>CM021166.1:739404-3609416 GCA_006506795.2 Hericium erinaceus | reverse complement strand
GAGCGAAGGGATTGATATTGGTGGCACGTAGTCCCTTCATCACAATGAATCAACTAATGTTTCGGTGGTATCGAAGACCAATAGAAACATACCTCGCACTTCCCCGCCGTGGACCAAGTTTTCGAAAAACAAGCGGCGTGCATTTTATACCTAAAAAAAATCTACCTAACTACTTTAGCTTAGGCCTTTCCGTATTGTCTGTAGGATAAAGACAACGTGCAATGCGCCTGCTCGTACCTGGGATGATCGTATGCCACCAGTAACACGACCTTGGGGCCTTTCGGAAGAGATGCCTAACTTCCCTGTGGTCGTGAGTAACTGGATTCACCCGTCAATGCGTCACGTACGGCATGCCCTGTATACAATTTAGGTTACGGAGCTTTCCCTGTCGACTCGCGTGAGCCTGTCTCTGAAGGTCTGAATACTCACCGTGCCTGCGTGGAAGTGTGCGGGCACGCGGGAACCACTCGACCTGAGCATTACAGGTTGATGTATGGATGTTCGAGCTACAGCACATTTCAGACGTGTAGGCCCGATCGAGACGATCACACACGACATGCCGTACCTTAATTCATGGAATGTAGCAGCAGTAAGCGCTTACCTCTGACCTGAAGCCTGGGCCTGAGGCCTGAAGACTTCGCCAGCAAGACCTGACGATGGACGAGAAAGCAAATTATGCGTTGGATGAAACAACAGTAAACAAATTCCCGCTACCCCTGGGTAGTGGGTCTTAGACGTCTTAGACGACGAACATGTCATTTTGTTTCCCCTCAAAATCTAGGTTCAGTGGCTGTGTACCCCTGTCGGCAAACGCCGACCACTTCTGACTGTCTGCAGCGCACAAAAACAAAACGATTCCCGTGTCCGGCTGTTCCAAATTAAAGTTTGCCTTCACAGAGCGATAGCTTACATGCTATACGATATGTACACATAAAACTAGCCCTTACTACGTGCGAACGCAAAAGTTATTGTCGGTCGAAACTTCTGTCGTTCACTTGCGGCGCAAACGCAGCACGTCACGCAACGGTAATGTCTCCCTCGTCGCCATGCACGAATGCTTGAAATTCTGCATGACAGCCCCATGATCGTCCTCAAACACCTCACGCTGTCCAATCCTACTTTTCGCGTGATCTCACTGCCCAAATCAGCGGTCATGTCGTGTGACGCTCGAGTCACACCGGGTAGCGGGCTTTGCCGCGTAGACGGCCCCTTCGTTATTAACCAGCAAACAATGATATGACCGTTCACTGGATCGCGAAGGCACCAAGGAGTCGAATCATTACGGAGCGCGCGAGGTCCTCCTTTGGATTAGCTCCAGGCCTTGACCGCTTTGACCTCATCCGCTTCACAGGACGCTCCTGAGTCCTGCGACGTGCACTTACGTCTTTAACGTCAACAGGGGGGGGGCAGGGGTGACGGGGGCCCAGTACTGTTGGCCGCTTCTGATAGTGACTTCGACATCCTTCCCAAAAACTCCCTGATGTTCGATCCCACTAATCTAACCGACGGTCGGGACGCGATACGAGAACGCTCTGACGGGAATTATACTGCCATCCTAAAGTGGTTATGTCAGGGTCGCACTTCGATATCAGCGCTCCGTTACAGGGCAATTAAGTTAAGCTATCTGACATCTAGCCACGTTTCTTGCAGTTTTGAATCCTTCGTTGCAAACTTATAATACACCTCTCGGACTTTGTTGTCACTGTGCTCTCCCTAAACATCAAACCACTGCTCGGTGAGCGAATACTGTACGTCTCTGCTCAATCCTTACTGACTACGAATCTCCAAGCATCCGCCCCCCATGCGACAGCGTGCGGTCCTATCCAACTCCGCCAAACCATTAGAAAGGGGATCGCCTGTCCGACGCAAAAAAACGACCCCGTCCTCAAAAGTCAGGTTGCTTGCTTCTGCCCGGACGACCAACGCTGCACCATCAAGACTCAGAGAACAGCGTATAGCATCGCCCACAGTCAGGGATAGATGGGCCATCCACAGTCACACCTCGTCTTCGCCTACCTGACGACATCCTATCCCATCATAGCCCGTACGATCGGTCATTATTCTGTCATATTGTAACTTCGCCTGAGCCAAGTGGCTGGGAAAAGTGTACCCTTCCATCCTTACTGTCAACGTCTCGTTCAGTCCGAGATTCCACGGTAACTTTGTTGAATTATATATTGGGTAGGTCGTCCGCAGAATGGTCGGGGATTCGACCCAGGTACAGTACACCAATAAGTGATACACTAGCTTCTGACCATATGCTATGTACAGATTGCCCTCTGACTATGGTCGGATCATGACCTGCCTGTGCACGATGTCGACGACGGTACAAAATTCCTCCGTCACGATCGGGGGGATCGTCGATTGTCCTTCGCCGACCGTCTTATTCGTCACCCCATCCACCCTTTTCTACGTCTCTGCAAATTGATGTTTGTGAATGATGCCCTAATAAAATACAACGGGTGGGAGGTGGAAAATATTACTTGCGGCCGTAGATGAGGTATTCGATGTTAGCGATGACGAGATTAAGGAACTCCATGCACACTATCTCTCCGTCCCAAATTATCTACGGCCACTCTCCTCGGTGATTTGGTGCAGGTTATCGGACAGAAAGTGGTCTGGAAACGCCGTAAGCACGAGCATTATCCTTGTCATTGCATTCACCCCACTGACAAAATCGAAAGTACGAGCGATCGGTCGCACGATCTTACGGCTCTATTCAGCTTTCTCCACACACTATTTTCCTGTGCGTCGGCTGCAGGTAACATCATCTTATATTCCCCAGACCACCTCATTGAAATGCATAATTACAGGCATCAACTATACAAGAACGGCAGGCACTGAAAATGAGACTGCAACGCTGCCTCCGACAGACACAAAAGGAACTCGACGTCCTTCGAACAAGCCTAGAAAATCTAAATACAATCACTTCCCTGGCATTCCGTGATCCACCTTGCTTGACAGGCGATGATCTAGACGACATCACTTTTTTCCCTGCACTCGCCGTTCTCGACAACTTACCCACAGACCAAGCTGGAACAACTCATCATTTCTGAAATTCGGTCACTAGGTCGACAATGTCTTCGACTTTTTCTGTGTGATGACGAAGCTGCACGTTACATGGACCCAGGGATGGTGAACCACCTTTCTTTGTACACCGTATCTGTTTTTCATGTCAACAATACCCTGTTTTTGTGAATCCACTCATCTAACTGCCACATAGGCCGCCAACATGCATCTATCTCCTCTTGCATTTTTTTGCTTTCTCACTGTACTATGATCGGTGTTATGCGCGAATCGATGCCTCTTAATACTGTAGTCGAAAACTCTCGTCGACCAGCATCTGGTGCAGCTTAGACACAGTTCCTTACTTTCTCGACAAACGACGGATAAGCGGCGAGCCGGCCAACGTGGCCTCGGTAGGTTGCCGTCAGACATTGTCCCAGCTTGCTAGCAATAGTATCCTACATCCGTAAGAACCCGAACCCCCGTATCCATGTCCGACCAAACGCAGAGCATAGCATGAGTTGCGTATCCCTGCATCCCTGATTCGTCACCGACTCTGCTTGAAACTTGTAATTCACAATCCATGACTGAATGGTTGGAGTATACCTCGTTGTCGCTCGGTGACATATCGGCACTATGAGCCTTGATCGGTGCCACTCCGACAGCCGTATGTTGCGACCGGCGCCCCGTATGTTGTAACCCGCCCCGCACGTTGTAACCCGCGACCCATATCCTATGACCCGTCCTCCGTACCTCGTGACTCGTGTCCCGCGGCAGCAGATGCTCGCGGGAATTCAACTTGAATATGTAGCGCGGGCCTGGTGGCTTTCCGGTGCGTCACCTGGCTCGAGTTTCATCTGAAGCAAGTCTTCCGCATCCTGAGTACATCATTGGTTTTGAAATCCTTTATAGCTGTATATACATGATACAACACAAGATGCCATGGTTGAACATCCAGAGTTGAGGAGAATAAGAAAATGTAGACTAAACTTCACGAAGCAACAACGAAGAAGATGAGTAAGACGATTTGACTCATTGTTTACATGAGACGTGGTCCATGACCAGACTTCCTTCCTTGCAAATGATGTCAGAGTTGAAGCTTGCAGGGTAACGGTTGGGAGATACCTGAGGCTCCTCCCTGTCGCTCGGTGATCACCGCGTGTGTGCACCATCCTCGTGCATCCGTACACACTCAATCCGCTTCATAGATCGTTTCACTTATGATAAACGTATGTCGAGTTCCTCGGCATGTTGTCCGTACGTTGGCGGGTTCGATTATATCATAGATCTTTGGCGACATCTAGATGTGTCAAGCGAGTCTTCTTGCCGTAGACAGGTCAGCTGCATTCTGTGCGAGTGTAGCGATACCGATCAGCTATTCAGTTACTTTTCATATCAGCCAAACATCTGTCTCGAACAATGGTCGAGTGGTTGACCGCGGGGCGCAAGTTTGGGGCGGGTGAAGGGCCGACGGTCAACAGGGTCCCGGTGCTTATAAGGGAGGGTTTAAAGATAGTATTCCGCCTTGCTATCAACCCTCCTGTCTCTGACGCAGTCCGAGTATGTAACTATCTTGTTCTATGTCGCTTCTTTCTCACTGTACTATGATTGTATTCATAGTCTGCGCTCCACCGCTGTACGCTCTTGCACTGCAGTGACTACAGGCATGCTCATAGCATCGAGAATGTCGTAAGCAGAATATTTGCCGTCTTTCACTCGTGGTCCGACTAGATTCCCTTAACAGGTCTCCTTGTCACCACATAGAGCGTGGAGAGCGTGTTCTTATTCGACGCCAGTCCCGGGACGGCAAGACTATTGCTCGGCTCGCTGAAATGCACCCCTTTTCGCGGAGGACGGTCAAAAGGCGGTCAAAACCTTCATCAATAATGCACTGGATGATGACGATGAAGAATACTCGGCATCTACAGTAATCGATCCCGTCTTCGAGGTGGGCCCCGTCAGGACGGAGGGCAAACGCGGAAAAGGTAAGCACCGAGCTGTCCGCATCTGGTCTCTGTCACTAGAATCCATAGTAGCAAGTACCAGACGACCTCGGCCAATCCCCTCGGCCGACGCTTCTGCAAAGAAAGGGACCTCCAAGATCAAGCAGAATGCGATCAAGGATTTTTTGGCGGAAATCAAAATGAAAGACTCAAGGCGATTTTCTGTGATTTTCTGATTTTGGCATCAAATCCATGGATGATCTACTCTGCCTCAGACATCCCGTGCTTCAGAATGACGCTGAATTCAGATACGCTCTTTTCTCCTTTGGTGTCACCTGTCTAGAGTGTCTGTGCATCATCACAGGATGGGAGGCAATTGTGACATAGGTCGTAGTTACTGGTCCTCATTCCATGAATTCTTCATCCGATCGATGTGTTCATAGTTCTAACTTTTTCGTAGTGTATGTACAAACACATGTCTATGGAATCAGAAACCATCTTACTGTACGTCTAAACTCATTACAGTACATGCTTTTAGCAGCCGAAGCGATGGACGGTGCGTGAGCGTACGCTCGCGAGGGTATGGGACTGATGTCGAAAATGGCTGATGTGCGCCATTGTGGCTATGCACGATACTGGGGTTGGGCAGGTCCTCGAACATTACGTGGTGTGCTGGTGAGGTGAGGGCGAGGGGACGGAGAGGGGTGATACGGATCGAGCGCGCAGGATGCGGGAAGGGTGGGGAGTGCGTTGAATTGTGGCAAGGTAAAATAATTAAAGAACAGGATGAAAATCACATACAATCGAGCGATGCTCTGGCTAAGTACGATAGTGAAAGAGTTGTACGATGTTTTACTCACCGAAACTCTCCTGAAACCCATAGCGAATCTTCCTGTCACAATAGGGGGTCAGCACCGACACACGCATCGCGGACTGGACATCGCGGACGGTGACGGCCTGTGTTGTGTTTGTGCGGGAGCCCCGAGTTCTGTTTGATATACTCACCGGAGTGTAATTGTGTTCTGACAATCTCAAGCGTGCCCACGCCTGCATCGCCAACAGTCGACATTGCTCACTGTTGAATGCTCTCAGCGCTAAGCTGCTGCGCTAAGTACGTGGGCAGTGACTAGCAGATCTACTTACAGATGACTCGGGCCATCGAGAGATGGAACAGCATCGAACGGCAACAACGGCCTCTTCAGCCACGCATATCGCCAATGGGGAAAGTTTGTCGGCCGGGGTTAAGCCTGCAAGGGGCGAGGCCTTGAGGCCGCATGAGCCCCCTCGTCCTGGCCCAAACTGGCTTGGCTTGCGGTTCCACGCCGCACAGCAGCAGCAGCGTGTGTCAGTTTCTGATCGGAGACAAAATCACAGGAAATGTGGTGTCTCCGGTTTTTACATAATCGGAGACAGATCAGAAGCAAGATCGAAGTCTGGCAGTGGCTCAGCTGGCTCAGCGCTCAGCGCTCAGTACTCAATACTCAGTACTCAGTGATTGGATGCCGGATGATGTGCGTACGGTACCGACATCTCCATTCAGAACAGGTATAGAAAGAGCGGCGTCTGACTGGGCAGATGACGCTCGTCAGATCTGGGTCTAAGGTTCGCTGTCTGTTGTGCCTTCGATGTTGTACAACGTGAGTGCAACCCAAAGCGCTCCATTAAATCGACCTCACCGCTCTGTTGTCTCTGCGTGCATTGAACTCTATCAGCTTCTAGGATACCAGGGAACGTTACGTGTTCGCCTCGTGTACGGACCATTCGCCAAATCGTCCATAGCCGCCGTCGTCATCGAAATTCATCGAGGACACGGGTCCTGGGGCTCGCAAATTCGTTCTATGTCAGTCACCAGTCGGCATCACTTCCTGCGTGGTGGGGCTCGTGGCTCACAGTGCGATCGGGATCGTCGGGTACTTTTTGTCACTTCCTGAAGGGGTGAGAACTTTATCTGGCACGGTACAATCACGACACGCATCGATTCGTAAGTCCCTCTCCGTATCCATAAAATCCAGGGCGACACAAATATGGCCTCTGAGTGCCGAGACTGTTGGACAGGTTCGACCGCGAGTACCTCTCTGTCCTCCATACTTCACTCTTTTCCTTTCTTCAACTCTCTCTGAAGCGTCCTCGATCTCCGTCTTCCGTCGATGATGGCGCTTCACGAATCTGGTCATGATCTGCCGCCTGCGCAGAGCCTTGATTCACATGTCAATTTCTTGGGACCCACGTATGTTATATCGACTATTCTTGGATGTCATTCTTATTCGCTCATGACCTTTCCCAGTACAAACAGCCCACAGATCGTTATACAGAACTTGCTATATTTTCGAGACGGGAATGTCATACTGTTCGCTCCACGCGACGAAAACACCATCGCAGCCTTTAAGATTCACCAAACAATCCTCGGACACCATTTCGCAATATTTTCCGGACTTCTTGCCGAGCCACTCAACGGCTCTGATATCATGTACGACGGGCTGCCCGTCGTCCAGTTTTCAGACCCAGCTGATTCTCTGTGCGCGGCGCTCGAGCTCATATACCATATCCGGTACGGTTTCGATTTAATGATTTACGCAGTCGCGAGTGACTGATGTATATCAGGGAAATGCATCCGGGCCGTATCAGATTGTGGGATATGGAACTCGTTCAGCGGCCATTCTATATGGCCAACAAATACCAGATCGAGTTTATCCGAGACCGCATAACACACCAACTTCGACTCGACTGGCCTTACAGTCTCACCGAATATCTTGCGCTAGATCACTATTCGGACCACTTTTTCAATGTGAATCAACCCATCGGAGCACCTCTTTATAGCCTCACAGCACATCCTGGGGCAGTGATCCGATTTGTCCGTCAGTTCAACATAACCAGTGTTCTTCCTGCTGCATTCTATCACCTGTCTAGGTTTAATCCGCCTCAACTCGACAACGCTTCCATTCATGCATCCATAATTCCCCTCCTCACAGACTGCTTTTCCTCGTCCACAGTACCGCACACCGAGCCCCCAGAATATCTTTCCGATGAAGATCTTACTCGCTTGAAACAAGGCAGGGAACACCTACGCGATTTCATCAAAGTTTTGTTCGATGAAATATCATGGAGTCACCATCCCGGCGTGTCCGCCACGGCTTGCTCCAATGAGTTGATTCGGAAGTACTGGCACAATCTTCGAGACCGCTGTCTAGCCACCCTTGATATATTACACATCCTCGGTCGCATCCGCTGGGACGGAAAGCAGCTCATAAATGAGGGCATCTGCTTTGTGTGTGCGATGCGTCTGTCCCAGCGTGTTGTTCATATCCGGCATGCGGTGTGGTCGACATTGACAACATTATTTCGTCTGCCCAATGCAGACGACGATATTGATGGTGGTGAGCAGCAAACATTGGCTTCGTCATCTTGGTTTCCCATCGTTGCTTTTGCAGGTTCAGAATGTTCATGCGAATGACATTGTCGTTCTAACAGAGACAGCGCATTCAGCCCCGGACATTGGATGCGCATGTGATGTCGCGGTTGCTCTCGCGATGTAGGCCGCGTCTAGAAATAATTCTATCCTTTAGATCACCGTGGTCGTGGATACTATGTACCTCCCGTACCCCATCCGTACTCATGACTTTATAGCCATCATCTTTCAATTGGTATTGGCCTTGCGTTGACTTTCTATGAAGCCCGAGTTGCACCACCGTGTCATCGTGCCTTTGCAATGTCGCTGTTAAGACATCCATTACATTAGAGCCTATGCTATGGCGTTCATCGCCGTGAATCATACACTGAATCTAGACTCCTGCACCTGGTCGTATCGAGAAAAAATACGTAAAATCATACTCGTAAAACAACGAAAAGCAGCCACCCGGTCTATTTTCTTCCTCCCAGATGTTTCCCATTCTTAAGACGCGAGTTTTGATCGATAAAGCTTATATGGGCTCCGGGTCATCGGGGCTCATCACGGTGTTACGGGTGTATGACCTCGACCAGCGAACATGATTCAGAGGTCGACAGGGCGAGGAAACCTTCTGCACGTTTATCATTGCTTTGTGGTGCGCAGATGTTTGACGAAAACGGGAATGAAAAGCAGTACGGAGAACTGTAGGCTGCGACACCGCGAAGGGCGTCTACACCCGGTTACAGTCAGATCGGGGCGACATCTCAGAAGCAACGTCGTCATCGAGGCCGCCGAAGGAAGGTCGTTTCTGAACCGTCGTGCAGGTATTTTCCGCCAGCATGCGCAGATTGCAGTTCTGCTCGTCTGCATGAACCAGACCCGAGCAGTGATCGAATGACCGTTTGCCTGCGCCAATGCCCAAACCAAGATAAGCTCCACTTCAAGCTTCACTTTGTGGGACACGGTTTTCATTATCAGGCAGGAATTCGTGCGACTAACCTGCCCCCGTAAGGGGCCCATGAAGGAAGGAAGAAATTGCAACATCAGTTCTGTGGCGGTTCCAACGAGGAGTTCCTGATCCTGAAGGCCCGAGGGACACTTGCTACCCCATACCAACGGGACTTTTCACGTTGCTTCGAGTCTTGGCGCCAGTACCTGCAATTACCTCTAAATTAGCATGACAGCATCGTGACAGCATCATAGAATCGTGGTCTCCCTGACTTCCGTGCCTAGCGCCAGTCCGCGATTCACCTGGTATGTATCGCTGTCAGGATTCTACACATCTATCAGGACCTGTACCCGTAACATGTTCCTTCAGGGTCATCTATTCCAGGGCATGGAAATATCGATCCGACCTTCTATCTCGAGTCAGGGGTTACAGTGGTCATGCAGCAGTTGCACACTCGGCAACGGTCCTTGTCGAGAGTTACTGCCTACACGAGTCTCAGCGCACGTCCTTTCGTTCCTGTCAGTCGAGGGTGAAGCTTTGAAGTGCGTTGCTGATTATTCTGTGTTAACACCTGAATACGTGCACACATATATAAGGCATCGCTCTCCATGGATGACATTTCCCAACACCATCTACACACATGGAGCCTTCCTACGACAGCATTTACCACCTCTTTCGGCCCTTTGGTTGGGATCTCGCAGCATCCGCACTCATCAAAGCTGGTCGCTGGAGACAGGACAACTCAGCAGACGACGGGCATGTATTCGGATGGGCGGAGCATCGCGATCACGTGGCGATGCAATTCCGTGTGGTCAGAGAATTAGAACTCCCCTTCGACTCTGACGAGAAGTCGGTCCACGGTAAACCATTCAAAGGCTTTCTTGGGCCTCCCACCTTCGAGTTACCGTCGTCAGTACAATACTGGTGCGATGTCAGCCTGAGCACGCTTCTGGCGCAGCGGTGCTTGGATAGGGGCGAAGGACGTATCGGTGAATCGGTGGCGGTAGACGGTGGTTTGGAGTTGTCCTTTGGCACTGGAAGACTTGTAAGTCGTTCCGTTCATCCGGAATCTCTCTGTTTTGGCTGACACTCAGTTGGCAGGACAAAGTCCCCCAGCCTCTCTTACGTGAGTAACCGACCCCTAATCGGCCGAACGTCAGGTGTTTATTTTTTACTACAGGCGAGAAATACAACGGCAGTATCGTCGAGGCGAAGGTCGTTCTTGAGGCCAACAGAGTTGAAGGGCACGAGAGGTACAATTTTGTCGCTCGAGTCGTCTCTCTCGGCATCTGTTATCCCCCGGACTATGAGAAACATGTAGGTTTTCTTTCATCAGCTTCACTCGTGCTCGCACAATTCCTGACGCGATGATAGCTCCTTCCTGTCATGCTAGACAAGATGCTACAGAATGTACCGAACGCGTACGGTGACACGTGGGAGAATGGGGAAGCCGATGGCACGGAGGGGACGGTATCCACGGACTCAGACATGCCAGAGCTGACGGATCTGGCAGAGTCGGACACGTCGGATGACGTGGAGTCTGACGCCGAGGACACCGAAGAATACGACAGCACAGATGAGGTGGACCCTGTTCAGGCCATTGATTTAGGACGGAGGCGAGGTACTCCCTATCCCCATGCATACCGCTAACTCGGCTAGCGAGAGTAAATGCTCATCTACATATATGGTAGCGCATTGGTGGCACGTGAAGCTCGATTGATAGTTACTGATCTTACGAAATTGGACCGCCTTATGTTTAGCGTGTAGCATGTGTCGCGTTTTGCTCTTCATGTGTGGGTCCTCGTTCTAGATAGCGTGTTTCTCAATTTCATCTACAAAGCCGTGAAGACATTTCTTATAGTAATTAGATGGGATTCAACAGCAGTTCTCAATATTGCGATAGTGGCAGTGACAATTGTTAATGTCCGCCCCTTCCCCCCCCCCCCCCCCTTGTTTTTTCTACCATGCCAACAGAAAGCATCGTCAACGGCTTACGTCCTTCCTCTACTAAGCAGTCCGGGAACTGTGGGCATACCGTACAAAACACGACGGAGCTGGCACTCCGCCGGTCTTGGTAAAGGTTAGGATTGGTCTTTATGTTCCGTTTAGACCAGGCAAAGTTCGTGATCAATTACATTCGACGCGACATATTACAGATACCAGTATATACATAAAATATAGTCGCGGGTTGCTACAGTAAGATTTCAAAGAAGGACGGATATTCTGCCTCTCGGGGACGCTATATCACCGAAAGATACCAAGGACTTACGGACAATTGTATGGATCGTCAGCGAGCACAATTTCGACCGCGCATTGCGCACAATCCGCATTGTACAGTGGCACACCTTCTGGATCACGCGCTGCGCTCTCTAGAAGCGTGCACCGCATAACGGGTGCGCTCACATCAGGAAACTAGAGAACGGAGCTGCAAGTGGCCCATCATCACGTCCAACACATCGACTGTGACCCATGTGCGTCGCCAACACAGGGGCGGGGTACGTTATCAACGCGGTGCCCAGGCCGAGCCTGTCCGACAGGTAGTACGCATTGAGCATGCGTTGCAATCGCAATATATCTCGATCGGAACCAAGACGACAAACACGATACCGTGTGACATACGGGATGATCCAACTTGTCGCACTCATTCCTCGCGTTCAGGAAGAGAATCTTCGCCTTCAGCATGGCCCAGCAGACAACTGCGCCCGCGATGGCGCGCAGTGCGAGATGCGGCATGATGCTGCGGCTGATCAGCTCTCGACGGCATGCAGATGCAGGCACGCTCGCATTATCATCATCCAGAACAAGCCAAGCGCATACACGAGTGCGGTGCTGCTGCGCATGCCTGCGAGGCATTCCGAGCTCGGCGCGTGGTGGATCTCGTAATCCGTAACGTATTGATGTAGTGCACCCGCGGGTCGACACGTCGAGTGCGGGAGTGTGTGTCATGTCGTGACAGAGGAGCGTGTTGTTGCGTGCGGCAAGCATGTTATCGGCATTAGGATTCAGCTAGTCCGGCTCGTCGGGGATGAGCGTAAGCGAGGGCTCGGTGTGTGGGAGTGGGTGCGAGATCTGGCACTGCCCGACACTGTGCGAGCTGTTAAAAAGCAAGCTTGGTAGCAAGTGTCGCTATAAGGTTCGTCATGATGGCCGGCGGAATGCTTATCTGCACGTAGATGTGAGCTTTGCGTATGTGCCGCTGAGGGAGGAGAAGAGGGATATGACAAGATAAGGACAGAGATATGGGGCGTACCCCCGGTCGTATATGAAAAACTCTAATGCGTGGTCGCAGGCGATCAGCACAGAAGAACGACCTCGCAAGGCCTCTTTCCGGTCGGAGGGATGCCCGTCCAAAGTGCACTGCATCCATTGATGATTACGCGCCATGCCTTGCACGCAGCACGTGCAAAAATTGCGGGCAGGAGCTTGTGCCAGGATCATGCGCAGGCTGTCGAGCGAGGAGTGCAGCGGCACGGTCATAGGAGGAAGTTGAGTTATGGATGGATAACTTCTGTGCTTTTAAGGTCGATACGGGCACGGTGGAAGCGGCGAATGCGGGATGAAGCCAAATGTATTCAGGACTGTCTCACCGAATGGAAAACATAGCACTTCCGTACGGGATGACGTAGGATTCGCACTGATGTTTGTCGGAAGCGATGGAGGAATGTACAGGAGACACAAACGGAACCAGCTGTAGGGAGGGTGTACGATGGGCGTCCACATGGCGTTGAGCGCGGGCCACTGGCCATTGGAATTTCTCGTGTGCTGGGATGCTGACAGTGAGCACAGCATGCGGGAAGTATCCACTGCACGGAAAGATGGGAGAAAGGGAGGCGAAACTACTCACATTCTTCCTAAAACATGCTGCGCGCTGACGCATGACCTACATAGAGCACAAAGATACCAGGAATAGATGGTTCCACGGCAGGACACTATGCAACACTCCTGCGTGCGCAGAACGCTCTCGTCACTGCTCGTTTCGTACGATACACTTGATAAGCCCAACGGCGTCGATGTTTGAGTCCTAAAATCGTTATGTTATGTCTGTCCGCCTCCATATTATGGAATAATGATAAAACTCACCGCAGTTGCCCGTATGAACATAATACATATGGATGCAGCAGCATGAAGAAAATCGCCTCGCGGCGAGTTGCGTGCGATGGGAGAGAAGAGCATTTCATTACGGAAAACCTAGAAGGGCGAGGCGAACGTAACCCTATCGACGTTGACAGGAAGACTCGCCTTGAAAACGTAGATTGCGTCGTGCGGTCACCAGGAAAAAAGCTTGGCCGCATAGGCGGCGGTAACTGTTACTAGCACGATTTGGCTGTGTCAGTGTCTGCGCGCAGATAGTCACGGACAGTTCGAATGAAAACGTTTCACCATATTCAGCCTTGCCATCGACGAATACGAGAGGTCAGTGTGGACATGCGAACGCTAGAGAAGACCTCGTCGAAGATAAATCGTCGCTCAACGTTGAACACGAACGGTTCAATCATCTTGCACTTCTGAGGAGATATCTAGGAGGTCCGAAAGGCCATGGTATTCCAGGGTTCACCAGAGCAGAAGACGTGTTGATGAAAGATTGTGGAGAGCAGTATCTTGACCTGCCGTGGTTTTACGGTCAAAGAGGGGACACAATGCATGCTGGAAGCGATGGCCTGTCGTCGCGAATGCGCATGGAGACATTCATATGCTGCGAGCGCGGGATAACACTTCCTTCCCGCCACCCCTAGGGTAGTGGGTCTTGGATGTCGAACGAGTGGACGCGTTTTCCCTTCAAAATCTAGGTTCAGTGGCTGTGTCCCGAAGTCGGTAATGTCCGACTGCACTCTGCCTTGCTCTCGAGTCTTTGCATCGCATCGACCAGTGCAGAAAATTCTTTTGTCTATGTATTTCGTGGTATTCATAAACGTGTAAATGAACTGCTAATACCAGCTGATGCAATTGAGGGACTTGCGTAAAGGCGTCGCGATAAGTACGGTAGCGGGCATTGCCACAAAGACGACCCTACGAGTTATCTCAGCGAATAATGAACAAGACTATCCTTAGGATGCTCTACCGTGCGGGAGGACGTGGGGATGCAAAACGATGTGTGTTGAATGCAAACATTAATGTGCAAGGGACCAGAAATGATCTGAGAAGGTCTTTGTCAAGACTTCAGCCATTAATCAACACGTATACAGGTCAGATCCAGTGGATCTACATGGCACTCCTGCCAACCCAGTCCTGCAATCAACGACTGTCTTCGTACTGCAATATGAACTTCCTCTCCTGGTGGAACAATTGCCTGTGCATTCAGGACAACCTGAACAATCCGCCGTGCCTCCTTCCATTCCTCAAGGTCCTCCCATGCATATGCCGCATATGGTTCATCCTGATAGTATCCTGATTGAAAAGATTGTGGAGAGATTATCATGTCTGCTAAAGCAAGAAAAGTGCGGTATTGAATTGCTGTGGGGAAAAGATGTCAGATAGAGTGTAAACATTGAGACAGAAGCACTCACTGCGTCGTAAATTCCGGAGGGCAATCACCATACGGCATACAGATCGGCCAATTGTAACATGCTCTGCGTTGGTGAGAGATGAGTGAAGACTCCTGTCGACAAATCGGCACCATTGCGTTAGGTGAATGGTATTATATGTCAAGAAGTGACCGCCAATGGCGATCGTGTTTACGGGCGTATAGACTTCATGAACGACTCCGGGTGGCATGATTCTGCCAGACACAAAGGTCAGTGTATACGGGTCAAGGATGCAAACATAACTCAGACATACAGTGTAAGTCCTTCATGAAGGAATAGGGCATAGCCATCACTCCATTCGTAACCGACAATGGCTTCGTCGCCAGAGGCCATCGACTCGTATAGTTTGATGATATCACGGACCTTGCCTCGTTCTAGCCGGTCTTTGCGAAATTTGCGAATAACCCATAGCTTTGCTCCGGTCCGAATCGTGACCCAAGTCGCATATCCGTTCGAGTCGAAGTGCGTAGAGGTGTAAAAGCCACCTGATGTGACCAGCCTCCAGCTGCGCAGTTTCTGAGTGTCCGTGCTGACAGCCTGAGGTCCTAGACCGTCAGCATGCACACCCATCTTGGTTTTGAGAACACTCTCCGACAGCATGCTCCTCGCTCGTGCGCTACGCAGCGCGGATACGTCCGCCGCCGCATCATTGATGGCCCTTGCTTTAGGTTTTGACTTCTCGTGTGTGTTCTTGTCCTTCGTCCTCTTACTTGTTTTTGCACGATTAGGTTGGGACTGGATTGACGGCATGGCAGTATGCTTGTCCGTTGCGTCGCGGTGAGTCGTATTTTGGACCCGGATACCCTTCTGGGGCTGGGCCTGCATTCCTGGTGCTACCCCGTGGACGATTGCAGCTGCTAGGCCCTTGTTGGCCTTTTCTGAGAACCCAACATTTCCGCTGGCCCTCCAAGCTGCCGTATCATCTGCAAGTGCGCTGGATGGAAAGATAAAGGTCATATCCTCATGCCAACGGGCGGATGGGACGGGAACGAACCTGACAAACCATGGAACTTCTCCGTCGATATTGGGCGCATCTAAGATGTTGCCACATTCGTCCGGCTTCTTTGCCAAACGGACGAAGGCCCTAAGGGGCGTACAGGATGTTGCGCGGTGCTGGTACGGGGATATTGTTGTCCTCCTCGTCACTGCTACCGCCAAAATCAAGAAGACCTCCGTCGCTGCCATCACTCATATTTTCTTCCGTGTCATCGGGCTCGCCAACATGTGAAAGGGGGCTAATCGTGTCAGATCGCTCGGAGTCCCGCTTATAGGCACCTGACGATAAACAGTGTTAGATGCGTGCCCCATCGTACGTGGCTCAGCACGTTACTCACATTGCCACTCGATATGTGCATCGAGGTTGAAATGCAACGCCTCTAATCCTGCTTCATCAAATTCCACATGTGGCCCGGACGGCATCCAGCCCGAGACCACTGCACACTTTCCGACACTGAGAGCTCGGTCGATAGTGCCCAGAACCCGTTCATACTCTTCTCTATCGCTTGACCCGCTGGATGTCAAGCCAGAGAATTGTCCACGTTCGTTGTCTTTGACTTTTATTACAACCAGAGGTGAGTCATTTTCTCCCTCCTCGATAGGCAAAAAGTGACTGCGAGCCATGTTCGTCACAGCGCAGGCGTCAAAGTTGAACTGGAAGGACGCAGTTAAGACCATGAACGCCACTATTCAGAATCTACTTACTGGTGTGTTCGGAGATTTGACATAGGGAAGAACGGTTCGTAGTCCATTGGGCCAAGTGATTTCAGGCGAGCCACGGGGCCACTCCTTTCCGTCTCGTCCAGCAACGCAGCAATCCAGTGGCGGGATGTGCTGAGTGCTGTTGTGGCTGGTGCGTTGAAGTAAGCTCTCCTTGCCTCCGCGCAATGAGGCAGGGTCGTGTGTAGGTGTCGGTAGCCTCTGATTCCCAGCATGTAGGTCGTGTACATCGTCTTCCTGCGTGTCCCCTGCCTGCTCTGATGGGCTGCTAGATTGTGAATTAGCTTTCGACCGTTTAGGGTTTCGGGCGCCGTCGGGGGGGTTCCATCTCTTCCTTTTCATCAGACCGACCTCAGGAGGATCCCCGTTACTTTCAAGCACTTCCAACCAATTTTCCACAGCGTCGACATCGTTGCCCAGAACAGCCTTCGTGCCATCCGTTGTGCGGCCCCGCTTCATCATCCAATACCCAAATGCATTGTCCGCGGCGATCTGACGAGACCGACAGCTCCTGAGATTCTTGGCGTTGTCCCACCAATTCCACAGGTGTTCTCCGCCGTACCAGAGGTGGAGATTGGGAAACCATGGGTGAGTGATCCTTCCCGCACTTTCGTTGCCGGGCCATCGAACACAGTTTCCTTCACCGTTCACAAACCAGACCGATTTCTCCGGTCCAGTGTTAATCCACACATCTCCTGGTTCTTGATAGGTCCCTACAGGTTCGTGTGGTCCGTATGCAACGGCACAGCAATAATTGTATTCGACTACCACCTCCCCGTTCTTTTTCGTGCGTGGCTTTTGGGGTATTTGGTATGGACAAGCAGGGTTTATTTTTTCTGAATTTAGGGGAATGAAAGTGAATTTCATGGTGCTTTCGAAACCATCGGGGATGGGACGTCGGTCCGGGTACGGTGGTGGAGGTTTGGCTGTAGGAAAAAAAACTCGATTTTAACGTGGTTCTGAGAATAAAGTGTTCAGCTCACTATGACCCTCCATGGATTTCGATGACGTCTTCGCGAAGGAGGGTGAGAAGTAGTTCGATTTGGGTTCGATCGAAAGCAGACAGCCGCGGCGAATTGCTGTTAGGTGAGATGGGAGTTAAAACGCAGCAGGGAGATAAGGACGAAGTAGTCTGCTTACGGGATATTTCGCGTGTACCGATAGAGAGGGTCAATGGCCCTTAGACGTTTGATGGCCAAGTAGTAGTGACGAGCGGCGAAAAGCTGGTAGGGCCCGGGATCGCTTGGGGTCCAAGACACGGCCCGGGGTCCAACATATACGGCCCGGGGTCCAAATTGGATAAGAGCAGAGATGCTAGAGCCAGCGCTGGGTACTTAATCGAAGTTACGAACCCATTCCACAGTTCACTTAGCCAGTCTCTGATGAATCATCTGTGTGAGACGACAGCTGTTGCATATACTCACTGGTCGATGTTTAAATGTGCCGATTACAACTGCCATCCTGCTGAATAATGGCCCCAGCCTAGCGTGTTAGCTTGGTATAGCTGTGCATTGCCCACATCATGCTGATCTCAACTGAATTTCATACGCAAATATAGACGTGAAAATATCACTCTTGGTCATCGGACATATTCGCTATTTCGTTGCACTCGACGGGATACCCTCGTCTCCTACCTGCCAGAACTGGCTGTAATACGGGTCAGCTGCAGGCTGCCCCGTCGTTTCGCTCGAACTGCGGTTCCGACTGATGGCCCCACAAGATATGCGCGGTGGAATATAGTTGTCGCGATACATGAACCACGTCTAATATTGACCATGCCTTTGTACTTAATCATCATCCGTTAAAATATTTGACCCAGGAGACGTCGCTGCCTTCCAGCCACAATGCTCGATCACTGCTGGGTCCTGCATCTAATATGTCATAGAGAACAAGGACTATACGTCGAAGGAAACGGTCGTATGTCGGAGGCTGGCTTGTCACGATGTCGCAAGTCGCACACTCGCAGTGACCGCTCGATGCCGCGTTCATAATGCACGATTCGCAGGCTGCGTGCCCGCATGACAACCTGACAAGATAACCATTGATTAAGTCCATAAATCCCTTTTACGTGATAAGAGAAACTCACGTCCACGGCAAGTCGAGAAGTTCGCCGCAGAATGGACACATACATACATCATGGAAAGTCACATAGAACTATAGAAAACATCAACAACTTTCACACCTCACTTCGCGTTTATTGTTCGAAGCACGTACCGACTGAAGACGATGCTGTCTCCCTCTCAACCAAAAGTTGGTACGCAGGATACGATAATAGTCGTCACACCAACCATCTCGTTCCTGTGACATCCGGAGAGATTGCATGTCATCAATGACCACGAAGAGCACGCTTCATCATGTTGTACGTACATTAAACAGTATTTGAATCCGCTCCTCCAACACCGGATCGTCGACGTCAGTACCCTCCGTCAGGTGAGAAATATCGATGAATCGCGTGATGTCTTCATCAAACCCGTACGAGCTGAGGAAATCTTGCGTCTCTTCGTCGCTAGACGATATTGATAGATCAGGATCCATCGAGTGCTTGCGTAGGGAATGTTTGCATATATATATATAAACACACCTCGCTGGTTGGCCCTAGTGGACATTCCAGAGTTAAGATTTGATTGATCAATGCACGGGTGCAACGTACCTCCACGATCTGAATTCGGCGCCAAGTTCAGCGCATAGACTGAGACATGATTGAAAGGATCAAATCAGGTTCCATATTCAATAACTTTTGTTTATACCTTGCCGTAAACGTACCCAAAATCAGGCTCAACCGCCAAAATAGAAAAAATAAAAAAAGGCATCGCCTGTCGGCTGTGGTCGATGTTTCAGATCAGAAGTGTCCATGCCTATCTTGGCTAAGGACGGACCTTGCATTTATCCCCCTGGATTTCTTGCCGATGTAGCGCATTCCCTGGGCCTCTACTTAGCAGAAGCTTGAGCGCTTGACTAAAGCGTTTGGTCATGCATGCACAATGACTTGAGACATCAAGCCCCGACCTGGTGCCTGATGCTCGAGACTCAGGGACTGATAATTCTCCAGGGCCGAGCGCCTGGCCACAGTATAGGATGGAGCCTGATGGAGCGATGGAAGCTAATAGATCGTTGTAGTGATTGCAACATAGACTGACCTGTCTGCGGCAGTGATCTAGGACTTAGCACCGTTCTTCTTCCTGTGCTGGACGCGAAGGTCATCGAACTCTGGCACGTCATCGTCGCCTTCCATCAAGATGCCAATGCCCATGAGAGATCCGCGCTGATTGCTTGGAGTACACCTCGTATACGTCGTACATGTTGTGACTGAATCGGAATAAGAAACGACGACTCACCACATCAGAGAAATATGTCATTGGTATATAACACTATGTAGGCTATATAGCTTTCCTAGGTCCATAGCTGTCCTCTTTTCTACATAGCAGTCTCATAGCAGTCAAGTAATCTATGCATAGCTATCATAGCTTACCATAGCTACCATAGCATAGGGCATAAGCTATGTAGCTGATATAGCATAGGGTATAAGATATCATAGCTGTCATAGCTATTATAGTATAAGACAGCTATAGAAGCTATATTAACTACATCTTATATCTTCATTGTTATATTGTATCTAGCTCATAAGTTCTTTATCCACTCTATGTTACTTCTGTCAAATATATTGTTCTAACATATAGAATAAAAATATCATTAGCTCAATAGCCGTATACATCTTAATCACAGATATCAGAAGTTTTAAGATAATATATTTTTCATATAATCTTATTACAAAATGTTATTTAAGCTACAAAGACTACTACATCATTATAAAAGATATAACAACTACAAAAAGCGAAAATATAAGATATTAGTATTAGAAGATAACTAAGATAACAGATGAACACTTACCAAACTAACAAAAAAGCGAAAACCTATAAAACAATTTGAAAGACATCAGTATAAGACATAAGAAAAAACTTACCTAAGTAGGGCTACAATAGTACTGTAGTAAGCATGGAAGCATTAGCATTACCTTTGAGAGACTAAGAATAAAAACATACCTTAACGAAGATAGCAGGGATGACGAGAAAGCGACCGAGCGACGATAATAAAGGAGCGAGTGATGACAACGGCAACGACGAGAGAGAGAGCAACGAGAGAGAGAGAGCGACGAGGGAGAGAGAGCGACGAGAGCGACGAGGGAGAGAGAGCGACGAGAGCGACGACGACGACGACAAGGGAGATAGGGAGCGACGACGATGAAGGAGCGACGACGATGAAGGAGCGAGCGACGAATAAGGAACCGACGACGACGAGCGACCGACGACGACGAGCGAGTGACAACGATGAGGGAGCGACGACGACGACGAGGGAGCGACGACGACGACGAGGCAAGTGGGGCTTTAAAGTGCAAGAGGCAACGCGCGTTGCGCGAGCCTTATATACGAATCCCGGGCGGAGCCGGGATTTGCGGTTGCCGGGCGCTTGACGAGCGCTTGCCGAGTGTCGCATCAGAGACTGGGCGCCAGACTTATCTAACTAGATTTCGCTGCCCACTGATGCAAGGGACAGTAGATAGATACAAGTCTCATTCATTTGACTCGTATGTACAGTAGATAGCTTCCACGGTTTTCTTTCAATTTATACGATTTTATTTGATTTGCAAGGGCTCGGATACTATACCTTCGCTCGTTCGGTGGCTGAAGCACCGAACGCGCTTCGACTTCGACAACTCGTCTCGCTCTTACTCCATGTCTCGTCTCTCCTCGCTGTCCTCTCCATTTCCTCGCCACTCCCTCCGTCATTCTTTCCAAGGTCATCAAATTCGAAGGTCCAGGGGGGTTCAGTAGTAAGCAGAGGGCCACAAGGTAAGTAAAATCAACTTGCCTTCGTTGTTTCTGCACTGAGACAGAGAGTATCGCTCGGTTTTCGAGCGATACTCTCGTTCTTTTCTTCTTCCTTTGACCCCTCGCCATTCCCGGTCGTCCTCACTCCCACCGCCCCTTTTCGTTCTCCCTCCCCACCGTATCCGCCCGCGCCCAGCCTCCTCGTCCCACGCGCGACTCCCAACACCGCACGACACGTCGTCGACACCGACCTCAACGACGCACAAGCCCCCGGCTCCCCCTTTCACGCACAGGGACGCATCGTTGCACGCCGTCTGCGCATTGTCAGCGACCTGTGCGCATGGGCCACGTCATCGCCCGTGCCCATCCCGCCGCTCTCCCTTCTGTTCGCTTCTCACCGCCATCTCACCCGCATCGACCCACCCGCGATATCGCCGCCATGCCCGCAGAGCCTGGCATGCCTCTTCAATGACCACGACCGCGTGCGCGAGCCCGCCGTCTTGCGCACTGACTCCGCCCCTTCCGCATGGCCCCGCCGTCCCGCATACGGCGCTACTGCCTGGCGCCTGGCCCAGGCACGCTGCACGCGACCTCCTCGTCTCGCACACGGGCCGATACGCTGCGCGCGACCCCGCCGTGCTGCGCAGCCAGCGGATGGCCATAGCCGCGTGCAGATGCCAGCACGCGCGATGTGCGCGCGACCGGGAGTGGGAAGACAGTGCAGCACGACGCGGGACGGGCACGCATGTGAGCACGTCGCGCGTAGTCGTGCGTAGGCACGTCGCATCCCAACGCATCGCGCACGGGCCCGTGCGTCACGCACGCCCGCTACGCCTCGCTATGCCCGCCGCGCTGCGCGCACATCCTCCGATGCATCATGCACGGGTCCAGCACCGGGCACCGTCTCAAGCACGCCCGCCGCGCCTCAAGCATACCCGCCGCGCCGCGCACACACCTCCCACGTGCCGCGCGCCCATCTGTTGCGCTACGCACTGGCCCGCCGCACCGTGCGCCTTGCCCGTACTCCCCGCGTCTTGCACACGTGCCCGCGACAGCACGACGCCTCGCGCACGCGCCTCTGCGCCTCGCGCATCCCCCCCCCGCACGTTGCGCATTGACCCGCGGCAGCCCACCGCGCCACGCACGGGCCTCCGCACCTCGCATGTGCCCCATCGCCTCGCGCACGGACTCTATGGTCCCGCATGAGCTCACAGCAGCCAGGGCCTTGCACACAGATCCCCCGCCTCACGTTTTCCGCGCGCAGCCCGCCTGATTGCGCACGGGCCCTGCCAGCATGCGCGCTCCCGCGCACGGGCCCGGGGCTTCGCACACGCCATCGTGCCTCACATAGAGGACTGTCACATTGCATACACCAGCCACACCCTCGTGCGCGTGCCGGTCCTGCCTGTGCTATAATGTAGTATATTTTATTGTACTAGTAATAACATTGAATATAATTGAGTTTGATCTGGAATCTTTCATACCTACCTGACCTGACATAGTACTGATAGTAATCATAGCTCACCTGACTAAGTATATAATGCTATATATTTCAAACTGTTAAGTATCAAAGCTATGATAACATCGTATAGCTGGTGTTATCAGCTATAGAAGCTATGGAAGCTCCCATAGCTCTACATAGCTGGATAAGTCAACTTCATAGCTCTCATAGCTCAATGATAGCTTCTATAATGTAACCTGCAGCTATATATAATTCAGTTTTCTCAGATGCAATGGCTACGAATCGACACAAGCGTGTTTTCTGAGCATGTCGCAGCTTCTCCTACGTCTTATCTACTGTCGGTGCAAAATACCAACGCGTCAAGAAGACCTGAAAATAAGCATTAATCAATGATCAACACGATTCATAGTCAGAGGCTACGCTTACGCTCTGGATGCGAAGTTGTCGAGACACAAAAGTCACTACCGCGACGCGCCGCAATAACTTATCCTAATTCGGAAAGTCTGCGAGCTTTCAAGCTCCTCGACGCTGGAGAAGGCTAGACTGGTGACCGAGTCTCTCGAACACAATGACGGACAAGTCGAGTATTGTGTTGGGAGAAGGCAACGACGCTTCATGCATCATGCTCAACGAGGGATCAAAAAATCAACAGAGAGAATGTGCTTACCGAGACACGTCTCCCAAATTCTCAATTCGACTTATGAGCGCAGCACGATGCCTCGAATTTTCCACAGCTCGTGGACTTCCAAATCGCGCCCACTGCGTTACTCAGAAGCTATGGCGTTTCGGTTGGTGTATCTTGCACAATCAGCGATCGCTGCATCGTAGTGCTTCCAATAACGAGCATTGTCTCTATAACACTGCATTGTGACTGGCAGAGTGAATGGTGAATCGATCATAGTTGAAACAAGCATAGACTTTCGCAGGAGACACGGATAGGAAGGAAAGGAAATTCGAATGTGGTGGATATACAAATTTACTCAGAAGTCGCCCGTACACGATTTTTCAAAGCAGAGACTATAAGCATAAATTCGAAGGGCGTAAATCCGCAGTTGATGAATTCGTTTCGGACGTCTTCCCGACTTTCCTCGATTAGGTCCAGCAACCAAGGCAATTGCCCGGTACAAGTAACTCCAAACGTGTACCAGCGGGCGATACATGTCGCGTTGTCCATCTCGAGTCCTGCTAGAAAAGTAACGAACGCGGGCTCGGCGTTATCTATGGCCTCATTGTCAGATCCGACTGGATATATGACGTGCGTATTAGTAGTGCGATTGAGAGACTGTTCAACGTTACAACCATCTACAACGTTCACAGGGGTTGTGCGATTCGGATTGTTGAGGATACATGGTTGATCTACGATCTGATCACTGGTATCAGGGATAAGTATTCAGCTTAGCAGAGATTGATCTACGTTGTGGAGACCGTGTACTCACGGCATAATAATGTGAAGAAGATACTGGGCGAGCAAATGTTCAAAGGTACGAGGTCGATGAAGGTTATCGTGATAGACAATCCGCGGTACTAATGGAGGCGAAGGAAGTAGATTGAATGCCGTGGGGGACGTTCCGCGAATTGAAGAAGCGCCCAAAACTCACGCGCGGCGATATAATTGAGTAGGTACGTTTCACACAAGTACGAAGAGATCTAGAAGCGTACGTAGTTGCATCATCCCTGTATACATGGTCCAACACGTTTCATTCGTTGCCAAACGTCAATGCTCAATTGTCTCACGGCGCATTACCGGCACCCTGAGTGCTTGCGACTTGGCGCGCGAGGAACATGATACGATACCTGATGTCACGATTTCAAAGACATAGCGGTCATTCGCTGCGGAGACTATCAAATATACAATGATCGCCGTCAGGGTTGTACGTTGAGCACGTGTGATTGATGATTACGGAGACGTCGCGCATGATAGGTCGCCGCTTGAGGCTCCGGTGTTGGGACTGTGACCCACGTTGAAAGCTGACGTGCTGCCACGGTACCGGGGTTGGCTACGTTGTTACTTATCTTTAATATTCGGGTTGTTCATCGCCTCGCTGTCTAATATCTGTGGCGTAGCGGGCTTTGTTACTCGCAATGTGCCACTGATGCTGCTATAAGTGTCTTACAATATTGTCGAGTATCGCCCATTAATCGCTGCGCGCGTTGTCCACTAATAGCTGTGTGCACAGTTCGCCGCGAACAAATATATTGAACTAGAACATGTGTCAGCTGAGTGCGATTGATGCGCGTCGCCGGTTTACTTAAAGAGTGAAGGATCACAGCATGAGTACGTACGCCCTAGTTCACCAATGTACACAAGTCGAAGAGACAGAGATGACGAACCGTCGTGACTATGAAGTTGAATTCGTCGTCAGGTCCTCGTCGACAGGAGAGTGCGTCCAAGCTTACAGAGAGACATAGTGCGAGAGCGCAGAAGATGTTCCTTCCACATCGACCGGCGAATTAGCAAAGAATGTTGAAACGACTCCACCACAGGCGGATTGTGACGGAGGCGAAGATTTAGAATCACGACGGTCGTGGTCATGTTCGATGGAGCAGTATCTGTGGATGTACGGCGAGCTGCAGTGTCCCGCGGTGCGTGATAGCAGGCAATATGGAAACGTAACTAATTTGTCCCACAGACCTCGTCTAACACGAGTGACGATGATGCGGAGGGCGCTCTAACGCGGTCTACTCGGTCTCCGGAAGAACGTCAGGAAGCGATGGCGGACGACGTGAATGACATCGTAATTATTAAAATATAATCAATAGAGCGTATGAACTATACTGACTTCACATAGGAGAAAGCGCTCTCGTTTCCTGACTTGCCGCGCGGGCCAACTCCGCCAGAGCGAGAAGACCTCTTGGGACGCCACTATACAGCACAAGTGACAGCAATAGATGCATGTATATTTCGCATTCTGAGGCTTGCATTGAACCGTATTTTCTATGTCCCAGACAATTTGGTCAGTCGAATAATTCTGAAGCCATATTCATTAATGATCTTTGATTGGCGTGTCAAGACGCACCTCCTAGCATCGAAAATGGACATGATCATTCACTTCTCGTTGAATGGAAATAAGCCAACGGTGTATCAAAATGCGATTAGTCATAACAGTAGATTGGAAGAGATAATGAACGATGAGGCAAGTCTCTCTTCATTTCAAATCGTTGCCATAAACTCATCTTACTATTTTGCACAGTCAACTATTACCGACAGACGCAGGACGCAGAATGTGGACGTGGACGTACTGAACAGGGTGTTCGTGAGAAATACGGCCGGTGGACCGTCGACGGAAGCATGTTGTCAATTTTTTCCACGAACTGCACTTTCTCGTGCGAGAAGTGTGTCGTAGCTGACCATGTCACCGCTGACAGATTTGCCCTTCTCGTCAGATGATGAGAACGAGTCTGAGAGGGATGCGCATGCGTGATGTCGACGCGACAAATTTTGGATTATGTGGCTGTCCCGCCATGGCCGGCGACGTGGGCAAAGGACGATTATAAGAGTGTCGCTGAGAGACAAGTTATAGGCAATGAGGACGAGTAGGGCGGAAGAACATACAATTCACGAAGCACGTCTATCAGAATAATCCGCCTGTGCATTTATGAGGATGGTCGCAATAACTAACAGTGAATGATAGCAGTAAGTCTTGTAAGAATAAGAATAAGATTCCCCTACCTCTGGAGATAGAGGGTTATGGAGCTTCAAGTCATGATGACTCGCTGATACGTCGATCCTGAGGCCTTGAGGCCTGAGGAAGGAAGGAAGGAAGGAAGGAAGGAAGGAAGGAAGGAAGGTTTAATATTGATGGAGCTGAAGCGCTGAAGGTTGAGTCAATTATCGCGACCTCCACAAGCGCCAACGCAACAACACCAAACATGCGCTATGCCTTCGTCCGATTTTAGTTACTACTATCTTCGACCTTGTTCGCCATGCACTCAACCAGATAATAGTAAACAGGAGCAGGGATGGTCACGAATGGGGAACAGAGTACGCACATAAATCACGAGTGCGCCATTGCAAAATAAATTAATCGATATTGTAGAGATGCTCGAAGCGCGCGTGCTGGCCAAGAACGCAGCGCGCCACGTCCTGTCTGATTATATTCACTCTGAAAAGGATAGGTTCTACGGTGAGATATGACTTCTGTTATTCACGCCGAGCAGTCATAGACCTCGCCAGTGGTCGAATAGAGATAGAGTTTTCGAGGTACTTGAATCGTATGCCCGATCCGCGATCATCATGGTTGTGGTGTACCATTTGTTGGCAACCCGCGTCGATGCTAGGGTGCGCATCTTTTATACACAACTATATTAATCCCTCTATATTTTTCTGACGGCTGATAATGGCTTTCCCAGAACTCTTCTCCCCTTCTCTTCCCACCGGCGGCCCCGGTCCTTAGCTTTCCAAGCTTCCGCCACCAGATGGACCCGACCTGCCTCCAACCCCTAGCGCTACCGGACCCTTCACCGTTTCCGCGACCGCTGCCGCCCCTGCCGCAGCCCCAGGGCCAGCACTTCTGTCCATCTCAACGCCTAGCGAGTGTGAACGCGAGCCTGTGACCCAACCACCAGCGCGATGGTGCCCATCCAACATAATGTTGGTGTGGGTTTTCCTGAGGACCTCGACCCGTCGCATGCCCCCGCGGAGCTCAAAAAGGAGGGAAGCGACTGGTTTGCCGTGGTCAAGCACACACTTGATGTGAACTTGGTGCATACCTTCATGCATGAGTCGGTCGTGTGCTGTGTCCGCTTTTCGACGGACGGAAAATGCCTCGCGACGGGTTGCAATCACACTGCACAGATCTACGATAGAAGACTGGCTACAAAACCTGCGCGCTCGTCGACGAGGGCGCGAGCAAGACGGGCGGCTTGTACATTGGCAGCGTATGCTTCAGTCCAGATGGCAAGTACCTCGCGACCAGCGCTGAGGACAAGCAAATCCGGGTGCGTCCTGTCCAACCTCATGTAGCCATCTGATCCCGACGCTCACAGATCTAGGACATCACGAAGCATCGCATCCGCAACGTCTTCGACGGCCACCAGCAGGAGATCTACTCGCTCAATTTCTCGTCCGATGGGCGCCTGATCGTGTCCGCTGGGGTGACAAGACGGCGCGCATCTGGGATATGAAGGACGGGACATGCAAGATAGGCGGTTGACTCGGGCGGGATGTCTGTCGCGATCTCGCCTGATGGGCGCCTCGTCGCCGCGGGCTCGCTTGACACAATTGTGCGCGTCTGGGACGTGGAGACCGGCGCACTCATCGAGCGTCTATAGGGCCACAAGGACAGCGTGTACAGTGTTGCATTCATGCCAGACGGGAAGGGTTTCGTGAACGGGAGCCTGGACAAGACGCTGAAGTACTGGGATATGCGGCTGATGCTGTCAGGCACGGGCGGAAGGAAGGAGAGCGTGGCGGGCCTTGCGGTCGGTGGGGGCAACAAGGAAGGCCGGGACAAGGGCAGTGCGTGCACGATGAAGTTGACTCGGCACAAGGACTACGTGCTGTCCGTCGCGGTGTCGCATGATGGTCAGTGGATCGTATCGGATTCCAAGGACGGCGGGGTGCAGTTCTGGGGATCGAGGAGTTCAAGAACGTCTGGGACGCACGAACGGAACTCATCTTCAAAGACTTCACGAATCAGTTCCCCTGGATTCTGTTATATCGTCTATCGTCCCACCTCTATTAATTGACCCTCGTCAACCGATTGATGTCCTGCTTTCCGATGTCAGAAAGAAATACCACGATGGTCTCGTTCCAGGTACCAAAAAGTCACTGGAGCGTCATCTTCTCATATAATCAATGCAAAATCCGAGTTTTCCCGGTCACGATGTGGTACCTTGACCTTAATGCTCATGTCCTTCCTCACTAGGGTTGACGATCACTATTTCCTAGTCAAAATAGACTAGAGAACGCCAGTGGCGTTCACATTGATGTTAGCAGTATAGCATGATAGCTTCAGAGAGTCTTTGAACGAAGGCAGCGCTACGATACTGAATATGTCTGGTGTCAAGCAGACACATAATAACAAAGGAATTTTTCCGCGTGATGCTCGTCCAAGTAGTCAACGCAATTAATAAGCCAGGGAGACACGTCGTCGTCACAAAAGAGCGCTAGCGCACACGATGCCTGATACTTACGCGGCCGCGTACGCGAAACCGCGAAACCATATGACAACTGCGATCGATTTGGGGAGGGGGGGCATGGTATAGGCCAAGCAATGATGTAGACGACAGTGACACGTATCACGCAATATGATGAATGCTAGTCCATCCGTTACAGGGCATTAAACATGGTGAGACATTCGAATTGAGAAAATCCCACATCCATCAACGCCTCTTCGATATAATAATACATCCTTCCGTGCTCCTTTTGTTCCTTCAGATACTTGATATCGCTGAGCGTTCGAATACCGAGTTTCTCGAAGCGTTGAAGATGATGTTACGATTCCTTAGAATCGTTTACTCTAACCCACTTTTCAACTCAAAAAAGATGACACCCAGCCAATGTAATGCCTTTTATAGTAATAATTTCTCACATCTTAAAGTAAGGTTGTAGGTTCGATTCTGGCAATTGTCATTCTTGTGATTTTAAATGTTTCTGAGAGATATCAGTCTATTAAATCAAATTCAATTAGTGTTAAACTATATGCATATGTAAATCAATGCTAGTCTTGTTAGAACTGAAAAGTTTCAGTATAAAAAAGTGCAAACTTGTTGAGATAACAGATAAACATATTTTATAGGATATTCTGCACCTTAATCATTGATGTAAGTCAGTGTGGTTCATGATAATATGATCAAGACAGATTTTACCTAGTCAGAACATTTTTTTTCATGAGAATAGGTTTAGAAATGACTAAGATATGAGCAAATCACTTCAAAAGATACCTTTAAGGAGAAGATCATAGTGATTGCATCGTAGCGGAGCAATGAGTGGTGCTATTTACACGCTAAAGATACCGTTGGAAATGCCGGATTAATACCTTTCCAACGGTATATTGTACAAGACGATCGGGTAAGTATTGAGAAAACGCGGTAGTGATTACTGAAGGGTTGGTATTAGAGGTAGGGGCAAACTTGTTGAGGCCATATCTTTTTATCGACTCATCCAATTGTAGTGTACCTAGCGTCGTTGAAAAGGTATAATAGAGAGCTTTCTGTTGCAATCAAGGGACCGATGATATCTCCAGTACTTAAGGAGGTACACTCGAATTATCACAAAATCTCCTATTTGACTATTTTCAAGGTTTTACATAATCCGCAGCACGGGCAAAATGACATACTCCCGTCCCATGACATCATGAGGGGGACGGGAGTACGTCATTTTGCCCGTGCTGCGGATTACATAAGCAATTTATAAGCAGGAAAAAATCGAAAAAATTATTCAAGTCTAGGGGCAAATCATCAAATCATCTGAGAATAGGCACATACTGAGTAACATAAAAAATCAGTAAAAATCGTGTTAATATGGCCATTTATAGTACTATTCAGAAACACTTGAGTTTATGTTTATAGCTAGAGAATTGACAAAGATATAGCCAAATTACTGATTTAGACCTTTAGAAGGTAAAAATAAAATCAATCTTCACAACATACAACAGTTGACAGACTTTCAAAGGCCATACTTATGTACTTCATAAATGTAAACACAATTTTTGAGAAGTCACGTGCAACAGCGAGCCTGACCAGGCTCGCTGTTGCACGTGACCATTATTTTGTCATTAGTTCAACTCTTGCTGGTAACAAAGTTTAAAAATAAGAGATAAGTGTAAAACAATATACTTTGAAGACGGAGATCTTTGCAGCATTACAATACTAGTATATTCAATTCTCTGTTATCTTATTAATTCTGTGAGAATAACACTACAAAGTTAGAACAATTCAAAAGGAATCGTATTGCCGTGCAAAGCATCGGCCCTCTTCCCCCAAGTATACCATCCATGTTGATGTTGTGTAGGAATTCGACCAACTCGATGAATCCCACATCACCTATCACAATAATATGAGCATAAAAACGGACGAACGATGATGCGACGCCACACAGCGCAACGATGAGTGTTGAATGTGGTCACTTACCGTCCCCTTGTTCCATGCCAGCAATGTCAATGGATTCCAGGCCTACAAGAAGTTCCTCGTTGTTGGCGTTGTTAGCTTTCCATTGCCGAACTTCGATATCATCTTCAGATAAATCATCCCAAAGATGATTCTCGACTGCTGCGCGAACAGTCTGCATGGAGCAGCGATGCTGATTGGCAAGGGAAGACATGGTTTGGCCATGACGCCACTTCCATCGAAGGACAGCGTGTTCGGAGCGAGAGACAATGCGATAAGGGATAGCGCTAAAATGCAGACTAACATTTAATCAAGCTCTCATTATCACATAAATTAACACAAACATACGACATTTTATCCGGGTATGGCATAAATTTTGGAAAAGAAAAAGATGCCGAGTAATATAGCGATGGAGAAAGGCACAGACCAGAACTCTAACGAGAATCTACTGGTCCACAACGGCGAAAGAAAGGGAGGCACTGAACCTTTATATTCATGCAGCGCCGGCGATCACTTTCATCGCGCAACGCCGCAAACACCTCGCAGGCATGTTGTGTTGCGTATACTCTGTCAAGTGTCATGCTGATTGGCACAATTAGGCAAGATGTGAATAGCAATATTGTTGACTTCGCCGCACTTGTTACTAGACTAGTCCCCGCGACGATCTCGATAACATTCATACGGGCTGCTAACACAGTGCTTGCACGTTAGCTGAGCAACATCAGATAACTAAGAACTTGTGGACAGCACGGCATTGTACCGTCGGACAGCCGGACAGTTGTCATTGAGTTGTGACCATTGTTGCAAACACTTGTCATAGCGATCGTCGTCGTTTACGATAGTCTTGCGGTGGAGCGTACGTACCTCTGCTCCGGGACTTACCTTCTAAAGGAAGGGGACGGACAGTACGCCGCGCGATGCGTATAAGATCTTTTCTTCTTGTGTCCCATATAAACTGCATGCAGTATAACGCCGCACGTTCAGGCATGCCACGTAAGGTTTCTTGAATCAGCAGTAATATACGAGACCGGACGGTGCCCAAAGGGCTGTGGAATCGATAGTTCTACAGCCAGCTATGGTTGCATTAGAAAATGAGCCTCACGCCCGTCCTGCTTTGTGACCTGTACCTCGAGAATCCCATAGACACTACTCAGACAAATACTCGCATCACTTGGGTGCAGGCATCTCCGCGTATACGATATGGTTTTCAAAGAATGGATTCGAAATCAACATAGATATGACAAAGAGTTCGGGAAAAATGAAAGTTCGAAGAGGTGCAAAGTCATAGATGTAAAACATCAATCTTTATGACGCGCATGTCCCATCTGATCGACGTCTATGCTACCAAAACAGATCTACTCCGTTTCTACACTAGGTCTTCATCACCGCCCAGCGCGCCGTCTTCTTCCATCTCCGGCTCTGCTGCGATAGGCAAAGATTCCGTGTGAGGAACGATGCCCCAGAACTCTCCTTCGGTCTCACGCCTGGATTTGTTAAAGTCCTCATTGGCGACCACGATCACGGCATGCACATTCGGGGTTACAGCGATCTTAAGTTGTCGGGATGCGCCCTTCGGGAACCGAGTCGGTGGCAAGTCGTACGACGTCAACGTGAATAGGACCACCACGGCAGAACCTTTTTCGATTTCTCCGGGCCAAGGGTGTAGGTCCTTCCATCCATTAAAGAAGAAAGGTGACAGACCGTCATATGCCGGTACATCTGAAAAAATTACCACTGTTATATAGAGCTATATCAGCTATATAGCTCTGATAGGTCCATAGCAGTGTCCTTTTATATATAGCCTAGCCATAGATGCAGAATCATTTATATAGAGCTATCATAGCTGCCATAGCTGCCATAGCTCAAAGGTGTAGCTATCATAGCTATCATAGCATAAGAGGACAGCTATGTCAACTATGGACTATATATATGCTATCCTGCCTTATAGATCTATCAAAGCTATGTTAACTATTTACACTACATCTTCTCTTCTTGGTATATATATTAGACATCCTATACAATTATTATAATATTTTCAAGCATTTTATAGGTCTCACAACTTAGAAGATATCTTAGTTTTAGAATAGACAAAACATCGAAAATTATAAGACTATATTTATTCCAAGAGGCACTACTACACAAATTGTATACTACTCTACAAAGTTCCATAAGTATTTGTTAATCAAAAATATAAGACAACAAAGTCTTAAAAAAGCGAAAAATGGTTCTACAATAAACATAAGATTAGTATAAGTTGTAGTTAAGAAACATTAGACTTACAAGTAAAGATACAAAAAAGCGAAAATATCTTGATAAGATAACTCATATTAGTGACAATAAGAACACAACAATATAAAGGACTTACCAAAGATAACAAGATGTCATAAGGACAATAGAGGAAAGTCGCGAAGACGAGAGATGGTAGTAGTTGAGAAGAAAGAGAGGTCGCGCGTCGCGCGGGCCTTATGTAGACGTGGCGAGCGGAGCCCGAAATGTGGTCGGGCCGGGCGCTGCCGAGTGCCGTGTCAGAGACTAAGTCGCAGACTTCACTAGGTTCATGTCGCTGTCAAGTAGCTTGTAGTACCTTAGCTAGATATCTGTCTCACTCGATCGTATTTTATAAGTACATTGTAGTGTTTCTCTTTTTTTCAAATTTTATTCGATTTTATTCGATTTGATAAGTTCGAGATATTCGAACTCGCGCGCGTTCGGTGGCTGAAGCACCGAAACGCGCGTCGAACTTCGTCTCGACTCTGCTCTGCTACCACTTCTCCCCCTTCCTCCTGCCTTTTCTCTCCTTCTTCCCTCCCCTTTATCGTCGAATCGAACGCGGGAGAGGGACGCGTAGGAAGTTGAGGGACACAGGTAAGTAAAAAAAAGCTTTTTATTTCGTATGCTTGCTCATGCAGAGAGTATCGCTCGGATTCGAGCGATACTCTCGACAACTTCGTCCTCCCGCGCCCGTCCTCTTCCCCTCGTCGTCCCTCCTCCATCACCCCATCCCCCTCCGAGCTCGCCGCCTCGCCGCCTCGTTGCCACGTCACCAGCGCCCGCCGCGCCACCTCCATCGACCACCACTACCGGAGTGCAGGCGCGCCAACGCACGCGCACACGCGCGCGCACGTCGGGCTCTGCCCGCCACGCCCTCCCGCCCACGACCATGCGCCTCCCGCGCAGGTCCACCGCAGTCCGAGGGCTCGCGCACGGGCCCGCCGCGCCCCATGCACGCCCCTGCCGCTTCTTGCGGCGGTCCAGTGCGTCGCGCACGGACCCGCGGCAGCCCGATGCCTCGCGCACGGGCACGCGATAGGTGGGGACCGTCGCACGCCCCGCGCACATCGTGCACGGCCCCGCGGCGTCGTGTGCGCCCGCCGTACCCCACGCACGTCCCCGTCGCCTCCCGCCTCTGGCACGCGGGCCTGCCACGTCGCGCATGGCGCGCGAGGTCCAGGCATGCGCACTGCCGCGCATGTGCTGGCGGGGCCCGCGCCTGCGGCGGGCCTGCGCGCGGGAGACGCTGGGCGTGGGGGCCGTGCGCGATGCACAGCGGCCGTACGCGGGTGTGGCGCGGGGCGTGCTCGATACACGAGGCCCGTGCGCGACGCGCAGTGGGGGGCGTATGTGAGGTACGGGAGTGCCACGCGCCCCTGCGAGACACGCACGGGCCGTGCGGGGCGCGACGGGAGCCCCGCGTGCGCGCAAAGCGTGTGGTGGGCGGCGCGGCATGCGCAGTGGGCCCGCGAGATGTCACGGCCGGGGGGAGGCGGCGAGAGGCGCGCGGTGGGTAGTACGAGACGCGCGGCGGTAGTACGAGGCGCGCGGCGGTAGTACGATGCGCGAGAAGCAGGCGCGAGGTGCGTGCGACGACGCAAGGCCCGTGAGGGCCGTCGCCCTTCGCGCATGGCCCCACAGCTCCCGCGTGCCGCCGTCACGCCTCCTGCCCGCTGCCGCCATGTCCTGCGCACCCGCCGCCTCGCGTTGCCTCGTGCTGCCTCGTGACGCCTCGCGCACTCACTGCCCCGCCCACGCATGCGCGCTGTGTCACGCCGCACGCAAGTGCCTTCCCTGGCCTCCTCGTGTGCACTGTGGTACACTGGCCTGCTGTGCACTGCAATGTATGCAGTTATAGTTGTAGTACTCCCACATGTAGTAGTAGTAGATGAAATATAATCATATTTGACTTAAAATTTTGCAATGCTTTGTCTCCTTGACATAGTCATGATAGCCTTAATAGTAGTCATAGCTTACCCTGGTAAATATGATAGTATTATATAGTTCACACTACTAGCTATGAAAGCTATGGTAACACTACATAGCTAGTACTACCAGCTATGAAAGCTATGAAGGCTCTCATAGTGCTACATAGCTAGACAAGCAAGGTATATAGCTTATATAGCTCTGTGATAGCATCCATAACATAACCTGCAGCTATATAAAATTTGGTTTTTTCAGATTAGTACTATCGAACACGTAAGCAGACTTAAAATTGGATGGATAGACCACTCACTGTCTTCACTAGGGGGAAGCGACAGTGGGGTGCTACCAGTGGGCAGCCTGTACATAGATCGCGCTGTTCGACCCATCTGATGAGTTCTGACTACTTATAGATTGAACTGACAATTGTACATACGCTCTCTGGTTCCAAAGGTCAGGCCGCTATCGAAGGTCGGGAAGTAAATGTGCGTTTCGTGATAGATGGCACCGATGACGGCAGCGGCTCTCTGCCAGCTACAATCGAAAATTGCTACATTGACGTGGTGGCCAACCGTCGTATTTGTCGAAACAAGCTCGGACCGAACGATCTTGCCGGGCAGCCAGAACATCTGGGGTCCCCTGCGACCTCTGGGAACTACGACTCGCGGGCCCACCAGGACCTCGAAGTCGTTGGGATCGGCTACGCTGAGGTTGCGAGCAGCCCTCGGACCGGGGTTGATGCATAGTAGAAAGAGGCGGCTGCCACCCGATGCATCAGTAAGAGCTAGTGTCGGTAATCTTTTGGACTGACGTCTTGGTGTTCTCGTCAGAGAACTCCTGTTCGATGTATGACGTGGGCACGAGACTCGGCTCCGACGTCCTTCCAGCATTGGTTATGGCAATGATACCCCTGTATTTTGATAATTCAGAGGAAGCATCGGTAAGGCGGAGAAATATGCCGTACGGCAAGCTGATTATGGTATCCATGCGCCGACGACTTATGCGAGTATTAGATATACGAACAGACAAAAGATCAGATGGAATTGCATACAGTCGATACCTTCCGTCTCCAGTGCGGATTACGCTGTCAATCGGACATCAACAGGTCATTCAAAGTTAATGCTCGCGTTGCTCACGTCTGTTCCGCCTGTTTGACGGATACATCGTCGCCTTCGGCCGAACTTGGAGGAGAACTGTGTCATCGTCAGTATTTGTGTGGGTGTCGGGCACGATGTATCCACGTACGAGAGCTGTTTGGATGAAATAAAAGGCTTGTCTGGGCCATCGGAATCGGGAACGATGTCTTCGCCTGAAGACGGATCGGTGAGTGAGCTATGATCGTCGGCAAAGGGATTTATTTCGTCGAGATGGCTGCCGGGATTACTTATTCAGTCATCCTACAACACCGCTACCATGTGGATGTGAATGACGTACTCTTTAGCATGTCGTTTGGCATCTAAAGATGTGGCAGTGATAGTTTCCAGCTTTCGCTTTCTAGTTGCCATCATTGATGTCTGTTCTAGAGTTCAGATTTCGACCATGCCTCCGACGCCCTTTTATTCTCGTTGACTCGCAGGTCAATTAACATTCCAATCTAGCAGTAAAACGACTGCACTCACGTTCACTCACGGAATGCATGTCTGATGCGACTGGGAACTGGGCTAACAAACATCACAAGATACGGTAGGAGCAAGACAGTCAGGAACGAGGCACGTCAGCATGAATATTCGTGTAACACGGGAAAGTACCTGGCCCTGACCGTCTCCTGATTTTCGATTAGCCAATCGTCTGCATAGGGCAGGTGTCAATCAAGACCTTATAGCGCTTACAGGAGGGGATGACAGCCTATGCGTAGGGTCGACAGCACGCTCCCTTTTCAGCGACTAGCCTCGGTCAGCCTTCCTATAAGTGCCAGAAGGGGGGAAGGGTAGGGGGTGGTGTGAGACTGTCGCAGCGATGCGAATCGTGGGCCTTGATCTGCTCATCAACATCTTGCTCAGTCGTTCGTCGCCGTGGACCAAGTCTTTTCAGATTGATGTTGATGATCCATCACCAAACCAACTTACATTCTGCATCCAAGGGCCAACGCCCATAAAGTCCGTTCGTGTACTTAGGTTCGATAGGTATAAGTAGTACTGTTACCCAAGATCACGTCCAACCGTGGTCGTCTTGAACTATAGGTGATGCTGCATGAGTCAGTATGAGCTGTGTTCGGTATACAAACCGACGCTCGCCCGCACCGTGACACGCCCATCACCACCTAAGAATGCATCGCAGAGCAGAATGAAGACAATAGACAAATAAGAAGGAATATAGGGTATGGAGTGGACGTACATTATCATTAGTGAGACACGAGGTGGCATGATAGCAGGGGTCGTTTGAGAGTGATTCGGTGGACAGGTGTATGCCTACACCCGGTCCTCAGAATCGAGGTTCTACGATGGTCGAATCTATCGCTTCGAGCCCTTTTGATTTCTGTCCACTGTCATTCTTCGACGATATTTGTCAGCTTACAGAGATCAACAGAGAAGAAATGCGTATCCTCACCACAAGCAGAATCAGAGAACATAGAAAAGAAAACTTTAACATGTCTGTCTACCAGATCGTCTGAAGACATCTGATGAGACTGCGGACGTAAGGATACTACATGAGTGTGGGACCTCTGAAGCCTCAGGCCTCATGGAGGAGGGACGCAACAAGAGTAGGCTTGGTTGTCTGTTACTGTGACCGTCGCCCGAGTCCAGGGTCGTTTTCGGGAAATGGGATACGTGGGTCAAAACGCGGGTCGCATTTTGTCCTTGGGGTCCCGGCAATGTCCGACCATAGCGTCATTGCGTTTCCTCAGCAGGAATTTTGCCCGCCAATCTGCAAGGGGTCCTGACAGCATGCTTTCATGCGATCCAGCTGTTCGACCATTCTGGATGAGACACTTTCCGTGTCAAGGCTTTCGGTCTTCGTCTTGGCTGAACTTTCAATGCTCTGGTAGCCTCGGGTAGCCTCTCTTTTTTCCGTCTTAATACTAGAATATGCCTCTACGTGCTTTCAAATACCCTGCAGAAGCAAGCGTAGTGTTATAATAATCACCATCGGACACCTTCCGTTCACTTGGGCTCAGTGACATCCAGCTTTTGTCAAAGCTTGATGGTTTCATGAGCCCTGTTGAACTTGCTATGACGTGCCCTGCGCGCAAGAGCGCGTCGTTCGGTGCGTATGCTGCTCACACTCTCGCCGAAAATCCAACTGAAATCGCTTCACAGTTCACATTGCCACAGGAATCGGCACGGTCGCTGGCGACAGCTTGATGAAGGGCCCCTTCACGAACATCACCACACCGTCGAATGGTCTGACAGTTGCCACGGAGGCGCCATCGCACATGCACACAGCGACCATGCGCGTCTGGATCGACGTAGCTCGTGCGCAAAGATCAATGCGACGCATGGCACCACGCGTGTCCTTGAGCATGTGGCACTCGAGGGCACTAGCCGATGCATGCAGCACATGCTCAATGTCGAGTTCGAGAATCTTGGTGCGCACTTCAATATGCACGCTTCTCGTGAGCAGACCGTCTACTACACTAAGGGCTTCCGCAAGGACGTGCCCCAGGCGGTCGACATCATCTCCGATATCCTTCAGAACTCCAAGCTCGATGCCGGCGCAGCCGAGCACGATGTCATCCTGCGTGAGCAGGAAGAGGTAGACAAGCTGCACGAGGAGGTTGTTTTTGACCACTTGCATCCTATTGCCTTTCACGGTGCGTCGTGACATTGGCATTCTCGTGCAAAGCCGCTGACGGACAAGCGCTTGCAGGTAAACTCATTAGTCACACCATCCTCCCAAGAAGAACATGCTCTCGATTAAGCTCGATGACCTCGGCCGTACATCAAGACGAAGTACACTGCGAATGCTATGATCCTCGTCGGCGCCAGTGGCGTCGCCCACGCTGAGCTCAATCAGGGCGCAGAGACATCCTTCTCTATCCTCTCCGTCTCTCTAAACCCTATCGCCCTTGGTCGCCTCGCGCACCCCAAGGCCGAGTTCCCCGGCCGGAAGTGCGCATCCGTGATGACAACGTCTCGACCGTAAACATCACCGTTGCCGTGGAGGGTATCGGCTGGTGCTTCCCAGACTCCTTCCTGATGCTCGTCATACACTTCGGCGACTGAGACCCGCACTCAACACCGCACTGCTGCTCTCCTTGCACCTCTCGTACATCATCACTGAGGACGACCTCACTAACGGCTTCATGTTCTGTTTTGTGGGTATGGCACGTCCGCATGTGGGATCGATGGTATGTAGGTGTATGCTGAGCAGAGGGGGTCCATTGCGCGTGCGGTGATGTGACTATACGTTTGTTGTTGGCAGTGATACATGATCATAGGCTATTCTATCCCTCCTCACTGCAAGAATATAATGCGCAGCCTCGCTGCTCTCGCGCGTGCACTCGCGTTCGTAGAAGATGTCCAGGATTGTGCATTCACGCAAAACTTGAAGGAGGGAGTGGTTGACCTAGTAATGATGATTGTACTGAGCGAGAAGTGACATGTATGGGGTGTTTTACGCACTGAGGAGATTGTCATCAAAGCCGGCCATTTTTCGTATAATCACGGTTTTCGCGATGTATATGGGGGCGATGGAAGATGTGAATTTATGATAGATAATTTTTCTGGCAAATCGAGGCCCATGGTGATATCGAGAAACTTCGAGTTGAACCCCCATTGGACAGATGTCGTCGTAGAGAATTATGTCGATGTAGATGGAACAGAATTGTACGATGTCGGTAGTGTAACTGGGGGGAGTGAATAGGTCATAGGTGTGTTCGCCAGTCGGGGATATATCCACTGTGCATGTTCGTGACAGTGTAAAATCGAATTGGGCAACAGACCACACCAATCGTTCCTGTGTTTCCCGTCAGATATGTGCATTCGAGAACTTGGAATACGAACTTGTGCTTCCGGAGACAGGCGAAGCATGCCTATGTCGCATATTGGTAGTTGAATAGAAGACATACTTGGAAAGTAAAAGGAAAAGTAGACAGAGCGATGCGGAGTATGGGGGAAGAAGGACTTGCAGACTACGCATGCTGCGGTGGATTGGCTGTCAAGAATATATAGTATGGATTGAAACTCAACGTCTGTTATCGTGGCTTAAGCTTCGCCGAGTGCGCGTGCATGATGGATGTCGTGAGAATGCCGTTATATGAACGGGGCGTGGTATCAGGTCTACTGTCTCACTGCATGGTCATGAATGTTGTACGAGATGTGGCGCAAGATCGCCGCACACGCTAGGTCAGTAGCGCTGGCTCGCGGGCGCGTGCTCGAGCTTGTTGGTCAGATTTTTGTTTGAGCCGGCATGATGGGTGAGCGTAATGTGCTAAGACATCTTGTGTGCGCACTCAAAAGGTCATACATTGTGTCCTCGAAAGAGGAAGCGATCGCCGAAGGTGGTGGTTAAGCAAACATAGAATCGTCCGTTGTTGCGGATGGAATAAATATAATTATGCCAATACCTGCACGGTGGGGAACGCTAGTTCGCGACCTGCAAGATAAGGTGTGGGTGCTATTCGGGTGGGCAATGCGAAAGCATCAAAGAATTCGGACGTAGACAAGTCTCTATCATTATGCCGGAAGCGCAGTCGTTTGATGAGGAAGTATACTTTGCGGCTCCTTGAAAAAGTCATCCTGCGACATTCGAGGTGCGAGGATGGTAAGATGTGCGATGGTCAGAGCCCCATTTGGGTGGTGCCAGCTTGGGTCTGGTTTGAAGGAAACCTGCAACAGAGTGTGGGTGAGAATATGTGTTTGTAGACATCATGCAGGAACCCGAACGGCGTCATTCATTGCAGAAGGACGGTGCCTGCATCGTCTTGCCCTGTCATTTATTCATTGTCGCCGTGCCGCCCTGCGCCAGTAAGTGCACATTTCTCCAGTCCTGCTCTGTCCGGGCATTGATAATGCTGAGTTGCGTCGCGGAGGATCTGCGGAATGACGCAATGGACGTGGGGACGGAGCGTCGCAAAGTAAACATGCATGCTGGAGAGTTTTCGGCACCGCGGAGTTCTCATAGCCTCGTAATAAGGCCATCTTGACATTGAAAGGCAACGTCTAGGAGAGAATGCTCGCCTTTGGATGTCGTAGAAAAACGGTCACCGGGCTTAGAATTCTCATGCAGTAAGATGCTCAGTCATGCACGCAAGGTGTTGCGCGCACAACATAGCTTCAATGGATTTCCATCAAATGCAGCAGCTAGCTAGTTATGACCGAGAAAGAACATCCAAACCGATGAAATCGTCGTACGAGTTAGCCAAAAAAAAAAAAAAGGGAGCCTGACGCACCACTAACCTCACCGGTAGCCGTAGACGTCCCACTCCTGCTCAGCGCACGCGCGCCGGGCTCACAACGCTGCTGTTCTGAAACCTCTAAGAATAGTCAGCCTGATAACCTTCCTGGAAATCACAGAAACTTACCTTCATCACTGGTACAAACCCGTTTGCACTGTGATAACTCACCGCAGACGGACCATCCAAAAAGCGCCTCGATACCATGACTCGATTAACACCTCAACGACGTCCTCCAGACGCCCTGCACTGCGACTCAATACCGCCACACAACACATAACATGATCACACATAGATATGTCGTGTGATTAGGCGGGAAAAAGAGACCTGGTTCCGTTGGGACCATCAGCGTCGGAAGCAAAATATTCGCAGGGAAATTGGTGTAACAGCAAACATCATGTCTAATCAACGCGGTGGTCTCCTAATTTCTATGTGTGATCGCGCGGTAACAGTGTCCGAGAAAGTATGGAAAGAAAGGTGGAAGATAGAAGGTATGCAGAAATGTCGGTACATGTCTAACACCAGCGTCAGGTTACAAGGCATCGGCGACGGTCATGTGGTCCAGTGACAAGAGAGATGGTGCGGGATATACTTGTATGTATCGAAACAGGTTTCTTAGCACTTACGATGAAAGCGTGAACGAAGGTGATCGCCGTCGTCCTCGTCTGCTCCGGTCTTTAACACCATGTCCTCCTCCCATCTCCCAACTCAGGCTCCAATTGGCAGTTTATTGCCTCGAGTCGGGGACGGCTTCATTGGCGAGTTCAAAGGGCCAGGGGAGGAGGTATTGGTTGGGTATTCAGTCCGTCCTCGCTGGGCAGACTGGGCGGCGGATGGACTATGCGGGCTATAATGATCTAAAGGGACGAAGAACCTATATGAAAACCGTTCGAATGCCTTGGGTTGATTCCAGCACGCCGTGTCGATCTCATACGGTCCTTCTACGTCGAGGTAATCAGTATTCGAGTCGGAAAGGGAATCCGGGTCATAATCATCGTTGTCTTCGTCGCTTGAGAAGTCCGGTAGATGATAAAGTTTGTTTCCGATGCGGCAACAGAGATGAACCTCGGGGTTATCTTGGAATTCGGAGGAGTTGGCAAGTTTGCGGGGAGTAGATAGAGTGGGTGGAATCGAAGCGAGTTCCTCGAATATAGTGGACAGATGTTCTGAATCCCAATGGATACTTCCGCACGCGCGGAAGACGTAAGGTGCGTTCCCATTCATAGCAGTGGACGACGGTGACTGAAGATCGTTGGCTGTGATGTGGATTGTTACGCTGTCTGATGTCTGTGATAATGAAGACGTGTTAAGCAGGGTCGCGCCGTGGATCTGAAATCTGAGCACACATATTTTATAGCCCGCGACGGATCGCTTCCATGAGCCCAGATATGCTCGAGCGTAATACCTTGTTCGTAGTCCCACTTCTGCTGCATCTCTGATATGGTGGTCATGGTATCACCCTCGTCTCGTGAAGGTGAATGGTCACGAGGGATGGGATGGCTTGAAAGTTTGGCGCGTGTGATTCCATACGCGATCTCGCCCGGCCTATGGTCGTCGGGATGCATTACGACACTGTCTTGGAAGTCGAACGTCCATCGGTTACGTGCGCGAGTAGATTTAGAGTACGAGGCATCGATGAGGGAATGATTGTCGAATAAAAAGGATATAAGTGCTCGTAGGTGTCGGAAGGTGTATGAGAGGGGGACTTGGACGATGCGATACGGGCCCTGCACACGAGATGGGAAGTGATCTGACGACAATGGCCGACAGATGAGGTTTGATTGAGATCCTGCCGTGCAGTATGGGTCGTATGTAGGCGGGGACGACACTGATTGAAACCGGAGGACGATGAGTTTGTCACCGGGTGATATGGTAGGAAGTCGTGGTGTCCAGTTGGCGTGTAGTAGACGCGGTGGACCGGTGGACGGAAAAGAGCGTCGCACTACTTGATTGTGGGAGGTGACGGCGTCGTCGGGATGCAGGCTGGAAGGATATAAGTTGACAGGGTGAGTGATGGTGAGCGTGCTGGAGATCTGCGAGTCCATGCCAGGAACGTTGGAAAATAGTGTAAGTAAATGAGGATTGACATCATGCTTTTAAATATGCATCCTACATGCGACACTTGAGCTTCCCTTTGCGAGATTGCAGCATTGAGTCCGAATATTGTATGGCAAACATGACGATTAGGACCAGAAGGCGAAGGGGCGCGAAAGTACCAAGTACACTGCTCACCTCCTTGTGGCGATAGCTGAGGTTCCTGTGAATGGATCCTTGATCGGAACGTCATGGCGCGGAGGTTGGACCTGCGATGCAGGGATTCGCGGGTTACATGTCTATCTCACGCTGTCATAAGAATGAATAGTAAGACGCCCGTTTTACGGTACATATCATGGACCTTGGTCAATGATCGGTCTCTATGTGCCTGGGCATACCGGTCAGGATTGATTGACACTGGTCCTTAAGGCACTGGGTAGATGAGACGCACCGTCGCGGGGAAAGGGAAAAGGGATCTATGTAAAACAAGACGATATAGAAAAAAAAATGGGTGGTACACTAAAGCCGCTTGCAGTACCGTTTCCCGCCTGTAACTTATCCGGACCTCGTCCAGTAACGTTGAGATGAGTATCTTAGTCCGTAACTGCGGTGAAAGTACCCTACCTTGGCGAAGAGTCGTGCCTACCTGGTCCGGCTCCACGCAAGTTGCCGTTGATGATGGAGGTGTGATTTGGCAGCGACGCAGCTTAGAGTTCAGTAGAGGGAGAGGAAGAGAGACCAGAAGACATCGTTTTCGACGTGTCATACAGTGTGCACACTGGAGTTCTAAGCGCTCGTACGTCAATCTGGCGTTCATCTGGATCGGCGTTCGCCGGATTTCTCCTTTCCCTGACATTACTTCTTCAACAAATTGGCCACCCTTTCCCTACCAGTTATTGCTCTACTACGCTGTCATGAATGGTGACAGAAAGAATCCCGTACTATAGAAAGGTGAACGCACTCCGCTCGTGACAGTCGACCGCACGAGAACAAGATCGAGTTCTAAATCAGCTTCGGGCCAATAACAGCTGCTTTATCAGTTTACTGAGAGCTAGCTCTTTCGTGTTGTGTGTAGCAAACAGTGTGGTTCTCTCTGTGGCTGGTATCCAGGAGAAGAATTAGGGATTAGGAATCGACACCATTCAACTTATAGTACGTCCTCTCTTTCGGACTCGGAGGAGTGTTCTCCCCAGCAACGGAGCGCACCGAGCCCTCTGACGGTCCACATGGACGCGTGTAGTCGCCTTTTCTCTGGCATCGACGCGAGAAGGGAGGGACGTTCTATGCCCCAGGTTTATTTTTGCTAACACGTCGGTACAGGTTCGCACATCCTTGGTCGTGACGCGCTGGTGCATGTATCCATCTTTGCAAAAACTCTCCCATCGTCTCGTAAGGTGATCAGCATGCATCGTACCTTTTCCGACTGTCGAGGACCAATTTTCGGTGAGTACATAAATAATGTATATTCGAGGCACGGCGGCATGCCCTGACTGGTTACCTTGTGGGGATCTGAAGCTGTGCCATTCTGACTGCCTGTGAATCAAGATCGCAATTGCATGAATTAACAGTGCCTGCCGAAGTCAGATATCATTCGTCGCGGCGCAGAAACATGTGCATTCCGCCTCGTATCCAGGCAGACTCCAGGCAGCAGTGATTGTCTGAATGAAATCGCCCTGGATTCAATGATACAACGGGGCATTTCATCATCCCAGATGAAGTGAACTATCGACCACGAGTTATTGCAGGCTGCACGCTGGTGGCTCAGCTTGGACAATTGTCTATTGAGATCTGGCCATGTTCGTTTCGCGAGGATAAAAGTGGAACTCAAGTGTTGTTCTTCCCTCCTCATCACCTGTCTCAGGTAGTCGGTCCATAGTCCAAGTCCGAAACCCTCTCACTGCCGCTGTTCTTACCCTTTCTTAGAAGCTACTTTCTTCGACTGTCTGTTGTGTCACCAACATCATGTCCGACAATTCGCAGTATCGTTTCCGTACCCATTTCCGGAACACGATGCGGGCCGATTTGGGTGTCGTCGACCCACTCCATGGTACCTACGGCCCACCATCTTCGTCCGGCGCGAGATTCAAATCCTCAGAGAGCAACATCGGCTCATGGTCGGTGAACGCCTTCCCATGTTTGCTCGAATGCACTGACTTCGCATTGTTCCATTTCCATTGACAGCGCGGACGAGCTGTGGACGAGTTTGAGTCCAAATGATACCGCCAGCATCGGTCGGGTGGCAAGGTAAATGTTTTCGTTTTCCGTGGGATCTGGTTTCATACTGAGAAGAAGTAGCACGACCACAGGTCCACATGCTAGGACGGACGACAGAGTCACCCCCATCTCAGAGACGTAAGTGTCGTTATTTTGTGTCCATACGTAAGGTGACTTAGTCGTGGACTGCGTGTCGTCTGTTTCGTGTCAAAGATATGGGCATCACTTCGCGCCAGAGCAACCTACCTCGTTCGTTGCATCTGAAATCCCTCCCTCACCCTGCTCTGTCCATCCGTCGAGGGATACAGGCACAACCGAGGAAACAGTTTCGAGGATCATTCCCGCCGTCAAGGATGCATCCGCAAGACGCAAGCCTAGCCAAAAATCATCTGCGAGAAAGGATCCTTCGTCATTCTTTCCTCCCGCGGTGACTGTTTTGGAGTCTGACCCTCCTTCCCCCACCTCGAAGGGATGTAAACGGGAGAAGCACGTCCTGGGCGACGACGTTTCGTCTTCACCAGCTAAGCGTAGGAAGAACGCTGAGCCAGGGTTCACTTCTTCCGCCGACGTTGTCGCGCCTTCTAACCCCACCATCGAGGCGTCTCCGACCGATGCCATCATGACTTGTCTCTGGGATGGGTGTGGGGACTCCGTGATCGCCAAGGCAGATAATATCGGAGACCACTTGAGATGGTCCCATGTACAGGCCATCGCGGGTCAAGTCCTCTACGCGTGCAAGTGGGATAACTGCAAGCAGGAGCCAATGAAGTTTCCTTCCGTCGTCCGACACATAACGTCGCACCATCTTACCCTCGGGGCTGTCACTTGCGAAGTATGCGGAGTGATATCGAGTCGGCAGGATGCTGGTATCAGACATCGGGAGGTGTGTTGCAGATGCACCAGGTGTAAGAAGAAGTGCAGGACGCTGGACGAGTTGCAAAAACATGTCTCATTGTGCCCAGGGGGTTCGCGTCGTGGGGCCCGGGAACAGAAATAGAAAGGTCGAAGAGGCAGCGATTTCTTATTTAAATCCAGAGTCTCCTGATTCGTGCGACCTGATTGGATGGAGAGGTCGTTTTAGATGTTAGCGAGGCATTGAAATGGTGTCACAAGTCACAAATATCATAATGTACTTGGTGGATATGGTCCCTGTCACGAGTACTCTCGGATGGAAGTGAAGAGAAAGGCGGGTATAGCAGTAGCAGTCAAATGTGACCACTATGCCTTAGTCACTCATTTAGAAATATGACCGATGGTGATTATGGCCTATGCCTGGTCCCGTAAGGGAGTAGGTCTCTCTCAGGAATTACTGCCCCATCAGGGAAAACGTGTCACGTGAAATGTAGCTTGGTCTTGTTTGTACGCTGCTGCGGCCAAGCTGCTTGAGCCTACATAGCTCGTGCAGGCGAATAGAACTCCCGTACGTCCCGCATAATGCACGGTCGACAGGTAAGTTGATGTGGGACGAAGGAAGAACGCGCGCAAGAACGCAAGAGCTTCGTGACACACGTGGACTAGAGGAAGGCAAGCATCGGCTTGACACGTTGCTGTCTTCTCATTGATCGAAAGTGCCTGCACTGACGGCACACATCACCTCAGCTTCAGGCGTTGTTTCCGCAGACGGTAGGCAACGAGGATAAAGTCTTCGCATCTTGTCAGCAGCACTTATAGGTACCCATCGAGGGCGACGTCGGACTGTCATAGTCGAGACTGTATCTAGACCGACGCTAGTATCTCTGGTGTTAGAATGGTACGCTTTATAGCTTCCTGACTACTTAGCATGCCTTTTTGTCTTAGATGCCTGTACGTTTCAACCACAGAAACGAGAAGCATATGAAGGTAGCTGTTCTAGTGGTCTTGACTCAGCTTGCCGCGCACTCTTGCTCGCCCTCTGCCAGGACATGCTTAATCCTATCATGTCTTGAAAGGTGATTCGATCTCGTAAGCGCATGGCGCAACGACTATAGCCATATGAAGGGCTACAAACTCGTTTCATTTTCATTATCAGCTGTACCCCCGCGGGACATCGAGCGCGGGGAGGACTCGGACGCGTGGCCCAATGCCTGGATTGCTCTCGGGCTCTTTTTCCCACACGGTTCCCGATGCCTGCGTCACGACCCAAGGATGTCATCGTCAAGTAGATGCGACGCCGCTATTGTTTTCGCTGCTGGTGTGGGCCTGCATCGCTGGTGAGTCGCTTTGGTGCTGCTGATTGCCACCTGCTTACCATTATCCTTCCTGCAGCTATCCCCTTTCTTGCCCGGCGTGCATTGTCATCGCCGTCATCCGCTCTAGCATTTATCTAACGGCCTTCAGAACCCGAACGTGCGACCGCGACACAAGGATGTCATCGTCAAGTAGACGAATCTGCCGGCGAGGGGTAATTTCGCATGACGTGAGGGCGTCATCGTCAAGTACGCCGACTGGCTTATGAGGACGTACGGAAGCCGGCGCGGGATGAGACACCCAAGACGTCTGCGTCGGCGAGTCTGACTTGACGATGACGCCGGCGTCGCGCCCACCCATACTGCCTGGAACCCGTCGCGTATCCTGCCACCAGGGCGAGCGAGCGAAGAGTCTCACGTCAAGCAGACGGCGAATGTGGGGCCTTTTTAGCGGAGTTCAAAATTAAGCGAGTGTGGTTATATTGGAGAAGATGGGCGTTTGAATCTGTATCCAACCAGTACATTCATTCCTCCATGGCGCCTCCTAGTTTTAACTGCGACAATAACACCGTCCCTTATAATCTACCCACCATTGGCAATTACTCCACTGCTCATTTTCAACTGACCAATGATTGCTACTATCAGGAATTACTAGAAGCAGCAAATGAGGTCAAGCTCATGAGGAGGTGGGGGGGGTCGAGGATGAAGGGCATACCCTGCAACATCGAGCAGTTAGTGATTGATCCTGATGGGTGGGCAGACTGGGTAGTGGTCAGGCCAAGCACAGTTCGGCTCAGCATTGGGCAAGTGGTAGAGTGGGAGGTGGTGGATGCACGTTGCACACAGTGGACCATCATCTTGCTGGCAGAGGAGTCCTTCACAGACGAGTACGTGCAATTCTCTGCACGTGGATTCTCTGACCCATCGGATGTCACATACAACATCAATGTGTGGTGCCCTATTGCTTGGGCATACATCCATGACCTGCCAAAGCCAGTGGTGTCGTTCAGTTTCCTGTCTTATGGGAGCTCAATCAGCAGCAGTGGGTCAAATGGTGACTACCAGGTGTTGAGGAGAATGTCGATGATAGCAACAGATGGGTCAGGGAGTGTGAGTGGTAGGGGGGGGGATTTCCTTTCTTTAAGTGCCAGCCCTTCTGAGACAGGCAGCGTCGGCAGCGCTGCTGTCAGTGAGAGGGCAGGCACAGGCAAGGCAGACAAGGCGGAAGGGTTTGTTGGGCGGGTGTGGAAGGCCCTGAAGCACAGGCTGCTAGGTTTGTAAGGTGAGCTGATATTTCTCCTACCTGGTCCAAGGCTGATATGTGTCACGACCATCGATGAGACAGTGCACGCACATTGGGAAGGTCTCAGTTTCGGGAGGAGGAGAGCTTTATTTGGGATTCTTGGGACTGGTGAGGTGCTGAGGTGCGCGTTTCGTTGACGCGGTCAACTGACGAGAATTCATGACTAATATGGGTTATGTAGGACCGGTCCTAACGGACCGGCTTGGGGCAAAGGGTTGTCGTCGTCGCTGTCGGGTTCGTGTGTTGAAGGCGTGTTGAAGGCATAGAATCGTCGCTGCCTATGTTATATCGCTGTCCTTACTTGTTCGTTGCCCCGCTATCTCGCTGTTAGTTTGTCTCGATGCCATCATTCTGGTCGAACGCGGTCCGACATGAGGCGACATTAACCTGGAGTAGGAGATAAGTGAGCAAATAGTCCTGTGAGGGAGGCGATGGATTACGCAGGTGATCGCTAGCATTTGTGCACTCATATGTTAGGGAGGTGACCTACAACAGGTTGGGAACAATTGCACCGAAGCTAGAACGGCATTCGATCGGATATAGAGGGTGCATGTCGGATCATAAATCCTCATTTATTTCGATACGTGAAGTATACCGGTGAACTTCTCATCGCAGCAGCTTGGTAGGTGCCAGATGGTGTTCTGTGAGGTGATTGTTCTCACCGGTCAATGATAAAGCTGTCCTGCACGATAGTCACCCCTCATCCTTCCCCAGCTGGATAGGCATGGAAAACTTGTCCATTGTTGTGGTACGAAATCATGGAGCTCCCCATGTACTAGGTGCTGATGTGGGATTCAGCAACATTCAGTCAATCAGGTCTGTCTGAAGGTCTCTGATATTTCCCTTCTAATCCATTCCATGATATACTGCTCCCGTCTCGCATCTTGTGCCACCCATTATAGTACTCATCGCGACGCCCACATACCGCCCGCGCGATCTCGCGCAAGCGATAACGTGTTTCTTTGAAGATGCGAATAACGTCGCTGCAATGTTAACTGGGCCTAGCATGCACGAGTGAGTTGTGGCACCTACCGCTGTTTAGCATCGTGAAGACCTTTTTTTTTTCCCTTCCCGCAGCGACCTTTTTGCCGTTATTCATCGCTTGCGTTCCGTTTTTCCTGCCATCTTCGCATTTCTCAGTATCTTCTCCGCATGGCGTGCATCCGTGGTCATCCCAGCTACTTCGCGCACGTAACCGTTTGTTGATCGTAGTCGTCGGCGGGCTGTGCAGCTGATTGCGGACCGCACCGACCTCTCATTGTCAACGCGGGACCCCCAGATGTGCCCGGATCCTGGCCGGCCGTCGAGCCCAAATCCCAAATTTTGTTCGGATGATGGAACCCCCCCAGTATTAGTTGACAGGAATCCTGCGTCATCATGACTGACCGCGCCTTGTCAATTTGCCAATATTCAGGGCGCGAGGTTGTAGGATGCTTACCGTGCTGGCGCTAAAACCACCATGGATGGTGCCTGATTTATTGAGCTTTTCAGAACTAGGCACTGATACGTCTGGATATCTGCAGGGCGCGTGAACTGATGCAGTGTTGATGATTGAGGGACGAGATCTACTCGATCTTGCATCCTTGTAGGCACCGATTCAGGTTAGAGGTTTGTTGATGATGCTCCGATGGTCCTCTGCTAACTGTTTGACGATAGACAAGTACGACGGCCGCTCACGGTGCCGCAGGTCTTCGGTGACTAGGCCCGTTTGTATATATACAAGTCGTATACTATGCTGCTCACCTCAGACCCGCCGCAATGGCATCTTTCAGCACCACACCCGCCGATGTCCAGTGGCGTATACTCCAGCTATGCACATTCACCACCCTAGCCATGCTGCGCGGCACGTCCAAACACTGGCATCGCATGGTCGCCGATTGTTTGGCCAGTTCATGGATGACCATTTTGTCTCGCTTCTTTTGCAATCCCAATGATTTCAGGGCTATACTGCGCCTCACCGACTCCATCGTGTCAGGCTCTCTCATCCTTTATATCATCCTCCAGGCGACCAAGTATCGCAACTGGATCCCAGGTGACATGGACATTTACAGCCCTGTAGAGTTGGGCGCTTTTATTGTCTACTACCTTTGCAATCAAGAAGGTTATGTGCATGTCCATTCCAGAGGAGATTCCAGACGCAGACCGATCCGACCGTACAGATTTGGAGATATCGGGACAGTGGTCAAATTGTACCATCCTACACGAGGGATGAAGGTCGATGTCATCTGCAGCGCCCATTCATCACCCACCTTTCCTTTGACGTTCTTCTGGGGTACACCCGTGATGAACTACTTCACTGCCGATGAATTGTGCATTGCCTATCCCAAATGGACACTACACGGTGTCGGTTTTGTTCGGCCATCGGTTGCGGTCGATCGGAGGGTGGAACGGTGCGCGAGAAAGTATGCTAGGCGCGGATTTGGTCTAGACACCCTTTCTTCAGCGCCGCACGGGTACGGAAATGGAATAGATGGCGCATACTGTGCACACAGTGACAGATTCTTCGGGGATGCTGCCTGCATGGTATTCCGGTTTGGTCAGTATCATAGCTCGAACAGAACCGGTCGTGATCCCATTTATGGTTCAAATTGGAAATTCGGGGGACCTGTTTGTTGTGTTTGTGGCAACTTCTCTGTTTCTGGTTATTTCTCACTCGCGACGATGGTGTTTGTGTAGTCATGATTTGCTTTCATCGCTATTGTCTCATCAATCGTTTGGACTTTGATCAAATTGTTATATGTTTGTATATGTAGAGGGTGACGTGTAGATATACGTATCACTGCAGAGAGTATGGTGCCATCCCCTGCGCGCTCTCGTCGCTACCCTACTTTCAATTTGAATGTTCTTCTCTTGCGCTCCTGCTCGCCTCCATGAGTACACTCACGAAGATACCTGGACCGCACAAAGCTGATCTCGGCCACCTGTCACGTCAATCCTTTCTTGCTACGTCCACGGCCCAGCTCACTGTGTAGTTAGAGGAATCCCGTAGGGTCGCGCGATGTACAAGTTGAGTTTTTCTTTTTCTGTTTCTTTTTTTCACTAATAAGCATAAGTCGTGCCTTCAAAAGGAAATTTGTGCTGCGCCTGACAACACAAATTCTCAGCCATCGAGACTCTCGGAAATGATTTCATGCATTAATTGCAATTTTTCAGCATTAGATAGCCTCGATTGTATTTGTCTACATTCGAACTTATGACCGCCGATCGCAGCGCGTGCAGGCTCAGCATCGATATGTCGAGCGCTAATCGACAAAAACGTTCGGGACATGGAAGTCGGTGTCCTTTTGCTCTGGTAGTAAATTTAATCGACTCAATGGGGAGCACACCCCGATCGGGTCAATTTCAAACGTGAACAGCTTCACCTCGGCACGCACCAAGGCGAAATTTTTGGCAGACAAGTGGAATGATTTCGATCACTTATCGAACATACCCATGTAGCTATAAAGTCGAAACCTACCTCCGTGACGATACGACGACAGAAAAGTTCCCTTTACTGCGAGATAGTAAAAACAAAATCCTGCGCGAAGCGTGAATCAGAAATAGCAACCTCCTTCGTCGCCGAGGGATATCGATAAATGCAGCATATGGTTGTATGTCTTTCATGATACAGTAGATGTGTCAATCTAAAGATGTAGCTACAAACGCACAGATTACGTCCTGGCGGTTGCACATGGTATCACACATACATGCGCAGCGCTCTGAAGGCACTCGAAACGAAGTACGTGCAGTACCCAGCACGCGTGTGATCCTACTGGATCGGATGCAGTCATCTGTGGGTGCATTGCTCAGACACTCGCCCCTTCACTGTGCATCTGGGCGTCGAGTGAGTAGGGATCTCCAGTGGCAACATCAATGTCGTGCTGGCCGGGGAGATGTATCAGCTCTGTTCGGCGCCTGGCCTGTTCACGACTGCATCGGCAAGCGGCGCAGTTGGGGCATGAGTACTTGAGCCCCTTTGCGTTGACTACGATTTACTGTAACTTACCTAGTACGAGCCACACGAGGACGTCGGCGCATTCCGATTCAATGCCCACCAGCGTCTACAGAGTTGATCGATACCTTGGACGCTACCATCATCCGCTGCCATTTTTTGTCTCCCATCTACTCCTGCCTCCTATGTAGTTGGTGTGTGCCCTCATCACGTCTAGCTTTAATGCTAGTCGCGCACGTCTCCCATCCCGCTAGTAGCGCCTCACATGCTGGGCCGACCGCTTGGCGCCACCAACTGGAGCAGCCTATCATGTAAAATCTAAACTCCGACCGACACCCTGCTATTGCTGGATGCTCGTAGCAGCTGCCCGTGGAGCAATTTTTTTTCAGCAGACCGTACTGCTGGCAGCATGATGTGTCGTGCACAATGGCCCACCTCCTTTTGCCGAACAAAAGACAGGATCATCCATCGATACCCGGTAGCGAGATGTCACTTGGGCACTCGCGAGATCCATCGGAATGCGTTCTTCTCTTTCTCTTTGACGAGCCCGGATGAGAGAGGGGCTGTCGTATTCGAGGGCCTCCAAGAGATTAGTCTGAAAATGGATGTGTCCTTAGTGGGTACATATCCCGATGATAGTAAGCCTGGTATGTTTTAATTGGTGATTATTGACTTATCTTCGAGGCATCCGTACAGCCGCTCCATTATTTTTATAGTAGTTGTGATGGCAGGAAAGAACAGCGGTGCGGGGGCGGATTTGAAGGACAAGGTCGGGCATCAGAACTCCTGAGGTACGGCTGAGAATCGTAGCACTGGGGTTCAATGCACTAAACAGTCATCTCACAGGGAAATGGGCACGCGTCTCAGTCTGTCACGACATGCTTTGGAATAGTGAAGCGATGCAAATGCAGAGTATCGGCGTGATATGTGAGCAGCTTGAGTCGTGAATTTCAATGTGGAACGTGGCGCCGTCTCACGTAGATAATCATTCACACCGATCTAAAGTCTTCTTGAAACTGACCGTTTTCGCTGATCTCGTTGGGCCATCGCGAGAAAGTCTCGCGAGAATACTCTAAGCTGTCGTCTGTCATCGCCGCTTTCCCTGACCTTGTGCCACCATCGCGAGAAAGTCCCGCGAGAGTATTCTGAGTCTTCATCTGGCGCTCATCCATTGATCTCTTTCAACTACTACCCTTCCAACTACCACTCTCACTTCGTCCTTCAAACTACCACTAGCTTCCTCCTGAATACCCTTATGGCAGAACAAAATCAGACGATTAGCATCAAGGCCAGAGACTATGAAGTAAGTCAACACTTGTGCAGGTCGGTTTGCGGCTAATAGGACTGGGCGGCTGCTCCGGCAGATATTCATGGCAATCTTATCTACAGCAAGTGAAGACAGAAGGACGTTTCGATTCAACGCGTTCGTAAAGGTGCGCGAATATGTGCCTTCAGCGTAGCCCGTTCGCTTATTGCATTCGCACACAGGCGATGGGAGCGGCGAAATTCAAGGTCACTCCGGTCGACAGCTCGGTGTTCAAATTCATGCCGCAGGAGTCTAAGGGCACGAAGTCCGTGAATATACATACTGTAACTACTAGTGGTGACTAGCGCGTTCCTTCATCTCATCATTAGCACAGAATCATGGCGGGCATGGTGCCAACCTCACTAGGAAGGAAATTCTTGAGTACGCGTATCCGCTCATCACACAGTTGCTTCATAACTAACAGAATATGCAGGATTAGGCATCTGTTGAAAGAGGCGTACGGATGGCATGCGGAAACATTTGCGATCGAGTCTTGAACCACAGGTGTTTCGTGCGTAGATTCTTGGTAGAGATGCTTGATATCTTGTTCTTGTGCTCTTGCTTTCTTCGTTGTCTCTGACTCACTGTGTTGAGCTATCGTTGTATATGCTGTCGTTGCATGTCATTATCGATGTTTTTAGCTGTTCGCGAAGCCCGCAATGTCATGGTCTATTTACTAATCTAACTGCGCAGCTACCTCTGCCCGCGACGCGTCCACGCTGGCGAAGCATACACCCTGCCCAGCTCTCGCTTACCCAGAAACCACTCATGTCTTGAGAGGCGTATCGGGCGGGCTCTCTTATCACAGTACATTAGTTTGTGCGAGCCACAGGGACCAGAGCATGCCCGTATGGCCGTGCTACTAGCACTCGATTTGCAAAAAAAAAACTTTATATTCCCAACACGGCGAGTACATACGGGTAGGTGACGGGGACGACGCGGTCGTCGTGGAAGAGGGAGTGCTCGTTGAGCTATTTGAGTGCACACAGCAGGAGAGACTCAGGAGACCCATTCGTACAGTGAGCATGCGTGCATCTCGTAGCCTCATCGCGCTGCACTGCGCGTTGCGCCCTGCCCTCGCTGTCGCCCACGGACCTCGAGGCATATGCCGCGCTGCACGCGCAGTCGCTGCAGCTGCTCGTGCACATTCAGATTGGGAATAACGCGGCGGGCGAGAAGTAATAGATGCATTTAAGATCTGCGAAAACCGCCACGCATTGTCGAATCGCCAGTTCTGCGGCAGCATGCCACGCGGGCACTTCGGGCTAGGCATGCCCACCGCTCGCATGATTTGTGTCCGTAGTGGGGCAAGGCCTGCTCACACCACCACCCGCGGTGCTCAGCACATGCATAATGGAGTACAACATGCTGTGCCTGAGTGCACCCGCCGCCGCCGCGGCTCTCTTGCACTCACGCGTGCCGGACCTGCATGGCGTTAGCTGCTGCGGCTGGGCAACGAGCCGGCGCCGCTCAGTGCACCCATACCCACATGCGCCTCGCTCTTCGCTGCGATGGCGCGTGAAAGTGGAGAGAGCGAGCTGCACAAAGAGCGGGCGAGCGGCGCTGTGCGTGGCCATATGCACGATCGTTGTCGTTATTGTGACGCTGAGGGCTGAGCACTCATCAGAACAAGTATAATTCAAGATACTTGCTCACCAGTATCCAATTGTCTGCTGCCCCTCCTTCGCAGCATATCACGCCCGTACCTCATATGCAGCAGCCCAATTCATGAGCGCCACGTACATCGACCCCTTCTCTCGTTTGATCTTCATGTAGTACACAGCGAATAGAAGCTGAAATAAATTTGAAACACTGTGATTTTCATCTCGGAGATGAAAGTCACAGCGTTCTCCATCCTCCCAAAGTACGCGGCACTGACCAATGACTCAGATATTTGGAATGCACGAAACTCACCTTGGCCATCTGCCACGTCAATCCCTTCTTGCTACATCCAGAGCCCGGCTCACTGTTTGATGGATCCCGTAGTGTTGTGCAAGATGCTTGAGTGTATAACTAAATTTCGCTAGAATGGGAACGGTGCTCGCCGCCGCTACGATCTAGGAAAGAGGCAACTTCGCCGCCGAGTCGCGCGTTTGACCAGAGCACGTGAGCATTAGGCGCCCAGCGCAGCTCTAGCTGCGAGTATCTGAAGATATGTATGTTGATGTTCGGGTCGTACTGTAGGCCTGGTGAACACAGATGGAGCATGAAGTGAAAATTGCTAGAGTGAGGTCGCACTGATATACAAAATATATTTGTTACTGATAAGATACAGAAGTATTTGAGCAAGTCAATAATTTACGAGAGGCGAATCGATGTTATGGGGTGGCGTAGTACTGGACAAAAGAATGCAAGATCTATTGCAGCAAGTCAGAGATGGGAAGTGAAGAGAATATAGCATACTCACAATTTACATCACTTGGTACCATTTTGGCGTCGCGGTAACGGCCAGCTCTCGGCAGATGACAGCAAAAATTTCCTCATCCGATGGGCCCATCCTCATGTAGATAGAAGGAGTATAGTTCGTATAACGCGAGATCATCCATTTTTCTTTGGCAGTCCAAAGCAGTGCTTGCAGAGACAGCTTGACTCCGCACAACCACTGTAGATGCTTAACAGCGTCTAACATGCCGCTGTATCGTGCCGTGCCATCATTGAGGAGCTGCGTGGAGAAAAGATGATGCTTGATAGCATAACTGCACAACACGTTGGGACTAATGTCGAGGCCATAATGCAATCGTGAGGGACGTGGACATGGCTTCTTCAGCTTGGACAGAATGATATATTCAGGTGGCAGCTGTTCCATTGGTTCTAAGGCTTTCTGAAGTGATACATAATGCTACAAAGACTGCTCAGCATGCAGACACGGATAAAACTGATATGTACATACTTCGCAACATCTCGTCGTGCCACAAGCTGGCTGTCGTGTGGTGGCATGATGAACACGGATACAAGCACCATGCCGCCATTTGGAATCGTGTTCGTGTCTCCGAGTACAAGTCATGTTTCGAGTGAAGGAGGTCAGAAATGGTATGCTAGATAAGTGTGCAATGCGAGGAGATGAGGGGAAGAGGTTGAACAAAATTAGCGCCTCGCGGCACGGCGCTTGATTCACAAGAACACGTGGTCATGTAAATACATTAGACGCCCATCACGCAAAGCGTCTCCCCGAGTCATCAATGCGTCTCCGAGCAGTGCGATCAATGCATAGCTTGCCATTGTACAAAATTTCTACCGGAAAGTGAAGGCCGCTTTGACCGTGGCTTTGTCCATGCGACTTGCGACGTCCACAATTTAAATACAAACAATGCGCTGAGTCTGTCACCCTATCCGATGCTCACTGTGACTCCTCGAGAACAATGCACATGCTTACGCATTCTCGTCCACCTTCTGTCTGATTTACAGCCATGGCGTGGCTACGAAGGCCACAATCAGTGAGTATAAAGTCCTCGAAGATATGGGACTCGCTTTCCATCCTTCACCACCAATTCCCCCGTCACATCAGGAAAAAGTGTTTTTTGATTGATAGCCAGGATGATGTTACGTCAAGCTATGGTGTCAGTGCCTGTGCTACAAATAGATAACTGGTTGAATATGATAGCCGGTATTGAGATACTGATTGCGACTCAGTGTTACATGTATTAGGGAGTGATCTACTGTAGCTTCTGTAGTTGACAGGATTTGCGTATTCCAAAGGCCACTCACATACCAAGTTATCAAGTCCGATGATTCATATTTTTTGTATTGTGGCTCATACTATAGCCAGGTCTTCTTGTATTATCTGAATCTTATTCACAAGGGTACAATTAAATCATATATCTCTCTGCACCGCAGCATTCAACACCCATGGGAAGTCTTTTGCTACAGCAAAAAAGTTCCCACATGCCACATCCACAGGGATTTGGCGGCACATGCATGCATGGGTAAATGGGGATGTGTGCGCAGGCCAGGGATGCAGGCTAGGGGTGCGTACATGAATTGGCAGTAGCGCACACAGATCAGTGTTTACGAATGCAGATTGGCGGTGTGGGCACAGGTCGGCAGGGGTGTGCGAGAGTTGACAGAAGCGTATGTGAGTCGGCAGGGGCTTGCACGAGTTGATATGCTGGATGGCGGTGATATGCATAGGTTGATGGAGGGAGGGACAGGTTGGTGAGGATATGCACAGTTCGACAGGCACCCATGCAGGTTGATGGTGACATGAAGGGGACAGCGGGAGCACGTGCTGGTCAGCACGTGCATGCGCGAGTCGACGGGGGTGTATGCAGGTCACTGGCGCTGCGCGCGGATCAGTGGAGATGCGCACAGATCGGCGGGGACATGTGCAGATCGGCGGGGATGTGAGCAGATCGGCGGGGACACACACGGATGACGTGCACAGATCGGCGGGGACGCGAGCAGATCGGCAGCGACACGCACAGGTCGATGTTGATGCGTTGAGTCGACAAATGTGCAGTGGTCAGTGCGGGCATGCGCAAGTTGGCGGAGACATGCGCCGTCAACAGCGATACAGGCAGATCGATGGTCCACGAGGTGCGACGGGCGTGCACAAGGCACCGAGCCTGTGCACGGTGCAGCAGGCCCACACAACGAGGTGCGAGGTGCGATGATGGGGCTCGCGTGCGAGGCATAGGCGCACCTGCGCACAGGCACGCATGTCGTGCGCGTGTGCGTGTCCTGGCTGGCATGCCTGCGTGCAGCTGTGACCATCCACCGGCCATGCATACGCTGGCGTGCTCAGCACAGTGTGGCTGCGCACAGCGCCTGGGCCCGTGCACGAGATGGCGTGCATCGTCCGGCGGTGCGTGTGGCGGCGATGTCGGGGGTGGATCGGTGAGGGAGAGATGGCGGCGGGAGGGCATGGGCAGATCGGCAGGGGTGTGCAGCCGGCGGTGTGTGTGTGCAAATCGCCGGGAGCATGCGCAAGTCACCGGGAGCATGCGCAAGTTGGCGGTGAAGCGCACGGATTATGAGGCATGCACAGGTAAATGCTTGCATGTGCGAGTTGGTGCGTGCATGCACGCAGCAATACCCTCCATATGAGTACCAAATAGAGGCCATAATCTTTTTTTTTACTCACTGTCTGACCCTCTCTTGTATTCCCTGTGGTGAATCCCACCGAAGTTACCTGGAAAAAGGTGTAAGTTGCAATCTGACGGATGAAAATGCACCTTTTACTGCCGTGAACAGCGACTTTGAGATGCAAAAATGGAGCGTGGGACGTGTTTGGCTGTAGCCAAACATTTCCCATGTGCCCCCCGCATTTTTTTTTGTTCAAGTCGAAATGCACGCAGGCAACGGCCCGCCATGCACCGTGCTGTTTTATTGCCCATATATGGTCAATAAAAATGCATCGGGCCGTGCAGCTCTGTGCGGCGTGTGGTCGACTTGTTTGCCACGTCGTCTTCCACCTCCTTCCACTCACTCCTTCCACCACCACTCCCCTCCCTATCCTCCTCCCCTCCCTCCATCGTCTCCCGTCAAAACGAATACCGAAGGATGGTAAGATAGGTGACATGCAAATCCTGCACCCCTCACAGCATTATGTAATGTGGCGTGGGAACTGCCAAATATACTGGGCATGACTTTGTATACCGCCTAGTCGAGTTAGCGGGGACTGGGAAATGTAAGTATGATACATCTAGAGTAGACTAAGTATCTATTTGGACACAATTTCTTTACTTCTGCTACCATCTTGGAAGGTAGAGACGATGCTCATGACATTTTCGGTTTGTCCAAGTTGCTTGGGGACCCGATAGGCCAAGATGAACCATGCAGAGCAGTTCACGTACCGCCTAATCTCCGAAGCGACCATATAATTTGCCTTCCTTTCGAGGTGGGAGGGGATGGCGTGATAACTAATATCGCCAGATCGTGCACTGATGACTCGTTCTCGTCCCATTGTAAATCCCACTCGGGAGTCCAAGTGTGATCCCGGGTCATCTGGACTGACAGGCTCCAGAGATTGAATCTCTGGGTGGTCACAGTGAGCCTCACTGCAAAAACGAAGCTTTCGTGTGCGCGCAGTAGGCTTTTGACTTTGCGAGCAGCTTGATGTGTTCTGGTGCTCTTTTGTACATACGCCTACGGTCCCTGCACGATAAACTTTCAATGCAGTCACGTGCTGGGCGCTTAAGTCACATGGCGGGCGCTTAGACCGCCAAATGTTGAGAGGTCGAAAACATAAAAGTGGTCCAGAGGGCTCAGAACCTCCGGAAAAGCTGTTTGTCGAAGTTTTCCCTGACTTTGAATAGATGAGACTATAACTCTTTCAGTTTTCATTATCTCCGAAAACGGTCTCCAGGAATTCATCAATAAGCATCTATTCTATTGCTCCCAGGGAGCAGATTTGCAGTAAGTTGATGCACCGCGGAGGAGATGTCGCCGCCGTCGAGGGTACCACATGCTTACATAAGGGGGTGTGGGATTTGCGTGTCGCCTATCTTAATAGGGTGACGAGGGCCCGTCAGGTGAGTAAAAAAAACTTTCCTCTTGCTTCTTCGTGCTAACATAGGGAGTATCGCTCGAATGAGCGATACTCTCACCTTCGTTGGCCTCTTCTGTCCACTCTCCTCCCGCCGCCGCCTCTCCCCCATCGACCCACCCCCGATTCCACCACTGCACATACCGCTGCACGATGCACATGGCAGCCTGCCACTCACTGCCTCCCTGTCTCGCGCACGGGCCCAGGTGCTGCATGCAACCCCGTCGTGCTGTGCATGCCAGCGCACGCATGGCTGGTGGATGGCCACAGCAGTGCGTGGGTATGCCAGCTGGCATACGCACACGCGCACGTCATGCGTGCCCATGTGCAGGCATGCTGACATTTCGCATGCAAGCCTCGTACGTCACGCCTCGTGCCTCATTGCTCAGGCCTCAGGCCTGCTGTGTTGTGCATGGGCTCAGTGCCTCACACATGCCTGCCTTGCCTCGCCGCAACTGCATGCCTCATGAGCCCGATGTCCTGCAATGCCCCAACGCCCTGCAACGTCCGCCTTACCTCGTGCACGGGGCCGTGGCAGCCCAGCACCCCGTGCCCGCTCACCGTGCCTCGCTCATGTTTGCCACGCCTTGCCCATGCTCGTCGCGCCTCTCCCACGCCTGCCGCACCTCGTGCACAAGCCTGCCGCAGCCCCAGGCCCTGCAATGCCCGCCGCACCTTGCGCATGTCTGCCGTGCCTTGCACGCGCCTGTCACACCCTGTGCGCGCTCGCTGCACATCGTGCATGGCCTCGGTGCCCCGCCGCACCTCGCACACAGGCCCGGTGCCTCACGCACACCCACCGCGCTCTACCGCACCTCGTGTATGAATTTGCCGCAGTCTGACGCTGGCACACACAGCCACCATGCCTTTCACATGCCTGCCGCACCTGGCACATGGACCCAGCGCCTTGTGAGTGTGCATGCCATTCGTGCCTCACTTTTCAACCCTGTAGTGACCCCCGTGCCGCCTTCTGTGCCCCCGCACCACCTCTCGCACCCTGCGCCACCTCTCGTGCCCCCGCGCCGACTTGCGTGCCCCCCACCGATGCTCGGCACTCCCATGTGCCTGTGCCACCTCCTCCCCCCCCAGCCGCCTCCCACACCCCGTGCGGCCTCCAGCGCACCCGTGCGGCCTCCAGCACACCAGCGCAGACTCGCATGCATCTGTGCGGATTCGCGCATGTCCCCGCTGACTCAGCACACCCCAACATGGACTCGCACACCCCCTTGCTGCCTTCAGAACACCCGCGCTGTCTCCCCCGTGCCCGCTGGAGTGGGCCCAGGGGACTCTAGCTATGCCCCGAAGGAATGCAGATGAATGCTGATCGCAACCTGGCTACAAGGACATGCTATGGATGCGGGCTATGCTGACTAAGCCCTCGGCTACACACCACTGCTGACCCAACCTCTGGAGGGTGGGAGACCTAATCTCCCCACTCCACCGCGCCGTCTCCAGCATGCCCTTGCCACCTCGCCCGTGCCGTGCAAACTCGTATGCGCCCGGGCCAGCTTCTGTGCACCCGCGCCAATGCCCGCGGGCCCATGCTGATGCCGTGCTGACCCCTGCGTGCCCCTGCCACCTCCCGCACACCCTCACCAACTTCTCCATGCCCCACACTGACCCCCACATGCCCATGTTGCATCCTATAGTGCATGGGAACTGTTTTGCTGCAGCAAAACAGTTCCCACGAGGGCTTGGGTGCTGTGGGTGCAGAAGGATATGGAGGGGGAGATTTTATGTATTAGTACTATTAGTGTACCGTTGTAACTGGCCAAATTAAAATGTTTTGCATGATATATTGTTGAAGAGGTGATATGAAGGACTATTGTGGATTATATATTATACTGAATCTCACATACTACAATATAGCACTCCAGTAGCTAGCATAAGCTACAGTGGCTAACATAAGCTACAGTAGCTAACATAAGCTATAGTAGATATACCATCTATAGACTGCTACCGATCACTACAGATGGCTACAGATGGCTACCTGTAGTTGTAATAAAGACCCACCTATCAACAGATGCTACAGAAAATATATAATCTATTATAGCTACTGTAGACCATATTTTCTACTGTAGGCTAAAGTAGTGTGGACACTTTTTCCAGATGCAGCCTCTGAGGTTAGTTATGAGCGCAGGCGCTCCACAGCCAGCTATTGATGCCCTGTACCAGGACAAACATGTGCATTACTCCTTCTTTCAGGGGTTTCTTCATCTCAAAATTCTATGCAGACAGTTGTCATCACAGAACACCGATGGTTTAAGACCCTGCGGGACTCCGTCCGTTACGCAGATGCCCATCCAAATCTTGAACATTATTTCTATGGACCCCTCACACAGATTCTTTTGACATATTCTGAGACATGCGGCAATGAAGACTCTGAAGCGACTTTGTTTGTTACTCTGCAGGGCTGTTTTGAGGCCATGATGACCGTAGGGCCTTTCAACGCTGATGTCAGACGGCAGTCTCCGGATCTCATATTTACAGTTCTCAAGGACACTCTCAATGTGGAAAATACTGGCTACGGCAAGGCTATGCTACCAGGCTGGTTGGAAGCAAAACATCCTAAAGAGGACATCAGAAAAATTTGCAGGTCCTACATAGCTCTATAGATCTTATATAGAAGTCATAGGTCCATAGCACCTCCCTTTACTACATAGCTCTCATAGCCTAAGGGAGGAGCTATGGAGTGCTATGAGATGCTATAGAGCTGAAGGGGATGCTATGAACTACTATCATAGTTATCATAGCTAACTATGAAGCTATAATATGATCCCTAGCTATAACAATTATTAGAGCTATAATATCTATATGTACTATATTGAATAGATAGATTTGACACATCTATCCTAGCAATAGAGCCTATAAAAGCTATTCAAATTATAGCTTGACTAAATGATATATTTAAATACATTTCAAATAAAATGAATAATCACACATATAACAATATCAAGATAATTGAATAAATCAGATTATATTTTATCATTCTAATCTATTACAAAATCTCATGACTAACTACAAACATATATACTACCAAAGCTAAAAAGATAACAAGTCAATACAAAGACTACAAAAAGCGAAAATATAATCTAGAAGTATAAGCAACAGTCAGTAAAAGAGCAAGACTTACCAAGCTATATAACAAAAGTGTGATCTATAACAGAACACAGACATAAGATAAGCATGAGTTAGCAAATATAAAGGACAAAGACTTACCGAACATTGAGGAAAGAAGTACAAGTTGAGAGCAAGCCCTGAGCGAAGGAAGAAGGTAGTGGTTGAAGAGAGAAAGACGACGCGCATTGCGCGACGTTTATATAGATGAGCGCGGACGTGCCTGGTTGGAGCCACAAATGTGGCTACCACGCACGGCCATGTGTCGCGAGAAAGGCTAAGTATCTAGACTTCTTTAACTTAAGTTGCCTGTCCTTAGATGTACTGTGTAGCAGATACTTATGTAGCTCATTAGTTACAATCTTATAAACTATCTATGCATGCTACGTTTTTTCTGAATTTAATGTGATTTGATTTGATTTGCTGAGTCTCGGAAACCGTAGACTCGCGCATTCGGTGGCTGAAACACCGAATGCGCGTCAAGACATCCTCAACTCTTCACTCGATATCGACCTTCAATCAGCCCCGTCCGTCCACTCCCTCATTTCCTCCCTCCCTCGACAACTCGATCACCGGCGGGAAGCGATAGCGAGTTAATAGGCAACAGGTAAGTACAAAAATAGTTCTATGATCTTCGTACAGTACTAATTCAGGGAGTGTCGCCCGTTTTACGGGCGATACTCCCGTTCTTCGTCATTCCACGCCCCGGCCCCCATGTCCCACCCCCCCACGACCTCCATTCCCCGTAGCACACCGCCGCCGCCATGTCATGCGCCTCCCTCCTGCCCCCTGGCGTGTCCCACCAACGTGCACGTCCCGCCAACGTGCACACATCCGCCAACACGCACACGTCCTGCGAGCGCCTGTGCACGGGCCCACCAGTGCACACGGCCTCGCACGCCCGCCACTGCGAACAGCCAGCCTTGCGTGCTGGCGACAGCATGCACACGGCCTCGTTTGCTTACGCACGCTGTACGATCTCACCTGCGCCCATCTGCGTGTGCTTGCCAGCGCCTGCCTGTACGTGCATGGCCCCGCCCGTGCACAACACAGGACGTCGTGTGGGCAGCCGCGACGCGAGGTGCACAGCATGCGCGCGGCCGACTCTGCGTGCACTTCTCACCGCGTCTGTGCACTCTCTGCCGCGTCTGTGCACTCTACGCCGCTTCAACGCACTCTGCGCCATGCCAGCGCCCTCTGCAGTATGCCTGCGGACTCCTCGCCGCCTTTCGCACTCCTCGCTGCCTTCTCGCACTCTTCGCCGCCTTCTCGCACTTGCCACCATGCCAGTGTCCTCTGCGCTGGGCCTGCGCACTCCCCGCGGCCTCCACGCCCTCCGCGTCGCCTTCACGCCCTTCGCGTCACCCCCCATCTTCCGCGCGGTCTCCGCGCCCTCCACGTCGCCTCCAAGCCTTCCGCGCAGTCTTCGCGCCCTCCGCATCACCTCCACGCCCTCCGTGCCCTCTCCGCCGTGTCAACGGCCTCCCCACCACATCAACGGCCTCCCCGCCATGTCAACGGCCTCCCCGCCACGTTAACGGCTGCCACGCAGTCTCTGCGCCCTCCACGTCGCCTCCACGCCCTCCGCGTCGCCTCCCGCCTTTCGCGCCACCTCCCTGCCCTCCGCGTCACTTCCGCACCATCCGGGCCACCATCCCGCCCTATGCGCCACCTCTCCCTCGGTGCTGCGTCCACACGCCCCACGCTCCATCCGCGCTGTCCATGCCGCCGCTCCGCACTCCGCGTACCTCGTGCGCGACATCAACATCCCCGCGCGTGGCATCAGCACCCGCGCGCGACATGATTCCACGTGCACGGACCCTGGCAGCCCCAGCAGGCAGCAGCCTGCATGCAACCCTGCTTTGGCACATAGTGGGGCATGGATGCCATGCGAACGACATCTGTGGGCTGTCATCAGAGAAATATGTCACTGATATATAACACTATGTAAGCTACATAGCTTTCCTAGGTCCATAGCTGTCCTCTTTTATACATAGCATCTCATAGCAGTCAAGTAATCTATCATAGCCTGCCATAGCTGTCATAGCTGCCATAGCATAGGGCATAAGCTATCATAGCTATCATAGCATAGAGTATAAGCTATTATAGCTATCATAGCTACTATAGTATAAAACAGCTATAGAAGCTATATTAACTATATACTATATCTCCATTATTATATTACATCTAGTTAGAAAGATTTATATCTACCCTATATCACCTCTATCAAATATATTGTTTCAGCATATAATAGGCCCAATAATCTTATATCTTAAAGTCACAGATATTAGAATTTAAAAAACATTATATTTTTCATATAATTTAATTACAAAACATAATACAAGCTACAAAAATACTAGATCACTACAAAGATAACAAACTTACAATAACTATAAAAAGCGAAAATATAAATAAGAAAAGAAGACATTAGTATAAAAAAAAATAACATAAAAGCTTACCAAACTAATAAAAAAGCGAAATCCTACAAAACAATTCAAGACTAGTGTAAGAAGATATAACAAAACTTACCTAGTAAGCATACACAAGTACTATATCAAGTAATAGAAGCATTAGCACAGGACATAAGAGATGGAGAATAAAAGCTTACTTAAATATATATAGCAACGAGCAAAAGAGAAATGACGATGAGCAAGAGGGCGACAACAACGAGCAAGAAAGAGATGACGACGAGCAAGCGACGACGACGACGAAGTGTCGACGTGGCAGGGGATGGTGGGAGTTAAAGAGCAAGAGGTAAGGCGCGTCGTGCATGCCTTATATACGAATCCCGGCCGGAGCCGGGATCTGTGGTTGCCGGGCGCTTGCCGAGTGTCGCATCAGAGACTGGACGCCAGACTTTAGTACGTTGATGCTGCTGCTCAGTAATTCACAGTGCAGTAGATAAGTAGAATTCTCATTCATTCTGGTTTAATGTATGATATATCACATCAATGTTTTTCTCTGAATTTTCTCGATTTGTTTTGATTTGCTGATGCTCGAGCAACGTAGCTTCGCTCGTTCGGTGGCTGAAGCACCGAACTCGCGTCGAGACTTCTCAGTCTTCACTTCCTCCCTCACTCTGTCTGTCCCTCTCTGGCTCGCCTCGCTCGCCTTGCTTCACTCCTTTTTCTATCGACAGTCAAGACAGATCGGGCGGGGTTTGAGTAAGCTGGGGGGCTGCAGGAGTGCTGCAGGTAAGTAAAAACATTATTCTTTCGTGTTCACTCGTACTAACGCAGAGTGTCGCTCGAAGACGAGCGACACTCGTTCTTTCGACAACCCCACGCCCCCAATCTCCTATCGCGCGTCGTCGCCTCCCCACCTTCCCCTTCCCGTCGCCCTTCCGCCGTCCCATGCCGACGCCCTCTGAAGCCCGCGCGTGCAACGTCAACACCCCGCACCCCATGTGCCACGACACCCGCACGCCGGTCCCCAATCTCGCGCACCCGGCCACGGACTACACACATGCCGTACCACCCCATCGACGTGCTGTCAACGACATGCACGCACGGGCCACGTCATCGCGCGTGCCCTCAACGTCCGCGCGTGCCCGCGGCGTCGAGTCCCGTTGCCGTGGCAACGGGACTCGAACGTCGTTTCTCCGCGTCGTCAACGCCTCAAACACACTGGTCCGAACGCTTCCACATCCCTGCCGTGTCACCAGCACAGTGATCGGCTCCAGCATACCCCGCCCGCTTGCCTGAAGCCCCGTCCGCGCCCACAACGCCCCGCTTCCGCGCGCACGCGGGCCCTATGCCTCACGCCCCGCCCCGCCCTCCCCGCGTGCGGCCATCGCGCCTCGCGCGCCGGCCTTTCGCATCATGCACAGGCCCCCGGCAGCGCAGCAATTCATCCACGCCCGCCCGTCGCGTGCGCCCCCACGCGTTGTTTCTGGCGCGCCGGCCTTCCGTGTCGCGCATGGCCCCGCGCCTCGTTCGCGTGGCCCGCCGCAGCCGGACACGTCGCGCAGCCATTTCGCGCTTCGCGCACGCCTCGCGGGCCAAACGCCGCCCTGCGAGTCTCGCGCGATGCCTCGCGGACGCCCGTCGCGCCTCGCACGTCCGCAGGGCCTCCCGAATCCGGCGCGCGGGCCTGCCACGTCGCGCAGGGACCTGCCACATTGCGCACGGCGGCATGCCCGCTCCCCGTGCCTCGCACGCGTGCTCCGCTATCCCGTGCGCGGCGCCTGTAGCCGCTCACCGATGCCTCGGCGCGTCTCGCCCTCTCCCGCGCGCGCCTCTCGTACGGGCCCGCCGCGCGCCTCGCGTACGACTGCCGCGCCGCGCTGCACCTCGTGCGTGTGCGCACCTTGTCGCAACCTGCCCGTTGTAGTGTACTTGTCTGTAGTAGTAACCATAGTAAATATAAATTTGACTTTGAATATCTCATACCGAAGTACCTGGTTGACTTGACATAGTACTAGTAGTACTCATAGCAGTTATAGCTCAACTTAGTAAGTATGATAGTGTATGATAGTGCTATAGATTTCAGACTGCTGGCTATGGAAGCTATGATAACACTATATAACTGACACTACTAGCTATGGAGGCTATGGAAGCTCTCATAGCTCTACATAGCTGGATAAGCAAACTTCATAGCTCTGATAGCTCAATGATAGCACCTATAATGTAACCTGCAGCTATATGGAATTTACTTTTCTCAGATGGTGTGCGATGCTGCCCGAGTAGTATTTAAAAATTTTGACTAGTTTTTGTAGCTATATTCCTTATAGCAATGAAATATTTTTGAAGTCAGGAGTCCCTCGTCTAAAAAAAATCAAAAAACCTAACTTGTGATTATGGAGTCTATCATACCTGCCATAGGGCTGATAGGATCCATAGCAAGCCTATGATGGTACATAGCTCTGATAGTGATGGGTCACAGGTACATAGGTCTATATACCTTTCACCTGCTGCTATGAAGGCTATAATAGTGTGCATATTTCTATATAGGTAAAAGGGTGGCTACATAGACCTTATAGCACTATGTTAGAACACATACTTCAGTACTGAGCTATATAGATTTCTAATTTTTCAGATGGAGTCTGATGTCGACACTGCTGGGGTCCCTTTTGATGATGCCACTATAGCACATCGCCTGAGTATCAGACTGAGTCGAGACCTGGTTCAGCTCTGCAAACAAGCCTACTTCGCCTTTCATCACTTTCCCGAAGATATCGTCCATGCTATCATCACTTACGGGATGAGGTTCTATTGCTTCAGGTTCATCAGACCTGTGAACTGGAATGACATCCAGGGGGACAAGAACGGGTCGGTTGGATCTCCTGAAGTAATTTGTTCCAACGAACAGATACTTCTTGAACATGGGATCAACAAACGATTCCTGTATGCTCTCCATCTCATGACAGGACCACTTAATCTATCTTTTCAGCCATCCTGGTTTCAGCTTCCACCTGATTACTCTGATCCTGCACCTGATCTCGTATGTCCTATGAATTCTTCAAATATATCTGTAGTTTCTAACTGTCACACTTCAGAACATTGCAAAGAAGGCTCTGGATCTCTATGAGGCACCAGAACCAATTCCAGGACCGAGCCCCGAACAGCAAGAGAAAAAACAAGATGGCAATGACTCTTATGTTCTATCATCTGCGAACTCCACCGATACTGTGGGTTTGCAGCTCACGGGGCCTACACCCTCTCGCAAACCAAGTCAATGGGGTTGCACCCGCCATGCTAGTCCAGATGACAGTCCCTCGCTCAATCACGGAAAAATTAAATCCAAGTGACGGACCGGTCGCACTCGACAGGCTACTCGTGCTGCTTCGCCTGCCGAGGATCTCGAACCGAACTCAGATCATCGTGATGGATATAGATATATCACCTTGCATATCCCCGTCCGCTCTCAAACCAATTCTGGCATGCTTGCAGGATCAGATCGGATCATCAAACACATGCAGAATCGTGAAGGTGCTTTGCCACCAGCAGACAAAGATTCTGAGGCTGCTGCTGACAGAGCTCAGAAGGACAATCCCAGTATTCATAAATTGCGCAAGCGCGGCCGTTCTGACAACGCTGATGGTGCAAATGATAATGGTCAAATTCAACACAAGACTGGTCGGGAGAAGCAGCCTAGATTCACTCAGAAGCCTGTCACGGACAACGGACATGCAAGCACATCTTGTACGCAGGATGAAGGGCCTGCTGTGGGGATTATGCTTGTTCATGCCGATACTGGCCATGCTGAACCTGCGACTGTTCCTTCTCAGGATGCACAAGAACTGGTTGAGCCTGACACCAGCCATGCTGTGACAGATACCCAATCAGCCACTCAGCAAGGCAAAGAGGTCGCTGGCCGTGGTGGTGTTGTCCTCCACAGGTCGACTAGGAACAAGAAGGCCCGTTGATCAATCATGCTGCCGTTGTCTTGTATGTCGTCTGGCTGGTCCGAAGACGTGAACAATTTGCTGCCTCTGCTTGATATCCCAACTTCTGGACCCCACATTCACTCCTTCAAACTCTATTGTAAAACGTCACAAGGTTATAGGCTCTGGAAGCTCAAACTCCACTCCTTCAAGATTCAATGTCTCGACGATCCGCGGCTCTGGAAGCCTCATTTCTCCCACTCGTGTCACGTTCATTCTAGATCTTCTCGGTTATTGGCTTCGAAAGCCTTGTAATCCAAAGGTTATCGTGTATCGCTAGCTAGTATTGATACACGTTGCACAAGTTGCTGTCCACTCATTATCGTTGTAGCATAGCTACATCACAAATCCACTCCTTTATTGTATTATCTGTGTGATCGAGTTCGAATGATATCCTCGCACTCATCTCAGCAGTTTCCTGCCATTAGAAACCGGCAGGGACGATAGCGAACCAATGAAGAGTATGGGCCATCATTCCGAGGTATAGTGAGACAGGGTATAGATGCAACGGTATATACACAAGATCGGTAAATGAACGGGATGGGGAGTTTCTGCAGGTGAGTATCATGTGTGGATCGATAGTGAAGCATAAGCTGAGAAATAACATGAGTGAATCGACAAATAATCATAGCAAAACTAGGTGTCCGAGGGAAGAGACGGACATGGAACAACAGCGATCAGTACTGTAGGTACGCAGGCACGGTGGAACTGGCGTCCCCAAGAATGAACTGCTCGTTCATACGCTGTGGACAGCCTCAGCATCGAAATTTGGACATATATGGAATGGAGCTCACCAGTTTGTTGAGGCTGCCAAGCTGAAGATAGCGATGGTCAGAATCGTTGATACGAAGGGATAAGATTGATTAAGGTTTACCTGAGGCACTTGCACCTTGAACTGCAGCATTTTATCAACCCCCACTCGGATTTCATTGGGCATGGTCGCCTTGAACATGTTCTTGAAGTGCAGGACCTTGAGATGATTCTTGATGGCATGATCAAATAATCTAGATCTTTCAATTCGAGATTATAAGCACTCGGTAAGACGTCCGAAGTCAAGCATCCACTTACTTCAGTTGCTTGAAGAGCTCGCCGACAGTGACGGAGGGTTTCTTCTCTAGGAAAATCAATTCAATTGCAGCGTAATATTTGGAGGAACCTTCGGACTTACCCATTATACCAAGTAACATCTGAGAAAGGCTGTGAGAAGCGAACATTGAGACCAATTTAATGCAGCTTACAATAGTCATGGCTGCGCCAGTAGTGCCGTCTTCCCATGTCATTTGATGGTCAGAACAAGCTGAGATAGAAACCTTTGGACATTCATGAGGTGAGAGACGTAGATAGGGAGCAGGTCACATACGACGAACGGGCCATTCTCCTCCCCGTGCTCGCAGAGCCGACCGCAGCACTTTTTATCTGCCTTCTTATCTGCCTTTCGTGCATATCGAATTGCATTTTGGATCCGCACGACGGCGAGGATACCGGTTGCTTTGGATTTGAACATGGAGAATTTGAGCTTGTCCCTGGCTCGTAGAACACCTCAATGGAGTCGCTCGATGAGTTGATTTGCACGAGGGTTCACTGCCATTTCACGGGTTTCGATGAAGGTATCATCGAGGGCACTTTTTATTGCCGCTATAAGGATAGGTCAGCCAGCTGTTAGTAACCTCTGCGAACACGATGGACCATGGACTGATGTTCCAAATTGCATCTGAACCAATGACAGTGATAATGGTTGAGATCGAGCATCGTCCCAGAGTGGCATGCATTGAGAATAGCCTAGATAAGTTTGTGAGCTTTGTGTCAAAATGGTTGAACATGACCAACCATAAGTCTGCAGCCTGGAGGGAGCTTGTCAATGAGATGCTCGCGCAAGTCCTATTCACGTATATCAGCAGTAGTAGGGTGCTTGTGAACTAGTAACACGAACGTCATCAACAATCTCTCAAAGGTCGGATGAAATAAGCACTGCACGAGACTCTGCTTTCAGTATGCAACTTAAGATTGCATGCTAGATAAGTCTTACCCTCATCCAATCCATCGTCCTCATTGGTGTCAAAAAGCACGTCGACCTGCGTCAAGTGACCGGCATCTACAAACGAGATATTTGGTAGTCTATTGCTGATCATCCAGGAAGGCGAGGAGCTGCATACAATAGAATAGAAAACTATCTCCCAGATTTGCATCATGCATGAGGGCCTGGATAGCCTTGAGCTGGAATGAAATGTCAGTTCAATGGGGTGGTCGCATTCAGGTAACAGGATAGAATCATACAATATTGTCACGGGTAGGCCACAGATTCGATTGCAGATCCTCCCGATCCTGATCGTCTGTCATGACGACAATGTCCTCCTCGCGGTAATGGTAAAGATCTGTCACTCAGCAGTATGTTACCTCTCCACACTTGAATCTCACAGAAGTCCAGCAACTCACGGGTCAGTGCTGCCTTCATCCTTTTAACATCGTTCCCGGGGCCATCCAGCGTTTTGTACTGTTCAGATATCTTCCAGCGATACCTGATACCAATGAGGAGGGCTTTTCTCTTTCTCGGGGCGAATCGCATAGAAGGATTCATCGTTCGAGAGGGCAGGCCCAGGGGCTGCAGTGCGACATGGCTTGCGCACTGCAGTACCGAGCATCTGTTACTGAATGGGTTCTTGATGATCAGCGACAAAATAGTCGTACATAAAGATATACCTGTGCCTACCGGCATATAGAGGCATCGAGATGGTTTCAGTATTGGAGCCCCATGTGAAGAGACGTATCGAAAATACAGCGCAGCACCGCCTGACGCTGTGTCCTCGATGTGCTGTTGGGTCTTTGACATGCTGCCATGTTGTCATTTGAATTCGCGTCACTTCAAGATGGACGTTGGGCCCTCTGTACTCTTCGGGTTTCCTGAGCATACTTATCCCTCGCTAGGCTGTCTGGCGAGCAATGTATAACCTCAGAACTACTTATACTACATGCAAGTACTAAGTCAAGTCATTCTTGAACATGTCCAATATATTCATGCCGGTGTAGAGCAGCAGCTGCTCGCACTCGTTGGATACCGCGCCTACTTGTGGTCTATGCAGATGGTGAGCGACTGATGCACCGCTTGCGGCACATCATAAGTGTCCTTCAGCACGGTCAGCAGGTCCTCGAATGTCTTGGGGACGATGTGGCCTGCCGCACGCATCTCGGGGTTCGTGTTGGTATACCAGCAGGCGAGGAACCACTGCTAGCGACTGTGGTCTACATGCCACCCTCGGGATTAGCTCAGGCAGGCAGCTAAAGGGAAGCACCAATCGAAGCGCACAGATCTAGACATAAAACGTCGTCCCTCCAAGTCAAGCCATGACCGAAAGGCGCGGGCCAGATCTACGATACAACTATAAGCATAGGTCTCGATGCTTATGTACACTCAGAGGGCCGTGGTCAGCAAACCTGGTGACATGTCTGAGAGTAAGTAGTAGGCGGCAGCTCGTGGGATGGCGAGAGTTTGCTCAAGCCTCACAGTGCTATCGAGCTTAGACACCTGGTGGGTTAGTGAGCAAAAGCTCGAAGTCAAGGGTGGCAGAATATGAGGTTTCGTTAGCTGTAAATCGAGATAGAGGAGCAGCGCTGTGTGATGTCAGAACAATCAGTTCCTTGATCATCGAAAAGCAGGAAGAAAGATTAAGTGCCACTGCATATTAAGTGATCTTCTATGACGACAGTGGTAGGGCACGAATCTCAGCGGCATGTGGAGTTGGTGCATGGTCGGCAGTACGGCTTGGATGCGATGATGTTGTCCATCATCCTGCCAGAGTTACTGTTCTTGAAACAGCCAGGCTTGACGACAAGAACTATATCTTTCAATCTTTGGTGCAGGCTTGTCCTTCGCCGCTGCTGTGCTGTCTTTCTTAACAATGACACTGCCTTTCGCCTTCAACCCTGCTGCAGCCTTCGACGTGGAAGACATTGTGATGTTGTTTAGTTTCAAATTTGCGCTGGCGAACATACCTTTGTGCGTGCACTGCATAGCTGTCGCCTTTCACCCACGAGAGCCCGCTGCAGAATCCAGATGAAGCAGTCACGAGGCAGGGAGATCGCCGTGATTGCGCACACACAGCAGTGCGAGAACCTGAGATTGCGAGGTCAGCACTACAGCGATTGTGATGCGGGAAGGAAGCCGAGCAATGAGGACACACATGAAGATGCAGTTGACTGCTTGGCAGCGGGGCAGGCAGGGTAGGAGAGCAGAAGGCAGTCTGGAAAAGAGTAACAAAACGGGAGAGTAGCACACCTGCTGTGCTGAAGAACCTGGATGTCGTACACCATTCCAGATGGGTCAAACGGATCTCGCAAGCAGCGGTCCCTAAAGAAAAGCAGTTGAACGACCTGATGAGAAGTACTCGACATGAGTGAAGCATGAGAAAATGATGTGGCGTGGCCAGAGAGTCAGATTACCATGTGAAGGGCAGATTCTCCTCTGATAACTTTTTGCCTGGCTAATTGTAAGCACAACGGAGTTGACTTCGAGCATGCCCATCCCTGAAAACACTCATTGCAGTAGTGAAAATGGGTTCCAGCCAATATTTTTCCAAAACGGGTATTCACCTGTGACGGGCACTACGGACTGCAGGACACGAAGACGATCACTCGACACTGGCCTTTGTCCAAAGAAAATATCATGATAGATTTACTTCAATACAATAGATAATAGGTAAAAATCGAAGGAAAGAATCCCAGAATCCTATGGAAAAGTGATAACTCTATAATTGATTTTCTCTGAGCGACGTGCACCATAATCTCACATCTGGGAGACATTGAAAGATGGGATCCTTATCCTTATGTCTGTTGGCGCAGCGAGTTGGCGCAATGGTACAGGCGGTCGGCGGATTGGCATCAGTGTCTCTGTCATCGGCTGTGACACTTGGTATCAATAAGGCTCATTCCGCGAGTTTGGAGTAGTTGACTAACCAATTCACGCATTCTTAGCTGAAGTAAAGAGAGTCCGTGAGTTGCAGAAGAAGCATCACCACGCAACAGAGAATCTACCTGAGGAACCTGAGGGTCAAAGTGATAGAAAGGATGTTCCTTTAATTTCTGCAGCTCTTCCGCTGGTGCGCACTCTTTGACTTTTTTCTTCACCATTTTTTGGAATTTCACATAGCGCTTGCGTGCTGTAGTCCGCAAATTAGACCTGTTGGACGAAGGAAAATCAGTCGCAGGCAAAGATAGTTAATGTTTCAAAGGTCGAACCTGAGTTGCTGCTCCACATCCCCAAGAGTGATCGCTGGATCCTTCTCTGCAGGTTTGTCAGTAAACGAGTTTAGTGATTAGTCTCAATCCCAAATGACTACCTAGAATCTTGATTAAGGTCTGATACATCATGCTACTATGAGTGCATCAGAAATGGTATCGCAGATGAAGACTCACGTCCGTCATAGCTGCTCCTTGATCACTGCGATCCTCCCATGTCACTTGGTGATCCAGGCATGCTGAAAGGGATACCTGCAAAGCGCGTGTCGTATAAACAGCGACTCACTTGATCGCTAACTGAAAAACTCACCACAACAGCGTCACCATGCAGTGTGTGCTGACACTGCTCCCCACAAGTGAACAGATGCTTTGCTCTTTGGGACTTCTGCATCCATGCTGCTCTTGAGAACCGAACAACGGCCATCATTTTAATTTTCATGGATGCATAGTGCGACTTTGCATTCTGCCAGGTGCTTGCATCGTGCTGCAATACCTCTACCTGAACGTTTGAATCTTTGACGGAACCCGTCTTTGCTTCAGGCTGCCGTCAACAGTTCATATTGCATAAGTAAAGTACAGCAGAGATGCACATTTGGTTAAAGATCATGGCTGCGAATCATCCTCGTAAAGCTCCAGGTCGAGCATAGTCCCTGAATGACAAGCGTCCAAAATTGCCTATGTCGGTAAGATTCAGCACATTTCAATACAAAGCGGATGGCTAGGACGTACTATAAGTCGACTTTTCCTCAGAAGAGGATCCACTAATTTTGCGTGAATTGTCTACTATAGAATCAGCATGTGATGTATCGGAAAATATGCTGGAGGCAAAGAAAACACACGTCATCAACAAGCCCGCAGAAATTGCAACCGATAAGGACTGGTAAAGCGGAAGGAGTCAATAGTCATGTCCATGGACGATTATTGATGGCGTCTTACCTTCGTTCAACCCATCGACTTCAGTAGGGTCATCCACCGCGTCTTGCTGGCTACAATGTCCCGCGACTAGAAGGTGGAATGTGACAGTCATGCGGGGATACTCGAACAAGTCGCTTACAGTGAAAGATAAAGAAATCATGCAGTTCAGCATTGTGCATGAGTACTTCAATCTGCTTGACCTGAATGTGAACACATGAGTATGGGATGGAGAGTCAAGCGTGTACGAGGTTCCAAGAAATCTAACTTACAATATTATCGCACATCGGCCACAAGTCAGTGCCGGACATCCTCTCATCGTTATCTGTCATCATGACGATCTCATGATCCGCAAACTGGTATTGACCTAGACGAGCATCATATAAGATCGTGAGACATGCATGGATATCGGAGACTCACTTATAAGCAGCTGCCTCATCTTCTCGATGTCATTGGAGGGCCCTTTGAGTGGTGGGTACTTATCACATTTTTCATATTGGTAGTTAATGCCTATGAGAAGTGCCCTCCATCGACCTTCCCAGGGCAGTGGCGGCGGATCCAGGAAAGAGTTGATGGCTTTGAGGGGGGCAGGGGTAGGTAGCGGCATGATACTGGCCTTCAGTACCCAAAGGTCTTCTGTTGAGCAAACATGGACTTCCTGTGCTTTTCTACTATGGGCATGTATAGATGTGTGAGCAAGCCTGGGAGACTGATGAAGAATCAAGACAGTGTAATCAGGACCGCTGCGGAATGCATTTCCTTCCTTCCTTCGGCGGCAAAGACGCCATATTCAAATCTGCATCCACTTGATTGACGCACATCGAGGCTCTGTGTGTGGCTCGCCAAGGAGAAACGAAACAGCTTATAATACAGTTGACTTTCTCGCAATGCATAATGTCATCATGCATAAAATGTAATAATGCATAGCCTGGCTGCCGAACCGACACGGTTAAGGGAGGTTTATGCAAAAAACCTCATAATTCATAATGCATAGTGAACAATGGCACATTATGCATGCCCGAGATAGCCGAGCAACAATAAACAGTCATTGTTGTTATTGTTTCAACAATGAACAATGTACTCTGAGTCAATACAGCTCGCTTTCAATGTCACAGCGATACTTTAAAGCATCAAATTCTGACTTCTGAGCATTTCCATCAGAACCACGAACCACCTGACCCATCATGCCCCTCGAGAACCCGCCGAAGCGCGCACCGCGTCCCGCCCCGAAGCCGTACAATCGCAGCGGCAAGCCTCGGAAGAGCAAGAATGCACCGAAGACTTCTGCCAAACCCGTGAATGAAGCCAGACAAAACCTTACGCTTCATGATTGGATGACTATCATTGCCTATTACGACTCCGAACGACGTTCGCATCCCAATCTCTCGCACAGCGATGTTGTCAAGTATTTTTCGAAGCGCCCAGAAGGCGCACTCATCTTTACCCAATCCAGCCTATCTCGACATCTCTCTGCCGATGGTCGGAAGAAGGACCAGGATCGCTTGGCATCAGCGCCAGTGACCGCACTCAGCTCCAAGCGCGCTCGCGTCGTAACGCGTCCAGATGTCGAGCAGGCCCTCGTCCTATGGGTCAAGCACATGGAATCAAAGAATGAACATGTCAGTGGCCCTATGCTTATCGCAAAGCGGGAGATATTCGAACAACGAATGGGTGTCCCGCCCGAGGAACGGATGCGAAGCCACGGCTGGATCTCCAAATTCCTCTCCGCGTATGTCATCTCATCAATCTGCCGAGATGCATCTGATCGGGATCCACAGGTACGGGCTGAAGGAGCATCGTCGACATGGAGAAGCCGCTTCGGTCGACCGTGAGGCTGTCCGAGTTGAGATAGACAGAGTTCAGAAGATCATCTCAGAATATTCACCGAGAGATGTCCTCAATTTTGACGAGTCTGCCTTGTTTCCACAGTAGGTTTCTACCCAATCTTGTCCAATATCTTTCTGACATTCTTGTTTCATAGTGCACCACCCGATCGCGGGATCTCATCAAAGCAGATGTCCGGCAAGAAGGCCAACAAATTTCGAATCACCGTCGGGTTCATGTGCAATGCAACAGGAACGGAGAAATGGCCAATCTTCTTTATCGGCAAGTCGAAGCAGCCGAGATGCTTCAAGGGCAAGACTGCCGAGCGTCTCGGCTTCAATTATCGTAACAATCAGAATGCTTGGATGACAGGTTCTCTCTTTGAAGAGTAAGTGATCACTCCGATTTGTGATGAACTTTGAGCTTATTGGCGATGCAGATGGATTCAGCAACGAGATCTTCAGTTTCGACGCCAGAATCGAAAAGTTCTGCTCCTCATTGATAATTTCTCGGGCCACTCCGTCGCGTACAAACCGACAAACATTCGCGTCGAGTTTTTCGCACCAAACATGACCCCTTTCGTGCAGCCGCTTGATGCTGGTGTCATCCGGTGCTTTAAGGCACATTATCGCCGTGCTTTTTGCTTACGCGCGATCGAGCGCGATGAGGCGGGCGATGATGACATTTACCGGATCGACCTGCTTACCGGAATGCTGATGGCAAAGGAAGCATGGGAGGCTGTCAGTGCCGAGACCATTGCTAACTGTTGGAAACACACAAAGATCCTCGAGTAAGTTCTTATGAAGATTCCTTTTGCTGAATATCATGTCTAACCAATTCAATCTGCAGGCAACCATCCTCTACTGCTGCAGACCTGGTAGCTCTCGATAATGCACCAACAAGAGATCAGGAGGCATGGGCAATTCTCCGAGCCTTTGCCTCGTCGGATGATGTCGCACTTCCCGTCGTCGAAGACCAATTACGGCGTCGCTTGGGCGCGCGCTACGCGCAACAAGATTGGAAGCCCGCCTTCGATGCGATCTTCGAAGCCGAAGGTGACATTCTCGCAGCCGTGGAAGCCGTTCAGGCTCTTGAGGCGATGGCTATGCAACAGCCAGCAGCGCAACCCGAGGGGCCGGTGCTGGCTCCAATGCCAAGGCCCAATTTGCATCAGCTTGATGCACTCGAAAAAGATTTGATCGAGTCGGTCAAGGAACTGAAGTCTCGCAATCGCATACGCGGCGAGCCCTTGACGCTTGACGAGCTGGTAGACCCCGTGGAGGAGCGGCAGAAGGAGGAGAACGAGTTCGCGTTCCCGGGTGGAGATGCCGAGATCGTGCAGGAGGTCGAGCGGCGGCGGGCGGGTCATGACACTGATGCCGAGCAAGAAGCACAGGCAGAAGCTGATGCTGATGATGCCGTTCCCGAGCCGTCGCCGATTGTCGCTCGCGATGGTGTTGTCTTGTGCGAGAGGCTCGAGGCAGCATGTCTCGCGCACCCGGATGCTGAAGGTGTTGCTGTGCTCGAGCTGCAGCGACAGCTTCGGAGGTTGCGAGCTCATTTTCGGAGGTTAGACTTGCAGTCTCACAAGCAAGTCACATTGGATACCTTTTTCACTGTCCAGACTGGAGCAGCTGGATCTGCTATGGATTGTACATAGTCTAAAGATATTATCCTTACAGTTTCTATGCCTAACAGCTTACATTTCGTGCCGAAAGAGCAAGGGTGATTGGGTGTGACAGCTCTTCGCAGAGCGTCACTATTTGTCACTATGTGTCACGAAACGTCACGTATCCCTTCGTGAATAAAATCTAATCGTGCATAGGCCGGAGGCCTTCCCGCCCGTATGCATTATGAGATATTCAACTGTAGAGATGAATGCTGACACATGATGCATATGTGCTGACCGGAACGTTATAGCAGATTTTTCCTGTCGTAAGGTGAGTGAGCTAAGGCTTGTTGGTTGCTAATCATGAAGTTGCTGTTTCGCACTCATGAAATATCAAACTGTCAAGTCGGGCCTTCTCGATGCGAACACGCTGCCTGGATATCAAGAAGTCGTCCTCAACATGGTCTTGTTAAGATCAATTGTGCGGACTCACATCATGATGCCAGGATTCATGGGTTAGACGTCAGTCCAGCTACGGCTAGATGAATGAGTATCTTTAGCACATCTAGAAGGGGTAACAAAGACCATCAAGCATGACATCTCCGAGACGTTTATAGTTTGCTTATACAGCGATATCAACTGGTCCTAGAAAGAAATCGCATCACAGCCAAGCTTAGCAGTAACATATTTCGAGTACTCAGGGCTGATAAGTTCAGGCCGTAGGAGGATAGAAACTCTGTGATAAGCTTGATGAACAGGACCGGGTATATATGCACGTGTGTAACGTGCATGGTACGTATAGTATAGTACTCTTCTGAGCAAGAGATAGCAAGAAACTGAAGACAGTGCAGATGTCATCAGTAGCGCACACAAGGCGGGCTTGAATTATCCATAGCCATCAAACCTAAGGCAAATTCATAGATGGGAGGTTGATAGATATTGGCATAGTGTGTCCGCGGCGGGGTATGAGCAGTCGGCGGACTGGCATGAGGGTCTCCGTCATGGGCTGTAATATCCCATCAGTGATTCAATATGAATAATGGAGTCAGGTGACTAACCAATCTGCGCATTCCTCCTAGCTGAGGTACCACAACTATGTCAATATTGGAAAGGGCGTGAGCGCACAGTGGAGACTTGCCTGAGGAATCTGAGGGTCAAAACCGTAGAGAGGATCATCCTTGAATTTCTGCAGCTCCTCGGCGGAAAAGCGCTTGAAGCCTTTCTTTTCGAACCATTTCCGGAACTCCGCATGTCGCCTGAGCGCATCAATCCATAAACCGTGACTGTCAAAGAGAAGGTCCATCAGTGATAGACCGACGACAATAGGCATCGAGAAAGAAGACCTAAGTTTCTTCATTAGATGCCGGAGGGTTATCCCGGGATCCTTCTCTGCAACTTTGTCAATAACGGAGCCTAACACAAGTCCCGCATGGCTACCTAAGATGCCAACCAATACCTAAGCAATGTCTTAGTCATACTCGGAGACAACGCCAGATGAGAACGTACGACTGTCATAGCTGCACCTTGAGAGAGCTTATCCTCCCATGTTATCTGGTGATCTCGGCAGGCCGAGAGAGATATCTACACAATGCAAATCAGAATCTGGGTCGTTCCGCTATTCGAAAGACTTACGACGACGGCTCCAATATGTGGGGCAAACTGGCATTTCTCGCCACAAGTGAACAAGTGCTTCGCTCGCCGGGAAACGTGCTTGGTCATTACTCCAGAGAGTCGGACAATGGCGATTAGCTTAAACTTAATGGACACATAACGCGACTTCATATTCTGCCCGGTGTTTGACAGGGACGAACAGAAATGTGCGTCGGGACGACGTCTCTCGAACCGAAGCTCAGAATGCTTGATGACATCTAGTGAGCGCATGTCGGCTTCACGCTGTTGTTAGTTACATATCATATCTGTGAGGCAGAAAGGACACCTACGTTCAGAAAAGTATCGTGGAAATGAGGAATGGCATTCATAATGGGCCAAGTCGAGCATGGTTCCCGAATGACAAGCATCTAGAGTTGCCTGCATTGACGTCTTAGACTCGTTGTCACGGGAAAACAGATAAATAAGCAAACAGTAAGCCGACTGCCTGTCGGAAGAGGATCCACCAGTTCTGTGTGAATGTCCTAGCATATGTTCAGTACAAGAGCATATAGAGCATTGAAGGAAGCGCACGTCATCGACAAGCCCCACAAAATCGCACCCGATAAGGACTTCGATGGTGACAACGCGTCAACTAGAATAAGAGACCTTTACTCGTCGTTCGTCTCTTACCCTCGTTCAGCCCATCGAGTTCGTTTGGGTCAGATGTCGCCTCTTGCTGGCCACAATGTCCCGAGTCTACAGGGGTGGAACGTGAGTGAAAATGAGTGCAGACGTCTGCTTCAGAGTACCTACAGTGAAAGACAAAGAAATCATGTGCCCTCGCATCGCGCACGAGAGTCCGAATTTGCTTGACCTAGAATCAGATGCCTACCAGGAAGAAATTGCAAGTCGAGATGAGCATCCAGGAGAGACGCACAATGTTGTCGCGTGTGGGCCACAAATCCGTCGTAAACATACTCTGATCATCATCCGTCATCATGATGATCTCATCATTCTTGAACAAGTATTGATCTGGACCAATATCACGATAAAATCGTGGAACGAGCTCGAGTGTGAGACTCACCCATGAGAAGCTTCCTTATCTTTCTGACGTCGTTCGGAGGGCCTACAAGCGCTGGGTATTTTGCAGACACGATGCATTGATAGCTGATGCCGATGAGAAGAGCCTTTCGACGGCCTTCCCAAGGCAAGAGCTGCCAATTCAAGAAAGGACTTAGGGCATTAAGACGGGTAGATTTAGACGAGGGCATGACACAGACCTCGATACATATCTGCCGACTGCTTTATAGCAGCTGAGATAAAGCAGCCGAGACCTGAATAGAAGTCTTCACTGGATAGCACAGGCGGGGGCAGTAAGTCCAACACGTGGTCAGGTATCCATCGCAGAAGACATGCCCTTCTGAACGGAACGCTGACCACCCATGAGCCGTCCAAGTACAACGTACCTGTTAGATACAATACAGTACAATACCAAATCGCCCGTCTTCCAGAAGGACGATAGAGTCATGGCGTATCTCATATTCAAAGTGGATGCATATGGCTTGTGCGCCCGTGGAGCCTGATGCTGTGTCTATGCTTCTGGACATGCACGTAGCGCCTGGAAATCAAGGTACAGTGAATCCTATCGTATTCGGATAGATTGCGTGGACTCACGTCAAGACGTCGGGTTTCACGGACTCGAACCAGTGTAGCGGTAGCCAGATAGCGGGAAACTCGTCGATAGTTCACTCTTGGAAATGACAAACGAAATTGCATTGGCCGCCAGGATCCAGCCAAGTAAGCTCATGTAGCTGCATTGGCGGCCTACAGATATTGATACTTAATAGTTTGAGATGCGAGCGGTTTCCTGCAAACGGGCAAGACCAAACGGGTACCCGCAGGGCTGTGACAGAACTTTCGACGAAGAATTGCTGGCAATGAACAGTTGACTCTACGTGACTAACCCCCGGTGCCGCGGCAGATTTTCATTTATCACGGTGTCTATAACAGAGGATGAGCTACTTATGCGCACGGCTTGTCCACCGGCAACAGGAAGAGAATAATATGGACATACCAACTACCAGGTTCTAGGCTTCGAGTTGTGCTCCATATGAGCAGGGAGCATTGGATAGACCATCCTAAATTCGAAACATACATCACATTCGAATGCCTTTTGACTTACACAGCTATTATACACTAGTACTTCCTAGCATCGCCACCTTATGGCGAGCACAACTCAGCTACGCCCAGCGTTGTCATCAGGCGATTTGCTCCATTCCGAGTGCACGAGGAGCGCGGATCAGAGCGGGACGCTGTCCGTCTGGCCATCGCCGCGCATTCCAACGAGAGCGGCTTGCATCGTGCCTGCGTCTGTGCTTTCTCATTGCCATGGGACGAGGGCTTGCGCTAGCGCTTGAGGAAAGCGTTGTGAAAGGCGTCGTGATAGCTGAAGGTGGTTGATCCAAAGCATGATTCGGCGCAGGCGCTGATGGACTGGTGACAGGCGACAAGGCACTCGATTCCGAAGAAAGAGCGCCGGCAGTAGAAGTTATCGAAACATCTGAGGGATTCGAGGTGGGTGCAATCTCTGATGGTGCCGTAGAAGCGTCTGAATCGTCGCTTGACGGCATGCTGGTTGACAGAGGGCTGGTAGGAGGAAACGTAGGAAGCGGCGTAACGATGACCGTCATTGTCATGACGGTCGTGACTACGCCTGTGTCCTCAGTCGCCGTCTGGGTTGCTGTTGACGTGGGAGACGAGGTCGCAAGTGCGGGATCTGTTTGCGACGCGGCAGAGGACCCTCCGTCGTCGGAAGATGGGGCCTCAGACGAGCACGGCTCGTCAGTTGGCCCTGCGCTCAGATCGCCAAAAGAAGACGTTGAGTCGCCAGCAGGGTCTTCAGTAGGAGTAGATGTAGGTTCGCCGTCATCAGACGAAAAGCCATCGGAGCACGAGTCGTCGCCAGAGTCCGAGTCTGAAGACGTGGTTTCAGGAGACTGTGAGGTTGTGATACCAAAGTTTGATGTGCTATCATCCGCTTTCGCGGATGGCGATGGCACGGCACCAGCCTGAAGAGCGCCTGACGGCGCCTGGCCACCTTCCATGGATGCCATATCTATTGTCACCATAAAGTTAGAAAGAAGCGGCCCAGGGAAGACGTATTTCAAGTTCTTCGGATCGTTGAATACCTGCGTCGTCATATGGTAAGTGTCCCTCCCAATAAAATTGAGATAAACCAAGGAAACTTGCATTAATATGGATTCCAGGGTCATCCGCATTATACGCGCCAGGGAACGACGCAGTGTTGTCCGGTTGCTTCGTGCTGGACCCGTCGCCAGCGACACGCATCTGAATACAGTTGGGATAGAACTCGGCGCCTCCTACTGATTCGGCGAGATGGAGTGAAATAATCTCATGGCGGAGGAGATAGTCGCCGGAGGGCAGGTCGTTCGGGAGGGAGAGGGTGATAGGCTTCCCGGCCACTGAGAAAGTATCAACAACGCATCCAAGAGCGCGTAACGTATGAACGTGATTGCGTACGCACTGAGGTCGCCTTGAAACCACGTCCCATCCTTCTTCTGACCGAGTTGGTCGATCTTGAACCATTGGGCATCCGTACCATTGAACTTCGTGCAGCTGCCCTTGCAAAGGGCCATATAGGTCATGATTGGCCCTACGTCGTGTGGCCACTATGCAGAACAGAATGAGCCGAGATCAGATCGCAGGATGAAGAATCACTCCTTACCGCACCATCCTCGCTACCAATGTTGCCCCACTCGAACACCAAAGCACTCCCCGGTTTAGCATCTGCGACACCTCCGGCGAACTGCGCGTCGAGGCCGCAGGCGATATCCGCGCTTTTGAGGTCCTTGACAGGTCCATTTGTCGCAACCTGGCGAATCGGACCGTCGTTGGGAGTGGGAGAATCCCCCTCCCAGGGGGCGATTCCGTTATACTTTTTGCCATCGACTGTGCATCCAATGATGGTACCATGAGCGTAGGCATTTGAGATAAATATCGTAATCGTAAACAATGACAGGATGAGAGTGGGCCACATCGCAGATGGGCTGGACTGAAGATACGGTAGAAAAAAGTGTTATGGAATCGTCAGCTTCCGAGGGGAAGAGCGCGCACCTTTCAACCTGCTAACATTTATTTATAGGAGAGTCCTCTGTCATGGAGAACAGTCCGACTTCCACGGCATCCCTGTATATTGACCAGCAGACCGGCATCGATGTGGCCGTGGTGCTGCTCTGTTATAAAGGATCAGGATCAAGACAACCCTGTGCGCTATATAGTGTCACTTACCCGTCACCGAGTCTATTTCTCTGTCTTTGGTAGCCATGCCTTCGCTTGAGATTGCTAAGAAATTTTCAAGAGATACGGTATGCAGCTTCGAGTTTCTCGAGTGCGGTTGTGGAACGTTGAAGGTGGTGGTGAAGTTGCGAGTAGGCGACGTAGTGGCGACGTTTGGCGGATTTCGGCAGGTCCCGGCATCGGCTTCGCGCCAACAACTTGCAAGTTCGACGACTCGGCGACGGGTGCGGCGAGCTCTCATCTATTCTCTGCTAACCTACGTCAGTTACCTGCATCTCAGTCATCTTGTCGTCTCCAGGTTCAAGCCATACATATGGTCCTCCTAATGCGCTGAAGCCCTGAATATCGTGCATTCACCGCCGGTCAATTTTTTGCGAAACGACAAATTGGACAGAGATAGACCGCAAACGGAAACAAAACGGAAACAAAACGGAAACAAAAGAGTGTCCGACTCCTAGTTCATTTGTCGTCTCTGCAAAGACCACTGTCGCTGCTCGTAAGTTGTGCTTGTCTGTTCCACTGTTTCGTTTATAACTTACTTGCGTAGAAAAGGAATGACGCCGCTGGAGATGATCGCGATCCAAGTCCATGGCTTATGGTCTTCATAGGCTAGCGTGTAAATCGCTCATTCCTGACTCTCATGCCGTCGAATCCAGACGATCGTCGCTCACTGCTGATTGTCTTGTAATTCGTACATGGAGGACCTCCTTGCCGTGGATTGTGCTCGAATTACTCGGAGCTCTAGGCCCTGGCTGCAACAGCTACAACAGCAATGTCGGCTGTCGTGATCTGAGCTTGCCATTCCCTTCCTGTCCAGACAGGAACAACTTACAAGAGGCAGACGCGCAGCGAACGCACGCGTCATTTTCCGCTCTGGTCGGCAGACTTGACTCTTCGGCTTATCCCGTCCGCGTTGTTCTGGTGCTGCTTTTGATTCTTGTTCTACACCCCACCACTGCATATCCCTTGACTAAAATGTCAATTCTCATCACTCCAGCCTCGTCTCGCACGAATACTTACGTCATCAATGCTCCTCTCTCAGCCCCATCGCCTCCATCCCTGCGCCTCCTCGCTCACAACGTCACATCCCAAGCGACTCTGTCCAGTCGTTATCCTACTCTGTCTTCCTCTATCGTGGTCGCCGATCTCCTCGATCCCAGATCCTTGACGGACGCACTCATAGGTATCAGGACCATCTTCTACAATGCGCCTCTATCGGGCGATGAATTGCGGATGAGCAAGAACATGATCGATGCTGCACTCGCTGCCGGCGTCAAGCACTTCGTCTATTTAGGCGGACTGCATCCATACATATCGAAGATGGCTCATCACTGGGTCAAACTTGAGTGTGTCATCTCCTACTATTATATGTCCTTTTGATAGTTGACCTCGAAGTAGGACAGAGGAGTACCTCTTCGAATCTGGGTTACAATCCACCATCCTCCAGGTTTGTCCTCTCATCTAATATACACCTTCAGAGATCTAATCTTGCATCAGCCCACGCACCTCATGCAGAACCTATCGCTTCCATCCATCCTCGAATCCCACGTCCTTCCCATTGCGTTCTCGGCTACCGTCCTCCAAGGCTTCCTGGACTTGCACGACTTTGCAGCTGTCGCCGCGTCCATCTTGCTCTCGCCCGCAGATCATATCCGCGCGCGTTACGAGCTCGTCGGCATCAACTGCACGTACGCGGATGTCGCGCAGGCGCTGACCAACTACTCACGTGAGCATGGCGGAGAGCCAGTAGCGTGCGTGAGGGTCCCGAAAGAGGCTGCATTGAAAGCGATGGAAGATCGGGGCGTTATCAGGGATGACTTCGGGAGGCGGGCGCTTGAGGTGATGTTCGATTACTACGACACGCGGTAAGCGAGCCTGTGTCTCCGTTCTGGTTGGTTGTCAAAGCGTAATTGATCATCGCGTTAGAGGCATCCCAGGGAGCACGAATGTCTTACGCTGGCTCCTTGGGCGAGATCCGACAACGTGGGAGGGATTGATCAAGAGGGAGTTAGATGAGAGTCCAAGTAATCTGATATGCTGACAATAGCATAATAGGCATGTCCATAAATGCGTGGATAATGATTAGTGCTTCAAATTGCAGATCATGACACTGGTGTGGACTGACCGTTCCAGGCATCAACATAGCCTATCCAATTACATCCTGGTCCATGCATCCAAGCCTTGCCACGGCGCTACGGGCTTGTTGCGTACCGGAAGTCCTGGATTTGTCCGACGTGCTTAGCGCTAATGGGCCATCTTGTCGAATCAAGCAGATAGTGATAATCTCCTTCCTGACACCGTCGGGAGGAGTGTCCATACACACGAAGAGATGCAATGCCATGCGCCTGTTTTGTGCTGTGCAACGCAGCTTCCGTCCTGCAATCTTTTTTTGCATTAGATCATCGACGCTCCAAAATTTTCCCTATGGATAATATATGGTTCTACGCAGCAGTTGGGCGACTAGGCGAAAGCCCTGCCAGCGAGCCATTATCTCTAGATCTGATGGTGCAGATGTCGAGCGCTTGAATAGCGTTGAGATTCTTCGAGAACAAGCGGGCCTGCGTCATAAATGAGGTCCTTGGACAAAGATGACGACGAGTTATGATTATGCGGAGACGTCTGTCCACATGCGCTATGATGCTTTGACTATATTGTGCGGGCCGCAACGTCTGTGCACGTCCCTGGGTAGTACGTTAAGATGGCCTTGTGGTCGTGTATGCGCAGCGGCGGGTACAAGCCTGTCGAACAAAGCGCGTGCGCGGCTTGTCCTCAAAGCGCTGTTGCCACCTCTTCAGGTATAAATGGAGCCCGTGAAACACGAAGTTCCTCCCCAAGATCACGTCTTCAAAGACTACCTATATCATCGTCTTGATCCTCGAAGCCGTCGAACATGGCAGAGAAACAGAATCCGGGCAGTCCCATGCCAATCAGCACGCCGCCAGCTTCTCATAAGGAGACATCACAGGTGGGGATCGGGTCTGAGTCTCGAGACCGCAAGCCCGATGGCTCGGAATACCAAAGCCAGGCGTAGCAGTCGTTTGAAGAAGAGGGCAGCTCGGAGATCCCCTCTTCAGAGACCAGGTGTAAGCAGGTATATCCGCGACCGTTTAGCAGTGTAACTCACTTATGTCCCGTAGCTGATCCTAAGTCCGGCGCCAGACATGCGCAGCGACCTCGCCTCCGGATTGATACCACGGTGCCGATATCGAAGAAAGAGATACTAAAGGAGGACGTACTAAAGGATGACATACCGAAGAAGGAGATAACAGAGGAGATACTAAAGGAGGAGGCACCAAAGGAGGAAGACCAGACAGGAGGATGGTGTCGCGTATTGTAAAGACGATTGACGGGCTCTCGCACGAAGTCTGGAGACCTGTCTATGTTGCTTTATCCCAACGATGCCTTGTCTCTAGATAATGGATCCATTTATCCTCAGATCTCGGGAGCAGTCGGGAACGATTTCACAGTGATATAAGAGGGGAGACGAAGCGCACGTAGAGAGGCAACAGGAAGATCATAAGGACACAGAAGGACACGAGGCTAGAGCCTGGCCTGTACAAGCTGTCTTGTGAAGACCCGAAAGACGAGCAAGAATATGTTCAGAAGGAAGACTGTAAGAATGCGAGAGCTCGTCCAGAGTGCATGATCCCATGATCGCTAGGTAGTGATCCATCCGGAAAAAGCCTTGTCTCTGGATAACAGATCTTATAAAGTACATTAACTTCGCAACTGCATGTCCACTAGCTTCACGAACCGGAGAAGAGTCGTTCGGCGTTGAAGGTGACTCGCGCGCAAGTCCCACGTAGAACCACGACAGCAGGGCCAGGCATTGCCAGGGACCATTTATAACGGACTACGCGTCAGCTGTTGTTTTGGAGTTGAAGAAAAGAAGGGAGCTTGCTCCGCAGGAGGCGATCTATGTATTAGAGAGTCGAGACGAAACAGTAAAAGGTCGGACGTGACGGAAGCAATATGATCGCCGGGCCGAGGAACCGGCGGAAAGTTTCGAGCGGCCGTTGGGCACTAACACACGGTGGATGGACGGTCTACTAGATTACTACTGCTAGAGCCTGAGGCAGAAAAGACGTAGGACTCAATCTTCGTCCCTCAGGACCGTCTGTCTGAGCACCACTTCCTTGTTTGTCTCTCTGAAAATGGCCCCAGTTCGCATTCGCTACGCGACGTCGATGCTTTAGACTCCATTCGAGCCAGACATCTGAGGCGTATCAACGTTCTAATTTCACGAGTCCTCATCGAGGCGCAGCTCAGGTGTGTGTTTCATGTGGTAGTTATCGAAAAGAATGATTGATTTTATATTGGGGATTATCGTTGCTTGATGCGGCTCGCCGCGGCTCACAAGCATAGGCAGGGTACAAGCTGTGCTTTGTCCTGGCGTAGGCTCATGCTGGATGGCCAAATACGTGCTCATCTGCTGAGGCCCTGTCCAGGTAAAGGGTATAAGAAGGACCGTATTCACTTATCAGCAACTACCGGCATCCATCTTAGTAACTTCCCAGTCAAAAGATGCCGACGCACGGCAAGGGCAAGAACGCGAAGAAAAAGGACATGGGTCGGGCGGTGCCTCCCCGACGGAATGGGATGTCTGGCACGGCGAGCCCTTCGCGGACTTCAGCGCTGGGGGAGGTCACCACATTGGCAGACCCAGGTCTGAGGTCAGGTCCCGCCAGCCCACTCGACTTCCGCTGCAAAACTGCCAATGTGGTATTTCAAGCCGGTCACTTCCGACCGCACTGTCACCGTATATCCGACTATTATTTGCTTCCCGGCCATCTATTTTAGAACACGGTATCAAAGCTGGACGAATGCCCGACAGCGCGAGGCCCAGTCAGCCGCGGCTTCTAGCATGCAGAAGTTCTTCCTCTCGTCAACCGCACAAGTTCGAGAGGCGAAAGGGGCGGAGAAGGTTACCAGAGGATGCTAGCCACCCTGTCTCCCAGCCATGTGTGCGCATTTCGCTACACGCTCACGGGGGGAGGGAGGCACACACGCAAAAGGCCGGATCGCAGGAGCAAGATCGGCACAGGCGAACTCCTCAAGAGGCAGGTGCTTCGAAGCCCAGGCTGCTTGTCGACAACCGAAGGACGTCACGCCAATAGTTTGATAAACGGAAGGGCCGGATGGATGAGCGCAACTAGAAGGGACTCTGAGGACAGTCGGCAAACACAACGGTGTGCTCCGTTTTTAGTCATGTACTGTATGGGGAATAAGCTTAGCGACGAGATTTGACCCCAATGTGCGTCGGCGAAAGGAGAGAATATTGTAGATGGACAAGCAGTTGTTGCAAGCAGTTGTTGATGGCCATCTCGCCCTTATATTAGGTCGAATCATGCTTGTATATTGCCAGCAGACGAAGTATCCCAGCACGAACATGGACCTTCGTAACAGGAAATCAGGAACTCTCAGTGCCCTTGTTCTGTGCGTTCTCCGTTTCGTTAGTCCAGTGGCTCACGCGCATGTCCCATAGCCTTGTCGGCCACGCCGGAGGAGGACAGTGATTGTTAGCAATCTATCTGTCCCAAGCGACTGGCAGAACAAGCAAGAACAACCGGGCGCGAAAACGCGCCAAAACTGATCCGTCTCTGAATCTCGATAGGAAAAGTGTCGCCACAACAGCTGTCTTCAATATACGCCCTTGTCCTACAGCTGCGCTGTATATAAGGAGGCTTGCTCTGGTGATGAGTCCGGGCACCGCCAGGACACGACCGTGTTCCCGCTCGCATCCTTCGTCATGCCGCACGGCATAGATAACGAAGATATCTTCGTCCCGGGAGAAGTTGGTGCGAGCACGCAAGAGAGGGTGGCGGGCGTCAAGGTGAAGCCAATGGAATGGGATGCATTTGGTTACAAGGCGGCAGAGTCAACGGACGGTGAATCAGATGAGTGGGGCGTACCCACGCGCACGTCGAGCAAGTCGAAGTCGAAGCCCAAGCCCAAGCTGAAGTCGAAGCGGGCACATACTAGCTCGTCGCGCTCTAAATCGAGCCCGTGTGCGGATCTGCCTCCAGCTGGTTCTCAAAAGCACGAGCTTCGTCGACCGGCACGAGCCAACGCCATCAGCCCTTCAGGGATCTCCACGCATTCTGAGCAGCAAGGGACCACAAGTCGCAAACTGGTGAAGGAGGAGAAATGGAGGAGAGCCGCGACTGAGGCAGAAGAGACTGAGGACCCAATGAAGTCCTTAGACGAGCAGGTAGAAGAGGTGATGTCGAAGTATACGAAGTATACGAAGGGTGGATCCTACAGAAGCCGAGACCGAAAACGCCCGAAATAGTCCGTCCGCCGACATCCCCGCAGGAGAAGGTTGAAAGAAGAGAAGAGTATGTCAGGAAATGGGCTGCCACGTTTCAGGACGCGAAGACTAAGCCGTAGCCGTACCCAAGAACGTGCCATTCAGAGGAGATACCTGATTCGTGGTGGAGGGTTGAATGTAGGTTTGTGAGTGATCTGAATATATGGGATTCGGTATGAATACGATGTCTAAGGAATAAACCTCCTCTTCAAGGTCGACGACTTGTCGTCGATAGAGTACTTTTGATGGAATGTCTGATGGCAATGTGTTTTGCTGGCGACGGCGATGGCCGAGCTGGTGGGAGCTATCAGGGTATGTCAATGCAAGACCAATACTTTGAGATGTATCACGCCTCAGAATCACAACGTCCGAGCAAGTACCTGCGCATATAGTCCGTATGGATGTCTTGTGATTATGTGCGTAGGGCGCCGATAAGTACAACGCCCGTCAAACAGAAACCTTGGGCCCTGCCTGCGTTCTCGCTTATAGCACTGTTCCAAGCTCGTTCTCTCCTGTCAATAGTGTAGCGGCGCAAGAGGTAGATCATGATATAAGAGGCGTACCATTACCCCCGGCAGCGGTCCTCTACGTATCCCAAGACCACCCGATTCCAAGCAACGCGGAATGTCTGCCTCGCTTTCCATATCCAGATCGATCAGCGTCCAGTTAGGAGAGTCGATCGCTTCCGACTTATTTGAAGGAACCTTCGATTTTAGCTTACTTTGAGGAATCCAAAAAGTGGCTTTTGGGAGATCTCGTCAACAGCCCTGAGGCCTGAGGAGTCAATGCCGCCTAGCCTATATGACCACGAAAGCCTGATATCCCATCCAGACACAGTGGAGATCGAAGCTACGGCCGCGTGCTGGGGCTACAGTGTCTATAACCTAGAGTTCAGGATTCCTCCAATAGAAAGGCGGCCGAGGAGTCGTCCTGATTATGCTGGGAGTAAGCGGTCATGCCCAAGATAGTTGAGCACTATATTTTACTTGCATTGAGCCATAGATCGAGACTTCGTGCGATGCACACTCGGCGTTCCTCGCACAACGTGACAGACTTGAGGAAATGCGATAGTCGAAGAAGAATCTCCGCTTCAGATCATGCATGCGACAACCAGGGATGAATCCAAGCCTCAACGGTGATATGAAGAGTGGAGACGAGAAGCAAGGAGGTGGACATAAGAAAGACTGGAGTTCGCGAGCTCATCTGGGCTGCCTAATCGCATGATCGCTACATATTGTTCTATCCCGACATGGCGTTGTTTCTAGATACCGGATCTACCAGTGGAAATTAGCTTCGGAGACTGCGCGTCCACCCACTTCACGAACCAGAGAAGAGTCATTTGACAAAGGTGACTCGCGTGTAAGGCGCATGCGATCCATCTAGAACCATATAGGACCTTAATAGCAGGCCTAATATCGTGGTGAACGGTCGGGTTTACCATAAGGAAGCATGTTGGCTGTGGATTCGAAGCTGGAAGGCTGGAGACGGAAACAAAAGGGAGCTAGGCGCACGGAGGCAATTTGATGGCCGGGCCGAGTAGCCGGCTCATGTTACTTTTTGTTGGAAGCGAGCGAACGGCGCCACCTCTGAGCCTGCTGGCCTCCTCCCTCCGACGTCCACAACTTCGTATCCCATCCCCGCTTTGGCGGCACCATCTGAGACGGTCCCAAGCACGAACGGGCCCTAGCGTAGCTTGGAGCTTCGATATACCGTCGCTATCGCAGCCGTGCATTGCTAATTTGCCGCACGCCATACATACATAAGCCCTCCGAGCCGGTCCATAACATAAAAACCCTCCTCGTCTTCCCCCGCCCTCCCTGCTCCCGTCCTCCATGACCGAATACGACTACTCCCCCGAAGCCTATGAGAAGCACCTGGCCAACCAGGCCCGCGTCTCTAACTGGGTTGACAGCCAGAACACGAAGCACCGCGCCGCGTACGAGCACCCCTTCCCCCGGGCCGCCGCGCACGCCCGCGCGCGCACCCGCTCCCAGTCCCACTCCAACATCACCTCCCCGCCGCCCGTCGTCCCCAGCCGGCCGCCCCCCAACCGTTCACACACCACCGGGCACGCCTACTACACCCCGGCATCAGGCTCGGGACCCCCGCCCCCGCGCCGGCGCGAGCCCACGCCCTCGCACCATCGCTCGCACTCCACCCAGCACCTGCCGACGCACCACCGCAGCGCGTCCCACTCGCGCACGTACAGCTACGCGCTGCATCCGCCCCCGCCGCAGCCCATCCCCGTCCCGCAGCCCAAGCCGTACGCGCCCACCCGGTCCAAGACGATGCCCGCCGCGCCCGTCATGTACCACTACGATCCGCACCAGAGCGCGATCCCGATCCCCGCGCGCCCCGGCGAGACGCTCGTCATCGTCCCCCCGCGCGGCGGCCGCGTCGAAGTCCGCGTACGTCCCCTGTCTCTCCCCGTCTCCCTCTCCCCGCGTGCTGATGCGCGGGACGGCAGCACTCCCCGCTCTCGCCGAGCAAGTCCTCGCCGGGCGGCCGGTCCCCGAGCAAGCGCTCGCCGAACGCGGGACAGCAGCAGATCCCGCTCTTCAAACGTCTCCTCGGCTCGCTGGGTGCCGGGCGCAACTCGCCGAAGCCGCAGCCACAGGGCCGCCGCATGCGGCGGCGGAGCAGCTTCTGAGCTGACTCGGTTTCCGACGTGAAGGTGTGCCGCGCATATAGCCTCTTTTGCATCGCGGGCATTCACCCGTTGTGTTCTTTCGTTGCATTTAGTCTTAACCTCCACCCGTCTTTTAACCCGAAAAGCATCCGCACGGACGCATACATGCACTGCATTTGAGCCCGCCTGCCCACGGACTCACCCACCCACGTTCCATCCCCATATCGGTCGGCCCGGCGCCGCATGCATACATACCATACCGTACCATAATACCCTGCGTGTACCACCCTCCGTCTCCTGTTGCATGTATGTGCGCTCTCACGTCCTGCGATGCTGTCTATCACCCGTTTCGTGCTTTTGCTGTTTATTCGCTTCGTTGCATACTGTTCTGAGTTTCGTTGCATACCATTTCGAGTTGAGTGGATGCGTAATTTGACTGACGTGCTGCTTGCTGGAGGAAGGGTGGTGGAGCGGTGCATACGTAGATACATACATACATACATACATCATTACTTATTTGATTCTTGCAACACGACTACATTTTTCCGACTTACGATATCGATGTCGTTCATATTTTACACCGTGCATGACTGTTCGTGTTTCTCCATACATAGCGCATATATTAGATTCAGTACATATCTGTTCTATTCAGGTTGTGATCTCGGGAGCTGCACTTGCGCGAATGTGAAGCCTCATGGACGAGACCGACGAGCACGGGTCGATGGAATGCCGATGGCCTCAGTCGGCTGGCGAACGACTGAGTACTGAGAAGCTGAACCTACATGTAATATCCAGAAGGAAACGACTAGTCCCGTCGTCGGGAAGAACCCGAGGCGGTAGAGTTCTCCGACATTATCGATTTCATACCCGTCAAGACTCGGCGTGCTCGCTTGCAAATAAGCTCATATTCGCACATGGCATAGTTGTATTTAACTATTGGACGCCAGACGCCGCGGCGAGAATGGGTATTTTCAGAATCCAGCGGCCCTCCGCTCCCGCTCAATCTCCTCTCGCCCAATCTGCTTCGTGCGCGCCGATTCCAGATCATACACACCCGCCCGCGACGTGGGCGTGGGCCGCGTCCACTTGTATCGACACCTTCGGCGTCGGCACTGGTAGCTTATGATTTCGGGCGGCGGATGCACCACAATGGTATGGCCGGCGGGCACGAGCATGGTCGGGTTGAAGGCGGTCTCTCCAGGGAACGACCCCCAGGGCCACACCTTGTGGATGTAGTCCATGTCCAGCAGCAGCTCCGCGGGTTCGCAGGCGACGTCCGTGGAGCCACACTTTTTGCAGAAGAAGTCGTAGCACACGCGCCCGTGCGCGCGAGGATATGCGGGCGGCGCGCTTCTAGGCTCTACGATGATGGTGGGGGCGCCTGGGCCGTGCGGGACGGGGACCGTGATGACGGCCTGTGCTGAGGACGGGCGGATTCTGAGCACTTGCGGCTGAAGGATGTCTGGCTGTTGAGTGTGTGCCGTCGTCCGCGGCCTATATGCGTTCGGGTGAGGCGTGCCCTTCCTTCGCTCACGCAGGGTTAACTTGGCGGTGGACGTGGACGGCCAGCGGCGGTGGGACTCTTCTGAGGAGGGACGTGCGAATGTGTGTGATGCAGCGTCTTCCGCACTGTGCTGGGGCCGCCATTGGGATTGGAATGATTGCGAGAGTGGGACTGCGCCTGTGATAATGGCTTGCTGGGGCTGCGGCGCATACAGCACAGGCGTGGCCTGAGCGAATCCCGACGTCAAGGGCGCATTGGTTGCTATTCTGGTCGAGTCTGAATGTATGGCCCGTCCATCTTGCGGAGGCTGTTGATTGGGAACGCTTTGATTCCTGCCGCGGTGGCGACGTCCACTCCGATGAGTACGTGGCTCCTGCGTCGGATCATGCATGGGCGCAGACCAGCCTGAAGGTGCGTCTGGTGGAGGCTGCAGATTGGAAGAAGTTTCAAGCCGTTCACTCTGGGGAGCCGTAGCGGAACCCCACACCACGTTGGACACTGGAGACCAGCCTGCAGATACGGCCTCTGCGCCTCCTTGTGAGAGCCGCGCATTAGAAGAGCTATGGTTATTGGGTCGACTCTTATGAGACATCCAGGAAGCGGTAGGCGGGTGAGTCGTATTGTCAATAGAGAAAACGATATGGAGGCGGAAAACGAGCACCGTAGAACAGGAAAGGGGATGCGGGTACTTATAGCATCGTTAACTGGCCACAGTTTGTCTTTCAGACATGGGTCGTGGCGCTACCCTAGATGATCCCTGGGCATTGTTCTCGGCCAACAAGGCGTGGCGGTATGGCCAGTATAAGGACCTACGTAGAACCTGATATAAGAACAAGTCTCGGCCGATTGGCGATGGGGATAGTCTCCACCGTTTTGTTATTGTTGTCTTCAATGCGAATAGGAACCTGGACAGAGGATGGAATAATTGACGCTTAGACAAGACATTCCCCGATAAAGGTCTGAGAAGAAACGGCATACGTACCGTTCTGGGACACAAGCGATCGAGACAAGGGCTGGTACGTGATGGTAAATGTGCTGGTGTACACCACAGATGAGTTCTGGTATGAGTTTGGGTTGGGTTGCCATTGAGACGACGGCGGATATGGGTATATGCCAGGTTGCGGCGCCGAGGTTTGTGGGTATACATAGGGCAATGGGGGAGGCGGAAGTGCAGCTGGTACATACACGAAGGTCTGCGGAACTGTTGATGCTGGGTTGAGTGGGTACATGCTGCCCTGGCGCTGTGAATACATTCTAAAGATGAGAGGGTCGTGCTGTCAATTTGGAAAACGTCTAAAGGAGAGAAGTCAGCTGCAGGGAACAGCGACTGTTCTACTGTTCTACTTATGACGTTATTATACGGCCAATGCTTCACGCTTTGTTGTCCAGACGGGGATGGTGGCACCACGGAACGTTGTTCTCGGCCAAATGAGAGGTGCACAGCAGAGTGGCGGGTATACGGACCTGCGTAGAACCTAATTCATCATGGATCATGATCATCTGCTACGGAGCTAGTCTCCAGTGCTCGCCTTGTCATATTGTTGTTGATATCGAGGCGTAAGTAGGACCCCATAGAACGGCAAGGGCTTGCATCAAAGCGAGGAGCAGATAGTACTTGTCGATAAAATCCAAGAATGAAGGCGAAGGCATATACGGACCAGCCAGTAAACAGTGAAGCCGTTCAAGTGACAGCATGAGTCGAAATTCCGGAGACGCTGGAAAGGACGTCCAGGTTTCGACATGATTGCGTGGATGAAACCGAGTCTGCAAATATGCGCAAACAAACGCGTCGCGTCGCTCATCGTACTGGATCATCCCGACCTCCCCATGATCTCCTCGATTGATTAAAAATCTGACTTCACCATGCTCATCTATGTTTTGCTCTCTCTTGGAGCACTATTGGCCAGAGCCAGATGTTCAACTATAACTGTTTCTTTCAATCACGGGGCTCGGAAAGCTTGTCATTCGCGCATGAACATTTTCTTCATAATGCTCCGCAGCTCCAGTCCTGCGCATAAAATCATATTGTACATAGATTTATTATATCCATTTTCCAGCATGCCGAGATGCAAACCAGCCAGACGGAGCACGAGACGTACTCTCCATTCCAATCTCAAATGCTGCTGGGCTGTATATCCCAGCATGTCGCTCACGACCTATGGCGCCTGTCACCCCTCCATTCCTCGCGATGCGGACGGTGCTTGATCTGCACCACCGTCTCATAGGGCCCAGTTGTAATTGTCACATTCGGGGAAAGACCCCCATTGGAGCCCACGTAGACCATGACGCCGCTATCGCCGGGCGCCGGAGAAGGGAGCATTGGGAGCCTCGAGGATGAATTCATGGAATGGTATGCCAGGGGATCAAGGTCGCGTTGGGACCTCTGATATGGCGTGAGGGCTCCAAGGGCATAGGAGGATGGTGGAGTTCCACGTGCACGGGCATGGTCTAGAGCACGCTTATGGTCCTCGTAAGCCTTCCGTTCACTGGGCGTTGGAGAAGGGGGGATGAAGATTTCGTCTTCGGGTGTCGGGGCTCGGTCATATGTATATCGAGACCCGTAGCGATTACTCGAACCAAGTGAGGCTGCGACACTCGGCGAGTACACTTGCTCGACAAAGTTGACTCCATTTTCGGCGGGAGGAGGGGTTGGGATATAAGGACGGCTAGGAACATAGGATGGAGCAGTACAATAGGACCTTCGGCTTTCCAGAGAAACAGTACTTGGAGGTCCCGTTGGAGGCCCCGCGGAGGCGGGTGGCCACTGCGCTGATGAAGTCGGATAGTACGGAGTCCGCGGAGCTGGACTCTGTAACGGGGCAGGATAATGATATGGGGTGTGCCCTGCACTCCAGTTCGACATGCTGGAATCGTCGTCGGTGTACTGGGTCAGAATGATGCCGGGCACTAAGCAAGATGACGGAAGAAATCGAGTCTTTTATAGGGAGAAGCGTAGGCCATGCGGGGTGGTTTGACCTCCATGTTTGCCACTCGCAATGTACGAAAGTGGCGTAACTACCTGTCTCGATCTTGGACCATTCGGCATGACATAGCGTCTGTGGTCCAAGAGTGAGACCGCCTTTGCCATCCATCGCAGGTCTAACCAAACTGAGAATTGCTTCTGCGCGATTGACTGTAATAAATAAGTAACCTAGTGACTGAGAGATAGATAAACGAACCTGACATCCTATAGGTCGCGAGAGTTCCTGTAGGCAGATCGGTCAGAAGTACTTTTCGAGCGGCACAAGCACGGTCCTCGTTACGGAACCTGATCATCCAACGCATGCTACCTGGCAGTCACCCGATCTGAGGGTATGCCATCGAGAGATTCGAATCATACTCCAGGGGATCCAAGGACTTGTATTGACAGGGAACAGCGAAAGGCCCAAGGGTATCGCGCACTAGTGGTGACAGATTGGAAGATGATCGCAGCTCGTAATAAAACAAGCATAACGTCACGTCACTTCCCCTCCATCGCGTCCGATTTTCGAGATCAAGACCTGTCCTTTCGTCATCAAATACCTGTAACAGCAGAGCCACTAATGCTGCCATTGATTCACCACGATTCGCGCATACACTAGTAGTTGTCCACGTGCCGCGCAGGCATCACAACGAGTCCGCCAACATACTCGAGTAGAGAGTGAGCGCAATGGTTTAATTGCATTTGATCCACCTGGTATTAACGTGTAGACGATCTAGGGCACCTTTGTAATACTGTACATTTCGGGCAAGGATAATCTGGAAGACTTGGACATCGTACGCACGACACTCCAGATCGATGCAGCAAGGCGAGAAGTCCTAATGAGGGTACATGTCCTATGTGAGCACGCGCTGTCGAAGCGCCTTCAAATCGTCCTGCTCCTGGCAGGGTATAACTTCATCGTTCACGACGAGCATCGTGATCCCGCAGCCGTGTGCCTTCCGCAGCTCCAGCATGCTGGCAAGTGATTGAAAGAACACAGCATATGAGGAAAGAAAATCTGGTCGGTCCTTTTTCAAAGCCTTGGGGAGATCGCGTGTCCATGCATCGACCTCAAGCTCCAAGTGGCATAGCTTGGGGCATAGGAGGCGTGGCGTACTCGATCCGGAGGTCTCGGTGACGGCCAAGGCATCGACAACAGACTGCGTCGCCATCTTTGTCGCGTCGAGCCTATCGACTCTACAAAGGCGGCGTAGAAGTCGGACGTAGTCGACGTCGACGTTTGTGTGGAGTAGATAGGACTTGAAGTGCCGGACATCATGAAGAGGAATACAGTCCGACAGCAGTATCAAAGTATCACCCACTTGTTTTTCCGTGAACTTGAACTTGAGCTCTATCTGAAAGTCTGCTTGAAAGGGTATGAAAGATTGAAGGGCCGATGAACGCCAGCCACATACATCGAGCCTGGTCTCGTCAGGCTCGTCAGACGGTCTGCGATATATTCGCCGGAAATCGAGATCCGTCAGCATAAGCACCTGTACCGGTGTCGCTTCTGGCCTCAGAGGAGGCATGAACTTCAGTAGGGGTAAATAAATGATGCTTTCGACTGTGTTTAGATTGGCGTGCAAATGGACTCGAGTATTGGTGCCAACTGCGAGGCGTGTCTGTAGCAAATGGAAGTTATTGATCCATTGTGTTCCTATGTTGAGCAGTGCAAGGTAATCCAGTGATACGTGCGGGACATTGGTCAGAGAGTTCGACAATGCCCGTATGGTGCCAGGGTTGGATAATATATCCTTCACCATCAGGATTTGGAGACGAGGCAACTGGTTAAGAAAGGTGATGAACGCCGCCAACGGGATCATCGGCAGATGTGGACCACCATGTAGATCTAGCACTTTGAGGTGAGTCGGGAATAGGGGCGATGTGAGCAAGTTGATGGAGACACCTGAGAGGCGAAGGATACGGAGGTTGGGTACTTGTCTGGCGAAGATGGTATCGGGAACAATGATAGCCGGAAGATCCTCAGCCCCGCTGATGCGGATTTCGAGTACGTCCAACATTGGAGCGGGACTCGTAGCATCCTGCAAAGCATTTTCGAATGCAGGTCCCACAAGCGTCAAGGTCTCCAGCCTGTCGGTATGAAGCAGCACGGCTCGTGTCCCCTCTAGCAAGCAGGGCTGGGATGGAGTCGCCTTGATCGTAACAGAGATGGGGAGGCTACCAGAACGCTTGATGATCTGTTCGATCGCTTGCGGAGGTCCCTGGGCCGATGTCCAGAGAAATGGGAGATCCAAAGCCACCTCCCGCCATCGGTGGCAAACATGTGCTATGGTAAATCCCAGGGTCTTGCCGTCCACCCGAAATACATCTGTAGATATCTCAAGATAGCTCCAGAATATCGCAATAAGGATCTCGGTGGGAATCTCTGATATCGGGCTGGGTTTCGGTTGACGGCGCAGGCAGGAGGAAGTCAGCCGTTTCCCAGCAGACAGTATCTATAGCTGAGAGTAAGATCGGTGATATAACTAGGTCATCTAGGCGGTAGCTTACGTTCTTCCATGCCTTCCGGACGGGAGCATAGGGAGACATAGATCGTCGGGATGCGCTTATGTCTGGCAGCATATAACAGTCAGCGCAGACACGAACAGCGATAAGCTGAATGAAGCTAACCTTGCATAACGCTTGAGAAAGTCAGATAACTAGGTAGAGGAAAGCTGTGGCAAAAAGTGCGGCCAACTTCCACGGAGCTTTATAGCCATTACAGATATGTTTCATAGTCGACACAAAAGCCTATTGTGAAGGCGAAGATGGCGGTGCGCGGACACATTAGCACCGGATTTGGCAGGAATGATCGTCTGTAGAATGGACGTACTTGAGTAGTCTTCGCTATTGTCTTCATTCAGAAGAAGGCATGTATTCCGAAGACAGCACAGCCTACATGCACGCACAGCCAAGGCCCTCCCATAGCGGTGGCAGATCTTGTATGGGAGAGGGATCGGCGATGGTTCTGGGAGGTCGCAACAGTCAATCTCTGATCGGGGATCCCCAACAATCCGTGAAGGGACTGTCAACAATTCGTCGAAGAGGTGTGACACTCAACAAGGCCAGGTCCGCTTTAACGTGTCTAAGAATGACGAGGCCATCTACGTTAATAATACAGTACTCGCGAAACGAGTACTCACGAGGTTTTCACAAATGGGCAAGAGCATGGAAAACTATCACGGCCACATGGCTTGGATGTTCGGCTCTCCGTAGATACTGTAGCGTCGTCGTTGGAAGTGTTGGGCAGTGGAAACCTCAGCTTGCCTGAGCGTGTGACCACTACTAGTAAGGCGCCTACAGCCGTCGGCAATGTCCGGACGTACTGTATTATATACCTCCGAGTTGTCGTCTTGACTCTTTCCACCACCGGCCACATGGTGTCATCTCAATATCCTCTCAATAATTGCCTCAGCTATGTGCAAGTTTTCATTGCTTTGTCGTCGAAGCTATGCAACGTACTTCACTGGTCGTTTGCCACTTGAACGCGCCTTACTCGAATCACTGAGCGGGCTGTGCCTTGTCTCTCACGTATGCATACGATTTACGTTCACTCTTCTATTGCCCGACATTCTCGTTCGATCCAGATGCAGGTCACAGAGTAGCACGGCACTTCTCATCAATCCCCTCTTCAATAGCTTCTGTAACTGTAATCGTGGCTGACCGCATTGTCCGATTTCGTTCTGCCGCCGCGCCGTTCTACATATCCTTGAAGGATCATATGGGAATTGCGATACCCACGGATCGCACGAGGCCTTAGTCTCACTTGTATGGAACTCAAGCTACCCATTCAGCTAAGTCTTGCACTTCGATGCCCCGCACCATTCACCCCAGTCAGCTGCAGTTACATCTGCTACGGTCACAACTCTCACAGCCCCACCACTCGCCGTCGTCTTGTTTCCCTCTGACACCATTGATCTTGCGCCTGTACACACGCTCTAATCCTCTCATGATGTGTGCATGCTTACACTGACTGTCACCGACGTCTTTATCTTTAGACGTTGGATGAACTTCGCGCCAAGTGCTCGTTATGGCCGCGGCGCAGCGTAGTGCTATATAACAGACAGCAGAGGATATTTTAGATGTCCCACCGTCCTGGATAGAACATCTGGAGTCTCCTCAATGTCTTCGGCAGGTCCTAACACTCCTTTTCCAGTGCCCAAGTTTCGAGTTGCGATCTGGTAGGTTCTCATGATCCCCATTATCGAAAAGAACTCAGCACACGTTCTCTCCAGCGGCGCAGGACCTGGCGGTCTCACGCTCGCTACGGCCATCCTCAAGTATACCCCGCTGTCCAGCTCTATCGCGATTGACATCTACGAGGCTGCGCCAGAGGTAGGTACAGTCGGGGCGGGGATCAGTGTGTGGCCACGAACCTCGGCGTTGCTGAATGCCATGGGTCTTCTTGACGGTTTAAGTGGTGAAATTGGTGCCATGAGAACTGGGATATCCGAAGGCTTGGGGTTTACATATCGCCTATCTGAGCAGGCAGAGGAGGGAATCAATTTATTTTCGCTCAAACTTCCAAGTATGTGCATCTCCTTTCTCTTTGTTCATGATGAACACTGGCTGAACCGAGGATGATGCGTCTGTTCAGCCAACCCTCTGCTGATCCACCGCTCTGCCCTTCTCACGACTCTTCAAAGAGGCCTTGAACCGTCGGACACCTCGAACTGCGCAGTCCAGATCCATACGAACGCGCGTTTAACGTCCTATACATCTTATTCTCCCATGTCACCGATCACCCTGCACTTTGCGGACCGCCCATCAGCGCAAGCAGATGTGCTCATCGGCGCAGATGGGATCCGTTCCGCTGTGCGCAGCGCCATGTTCGCCGTCCCGAGTATGGGTGACATTTCCCTCAAGGAGAAAGTAGAACCACGATGGACGGGCGTCGTGGCATATCGAAGTCTGATTACCATGGAGGACTTGAAGAAAGTCTGGACTCCAGAGCAGGTGCGCGCGTCAGGATTGAGAGCGATGATCGTGAGTTCAGTATGATCTCTCGATCCGTGCACTATCATAACGTTACTTTATTACCTGTCTACAGTACACTGGCAAAAACAAAGTACATTGACGATATTGCTCTTCAGCGCCATCTGACAGTTTTCATTCAACAGCACATCGTAAGCTATCCAATATCCCGCGGAGCGCTCATCAACTTCATTGGATTTTACACCGTTGCGGGAGCATACGAGTCCCGCGCGGTATATCCTGGGAAGTGGGTCAAGGATGTATCAGTTGAGGACGTGAGGAAGTGTTATGAAGGATGGGAAGGGGAGGTACAAGGGTTGCTGCAGGTACGTTTTTCGATACGTTTGACTCTAGTCAATCGGGTGCTGACTGTCCCCATACTGGAACATTCGCTCAGTGCCTCGACAAAGTTTCCGCATGGGCAATACACATTCTTAGCGATATTCCGAGCTGTGTGACGGGCCGGGTTGCGATAATAGGCGATGCGGTGCGTTTTGATTTGTCTTGTTCGAATGAAGCCATCCTCACTTATATCCAGGCGCATGCGATGGAAACGCATTTTGGTGCAGGCGCTGGCCAGGCCATGGAGGTATGTCTCGAACGCAGTGATACGCCCTCAGCGCTGACTCATTCCCGTCGCAGGACGCGCATATACTCGGTCGCCTCCTCGCACATCCCTTAACGACACTCGAAGGAAAGCAGGGAACGACTGACGTCGCCACTGCTCTTAAGATTTACGAGGCCGTGCGATTCGATTTCGCCTGCGGCGTTGTTCGTAGTGCCCGCGCTGTGGGCCTGGCGTACGAATTTGACAATGGCTGGGATCTGCCGCCTAGCTTCCTGGACTCGCTTCGCAGGAACGATGATAAGGCGACGCAATGGCTTGAGAGGTGGGCTAATGAGGTAAATGAGCGCTGGGCGTTTCAGTGGGACAGTGAGGCTATTGACAGGGATTGGACAATGGCGGAAGCGTTGTTGGGAGAGGCTGCGAATAAGAGGGCTGCGAAGCTGCCGTTACAGAGATTGTGAGTCCAATGCAGAAGTCTTCGTCTCTGAATGTACTTCTTTTGAATGTAGGTGAATGTTAAGGAACGATGGAGGCTGTCGTGCGTGGTTCGTAAAGCATTGGAGCACTGAAGACAGGCAACTATAAGTCAGGCAACTTAAAGTTGGACTCGAATAACTCGACATCAAAGACATGAAATCAATCTATCAAAATCAGGAGGCGCAAAAGTAAACCCGGAGTTAAAGGGAGAAGCGAGTGCCAGAGCTCATATGCGATGCCGATCCACAACAATGCGCCCGCAACGTTCTCGGTATACTTACTACTTTTCCTGCAGCGACTGGCCTTCTACAATTGACGCGCGGAGCAGCATCGGAGGACACCTGGCGACCAGCCTGTAAGGTAGCCGTGTAGCTCACTCCTCCCATTGCAAGCCAAAGTCCTGCATCCTGTCTTCGACCGCGATACGCGGAACGAACAGCGTCGTGACCTCGCTGACGCTGCCAGCTGCGATCAACGCCATAGCATTGTCGTTAGCCGATGATCATATCAAGCCATCCGCGGTTGTACATTCACAAGCTGGGGCCAAACATCCGAGCTCGAACGTGCAAAGCATTGTAAGGATGTGCGACCATCGGACATGGATTGCCCACAATGCCCAACAAGCGTCACGTACGTGACTCGAATGATGCGCTCCGCAGAATAGCATGTCAAGAGCCTTCGACCGCGTTTCCGACACCTTCTATGTAGGGCCTGCTCGGAGACTATGTCTTCCTTTCGGATTCAATCATCACTCGTACAAAACTCTGTCTTACCGTTTTGTTCTATTTAAGGACCAGTGCAGCTCGCAAATCAATTGGAATGTTGACGGGAAACGATCCTTCTTCGCTCCAACAGCGCGCTCGTTGCTGTTGCGGCGCAGCTCATCATGCCTAGATATAACGATGGGCGAGGACAGTGTAGAATTCCATTGTCATTGGAACAAATCTCGTACAGTGTCGCCAATGTCTTCACCGAGTCATGCTGTTGCTTCTCCATCACCCAAGTTTCGCATTGCAATTTGGTAGGTTCTCGTCAAGTCTATCTATCGAACAGTGCTCGCTAAATCTGTTCTCACCAGCGGCGCAGGACCCGGTGGCCTTGCGCTTGCGATGACCATTCTTAAAAATACCCCACCGTCCGATTCCATTGCCATAGACATCTATGAAGCTGCACCCGAGATAGGCGCGGTCGGGGCGGGGGTTGGCATATGGCCAAGAACCTCCGCTGTGCTGAATGCGCTAGGTCTTCTGGACAGACTGAGCGGCGAAGTCAGCTCTATGGGGACCGGGCTGTCCGAAGGCTGGGGGTTCACCTTCCGCGTATCTGAACAGGCAGAAGAGGGAATGAATTTCTATGTGCTCGGGGCTCCCCGTATGTGATTCTCTTTGCTCTTCGGCTGTGCAGGCTGAACTGGGTACGACGCGACCTTCAGCGTCGTCCCCCGACCCTGTGATGATCCACCGCTCTGCCCTTCTCAAGACGCTCCAAGACGGCCTTCAACAATCGGATACCTCAAAATGTACCGTCGATATCCATACGAACGCGCGTCTGGTGTCCTACACGTCTTCGCCTACAGCACCGATTACGCTGCACTTTACAAACTGGCCTTCGGCCCAAGCGGATGTGCTCATCGGCGCAGATGGGATCCGCTCCATCGTCCGGGGCACCATGTTCTCCGTCCGGAGCTTGGGTGATATATCCCTGAAGGAGAAGGTGGAGCCACGATGGGCGGGCGTCGTGGCGTATCGAAGTCTAATCGACATGGAGGACCTGAAGAAAGTGTGGACACTAGAGCAATTGCGAACGTCAGGAACGAGAGCCATGGTGGTACGTCCAATATACCGTCTGCGACCATTGCAAGACATATCCCAACTATGTTATCTTTCTTCAGTACGGTGGCAAGACTAAGGTACATCTCACGTTCTACTCAACTTCAGCACCGTTTTGACTCCTATTCGATAGCACATCATAGCATATCCTATTGCTGGTGGCACGATCGTCAACTTCGTCGGGTTCTACACTGTCCCGGGCGCGTATGAGTCCCGTACACCGTATCCTGGAAAGTGGATGAGGGATGTGTCTGTGCAGGAGATAAAGAAGTGTTATGAGGGTTTCGAAGAGGAGGTGCAGGGACTGGTTCAGGTGCGTCTTCCAATGTCTTCCAATGCCTTGACAATGGTAGAGCGGATACTGACTATGTCTGACCACAGTGCATTCGGACGGCTACAGCTTGGGGAATACATATTCTTGGCGATGTTCCGAATTATGCGGTAGACCGCGCTGCGATATTAGGCGATGCAGTAGGTTTCGTTGCACACTGTTCAGCTCATCCCGTCCTAACTCATTCACAGGCGCATGCGATGGAAACGAATTTCGGTGCAGGCGCCGGCCAGGCGATGGAGGTACGTCTTGAGCGCAACGATACACCGGCCACGCTGAACCCTTTTCTGCTTCAGGATGCATATTACCTTGGCCGCCTTCTGGCACATCCTCTAACGATGCTCGATGGAACAGACGGCACGACAGATGTCGCCACCGCACTGAAGATCTACGAGCATGCCCGGCTCGACTTTTCCAACACGGTGGTCCACAATGCACATGCGGTGGGTCAGACGTACGATTTTGATAACGCCATGGGTCCGCCTCCCGACTTCCTAGCCAGGCTTCGCAAGGGCGAGGACAGAGAGGCGAAGGAGTGGCTCGAGAAGTGGAGCGGCAATTTGAATAAGCTTTGGGCGTTCCAATGGGACACTGAGGCTATCGACAGGAACTGGGTGACTACGGAGGAGCTGTTGAAAAAGGCTGCGGAGGGTCAATAGATCGTGAGTTTGGCGCGCGAGTATGCGTGGCAGTGAACATTGATGAATACTCTGTACGATGAAGATTATCCACACAAGTTGTAAGCAGATCATTCGTAAAAACATTGGAACAAAAGACAGGTAAGGAGAAGCCATAGATATAGACGCAGATTTGGACAATAACGAAACGAAGACGGGCGATCGAAACCAAAGGAATCAGGAGTAAGACGGTAAGTCTAAGGTACGTTATGTCGGCACGTGAAACTAAAGCTGGAGCGAAGAGAAAACAAATGCCTGAGGTTGCGTGCGATGCCGGTCCACGACCATGGGCTCACAACACTCTCATTATACTTATCATCATCCCTGCAGTGACTGTCATCCGTAATCGGTCTGTGAGACGGCATTAGAAGACGCCGGGTACCAGTCTGTAAGGCACCCTTCTAGCCCATTCCTCCCACTGCACCCCAAACTCCTTCTTCAGCATCTGGTCTTCGATCGCGGTGCGCGGCACAAACAGCGTCATGACCGCAGTGACACTGCCAGCCACGATCAATGCAACGAGCTTGCCAACGAGCGTGTCAAGCCAGCCGCAGTCGTACATCCATGAGCCGGGGCCGAACGTGCAGAGTAGCATGCCGGGGTGCGCGAGCATCGCACCCAGGTAGCTCGGGTGCCGCACGACGGAGTACGGGCCGCGCGTGACGAGCATATGCGCGTCGCGCAGGGAGAGCTCGAACGTGAAGAGGCGGCCAAGCGCGCGGTAACAGCTAAGGCGGATGGCGGCGCCTGCGATGACAAGGACCGCGCCCAGGATGAATGTGGGCGTGAGATTGGCACCTGAGCGAGAGGACGCGGAACCGAGGAAAGTGGATAGGATCGGGTTTGCTTCAACGATTGAGCGGTACGAGGCCGAGAGCAGAGCTACATCAATGAAGATGGTAGCCCACACTACAGCCTGAAAAGGGGGATAATCAGCACTTCGCACGGTGACTGGAACAGAAGGAACGTGACAGACCTTATTAAAATAATGGCTATAATGATTGAAATTCGAGCCTATGCTATCCACGCGGACAGGAACCTTAGCACGCTCACTGGGAGACGGCGGCGGATTGGGAGGCGTGATGCAGATACGGTAGCAGATGCCATAGCACACGAGGAGGGCGATCTTTAGCAGGGAAAGGTTGGCGTCCATGTTGAATAGACGACAGTGGCTCCTTAGTCTCGTTGAGAGGCTTTCGAGTTTGCCAGATCATTGAGTAGCAGCGCGGCTTTTATAGCTAGCTAGTGAGAGATAATATCTTATTGCAGCGAATTTGTTCACTCAGCTCTCTAGATGTCAGCAGGCCTCCCGTCGGTGATCCCGTCGCCTCCCACGACGTGCGATGCGGTGATCTCTGATCGCCATCGGAGACGTGTGCGGATCTGTTCAAAGAGGGAGGGGGTTTCAAAGAGGCTCAAAACATGTTCCTATTGAGTAGACGGGACTCAAATGGATAAGTGAAGAAACAGCTTGAAAAGTGCTCACCAAATAAGCAGATCGTGGGAGGATCCAAGTCAGTATGTCTAGGTCAGGTTCTACTGTTCATGTGCGAGACAAAAAAGACGAAATCTTCCCATGATAAAACTGATAGCCATGTTCTCCAATAGATCGATTAGTACTATTGAGACAAGAAACACCGATGGGAAATGGTAATAGGACAACCTGGACTCGTTGATGCGCAACACATGCCAGAACCGTAGCGCGGACAGTCACGGTGACCGACATTCGGCGACGTTGTCTTGTACGCTATAGAAGTCCGAGGATTTATGAAGAATCCCTGCCTGCTTGATTGTTCATTGCATGTGTAGATACGCCGGCGATGCGCCTAAGATGATCTGCCTAAAACGATTTCCTCATCCATTGTAAACAGAATAAGCAGTAAGCACAGAGCTCGTGCTCTGACGTTGCGTCTCGATTCTGGACCAAAATTGGAGGCTATAAAAAGCTTCATAGGCAAGAATGCTCAGCGAACAAAGACGAGAGCTTACTTTTACGGGGTCTTCTGGACCATCGGATCCGACCCCTGGCACGAAGATGGATACTCCTGATTTTAAGACGGGCGGTTTGTCTTCGAAGTCAAGTATACCTTTGTACATGATGCGTGGGCGAGCTGCTACACATTTCAGATGTCTATGAAGCTTATCAAACGAAATAGTGGGATGGTGAAGGAGGATAAAAAGCTCAGGATAACGAGTTTGACGAAACTTCCAAACGGCCGCGCTACCGTGCGGATTCAGCAATAATGGTCGCCATTGCCAAGGACCCAGGTGAATGAAATTTTCTACGTCCAACATATGTGAGGATGGCTTCGATCTGAACGGTGAAATTGGACGTGGTCTGTTCCTGCGAGTTCAAAGCACTTGCTCATCCTGTGGGAGTACTATGCCTGTTCCGTCAGCCCGTCTGACATCATCCGACAGACTTGAACTGCGCCGCGAACGCTGAACGGATGTCTGACAATTCTTTTAGCCATGTCAGCGCATCCCGCCGAAAGAGGCTGCTAGAACCGGCTTCATATGGGCCGTGAGATCTCGAAAACACAGGACCTGCCGGCAGGATGGAGAACTGAATACCATCGAATGGCGGGACGCAGGACCATCCGTCGAGATGTTACCAGCGACTACGTACTTTTATGTCCGTTGTCCGCGTATCGTCTGCAAAACTTCGTGTATATTTGGAGTCGCAGGAGGCTGTCTCGCCATCAGCGGAATAGCATCGTGCTTGATGTCAACAAACCGAGCGCTAAGATGGAATGCTGTGCGAGGACGCACGAACTCTAATGCAAACAAACAGTCATGCGAGCTGGACAGTAGGATGTCGACAACTTACCAGTCTGTGCTTTACTGTCACTGTAAGTACATATACCTCATGCACTCGCAGATAAAGCCGCCCAGGGCATACTCATCACCGTTCGGCCGTTGAACGGTCGAGGCCTGGGGAACAGAACAGAGAGGAATGAATTGTGCTTTACCGATGTATAAACCCCTTATCACTACGATGCGAGGGCCCTGGATGCCATGGCAAACTTGAGTTGCCTACGACTGGCCTACGATTCGACGTGAGGTTCCTGGCTTCTGTCAATGACTGCGAGCCGGACCTAAAAAGCTCTCCGCGTTCAGATACGGTCTATATTTGCTCGTGTCCACCATCGCGAACCGCTCTCCAGAGAACATACCTGATTCGATGCTCTCCTTCAGTTGAGTCTCGATTTGCCGAAGTTGAGTTACATGGAGCTTGCGATCAGCGCGCATACCTGACGAGGAGCAATTGCCTCCGTCGTCTCGTCAGCCCCGGATGGTTGCCTCCGCTAGAAGAAAGGATCGAATTGAGCGTCAATCTTGGTGTGAACTTTCTGTAGCGAGGGAGTGAGTGGAGTCTGCATCTTCGTGTCTTTTCGTGTCCGATATGTACCGATATCGAGAACGAGCATGAAGGAAGTAAAATATGACACGCATCGAGCATATGGGCAGGGACACGTCGTCGTCAACAATTAATGTCGAGCAAATGTCGAGCATCTGGAAAACCCCGGGAAACCTAGAACGATTAACTTCCGCCCGGCAAACGCCGTAAACCGATACATCGGCTCCCTTCTTGGCGCCGATGGTTTTGTTGGACGAATACACTTCTGCCAAATTTCGAGTGTACGCATACAGCTTCTGCTGGTGCATGTTCTCTTTGCTCTCTCGCCGAATCCATTCATTACCTGGGTCTCATGTCTCTATGACAGTCGAAAGGGAGAACAGAAGAGTGGAGCCCGGAGATAAGGTAAGATTCCAGAATATCTGGTGTCTCGATGGATCTTCTCATTGGACTCGAGGACGTGATGTATTTGATCCAATGATCGTGAAGCGCATGGACCGTAAGCGAGGCCCCCTCTCACGCGCCATGATACCGTCTGACGAGAAAGGACCGGCCCAGCGCCTGTGTCATGTTCTCGTCCTGTCATTTCAACCTCTGGCGAACAGGTAGCTTTCTGTCGGCATCCCCATTGAAAGGCTTCTTCCAATTCAAGAGGACAGATCCGTAGCTTCCGTTTACAAATCCTGTGAGCAGACACTCTCTTGCTGTATAAAGATACTGAGCTCTGGTCCAGACTGGGTATGCATTTCGCGTGCAGCTCTCTGGACACACTGTAGCTATTGGCAAGAGTTCAATGGCACCATTCCCTGGCGTTCCACCCGATATCGCGCTCATGTAGGTATTCGTTCTCATTTGCTAATCTGAAACAACGCTCACGCGGCGACGCTGTAGTCAAGGTCCCATTGTACGCCGCTATGTCCTTTTGTCGGATACCAAATTCAACGGTCTCTACAGCTGCTGGGTGCGCTGTTCAGCTATGGCCTGTTGGGGATACTCGTGGCGCAGATATGTAAGTGAATTTGATTCAACGCTCGCCATGTCTCAACTCCGATGTAGATATGTACAGTACGACGTTTCCGAAGGATCGTCTCTGGATAAAAATACTTGGTATGATCTCCCCAGCTCAGTGTGAACGGAGTGACTGTAGTGACACCGCTATACAGTATGGGTTGTCTTTGTGGTAGAACTCCTGTCCGCTGGGATAACCACAGATGCCGTATGGTACAGTCTGGCTGCGGGTTGGGGCGACCCGGAGACGCTAGTGAAGACGGGGTGGGCGATCACTGCGCTTCCGCCCATTAGTGGATTCAGTTCGTCGTCTCATATCTTCCATTTTGTGCGACTGACCAGCATTTCTCTGAAGTTGCGTGCGCGGTGCAACTTGGGGGAAGAGGGCCGATGCTTTGCACGGCAATACGATTCCTTTTGAATTGTTCTAACTTTGTAGTGTTATTCTCACAGAATTAATAAGATAACAGAGAATTGAATATACTAGTATTGTAATGCTGCAAAGATCTCCGTCTTCAAAGTATATTGTTTTACACTTATCTCTTATTTTTAAACTTTGTTACCAGCAAGAGTTGAACTAATGACAAAATAATGGTCACGTGCAACAGCGAGCCTGGTCAGGCTCGCTGTTGCACGTGACTTCTCAAAAATTGTGTTTACATTTATGAAGTACATAAGTATGGCCTTTGAAAGTCTGTCAACTGTTGTATGTTGTGAAGATTGATTTTATTTTTACCTTCTAAAGGTCTAAATCAGTAATTTGGCTATATCTTTGTCAATTCTCTAGCTATAAACATAAACTCAAGTGTTTCTGAATAGTACTATAAATGGCCATATTAACACGATTTTTACTGATTTTTTATGTTACTCAGTATGTGCCTATTCTCAGATGATTTGATGATTTGCCCCTAGACTTGAATGATTTTTTCGATTTTTTCCTGCTTATAAATTGCTTATGTAATCCGCAGCACGGGCAAAATGACGTACTCCCATCCCCCTCATGATGTCATGGGACGGGAGTATGTCATTTTGCCCGTGCTGCGGATTATGTAAAACCTTGAAAATAGTCAAATAGGAGATTTTGTGATAATTCGAGTGTACCTCCTTAAGTACTGGAGATATCATCGGTCCCTTGATTGAAACAGAAAGCTCTCTATTATACCTTTTCAACGACGCTAGGTACACTACAATTGGATGAGTCGATAAAAAGATATGGCCTCAACAAGTTTGCCCCTACCTCTAATACCAACCCTTCAGTAATCACTACCGCGTTTTCTCAATACTTACCCGATCGTCTTGTACAATATACCGTTGGAAAGGTATTAATCCGGCATTTCCAACGGTATCTTTAGCGTGTAAATAGCACCACTCATTGCTCCGCTACGATGCAATCACTATGATCTTCTCCTTAAAGGTATCTTTTGAAGTGATTTGCTCATATCTTAGTCATTTCTAAACCTATTCTCATGAAAAAAAATGTTCTGACTAGGTAAAATCTGTCTTGATCATATTATCATGAACCACACTGACTTACATCAATGATTAAGGTGCAGAATATCCTATAAAATATGTTTATCTGTTATCTCAACAAGTTTGCACTTTTTTATACTGAAACTTTTCAGTTCTAACAAGACTAGCATTGATTTACATATGCATATAGTTTAACACTAATTGAATTTGATTTAATAGACTGATATCTCTCAGAAACATTTAAAATCACAAGAATGACAATTGCCAGAATCGAACCTACAACCTTACTTTAAGATGTGAGAAATTATTACTATAAAAGGCATTACATTGGCTGGGTGTCATCTTTTTTGAGTTGAAAAGTGGGTTAGAGTAAACGATTCTAAGGAATCGTAATTATTCTACTGCTGGCGAATTTTCAAGCTCAGTGAAAGCCGAATTCTGCCTATTTTTATCGTCTTCGTACAGTGCTGTTCCATTGATGGTGTAATCCTTACCTGATTGGGCGAGCTAGGTTTCACTCCTCCAGTGGGCCATGTCATGCTATGCCGGGATCAAGGTGGGTACTTCCGTAACTTCGAAGGAACCCTCAAACTCATCCTATGTTAGCTCTCTCTATTGGGAAGTTTCAGCAAGATCGGCCAGACCGATCCAGAAGTCACGGTACGCTCTCAAATTTATTTCGGCATTACATTCGATTAACCGCTAACAGGTGTGGCTTGCCGGAAGCGCGACGTGCGACCTGCTCATCACCTTGACGATGGTCAGACTTGTGAGCCCTTATTTCATCTGTCTAGTAACGACCACCAGAGTCACCGTGTTCTTTAGCTTGTCGGCGCAAACACATCGTCATTTTGGAGAGAGACGCAGTCAATGATCAACAAATTGATCCTCTTGACCGTTGAAACAGGGATGGTTACCGCGCTGGCCGCCTCGCTGGAACTTATTTTCTTCTGGGTCTTCCGGCACAACAACATGCACTTCCTTCCGTAAGCTCCTGCGTCCCAGAATTTTGTTCTCGCAGTATCTCACAGGTATATCATATATTGACAAGATTCCTCATGCTCGGGAAACTGTAAGCATATCCTAACACTCGCAGCGCGTCAGTTCTCAATCTCGTCATAGGTACTCTAATACTCTCTTAGCAATGCTCAACGCACGAGCGGGCTTTAATAGCTCTCAAACGCACGGCATACAAAGCTCTGACCGATCAATCTCCCTTTGGGGAGACTCACGGAATGCCTTATCCACAGCCCGCACCACGCGTAATGTGCAGAGCGGGATTCGGATAACGACCACAACCACGACAGAGGAGCGCAGTGCTGACGTGCAGATGGTTGTTCTCGAAGTGAGTTTCCGCCATTATCTGTTCCTCCGTAGTCGTGCTGATGACACTCCTCCAGGGTGATAGGAAAACTGACACTGTCTCGGACGGTAAAGGCAGCCCTACGTTGTGAGATTACGCACGTTGCGTACCATGTCGTGTATGTACTTATTCTTGAAACTGGCGCTTCTGCTGGTCATCTTGTCTTATTCGTGGCTGCACGGCATGTTAGGTGCCTTGGGGATTGCCAATGGCTTGGCTTCGCCTCGCGAGGATCGCAGGCACTTTCCCCGTGGTGCTAGTAATAGACTGATGCACGTGCGGCGGCGTCGTGGATCCATCAGATGTCGCCTGGCTTAAAGGGGAAATAAAGGGAAACATCGCGTAGGCTTGCCTTACGGGCATACGAGGCAGATTCGCGCAAGGGCTCGCGGTCGGCTGTTACAATGGGAATAGCTGTTGAAGATGCCAAGGGTACAGATTCGCCACTCGTGCTTCATGATTCAAGTACTCACTAGGTGTGTTCCCGTACAACATAAGACATACCTTGGGCGTCGTTTCGTTTTTTTTTTCGGTAGCTGTAAGTCAGACATTACAACGCATTGCGTTGGTCACTGTGTACCATAACGGGTGCATCGGACAAGTGTCGGGAGCGATCCGGCATCACGCGGCATGCGGTAAGTCTGTTGATGGATTCGCCAATTTTGATATTCTAATACGTCGCATGCATACAGACGCTCTGGCTTCAAACCGGCATAGAAACGTGCCTTGCAGGTACGCGTTTTGTCAGATCTTCAACTTCGACTTCCCGTCGGCGTTGCAGTAAATTCGTTACAAATGCAGCAAATAACTGCCAGAGAAACTCGGCCCTGGTCAAACCTCCTGATCGGCAGCCGTCTCGCCATCTTGGGGGCCTGGCTTCTCCGGGATGAGTACGAATACGGGATTATACAAGGTCATATGAACGAGCGCCTATGACCTTCTCGTCGATGTTCTGGGGGTTCGGGATGAACCATTAGAGCCCAGAGCTTTTCGTTATAGCTGGGAGTTTGAACGGGGTTCGAAGAATCGTCTTGTCACTCTCTGATCCCGATGGCATTCTCCACCTTACGCACGGCCATAATCGCGGTGAGTCTTTTGAGTGTGAGCGCTCAGCTTGTGCAGGGCAAGCTGTTCGACTCTCCTGCGAGAGTTGCCAACAAGGAGTATGACTTCATCGTGATCGGAGGTATGTTACTGTACAGCCGCTTTTGCATGGCGCGCTGACATCTCCCATCAATAGCTGGAACAGCAGGCAACGTCATTGCCAGCCGTCTCACTGAGGACAGCTCTGTCTCTGTCCTGCTAATAGAAGCCGGTGTTAGGTGAGCTTCTACCCCGCTCGACAGTATGCCGACTCTCTGACCCGGATTGTGTTTAGCAATGAAGGCGTCGAGGATTCTATCGTGCCTTTCTTCTGCACCAACTTCATACCCGCGACTCCGTGGACCTGGAACTACACGACCACGCCTCAAGTCGGTTTCGGCGGGCGATCGATTCCATACCCAAGAGGCCGTCTCCTTGGAGGTAGTAGCTCCATTAGTAAGTGCTGTTTCCTCCCCTCTATTGTCCGCATACCTGATAAGGTCGTTAAAGACTTTCTCATTTATACTCGCGGATCGTCTGAGGACTTTGACCGTTATGCGAACGTGTCCGGCGATCCCGGCTGGTCTTGGGATGCCCTTCAGCCCTACATCAAGAAGGTGGCGCCGCATATTCATTTGAGTGCCCATGGTCTCTTAAAGCTGACGATTCCGATCTCAGAACGAACACTTTGGGCAGCCCGCGGATCATCACAACACAACTGGCGAATATAATCCCGACGTTCACGGATATTCTGGTCCTCTGCAGGTCAGCCTTCCTGGCTATCACCAAGGCATCGAGGAACGTGTTGTCGCGACTACCGATGAGGTCGATGGCTTTCCTTTTAACGAAGATATGAACTCTGGTTACAATATTGGCATCGGTATGTCTGGATTGCTTCATAGATGTATCATCTCTCACCGTCTCTATGCAGGGTACAGCCAATTCACCATTGGTGACAGCAAGCGCAGCAGTTCTGCTACTGCGTACCTGGAAGCCATGAACGCTTTAAGTCGTCCGAACCTTGATGTTGTTATTGACACACAGGTGACGAGGCTCATCCCTAATGCGACAGTAAACGGAGTGACTTCGTTCTACTCTGTCGAATTCGCATCAACGAGTGACCGTGAGTTAGACAGAAGACTTGCATTGTACCCAGAAGTGCTCATGGCAGGGATCAGAGAACACGCGCTACCAGGCTTCAGCTAAAAAGGAGATCGTCCTGTCAGCCGGTTCAGTGAACTCGCCTCAGATCCTGATGCTCTCCGGAATCGGAAACGCCACGACTCTCGCGACCCACAACATCAGCTCGGTCATCGATTTGCCCGAGGTAGGTCAGAACCTTCAGGACCACCCTCTCGTTGCATGGCAGTTCTCCGTAAATTCGACCAACACGCTGGATGTCCTCTCGCGCAATGCGACATACCTTGCGGAGATGTTCGCGCTGTACAACGCGACGGGAACCGGACCATTGGTCGACTCTCTTTCCAATCTCCTTGGATGGATCCGCATCCCCGACAACTCGTCTATCTACCAGGAATACCCAGATCCGACTGCCGGTCCTAACTCCCCTCACATCGAGATGGTATTCTCGGTACGTTCTATCTTTGAACTGCGAGAGTCCTATCACTCATTCAATTCTGTGAAGAATGGCTACGCGGCCTTCTCCGGCCCTCCCCCCGAGACCGGCAACTACATGAGCATCCTGACCAACGTCATCTCGCCTCTTGCCCGTGAATCTTTTTATTCCATTTCCACGTCAAACCGACCTTCTTATATTCATGATCTACGCAGGTGGTTCCGTCATACTCGCCTCCGACGACCCCTTCGACTTCCCGATCGTCGACCCCGGTTTCCTCAACCATCCATTTGATCAGTTCGTCATGACGTATGCTGCAAGTGCCGTCCGTCGTTTCGTCAGCGCATCTGCATGGGATGACTACGTCATTGGGCCATACGGACTCAGCGAGGACCCGAGTCCTGAAGAGCTCACACAGTATATCCAGTCAACGGCGAATACATTGTATCACCCAGTCGCCACTGCACGGATGACGACAAAGGACTCGACTGACGGAGGTACGCATGCGGCTCCTCAGCTTTTGACATCACTGACTTGTGTTTGGTATACATTGTACAGTGGTCAACCCTGACTTGACCCTCAAGAAGGCCAAGGGCCTTCGCATTGTCGATGCCTCGGTCATCGTAAGGTTCCACTTTGACGAGTCATTTCTAGTGAATCTGATCATTTTCTAGCCATATATCCCAGGAGCACATACCCAAGCCGCCGTCTACATCTTTGCGGAGCGCGCCGCCGACCTCATCAAGCAAGCTTACAACCTCTCCTAAATCGGGATAGAAATCATACGACACCTTCTTTCGACTTCTTAGCATTTCATTCGGTTTTATAGTTTTATTCATGGACGGACAGTGTTTTGTCTCTGCGACGTCTTTCCTTGCACTCTTACTCTGTCTCTCGTATTGTATTAGGGCCATAGTTGTTATATTATTCTCAATGTGAATTACTTTCCGTATTCCTTGGCGATATGTATGCATGAAGCTCCACAGACTTCCTGCTTCATCTGCGTGACCGGCGCAGGGGTATCGTACATACATGTATATCAACTATACCTTGAACATCTGCGCCAGGCATCCAAAGATGATATCCCCGCTAAAACTGTTCAACAAACCGAGCTCCCCATCGTTGAGGACCGGCTGATCTATTGATCCCGCGGCCAGGTCGAATCGACTGTCTGGGTGCCAGCAGTCATTCCTAAGTCATTCCCAACACTTTTCATGTTTATCACAGCGATATGCTGTTCGTCTCCCGGGATGTCTGATCACGGCCAGCCCTTCTCTGCATGATGGAATCAAAGGGTCCGTTTGATGTGTGCCTTTCCGCGGGGCTGATCACAGGACGCGCGCGCTCACTCTGCTTCGATATGCAGAATTAGGACCGCATCTGCGAAGAATCACTGATCAGCAAGGACTGAAAGCAGGTGGGGTTAGAGAGTAAGTCGAGCGTTGAACGTTGATGTCAGATCCATTCCAGCGGAAGAGTGACAGATTCTTAATGGGTTTGGGAGTGCGGGATGGTTCAAGGAGTCGCGGTCGCTTCCGGATCCCGACAGTCGTGGCCAACCACCTACTCTACTTCTTCAATGGTCCTTGCTCATCAGTCCTTATAAGCAGGTCGCTGGAGATACCCTGAGACTAGCGCTCTGATCGGACGCTTCACACACAACGACACTTACTACGCCTTGGCACTGTCGGCATGATTGTCTCCGCAGACGCGTTTTCCAAGCAGAAGTTCGACTATGTTGTCGTCGGAGGGGGCACAGCGGGCTGTGTAGTGGCAGCGAGGTAGAAATGTTCCGAATATTGGACGAAGTTCTAGCCTTAACGTGATCTCAGATTGTCCGAGGATCCTCATGTCATCGTTGGTCTCATCGAGGCTGGGGAATACATCTCGGACATGCCCCAGATCAACGTTCCAGGTGCGTCACTTAACAATGTCTCCGATTATCTCTGGCCGGCGCTCATCCTTGCCTAAGGCATGGCAGGTAGCGTCGTTATGAACGAGCGTGTGGACTGGCGCTTCAAGACGGTTCCCCAGACAGCGGTGGACAACAGAGTCATTGGACAGCCAAGGTTCCTAGCTTGAACTCAGTGTGATCGCTGAAATCTGACTTGATCGGCATGCAGAGGAAAGGTTCTGGGAGGAAGTTCTGCCCTGAATCTGCTCATTGCCGGAAGGTAAACGCATTTCGTATTCCTCGCTACTGATAGTTCACACGACTTGACTGCGACGTTTCATAGAGCGACAGCAGCGGAATATAATGGTTTGTGCCAGCGTCGCCTGAAAGTTTCGCTCATATCTGTCTTTTGACACGCTTGTTGGTTTGCAGCTTTCGAGGCTCTTGGCAACGAAGGCTGGAACTGGGCTGAGTTCTTGAAGTACTTCAAGAAGGTCGATATTACGCTTTATATATTTGAACCATCACTCATACATTTCACAGTGCGAGACTCTTCATTACCCCCCGCCCGACTTTGCTCAGCGCTACGGTATCACTTGGGATCCGCAATATCACGGCACCGATGGACCGCTACAACTGACGTGGCCGAAGTTCGTTTGGACTATCCAGGACAAGTTCGCAGAGACGCTGGGTCATTTCGGTCTCGCAAAGAATGGGGAGGCGGTATGTTGCTCGTTTGCTAGAATCAGGGCAGCAAGTTGATCACGGAAATTGACAGTATGGTGGAATGAACCACGGTGCCACATTTGCGGCGGGGACTGTTGATCCAGCTACTGTCACTCGCAGCTATTCTGCATCGGTAAGCCACCGTCCATGCGTTTCAGAGATATCTCCGTAACCAATCTAACGTGAAGGCGTATTTCGCCCCAAATGCCGATCGCAAGAACTTGATCCTGGTCACGGGCGCCCAAGCGACCCGTGTCCTTTTCAATTCTGACGAAAAGCTTGCAGTCGCTCACGGTATTGAGTATATGGTCGAAGGTGTTAAGTATACTGCATCTGTCTCGAAGGAGGTGGTGTTATCTGCAGGTGAGCAGTCTTTTCCACTATTTTCCACTATCAACTGATCAGAACTCCTGACGACGTGTATAGGCTCGTTCCAGTCGCCACAACTTTTGGAGCTTTCTGGTATGTTCTATCGGATCCGCGTGTGACAATTGCTGAATGTTTCTGTAGGTATCGGGCAGAAGTCACTGCTGGAGCAATTTGGCATCAAGACCGTGGTGGATTCGCCATTTGTTGGGGAGAACCTACGTAAGCGACATGCTTGTTCTTTCGCATCGGATTGGTGTTCATAGAGGGCATGTCCAGAGGTAGAATTGACCGTAGCACGCGCTGCGAAAGAGAGGCCTGATCTCTTTGCAGGACCATGTCTACGTTCCTAGCGCATTCGAGGTCAAGCCCGAATGGGATACATCTGACTTGTTCAAGGATCCTATCCTCGGGGCAAAAGAGCTGGATCTATAGTGCGTGCCTGCGCTAGGCTTTTCCAGGCTGCAACTGACGAGCGACTCTAGCCATTCGAAGCGTGAGGGACAGTACTCGTCCGCCCACTCTGCATACGCCTTCCTCCCTCTGCACACCTTCAACGACAAGGACACCGTTGAGACGTTGCAAGAACAGATCGCCACGGACACCACCTACGCCAACTCGGAAGGCCTCAAGAAGCAATTCGAGCTCATCAAGTCCTGGTTTACAGATCCATCGCAGCCCCAGCTCGAGTGAGTACCGGGCGTTCCTCGATTCATTCACCACCTGCATTTATCGACGCTCTTCCCAGGATCGTCCAGAATGCCCAGCTGACCGCTGCAATGGGCATCCCCGAGCCCGGCAAGAAGTACCAGACCTTCCTCGCCGGCATCATGCACCCGCTCTCGCGCGGCAGCGTGCACATCGCGTCGGCGGACCCGCTTGCGGCGCCCGCGATCGACCCCGCTTACCTCAAGCACCCGCTCGACCTCGCCGTGCTTGTGCAGGCGACGCGATTCGTGCGGAAGCTCGCGGACACGGAGCCGCTCAAGTCGACGTGTGTCGGGATGGTGCAGCCCGGGCCCGAGGTACAGAGCGAGGAGGATTATATCAAGTACGTGAAGCAGCGCGTCGCGCCGTTCTGGCACCCTGTGGGGTCAGTGGCGATGCTGCCGAAGGAGGATGGAGGCGTTGTAGATAATAAACTTGTCGTTTATGGGACGAAGAACTTGCGTGTGGTGCGTGCAGCGTCCTCGTTGGTTACAAGGAAAGCTGTCGCTGATTCTATTGGCCTGGTCAGGTCGACGGGTCGGTTATACCACTTGTAAGTGTTGCTACCTTCGATCCTCTTCGTGTCGTTGACGCTCCGTTCGGCAGCAAATATCATGCCATACCCAGATGACCATCTATGCTCTCGCTGAGAAGGTACGTAGCGTGCTGAGCTCTGTGTTTTACTTCTGTTCTTCTGACAACCTCTCCAGGCCGCAGACTTGATCAAAGCTGCGAACTGAGCCGTTGAGCACGACACTGTAGAAAATTTGTACTCGTAGATGTTGTATGAAGTTTGTATCAGACGGCCTCAGCTCAGTCAATACATTTCAATGGAGCCCGTCAATCACAAATGCCATTCAAAGTGGTGTCTTCGTGTACGTCAGAAGACTCAAAGAGCGAATGTATTGCTGCGTCTAAGCCCAAAGGAACGAAGAAACGACAGTAGTACAATGCCGCATAGCGACACGATGGCAGAACAAACAAACAGCAAGTACAGCAACTTGGGTAGCAAGAAAGAGGGTATCCAATATCGCACAATGAGCGTCAAGAGATTTATATCCAAAACGAAATATTGAGTCCGAGGTGAGAATTGCATCTCTCACTGTTGTCTCCTTTCAAATACTGCTTTCTACAGTCAATTTTCTATGATCAGAGAAAAGGCAGGTATAGTAAATGGTATCAGGGCGCCTGCGACGGCACAAATGTTCCCGTGAGATGAATCTTGCGGGACGAGCTGCCGATTTCAAGCGTAAATGCCCCAGACGGCACGACCCACTTCTGCTTCACGACATCCCTACGCGAACGACGCGCCTGAGCACTCTCTTTCGCAAATCAGAGCACAGAGCGGACTCACCAGATGCTCAGGTCCTTCCTCCGGAGCGGGATCTTCACGATGCTCGTCTGGCCCGGCTGAATTAGCACGCGCTCGAAGCCACGCAGGACGCGCACCGGCGAGTGCGTGCTGTCCGGGAAGCGCAGATAGAGCTGCGCAACCTCGTGGCCCGCGACCTTGCCCGTGTTCGTGACGCCAAACGTCGCGGTCCAGGTCGTGTCGAAGAGATCGGACGGCCCACCGGGCGAGGTTTGGGCCGGCGACGAGATGACAGGCGGCGCGGAGCTGGTGGGCGTGCTCGAGTTCGAGGGCAGAGGGAGCGACGTGACGTTGGACGCGACGGAGGTAGTGCTGACGATAGACGTCGCGTTGGCAGACAGCGACGTGCTGACGATAGAGGTTTCGTTGGCGATAGAGGTTTCGCTGGCGATAGAGGTTCCGCTGGCGATAGAGGTTCCGCTGGCGACAGAGATGGCGCTAGAAAGGTGGGATGTGGCCGACGCCGATGCCGCACTAGATGTCCCAAACAGCGGGGATGAAGAGGTGATAGAAACAACTGAAGAGACATCGGAGGCCGAGCGGGTGGCCGTCCCGCTCGACACCAGGCTGCTGATGGCGCTATACGATTCTGAAGGAGTGACAGAAAGGCTGAGCGAGTCGCTGCCAGCCCGTCGAGGATGTCCTCTAGGCAGTGATCGGGACACGCTCTTGGTGAGGTCACCAGGATGGATGTTTAACCCGTTGTACTGGAAGGTCGTGTAGCTGAGGCCAAACCCGAACTCGAAGCGTGGCTCGATGTTGTTCGCGTCAAAATGCCTGTCACATTTATCGTTCAGTCTTCAGTTCTGAAAGAGTAGAGACAGAGTCGCGCCTGTAATCAATGTCCAAGGCTTCCTCGTAGGTGATCTGCGGTACCTTATCCGAGGATGTATACAGCACGTCCGCGGGGTAGTCACTCCTGCTCTTTGCGATCGTGAAAGGCAGACGCGCGCTCGGGCTGACGCCACCAAAGAGCACGTCCACAATCGCGTTACCCGACTCCTGCCCAGGCAGCGCTGCGCTGAGGACGGCCGTGACATTGGGATGGTCAATCCACGCTTCCACCAGTACGGGACCAACAGCATGCAGGACAACGATTGTGTTGGCACAGCTCGCGGCCGTCGTCTGGATAAGTTCATCTCCTCCATGCCAGAGCGTCAGGTTCTGTCGATCTCCGGCATTGTTGTCGACAGTGATGTAACCTGTGCTGAGTCGGTTCTCAGGGTCAAACGCGGGCTTGAGAAGGTACACACCTTCACCAGAGTCGGCATTCGCAAAGACGAGACACGTGTCTGCCTGGGTCGCGACGCTCGTGACCTGAGCATAGTTGAAGTCGCTCAGAATACCCTCAATCACCGTCGTTGGCGCCTGGCCGCGCACGAAATTGGTGATCGCGGAAAGCGGATCGATGAGATACGGGAACTACATGGGTATGAGAGGAGTGGTATGAGAGGAGAATGAGATAACTGAATGGTTTGAGAGGCATACATTGACTGATCCAGATCCCCAGCCCATCGCGAGCGTACCCTGGTCGCATCCACGACTTCCGAGACGTCAGCTAAAGATAGTAAATGCTACTTTTGACCTACTCGCTGCAACCGTTGGGTCCATCTGGGTTTGGTCCAGCGTCAGATCCAAGAATCGCGAGACCTGAGGACGCAGTGAGCACGATAAAGCTCGAAGCATAAAGACCATTTACGCTTGATATTTTTGGTGCTGAGAGGCAGCGCATTATGCGTGTTCTTGAGCAGCACCGTGCTCGCAGAGCCAATCTCGCGGATGAGTCTATAATGGTCGGCTTGCACGCTATGTTTCGCGTTCAGCTGCCTTCGCTAGGCGGAAGAACATGACCGATGACTCACTTCACATGCTCATTGACGAGCACGCCATCGACGTACGTGTCTTCCGAGTTCGAATAGAAGTTCGTCGCCGGGTACGACGGATCGTCCTGGTTCATTTTGTAGTATGCGGCCATCGTGCGCGTCACCATATCATCGACGCGCGCTTCAGGGACGGAGCCATTGCGCACAGATTCGATGAGGGCAGAACCCCACCAACTATGAATCAAGATCAGTTAGTTGTTGTAAAGGTATGGGCGAGGCGCGTACGAGAACGTCGTGTTGTCAGGATTGGGCTCGACGGGATCGCCGTATGCGAAGAAGCCAGGCATGTTCATGTCTGAGCCTGCCAGGGCTGTCTGCACGCCGTTGATCATAGCTGCCCAATCGGACACAACAAAGCCTTGGAAGTCAAGCTCTTCCTGCGATCAACATCGTCAGCAACCATCAAGGAAAATACGGGCAGAATGTACCTTGAGAATCCCATTCAGCAATTTGGAATTCTGGCAAGTCTGAGTCTGGTTGACGTAGTTATACGAGCACATTACGGAGCCAACGCCAGCTTGGATGGCCTCGGCGAAGGGCCAGGAGTAGAGTTCGTGCATGGTTCTGTCATCGATGTTCGAGCTATACACTTGCGAAGCCTCAGAACCACCGCGGAAGTGTTCTTGTTCGTTCCCGACACTGAAAGACGCGTCAACTCCACCTCAACGCGTGGCTGAGGAAGACGCACTAATGTTTTACGCTTGCGATCACTCCCGTGCTCTGCATGCCCTTCACTGTCTGTGCGGTCGCGACGCCGCTGAGGAATGGGTCCGCACCGAAACCCTCCCAGTTACGCCCGCCTGCGGCGACGCGGCCCATATTGGTCATGGGCCCGAGCTGCACGTTGACGCCCTTGCCGCGGTGCTCAGAGCCCATAGCCACCCCACGCTGGTAGATGAGGTCCTTGTCCCAGGTAGTCGCGACATTGATTCCAGCGGGGCTGCAGAAAGGTCAGACGCGTACCGGACACATAGAAAATGGGACGTACAAAGCGCTCGCAAAGTCGGTGAAGCGTACACCCAGCGGCGAGTCCTGCAGACAGATGCCGGGGAACTTGAGTCTGGTTACCTCGCCCGTGTTCCCGACGCATCGTCCGTTCGTTCCCACGCCCGTCGTGAGATTGACCTTCTCGTCGAGCGAGAGTCCTTTGACGAAGGTGCGCGCGCGCTGGACGGCATCGCGCCAGTCGGCGTCTCCTGCGACGGGCTTAGCGGGGACCACGATCGGCGAAATCCATTCCTCGAAGCCGGGTGGCGCGGCGTCGGGGACGCGGGTGATGACGTCGGCGGATGCGAGCAGCGCCGACGCCGACAAGGCGAGAGCGACGACGGCTCTCATTTTGCGGGGCAGGAGACGGGGGATATACGTACATGGCGAGCTCATGGGCTATATAAGTATTCACTCACATGGCGCTGCCGGCACATCCTCTACTCTGATCAACTTCTTGCATCGAATATTGCTTGCCGTCACGTCCTTTTTTTTTCCTATTAAAAAAAAAAATTGTGAGCGGCTTGTCGTCACGTCCGCTCGCTCTTCGAATGTCACAAACGCTCTATACTGCACCCAGAGACCATTTCCCAATTTCGCCAGCTGCCCTACCCTATCCCAAAGTCCAGAATTGGAACAGGGCCGATGTGCGACGCATGGAGAATGTAGGTCACGAGGAGATGTGGCGATCCGGGTCAGCAAGAGGACAGATGACCTCCGCCGCGTACGCGTTTTTTCTGGCTTTTCGTCACAACTGCCGCTCTGGCGCTGATGGGCGCATTGACAGCCGCTGGCTTTGTCAGATTACTTGAATGGCAGGCGGAAGAACCGCGGAAATGCTTCCAGAAGCACACAGTGTAGGTGACGGATTTATATGAGGTAGGACCAGCTCTGAAAGGCCACGTCTCTCCTCGAAGCTAACACAAAGCTCGATGTTCACGCACATATCGGCTTCTACGTGGTCAGAAAGAGATAACAATACGACAAACATGCCCATATTGGGTTTTCTCGAGCGAACGAGGCGTGTCCACGTACCATCGCCCTTCCAATTCTTTCGCCGTGTCGCGCATGGCCTGCCTGGGATCTTGGCGATCCTGAAACGCGAGTCATCTCCATATGGTTCCGTGGAAAAGGCGTTCATGTGCTGCCCGACGGACGGATTGTACGTCTTGTGATGCGGCAAGTTGAAGGTGCGCACCGTTATCGCCGACCATCCCTGCTGCTGCATGTCTGAAAACAGAAAGCTTTCCTACAAGCCAAGCTACAAGCCGTCGCGGAGGCCATGATTCGCACGTTCAACAAAGAAATGCGCTTTTTGAACATCTCGACTTTTACCAAAGGATCGTCGGTCTGGGGCATCAGCGAAGTCTTGGAGGGCAGCCAGATCTTCCACTTTCTGATCGGACAAGCGACGATCTCACCACCAAGTCAATGACCCGAGATCGCTCATCTACTCCCAAACTTCACTCCAGCATGATGGCAACAGGCTGGAGGCAGTCATCGTTGCTGAGTCTCTTGATCTCATCTCTGCATGCGAGGTCCAAGCGGAAACTCGCGGCACTGGACCCGTCCACGTCGTGTACGCCATCGCGCTCTCCACGCGGAGCGAGCGGGTCGAGCTCATAGGCCTATTGTCGGTTTGTTGATCTATCAGTCGCTCTCCAATCCTTTAAAGCAGCCAGCCGCGCGCAAGCGGCTCTTGTTCTGGTTATACCTCTAATGGATGACACGAGGCGGCCTTACTCTTGGACCTCATGCAAGATGGTCTAAAGTTGAGACAGGTATGTAATTTTACGACTTTCGTATATTTCGAGTAGCGATAGTAGAGGCCAAAGCACGGATCGTGTCCCCCGCAACTCCCTATAAAATCGTGAATTTCTCCCTTTGGCTTCTTCAGTGCCCAGCATCGCTCCCAGTCATCATCGATACAACGCATGTCGAACTGGAACGCAGGACATACACCTTACCATTACCCCGTCCCTTTACCGAGTTCAACTCCCCTCTTGCGCCCGGTGCTAGCGACGTCATGGTCTATGCGAGGTGCAACGGCGATCCCAGCCCAGATGTGGAGAGTAGAACTCGGGGCTCTGAGATGGCTCGGCGGCTTTGAGGTTGGAACCGAAAGTGCGCCTCGTACTCTCCCAGGTCTCCCTGAAGGGGCCACGTCTCGCCATGCTGGAAGATAGGCTAGGATAAAATCATGCACAGTATGATCTCATGCACAGAAAGAACGAAATACGAGTACATTATGCACAACTTATATCGAGGACAGGCGAGGCAATATCTGCTAACGTGAATGAGGTCAACCGGTGGGACTTGGGTGGAACGCGTCGGACGCGTCTCGACTATAAGTGTGGCTGTGCTGCACACGGTCACGTTGACGCCTGTTAACGCCGAAAGTGCGTACGCTCCGCCCGCCCGGGCCCTCGCATTTCATGAGGTCCTTCAACCAGTTGCTATTCCCCTACAACTTCACGAAGGCTATTGCGAGCTTCTATATCCACCTTGAAGCACATCATATAGGATCTATAGTCCTAGAGAATCACAGTAAGCCAGATATATAGCTTTTCAACTCTTCGCATCGGGTTTCGCTGGCGTTTCGCCGTGTCCTGGCACTGCATGAATTGTATTGAGCTACTCTTTTTTTCAGCAGCTCGCCGTTCTTACTTGAAGACTCTTAGCATTCCTGTGGATTAATCATACGTTCTAAGTGAGTCTCCATTTCATTTTCGGCATCGAGTGAACCGACCACTATCTGTCTCCGCAGTTCAATCGAGTCTCCTCGACGGACAGTATGCTGGGTCTACTCGGTCGCAGTCTAAGGACACCTTATGCAAGTTTTGTCTGTCGGAGGAGTCAGCTCAGGCTGCAATCAACGGGCAGTTTCTTGCTTCGCGAACCTCCGAGCAATGCCCCACGCCAGGTGCCCACTCCCCTGGCATTCGTTTCTGCGTCAGGATGGGAACCCAAGTCGACAAAGGGGTGAGATCACCTCATGCATCTATCAAAACCGTGTGTTGAAGCTGAGAAAACTCGTGGCGAAAGATTGCATGACTTATCCTCCATGTTTGTGGAGGCGGGGTACACATGCATGGACATCGATCTTTCTCAGCCACGTCACGACTCTGAGGCACTCCGAACATCGCAAGGGTTGGTGCGGCATTTTGAGAATGGTACGTCTCTAAATCTCATCCAGCCGAAGTTCGTCGATCGTCTGATATTCGCCTCAGAACTTACTTCGCATCTTCGTCTCGCGTCCGCGTCAGCGGGCCCATTCCCACCTATCATATTTTCGTCGGGTCCGGGCGCTATCATCACACAGACGTACATATCATCAAACCCAGCATCAGGACTAGTTTTAATGTCACCACCGCTTACCAATGCCTCCGTGGCCAAGGCCCTGCTACCGACTCCCCTCGATGAGTTTGACTTTGAACCAAAATTTCCCATCGTTCTTGTTGCCACCCGGCACGAATGGCAAAATCTTATCACGGCAAACCGTCTTGGAAGAGCCGTATCCCCTTCTGTTGCGAAAATTGAGGTCGAATCGCTGGAAGGTCAGGATGTCTTCGTCAAGATCGCACAATGGTTGGACAAGATTGGCGTTTGAGAGGTTCAATGGCCCGCACGGAGAGCTCTCCAGTACACTGTTGTATGTGTCTCCCGTGATCAACGTCTCAGTCATTCTGCCGTGCTGAATGCGATGATCTGCTGGATGACTGAATCACATGTGCCTGGATCATAGAATCTCGTGCCCTTTCCATTACAATACACCAAGTCATCACATATGTAATGGCCATCATCCCTCCATGGTCGATTTGTTCGAGGCATGCTGACTTTGATCCATCGAAAGGAAGAATGCTCAGTCGAGTCCGTGGTTACGGACACATCTTGCGCACCAGCGAGGGTGGGCATGAAGACCGCAGTCCATCAATATGCTATAGCGTAGAGACCTACCAAGAATGGCAGATAATGCGATTTGTACTGGGACAAGTGAAAGACTCACGCTTGATACTTCCCACAGACATTTATTTAATTTGTTGCTGATTTGCATTCAGGGCCGAGACATGCAGCTGAGGGACGGCACGAAGGACAATCTCACGGGTCTGCAAAAATTCCTATGACACCTGCTGACACTCGTCGTCTTCCAAATTGCACTGCTCACTTCATATTGCTCAATACATCCGCCGCGGACTGGCAATATCTCCCCAGCCTTGCGGTTCTTCAAAAGTTGTGTCCGAAGAAGGCGTAGGTGTGTATGTCGCCCGACACGATCCTACCCCAGCGGCACATACTGATGTTCAAATAGCGATATGCAACGCGGGCTCCAAGACCGCTGCAGGGTTGCCGCCGCCTCATGTTAGAAGTCGGCATAAGACGTACACTGGCCTTATCTGTTTACGACCATCCCGCAGCTTTTTCGCTTTGCCGTCGGTTGCGTGCCTCGGTTGTTTCGTGCAACGATCAACGATGATTGCAAGCTCAGCCGAGACTTGTGTAAAACAACGGAGGATCCGCAAAAGCCGCTTTCGACTCAAAGCTGTGAATTGCAACGGAGGCGCAGTACGCCGGGCGTCACTGGAAAGGGACTTTCTAAGTTTTGTGCTGCAACGGAGGCCGGTGACTCAGACTACGCCAAGTCGATGCAATTTGAAAGGCAGGCGTTCCGTCCAATTCCAAGGTCGACTGGTTGATCTGAGTTCTAATTCTTTATGAGATGCAATCTTTCAAGACCCCACAGTACGTACAGTGGGGCTCGGATCGACCTGCAATCTTGCACACCTGTGATGGTTGTTCGAGAAGCCCGATTGACAGCCCGGACATGCGGCTCAGTTTAAGATCAGCACTTGCGAGTACTTATATGAAACGCGCCGGAAGCAACTTCCCTGTCGCCTCGGTCAGAACGTGTCCTTCATTCGCAACCACCCACGCTCTGACAATCCTGGTAGCGAGCGTGCTCTCTACTGACACTGCTGACACGTTGGGTGCCATGGCATTCGATGGACGCGGACCCAATTCAGCACCGATCTCCGGCCCCTACGCACGCATTATTCATGATCGTCTGGGCTCGCGTTGCAGCACGCCTTCCTCCTCGTCCTGTCCCTCTCCCTCTTCTTCGACCTCTGATCTGCGCTCGCGCCCCCCATCCTATTCAGAAAACACAATGAATGGGCCGCACCGCATGCCCTCGACCACTTCATTCAGGCCTCGCCCGCTCCCCGTGCCGCCGACGCCACAACCATCCCCACTCAGCCCCAGCCCGTCCTCCAGCCCATCCACACCCCTACTGCCCTCGCGCCCAAGCTCCACATTATCCCCGCCTGCCTCTCTCTACTTCCGCCCACTCCCCACTATCCCCGTGCCCGTCCTCGACCCAGCACCCCCGCCCCGCGCCAAGGCCGCACCGCTGGACCTCGCGATGCTCACCTCGCCCGCGGGCCCACTCTCCCCCGACTTGATCTCGCCCCTCTCGCCGTGCGGCCCGCCGCCACCCCATGAAATGCGGCGCCAGAACCTCAGCAAGCTCCGACGGCACCTCGGCCAATCCGTCCCGCCTGCACTCGTGTACCGCGATAGCGCGTACAGCAACAGCGACAGCAGCGGAGACGAGGATGAGCCTACGGAGGAGATTGCATTCCGCGTGCATCTGGAGCAGGAGTCGGAGGAGAATGCGGCGCGACGGGAGGGACTCGGGGAGCAGCCCGCATCCGGCCCGAGGCCTGTCGTTTGCGAGGAGGCGGCGTCGCGGCCTTTGTGGATGCGGGAGCAGAATGGCAAGCGGTGGGCGGAGGACTTTGGCGAGGTCCTGCATGCGCTGCGCAACCTTCGGTAAGAGGGCAGAGGGCCAGCGCAGATTTCGCAGGTTCTTTCCAGCCATCTCTCTGGTTCCCCAGGTCAAGACGGCGAGGAAAGTGTAATCACCCATGTAGCATAGCGATTGTTCAGCAAGTATATAGAACCTATCCACGTACCATACCCACGCGTCCACGACGCACACTGTATTTACTGTATATTTATTGTACCTTCTAGTCGAGCCAATAATTAACTTGGGGGAAGAGGGCCGATGCTTTGCACGGCAATACGATTCCTTTTGAATTGTTCTAACTTTGTAGTGTTATTCTCACAGAATTAATAAGATAACAGAGAATTGAATATACTAGTATTGTAATGCTGCAAAGATCTCCGTCTTCAAAGTATATTGTTTTACACTTATCTCTTATTTTTAAACTTTGTTACCAGCAAGAGTTGAACTAATGACAAAATAATGGTCACGTGCAACAGCGAGCCTGGTCAGGCTCGCTGTTGCACGTGACTTCTCAAAAATTGTGTTTACATTTATGAAGTACATAAGTATGGCCTTTGAAAGTCTGTCAACTGTTGTATGTTGTGAAGATTGATTTTATTTTTACCTTCTAAAGGTCTAAATCAGTAATTTGGCTATATCTTTGTCAATTCTCTAGCTATAAACATAAACTCAAGTGTTTCTGAATAGTACTATAAATGGCCATATTAACACGATTTTTACTGATTTTTTATGTTACTCAGTATGTGCCTATTCTCAGATGATTTGATGATTTGCCCCTAGACTTGAATGATTTTTTCGATTTTTTCCTGCTTATAAATTGCTTATGTAATCCGCAGCACGGGCAAAATCACCTACTCCCGTCCCCCTCATGATGTCATGGGACGGGAGTATGTCATTTTGCCCGTGCTGCGGATTATGTAAAACCTTGAAAATAGTCAAATAGGAGATTTTGTGATAATTCGAGTGTACCTCCTTAAGTACTGGAGATATCATCGGTCCCTTGATTGCAACAGAAAGCTCTCTATTATACCTTTTCAACGACGCTAGGTACACTACAATTGGATGAGTCGATAAAAAGATATGGCCTCAACAAGTTTGCCCCTACCTCTAATACCAACCCTTCAGTAATCACTACCGCGTTTTCTCAATACTTACCCGATCGTCTTGTACAATATACCGTTGGAAAGGTATTAATCCGGCATTTCCAACGGTATCTTTAGCGTGTAAATAGCACCACTCATTGCTCCGCTACGATGCAATCACTATGATCTTCTCCTTAAAGGTATCTTTTGAAGTGATTTGCTCATATCTTAGTCATTTCTAAACCTATTCTCATGAAAAAAAATGTTCTGACTAGGTAAAATCTGTCTTGATCATATTATCATGAACCACACTGACTTACATCAATGATTAAGGTGCAGAATATCCTATAAAATATGTTTATCTGTTATCTCAACAAGTTTGCACTTTTTTATACTGAAACTTTTCAGTTCTAACAAGACTAGCATTGATTTACATATGCATATAGTTTAACACTAATTGAATTTGATTTAATAGACTGATATCTCTCAGAAACATTTAAAATCACAAGAATGACAATTGCCAGAATCGAACCTACAACCTTACTTTAAGATGTGAGAAATTATTACTATAAAAGGCATTACATTGGCTGGGTGTCATCTTTTTTGAGTTGAAAAGTGGGTTAGAGTAAACGATTCTAAGGAATCGTAATAATTCATGACCCTGATCAGACGGATTCGCTTGTGATCAAGGCCGATGACATGGCAGACTCGACGTGATGGCCAGACGGACAGTCAGAGGGAACAAAGAATGATGTAATGAGAAGCACTTTTGATGCGACGTCAGAACATGTCAGATTCAGCGAGATGTCAAAAGGCGACAGCACGGGCGCTTATTCCCGTCCCTGTCGGCGCGCTGTCCCGCCCCCGCCCTACCATATTGAGAATTCCCGCGCCCCTCTCCCCGATTTGGACTGAAGCATGCATCGGACCGCGCTGCAAAATCAACGATCAGGGCGCCGTCCACGCCATACTTCTAGCGTCTTTATCAGCATTATTGTCTACAAACATAAAACACGTCTAGTCCAAGCAGACAGTCTGGCCGCGTGGCCTTGGCATCGTCGGGTAAGTGGCCGCTTGACTTTTCACCTTTCATTCGAAACTGAAAATATCGCGTTTCACGCACACTCCTAAATGGAATGCTGCGTCAACTAATGTAAGTCGCGATTTCTCCCTTCAACTTCGGTGTGATCTCACTACGGTGTGGCATCGTCAGGTAAGCGGCCGCAGTTATGCGTGCCCAAATACTTCTGGGTCATCCAAAGGTCGGATGCGCTGCAATGCTTCCGTCTTGGCTCATAAAATTTCTAGTAAGTTTCGCCTTGACTTTCCACCCTTCATTCGAAACTGAAAATATCGTGTTTCACGCACACTCCTGAATGGAATGCTGCGTCAACTAATGTAAGTCGCGATTTCTCCCTTCAACTTTGGTGCGATCTCACTACGGCGTCAGGTATTCGCTACGATTTGTGCGCGCTGACGATCGAGGACTCTGGGAAGGGCGAGCAGGTGGCGAAAGCAATCCTCCCTCACCCCCTTCACCTCCCATCATTGAGTGCGCATCTCCTGCATCCCTGTTGAGCGCGTCCAGGTGTCCAGGCGAGCCATGTCTCGCAAGCTCTTCCATCTCAACGGCGACAAAGTTTTCGGCCCCCCACCAGCTCCTCAACAGCCTACTGCATTTGCTGCAGCAAGCCCAAGCACACCCTACAAGGCGAAGGCAGGGGTGCGAGGAAGAGGCACAGTCAAGCGGGATAGCCGGGTGAGTTGCATGTCACCTGAGGCCTTCGTCGCTCATGTTTGCTCCAGGTTTCTACAGAGCACTTGTGGTGTTCTGCTGCTCAAAAATCAAGCATAGACAGTATCTACCAGAACAAGGGCGAGTTTTGTGAAACGTACTCGCCAGATGTTGCATCTCAAACACAAGTTCAAGCCTTCCTTCAACAACACGCCTTGGACAGTGCAGCACGGGAGATGTTAGAGAGTAAATGGAGCAAAGTGTGGAGTCGTTCATGGGCGTCGGCGGGGGAGACATCATGCCGCGCACTGTGCCAGTGGTATAGATGCTGTTGGAGGCCGACGTGGGTCGGCGACACTAACAGAGACGGCAGTCGGGAAACAGAAAGGACCAAAGCGTGGGATTGAGAGAGCGAGAGAGAGAGAAAGACGTATGGAAAGAGACAAAAGGGATCCGAACATGAACATGTATGCGTCAGGTAGTTATACGAACAAGCAGACATCCATAAACAGAAGACAAACACGGATGCGTCGTAAGCACGTGCTTACACCCTTCCCCTCCATGAAACGAAAGAAATGGTCATCGGGGTCGCCGAGCGCGAGCTGTGCGTGTACGGGGACCCAGGGTGGGGTTCAGTCGAAGCCAGGTATCGAGGGCCTCGCAGTCTTGAAGCTCTGAGAACGGTAACCAGCGTAAATCTTCCTGTCCCCAACCAGCCCAACGGACGCGGAACTGCCACCCCCATCCGCGACGGCGGGCGGCGACGATTGCGTCCACAACCCATTCCTCTAATCCATCGTTCACAACTGGGCCCGGCCTGTCGAGTTTGCGCATTGGGTAGGCCTGGTCGTCATTCGGCACGAAGCGCTTGAGCAGGCTGGCATGGAAGGTCGGGAAGGTGCCGGGCGTGTTGGGGAGATCGAGTGTGTAAGAGCTGTGTGTCGGAGAGGCCTTGGTGATCGTGTAAGGGCCGTCGTAGCGTGGGAGGAATTTGGCAACACGCGGCGAGTCGGTCGAGGAGAAATCACGGCGACGATGTAAGGTGGAAAGCAGGACACGGTCGCCGACGGCGAAAATGGGGTCAGCACGACGGGAGCGGTTGGCAAACTCTGCTTGATCAAGCTTAGCAGCAGCGAGGCTATCGAGCGCTGCATTGGAAATCACTTGAATGCGTTGGATGAGAGCAGCGGCAGTGTCAGCAGCGACTGGGAAGTCAGAGGCAGTGCGGTCGAGACTTTCCGGGGAGAGTGGGGGTATGAGCCGCGGACTCCGCCCAGTCAAGACCTGAAAGGGGGAGAACCCAGTGGATTTGTTGACAGTGCTCATGATATGAAAACACACCAAGGGGAGGGCTTTCGCCCAACCGAGCTGGTGGTGATTGACATGATAGCGGAGACATTGATTGATCGTCTTATTTGAGCGTTCGCTGGCGCCATCCGTTTCAGGGTGAAAGGCAGAGGACATTTTGAGGTCGACGCCGGTGAGAGCGTGAAGGGCGCGCCAGAAACGAGAGACGAAAAGCTTGTCCCGATCGGAAACAATATCACGTGGTAGCCCGTGGAGGCAGTACCAGTGCGTGAAGAACAATGTGGCGAAATCCTCGGCAGAGATATCAGTGCGGGAAGGAATGATCTGGATATCCGCACCAGATCTGTCCGTCATGGAGACGATGCAATTGTAGCCATCATCTTCCGGGAGAGGGCCAATAAAATCGATGGCCACACTGTCACCGCGGGCGTCGGGCACGGGCAAGGGGTGTAGTGGACCCGCAGGTTTCTGTGACGACGACTTATTGCGTTGACAGTCTGAACAACCGGGCACGTACCCGGACTCGATGTCTTTGCGCATCCCGGGCCAGTAATACGAATCACGGAGAGTGTTGTACGTCTTGTCGGTCCCAAAATGGCCGAGAGCATCATGTGCGAGGCGAAAAAGCAGTTCACGGACAGCGGGAACGCGCGGGATCACGAGACGGTCACCCAGATAGAGTAAACCAGTACGCTCAACAGCACCGGGCATGCTGGTCATGTTGGCACGCAGACGGATCGCAAATGGATCAGTGTCGTAGCCGCGCTTGATCTGTTCGAGAAAGTTGTTGTCAACAGACAGGGCGAGGGTGACAGCAGAGACGATGATGGGAGGTCCGTCCTCCACCTCATCATCAGGAGCGTGGAAGAGCTCCGGGAACTCATGATCGGCAGGATCGGGCCGTACAACAGTTTCGCGTGGATCGTTGGGGAGACGAGAGAGGGCATCGGCAACAGTGTTGTCGGGGCCAGGGAGGTATTGGATTTGAAAATCATACTGGGCAAGAAATTCTGCCCAGCGAGCTTGACGGCGAGAGAGATCAGGTTGTCGCATGAAATGCTCAAGGGTGCGATGGTCAGAACGGACAATGAAAGGCATGCCAAGGAGATCGACTCGCCAGCGATCCAGGGCGCGTACAATGGCGAGGAGTTCCCGTTCGTGAACCGGGTAATTTTTCTGCGCGGGCGTGTACATCTGAAAAATCTAATTTTTATATAGCAAAGGGTCAAGCTATGGATCCTATAGGGAAGCTATAGAGTCTATGACTTTGACCAGTCAAGCTATATAGAGCTATGAGAGTTATCATAGCCCCCATAGTAGACTGTGTAAAGTATATAGCCTACATAACTAGTACTGTCAGATACATAGAACTATTATATCTAGTAAGGGGGGCTATGGCTCCTATGAGTACTATACTAACTATGCTAAGTCCGATAAACATCAAAATTTTCGAGTCAAACTTCTTGGGTTTGATAAATCCATTACACAATAATCTGCTACATTATACAAGTAGCTAAGTACAATACATAGACCCTACGTGGACCTCGCGCGCACGCAATGGCATACGACGTGGCGCCAATCGTCGCGGCCAGTCGCCCGTAACCAACAACGCGCGCGCCCAGTCGCCCACGTATGCACGCCATCGCCGGTGTGCATGGCCCGGGGCGCACAGGTGGAGCAGCCCAGCCGCTGCCCGAGCGCGTGTGCATGCGCAACCGCGCTGTCGTGGCCGGCGTGCGTGGCCTCGCGCGCGTAAACGGCGCCGTATATGGCTGCCGGCGCCGTCGTGCGTGCGTGCGCGCGCGCGTGCGTTGGGGTTATGCGCGCGCTATGGCCGGCACGCGTGGCTTCGCGCGCGCAAACGGGGCCACGCGACTCGCGCTCGCAGACGGGGCCGTGCGTGGCTGCACACGCCGTGCGTAGGCGCGTGCACGCACTGGCGCGGCCGTGCGCACTCAGTCGCCGGCCTGCATGGCTCTGCGTTGGCAGATGGGGCCGTACATGGCAGCCCGCGTGGCGACAGGACTTGGCAGCCCGCGCGCCGGCAGGGCCGTGCGCGGCCGTGCGTGCAGGCGGGGCGGACCCGTGCGTCACAGCCCGCGCGATGGCAGGGGCGTGCACTGGCGGGATCGTCCGCGACAGCCCGCGCGCGTGTGTGTGGGCTGGCGCAGTCGTCCGCCGGCGTGCGTGTTTGCGTTGGTGCGGCCATGGACGGCCGTGGCAAGCGAGATGAGGCCGATAGAAAGCGTGGCGGGACTGAAGGAAGGCGCGGCGGGGCTGCGAGCAGGCGGGGCGGGGCTGAGAGCAGGCGGGCAGGGTGACCGTCCGCACCTTGCTGCGGCCGTGCGCACGCAGTCGCCGGCGTCGTGGACCCGCTGGTGCAAGCGGGGCCGTGCGCACGCAACCACCGGCGTACGTGGCCGTGCGTGCGTGATCGGGGTCGCACAGTTGCGGGCGTGGGCACGGCTTGGGGTGTTGAAGCGGGGGTGTTGAAGCAGGATGTTGCGTGGGCGTGGTAGAGGGTGAGTGAGCGCCGTACGACGCTTGGTCGAGCCTCGTTGCCGTGGCAACGAGGCTCGTCGACGGCGTCGTCGACGGCGTTGTCGAGGGAGTTGCGTGGGGTGCGGTGGGTCGTGGGCCGGTCGCGGAAGGATACGAGTATCGCTCGTTTGGACGAGCGATACTCGTTTTATTAGCACGAAGACAAAAAAAAAGTATGTTAGTTACTCACCTGGAGGCCCTCAGCCCTCCTGCCCACCCTCTCGACCGTCGACCAGGCCGTGTGCTGCTTGTGTGAAGGAAGAGGGGACGGGAGACGAGGAGAGACGAAGGGAGACGAGGTGGGAGATGGAGAGAAGAGACTCGCACGAAGTCGCGCGTCGAGCCAGGTCGAGCCACAGCATTCGACTCGCGCGGCTGGCGGTTTCGAGTGCAACAAATCGAATTAAATCTTATAAAATCCGAAACAAACACAGAAGGTATGTTTTGTTTGTTTTCGCACAATGAATGAGCTATATATGTATGTACTCTAATTTAATTCCTTGCGCAGCGAAGCCAACATAGTGAGATCTAATGGCTAGCCTCGGCGCGGCATTCGGCAGCCACATTTCGGGCTCCGCCGGACAGATCCGAACTCTGCGTTTATAACGCTCGCACGACGCGCGTTCTCTCTTGTTTCTCAACCACTATCATCTCCTCTCGATCTCTCGTCTGCCTCTCTTCGGTGTTTCTCTTAAACTTTTTTGTCTTCGGTAAGTATTGTCTATTGTTCATTATATTAATGTATTGATTCTTAGACTTAAATTTTCGCTTTTTGTCTTCTATAAGTAAGTCTTCTCTTATGTTTGTTGTAGCTTATGCTGATGATGTGGCACCTTTGATAGACTTATTTTTCGACTTTTCTTATACTTGGTAAGTCTTATGTTGTTCAGTTTAGTGAACTTAACTGATATTTGTATCTTAGATTTATATTTTAATAGTTTAGCATGTTATTTGTATTTACATGTGGTTTCAAAATATAATGTTTTTAAATTTTCGATGTTTTGGTTGTTTGATGTATAATCAGAGTAGTCTATTAAGGCTATAGAACTTTTAAATTTTTAAAGCATCTTTATAGCAGATTTAAGTTATATATGAAGCAGAGATAATATAGACTAGATAGAAATCCTAATTGGCTAGATATAATATAATAGTGAATATATAGAACATAGCTGATATAGCTTTGATAGCAATCATAGCTATACCTTATGCTCTGATAGCTATCATAGCTATCATAGCTAGGCATAGCTATCCTATTTGACTACATAGCTTACCATAGACTGCCCTTTAGCTATGAGGTCCTATATATAAAAGAGGATTGCTATGGAACTATGGCTTCTATATAAGCAATATAGGGCAATATAGCAGTGGTATATTTTTCAGATGTACTGCATGGAATCGAAGGCCACGGGGCGGGCAGATTCCCAAGTGGGGCCATACGAGAGACAAGCACCGGTGCGACGGTCACTCGCATCACATGTAACGAAGATTTTGTTATCTCCCATGTTATCGTGATCAATCGTTGTAAGGCACTCACGACTGACGACGAGACTTTTGATGGCACGGAAGGCGAGCTCGTGCTCATCTTGCCAGCCAGGCCATGTCGCTTCAGCTAGTTTGGTCGTCAGAGGTGTGAGAAGGGCGGTGTGCTCGGCAAGACCAGGGAGGAAAGAGGAGATATAGCGGACGAGCCCAAGGAACGAACGGGTGTCAGATGCAGATCTCGGGGTCGGCCAGTTGAGGATGCGGGAGACCTTGCTGACATCCGCGGAGATACCATCGCGGGAAATATGGTGGCCGAGGAAGGTGACCGAAAGGCAGAAAAGGTCAGTCTTCTTCGGGGAGCAATAGAGATGAGCGGCACGTAACGCTTCGAGGACTAGCGCAACATTCTTTTCATGCTCCTCCACCGTTTGGGACCAGATGATGATGTCATCAAGGTAGACATGACAAAATTTGCCGATGTACGGGCGCAGAGCAGCAGTCATGCGGCGTTGGTGTGTGGATGGGGCATTGCGACCACCCATGGGCATGACAACCCATTCGTAGAGGCCAAACGGGGTTGTAACAGCAGTGTACTTGATGTCATCGGGGTGCATGCGCGTTTGGAAAAATGAGTTGGTCATATCAATTTTTCCCCATATTTTACCTTTCGCACAGTCCGAGAGAATGTCCTCAATCCGCGGGAGGGGGAAATTGTCGGGAACGGTGTTGTCGTTGAGAAAACGAAAGTCGTTGATCCAGCGCGGTAAGGCATTCGGGTCAGCTTTGGGGACAATAAAAGAAGGGGATGCATACGGCGAGTCAGAAGGCCTGATACGGCCAGCAGCTAAATGCTGGTCGAGGAGAGTCTTCCAAGCTTCGCGGTATTTTTTCGGGCAAGTATAGTTGCGACGCTTGAGGGTGAAATCAGCTTTCTTGAGTACAATGCGGTGGACGACATCGGTGGGCAGGTCGTCGACGTGCGGGATGTCCTCGGGGAAGCGGTCAGAAAAGCGATCTTTCATGCGTCGATTCAGAGACTGGAGGTATTCCCCATAAGCCAAGCCATCAATCCGTTGGCGCACGGCGGCAACAATGTCAACTTGTGTGACACATGACGCTGGAACACGAGGTTTGTCCGCAAATCGAGCCTTAAGCTCTTTTTGGACATTGATGTGTATAGTGCAAATGCGAAGCTGCTCATCTTTGAGCGCTGCGGCGGCTACATGAGCGGGAACGGGTCGGGAGACAGGAACAGGATGCAGGAGATCAGAACCAGAGTCTTTGTCGATACAAGTCCGTGTGCTGTGGTCAATGACCAGGCGATTATGCGCGAGAAAAGGTAGACCGAGAATGATGGGAGAACAAAGGGAGTCGGGTGCGACAATGGCACGAACAGAACGTGAAGTATAGGTAAAATCGGTCGACGAAAGTGAAAGTTTGACCCAATGCGATGCAGAAACAGAACGAGCATCATCCCCTTCCCCTGCGAAGGCAGAACCCAATGGAAAAGGTTTGGGTAACGGCCGGAGCCACAGCCCGAGATCAACAGCGAGCGAGCGCCAGATCAGTACGGTCTGAGCACCATCGTCAATGAGTGCGTTGACGGGCAATGGGAAAGGGTTGGATGAAGCGGAGGAAACAGGAAGACAGGGCCAAACGAGCAAGGGGGTAATAAAAGGCGGGAGGACGCACCCTGACTCGCAATCAGAATCGGTTCCATTCCCGAGGACGCAGGAAGGGTCCTCAATTGATGAAGGAAGGACAGCGGCGACAGTGATAGGTTGAGTCTTGGAAGCAGCCCGTGCAGCATTCTCGGTGAGAGGCTTGTACGTTGCGGCGTCGGGGAAGTCGGACTTGCACTCGGCGGACCGATGGCCAGCGTAGAACACGCGGCATTTGAAACATCCCTGGTGGTCGGTGAGGAGTGTGCGTTCACGGTCGGTGAGTTTGGGCAAGGCAACACGGCGGGAGGAGGCACCAGCTGAGGCGGGCATTGTAGATGCGGGCGCCGCCGGGCGATATGTCGAACGAGGTGCGGAAGCCGTCGCGCGGTAGGGTGCGCGGGCAGCTGCCTCGGCAGAAACACGAGACTCGAAAGCTTGGCGGTCTTCGTCGATTACCTTCACCTTGTCTAACCAGTCGGCGAAGGAGAGGGAGTCGTAGTTCTTGCGTGCGAGGACAGTGGCAACGTCCTCGTGTACTCCGGAGGCAAGTTTGCGGCGGAGGGCGTCCTCGTTGAGGCAAGCCGGCGTACCGGCAAGGAGGGCGTTCTTGGACTGCATATCAATCTGCCACGTCCAGAAGGGCGTGGAGCCCTGGCGGGCATTCAGAAGGACATTGGACAGCCGAGATACCCAGTCGCGCGGCAGCCATTTGGCTCGGACCTCAGCCATAAACGCGTCGAACTTCATCGCGAACAGAGTCGCTTGGCTCAGACGGATCCAACTGCGTATGCGGGGGTCTTGGAAGCCGTAGGACGCCAGGCATACCTGGTCGGCTTCCTTGACATCTTTAAAAGCAAAGTAGCCCAAAGCACCATCCTCCCAAGACGCCAAAGTCTCGGGAGAGATGTCACCCGCAGTCAACAGCGGCAGCTTGGTCATGGCTTCTTGCTGGAAGGTTGCTTGTGGGGCAGAAGACTTGGGCATTGTGCTTGGGCGGGTGAAGGCGAAACCAGTATCAGAGTCGGATGAGGAGCGGCGAGAGTGAGAAGACGGCGATGGCGAGGGAGATGATGGCGGCGAGGGAGACGGTGATGGAGAAGACGATTTGGTAGAGGGTGATGGAATCGGAGTGAGGGGAGACGGAAACGGCAGGTCTGCAGGGGGTGAGTTGCCCTGTGAGTTGGCAGCGGCGGTGGTGCCCTCCGAGGAGGCGGCGGGGGACGGTTCTGGGACGACTGGAGGCGTCGTCAGGGCGGGTGCGGTGTTTTGTCGACTGCGAAGCTGGCGGGTAGGTACAGAAAAGACTGAGGGACGTGGCGGGACCTGAGACGACTTGGGCGGGGCGGCGGGTCGTAGAGAAGGCAGCTTGAAATACACGGGGGTCGCTTTCAAAAAAAAAGTGGAGGCCGACGTGGGTCGGCGACACTAACAGAGACGGCAGTCGGGAAACAGAAAGGACCAAAGCGTGGGATTGAGAGAGCGAGAGAGAGAGAAAGACGTATGGAAAGAGACAAAAGGGATCCGAACATGAACATGTATGCGTCAGGTAGTTATACGAACAAGCAGACATCCATAAACAGAAGACAAACACGGATGCGTCGTAAGCACGTGCTTACAGCTGTCTATGTATTGTACAAAGCTGTCGTCTGACAAATTTAAAGTGCATGTGGCTATGATACCAATACACGGCAGTCCTCTCGCAAACGGTCTACCACGGCCCCTTCAGAGCGCCGCTCACCTTACAGCTTTACGGGCTGCCTTGCCCATGCCGAGATAACATACATTGAAGAGTCCGGCCTCATTCTACGTGTGGTCGGCATCTTCGAACACAATGAGGAGTGCCGTATGGCCTCAATGGAACGCCTGCCGTCCATACCTGTCCATCCGCATGTCATCGAGGTTGCTTTGCGGCAGCTGCATGATGGCGCCAGGTGCGTCTTTAACTATTCGCCTAGCACAGGGTGCACTCAAACACAGGCGGCTCTTAGTCTTTCAGCCATACAAGCACGAAACGTGCAGCTGCATGATTCTCGTGCGTACCGAGACCAGACGACAATGGACCTGCTCCGAGCCAACTTTCGGTACATTCTATTGACTTCCGACTTTGCGGGCATATACCGCCGCCACCATAAAGAGACGGGTATCGATGTAACGCAGCCAGCCCATTTGAACGTGGACAGTTGGCTTGATCCCAGCCCCAAGAACCTGCGGTACAAGCCAGAGATAGCGCAAGCCATATTTCACTATCATCAGAGGTCAGAGGCCGGCGAGCGCTTCCAGCTATGCATATGCACATGCGAGATGGAGGAGGCAGCATGGATGCATGTACACGGCAAACAGCTCATTCTTGACGGCACATTCGGCCTCTCTTCGTCCAGGCTTCTTGTCTGGGTTGCCATGGGAGTTGATGCCTCCGGGAAAGGCTTACCTGTGGCATTCATGATTTTTTCAGCTTCTACTGGAGCTAAGGCGACATATGCATCCTACAACACGAAGATCTTGACGGAGCTACTAACTGCCTGGAAAACGTGGATGTCAGCACGCGAGCTCTCCTGCAGAAGGATCTTCGAACCTGGGGTTGCCATTACAGATACTGATATTAAGGAGCGAGGGGCGCTCTTGCAGACGTGGCCCCGCATCATACTTCTTTTGTGCCGGTTCCACATTTGCCAATGCTGGACGAACAAGCGCTCCACCTTGCTTGGCAAGGGCGATCGACAGGATACGTTTTGGAAAGGAGACGTTCGTGCGCGTGTGCGTACTTTAGAAGTCGCATATGTGATCCGCTCTCCTTCGCGTGTTTTTCTAATGACAGATTTCAGACTCCTGGGAACTACAGACTATGACTCTGCAAAAAATCTGCTTGAAGAAACACGCACGTACTTCAATTTTCTCGCTGATGATGCATATGCCGGGCCACAAATTAGCAAGGCGGGTCTCTCATATCTGGCCTACCTTCATGACCATTGGATGAAAGAAGATCTCTGGCGTAGCTGGTCACAATGGGGAAGATTAGAGGCAGCCAAACGTCTCAAAATTCCGGTCGAAGGCATCTTACCCACGACAAACCACCTTGAGTCGTTCAATGGCGTGCTCAAATACAAGTATATCCCACAGTGGCAGCATTCAAAGCACCATCTTCGCTTTGATGTCCTGATCTTCCATCTCATAATCAATATCATTCCCAGAATGTATGCCCTGCTCCGCCTGCGTCGCCATCTCAACACGTGGAAGCAAGAACGGTTTGGGCTCACTGGAAACACAAAGCCCCCCCAAACTGTGACGATCGAGGGCATTCAGGCGTCGCAAGTGCCCAACACTGCTATGCGGGCCCCATTTGCGTGGTTCGCACCTGATGAACGACGCGATCGACTGGCTGCAGCCATCAAATACACCAACCATGTCGTCGCCCTTCCCAGCGGCCGACAGTATGAGCTGTGGGCGACTTGTGCCACCTCTGCTGTCTCTGACATGAGGATGGCTGGCATCGAATATCCTAGGTACTGGCTGGCCGTACATTGTACAGGCTCTGCGAGCTGTACGTGCGCAGATTGGCTTCAACGTGGAGGTGCCTGTAAGCACCTCCATGCATTCCGTGATCTCATTCTGCACTGGACGAGTCAAGGGTCGCTTGATTGCGCCTACAGATTTGCACGATCAGAACGGGAGGCAGAGCAGTGGGAGGTCGAAAATGCGACGTGGTACGGCGCCCATTACACAGATGCAATCACGCCCACACTTGATCGGAAGACCTTTCCACAAGGCTACTCCAGCGCGACAGCCCCGCCGTCATTCTTCAAGCCTCAGGCTCTGCTTCATTTACCAGCGCAGACTGGCCAGGTGCCTGCCACCACGGCCGTGCTGCCACCGCCAACCCTCGACGTAACAATTCCTGCCTTGGAAGCTGATGTTGATGACATGGCCATCAGTCTGCTCGAAGATGGTACGCCTGGTGCTGTGTCAATCTGCTTTCCTGGTGCTGAGGAACCTGCGACCGCATCTGAGGTAAGTCATGCCCTGTGACGTTGTGTACCCAGAACTAATTGGAAGTGCTATCGAATCAATTTAGCAGGGAAAAGCAGAGGATACGCACGGTTCAAACATTCGTGCCATCGCATTCCAAGCACAGCAGCGTGTCGAGCATGAGGTCGCACAACTGCTGCCTAAGCTGCACGGACTAGCCAACGTTCTTGGGGATGCACCTCAGCTGCACGTCACCGAGGATGTGTTTGAGCTTCAAACTGTGTTAGAAACTATTCTTGAACAAGTCCACAACCGTCTTTCTGGAATCGAAGTCTACGGTCAAGAGGGATTAGAAGCACGGGGGGTAAAGCAATGGTCGGACCAAGGCGAAGGTAAGTTCTGTTCATTGTCACTTAATTTGGCTTATAGATGCCAATCGCAGTTCCCTTAGAAGTTGGCTTGATGAATAGAGGCACACTGCGCCCAGCACTGCTCCCTCCCTCACCGGAGCCTCGCCAGAAGAGGAAAAAATCTTATGCTGTTTTATGATATCTTCGATCGGTGGTATGAGGGACTGAGGTTTACGCGTTAATAGGGCAGTACGAGCATGTCTTCACATCATTAACGTGCAGCCGTAGATAAGTAATACAACTTTGGCTGGATTTTGGGTGCCGTCAAGGGCAAGGCCATCACTGCAGGCGATGTGGAGGGCCTGCAGAATGAAGGAATGAAGAGGGAGTATTGGAATTGAAGTTATACTTAGACGCAGCATTCTCCGTTACAGTTCTCCAGAAAGCGACAGCATCCAGACGTGCATGCCTTTGCACGTGCATGTGCGGCCATGTGGAGACAGGCTTCTGCACGCATTTGGTGAACAACTAGCTCAACGCGGGAGTCGAATTGACGTGTTTCTCATATTTAGACTCACATTTTTTGCGAACAGCCCGCATCCCTCTTTTCTCCACCCCGCCGTTGCTGCAGCATGAACCCCTTTCCTCAAGCCCAGCCCCCTTGTAAGCACCCGGGCCCTTGCTCTTCATGTTGATTCAACTCCCTCACCCGCCTGACAGTCTTGCAATGGTATCCTGGCCAGGTCCAAGTAGACCTGCCGTATCCCATGCTCTCAATGCACATCAATATGCGGGTCCAGCTCACCATTGGCAGCAGGCCTGCTCATGGTGCTTGGCAAGGAGATGTGCCGGAGCCCTGGCAGGCCTACCCCGCCGTGCCGCCTGGAACACCTGCATCGATGACTGCAGTGGGATCTGACGGGCCAGGGTACGGAAGCTCGCGCTCAGCCAGCCCCGTTTGTGAATGCTTGGCCATGACCGCTTCTCATGCGGAGACAGCCGCTTTCCAGCCCGCCACTCCCATCCCCGCTCCCTGTGCATCACACGTGGAAGCTGTGCCCTGGCCAACCTCCCCTGCTGCGAACAACATGGGAGCTGCTGCCAGCATGCATGCCGTGTCTGCAGCAGCTGTTGACCAAACGTCGGAGGCTCGCCTTGCCGCTGCCGACGTTGGCGTCACAGACGTCCTGCGTCGTGCAGATGTCTTGCATCGTGTTTCATCTCCGGTGAGTGCCAGTGCTAGCTGTTTTGCACGACGGGAGTTGACTTCTCTTCACGCGGTGTTCCAGCTGCTCCGTCGTGCTGAACTACCTGCTGCCTCTGCCTGCGCCGTGACCGATGGAGAAGGGACGGGTGTCCCCATGCCGGTCACTCCCGACGAAGGTGAGTACGCTGCATCTATCTGCTGCTTGTTTCTGACAAATACTGGCAGAAAACCAATCGGCAATGATGCCGTATGCACCGTGCTGAGGCTTCTAAGGGGAGGCATTGCGTAGGCTCGCAGCGCATGCGTTGACCAGGCAATGTTATTCTGCTGCCTCGGCCGCGCCTTACGTTTTTGTATCTACAACTATCTTGTACTGCCTCAGGGGCAGTTGGCGTTTTAAGCACGACTCGTATTTGTTATCAATCATAAGTTGATTTGTCTGAGAAAGACTATGTGCGTACTCTATCTACTGCGACCCAAAGACAAGCTGCTGGTCTTCCGCAACCTCACGGTGCTTCGAGAGAAGCTTTTGGCACTCCTCGCGACGGGCGCCCTTAGGCCCGTCAAGGGCAAGGATCTCTGCAGGTGAGAGGTCGCGCACGTTGCGGTTTCTGCAACGGCGCCACTGGATCAGTGGGCCAGGGCAGTATTGCGTGAAAGAATATCTTCTTTCACCAGGTTGGATGGTGGTATTTCCGTGCCGCAGGCAAGCAGAGGGAATAAGGATGGTCGAGCCGGGGGGGAACTCGATGACGAGCTTGAGGTCCCAGAGAACAAGATGGCCCCCCTTCTTGGGGTCGTAGTTGCCCAGCGCTGTTATCGAACAAAAACCGTATGGGCAGTTTTGACAATCAACATGCACGCGGCATGCAGTGTCAGGCCCCAGGTTGAAATTCGCGGAGGGAAAGATGCTGTTTTGAAACAAGAGGTTGAGCTTGTAGTCTTCGTAAATGGGCTCCAAGTTCTCGACATAATGCCTATACACCTTTGGCACGTAGTACGCCAGTGATTCTGTGACCGCAATGAGACAGCGCGGCGAAGAGAAAGCAGGAGACTTACGGCTGCCGAAGGTCGCAATGCGCTGAATGGCTGGCGTAGCCACCAGCCGATCGATGATTTCTTGCTCCTTGGCATCATTCTTGCGATACCTCGGACCCTGCGGTGGACTTGTTAACCCATGCCTCTCGGCTCCAAAGGTCCGCGCTCACCTGTTTGTTGCTCTGCGGGGAATGGGTCACGCCTGCAGAGAGCGCAACAAACTGGCCCCGATCGCCTTCCTTGCCTTCACCGGGCTGCAGCCCGCTGTCGACCCGCGCCTGCTCGAGCACTTCGGCGGTGTCAGCAGCAACGCTTTTCCATTCAGAGTCTTGTGGTTGGCCAGCCAGGTATCCTATGCCGGTCTCGATGAGGTCTAACAATGACGCCGGGCCTCTTAGGAAGGTAGCCAGTCAATATCAGCTGCAGAGCAGAATAAATGCTCGCTTACTTCCCATCCCACGGGACTAACTCAAACCCAATATCCATGAGCTCTTCAAGGGAGAACGGGGCATCTCCGACTTTGGCTTGGGGCCTCGCAGTGTATGCGTTTTGATTGGCGGGGAAATCACTCGCCCGGTACTCCACGCAAATGGTTTTCAGAGCCCCGTGCCTCTGCGCCATCCGCGCTTTGAGCTTGAAGGTGAACAGGCTGCGTTTCTGCTTGTCCTCCGCTCGCTGCGTGCGCCGGCGCTCTAAGTTGAGCTTCCCTCGGCTTTCGCGGCCTATTTTTCCCTTTCCATTCTTCTTACCCTTCTTTCCCGGGGCAGCAGGCATTGTGGGTTTGCTGGCGGCTGTTGAGGCGCAGGCGGGCGTGGACGACGGAGCTGGGGCCCTGGTGGGGGTGCGTGCATCTGGGACCGGCTCATTCAACCGGGCAGGGGTAGGTGACGGAGGCATGGCCCTGGCGGTGGCGCGTGCGTCTGGGACCGGGTCGTTCAATGCGCCCGGGGACAACAGACCCTGGGCGCCAACAGCTGCGTCGCCGTCATCGCTGCTGTCTCCGACCCCGGCACGCATTTGAGCAGCTTTGGCCTCCAAAGCGGGCCCTAGGAACGCCCCGAAGTCGATCTGCGTGCGGATTACTGCCACCTCGGGCATGGTTCCCTGCCAATAGTTCAGCAGAGAAGAAAGAAATGAGGGCGCCGAGCTCACCGAATAGAAATTATCGGCAGCTGCCAGCGGCGCGCGGTCTGTAGAAGCGAAGCAGAGGATCAGCACGGCACGAAAACGTGCGGAATAGAGACAGAGAGAGGCGGCTCGGAGGCCGGAAGAGGGACGGCAACGCGCGCCCTCTGGCTCGAGACGAGCCGCGTGCGATCGCGCTGCTGGAACCACCGCTGCCTCAGGAAAAGGCAGCGGCGTCCTCTGGGCCGGTGCGGCGTCCCATCGGAGTCCCAGCAGCGTGTCGAGGTAAATGGCTCAGAGGCCGGAAGAGGGACGGCGACGCGTGCCCTCTGGCTCGAAACGAGCAGCGCGGCGATCGCACTGCTGGAACCACCGCTGCCTCAGGAAAAGGCGGCGGTGTCCTCTGGGCCAGTGCGACGTCCCATTGAAGCCCCAGCAACGTGTCGAGGTGTGCCTGAGATATGGAAAAGGAAGAATGAAGAAGCAACGGCTCACCTTTGTTGGGCTGGTGCATGGTTCAAAGATCGAAGGAAAGAGGCGTCGCGGGCAAGAGTGCGGGTTGTTAAACATAAGAGTGTGTGAAAGCCCCAGAAATGACAATGAGCGGCGTCCACAGACGGCGATCAACGTCGACGCGTCGACGCGTTAGACATGATGTGACGCGACACGACACATCGCATCTACGTGACGCGACGTGTCGACATGACACACACGTCTTCCTCGTCGTCTGCACGCGAGCAACTACAGTGCCTTGCATATCAGCCTGCAGTCGACGCGCTGGATCTTGTTTGCAAGTTTACAGTATGCACCTCGTACATCTTGAAGCACTCAACTTTCCCTCATAAAAAAACAGATGAACTGTCTACAGACAAGATTCTCATACAGACATTCAAGTTCGAGTAGCTGCGGCGCAACCGGCATGGATGTGGCTCGGTGGCTATTGCTGTCCTATGTGCATAAATAAGCACAAGTCGCAGACTCGCAGTGCGTGAGGCCCGCAAATTTGCGCTCTGCGCGCTCTGCGCTGCATGTAGATCAGCTGAGCGAAGAACATGCCTGTTCGTTCAAAATGTTTGCACACTGCAGCCAGCACGCGACGACACCGAAACAGGCGCTACACCATGCGCCGCACGACCCGCACCACGTGCCACCATGCCCGCACGACGCCGCCAAACCGCCTCCTCTTCACGCACTCTGCCGCATCTAGTGCACCCATCCTTTCCCTTTCCTTATCCTTTCTGCTCGCCTCCACCTCCTTCAGCGACTCGCACGGGCTCGTAGCCGCAGTCGACACAGACGTGACAGAGCCGACAGAGCCCGTCGAGCACACGCTCGCGCTGTCCGACGCAGAGGACGCGGACCTGTGCGACCTGTGCGACGCGGCATCCGCGCGCACGGGCATGACGACGCCTGTGAGTGCGAGGCTGTGCCGCGAGAAGCGCGGCGGCGGCGAGCTCGTGAGCCAGTGCTCGGACGGGTCGGCGGCCGGGGATGCGGACGCGCGTGAGCGGGATGTGGGCGTGCAGAAGAGGGATGTCGAGGGCGAGGGCGAGGGCGAGGTCGTGGGGCGCGTGCTGGAGGAACGGCGGCGGGGTGTGGGGAGAGACGGGATGGGCGGGATGCGTTCCGGCTGGGGCGGGCGGAGGGACGCGGGCAGCAGCGGGACACGTTCGCCGTATGCAGAGGCGCGGCGAGAGCGTGCACCCGCACGCCGTTCCTCTTCGGCGGTGAGGCGCGCGAGCTCGGAGTGCCCGCTTATCGTTGCAGGGCACGGGCACCGTGGATAGGCGGGCCGCGCGACGGCGGCGGGGGCGAGTTTACAGGCTCCAGTCGATATTGGCAGCCACAAGACGCGCAAACGCGAGAGCTATGGCTCAGACTGTTACGACAGAGTAGTCTCAGTGTGAAATTCAGAGCTGTGAATAGCTTACAGAGAGGTCTGTGACCAGGCAAGTCTCTCACAGCTTTTCAGCTAATTTATCAACTGGGTTGGAGACTTACAGAAAGGTAATGGCCGTCGTCGAAGATGGCAAGACACAGAATGAAAGTCGCTGGTTAATGTGCGCTTTCATCTTGCGGGTCAAGAATGCTTCGACTGTTCAACATGGAAAATGACTGGACTCTGAGATTTGAGATCGTAGATACAAGATACACTGAATCGTGTTGCCAGTTTATGCATGGGTCAAGCAAGAAAGAGAACTTTAAGTAAAACGAGCAAGAAATAACGGCAGCAAGTGTGCTTCAGAGAGCACTTCAGAGACACCCCTAGTCAAAAATCTCATGGACTTCCGTGCCAGGCGGAGGCCCAGGCTTGGGGAGGCGCGGGAGTGCCTTTTTTCTGCCAGCGCTCTTGGCCTTCTGCTGGGCCTGCTCTTTGATCGCGGCAGGCTTTGCGCTCTTCGCAGATGCAACCTTTCTCACCGTGTGTTTTCCCGTCTTCAGGTTTATCTTCTTCTTCGTCTCGCCAGGGCGGATGACAGGGGGAGTACCGGGGGAAGAGAGCACTGAAGGACCTGGTTGAGGAAAGGCGGTGAGGCCCGCACCAGTGTGAATCGCACACGAGTGCACGGCAAACTGGTGCGCTGACATGATCGTCTTGCACTTGAAACACTTCGCGAAGAGGCGATAAAAATCGCGGAAGCGGATGCCTCGGCCTGTGTCATAGAGAAGCTCCTTGAGGAGGAACTTGGATTGGTCGGAAGACAGGGAAGGGACGTCTCTGACGGAGCGACCAGACTCAGGGCACTCGGGGCTGTCGAAGCGGGACTGGATGTCCTCGATAGCGATGTGCTGGTCTGGCAACACAAGCCATGATTAGCTATGTAGGAAAGCAAATTTTTGGTTGAGATAACACTTACCATTGTCAATGCCTGCTGCTCGAGCAGGAGTCAACAACAAGCTTTTCATCGGACCGCCACCCTGAAAGACCTCAGCAAGATCGGCCTCCCGCCGGCCCTTTTTGGTGGGAGATGGCGTGTAGACACTGGAAACTAGAAGAATAAGAAAGCAAAACGTTAGTTCCATTAGTTCAGAGACTGAAAGCAGCGAAAGGGCTATTACTTACAGGAAAGGCCTTGGGAAGGGCGGGGCGGGGTTTCTTCCAACTCATCGAACTCGTCGCTGTAGGAGGCGCCTGTCATCCCACCATGAGATGAAGCTATCAAATAACTTGCAGCAGCGGCGACATACATGAGTCAATGCCAGGGTAGATGCGCATCGGGAGCTGCGTATTGTCGGGTGATGAGATTTTCGCCATGTCCACTGAAGTGGATTTAGCCAGATGAACGTGTGGGGCTGCGGTGCACTCACCAAAGTATGAGCAGCGGGCCGCCTTACAGGTCAAGACTGCATGGTTATGATGGTCACCTCCCTGGGCAACGCTGAGGCGCACAAGCCCGTGCTCGCCGTTGGGGTTTATCAGCGCGCAAAAACAGTTGGGAAGATCCCAATGAAACGTCGTGTGGTAGGATTCAAGGTCGAGACCTGTAGCTTTGACACGCTCGCTGGTGACAGGCCACAATGGGCTAGAAAAATGAAACATCAGCGATGCGATATCACGTTGAAAGAAAAAAAAATAGAGCAAGGAAGCGCGGACGTACTATGGGACAACACGCAGGGGCTTGTCAGCAGAAACAAAGGAGGCGATGGAACGCATTCCCTCCAATCTACGTGCCCATGGCACGAAAATTTTGAGGGCACGGGATTTTGCTGGAGTGAGAGCCTCGAAGTATGATGCACGCGAGTTGGGTGTGAGGTGAGGAGTAGACGGCGTGGAGGGTGTGGAGGAGGGTGGCGCGCGCTGAGGCGTCGAGGGCAAAGTGTAGAATTTCTGCGGGGAAGAAAAAGCAGACATGGGGGCGAAAAATGCTGGGGAAAGATGAGGAGAAAGGCTCAGAACATGGTGTGAATTTATGCTACGAAAGACTCATGCTGAACGCAACATTTTTGGGGCAAAGAGACAGATTTCGGACTGCTCACCGAGATGGCCGAATCGGAAGCGCAGTGCTCGATCAACCCAAGGAGTAGAAGCAAGCCTTAGCATGACATTAGAAAAATTATAACTAGCTTGACATGAGATGAAAGACAAGGGACTAGTCACCTCATCATTCCATAAGGGTGTGCTAAAACAGCAGTCGATCGGGGAGGGCGGGATTGTGCCATAAAAGGAAAACGGCGGGGCGGGGAAGCGCCGAAGGAGGGCGGGAGGAAGTCCACGCATTGATGCAGTAATTTGACAGCTCGCTGACAGATGCTGTCAAACGCTGTCAAAGGTGCGTCTATGCAAGTGTCATGATACGATCATTCTTTGTTCCGTCTTGGTTACCTGGCCAGACTCCTTCCCGTGTGCTCGTTCGAGCCTAAGGCGCACAATTACTAGGGGGAAGAAATATGAGATATCCGAATCTCCCCGTACATGTTCCGTGTTAGTCCGAAATTATGGTGCTTGGGCTCGAAGAGCGACTGGCACATTTCCCTCTCATGTAATCATTACCCACGGCCTCCCGCTCACATCTGGCTCTCTGACAGCGTCCGTGACACGTCGTCATCGTTTGCATGGCGGGCCCGCCCTGCCTCATCCCCTTTGAGATAGATCCTGTAATTATCCGAAATGCTAAGTTAATTACCTGATAATTGTTTGCCGACCATTGTGCCCTTCTTGCCGCAACGACCCTACACAAGATGCCAGACCCTGTCGATGTGCTCCTAAGGCAGCTTTCAGCGCAACCGTCTTTGCTATTGAAGACACTACTCTGTCTTTTTGAGGATGCAACACATAAAAATCACCCGGCCATCCCGTCGCTCTGCGGGAATCTACCGCAGCTGTTACTATCTTTATACAGTGTTAATGATACAGCGAGGGAAGGCATGCATGCATGGTCAATGTCAATGTCCGAGAAGATCTTCAGTGCTGAGCTCACAGCGCTAGGTCGTGAGGAGACCGGGCTTCATTTCAATGCAAAGAATGCAACGGCGGAGAATCTAGAGTCTTTCAGTATATGAAAATTGGCGAAAACTATGGAACAAACAGCACCTTTCTTCTGGAGGTTTCTAGATACATGCCTAAATGCCGACGCGGCACTTCTCAAGAACCGTGAATCATATGCTGTCAAGAAAGAGAAACGGTTAAGCTTAAATCAAGAAAGTGGTGAGGAACACGGGCCCGCTGAAGACGATACCTATCATGTGGAATATGGAGTTATAGAGGAGCTAGAAGATACATCACAGACGATACCTACGAAGTCACTTCGCTCTCAGCACGAGAGTCTTCAGACCATCGTGCATACTCCAACTTTGAGATACTTGTCTGCCATGTTCATCTTTGCACACTGCCAGAAAAAAGTCATGGTGATGAGCATCATAGCGAAGAGTTCAAACCAGAAGTGCAATGCCTTCGCGAGCGTGATCGGGCTGTTCGCGCACTCAAGCAGAGCTCCCGAGCGCCTTATTGAGACCCTTGCACATGCGGGGCTGTCTATCTCGGTCAATGCAATCAACGAGGCTGTTACCTCTTTATCAAAGGAAGCAGATACAAAGCTGAGAGAATTGGGTGCATCCCTGACAGTGTCATATGCGTACGACAACTTTGAGGTGACCCTTGACGTGGCAACACCGACCGCTGAAGGAGGCAGGAACACCCTTGTACACTTGACATCGGGGACGGTATTAAAACTGGAGCATGGCGTGTCAGCAGATGATCTCAAATGCTCCGAAGACATCTGGAAGACGAGCGTATTCAATTTGAAGAACCTACCAGAGCCGAAATGGGATATGGCTAGATTACTCGACCTGCATCCAGAAGAAGAGCACCCATCAGGACTCACACGTCGCCAGCGATTCCAAGCGTGGCAATTCTGCCATGATCTGGTTACATATGGACCGCAGTATTTTTGCCAGTTCAAGGAAGAACTGGGCGAGCCGGAAGCAATTGAGGAAGTCCCTGTGTCAAAAGCATGTCAAGTCCCCGCATCTGCCATGGATATTAATCAATCAACCACAAAGGGAAACATTGACGCAATAGAACACCTACTACGACAGACCAACACCGGTGATCCACAGGAGAAACAGGGGGTTACTGACATGACGAAGCATGTCATTCTCGTACATGGCGACCTGTCAACAATGGAGCACATTCAAAGTGTGCAAGCATCGTGCGCACTCGAGAAAACACCATGGAGACGATTCCAATATGTGGTCTTTATCCCGGGGCTCTTTCACGTTAAGATGGCTTGCGCAGATGCACTCTGGCGAATTCTGATCGAGCCAAATCAGTCGCGGCTGGATGCTAGTAGCACGATGGAACTGGCCGGCATGTTTTGCCCACAGCAGACAGGAAAAATCGGGTCGAACCCAGGCTTCCGCCTGATGCATGATCTGATCCAGCAGGATGGGCTATCGCGGCGGCTTGATTGTTGGCGCATCGAAGTACAGAAACGGCACCCAGGTGTTGTTAATCTTGACCAACTCAGTGGATCAAAGCCGTCATGGAACGAACTCTGTTCAATATCGAACGTACTTGCTGTGGAGTTCGTGGCGCAAGGCTCGTTCTCACGCAGGCGAGCTCCGGAGCAGCGCGATGCCGATTTTGAGAATAGTCTCCTCAGAAATCAATATTACTTGCTCTATGAAGAGATCACTCACGCGATGAACAGTGGCGACGTTGGGCGGGTCGAAGATGTTTTGGCAACATGGATATTACTGTTCAAAGGCTGCGGAAAGATGAAATATTCAGCCCAGATGGCCAGATTCTTGACGGATTTGCATTTCGTCTATCCCGAGCATTTGTGGTGAGCAATTTCATCGCAGACCTGCATAATACTCACTGATATCTGAAGGCGCGCGATTCGCCTGAATTGGCTGTGCAATCCACACGGCAAAGCAGGCATATTTCGTGGCATTGACTGGCTGGTCGAAAGAAATAACCTGTATACTAAAGTGAGTTCAATCTATAGTCAAAATATATAGACAGCTCACTGACCCTCATAAATGGAAAGTACATATATGGCGGACAGTTCTCGACCAGAACAATCCCCTACATCATCAAAGAATCTGTCCTGATCGAACTCTACAGAACACTGCATGTCAATATCGAAGACAATTTTTGCCTTACCAATAGGACTATCCATTATACGCCCACAGATCTAACATCAATGCTGGCGAAGGCGGCCTTGTGGATACAAAGAGCTGATCCTCACAAATTCCATGCGAGTAAAACAGTTAAATATGACATTCCGGATGCTGTCAAAAAAGGAGCCGCACTCCTCATGTTAGGAGATATAAATGCGATGGTGGTAGACGAAGAAGATGCAGTCTCTGATGACTTGGCCGAGGATGGGATACTAGAGGTTACGGTACAGAGCGGTGACCTTGCCATCTAGCAAGCGTGAGTCTAAACGCGGGCACTTTCCGGGCTATGTATGAAGTGGCATCAATGGTGTGATGCTACTCGATAGCTAACACGAGCACATACTTTGCTTTAATGTGGGGCGTGTCTGAGGCAATAACGTCTCAAACACTCATCCTTCCTATTCACTTGTTCGAAGATTTGATGGCCCGGCAGCCAATAGATACGCGTGTCGCATGCCCGATGGCGCTTCGGGAGTTGGGTGGACTGATGGACCAGCAGTCGGCTGAACTATGTCAGATGTAGGAAGTGCGGCAGGCTGGTTCTCTGGTCTTCCAGGACAATCCAGGTTGCGTGCTGGAAAGAACTATTTTGACACATGAAGGACCGGATGAGAGATATGAACGTACCATTGTGGCTGACTTGTTTGCAGCGACCGCAGGCTGTAGCGCGTCGGGCCGGACGCTCAGCGCTCTTGCTGGATGGCGCTGAAGCCCGCACGATTGACGTCTTGTTGGAGGCATTGGCCTTAAAGATATCTTTCACGATATTGAGGATATCCCCTGCATGTTCTTCGGCGCCATTCCAACGAGTCTCGCGTTGGACATCAGCAACTGTGACTAGCTTGCCCGCACCAGCACAAAGCACCAAGCGGTCAACTAGCTCCTCAGAAAGAAACACTGCGGGACCAAGATTCGCATACACTGCATGACTGAGCTTGGTTTTGGCTCGAAGACTTCGCCATTCGAGGAGACGCCTTGAGAACAAGCGATCATTATTGGTAGCCACACGTTTAGGCACATTGGAACGACACTGAGACAACGCAGGAGGGGCTAGAGGGAGCGCATTACCCTCTAGATCAATATCCATGGTGCTCAAGAGAGTCAGTGTGCAGATGTCGCAGCATAGGCGGGATGTAGCAGGCTTGCATCGGGGACACCCCTCAGGTAAGTTAGGTTCACAAGTCTTGTGTTCTTCAGCTGGCAAAGTTAAGGCATCAATTCCAGTAGCCTTTCTCGAGCCACTTGCGAGACAGACTTACCGACGCTGACTCCCCCAAAGTAAAGCCTAGGGATCCGACGGCGACAGCTCAACCCGCGTGCTTTCGCATTGACGAAGTCACTCATAACGGGATCGACTTCATTCCGCTTCATCCGCGGTGCTCTCAGGTTAGACGGTATCTGCTTCTCCTTGAGGTGATACTTCTCGCAGAGATCGTCGTTGCAGTGAAGATGTTCCCTGCTTGATTCGACACTCACGGCGCCTGATGTACTCGCTCCCAACAGGGGAATGAGCGAATGTATGCCTGTTGAGAAATAGAGCTGTCGCGTTAGTATGCGCCAGCTATCACATTCACAACGGCGTGACGCACGTGAGCTCGAAGGCGTAGGCGGCTCCATGTCCATCGCATCGCCGCATTCTTTTTGCGAAACAGGTGAGATTCCGCTGACCCTCTTGTGTAGTATCCAGTATCAACTTACCTTGTGTAGACGTACTCCCTCTCGGCACTGCGATTGTCGAGCCGACCGTCCTCTGCGCCAATGGCTGTGGGGTCTCCGTGAACGCCGGGTCGTTCTGAGGTGCTATTCGTGCACCCAAAATTGCTGTTGAACTTGTCGTTGCCATGATCTCGTCGAAAGCGGCACGTTCGTTCGGCCTTGAGCTGTCGGCCGGTACCATCGCGTCGCCGTCCATGGTCTGCGCTGAATATAGGGGATCTCTTGCTGGCGGCGGCTGCAATGAGCCAGATGCTGTAGATCGTTGGGTGAGGTTGATGGCAGGAATGGGGAGCGTTGACGTGCCAATGGGAGCGGCGACAGCGTGGCGTTTACCCATTACCTTTTCAAGCGCAGCATCTGCCTTCTCAGTCTCCTCTCCTCTCCCTCTCTTCCTCGTTGCTTTCTCACCCCCCTTCTTCAGCCGAAGGTTTTCCTCTCGTTTCACTTTCTTAACGGCGTTCACCTCTTTCCTGACCTCAGCTTTTTGCTTTTCTTCATCAAAATGGTGCACCTCTGCGAAGAGGATCGCAACTGCCTCTTGTGCCGCATCCCGAGCACCGCGCCCAAAGTGCTGCCACAATGTTTCCATATTGCAGGTGAGTTTCCATTGTACCACCAGTGTGATATCTGGTACATCCATCCCCTATTTCTCAATCAGGACCTCGGTGCTTGCGAGCAACATTGAGCACGCACCATCCCGAGCGACTCAGTCGCACATGCTCCTGATCGATCGCCATTCACAATAAGTTTTGCCTCATCTTCCCTGTACTCTTCCGTCATTATTGAGTGATACCATATGACTGAGTCTTGATGTTCTGCATCCAGTCTACCGCGTAGGTGCTTGCAACAAGCTTCTGCTTCCTTAATGCTGTCAAAGAATATAAGGAATTTTTTGACCGGTGTCCTGCCCTTCGGAATAAGAAAGTCCAGATCTCGGAACGATTTTGCTGAGTGCGCCATCTTCTGAACAGACATGAAGACATTCGGCCTGTCATTAGGCCTCAGATAGTATTCTGTATTAGTCTTGTCGAAGTGGAGTAATTCTGAGATGTCGGAGAGTACGGGTGGCGAAAGCATCGCCAACGTGACATAGAATTTAATATCTTGTGGGAGCAGGTACCGAAGACGACCAATCTCCTTGTATTCGGGGCGAAACGAACCCCAACGGCTGATGCAGTGAGCCTCATCAAAGACCATGGGCATCAACCGCTGTGTGAATGCCTTCGCTTTCCATAGTTTATCGAAGTGGCCCGTCTTCTCCATAAGAATCTCAGGGCTGACGACAACAAATCGGTAGCGACATTCCTTAATTTCCTGTGTACATAGCTTAGTCTTCATAGTGTACGAACATACTGACATCATTAGCTTGCCTGAAATATCGCGTCCGTGTTATTGCGACTGCTTATAGCAATTGCTTTTATGCCAACCTTGTCCAACGTGTTCACATTCTGAGAACCAAGTATATTGAGGGCAGTCACAACAATTATGATGCCCTGCTCATCGAAGATGAGAGGCATCATGAATGTAAGAGTCTTCCCAAACCCCGTGCTCACAGCGCAGACGATATTCTTCTCGCGTCGCAGAAGAGCCAAGCATATCTTGACTTGTAGCTCACAGGGGCGCTTTCTGAAGATACTTACCGTTTGGGCACAGATTCTATCCTGCGAGGGTAGGGCAGGACGAGGATGCATCCAGTTGCAAACACTACGAAGGCCGGGAAGGGCACAATGGTCGGCAAACAATTATCAGGTAATTAACTTAGCATTTCGGATAATTACAGGATCTATCTCAAAGGGGATGAGGCGGGGCGGGCCCGCCATGCGAACGACGACGACGCGTCACGGACGCTGTCAGAGAGCCAGATGCGAGCGGGAGGCCGTGGGTAATGATTACATGAGAGGGAAATGTGCCAGTCGCTCTTCGAGCCCAAGCACCATAATTTCGGACTAACACGGAACATGAACGGGGAAACTCGGAATTCTTATATTTCTTCCCCCTAGCAATTGTGCGCCTTAGGCTCGAACGAGCGCACGGGAAGGAGTCTGCGTGATGGCGGGAATTTCCATGACCCAAGCCATCTCGGAAAGAAGCTCTTAATAGAGACTTTGCGCATTCGCCGGAATGGAAGCTTGAATGGAACGGTGGAGCCATCTATCCCTAGGATGCCCCGCGTAAAAGCAACTCTTGGAGCATAGCTTTTGAATGGGGTCATTCCGTTCCGACCGATGCAAAAACTCTTTAATGCCGAGCGAACGGCCGACCTGGTGACGCAGAGGGATTTGGAAACCGGCTACAGTCCGGCTAGCCATCGACGCACATCGACGCAGTGCATGGCAGAACTTGTTTGCTCCATGTAGCGTCGCAGGGAGATCCGCGACCGTCTAGAACCAAAAACGGACTTACGGAATACGTGCTTCGGCAGTGTACACGCCAAGCACAGCATGCCTTGAAATTCGCACCAATGCACACCGCAGCTGAAGCGCTGACGGTTCGCAATTGTAGCTGCGAAGCGACAAGAAACGAGCCCAAATTATTTGTATGCCTGCTCACACGACCCCGGCAAAAAATGCAAGAACCACACAAATGGCTATGACGATGACGCCGCGGCACATTGAGAAACGATGTCCTGCGGAATCTGCATCTGCGCGATGCGCGACGGGAGCGTATTGAACTGCATGAGCAAGCCCGCCGCCATGTGCCACGCGAGATGGCAGTGAAAAGCCCAGAGACCGGCTGCGTGTCGTCAGCCACGCTCGGAAGGGAGGAGGAACCAGGCGTACGATTGTCCGAGACGAAGCGAAGGACCATCCACGAGTAGGCGGGGATGAGGACGGTGTCGCGCCGGAGCGGGTTCGTGTTGTTGAGCGCCTGGCCGGTATAACGGCCTGCACCCGACGCGATGCTGTCATGACGAGATGCGTTAACGGCAAGTGCATTCGTGACAACAGAAAAGGCTTACATCCAGGGCCTGTGGCCGTGCAAGTGGAATGGGTGGTCACCGTCATCGAGATTGTCCTAGCCGTCATGTCATAAGCGTACGGCATACGTGCGGAATGGAACGCCGCTTACGATCCTGACATCGACCGTCTGTATGGAGTCTACAGTCGCAAGCAGCTGGTCGCCGTCCGCGATGTTCGACCCGGGCGTGGTGAAGCCAGACAAGCCCTGATGCACCGCAAGCAGCGTCGACGTTCCATTCAGCGGCATCCAGCTCTACTCGCCACGCGTCAGCTCACGCTCATTGCCCACGCACCAGCACGCACCGTCGTGTTGATGAAGCCGAGGAATTGATTATCTGGCGTGTTCTCAAACGCGAACGTAAGGGGGAACACGACAGTGGGCTCCGGCGCCAGGGACGGCGTCAGCGCAACAAGCTCGGTCGTCCCGTCCACATCCGGAAGACCGTCCCGCCCAGGCCCGGGGTCCGCGGAGTCCACCGCGCCGGGTAGGCCGTCCGCCGGCGCGTCCGCGTACCGCAGCACGCCGCGGATGTCGAGGTTCATGCCGGGCTGGTCGTACGTGAACATGTCGCTCTGCACGGCGGCGCGCATCCAGAACGTGCCGTTCGGCGAGGCCGTCGAGTTCGTGTGCAGGAGGACGGAGTAGCGCTGCGCGACGGCGATGGTCACGCCCGCGACGGTTGAGGGCGCGAGCAGGGTGCCGTCGGCTTCGATGAGCGTGAGCGGGTGTCCATCGATGGAGAAGCGGATGGAGGCGAAGGAGCCCGTGTTGACGAGGCGGATGCGATAGCTGTAGGGTGCTTTGAATAAGATGGGAAGCCAGGGAGTGGTGGGTAGCTCACGTTTGGTTGCGCTGCAGAGTGAACTGTGATGGTGACGAGATTTAGTGTCTGAGCAGGGATGTGAACAATGCAGCTTACGTTGGAGTATGTTCCGCCTGTTCCTGCGGCATAATATTGACCGAGTCCATTGAGGGTCTGTCAATATGCATGAGTGGTCGATCGTTATTTGAAAGATTGAAACCTACACCCGCATCCGGAACAGGCTCATTTCCAGGAGTTCCCTGGATGCCGAAGGGCTGTGAAATTGAAGTTGCACGTCAGAGTGTATAAGAGATGATCAATAATGGTTTGAATACCAACGTTGAAATACTGGGCGAGGAGCACATCGCTCGTGTCGTGATAGAAGTCAGACATCTGAACAACCAGCTCGCCATCCCATTTCGGGAGGCTGGCGGGAGCAGATTCAGATGGGTAGACAATGAGCGCGCCAGTGATACCATCCGTGTACTGCGCGGAATGATGCGCGTGCCACCAGGTCGTGCCGGAAAACTCCCCGAATGTGAAGTTGTACGTGAGGGACTGGCCTGGCGGGATACCACACTCCGTGATGCCTGACGTGCCATCATACCAGTTGGTCCCGTTCTGGAAAAGGCCGTGCCAATGGATGCTGGTCGTGTTCGGGAGGTTGTTTTGGACGTGCACGACCAGGCGATCGCCCTGGTTCGCCTCAATAGTGGGCCCAGGGTACATATCTGATGGGGAGCGTTAATCTCAGATATTCGAGAACGCAAAAGACGGCCAACCATTCACGACGAGCATACGTCGCGTGAATCCATCTGGAGCACCGATAGCTTGCTCAACGGTGAAGTTGTATTCGCGTGTCTGGGGCGGCTGGCCAGCAAGCCCGTTAAGCACGAAGTCCGATCTTGGGCTAGTCTGCAATTGCGGCAAATTGGAAGACGGGGTTGTTGCAGCGCTAGAATCATTGTGATGTTTTCGTAGGCCCAAACCGAGACCGAGACCGAGTGCAAGAGCGAGTACGACGACAAGAGTTACTCCTGAAAGCACGAGGATGCGGGCGCGCTGGTACCGCGGTTTAGCGACAGCCATGTCTCTCTGGATAGCAGACAGGCGGAAAGGACTCACATTTTCGTTGAAAGGTGACTTAAGAAGCTTATCACGTTGCGTCGAGAAATACGATCTGTTGAACTGGTAAGGACGAACGCCGCAAATGGATCACCTGTGATTGGGCGTGGGAGGAGGCGGCCCTGGATGTTGACTGCATCACAACGTGCCACGATGCCTTTCCCCGCATCTACGCCACCATGTCGCTTGGAAATTGGCTCGTGCGCAGTGCCATTGGCTATCTGTCTTCATCAAACCCTATTAGTCGCGTCTCGAATCCTCGATGTCACCTAGAACGTCCGGATGCACTGAAATTAATCCCGTTCCATTGCAGTTCCATATGGTCTCCTCCAAAAATCGCTGCTATCGGCGCATGCTTGTCCGTATTCCTGCACGTGCTTGCGCTGAACTGGCCCTCCGAGGAACGACCATGTCTATTTTTGAAGAATTTTTCGATATTTCAAAGTCGGAGAGAGGCCCATCTCGACACATACTACAGCATCATGCCGACGGTTCGTCCTGGCGCCCACTATAAAGTCAACGCAGACGCGTTATTGCGCCTCGGTCGTCTCGAGGTCATTTCGCCTTTGTCGCCATGCAGTATCTCTCTGCCTTTGTCCTCCTGCTGCCCTCCGTGCTTGCCGCCCAGGTATCTACTACTCGATGTACGTGGTGTCAGTGATCACTCAACACGACATCCAGGCTCCCTCGTTCGTGAAGCCTGCCGCTGGCCCGCTGGACGCTTCTCCCAACAGCGGAGGACCCAGCAACGGCTCTCTCCCCAAGCCGTCTGTTGTCGCTGGCAAGCAGTTCGATAGGTTCATCCAGGTAATTTCCTTTTCGCGTTTGTCCGCCGTCAGACTCTCACACTCGTCCAGATCTGGCTCGAGAACACCGATTTTGAGTCTGCAAACTCCACTGTACGTCCACCTCCCCATAAAGGTAGTCGCGCGCCTCAATAACCTTGAATCCAGGCCACCTTCGCGAATCTCGCGACGCAGGGGATTCGCCTCGATCAGTACTATGCTTTGACGCACCCCTCTGAGCCCAACTACGCGGCCGTAGTCGGCGGTGATTTCTGGGGCATGGCTGACGATAATCTCTACAACATCCCCTCCAAGTGTGTCGATCGCAAATGAAACGCGGTCACGTGCTCACGCGTTATTCTTAGCATCTCGACGGTTGTCGACCTCTTGGAGGCTAAGAACATCTCCTGGGCCTCTTACCAGGAGGGCCTTCCGACGGATGGCTATGCTGGCTTCAAGTACGTTTCGTGGATAGCAATCGAGAGATATTTCTCACTGCCGCCTCCAGCTTCACCTCGGCAAACTACCTGAACACTTCCGCGCCGCCGTACACGTACTACGTGCGCAAGCACAACCCTACGATCATCTACGACTCCGTCGCCGGCGTGCCCGCCCGCGCCGCGCTGCATCGCAACTTCAACGACTTCGCCGCCGATGTGAACGCTTCCGCGCTCCCGCAGTGGCTCTTCGTCACGCCCAACCTCGTCAACGACGCCCACGATACGACAATTGACTTCGCGGCCAGCTGGCTCGAGTACTGGCTCGTCCCGCTGCTCGCCGACCCGCGCTTCAACGATAACCGCACGCTCATCCTCCTCACGTTCGACGAAACCGAGACGTACACCGTCAACAACCGCGTGCTCTCCATCCTCCTCGGCGGCGCCGTTCCCGAGAACCTCCGTGGAACCACCGACTCGACCTACTACACGCACTACTCCTGCCTCAGCTCCGTCCAGGCCAACTGGGGTCTCGGCTCCCTCGGCCGCGGCGACACCAACAAGTACGCCCCTCCCCTCCCTCTGCCTCTCCCCCACTAACCCACGCGCCCGCACAGGACGCTCTCGAACGTCTTCTCCCTCGTCGCCGCCGCCACGGGCTACGAGAACCAGAACATCTCCGGCGCCGCGATCCCGCTCACGAACGCGACCGGCACGATCCCCGGCCCCCTCAACCCGAACCTCTACGTCCCCTTCAGCGCGCCCAACACGAGCGCCATCGGCGCCGGCGGCGGGCCTGTGTTCGTCGCGCCCAACCTCAACAAGAGCCTCACGCCCGCGGCCATGCCTGCGCCCGCGAACCTGACTGCGCTCAATGCGACTGTCCCCGCGCGCGGGCCTGCGAACGCGAGCGCATCGTCGGGGTCGGGGGCGGCGGGTGGCTCGTCGAGTGGTGCGCGGATGGGCGCTGCGACGGGCGTGGCGGCGGCTGTCGGCGTGCTTGGCGCTGCGGTCGCGACCGCGATGCTGTTCTTGTAATTTAATGATTTGGTTGGTATTTAGTTCTTACCTGCTTATCTTGTCTGTGTGTCGAGTGGACAGATTTATGCCGAGCACAGTAATCAAAATATGTCTATGGTGTCCCAAGCACCGCTTGTCACAAGTAACTAAATAATACAGGCAACGCAACTCAGTTCTTCTCCCCCACATCGACCTCCATAACTTCGACGTCGCGCCGCGCCCTATGTCGTATGACCGTGCGCCCGCCCGGCGCAGACCACACGCCGCCGGTGATCCCGCCCTTCTCGAAGATGTGATCGACGTCCTCGAGCTCGAGGCCCTTCGTCTCGGGGAAGAATGCGTAGATGAGGGGGATCCACAACGCGTTGAGCACCGCGAACACAATGAAGACGCGCCAGCCGATGTTCGCGATCGCGGGCGGCGTCATCTCGACTACCGCGAAGGTACACATCCACTGGAAGAATGCGCCGATCGCGGCGCCGCGCGCGCGGATGCGCGTCGTGGAGATCTGGTAGGGGTGAGTGAGCAAAAGCTACGATGTACCTTGTCAGTGGGCGTACCTCTGAGGGATAAAGCCAGGGCTGTAGGGAGTGTTTATGGTCAGCGAAAGAGGCGTGCCAGTATGGGGTACAAGACGTACGATGGGCAAGTATCCGATGCCAATGAAGATCTGGAAGAGGAATATCATTGCCGTCGCACCATACGCGGCCGAGGTCGTGCCTCTGGACAGCAGAATAGACACAATGACGAAACACAGTGACTGTCCCGTGGCAGAAGTCATCAGCAGCACGCGCCGGCCAAAGCGATCGACAGTCTGAAGCATATTTGCCGGCGAAATCAGATAGGACAGGAAAGATGCGCGTCGACGGCGCACGCACCCAGAGAGGCAGGAAAGAGGCGACCATAAATGTGCAGGCAGTCGCACCGCCGAGAATGAGTGAGAGGTTTCTAGAGAGGCCCATAGTGTTCTGGTATAAGATAGGTGCAAGATAACTTCCAAATCATTAGCGAAACAGTCGTAGAGATGGTGTATGTTGTCGTACTTTATCATATTAGCTCTGAATCCCTAATGTCAGCTACTTTTTGTCACAATGAGAACGGTGCACGCCTCACCCTGAGAATTGTTGGGTAAAGTTGACAGCGATGCATAAGCATATCCGGCGGAAGTTGTCAATTGGGCCTCTTTCGAGCAACTCGCGATACCGGAACGGCCCTAGATGGATAAAGAGACGGACAAGTTAGCATGGCATCGAATCCGCATAAACAGGGCCTGCCTCCAGCGCTCTCTTGCGCCAAAGAAACTTCAATCTCCTTCTTCTTCTCGAGCACGTCGGGGTCGTCGACATCCTTGTCCTCGAGTTGGGCTAAGACCTGCAAGCCCTCGTCCTCGCGGCCATGCGCAAGGAGCCATCGAGGCGAGTCCGGAAGCATCAGCACCTGAAGGAACAAGCACAGCGCGAAAAATGCCTGAAACCCTGCAGTACTGTCAGATCATGAATGAAAGCTGGACGTTCTGGCATACCGATAGGCAGACGCCATTGTGCAGGCCCGCTCACGAACGACATGCCGTAGTCCAGCCAATATGCCTGTCACTTTTCAGTACCTAGCATGCTTAGTCGAAGGCGAAATACTCACGATGACGAGTCCAATGATCGTAACTGTCGAGTTAAGACATACGAGAGTACCGCGGATATGTCCTCCACAGGTCTCCGACTGGTACATCGGAATGGAGGACGAGTTGAAGCCGTTTCCCTGCAGGAAACCCGTTTTTAAGTACCAAGCTTCAACAGACTTTTCCCTTTGGGGCTTACAAGACCTGTTACTACCCTGCCAACGTACAGCTGTGCCCGCGTCGTTGAGCTCGTCATTATAGCCTGAATGTATTTCAAGCATCATTCAGTGAGAGACAAAGATAACACTCACAGTCCCGACAATCATTGTCAATGCACCAGCCATGATCATACGCTTTCGACCAACACGCTCGCCGAAGATGAACGCGCAGATAGTTCCGATGGCGCATCCTATGTCCTGGGTAATGAACAATCGCTCAGTCATAAGGAAAGAAGAATGCGGTAATCGAATCGCACATAGATAGCGACCTATGCAATAATCAGAATATGTTCGCTTCGGTGCAACTGTCACACTTACAATCGTCCCCTGCTGCGTTGGGTTGGGATTTCCGAAGTCCCTGCCAAACTGGTTGTCTGCACCTACGATACCGGACATCACACCCTGATCGTATCCGAGCAATAAGAACCCTTGGCAACAGCATGCTAAAGAAACGTTTCAGAGTCTTTCTCTAATACAATTTGACGAAGCTCACCTGTCACGGCCACGAGCAGCCATTTCCCGCGAATGCGCTTGTCCCACATCATAGCGACAAATCGTAGTCTTGCAAGTCGGGCAGAAGGGGACTCTCAGATGACCTGCCTGCACGAAGTCGAATATATGGATTTCGAAGCATGCCCGCTGACCCTGCCTAATAAGCGCAAGGAATGGACGCGAATCACTCCGTCATGAGACTGCCCTCAATAAGCTTGGGCTTCGCGTATTTTACGATAGGTCCACCTGTGAAACGTATTGAAAATAGGCTGGGCTTAAGAGTAATGACTGGTGCCTCCAAGGGACGACTGATCGAGCCGAGGTCGCGACCAGTGCTCGTGATCTGCGTACGAGGAGGAAATCGATAAACATCTTTTGTACGGTTTAGCCAGCCATGGTCGCCGAGGCCATGAGTTCCCATGTCAGTCAGGGTTGATCGTGGAGCATGTCAGGACAGTGCATGCGTTTCGAGGTGGGAAGGGCGAGGTCCGATGATGCGCTGCAAAAGAAGGTATTACAGACGCTGGAGCCACAGGTACTGCTGACCTTCTCATGCATATTCCAGCGGTCCGTGCGCGAGGCCATCGGCCGACCTCTCCATTTCGAATACGGCGTGGTGAGACCTCCAGGTATCCTCATCTGACATTGTTAGCCGCCGGTCATGTCACGGGTGCCGAGAGAGCGGTTCAGAATATGCCTCGAAACCATGCCAACGATGTTCAATAATGACAATGAGAGATACCTTATTTCCCACATTGATACAAGAGAAACATGAGCAGATCAGCATTGTAGAGAGAGGAAGTCAATTCGAAGTGCACTGGACGACGCATACATTGTTGACCTGGACCTTCTTATAGATAGGGTATGTCATTTCCACGACTACTGTCGGAGGTATCGACGCTCCCCTCCAGCGCATGATATCAAAATAACGCTTCAAGCGAGATCTTCTTCCTCTGAGAGTCTTTAGGATCTCATGAACATCAATTGAGCTACCGTTCGCTCAGCGTATTCATGCCATGGCTTCCTCTGAAGGTCGTGTGCGAAGCTATCGTCGGCGATATTCACTGATACCGCCGTTCTCGAAGATATGATCCATGCCTTCAAGCTTGAAACCCTTCGTCTCGGGGAAAAATATATAAATCAGTGGATCCCACAGGGCGTTTGTAATCGCGAAGATGATGAAGACTTTCCAACCAATGTTGGCAGTGGCTGGGGGGGTCATCTCAACGACGGCAAACACGCACATCTAGTTGAAGACGGAGGATATAACGTGTTGTGGGGATCTAACGGAATGACGTGAGATGGAGCAAATGACTCGGAGTTGAGTCCCAACTCACCTCTGCTGGGTGTAGCCGAGGCTTCGAAAATGGGTCAGATGCGTGAAATATCCCAAGGGAAAAGGCGGCGTACAATGGGCAAGTATCCGATACCCAAGAATATCAATATCTGGAAGATGAAGACTATTGCAGGAGCGCCGTACGCCTCTGACGCGGACCCTCTGAAAAGGAGAATGGACGCGATGATGAAACAAGTGATTGGCCTCGCGCCGATATCATGAGAAGCGGCCTACGGCCGACCCGGTCGACTGTCTAGATTCCAGATAAGTGGTGAAAAAAGTGCTTGGGCTGGTGGTGGACGAACTCAAATAAGTATGAATGAGGCGATCATGTAGGGGGCACGACGTTGCACCGCCTAAGGGGAAAGTTTCGAGACAGCCCCATGGTATTCTGATACGCAATAGGTGCAAGATAACTTACGAATGGTCAATATCTCGCGATGTTACAGAGTGACACGGAGTCAAGGACATACTTGATCATGTTTGACCTAAACAAACGGTAGGACTGAATGAGCAACATGCACGCGTGGACATAGAGACAAATGGCCTTATCCCGTGAAATGCTACATTCCATTGACTCCAATGCAGACATATCCTGCGGAAGTTGCCGAGCGGCCCGCCTATCAAGCAGTTCACGATACCGGAATGGCCCTGACGTGCAACAATATTTAGATCAATGCGACGAAAAGGTATCAGTTTTGATCACCTCCTGTGCTCTCCTGCTGCAAAGACGCCTCTATATCCTTTTTCTTCCCAAGGACGTTAGGATGGTCGATCTCTTGATCTTCAAGCATTCCCAACGCACGGAAACCTTCTTCCTCCCGCCCATGAGCAATAAGCCAACGAGGCGAGTCAGGAAGGACCATGTGTAGCAATAAGCACAAATGCAAAAAACGCTTGGAATCCTTTTGATAAAAATTTACATTACCATAGATTCGGACGGCGTGTAATAGAGACCGCCCACCTACTGGTAGACGCCATCGGGCTGGTCCGGTAACGGAAGACATTCCGTAGTCGAGCCACTATGCCTATGGTGTCAGCGTCACGAAATACATCTGATATCCATGAAGTCAACCGCGGCGCACGATTACCAGTCCGATAATTGTGTCAAAGTCGAGTTCAAGCACACGAGGGTCCCACGTATATGGCCGCCGCAAGTTTCCGATAGACACGATGACCCACAATTTCTGTGACAATACGTCCCACGCGCAACTGTGCCCTAGTAGTCGAACTAGTCGCCTGTCGGAGTTGCTCTTCAAATTCCGCTTTGAGGTCAACATGAATGACCTTCTTACAGTCCCGAGTAACATGGTGATGGCATCCGCCCTGATCATGCGCTTGCGTCCAATATGTTCGCCGCAGAAGAAAACGAACAACATGCCCTGAGCGGCCGGGTCTGGGCTTCCAAAGTCACATCCAAAGCGGTTACCCGCGCCAGTCTGCGGCGTGCATCAACGCAAGCATTGGCCGCAGCAATGCCACCTTTCATACAATACCGGACATGGCGCCCTGATCGTGCCCAGGAGCAGGAAGCCTTGGCAGCAACATGCTTCGATGCAGGAGTGAGCGTGCCGCCGAACGTACTTCTGTACAGAACACTCACCTGTAAGGGCTTTTACGAGCCACTTTCCGCGGGCCTGGAGATTCCACATTTTCGCAGACGGCTATGGAGGCTGAGAACAGTGCAAGCGTCAGAATTCGTGGTCGTTTGAACAACGTCATATACTGATTATGATAATACTCAAGAGGAGTATGGACGCACCTGGCGATTTCCGGTGCGGACCGTATTTATCACAAAATATTAAATGTGATCATGAGATCAATCCGACTTGGCGTAGATGGTGTGCGAGTCTGTGAACTGACCAACCAGTATAACGTAGACAGAGTCCATTTGCTATACCAACAAGAGCGCTGACGCTGACGATCTCTGTATTCTCGGCCCTCAAGATTGGACCGACTCGCAGGCCCGTAGGCTCGGTCAGCCCCTCCAACGCGTGGGGTCTTGGTATGAGACTACGCAGGCCCGCATAAGACAGCGCAAGCAGCCATGGCGTCAGAAGGACAGGGAATAGCGCATGCACATCGTGCGCTAGGTGCGGCCGCTACAATACTTTAAGCAGGCTGTGGGGTCATCGGTCAACGCTATTCGAGCGTCAGAAAATAGACCAGCTGAAGCCTCAGTATGCTTACATTCCAAACGAATGACCTTGCGGCCGGCCCGCCGGTACGTACTTCGCGAGTACTTCACCCCACTCTTCACTGTAACCTTCCCTGTTTCGCCTTCTATCTCCATTCATTTAGGAATCATATGGCCAGATCGAGCTCCGAGCGCCAGCTCCCTGACGCTCCGACCATACTTACCTGGGAAAGCCGTAAAATAGGTTCGTCCGAAAGGGATTCCACATCATGCGCCGGTCCGAGTCAACAGAACAGGCTGAATGCAACCCGGTCGAGTTGCAGGTTTAGAACGGCATGATGGAAATCGGATCGGATGGTCCGGGTACGAGCAATACACTGGAATGCAAAGTGATACATAAACGCCAAAATTGGCATGAAACAGGCCTTACGTATCTCTGCAGGCAAGTTATGTGAATGACCTGAACGAAGACGCATCGAGCGTACTCACTCAATAAAACCTCTCTTCTCCAGTTCATAAATCAGTTTCTTGTGAGCTTTCTGAGCAGCCATGGCCCACTTGAGAGGAACACTGGGATCATCCTTCGCCATGTCGCCTTCGTAGAAGACCTAATAAACATTCCATCTAGCCCCATGAAAAGCTGCAAAATGGCTTGAGCAATTACCTCGTAAGACAGAGGGCCTCGATAGCCAGTCCTCAAAATGGCAGCAACGACATCCACGACAGGAAGATATCCGCCGAAATCTTCGCCATTCTCAATTTCATTCATGAATGGCAAAGGCCGCCACGAATTTGACCAGGCATAGAGCGGACTGATCCCCAACTCCTTGGCCTTTTTCTGCAGATCGTCTGGCCTAACCTTCCGCGAGCCATCAGATATTTGAAGATAGAAAATCTTGTCGCGGGCGGCGGGTACTGAGAAGACTTCTGTCAAGTCAGCTAAAGTTGTGGTGAGCCGGAGCTCTGCATGAGGTGCAAGGCGATTGGGAGCAGTCGGATCGGCGAATGTGCGGGCTGATAGGGTCATAAGATTGCAATCACGACTAGAAGCATGGGGGCGCGTACCACAGATCTGGAAGGTATCCAGACAAAGACCGAAATTCGGTCGGTCGACGCGTTTACACACTTCCCATGTGTGTTCCCATGTATTTCTGAGCGGAGAATTTCAAGATGAGTGGAGTAATCCCACTCTAAACACGGAACAGCCTACACGTGTGCGCCCCACGCCCACATTTCATATGCTCTTTTCGGCCCGTCACTTAAAACTCGAGGGTCTCACGGAACATTTTTACTTACAACCTGATAGGAGGATCTTGCTTCATAGCCTCATCCGCTAGCTGGCGCAGATCACGCGCAATGACGTCGAGATTCGGACTCGAGGACGGATCGTCAGACGAGCCAATCTGCATCATCTGACAGCCTAAAGCCTTGGGAGAGATGAGCAATTAATTGAAGTCTGATCACGTCGAAGCGATCGATACGTACTGTGAGCACTTTGAACCATGAATGGGCTCGTGCAAAGCCCTGCTCTCTCTTGCTCGGGTCTTCGTAACCTTCGAACTCAGAGAAGCTATAATAAGGTCACCGAAACCCGTTGAGAGAATTAATTACCAGATGGGCAAAATTTCTACTCACGGATGTACCGCCAAGATCTCGACCCCTAACTCTGCACAGAGCTTCTTGACTTCCCTAGCCGTATGGCACAAGGCATCGAGGTCTCCTCTTCCCGCGCGGTCCAATTTGGTGTACTCGGGATGAAGCTGCTTGGCATAACCTTCAAGGTCCGGGAATGCTATCTCGACGAGCTTGAAGCCAGCTTCAGCAATCGCGTCCAGCTTTAGGGGAAGCGTGTGCGACGGGTGCATGCCCGCTGACGGCGTCGCATAGCATGTCGGCAGCAAGAGCAAGTCGTTCGTCATGGTGTCGTAAAAGCCAATAGTTCAGGATTGTACGCTTATGGTGGATACAAGGTCAGGAACAAGGACGAGGCGATGGTGGAGTTCATGTCGTAGATGCCAAGGAGGTTGGAACAAGAGGTCTCAGCCTGAGAATGCGATGACGCATTGACCTGTCTTAGAAAGGCAACTGTCGTGGTACAGCATATGCGCTCGACATTGGAAGACAGAATATAGAACGAAAAACATTCTCATGAACATATCACTATCATCTGCATGGCTGAGACGACAATATACATGGAATAAACTGGCAGGGGTAAAAAGATAGGGATTGTTTTACACGTTTGACAGGCTGCGGTGCGTCGTGGAAATAGCGTCAACGTTGTCTGGACGCTAGTCAAATGATTCGTCCCCGAATTCCGCCGCTTCATTCCTTTCGATACTTCTCTCTACTTCTTTCTCCCAGTCTGTGTCAAGCCAGACGACCGTATATTCTCCTAGTCCCACAATAAACAATGCCACGACCTGACCTACGCACCAGACACGAGCGCGCATTTAGCAATCAGCTGAACGCCGAATAGAGAAAAGGACCCAAGACGTACCAACCCACAGGCCTCGTAGCCCGAGCTGCCAATGAAATGCAAGCGCCATGCCCATAGGAAGAGCCATAACGTAATATGCAATGAGGTTGAAGAGCGCTCCCAGATGCTGCCGTCCTTATTGAACCTTGTCATCAGGTGATGCCGTGACTTGCCAGGAAAGTGATTCCACAGACCTAGTCCACGAAGTACTCCCCCACAGGATCCGGCTAGACCATCCGCAATCTGGCATATGGATTTCGAATCAAAGCGGGTACAATTAGAAGAAGCTCCGGACCTGGAAAGAAGCCACAAGAGGCATCACTTGAGCGACAAGACGCACGACCGCTTCGTCATCGCTGAAAATGTAGCCATACACCTGAGAAAGAATATCGGTAAGAGGGCCGTAAGCAGCAGCGTAACGTGGATACTCACGTCCTTGACACATATCAGGACGATCATCACAACGAAGCCTGTGATCATGCTCAAGAGTGCGGAAATATGGCCAGCAGCCTTAGCGCCATTAGCGTCCCGGGCCCCAATGAGGTTTCCTACCCGTGTAGAAGCAGCGATGCCTAAAAACCAATCAGGAAACATGGAGCTGGGTAGCTCACGACAAGGGCCGCACCGATTCCAAATGGAATGGTATTGAGGACTGAATGAAGTCTGAATGAGCGAAGTTTGACGAGCATCGATGTCAACGTACTTTGATCCGTGGTCATAATGACAGACTGCGCGGCCAGAGGGACGGAGCCTAATCGACCGGCGGCTAGAGCAACTATTTCGAAAGCTGCCCTGAAGCTTCATTCAGCATACAAATGCTGCGTGGAAGCACCACTCACCATTCTGTCCCCACCATCAGGATTCCAGGAAGAGCCAATTTGAGAAACACAATGCAGCTCTGCGCGTCAAGCACAAGTCGGGGTTGTAACCCTCCCCAAGTCCTATTTCGTCGATGGGAAGGGGACAAATAAACGTATATAGATAGCACACCGAACGCAAGCCAATACGTAACGGAAAGTGCGAATGCGGATCCCAGGAGTCTCAGCGACGTGTAATGCACGAGTGCGATATTGAGCAGCGCGTTGATCGGTGAAATAATCAATAGCACGATCGTGGATGCGTCCATGATACCTAGAAGTATACTGATTAGATCAACACTATCATCAACGTAGGTTCGTACCTTGACACTGAAGATATTTTTTCAAGCTTTCGAACGCGATGTAGCCCGGTCCGCCAAACATGAGGATGCGGAGGTAGCTCTGCGTATCTTGGCTAAGACGTTTGTCTTGGCCAAGGCCGATAAGGATAGGCTCGATGTTTGCCCAGGCAATACAAACCGGTATGAAAAGTATCCATAACAAGAGTATACACCGCTGCAAGTGAATCGACAAGTCGGTTGAGCGCTTGCCTCCAGTGAAGGCCTGCGAGCCTAGCGTGTCAAGGGCAGTTGTTCCACCCAATGCCACGCACCAGCCTATGTGACATCAAACGACAACGTGGGATCATGCGGGTCAATGATGAATGAGAAAAGCAGTACTAGCCAGTCACGAAGGCCAACATGAGAGAGAAGGCGGCGGCCGATAGTTCATCTGGACCGAGACGCCCGACGATGAGGACAGATACGGTCTGGATGGAGTTCTGCAGGATGTACGAGAGGATGACTATAGTTTTGCAGAAAGATAAGCATCGCTTGGAATTGCACAGTGGAAGAAGACAGACCCGGGATGGAGTCCCTACAGAGGGCCACGATTTCGAAAGACTCGCCGCGTGGCCGGTGTATCCCTTCCAAATCGGGTATGTTCGAATCTTCAGTGCCTGCGGTCGTCGCTAGCAGCAGTTGAGTCTCGTCTACGTCGGCCATGAGGGATGAAAGACTACCACTTTTTCTGTGCTATCGTTACCCTTTTATACAAGCCCTGGTAAGCCTTTTCTCCTATCTACTCCGCAAATCGGGCCACTGAGTTTCGAAACCGCTCTAGGGTTCATCGCGACCATCTGTGTGCGCTCGGACATCCGCATGCAGTGGCTCGTGATACGATCCTGAAACACAAAGATGAGGCGAAATATGTCTATCTAGATACTCACGCATTTGTCGAGGCACGTCCAAGCGATTCCTCCGAAAGGTGACATGTTCTCCGAATGGGAGGCTCCACGGCACGAACATCCTCGATGACAGTACAGGCAGGTCGTTCTCAATGCCCAAGGTGCCGCCACCGGAACTATCTTGAATTTAGGTTCAGATAACATGGGAACATATCTCGTCATGGCGGCAAATCCATCGGTGGTTTTCTTGACGCAACGGACCAGCGTCTTTTGACCCATTCATTTGGGCAATCTATCACAGGAAGGAAACGCCTGCAGGCTGAGGAACATATTTTTCAGTGCTTTACCCTGAACTGACGCTTACTCCTTTAGACTCATCGCACTCAGAGAGCGATTGTGTCGGAATAGCGGAGGGATTAATGCAGACTCCGTTACGACCGTGCCGCAGTGCGTAGCCTCTGCGCGTTCATCCTCCGCTCGTGACAAGCCTATGGGACGCCGGAGGGAAAGAGTAACCCCACATGTTCTAGCCTCAGAGAGATTCTAGGTATTGGAAAGTTTTGCGGAATTCTTATCACCCCAACGATTTGGTAATGTGTTCCTCGATCGCCTCAAGGCTGGTGAGGATTCACGTCTTGTGATAACAGATGTTCTTCGTATGGCTTGATTGTCCCGGGCACAATTATTCGGTCATGAGGCATCCATGACCCTTCTCTTGGACGTGGGTACGTGATTCGGGCTTTGCTGCATTTCCTTCTTAAAGAGCAATCCCGACCCAGTATTTCCCCAGAGCATCATTCTCTATTTCCTTACCATGTATCACACGTTCCCTATTGTCTCCTCGCTTCTGTTATTCCTGTCCACCGTATGCCTTGGACATGACGGACACGCTCACGACGACCAAGTCCCGTTAGACTATGTTCGATTCCCATACCAGGCCCTTTACCCTGGTGATAACGAAGGCAAGTATATCATCCGAGCTCGTCGGCAGCCAGCTGATACACCGCGCCTACCAGTGACGGCCGACTCGATCTTCTCTGGCATTACCACCTTTGCGAAGCTCCCGTGGGTCCAGTGCTTGACGAAGGACAAGACTACGCCTTTCGACATAGCCTTCATTGGAGCTCCTTTCGTGAGTACTTCTGTCAGAGTGCATGTACAAGCGCTCACGAAGCATAGGACACCGGAACTTCTTATAGGCCTGGTGCACGTTTTGGCCCGTCTGGGATTCGTGCCGGATCTCGTCGGCTTACGCTCTATGGTGGCTACAACGTCCCTCTGGACGTGAACCCGTTCTTGTCCGGTCTGAAGATTGTGGACTGTGGTGACATTCCTGTGACTCCGTATGACAACAAGTTCGCCATTCAGCAAATCGAGAACGGGCACAAAGAGTTGCTTCAACGACCCACCTACTCACCTCTCGGAAACGATTCGGTAACTGGCAAGCCTCTTCAGCCTATCTCCATTGATGGCAAGCACCACCCTCGCGTCATCACCTTGGGTGGGGACCACACAATCGTCCTGCCTCTGCTGCGCTCCATACACTCAGCATATGGGCCCATTTCGGTCATCCACTTCGATTCTCATCTCGACACATGGAAGCCGTCTGTTTTCGGCGGAGCACCATCTTCCCAAGCAGCTATCAATCACGGCACGTACTTTTATTGGGCCAGCCAGGAAGGACTAATCAAGAACGGGAGTTCAATTGCAAGTATCCGGTTCCCTGCTCGTCGTCGTACCTTTTTTCCCTCTCGAGCTGCATGATCCTAGTGACATCCTTCTCATAGCATGGTGCCATCCGGACGACACTCTCCGGCCCTGCTGACTATGTCAACGACGACGAATCTGGCTTCCAGCGCATCGAGGCCCGGGAGATTGACACGATCGGTATGCTGTTTCCGACGTGCCAGGCCCGCGATGACACTTAGCCTTTCATCTCGCAGGGACGATTGGCATCATTAAGAAGATAAGAGAGACTGTCGGTGACCGTCCGGTGTATCTGTCCATTGATGTAGGCTCAATTGCCTGTTGTCACTGTGTGTCACTCGCTGACCCACCTCTGACTCCAGATTGATTCCATCGATCCTGCGTTCGCTCCGGCAACAGGCACCCCTGAAACGGGGGGCTGGTCAACACGTGAGCTGCGCACGATCCTGAGAGGTCTGGACGGTCTGTACATCGTTTCCGCTGACATCGTCGAGGTGGCACCCGCGTACGACACCAATGCCGAACTAACCACCATGGCCGCTGCGGATGTGAGTTTTCATCTACTGTGGGACGGGGAGATCTGTTCTGACACAAACGCCACAAAGGTTCTCTACGAAGTCCTGAGCGTCATGGCGAAGACCCCTCTCGGCAAGATTGCAAATTAGTGGTAAGAATGTCCTGATCCTAATCTCTTCCGGCGAAGAGGCGCTTCCTTCGCCGTTATATGCCCGAATCATTTGTCTTAGATATTACATTTGACCTATGACTCCCTTTATTGTCCGATAAATGTGTTTTTAATGCTCGACTGTCTGCGTTCGTGATTCTTGACCCATCATAACGAAAGGTGATCCTCATAGCCAGACTGAAGATATCAAGCCTCATGGCGCCAACGTGGCCACTGGCAGAACCAACGTTCCGTTACGGCAGACCATAAGGCTCCTGTCGATTGACCAAATAACAAGTTGACGATATAAGAGGTGAGGCAAAGGTGAGGTCTCCAAGTCGCTCTCTGAAAATAAAGCAGCTAGCTACTTCTGGATAGCCCAGCTATTCCACAGATATGTTCCTGCAGGGTTACTGCTTGCATCTGCGGTGTTGATGTGGCATCGGAAATTTCGAAATGGTTGTACGGCATTGAACGGGTAAATTGAACAGCAAGGAGTATTGTTACAGTACGTATGATAAGGAATGGCTGATAAGTGTCCTATATTTGCAATGCTCTGGGTATCGCTAAGAAGGAAGGTATCGTTATGTACTGGTAAGTCCAATAGAAGAGCGTCAAGAACTGATTATGATATCGGTTATAGAAACCTGAAATTTGCATAGTACGACAGGATCCAACTTACTTTACGACTTATGCATGTCGGCGCCCAAGCCCGCAGCCATCCCAGCCCACATCGGAGCAGCTGCATGCATACCTTCTGTCGGAACAAACACAGTCTTGTTGCCGTACGCGCCGACACGCTCGACTTCGATGCGTCGCATCTGCATCTCACGGGCGAAGTTATCGGTCACATCGGTGTCCGCGCGGGCCTTGACCCGGATGGCTTCGGCTTCAGCTTCAGCCCGAATGCGGGTGGCCGCAGCTTCCGCCTCAGCTGCTATCTGAGTCCTCTGCGCTGCTGCCTTGGCAGCGGCGACGACTGAATATGCCTCCGCATCTGCCTTAGTCTGGACAGGAAAAAAGAATACACGTCAGCGATAAGAAATGACGAGATAGAATGCCGTACGTTCAGGGATTGAGCTTGGATACGAGCAACCGAAAGGGCTCCTTCTTGTTGCTTGACCTTATTACTGTTTTCTCGATCGACGTTCTTTGCATAACAGATGCTTGAGTAAACGCCATTTACGTTCGCAGAAACGAACTCACTGCAGCTTCTACTTGAGCTTGGAGTGCTCGTGTTGTGAGCTTGTCCATTGTCGTAGCAATGTCACCTACAGGTCCAAAAGTTCGGTTCAAGGACATCGTCGAGCGCTATCAAACAGTCTTACCCTTGAACTGCCGATCAATAACAGCTAAAGTATTAGACGAAACAATGAGATATAAACAAAAACCAGTATGGGATCGCCGCACCGAGATCCTTTAAGACAATGCCATATTCCAAAGCTGCGATATGCAGCTCGTCCATCGCGTTGGTCCTCAAGGTGTCCAGAAAGGCAGTTGAGCCACTGTCCGTACCATCGCTGATGTTGTCGGGGCCGATTGAGCGCTGCTTGACCATAGAACTGTAGTCAACTGCACATCTTTGAGACAACTCATCGTGGATGGAAGTGTTGCAGCGGTGGCTTACGGTGTGCCACGATTTGAGTCAAAATCGACTGAGCCTTGTCCCTGTCCAAAGGTCAGTCGAAGGCTACACGAAGGTTATACAAACGCGAACCTCAGAGCATCGTACGGTGTTGAGTATCCATGCGTCGCCAGCTGAATATCACGAAATTAGCGTCAAGCTTGGACTACTGAAACTCGTGAGTCAATTACCTTCAAAGGCTCCATGAGCTGCCACTTCATGTAAATCGTCAAGCTCACAGGGACCTGGTCCCGTGTGAAACTGCAGCAGAGTCAGTTTTACCCTCCAATGAAACTCAAAACTGCTCCTACATGTCTTTCGTCGGCATTTCGAGCTGGTTCTCTCCGAGGGTATACAGTCCGCGGACGGTCACGTTTGGCTCAGTAATGTAATGCTGCCCCGCAGGAAGCAATTCAAGATCGTCGCCTTTCTGCAGGATGGCGCAGTTGTTCGCAGGTATGTTCAAACTGCGTGATAGGAAGTCATCAGTCTGATTACTTGGTGAGGTATAGAAAACGAGAAAGAACATACAACGTGGCAACGACATATTCCTGCGCCTTGCGCACCCCAACAGCACTTGTCGCCTTCACCTCGAAGACCGAGCCAAGTATTGCACCGGTAACCGAGTCCTTCATTGACTGCGGCAGGTGGGTTTGGTCGACTATGGCAAGCACATCGTAGCTGCCTTCAATTCCATAAGCCACAAAGCCAGAGTTCTTGATTACAAAAATTCGATTCTGAAACAGGGCATGAGCCGATGTCACTCTCACCGAGAAAGAGCAGCTAATGTTTACCTGAGGATCTGAGATCACGGCAGCCTTTGGAGTAATGACATTGAAGAAGACGGGTTGACGAGTACGAGAGATTATCTAACCTGATTCTGGGAAACTTGCACGACTGTTAGACCTTGGAATTCAAGAGCAGTGCTTGAGACTAGGGAATAGCGCAGAAAGTCAGCATAAATCAAAAACGAAATGAGAATTTCACGGACGGCCTTGTGTTCCACACCACTTTCGAGCCCACCAATTCCTCAGTGGGAACCCTGGATACCGTCCTGGTTCGATCAAGATCTTCGGCAGACCACCATGGTTTATAAGTCCAATACGCCCAGGAGTGACTTCCTTCCCAATCCAATCTGTCGGTTTCTGCGAGGATGTTTGTCAGTCGATCGATACAGAACACAAGACACTCGGTAATCACCTTGTCCGAAAGGATCTTTCCGCGGCCGGACTACGGAATGACCGCGATCAACAAACGAAGACCATAGACATATCCAAATCACGTACCTTGCGCAGTTGCGCGTCGAGCTTCTGAAGCGCGACGCTGAGACTGTCCTTTCCGATGGGCACGAAGAACTGACGATCCTCCGCGAAATAGTCCACGGTCTTCGTAAGCTGAATGTTTGCTGCTTTATTCTTGCCGTGAGGCAGGCGCGACTCGTAACTCGTAGATTTGGCCGAGCTGGCGAGAAGGCCCGCCAGAGCATTGGTAGGTCCGTCCGCAACAGTCGTCCCATCGCCAAATTCGCTGGAAGAAGCCATGTTGCGTAGGACGGAGTTGTTATGAAAGGGATCGGGACGTGATATGATGCGGGGTAAGCCTGCTGATGGACGGCTTTATATAGTCAGCTTGTGACGCATATAGATACACTGCCTGCCCACGACGAGACATTCCTTTCATTATTGTTCCTGAGCGCCCATCCGCCCGTGTACGGGGGCTGTGGCCTCTTGTAACCTGTGGCGTGGGTTGTACGTGCCGTATGGATGCACTGTGTTCGTCATTCTCTCAAGTGCTATGTATGGTCAGCCTGCGATGTTCCCAAATAAGCTCTATTGTGAGTATGCGTTGTCAGGGTGCTTTGGCTCGAAGAGAAGCTCTGCTGCACAAGTAATCACCATCAGTGACCGTAACTGTGAGGATCTAAATAATATGCACAGGACATACATGGCCAGGCTAGTCGCTCGCCGATATTGGAGCATCAGGTGACTATAGACTGGATGAAGTCAGCCGACGACGTGAGCCGAGCGAGATTGCACGGCGAAACGCTGGTGAAGGCGCCTGTTGAAAGGCAGGAATCCCACGTACTGCATAGACCTACTTGGCGGCGTTCTGACACAAAGCACATTCCCTGACCTGTCGCAACGTAGATGCTGGGACCAGACGACGAGTCGCTGCCGAACCCTGCTGGTGTTGAGAGAAACATGTCCAAGAAGCATGAAGTCAGGAAACCAATTCAAGACGCTTCTGGGCATCGACCTGGAAGCTAGAACATGACAGACGAGGCAGTACCAGGCACCTCGTGCAATTGTTTGTGGAAGCACAAACCGAGCGAAGTATAAGAGATCTGAATACAGATCCTGAATAATAAGATCGTGGGCCGGTCTACCACGCAGGTGTTTTACGACCGTGGGTTTCGCGACAACAACGATGCTGTGGGATAGGTACAATAGAACAGCAGCTCAGAAGGAATTGGCAGACAGACAAAGCTGGACCCTTTTGCATCGTCAAGCTTTGAGGCATATGCTGAGCTTGATCCGTTGAGAATCAAGCACTTTGTTTCAGAACATGGGGTAGTGATCAAAGCGGTGCGGATGGTTCATAGGTGCCTCATTTGAGCAAGACGCGAGACAAGAGCATAGCACTTACCTGTCCATTGAACTAGAGCATTTGGCTAAGACGGGGTCTGTCACTCGGCTTTCGATAACCAAAATGGAGGCAAACAGGATCCAGAGCGTCTCGCGCCCGATGACTACCAGTACCGCAGCTTATTAGCACACAGCCTCCCAATCACAACAAGAGACACTTACACCACCCCAGGCACACCATCTCCCAAAACCGAATGCTGTCCGACACATTGTTCCGCTTGCCGTAGAATCGCTTGAGTATAGTTGCACAATTTCGTACCTAGGTTCGAAGCGGGACGAAGTGGCAGTAAGCAGCCATCGGAGTACCAGATGCCAAGCGGCATGTTGCGTGCCGGCACAGCACCCCATTGACGAGCGCGCCCTTGTACGGAATGCTGTCGATGTCCGGTAAGTCGGAAAGGCGGGCACTGTCCATGAATTCGTCACTCGTGGATGGATGTGTTGCTACACGTCAGGCAGAGGGCTTTGCATGAGTCGTGAGTCGTCTAGTAGGCGAGCTGTGCGATCTCCGGGCTGAAAAAAGGGCGCTGGGAGAGGATTTGAATGTTTCATAATTAATGATCAACATACAAAGAGGTCAGGTTCGACCGTAGAGGTACTCAGCGCGCATGACAGGGTGTAGAGTGCATTCATGAGCGTGTTTGATGTTCATCGTCGTGGTAGTCGATAGACAGACGGTCGGGGCGAGTTGAGAGGTGAAGGAGATAGGGTTAAGGTTAAATTAAGGCACGCGTTGAGCACAGTTCCCGAGGCCGCGCTTTCTTGTTTTTATGGATAGCTTTACAGTGCCTTGCATACGAAGCTGCAGTCATCACGTCGTGATTTCTGTTTGTAGTAGCCAAATAGTCACGCCATGTCACACATCCATCGCAGTGACTCGCAGCTGCAGACTTTACAGTCAACGAGTAATGTACCATACCATGGCTCCTCATTTGTCGCCAGAAACGCGCAGGCAAATCGTCTATTGGAGCCTGGAGCTGCACAAATCTGCCATTGAAATTTCGCTCCTCGCAGATTGCTCTGAACGAACAGTATACAATATTCTCCGGCTTCGTCGCACCTACGGAGTCATTCATAACCCACTTGCCCGTCCGCGAGACCGTGTGTGGACACTCAACACAGGCGATATCAATTATATTTTCTCCATTCTTGCCGCCAGTCCAGCCATTTCTCTTGATGAGATACAGATCTGCCTCTCTGATGCACAATGGGTAGACATTTCGATCGCCACGATCTCACGCACGATACGGCACATAGCCTTGACCCACAAGCAAGCATCGAGGTCAGCATTAATGGAGCGAAATGAACTCCTTCGTGCGACCTGGCAGGCTGAACATGGGGACACACCAGCACACTTCTTTGTCTGGCTTGACGAGTCAAGCATGGATAGCTTCAGGTGCTATCATGCAGATTATCCGATATGCACAAGTGCAGCGAAGTGCGACTGTGAGGTCTACTCGAGTGTCACAACAAAAACCGCTGAGCGTAAGGCATTCTGAGCTCGTCGACGTGCGAGACGGCCTGAGCATCGAATGTTGAACGTTGAACGTTTGAACGGTGAACTTGCGTGGCGCCGGGTCTGCGGAGCTTGAAAATGTCACGCTTTGGTTGGAACAAACAGAAGATTCAGCGCGCCGACTGCAGTCTCGTATGCAAGGCACTGTAGGACGAACGAGGAGGTTAGCATATACTAGGGCCCCGGACGTAGCAATTAAATAATGTGTGAGTGATTCCACCGCAGCAATCTGGAAAGAATATACGTGTACGTCTGGATGTTCGCCAAAGACGATTCAATTCTAAGTACTCCAAGCTAACGTCCGATTATTCCGCACCGCTCAAAAGCCAACGAAGCCCATCATTGTGGTCCTGGTGGTACTGTCTTCCCGGCCTAATTTTTGAGAATACCATATGGAACCCATGCGGGACTCCAGGATAACTGAGAGCAGTCATCAACGGAAGCATTCATGTCAGAAGATAAAGACTACGCACGCGTGGAGTTTTGTCCGGACTCCTGCCTCCCTGAGCCGCTTTTCGTATAGAAGTTCCTCGTCACGCAAAGGGCCCCGCAGACTTGTATAACAACCGGCGCGACGCCGGCATGGTTGGGATGGAGCAGGGCCCAGGTGTCGCTGTGGTCTGGCTTCCACCACACTGCGAAGATATATCAAAGCTGGTTAGCCAATGGTATGACGAAGCGCTAACATACCCCAGAATTGCAAGGCTGCCTGCTTGTCCGTGAAGCCGGGAATATCAAGGGCATGTCCATGGAGAGTAACTCTGCTTTGAACCTACCGGCCATAGACATCAAACGTCGAGATGTCCACGCAGAAGGAATGGAGATGGACTCACTTTTCCGGGACGTGGAACGGCGATATGGTCGGGGGGATCTGCAAAAGTTGGCCGGTCAAGTGTCGTCGCGGGCGCGCAGTGCTAAAGACGCTGAGATGTTGCCCCCGGCGGACGTTCCTCCAGCAATGAAGCCTTTCGATAGGTCTGCGCGAAGGGTGGCGGCGTTCTCTACAACCTTACCATGTGAAGCAATTTAAATTAACGAGCAAAATCGCAAGCCAGAATATGACGCACCCGTTTCAGGGCCGTGTACGAGTCTTCATGCTGGATCGGCCAAGAAAATTCTGGCGCGAGCCTGTGGTATGGAATAAGGTATGTAATCGATCCATAACAGCACCAATGCACATACCGGTAGTCGATGTCGACAACAGAGACCTGTTGCTCAACGCATATTTGCTGCAGCCATAGAGTATCCGTGCTCAGGCCGCCGATAACGAAACCTTGAAAGACATTAGCTTGCATGACCCAGATCAAAGGCAAATCAAACGTACCTCCTGCATGATAATTGACGAGGGCAGGGAAAGGACCAGCGCTATTTCCAGCTGGCGTGGGAATCATGCATCTTACAGTGATTTCGCCGCTGTCGACAGGCACTTTGGGGTCTTCGACGCGAAGTTCAGATGCTAAGGAATCACAATTGTTCGTGAGTCGGAAGACGCGTTGGACAAAGAGCTTACTACAGGGAAACAGTGCTTTATCGCGTTCGATCAACATCTCTATCAACCCATCGAAGCGTCGCCGCATCTCTGCGACATCTTCCGTGGGGCCAGGGCCAGGTGGCAAATTTGCCAGTTCCTCCGCGAACTCTGGGTCAAGGATGAATAGATGGGCGTACTGCGACATAACCGACTTCCTAGGATGGGCTCGAGACAGCACCTGCAGAACAGGTCATACCTCAGCTAATATATGAGAGGACTTCACCGCCCATGGAAGAGCTCCATTGATGAAGAATAAGTACTAAGTAGCCTGCCTGGGTCTATCAAAGCCGATTACGCCGTGCACCACTCGTGCACCATGGTAGCTAAGCGAATAGCGCCGGTAGTGGCCACTGACACTCGAATACGACCTTCGAAGAGTCATGGCGTGGATCCGCTAAGGAGATAATAGCTGCGGATAGGCTTCTGCGGTGCTGCCGGGACGCTTATCATACTGGAAGAGACATTCGAGACAAACACTGTCAAATGAAAGATAATTTAAAATTCTTAAATTAAATCAAACGAGGCATACGGATTTAATACTTCAAAGCAATGCTCCTGATGCTGGTCGTGTCATACAGTTTAGCTTTTCAACTTTGAAAGATCATAGTTGACTTACGTCGTATCTTCCCTCAGCTACTTACGCGGTGTGTAGCACTCTGACGTCCTAGATTCCCCCTTCGCACCAACGTGCGCCGGCACATTTCGCCTTCAGTTTATTACCGACGAGAAGCGTGTAGCCGATGGGGAGCTTCAACGTTGTTAGCTGATCAGGGCAAGGTATCGTCCTGTTGTGTACCAAAGGCCGGGACAATGCCCGGCGGAGGCGTCATTGCCCGCGCATTATGTCGCGCACCGCTTCACCCTAGATGTTCGCATCGGATGAGCGAAACCCCAAGCACAGAAACCAGAAAGAACTACTGGCCACAAACACGCGTGATTTTGCCGTACGGTATATTTGCTCCGCAAGTGTTGCCTGCAAGCACAACTCAGGTGGGACGCACCTCAGCAGCCCGATAAACAGGTTAGCATTTACCTCTTCAGCCCGCGCAAATCTGCAACACAATCGCACACATGTACTCCCGCGCAGGCATCCTCTCGACGCGCTGCTGCTTTGCGGTGGGATGAGATTGTGGTGGCTGTACTTAAGCGCCGTGATGGCAATGGATTGGCAATCTAAGGTTGCGCTGAGCGCTTAACATTCAGCATCGGATTTCCCGAGGATTCTCCGCCCTCAAGTATCTCAGCAGACGCGATCATGGACCAGCCGGGGGTCATCCAGCTCCAGCTATTCAGCGCCACAGTAGCCAGGGCACTCGGCCATAGCTTTTTTTCACCCCCCCCGACTGGCAAGTGCGCGTCTTAAAGTTATAACCGTGAGTCTCCTCCCTGAACTTGCTGTCAAGCATGTCCCAAGCAAGCAGCAGTACTGCACCTTATAACGAATCGACCTGCTCTCCGCGTCTTGGTCCAAGCAAAGCTCAGCAGTGGTCCGGCATCGAGGACATCCCAACGACACAGAACCCCCGTTTTGAATTAACAAACCCGCCGTCCCGCACACGCGCTATCTGGCTACTCTCGCAACCTATGGCTGAAGTCCACAGAGCAAACAATCTGACCGAGGATTTCGAGCTGGGCGAAATACAACGCGTACACGTACCGTCTGTCGTGTACGGCGCGCCCACGATAGAGATCCCGGTTATGCAGCCGTCGACGTCTCCGCCCAAGGACCGCCGAATGCTGCTTGCGAACGTCCAGTTCGCGGCACTGTGCTGGTCGATGTTCATGGCAGGCTGGAATGATGGCTCCACGGGCCCACTCCTCCCGCGCATCCAAAGCGTGTACAATGTCGGCTTCGCCGTCGTCTCGCTAATATTCGTGCTGAACTCCACTGTGAGTATCCATCCTGGCCATGCACCGCTCATCTTTGTTCCTGAACAAAATGTGCCAGGGATATGTCATTGGATCCTTCCTAAACGTGGTCTTCACGGACAAACTCGGCTTCGGGAAGGTACTTACTCAGATTGCTTTCCAGCTACTTCGCGCTGAGCTATGACCGCCAGACCATCGTCATTGGTCTTTCTTCTCTGGTTGTTGGGTACTCCATACAAGCCGCCGCGCCGCCTTTCCCGCTCTTTGTTATCAGCTACGCAATCAATGGTTTGGGCCTAGCATTTCAGGTGAGTCAATTACTTCCGCAGTCGGACTGTGACTGACGCAGCGCAGTGCGCACAATCCATCGGCTATGTCGCCGCCTACAAAGGCGACTTCGACGCCGCGGGGCGCATGGGGTTCCTCAACGCGGCATACGGTACATACTACTGCTCCATATCAAAATTTGTACAGCTCACATCTCTGCACAGGCGTGGGGGGAAGGTGTTCAGTAGGACGGTTGTAACGGTCTAGAGTAATACTCACGTTAACGATCTACCCGTACAGAGTATTTGCACAGCCACAATCATAGCCTTTACCGCTGAAAAAGAGGCTGGAGCGGGACTCGAACCACGCCTCACGATAAGAAAACATAAGCATAATGTAGACAACTTAACCACTAAGGCAGATTGCTTTAGATAACAACCACATATTATATTATCTGTCTAGTGTCGCGTGCCCTAATATTCAAATGTACAGATCTATCAGTATCAGCCGTGAGACAGATCTATCGGTCACTGGATACTCTCATTTGCGTGCACACTGGTTGAGGTTGGGATGGGCTGGGTTGGGGTTGGGGTTGGCAGTTGGGTTGGGGTTGGGTTTAGGTTGAGTTGGCAGGTATATGTTTGCTCGGAAATGGGACTGATATATCGGTCTTTACACTGACCTTGGCATCTCCGAAATTCTCCAAGTCGAAGTGTTATCCCATTATATAAATACGGGTAAAGTTATATACATAGCCCTCTTGGTGCAGCGGCTCTAGCATATTTACTATCCTGCGACGTTGTGGGTTCAATCCTTGCCCAAGCCATTATTTTACTCGATTAATTCGGCTTGCGGCGATACGGATTCATCGGTCTCAGCATGAGATCGTTGCATCCGTACTACGGTGACACCAGCGCGTTAGCGCTGGTTGTGGCTGTGCAAATACTCTGTACGGGTAGATCGTTAACGTGAGTATTTCTCTGGACTGTTCCAACCGTCGTACTGAAGCGGCTCGTGGGGGCACTGTGCGCCCCGCTCGTCGGGACGCAGTTCGCCCGGCAGTACCGCTGGTCGTTCTACTACCTTGTCTCCCTGGGTCTCGCGCTCTCTAACAGCATTTTCCTCTCCGTGGTGTTCAAGTTCAAGCGCCAGGAAGGCGAGTAGTGCTACTGTCTCCGCAGGCATGGTTAAGGATACTTATGAGGAACGGCAGAATGCTTCGAGGAAATCGGACAGATCATTGAAAACGAAGACCAGAACAACGACAACAAGTACCGCCAGATCTTCGGCCTGAAGGCGGTCCACATCCTCGCGCTTTTCATCCTGATTTACGTCGGCACGGAGGTCACCATCGGAGGTCTGTGTCATGCAATGCTCATTCACTTTATGCCTGGTTCAATATAGCGTGCTGTAGGCTGGATCGTGACGTTCATCATCCAAGTCCGCGGCGGAGGTGCATCCTCCGGATATATCTCCGCGGGCTTTTTCGCAGGTACGTCCATCCCCCACCTATTCCCCGCCCCGCTCACCCCGCCCAGGCATGACCCTCGGCCGCACCGGCCTCCTCTGGCTCAACAAAAAGGTTTGCCCCACCCCACACCCACCCATCCCCATCTCCCCACCCACCTGTCTCCCACTCCCACTAACCCATCCCTAGGTCGGCGAGCGCACCATCATCTTCATCTACATCCTCCTCGCGATCGCGCTCGAATTCATCATCTGGTTCGTCCCCTCCTTCACCGGCGGCGCCGTCGCCATCGCACTCATCGGCACGCTCCTCGGGCCCGTCTACCCGCTCGCGATGAACCACGCGCGGCGCGTGCTGCCCGCGTGGCTGCTCACGGGCTGCATCGGCTGGATCGCGGGCTTCGGGCAGGCGGGGAGCGCGGTGCTGCCGTTCGTGACGGGCGCGATCGCGAGTGAGGCCGGGATTGCGAGTCTGCAGCCGCTGTGCGTGGTTTTTTTCGCACTCACTTGCGCGAGGGGTTTTGCTGATGCGTGGCAGGCTGGTGTCGATGATGGGGATGCTGGTGCTGGTGTGGGCGTTTGTGCCGCGGGCGCGGTCGCACGCGGATTGAGCGGGGTGCTTGATTCACGGTGTTATCCTTCGGATGCTTCATGTACTGTACTACCAGCGATGCAGAAAAAAGACGGTCCTGTTGTCGTACGCGCCGAACGCTCGACATCGACGCATCTCCCGGCCAAGTTGTCCCTAACATGAATCCTTGTCTGTGCGGGCCTTCGTTCGGATGGCTTCGACTTCGACTGAAGCCCAGACGCAGGTGGCCCTGAAGGCAGAAAATGTGAATACTCGTCTATTGTGCCTCAGACCCATTTCATCTGATGTTGGGGAAAGAGTTTGTTCCATGCGTACCCCGAGCTCTGCGGAACCTGCATTGTATAGGTGCAGGGCTTCTTTCTGTTCAGTAAACACAGGATGGATGATGAGCTTGCAGTAATTGGGGCAGCAGACACAGGAGGCACCCAGAACGTTTCAGACATCGCACAAGAGAGAACGGCAATCCACAAGACTCCATTCTATAAGCTCAACAGAGCGAGATCAAAAAGACAAATACAGCGGATATGTGACAGACGGACGGACAGATGCTGAGGACTGTATGTAAATGAAACGCCAACATGCAACATGGTGGAAAGAAGCAGAACGAGCAAAAATTACTAGACCTATGATATCAAGCAAATCAAATCAAAGAGAAGGGAAACACCAGGCGCGGGCCCGGCTCGTAAGTAATGCTACAAAGGGCTGGATACAGAACAGACAAAGATACACGAATGGTTCGGAGGGTTCGTTTGGGCGTTTTTGCGTGAGGAGACGTCGAGTGCGCAGCACGGAAGTCATAAGGAGAAATGAGTGTGGGGGTGCGCCGCACTTAGGCGCGGAGGGGGCGCCAGCTGCCGGTCGCGCACGCGCGGGGAGCCTTGGGAGCGGAAGCGGCCGCGGGCTTGGGCTTGCCGCCGAGCATGACGCCACCGGTGAGCACGGCCGTCTTGCCGCCATCGTACTCCGTGATCACACGCTTGCTCGTGTCGACGAACACTCGTGCAAGGCGCGCGCGCTCGCGGCGCGAGAGCTTCGTCGCGGTGGTCGACGTGGAAGCAGCCGAGGTGACGGACGTCGCGTCCGAGTCGGAGAACAGGCTGGCGGCAGAGCCGCTCGAGGTCGAGGAGCGCGAGCTCGGGCGCGAGGGCGCGGCGATCGCGGGGAAGGTCGGCGCGACGGGCGTGACGAACGTCGGCTCGCGGATCTCGTCCGCGAGCGCGGCGAAGAGCTCGTCCTCGCTCTCCGCGTCCGCCTGCTTGAGCTCCCGCATGAAGGCGCTGCTCGTCGGCTTCAAGCTCGCGGGCTTGAGGATGGCGCGGGCGGTCTCCTGCGTGCGGCGCGCGGCGGCGGCCTTGGCCTGCGCGGCGCTCTCGAGCTCGTCGGACCAGACGGTGTACAGCTGACCCGCGCCGATGCGCACGGAGATGCAGCCGGGGTCGACGAAGAGGTCGAACTCGAGGTTGCCGAGCGCGGCGCTCCATTCGGACCATTGGACGTTGGCGGCGCGGAGCGCGGCGTAGATGGGGCGGGGCGGGAGCGCGGAGGGGGAGAATGACAGGCAGCGACGGCCGGAGCCGCGGAGGGGCTCGCTCGGGACCCAGCTGGCGACGTAGTGCTTTGTGAGGTACATCTCGAGAGCGAGCTGCAGCTTCAAGAGGGTCGCGACGGGGTAGCGGACGATGAGCGGGCGCGTAATGTAGGCAATCGCGTGTGCGACGGTGACGGCGAGGGAAGTGGCGGTGGTAGTGGAAGCCATTGCGTGAGATGGAATTGGATATGCGTAAAGAGGACTGAAGTTCGTGTGCGTCAACGAGACCGAGGAATGGCAATCGACCTGCGATAAAGATGCGGGATGTGGGTGCTCGCGGAAGAGTCTAGGACGAGGGCAATGGATGCGGATTCGGACGTTGAAGGAGATCTAATGAGATGAAGTTGCAATGAAGAAGATGAATAGAGACTGTGGGCGGGTATTAGTGCATGTGCGACGAGGATATCTTTGAAAGACGACTCACCGAATGAAAGACGCAACGGAAGCAGAACAGAGGAGAGTACTGGGGAAGAGACTTGAAATGTGGATCGAAACCCTGGTAGTGAATCGTTATGGAGAACCAAGGCAGGCTTATATACGAAACCACAAAAGCAGGACAATGCACCCGCCCATTGTTGCCGCACAATTGTGCAGAACAAAAGAGAGTGAAAGAACAAAAGACAATGCACGCTCGGGCGCTTGCCGCCTATTGCCGCCTCGGGCGCCGGCGCTTACGTCCGTCTGCCCACTATTGTCTCCTCCAGCTTCCATCTCACCAGAGCTTTGTACACAATTATCGCGACACTTGTTTGCATGATGTCTGACATGCACGATTCTGAAAAGCGCGAAAGCTCTGGCTTCTAAGTGATCTTCTGATCAACTGACTGTCGCCAATGCGGTTATCTTGTTGTCTCGGTCTTCCCAAGGAAAGTTAACGATGGCGATGAGTCCATAACAGACAGCTGCAGCTCTACACATTTCTTCTTTGACCTTGATAAGGACAGGAATCCTTGTGGACAGCAATCGAGTCCGCTTCAGCCGAGTAACGACGAAAGCTGTCCGCGGAAGCGGTCTTATGCCCACAGCCTCAAAGCTCGTTGCCAGACGTTGCCTTGCCTGTACGTGTATGTTCGCGTATCGTGTCTCTAGTTGAAGTTGACACTGCATGCCACGCAGTAATTGGCAATTAACGAAGCTCAGCGAACGTCCACTTGGGACCCTTGTGGACCCTTGTGGACACGCGAAATTGCGCACGTCGCGCCTGTTACAAGCGCGCAGTGTTGAACAGGTCTATTACGACTGGGAACAGTCGAGCGATTCAGCAGCCTCTCATACAGGAACCTTCACGCTGATAACTGACGTTACGAAGACCGTTACTGTACATAGGGATCGAGTAAGTAATACAACTATTGGGCAAATATTAATCAAGACGTATCAAAGCTCTTTTGCTCGCCCAATCCAGAGCGCTGGGATCCTGAGCTCTGGAACATGAGTATCGATGAGAGAAATAACGGCACGATAATGCCCTCATCCACGGGGAAGCCTCATCTAAGTAGCACCGGTATCGCGACCGGGCCAAGCACAGACAGCAGCAGCCGTCGCACCGGCGGCAATGAGAGCGAGTCCTTAGCTCGATGCCAAAAAATCATTCGCTTCGTGAGTCAGAGCACAGAATTCGAAAATTTAATGCCAGAAATGGTCTTGCGACGGCGAATGCGGGAAGGCGCGAGCAGCGTTGGATCAGCGGTGCTGCATAGGGCATCTAGCCAATCGCCGCAAGAAATGCAAACTACATACTTACCAGGATAACTGGCTGTGCAGAACGCGCCTGTGAATAGAATAGCGCGTATACATGTTCTGCGCCATTAATCCTTGGCCCCGAGATACCCAGCGGGGATTGGCTGGGAATGGTTTCAGAGACACATGACGGGCCTGTACAGCCTGTGGAGCAGGAGGGAGTCGTAAGTCCGTGCGTTTACAGCGGACGAATATGATGATGAAAGGCAGCAAGGCAGCAAGTCGACAAGCGAAAGGAGCAAGCGGGAGCTTGATTTTCCGAGGTTTTCCCGGCGAGCAACGGCTTGCAACGACCGCGATTTAGAAAGTCCCTCTTGAAAATTTAATTATTCATGAGATGATCTGTGCGTCTTCTCGATCTTCGTCTTGGCAGAGCTTACGCTGACGTGTCCTGCGACGGTTAGTCGTGCTCTTAAAAGCTGAACGCGTTCGAATGGTCAGGCTGAGCAACTGCCATGGCCGCTACAATCGCCACTCAGAATGGAACTATGACATCAGCCGTGTCCAACCCCCATGAAAGCTTGGAACCGAACGTATCGCGACTTTATACTCACACATCTTCCTCAAGAGTTTCCCTTCACAAAGCACACAACGGCGAGGATGGAATCGAACTTGCCGAACTTGATAACAAGCCGGACTCCGCGTTGCAGGAATCCAAGGATGGTGCGGAAATAGAAGGCATTTCGGCGGAAGAACCACCTATCACACCAGCGAAAGGCAACCAAAAGCTCAAAGCGAACATACAATTCGCGTCCTTGTGCTGGACTCTGTTTCTTGCTGGGTGGAATGATGGAACTACGGGCCCCCTGCTCCCCAGGATGCAGGAGGTATACCATGTAAGTGGCGGCCATTCTGCGAAAGTGTCGTCGTCTGAATTTGTGTATCATGCCATAGGTCGGGTTTGCCATCGTCTCCCTGATCTTCGTCTTCAATTGCGTGGTGAGTCTCCTATAATGCTGCCCATGAAGAGCGCTCATGTTCACCCAATCAGGGCTTCGTCACCGGATCCATATCCAACATCTGGCTAACAGATAAACTCGGCTTTGGCAAGGTACGTACCGTCGAAAGCTACCTGGTTCGCATGAGCTTAAAGTCTCCGCATCCATATAGACAATCGTCCTAGGATCGGCAGCGCAGATGATCGGATACTGCTTCCAATCTCCTGCTCCTCCCTTCCCTGTCTTCGTTATGGGGTACTGCATCAATGGTTTTGGTCTCGCATTGCAGGTACTCGTTACTTTAGCATCTATGTCTGGCCATCACCTTATCTCGAGAATGCCTAGGATGCACAAGCGAATGGCTTCGTCGCAAGCTACAGGGACAATGCGGCCACAAAGATGGGGATTCTTCATGCCGTGTACGGTAAATCCTGTTCTATCTGCTGCTGCCATCATGTCCCTGGCTCATGTTTCACCTGTAGGACTGGGAGCTCTGGCTTCGCCGCTCGTAGCAACACAGTTTGCACAGGCATCCCATTGGTCGTTCCACTACCTCGTCTCCCTCGGTATCGCCTTCTCTAACACTGTCTTCCTGGCTTCCGTCTTCCGCTTCCAGACACAAGATGGTATGTGTATATGTGTTTCTCCGGCTTCTGAATGTTGTTGATGGAACTTCGGCGATGGCAGCGTGTTTCGCGGAGATTGGTCTGCCTCCCGCCGAGCAGGGCACGAGCGAAGACAGCAAGTATTCGCAGATTTTCAGGCTCAAGATCGTGCATCTCCTCGCATTCTTCATCCTGGTTTACGTCGGCGTGGAGGTCACCATTGGAGGTACGCCATGACGACCGCGTCGTTTGGTGTATCATATTTGACGCTGCGTTGTTGTGTGTAGGTTGGATTGTAACGTATATCATTCAAGTGCGCCACGGCGGGCCGTCATCGGGTTACATCTCTGCGGGCTTTTTCGGAGGTGAACATGCAACACGAGATGATTGTCGTGTATTGATACTAATATTTCGTGCAGGATTGACACTGGGTCGCGTCGCCTTGCTATGGGTAAATAAGAAGGTACTATACCCAGCATATGATGCCGTCATCTTACTAACACCGTCCTACCCAGGTCGGCGAACGCCTCGTCGTCTTCATCTACATCCTCCTCGCCATCGCGTGCGTCTCCTCATCCACCGTCCCTCCTCCCTCTCACATCTTCTCCATCTGTAGGTTGGAGCTCGTCATTTGGCTCGTGCCTTCCCTCATTAGCGGTGCCGTCTCCGTCTCGCTCGTTGGCGTGCTCCTGGGGCCCGTATACCCCATCGTGATGAACGAGGCGTCGCGCATCCTCCCGCGCTGGCTGCTCACGGGTTGCATCGGCTGGATCGCAGGCTTCGGACAGACGGGCAGCGCCATCCTGCCGTTCATGACCGGCGCCATCGCGAGCCGTGCGGGGATCAGTAGTCTGCAGCCATTGTGCGTCTTCTCGTCTTCTGTTATCTGGACGCTGCTGATTATTATATGATTGCGCAGATTGGTGTCGATGATGGGCCTGCTAGTCGTTCTATGGGCGTTGGTGCCGAGAGGGCACTCGCGCGCGGATTGAGGGCGCGGCATCGACGATTGTGTTGCGGATCTACATGGACTTCAAAGAGCCTCACGACACTGACTAGTTTATGGATTTCATACGAGCTGTTTGACTGACTGAAAGTCAGTTACTCTGGCCGTCGAAGCGCTCTCCGTAGAGGTACGTCTTGTCTGTATGCTGATCCGGCAGGATATGCTCGCAGGACTTAAATACAACGCGACCTAACCGCTGGTCACTATGGTAGGCGGTTTTATTCGGTCCCCCCTTGGCGTTCTGCTCATGCACGAACATTGGACATCTAGGGTGCCAGTGAATCATCGCGACACAAAGTGCGCGTGGACTCTTCCACTATTGATTGAATAATAAGAACAAGAAATGATGCATATCGTTGATGCCAGCGTGCATTTCGTAGATCATAAATTGAAGATGAGCTGTTCAAGATACTCTGTGTGAAGGAGAAAAACGAAACTGCGTCGGATACCGCTCCCCTCTGCGAACTCGTACTTGAATGGATCCACGATTGAGTCAACTCTAATATTTGAAACGAGACTAAATCACTAACATTAGTCGCCATAGCTTCCGCTGATACATCGGCCGTTTAGAATCTCGTTCGATAGTGGGTTCGTGCGCTCTCTTGCATGGTCTTCAAAAATATGACTCCCATTCTCGGAGCACACGCATGCCCGCATTCCCATTCGTTCCCTTGTCCGCAGTCGACCTACAGTACACGCCAGGGTGATTGTTATATTGGCGCTCAGCTTTTGCTTTCATTTGACGGTATGTTGACTCGTCCTCCATTTTTCCCATATGACTCACGTCCTCGAATGCCTGGTCTGGCCATTCACAGTCGCTATCGGCTCAATCAAATGCACTTCCGTTATATCTCTTTGATAACCGTGCTCGGTCATATCGGCCTCCACCAGCGCCCCTCTACCTATTTCGGTTCTCGATACCAAATTGTTTCATGATACAGTCAGGATCTTGTTCCCAAGGTCTCGTGGTGGGAAGAACCTCGCATATTTTAAGTAGTTCAGGTCTGACGAGATGTGCAGGTGCCATCTTGTATCTCTACAGATCCTGCAATGTCACAGTACGCCCATCTGTCCGTTGTTGACCTAGAGTTCGCAGAGGCTTCTGCACATTTGCCGAAGAGTGACCCTACGGACGACATCGCGGAGATGCGGCGGCGCTTCGACAGCATGATAAAGTGGGGGCACGAAAACAACAAATTACTTTCCACTCCCGGTGAGATTTCCGTATGTTCGTATGGTTCTCACCAGAAACTGAGATTCCTTAGCATCTGAACTTCGCGTCGAGGAACACAAGGTGCCTGTCGACGGCGGCGAGATCACTGTGAGATGCATGATTCCCACGCCGACTGGAGGGAGTGCCGGTCCCTTCCCTCTCCTCGTCAATTATCATGGAGGAGGTGCGTTTGATCTGGAATCTACCTTCTCACCCGTCAAAGCTAATGCTTCAAAAGGCTATGTTGTGGGCGGCCTAAGCACGGATGAACCCTGGCTGCGACAAATCTGCGTCGAGCAACAGGTCTCTGTTATAGATGTCGATTACCGGTACGTGTGTCGGTACTCTTTATGCCGGCTACGTACCTTACTTTGCCCGTGCCACAGGCTCGGGCCAGAGTTTCCTTGGCCGCACTCACACGAAGACTCGTACGCGGCGCTGAAATGGGTGCGGCACATTCGTAGCTTGCTTACACCTCGCTCTTAAATGGCAACGTTCTCGGTTAACAAGGCCGCAGAGAATTATATTCTCCTTCATGCAGATTTATCTAAAGGATTCATCATCTGCGGAACATCTGCCGGTGGTGGCATCACAGCAAGTTTAGCACTGCGTGCCCGAGATGACCCATTCTTCGAAGGACGATCCTTGACCGGCCAGCTTTTGCAGATACCCGGGATCATCTCTCCGTTCAAAGTTCCAGACAAGTGAGCAGGCTTCATTTCTTTTCTCTACGGGCATTTCAATGTGAATATCTACAATCAACCTAGATTCAAAGGAGAGCTGCTCTCCATGGACATGCCCTTGGATCCTAGATTTTTGGACAAGCACAGCAGGTTGCAATTCTACGGTGAGTTGAAGCGGCGTCAAATGATAAATGACCGGCTTTGACATACGTCTTCACAGAGTTGTGGAAACCAGACACAAGCGACATCAACACCTGGGCCCTGCTCCATCCTAACCACGCGGGCCTCGCGCCGGCTGTTTTTCAAATCTGTGGAGCGGACCCTCTACGCGATGAGGGACTCTTGTACGAGAAATTACTCAAGGAGGCAGGGGTTCAGACTAAACTCAATGTGTATGTAGACCGCGCCTTATATCACTGACTTCTTTCATTGACGGATGCTTCTAGTTATCCCGGAGTGCCACATGGGTTTCATGTGGTTTTCTCACAAATTACACTGGGGAAGCGATACCACCAGGACCGCAAAGAGGGTCTTCGTTGGCTGTTGAGCGGTGCAGTATAAACATTGGACTGGCATGATTTGTGCGTGGTGGTCGCTGACCGACTCGTCCATGCGGAATGTCCTTGAGCATGTACAGTACGTACGATAAGTATGCAATGAAACCTTTCTCAGAACGCAGCACGTCGCCAAAGTCGAGCCTTGGCCTCATCTCGTGGCGCCTAGACATAAGCACCGGCAGCATTACAGCAATCTACAAGGGGGGAAGTCATTGCAATAATCGAATTGCCCCGCCGCGGAATTTCGAGAGACGGGTAAAGACGGGTCATCAGCCTACGGAATGTCCCGCACACTGATCATTGTAGCAACCTTCAGAACTTTTTGCTGCCGCAGTGATGCTCGGGCGTCGTATGTTACGTTGACCTCCATCGACGTATCACCATTATTTCCTCTTGAATTTTGCTAGCTTTTAGCATGGTTTGCATCTGAATGTGTCACCTCCTTTGAAAACAGTTCAATGAGTGCCTGTGAGTGCTGTTCACGGGGCACATTAAATACTTCTACATACTAACACTGGGCGTCTGATCGGAGTACAGGATCAATATTTGGAACACACGACTCTAGGGGGCTGCTCAATTCTGGGATGGACACTAGCCGATTGTCACGGATCGCTCCATTTCTCTCCGCCTTCTTCTCTGCCATCAAGGCATCGCGTCGGTCATGTGCTCCAGCAGCCCCATCACATGTTCACTTCCTCACATGACCTGGGGCTATCCTTCACCCATGCCCTTGTTCCCCTTTGGGACATCCTATTGTTCTCCCTCCCATTGTTCTCCTTTTGGCCACCATTGTTCTCACTCTATTGTTCGACCCGTTATGGTGTCCATTGTTCTTTTCCCATCGTCGTCCCAGTACTTATAGGCTCCCTGTCGCTCGCCTATTTCCCTAGATTGTCCATTTCGTCTGTACCGTACTGTACCTCCAATACAGGTCACTGCGCTGCTAGTCGCTCTCTGCTCTCTCGCTCCCATCATCGCTGGTGACTTGGGTGGTTCTCTGCTGTCTACGACCGAGTCTTGACACCTGGACAATCTCTCATACACCTGCCTCACCTCCCTACTATCGCCCATCATACCTTTCTTCTTTGAACCCTTCACCGCCGACATCTTCACCGAATCTCGACATCCATTCCATCAACCTCATCTTCCCTTCCCCATCGCCAACACCATCGAGGGCAGTGCACTCATCCCCCTCCTCCGCTATTGTGCTGTGAAGCGTTGGGAAGCCGAAGGAGTTTGGTTTCGATTGAGGTCGTGGAAACCACGTGTAGGTGCTATCTCCATTGCCTTATACGTTCGAATTTGAGTTTCCTTTGACGTTGACTTGCAAGAATTCATGTTTGGTGCCTCGGACATCGCTTACCACTGTCGCCAACCCAACCGAGGATCCCCTGCAAGTATCCTGCCATCGACCTCGTTCCCCTTTTGCACACTAGGTCTCTTCACCCCTGAACCCTCGCCTGAGCCTGTGTGGGCCAGAGAACGCCTCGGCCACCGATTCCTCAGAACCCCATACTCAGATCCCCTGTACCCTCGTGCTCTTGGTCGTCGCCCAGTCGCGGCTGACTTCCTCTAGACCTCACCATTGATCCCACCGACCCCCGTTTCCAGACCACTGAACCCTACCCACTTGGCATCTTTGCCTCGCTCGACGAATACTTCATCTACACCCTTTCCGGCATCGTTCGAGTAGACTTCGACACTCCGGACGAGGACAACGACGGTCCTGCACAGTGGTACTTCGCTGATCGTGACGACCAGGAGGACCTCGAGCTTAACGACTTCGACGTCGCAGCTACAGAACATCACCGTCAACACCCCGCTACCCCACCGCTTCCCACCATTGCCCTTTCTAGCGCAGATTCTCCCCCTGCTCGCACCACACCACTTGTTGTTCCCCCAGGTATTACCTTCAACCCGGTAACCAACAACTACTACGCGTACTGCTCCGACACCAATCGGCTTGTAGTCGGTTGGCGACCCAGCCTCGTAGACGAAAGTGACCTGTGGTTTTGGCAGGCCAGTACCCTCTTCTTAACTGCTGCAGAACTTGCACTCTCTCAGGCAGTTATAGAGAATCTCGCTCAGCAACAAGCTACCCGCCTCGATACCCTTCGGGCCCCACCAGCACCACCTGTTTCAACGCCTACCCCAGTACTAGTCCCCTCACCTGCTCCACCCGTTGCCGCTGTTGCATCGACATCCACTGTCAATGTCAAACCAATCATCGCCCCAGCCCCCCCTGTCCAACCGTCCATCGACATGTCCAACCCGGAGATCGGCGTCAAACCTGCTCCCTTTGAGGGAGATCGTTCCAAGTCCAAGGAATTCCAGCTGCGTATTCGCTTATTCCTTCGTGCCAACCCTGTCAGGTATAAAGAGGATACCGCCCAGATCTCCCTCTTTCTTGACCTCTGCCAGGGCCCCATTGCCGGCCAGTGGGCCACCCAGCGTGTTGAGGAGATCCTTGAGGATGACGATCTCGTGGCTGCAAACACATCTCCAGCTCATGTTCCCCGTTACGCCAACCTCACCGCCCTTCGAACTCGCTTCAACTTGGACTTCTCCCCCCTTGATGACTCCAAGGACGCCTCCCATGCTATCCAGACCCTCCAGATGGGGACGCACCCAGTAGTCGACTACATCACCGAGTTCGAGTCCTTCGCTCCTCGCACTGGCTACAACGATGTGGCCCTGATCGATTGGTTCCTGCATGGCCTCAACAGCGCCTTGCGGGATGATTGCCAGCGCAGCTACCCCACGCCCACCACCCTGGTTGAGTGGAAGGCACGGGCCCGTGACAGGAATGCTGCCTACCTCATGCGCACCCGGTTCCAGAGTCCCCGCCCTACAACTGGGTGCACCCCGGTGAGCACTCGCTCCCCTCAGTCCACATCTACTGGCCGATCCCGCACAGTTGCTGCTACGGGTGCCCCACTGCCCAAACTCTCGGAGCCTGACCGTGAGCGTCTCAGGCGTGAGGGCGGTTGCTTCCGCTGCCGCCAGAAGGGCCATGGTTTCCGCGACTGCCCCCTCAATGCCGACTCCAACCCCCGTGCCCCAATCCCTCGTGTCCGAGCACTAGAAACCGGCTCTGCCCCGGGAGTAGCTCCAGAAGATGCAGCCGCCGCCCTCGCTGTCCCTGCCATCAACAGGTCCATTGCCGACTTATCGTCGCAGTTGAAGGACTTGAGCGAGGAACATCTGGAAAAACCGAAGTTGCTACCATTGGCTACAGTAGCAATCTGTAGTCTACGGTAGCTACCTGTAGATCCTATAGTACTCGTAGTACTCGTAGGAACCTCCCCTTCTACGGTGGCTTCTGTAGTGACCTGTAGTGAGGATCTTTCTACTGTAGAAACCAAACATGTTATAGTAGTTCCACAAACTCAAGCATAGACTACTAATGTTAGCAATTTATTTCACACAATATTAATAAATCAGATCATTCAATATTCTCATTGTTGTATTAACTACAAAAAAACTAAGTACTCTAATCTATACTATTACAACCCATCTATGTATATAAGAGAGGCATGCAAAGGTGCAGGGTACAGGCATGTAGATGTGCAGGTGAGCATGTGGGCAGGCAGACATGTGGGTGGGCAGGCGAGCAGGTGAGTGAGTGAGCAGGCAAGCGAGTGAGCAGGCAAGCGGGCAAGCAAGTGCAGATGAGCAGGCAAGCAGGTGAGTGGGTGAGTAAGTGAGCAGGTGGGTGAGCAAGCAAGCAGGCAGGTGGGTGAGCAAGTGGGCAGGTGGGTGGGTGAGCAGGTGGACAGATGAGCAAGTGAGTAGATAGGTGGGTGGGCAAGCATGTGGGTGGGCAGGTGGACGTATACATCAGTACTGAAGCTTCTAAGATACAAACAAATTTACTTACCTTTTACGTTCTTGTTGCCACCTCTTGCACCCAACTGGCTTGAAAAGAAATGAGAAGCCAAGAAAAAAAGACTTACAATAATATAAGAGAAAAAGAAAGAGAAGAAAAAAAGGGATGAGAAGAGAGAGTAAGGAGAGAGTGAGGACAAGTGGTAAAGACGACGCGCGTTGCTGGCAAGTCCTGAGGCCAAACAACACCAAAGGCAGAAATCAGATTGCCATATTTGGCAATCTGGTTTCTGCCCCCTTGCAGAATACGTCGTAAGTTACACCGTCGTAAGTTACACTATTTACAAGTTTTTTTTAAACATCTAGTAATGCTAGTTCTACATCAACTTATGTTTACCTTGTACTGGCAAAAATAAGATTGCTATATTTGGCAATCTGTCTTCCTTAGTTGCATGTGTCGCAGCTGAAAGGGGCGTGGGAGAGTGTCCGGGTCCCCCTGACAGATCTCCCTTTCTCTTCTACAAAGATCAATTCTTATCCGATTAGCACGTACCTAGTACCGTTCGAACCGTGTGGTTCGTCTCTTTCGAACGGTGCCCTATACGATGTGATAGGTTGACTATTGAAGGCACTATAGCCCGAACACTATGGGTGACCTTTAGTAGATACAAAAAGTGGCATAGTGCCTTGAATACTGCACGCACCACAAATCTGATTGGACCTTCTGAAAGCTCTAATCAATTGCGTTCGGACAAGCCCTCATGCCCCATGATAGGGGCAGAACTCGTCCCATAGGGGCAAAATCTCTGAAAATGGAGGTCAAATATTGTTTCAGGCCTATCTCAACAACGAGAGAACGCACCGCTAACGTTTCAACTGTTCTGGAAAGCGGTTGATCATAGCTTTCGAATGGTGTCATGCATGACCCGATATGAGAACTTCTAAAAATCGCCCCTCTAAACAAGAATGGGCTGTATCATAGCAAATAATGGACATACCGCAGACGTTTTTGGCGTGTTGGAAAGAGCTCATCAAGAGCTTTCAAACGCGCCATCATGCGACCTGGTAGCTGCAAAACTGGAGCCACTAGAATGAAATCCCTAAAACTGTCAGCAAAAACATGTTTCTGGAATATCGTTACAACGAGGAAACGCACCGGAGACGTGTTTAGTGTTCCAGAAAGCGGTGATCTGTACCTTTCGAACGCATGTACATACATGCAAGTCGGTGCACTTCTTGGTACACAACATCGAAATCTAGGATATAAAATAGTCAGTTAGAGCATCAATCACACGTACCTTTTGATAACTAAAATTGCTGATGTGCTGTTGAACTTCCTAGAAGATGTTAATGAGAATTATTTGAATACACTCACATTTTTTTTGACTTGTGCTTTGCTTGCCCTAGGACACAAATGCAGAGTGAGGAGCTGCAAGAGACGCGCTACATGTGTATGTGACATGTCACTTGTGGTGACAGTACGTGAGTCATCAAAGAAGTCAAACTATATGAAAAACACAAGCACAAGTTTATTTTTCAGAAACATTCAAGAAATATAATGAATTGAAAACATAGTATAACTATAGAGAGCTACAGAAGGCTACCGTAGAATGATATGAGCTACAGTATCTGCCGAAGAACACCGGTAGTTACCATCAGTGCTTCTATAGGCACATCAGTGCTTCTGTAGGCACATCACCTGATTTAATGAAACTCCGGTTTTTCCTGATGAAGAGAGGGAAGAGGCAAAAGCTGCATTAAAGGATATGGTTGAGGGTTTTTAAAGCGCCCCCCGGTCACGTCATCCATGGGTGGCAAGAAACATTTCTTTGATCCGTCGAATCGCTTCTCTGTACTATCCGACCCCTGTGAGCAATCGTATCCATCGTCCTTGCGCATGTCCGCTATCACGCCCAACCGTCAGACACCGTCCATTATGCTCCAGGCCAAGATTATCACTACCCCGATCAAGAAACAAATCGACGCTGAGGCACTTCTCGATAGTGGTGCAGAAGGCATCATTATGCACCCTGAGTTTGCCAAAAAACACCAGTTCCCCCTCAAGAAACTCCCTAAACCCTTTCCCGTTCGCAATGTGGACAACTCCGAAAACATCATGGGCTGGGTCCGCTATTCAGTCAACCAGAACATCCGCATTTATGCCAAGGACTCGACGTCCTTCCATGAGGAGACAGCTGAGTTCTATCTCGTTGACATTGGCGACTACGACATTATCCTTGGGACCGATTGGTTACAGGAACACAACCCTGAAATTGATTGGGTCTCTCATCGTGTCGACATGACTCGCTGCCCTCCCTCTTGCACTCTGAATAAACCCCCGGTCAAGAACCTGTCCACTCGCACTGAACGCCGCCACTCAGCCCCTCATCCACCAGTCCTCAGTGCTGCTGCAGTACTGCTCCCCCCACCTTGCCCCCCTCCATTGCTCCCACAGCCCCCACCATTTGTCGCTGCCCCACTTCCCAAATACGTGATCCCCGCTCGCCGAGTCCAAGGTGTCCGCCTTCGCCGCATCCACCTGTCCAAAGTCCCTGCATGTCTATTCACCGAGGACGATGACCCCCGACCTAATGTCGATGACGACTGGGTTGAAGAGGGCCTTCATCTAGCTGGTGTTCTCCCCGACTGGGACACACCACCCCCACCAGATGACGACCCCGACTATCAACACACCATCCGTATCCGTCGCTCTTTCACCAATGCTCAGAAACTGGCGGAGCGTGTGGCCACTCGTGTTGCAGAGAAGTCATTTGCTGAGATGGTTCCCCCTCAGTATCAGGATTTCCAACCTGTCTTCGACGAGGAATCCTCCCATCGCCTCCCCGAATGTCGCCCTTGGGATCACGCCATTGACCTGAAAGATGGTTTTGAACCCCGTTCATGCAAGGTCTATCCCATGGCTCCTACTGAGCAAGAGGACCTCGATTCATTCCTTGATGACCAGGTCAGGAAAGGCTACATCTGTCCTTCCAAATCCCCTATGGCGAGTCCCTTCTTCTTTATCAAGAAAAAGGATGGAAAACTACGCCCCGTCCAGGACTATCGCACCCTCAACAAAGGCACCATCAAGAATGAATATCCCCTGCCCCTCATCTCTGAACTTGTGGACAAGCTCAAGGGTGCCAAAGTCTTCTCCAAGATGGATGTTCGTTGGGGTTACAACAACGTTCGCATCAAGGAGGGCGATGAATGGAAAGCCGCCTTCAAAACCAACCGCGGTCTCTTCGAACCCCTGGTGATGTTTTTTGGTCTTACCAACTCCCCTGCCACGTTCCAAGGAATGATGAATGAACTTTTCAAGGATCTCATCGATACGGGCAAAGTCGTCAAATACATGGACGATATCCTCATTTTCACCGAAACCCTCGAAGAACATCGCGACCTTGTGCGCAAGGTCCTCCAACGCCTCCAGGACAATGACCTCTTCCTCAAACCAGAGAAGTGCTCTTTCGAGCAGCCCTCAGTTGAGTTCCTCAGTCTCATCGTCTCCCATAACACGCTCGCCATGGACCCCGTCAAGGTTGCAGGCATTGCTGAATGGCCTGCCCCTCGTAACGTCAAGGACGTCCAGTCCTTTGTTGGCTTTGGCAACTTCTATCGACACTTTATCCAGGACTTCTCCAAAGTCGCTCGTCCCATGTTTGACCTTACCAAGAAAGACCATCCTTGGGCCTGGTCTGCTGAATGTCAACATGCCTTTGAGGCTCTTGAAGCTGCGTTCACCTCGTCCCCAGTCCTTATCATGCCTGACCCGTCCAAACCCTACCTGGTTGAGGTTGATGCCTCAGACTATGCCACAGGAGGTATCCTATCCCAGCGCGGGGAGGACGAGCAATGGCACCCTGTTGCTTACATCTCCAAGGCCTTCACCGCCCCCGAACGCAACTACGACATCTATGACAAGGAACTCCTGGCCATCATCCGCGCCCTCGAAGCCTGGTGCCACTACCTGGAAGGTTCTCCCCATACTGTGGAGATCTGGACTGACCATAAGAACCTGGAATACTTCAAGTCTGCCCAAAAGCTGAGTCGTCGTCAAGCTCGCTGGGCTCTCTTCCTCACTCGTTTCGACTTCACCCTGATCCACAAACCCGGTATTCGAGTCGTAGTTCCACTTTTTTTCACAAACCAGTGATAGTTATCGTACAACCTTAGTGTATATTATCACACACAATTTCACACCCTGTCAACTTTCGATTGACAGCCTGTTTATTCTCGCATTGACAGGCTGTCAATTTTCGTTAACAGACTGTCTACTACTCAATTACAGGCAGTCTTGTAACTTATAACAGAGCAGCGCGGGAGCTTACCGGGGGTGCTGGGGGAAACCGCATACGGCGCCCCGCGCGTGCCGGCCGCCGGATGGCCCGCGTCTGCCGGCGGCGCTGGGGGGCGGCGGCGCAGCATTGGGCTAGGGGCACGCGGCGCTGGGGGCGCACGGCGCTAGGGGTGCGCGGGGCAGGGCAGGTGCGCGGGGCAGGGCAGGTACACGGGATGCTGCTGGGGGGCGGTGTGGCATGGTGCGGGTGGACAGGGCTTGGGGTGTGCGGGGCTGGGGACGTGCGGGGCTGGGGGCGCGGTGCGGCCGCATGGGGTTGCGCAGGGCGGCGCGCGCAGCATGCCGCAAATAGCGAGCATGCCTAGCGTCGGCATGCAGCACACCACGAATACATGCGCGGCAGGCGCGCGCAGACCGAGCATGGTGCACGGCGGGCACCCGCAGGCCACAGCATGGTGCACGCTCCGGCGGCCCATAACGGGGCATAAAAGCTCAGAGGCTAAGCACGCCGCGAGCCCACAGGGCACACCGGCAGCATTCGCACACCACCAGCTAGCGCTGCGCACATAGCGAGCGGGTGACAACAGTGCCCGTGCACAAATTAGGCGGGGTAGGTCTGTACGCACATGGCGGACGCGGGCCAGTTGAAGGCGGACACTTCCGGGCGTGGTCGGGAATGCATCGTGCAAACCGGGCCGAGCTGAGATGCAGCCTCGTGTCGGATCACGTGCGTGGCTGCACATCACGAGACTTCAGTCTTCAAAAATCTGCCAAGTCAGTCAGTGGAAGCAGATGGGGAAAAAAAATCATATAATGTCCGAGCGGTCTCATAGCATGTTGCGTAAGATGATATCGTAGGTAAGAGCTAACCAAGATCGTCTTGAGCGGCGTCCCCATCTCTCGAAACGACGAACAGAGATGTAGGAAATGCAGATGAGAATATCGTCGATGTCGAGGATGGCAGCGGAGAACGGTAGCGCGGGGTCCATGGTGGCTCCAAGTTGAAGCTGTCGAGGAGCGGGAGCCATTGGTATGCAAACGAAACAGCTAGAGCCTCCTTCATAGCAGCTTTCTTCGCTGCGTATGCCATGAGCCCACTCCTCAGCCCGATATCGGCCTGGACGCGATTCGTCGCACATCGGCGCCAGTTACTTGCATCCGACTCGAAAGATAACAGAACACGACCCATCTCCTCTTGGATCGCAGCGACTTCCTCCGCCCACCGAAGCGACCGAGCGCGCATTTTCGCCCATTCAACCCGAGAGCTGGCATTGAAGACTTCCTCACACCCATCCTCATCCTCACTGGATGGCACCTTGGGGGTGAGCCAGATCCACGACGGCTCACGCCGCCCTTCGCTGCGCTCGTCCTCCTCACGACCCGGGCCTCGAATGTCGTCCGTCTTCAACTTGCGCAGGCGCACACTCCAGCGGCCGCCCGGTTCCAGTGCGAGCAGAGCTCCGTAGGCGGAGTTGTACCGTGCATGAGTCCGACGAATGCGAGCATTTAGTTGATCAAACACAGTGCGAACGCGCGTGTTCGGTTTGTTCCCAGTCCCAGAAACGTTGAGGAACTTGAAGTCATAGACAGACTGCATCGTCCGCCTAAGGCGACGGATATCATCCAGAGCGTCGTCCGCTTGCGCTTCGCGAAGGCGGAGCTCTATCTGACACAACACTTGCATGCTGTCGCTGATATGGTGGGGGGATGATAATGAAGAAGGGAGGAACAATTCCATGTTCTCAGCATCCTGCGCGGGGCCGTATACGTCTTTCGAAGCATCGTCGGTTGTGTTGTCCTCGTCGTCATCGATCTCTTCATGCAAGCCAGAGATCGTCGGAGACCAGGTGCGTAGTGCGGCGACAGTGGGCATATAAATATCTTGGGCCGATCGCCACAAGATAATGCGACGCATCAGCGCGGTGCGCTTCTTCCTGACCTCCGACATTTCGAACATTGCAGACGACGACTTGATGTACTCCACTCGATGCTTCAAGGATCGCCTTCGAGACTATGAGCACAACCTTCTCACAAGACAGATAAGCAAAACTTACTGTAGATCTTCGAGCTCCAGACCAGTCTGCAGAAACGCGGCAGGCGTCAGCTCGTGCACTGATAACCGACCCAGCGCAGCGGCCTCCTCGTCTTCTTTCTGCAACTGAGCCTTCACGGCGTTGTATGTAAGGCCTGTAGTGCGTCATCAGTACACATGAGGCATCACATAAGCGAGAGACTTACTGGACTTAGGCTCTGCGTAGGGATCGGGTTTCTTTTTGTTCTTCTCCCAAGCCAGCACCATCGCTAACCAGCCGTCGGTCACCTCCGCCGGGAAGGTCTTATGGTAGTCGTTAAATGTCCGCGCAGTCTTCGCACTCCACATAATAGCTTCGCGCAAGTTCCTCTCGAAGAGAGTACCTATAAACAGTGTTAACAAGAACAACATGAGCTGAAGATAATGCAACGTACCAAAATTCACCACTTTTTTCCAGTTCCACGTATTCCAGTGGTCATTCAGGACCTCATGACGTGCGCCTGGACCCATCTCCCTAGTGCTCACAGCGACACCATTGATATGGGCCCATTCCGATTCGACACCTTCGCCATACGAACGACCCGCACCATGCATGTAGTTGAGCGAGTACACCGATTGACAGGAGTCACCATGGGCCGGGAGATGAAACTTAGGAATTGCTGTTCGAATTTGGATTTCCTGTGGGTCGAACTGCACGCTTTGTGGAAATTGAAGCATGCGAGGGATCAATCGCTTCGACCACTGACACACGATATCATAAATGAAGCCGCGACGCCTGTGCTCCAAGCCAGCTGTAGAAGAGAGGGCAATGTAGTCCATCGTGACATACCTAACATATGCATCAGCATCATACTCATATAAAGTAAGGTAAGCACTCACTTCTCGCCTTTTTGAAGGTCAGCGACGCCAAGCTTGCGCACGAACGAATGGCGCCCACACACAGCAGCACCAACACCAGACGTGATGTACCCAGCAGTCTTCAATGTATTTGCTTTGAGGAGCGCAGCAAATTGGGAGTTACAGGTGCTAGTCTGTGATACGGTTATGTTAGTAGACGACCATATATGCATAGTGAATCGAACAAACCTCATGTTGCTCATTGTGCGACGCAAGAACTTCCTGATACGCATTCTCTTCGATGAAGTATGCCCATCCCGGCGCCAGTTCGATATCTTGAATCCCGCGATCTTTAAGCTTCATTTTGAAGTTTCCGTCGAGTGACACGATGTCCTCGTACAACCACCTGCACCAAGATCAGTTACAATAATGGAAAGAAGGAGAAAAACTCACTGTTGATCTTCGGGGACCTCTTTCCAGTTCTCTGGAAGGTTGTGGCCCGGCCGCGGGCAAGCAGGACACTCTACGGCAAGAGAACCCGGCGTGGTAGCACGAGCGCCCCCGGGATCATGGCCACGCCCTGCGCGTTTCAACATGAAAAGGTGGCGCCATTGGCGCATGACAAGAGCAAACTGCTTATACCGTGACTACGGGCATGTCAGAAACTGGGAACGGATAATAAGGAATTGCACTCACGCCCGGTTTGTTTAAGCCAGTGTTATCTGTCAAATGCTCAATGCCGAGGTAGAAGTCATACATGTTGGTCTTGCCCTGGAGCGACATCTCATGAAAGAGGTCTAAAGCGTCGAAGGTAAAAGCAGTCGATGGCGTTGATGGCGTCGCCGGGAACCACCCGGCACGAAGCAGTTGAACAAAGTTCTGAGTGCCACTGGTGTCTTCGAAACATCGACAGAAGCTGCAGGACACGACGTGGAAGCCATTCGTGTGCATGACAAGTAGACTCTGAACAGTGCCGGCAGGTAATGGACAACACAAGCCCTCATGTCCGAGGTGCACGATCAACCCGAGGGTGCTCAACCATGCTCTCTCGAAGAAAGAGCCATTCCATTTCTAGCAAAATAAGAGTCAGACATCGTTCCTGAACGTCAACTAGTGGACGTACCTCTATGCGATGAAGCGGAGTTCGGGCGTGATCGCGGACGATACACGCTTGGCAAATACATGTAGATGAGATGCAATCGAGGCAACGGTACGCCGCGTCGTCGACATTGCATGAGCTACAAGTGCTAGGCAATACCTGAGAACGCAACCCGTCGTGCCGTAGGAGTTCGTCGAGATACTGATCGCGGAATGGCAGCCATACCAGCAATTTTTTCTATCCGGGCGCGTTAGCCATGCAATCAGACGAACAAGTAACGCAAACGATACGTACCAAGTTCGAATTTCGACTTGGCTCTTTAATAACCTTCCCGACAGGTGTCGCTGTCGTCCCAGCCTCCGAAGGAGAGACTGACACGTTGTCGGAAAGTACTGACACGTTGTCGGAAGGTACTGACACGTCGCTGGACACGACTGGCACGTCGACCACGGACTCCAACCCGGATGGCACTGCAATACTGGTTGCATTGGGAGCTAGGGAGATTACATTCGTGTTGGCTTGCTGTCCACGCCGTCCACTAGCAAGCCGTCGAATTGTAAAAGACCGGGCAAGAAAATTGCGGTTGTTGTTGGAAGTGGAGAAAACAAGAGGTGTGGTTGGTGACGAAGGCGACGAGAGAGACGATGAAGAGGTCGACGGAACTGGAACGGAGGCTGCCACAATTAAACGAGGTTTCTTGCGTTGGGACATGGTGGGTGGAAGAGAATAGAGGTGTGAGCTGGCGCTGTGGCTGAAGGGCACATTGTCACTCCGTGACCTTCGTCACGCTCTGGGATGTACGTACGAGCTTAACTACACGAGTAAGACAAAGGGCTTTGCTTTCGAATAGGCTCAATAATATGCTAGCTTAATGGCAATGATGTGCTGTTAAACCGAATGGAGCTCGTAGTCTTAGACGGAAGTCGAATAATTTGATAAAGGGCCAGATATTTAGATTCAACAGCGTGACAATGTTGGCTGCTACTAACAGAAATCGAGCCTTGTAAGACAACGAGAAGCCCACTGTCTCTTCAAGAAAGTGGGCATTATATTTAGAGACAATGCTAAATTCGAATCTCATTTTTGCCTTAGGCTGTGATCGCAGAGGACGATACGAACGAAAAAGTTCGCAATGGACCCAGCTAGAGTGAATGACGCGCGGCATCTGCATGCCAATATCTCGCGCGGCGCTGCTGCTCGAAACAGTCTGGACATGCTGTACGAAGCACAATTGAAGAAATCTTTCATGAAACTAGTAGTCTGACATGGTCTAACTCAAAGGGACATTGTCAGATAGAAGAATATCGAGTATAATGTGAATTAGGACCGTTAAAAACGGGCAACAGAGCCAACCCAATCCAACCCTAGGCCTTCGTTGCAGTAACTGATGCCGCCAGATCATTCCAATTTGGCATTTCGGAGCATGCACTGCGAGATTCCCTCTAATACGAAAGCCTTAGCATAATGCATATATGCAGAAACACGTTCACAACTGTTGTATTTATCTATGTACTAGAACGGAATGACTTTGATGCCGCCCCTCTCAGCCGCCTGGTACCATGCCTCCAATGCCTCGGCTCTCGTCTTATAGCACTTGTGCGCTGCGCCCGGACACTTAGTTACGAAATGCGACATTTCCACCCTAATCACCACGCTGAGTATATTTGTTTCATTACGCAGACCTCGCAACTTACCAGTTTGCCCATATACCTATCTCGCGGCCTCTCGTAACTACATAGAAACGATTTTGTTCGGGTACCGTGGTATGGAAGACAGGAGGCTCAAGTCCGTCATACGATGTGCCGGTGCCGGTAGTTGTCGAGCCGGTGGTTGTCGAGCGGCCACTTGCGCTCGCGCTGTCGCGTGTGCTCGATTCAGATGCGGTTGATCTGCTATATCGACTTGTGCTCGAGTATGCCGTGTAGCCACTTGCGCTCGAGTATGCCGTAGTGGAACGCGCAGACGACATGGGCGACCTCGCACGATCGGTGCGTGGGGAAGACTGGTGGCTGCGATAATCGGGCGGCGGCGTAGGGGGGGGCGCATGTGTCGCATGGCTGCGAGAGGTGTGAGATGCGCGAGAGCTGGGGGATCGAGGTGAGGCAACACGAGGCGTTTCCGATCGGATTGGGGTAGAAGGTGGTGTAGACCTGCGAGAACATTCTTCATCGATCACCGTATCAACCCGTGGATACCGACGGGCGCGAAGGGGGCGCCAGGGTTGGGACGATGGGGTACTAGTCGGTGTGCTAGTGGCCATTGCTGAACGCGGACTCTGTGCGACTCTAGGAGGGGTCTGAGAGGCATTTTGCGCCGTAGAGATGGGGCGGGATATTCTATGGACTGTCTCGCCGTGAGAAGGAGCCTCGCGCCGGTCATGGGAGGTGGGAATTGAGACATTGTGGCTGTCCTCTTCGTCCGATGAGTCGACGAGCTCGATAAAACCGACGTTGGGGAAATCATCGTCAGAAAAACATGGCGGAGGAGGGTCGGGCGGATTGGGGGGGGACATCGTGTGTCCGCCTGCCGCAATTTTGTGAGTAAAACAAAGGATGGAAACGGACAACTCACCGTCTAGCTTTATATTTGCCGAGTATTGAGTTGACTTGAGATACCGTGGAGGATGGACAATGAGGAGAGTACCGGAGTGGTGAGTATGAGAGAGGGGGAACCCAAACGCCTGCAGAGATGCCGATGTTCGGGCGCTGATCGTGGGTGTTTAGCTGTTTAGCGAGGGCCAGGACGAGGCCGGTGTTAGTTTGCGCTTAGGACAACATTTAGGTAAAGGATACCGATGCATAAATACGTGGCTTCCGGTCCTCATGACTTGGCTTCTGCCTCGTCCACCATCGTGTTCCCTACCTGCCGCACACAGCCTCTTGCACTGTTACTTCATCATCGCGGTGTCTTCGAGCTATGGGCCGTAAACCTTGGGCTTCTGATCCGGAACTCGTATGGCTGAACAAGAACCTGCCTAGGTTCCAGAAGTCTCGTAGCATCGAGGATAAGAAAGCGAGGGGCCTGTGGTGGGAGGGTTTCCTCGGCGAGTGGTTCCAGTCCTTCCCTCTCGCCGATCCGACACCCCAGGAGTTGGAGGCTGCGAAGGGCGATATCAACGTAGCACAGGCCAAGAAGCGCTCGACGCGACGTGGTGTGAGTTGGTCCTTACCTGCCTTTCTTGTGCGCTTTGCTGACTGGCTCTTTTCGACGTCATCAGCAGATCTACTGGTGGTGTCACAACCACACGCGCGCGTCCACAGCGGGGACAGGCCAGCACAAAGCAATCAATCTATCGACTCGTGCAACACGTAAGCTTCAGTCACATGAGGCTTACATGAAGATGTTCTGGAAGGAGAAGATTCTCGACGAGCGTGATAGGCGCTGGAACCGTCTTGTTCCCGTCCCCACCACTCACGCCACGGTCGCCTTCAACAAGCAAGTTGCGAAGTCCATGTTGAGCGAAGAACCACCAGAGGTTTTCGCCGCCGTCGAGGAGTACATCAAGAACTTCAATCTTCCCCCGACGCTTTCTGCCAATCTTGACGAAGCGCGGAAGCAAGCGGTTCAAGCGTAAGTGGCCTCACTTTTCTCTCAGCACCTTACTGACACGTGTCCATGATAGTGCCATCGACAGTTTGCCCGCCACTCTACTAGCAATCCTGCTGGCCATTGAACGGCTGACAGGTTGGAAGGCCACAATTTTCGCCGGCGGCCCCATGCCCAAGCTCGCTGGTCAGATAACGTCGTACATGTAAGTATCTCGCCTCACATACCATTACGAGTGGCGCTGATAATTGTACTCAGTATACATAACGGAAAGACACTTGTTGATGACAAGGAATGGGATAAAGCTATGAAAAAGTTCAAGGAAGGAATCGAGGGACCGTGGATGGAGTTCCTCGGCGGTTGCTTTTGTGAGTTTTCTTTTGTTACCATGTCATTGTCTGGTCTGATCATCACCCCTTTGCTAGCCCCCGAGATGTGTGAACTTATGGCCTTGTGTGCCGATGTCGATGAAGAAGACATGGCCGACGGTCTGGGCAATCCGTCTGCTGCGAGCGACGTGAGTTCACCCAGCGCGTCCGACGTGTCGTTTGAGGAGGAAATAGAGAGCACCGAAATGGAGGCCATCGACGGCCTATCCGACTTGTTCTCTTCCTCGCCATCACCTCCCAGTGTGCCCCCAACGCCCGCCCCATCGCCCACAGGACCTTCTACTTCGCAGCCTCGGTCAACGTCATCCGTCGAGTCGGCAACCTCCCCAACTAACTCCATGGCCACGTCTTCGGGCCGCGACTTGATTCCGACGCAGACTGTTCTGAAATCATCTGTCTCTCCGACGACGTCCAGCGCTGCAAGTTCCCTTTCCTCCAGCACAACTCTGGCGGCATCGCATCAAGGTCGCCTGCGGACGCTTTTGCCTGTGTTACCTCTATCGACATCCCCGGTCGTAGGGTCGACGTTTTTTGGCTCCCAGACGCGTACGCCTCCGACAATGGGGGCTCTTGCCGCGACGTCGCCTACCATGAGCCCGATCTCTATTATGTCCGGCGCTACCTCATTCTTCGACACACCGACAACGATCAACTCGTCTGCCCAGACTACCCCGGTTCTTACGGCGCCTGCGGCGCCAACAACCCCAATGGTACTGGCCACCTCCACAACACCCACGACACCGCCGACGCCGACGCCGTTATCTGTGGCTGGAGGACCCTCAGCCATGCTCTCCTCGTCCGCGTTGATGCTGGCCTCCACGTTATCGGGCGTTGCGTTGCGTGATTCCTTGAAGTCCCCCGAGCACCCTGCCTGGATGAATGCAGCTATCAATTGGCTGTGGGACATCGACGAGTCCGTCAAGTGGCAGAACATTGTCGTTGAGTGGGTGAAGCATGAAGTTGTGTGCGAATATGCGGATCATCATGTAAGTTTTAATTCTAACCAGATTATATGGCTATCGTGCTAATGGTATTGTATCAGAAATTACCAACGACGAATCGTCCAGCGCAGACAGCTTGGTGGCTGAAGCGCGCCCGCCGGTTCGAGGAGATTCCGAAGATCCCGAACGTAGTCGACTATGGGACCAAGCTTGTCAATTGGTATCGGTCCATGCAGCCGGTTTACCGACGTTGCGAGGGATTCCACCTGCACCGACCTGAAGGTCAAGGTGGTTGGGAGACACTCAAGCCCAGTGGCAGCAACGGAATCTACATTGCAGTCATTCTATTTGCCTGGTGGATCATGCGTATCAACACGGTCAAGATCTCGGCCGCTGCTCGTGCCGCACTTCGTACGGAGGCTATGGAGTATGTTGAGGACTTCACCTGGGTCCTCGTTCAACTCCAGGGTGTGCCGGCCTTGCGTGTCGGTGCCGAGGAGGAAGGCGAAGGCGAGGGCCAGGACATCATACCATTTTCTGCACACCACACAACAGTGCCCGTCGTTCCTGCCACCACCATGACCACATCACCGGTTCCTATCGCCAATTCTTCGAAGCGCCGCAGCGACGCGAAGGTGACGCGCATGTCTCAACGCTCTGCGGCCAGCGCCTCCACGTCGTCCGTGGGTCAGGAGATGGTACCTGAGGCCACGGCCAGTGCTTCGAAGCGCCGTCGCGATACGGTGACGCAGCGCCCTGCGAAGCGTCGCAAGTAAGGCCGCTGCCTCCCATTGGTGTGCGTTCTCGGCATCTATTTGCAATCCCGTCTTTTCTCTATGCCGCGCCTCGCGCTTTCATATTCATTGCTCCCTCTATGTGTCCTTGGACTTCCCTCCTGCGTAATTGCACTTTATCGTGGGTGGTCCCTCATTGCTATGGACTGATATCATGTTGCTGTCTTTCACAGTGTTGTCCTGCCCTATTCCTGCAGTATCTACATGGTCGGTTTTTTTCATTTCGCTGTCGCTTTCCTCGCCATCTTTGTTTTCGCCGCTTTCGTCGCCATCCCCGTTTTCGCCGCTTTCGTCATTGTCTGCCGCTTTTCCCGCTTTCCCGCTGTTATTTTCGCGACTATTACCTGTTTCCGCCCCTTTTATGTCGAGTTCTATGCGTTCGCTCACCCTATGCAGTTTTTACTGTTTTCTGTACTTTTCGTAGCTTTTGGACCTAATATAGAGGCTGTCGATTCGGTCGGCTGAGCGTGGGATTTCCCCAGCCGGCCAGGTGAGTGCTTGTCAAATTTTGACAAGCTTGTTGAAAAGTGCGAGACAGGCTGTTTATCGAGAATTGACAGGCTGTCAAAGTGCGATTAGACAGGCTGTCAAAATCGAAGTAGACAGGCTGCTTGAAAATAGTGAAGATATACACTAAGGTCATACGATAATTATCACTACATTGTGAAAAGAGTGGGAACTAGTGGTGGGTATTCATCACCGGCCAGATGCCATGTCGAGACGACCTGACCATAGAGAGGGGGTGGACGACGACAACTCCGATCATGTCCTCCTCGACCCCAAGTACTTCCAGATCCGTGCTACACATCCAGCTGCTGTCAAGTCCATTGGCAATGCTGATCTTCGCCAACGCATTCGCAATGCCAAGACCAAGGACATTGAGGTTGTTCAAGCCCTTGATGTGATCCTGAACAATGGTCCTCGCTCCCTCGTCAAGAACCTCCAAGAATGGAACTACGAGGATGGCCTCATCCTCTTTCGTGGCAAAGTCTACATCCCTGCTGACAAGGACCTTCGTCGGGACATCGTCAAGCTGCATCATGACACCCCCATGGCTGGTCACCCAGGACGCTACAAGACCTATCAGCTCCTCAGTCACAACTACTGGTGGCCCGGTATGTCTGTCTTCGTTCGTGACTATGTTGATGGCTGTGCTACCTGCCAGGCCACCAAGGTTCAAAATCACTGCCCTCATGTTGAAATAATTCCCAATGCCATCCCCACCCGTCCCTTCCAAGACATTACCTTGGACTTCATCGTCAAACTCCCAGAATGCCAAGGCTATGACTCCATCAATGTGGTCATCGACCGTTTTACAAAGCACGTCTCCTTCACTCCTTGTAAAGAGACCATTACCAGTGATGGCACAGTCGACATCCTTTTTGACAGGATTTATTGGAACTACGGCCTCTGGGAACGCCTCATCTCTGATCGCAGCCCACAGTATGCAGGCAAAGTCATGCGTGGCATCTTTGACAAACTTGGTATCAAGTCCTCCCTCAGCACCGCCTATCATCCACAGACCGACGGCAAGTCAGAACGCGTCAATCAAGAACTCGAGCAGTTCCTTCGTACCTTCTGCAACTACCGTCAGGATGATTGGGTCCAATGGCTCCCTTATGCTGAGTTCTCGCACAACCACCGTATCCACAGTGCCACTAACCGAGCCCCATTTGAAATGCTCCTCGGCTATATTCCCACTGCCATCCCCGCTGTCAACCTCACATCGTCTACACCCGCCGTCGAGGATCATTTCCATCACCTCGAACAACTTCGCACTGAGGTCCAGGCCAGCCTTCAAACAGCTGCTGATCTCATGAAGCGCAACAACCAGGACCATATGCACGACACCATCCACTTCCAGGTTGGTGACAAGGTCTGGCTCGATGGCAAGAACATCAAAACCACACGCCCCAAGGCTAAGCTTGCTGATCGACGCCTGGGACCTTTTGAAATCACTGACGTCCTGGGCCCAGTCTCTTATCGACTGAAGCTACCGCCCACCTGGCGTATCCACCCGGTGTTCCACACGTCCCTGTTGTCCCCTTACAAGGAAACCGATGCTCATGGTCCCAACTTCCCTGCGCCACCACCTGACCTTGTGGCGGGTGAGGAAGAGTACGAAGTTGAGTCTGTCCTCGATGCTCGTCTCACCCAGAACAAACGCGGCATTGAATATCTCATCAAATGGGCAGGCTACCCTGATTCGGAAAATCAGTGGCTTTCACGTACCTCCCTTTCCAATGCCCATGGTGCAATCACCGACTTCTACACCCACCATCCGCATGCACTCAAGGCTCCCAATCTTCGTGGACTCATCTACCTCGACCCCGTCCATGCTCATCACGCACTCCAGGCGAAAGTGCGTCTTAGAGAGGGGGTGATGTCACGGATCGTTCCATTTCTCTCCGCCTTCTTCTCTGCCATCAAGGCATCGTGTCGGTCATGTGCTCCAGCAGCCCCATCACATGTTCACTTCCTCACATGACCTGGGGCTATCCTTCACCCATGCCCTTGTTCCCCTTTGGGACATCCTATTGTTCTCCCTCCCATTGTTCTCCTTTTGGCCACCATTGTTCTCACTCTATTGTTCGACCCGTTATGGTGTCCATTGTTCTTTTCCCATCGTCGTCCCAGTACTTATAGGCTCCCTGTCGCTCGCCTATTTCCCTAGATTGTCCATTTCGTCTGTACCGTACTGTACCTCCAATACAGGTCACTGCGCTGCTAGTCGCTCTCTGCTCTCTCGCTCCCATCATCGCTGGTGACTTGGGTGGTTCTCTGCTGTCTACGACCGAGTCTTGACACCGATGGATAGAGACATTAACACATCTCCCACTCTTCTTGACCCTTAACCACTACCTTCCTCTCTGAGAAAAATTGTCGTAAATACATCCAACAATTCCCACCATGTCATCTCACGATGACGACCCTCCTCCCTCTCCGCCCCCCTGGGATACCGCCAGGTGGGGCCGCCGCACTTTCGGTCAACCAGCCTTTCAACCGCAGAATCAACCTCACGACACTCCGCACAACCTGAACCAATTCAAAGCCACTCTCAACTGTATCGGCTCATCGACCAGTGCGCCGTCGGGTCTCCTCCATGGCCTCACTCCTCAAGAGGCCGAACCCATCCGTTTAAAGCTCGTCCAGATCGTTAAAGCCTGGAATGAAGCTCACCCTGATGTCCCCGTCGGATTCCCCACTGCCTCCCCCCCTCCTCCCGAGGCCATGGTGACTGATCTGACCCCGGCCCCTGTGCCCACCCCAGCTCCTACTACGCCCACTCCCGCTCCTGCGACAGGTTCAGTCCAGTCGTACGCGGCTGCTGCGGTCTCTAGCACGCCCTTCCAACCCTCTGCCACGCCCGCACCTCAAGGCCCTAGTGTGGCACCCATCTCCACCAAGCGCCCAGCTCCGCTCAAGAAGGCCCCTGAGCCGAAACCCACCCCGGTCGACCCGCTCGCACGTGTCGCCAAACTGGCCGCCGCATTCCCGAAAGTGCCCGCTGCTCAGCTGATCCAACTCGCCCGTGACATGGGCCCTGTCTACAACCCCATCAAGGCTGGCCCGCAACGTCCGACCATCTCGAACGCACCGAAGGTGAAGCATGCCCCCAAGGGCGCCATGAACACCATCACCGTCACCCTGAGCGGTGGCGTCCACCCTCCCGAGTCCATCCCCCATGACGGCATCATGCGCAACATGTTCGTGACATGGCTCAACGATTCCTCCCACTCTCCCCCAGCCTCCGACATGGACGGACTCTCCGTTGAGTTCATCCGCTGGATGCCCCAGACCTCGTTCTGGGTCCGCTTCAACAAGCGCCCACCTCCATCCCTCGACAATGCCTTCACCGCATTTGTCTATGACAAACTTACCGACAAATCTCTCCCTGTTGGCGCGACTGACATCTCGCGCTTTCACTTCCAGAACACCATCTTCTTCTGCCGCGTCCCTCTCAAGGCCATGAACGGCGATGACATCACCATTGACGACCTCACCATGGATCTCCGCACGGACTCCCACTGGTCGAGTGTCGACCTCACCCTCCGACCACGCCTCCACGTCCCCAAGTCAGCTCGGGGCTATGGGGTGCTCTATGTTGACTTCATCTGAGAAAACTGAAATTTATATAGCTGCAGGTTATATTATAGGTGCTATTATTGAGCTATAGAAGCTATGTAGCTTGCCTATCTAGCTATGTAGTGCTATGAGAGCCTTCATAGCTTCCATAGCTGGTGGTACTAGCTATGGAGTGCTACCATAGCTTTCATAGCTAGTGGTACTAGCTATGGAGTGTTACCATAGCTTCCATAGCTAGTAGTTATACATATATAGTACTATCATACCTAGCAAGGTGAGCTATGAGAGCCTATGACTACTATGAACACTGTCTTGAAATCAGTCAAGTATTAAAGCTTCCAAGTCAAAACTGGTTGTATTTAATGAGAGCACTACTACAATTTACTATGCTACAGGTATCAATAGTGCTAGCAGGGCACAACAAGGCACACACGTGCACGAGGTGCAGCATATACGTGCAACGCGGCAGCCGTGCGCGAGGTGCGATGGGTGGCAGGCTCATGCATAATGGGCGGTGGACGTGCGCGAGACGTCGCGGGGCGGAGCGAGACGTCGCGGGGCGGAGCGAGACGTCGCGGGGCGGAGCGAGGCGCCGCGACCGTGCGCGAGGCATGAGAGGCTGGTGCGGTCCGCGAGAGCATGCACGAGCATCGGGGACCAGCGCGAGGTGCGAGGCGCGCGGTGGGTGCGGGAGGTGTCGGGGTGCGGCGGGGCCGTGCGCGATGCGCGATGGCTGCACGCGGGAGGGTGGGCCCGTGTGCGTGTGCTGGCTCACATTCGCTGGCGCGCCCGGGCGCCCGCATACTACCCGTGCCCGCGCGTGCCGGCAAAGTGGCCATCTGCAGGCCGTGTGTGCGCTAGCGGAGCCGTGCGCACGCACCACGGCGGGGTCGCGCGTGACGTGTGGGCCCGTGCACGAGACGGGGAGGCTGCGCACAGCATCGCTGCCCCGTGCGCCAGGCAGAGTGCCGCATTCGGGACGGCGGGGCCATGCGCGACGGGCAGAGCCCGTGCGCGAGGCAGCGGGCTCGCATGCGGGGGCCCGAGCGCGAGGCCTTGCGGGGGCACGAGGCAGGGTCTTGCGGGGGCCCGAGCGCGAGGTCTTGTGCGCGTGTGCGGGGAGTGGAGCCGGGGCGTGAGACGTGGGGAGGTGGGGAGATGGTGATGGTGCGCCGGGGATGCCCATTGTGTGCTTGAGGCACAGGGGTCGCGAGCGGGACGACGTTCGAGTCCCGTTGCCGTGGCAACGGGACGAGGCGACATGTCCTGCGCGTGACGTGGCACCGTGATGGGAGGTAGAAGGCGGGCACGCGAGTGCTGTGGGTGTGCAGAGGCGGCAGTGGGCCGCATTGGTATCGTCCGGGGCCGTGCGCGTAGCGTTCGAGCGGTGCGGCCGTTGTCCGAGTGCGGAGAAGGTGGAAAAGGGTAGTGAGGGTGCGCGAAGGGTGGTGATGCATGGAGGGCCGCACGGACAGATGCTGGCAACGTGTGATGGTGGTGGGAGACGTGAGGAGTCGTCGAGAGAACGAGTGTCGCTCGAAAATGAGCGACACCCTTGGTTAGCACGGAAAATGCAATAGAAAAGTCTTTTTTTACTTACCTGCAGCCCTCCTCTCGACTACATATCCACCCAGCCTTTGAGATCGTTGACATGCGGCGGAAGAAAGGAAGGGAGGGAGTCGGGAACAAGTGAGGAGAGGTGGGGAGAGTGAGGAGGAGAGAATACGTCCAAAGTCTCAACGCGCATTCGGTGCTTCAGCCACCGAACGAGCGAAGCCACGTTGCTCGAGCCTCAACAAATAAAATAAAATCATATAAATTCAAAGAAAAAGAGTAGAGTGATACGTACTACATTGAATCAGAATGTATGAGAAGACTACGTATATACTGCAGCGTGAATCTCTGAGCAACAGCATCGACTTACTCAAGTCTGCCAGCCAGTCCCTGACGCGGCCCTCAGCAGCGCTCGGCTGTCACGATTCTCGGCTTCGTCCGGGATTCGTATATAAGGCTCGCAGGACGCGCGTTACTCTTGCTCTTTAACCCCCACATCCCTTGCCACGTCGACGCCTTTAGCGTCATCGTTTGCTCGCTCGTCATCATTTGCCCTCTCGTCGTCGTCACTTGCTCTCTTCTCATCGTCACTTGCTCTCTCGTCGTCACTTGCTCTCTCGTCGCCGTTCTCTTTGTTATTTCTGGTAAGTCCTTCATAATTATCTTATGTTATCTTGTGACTTTATACTAATGTCTTCATACTTACTATAGTACTACTGGAGTCCTACTAGGTAAGTTTTATTATGTCTTATACTAATGTCTTTATATTATCTTGCAAGCTTTCGCTTTTTTGTTAATTTGGTAAGTTCTCATGTGTCATCTTTGTTACCTTCTAATACTTATGTCTTCTTTTTTTATTAGTATTTTTTCGCTTTTTATAGTCATTGTAAGTTTGTTGACCTTTGTAGTTATCTAGTAGTCTCTGTAGCTTTAGTAATGCTTTATAATGAAATTGTTTGAAAAAATATAAAATGTTTGATTTTCGATGTTTATGACTAAGATATTAGGCGATTGGACCTGTGATATATTTGTTTTACATGCTAGAATAACATATTTAACAGAAGTAACATAGATTGAATAGAAATCTTACTAGCTAGATATAATATAACAATAAAGATATAGAATATAGTTGACATAGCTTCTATAGCTATTTTATACTATGATAGCTATGACAGCTATGATATCTTATACTCTATGCTATATCAGCTATGTAGCTTATGCTCTATGCTATGGTAGCTATGGTCAGCTATGATAGCTATGCATAGATTACTTGACTGCTATGAGACTGCTATGTAGAAAAGAGGACAGCTATGGACCTAGGAAAGCTATATAGCCTACATAGTGTTATATACCAGTAGTAAATTTCTCAGATGTTCGCCGACAACGCTCGTGGCTCCGTCCTCAAGGACATCCTCTGGCGCCCAGTGATCCTCAATGGCGAGTCCTGCTGGGCACAGGCTGCCCATTCTGCGAACGATTACACGGTCCCACGCTGCACTACGTGCCAGAAGTGGGGCCACCGAGCTAACCATTGTCGGTCGATCTACAGGCGCTGCGCGCACTGCAGCGGCCTTCACGACGAGCGGGACCACAAGTCCAAGGCCCCCTGCTGCTCCGGCACAGGTCAAGGTTCGGGGCCCTGCCAGCACCCTCCCACGTGCACCAACTGTCGTGGTGTGCATCGTGCCGACTCAAAAGAGTGCGGCTTCTACCATCATTGCACTGACTTCCTGTGGATCAAAGCCCATCAACCGACCCCTCGCAAGGGTCAGAGCAGTGGGACCACATCGGCGCCCAAGTCGAAGGGCAAGGGCAAAGAGAAAGCGGGTACGCAGGCGGCCGAGGCTATGGAAGTGGTTTGATTCCTTTTCTATGGTCATTGTTTCAAACACTCTACCCACCCCTACGGGGGACTTTTACTATAGGATATGGTTCCTATTCACAACTAGCAGACGGTCACTTCCCTTTTGGCCCCATCTTAAGCCTCTCGCCAGTGTTAAGAAGGTTACTGTACTTATGTTACCGGCTACTGTCCTCTTGCGGACCTCGTTTCCTCGTGTACTGTTTGTATGTACCGCATCGCGCCCCTGGCCACCATACCGGCGCTATATAAATACATTGATTTAAAATAAAAAAAAAAAAAAAAAGATAGAGACATTAAGCGATGGTCGGTGAAATGGTTAAGCCGGGTTTTCGTGCCGAGGAATTCTCGAGAAGGACGACCGAGTAAACAATCTGAGTTTGAATGTACAGAGACGAGCCGTGCGTAAGCTTGCGTACTGTGCTCATGTACTCGTCTCAGAACAAGATACAAACAAAAATCTTTGAGAATATGCAGGGGGCGATGATCCAGAAGAACTACTTTGCTGAACAGCCGGGACTTGTGCACACGGGCGATATGTTGAATACCGCAAGTGAAGCGTGCCTTGCAAAAACCCTAATCCACACCCGGAGCACTGCGCGCAGCGTGCGCGTTCAGTTGCTCGCTCAATCGCATATCTTCCGCGCAGGCCCGCCGCACGCAGGCAACCTGGTTTCGCGGCAGGTCGATACGGAATGCATCCTTGTACATAACGCATCTCACTAACGCAGAGACACGTTCAAAAGTTGCAGACTCTCTCTGCTTGGATCGAATTCAAACTCAGAACATTTCCTCAGCATCCTCTCAAGAATTCCTCGGCGTCGAGAACCCGGCTTAACCATTTCACCGACCATCGCTTAACGTCTCTATCCATCGGCTAGTAGTATCCATCCCAGAATTGAGCAGCCCCTAGATCTGCTCCTTTGCCGAGTGATCATGCGCAGCCGTGGCTACGCGTACGCTCCGAGCTCGCTGGAAGCTCTCGGGCCCCGTCGACTGGAACATCGCGATACGGCCAGTGGTGATTTTCTCTTTTGATCGGACCAACCTGTAATGTCGATTAGCCAAGGAGGCGCTTGAAACAGCTTTCTAAAGGATACAGCTAAGCCTCATTACTTGGTAATTCGACATGCCACTAGATTTGCAAGACTGCCGAGCGTTTCAAGCGTGCTTTGTCGATGTCTGACTTCATATTATTAACGTCGACGGCGTGGAAACGCAATCGGGGGCTTTCAAGTTCCTAATAGCGAGTATGGATCTGGACATGGTATAAAACATCTCGCAACTAGCTATTTTTGTATCATCAACTAAATCATCTCCTTCACGCAGCACTTTGCCATGCCTCTAAACCTCGAAATTGTGTCCATCCTCGCTAATGAGGTGTTCGCGAAGGACAACACTGTCCTCAAACCCGGGGCCGATATTCTCGCGCCCGCTCCCGGTGTACAGAAGTAGGCAGGATATTACTTTCATTGGGGACGCTCAAACTGACACCACCATATGCAGAGTTTGGTATGGCCAGCAGATCGAGGAGGTCCGTGCGTACCTTGCCATCGGTGCGTTATATTCCAATATTGCCTTACGAGACGTTTTTATCTCACTATGAACTCTGCAGCTTGGGACTCGCTGGGCCATCACAAAGCCTTCGCGGCTAGCCCCGGGAATGTCGACAAAGTGCGGGGCTCGGTCGGGCCCATTGTCGCCAAGGGCGCCACCCGTGACCTGATCAACGCGCACTTCGAGGTCGAGGGCGCGCCGTTCCCCGTGCTCAATGCAGCCGTCACAGAGTTCGACATCGTCACCCCGAAGACGGGCCATGAAGAAGCGGTGAAGAACGTCCTGACCAAGCTCACCGCATTCCTGAGTGAGCCGGAGAGCAAGGCAGTTGGCGGTGTCTTTGCACCCATCGTTGAGAAGGAAGGTTCGTACTTGCTTCTGATAGGCTGGAACAGCGTAGAGGTGCGTCTTCTGAGTTTCTGTCCGGGCAATTTTATGCTATACTGATGGATTCATGATCGCTAGGACAAGTCGGCGAAGAGTCTGGAGATCAAGGAGGAGTTGCTGGCAAATGCCGATGTCTCCGCTTCTCATGTCAAGCTCTTGCAGCACGAAAGAACATAATTTCACTGCAGCGTGCTGCATCACACTGATATATCTTACTTTATGCATGACTAGCATGCTTATCCCCGATCACACAATTCACGACGTACAGAGGTGATGGCTACCTGTCAACCATACGATCTGCCGTCCCATCCTTAGACCCAACGCAACCCATCCTCAGACCGCGCTTACATAGGCATCGGTCAGATTGGATTGAGAAAACAGATTGGCAATCAGTGTCCGTCAGTTTCTTTTTCCCACTCTGATGCGAGTCAAAAGTCAATTTTCCGAGAGACAGGAATACTAACCAGATGGCATTGCTTCCAAATATCAGGTCTGCACACCCGGCTGACATATCAGCTTTGTTTAAGACTCAGTTAATTGCGCGTTTATCTCTTGACGATTGTCGCCCGAGGTGACCCACGTCCCGGGGAAGAATATGTGTTTCCATCCACAATAATTGAGTTCTCTACTCAGCTCACTTTCGTCATATCTCTCCCCAAGGATCGTGTTCGGTTCTTATTGGCCGCCACAGGCGCTACTCCGTTAGCTATCTTGGTACTCGGTACCATAGAGTCCGATGGAAAGAGGGAGGCCTTATACCTTTCATCAGCAAGTCTTCTTCCCAAGGTCTCGTGGGAGGGAAAGCCTCTGCATACTTAAACTCAGGTCGGTCTAGCGGGAAGTGCAGAAATCAGATTCGATCCATCTCAGAAGATCGCCCAATGTCGCAACACGCCCATCTATCCATTATCGACCCAGAGTTTGCGGAGGCTTCCGCATCAGTTCCAATGCTGGATCCTCCGGACGACATCGCGGAGATGCGCCGCCGCTTTGACTTCATGATTGGACTGGGAAACCAACGCAACCAGTTGCTGCTCCATTCCGGTAAGCTTCCTACGTGCTCGCACAACTCTGAAGAGACTGATCGTGTTAAGCATCTGAACTTCGCGTCGAGGATCACAAGGTGCCCGTCGACGGCGGCGAAATCACTGTGAGATGCATGGTGCCGACGCCGGGTGGAGGAAGCGCTGGTCCCTTCCCTCTCTACGTCAATTACCATGGAGGAGGTCCGTTTAGTTTGTCGTCTGTCTGCTCGGCTGTATAAACTGACATGTTACAAGGATGGACTATCGGTGGCCTAATCACGGACGATGCATGGCTGCGACAACTCTGCGTCGAGCAACAGATCTCTGTTGTGGATGTGGATTACAGGTACGTAGCGTGCTGCTACGAATCAGATGCATGCCTTATTCTGCCCATACTACAGGCTCGCGCCAGAATTCCCTTGGCCGATCCCGCATGAAGATTCGTACATGGCGCTGAAATGGGTACGCCATATTCGTGGCTTGTACAGGCCCCGCTCACAGATACTAATCGATTCATATGACAAGGCCGCAGAGAATACAGCTCTTCTTCACACAGACCTATCTAAGGGTTTCATCGTCGGAGGCACATCTGCGGGCGGCAATATTGCTGCTAGTTTCGCGCTGCGCGCCCGAGATGACCCGTTCTTCCAAGGACGACCCTTGACTGGCCAATACTTGCAGATTCCCGTGACTATTCATCCGTCGAACGTCCCGGAAAAGTCAGTATGCCAGTGTTTCGGATTCGTGGACATCTCAACAACTGTACTGATGACCGACCTAGGTTCAAAGCAGAGTTGCTCTCCATGGACATGCCTTTCGATGGCAGATTTTTGAACAAGGATAGCATGTTGCGGTTCTACGGTATGCCTGACTTTCATACTGCAGACTACCAGCTTAGACATCTATCTTCGCAGAACTGTGGAAGCCAGACCCCAGCGACATCAATACCTGGCCCTTGCTCCATCCCAACCAAGCGGGCGTTGCGCCGGCGGTTATCCAAGTTTGCGGGATGGACCCTCTGCGCGACGAGGGAATTCTGTATGAAAAAGTGCTCGAGGACGCAGGGATACAGACTAGACTCTATATGTGCGTAGGCTGCTTCTTACAGCACCGAGTCCTATGGCTAATGGAAGACGGATGCTTTCAGTTATCCTGGAGTCCCGCATGGGTTCCACGCGGTATTTTCAGGCATCAAGTCAGGCAAACAGTACCATGAGGACCGGAAGACGGGGCTTCGTTGGCTGTTGAGCGGTGCGGCATGATCAATGGTTCTATACGCTCTACAGATGGTAGCAAGCCTAGAATTGACTTGTCTTTGCGGATTACCCTTGGATATACGTGTACGATCTTGTATTTCTCCCAACGGAGTCTCTAACATATCGCATTCACCATGACCAGCCTCTCAATGAGCGCTGCCATTTGATGTCGTCATATATCATCGCTGTCCATAAATCAAGAAAGAGGGTAGGTAGCTGTGCAGTCAGCGGGACCTTATGAGCAGCTCCGTTTAGCTCCTTCAAAGCAAGTACTGAATATATTTACATTGAGTATATACATACCTCATGAAGCTGGGAGCGGCAATCCTGAAATGTACGCAGCCAATCTAATCAAATAGCGCCGCCCAGCAACCAGCGGAGACCGTCCTTGGTATCTCGATTGTACTCTTTCGCTGCTTTGATTTCCGAAAATGGCATATAAAACCCATGCGGGACTCCAGCATAACTGCGAAGGCGTGAGCTATACGAAAGTCTGATGCAAACATGTCCACGTACGTATACAGTTTAGTCTTGACCCCCGCCTCCCTCAGCAGTCTTTCGTACAGAAGTCCCTCGTCGCGCAGCGGGTCCAGCCCGCAGATCTGGATCACTGCTGGTGCGAGGCCTACGTGGTTGGGGTGCAGCAAGGGGAAAGTATAGATGTCGGTCACATCAGGGTTCCAAAGGCCTGCAACGATGACGATTACGCGCCACAGTTCCTGACGTGAAGAGACTGGCACGCACGGTTGTACTCCAAGATACCGGACTTATCGCAGAACCTCGGGTCTAAAGACATGTCCATGGAGAGCAATTCAGCTTTGTACCTGCGTTGGCGTAGGTTGAGCTGTTTAGCAGCGGGAGTTCGGTGTACTCACTTCTCCGGAATGTTGTGGGGAGACACGACCGCCGGGATCTGCAGAATTTGGCCAGTCAAAGGCCGGCCTTGGAAGAATGAGTCGTCTCGCGCCTTCAGCGCCATGGACGCTGCGAGATTGCCGCCAGCGGAGGCCCCACAAACTATGAAGCCTTTCGACAGATCAGCGCTGAGGAGCGTAGTATTTTCGGCAGCCTTGCCGTGCGGAACATTCAGGGTGAGAGAGTGAGAGACTCAACAAAATAAGGTCTACGCACCCATTTCAGCGCGGCGTAAGAATCGTTGTGAGGAATCGGCCAAGGAGATTCCGGGGAGAGGCTGCGATAAACGCGGGATAGACGTGATCGATCCAACACGTAACTGAGGGATACGCATACCGGTAATCCACGTTCACGACAGAAACCTGCTGCTCGACACACGTTTGCTGCAACGAGATTTTGTCTGCCTCAAGGCCGCCTACGATATAGCCTAGGAAGGCGGTAATCATAGTTAATCGTACGGCTGAAGAGATCAGATGCCGGATCGAACGGACCTCCCCCATGATAATGAACGAGAAGCGGGAAAGTACCAGCTCCCGTCGGCGTCGGAATCATGCATCTCACAGTGATCTCGCCGCCGTCAACGGGCACCTTGTGCTCCTCAACGCGAAGTTCAGATTCTACACAACTCCAATCATCTGAGCTTCAAACTGAGCAAGAAATAGAAGGCTCACCAGGAGGCAGAAGAGCTTTGTCGCGCTCGTTTAGCATCTTCATCAAGCCATTGAAGCGTTCTCGCATGAGCGGAATATCATCTGTAGGTTCGGGCGGCGGCACGTTTGCAGCGGCCTCTGCAAACTCGGGATTCACGATGGAAAGATGGGCGTACTGCGACATGATCGAATGTCCCAGGATGGGGTCAGAGATAGCATACTCAGACTCGAGAGCGCTCATATATGTGCGGGTCTGCCGACCACGAGACCTTGGCAACAAGATATACTCGGTAAGAGTAGAAGATCCCCCTTTACCCGCCAGGTTCCCTACATAACGGCAAACATCATGATGATCGACGGGTTAGAACTCCGACGATCGAGCACAGCGCTCCGATGAACGATGGAGGTAGGATATTTTCGGGTGGTATACGCACCTTGGAGAAAGGAAGCAAGGAAGGAGGTCCTCATAATAAGATAAACGAGACGGTCATCGACAAGGAAACCACATGCGCCAAGGCGGTGATATTAGTCTAGTCGAATTTGAAAGTAATATACCAATCACCGCGAGTCCCAGCTGGACACAGCGAGCTCAACCAGGTGCTTCCAAGGGGCTGGACTCACTTGCAGTCCGATGGAACTATGGAGAAGCAGGGGGAGGAGGAGGAGCCTTCCCTTTGAATCGTTTGAGTAATACCCCGACACCGCGAACCAATGCCTCTTCCTCTTCCTCCTTCGCGTCGGCACATGCGGCCCACCTGACTTTCAGTTTGTCGTCGACCAGATACGTATAGCCGATACGGCTGTTGACCATTCCCAGCTGCTCGCGTACATATTCCTGCAAGTAGAGTGAGATATTTAGAGAAGAGAAGATAAATAGCCTCGCAAACGCACCATATTCTGTCGCGACACCATGTATGTAGGATGGAGACGGTGGGGGATTTTGGACCGAAGGGATGACAGGAAGAGGTGGACGAGGAGAGACTTGAGTATGTTCTCCTGCAGGTTGATTTGAATGTATTGGTATGACGGGTGCTCCTGGTATAGCTGGTTAACCCGGTCTGTAAATGATGATGCGTGGTACTGTAGAGAAATACGGGTCAGTGAGGCCATCATGTCAAGGTCAGACGAGTGCAGACATACCTCGGAGATTTTTGTGCTCAGCATGGATATCACGGATATCTTGCCAGCACACATATGCGTCGAATGTACGGGCTGTCCGTTGTCTAGCCTCACACCTTTGATATTCGGAAAATACAAAGCTTTCTGGTCAAGACGTGAATAACGACGAAGCGGGACATGCACAAGGCGACATACGTCTTCTCGAATGAGAACACTCGGAGCCATCCAGGTCTTGCCGCCATGATGCCTCGTCATATGTAGATCATGAAAATATCCTGTAGATGCCACTTTCACTCTGGATAAAACGGGAATATTGGCACACGACACGAAATCATCGACAGCGCACTCACAGATGACGCCGCTTCTCTAATTGTTTCTCCTGGTTCAGCATGTCCGCACTTCTCTCGGACAGACTTCGTGCTTTGGTTGTCGGAACGTCGGGTACCCCCAAGGGTCTCTGCAAGGGCGGGATCTCCGGGACCTTTTCGGCATCATCCTCCTCGAGCTTCACCACGTCCTGCTCTACCTCCTTGCCCTTCTGCTTCCCCTCGCCAGTTTGCTGCTTTACTTCCGCAACCTCCCGCTCCACCTCCTTACCCTTCTGCTTCCCTGCCAGCTGAGACTGCGACCCGGTCTGCACCCCATGTCGTATGATAGGCTGGCGGTTCAATCGAAGTGTCCGTGTCCGTACACGGTGAGCAGAACGCAGAGCAGAGAGCATTTTCGGGACTGGCTTGGCTCTCGCTGGAATTGAAGCGCGCGTTGCTCGCGGCAATTGCCGTGTTGACGAGCGCGTCTCCGCATCACGTGCGCGTATAAATATCGGCCCTCGCGAACAGCCCGAGTTCGCTGATTCCTTCCCTTCTTCCTGCAACCACCATCTCGCTCCTCTGACCCTACATCATACCCAAAACCACTTGCCAGATACCATGGTATGTGGCGCAGTCGTTCAAAGCTCATGCATAGGCTGACATTGTGTCTTTTTAGAGCGGAAAAGGTACTTCAGTCCGAGGGTTGTGGCCGTGTGAGGATCCGTGCTTATATGACGCCCTTCTGCACAGGAAAAGCCGGAAAGTCTTCGGGCGGCAAGGCGGCCGCTGAGGGCAAGTCGCAGTCGCGGTCGGCGAAGGCTGGCCTCCAATTCCCCGTCGGCCGTGTACACCGTCTGCTGAAGCGAGGAAACTACGCCCAGCGCGTGGGTGCTGGTGCTCCGGGTGCGTTTACATCATTGTCGAGTGATGGCATATGATGTCCTGATAAAAAAACTGTTGCCATTAGTGTATCTCGCGGCGGTGCTGGAGTACCTTGCGGCTGAGATTCTGGAGTTGGCCGGCAACGCTGCGCGGGATAACAAGAAGCAGCGTATTGTGCCACGTCATCTGCAACTCGCTATCCGTAACGACGAAGAGTATGTTTTTGAATTCATATTTGGGGTCTTCTGGAGGTTGACCGGGCCTTGACAGGTTGAACAAGCTCCTTGGAGATGTGGTCATTAGCCAGGGTGGTGTTGTACCCTTCATCAACCCGGAGCTGCTGCCCAGTCGATCAAAGTACGTTGAAGACCTTCTCAGACTTGACTGCTTGCTGACACGTGTATCAGGACTGGCAAGAAAGAGGGCGCAAGCCAGGAAGTCTAGACGATTTAAACGTGTGCTATATGGACTTGGTTTATCTCTGGTCCTTGTTGTGTGTTCTGCGCATGCTATTGTATTGTAAGACTGTATGTTTCTCTACGAGCTTGATACCAGTATGCCTTTATATACCTGCCATAATGTCGCTGAAGCTTCGGATGCCAGATCTGTCTAGGGTCGTCATTTGGAACGAAGCAGTCCCAGCATGACACTCTTTACGAAGGTCGGCATTTATATCTATCTGCTCATGACTATCCGATTGTGTCTTCAGTGTCCTTTAAAATCCCGTTTGTTATGAAGCTTTGAGCACAGGTCCGCATGCAGCATCAGATTAAAAACTGCTTTTTCAAATGGCATCGTCATACGTTCGTCGCATTTCTACTCCTTCATGATGACGGCAACTAGGTTAAACTGGAACCACTGTATGCAAACGTGTGATGCAGTGCGCGAATACCAGCAGCCATCAAGGCTCCATCTGTCGGATGCGACTCGCATACGTCCGTTCTCTTTGAGACCGCAACGGAAATATGGCTTGTCGACAATCTGACGGATCCGAACACTTCGACCGACAACCGCGCCAGGCAGCTTCGATGGTATTCCTTGCTACCTACAGTAGCCAGTGAGAAGCTTATTACTTCTGGGCAGTAGCTGGCACTGTGAATGAGTCGGTATATCATGGATCGAATAGATTGTAGATAGCAGGCTTTGTGACCAGGTCTTATAATTAGTCTGATCCGCGGTGTCCATACATTGCGGCATGCATAGAAGCCTCCTCTTCTCGAGTGAATGCAGTGAGTAGAAGCTAGAAGTAGTATGGTCGCTGCCCACTGCTAGGGTCAAGAACGACCTGCAGGAGGCAGACTAACGGCTGTAAAACACCGCCGCGGCGTCGTGCACCGGCGCTTCGTCTTCGTCTCCCTCCATCATCTCGTCTGCGCTCGTCATGTCCCCCCGAGCCTGATTCACACCCAATACCTCCCAACAAACACCGCAGATCCAGCTAACAACTCTCCGTAGTAGACCCCAACATTGCAAGTACACTAAACAACTCATACCATCTCTATCTACGCTCGGCCCCCAGCCCCACCACCACCAAAAATGGGCCACTGGACCTCCCCCCCAACCCGGCGCGAGCTCTCGCTCCTCCTCTTCTGCACCGCGCTCTTCATCCTCGCCTCCAACCTCGACGCCGCCCTCGCCCAGCTCGGCCTCGCGCGCTCCCCGCTCTCGGCGCCCATCGGCCCCGACGGGCGGCGCACCGCCGCCGACGCGCTCGAGGACGCGCTCGTCGGCGCGTGGGACTGGGCGCCCGGGCGCGTCGCGGGCGTCGGCGCCGCGGAGGAGGCGCGCGTCGTCGCGGGTGCGGGCGCGGGGCGCGGGAAGGGCTGGGGGAACGGCGGCGGCAAGGTGCGGGAGGACAGGTACGTGACGGGCGAGGGGCGCACGGGCGTGGGCGCGCTGTGGCTGCAGGGCGTCGGCGAGGGGCGGTATGCGAGCGCGGACGCCGCGCTGGGCACGACGAGCGTGAACGAGGAGTTTGTGCGCTGGGGCGCGGACGTGCCGCGGACGGCTGTGGTCGCGCATGTGCCGGGTGCGTGGTGTTTTTTCTGAGGAGTGTGGGGCGGGGCTCAACTGATGGGACGCAGGGTATACGGTGCTGGACAATGTGCTGTTTGCGGGCGGGACGCTGTTTGTAGTGTCCGACGACCCGGACGGTGTGCCGCGGCCGGAGGCGCTGGCGTCGTCGCGGGTGGACCACGCGCAGCCGCCGCGCGATGTTGACTGGCAGGTTCTGCCGGGGTGGAATGCGTCGTCGAGGCTCGGCGAGTATGGCGGCAGGTGCGCGCCCCGGCCATTTCTTCATATTCCCGACTCACGCAGCTGCAGGATCCACGGCATCACATTCATGTCCTACGACGACCCGACTGGTACGCTACTCCCCCCTTCCGCTCACCGACGCTAATACCACACACAGCAACGGACGCGCTCACCCTCCTCACGCTCCAACGCCTCCACAGCACCACCAACAACACCACCCCGCCCCACCGCCTCCTCCTCCCCGCCATCCCAACCTTCTCCACCCCCGCGCCCGACCCCAACCTCCCAAACCCACCCCCGCGCCCCCGCTCAAGCATCGGCATCCACCCCTGGACGCTCAAGACCGCATATCCGAGCCTCGCGGGCGCGCTCTTCTCAGAGGACTTCGACGACTTCATCGGGCTGAACGCGCCCGTGCTCCTCGACCGCGTCGTCGTCGCGGACCGCGGCGCCTCTCTCCGCGCCGGCGCCGCGGAGCCGTGGGCGCGCCCGTTCGAGGCGCTGAGCGCGCCCGCGGGCGCCGCGTGGTTCGACGACGTGCGCGCGGCGCTCGCGCGCGCGCTGCTGCCCGAGGGCGAGGGCGCCGCACCCGCGAAGACGGTGACGTATTTCGCGGCGCAGCAAGGCGTCATCGACGGGGGCGCGAGCGCGGGGCGGCTAAGAGATGCGGACCACACGGCGCTGGTGGCTGCGCTGCGCGGGCTGCGGCGCGAGGGCGTCACGGTGCACGTCGTCGACGCGCAGACGCCGTGGGCGGAGCGCATGCGCGCGGTGCTGCGGTCCTCCGTGCGTTTCCCTCTGTTATTACATCGACGAGTGGACTGATGTAGGCGGCAGGTGGTGCTGGGCGCGCACGGCGCGCAGCTCGGCGACGCGGTGTTCATGCGGCGCGGGCCGCCGGCGGCGCTGATGGAGTTTTTCCCGGAGGGCGCGTTCAGGCGCGACTGGGCCGTCGTGCTCGGGTCGATGGGCGTGCGCTACGTCGCGTGGCAGGGCGCGCAGTGCGTTTCCCCCCCTGCGCGTTTTTTCGCGGTGTGCTGATTTTTTCGGTCGTTTCGTAGGAAGTTCGCGGCGCCGGAGTTGCCGCGGGCGGTCCCCCCGTCGGGGGCGCTGGATATTGCGATCGATGTGCCGGCGGTGGTGCGCGCGGTCAGGGAGGAGCTGGCGCGGCGGTAGACTGGCTGTAGAGTGCGCGTAGGTGTGGAGTGGAGTGGAGTGGATATGCTATTTGGATGTAATGCGTGGATAGACAGACATTCGTATAGAGGAATTTTTTTACGGCGCGGACATGCATACGTAGATTCGGTCGCTTCGTGCTGAGAAGGTGCTATCGGAAGGTCGCATCTGTCATTACTATGGAGCTGTCATGCCGTAGCGTACATTTGATGTATGTAGTGCGTGCAGAGCTAGAAGGCACGTATCGCGCGCCACGCTCGCCGCCTCGCTTCTCTATGCAATGCCGCGCCGCGCTAGTCGGTGCGTCGTCATGGGCCGCGGGGACCGGGGACGTGCTGCCCGGCGTGGGTGGATCGGTCCGACGTGGTATATGGGTGTGGGTGTCGAGATCGGTGCTGCGTGCGCTTTTCGGGTCGGGAGGGGGCGCGGGGGCTCAGTAGCGGATGGGCGGGAGCGGGTCGGCGCGGACGGTCGCGAGGTCGACGGCGGCGTCTTTTTCCTCGTCGAGCTCGCCGATGAGGATGCTGCGCCGTGGTTAGTGCGGCGCGGGGGCGAGAAAGAGGGGAAGGGGCGGCGCACATCATGTCGCCTTTGACGAGGTAGAGGCCGAGGGGGATCTCCTCGACGCCCTCGTCGGGGCTGAAGACGCGCTCTTTGGAGTCGGAGAGGACGACGTTTGATTTTTGGTCGAAGCCTGCGAGGATGCCCTGCGATCGAGGCGATCGTGGGTGCGGGCGCAGAGGAAAAGCGGAGGTTAGATGGGCGGTGCGCGTTGGGGAGGTGAGACTGACCACTATGACACGGCCGTCTTGGAGGACGAGGAGCACGCGGCCTGCAGAGGGGTGAGATGGGCGGCGGGGGAAGAGAAAGGGCTTACGGTCGACATAACCCTGGAGGCTGGACATGGCGGTGAGCAGCAGAGGGAGCTGAAGGCGGGCACGCGTCGGCGGGGTGCCCGATAAGGAAGGCGGTCGGCGAAGAAGTCTCTTGGTCGCTGTCACTTCGCTGTTCCCCTCGACTTGTCTCTTCTGCTTTCCTTCGTCGACGTCGTCCACAGTTGCAACGCCAAGAGTAATTAGGTATAACGTTACGTGCGGCCTCAGTGTGCCGAAGCGAGAACAAGAGCGCGGTATCCAATCGCCGCATACGCACGTGTTCTGATATAACGCGTCAATCGCTTCATTTCTTGCATCCGACCTGTCGCCCCGTCGTCGTCGTTGTCGTCGTCCCGTTTTCTCGCAACTGTTTCCCTAGCCCGACCCAAGTCACTCCCTCGTCGCTCCAACGCTGAGCCTGTCTCCATCCGATCTGTCCATAAGTTTTCTTTGCTCCTCCTCTTGCCCGCCATGTCGACCGAAAAGCACTCCGACATCGACGCCGATGCCCAGTATCTCGAGCTCGCGCCCAAGGCGGAGGGCGAACCCTCCAGTCCGCTGCCGACCCCAGCGACCGCCCCTGCGCCCAAGCCGTTAGTCCGCTACTCGACCACGCTCATCATTCCCATCTGGATCGTGCTCTCGTCGACCGTCATCATCTACAACAATTACCTCTACAACACCCTCGAGTTCCGCTTCCCCGTCTTCCTCGTCACCTTCCACCTCTCCTTTGCCGTGCGCCTCTTTTCTCTTCATTTTTTTTTATTCCACGTAAGTGCGTGCTGACGCCGTCGCAGGCCATCGGGACGCGCATCCTGCAGCGCACGACGCACCTCGTCGACGGCGCCAAGGACGTCCACATGACGAAAGACATGTTCATGCGCTCCATCCTCCCCATCGGCCTCCTCTTCAGCGCGAGCCTCATCCTCTCCAACACCGCCTACCTCTACCTCAGCGTCGCCTACATCCAGATGCTCAAGGTGCGTTGCGTCCCCGCGCCCGCACTCCCGCCCCGCCCTGCTGAGCTGACGCGCGCAGGCCTTCACGCCCGTCGCGATCCTCCTCATCAGCTGGACGTTCCGCATCCAGGAGCCGAACCGCAAGCTCGCGCTCATCGTCCTCATGATCTCCTCCGGCGTCGCGCTCGCCTCGCACGGCGAGCTGCGCTTCAACCTCGTCGGCTTCCTCACCCAAGCCGCCGCCGTCGCCGTGCGTCCCCTTTCCCCCCTCCCCTCCCCTTTCCCCCGGAACTGACACCCCGCGCAGTTCGAGGCCTCGCGCCTCGTGATGATCCAGATCCTGCTGCACGGCCTCAAGATGGACCCGCTCGTCAGCCTGCACTACTACGCGCCCGTCTGCGCGCTCATCAACCTCGCGATCCTCCCGCTCACGGAGGGCCTCGCGCCGTTCTACGCGCTCGCGCGCGTCGGGCCCCTCGTGCTCCTCAGCAACGCGGCCGTCGCGTTCGCGCTCAACGTCGCCGCCGTGTTCCTCGTCGGCGCGGGCAGCGGGCTCGTGCTCACGCTCGCGGGCGTGTTCAAGGACATACTGCTCATCAGCGGCAGCGTGCTCCTCTTCGGCAGCATGATCACGCCGCTGCAGGTCTTTGGTGCGCCCCTCCCCCCTCTTCTCTCCTTCCCTGGGGAATTGCTGATGCGGGTGCGCAGGCTACTCGATCGCGCTGGGCGGGCTCGTCCTCTTCAAGACCTCCGGCGGCAAGTAGGCTCTACGTCACCGCATATACGTACATACTGTACGTACACGGGGTACACCTACCCCCACGATACACCTCTCTCGCTCGAATCAGGGATTCTTCGCTTTGCTTGGTGGACGCGCAGGGACCGGACGCTCGCGCACCGTCTATACTGTGGTATACGTATACGCTACGTACTGGCTGTGTTTTTGGCATATAGATCCGTCACGGCTGGACAAAGACAGACTCTGCTATTGTACAGTGTGGTATCGCGCTAAGCCCAAAGCAGGAATGAAATAAGAAAGAGGGGCGGGGCGGGCGGCTAGCCGGGGGAGAGCATCATGCCCTCGAGCAGCCGCAGCGCGTCCGTGTGCGAGAGGCGCAGCGCGCTGTCTGCGTTGGCGGTCGTCGCGTGCACGACGAGCCGCGCGATGATTTCGCCCTGCGCGTGGTCTGTCAGTTTCGGCAGATAGGCAGCACACGTGAAGAAATGGGCACGCACGAGGTCGACCAGGATCGCGACGACGATGAGCCTGCGATATCTGCGTCAGCATGCACTCGCACCCGCAACGGAAGGGCCGCACGCACCAGATGATGATCAGCGTGATCCGCTCCATCGCGTTGTTGTTCAGGTGGTCGTGGATCGCGTCCAGCTGCGCACACACCATAAAAACAAGCATGAGTCGTGAACATGGGAAGGAGAGCGGCACGCACGAGGTCGTTCGCGCCCGCGATGCGCTCGTTGAGCGCCTGCACGCGCGGCGCGAGCTCGAAGTACTCGCGCACACGGTCATACACCGCGCGCGGGCCAGGGCCCTCGCCCGCGTCCCAGAAGATCCCGGGCACGTCAAGCACATTCGTCCCCAATATCACGTCGCGCCGCAGCCTACATCCTCTTAGCTCTCTCTCAACATGAAGGGCAGGAAGAAGGGGGCGCACCGGAAGAGACGGCCGGTGAGCTTCATGGCGTCCGTGCGCCCGAGGGGGAGCTTGCCGGTGCGCGCGAGCGCGCGGGGGATCGCGAGCGTGCCGGGCGCGCTGAGGATGCGGTGCGCGAGCGACTCGTGGTGCGCGAGCAGCGTCGACTGCGCGAGCGCGTGCGCGATCGAGAGCGTCAGGAGCGGCGTCGGCGTCTTCAGCGCTGCACATGCCCCGCATCAGCGCCCCTCTCACCACCGTACACAGAAAGAAAGACGCACTGAAGAAGTCGTTGTAGATGCGCGGGAAGGCGATGGTGGGGTCGTACTAAGTGGTGGTGAGCAGGGGACATGGGAGGGGAGGGGAAGGCGCACGGCGAAGAAGCATTGTTCGATTTCCCACTCGCCCTCGGGGCGCCGCCGGCGCATGATCCCCGCGGCGTCGAGGTCCTCCAGCACCTCGCGCTCCTCGTGCTCGCTGAGCCCAAAGAACACGACGACGCCATACGCGAGGAACACGATCTCCGCGCGCGACGGCGGCGGCACCACGGCCGCCTCCGCCTCCGGGTGGTGCTCGGCCTCAGCGGGCGGCGAGAGCACGACGCCCTCGTCGGTCTCGGTTAGGTTAGCGTGCTCCGCGGCCGGGATGACGCTGCCGAGGTCGGGCGAGGTGGAGACGACGTAGCCCGGCGAGGGCGGCGAGGGCGCGGGCACGGGCACGAGCTCGGGCTGCGGCGGGGGCGCGCTCGAGCGGATGTTCGCGGCGGGGCCGTAGCCCGGCAGCAGCGGGAGGTGGTACATCTGCCGCACACCATCAAAGTCAGTCAATAACATGGGCGGGAGGGGACGCACGGCGTAGAGCGCCTCGTCGAACGCGCGGGGCGAGACGTTGTGCTCGCGCTTGAGGAAGCTCGCGAGGAGCTTCATGCGGAAGCCCTCCGCGACGCAGTACGCGGTAATGCGCGCGAAGCCCGCCCGCGCTCTTTCCGCGCGCGACATGCGCTCCGCGGCGGACTTGTGCTCGCGCACGATGCCGGCGTCGGTCTCGTAGCCGTGTGCCTCCTCCGCCTCGGCGGGCTGCAGCGGGCGCGTCTGCGGCTCGGACGGGAGGAGCACGAGCTTCTGTGCCGATTTGGAGGTGCGCTGGGCGGCGGGCGGGGCGGGCGGGGTCGTGGGTGTGGGCTTTTGGAGGGAGATGGAGGGGCGGCGCATGGGGAGGGTGGGGCGGTCGGAGGGGAGCATGGAGGAGCGGGCGGGGCGGGACATGGTGGGCGGATGGGGTTAGGGAATGGTCTGGAAAGTCGAACGATCAAATTAATGCTGTCTATGCGACAACCACGGTGGTGTCGTCGTCGTTGGATGGGACGACTCGCAGGGCGCTGGTGGACGTTGTGGACGACAGTGGTGGCGGCGGGAATAAGCGCCAGCGGGGCATCCTTACGCGAGACATGTGACGAGATCCGCGAGCGCGCTGCAATGACGTCGGTTTCACCTCCTCTCCTCCTCCTCTCCAACCCCTCCCGCCATAAATATGAGACCACAGCTGAACCTCGAACCGTTAACCCAACTCTTGACAATTCCCCACATACCTCTCAGCTAAATCATGTCCGGTCCCTGCGCTCCTACCCGTCCCCGCCGCTCATCCGGTGGCACCCAGTCACCTCCCTTGCAGGACAGCGAGCCCATGGGCGTGTCTTCCATCCGTGGTGACCGCCCACACGGCGTTCCCGACCGCGTCCAGCGTGCCGGTTCGCTTCTTCCATTCCTTTTTGTTATGCCGCTCGCTGACAGTACGGCTGCACAGAATACTTCGACGAAACTGAGCCCAGTTCGAAGGGCAACGAGGCACCTAGCTCGGAGAGCAAAATTAAGCCCGGAACCAACCTGTGGGAGGTACGCACGCCCTTTTCCCTGTACTTCTTTCATGTACTTAATTGCATGCGCCATGTTTCAGACGTCTGCCACGGCCGATGAGCCCATGCGCAAGCTGAACGCGGAGCAGAGCGCCACCCACGAGCTCGAGCAGCAAGGCTCGAATAACGTCTCGAATGTAAGTATTCTGTCTCAACGGTTTCCTTTCTTCTTTTCTCACAAGCTGCAATGCACAGACCACCCAGAAACAGCCCGCCGACCGCGCTGCACGCTCCGGCTTCGATACGAAATGAGTTCAGCGATGGGACTTTCCCACATGGTGTTGTGATATCCGTTGTGTATACTGTACCATTGGCCATCTTGTAACATTCACCCGCACTGTTATTTGTACAATTAGAATACGCTACACTTCCAATTCATCGCATGTCTGTGTCTACTTCGTCGCAGCCAGATACTCCGCCCACCACTCCTCGAACCCCGTCGTCCCAAGTCCACCCTCAACACCCAGATCCTCCGTTTCACGTACATACAGCTGCGTGTCGCGCGGCCGCGGCGTCGCACCTTCACAGACCACGACAGTATCACACCACGATCGCGAGCTCACAAAAGCGAAAACGCACCTGAAGGCGGCTCCGTCTCGGGCAAAATATGCGCGTGCGGCAGCCCAAGCAGCCGCGCAAAGATCAGGCAGATCTCGTACTTCGTAAACGGCTCCGGCGCCGAGTAATGCAGCACCGGCGGGAGCGCCGTCGCATGCGGGAGGTCTGCCACATCCGCAGCATACAGTTCACCCAACATGGATCAAACGAGCGAGCGGAGGGGCACGCACGCGCAAGGCGGACGAGGAAGGCGGCGACGTCGAGGACGTTCGTGGGGTAGCGCGTCTGGAAGTGGTCCATCGTGTAGCGCTTTCCACTCTGGTCCCGCACGACGTCCAGCAGCACGTTGATCGCGCTCTCTTTGTTCGACTGCGCCGGCCCGTATCTGCGCGCATCCTATGAGCACGGCGCGGGTGGGGTGGGGAAGGGAGGGAAGGGACGCACAGGACGGGCAGGCGCAGGACGACCGCGCGCGCGCCCTCGACGCCGAGCACGGCGCGCTCGCCGTCGCGCTTCGTGCGCCCGTAGCGCTGTAGCGGGTGCGTGTGCGCGGCGGGCACGTACGGCGGGCTCGTGCCGTCGAAGACGTAGTCTGCCGTCTCCGTCCGTCACACGCGTTCGTCACACGGGCGGAGAGGGCACGCACCGGTCGAGATGTAGATGAGCGTGAAGCGGTGCTGCTTCGCGAGGTGCGCGAGGTGCGCCGGGACGCCGACGTTCAGCTGGTGCAGGCACGCATCCCAGATGCACGAATGAGGCACCGCACGGCGGTTTCAGAGCAGCACATCCATACGCACCTTCTCTGTGCCTTCTGGATCCTACAATACCTTCAGCTTCCATATGCACAACCCACAGCGCACGCACCTTCTCCGCCACATCCGGCCTGCGCTCCGCCGCGCAGTGTACCACCCCTGCCGCACACAGTCCATCAGCATCCACGCGCCCGCACGGAAAAGGACGCACAGTCGGGCTCGAATTCGGCGACGACGCGCTCGAGCGCGGGCCGATCGAGCAGATCGAGGGCCTGCAGGTCGTCCGCGGCGCGCGTGTGCGCGAGACCGAGGACGGTGTGCGCGTCGGGGGCGGAGGTGAAGGCGGTGTGGACTGCGCGGCCGAGGAGGCCGGAGGCTCCTGTGTAGGGGTTAGTTGTTTGTTTGGTGTGATGGGGAGAGCGTGCCTGTTATGAGGACTTTCATGGCTGTGGTGAGGTGGTGGGAGGAAGGACGGTATGGTGGGAGGTAGTGGGGAGATTAGATTAGATGGGGCGGCCGGGTGGGCGTTGCCGTGTTGGGCGCTCGATGGAGTTCGACTTGAGCATCGACGCCCTCTGCAGCCCTCTGCAAATGTCGCAGACGCGTCCGCTTTGTACTGGCGCACACGCCGCTGTGTGCCGCTGTCCGAGCACTCCCTCTGGCGTACTGGGGAAAGTTCTTTCTGCGCGACGGTCTCATGAGATCAGCGCGTGCAGGGCATTCCTTCACTGCCATACGAGCGAGAGCATGCGAGCATGGTAATGTCATCGCGATCGCTCTCTTCTGTTCTGTTCCTCTCAACAGCGAAGTTGCAGCTGCATGGCGATGGGATTTGGGCTCCCTGGGCTGGCATGCACCCCAAAACGCACAGCGAGGAGGGCCTACAATCGTAGGCATCCAAGGTGCTCGTTTTGGGAGCAGTGGATGCTCTGCCAGGGAATTTGATGCCGCCACCTGATGTAGCTGGCAATCTTGTATAGTGGAGGGGCTTTCCTCTCTCAGTCTGGCACGCACAGTTACCGTCATTCTCGTCTGCCTTTATTTCCCTTTCGAAGCGAGATCACGGCTACATGGCCACATTGTCAGGATCCCCCCTGTGCCTGCTTGCAGCCTCAAACGGACTATGAGGAAGGCCTGCAATTGCAGGCCATATCCACTGTGTCCATTTTTGGCTGGCATCGCTAGCTCAGCGGGCATCCGATGGTGTTGACTGCTGTAGCTTTGTGCTCTTCTGTGAGGCCGACGCGCAGCATTGAGATCTCTCATACTGTCTCCGTTTGATTCTCATGTCTACGCGTGGTATACCTCTTTCTCATTGTGTTCTGTCGTGCGATAGTGGTCTGCACTGGTCCCATTCTAGTCTGAGCAGTTGATATGAATCACGCGACGCTTAGACCGACGCCTCCCACCTTCAAATGAAGACATAGCATATGGTAGCTCTGGAGACTGACCCACCCCGACACCGCCGAACGCGTCATATAAACTCAAGTATTGCACTTCCCTTCATCTCGGCGATCCCGGCTGCGATTGTCCTCTCGAAATTAAACCGCAGCGTGCTGCAACCGAATCAGAATCCTCCGACCTGCCCGACAGTGAAGTCAACCCGTGCAAAGGATCCCTGTGGCGCTCATTAAACCACACTTCACGGCATGCCTGGGCTGTGTATCTGTGTCTGGCCCATGGTGCAGAGATTAAGTATTGTCACGATGGAGAAGATGGCTGTTTTTGGCTCGTTTTCTCTGTGGAATCTGTCAGTCGTTACGGTCCACGAACGATACGGAATGACGTTGTGTACGTGTCAGCACCTCCTCATCGCGTCAGCACACCGTCGTGTACCCTTTCAAAAGCTTTACATGGCAACTCGTCTGCCCAACCGCAGATCGGAATCGCAGGCGGCAGCGTGGCTCGAATTTGGCGGTGTACAGATGATGCTACGGAATACACTTCTTTTCTTGCTTCCTTCATCACCATGGAGCGTCCCCGTCCCCTTGGGGACCCGCGTTGACAAGGATTTTAGACAGGCCATACGCGATGCTCTTGCTTGTCCGTATCTGCCCGTCGATAGCCCGTGGCCTGGGACCCATACGTCGGCGGCGCGGACGCATAGGCGGCATCATGACAGGGGCAGGTCGTGTGAGATGCACTCTGATGCACTTCGCAATCGCTGCGTTAGGCGAGCGGAGGGTCTCGTTACTGACTCTCGTACACGTGGCTTTCGTAGATTTGACGATCTGGTTCCGCTTGCGCAAGTTGAACAAGCTTTGGGGGTCAGAGATGGCAGAACTCTTGATTCCGTCGTAGTTACAACCGCCGAAATTTATTTGAGAAAGGTATCACCCTGCATCCCCATTGTCTCTCTGTTCCACTGCAGAATCAGATTCAGCAAAGCATGGGAAATGAGATCTGAGTGGAATCTGAGGTTTGATGCGATCCAAAAGACTATACGGCACGGCAGCGACGGATCTCTCCTCTGTAATATATCCGAGGATTCGATTTTTTCTTCTCCATTGGCCAAGGAGGAGCGCATCACTTGACCAACGCACGAACGGGTCAGATTCGACGATCCTGAGGCACGAAGGTTGAACCCAGTATTTATTTACTCTGCCCTCGAGACTCGAGAGACTAGCAGATCGGTACGGACGCGTTCTCGATTCTGCGGAGATATCATGGATAAGGCCGAGGGGCATGGGAAGGAAGGAAGGAAGAAAGTTTATTCGTCGTGTTGCACAAAGTCTGATTTCGTTGTTCGACGTCCACACGCCGTCATTGGGCGCAACCTGGCTTGACCTCTTCTTCCAACACACGGGATCCAACACACGGGATCGCAGGTGAGAAGCGCTTTGTGCCACATTGACGAGCAACAAAGAGACGACTAAAGCAGAGAGGCGCTCTTACGAGAGAACGGGCATGGAGCATCGCTTCGGGGCGATCTGAGCTTCTGCCACGGGCGTATTTGGGACTTCCCTTGGATAAAAATTCTTACAGCAACGACTTCGCGAAGCTATATCAGCCCGTCCTGTTCCTGCCTCAGGTGAGTCTTTTCCGTCCCTTTCTTGCTTTCTGACGCCTCCCTTTCCTTCTTTCTGGGCCTCATCGGTTTCTTTGTTTCTTCACGTATAGTTACGCACAACGCGTCCATTCTAAGTCATAATGCTTTCTCGCAGACCGCGTCTCAAAATCGAGGCCGGCCAGGGTAGTGAAGCAGGTCGCGCGCCCTCAAGCTTCACGCCTCTCAGTTCCACGACGGTCGAGCAGCTGGATTACGCCAATGTCTCCACATTCCGGTGCGTGCCACCTGCTTTCACGTGGCCATTTTATAGCCCACACTTCCCATTTCAGCTCAGACAGGATGGAGATCACCATTCACAGTCCGTCAGTAAAGACATCACGGTGGCGCGGGCAGGAAATCAGCCAGCCCTTGCCAGTCTTCGGGGACCGCGACCGCGTAGGGGGGACGATCGCACTCTTACCACACAACAGCACAGGAGCAGGGCGCTTTGTACTTAACGTGGGTGCTTTCCCGGCGCGTCTCGCGGGCCAGCTGACGCGCGCGCCCCACAGTTTGAAGGCGCCTTCCTTTACGTCTCTCCTGACGTCGAAGTCCTTCAGGGCACGGCCTCCAACCAATACCGCCACGTCTTCTTCTCGTCCTCGGTCACGGTCAATTCGATCAGCCCTAGTGCAGACGTGTCGAGCCCGCTGCTCTCTGCAAACTCGTTCCGCAGCGCGTTCTCCGTGTCTGTGCGCTCGCGCGGGCAGATCTCGCGCAAGGGCAGCATGCCGACGCTCTCCTCGAGTGCCCAGCGCGCTCTGCCGTTTAGCTTCGAGATACCACAACCAACGCGGCCAGGCGAAGAGATGCCGCCTACCTTCTTCTCATCGGTAGTCAGCGCGCGGGGTGTGCACGCCCGCGCGGCGGCGGAGCACGCAGAGGTGTCGTATAAGATCGTCGCGGTGTGGGAGCCGGCAGACGAACTCGAGGCAAAAGACATGTGGGTTTCCCGGCCGTGTCTCTGCACGGATGAGTGCTGAATGGGGAGCCTGCAGCTTCGAGATTCCCGTCCTGTTCCAGCCCGATTCCGAATTCCTCTCGCTCGACGGCCTCTCCTTCGAGCCCGAGTCCTGGCTCGAAATTCCCCTCCGGTCAGATCGACCCATCCCAATCCAGTGCGCGGTAAGCCTGCCCTACCTTATAGGCCTTCCCGCATCTCACGCCCGCTCAGGTGACCCTTCCAAGCCCCGCCCACTTCCCGCGCAACGGCGCCATCCAGTACTTCGTCGTCTTCCAAACGACACCCAAATCGCCCGCCCTCGCGCGCGAGATCGCCGCGGATGCGACGATCAGCGTCTCGCTCTTCCGGCAGGTGACGATCAACCCGACACAGGCGGCGCCCTCGCTCTCGCTCTCGTCGTCCTCCGTGCTCTCAAGCGCCTCTGCGCCGTCGTCCCCGCCCACATCCGCCAGTGACGAGTCCGACTCGCAGGCAACCTCGAGCCTCTACATCCCACGGCGCAAACGGCTGCTCTCGCGCGTCGTGCGCAGCGCGCCGCCGATCCTGCAGCGCACACCTGCGGCGCCCACGCTGCCGCCGCCGCCTCCCCAAAGTGCGAAGAACAAGCCGCTACCGGACCTGCCCACTGCCATCTCGGAGAGCCGCATCCTGCACACGGACGTGTCGATTGGGTTCCCAAAGCGCCCGCGGCAGTACACGGGCGGCACACACCCGAGTCTCGAGGAGCAGAAGGCCCTCCCGGACGGGTTGTACAAGGGCAAGATGCCGCTCGATAAAAGTATGCTGCCGTGCGTCGACTGGGCGGGGCTTGGCATCAAGGTGCGTCTGGCTGGCGTGCGATGTGCGTGGGATCGGGCTGATATGCGGGGCAGTATTATCTCGAAGTGTCGGTCCTGTTTGAGCAGGATGATATGCGCGCGCGCGTGCCTGTAAGAATATTCTGACGAGGAGGGGTTACTTAATGTATGTTCCTCAGGTGGGCTTTTTTTCTCAGGTGTCCGTGAAGCTCGGCACTGATGTTGCGCGAAAGCATCTTCTGGGAAAGGAAGCTCATTGTTCCATATCTATATCTTTATTATCCCTCTACATATCCCGTTATCCACTGTTATCCTGTCCCGCCTCACGTCACCCCGACACGAACAATCTTTTCACCTCCCGCTCATTTGCTATCCGACCACGTACTCACGTTTTCACATTCACATACATTAAGTATCATATTTGCAGCTTCGAATTCGACCTGGCGACCACGCTATTTTCTGATCGAATGCTTCCTTCCCATGTTCTCATTGCAGCTGCAGGGGCGCGTGATGATGCCTTTGGTACGCACTTATGTATATGTTCCAGACTTTGATTGTATGTAGAAGACGAGCGCGAAGAACTTGAAGTTTAATGCGCGGCTTCTGATGCGTATTCACGCAGGATATCAAAACTCAAGACGGTGCGACAGCCCAAACTTTAAATCTGACGGCAATCTTAATATCTGATGGCATTCCGTTTCCTTCTCCTTTTCAGGCTGTTACCCGCTTCACACACGTTGGCATCTTCATCCAGGTTAAGGATGCTCCAAAAGGTAGCCTCCGTCGATCACCAAGGTCTGTGGGCAAGGCATCAGTGCGTCGCGAACGCCTGGATCACTCACGGTCATACCTGTCCATATGCATACTGATTGCAAGCTAGCATCAGCACGGCTTGCGCTATGTCCTCGTCGCTGCCGGGTCTGTCGGCAGGGACACCATGCACCCTGCCAAAATTCGGCTCAGCCCACGCTGATCCGACGGCTTCCTCAGTCTCATTTGCTGCGCAGGAAAACGCCCCTCAGCATGCTCCGCTGCGCATATATACAGGCACGCACTGATGATCTCTGGTCGAAAAAGTCCTGGCGCGATGTTGTTCACGCGGATCCGCAGAGCGCGGCGGCGCAGCTCCTGCGCGAGAAGCGTGCTGAGTTGGATCGCAGCGGCCTTGGAGACGTTATAGCTGATGTGGTTCTGTGTCGTGCGCGTCATGCCAGAGACGGAGGTGATGTTGATGACGCCCGGCGTATGCGCGTGCCCGCGGGCTTTTCCCGCGCCAGCCAGGAGGGGCATGAACGCCACGGTCGTGAAAAAGGGGCTGCTTGAAGGTGAGAATCGTCACAAATATTAAAAAAGACATGGGGAGATGTTGTACCCGATGACATTCGTCCGGTAGACGGTCTCCCAATCCTCTACCGTCTCCCGCCAGAGCTCCTCCGCAAACGTTTCCGGTGGATCGAGGTCGCCTCTCGTCGTGTCGCTCTTGCCCTTCGCCACGCCGGAGCTATTCACCAGCAAATCGATGTGGCTCTCGTTCAGCTTGATAAGGTTCACCGTCTGCTGGATGCTGTCCTTGTCGGAGACGTCGCACATAACTGGCACGATCCGGCCGTACGGGCTGAGGAGGGACTGGCCGTGCATATGCGCCGCCTGCTCGAGGACGGGGGAGCTCCGCCCGATGATGTAGACGCGCGCGCCGTTGTTGGCGAAGGCCCGCGTGATCATGAGTCCAATGCCCGAGCCGCCGCCGGAGACGACGACGACCCAGCCCTCAACGTTGAATAAATTTTGGATGGCGAATTTGGCGTTGTGGGCCATGGTGGGAGGAAACGAAGGGAAATAAAATCCTGGGATCAATCTTGGACGAAAAAACTCGTGTCTTATATAAGATCCCTCCTATATGTGCTACATTGAAAGCATCTGCCTTTCGAAAGACAGGGGCGAACTCGGTTTCGTGAATACTTGTCTGCTCCGGGTCGAGGGACGCGACGCGATCTGGGCGTCTACATAACCGCGGGCCGGCGCTTACCGCATTCGCCGGCGCTAAATTGCCTTGTGGAGATGAACCTTGCTCGAGGACTCTCTGCAACTTCACCTTTGCCAACCATTCAAGTAAGTTCAACTAAGCAGTTCAAAGGAGGAAACTCTTATCCATCCTCAAACAGAATGGCCGACCATCCCGCAGCATCATGGGAGGCCATGGAGGACAGCAATGTCTTCTACAGACGGCAGGAGCTGTACACCATCAGCGGCAAGCTGCCAAACCTCGGGGATTGCATAGTCGCAGGATGTCGTTATGGCGGGCCAATAGGTGTGCTATCCTCTACCTTACCGCTATGCTATAAAATAGCGCAATAGCACTCATGCATGGTAACACCAAGTTGATCGCACTGGGACGAGCTACACCCGTATTTGCGAAGGCGCAAATCCAAGTGTTCTCCCCTACAGGAGAAGGGCTGCTGCTATTCAGTGTGGATACCGTTGCTTCATATGTTTTCTCATGTGTTCTGACATTTGAGACAGTGGTACCAAGGCAGGATTGTCCGCTTCGGCTGGACAGGCGACGAGCGGCTGGTGGTTGTGAACGAGGAGGGGGTCTATCGAATATATGATCTTCAAGGTAATTATAAGCAGAATTCTCTGGAGTGCGATGTTACTGGAACGGGCAGTATTGACGTGCGCATACTTACTCCCCATCTAGTCTCCGAGCAGACCTACATACCTCCCATCTCGTGAAGTTCACGGTCAAGCAGAACGGGCGCTCGGCTGGATTAGTCATCGAACGCAGGCTGCTGATTGGCCGACGCGTGATTTTAGAATTTGCTGTCGCGACGCGACTTTGGGCGCTCGATCGTCTCACGCGTCGTACGACTGCAGACTGCGTGTGGTATTTAGTCCAGGTGGTACGCACGTCTCTTGTTCCTTCGTCTTTGTCTTCTGACCACCAGGTCACGTCTGTTAGGTTGCATTGCATAGGTCCCACCATGTCCACAGGAAAATCTACGCCGATTGCCAAGGAGACAGCCATAAAACCTTCGCACGCTGGCGAGCGCGGTTCGTTCACGAAATGGGTGTTCAGAGGGATCATCGTCTTTGCTATTGCTGCCTTCTGTAGCTTCTTGGATACCATTAAGGTTTGTGCTGTTCAATGCTTTTTGTCAGGCTCCAGCGTGACTATGGCTACAGGACCGGTGGTATGTCTTCGACCCACCGTTCCTACACGAGCTCGCCCGCGCCGCGATCGATGCATCCCCCGACTCCACACAAGGCATGATCAACCACATTATCACCAATCTCACCGCGACATACCCGTCCACACAAATTGCGCTTAATCCGGACACGTCGGAGTGGGTGTTCAACAACGCCGGCGGCGCGATGGGCGCGATGTACATCATCCACGCGTCCATCACCGAGTACCTCATCATCTTCGGCACACCGCTGGGAACCGAGGGCCATTCGGGCATCCACACTGCGGACGACTACTTCCACATTCTGAAGGGCGAGCAATGGGCGTTCCAGCCTGGTGCGCTGGAGATGGAGAGGTATGTCCCGGGCGACGTCCACTTGATGCCGCGGGGGGTCGCAAAGCAGTATAAAATGCACAAGGGCTGCTGGGCGATGGAGTACGCGCGAGGTCAGTGATTCGCCTTGTCTGATCTTCAGCCATGGCTGATTTGGGGGAATGTAGGTTGGATTCCGCTAATGCTGCCGTTTGGCTTCGCAGACACGCTGACGTCGACCCTTGATGTACCGACATTATGGAAAACCGTTCGTGTCACAGGAAGAGAGATTATCAGGAACTTGCTTGTTGGCAAAATCTAAGGGGAGACGAGGCATTTTTTCGTCTACGATAGCATGATAGCAGGGAGGGGAGGTATCATATGATTCAATGCTCTTTATACCATATCTATTTGCTTTCGCATTGTTGTCGAGATCAACGTCTATGCCCGCTGTCTGAACAACTTGTCGCAGAGTCTGTCAGGCATTACACTCCGCCGAGAATGAACATGGGATCATGGGATACGTATGCTGTCAATCTCTATTTTACAGTTTCGAGCGCGATAAGCACCTAACACATTTGGTACCCAACAGAACCGAACAATCACTCGCGAAGAGTGAAGGAAATCCAAAAATTTGACGACAGTCCGAGAGCGGTCCGACTTCAAGTTCGCAAATTACATGATCGCGAGCCGCGAATCGAACTCAAGACCAAGCCCTGTCTGCGCACATGCATGATCATTGTCCCTTGAGAGAGAGATGGTAGCCAATCTCAATCATGCACCACGACCAGTCGCGGCCCCACATGCTGGCCAAGGCTGCGGGATGGCATATGGGGACAGCATAGTGCGAACGATATGGGCCTAGTCGGTCCTCGCGACGCATTCCAACTACAGTCACGGGGTAGTTGCACCCGGACTCAACTACCCTCCTCCAAGGAGGGATCCCTGTGGGATCCCGCTACCCTCGGTCATCGGGATTGTGCAGTGCTTGAAGATGTCATCGGAGAGATGACCCTGACTGCATCATTTCATGGTACGTCGCGTAGCCCGTGAAGACAAGGCCCTGATAGAGCCGATCTGGGAGGACGGTCAGACCCGATACGCTCACGAGATGGCGCGTACGTCGAGCAAAAAGCATGACGACGGCCTGAGTGGGATGAGCGTCGCGGCCTTCGAGCTGTCGTGGTGGGGGAGCACAAGATTCATTTCGACGGGCTTTTAAGCAGGCGAAAGCGCAGTGGGTCATGGAAACGCCGTTGAGCGGCGACGGCGACCTGTCAAGATGACTTCGGACTTGACTTTTTGCGCAGCATATTCGTCACGACTTCGCCGTTGTGCACCCTCGGTCTCTTGGTGTTCCTTGCCCTGCAGGTTTCGAAACAGTTGTCAGACCGGTCACCTGTACGAGGAGGGTGAAGACAGGACTCAGCAGTCCACCAAATCCAGAATGCCGGAAAACTGCCTTGCACCAAATTGAAACAGGTCAGACAATGGAGAGATCAAGGGAAGTGAGCATGACAATGTAGCCGATTTATTGATAACGGAACATGACATAAACCGACAATCGGACATCCTAGAACACCGGCCACGTCACGACGACACTCACAAAGAGCGAATGGAAGCAAAAAATTGGACACGACAGCCTAAGAGTGGTCTGAATTGAGTTTCACGCGCCTTGAACACCGCTCTCAGCCCGAGGCAAGAAGGAGTCCGCGGCGCGTGAGCCACGAATTGAGCTCACACCTCCATCTCCACCTTGCACTCTCACCCTATTGCACGAAACAGCACGCCCGCCGCATACGCCTTGGCGAAATCCGCAACCGATTGCGGCCTGCAGTGCGCGCCGGCGACGCTGCAGAGGGCGCGCGAGCGGGCGAGGGGAGAGGACGGTGCGGAGTTATTGACGAATCGGGTTCTTCGGACGCCATGTGCGCCCATCCTTGCGGCATCAGTTCCAAGGAGGCTCCATCCGTGCTCTTTCTGGACCTTTAAAGTGAAAGGAGCGAACCTCCAAGCACATGGCGAAGAGATCTTTGCGGAAGGAATAGAGCGCGAGTTGCTGGTTCGTCGCGCGGCCGTTACAGCAGGGGCTCTGCTGGAGCCGATACGGTCAGGATTCCTCAGACCTTAGCCCGCTCTCGACGAAGATCGCGCGTTGGGGCCGCGATCTGTATGGGAAGAGCGTCGTGGCCTTTGGACTGTCGTGGTGCAGAGGCTGACTCGAGGATACAGTTAATACGGTACCCGCCATTTGAACTCCGCCTGCCCTGGGAAAGCAGATGAACTTCAGATGAACGGACAAAGTTCGCGAAGACGGTGAGAGCAAAATAAATAGCATACCTAAATACGATCCTTGAACGGTTTGAACAGTCTTGAGAAATCCATAACGATCAGGCGTGAGCCAGGAAATGAGCTCGAATTGAGTCAAGGTAGGACAGACAAGTAGATGATAAATAGAATAACAACTGTACAGTAGTAAAATACAAGGCGCCAATAGTCCGGAGAGAATTACTTCGCCCCTGCACTCGAGAACTACGGAAAGACGCCGTGAGCACAGGTGCTAAGCTTGACTAGCAAATAACTTACCTTCGTCACTGACTTAGTTCCCTCAGAGATCGCGTGCTTCGACAGTTCACCAGGCAGAATGAGGCGGACGGCGGTTTGAATCTCTCGTGATGAGATAGTGGACTTCTTGGAGTATGCAGCAAGCTCTGGGGGCCCATCAGCGCCTAGAATCAGGAGGCATAGGGGTAGAAAAACGCACTCGAAGCCTCAGTCGCAATACGCTCAAAGATATCGTTGACGAAGGAGTTAAGGATGGCCATCGCCTTGTTGGAGATACCAGTATCCGGGTGGACCTGCTTGAGGACTAAACTCAAGTTAATAATCCAGAATTGAAGTCGGAGGAATCTAAGACAAACGCACCCTTGTAGATGTAAGAAGAGTACGTCTCCTTACGGACCTTTCGCCTCTTCTTCTTTTCCTCGCCCTCCCCGCCAGCTTTCGCGGTCTTCTTCGCAGCCTTAGTGCCCTCCGTAGTCTTAGCAGGCGCCTTGGAAGCGGTAGAAGCTGGGGCTTTGCCGGCGGTGGAAGCGGGTTTGGGTGCCATAGGTGAGGAAATTAAGTGTGTAGAACGGGTGAGAAAAGGTAGTTGGAAAGCGAGACAAGGTCGTGGGGTAGAGCAGAGAGACGGTATCGGCTGAGAGTGGGACGCAGGCTATATAAGCAGCAAAACGCTTTGGGTGTGTTTGTCCACGACGCGTCGACGCGACTTGTTGATTGCCAAACCTTATTTTGTTGATCGTATCCCGTGACCTCCACGCGACGCGTTCTTATAAAACCAGCCAGGCGCTCTTGCGTCTTCTCTCCACTCTTCCTCTCGCGCACCCGAATTGCTGAACGCCATCCACACTTCGTCCACACTTCATTCACACTTCACCCTCACCTACCTCACCTATCACAATGTCTGGCAAAGGAAGCGGCAAGGCCAAGTCCGGCGGTAAGGCGTCTGCGGAAACTGGCAAATCCCAGTCTCGCTCGGCGAAGGCGGGTCTCCAGTTCCCCGTCGGCCGTGTCCACCGTCTTTTGAAGCGAGGGAACTACGCACAGCGAGTGGGCGCTGGCGCACCTGGTATGTTACTCAACAACTAGCCAGATCGACCTTCGTTGATTTGTCTTCTCCAGTATACCTGGCTGCCGTACTCGAGTATCTTGCGGCTGAGATCTTGGAACTCGCGGGTAATGCAGCACGCGATAACAAGAAGCAGCGTATTGTGCCAAGACATCTTCAGCTCGCCATCCGTAATGACGAGGAGTACGTCCGCTTTCTCATTGCGTTTCAACTTCAATCTCATTCCTTCTTTCTCAGATTAAACAAGCTTCTTGGTGATGTTGTCATCTCGCAAGGTGGTGTTGTACCATTCATCAACCCAGAGGTACGTGCTTCCGGCGTTCTGGTTCTTCCCAAGTCTGACATCCTATCCTCCAGCTTCTTCCCAGCAAAACACAGAAGGGGAAGAAGGAGAGCCAGGAGGTGTAGATTTTCTAGATTTTGTTTTGTTCATCATACCCATTGTACTCTTGTATCATCGCTACGTATAACATTATTCACTTCTGGGTCGATGTCTCCGAGAGTTCGCATTTCGTTTCAATTCGCTGGTGTGAGGCAAGCGCGTGGTGCATGGACTGTCGCCTTTGAGATGTTCTCAGCAAGAACGAGCAGACCCCATGTAGCAATCTTGTTCCACTTCGTATTTTGAACGATTCTCCAGTCTATAGCACACGCTGAGCATCCGGCAGTTGTCCGGCCAGTGTCCGGCTGGCATCCACTTGGAGCGGAGCTTGAAATGCAGGTATAAGCTCGCCTCGACGCGTCTCATTTTTCTTCAACACGACAGCCTGAAAGCCGCGATGCTCATTTCACACAGAACGTCGCCCAGCGCGCGTTTCTATTCGTGAGCGGGCTAAGGTCTGAGTATCCCTCCTCCCAGCTCCAGCCGAGCTCCGTCTTCATAGACTGCGCGACGTAACAGCAATACCAGAACCATGCACGTCCCGATGTGCGGATATTATGGATCGTCGCCACGGTCCTGCCGAATGGGCGCATGCTACTCTGATAAAACTCGTCGTATGGGTTGGGTGCGTACCGGGAATCAACGGACCCTTGATCTGTGTTAACGGTCGACGGCCGAGTCTGTCCCTGCTTACCTGCCTATCTGCTCTCGTGCCGTGCACTCGCTGTGCGGGGAGACTCCCTCTCCTGGTCCTCTAGAACTCTGGTGTCTCGTATGGCTACGGTTGGGTCACCATCAGTGTCACGCGTGGGCAGAGGAACGAAAGGGGGCCAGATGTGTGCGAGGCGGCTCTGGGCTTGCGAGGCGCGGATGGTCGTACGTGCTCTTCAGTGCACTTCGCGGCGCGCGGTGCTGCCGGCTGTTCGTCAGTTGGCCAGCCCGCGCAACTCGATTCAGACTACTCTTGGGCTGTCGTGTTCGAATTTTTTCCTATCGTTGCTTTTCGTGAGCAATTTCGTCTTCGCATGTTCCATCTGGGTCGTTTGTCGTGTTACCTAAATAATGTCTTCGAGTCAGTTGAATGAAAATCTGTCTTTTGAAAACCATTTACAATCCCCGAGAACCCTCAGCTACATATTCGATTCGTCGTCCTTGACGATGACGGTGACACCGCGGTGATCCTGGTGCAAGCGGAGTTCGAATAAATCACCACGACTTCATTAGAGGCTCGGAAGCAATTTTGCTCTCTCACCACGACAGCCTGAAAGCCGCGACGCTCATCCCATACGGAACATTGCTCTGCGATCTTCATTCTCGTGAGCGGGCTAAGGTCTGAGTATCCCTCCTCTCAGCTCCAGCCGAGCTTCGTCTTCACAGGCTTCGCGACGTACCAGCAACACCGGGGCACATGCATTTCCCGATGAACCGGAGTATTGGAGTCAGCCCTGGCACCGACTCCCGGAGGGCGCATGCTACCGATGGAACTCGTCGTATGGGTTGGGTGCGTACTTGGATCAACGTCTCTTGGTTTGTGTAAACCTTGATTTGCATAAATGGTCGACGGCCGACTCCGTCCGTGACCGCCTGCCTACCTGCTCTCGCGCTATGCACTCGTGGTGCGGGGAGAGCCCTCTCCTCCCCTGCCTGCGCGTGTGTTGTCTCGTCCGATCAGGACCATGGCCGGGACGCCGATCTAGTTCTGCGTGGGCGAAGGCAGACATGCGATGAGCAGGGGCATGCGCGAGGCAGCTCTGGGCTTGCAGGCGCGGACGTACGTACGTACCCTTGAGTTCACTTCGCGGCTCGCGGAGCTGCTGACTGCTCGTCAGTCGGTGGGTCCGCGAAACTCGATTCAGATTACTCTCGGGCTGTCGTGTTTGAATTTTTTTTCCTATCGTTGCTCTTCGTGAGCATCTCTTCGGGACGTGTCGTATCTAGCTATTAGCCATCTTTAGCCACGTCGCTCGGTGTATGTAGATCACTGTCAGGCCAATCAAATGAATTATTGTCACTATGAAATCCCCTCTGTTATCGTCAAGAGTCATCAAGTCTGTGCTTGATCCCGATTCCCCTCGCGATATTGCCGACAGTTGGATAGCGGCAATCTTGGTACGGAAAGCGGAGTTCGAACAAATTGCTATTACAGCAAGCGACGCAACGTTGTTCTCTCACCACGACAGTCTGAAAGCCGCGATGCTCATCCCACACAGAACACCGCTTCGCGTGTGTTCACTCTCATGAGCGGGCTAAGGTCTGAGTATCATGTCCTCCTCGATCGGCTCTAGCAGGGCTCCGCTCCAACGAGCCGCGCGACTCACCAGCAACCCTCGCATGCACTCCGAAGGAGTCCATCCTTATGGACGTGCCAGAACAGTCCCACGGACTAAAGCTGAAGGCATGTGCAACTATTGGAACAGTGCTCGAGGACCGGGTGCATACATCTCCATTTGATGCCATCCGGCCCACCTGCTCTCGCGCCGTCCGTCGTCTGTCGGCCTCGGGCTGATAGCGACGGCTGGCGTTGCATCGCTCGTCTGCATGAGCTGCGGCGGCACTGCTACCAGTGCGGCTTCCAGCTCTCCTTTGTTCTCGCTTCGGCGAGGACAAGGGCGGCGTATGAGGCGGGTATTGGGTACTGGACGGCGAGTCGGACGGTGGTGTTCACCCTTGAGTTCACTTCGTGGCGCGTGGTGCGTCGGCTGCTCGCAGTCGACGGCCACGCAACCCGATTCAGACTACTCTTGGGCTGTCGTGCATATTTTTTCCTCGCTTTGCTTTTCGTGAGCATCTGTTGTCTTCCGTAATGGTTGAAGAGGTGTTTGATTGTGCTGTAGTACAGTAGTCCGATCTCGTTAATTAGTAATTTGTAGAGAGCCCATCGAAATTCAATACTTTTTTCGATACATCATGTGGAGACTCTCAGTGTCGTTTCTGTATCCTAGAACATCGACATCTTCATATTTCAAGGATTCTTAGGCCGGGATTCCGAGCGGAGCTTGATCCCAAACCCACAATTTAAACGAGGCGACACGGCAACCGGTCTTCTCACCACGACAGCTCAACGGCCGCGATGCTCACCCCCCACAGGGCCGCCCCAGCGCACCCCCATTCGTGAGCGGGTCACGTCCGAGCATCCCTCAACTGGCTCCTAGCCGAGCCCCGCCCTCACGGGCCACGCGACCTCTCAGCCATCCACGGGTGAAGTGTGCGTAACCTGCAGGTCCTCCGATGACACAGCTGCATCATCCAATGCAGCGGAGGAGCGCGTGCCACCCGATGCGACGGTCGCGGGGATGGGCGCATACTCGATTGTGTCGCGCGCATGCCCTGCGCGTGCCACCGGCTCCCCCTCTGTGTATAACGAGGGCCATCCGTTCAGTCTGTCCGTCCTTGCATGCGCACCGCTCTCGCGCCACTGTGGCGTAAGGCGCCCATTCGGCCTAACTTTGTTGGGATTGGAGACGGCGTGTGAGGCGGGGAGTGCTTGTAAGAGTGCGGGCGACGGTATGTGTCTTTGAGCTTACTTGGCGGCTCGTGATGCTGCTTGCTGTTCGTCAGTCGGCGGCTCATGAACTCGGCTCGGACTACTTTTGTGCTGTCGTGCCTATTTTTTCCGCTCATCTGCTCCTTCAGAGCGGTTTACATCTATTGTCTACCAGTTGTCCGTAGTTGTGCTGAGCGTCTATATCGTGGCGATCCATCCTTTTGTTCTGTGTGTATTTCTTTGTGCTGCATTTACGATTTAACTAATGCAATGCCGCTCTTTATCGTTGTCACGTTCTCCAGCGAGTCCTTTTTCTGCAGGATATCGATGCTGCGGACTTCGTCAGTTGACAGCGCGATTTAGGTCATAACTCTCTAAATCATTGTATGTGAATAGTAGTTTTGTCTGCAATTCGTGAGGATTCCCTACGTCGGGGATAGCTGGAGGATCGGCGGAGCTGCGATTGCTTCGATCAGTGTGGATAATACCACGAGATGGGGCTGCGCGCGGTCAGCTTAGGAAATGGCTTTGACTGCGCGCAGAGTGGTGCCCAGGAGCCAGACCAGAGACCATCTGTCTAGACGTCGAAAGACAAACATTCCCTCAGAGCAGGTCGACGAACCCCACAACTTGAGTAAGAAGATTTACTCGAGATGAAGCGGGGATGGCCAACCTGATATTTCTTCAACTTGACTCGATTTGGAACATCCTTTCGACACACAAGCCGGCCCTCAATATTAATCTCACAACATTTGTATGACCTCAAGAAATAAATTCATACCGTGGTTGTCACGACACTGGGAGGGCCGGCTCGTAGGTTCTAAAATTGATGAACGTCAGACCCGCCTTCATTCCGTTGTGCTGTGCGGACTTCTACTGACGCCTCGCACGGATATTGCGAAAGCATACGTTAACTCGATAGGCTAACATTGTACATGATATCAGCAGCCGACAGAAGGAGAGAAACCGCGAGTGCACGTCTGCGATCACATCGCATGGTGTCGTAACCATGCACCTCGGAAAAAGCTTCTGCTTCGAAGTTCATTGAGCTGTCGTTGGGCTTTAAATATCATATCGGGATACGGGGTGAGGATAATATACGCGCGCGGGAGCAGTGGGAACCTCGAGGACTCCCGAGGACCCGAACGAAGTATGATAGCCGCTCTGGCGTGACGTCAACGCACCGGACGCAGAACGCTCAGAAAATAAATCGTTGTCGGGCCAAGGTTCCGCAGCACGCCCGACGCGGATAACGAGGCTCGTTGACGAAGGTTCGGTACCTGAGATGTCTGTCCGCGGGGATTGCCAGATGGTCAGCGGACACGGCGCGCGATAGAGGATGGCAGAGAGTGCAGATTGGCGATTGGCGATTTTCATATCGCAGATCCATCTGGGACACCGGACGGCTGGGGTTGTCCGGACGTCATTTGGACGGGCGCATTATCGTGGCGCATGGCGCGCTGGGGTCGTGATGGGGGTGGTTCTCAGGCTTCTGGCGAGGAGCGGAGCCAAAGCAGCGCTGGTCGGGATGGCGGACTCAAATGCTCTTGGTTACGGTGGCGGTGCGCTGTTGGATAGATGGGTTGGAACTTGGAAGAGAGTAGGGATGTGTCTGGGGACGGGGAGGTGATGGGGAAGAGAGAGCACGGAATTCGGGATGACGTCTTTGGAGAGTCCGACCCCGTTTTCCTCGCTGTGGAGCAGAATAGACAGCCGAGACGCCGACATGGCAAAGGCATTTCCTTTCCTCTCTTCCTTCCTCCATCCTCTTCTTGCCTCTCTGTCTTTCCCCGGGCGTGTTACGAGCCTTTGTCCTCCTCATGCTCATCGGTGGCCTCTACAACTCCGTCAGTGTCCTTTCTCTTCTATCCATCCCGATCCATCCACCCGACTGCCAAATCCATTCCAATCATCTTTCTCAATTATGCGGTTTGCCGTCCAGGATGTGTCGGCCACCCGCCCTTCGTCCGCCGCCCAGCCACCGCCGAACCCCATGTCCTCATCCACCTCACCTCGCCCTGTGCCACCCCTCCAGCGCGAGAGTCCGCCCACGAACGATGAGATCGACGCCGTGATCCAACTTGCGACTTCTTCGCGCGCCTCGGCTGACGGCCGCCCGCTTCCGCTCAAGGATACCCGCACTCAGCTTTTCGTAGGCAATGTGCGTCCACTTTGTTCCCGGACTCGAGGTGTAGGGTTTGCGTGCGCCACGCGCCGGACAGTTTCACAGCGTGGTGCACTGCACAGGCCGCGCCGACCGATCCCGCTCCGCTTCCGATCGCATGCTTACCCGTCCGCAGCTCCCCTACCGCGTCCGCTGGCAGGACCTCAAAGACCTCTTCCGTAAAGCGGGTACCGTTCTGCGCGCCGACGTCTCGCTGGGCCCTGACAATCGTAGCCGTGGCTATGGCACTGTCCTGCTCGCGACCGCCGAGGATGCCGGCCGCGCCGTCGACATGTTCAACGGCTACACCTGGCAGACCCGCGTGCTCGAAGTACGTCTCGACCGCGTCGGTCTTGTCGGTGGTGACGTCGACTCGCTCGGCGGCAGCGGTTACGGTACCCCGCGCATGCCTTTCGCGCTCGGCGCCGCGGGCGCCGCGTCGCCCAATCCGACCGGCCCAGCCGCTGCGAATTCTGCGCTGCTTGCCCAGCTTACGCTCGCAAATTCGGACACGTACGAACTCAATGTCGCAGCGGCGGCGGCGGCACTGCTCAACTCCGATTCGTCCCTCTCCACAAACCCTGGACTCGCGAGCCGGAACCTCTTTGTCGGCAATGTACGTCCTTCTCTCTCCATCGCTCCCCCTTCCCTCCGCTAACGACAGTATAGCTCCCCTTCCACTGCCAATGGCAGGACCTCAAAGACCTCTTTCGTCAAGCTGGCACAATCCTCCGCGCAGACGTCGCGCTTGGGCAGGACGGCCGCAGCCGCGGCTTCGGCACCGTCGTCTTTGCAGGCGAGGCCGACGCCGAGCGTGCTGTGCGCATGTTCAACGGGTGCGTGGCCCGCCGCCCCACCCTGTTATCGACACCCTCACCCTGATCGCTCGCAGGTATGAGTACAATGGCCGCCCGCTCAAAGTACACTACGACAAATACCCGCCGTCCGCGCTCTCCGCAGTGCCGTACGCACCGGCACCCAACACCGCGCCCACGTCGCCTATACCCCCACAAAATCCTGGCTTCGCCTACGCATCGCGTCAGAATGGCCACCTTGCGCCTGACGCCGATTTTGGCTTCGGTGGCTTCGGAACTGCGAGTCCGTTTGAGCCAAGCGAGCTGCCTACGCCGCCGTCGAGCGCAGGTGGCGAGCATAACCAGGCGCCGGCTCCGACAGCGCTTGCGAATCTGGGGAAGCGGCCGCAAGGCCGTCTCGCGTTGGCGACGTCGCCGCCAAGGCCGGGGGGCTCTGGGCAGAGTCAGGCTGGTGGGAGCGGGCAGGGCGCATCGTTGAGCCGGGAAAATTCAGCGAGGAGGTATGCGCAGGATAACCGCTTGCAAGGGCCGATGCAGTCGCAAGATCGTGGGCAGGGGCCGTCAAATCACTACGGGCAGGGAGCGTCGCATGACTATGGGCAAGGGCCGTCACACAACCAAAACCACGCACAAGGCCCATCGCATACGCATACCCGTGCGCAAGGCCCACCCCATATGCATGCGCAGGGCTCACACCAGTACACACAAAATTCGCCACGCGCGGACACGCAGGGACCCGCGCAACATCAACACCACCACGGCGAGCGCGCCCAGCGCACGGGCCCCGGCCCCATCTCCCTCCCGCCGCCCTCTGCATTCCCATTGCCCCTCCCCCACACGCTCTCCCCCGTCTCGCCCATGCACCATCCCATGATGGGCCCCTACTACGCCATGCCGCTCTCGCCCATGCACCCCAGCCTCCCCTCTCCACTACACTACCCCAACCTCCCCTCACCGCTACACCACCCGCAGCTCCCGTCGCCGCTGCACCACCCCGGCCTGCAGCACCACCCACTGATGACGCCGGGGCTGCCGCCCATCACGCCGAGCATGCCGAGCTTCAGCTTCGGCGCGCCGCCGCCGCCGGGCGGGCCGCACCGCTTCGCGGCGTTCAGCCCAGGGCCCGTGAGCATGAGCCCGGGCGTGTTCTGGGCGGGCGGGCGCGGGGACCAGCGCATCAACGCTGCGGTCGGCGCGCCCGTGCACGGCGTCGGCGGGTGGAAGGGCGGCGGGGAGGGCGAGGGCGGGATCGGGATGGAGTATTTCCCGCCGGTGGAGGGCTATTTCCCGCCGGTGCCGCCGGCGAATGGGGGGAGCGGGCTGGCGCGTGAGGTCGTGGGGGATGGGTCGAGCTCGGGGACGGGGACGGTGAGCGAGAGCACGAGCGGGGGGTATGTGCGCGCGGGCGAGGGCACGGGCGGCGAGTATGCGCGTGCGAGCTCGGTGGGTGGAGGGGCGCCTGGTGCGGGTGGGGAGGGGCAGGCGCAGCAGCGTGCGCAGAGTCTGTCGGCGCATGCGACGCCCGCGCCTGCGCCTGAGGCGATTCACCGTGCTGATTCGGATCCTGTGCGGAGCGAGCAGGCGCTAAAGGCCGGTGGCGCGATGGGGGAGCGGCGCGCGAGCTTTGCGGAGGTCGCGAAGGAGGGTGTGCTGTGAGTGGGTGGGTCTGCGTTTCGGGATTCTGGTCTTTGTAGCATATGGCATATGGCATACATCGGGCGCATGGTGGGTTGGTGGTTCCTCGGATCGGTTTCGTTAGTCTAGTGTTTCGTCTCGTCTCGTTCGTCTCGTCTCGGCACGCTCCTCTCCACATGTCGCTTTCGTCTCTCGCATTAGGCATCTTGGCATTTCGTACATTTGCTTCATTTTTCTCGTCTGTTCTTCTTCCCCATCTTGTTACATTGAGTTTTGTTAGTTCAGTTTGAGACTTTCATTATACGTAGGGTAGTTCGGTGCAAGCATACCAGTATCTATTTTTTCTTTGCATCTTGATGGGCTTGGGAAATGGGAAATGGTTGGGGAGGTCAGCCTCGTGAGATTCGTTTCGATAGTGTACGCCCTATTTAAGTCGACAAAGTCTTGGGGTCTGTGCTCCAATCACTGCTCTTCCATTGTCTCCAGTGCGTACTAACCCTGTACATGTCTTCATCCATGGAAGTGAAAATAGGGCCGCAGAAAGTCATTCAGTACTTACTCTTGTGCCATTTTGAAATTGAAGAAAAAAAAATCTGCAGTCCTAAATTTTATGTCCGTGCCAGGATTCGAGGCTGTAATCCAAAATGTAGTGATCTCACTAATCTACACGGACTTATTGGCTGCAGCACAAGGCAAGAGACCAGAGCGCGGCCCCCCCGCCAAACGAATCCGCCGTCCACGCGCGCCCATATGAGAACCACGTGACGCGCGTCGGTGGCGGACCCCGCGCGAATTTCTCGAGTGTCCGCCAAAACTTCATGAAGGCGAACTACAAGGTACGTGCGCCGGCCCCTCGCCCGACATAGACATACTGATCGGATTCGTACGCAGTTCTCGAACCTCTGCGGGACGGTGTACCGCCAGGGCAACGTGCTCTTCACGCCCGATGGCAACTCGGTGCTCAGCCCGGTCGGGAACAGGGTGTCCGTGTTTGATCTGAAGAAGTGCGTGCCTGCATTTTGGCTGGTGTGGTGGGATATGCTGATGTATTCGATGCGGGTGTAGTAACAAGTCGTTCACGTTCGCGTTCCAAAACCGCAAGAACGTCGCGTGCATCGCGCTCAGCCCGGACTCGAACGTCCTCCTCAGCATCGACGAAGGTGCGCTTCCCTTCCCACCTCTCCCTCCGTCTGCTCACTATGCGAATGCGGGTGTGCTGTAGACGGGCGCGCGCTGCTGGTGAACTTCCGGCGCGGCGTCGTGCTGCACCACATCAACTTCAAGAAGCCCGTGCGCTGCGCGCGCTTCTCGCCCGACGGCGCGCACATCGCGGTGTCGCATGGGCCGCACGTGCAGGTGTGGCGCACGCCGGACATCCTCGTGCGCGAGTTTGCGCCGTTCGAGCTGCACCGCACGTACACGGGCCACCACGACGAGGTGCTGAGCGTCGAGTGGGCGCCCGACTCCAAGTGCGTTTTTACATGTTTTGCGGTTTTGGGGTGGGTGCTGAGGGTGAGGGTGTAGGTGCTTTATCACGACGAGTCGGGATATGACGGCGAGGCTGTTTACGCTTAATCCTGTGGAGGGCTTCCGGCCGAAGACGTTTGCGGGCCATCGGGACGCGGTCATCAATGCTTATTTCTCGAGCGACTCGAAGACGGTAGGATCTTCTTGTTCGTGTGCCGTATCTGTCAATTGATCCCACCCGTAGATTTATACGGTTAGCCGCGACGGTGCCGTCTTCACCTGGTCGGCCAAGCCTTCCGAGGATGAGTCGGACGAACAATCAGATTCGGAAGACGAGGACCGCATCGCCTCTTCCTCAACGGACAATCTCATCGCGCATACGCGCTGGGGCGTGCAAAAGCGGAACTACTTCAACCAGCCGGGCACGAAGGTCGTCTGCAGCACATTCCACCGGCCGGCGAACTTGCTGATCGTCGGCTTCTCGACGGGCGTCTTCGGCCTATGGGAAATGCCCGCCTTCTCGAACATCCATACACTTAGCATCTCGCAGGAGAAGATCTCGAGCGTCGCGGTGAACCCCACGGGCGAGTGGCTCGCGTTCGGCGCGCGCAAGCTCGGGCAGCTGCTCGTGTGGGAGTGGCAGTCCGAGTCGTACGTCCTCAAGCAGCAGGGCCACTACTTCGACATGAACACGCTCGCGTACTCCCCCGACGGGCAGTACATCGTCACCGGCGGCGACGACGGCAAGGTCAAGCTCTGGAACACGCAGTCCGGGTTCTGCATCGTCACGTTCTCGCAACACACTGCGGCAGTCACGGCCGTGCAGTTCGCAGCAAAAGGCAACGTCGTGTTCAGCGCGTCGCTCGACGGCACCGTGCGCGCGTTCGATCTCGTGCGCTACCGCAACTTCCGCACGTTCACCTCGCCGGAGCCTGTGCAGTTCTCGAGCCTCGCGGTCGACCCGAGCGGCGAGGCCGTCGCGGCGGGCTCGACGGATTCGTTTGAAGTCTTCCTATGGTCCGTGACGACCGGCAAGCTGCTCGACGTGCTCGCGGGGCACGAGGGCCCCGTGAGCGCGCTCGCGTTCTCGCCGACCGCGAATGTGCTCGCGAGCGGCTCGTGGGATAAAACCGTGCGCGTGTGGAACGTGTTCGCGCGCACGCGCGCGGTCGAGCCGTTCGCGCTGAGCACGGACGTGCTCGCGCTCGCGTTCCGGCCGGACGGGCAGGAGCTCGTCGTCGCGAGCCTCGACGGGCAGCTGTCGTTCTTCTCGACGAGCCTCGCGCAGCAGACGGGCGTCATCGAGGGCCGGCGCGATATCGCGGGCGGGCGGCGCGCGGACGACCGCATGGCGGCGGGGAACAATGCGTCGGGCAAGGCGTTCACGAGCGTCGAGTGGAGCGCGGACGGCGTGTGCGTGCTCGCGGGCGGGAACAGCAAGTACGTCGCGCTGTACGACGCGCGCGAGGGCGTGCTCGTGCGGCGCTGGCAGATCTCGGAGAACCTCTCGCTCGACGGCACGGAGGAGTTTCTCGACAGCCGGCGCGTGACCGAGGCGGGCAACGTCGACCTCATCGACGATCGCGGGGACGCGAGCGATCTCGAGGACCGGCTGGACACGACGCTCCCCGGCGCGCAGCGCGGCGACCTTTCGAAGCGGCGGTATAGGCAGGAGGCGCGGACGAAGTGCGTGCGCTTCTCGCCGACGGGGCGGGCATGGGCCGCGGCGTCGACGGAGGGCCTGCTCGTGTACTCCATCGACGAGACGGCCGCGTTCGACCCGTTCGACCTCACGATGGAGCTCACGCCGCAGGCGGTGGAGGCGGCGCTGAAGGAGGGCGCGTTCCTGCGCGCGCTCGTGATGGCGTTCCGGCTAAATGAGAAGGAGATCACGCAGGCGGTGTACGGCGCCGTGCCGCACCAGGACATCAAGCTCGTCGTGCGGCAGCTACCGACGATGTACGTCCCGAAGCTGCTGGCTGTCGCGGCGGAGCTGCTCGAGAAGGGGCCGCGGCTGGAGTTTGGACTGCTGTGGATCCGGGAGGCGCTGATGGTGCACGGGCGGTGGATCAGGGAGCGGACTGTCGAGCTGGCGAGCGTGCTGAGGCAGGTGAATCGGGCGCTCGTGCTGTATGAGGAGACGGTGTTGAAGCTGTGAGTGCCTCGGTTTTCGCACGCGCGCAAGATACTGACACGCAGATCGCGCAGGTGCGATGAGAACACGGCGACGTTGTCGTACATAATTGACCAATCAAAAAGGAGAGAGGCCGAGACCGATCACATGCAGGTCGAGTAGGCGGACGCCTGTATGTTAAAAGTATTGTACAGTGAGTATGTTCCCTCCACCGAGTTCTTGGGTCTGACGGCTGTGTCTTCCTTCTGTATAGCCATTAGCATCACGGATGTATTGTAGAGATTTAACTTGATCTTTTGCTACGCTGCTACGGTCGTCGTTCGCCTGCGGTGGGCGTTGTTCTCAAGTGCATAATTTATTGATACGCAGATCGCCCAGATGCGACGAAAGATGACTTTACTATCGTGCATTCGTCAATCTGAAAGGCGAAAGGTCGACGTCGAGTGGACGTCCACATGGGTTGGATTCAAAGTCTAATCTAGTGAGTGCAGCGACTCCCCAGATCTAATGGCTGGTCTGCGGTCTTGTCTGCGATCTCCCTCTCACTTGCGTATAGCCACGAGCATCATGGACCGCAGACAACACTCTTTTTGGCTCTATGTAACGGAAATCTGTGCTCGCCATTGCATGCGCGCAGCGGGAGTCTAGGTTCTAGAGTGACTTCCATACTTAGGGCCTACCGACGTGGTAACGGGCCCGTGGGCCCGATGAGGAAACATCGTGTGATCGAGTCACTGGAGGAACAAAAGCGTTGTCAGACAGTTTTTCAAGTAATTATGGAGTGCATCTGCGGGGATACTGTGCAGTAAAATGGAGAGATTGCGTGAGATGAAAACAATTGAAGAAAAAAGAGGTGGGCAGAATAGATTCCCACGGGGTGCGCCGAGGGACGGTGGCGGTCGGGTTCGGTTTTTGCCTACACATCAACGCAGACCACACAGAGACACACAGCAGAGGACGTCCGGCCGCGTTATCGAGCTTAGAACTGTCTTCATCGATTTTCGCCGTTTTACCTGGTTCTGGCAGCCGGCTTTCTCTGCAATCCCGCCCTCTGCGTTTCTGAACAAAATTTGCACGTCGAGTTCTAGAACGCCCTTTCCATTCAAAGGCACGCCTCTTCCCCTCTTCCCCTTCTTTTCTTCTCCTCACACAGCCAGCAGCACACACCGACACCCCGCACCCCTCCTTCCCACTCCGCCTCACCACCTCCACACCCACCGCTGCCGAGAGCCATGGCGGATTCGGCCACGGAGATTGATCTTGACTCGGTCATTGACCGCTTGCTTGAAGGTGTGTTGTCTGGCCTTTCCTGTCACCACGATTGCTCGGGTGTATCGATTGAGCCACTGGAGTGGTGCGGAAGGGCAGACGTGGTGAACGGGTCTATCTGTCAGCAGAATGCGCAGCGTCGTCAGGCTCGTTGGCGGGCGTTTGCGGCCCCATTGATGTCCAACTCCCACCATTTGTTGCTCCTTACGCGGCGGCCGACACAAGCCCCGTTGGCCAACTCATCGTGGCTTGTTATGTAACAGCTGCACCACTCCGCGTAATTCACTCGCCCCAACGAGCCGTCCTTACTTCTTTCCTCCTCGTTTTGATGGGCACTGATACACTCCTCTCCTATCGCTAGTCCGAGGTAACCGGCCAGGGAAGCCCGTCCAGCTACAAGAGTACGAGATCAAATACCTCTGCACGAAAGCGCGAGAGATTTTCATCAACCAGCCGATCCTGTTGGAACTAGAGGCACCTATCAAGATATGCGGTTCGAGCACCCTTCATCGGCTTAGGCGTCTAGTACTGACGCTGCGACAGGTGATATCCATGGGCAGTACTACGACCTGCTCCGACTATTCGAGTATGGCGGCTTCCCGCCAGAAGCCAATTACCTCTTCCTCGGCGATTATGTCGACCGAGGGAAGCAGTCGCTCGAGACCATCTGTCTCCTGCTGGCATACAAGATCAAGTATCCCGAAAACTTTTTCATCTTGCGGGGCAACCACGAATGTGCGAGTATAAACCGAATTTACGGCTTCTATGACGAGTGTGCGTGCCATTCGTTGTGCTTATTTTAGTTGGGCCTGACGACTCCGAAGGCAAGCGCCGATACAACATCAAGCTGTGGAAGACCTTCACGGACTGCTTTAACTGCCTCCCGATCGCCGCCATTATTGACGAGAAGATCTTCACGATGCACGGAGGGCTCAGCCCCGACCTGCAGTCGATGGAGCAAATACGACGGGTGATGCGGCCGACAGATGTGCCCGATACTGGTGCGTGACCGCGGATCACACGTCTATCTGTGTCACTGACCACTATTACTCGTATTAGGTTTGCTATGCGACCTACTATGGTCAGACCCAGATAAGGACATCACCGGCTGGTCAGAGAACGATCGGGGTGTGTCATTCACATTTGGGCCCGACGTTGTCTCGCGCTTCCTGCAAAAACACGATATGGACCTGATATGTCGCGCGCATCAGGTAAGCCCTTGTCACCCGTCCGTGTCCTGACATCGCCCCACCTTATGGGGCGATGTGGGTGGCGCGTGATCGGTAACTATATCAGTTGTGACTGACGGACTGTGGCGGTGCATTGACAGGTCGTGGAGGATGGGTATGAGTTCTTCGCGAAGCGACAGCTCGTGACACTCTTCTCCGCGCCGAATTACTGCGGCGAGTTCGACAATGCCGGTGCGATGATGAGCGTCGACGAGACGCTGCTCTGCTCCTTCCAAGTACGTCACGCCTTCTCGCATCCCCGCATCCGCTTTTGCTTATCCCGTTTCCACGCACACGCAGATTCTGAAGCCGGCGGAGAAGAAGGCGAAGTACCCGTACGGCGGCATGAACATGGGCCGGCCGGTGACGCCGCCGCGCAAACAGAAGAAGAAAGAGGGCAAGATGGGCTGATCGCCCGCGCCACGCCGCACGCACACGCTTCCTTCCGCTTTTTATTTTCTCTGTTTCGTTCGTTCGGGATTGTGGCGGGTCGTCGGGCTGGGGCGGGGCGTGTCTGCGTGACGGACGGGCGGACTGGGCGGGCGGGCGCGGCCAAGAGAGTCGGACGAACGGACGAGACGAATGAGCAAGGAAAAGAGCGCACGGACAGCTTAGTTGAATTCCATTCCATCATCGCACTCCATATGTCGTTCTGTTGTTGTACACCCCGCACCACGCACGCCACGTCCGCTCACCTGCTATCTATATATCTCTTCTTCTCGCTCTTTGGACCCTGCGCCGACCCGCCCGCTCTCTTCTCGCTCCTTCTGGCCCGTTTGTACTAAGTCTGCTCGTCCTCGCTCGCTACCTCCCTCCGTCCATCCATCCGTCCTGCTCCCTCGCTCGCCTTAATTGACATGTGTGAGAATACATAGGTTAGGTTACGCGTACAATATTTTGTCCCTGCTTCAGACTGTCCATAAGTAAATATTCAGTTGGCTCTTCTTGCATAGCTGCCCGTTGACGGACATGTGCGGCGTAGGTAGACCGACGCCGGCTCCGAAATGCCGACGCAGCCCGACGTGTCGCCCGAATCCTGATGCGGTAAGTGCGCACGCCGACAACTCCGCCCAAATCCCGACGCGCTCGACCGCTTTGTCTACATATTGGAAGAGAGGCATTCTTATGACGAATTGCGCGCTTTTTCAACGTCGGACGGCCTTATAACGAGGCTATCTCAGATTCCGCCATGTTGCTCGCCGTGGGGCCCTTGCAAACTAAACTTCGCTCTGTCCTTCCTATTGTCATGCCCGGTCGATATCTGTCATGCGGAATCAATTGGCAGGTGACTCTCCTGGGATTTTCGCGCCCTAATGCGCTGGGTGAGTTCTGTCTCCTCGAGGCGCTGATGCGCATGTGCACGACAGCTCTCCTGGGACTGGGGAGTCTCTGGAGCCATCTGCAGGATTCAATATTCAAGAAACCAGGTGAGATCCGAAGATACAGCGCAATTGTCTCCGTTTGTTGACGCACTTCAAGGATAAGGTATGAAACCCAGATACGGACTACGGGACACTTCCGATCGTCCACGAGTTCTCGTATTGTCCGCAATTTTACGGCCTGATTTCATCTATGAACGGCCTATTGACTCAAAGTGAGTATAGACTTCTCTTGTTCCGCTCCTCGCGGCTGCATCGCGGCCATCGAGATAACCAGAAAAGCCCCGAGATGTCATGGCGAAATGGACGCAAGCAGCGACGACTCCAATACCACTGATTCTGTGGCAGACCCGCGGGGCAATAAACCCGTACATGGTAGACTCCCCCCGATCATCCACGATATAACAGCGACGTAGGATCGATGAAGTGGCATAAGTGCACTCACGATTTTCCCATGTATGTGCATGCTGTTCACTTGCTTACGAATGGTCCCGTTGATAACAGGCGTGCGCGGATGTCAAAAGTACAGTTTCCCGTATTCTCAGCGGTAACATGGCGTCTGCTGTTGTACGGATAACCGGCGTCTTCCATGTGCAGCTTTTCATGCCTCATGATACAGCGCAACGCATCTTTAACGTGGTCGTGCGTCCCTTCTGCGCCAAGACGCACCGTTGGAGAGACCTAATTATGAACACAGCCCGTGGTTCAAAGAGCTTACTGGAGTGCACTGCTGAGTAGCAGAGCACCTCGTATCCTCCCGTTCATCCCCGCTCTCACTACTTCTTGCTGATACGAACACGACAAATGAATGCGGGTTGTACGATTGGAGCAAAGCTATCTTCCGCGGGGTCCGAAGGAATTCTTGCATCCAGTTGTCCATCGCAAGGGTCGTTGTGTTAATCATGCTCGGGATAACGGTACGCTGGGAGCTCAAGACCACCGAGATCAGCACCCCTGATGACAACTCCAACTTTCCGTGAAGAATTGTGAGTGCCGAATTCAGACGAGCTGCAAGTCCTAACAGTTTGCTTGCAGCTTGCAGGTGGGATGAGGCTTCTCAGCGCAGATCCCATCGCCGGTGCCGTCACGCTGGACTGCAGCATCGATGATGATTTCTGCTGATCGCAGGCGACTAACGGCAGTGACAATGTCAATGTGACCTCCGCGCAATGCCCTGTGGTAGACGTATTTTTCAACGAGTACGTGATCATGTCTTTCTCGGAGTTCAGTTTACCATAACTCCAATGTAGAAACCTGTCGCTCAGGCGGGACTCCGATATTGGTTCTGACCACAACTCTCTTCCCAACAACGATGAGCCGAGAAGATCTGTCTCCAAATTCGATGCTAGCACCATCACTCATATAAGGCGCAATGCGCCGGGGTTTCGTACACAAGTCAACTTAGACAATAATGCATCTGGGCCCGCCTCTTCATCGGAGAATTACCCGTTCGATGAGCAAGTCCATCATCGCGGAATATGCTACCCACCTGATTCATGCTTTTCTCTCCGTAGATATTCTGTGAGTTTATGTTTCTTTGGTCAACAACGAGAGAACGATGCATCAGTCCCGATCACTGTCGACTTTGCTATCGGGATGACGGTATCAACTTCTTATTTTGCTTGAGCTGAATATAGCTCATGCATATATTTTTCAGCGGTTTCAAAGCATGACTCGAATTGGAATCTGATGATGAGCTCATTCAAGGTCTTGTGGTAACTGTAAGCAGGGAACCGCTAGTGAAAAGGTATGTTATCGTAATCATTGCTGCGATGTGTAGGTTTGCACTATCTGATGTTCAACAGAATAGATTGACCGTGGCTTTCGTTGTACTTATAGGGTCAATCGCATTGGCATTTACTACCATCACAATAAGGTCCTTTGGCTGGGACGATTTCGACGCCTCTGTTCTCGTTGCGACGCTCTTTGCCTTCACGTCACTACGAGCATCCCTGCCAGGTGCACCAAGCACATTTGGTGAGTTGATGTTGGACTGTCGATTCTCGGCACCATAGATCTAATGCCTTCTGCAGGCGCGATCATAGATTGAAATCGCGACGCCTCATTCACGCCCATCGTCTCATAATCGATTCCAGGTTTCGTTAGGGCACTGCTGACCTTGATGTACCTTTCATTTGCGGTGAGCATGCCTGCCTGACATTGCGTGCCGATGCCAATCAGGCATTAGGTTGTTTAATCCATCTAGCAATCAAACCTTAGAAAATGAGGCAAGATAAGAGTAAGCATCGTCGCCTCAGCTATGACCTGTAGTGCTGACATTTGCGATTGCTGATCTATAACGTCAGATCCGTAGGAAAATGGTAGCAGTGGGTCTGCTTCATGGGAAAATGTACGTCTTAAACTCTGCAAACTGCTGGACCATATACTTTGTACCTACAATTTGTCCATGCTTTCTATTCATCACTTCCTTCGAATCTTTGTATTGCTTAGGCCGGTCCTATGGCGCGAGCTTTCTATTGACTTCATTTAGTCCTCGACAGCCTTTGTACAGAAGGTCGGCTTGATTCGGCTTTTTTTTTTTACCTAAATTTCTGACGCTAACACGTTGTTTCCGTGCCGGAACCATAAGCTGCAGATTTTTATGGGGTCGAAATGTTGCAAGATCAACGGCAGTCTCCGCTTGTAAAACTCTTCGGCCGACTCTCGATCTAACCTCGTACGCTTCTTCCCTTTCCTTTCCCACTGAGCACTTGCCACTTCATTGCGGCCTCGGTGCTTCCAGGTCTGGCCAGCTTTCCATTTGCGACCGGGAGACATGCACGATGCATGTTCCGAGGCTTCTGAGCCTCAAGGACATGACACCGCTGAGACGTAGCGAGGCGTCGGCAAAGGCACCGGGCCATATAATCCCAGGCGTCCTTCGCGTGTCTCGTTTACACACTTACTCTAGTTCGTACCCATTTTCTTCACATCCTTCTCACGTGCGGTATAGTATTAATACAGCCAGCCTAGGATAGCAAGTCCGTTGTAGACCCCGACTCCTCAGCGGCATGACAGGACCCTCCTCTTTCTTCGAGGGCGCTGCCTCGAATCTCCCTCGTTGGCATGGAGGTAGAGATTGCTGCGATACCAGGTCTCTTTGCGGCAGTGACGGTGATAGCACTGTGCAGATCGTCATCGGAGACTGCATCCCGGACGGCATGGGCGGCTGCCAGCGTGCCAGACGCGAGCGCTCGACAAGCATTGACGGCTGCTGTGCGGTGCCGCAGGGCGTACTGCTGTCCCAGGATGCGTCCAGAGGTGTGTCACTTTACTGCCAGCGTTTGGTGAATGCAGATTGAGTCTATGTGACAGATTTATGTTGCCTCAATGGGCAGAGTACGCAAACGGGCCCAGGTGTGGGAGCGATGGAAGAGGACTCCTGCTGCGCGTGCGATTCTATCAATGAGACGGAGGATTCCTGCCACGATGGATGCTGCAGGAATGTGTCCAAGTCGAACAAGATCACACACGAAGAGATCTCTGATTGCTGCTCCGACTGCGGACCTACCGCCGATATGGTGGTGAAGCAAGACGAGCACTATACATGCGATTCTGTGCAGGAAGCGGTCAAGCCGTGTGGGGACAGGTGCTGCGGTGATACAGCCAACTCGGACGAGGACAAGGACAGCGAGGTCATTGATTGCTGCTCTGACTGTGGGCCTGCTGGCGACGCGGAGAGCCATGCCGATTCATGCAAGGATGATTGCTGTGCTGGTGACACCAGAGATGCTGGATTCAGGGCCGAGGAAGAGGGTGGATACTGTTCTGGTGAGGATGATGCTTGCAGCGTCCCCAATCAGGAAGGCGCAGCCGATTGCTGCTCTGGCTCTACGCCTGCATATGATTTTGGCGATGCTTCTAAGGAACTTGGCGTTGGCGATAGATGTGGCGTTGACTGCGTAAAGGCGACTGACTGCTGCGACGACAAGCTGGCATCTGGAAAGAAGGACAACTGCTACTTCGCTTCTCTCGAGGCCAAGTCGTGCGAATATAGCGTGGATAACCATCTCGATGCGTCACCGGCTTCCTTAGGAATGCAGAAAGGTAAATCATCTACGATGTCGCCTTCCTGATGTCTGACACTCGCGAAAGGAAACAAGGAAATCATCCAACCTCATGAAGGGCTTCACCGTCGGTGGCGCATTGTCCACCGCTCAGAGCTTTCATCGGAGTACGAACATGATCATACTCACGGACACCTCGAGACACAGGCACATTCAACGTCACACGATGTTCTCCGTCGCTCTGCCCATGTTCACTCCCATCGTACGCAGCGCCACCACCACCACCATCAACACAAGAGCAAGGGCCGCCTGGCGGGTGCCTCGGGCTGCAGCATGGAGAACGCATTCGGTCGCTTCTTCGAGGCCGCATGCTGCTGTCTTATCGACTGGGGCAAAACTGGGATAACGTCGCAGTCTAGCCTTCGCAAGACCAGTGCTGACGCACACCGGCATCGCTCGTCCTCGCATGCACACGAGCAGAAGCATCAGGATCACGTCCAATCCAAGGGTGGTGCGGTGGAGCTGATAGAGATTGTCAGCAATGGTCCTGAGAACTCAAGCTCAGGTCGACGCGGCGTTCATGTCCACAGCAAGAAAATTTTCAACCACATCGCGGATACTGTCCCTGTCCCAGACTCAGAGCTCGGTGCTCAAGAGACTCACACTCTACTTATATCTGTCCAGGGGATGGACTGTCCGTCCTGCGGCACGAAACTCGTCCGCGCACTGCGCTCGCTTCCGTCCGTCAGCAATGTGAAGGTGAACACATTTGCGAGTCAGGCGACGCTGACGTATGTCGAAGGCGCTGTGCTGCCCGAGGCGATCGCAAAGCGCGCGAGCGACATGACAGGCTTCCGATGCGAAGTCGTCGAGGAGGCGAAAGTCGATGAAGGAGGCAAGATTCGCGTTATGCGTGTTAGCATAGATTCTGCATTTGCCGGGCTCACGTCGGACCTCGAGGGAGGGATGGAGAAGATGGATCTTCCCGCCGGAGTACAGATAAAATCTGTGAAGACGTCTTCATCCGGAACCAAGGGGCAGATTATGCTGGAGATTGAATACGACATCACTGTCATACGACCTCGCGACGTTCTCGTTGCTTTTTCGCCACATGGAGGAACCTTCGTCCCTGCGCCGAAGCTGACACCGGGATCGCAGGCTGATAAAGAGCTTCGCTCCCTGTTGAGGCGCACGCTTTTGTCTGCAATTCTATGCATCCCAGTCCTCGTCTAGTCGTGGGCTCCTCTACCCCTCGAACATGCAACAGTGTATGAAGCCGTTTCTCTGGCGCTAACAACACTCATCCAAACCATCATAGCCTATCCACTCTATTCTTCAGCCCTGCGTTCGCTCTTCTTCCAGCGGATGATTGATATGGATCTGCTTGTCGTCCTAAGTTCAAGTCTCGCATATATCTTCTCTGTCGTTGCATTCTTCTTGAGAGTTGCAGGTCGCACCGGCTTCGAGGCACCCTTCTTTGAGACTCCAGCAATGCTTATCACACTGATCATGATCGGCCGTCTAGTCTCTGCGTTTGCCAGGCGCAGGGCTACGCAGGCTCTGGACGGCATCCGCGCCATGCAAGCCGACACAGTCGAGCTTCTCCAATACGAAGATAGCACTTGGACTACGACAATGATCCATTCCGAACTCGTACATCTCAACGACGTCCTGCGCGTCTCGCCTGACAGTCTTGTGCCCACCGACGGCGCCATCATCCGCGGGACGAGCCAAGTCGACGAGGCGTCCCTCACAGGAGAAAGTATGCCCGTCGAGAAGGCGCCTGGAGCTACGCTGACCGCAGGGACGTTGAACCTCTCCGGCGTGCTCGACATGCGCGTTGCGCGTCTCCCTGCCGACAGTACGCTCGCGGACATAGGGCGGCTCATACTGCAGGTTCAGGAGGCACGTCTGCCCGTGCAGGATCTCGCCGACCGCGTGGCGGCATACCTTGCGCCCGTTATCCTCGCGCTCGCGGTGGTGACGTTCGTGATCTGGTTGGTCATTGGTCTGATCGCGAGGCGGCAGGGCGGGAGCGATGCGGCTGTAGGCGCGCTGAGGTATGCTGTTGCAGTGTTGGTGGTGTCGTGCCCTTGTGCTCTGGTTCTGTGTGTGCCTATGGTGGTTGTGATTTCGGCAGCTGTCGCAGCGAAACAGGGTATTCTATTCAAGGTGCGTCGTTGTACCTCCCCATGCTCGGCAGAGACTTGACATTCGGCCTGCAATCCAGTCCGTGCAAGCCGTCCAATATGCAATGAACATCAATGTCGCCATATTCGACAAGACAGGCACACTCACCACTGGGAAGCTGTCTATTGTCAAGTCTTCCATTGCCCGTGAGGACTCTCTGGGACTTGTACTCGGTCTCGTTTCTACCAGCCGCCATCCCGTCTCAGAAGCCATTGCCAAGCACATACGCGAGGCTTATCCAAACATAAAGGAAAGACATCTCACAGACGTGAAGTCCATTGCGGGTAGTGGCCTCCAAGCACGAGATGGCCATCGCCTCCTACGAGGCGGCAGCATCTCCTCGCTCAACTTGGGCTCTCACCCTACCGTTCAATCCTTCCAGGGTACAAACGACCAAGCTCTGACCCTGTTCGCTGTAACCACAACGTCCAGCCACAATACTGCAAACACAGACCTGCTAGCCGTCTTCGGGCTGACAGACACGCTCCGGCCGAGCGCGCGCGATGCCATCCAGCTGCTCAAACAACATGGTGCAGACGTGTACATCGTCAGCGGAGATGAGCAGCCTGTCGTCAGCGCGCTCGCCACTCAGCTCTCCATCGCGCCAGACCGCGCCCTCGGCCGCTGCACGCCGCAAGACAAGCTCGCACGCGTGCGCGCGCTCCAGGGCAGCCGCAGGTGCACAGCCGTGCTATTTGTGGGCGATGGGACGAACGACAGCCTCGCGCTGGCGCAGGCGGACGTCGGCATGTCGCTGAGCGGCGGCACGGACATCGCGCTGAGCGCCGCGGACGTGGTCGTGCTCGACTCGGACGCGGCGGACCTCGCGCGCGCGCTGCGTGTGTTGTTGCGTATGTCGCAGGGCGCGGTGCGGCGCGTCCGGTTAAACTTCGCCTGGGCGCTGGTATACAATGTGTTTGCGGTGCTGCTGGCGGGCGGCGCGTTTGTGCGAGTGCGCATCGCCCCGGAGTATGCCGGGCTGGGGGAAATGGTGTCGGTGGTCCCAGTGGTGCTGGTCGCTTGGAGCATGTGGTTGTTGAAGCAGTGATCGCCAGAACGACCTTCGTCCGCGTGATCTGCATAGGAGGCTAGATTGATACTAGTACTCACCTAAGATCTTGCATATACTGTATGTATTAACAGTCATGACTTGTTGCCTGGCCGAATTAAACCATGCCTTATCTTCGTACTGAAATCTTACACACGTAGCTCCCATCCCACACATGACAACAACAAATAAAATCCAACGCCACCAACCCAGAAACACAACAATTCGCCCTAAAGAAGCACAGAAAGACCCACAACAGCAGAAAGGACAAGCGCGACGGCCCGCGGCGCCATCGCAAATGCGCCGTTATTCACAGGCACATCTGCCTGTATGTGCGACGCCCACTGGCAGAAGCCGGCGCCCTTGATGATGTCGTTCGGCACGAGTACGACGGGCACGCCGCCGAGGGTATATTGGACCTCCAGGGTGCCATTGCTGCCGACGGCGTACTGCGTGCATGTGAAGATACTGTAGAAGGCGTCAGCAAGCGCGGGATTTGAGAATACTAGAGATGCGTACTCGGTGGAAGAGAAGCTGTTCTCCCAGGGTGTGTACGCGACGACGCTGACGTTCTGCGGCTATGATGGATGTGAATGTTAGACCTTGCGTGGTTACAGCGACGAAGTTGGTCATACCGGAGAGCCGATGTTTGTCAAGATCGTAACGACGTCACCCTTCATGATCGCGATGCCATCGGACTCGATATTCAGAACCTGAGTTCGGCTTTTCGCCCAGTCCGTGCTGTTCACGAGGTAGTTGCGCAGCTGCATCCAGCTCCATGGTTATCATTTGCATGGGAGCGTCGAATGAGGGGATCCCATACCTGATTGAGCGATTTCGTCATGTTGTATATCGTCGTCTGCGCGTACGCACTCGGCCAGAGAGGTCCACGGTTGTACTGGACATGGGCCGTGAGATCCAGTCACATAGACATTAGCGAGGAAGCTCAGGACTCACGGGGTCGGCATTGCCGCTCAGCCCTTGTTCTTGGCCGTAATACATGATCGGGATACTAGAGGAAACGAATCAGCACCAGGCTGGCAGAACAAGAGGGCAGGACGAATTACCCATCAGACATGAACGTGAAGACCATAGCATTACTGCCGATGCGGTCAGTCTCAAATGCGCTCAATGGTGCAAAGGGTACGTACTAGAGACTCTGCTGGTCGATGGATATATTGTGCCAGCGCGGCACGTCCTGGTTCTCAAGGAAATTGCCCATTACCGTAGGGTCCTACAGCCGTACAACTGTGTTAGAGATTCATTTCGTAGATATACTTAGTGCAACATACCTTCATGTTCTGTTGAATGTCCTGCAGCATCGTCGTCACGGCGGACACGTTGCGAGGCCCAGGGATTGAGAAAGCTTGAACAAGGGCATCGTACATCGGGTAGTTGAGGATTGAGTCCATGGCATTCTGGTACTGCGACGCCGTACTGGTACGTTCAGGCAGGTCAGTATCGATTTGTTGAAATATGGAGGCTACTCACGCGATGTCATCGCCGAAGACCTCGCCCATGCAGAACACACCCGCTTTCCCGCAAAAACCGGGCCAGAAATCGGCGCTGACGTGTCTAGGATACAGAGAGAAACATGAAGGGTTAAAGGATAGTTTTGAGAGGACTGTAATTACTTTGCAGCTTAAAATAATCCGATAAATAGGCGACAATAAATCCAGTGAGGAGAGTCCGTACCGTCAATACGAAGTCCGTCGATGCTGTACTCCTGCACGAGGTTCTGGATCCATGTGCCATACGTCGCTTGCACACCTGGGTCCTGCGTGTTGATGTCGGGAAGGGGTACCACTGTGTCGCCGAGCCAGCAGTTCTGGACGCTGGTGTTGTTGAGCCAATCAATGGGGCAGTATGGGTGGTATTGCGACTAATTGATGGCATCGGCGTCGACAGATGAAAGACGGATGCAAAACGTGGGACGAACCTGCTCCTTGAACATGTATGTCGAGAGATCAGGTGTGGTCGAGGTCGCCATGACATTGTTCGCCACGATGTCAACCATGAGGTACCTAATCCACCGAAGTTGGAAGTCGTAAGACACAATATTTTTTCACTTACATTCCGCGACGGTGCACTTCCGCGGACAATTCTTTGAGGTCGTCCGCAGTTCCAAATCGTGCGTTGAGCTGGCTCGCGTCCGCGATCCAGTAACCATGGTAGGCATCACCATAAGGGGTCGTGGGACCCTCGTAGTTTTGGGAGACCGGGCTGATCCAAACTGTACAACGTCGTATGAGAGAGGAAGTTGACTACATGTTGGTGGGAACTCACTCGCGGTGAAGCCAGCAACTTGAATGTAGTCGAGGTTCTCGCGAATCGTGTTCCATGTTCCCCCGCACCACGTTCGTTTCGAGGTGTCGCATGCGTTGGGGTCAGCTCCAGCTGGCAAAGCATATCGGTCCGTGATTATTCTAGAAGTCGTTCGAGGTGAAATACACAAGGAAATCTCGAGAAAAAAACACGCACTGGTATATGGAGCGACCTCGCCAGTCATCAGCCGTGGCAGCAAAGCTGGCCGGGACAAAAGCAAGAAGCAGACTGGAAAGCAGCATGACGGGTATAAATGAATGTGGGTACTAAGTGAGCGAGAGGGGTCGCAGGAGCAACCCTCGAGACCAGCAGGACAGGCTACGAAACGAGAGTGGTTGGAAGACAAGCCGGATGCGGAGAATTGAAGTTGGAACTGCTGAGGATCACCATGCTCGGAGTCGGAACATCGGGGAAAGGGTGTCTGTTCCCGCTGATGGCCTCAGATGGCCTCGTGAGTTTTTTCCGAGTTCTAGCCACGTCGAGTACGGTCAGCTGGTCCCTTCTGGTCCGTGGGTATGTCCTGCAAGAAGTCATATTCCCTCACGTTTCAATTCAGCTTGGCGCTCGTGCGAGCCTCGAACCTGATCTTTTCGCTTCGCGACCACCGCGGTACTTCGGCGATGCGCTGCTTGACAAGTTGTTATTGGTTAGATGGGCCTGCAAGTCAGAAAAGCATGCTTTCAAGGCAACATTCCTGGTGTAGGTCCATGACTGGGATGAACTTGAGTTGAGATTTTGCAGGATGTGTCGCGGAGTGGCTTCGTAATTTTCAAATTGATGAAGTTCTGCTAGGCGGCGTTGTGGGGAAGATCAGCGTCCGCGAGCTGGCGCTAAATGCCCGCGGGCCGCGACAGGATCTAATTAGGATCTAATTCTGAGAGCCTCGGATCACAGCCCTGCCACTCAAGCTCCCCATTCAAGTTCGCCAGACACATACGGCTGTCTTTTGCGTCCACAAGGCTCTTTATTGCGGATGGAATCTCGCTCGACAACTCTCGTTCCATACCACTTCACGTCCTCTCAGCTGTTCTGGCCCTCACGCGGCCAATTATCCCCGATGCGGCATGTGTCACGAAGGCAAAACTTTGGCTCATCCGTCAACGCAAGCCTGCCCGCAGACACGATGCAGACAGATATTGCCGTTGTGCTTGTCATCCTGGCCGAAAACCCAAAGAGCAACCTGGGATTTCAGTAACTCCGAACTAGCGAGGGAAGTCTGCTTGAGCTCGAGTCTCGAGTCTTCGAGTTCAAAATTTGTAGGTCCTAAGGTAGCATCTCGGTAGCCAACAGAAGTAGTCTCCAAGCAAACCCTATAAACACGCCTTCTATTTTAGGTTGGGGTGGCAGTCGTGTATCAACAGAAGATGATTAGACGACACTGTGTCGGGTGCATGCGGGGGAGAATATGATCCGCCGTCCCCATAATCTCCCTTGTTTTTTTTTTTTTTTTTTTTTTGAATCAATAGTATTTGTATAGCGCCGGTAATTAGCCAGGGGCGCTTTGGTAAGTACACGAGTAGCCTACTGGAGTGGTAGCCGGAGACGTAAATATGAAACGTAACCTAATTGACATTGGGACTGATGAAGCCCTTATGACTGGGTCAGAAAGTATGACTGTATGCTGATTGTTAGATGCAAGAAGTGTATCGAGAAAGGGGATAACCGAAACAGAGTCAAACCGAAACTAGGTAGTCATAGGACAGAATTAAATCTCATCCATGGCGATGTCCGCCGATGGTCCCGCTTTTCCCTTGCCCTTGCCTTGCGACGCAGGCGCAGCTGAGGCCATTCCCGACTTGGGCTTGTGAAGGCCCGGCTGGTGGGAACGAATCCAGGGGTAATCTTGGCGATGTTTGTAAAAGCTGCACTCCGAAGAGTCAGCCCGATGTGCGTCACGGCAGTTGGCACAGGCAGCTGGGTGGGGGCAGGTCACATTCCCTGTGCCGGAGCAGCAGGGAGCCTTGGACGTGTGATCCCGCTCGTCATGGAGGCCGCTACAATGAGCGCAGCGCTTGTAGATTGACTGGCAGTGGTTGGCGCGATGACCCCACTTCTGGCACGTAGTGCAGCGTGGGACCGTGTAATCCTTCGCAGAGCGGGCAGCCTGTGCCCAACAGGACTCGCCATGCAGAAGTACGGAGCACTTGAGGACGTCCCGAAGAACGGAGCCACGAGCATTGTCCGCAAAATCCACATAGAGCACACCAAAACCCCGAGCAGACTTGGGGGTGTGGATGCGCGGAGGGGAGGTGATATTGATGCTCGCCCACCGAGGGACCTTGCGGAGATCCTGGAGGAGAGCATCGGAGGTGACTGGGGAGCCATCACGGTTCTGAAGAGGGATGCGACGGAAGAAGATTGTGTTCCGGAACTGGAATCGAGCGGCAGTAGCACGCACAGTTGCAGCATCAGAAGGAGAGGTGAAGTAATGAAGAACGAATTCCCTGAACGTGTTGTCGAGAGATGGAGGTGGCCGTTTGTTGAATCGGACCCTGAAGGACGATGGTGGCATCCAGCGGACGAACTCGACGAGGAGTCCATCAGCATCAGCAGCTGGGAGGGGGTGAGAGATCAACCAGTCCTGGAACATTTGGCACAGCGTGCCGTCGTTCGAGATGGAAGATGGGTTGAGAGGGGCACCACTAAGGGCGACTGTGATGGTGTTCATCGCACCTGTAGGGGCGTGCTTGACCGTGGGCTTCTTAGGAACAGGGGGCCGTTCTGGTCCAGGAGGGCTGAGATTGGGATACAGGGGGCCCATGCTACGGGCAACCTGAATGAGCTGGCTGACTGGTGCTGCGGGGAAGGCAGCAGCGAGAGCGGCGATGCGTGCGAGAGGGTCGGGCCGAGAAGGGGTGGGCGGGACTGGGGCCGCTGAAGCGGCCGGTCGAGTGGCAGGTGACTTGGTCTTCTTCGACTTGCCTGCAGTTGAGGGTGCGGATGCTTTCTTGCCATGAGGCTGAGGCATGGACGTGGGTTGGGAGGATATGCCGCCGACTGCCGCCGTCGCGTAGGACAGTACTGAACCCGTCTGAGAGACAGGAGCAGCAGCGGGTGGGCTGGAGGTAGGAGCAGAGGTGGGCTCAACGATCATCGTATCCTCAGGAGCAGAGGGAGGAGGCGGGAGGTCGAGTGGAAGGGCGGGGTACTGACGAGTCCAGTTGGTGATCAGTTGGAGGATTCCGTCTCGGAGGTGGTGAAGCTCCAGGCTTGGGGCGGCATTGAAGGTTCCATTTTGAACGGATCCAGCGATGGCGAGGATAGATGCATGAGCGCGGACGTGGAAGGGTGCTTGGGGCCTCGCGGGCCCTTGAGGTGTCGAGGAACGAGATGAGAAGGTAGTCTGACCGGGAGAAGGAGCGATGGGGGAGAAAGAATTGCAAAAGGATGAAGGGGAGGGGGGATTGTCACCGTGCGACGACATGCGGGGAATTGTTGTAGCTAATGTCGAGGATTTTTCCCAAAGGGGAAGGTAGTGGTCAAGGGTCAAGAAGAGGTGATCTGTAATCTCCCTTGTTGACAGCCTACATAACGACGAGCGAGCAGAAGCATAAGGGAACCTGCTACGACAGGACTGCTGCCCATGATGTCCTACAGTATAGCTCAAAAGACGACACTCTGTGATATTATGAGATAGCCATAGCGGTAATGTGCGCAGAACTACGATCCGGATCATATGATCGTGAGAATAGCTCCTGCAATAAACGCTCTCGAAAAGCGAACAAGAAGCAAAAAATAGGCCACGACAGCCCAAGAGTAGTCTGAATCGAGTTTCGCGCAGTCAGACTTGGAGAGCCCGACCATATGCACGAGCCGCGAAGTGGACTCAAGGGTGCGCACCTCGCCGCATCTCCACCCTGCCCCTGCCCCTGCCTCATACGCCGCCGGAGCAGCGCCAATTAGCGAAATCGACAGCTCCGCATAAACGCAGCCTCCTCCGCCATGCGGGCATCTCAGAGTCCGTCGTCCAGCAGCGAACGCTGCAAAGTGCGAGAGCGGGTGGAAGCAGGGCGTGTGACACGGAGAGAAAATGAGTGCGCACCCGGTCCCCGCGACAATGCCAATCGGCGCGGCACGTTGGGCCGCAACGCCCGCCTGCCTCACGAGACGCCCTCCGCCAATCACGAAGGGCGGTCGTTCACTGGCGTAGGACGAGCGCCCGCACTTTGCTGGTACGTCGCGTAACCCGTTCGGGCATGAGCTCTGCTAGAGCCCGTCGAGGGGGACGATGATGCTCAGACCTTAGCCCGCTCACGAAGACGATCGCGTGTGGGAAACGGCAATCTGTGTGGGATGAGCATCGCGGCTTTCGGGCTGTCGTGGTGAGGAGATTAAGAGCATGTCGGAATGCAAGAATTGGGGCACGCTACTGGTGTCTGTAGCCTCTAGCGGAAACACCCGGATCCTCTAGCGGAAGATCCCGCGTCCTCTAGCGGCAGTTGCCGGCCCCGCAAAGACGGTCGACTCGCAAGGGAGAACACACGATGGACACCGCGGTCATGCAGCGATTTTGCGACGGGCGTGTGCGCCTCAACTATGCTGATGGGTACGTCGCTGGTGCGGGAGTAAGTGTCTCAGTAATATGAAAAGGTAAGTCTGCTAACTATACTAGCTAATGGAACCGCACACTCGCATGCAGATGTTAAATATTTAGGTTCCCCATTATCCGGGATCCCGCCGGGTCGTATGTCGTGCGCAAATTGCGCTTCGCAACTAACCCCGACAGCAATATCATTGTGCTCCTGTCGCAAAAGTGCAGCATCCCTGGGTGTATCACCGTATGTCCCGCCCGAGCCCCGATGGCACGGCATAGCACCACATGGCCAGTCAGATCCTGTCCGCTGCATTGCCATGCATGCAGTATATTTTAGACATTTGTGATTCAGCTTGTGAGCATGCCCATTTTCGCAAATGTATGCAGCAGCCCCTTGAAAATACACAGCTCGGTGCTCTATGGTGATGCAGCAATCACTCGACAGGGCATGGTACTGTGCTCGGGGCATAATGTACATGTAATTCAATCACTTTTCGTAGCTCAATAATTAGTGGTGTGAAGAAAGTCATTAGTCGTAGCGATTCGGAGGCAGAAATGTGCCCAGAGCCAGCTTGATGACCAGTCGAGGCAAATCTTTCCATAGCCTCTTGTGTGCATGGGGGTTATTTTTCGAGTTATTATTAATAAGACCACAGACATGATTACCGTGCCAGAAATTGTCGAAATTTTGCATTCGAGCTCCGCTTCGAATACGGCCGGCGATCAATGGCCAATGTCTCGGTCGATTCTCAGCGACGCAAAGTCGTGAAGGTACATCGGTACTCATCATGAATTCAGGGGTCGTACTAGTTGCAACAAGGTGTGTGTGGTACGTGGTCTCTAATATCCGAGCCGGTTGTGAGGCGCTGAATGATCCCATATTTGTCTAGAATAATCCTGATTACTTATATGCTTGCTGCAATGAGTCGGCGTGAAGGTTGCGGAAGCCTTGATTGACAGGTTTCTATTCTTCATATTTGTGTCCGGAGATCATCGTTTCAGTACACAAATATGGAATGTCGGGTGCGCCGATACGAGTTTTCCTATCCCATTCTCGCATCTGCTGTACAGTATGCTGGACGAAGGAAGAGAAAGAGCAGCTTCAAGGAGCACATTATCCTGATTTTCTTCGAGAATTGACATGTTATTGCATGAAAAGCACTGACACATTCATCGTATTAGGAGGATCGTTGCGTCGCAATGTGCTGGTCCACGCAAGAGCCGCGCCTTTCTCGGCACTTATAACAAGAAAGTCTTCCATTCATGTTGTCTTCGCCAAGGAGCTCATTTATTGTGGGCCTTTGACCTGCCGTAATACATGTGTTCGCTGAGTGCTCAATCTTCATTCAACTTCCAGAGTATAGTTGGACTCGTGTACGATGGCAGCCGCTGCTGCGGTTTACCGAGGTTCACGGCCGTGCATGTTGCATACGGAGATCAGATCTTGCGGTGACGCCTCGCCTTCGGCTCATTTCACAGTCGCAGCTTATGAGCCCGTGCGTTACCTGCGCATGTTTGCGATTGGACCGCACTCCTTTTTGTACGCCAGCCATGCATAGTATGTCCTTGAAGGCCGTTACGCCATTGTGACACTGTCAGTCTTTATAACCTCTCCACTTTGCACAAGGCTCTAGCCTCAGGTTCTACATCCCCAAACTTTTCTACACGACCAACACTATCCCTTTCGCCACAATCTGAACACCAGCCATGGCTGCTTCTCGAGTCGCAGATCGTGGCAGGTACCCGGTGTTGGTCACGTACGATTTAAACCATCGGTGGATGGCATGGTCAATCGTCACGATCGTCGTTCTTATCGTACTAGGCATAGTGTTGGGGTGGGAGCTCAAGACAACGGAGATTCAGCCACCTGCGGTGCAGGCGGGTTTTGCAGGCAGACGCGTGAGTGATGCGATTGCATATCGCTTGAAATCTGCTCACGTTCTCCAAACAGATCACGGCTGATGTGGACCTTGTTGCTGCCGACCCCATCGCCGGCTCGCTGACGTTAGATTGGACGATCACGGACGATTCATGCTTTGGCTCTGATACGAATCCGGATCCTAATCCTACGAACTGTCCCATCGTGGACATCCTTTTTGACCAGTAGGGGACATGCCACGTCTTCAGTGGTTAGGATCTCATGCGACTTTCTAACAGAAACTTGCTGTTCCGAGAGGATCCTAACACAGAGGAGGCTCCGACCAACGATGTGCCGTCGACGCCTATCTTCAAGTTCAATGCAAGCGGGCTTGTCAACGAACGGAACAACCTGCCCTACTTCCGAACTCGAGTGAATCTGAACAACGAGATAGCTCGTCTGGAGTCCACGCCGGAGAACTATCCATTTGACAAGTGTGTCCACGCGACTCTTTCATTTCGGCTATGGGTCTCACGCGTTGGCATGCTCAGATATTCCGCAGAGCTCTTTTTCTATGGGCAACAGGAGAGCGACAATGCGACTGTGCTCATCTCAGTCGGAGAAGCCCATGGAGTGGCGGTGTGCGTCCTTCGTATTGCAAGGACTCGATCAGGTGCTTACTGGCTTCCTGAAGTGGATTCAAGGCGCAAATCAGCCGCCATTCTCAGGCAGACATACCACTGTCTGGCGTTGACGGCCTTACCGATATAATCCTTCTGATCAGCAGAGCACCTCTCGTGAAGGTCTATGTGATCATCATTGTCGCAACTATGTGTAAGTTGCGTTCATCTTGATATCACCGAATTAATGCCCACATTCTGAATAAACATCCTCATGGCGATAGGGCTGATCAGCCTGGTGTTCGCCGTCGTCACAATCAAATGTGTTCTTTTCGGACATGGCTTAGAGGCTAGCATCCTCGTCATCCCTGTGGCGACTTTGTTTGCCTTCACGTCGCTGAGGGCTGCGATGCCGGGAGCTCCCAGCGGATTTGGTGAGCGTGACTCTGCGTCCACTGTATCGAGTACTGACCTAGCATCCTTCCGGACTTCAGGTGCGATAATAGGTAAGGATTCAGCATGGTTTCTGCCTGCTATCTGTGATTGACTGATGCATGCAGACTTCGTCGGAACGCTGCCGACGTTGGCTTTCCTCGCGGTGGAGGTACGTTCAGCGGCTCGATATCACTGCACAAACCATTGACGTGCATGATCCAGTCATTCCTCTGCCTGGTGCACCTGATCATCAGACCGACCGAGAAGGATCCGGACCAGGGTAAGTCATGTTTCCTCGTTCATTGTAGTGTAGACCTAATCGGCCGTCCCGGCGGGTCAATCAGTGAAACCACGACTTCAAGCTTAATAATTGGGCATGGCGTCCTTGCCAATGCTTTTAGGCACCGTTTTCATCTGACCATCTCGTAGCACCCGCACATATCGTCTGGCAGGACCAGCTGGCTTATATATATCTTCTGTACTTACCTTCAAGGTTGTTTCGATGTCATGTTTTTTTTTTCTTTTCTGGATCAGAAATGTTGCACATGCTGGACTCACCCGAGCGATGCGTGTCGGCACATTATGTCAAACACCACGCATCCCCCGCGCTGCTCAAAGTCAACCATGTTGACATCGTGCCTATACCATGATTGAACATAGACGCGACTTTCACCTATACTCCTCCCCTCGCACCTTTCTCCGCCCTATCATGTCGCTGTCAAATGCTGTCCGATCGCCATCTACTTCAGCCAACGGGTGCACCACCAAAGTCGAAGCGAACAATTATGAAACGAGGGGTCACCGCCGCCAACTCGTCACCAGCGTCAATGGCTCGCCCTTATCCTCTTATCGCTCCGAGCTGCAGTTTCTAAAGGGTCTCCGCTCTTGCTTGCAAGGTGACCGAACGTTAGCCTCGGATCTTGTGGCCACTATATTGATGCCGGCTAGCGCATAGGATCTTATCGGAGCAGGGTATCTTGCATCAAGATATCAGCCCAGAAACCCTCCTTCTCTGCAATGGTGCAGGAACGCACGACACGGACGGCGTGCTTCTAGACAATGATGATGCTCGGTCGCTGGCAGAATGGGCCATGACAAGTCATCTGGAGCCTCTCAACAGGCGGGTACGTATCTTGTTCACAGGGCTAGCAAAAAATCGTACTCATGAAGCACAGGGTTCGTCGCAGTACATGGCGACAGAACTTCTGTCTGGTATCATCTATGAACACGTCGCAGTCACTCGAACACCAAGCCACGATGTAGAATCGTTCGTCTGGGTGCTGGACTATGTCATGATGAAGAGGATGCTCAGAACAGTATCCACAGAGCTGGAAGAGACACGTCAGAATCAGACCCATATGCAGAACGATGAGGATGAAGCGAACCTTAAGTTTATTCGCTGGAAGGATGGATTTCTGAAGCAGTCGTTCAAGGACGTTTTCAGTCAGGAGAAAATAGAACAGATCTTGAACATGCGAAAAGCATTGAAACCCTCCGACTGGTTGGTCGAGACTAATTTTGGACTCACCATCCGTCGAGCTTTCAGTGCACCGTTGACACGCCTCATATGGACACTCATGGGTGACGGCATATATGCTGAATTGAAGCGCGTAGCTAAAAGGGAATGGAGACGCAGAGGACCGGGCCCTGATTGGGTAGAACACTCATTGACGCATAATGTTGTCTTGACGGTGTTGGACAGTGCCATCAAGGAGTTGCAAGAACTCGAAAACTCTCAGGCTGGGAGGTGCGACGACGAACGTGCTGGACATGCGCACGTAGACTTGGAAGAATGAGGGGCAGCTTTTCCCTGTACATGCAAGGAAAAGGTTAGATCGTCCACAGCTTTCGACATATTACATAGGTCAAAGACCACGCGTCCCCGCCCAATATAATGTTGACACGCGTATTCCACGCGTATTCCGCGCATTGTCCGCCCTTTGCCGTGATAAAGCCTTGAGCTGCCAAGCTAGACGGACAGCTGGGTCACCGCACCCTTTCCACCTGCTGTCATGTTATCGCACAACGATGTCTTGGGTCCATCCAAAGCCAGCGGCCCAGGATGTCCCACCGAGATTGTGACGAACAAGCTTGAAACGAGAGGCTATCGCCGCCAGCTAGTCACCAAAGTAGCTTGCGTACCCTTGTCCGAATATCGCTCGGATTTGCAGTTCCTAAAGGGTCTCCGCACATGCGTAGAAGGTACGGATGCATCGCACTGACAGTCAACTAGCTGGAATTGACATTGATTAGCGCATAGAATCTTGTCGGAACAGGGCATCATACACGGCAATATCAACCCTGGGGTCATTCTTTTCTACGACAGGGATACCCATGGCATACTCCTCGACAACGACGATGCTTGCGGCGCTATCGACTGGATGACAGAGCGCTCCAACACAGCGACTACACAGCTGGGAGCACGGCGCAGGCCTTCTGAGATACGGGTCAGTAAGTTACACCAGAAGGATGGTAAATTGCACTCACAACGCACCAGGGCTCGTTCCAATTCACAAGCGCGGCGCTTCTGTCCGGTGTTGCCTACGGGTGGGAAGTCACCCGCACACTAAACCAAGACGTAGAATCATTCGTCTGGGTCCTGGGATACATCGCAATGAAGAGGCTGCTCCGAACTGTGGCCATAGAGTCGCAAGAGGCAGCGCGCAGGAAATCTCTGGACGAACGAGAAGCAATTACGAAGGCCGCCGCCCTCGAGGACATCAAACATCGAGAGACCATTTTAACAGACTTGTTCCAGGAATCCTTCGGTCAGACGACACTTAAAAAGATATTGAACGCGCGACTGTTATTGAAGCCGTTCGATTTTGTATATGAGGACAAGATCTTGTCTACGGCTGAGGCAACCTTCAATTTGCCGATGCGAAGATTCATATTCAAACTGTCGCGTAACATCAGAGCTGAAGTGGAAAGATTGCATGATATTGTGGAGATGAAAAATGGCGCGAAATTCGTAGGCGAAACGCTGGACCTGGATTTTGAGGTTGAACGACCAGAACAAAGTCTGAAGCACGATCTCGTTTTGGGGTTAATAGAGACCACTATTCAGGAATTGCAATAGCCGGAAGGAGCTGCCGATGCCTTACACATCCACTAGCCCTGAGGCCGGACGGTCCAATAACAGATGCGTCTGGGACGTTGTTCGCATTGGAGGACAAGCATCACACTGTATGCGAACGAAAAGATAGACTTTACTCCAGCTGATGGACGATTGGTACTGCGAACAGGTTGAGTTATAGATGGCCGTTCATGGATACTTTGATCCCACGTACCGATCGTGGACCACCTCTCATTATGGAGATCAACCGACCACCAAAGTCGCCAGTACTTGTGGCAATGGATGATAATGCGTCCCTGTCGAAGATGCCCACAGAACCATCGCTCTGAGATGCGAATCAGTGTTCAGATGCGGAGATGAGCATGAAATTGCTTTCACGATGCAAAAGGCCTGCTCGTCACAGTATACAGCGATAGCAACTCTGGAGGACATCGTATGCGACCACCGACTCGCTCGAACACTAGGCCACGATGTGGAATCGCTCATCTAGATGCGGGGACATGTCTCGACGGAGAAGCTGTTGCGCGCTGTAGCGAAAGCTAGAAGAAGCAGAAGACCATCAGCTGCACATGGTAACCGAACAAAACGCTCTCGGGCAAGATATTAGGGTCAGCTTTATTCGTTGGAAGGACTGGTACTTGGGACGCGTATATACGCATGCCTTCGGGTAGGCGACAACGAAGAACGCATATGGCGATGAAACTATTCAATGTTTCTCAGACAAACACAGACCAACTGCCTATATTTGAAGCCTTCAATTCCTTTGATACAATCGTACACAAGCTTGCTGTTGACGGTGTGAAGCGCTGCATCTTGCTGGAACATAGCGTTTGGGGTGTTTTGAACTGTAAAGGTGCGCTGCAAATGGCGCATATAGCCGGGATGGGCGGACCGCCTGGATCTGATCATGTGAAGAAAACTGTGAGAAAGACGATCCCCCCGCAAATAGGTACTGCTATCGAGGGGATGAGAATGATGCTGAGGCCTGTGTAGATTCAGTAGAATAGCGGAAGCAACCGTCACCCTGCATGCGGAAGGGAGATTAAGCCCCGTTCAAACCAGCGAGTAATATGCACTGCAATTAGATCCGGCTGCGCGTGTTTCGCGTCGATACATCCATTTACAATCCACGCACGATGAACCATGAACGCGCCATCCTCTGACGGAACCACAGACGTCAACGATACACCGCCCAATAAATAATCAGACAGCAACATCACCAAGGCACCATCCCTACTCGCCCTCGTCCATGCCCTTCCCCACGAGCGCACCCACCCATGTTTCGAATGCAGCCTGGTCCATCACGCCCTCGGTGTCGAAGAACGCGTTGTACCCCTGCGCGTCTGACGCGGTGCGCCGCGCGAGAAGCGATTTGCCGCCATTCGTCGAGCGCACGTATGTCATGTTGAGCGAGTACTGTGGCGCGGGCGCAGGCGCGGCGGGTGTGGGTCGTGGTGGCGCGGGGACGGTCGAGGAGGAGAGGGTTATCCGCTCAGTCACGATCTGTAAGGGGTGAGGCGATGAAAGTGGGGTGAAAGGATGGGGACTTACGCGTTTGTCAAATGTCTTGCGCTTGCCGACAAAGATAACATCTCCTTCGATGAAGTAGGCGTACAGCATTTGCAGGAGCGTGAGCGCGATGTATCTGGACGCGTCGTCGTCAGTATGTCACACGATAACCGATCGCCGGCGTGCACGCGCGCTTGCACCCCCGTGCCGGCAGAGAGCGGGTGAGGTGGGAGTGGGGAGAAGAGACACGTACAGAATAAGCCCGGCCCACATCACAGGCTTCGATTGCTCAAAGTCGACGCGCCAGCCGTAGAACGCGGTGCCCGCGGCGACGAACACGCCCGCCCATCCAAGCGCGAGCCGCACATCCGTGTGTAGGTACGACTGCTTAAACAGGTGCGGCCGCGATAGGAACTACCCAACCGAAATCGAACAAAGCTAAGGGTCAGCACACGGAGAGGTGAGTGAGAGGAGAGGGGCACGCACGCGCTTGACGGCGTCGTCGCATGCGTTTTTGAGTTCGGTGAGGTTCGCGTTGTTTACTTTCACGGTGTCGCGCTCCTCTTGCGACGGCGCGAAGAGGTCGAGCGGTGGCTGTGATGTGCTTGAGTCTGTCTTAGTGTCGGGCGGGGGTGTTGGTGTTGGTGTCGAGCCGTTGCCGTTGGCTGCCTTCTTATTACGTGCCATGGTCGTGATGAAGTGATAGAGACTATGTTCGTGAGTGTTTTGTATGTAGGCTCGTTCTGTAGGGAAAGGAGGACGTGTACGGCAGAGTGAGGAGGAAGGGGGAGGGAAATGAAGAGGGGATAATGGGAGCAGGTGATGGTGGCAGCGCGAACGCACACCCTCTTGGCGCGCAACGTGGCGAACCAGTTTGCCGCTCGGTTCGTGCCTGCGAAGACGCTCTGGATAACTTACACCGACATTCGTTAAATAAAACTCTACGAGAGGTGAACAATTACAATAATCACAAACCCACTACCAGTATGCTATAGTCCTAGTGTAGATACATACCCAAAATGATACGTCAAAGTACAGATCACGAGCTCGCAGGATCCCTCTCATACGCCTCACAGCCGACCTCCCTCAACCACCGCGCCCGCTCCTCATTCCTCATCGCGCGCCGCGCAAGCGTGAGCCCCGGCGACCCCCCGCGCGGGGACTCCCCATCCACCAGCGCGCCGTGCCGCAGGCGCATGCCGAAGAACGGCTTCGCCGCGTCGGGCGTCGGGCTCAGCGGCGGGCCGCGCGAGAGCGTGGGCAGGCGGAGCGCGTAGGCAGGGAGCGTCACGGGGTCCGCGGCGTGGTGGAAGATGCGGATGAGCTGCGCGGCGGAGAGCGTCGGCGCGAGGAAGGCGAGGATGTGATGCTGCAGCTCAAGTGGAAGGCGCGCGAAGGCGTCGATGCGGCGTGATTCGGAGTCTGATGACGATTCGTGTTCAGACTCAGAAAGGACGTGATTTCTGCGATTCTGTGGCCTGAGCAGAAAGAGCCGGCAATAGCGCAGCATGCCCAGCGCCTCACTCTGCACCGCGCGTGCCAGAAAGTCATTCCGCCACAGCAAATCCTTGAGGTGATCCTGGCTTTGCCGCCACGACGACATGCTCGTGCTCTCCTCACAGTCCTCGCAGGGCCCGCCGTCCGGCCGCACGAAGCAGTTCGAGAACATCTCGAGCTTCGCAAGATGGAAGTTGCCCTGCTGCACGGCGGAAATGATCGCCTGTATCGCGGGGTAGCTCAGCTGATTCCCGTTCAGCGTGAGGCACGACAGGGGCCACGAGCGTGGCGCGAGCAGGTAGTCGACGAGGTAGGGCGCGGAGACGGCAGTCAGGCCGATGGCGGAGAAGTGCAGGACTTCGAGGTGGGGGCAGGCGAGCAGAGGCATGAATTGCGCGATGAAGGCGTCACCGAGCGTTCTGTTCGTCGAGAGGGCGAGTGTCTGCACATGCGAATTGCTTACGGCAATTGCGAATGCTGAGACGGCCTCCGCATCACCTGTGAAGAGATTCTGGATTGAACAGGCGTAAAATTAGCATATCTTGTCTGATTATTCACTCCGAACTTACGTTCTGCAGAAATAAATCACGCAGGGACGTGTTTCCGTGCAGATAGCGAGCAATAGCGCGCAGACCACGGTCGCCGATCGCATTGCTGTTCAGACTGATCTCTTCGACCTTGTACGCCTGCCCCTCCTCGGTGCACAGAAAATCGAACAGAACTTCGCAGCCTTCGTTGCCCAGGCGGTTGTGCCCGAGCAGAAGTCTAGTGACAAACCTCCGGCTTGTGATAGTAAGGATGATGCTCTGCGCGCCTGGTGGATAGACTGTTAGATAAGTTCTGGAGGCTTAGAGATAAGTACAACTTACCGCTGGCGCCAGTGTAGCCACGGTCGCTGCAATCGACGTGCCCGCGCGATGCAAGCGAGAGCGCGAGTGATCTGGGCTGCTTGCTAAACTGCACATGCTCGAGCGCGTGGCTTCCAGCCATGAGCATTGGAGAAGCCATCTCCTGCTGAATTTGTAGCCCCTATATATAACGAGTTTGAGGTAATCGAAGGGGGGTGAAGCAAGGCATGAGGAAAGCTGCTGGGTGACCTGTGTACTTACGAAGGGGCTATGTACCGGAGCCAGGTCGGGCGGCACGATCGGGGCGCGCCCAGGACCGGCGAATGCCGAGACACCGGCCGCACTCCGGCCGCCCAAGTCAAGCGGCTAGTGACGTCACTCCGCATTCAGTAATTGAACCACTTCGACCTGTGAACTCTCCACATCGTGCATCGCGGGCACATAAAGGCCAGCATTCAGCAGGATGTGGTTTTTAACGAACTCTTTATCTCGTCCCAACATCCACCTCTCGATATACCACCGTTTCTGATAAATATAATACATCATGTCGAGCTCACCACACAGCCTTCGGATGGTAAGCACGAATATGTTCTTCGTCTTATGGACCCGATACTCATATCAATTGTCGACAATAGGCCGCCGCGGTCGTCATCGGTGTCGGCGTCACAGCCTTCACACTGGCCTCAGGGGCCTTAAGCTCGAAACGGGAGAAGCAGCCCCAATCGGTCTATGGTACGTCTCCCTTTCAATCGCCCTCCACCAGAATGTTTAAGTGCATGCCGATAATTCAGCAGAGCCGGAGGCCGCCAATGACCCCAAGTCGCAGGGCCAGAAGGGTATGAGTTCGGCGGATGTGCGGCGGGCTATCCACGGGAAGGTGACTTAGGTGGATGGGACGGAGGCCTCGCATGGAGCATGAACTGGACAAATTGGTCAACATTTTGATAGAGTAGAAAGTATCGTATGTCCTAATTTATACATCACACCGTTTTATTTCTATGAGGAGAGAGGAATTGGGAATGTTACAGCCTGTGGATAGTATTCTTTAGTCTCATACATCTCTAGAGCATGATTCGATGAATTTCTCTGTGTATCTTCGATCTCCATTGCATTTTCGGTAAAAGTCGAACATCAGTGGTCGACTATGTCAGGCCTAGCCTAGCTTCTTGCAAATAGCTAGTGTCCGAATGTTTCTTGTAGCTACGGATCACATCACAAAAAGTTGAATATCGTGTCAAATTTAGTGATCCAAGCTTGGCTCGAACAGAAGACCTTCTATGGTATAGACAGATGCGATAACCAACTATCAATGTCATAGGCTATCGGACTTTATGAATACAAAAAATTCCCGTTTGTTTGCGCGTATTAGTTTCGGAGGGCTTTGGACAGCAGCGACAAACAACTATCGCCGGCGCGAATCCGAGCCTCAAGCAATGGCAACTAATATTTGTGGTCTCATCGACGTGGAAGAACGATGGCGACAACAGACTTTGTGCGCTCGGACTACATCACCTCTATAGCCCTCGCGCGTTCCCATGTCGCTCACCATCCACATGAACACGAACACGAACATGACGAGCCAGACCATGTGCATCGACGCCATCGCGTCCGACCCGCTATCATCCCCGACCTCCGCTTCGAGCCCACCTATCTGAAGCGCATCGCCCCGCACGTACACGTCGAGCGGCACGTTTCCGAAAATTTCGAGAAAGGGAAGGGCAAGCAGGGCGCAGAGACCATCACGGTCGACTGGGGAAAGGTGCTCTGGATCACCACGCGCGACCAGGTTATCAGCCCGCTCCTGCAGGGTATAGTCTGGTGCGTCTCCGCGCGCAATCCATTCACACGCGTTTATATCGTATCTCTGCGTACTAGGGGAACCGCGTCCGTCTTCATCGTGCCGCTCCTCGCGGCGCTGGGCGCCCGCGTCCGTGGTCTATGGCCCAAATACCGCGGTCCGCCGCTCGGGCACGAGGGCAAGGGCGTGGGCTGGCTCAGGAGCTGGGGGCACTCGCTCGTGAGCGGCACCGGCGTCGGGCTGGCTGTTGGTACGAAGTAACGTCACCGTCTCCCCTTTCGCAATGCAGGTTGCTGGTATGCGCCTTGTTTTGGAGACAGAATTCCTTGGGCGTCTTCGACGAACTTTATGGTTGGAGTTGTGTGGATCGACGGAGGGCGAGGCGACCCTCGTTATGGTGGTCGGGGCCAGGCTCGTCGCGTGTACCGTCAGAATGCCAGGGATGGTGTGTGCGTGCGGGGTTCGTAAGCGCTCGGATGCCTTCGCCATCGATGAGTGTGGCGGGGTATGGAGGTTCTTCGTACGGGCATAGTGGTGACCGCTTGAACACCTTTTGCGGAATTTAGCTGTCAGTGCTCTCGTGAGAGCTACTTCTCCTGCTCAAAAACCACCAACGAGGAAGCTCGACCCCGAAAAGATGCCGTTGGCTTTGGTGAGTTTAGAGTTCTCTTCTTGACACGGCGTCTACGAAGTCCGGGCACGATACGCACGCCGCATATTGGATTACGAACGACCGTGGAACTTCGATCCCAGCCGGCTTCTCGAGTACTCACCCGCATGTCGGGTGAATAGCATGTCCAAGAGGACACATGTCTGATTTATTCCTCCAGCCCTCCTGCCTAAGTGCAGAATTCGTTTCTGCCCAGACAACAACATGATGCAGCCCCAGATGCATCCCCATATGACAAAGACTACAGCAAAGGTTAAATTACGGGGCGTTTTCTGCCCTCGTAAGCAAGTACGTTCTCATGCAGTCTTCCGCGCGCTCCATTCCGGGGTGCGCCGGCGGGCGTTGTTCTATCTCGAACGTCGTCGTATACGAAGGCAAGTCGCCGCTCCCATATATAAAGTATGCACGTCGCATTTGACACTCCCACCTCTGACAGTCCCCTAGTCCGCGTCAGTAACATCCCTGCCCGTCAAGAACCAGAAATATGCCGGAAGGAAATCCGTCCCCACCAGCGCGCGTGCCGTACGTCTTCCCCGCGCCCGGAACCAGCGAAGTGAGCGCGGCCCTCCGTCCCCCGTCCCTGTCGCAAAAAAATTTCCCGCTCCTGTCCCTCCCCCTCGTGATTCTGCTCACAACCTGGCCACATAGGTTGCAGATGGCATCCGCGCCCGGCGCAGCGGCCAGAACCCAGGGCTAATCGATCTCGACGGCGTGCTGTAAGCCCCCACCGCGTCCCAGGAACGCCCCCTGCTGACAGACGCCCGCAGACTGCACGCGGAGCCCGTGGCCGAGGGCTGGAACGCCCTTGGGCGCGCGCTGCGCACCAGGACGACGCTCAGCGCGGACGTTGTAGAAGCCCTCGTGCGTGCCTCCCGTTCATTTCCCGTTCATTTCGGCGCGGGGCTGAGTGCGCGTATCTAGATCCTGCGTGTCTCGGTCCTCAACGGGTCCGCCTACGTCTGGTGAGCCCCCCATCCCCCTTGTCCGTCTTCCGGGCCAGTGCTTAATCGCGGCGGGGATGGAAGGAACGAGCACGACCTCATCGCGCGGCAGGCCGGCCTCTCGCCGATCGCGATCTTCACGATCCGCACGACGCCCGCGTTCGCGTTCGCGGCGTCGACGGGGAGCATCTCGAGCGGCGCGCACGCGATTTCGCCACTGCTCCTCGCCGCGCTCGACTACGCGGACCACATGACGCGCACGGTGCGTGTCCCGCAGGCCGTCTTCGCGCGCCTGCAGCGTATGCTGCGCGACGACCGCCAGATCGTCGAGGCGACCGCCGTCGTCGCGGGATATAATCTCACGACGCGCGTGCTGCGCGCGCTGGACGTCGCGGGGCTTGCAGAAGAGGAGGTGCCGATTCCGAGTGTAGAGTAGGTGGTGCGCGGAGCTCTCAACAGCTGTAGCCATTAGCATGAACATGAACTTGCATAGCAGGGAAGGAGGGATGCTCTCAACAGCTATACCGTTATATCATAGACTGTACTTGCCATTTGTAGGAAGCATGAGAAGATCATGATGAATGCAGTGTGTCAGGAAGGAACTTTTCGGTCTCAGAATGCATTTCTCGTATCTTACAACATTTTGATCTGTATCTTACAAGAACGTACATATCGGCCATAGGCCATGTTCACCGCGCACGGAGCCAGATCGCCGAGCCAGAATGCCGGGCCACGATGCGCTCAGTAGGAGGATGGGTGTACGAGCAAAGTCTACAAGATACGTCAGTCTTTCAGATGCTTGACATAAGAGCGACTTACGCCTCCATCGATGAGAACGGTTTCGCCGTTGATAAAGCAGTTGGAAATGAGCATAAGAGCTAGAGAGCCCATGTCCCTGTTTGAACCACCAGTGGGGCCTGCCGGCACTTTGAAGGGGTGCTGCTCGGCGGTGCCGTGAGCTTGTCCCAGCTCGTCGGTCGACCCTGGTGCCGACATCTGTACATGCAAATGAGTCTCAAATACATAGTTCAGATCCGTTGAAACTTATGCGCACCTCGGTGATGAAAAGGCCTACGGAGATAAGTGAGAATACAGGGGATCCAACGGAGCGAATCACTTACCAGGAGCAATGCCGTTCACGCGGATGCCGAGCGGGAGCAGCTCGTGCGCGAGAGACGATGTCGCGTGGCCGATCGCCGACTTTGAGTACATGTACGGGAACGACCGCCCCGAAGTGTCCGAATCCTGATCCATGCGTCCGCAGTCAGAATCGACATGAACATCACGCCAGCAGGGCGACGCACCTTCGTCCACCCGTTCATGCTGCTTGTCATCACGATCTGCGGGACGAACTTATTCGCGAGCTCGCTACTCTTCCACTTCTCCAACAGCGGCAGGAACGCGAAGGACAACCAGTACGGCCCGACTGCATTCGTCGCAAGGCTGTTCGTGAAGTCGTCCTGCGTGACAGGGTCGAAGTAGCCCTTAATGAACGCCTCGGCGGTAGCATCCTTCGGCTTCTGGAAAGTGCCAACGAGGATGCCAGCGTTGTTGAAGAGGACTGTGACGTGCTTTTCGCGCTTGCCGACTTCGTCGGCAAGGCGCTTCGCTTCGGACTACACAGTGATGAGATCTTGAGACTTCGAGCCGTTCCAGTCTGAGAAAGATAAGTCACCTTCAGTCGGACATCGCCTTCGAGCCCGACGAGCTTCCCGCGTCTCGGATCTTTGGCTGCGGCCTCGCTATACGTCTTCGCCATTCTATGTATCATTAGCCTTCCACCCACAATTTACCGGGCATTCCATGCAAGGAGAAGCACATACTTGTCCAGGTCTGCCTGTTTGGGGCCAATGATGTACACGGTGGCCCCATTGGCGACTAGCGTTGTGGCGATCATCAGGCCGATCCCCTGTACAGGGTATGCTGTCAACACGAGATAGAGAGCCAGAACGTATTCAGATACGCACGGTTCCTCCGCCAGTCACAACAGCCACCACACCCCTCAAATCGAAGATATTATTCGCAGTCAAGCGATGGAGAATTGCATCAGCCATGGTGATTCGACTCAGGAAGGGTAGAACTTGATGGATGATGGCTGGGAACAACGGCCGAGCTCCTTATATACCACGGTCGCAGGATCACGTTGGAGCGCATGTCTAGACTTGGCGTTCTTGAATACACGGACCGTGGTGGATCCGAAGAATGGCTCTCTCTAGAAGGACGGACGGCGCAACGACGCTGGTCCAGTTCCTCGCAGATTGAAACGAGTGGACGACGTCACATCGATCCAACCTTCCAATTTGCGGCTGATAAGATCCCATCAAAACTTAGTCCTCGTTGCTGACCTCACACCTTAGTTCATAGTTGCTTTAGAATGGGTCTTATTCTTTCCTTCAGATACTGCTAAGTTACTGGGCCAAAGATTTTACATGCAACGCTAATGAATGGGGCTTGGCATTAGAAGATAAATCAGCACTTGGGCGCAGCGAACGCTGGACCCATTGTTGCGATCCACTCGAATCCGTTTACCATCTGACGAATCCAACTTCTGTGCATGCACGACATGATGCAGAACACATACTAAGACCTTAACTCATGTGTGATCTGGCTTACAGCGCGAACATGTTAGGGAGGCTTCTTCTTTCTCCCGGTACTGAAATGCGGAGAGCGCGACCTCACGTTAACAGCGGCACAGGTCGTCTGAACCCAGTCGTATTGCCACCTTAACGCTGTTGTTTCGCCCTACCCTCAACTCCTTGCGGTCGCCGTCCATTGTAGCCATCGTCATCCGAACCAGACGGTGCCAACATGTTACTATTAGCTGAGTATACGTGCGTGACAATTTATCTGTTCCGAAATTTAATAGGACGAGGGATGGACTAAAAAGCTCTGCAGAGGGCACAGAAGGTCAGCATCGAGGTAGATGAGATGAACATAGAAACTTACGCCCCCGTCGACCAGTACCGTTTCCCCTGATACACAAACCCCGTCAACATCGGGTTTCAGCAGATTAACTGGAAAGGAGGCTCACCATTGATGAACCAATTTGCGAGTAGCATAATCGCTACGCTTCCAACGTCTCGGTCAGTCCCATGTGGTTCTGTCGGACACACGAGGCCTTGCTGCTGGCCACTACTTTGGAACTTTGATTGTCCCAAGGGGTTCATTGTGCCTGGAGAGGTGATCTGTGGCATCGCGATTTAGCATCAGTGGATGGCTTGAAGGATAGATGGATAGATCAGGTATTATATCACCTCAGTCGGAAACAAGCCTAACAGAATTTTGTCCGTCAGTGCCTCTGAATGGATTTTCTTCTGTTATCTTACCTGGCGCTATCGCGTTAACACGAATCCCGAGCGGAAGAAATTCACGGGCAAGTGACGATGTCGCATGCGCAATGGCGTACTTGGAAAAGATGTAGGGAACGCAATGCCCTGCAGTGTTGAAATCCTGACGAAGGAATATCAGCGCCCACTTCTTCGGTTGGACAGCCAGTCAAACCTTCGTCCAGCCATTCATGCTGCTCGTCATCACCACCTGGGGCACAAATTTCTTCGCTGCCGGCTCCGCCCTGTTCTTCCACTTCTCGAGCAGCGGCAAGAACGCGAACGTCATCCAGTAGTGCCCCACCACATTCGTATCATACACCCTGTTGAATTGTTCTGTTGTCAGGGGATCAAAGAGTGCCTTCTTGAAGGCACTTGCGGTCGCTTCCTCGGGCTGCTTTGCAAAGCCGTCAACGATGCCAGCGTTGTTGAAGAGCACAGTGACGTGCCCCGCCCTCTTCTCCACCTCGTCAGCTAGACGTTCGGCGTCGGACTGCTCGATCCAATACAGGTCAATACGCGGGCGTAGGGGCGCCAAGGTAGAGATATCCACTTACCTTCTGGCTGATATCGCCTTCGATGCCGAACATCCTGCCCATGCTGGCATTCGCCTTCGCAGCATCAGTATACAATTTAGCCACTCTGGAGAAGTATTAATATAGGTCCAGAAACCAATGAATGAGAACATGCGTACTTGTCCAAGTCTTCTTGCCTGGGCCCGATGATATAGACGTCCGCGCCATTGGCGACAAGCGTCGAGCTGATCATCAATCCAATGCCCTGAGCGCCACATACGCACGACAATGAAATCAACGTCAGAATGAACCGCAGTGGCATAACGCACCGTTCCTCCGCCAGTGACGACGGCCACGACGCCCTTGAAGTCAAAAACGTGTCTCGCAGTCAGTCTCTCCAGAACAGCCTCCGCCATGATATCAGTTAGCTGGAAAAAGAAGTATGTATCATATTCTGCACCACAACGCAGCCTCTTGTACCAAGGCGCTTGACCTGATCGCTGTTCCTACCGGTGCACCATTGTCCATCCATGCGGAGCCGTAGATAGGATCGCATACCCTACGATGCTAGAGCGCCTGCGGCTTCGGAGAACATCGCTGCCCAATCAAGCGTCCATTGATTAGTGTTCCGTACACATCAGACACTGGAGAGAAGTTAGCATGTGCATGACATCATCCGGATTTTGTGTGCAGCGCTCCTGCAAGGGCTGAAGGGAAGAAGGCTGACCCGTTTCCGTCCTTCAAAGATCAGCAGGTGTATGATTATAGGGTCCATTGACCAAGACGTAAGAAATTGTACACGATGAAAACATATGGAGATAGATGGAGATCAAGCGTGCGGAATATGGGTACGGCACATCGTCCTGCACTGCTACGGCACCAATAAAATCGAGTAGTGTTCGAAGGACTTGACACGGCCCATTTTGAAGGCCAGCGCCGTCCACAAGAAGGTCCGTATAGTCCCAGACCCTGGATCGACGAAGGAAGCACGGCTCTGGGCCTGATCAATATGGCCAGCCCTCACCAGCCAACGGGAAGCGTGACGGCCCAGTGCAACGAGTCTTCGCAACCATGCTGGCGCAGCCATTCCTCGCCATAGTATGCAAGGCTTCTGAAGTGCCATGCCTCCAATCGCAGCCCGCCGGCGTCATCGTGCTCGACAGCAAAATCGCCATCTGGAAAGCTCAGTACGCGAACGTCACGGACGTTCCGGGCGATCTCGAGCTTTGAGGCCATCGAGAGCGTTAACGGGACATGAAGGCGTTTGATCCCTGGTGGCAAGCCTGGCCAGATTTGCTGTGGAGGATGTCAGTAGGCCGTCGTGTGCGGAGCGGAGAATGGACATACGGCGAGGTAGACGTCAGATTCGCCGGCCAAGCTCGTGAACGTCAAGGACGTCACGGAACGGGGGATGAGCCACGCGGACAGGGCGGGCGATAAATCTTTCGGTACGGGGATGGATAGGGCCCGCAGGTGTGTGAATATGGGCAGGACGCTCCACACAGCAGCGTCGAATCCTAACGCCTGTGCAGGCTCTCCGTGGAGGCCGAGGACGCGGACCGCTGTATGGCGGCGCAAGAACTGAGCCACAGAGGGGAAAAGGTCTGGGTCGTTTATCGCGATGCTTTTGGCATACAGAAGGAATTCGCGCAGGTGCGGCAGCAGAGACGTTTCTGCCCGGAAAACGGGAGACAGAGGAGGGTCCGCCGCCGTGAACGACAGGCGCAAAGTTTCCAAGCCAGAGCCTTGAGTAATTAGCGTATCGAGGAATTGTGCGCTCATATGGAAACCGTGGAGATCCACACATGTGAGGTTTTGTGGGTTGATGTAGTTGGGTGTTTCCAATGATTCCTTTTTAACGTCGTGATGATAGAATAGCCTGCGTAATGTTGGTGCCCGTTCTGAGATGAAAGGTCCAACAACTCCTGTCACAATCCGGCCATTATACGCAAATTTGACAAGATGAGGCAGATCTGGTATATGAGGTGGATCTCCGAAGGAACATCTAGACAACAGCTGTTTAGGCCATAAGCATTATATTTCCCGACGAAAGACGTACTGAAGCTCAAGTCCGTGTAGTCTTGGGTGTGTATCCTTGATCACTTCCAAGATAGGTTCCATGGCGTCGCTCGCCATTTCAAGACGTATACATTGAAGGTTGATTAATCTGACCAATGTATTAGCCAGCATGGCTACAAGGAAAAGAGTCAGAAACGTAGACAACGGGAAAATGGAGAGACAGTACCAATTTGAAACACCATCTCGTTTTTCACTGGTGCGGATATAACCAGTGTTTGTACTGCGGCGGCATAGACAGAGTTTGAGAGAAGATGAGTGAGGATGTCGGCGCTGCGTCGCGCATGCCAGCGGTCAATTTCTTCCGCCTCATTCTTGTCTTCCATGTCGCCGTAGCCTTTAGCTGTACCGAACTGCAAGTGCAGCCGAGAAAATAGTAGTTGTCCAGCAATAGAGGACAATTCATTTGGTATAAATAATAGTGTTCGCAGGTCCTGTCGTGGAAGATAGCTCGCAATTTCCCTCCAAATTTCGGGAGAGAACCGCGGTTGCCCATGATTTCGCAAGGAGGGCTACACATTGTGAGCTGTCATCGGAATACAAGTCGGAAAAGTTTCAAACGACTTACTGCTCTCATCTGGACGGAACCAGCCTGAGGTATTAGCTGCTGAGCTTCTCGATGGGTGGGGTCGATTTGTAGGATAGCTTGCACATCTGTATCGTGTTTGACAGACATGTTCACCGCCAGAGAAGAAAATGAAATGCGCACCTTGATGGGCAGCGCCGCGCAGGCCGGCGGCAAATCGGGCCCTAGCGCGCAGGAGGCGGGCCTGGATCGTTTTCTCTGGCCGCATGGACGTGATCTGGAGGCAGGACTGGGCCGCGTTCTCTACAATCATTCTGAATCTGAACAGCCAATGGTGTTCCCGTGAGCGAGGCTAGAACAGCGCCGAAAAGTCAACAGAGAGCAACAAACCCTGGGCCGGACGGCAGCTGTTGCATCGCGTATAGGAGGACATCCGCTTTTTGCTCGTTGGTGAGGCAGGAGACCACGTCGCGGATGCTTGCGTCCAGTATTTTCGGGTTGAACACCATCGTAGATGATGATGGTGAAGCTGTTGAGCTTGTGAACTTGCCTGAGTCTCACCGACGCTGCTGGGGTTCATAACTCGCCGCTACCAGCCGGGCTGCTCTGACCGGTGCGGTAACACAGGTCCAGACCCCGCGGCATAGCGGCATCCGGCGGCGGAAGCTCAAATTCGCTTTTATCCTCGCCACATTCTACGTCGCCCACATTTTTGCATGCTAGATGGGGGGACTTACAACCTCATCACTCTGTTTTTCTAGGCAATTATGGATCCCACCATAGCATATCGGCCACTGACCGAGGGAGAGGGTAAGAGGCGTTGGCCTGAGAGATAGTCCATGCTGCCGCTTGCTCTAAATTAAAGTCCGACGGCATCGGCGAGCGAGAACCAAGCCTCAAGGTCGCCGTTGTTGCTTCCTACGAAGCCAACGAATTGACCATATCCATGTATGCATTCGCAGCAAGAGCTGGGTTCGTTGAAACCGAGGTCCCATCCACTTTTTATGGAGCACGTAGTCCTCCACCGACAACGCCCGCGGCCGCGACTCAAAGGACGAACGCTAACCACCAGTGCAAGCCAAAGATCTACTTCTCTCACAATAACAGTACATGTCTCTAAACTTCTATATACCACACGGTATCATACAACGCTCTCCACCAGACTCCTACAGGTCCTTGCAGTCGGGGAAACCGAGGTCGCCCCAGCCGGTCCACTGCGGGGCACAGACACGGAAGTGGTGTTCCTTGTCGATGGCCTCCAGCTCCTTGACCTCCTCGGGCGTCAGGTCCACAATCTTCGTGTTCGCGATGATGCGTGCGGGCGTAACGGACTTTGCGAGGACGTTGACGTTGGGCGTGTTGGCCTGGAACGAGACGAGGATGTTCGCGGCGCTGACGCCATACTTCTCTGCGAGCTTCTTGACGGTCGGGTTCTCATGCAGAGGCGAGTTGTCCGACCCGAGGGGAGAGTACGCAGTGACCACGATTCCGTGTTTGGCGCACTCCTCGAGCACATCCTGCTGCAGGCAAGACCTAACCGAGCCGGTGAGAGATTAACCCAATGTCACCAGACTTCCGTGAGACTCACGGGTGACGCTCGATCTGGTCGACAGCGGGAACAACAGTGGCGATCTTCAGGAGGGGCTGGAGGAACTCGACTGAGACGTTCGAGACGCCTGGTATGGATCCAGTCAGGCCTGGGAAACGCGTGACACAAATATAGCACGTACCGATAGCCTTGACCTTGTCAGGGTTCGCCTTGTACACGCGCTCCATCTCCTTCCAGGTGTCGAGCCAGTTGATCGACTTGTCGGCCTTCTGGTCCTCGGTCATGGGGGCGGGCCAGTGCATGAGCCCTAAGCGCCGCGTTCAATATCGGCGTTTCCCCGCACGAGACAATCATTTGCTTACAGAGGTCGAGATAAGGGGTGTCGAGCTGCTTCAGGGAGTACTCGAGTGCCTGTTCCACGCGCTTGTGGTCGGGGTTGTTCAGCTTCGTGGTGAGGAAGAACTCGGACCGAGGAACGCCCGAGGCCTTGATACCCTCGCCGACCTCAGCCTCGTTGGCTGCATTTCAAGGACTGTCTAAGGCGGACTCCGAAGATAAAGGAAACAGCGATGCTCACCGTAGGCAGTGGCGGTGTCGATGTGACGGTAGCCATTCTTCAGAGCGATCTCAACCGCCTTCTCAACGGCACCGGGCTGAGACTTCCAGGTTCCTGTGGGACTTGTCAACACTCCGTACTCGAAACGACGCGATGATACACACCAAGGCCGAGAGTAGGCATCTCAGCACCGGTGTTGAGCTTGGTCACTGTCGAAGCAGGCATTTTGAATATGTTTTCGAAAGTGAGTATGAGGCGGAGAGTGCGGGGGTGGGCTCACAGTAATGGGCAATGCCCCGGTATTTATACGCCGGATGCAAATCATGGCGAATCGATGGGCGCGATAATCTGAGGATGCCAGTACCCCAAGATGCCCTGAGGAGTACGTTCATGTTGACAACCAGCGCGTCGGGAGCGGAACACCCGTTTTCCGCTCAACAGAGGGAATAAATATGCAGTCGGGGCGATAACATCCCTTCACGTGAGTATTTCTGGCCGGAACGACCGCACCGTAGCTACCGCTCGGTCGTGGTAGTGGATCCGTGATGCCAAAGCCAGGCCTCTGAGTGGCCTTTGCCAACGCACGAAGATGGGAAGCTGCGAGGAGTCGAGTCCTTTTCCGACGTTTTTCCGGAAGATCTTTGAGGTACTCCATTTCAAATCTCGTTGTTGCCAGGTTTTTATCCCCGTATGACGCAAGTTCAAAGTTGGTAAGCACCCGACGAGTAAACTTGTTGTAAGCACCACACCACCTTCCCAATATCTTGCAGCAAGCAGGAACATAATTTTGATGTTTGTATGACATAGGCAGCAGCTGTAGGCAACGGTTTTTCCTCTGACCCACATGGATGATACCGAAGACGCCACAAAAAACCAAATCTACCCGAACAATCAACAGTTCTCAGTTACATGATATCAACAGCTATCAAGTTGCTGTATGAGACGTTCTAAGCTCTGGTGCGAAACATTTTCAGGAAGGGCAGCAGACCAGACGATGATTGGAAACGATGCGTTGGTGTGAAGTCAACATATTTATAGAGTGGCTATCTTCATGAAGAATGTCATCGGGTGAAGACCTGCTGATTTAATAAAATCACAACCTGAAACCCGGGCCGCATCAGGACAGAGACTCGGATCCATTGCTGATCCGGTAGGAAAAAAAGAACTTCAGCGCGTGGTCTGCGAACATGCTGAGAACTCTCAACGTACATACATGACATCTGTACTCTGTGTGCCGTCAGTAACGGAGTTCTGTCCGCCTTCAGCCCACCCAAAACCATGAAACCCCACAGACAAGCGACACCACGACCAGCAGAACCAAGACTGCCGTTCTGACTTCCGCCGCCCACATCGCCAAGATAGCCTGCACGGGCCCCAATTGCAAGTTGATGTTCCGACCAAACGAGATCTCCGAGATCCCTGCCGTGTACCAAGCCATACTCACCCCCGCCCCGATGAGTTTCGGAAGTAACAGGAGGCCCAGTGTTCGCGCGGCCAGACATATGGCTCTCGTGAATGGCGTATCGGGATACGTGAGCTCGGGAGCTTTGGGGAAGAGGACATCGTCAGGGCAGCCTTCGCCTGAGGATCGATGTCGCTCGGCGAGTAGCCGGGGGAGCTCGGGGCATAGTATGCTTCCTCTGCCAATGCCAAGCAGATCTGCATGTTGATTTGATAGGATATCGCTGAGAGTTGTTGAAGATCGGAGGCCGCCTGTGAGAAGAACGAGCGGATGCGGACGCGGCCCTGTCGAGGGGAGAGATTGTATCGCACTGCGAGCAAGGCGGGAAAAATGGGCAAAGAATGCCTGGCGCGATGTGGTCATGAAATCTACACGCAAAACACACTCAACATTACGCTTATCATCATGCGAGATTAGATTCCTACCTGGATTCTCGTAATCGCCACCGCTGATCTCGATAAAATCGACAAGACCCCATCGAGCGATCTCAGTGACATGTTCAAGGGCTCGTCGCTCAGCGGCGACTCTGCTGCCCTCGTTGAGTGAAGATGTCCCGGCTTCAACATAGTCCGCGGAACTGACTTTCACGCCGACAACGAAGGTGGGCGGCACGACGGCGCGTATGGAATCCACGATGCGGCGGAGGAAGCGGAGAGGTCCAGTGTGCGCTGAATAGTCATCATTGCGCTTGTTGCTCTGGTGGTGGGTCAGATACAGAGGACAAGGCTCCGTGAAGGCACCATACCGTCGGAGACATGAACTGTGATATTAAGTCTAAATTCTGAGTGCGATGGTCAGTTTGATAGACGTTGAGATAGTTATTGACTGACATCCATGCGCGGCATGTAGCTGGACGCCGTCAAACCCGCTGTTCAGAGCAACTATTGCACCACGAGTAAAGGCATCGATGACTTCGTCTATATCGCTATGCGTCATCGGACGTGGCGTTTGGAACATGACTTTCATCAAGAGACTAGAAAGCCAGCCATCCTTAGTATGGCCTGGTCGTGGACGTCGGCCCAGTGGTATTGGACTCGGGGCGAGAGCAGGCTCGAAAGGCGAGCGACCGCCTAGGATCAGAGGTGACTGGCGTCCTGCATGCGAGAGCTGCATTACTATCAAGGATTCGTATGTATCGGGAGATTGCGCATCATGGTATCGGCCTCGCATTGCTTGCGACAGCAGCTTGAACGGACGGAGAGTGTCGTCTGTGATGGACCGCGGAATGATCATGTCCTTTCCCAAAGTCAAGTGGTCTGCGCACACTTGCACATTTCCCGTCACGAGCATGCCCCAGTTGCCTCTTGCCCACTTTGAGTAGAGGTGAAAGTGCCTCTCATTGGGCGGCCCGCCAAGTAAGGACGCGAGGTGCTCGTACATGGCTACCTTGACAAGGCGATTGGGGAGAGCTGCGCCAGATGGCAAGACCACGGGGGAGAACACTACCGAAAGGTTATCCTTGGTCTTCGAGCCGGATACTGGTTGGTCAACATCCTCTGTTGAGGTGAAGGATTGCGGTCAGACGCCATTCCTGAGGAAACAATGTATACGCACTGGGTGTCTCTGCCATAGAAGCAACTGGCACTCTCTGCCTCCAACCGCGATATTATCACAGCAGCGTGTCGACTGGAGCACAGTGAAGCAGTGTCAAGTACTTTTGGGTCGAGTGAAGGTCAAGAGCCTGGAGAGAGCTAGACGCGGTCCTCGTGATGGACGCGAGAACGAAATGGCTGAAGTGCTCAGCTCGCTTCAAGCAGCGTTCTTCGCGTCTTTCACCTCCGAAATATACCAACACACTACATACCAACATCTGTGGGATCTGCCTCCTTGCCTCTTCATAACACCTTGCATGATGTATATATGACCAAAAACTTCACTGACTGACTGTTACCATTCGATTCACCCGCCGACGCTGGCGGATCCTCATTGCTAGACCTCATCTTTCGCTACCATTTCATGACTATTATGTCTTCCCCGCCGCGCGCAAAATCGCCTCTGACGCCTCCAGGTATCTCCAAATATTTCTTCCCATTCTCCCGGTCCCCACCAGCGGCCAGCGGCTCGATAGAGCAGCGCGTCAAGTCTATCATCGAGGCATCTCGTACTAGCGACTTCGACGCAGGAATCAACACCTCCAACGCCTGGACAGCAGAGCATGCGGATGATATCCCCACATCCCAATCTCTCTCAGATGAAGAGGTCGATGACGATATCCCGGATGAAGACGCGGACGGACGCGCCGCACGCGTGCTATACCAGTTCGACGGCAAGCCCGAGTTTCGCGAGATTAGTGCGGAGGCAGGCGATGAGGTCGAAATAGTCCGTGAGGAGGTGGGCGATGGCTGGAGCCTAGTGAAGAATCGAAGCGGCGAGATAGGCCTGCTGCCGCGCGCATACTACGCCGTGCGTGCCATCCCATCTCTTTATCCATAGATGGCTGACTCCCTCCCTTCCATGCGTGCACCTCCTTCAGTTCACGATCGACTTTATATCAGCGCCTGGACCGGCGCGAAGCGGCATGGAGCAGGCCAGCAGGCGGGAAGGCTCGAACGCCTCGTTGACACCACGCGCCTCGCCGAGCCGGAGGCTCGAGCCGCTGCCTGAGCTCCCGGAAACCTCTGAGTCTGAGGCCCCACCCATCGTTGTTCAGACCACGGGCGAGCGGATGATGGCCGCCTTCCCCAGCTTTCGACAAAGTCTGCTCGGCGGCAAGAGCATCAACCGCTTCTCGCACTTCGTTACGAGCGGTGCCGAGGCGTACGTTCTGAAGGGTAGCACCACACCGGATGCGGACGCGGGCCCTGCTGTCCTGAGGCACGCGCTGGAGTCGAGCGAGGAAGAGGACGATGTCGATGCTGCAGAGAGCGGGGCTGGCGAGGCGGCAAAGGGCAGAGCCCGCCCCAGCGAGACCGACAGACACTTTGTCGATGCCGGGCCCTCGTGGAAGGCAAAGGTCCCGCCGTTCAGGGTGCTCGTGCACTCGCCCTCCAAGCGTGCTTCCACCCTCTCTGGCTCATACATCGTCTATAGCGTCACTTCGCTCTTTCACGCGTCTTCTGAAGACAGTGATTCGGACTCTAGTGATCCTCCCCCGACGCCGACCCGCATCAACGTGCATCGACGGTTCTCCCATTTCGTTGTCTTACATACCGCTCTGACGCGTCGCTTGCCTGGCATCGCTCTTCCTCCGTTACCAGAGAAACAGTATGCTGGCCGCTTCAACGACGACTTTGTCGAAGCTCGTCGAGGTGACCTGGAGCGTTATCTCGCACGGATTGTTCGGCACCCTGTAGCGCGATACGCGGAGATCTTGACCTTTTTCTTGGGATGTGAGAGCGAGACGGTGGGCACTCTTCAGGTCTTTCAGAAAGTGGTCTAATGAAATGATCTTTGGTTTCGACTAGGAATGGAAACGGCAACTGCCTCGCCATCTGGCTCTCCCTCCGGCAGGCCCATCATTTTACGCCAATGTCTTCCACCCTGCATTCAATTTCGATGCTGAAGATGCAGCTGAGGCGGTCGATCGATTTGAAGCACATACCAAGGCAGTGGACGTGGGCGTACAGGGTCTGCGCAATATATTCGGAGATGTAAGGCAAGCTCGAGTAGGTTCGTCGATCCTTTGATTATATTGGAAGGAACATCAATCTTGACAGACCGAACCCAGGCATGTCCAAGGCTGAGCGTTTGCTGTCTTACTCGCTTCTTTCCCTCATAACTTCCAAGCCACTGGCTACGGCCCCGAGATCTGGTGTCATCGTCCCGGAGGAATTCCCAATTGACTCTGATTATTCTGACGACGAGAGTGATGTCTCTGAAGATAAGGTCAAGGCGAAGAAGAACCATGGAATCATGAATGAGGATGGCGCGTGGTGCTGGAGAGAAGGCTGCGAAGGTAGTTCGATTCATGCACGGCCTTTATATCCATTGACGCAGATGCCTTGCAGACTGCCTCAGGCTGACGAAGGCCTTGCAGAAGACCAGCGAAACACTGCAGGGCGTTGCGGATCTGTATGACGATCATGTATGATGGCTGGTCTACTTCACGCGATTTTAAACTGACTATATTGTTCATCGAAGGCGCGCAGGACACAGCTTCTGACCCACGATGCCTTGAAGGATGTTGCCCATCCTTCATCATTATATGCGGTAAGCTGTCGCCCCACGCCATGAGAAAATCTCACTGAATATTCATGATCACAAAGCCAGTCGTTGACACGCACAGGAATGCCTTATCTCGCTACAATGAAGCTACGCATTCCGAGAACGTGAGCTATGATGCTCTGTTATAGGCCTTACTCTTGCTGACCGTGCATTCAAAGGCCGACGATGATGTTGCCGCCCGTTGCGAGACAGTCCTGAACACGACGATGGCTGAGATGGAGATTTACCATGTGCAGAAAGTTGAGGATTTTTCTGCGGTGGCGAAGGAGCATTTGAATAGCGAGATCGAGTTCTACGAACAGGTGCAGCGCATTCATCTCTTCACCTGATCATCATGCTGATGTATCAAAATGCAAGGTCCTTTCACGCCTCCGCTCTGCGCGCAGCACATTTGATGACCCTGCCTACTCCGAACTTAGCAACACTGCACGCCATCCCTCGATGTACGAGCGCGAGCTCGATAATCCTCGTCTGGACCCCGATCCGCTCCCTCAACCATGTCCGCATGTCTTCGACTCCACGCCAATGCGACCCGTCAGCCAGGCCATTCAGGAGGGCGTGAATATGCTGCTGGGCGGATCAACAAGTGGCATCACTGGTAGGGGCAGCGTGTTTGGCAGATTTTGGTAGGCTACGACTGATTTGGAACAGGGCTTCCGTGAGGTGTTGCATTATTTCAAGATTCACTCTGCTCATCTTTCACGATCACGTTTTCATTCACCGACTTGACATATACCACCACGACACAATTGTCTTCATTTGTATGTACATTAGTGCGCATGTCCATTATTTGCTACTACACAACGACCTAAAGGAACATTTGGATATAAATGCACGATGAGAAAAGCTACAGCCGTAAGTTTAGAGGGTAAGGATTATCGTCCAGAGGATCGTACGAACATAAAGTAAAAGCATCTCAAGCACAGCAAAATGGAGACAAGAGCAATTTAGAGCACGGGAGAGCAGTGGAAGACTCAGCTATCGAAACGACGGGAAATCAGTACCTCAGGAATCACCAAGGTTGTTCGGCCAGCATCTCTCCAACTTTCACAATCAACTCGTACGTGTTCTTCAGTTCACCAGCGAAATAGCCTTTCTTACCACCGACGCCCTTCTCTTTGATGACCTGGCTTATACGATCGTATCCTGAAGGACCCTCCCTGCGATTGACTGTACACACGAAGTCCCGCTTCTTCGTGTATATAAGAAGGGACACGGAATCCTCAGAAATGGGCACCTGGACTTTGATGATGACACTCTTCGGATAGGAAGACGGGTGGCGTGCTCCACGTTGGTGGTGCGCTGGTGTGGATGGCGCGCCAGTTACACCCAGGACGTTACGCGCCCAATCCGCAGTGGGCACGAGGTGTGTTAGTGGAATTTCTGTGTAGTTCGGCTTGAGGATGACCGTATTCGCAGGTGTAAACGGTTTGCAGGTCAGCTTATGTGCCTTCCAGTGGTTCTCTGCATGAATTCAGCAGATTAGCGGACGTCTTGCACGAGGGGATGGGGCCTTACTTTGGCACGACGACGAGCAGTACCGTGCGGAATGACATGCGGAACATGCCTTCAGCTTCAGATCACCGCTATCCATCTTGCCACAAAAGTCGCATTTCTTCCCGTCTAGCGGTGGTGGCTGTTCGCCAGCTCTCTTCCTGAGCCATTTGGCCACCACGGCCGTCACACGCGGGCCATAATCGACATAATGGTCCCCCGCGACATGTCCGTCTGCTTCCAAAAGGGTCAGGTCCGCGCCGAGTTCCATCAAAACATCGACAGCCCCGGCGTGTCCTCCCATGAATGCGCATACGACGGGCGAGATGCCAAAGCGGTTTTGGTGGTTGACATTGGCACCGTGCTCTAGAAGTATACGCACAAGTTCGGGGGAGGTGCCAGGGTTCATACTCGCATGGTGAAGAGCCGTGTATTTGCAGATGTCCTCGACATCAGGGGGACAGCCTTTTTCTAGTAAAAATTTCAGCGTTTCCTTGTGCCGACCTAGTCCAGGTCTAGATTGTCCCTTCGAACGTTGGTGCCCTGCGATGACGAGAGTGGCGTATCCGAATTCAAAGGGGGTTTCTGCTCGGCTCAATGGAGGGGCTTTCCCGGTACTCCACATCTGCAGGGCGAATCGGATCGTGATTGGATACAAGGAGGGAGGAAGATAAAACCAACCCTTATGACATCCTCAATGCTTCCAGTATAACAATCCATGGCAAAATCATTCAATAACTGCCATTGAAAGAGCCTTGACTCTGCGACAAAGAGCTTGGCATCTCCATGTACGTTGGTGGAGCTTGCAAAACGATGCACGTACCTTCTTGATACAGCTCTCGTAACTCCTGCGCTCCTTGATCTTTTCCGAGAATCCCAGGCGTTGCCAATAGCTCCCGCATTCTACGAGTGACACACAGTCCACCGTCTCCAATAACATATGCGTTTGCGGACATGGCGACTTGGCTATTTTCAAAGACAGCTAACCACGCGTGGATAAAAGCGGATTAAATACTGCAAATGGCCTCGTCGAGCTTTGGTGAACGTCAACAAGTAAGTACGTACCGGTGGAACTGAAGAACCGCGTCAGCCTTTTGTTGATCTATTCCTCTACTATTACCCACATGACAGCGCAGCAATTGTACATGTTTGGTTGTAGTCTTCCTCGCGCGTCTTTCTTGCCTTTGCTCATGTTTGGTTGTACACTCTGTTGCGCAGTCTGTAGACTACAGTGCTTTGCATATGAAACTGCAGTCGACGCGTCGAGAAATTTGTTTGTAGTCGCCAAACAGTCACATTATGTCACACGTCAATTGGCAGACGGTCTGAACTGTCTGATAGTCGATTCTGCATCTCGCCGTCTTCAACGATGGGTAATAATTTTCTGTAAGTCTCTCACTTACTTGGATGAAGTACTTGACTCCAAATCTACAAGGACCTCATGCGAAGCTTGCACGCGCCAAGCCAATATACGTCTCAGCCAGTACCATACGGTGTATTGCGGTGGAACAGCTATACATGTTCGAGTGCTCGGGCTTGCCGTGGCTGTCGGCTGAGAGACGCGAAGAGCTCGCGCTGGCTGCAGTACGTGAACAGGCTGCACATACCGGTGGGTGCTCCTTCACGCATGAATATTTGAATCCGCGTGCGTCAAGCACTACAGTCTCTGGTTGAGACATCTATGCGGGCAAGACATTTGCCATGACATCTGTGCATGCGCACTATAGCTAGGTCAGACATTGCTCTTCTGGAATGCGTCTTTGAGAATAAAAAGTAGATTCTGTCTCGACTCTCGGCAGACACTGGGGCAGGAGTCCGAGTCGTGCAACAGGGACATGCAGCTGCGGGCTGCTGTCCAAACTTGAGTTTTTGTACCATTACACGTGAAACTTTGCTGTAGACCAGTTCGCCCGATTGTTCCAAGGGAAACCGAGTGTACAAGACATGCAAAGGCATCTGCTATGGTCTCGCTGCAACTGGGTTCCTGAGCGTCAAATTGTCACGCTTTGGTCCGAACAAACAAAGATCTCAGCGCGTCGACTGCAGTTTCATGTGCAAATTGAGTGTACCCCACTTCCGAGACATGTCGTTGTGGATCGAACGTCATCCCGCACTCGGATATGACATATATCTTCCGCTCAGAGTGCGTCCGCATCGATTTCTAAAGCACGGAAGTCTTCATAAAGGACTCAATCCTCTTCAATGCCACTACACTCTTCCCATCGACTACCTATGCGTGCTCCTGGTGTCTGCCTGTGTGTGACATCTGGACAGGTTGTGCGTGACGCATGATGCGTGATCTTCGACAGACGCAATGCGCTTTGGGCGGGCATCCCCTCCGACCGGAAAGAGGCCGTGCGAGGTGCGCCGTCGCGTCCTTCTTCTGCGCTGATCACCGTGATGCGACATTGTAGGATGTGTTTTGTTTATGAACGGGAGGTGCGCCCAGATTTCTATCTTTGTTTATGACTGCCGAGCTCGCGAACGGCGCGTACGTCGTCGAGTAGTGCGAGATGTCTCATCCCATCCCACTCATTAATGCTGGCGAGATAATATTCCTATCGCGCTACATCATGTTCTTCTCCCATGACACGATGGACTCTTCCGCGCTCGATGCGCCGATCTCGCGCCGTACTACATCAATGCGTTCAGATACAACATTACCCCACGCTGAACGCGGTCTATCGGTCCGCGCGGCAGCATCACGCTCGTCTATACGTGTTGCTCGTTTTGGATGAGGTACGCACTCATGCATCTACATGTCATCGAGCAGTTGCAGTATCAAATCGGGTCTCGCGCTTTGTCGCATCGCCGGCGCTGTCGCGCGGTTGGCCACGCTCAACACGAACATCCTTTTTGTGATCGCGAAGACTGACGGCGACGCGGTGGGCTACACTGCGCAGGACTTCATTATGTGTGTTTCGCCATCTCCTGTTTTCTTTCGCGCTTCTGACCGACAGATAGTGCGATCGCGCGTATGTTCAATGAGCACTCTCCGTTGGGCAGCATCCGCCTGAGCATGGCGTTGATGACATACCTCATTTCCGCTTTAGTGATGTACATGGTCATGATGGTGGATTTGTGGGACATGCACGTCGCGGTTGACGTGGTGCGCGTGCCGGTTTTAGCCATCTCAAACAATTTTCGTACGTTTTGTATTTATACAGGCTGTAGTCCCACCTGTCTGTCAATAAAGGCTCTCTCATGGCCTAATGCTACTTTGCGAGTGAATGTGATGGCGCCTGTGCCAGAAGGTACGGTCGTATGTACACCATGGAGTTGGCATTTTTTTTGTAGCATTTTATGGCCATTTAAGTGCATATTGTCATCTGTAATACTTACCCGGCGAATATCGCGGTTCATGACTTCTGGTCTTATAACTTTTGGCCAAATGGAATATAAATATGAATCTGAACCCTCAACAAAATTGGCGGAGCGCCAGCTCCGCCGTATCTTGTGTGGGTGTTCGTGGTGCGGAAAGTTTCATTATGTAAGCACATTGCTGTCTGGGATGTCTCGCCAGATTTTCTGGATGAGCGTCGATGAGGTGTTATGTGCCTCAGAGTAAAGGGCAAGCTCACGTTCTGTCTCATTTTTAATGAAGAGACGGAGATTTCTAACTATCTGACACTTTTAGAGTATGAAAAAGATGAAGGTATTGACTGGGGAGCGGCGGCGGCTTGTCATACTTCTATAATAAGTGACCTTACACGATTCGGAGGAAAATTCAGAACGTATTCACTACTATCTACAAGAAGGAACGCTATGAAGAACACTTAAATTGACCACAAGTATTATATATCCCGGGAATTAACACCATCGTCCGAAGTATCCTATCAATAACGAGAAAGTAAAACGTCTCGGAGTACACCAATCTATACGAAGACAATTCTTGTCTAAAGCGAAGATAACCAGAGAGGAAACGAAAGAAACGATGGGAGGCGGCTCAGAAGGCTTGTTCGGCCAGTATCTCTCCCACTTTCACTACCAACTCATCCGCACTCTTCAGCTCACCGATGAAATAGCCTTTTGCGCCAGCCACGCCTTTCTGTCTGATCATTTGGGTTAGACGGTCGTATCCTGAAGGGTTGTCCATGCGATGAACCGAACACACGAAGTCTCGCTTCTTTGTGTAAACAAGAAGAGCAAGATTTCCGGTAAGAGGCACCTGAACCTTGATGACGACTTTCTTGGGATATGAAGATGGTTGATGTACTCCACGAAGGTGATGCGCTGGCATGGATGGGGCGCCCGTTATACCCATCACGTTCCGCGTCAGATCCGCAATGGGTATCATATTTCTCTGTCCTTCGTAGTTCGGCTTGAGGGTGACCGTGTTCGCAGGCGTGAACGGCTTGCACGTCTCCTTATGCGTCTTCCAATGGCTCCCTGTTTGAAATTGAGCGGATCAGCAGTCGTCGAGGATAAGGATAAATGTTGACTCACGTTGGCATGAAGAGGAGCAGTAGCGCACGGTGCGACAAGCAGCGCACATCTTCAACCCTCCGTCCGTTGTATAACAGAATTCACATTTCTTCCCGTCTAGCGGCAGAGCCTCTTCGCCAGCTCTCTTCCTGAGCCACTTCGCCACCACAGCCGTCACAGCGGGACCATAGTCGGTATAGTGCTCTCTCGCAGCATATCCGTCCGCATCTACGAGGGTCAGATCCGCACCGTACTCCATCAAGACGTCCACAGCAGTCGAATGTTCTTCCATGAATGCTCCAACGATGGGTGATCCGCCGTATCGAGATTGGTGGTTCACATTGGCGCCGTGTTCAAGGAGTATGCGTACAAGCTTGGGAGGGGTGGAAGGGATCATGGTGGCGTGGTGCAGAGCCGTATATCCACAGATGTCCTCCACGTCGGGGGGACAGCCTTGCTCCAGTAAGAATCGCAGGGCTTCCTCGTGCAGACACGCCCCAGGAGGTCCATGCCGGATACGTTGACTTCCAGCGATGACGAGGGTGGCATATCCGAATTCGAATGGAGTTTCTGCGCGGCTCAATGGAGGGGCTTCACCGGTATTCAACATCTGGTAGCCAAATTAGACTGCAAGCTCGTTAACAGAACGAGATGGAAACGAACTCTTTTCATGTTCGAAAGGCTTCCAGTGTAGCAATGAAACGCGAATTCGTTCAGTAATTCAAGATTGAACCGCATCGTCTCTAGAGAAAAGCGTCTGACATCTGCACCGGCGGGCATCAAATGAATATCGCACGTACGGGCCCGGTATCGTTCACGCAACTCCTGTGCTCCTTCGTTTTCTCCGAGCATGCCGGGTGGTTCTAACAGCTCTCGCATCCTAGGAGTGAAGACCAATCCAGCGTCTCCAAGGAGATGATAATTTGAAGACATATGTTGTGACTGCGCTGTTCAAAGATGTTGATTGTATGCGAGATGAACGAACTAAATGAATACTAGCAATGCGTTGAGCAACGAAGAATCTCGCGCATCTGAACAGGTACTTACCAGTAGAACGGGGTAAGATGACAAGACTTATCAAGCGAGTTGAAAGACAGACGCAGCGACCGTCGTCGGGACTGGACTTTTCAACATGTTTTACATTGTTGTCTGGGATTCCAGACCTGTTACGGATGAGCGTGCGCTACTTGTCCGGCTGCAGCCCTCACAACGCTTCCTGTCATGTGGCTTTTACATGAAGGGAAGGGGAATTCTAACCAGATGAATGAGATGCGCAACCAAAAGAAACGAAGGTAATGAGCAGCTCGTTGCCATCACTTCCCTGGGCTTGCGAAGCACCTACAGATGCCTTACTACTTATTACGATGCGGCCACCTGCGTCAATGCGCATCCCGTAACCAAAGGGAAGCTAAAGAAACGATAGGAGATGACTCAGAAGGGTTGTTCGGCCAGTATCTCGCCCACTTTCACGACCAACTCGTCCGCACTCTTGAGTTCACCAGCGAAGTAACCCTTCGCACGACCTACGCCCTTCTCTCTTATCACCTTTGGCTTATGCGGTCGTACCCTGAAGGACTATCCTTGCGAAGAACCGAGCATACGAAGTCCCGCTTCTTCGTGTAGACATAAAGGCCGCCGTTTCCGGCAAGAGGCACCTGCACCTTGATGATGACTTTCTTGGGATATGAAGAGGGTTGATGTACCCCACGCAGATGATGCGCTTGGATGGATGGGGCGCCCGTTATGCCCATCACGTTCCGCGTCAAATCCGCAATGGGTACCGTGTTTCTGTGTCCTTCGTAGTTCGGCTTGAGGGTGATCGTGTTCGCAGGCGTAAACGACTTGCACGTCTGCTTATGTGTCTTCCAATGACTCCCTGTTTTGAGCTAGCAGATTGGCGGTCGCCTTGGGTGAGAGTAATGAGTGACTCACGTTGACACGATGAGGAGCAGTAGCGTGCAGAGTGACACGCAGCACACATCTTCAGTTCTCCGCCCGTTTTTTCACAGAAGTCACATTTCTTCCCATCCAGCGGCGGTGCCTGCTCGCCTGCTCTCTTCCTGAGCCACTTTGCCACCACGGCCGTCACAGCCGGACCGTAGTTGTGATAGCGGTCTCCCGTGACATGACCGTCTGCATCCACGATGGTCAGATCCGCACCGTACTCCATCAAGACGTCCACAGCAGTAGAGTGCCCTGCCATGAAGGCTCCAACGATGGGCGATCCGCCGTACCTATTTTGATGGTTCACATTGGCGCCGTGATCTAGGAGTATGCGGGCAAGCTTGGGAGGGGTGGAAGGGATCATGGTGGCATGGTGCAGAGCCGTGTATCCACAGATGTCCTCCACGTCGGGGGGACAGCCTTGCTCCAGTAGGAATTGCAGCGCCTCCGAATCCGAATGGAGTTTCTGCGTGGCTTAATGGAGGGGCTTCGCCGGTGTTAAACATCTGGAGGGTAATCAGATTGTTATTCAATAGTGAGAGCAGACAAAAACGAACTCTTTTCATGTTCGCGAAGCTTCCGGTGTAACATTGAAACGCGAATTCGTTCAGCAATTCAGGATTAAACAGCATCGTCCCTAGTGAAAAGCGTCTAGCCACTATGCGGGCGGAAATCAGGAAATGTTGCACGCACGGTCCTGGTATAATTCACGCAACTCTTGGGCTCCTTGCTTCTCTCCTAGCCCGCCAGGTATTGCTAGCAACTCTCGCATCCTGCGAGTGACAACTAATCCAGCGTCCCCGAGGCGATGAGCATTTGAAGACATTGCGACTTCGTCGTTCAAAGGTGTCGATTACGCGAAGATGGCAGACTGAAACAATTTACTAAGAAAGCAATGAGCAGCAGCGAGCTTGATGAGCTTGAATGGGTACTCACTAGTAGAAGGATTAGGTCAAGAGTCAAAACGACAAGAGATGCCAATTCGCTAAAATACCGCAGTAATCAACTTGTTTTACGTTATTCTTTTTAGAATTCCATATTCTTCATTCGCGGGCCTCAAACCATGTTATTTGTCATGATGAAGGAGAAAATCTGACCATGTCTATGAGATCTTAGACACAGAGCAGGCTCAGAAAAGGTCGATGAAGAAGGTAAGGTAAGGTTCGGGGTAAGGAGTGGTCGCTATCACTAGGCGCCCATAGCCAATCTCCTTAACGAGACGGGAGACGGAACGAAGATGATAGTTGAACTTCAAACACAAAGTATCTTGCGCCTTACGTAGAAACAGTAACCTTCAGAGCCTGCCTGCGGATGACACCAGTTCTCGAGACTGGAGGCGTTGAGCGAACAATGCATCCAGGTATAGGACAGTATCAACTGCTAAGGATAAACAAGAACCATCCTTCTATCGTCGACCTTTCTTCCCGCCGCTCGAGGCTTTGTCCACGTTCTTCTTCCCAATAACGGTGACGCCCTTCCCAGCCTTCACCACGCCCTTCAACGCAGCCTCTTTCTGCTTTTTGACGCTCCTGGATTTGGCAAACTTATCCACGCTGGTGTCCAGCATGTCGCGCGCCTTCCTCTTCGCCTTCTTCTGCTTGTTGTGCAAGGCCTTCTTCTCGAGGGGAGTGAGTTCTCCGCGGACTCTTGTGTCTGCGGAGGACGGATCGAAGACTTCCTCGGGTGCGAGCATAGATGCGGCAGAGTGGCTCGTTGGAAGCGCAGACTCGAGGCTCGCCGAGGCGACATTGGAGACCGTGGCGATGGTCGCTTTGGGCTGGGGAGAAATGTTTTAGTAGAAGCATATCAGATGGACCGGCCTATTTACCTGTTTCGGAGTGAAGTGCGTATTTGACAGGGCATCTAGCTTTGAAGCGATCGAATCCCAGATCTCCTCGATCTCCTCATGCTGCTTTTTGAGTTTTCCGTCGCGGTCTTCGCCTGCAACGCCACCCGTTTGCGTCGCCGTGTACTCATCCTCGTAGATCTGCGCTAACGACCGATTCGACTTGCTATCCTGCAGCTCAAACACGCGCGACGGAAGGAAGGGCTTGTCGTCGACCGCACGCCGACGTACGACGTCGTCGAAACGCGCTTCTTGTATTCTTGCTTTTATCCGTTCCTCCAGACCCTCCACGACTTGTTCGGTGACGACAGGAATGGCCTTCATAACGCGCTCGAACTCCATGTCTTCCTCGAGCAAGGAGTTCTGGGGTCGTGACTTGGAGGTGGCTTCACCCAACATCGTCCAGTCCTTTTTGGCGACATTTTCAGCCTCGAGTGCTGCGATTTGTTCTTGAAGCTGAGCCTGACGCCTTTGGTGCGCAGAAACATCTGTGGGAATAGGTCAGAATAGACTTCATTAACGATGAAGTAAACTATACCAGTTGGCTGTTCCTCCTCATCGCCCGCGAAGAGGTCATCTTTCAACCGCGTGATTGTTTCTCGACTGTCGAACTGTCCGCCTTCCGACTCGGCGTCCATTTCATAGTCTTCGCCGTCTTCGAGCGGGAAACCCTCGCCAGCCTCGTCGAAGCCCTCATCCTCGTCATCTTCTCCAAATTCATCCTCATCCTCGTCTTCCTCGTCTTCGTCGGCCAGAAGACTCATGGTGGAGACAGGAAGACTTCGGCCCGAAGCCTTGATGTTCTTTACTTTGACTTCATCGTTAAATCGGACTTTTACCTGTCGTTTTGAAGGACCTGCAGCGGCCTTCCCTTGGGCACGCGACGCTGGCGGTGGTGGCGCAAAGAAGTCCTTATAGGTAGCCTCTGGAACAACAGCATCGTTAGAAACTGAATCACTAGACCGTCAAAGTTGCTCACCGCCTTCTTCACCCGGCGCCGGACCCACTGCAATGTCGTGCGAGTCAACGGGCGCGAAGAAGTCCACGCCCTCGTCATTTTCGTTCTCGTCTTCGTCTGAATCTTGTGCGAGGCCACCTCTTGACGCTGACCGCGCCTCCGCCTCTTCCGTCTCGGCATTGAAAGCTGCCAAGTCGAAGAAGCCATCATCGAGCTCGGAGTGGCCCTTCGAGCTGGATTTTGAGGTTTTCATGGCGGACCGTGAACCCGACGGCTCTGGAGAAATTTCGTCGTCTTCGTCGTCGTCCTCCTCTTCGAAGGAATCATCCGCGTCACGAAGAAGTGTGGTACTGGTCCCTTCCACCAAGTCGTCTTCATCATCAGCACCGCCATCGTCCTCCATATCCTCATCCTCCCCATCCTGTCCCTCGTAGTCCTCGTCCCCGTCCTCGTCCTCGTCCCCATCTTCGTCCTTATCCAGATCAAGGTCCAAGTCTTCGCCCATCAGCTCTTCGCCATCTTCACCCACAAAATCCTCCAACCGTCTCCTCTTAGCCTCATCCTCCGACCCCTCCTCCATCTCTTCACCAGCACCCTCGAGCGCCTGCTCTAAAGTCTGGCATACACCTTTCGCCCGCAACTCGAGCTGCGCCCACACCTGCTCATCATCCATACCATCCACGAACAGCGACGTGAGCGGCGTGATCTCAAGGGTGGGCGTTTTCGATGGGGACGGGCTTCGCTTCCGCTTGCCATTAGCGCGGGTCTGCGAACGGGTCTGAGGCGCCTCTGCAGGACTGAAGGACGCGAGCAGCTCCGTAATAGGTGCCTGCGAGCATGCTTCGCTTTGTAAGGCTAGACAGCACCATGTTCAGCACGAAATATATGGTTCTCGAAGTGGGAAACCGTACCTAGATTAAAAACAAACTGCGTCGCGGCAAGAGCAGCTTCGCGGATATCATGGCTTCCGAGCACAAGCGACTCTGGGTGCTCCTCTACCAAAGAAGCCAGGCGCTGTAGCTCGAGAGGTAGTTGAGGTTCTATAACCTCTGTCATTTTGGTGAATGGGGGTCTTGCGTGCGTGCAGCTTGGAACAGTCCAGTTGAGCGCTCAAAGCAAGGACATTTTGCGCTGCACGCGAAGCTAAGAATCACGTGACTCGTATGACTTTCGGACAAAGTTTTGGTTATGTTCTTTCGAAGACAAAACGTAGCACTATAGACTGCAGAGTGGGAGAAGAGTATCGGGTGAAAATTGAGACGGGAAGGAAGACAAGTTGACGGATCAAAGTACATGCTCTTCAGTGGTCGCTCGTTATGACTTGCAACAGTATTGTAGGGATGAACATGGACTTACTTGTCGCCGGGCGATCGGACACGCAAGTTCTTACTGAAGAACGTTAAGGTCGTGATGATTACGCTGTACATTAACTAATGATGAGATAACAGATCGATGCCGTGAGGAATAAGTGTGCAAAAACGAGTGTGCTTGAGCCACGGTCATTCCGTACTTTGCATCGTCACCTTTGAAGGCGAGACGAAAAGCAAAGTAGCAGCGTATGACCAACAGCTCTACCGATACATGCCAGGATGAAATGAAAATGGTAAAAAGTAAGAAGCCATGTAAGGGTACTCAGTTGTTTAGGCGATGTAACCTGGACCAGATCGTCAACGATGCTAAGGGTTAGAAATGTAGAGACTCACGATACAGCGTGCTATATGAGAAGGGGCGGTCGCCCTGAAAATAAACCTAAGTAGTTAAGCAGTCATAGAACGGAGATAGAACTGTACTCCCGGCACGATAATATGATCATTCGTACTTGTGGTGGTGGCATACCTGTGACAATCAATGCAAATGTGAGCGCTACATACCTTCGACGCTCAGTCAAACATCGCCTTCATATTCATCTTCCGAATCGCTGATGACCAACACTCCCGTCCCATTGGATTCGGGCCAGCGGAACTGGCGTGAGAGTGCTGTCCGGGACGACTTGGCGTGAATGGGTGGCGAGATGGCGTGGCTTGTCGAGCTGAAGGTCTTGGCGAGCTCGTCCATGCGACTGGTGGACGGGTCGATTAAGTCAAAATCCTGCGGATCCCAATCAAGAATGCAAACGCAATACAACACACGCACCGTCTGAGCACCCGCAGACGCGACATGATTTTGTCCTTCTCCGTTTTGCTGCCCGCCGTCTCCAAAAGAGGTATCAAGTGCTTGGACTCGGCGATATGGGACTCGAGCTCTTTCTGTCTCTGCGCTAGGTCGGTCTGCTCCACTCTGTAGCGCTTGATAGATGGGGGTTGACTAGCCTCGATCGCACTGGTGATGAATGAGACTGCGAGTTCGTCGAGAGTGGGCGAAGCCGACGATGAGGTGGAAGACATGTGGGTGAAGATAGACTCATTCGGGGACGATGTGATACTGCTTGAAGTTGAGACCACCTGTTGCCCAGGTTCCAGAAGCGCGGCGGGATCGGCCGTAACGTCGACACGGTCTCCATCTGTCTCCGTCCTCTTCCTTTTGCTAAGAAGCACTAGTTTTCGCAGAGACTCCTCGCGCGCAGACTGTCCTGCCTCCACATTGCCGAAGGGATTGATAGGCTGAGGCGTCAATGATTGAGAGACGACATGGGATGGCACCCTCGCCCGATTCATCTCAGCCATCTCCGTTGCTATCCTTTTCTCCAAGGCGCGTTGGCGTGCCAGAGGGTCCTGCCCATCCATAGAAGTGGATCGCGTCATTGCGGCCGAAGACATCGATGACGCGTCCTTCATTTCCGTGTCTTCATCCATAGGCGAGCCGGACATACTTGACGCAGAAGGCATAGCGGGGGGCTCATGAGATGACTGAGGGTTCTTCGATATGGGGTCGGAGGCGAAATGAGCATGGGGAGAATACGCCGCAGCCAGAGGATTTAAACCAGGTGCGGGTGCGTCATATGGCAAGTCCATATTAGAGGCAGACGATGGTGGTAAACCATTCGTTGTTGCTGGGGAGAGGAAAAGCTCAGACTTGCCATCTGTCGGCAACGAATCGCAAAGCAATTGATCGTAAGATGAGGTGAACGAGGCTTTGGGTTTCTTCATTGACCTCCTTGTCTTCTTTTCCTTGATTGGAATTGACTCCAGCACTTCGCCCTCCTCCAGTGGACCGGATCCTACGGCTCTATATCGGAACACACGTACACCCTGTAGACCCTCCCCGCCGCCCATGCGCGGACTCTCGAACGCCATCCGCGCTGCGGCGACGGAGCCGAACTCAATAAGAGCTTTGCCCTGATCGACTTCAAAGCGAGGCTGCGAAGAAAAGTTGAACTGTGAAAGCCAGTCGCGAACGAACTCCTCGGTGCGGAACTTTTTTGGAAGCAGTTCCATGACAAGCGACCGAGCAGGGTCGGGAGGCGGTGAGAGGGTGAGATTGGCAAAACACCCCCGACGGCCATTGGCCTTCCCGTCGGGAGGCATACCAATATGACGTGCCTTATTGTAGAGGAGTATAATGGAAGGGCCAATGCGCCGATTTGGTGGAGGCGCCGCAGGTCCTGAACTTTGAGGGGAAGGTCCGAAAGAACTAGCAGTGGTTTGACTGGTTGGTGGATGCTCATGCTCAAAAGAACCCGACGGAAGAGAGCCATGCTCGAAGCTTGGCATTGCAGGCAAGCCCGGCAACGGGAGTCCAAATGGCAAGAAAGCAGTCGACGGTATTGCAGGAGCAAACGGGGCATTGTTTACATGGAAGTCGAAGTCATAGCCGACATGACTTCCACCTGGAGCTGGCCAATAGTGAACGCCATGATCGCCCATATAATTATGGTAACCTGTAGGCTGAATCAAACGCTTTGTGAGTAACAGCGGGTGATAGTTGAAAGATGCGGTTCTACGTTTGTAAAAGGAGACGATGGAAACATCGGAAGGGAGGGTAAAGGTTGCTGTAGTTGGTGCTGGTGAGTCGAAGTAGACGGCTCATTCGAAAATTTCTGCACAGGTGTCGGCCAGGTAGAAGACGTCGAAGCATCAACTCTAGCCTTCATGGGATTTGGGGGTAGATGCTGTAGACTACTGGTATCCGGAGGTGCGGAGGATTTTAATTTGATCGTTGCATCGTCCAGAGTAGCCATCGCGGCGACTTGGTCCGCCTGCTTCCCTTGGGTAGAAAGATTTGTGACGACTCCGTCGCCACCTAGTCCCGCGTTAGACCGATTCAGCCTAAAGTTTGATGCTATAGGATGTGCCAAACCTATGAAATGACTGTGTAGTCCGTTTCCAAGATATAGACAAGAAGTAGTACCTTCTAACTGCGGTCCAAGACCAAAACCAGGCTTATATCCCATACGAACAAGGATGTCGTATCCCTTTCCGTCCGTGATGGCACGTCCTGAAGCTTCAATGTTGGACGATTTGATGTGTGATGGTGGTAGTGGTGGCGGCAGTGGTGGCGGCGTTGTGTCTTTGGAATCTTCCTGAAAAAAATCGCCAGTAAAGCTCGTGTCAGGGGGAGGCGGCGAAGGTGCCAAACTTGCCGGCTGAAGCTGCTGAGCGACAAGATGAGCGTCGATGGAGTCGTCGTCAGAATCGTCGATAAGAATGGGCGAGTTCAGAGAGCCTGTCCCGCGCGCAGTCATGGCATGAAAGAGGCGGTGTGTTTCACGGCGGAAGGCTGACTTGGTGGCCAGGTGAAGACGCGTGCAAACATTTACCGCCGCAGATCCATATTTACGCCTGTGTATCGACCACGGCCTGGCCACCGCACCCTAACTTCCGATTCGAAGTCGTCAACGATACTCTTTTAGTTCTGAACTACAGTAAACGCGTCATCGACGTGACTGAAGTGCGAAAGTCAAACAGTCCAGTATACGGTGGGTGCAACTATACCCGTCTCGACTTCGTTGGACGGGCACAGACGGGCACGGACGAACACGGAGAGCCCATAGCATCATACATTGACATTCTCCAAATGCAATTTTAGAGAACGGATTTTCATTCCCAACGAAAGCGTAGTATTGTGGTGCAATAGCCATTGCCTTCGAAGAAGAGACGAGAATGGTACACGAGCATTGAGGAGTGATGTCGGCATTGTTGCGGGGCCGCATGCATGCGTTTCGAATGGCAAGATCACTCCACGAAGAAGCTCGAGAAAGCAGAACGAGTGGTATTGGCTGATGAACGCACAGAACTCATTATGAGCTTCAATGACCTCCGTCGCTCTTCCCTCTCTGTATCAGCCCGACTCCAACAATGACGCCGTCAGCAAGCACATCGGCAGTCTTTCGGCCCTCTATTGCCTGGTGCTCAACCTTCTTCACAAACTCTGCCTTGATTGTCTTCGCCCGAGCAATCTTGTCGATAACAGAGTCAGCCTGGTCATTAAGAAGACGCGTCGCGGCACTCACCTCCTTGGTGTGATGGAGGCATTCTAAATAGTCATCAGCCTGCGGCCGACATTGTGTGGGATTGTCTGTCTGGGTGTAGCACTGCAACAGACACCGTCAGTTAAGTCAGGGCGATGTCATCATGTTGTATCACCTTGGAGAATTCCTGCCAATATGCGAAACACCGCGAACGGCCTGCAACACGGTCAGGAAGCTGACATTGTTCGACCACGACTGAAAACTTACCTCCTGTATAGCCAAAGCCAGACTGTCAAAAAAGTCGCGTTAAAGGCGACTGATGCATTACAAGACGAAGAACGTACCGCCATACTGAGTGGGAGTTTCTGTAACTGAGGTTACACTTACAGACAGCTGCGTCGTGACGATTCGAAACCGGAGTCACGCGTGACGGTACGTGACCTATCGCGTTACGTCACGGCACACGCCCTTCGCACCGCCTCTGCAGTCGCCGACACCCTAATACACGTTCCTGCGCCCAAGCGTACTTTGTGTGTCGTCTCTTATTATCAAAGCCACGATAGATCCATAAACTGCACCATGGCTGATCAGGCTGAGGTCACATTTGTCAAGAATTTCGTCAATACCCTCGCATCGCAGCCCGTGACGTTCGATAATGACTTCCAGCAACCGCCAGAGAAAACGCTGAAGCGGGTTCCCGTCCTGCAGGTATTCTCATTTTTAACAGGATTGAAAGCAGTGCTCGAACATCAGGTATTTTCAGGTTGAAGTTCCCCCAGTGCCAGAGAGGAAAGCTGCGGCTTCAACGTCTATTGGTGAGTCTGCTCCACACGATTTTAGGATCCCAGGCTCGGACGGCTAATGGCTGTTTTAGACACGATACAAGTGACACTCAAGTCGACCAAGCCTCCATTCTCCATTACGATCCCGGTTTCTCCTGCCGACTCTATCGCTACTATCAAGACCCAGCTCGCAGCACAACCTAACGCCCCGCCTGCAGACGCGCAACGATTGATCCTGAAAGGCAAAGCGCTTGCTGACAGCAAACTGCTTAAGGAATACAACGTCAAGGAAGGAGACACAGTTAACCTGATGGTCAAGCCTGGTTTCGAATGGGATCCGACCAAGCCATCCGCGACGCCTTCACCCGGAAGAGATTCACTCAGCGCGGAGCCCCCGGCGAAGAAGCGAGCTGGACATGGTCGCATTCCCTCCGTTGTTCTTTCACCTATGCCTTCGTCGCCCATGGAGGCACCGCAGGAGATCTCTCTCGTACTGGACACCGGTATCGCCCGGTCACCGTCGCCCAGTCAGTCGTCATATAGAAATGTCGTGTCGCACCCCGAGTTCTGGGATAGGCTTCATGTATTCTTGAGGTAAGTACAAATGGTCCCTTTCTCCGTCCCCTGGCGTATTGTGCCGCGATTTTGTCACGGTCTGATGGCTCACTATCCACGCTCTAGTTCCGAGTTCTCCAACCGTAGCGACGCGTCGACCGCCTTTGAGGATTTCCTCAATGCCACCAAAGGCGCCCTCACCGCGAGCGAAGTCGCCAAAATCCGGGATTACGTCGGCGTTGTGGGCATGGGTGGTACATGACCGAAGTTGCCCTCGTCGAGTAGTAATGCGCGGGTTGCACGGGGAAATCGCCTTTTGGGGGCAGACATGGCATTCAGCTTGTTGGAAACACGGTTTTAAGACGGCTGATATCCGCGTGGTCATTGTATTTGTAGGTCTCAGTCATTGATCCCTCGAACTCTTTATGTCATGAATTCTGGCATCCACCATATGCCCTCATATGCCTCTGTCCGTTTAGCAGGAATCGGTATCGTCGACGCGGTTCCGTAAGCGCCCATATGAACAGGGCGCACGAGGACATGTGGTTCCACTGGAGACCCGGTACAACCTGTAGCGGACTGGAGCTTCTCGAGAACAGTTATCTGACAGAACAATTGGAGCGGTCTTCTTTTGTGGCCTCACTGTTGCATCCCGCTCATTTGGTCAATGGCAGACCCAGATAACCCGCTAACAAAGATACAGATGACATCGAGTTCGAGCGACGAGCTCTCGCGCTCTCGACGTGCATATCGCCATGAAGACCTGAACAGCTTCGAGAAACGTTGGCGCGATCGGCAGCTCTTCTTGGAATCTCGTGGGTACATGCTGCGCCCACGCCTTCGACCGGGTTGGTCGCCTTCCTGGTTGAGGACGGGCCAACGCGTGCTCAGTGCGGAGGACGGCGTTAGAACTCCTGTAAGTAATGCTTTCGTCGCGATTCGTGCTGAGAGGCCTCATACGATTTACTATCAGCTGCGGGGGCACTTGATAGATGCGACGCGGATACGCGATGGGCAGCTCGTGTACATCAAACGCGTCCGAACAGGCGACAACGAATCCACTATCGCGATGATGATCAATGCAGAAAGTCTTCGACGAGATCTCAGGAACCACTCCGTGCCTATACTGGAGGTGTTCCCTGATGATGACGATCCTTTCATCTCGTACATGGTCATGCTCTACCTTCGTCTTCTAGCAGAACCTGCCTTTGAATATGTTGGAGAAATTATGGATGCTGGAGAGCAGCTGTTGGAGGTCAGGATCGGTCTCAGTTATAGTCGAGTTCTTTACTGACTACTCAATTCTTATAGGGTCTCGTATTCCTGCATGAGCAGGGCGTTGCTCATCGGTATCAGGTATTCCGCCGCATCTGTTGATACTTCACTGATGCTCGGTGGCGTAGGGATTGCGCAGAGAAAAATCTAATTTTTGATGCGAGCGCAATGTATCCACGTGGCTTTCACCCGGTGCAGGATATCTCCCTCCCTGATATGAGCGCCTGGGCTCCGTATGTCTCTCGACTCTCCATAGGGCCTAGATATTACTTCGTGGACTATGGCGTATCCACTTTCGTTCCGCCAGGGAGCTCGGAGCGGCTCATGATGGGCACCTTCGGTCGCGATCAAGACGTTCCAGAGCTATCAGACGACATTCCGTATGACCCTTTCAAGGTGGATATATTCATCCTCGGGAATATGTTCTGTCAAGAGATGTACGAGGTAATCTGAGATTCAATATGCCCCAGATATCGACTCACTAAGATATATCTCCCAGAAGAAAGGCGATCTCGACTTCATGATACCTATCATCGAAGCTATGACCCAGTACGATCCCGATGACAGGCCTAGCGCTTAACAAGCTCTCTATCAGTGGCGCCTTATCCGGAGGAGTTCATCGGCGCTCAAGAAGCACTGGAGGCTCTCGAGTCTTAATCAGCCCATCCTTGTGAAGCTCATCCCTGACGTTGTTCGCCCCATCCATGTTTGCATACACCTTCTGATGTGGCTTTCCGGCCGTCGCTATCCAGGTTCTTAGGATTGTTGGGTGCGCTATTGTTTATGAAACTCTGCCTAACATTTGCCTACTCTCTATTGTGTACAGTATTATTGTCCTCGATATGGTCTCAACCACTGATCGACCGGATTCATGACAATTGGACCCTCCATCCTGTGAGAGAATGTGGGAAGATCGAGTCTACGTGCCAGGACGCTCGCGTTGCGCCCGTCGTGGGTGAGAATGGTAGCTATTGTCTTTACACCAATATAAATGTTATGTCTTGTTCTTCACGTTCCACAGCCTTCATCCCAACCATATACCATCCTATTCCTCACTCATAACCTTTCCTCCCTGCCCTAGTCCTGCCTTAATTGAATGGCGGACAACGAGAATGAAATACGTCGCAGAGCTCGCCAAGAACGCCGTGCAGCATTCGAACGATCCTTGAACGAGTCGCCCCTCTCGCCCCTTGAAGTACGGTGGCGGGATCGACAACTTTTTCTCCAATCTCGGGGCTACATGCTACGTCCTCGACTCCGTCCTCGGTGGTCTCCGTCTTGGAAGAAGGAAGGTGGCCCGGACATACTTGGCGCAGAGGATGCCATTGCAAGCCCAGTGAGTTTCTGTCATACCTTCGATACCCTTTATCCCACTCACTTACAGTTTAGTCTCGTCCTAATCTGATCGACGCTACTCGGATCTCTGATGGTAAACTGGTCTATCTGAAGAGAGTTGCTACGGGCGACCAGGAAACAACCATCGCCGAAATGCTATGCGAAAGGGGGCGCCTCGACGATCCAAGAAACCACAGCGTGCCCATTCTCGACAGGTTCGTCGACGACGATGATGCGGCGGTCTCATATATTGTCATGCCGTTCCTGCGGGACATAATCGAACCTCCATTCCAATTCATTGGTGAGGTCTTGGACTTTGCAAACCAGATTTTAGAGGCAAGTTCATTGTATCAGTATCTGTTTAGAGTGCTCACATAGCGAGACAGGGTCTTGTCTTTTTGCACGAACATGGTGTTGCCCATCGGTAAGACTGCATTCCCGTTTCTGATCTATGTGACTGAAAGATGATTTGCAGGGATTGTTCTGTACCGAATTTAATGATGGATGCGAGTCCGTTGTATCCCAAGGGCTTTCATCCTGTGAAGGATATATTTCTTCCAGATGTTGTCACTGTGGCACGCCCTTATTCTCGCATTTCCCACGGGGTGAAATATTTTTTCGTCGATTTTGGTATCTCGTCCCATATATCTCCAAACTCTTTCGACAAGCTCGTGGTCGGCAGAGAAGGTCGAGATCAGGACGTCCCAGAATTATCAGACGACGTCCCATACGACCCATTTAAAGTCGATATTTTCACAATCGGGAACGTCTTTCGCCGCCTATTCCATAACGTGATGAGTCTTTCTTTATATATATGGAAAATTGAGCACTGACTTCTGACTTCTATTCTAGAAAATTTCGAACGTTGAATTTCTAACCCCTCTCATTGAAAACATGACCAGACAAAGTCCTGCGGAGCGGCCGACGGCCGTTGAGGCACTGGAACACTGTCGTAGTATTCAGCAGACTTTTTCCGCTGTGCATCGACATTGGAGGCTCATCTCTCGCGATGAGCCGTCTCTCGTGATAGCGATTTGGAATGTTATAGGTGTCGTGCGGCTTGGTGTTCATGCATTGAAATGGATGTTTGGTCATCATTATCCCTACTGATTACGCATCTCATCAGGCTCTAATCAATGTAGCGAAGTGCTGTATATTTTCTATTTTTCCGCTGTTATGTGAGATATTTGTTGTTTCGGTACTGGGATGTTCCAAAGAGGACGACCGGTGCCGCTGCGCGACCGTCACTCTGCTGTACCGTAGGCGCCGTCATGCAGGAGCCGGGACCGAACAGGGCCAAACACCGGTCATCGGGTTCACAAACAAGCCCCACTGAGCTTCTCACCGCGGAGCCACAGCTTCAGCTTGTACTGTCACCTCATCTGACACCTGCGCTGGCATGTATATCGATTCTATGTCCTTGGTGAGCGATAAGTACGCCTTCGAGACGTCTTTTTTCGGTCCATCTTATTGTCTTGAATACTCTTCTACTAAGTATCATCAAGCGCATGGGGCGCGTGGTTCCACAGGAGATCCGGCATAGCTTACCGTGGACCTGGAACTTCTCTCGATATTTAAGAGGACATATTGGATGATTCCAATGACAGCGCGCTCTGAGGCCCTTCTTACATTCTATTCTTCGCATTAATGGCAGCCCCAAAAAGCTCCCTAATCCAGAAACCGACGACGTCATATTCAAGCGACAGGCCACTGCTGCGTCCCGGGTTTGACCATGAAGATCTCCATCACTGGGAGATACGGTGGCGCGATCGGCAGCTCTTCTTGGAATCTCGCGGATACATGCTACGCACGCGCCTTCGACCGGGCTGGTCACCTTCCTGGTTTAAAACAGGCGAGGACGTTCTGCATGCTGAAGACGCCGTTCGGACTTCTGTATGTGATACCTCGTTTTGCTCTATTCTGATATCCCTCATTGAGGTCTTTGATTCCAGATGCGACAGCACTTGATAGATGCTACTCGCATATCCGATGGCAGACCCGTCTACATCAAGCGCATCCAGACAGGCGACAATGAGTCGACCATTGCTATGATGCTCAACACAGAGGCTCTCCGTCGAGATCCGAGGAATCATTCCGTACCCGTACTGGATACATTTTTCGACGATGACGATCCTTCAATCTCCTACATGGTCATGCCCTTCCTTCGCCTGTTTAATGATCCCGAATTTGACTTCATTGGGGAAGTTCTGAATGCTGGAGAGCAGTTGTTAGAGGTAATAAACGGATGGTCATTGCCAGCACTTTTCTAATCGAACCTAAATCCCACAGGATCTCGTCTTCTTGCATGAGAATGGTGTTGCTCACCGGTATCCGGTCTTCTCATGTATTCGCCATCGTGTTATTGATATCTGGATCTATAGGGACTGTGCGCAGAAGAATTTACTGTTTGATGCAAGCGCAATGTATCCTCACGGCTTCCATCCCATAAATACGGACTCATCCGTTGATATGACCGACTGGGCGCGACATATCTCTCGGCTTTCTGCAGGGCTGAGATATTATTACGTAGACTATGGCATCTCCACTTTTATTCCACCAGGTAGTTCGGAACAGCTCGTGACGGGCACGTACGGTCGTGACCAAGACGTTCCAGAGTTATCAGATGACGTTCCTTACGATCCTTTCAAAGTGGACATATTTATACTGGGAAATATGTTCCGTCAAGAGTTGTACGAGGTATGCGGGAGTTCTACTATACGGCATGCGTTGATTTATCGCCTTCACTCCTAGAAATATGGCAATCTGGGGTTCATGCTACCCATTATTGAAGTCATGACTCGGTACGATCCGGAAGAGAGACCTATTGCTAAGCAAGCCCTCGATCAGTGGCGCACTATCCGGAGGAAGACATGGACGTTCAAAAAGCACTGGAGGACCTCATATATAAATGAGCCCATTCTCGTCACAATCATCCTCGATGTCCTCGGCCTCATTCGTATCGGCATACATCTGACGAAGTGGCTGTCAGGCCATCGTTATCCGGGCTCTTAAAAAGTGGGTGCACTGTTGCCTAGGCAGCTCCGCCTCGAGACACATTCACTTACTATTGGATACGCATCCCAGTCGAACTGACACCATTGACCACTGCAGTATTAGGATATCATGGCTACTATGTCCCTCTTATACCGTTAAGCCGGCGTCACATCGACGGAGTACGTGTCGGACTAACATCCGCGAGTTTGCGTAGTTTTAAATCCGTATCCGCCCAACGTTTGCCACAGATCATCATAATGAATATGTCACTTAATGCAGTCCGTTTGTTCAGGGAAGACGTAGTTTAACACCCAAAAACTGGTTGCTATGCTTTGAGCATGCGGCGGATGGGCCAGTTGAATACCATCCATCATGCTTTCGGCAAGTACTTTAGCAACCATCAATCGTCGCTGTCATTGTCCACAGGAAAAAAAAATCAAGGAGTGGGTATATTCAGTACAACAACGTGCTTCCTATATGGAAATTCGCGAACTCGTCAAACCATATCGCTGCTGTCGATACCATGCTCCAGTCCTGGGAGAGAATCTAATTCGACGCTGCTTCTGGATGTTGAGGACGCGAGGTCAGTACCAATCAGCATTGTCTCGTCGTAGAAATGAAACTTACCCAGTGGACTCGGAGCGATTGGGGACTATGCGCTGAGCATGCGATGTATATTGATTCTGGCCTGTGGCATACTTCAGACCTGTGGTTTGCTACATGATCGTGTGAGCACTTGCCATTGTAGCACTGCTACTTTGGCCTACCTTAGTGTCCCTATGTAAATCCTCAGATTCATCAAGCAGCATCGATAGCTTTTCCCCAAGTCGCCCCCATGCGATGTATTGATCGAGATAACCAGCCTTTCGGAATTCCCTTTCAAGGGCGAGACACTCCGTCCTACAACTGACAACCCTCATGAGCATTCTCGTACGATGGAGTGGCGTGAAATGACAGCTTACTCTTTCAACAGGGTTTCCAGCTCCGACAGAGGCCTGTACTCTGTTGAGTCACAGTTAAGAGCAAGAACCATGGCACGCTGATCATCATCAAGCTCTTTCAAGAGTGTCTCGGCCTTGTTCAGGTTTTTCTCCACCGCCTGTAACCGTTCGAAAGCCCTTGGGGTTATAGTAGCGGCTTTGTATGCTGTCAAGAGGGCGCCGCCACACCAACCAAGGATCTGCATGACGTTTGCTGTATCACCAACGGGGGTAGGAAGGGGGGGCATAGCGATTGTAGGCGGGCTTGTACCCTGTAAACCGCGACAAAGTCCATTCAGAAAGGAGCGTAACGAGCGCAGGCTGGTACTTACCTTGGACGGTGCTGGAAGGTATAGAAAATAAAAGACAAAGCTTCAGGACCAGCCTGATATTATGAAAATGATGAACAAGGTCTGCGAACAGGTAATCGAGCGGGGTGGACTTGAAGAATTCGCGGTTGCGGCGATAGGGTATATATACTTTTCTTCACCCTGCATCCCCTTGAACCGGTGTGTGATGTTGCAAGGCAATTCCGGTCGCTAAATCTAGACAAGACAGTTGCTTTCGAGAAGTTCATGCCGAATGTTTTGCCGAATAGGAAAGAGTTTGGCATGAGGCCCGTCCGGACTTCATCGGGTGGTATCGATATGGTAGCGATGATTCATTTCGTGACGGGCGCTGGCAGCGACGAGCGTCCGCAAACCTTGAGATGGTCCTAATGAGGAACAACAGCAAGACAAGACAATTGCGAATAGCATGCCCGTCGGGGTGAGAGAGCAGGGAACAGCCGCACACACGTAAACACAAGGTCCCATCCGGTATCACAACTTACGTACCGGCGCCTCGGCTTGACACGAGTTATGCACTCGCGGTGTTCCAAATTTAGTAGCGCGCGATTCTCCCACGCACTTTGTCCACCCACGACGTGCTATTGTGTCCATTGCAACAAGGTTCTTGATTCCCCGCCCCCACTCCGTCCTCCATATCCGCCCCATGGCAAAACGTCAGACTCGTTCGCGTAGACCGCGAATTCGAGACGACGCAGACCAATCCGCACCTTCGCAACCTATGAATGACCCACACGCAGTGCTCATGTCCCACGAAATAGCCTGGCGAGATCGTCAGGTGTTTTTAGAATCACGAGGCTACATGTTACGTCCTCGTCTTCGACCAGGCTGGACACCATCATGGCACGCGACTGGCGAAAGTATTCTTTGGGCGGAAGATGCGGCTGCGACTCCCGTGAGTACTCGTTGCTATCCGGCACAAGGGGACTAACGACCTACTATACATCCAGCTTCGGCCTCATCTCATCGACGCAACACGAACGCGAGATGGAAAGCTCGTATATATTAAGCGAATCAGTACAGGAGATCTGGAATCTGCCATTGCCCTCGATCTCTCCACTCCAGACCTACGACGAGATCCACGAAACCACTGTGTACCTATTCTTGATACCTTCCAAGATCCTGAGGATGAAGCTGTATCGTACATGGTCATGCCATTTCTCCGTCTCATGTATCAGCCACCATTCGAATATGTAGGCGAGATATTTGACTTCGGGGAACAGATACTCGAGGTGCGTCATCTTCGCCGATTTATTTTCTTTATCGCCTTCTGATAACCTCCAGGGTCTTGTTTTCCTTCACGAAAATGGGATTGCACACAGGTATGAGTTGCGATGAGTACGTAGCTCCATAAACTAATGTTCTCGGTTTCAGGGATTGTGCCCAGAAGAACTTGATGATGGACGCCGATGCCATGTACCCTCTCGGCTTTCATCCACTTAGAGGCATGTATCTTGCGGATGGAAAGACCTTAGGATCCCGCAATTCTCGTCTCACAAGCGGCGTGAGGTACTATTATGTTGACTTCGGGATATCGTCGCGAATCTCCCCAAATGCGGAGTCACGACTCGTTGTGGGCACTTTTGGTCGTGACCAGGACGTCCCGGAACTTTCGGACACTGTCCCATACGATCCTTTCAAAGTGGATATATACATTATTGGCAACATGTTCAAGCAAGAAATATATGATGTAGCCGTTGCTTTCCTTACATGGTTTGATCCTCCTTACTCACGACGCGTTTTCCCCCATAGAAATACCGGAATGTCGGATTTCTACGACCTTTCGTCAAAGCTATGACACAACGTGACCCTACGCATCGGCCTAGTGCCCAGGAGGCTCTGAATCAATGGCGGATTATTCGCCGTAGATCATTCGCAGTGCAGAGGCACTGGCGGCTTGCACCTCGCGACGAAAACCTCTTACTTGCGCTGATTCTCCATACCGCCAGCTTCGTGCGCGTTGGAGTTCATCTGGTCAAATGGATATTTGGCCAACGTTATCCAGGGGGCTAGGAGCCACGGCCTATTTGATATCTCGGTCACTGGCTCAGCCATTACGTGTAGCAACACCTCGATACCCATATGATGTCGTTTTCGTTTGTACTTCGTATAAACAGCCGGGGATCTGGATTCAGTAAATGTGATACCTTTAGACCGGCGCGTCGCTGTTCGAAACCTGCATGCGAATTTTCAATGTTCGAGTTATGTGGCTTTCCGTCGTGATACAGTATTTCTATTCACCGCACAGCAGGGGCATGAATGCGGAAAATGCCATGGTGGCCAGGGAAAGATGCCTCGTGGTCGACGGCGATCAGGAAGTAGGTATGAAAACATGATCATCGTACCGGAGCCAGATGAACAACAATGGCTGAACTAAGGTTTGCATTGCCAGAGGTCGCCAAGGAGATCAAGCACATCTAACCGCTCGACAGCAAGCAGTTACCCAACAGACGGGATGACCTTGTCACTTGTATGGGATATGCATACGCCATCAGCGCTTCCGCGCCACGTTGTCTTCATTGAGAATCGGATTAGCTCCCGAATATGCGACGATACGGGCCCGGCAACAGAAGAAAAACTAGACAAGACGTGTACGGATCGAGCGCCATGACACACAATTGCTCCAGGAAGGAAGGAATAATCATTCCGCAGCGGTCCCACAACGGCCTTCCCACAGACGCTTGTATGCGATGTTGTCCAACGGCTATCTGGAAAGCGTAAACATGATGATCATGAGAAAAATCTTTGAAGGGTCGCACTGCTGTGCGAGACGTCCGCACCGTATCATCGATAATCCATCGTCAGGGTGTCAACTACAGGGTCGTACGCCATACGGTTCTTCAACCGCGTGGTAGACCTGTCACAAACGAGCGACAAGGCAAGAACGGAGCCGGAACCTGCACAATCTGTTCCGTCAGCATGATGAGAGAGGGACGCTGTCAGTTAAGCTCGAATATGTACGCACGCAGTAGCAGCAATCCCAGGGTAGAGAGTTATCTTCTGGAGGCAGCACTTGGGAAGAAGGCGATCCATGTGCGCCTCGTGGGCAATTTCATACGGCGAGCGTTGTCAAGATTCTCCGAATTCTCGACACTGGTATCCACGACGACCTGGAGATGTTTTCTGATTTCAGAAATGACCTATGACCGTTCAAACGGGCCGTGGCTGGCTATAGTCCTTTGACGGCAATACATCCTCCATGCAAAGGAACAGTGAAGACCTATCAGCAACAAGCTCCTCGTGGAGGTGCGCTCGCTATCGGCCGGATAGGCGGAGAATCGCATCCACAGGATCGTCGCCGCAATCGCGATATCAGAGCCACCGTCTGCTGACCGTGTCGGCAGAACACTGTCTTCAATTGACGCTATCAGTGAGATAGCGATTCTGGGCGAACTCATCGGTAGTAACAATAATAGAATGCCTAACTTTATGACAGTCACCAGCCTGAATACAGGGGCATAGCTTGTAGTAAGGACGCCGTATGGGCGAGCAAGGAGCCTACGAAGACAGGCCCGGACGCAGGTATGAGATGCAACTGCAGAGTCAGGAGTTGCCGCATGGAAACCCGGCCATGAGGATGAGGCCTCGTGCAGGCCTGGATGTAGTAAGCCTGAGATCATCTAGACTATGAACCGAATACTCACCGGTAATTGCAAGGATGAGCATAGGAAGGATGAGCGTTCTCAATCGATCTTTTGCAACCCTCGCATTGATAGATGCTGGATCGGAAGTGAAAGTGCCGCTGGTGAGTTGATTAGACTCAAGCCAGCGATCGTTCTGAAGTCTTAGCCGCCAGGAACGCGTCAAACGCGTCCGCCTTACTTGAGTCCTCAATGCTCATGCGATCGCGATTCTCTGGGTCGGATACAGTTCAGTTTCAAGGTGGCAAGAAGAAAATGGACCAGGAGCAACATTATCATGCTGTGAGTTCATAAAAAGAAGTCAAGGGAGTACTTGCGCCACGGTAAGTGTCTTGAGAAGAGCTTAAACTGGGCCGGGTCAGTGGCTGCTGGCAGTGGCAACAAAAACGGACGTATGTAAGATTCTGATCTACTGAGCGTGATGGAATCATGAAATAGACGCTCAAGTCTTTTCCTTAGCTTTCAAGCTAGCGTCTCAGCCTCAGCCTACGACCTGCTCATGTATTCAATGCAAAAGGCTGTCACTGGGTTTCTACAGAGGGGTCGAGCTCGCCCTACGAGATATCGGGCGTTGAGCTTGCCCCGTACAGCGCAGAAGGGTCCTATCGCCTGTGGTTCATGACTTCCGGAATCTTGTCATGTCTCTCACTCGACCACTTGTATGTCCTCGGATGTTCCTAGACCTCTAGCCGTGGACAACTTAGGGTGAGGACTCTGCTGTAGGAGACTGACGGGGGCTGACCGCCGGATCACGGTACTTGGAAGGAATACGAGAGGTTCAAATAGCACGGAAGGCTAGTAGTCTCGTTCCACTCCCGTTTCTCTCCTCACTCTTTGTCCGCCGCCGCCGCCATCCCCATCCGCCATGTTCGTCAAAGCCTTCGGGTCCGCGCTGTCTTTGAGTGTCGTCGCCGTTGTGGCGCAGACGTACTCCGCCACATATACTCCAGGGAACGCGCCTGACCGGACACAAGAAGGACAGATTGGCACGAACAAGTGCGGTGACGGGTCCGACCAGAAGTCGAAGTGCCAGAACGCGTATCGTGAGTGAAGTCCATGCGGATCATGTGTCTGAACGTAGAGCTGAGTGCGGCGGATCGAATTGGCCAGTCAACTCGCTCGACGACTGGTGCGTCTTCGCTCCCCCGGAGCCTGGCGCCGATTCAGTCATCGGCAACACGGAGGTGCGTGTCCTGTTGTTCACATGGTCGTACTAAGGTTCTGATGAGGACTCGAATCATTCAGCGGATTGAGGTCCCATGGTGCATCAAGGTAAAAATCTCGCCCGCCCGCTCTGCCGTTCGCAGTCTGACGTTTTGGGCACTAGCCGGGATATGGCACGCGTGTCATCCCTGATGGTGCAATTCTGGGTGCCCACTTTGTTCAGACGCCGGATTATGTTCAGATTACTGGTACGCCTTTTGCTTCCTTAGCTGCTGCCCTCGGTAGGCTGACATTTTATGTTCTACCAGGAACGGGCGACTTAACCAAGATCAACGTCCCAGCTGGAGATCAGGGAGGCGAACTGGATCCTCACGGTGCTGACGGCAATGGTGGGTCGAATCACTTGCGCTATCGTCGGCTTCAGGCTCATGTTTTCCACAGGCAACCCAATCGGCGGTCTCGTTTTCTCCTCTGCCTTCGGTCAGATGGAGCAGCTCCACGAATGGACTGTATGTATAGCCATCCCGAGGTTTCTATGGCTTTGCTGATTTTATGTTCATCCAGAACTTCGTCTCCGAGAAAGAGTTCTGCTTCCGTGGATGCAAAGACGGTCCTAACGCGCCCGCTCTGTGCCAACATATCTATGACACGATGGGCTGCGATTGGAACATGCCGGGCAATTATGCCGGCGGCTCTTTCGACCAGTGCAAGGGCGATTCCGGCGAGGTTCGTATTTCTCCATTGTTTGGAGATCATGCTAGAAATGTTATGTTGCCGCTTTGATAGCCCATGGGAGTGTACGGTCAGTCAACGTTCCATCAAGGTGAACCTGCCACACCGCCTGCGCACCCCGCGCCGGCAACGTCGGGCTGCGTCACTAAGACCGCTATTGGCAATGGCATGTCCGTCTCAGGCGCGGTTCAGACTTCCACACCGGTGAGTGCAGTCTCTCGAGCCCTGCCCTTCTATTTCTAGTCTTCTTCCGTTGAGCGGAGCAAAGCATGTCGCGACCGCTCCTTTTCCTTCTCTTCTGTCTATACAACTATCCAGTGCACGGAGCTCATGAATTCTCGATCTATAGGCACCGACTTCGACTTCGACTTCGAAAACTGACAGCACCCGCACCTCCGGCCCATCGAGCGGGACGGCCAAACCGACTGCCGCCACCGATGCAAACTCAGCTCCTGGCATGAATGCACCTGGCTTGGGTGCCGTGCTCGCCTTGTTCTCCTTCGGCCTCTTGGCTTTCTAGATTTTCTTGCAACAACCTCTCTAATCGTCATGGCTTGTGGTAGGGATGACGGGAGTGTCGCATTGATGGTCGTTGTGGCTCGGCCAAGTGGTACCTCAGACTGGAATCTTTGCCTATTTCATTCTATCATTCTATTGAACTTCTGTTACAACAGCCTACAGGACATTCTATCATACATACGGTTGCACGATACCGATGCTTGCATACCATATACCATCTTATTTTGCTCTTTGTTTCGCGTGCTCAATACGCATGGTCAGAAGGATAAGATCATGCCGCCAATGACATTAATGATTCTCGGAACCTCCTACAATCTGTGGGTCGATGACAGAGACCTTAACAGGCGATCTGCAGAACCTTGGAAGTCGCAGTACAGCCTGGACTCAGAATTCCAATATGGGACATGATATCATCATGAATACGATGATTTATACCTGCTAAGCGGGATTTACCCTGATTCACCTGAGTCAACATTTCAAATCAGAGGTCTGTCGCTCCAAGGATTGTCAGGAATTGTCGGGAGATAAATCGCCTTGAGAAAAGACAAACCTTATGGGGTCTGGAGGGGATGACGACTGACGAATGAGAACACGTTTCCGGCTCGCTTGTACGCCAATCACATCTCCTGCACTTTGCTCCCGTCGTCGTTGACAGATGCTATACGACTCTAGAGTTTCAACATGTAAAGCACTCAAAGGCATTTGAGCTCCGACAAGTCGCAAGAATAAAGCAGGACGAGTAGGCCATTCCGAGGCAAAACGTAGACATGGCCGTGTCTCGGATTCCTCTTCTGGCCGTTCTGTCTCATTCCGCGGGGCCGTCACGTATTGCTCATCCCCTCGCTGCCTCCTTACTCTTCAAAAGGACCTTCGCATCTTTGCAATCACCCGCCCGACGCATCACCCCTTTGCACTCCCAACAGTCCGCACGCCCAGCACACCGAGCATTTACCATGTCTGCACCAAGCCGCGATGTCACCGGACAGACCGACATCTCGAAGATGCAATTGGAGCCGGACGGGTCGTTCAAGCGCGCGCCCTCCGCGTTCAGAAACCAGGTCGAGAAAGGGGGCAAGTTCCCTCCCGAGAAGGGTGCGTAGTCTTTGCATGATGCGCGGCAAGGGATGTTCTTTGACTGATCCGCGTCTGATAACAGACCGATACCACCTTTATGTCTCTTATGCCTGCCGTGAGTCCTATCCCAATACGAACACTTCCATTTCCTCATACAAACAATGCCTCGCAGCGTGGGCAACGCGCACCTTGATCATGCGCAAGCTCAAGGGCTTGGACTTCATCCGTGAGTATCGAGTCCTTCGCAAGACCGATTCCGCTCAACCTCACCGCCTCGACGCGCTTGCAGCTGTGACCGTGGTGTCCCCGCACATGGGCTCCGAAGGATGGCCTTTCGCCTCCGTTGACGCGTTCCCAGGCGCGGACACCGATCCGCTATACAACGCTCGGCACGTCAAGGACCTCTATCTCCGCGCGGACCCGAACTACGCAGGAAGGTTCACGGTGCCCGTCCTCTGGGACAAGAAGCAGCACACAATCGTGAACAACGAGTCGTCTGAGATCATCCGGATATTCAATACTGCGTTCAACGACCAGATCCCGGCGGACAAGGCGGCGCTCGATTTTTACCCCGAGCCATTGCGCAAGGAGATTGAAGAAGTGAACGACTGGGTATATGATACGATCAACAGTGCGTGATGCTGAGGTCTTGGTTTTACGAAGTGCTTATTTTTTCTTGCAGACGGCGTGTACAAGGTGGGTTTTGCCACGACGTCCGCCGCGTACGAGGCTGCAGTGGTTCGTGTATTCGAGTCCCTCGATCGCGCCGAAAGAATCCTCGATGGCAAGGAGTTCCTTGTCGGTAACCAGCTCACCGAAGCCGATATCAGGTTGTTTGTCACAATCGTAAGCCGGGTTTCTCAATGGGTGCAAGAGCGACTCTGATATGACGTTCTTGGTCAGATTCGCTTCGACCCGGTGTATGTCGGCCACTTCAAGTGCAACATCAGGACCATCCGCCACGGATACCCCAACATCCACGCGTACGCGTTCATTGTATCTCATTGTATCTCACATTTGGAGAGATTGACTGGATGTTACGTCTGCAGCTGGCTCCGCCGCTTGTACTGGAAGAACTCAGCGTTTGAGTCTACCACCAACTTCGACCATATCAAGACCCACTATTACTGGTCCCATACCACCGTGCGTTTGTACATCTGCGCCATGCTCTCCATCTCATGTTGATGATTTAGATCAACCCCCATCGCATCGTGCCCATCGGCCCTGTGCCCCACATAGAACCTCTCTGAACAGACTGCGCATCTGGGCCGACTTCAGGCGTAGGAAATCAAGAAGTTAATTGTACAAATATATTGGCTGGACTTGTACACGGTTTGATACACGAATATTGGATTGAACTTTGTGTGGATATGACATGTAGAATAATACAATACGCACGTTCATACAAGTATCTCCATTCTACCATGGCCCGGCAATAACTCGTGTTCAGTGGGGCTCGCACTATTAAAACAACTTATAGCATTTGCGAAATGACAGTGGTGTAGAGACAGTACTACAGGCACAGCAAAGCAAGTAAAGCAAATAGGGTGGTATATCACCTCGGTCATCCATCCTCCGTACGTCACGAATAACTGCAAATCTTGAATGCGACGACGGTTCAAATGAAGCGGAGAGTGGGTAAAATAAGAATGTCCGTGTACAGGTATCCATCTCGTCCAAACGTACGATAACGTGTCCTGTCGTAACCAATCGTGATCAAAATAAAGCCAAAAAAAAACCAGTCCATTCCCAGATATCAGTGAGCAGATCCCAACACCACCACACCAATCCCTAAATCCGCTCATCAGTCCTCTTTTTCCGAGTCACGGACGTCCAAGTAGTTGCCATATCCGAAGGGAAGTCAGAGCATCAAGAGGCCGAATGTAAACAGAGAGAAAACGGCACCGAAGCTAGGTGCACTGAGGCCAAGAGCCGCGCTTGAGTCGCCCGCGGTTGTCTGCGTCGCCCCACCGCTCGAGGCGCCCGACGTGCGGCTGGCGCTGCTATTGCCACTACCCGTGACCGAAGCCGACGGCGTCTGCAGAGAAAAGACGGATGAGCTCGGCAGACTCGATGTCTGGATTGAGGAAGCAGAAGCAGAGGACGACGCAGCAGAGGTGCTGTTCGATGGGGGGAGACTGGAAAGCAATGGGCTAGGACTGGGGGTACCCACCGGCGTCGACGTCGGGACCGCGCCGGAGACCGCGAGGCCGTTGCCAATGGAGGTCAGGGTGGTGCAGGCGGACGTCGGGGGCGCGGGGTGTGCGGCGGGCGTGGCGGGGTCGCCTTGGTGGAACGTCGAGGTGCCGTAGACGCCCATAGGCTATAGAGACAACGAAGTCCTATTTTCAGCGCGGTCCTCGTGTGCGGGGAATGCATGCACGCACCTCGCCGGAATCGCCCTGGCAGCGGTCGAATGAGCCATTGCCGTAGTTGCCCGGCATGTTCCAGTCACAGCCCATCACGTCGTAGATGTGCTGGCACAGCGTGGGTGCGTTAGGGCCGTCATGGCATCCGCGGAAGCAGAACTCGGTGTCGGAGACGTAGTTCTGGACGGACCACGATATCAGCGAGGAAGCAGAGGGCTTGGGGGAATGAATGTCCTCACGGTCCATTCGTGGAGCTGCTGCAAATTTCCACCGAAGGCGGAGGAAAACACGAGGCCGCCGATCGGGTTACCTGTGGAAAATGTCAGCCAGCATGCCAGCAGTGCCAGCAACGCGACTGACCATTGCCATCAGCACCGTGAGGGTCCAGTTCGCCTCCTTCGTCGCCAGCTGGGACATTGATTTTGGTCAAGTCGCCGACGCCTGATGGAATGTAGATATCAGCTTCCACGGAATGCAAACAATGATGCATGTATCAATGACGTACCAGTGATCTGAACGTAGTCTGGCGTCTGGACGAAATGGGCTCCCAGGATAGCACCATCAGGGATAACGCGGGTGCCATATCCCGCCTAGTGTTCAAAGAATTGTGAGATTGTGAAGCGCAGAGCGAGCAGGTGCGAAATTTACCTTCAAGCACCATGCGACCTCAATACGCTGGGTTATCGAAGACCTCGTCAGGACTTCATTCTCATACGTCTGAAGCAATAGGGTACGCACTTCAGTGTTGCCGATGGTTGAAGTGGGGCCAGCATCTGGGGGCGCGAACACACAGAAGTCGTCCACCGAGTTGACTAGCCACAACGACGGGTCGATCGCCCCGCACTCAGCTCTGCATTCGGCAGGTGACGCTCCAAATGGAGGGACTTACGGTACGCGTTCTGGCACTGCGACGTCTGGTTGGACCCACTGCCGCACTGGTTCGTCCCGCTCTGCCCCTGCTCGCTCTGATTAGGCAGGTTCGTCGGTAGATACGTCGCCGAGTACGTCTGCGCCCACACGGCGACGATGCTCAGCGACAGCAAGGACCCAATCGCTTTGGCGAACATGGTGGATAGGGACGGCGAGGAGAAGAGAGGGAGAGGGGAGGAAAACGTGGGGTCCGCTCTTCCAATCTATTTGAACTTCCCCCGGGCGCGTTACATCCACCGCGATCATTGAGTGGAAGCCACTTGTCTAGGTCACTTTTGCGGTCTCGATACGCCTTGAGGTAATTAGCCGCCGAGATAGGCATCTTGAGGCCGTTCCTGGCATCCTGCACGCATTTGCACGCGTCTGCTCGCCGCATCCACAAGGTTCTGCCTACAAAATGAGAACAGCCACAAGAACAGCAATACGATATCAGCGCGAGCTGCAAAGAGAATAGGATGTTATCCGAAAAGACTCAGGCTCAGCCTGTTTGATGGTGTGCATTTCGCGCAGAGCGCTGGTTTGTGTGACAGTGTCTCCGGCGAATGAAATTGATGGTCACCGGCCGCGGCAGCCGGAATTTTGAATTCATTCGATTTGTCGTTTAGCGCCTAGCCGTCGTTTGCTCAATTGGTCGAAGCAAAGACCCAGAGACAGAGATTTGACGCCACGAAAAGCTGATAGCTCGAATTGCAGCCTCAAACTTGAAAAAGGAATAATCAAATGACATTTCTCTGTCCGCAATATTTCTCAGGCTAACAGCTAACTTGACAGGATAACTAGCATGGGCGCATCAAATGTCATTTTGACGCCGCCATTTCATGAATTGGATAAGATATCTGCATGTCACGCTCGTCGGCCGGATGTCAAGACGAAGATCGTCAAGTATGAAACTTCAGAATCAATGCCAAGGATTTGTGGCCACAATCCATAAGCATACTTACCTCTGCAAGAACACTGATGCATTGGTGGATGCAGTAGTGGCACGAACGCATGTGTATGACCCACAGAATCGCCACCACTCGTCTGGACCGGAGCTGGGAGGGCGCGCGGGTGGTGAATTTTGCTATACACGCCACGCAGACACAGCACGGCAGTCGATGTCAAAATGAAATCCGATGTTGCAACGAGGACGCGGCCTGGCAGGTGTGACGATAAACACGCCACCACTGTTTCAGCGATGGATACGGTTAGATGTGCGGTTGCATGCTCTTGGTTATGTACTCACGGCTGCTGCTTCCAGAACCAGTCACTCTACCGCAGACACAGATAACGATGGCCAAGCTCCATTTGATCTTGTGACAGGCGCCATCCATCTAGCTCGCCACGCAACTGCCCACCTTACGGACTTGCCGACGTTGGCGTGATCGCCCATCCGTAGCTGATTTCGCCTTTGCCTCGGATACCATGGGACGCGGTACGATACTGAGTTGTCATCGACAGTCCAGCATCTATTCGTGGAGAGGGCCCAGAAGGTCGTCAAGCAAATGGTCGGGTCGGACGCACCGCCTAGAGCGCGTGCGTGGCTCTTTGCTTCATACTCAGCTCTGCGACGCCTCTCGGACCTGGCTGAACGGTCGCGGTGAGGACGGAGTTACGAGGCAGGCCGGAGCTTGGGCTCTCTGGCACTGGCGATTTCTGTCATTCTCGTGTTGCGTGCTGAAGCAAAGAAGCACACTAAAGCCTGAGATCGTGAAGGTTGATGCGAGACGTTGAGGCCTCGAGGTCTCGGGTCTAGCAAGGGGGTCACCAAGGTTTGTGTTGCTTTGATCAAAGAAAACCCTAAACCCAGCCCGAGACGGCACGACATGCTATGATGAGCTGCAAGAGAGCGAAGCAAAGGGATTCCAGCTTGTCGATACTCAGGGTCGTAAACACTGAACAGCGGGCTGAGGCCCAGTGAAAAGTCCGTCGAGCGAGATCGAGCAAGATCGAGCGAAATCACGTCAGGTCGAACCGTCAGACCCTGTTCCGACCTCGCTAGGTTTGTGTCATTATCTCGACCACAGCCTGATCAGATCGGACCGGACTGGAATGGGTCAGATCCTGTTGAGATGTACCAGGAGATTGTCCATGTATAATTCATGTGGATCTGGTGGGATCGAGCGTGAACGAATACGGATCGCCCGGAATCGGACGAGATCTGAGAGCATCATCGTAATATTTTGCTCATTTTCGAGAGCTATCTGATGGATACAAATTGAATCTAGCCAGTACGAAGCAAATCTGACCAGTACGAAGCAAATCTGACCAGGTCAAAGCAAATCTGATCAGCAAAATCGAGGCAATCAAGCAAAATCGGGGCAAGCAGAAGTTGGATAGAGGCAGATAGAATCCGATCGATGCTCTCCTGCATCGACCCAGTTTTGAGTTTAGCATATGCCCTGCCATCCAGCCCACATCCTTTCCTCCCCCCATCTGTATTGCGTACCATACGGGAGCTTATAAACATTGGCATCTAGTGATATCTGCCCGCCATGCACTTGCAAATTAGCCTGTAATTGATGCGGACAAGCAGAGGCAATGGTACGAACTGTCATCAGCAAAAGTGCAGAAACCAGATTCGGCCTTACCACTCCGGCCGGGATTGGCCGTCCGGCCCGGCGATTATCTTGACGTGTCTGACGTCACCGCTTTTCGTCTCATTCTGACCTTCGTCAAGCAGTCCGTCACCGTCCCGGTATGTCATGGTCCAAAGAATCATCTACGTCATATTTCACGATCATGTCCATTGTGTCTTTGCTTCACGAATGCAAGAACTCGCCCCTCCCCGCCGAAAACATATACGATCTTGTCAGACCAGCCGTACCTTGTAAGATGCTCGACAATCGTGATACTCTGTAGAGGTGAGTTGGGATGTAAACTGGCTTTTCTCATCGTACATAGGTACATTATATATCTACCGTGAAGCCTACAGCAACTCGCGGCTTAGTACGAGCCGACGGTGGAAATATTCCACTTCCAAGTCAAACGAGTCGCACCGGTACGTAAGCGAGACGCGCTCAGAGCCGTCTACGAAGACAGACCACTGTCTGCGCAAATCGTACGAGAAGTACATTATGTCTTCACAGGCTTTTAAATTCGATGCTGCTACTTATGCCCAACAAATTTTAGATCTTCGACCATGCCGACGGGTGAGGAATTCCAGATGCAAGTCGTGCAAGCCCCGCGCGCTTCCGACTCACATGAACTTGCCATTGGTGCCGTCTTCCGCTTTCCCGCGCTCCCAAACTCGCCCGTAGCATGTGTCCGCTGACGCTCTGCAGGATTACACTGCATATGGTCCCTCGCATGGGTCAGTACTGGGCCGTTGCTCTCCGGACTTCGGTTTGCACATGTTGGACAATGCGCAGAACCCAAGCTTGCGGCGCTCTTGGACAGGCCAGATGCCACATTCTTGCTAAAGGAATCAGCGCAAGCCGCGCGGCCAGCGATTATGGGAGGGCGCGACAGGAAGGAGGATCAGGGAACCACGAGGCGAGCTTTGAATGGACGGCAGCGCGACCACGCGAGAATGCGAGAACATTGTCTTCACAGTGGCGCGAAGCCTGCTTGCTCCAGTATGTCTTCATCTACCTCGTCATCGCTCGGGTCTCGCGCAACTGGATCTAGGTCCTCCTCGCCATCCGAATTTTCTTCATGCAGGTGGCCTTCGGGGTTATAGCCATCCTCGTCGTCTGCTGAGTCTTCGCCATCAAGCTCTTCCGACTCTTCGCCATCACTCCCAGCATCGCGTGCCAAGTTGTGGCCCCCTTGTTCTCCCTCACTTTGGTCATCGGAGCTGTTGCTTCCACCGGCATTGTCACCTGCATCGTTGCCCGGACGACCTCCCTGTTTGTCCGCGAGCAAGGTCTTGTCCAAGTGCCGAGTGCCCTTGTGTCCAACACCACCGCCACGGAAACGCATAAACATATCGCGGTCGACGAAGCTAGTAGAGCTAGGCATTAGTAAGAAGCTAGTAGGTCAAAATAGCAACTCACATATTGACATAATGGAATGCCCAATCCTCATCTTGTTCTTGGGGCTGTCGAGCAATTGAAGCATCCAGAAGATCGGACGTACGTCCATCTGAGAAATGTGGTATCAGGTGTACACCTCGAATGACCACTTGTGGATCTAGAAAACCGAAAGCCTCGGGTCCTTGATTGATGAAGCCAATATGAGGCAGGCGTCGCGCAGCAAAGCCATGTGGCACGTCCACATCGAGGCCGAACCAACGGACCCAGAGAACGTCCATGCGTTGTGGCCGCTCCAAGGAACCGCGCAGTTGCACCATGAAATGAAAAATCCCAATAACGCGAGCATACCAGTATGGATTTGCGCTGGTGTCGTGGGCCAGGACCATGATGTCAGCACGAGTGCGGGGGTTTATTGAATCTTGCTGTCTCCGTAGGTCGTAGCTTGTGTAGTTTATACGAAGGACCTTGTGTTGGTACATACGGTCTTCAGCGAAGAGGACGGTGTCTAGCTCCTCATCAGTGAAGCTATGTTCGTCACCCGTATAGGCTACATCACGAAGTCGAGCCAATAGATGGCTTTTCAGGTTTGGCAGGAAGTCCTTAATATGCGACAGGTCAGACATATGGAAACTGGTCTGAGATCTTTGATCATACCTCTGTCGCCGGGTCATCGCTATGCTGAGCTAGCCATGTAGGGATATCGACGTGGTCTCGTGCGCTTGCAGCGATGTGATAATGTGAGGCCGGATCGGTGTGGGGAAGGGGGTCATCAGAGGGATCATCAGAGTTGGCAGCTGCCTTCTCTTTACGCCGGCCTGTCATTTTCGCACTCAGGCTTGCCTCCTTTCGCGCACGGTCCAAGCGCCGTTGGACACGGCGGATGAGTCGCTCGCGAACATCTTGCTTTGCAAGCTGCGGGATGAAATTATTTTTGCTTGAGCGCGCAAAGCGACGCTTTGATCGTCGGTGCTCAAGCTCGCTCTGAAAGGATCTGATGTAAGTATCACTAGAGTAGATCTATGTAGAATCGATGTTGAACGTACCCACTGAGTCGAGTAACTGTCAGTTGTTCCTTGATATGGTATTGAATCTGGATAGTCGCCAAGAGAGTGCCATTTGTACGTCAAGAGGTTGAGTGTCTTGCGCTTCTTAGTTCCTAGCGCCGTAGATAGCTCTTTCGTGCTCGCTGACTGGCCGTTCTGGTTCGTACGGGCTTGACGACGTCGACCTCGTGCAGCATACTCTTTTGGCAACTCCCTAGTGTCCCAATCTGGACAAACCTTCTTGACAAACTTGCGCACAGTTTGACCTAGTAGTGTAGTCGCCGTACGGAAATCTTCGAGACTAAGATCGGTGTGAAGACGAAGCTTGGCAAGCGCATGCCATGTTGCGAGGTCAAAGAGGAGGTCTTGAATGATGTTGTCATAAGGGGGACCCAGGAGATTCTCAAACACCGGCATAGCGCACTGAAGTTGTAAAATGAGTATAAACGGGCGCATGAGAACGGTAGCCAGGCTTACTTGCAACAAGTCCTCGAAATCTCGAGCTGCAAGCTTTCGCATGGCAGATGATTCCTTATGGAAGCGTCTTATCGTGCCGCGTCCAAATGTTGGTACAGCACGATATCTAGGTAGTATGCATCAGCCTTCGAAAGTGAGATGTTCAGTATAAAAGGAGATATGCACCTCCAGTCTAATGTCGGAACTGCTTCACCGCCTGCTGCGACTAGGATTCGCATTAGATGAATGAAAATTGCCTTCCATACACCGAGTTCAAACTCATGTAGGAGGTCGACTACAAACAATAAAAACAATTTGAAGCCAAACTCTGCAAGGCGACTAGAGAAGGCGTTCTGTGGGAGAGATCAGCCCCACTATTGTGCAAAAATATATCAGCAGAGCTCACTCGAGTAGGTACTAATGACGTCTTTGCTAAAATATTGTCGACAGCCTTGCTATCGACTGGTCGACCATGCTGAAATATTGCTCGGCGCGCAGATTCGATGGGATATGTATCATTTTCTGGGCGGGGTTTCCGACGTCTGCGCATGTCGTTCTTGTTGCCCATTTGCCCGACTTCGTCCTTCTTGACAAGGCACCGCGGACAGGGACACTGTCCAAGATTACGGATGTTTGCAAGCAGAACCCTGTATTAATGGATAGATCAGTCAAATAAGCTCTGGCAAGAAACAGTTGCAGCTTACTTTTCCGGATAGTCTGCTGAGTATGAGAAGAATCGCGGGAAAATGTAGCGTCGGACACCGTCATGGCACCGCACAACAATGCCATGATGATATGCATGTGCTAACTTATCGTCTATGATGACGCCTAAGACAGCGTGCATAAGCTCACGCTTGCAGTGCGTAAGGACGGCCGCTGAAGCACTTTCGCCAAACAATGCTTTGTAGTGCTCCTGGAAATCTTCAGGCAACTGCATCAAGCACATGTAAGCTTGCAGGTATGCGTTACATCATGGAACGGCTTACTGTCGGAATATACGCCATATGATGGCATGCATTTGACGTGGGTCTTGAACGCTCATATTTTGACTGATTCCCAAAGGCCATGTATTGAGGCCACAACGAGGCTGTACCAAAATTGGTGAGGTGCGTCGAATCAGATGCGAGCATGACAGATGCGACAACGCGCTCGAGCCCTTCATCATCAGGTATTTCAAGGGCGTTAACCTCATCATAAGCCTGAAGCACAGATTTTGAGGTGTAGGCCTCGCCGTAGATGCGATGGACCTCGTCCTCATCCTCGGATGGTTTCCAGAGCTCTTCGAAGGGGGTGAAGTGGAATGAAGCAGCGTCAGGGCTTTCGAAAGCTGCTGTGATGACGTCGACCATGTCGCGATGGTGTACGCTGCCAACGTCGAGCTCGGGGGCCTCTTGCTCTGAGCTCCACTTTGATTTCGCATGAGGGAGTCGGATCTTAACTGGAGAGCGCTTCCAGCCATCCTCATTGCCTAGCGAGCGTAGGGTGCTGGCTTTGTCGTTGACATACGAGTCCATGCGCTTGTTTTCTGACTCGAAATTGAAGCATTTGAGGTCTTCAGGGTCAACAGGGACAGCAGCTAAAGCTTGCGCGATCTCGTTTGCCTGATCGCCTGTTTTGGTCGTCTTGCCGTTGTAGTGCCAGGCCATCATAGCGGCAGCCGTTGCGCTGCTAAAAGGCGCAAAGGCCTCATCCTCACTTGACTGCTGGGTCCCAGGGGCAGGTGCATCACAGTCATCAGATTTATCTAGAGCAACCGAGTCGCAAACGCTAGCAAGTGTTTTCCAGGCATCAGGATCTGCTGTTGGCTGTGCGGGATAGCGTCGAAAGACACCGAATTCGTTGGGATTGGTCTCGTACGAAGTGGCAAGGGGTGTGGGTGAGGGACTGAACAATGGTGCTTCCACATCCTCGTCAGACTCTTCCGAGATGGATGGCTTGGGCGGAGCTGCCTGACGTCGAGTGATGGTGGGTATATGGTCCAAAGGGGTTTTCGAGGCAGGTAAAAAATCTTGATATTGCCTCGGAAATTTGATAGTTCTTCCTGAGCGTGCAGATCGATGAACTACAGGCTCTGGGATTGGCAACGAGACAGTCGCGCTCAGAACTGTAACCTCGTCTGTAATCTCGTCTATATCTACCATCTAGAAGCCAATCAGACTCGAGGTAAAGGGCTGATAAGATAGACACATACCATATCATCTCCATTGCTGACTGGATTCTCCTCTAGTCTACTTCTCTTCTCGCTCTCTTCATTCTCTAATTTGGCCTGGCGAGCACGCTTGCTCAAAGTCGGTACCACAGGTGCGTCGCACTTTCGCTCATGGTTATGGAGACCTTTTTTGGTGGTAAATCCAGGATGGTCGCATGATAGACAAAAGTACGTAGCCTTGGGCATGGTGGTTAGCTGAGCTATGAGCACTTGAGCCGCGCACTCAACGCGCGCTTGCTCGAAAAGTTGTATTACATAAGCTCAGCACCATTGCCATAGCCTGACAAAATACATCAAAATGTGGTACTGCGGAAGTTTGCTAAGAAAAACGAATGGCATATTCAATCATAAAACGATATGAAGAGTATATATATATAAAATCTAACGTTGCGCGCAAGATTTGAGCTCACTGCAGCAACTTTTCGAATAGGTGCTTGAGCGAGAACTGAGTCATGTGACCGCGACGCGTCTTGAGAGCGAGCGCCTTCCTGACTTCACTTGCCTTTCTTCCTCTTACCACTATCATGCCCCGTCGTCATCCCTCTCGCTCTCGCTCTCGCTCTCGCTCCCGCTCTCGCACTCATCCTTCCCACTCTCACTCGCCTTCCCATTCACGCTCTCGTTCTCCTTCTAGGCAACGTAAGAACTGTAAGCAAGTACCCCAGAAACGCACGCATGACTCGCGGTCAGACAGCATTGAAGATGATAATCCTGATCGATCTGCCAAGCGATCCAAGTAAGGTCTCTTTCTACTCCTATAGTCCCTTGCTTACATTGCTTTGTGCCTGATTATTGTCCCCACAGAAAAGACGAAGACATTGACTTGATCGTAGAGTATCGCCTTGCAGGCCGGGGCCTCACCCGAATAATTTCTGCTTTTGGAAATGTCAAGCAGATCTGTGCATTTGCTGCTGCAAGGGCAAATGCTGAGGCTGCGGGCACGCTTGATGCATTCGCAAAGTCCTACCGTCGTTTGTAAGTGTCTCATGCTAGGCTTTTGTTCATTTTTGACCGCATATATGCACTATTGTCAGGGACGCGAAGACTCAAAAGAGTTACCTTCAGCTCTACGAGGAGGTCTTGGATTTTATCCCAGGATTCCGCAAGTTAGTTGAGGGCGGTGGCAAGAACGCAGCACTCGTTCAGAAGCTGATCAAGGCGGTAAGCATATATGCGCTTTGATTTGTGTGTGCGATGATGACTGACACCATAACTGCTTAGATCAACAAAGGCATGGAGGGCGCGAAAAGTGACGACAGAAGTGATTTCAAGGCCGACATGGGCGATTATCTACCTCTCGATGCCACGACAGGTGCTCCGATCCCGTGGAGCAAGCTCACCAAAGGCGAACGCGGTTTCAATAGCATACAATATGCTAGACTCCTGTGCTCAGTCAGATACATTGGAGATTTTGATGCTCACCCCGAAGCGTAGCTCTTCAGCATTTACGGCTGATAATTATATGCTGATTTTTATGCTTAAAGGACGCGTCAGAAGTACCTGCAAGGTAAATATACAAGTCAAGCCAAGCACTGGCCAATTTTCGTATATGCGCGCAACAAGTACGACAAGAACAATGTCGAGGATGGCCTTTTCCGAAGTGATTTACTTATTCGAGTACGTGCTTGTCCATATAATGTTGTCCAATTGATTTACGGTCGACGCCAGATGATGCGCTACGTATTTACCGGCCATACATCTGCAATGGGTCGAGATAAATCGACTGCAGGACGTCGTTCAAACAGTGACATACATGGGCTGAAATGTGTCACTGGACGCATGATAGCATATATCTTCATTCAGGCGAGTTCCAAAAGTTGACTACCTCTACGACGAGTTAGATTGCTCTCATTTTTAGGTTCGATTTGCCTTGACCTCAAAAGAAAGGTGGAATCCCGAAGACGGCTCCTACAAGTATGAGGAAGCCTATGACAAGGTCGTTGCGCTGTTCGAGGATCATCCTAACGATCCGTGGGTACTGGACACCCTCGCGTGGTATAATAAGTAAGTTCACGCTTTGATTGCGGTGCCTCACTGATATCGTTTTGATAGGCAAGTCTTTGGCAACGAAAATGGTCAGGTGGACGATGACTCCAATGCAGAGTCAGAGCATGACGATGATGATGCCCTCGACATGCAGGCTAGACGAGCTGCCGCCGCCACTGCTGCCATGGATGCAGCTGCCGCTGCCGCCATAGAGACTGCCTCTTTTGATGCAGCTGCTGAGGCCGCGTATGACGTCTCCGAGGATGACGAAAATGATGAAGACCCACAGGCTAGACGAGCAGCTGCCGCCTCCAGCGCTACTGTTATTGCCCAAGCTGATGCCACTACTTCCACATACGAGGACCCGAGGCCACGTCCGAAGACCAAGCGTTGCATTATCGAGTACGCTGACACCTCTGACGAGGAGGAGGACTATCAGTCGAGAGGCCAGGACTGCTCCAGAGACAAACATCACGAAGGAGGTGGTAGTCGGGATCCTGGTAAGTACTCCATCTTCATCTCGTGCAAGTCTAATGCCAGTTGATATTTTGCAAGCATCTCTCTCGCCGGCGCCATCACTTCCCGCTAGCCCTCTTACCCAACCACCATCCTCTCCTCCTGCAGCACCTACTTCCATCCGGAGTACTGACAATGCTGTCGCAAGAGGTAATGCAGCAGGGCTCAAGGCTCGGATAGCGCAAGGACAACTAGAACGGGCCCCTTCGCCCATGGTCACCCGAGAGCCTGGTACATCGAAGAACACCAGTGCACGTCGCAAGAAGAACCCGCCTGCCAGAGTTCAGCCTAGACAGGTTATGACTCGTCAGTCGACGGCACGTCAACGTGCAACGGCATGAGGTCCATGGCATACGGTGAAGTATCGTTCGTGTTGTATGCATTATTGTTGCTTATTTTGTATACTTTGCAGGCTTGTCCATTCCTACTTTCGCTCTCGCTGTTGCGTTCACTTTCAAACATGGACTCAGAAGCTCGTTCTCACTGCTGCTTGCTCTCTCGCTTTTTTGACCCTTTGCCATGGACTTGTGCTTTCGAACCCGCTGTCAACTCACATTTTCGGACTCGTTGTGACGTTTCCTACTCACTGACAACTCGTGCTCGTGCTTTCAGTTCGCGCTCTCGGAATCACCCTGATTCCTCTACTGCTCTCGCTCTTGCCTTTGTGTTTGTGCCGCCATTTCATGACCTGTTACAATGGACTCGGATTTCAGCTACAGACTTATAATTGCTTCTTGTTCGACTGCATGTACCGTATGTAGTTTTTCGGTATCCTATTACATGGTTTGAGAACTCGGAAATGTGTCATAATCCTGGCAAGACCTTGTATACGATGAAAAGGCCTTGTAAGGTTGCCATGCCTTACAAGGCTGCCATTTCTTACCGGGGCTTATAAGGCTGTCAAGATCTTATGAAGTCCAGAATTTTGGCGAATTCTTGCCAGAAAAACCCATACGTTATAAGGCCTTAGCGAAGTTCCTTTTCCCCGGTGAGCCTTACGGACCTTACGGACCTTATAAGCTCAGATCTGACCATACCGAGATTCTGCACTTTTGCTGATGGTTCAGTTTTCCTTCGAGGCAGCTCCCTTCGTCTTTTCGGCCTGCGAAGAATGGTTAGATAATTTATGAGGCCCATAGATGACGAAGGTATGTTATGCTTACCATGATTTCCTTCTCGTTTGATTCCCATTCCTGTTTGAGTCGAAGGTCAGACTCATGCCAACACAGCAAAGCGGTCTAGTTCACTTACAAGACGTTCCTCGGTGGAAATATTCCCCCAGTACGCATCATATGCCGGTTTCCTATCTACGGGGTGTTCCTTCTTCCATTTCCGTGCAGAAAGCCAACTACGCATACATGAGGAAATGTCAGATGACCGTTTGCAGTATTAATGGGCACGTACTAGGCGCTATAATTGTCAGGCAGAATGCGGAGCCCAAGCTGGGCCCCACGCCGGCCATCTTGTTTGTCTTGCTCTAATCCGTCAGCCTTGCGTTTTTTAGGGGTACCAGCTTTCCCTGTCGACTGGCCGCGGCGTTTCTTGTCGCTCAGTCCATTGTTCGAGTTCACGTCAGCAAGACCTGAATCGAGCGAGCCCTGCTGAGCGGGAGCTATGCCTGCGTTAACCCATAAAACGATCGGTTCTGATCACGATCTGGAGAGAACTTACCTGTAGCCTCGAGTGTGGTAGTGTTGTCCTGACGACCCTCTGATGCCTGGCGCACGTTGTCCACAGCAGTCTCAGCATTACTTTGATCAACGCTGGGGTCCACGGCTTCTTGGCCCTCCGTACTGTCGGCTACTCCGTGTCCGATATCGACTGTGGTCTCTGGCGCTGCATGTTTCAGGGCCTACTTACGGAAGTTAGATATGCGTGACGTGCATAACAGAATGCAGCACATTACCTCTACAGAATCCATAGCAGCATTCGGAGCGGCAAGTTCTACGGAGTCGGGTGTTTTCTCCACGCCAGACGACGTCGCAGATTCTGGCATAGGAATGTTCGGTTGGAAATCCAGGGCAGCGCTGAAGCATGATAATGAGCGACGGTCTTTTATAACCTGCACAAAGTTCAAATGACTTACAGTTTCTTGCGAGGCTAAAATCAGTCACTGTCAGTTCTAGGATATGTGTATAACGGCGAGTTCACGACAAACTGACCCTTACTACTGGTGTGATGCGGCTCTGCATTTGCAGTGCAGCAGTGGCGGGGGTAGAAGGAACAGTAGCGGGGGTAGAGGGAATGGATGCAGACGGAACCGGGACAAGACTTTCAGTGCTGCAAGGTGACGAACGGGTCGTAGCAGGGCCTTCTGGGTCTGAGATATCGAGGTGTGGCGTCTCGGCTCTCCCCGTAATTTTGGAGGTCTTCCTCCCCTTGAGAGATCTAGATTCATCACCTGAGGATGCTGTCTCCCGCTTCACAGAAGACTTTTTGCCCTTGACACGGCCCTTGTACCAAGATGGATAGCCATCAATGGCAACCTATTCAACCAGGGCTTATATCAATCATGGATGAATTCGAGAGCAGTGAGGATGCACCTTCCTCGCTTTCCAATTGCCATCGCAGTAGCGTAGCTCCAGGTATCTCTTGTACATCTCCGCGTAATAAAACTCCTGAGCCTGACACGAAATTTCTCCCCACTTCTTGGGTGCCTGATCTGCCTTAAGCAGCTGCTCGAAAATCACGCGGGACAATGACCGTATGTCAATTGCTCGCTTGGGCTCGATTTCCTCGCCATTCTCGTCCTCAACATACCACATCATCGCATTCTCTGACTCATCTGACTCGTGTTGATGACCGGGAGTGTACTCCAGCTTCGCGATCTGCTTTCGTTTTTTCTTTTCGTCCCGATATGTCTCGACCTTCCAATATTTGATGTCCGGGTAGTCGGCGGACCGTAGTGACACCTGGACCTCTGAATGTGGCAAGGAGATCGTACCTTCTGCCTTGGCCCTAGACATCGCTGCGGTCAACAACGATCCTTCCTCCTCGTATTTGACCACAGATGGCATTCCAGGGCTACGAAACCTACGGATCAAGCAAATAGTCAGTGGTTGTCACATTACGCAGACTTCTTTTGGTAGCCTGTACTTAAATGTATTGTTTTCGGCAGTCAGCATGGCCACTCGCACGCGAAAATCATCTTTTTCTTGGAGGAGTGCCTGGTAAGTTGGATTGCGACTGTACACTAGAGTATGGTGATCCGCGTTTTGAATGATGCTCAGCGCTTGTTGAGAATCCGGGACGATCGCCTGATTCTGGAGAGACGGTGATGATGAGCTTCCTATGCGTGTCGCGTAGTGATGAATAAAGAGCATTACTTACTGAGTGATGCAACGTTGTGGGATAGCTACGCATGCGGTTTCCAGCTGAAAAGGACTGTGCATCGAAACCATGTTCAAGCGGAAGGGGCGATACAGTGCGTGAGTCCAGAGACAGTGTTGGTGGGACACGCATGGCGCCGCGTTGATTGCCCGGCTGACTAGTAGATAGCATAGGAGATGCATGGCGACTACCTTCCCAAACGTCCGGAAAATGGAAGTCAGCCATGACTTCGTCGATGGAGCGTGGAAGTGGCAGCGTACGCACATAGGATGCAGTACACCACCAAAAATCCTGCACGGAACCTGTTTGGTCTTGTTTTCGGAGGAGCCTGGTTCAGATTAATCGAACTTGAACATTGTTCTCCGTCACATGTGCTATCACAATCTGTAGGCAAAGAATAATTAAAAAATGGTAGGCACACACGAAACATGTCAGATATATCTGACGAAGGGTCTCACCTCAGTTTATGCATTTATTTCAGGCCACGTGTGCGAGACAGCATAACGGTCAGTCTCTACCCAAGCCGGCATCAGGCCACTTAATCTACTGCTCAATAAAGCAGGCCTCTCCTTGGGATAAAGAAATTTTGTCAAAGGCATCACCAGAATATCCATGGCTTGGGACTTACATCAACACCAGGGTCGTCCAACAACATAAAGCCCGCTCAGCAGCTTACGATGCCCCATCAGACAAGGAACGGACAGATTCTCACACCCGCAGAGCTCGAGATAAACCCGTTCCAAAGAGCGAGATCATTCCCGTCTTCGATCATCATGGCAGGCCTGTATTATATGAGTATGCGGGGTCAGCACTTCACAGATAGCTCTGCCAATTCCATGCGAGTGACCCTCCATGCGCATGTGTCTCGATCCCAAATGCACGTCGCACACAAATATCGCAAAACGTGATGCGTGCGATGTGTTACCCAAAGGGCCTCCAACCTGAGCCAAGTCTCGTATCGCGTCTCCGGACCACGTGTCGGTATGCATATATCTTAGAGAAGGACTGGCTTGCGACCATGTCCAGCGCTGAACGCTACCACGGCCTCGCTAATGCAATATCAAGGAGCAAATGGACGCACCACAAGTGGAAGTCCGGGCTGGCCGGTGTCGTGTGGACCTCTGTGTACGTCTGCCATCTCCGTGTACATTGATGCGAAGTGATCTTCTGGTCAGACTCATCTGCATTAGACGACACATGCTACAATTGTAATCTTTTAACCACTTACCGGTGCCAATTGAAGCATACAGAACATGACGATAGAACTGTTGCGACGTATCTGGAGTCTGGAGCTAGCGGTGTTGTGTCACGATGAGTGTGCATTGTTTGGCGCTCGAGAAGCACATTTGCCAGGGACCCACAACGACAAAGATGCGTCGTGTCCTTTCCGTCCTTCCTCTCCATCTGTAAACTGTTGTATCTATCCAGTCCAGTCAGTAAGCCGTATTGTCCAGAGCTCCAGGTATGTCTCCGCCTCCGTCTCCACACATATCTCTCCAACTCCTGCAGGAACTCTTCCTCCCAACTACCATCGATGACCAGCTCGCCTACAACCTCTCGCAGTCGCTTCCCCACCTCACGCGCCTCGCCTCCGACCAGCGTTGGTGGAGCCCCCGCGTCGCGGCGCTCTTCGCGCGCTTCCTCGAGGCGCACCCGGGCCTCGTGCACTTTGCCTGGTTGCAAGACTCCGCGACGCCCCTGCGTGACGGTCCGCCGTCTGACCTCAAAACCCTGCGCGCAGGCCCGCATGTCGTCCGCAGCCTGCTTGACGACTAGCGCAAGCGCCGGCCGCTGTGCCTCGAGGAGCGCCGCTGACTCCATGTGCGTCCACTGACACTGGACCAGTACGACAGCGTGGACGGAGTGATGCTGCAGCGGCTGCATATCGGCCTGCTGGGGCCGGGGCTCTTCCTGCGTGTCCCGCACAAGCTCCCGGACGTACGGCGCCTGGAGTTGCCAATGCGGACGCAGATGGGGTGGTCTGCTATGAAGATTGGGGACGGCCAGTGGACCCGGCAGTATACGCGCAGGTGGTCGCGGAAGCCCTGCGTGGACGATAGTCGAAGCTGACATGGGCCGATGGTATCGATCTGTGGTCAGATGTGGCCTGATGACAGTTTCAAGTTACATACTTATGCATTTGCAGACGAAACTCAACTTCAGGCTATCCACATTTGCTATTGTGTGCGATCTATCTAGAGCGATCATTGGGTCTTCGCAGCCAGACACACCCATCACTCAAAAGGAGAACACATCGACAGATTCCACCCAAACATCATCAATGCACCATCTCTCTACAATTCGAGATAGGCACATCAGCTCATCGCACGGATCCTCGAAACAAGCAGCCACCAGTCCCGGCAGATCCGCAGTCCCAACTAATGTCCTCACCCAACCCCTCCCCCGCCTCCGGGCTGCAAATTGCACGCAACTCCGCGCACCCCACCCTGCCCTTGCTCGCCCAGTCGCGATGCACGTCTGCTGCGCTCTCCGTCACTCGTTTACGTGCTCGCGCCGCGCCTCTACGCAGCTACAGCCACGCCGCGTCTCCAATCCGCCCTCCATCTCCCATCCGCCCTCCTTCGCGTCCGTGCACCAGGCCTCGCCGGAGCCGACCACGTCCACGAAGATCTGCTGCACTCTCCGTCACTCGTTTACGCGCTCGCGCCGCGCCTCTACGCAGCTACAGCCGCGCCGCGTCTCCAATCCGCCCTCCATCTCCCATCCGCCCTCCTTCGCGTCCGTGCACCAGGCCTCGCCGGAGCCGACCACATCCACGAAGATGGAGTGCCGGGCTCCGCTTGTCAAGATACGCGACTTTGCGTACACGCTGACCAACGACTGCCATGCGGGCCTCGCCACCGACGCGCCGCGCCCGATTCAACACCTGCAGTGCCCCCTCTCAATGTGGTCGGCCGCATCGTCCAGCGTGTCGGAGTCCGGACGATGATGATGATCACGGGCAGCACAGGAGCAGGTGGGGTGGCTTTTGATGGGGTGGTTTGACGGGGTGGTTCGGTGGTGGCAGTGATGGGGCCGGCGGGAAGGGGCGTTGCGGATGCGGGGCCAAGCCAGGGCGAATTTGAGCGCAATTTTCTGGTGACACCGGACCAGGACCAAAGGGCATGCTCGCCCGCTGCTTGCCATTTGGTTGGTAAATGCGGGCGTGTTGACATTCGTGCGCAGCGGTGGTCGCGACCCAGCGCATCGCAAGCAATCTGTGCACCTCCTCTTCAAAGCTGCTGCGCGCGGAGGTGCCGCATTCCATGTAAATACTATTTGTGTCTGCATTCCCATAATCTCGCAACAAGATCGTTAATTCGGGCAGTCCTACAGTCACTCGTCCTGTTTCCAGATTTCCTCACGCCTTTTTCTCCTCTCTGGTCCAAATTTTTCTGCCCTCTCCAAGCTACCGACGTGATACTTATATGATATTAGTGGGACCAACGGATTCTGCACCTTCCAGTCCCTACGCTTCTGTCTCTCCAAGTGAGCTGCATTCTTGCGCTTGGGCGTGGATGGTGACACAGGAACAGAACCTTGCTTTTGAAAAGGAAATATCTTTGGTTTCGAACTCTCGCACTCCTTCGGCGAAGGTGGTCGTTCTTTCAGTAAAGGTGAGCTATATACAGATCAGTCACTACATGAGCTAAAGTCTTTGAATGGCCATACCTCCAATCAGCCTGCGTCTCGTATTTAGCACGTTTTTTGGGGATGAGTGCCTGTGGAAGTGTCTGTTGTTCCGAGGTGGTTGCTTCCCTCCCTTGCGCGGCATCCTTCTGGACTTCTGTTGCAGACTGGAGCCCTTCGTGTGCCGCACTGTCTTCTGCAACATCTGGGGACCAGACCTCCGTCTCAGATTCATATTCATCCTCACCGTCTGGCACATCTAGTTGCATGCGTTCCTCCTCTGAATCGGGGACTTCGCTTTCTGAGTCCAGCCTATACGAGGCCGCAGGGATGGGCTTCTTTTTTATTACGTTGTTGCTCGAATTGTGTGCCCGGATATGGTCCACACCAGCAATTTGAATGGTCTACGGCATATTTGTGAGCCACGCATCTCATGAGCAATGTAGAATAGTAATCACCAGAGGACGACCAGCAGTGGACAGGGTGAAAGTGAATTCGCAATTGCTGTTGGGTGCGATAGCGACAGAAAGCACATCGGCCTTGAACTTGGTGCTGACGGCATCACTAAGATGGCCCTCATCCAGCTAAAAGACATGCATCAATCAGGTACTGTATGAGTTACAACCAACAGAACAAACCTTCCATGTAGACGACATGGCTTTTTCAAAGGTGGTGCACAGTCGTGGTCGAGAACTATTGCGGACAATAATGTGCCCGATTAGGAAATCATGAAAGGTTGGGCGCGCGGATTGTCAGCCCACATTGCATAGCAAAATCATCTATCTCATTACTACAGACAAAGCCTACACTATCAGACAGATTGCGAAGGGGTATAAAATGGGGAGGGGAGGATATCATCAGCACTGGACCACCGTGCGGCCACGTACATCCCGGGATGTCCAGGGCGTGCTCATCGCAACTCGCACTCCTGCGCTGTGCTGGGGTCATCATCAGTATGGCAGGCCAAGGGCACGAGTGACGGGTCGTACTCGAGGCAGAGCGGGAAGCGAAGTGGATCGTCGACAAATCATTCGCGACACGACTGTATGCAGATGTCATCGCTATATGTCGCCCAAAAAAGTCGTGACTTACATTATGACGAGCTTCCGTCCGTGCAGGTGGGTGTGCTGCAGGTTGGCATATAGCCAGGTAAGCGTACTATCTTCAGTCGTGTAGAAAACATTGCTCGGAGCACATCCAGACCGTCCTCCTCCGCGCGCATGCCCTCAGCCCCTCGCGCGTTGCACATGCCTCTGCGCCGCACGCGCACGCTCTGCCCCTTGACTATGCCCTCCGCCCCTCGCGCATGCCCTCTGCGGTGTTGGCTGAGGAGCAAGAAATAGTGGTGGGTGCGTGCGTTTGAGAAAAGATATGTGGGCATCACTGTCGTTGTGATCCACTACTCATATAGCTGCAGCCGACGATGCTGTGACCTGTCGAGCTCTGCCCGCGCCTTGCACTGCACGTCGGGATACTTGCACCTGAGCACAATGAACGCACTCAGGCGTCTGCACTGCTGCGTGAGGAAGGGCTGCGCGTGGAAGGGAGGGCACGCACGAGACGGTATGGGTGGTGCCGGTGTAGAGGCTGCTGGCAGTCCCCATGTCGCTGACCTCCTCGCACATCAGGGACCTATATGAAATTATGATTAGTAGCAAAAAAAAACTGGAGGTAAATGTTGACGATGAATAGAGTGCACGACAACGAGCCGCTCAGCAGTGCGCGCTTTTGGCGAGCTCATCGAAGGGGAGGAATAAAGCTGCCAGCGCGCCAGCCAGAGGGTGCCTGGAATCAGGCGCAGTGCAGCGGGGGCAGCGCGGCACTCGTGCACCCTGTACGGAGAGAGCGCATGAGGGACCAGCGAGTGATGTCGACGAGAGAACAAGGGAAAAGAGTGTGCGTTTAGACATGGTCACATGATCGTTCCCTCGTGTCGCTTGGGCGTCTAGACGTCTAACGCTCTCTTCTTGTCTTCCGTCGTCGTGTTCGTGCAACTAGCTTCCCATTTCAATGTCCCGCAATCTCTGCTTGCACATGACCACTCCCATTTCCATGTCCAACAATCCCATATGCACACATTTTGCGTCTTTCGTCACCATGCTTCAAGACATGTTCATCACCACCCCCTCACCACCCTCGAGCACCTCGACCCCTCGCGCCTACCTTCCCGCGTGTTGCCTGGCAGCGCCCGCAGCAGCACTACCTGCATCTTCCAGCTCCCGCACGGCAGCACGCAGGACGTGATCCTTGAGAAGGCCGGCGTGAGCACCAGCGTCATCCATGGGACCCTTCCGCCTGCCGGGATCCAGCAGATGTCCGTCGAGCACGCCTCCATGCCGTACGACCTTGCAGGCACCAACGTGCACCCATTCTTGGTCGTCGATCATCTACCCGCGCAACTCGCATGCGCCCTCTGTCCACGCGAACTACCGCTACTTTGAGATCACGGTCCCCGGCGCAGGCGCGGATGACGTGCTCGCATGGTGTGTTCAGCGGCGGCTGCGACCTCACACCGTTATATCTCTACGACTACGAAGCAGCCCACTTCCACCACACGCTGCACGATGTGCGCGCCAGACGGCACGGCGCTCTATCCCGCCTTCGAGGTGTGGTGTGACGAGTACTTCTTCATCCCGCACCGCAAGGAAGTACGTGGGGTTGGTGGTATCTTCTTCGATGACCTGTGCAGGGAGTGACACAAGCGGCTGCCGGACGCCGTGGCGCGGGGATCAGGCGAGCAGCCGTGGAAGCAGGAGAAGACCTTCGCATTCGTGAAGAGCGCAGACGAGGCGTTCCTGCGGTCGTATATCCGCATTCTAAAGCGGTGCGCAGGGCTGCAGCATACACCAAGAGTAGCGGCACTGGCAGCTTGTCAGGCGCAGCAGGTTCGTACTGTCTCAGTGTTGGTCGATTTACACATATTGATGCTGTTGATATACGTCAAATTCAACCTCGTCTATGACCGCGGCGCCAAGTTCGGTCTTATGCCCCCTGGCGCCCGTATTGAAAGCATCCTAATGAGTCTGCCTGCCGAAGCCCCGAATGCCTTCATCTAGTCCTACACTCCACCTGTGAGCTGCCGACAGCACGAACGCCTCCACGTTGCACACCTGCTTCTCCATTGCTGCGACCTGCTCAACCACAACGTCACCAAGGGCAGTCTTGCACCCGTGCTCTTCGAGGCGTCGATGGCATACGTCGGAGCAGCTGCACGCGGAGCTCCCGATGTCCATCAAACTCCTGCACCATGGCCTCGCATGCAGCACGAGCTCGCGACATGGCAGGTGGGCTTCTGGGCGGATGTGCGCAGGCGCTGCGCCTCGAGGATGAGATAAACAAGCGGCACAACGAGACGGAGCGTGGTGGTGTGCACAGTGCCACGAGATCGAGGACGACGTGCAGCACCTCACGGTCGTGCATCTGCCGCACATCTCACCCCGCCCATGCGTCGACGTCGTTGGGCAGCTCACGGCCGCGCTCGGACACGGTGCGTGCAGAGACCGTCGTGTCCATGCTGGATGCGCTCAACCCCATAGGCGAGTCACAGCTCTTGACGTCGCCCATCGTGGACTCGTTTGTGTCGGGCAAGAGCTGTGCCAGTGTGTCGTCCATCGACAGTGCTGCGTCATCGTGATGGCAAGCAGATTTAGGACGAGTAGGTGTTCTTGCGAGATTCGTTGTCCATGCTGATCCGCTGACAGGTTCTTGAGCACCAGTTCGAGCTCACAACGTACTAGGACATTCAGGGGTGCTATGTTGCGAAATAGTCTATAACAGTAATCATATTCATTGTAGGAATCATTGCTCTGTAATGTTCTCTCCTCGAACCCTATAGACAATATCTAGCCCTAGCTTTTCAACTACGAAGAATCTGTTATGCCAGCTTGCCTCACTCTCATGAGGAACCATGGCAACCACAGATGATATGTTCTTGACATCAATCACCTTCATGGCAGCTGTGCCATAATACTGGCAAGACCATACTGTGTCTGATGACTTCTCCAGGAGCTCTGCATCTGGCATGCCATATACAGAGACCATGGCCAGATTTAATCTCTCTTCTTTAGATATCTTGATCCTGAAATAATACTGAACTTCACAAAAGCGCCACTGGCCATCCATGTAAGTCTGGACATATGTGATCAGGCTCAATGCTCTAGACATTAAAATCAACTCAAACTAACCTTGATGTTATGAGCCATTCTGATACTTTTTTGCTCTTTCAACTTTTCCTTCCAAGCTGATCTAGCAATTTGCCCATTGGGAAGGCAAAGACGAGCCCATCTGACAACTTGTAGAATTTGTCCAGATGGCATAGTCACATTAGGATGACTTGCTGCCTGCAGACCTTGGAGATACTCTCTAATGGCTTGAGCTTCACTTGGTAGAACAGGTCTTGCAGCATTGTCCATAGCTGTAAGCAAAACATAGTCATGTTCTAAAGGCACACAACCTCGAGGAAAAGGTGATTTTTCTGGGACCAGATCTGGAACCATGGCCTGCAGAGAATTGACCTGAGCACGGATCAATCCACGCTGGGACAGATTTGCATATGGATTTGAGGGTTGGCGAATTTCCTGACCAAGATCTCCTATAATCCGCTCCATAGCCCATTGTCCAAGAAGAGAAAGCAACCCTGTTCTTCTGCTTTCTGGAACCACATGTCGCATTTGATGAATGCTTTGTCGACAAAAATGAAGACGTGCTGGAAGGCGTTGATAGTAAAGATGCTCAAACTCCTCACAAAATTCAATAAGCTTGACATGAACTAGATCAAGCTCCTGTGAAGTAATGGAATGCTGATGAAGCAAGCGAACACCAAAAACAAGTTTGCAGAAGTTGAGCCAGTATTTTTCTGGAAGAATCTTGTAAAGCAAGGCAGGGCAATAGCCAAAGACATAGATCAAAAATTCCCATGCCTTATAGTTGCTATTAATTTTTTCTGCAGGATTACGAGGAGGACGATCAAAAGATCCAGGAAGATATGATGTGGCTGCAGCTACCAACTTTCCATGAGCTTGCCATTTGGTATTGTCCTGAAAGATAGCCCAGTCCCATGTTGACTTGTTATCACCACGATCACATTCAATGGTTCCACGAAATAGACCCAAAAGAAGATCAGTGATATTGAAAGCTGGAAGATGCATATAATCTCCTGGGAAAATGGCAGGAATGGTTAATCTGTAAAAAAAATAGAGCCCCAGAAAGATGGTAGGCTTGCAAATGCCTGTCTCCAGACGTCGGTCCTTGTACTCCCTAGCTGTTCTAGAACGAGAAACATAAACAAGATTTTCTGCATATCTTATGAAAACTAATTAGCAACATGCATTTAAATAGTAGACTGAGAACATACCTCTTGCCCATATGCTCAGAGGTCTCTTCAAAATCACGTAGAACAACATCTGGATGAGAAGACCCAGGAACATTGTAGTTGGTAGGTTTAAGATGGACAGGATAATATTGAGAACCATTGTGCTTTCGTCGGCCTTTCATAGTACAATAGTATCGGCAACCTGCTGCACCAGTATGACCAACCCGTCCAGAAATCAAGGCCAAAGCAGGAGTATCAGCACCTGCAAAAGCAAGAAAAGGACGATCGACCACTAGCTTCTGCTTAGCACCATCCCACACCTTTAGCCCATCCTTTTGAAGTGCTGCAAGGTGGTGTACACCAGGAAAGAGGAAAGAGTCGATATTTTTGGGTTTTTTAGGGCCTGGAATGAATCCACCAGGAAGTACATGTTTCTTCTTGTAACGCAGATCCGGTGCGAGGTCCAAGATAACCCAGATATAAATCCAGCAATCCGAGGCCTTACTCTCATATAGCTGAGCCCCATCGATAGAGAAATGAAGGACTGTTGTATCAGATGTGATCTGTCCATTTTGATATGCTACCATGAGGTCCTCGCCCGCATAGACATCATCATAGACATCAATGCTGCCAGTACGTGTCATTTCCTCCAAAATCTCCTGCATACGACGATCTCGATGGAGCATCTTCTCAGCCATTTCGGGCATGCGCCGACGGGCCTGGATCTGTGGACCAACAGGAATCGTGTGAAACTCCCGACGCGGCACCTTCTTCCCTTTTCCGCGTGTCTTGTGCTGATCATAGCGAGGCTCGCCACATGTTGGGCATGTTTCGAGTGCAGCAAAAGGGCCTGTGAATGCCAGACAGGTGTTGACACACATTTCATGAATGATGGGAACCACACCACTAAGTTCAGCTATGCGACGTTTGATTTGGTCATATGACAGCAACTGCATCCCGGACAATCCAGCATCGGGGAAGCATGCCGCGAAGAGGGAGAATCCGGCACGGATACGATTGTAAGACTCTTGAGAGGAGTTGCTCAAGGCTAAAAAAATGCAGATAGAAAAACGCAGGACAGGGTCGCTGACGTCGGGAGCCTCACGCGGAGGATTGCGCAAGCGTTCTAGGGCATCGGCCGGCAGGTTGTCTTGCGCGAGTGATGCATCCCGCAGAAGTCGTATGAACTCTTGAGCCGTGCTTATGTCCTGAATTTGTGATGGGACATCATCGGGAAGAGGCTCAAGCACATCAGGATGTAGCATGGAGCGGGGAAATGAGGAGGGCTGAGACGGCAGGACATCGTCTTCGGAGGTGTCCTCGAGCTCTTCAAGACTGCCTGGCTCAGGGGTGTCATCTTCGTCCACGGGAGGTGGTGGGACCGGACCTGCACCTGGAGTAGTGGAAAGTTGTTCTGGAAGAGGCAGCATCAACAACTACCGAACATAGGAAGATAGCACGGTGAGCCACGAACCGAGCGAAGAAATGCCCGTATTCGGGTTGTCTTCTAGCTCTTGAAGCGATAAGGTCGGCGAAGGTGGAGGAGTGGCCACCATCGCAGAGTCCAGGTCCATAGAGGGAGGGGTGACAGCCTGCCCAGAGGCGCATGCACTTGACGGAGAACTGACACGGGCAGCATTCTGATTTGGGATCTCCGCGGCAGACTGGGCAATTGGAGTTGTTGGAGGAGATGATATGGTGAGCGTAGCACTGCCAGGTGTTTCGGACTGTATCCAGAACGAGATAAGTCAGGTAAATGGCCGAGCGAAATCTAAAGACCATTTCTAACTTACTTGAACGAGCGGAACTAGGCGCGGTTGCTTCGCGTTGCTCGAAGCTTCCAAAGACGACCCCCCTTCTCCACCCGAAGCAGAAGCAGAACGGTCATGCTTTCGCGTACTGGTAGAATTCGACTGGGGCACGAAAGATGGCAGGGACTTGATATCGTTGCGATGTTGAGCGTGCCGGTACCACTTGCGAAGCGGGACGAGAGTGTCCTGTCCCTTGCAAACTTCCCGACAGTTACAAACTCGTAGCTCCTCTGACATTGTCGGTTCGAAGAGAGGACGGAGCAGGCTAAGGTCATACAAGACGTTTACGAGCAGATGTGGATATGCACAAAGACGAAGTCGAATTTCAGTGGACTTGCCATCTTCAGGCAGGATTCAGTCGTGGCCACGGTGCTCGAACGGCCCGGGCTGTCGCCGCGACGATATTACTCAGTCTCCAAGTTGAATACTACTCGATCTGACCATACTCAGATATCACCAGATTCTATCCGCTTTCGCTCGATCTCGCTCGATCCCTCTCGATTTCGCTCGACGGACTTTTCACTGGGGCTGAGGTCGCCCGGGCCCGCGGGTCACAAATTAGACTCCCACGACTCGTTCGACCGTGATCACGCTGGCGGACGTCGTGACGCTCTTCCTCGCATCTCCTTCCTTCCTTCCTGCAAAGAAGTTCCGGGCTCAACTGCAGGGTACGCGCGCCTTCTCAGATCTCAGGCTGCAGGTGGTGTTCGGCATATCCATGAAGCTCGTTGGTCATATGGGTGGCGACGTGCGTCAGTTTGTGCTGTCCATGAACATCGCTAACTTGGATTTCGGCCGTTGACAGTAATGAGTTCTTGTGTAGACTAACTCACCATGCGCGACGGCTCATGAGGAATGCTGGGAAAGCCCATCGCAGCACTCCCTGAGAAGGAGAGCTAATTGGGACAGTTTTCGTGGTAAGTAAGATCTTGAAGTGGGTCGGCTCATGCAAAATGTAAACAGCTTATCCAACGACTCTGCCACGACTTGCGCTTTGACGCGTCCACGTATGTGATGCTGAAGTTCTACTGCACAATGGCCATTTCCAGGTGAATTCTCTCAGTTTTTCCTCGCATAAGCTTCGTCCATGCATTGTTGGTTAATCACTCCAGGACACGACATGTTGATTGCACGGACTGAACATTATGTGGACCCTACGGCGCAAGGTCACATCTCAGGGCTCGTGAGTCATTGACATCGCATGGCCGAAGCTCACTGCGAAGCTCCTCTATCGAGGCGCTGGAAGCAATCCTTGTAGCACTCCGTTCGGAACCGTGGCCAGAAATTGCACCAAGAAAGGTCATCTGCTCCCGCTTGTCGTTTCAAATCTCTCGCGCAGACTTCTTCAACCGACTTAGTACTCAGCATCACAAAGCGGTTCAAAGACACACCGTCGGCTTCGATCGCACGACAGAGTGGCTTGTCCCCTTCCTCCTTCAGTGATGAGCAGCGAGCTTCCATTGGTTCCTGTCTGTTCCTATGCCTTCCTTCGGTCAGGTGTCTTCCTTTTGGTATAACGCCGGCTCTATCTTATCAGATAAAACACTGACGCCGTCAGTAAGCCTGACATCGAAGAATTGGGTGTCCTCATCGTTCTCCCACCAGCGCTGCAATCCACCTGCACGTTTCGACTGGTCGTCCGTCGTTCCCCGAGTCCAATATCCGCGATTGGTGATGCGGATCTTGCACTGGGATACGATGATCTTTTCGTGAAGTTTGTCTTGCCATGAGAACATCGACAGCCGGCACGGGCATTCCGCTGGGTCAGACTTCACCCAAGAAACCACCTAATCTTGCATTCAGTTGCGTAAACAGTGGTATTACTTCATGGTGATACCTAAACATCAGCCCATAGGTGTCCATCAGAACAAGTGATCGCCCAGATTGTGAAGGCCTTTCGTCAACACAGGGACATACTTCTGCGTCCTACAGCCAAACCGCAAGTCCTGACCATCGATCTGACCCGGGTTGACGTGTACGGCTGGCCCTGAATTCTAGGAGTCCCGTACGTCTTACGAAATAGCAACACGTTTCGCGCGAACTAGGAAACGTTGTGATGGGAGATCCTTCCTTCTGACCCTTATGCAGGCGCGGACGCTTCACAGACATCTGCATGGAGATCTTATGATGCAGGTCACAAGCGCTCGTAGCGAACAGAAGCCTCTTCCGAAGTATAGTTTTGGCGGGCGCGCCTGTGATCCGGACCACGGTACCACGCCGCACATAAGTATAAATTCAGGCTCACGCGATTCGCTGCTTTAACTCAGTTCCCCCTGCTCCTCCAAGCACATCATGGCGATCACAGATCATGTCCTGGAGGCCATCAGCAAGTTGGACCTGGTCTCTGTTGCCGTCTTGATTCCAACCCTAGTTGTCCTCGTGCATGCCATCCCGTACTGGGTCGATCCGCATGGCTTGCGTCAGTATCCTGGACCGTGGTTGGCCAAGTACTCCGACCTCTGGCTAGCCAGGGTAGCAGCCCAAGGCAACCGCTCAGAGGTGGTACACGAACTGCACAAGCAGTATGGTACGTCGCTTCCCACAAGATGAGGATGTTTATGACGCGACTCACACGGCGTGTCAATGTCAGGTCCCTACGTCCGCATCGCGCCCAACCATCTCTCCGTTTCAGACCCCGCTGCACTGCAGGAGATCTACGCCCATGGCAGCGGCACAATGAAGTCGAACTTCTACGACGCATTCGTGTCCATCCAGCGCGGGCTATTCAACGTCCGCGACCGCGTCGTCCATGCCCGCAAGCGTAAGATCGTCTCACACATATTCTCCCAGAAGAGCGTTCTCGACTTCGAGCCGCATGTGAGAGAGTATGTGAAGATGCTCATACGTCAGTGGGATGGGCTTTTCGATTCGGCGGTCAAGGGCGGATCTGGCCCGGAGGGCGAGGGCTGGGAGGGAAGGGATGGAAAGCTTTGGTTGGATTGCTTGCCTTGTGAGTCTGATGATTCTTCTGCGCCCATCATGCAGAACGAAACTAATCCCAATGTAGGGTATAACTATCTCGCATTTGATATCATTGGTAAAGTACCCCGTTTCGTTCCTGCGCCGGTGGCCTTATGCCTTTTCGCCATACGCAGGTGACCTGGCGTTCGGAACCCCATTCGGCATGCTCACCGCCTGCAAGGACTACGCGCCCGTCGCGAAGTTCAGCGAAAAGGATGTCACCGTCAACGGACAGGTCGTCGGTCTCCCGGCCGTGCAGATCCTTAACGACCGCGGCGAGTACTCTGCATCGATGGGCGTGCTTCCGCCGTGGGTGCGCCCTTGGGTGAAGCGTTACATCCCGTGGTTTAGCCGCGGGTCAGATGCGGTCAAGAACCTGTCCGGCATTGCCGTGGCGGCTGTTTCGACGCGCTTGAAGGCACAGGCTGACAGGGTTGATTTGTTGAGTAAGCTGCAGGAGGGCAAGGATGACGAAGGTAAAGCCATGAGCATCGGCGAACTCACTGCCGAGGCGCTCACGCAGCTCATCGCGGGCAGCGACACAACGTCCAAGTACGTGTACGTTACTTCATGCCGCGTCGAAAACGTCTGAACTCCTGGCAGCACGTCCTGCGCCATTACGTATTACCTTGCGGCAAACCCGTCAGTCCAGACTAAGCTGCAAAAGGAGCTGGACGAAGTGCTCGGAAGCAACGACGACCCCGTATCCACTTTCAACGAGGTCAAGCGTCTCACCTATTTGGATGCCGTCATCAACGAGACCCTTCGTATCTACTCGACGTCTGGCATCGGTCTGCCGCGCGTGGCTCCTGCTGGGGGCATCACGATTCGTGGAAATGCATATCCGGAGGGTACGGTGCTGAGCACACCGACTTACACTATCCATAGGGACATCGCTGCGTGGGGCGAGGATTCCGATGTTTTCAGGCCTGAGAGATGGTTTGAAAGAGACCAGGATACGATGCAGAAGGCATTCAACCCTTTCTCATTTGGGCCACGGTATGTTGAACTTGGTGAAATTTTTCGTAAGATCTAACATGATTTGCAGCGCTTGTGTGGGACGCAATCTCGCGAGCATGGAGTTGCAGATCATCATTTCATCGATCCTCCGTCACTATGAGTTCGTCCTCGAGGAACCTCAGAAGCCGGTAAGCTATATCTTTCAATCCTCGACGAGCTCTGTGTATTGAAACTGCCTTCACAGCTCACCATCCGCGAAGGCTTCCTGAGAAAGCCCAGTGGGTGCAGGGTCGGTATCAGGAGGAGGAACCTCTGAGACAGCATCGCACTATTCATCGCTTTGTATGTCTGTTCACGACCTTATGATTTCTGTTACAACCGTTTCTGGATGTACAATCTCTGTATCTTGTAATTGTGAGCTCCGCGCTCTGCCCTATTCCGACCTCGCACGGCTGCAATGTGCAGTGTTGCGGCGCAGCAAGCCTGGTTTACGTCGTCCAATGCTACCAATGGAGATGTCGGTCGTGCACGCCAACAGGAAGACAGGGCAGTATCATCCCACGAGTGTGTGATCTGGCTTCCCAGCACGCCCCGCGTGGGCGCTCTTCCCCGCACCAATTAGTAATCGATCACCCCACCTTTCGACAAGCGGGTTACTGGTAGCGATCCAGGAGCAAACATTCCCAGAAAACACCGTGTCTGTCGCGCACCGCGCCATGCTCCCTGCGGTCAGGCCGCCATGTCTTCCAGCAGCATGTCGTCCAGCAGCAGCAGCACGCCCACAACCACTGACATGACCGGCGACCAGCCGTCGTTCTTCGCTACGGGCGCCTCCCCGCCTCTTATCATCGGCTTCATTGCGCTCGGCACATTTGCACTTGGGATCATCGCTATTTGCGGCTGGCGGCGCGTTACTGGCCGGACGCTGCTCACCCCGGAGACATTGCGCATCGTGCATCAGCGACGGCGGGTGCGAGGGGAGGACGAGGTTGGCGAGAAGCCTGAGCTGTTTGATTTGTGGGTCGAAGAGCCCAGCACGGGGGACACGAGATGGAGAGATATCATGGTGCGTGTCCAAGTCGTTGATGTCTGCTGCATAGCTTCAGTACGGTTGATGGTAGTTATGCTGATGGTCGCGCACAGCCCGTTTCGTCGATCGTCTATGACGAGGAGTCTATACCCGACACACCATCTTCAGATACTAAGTCACCGCAGCGAAACATCAACACCACGAAGGGACAACGGACAGACGGCGATAGGACCTCACAGGCACGTAGCAGCCTACAGGTCGCCGTCGTGCTCGCCATGCCCTCGCCCAACCGTGATCAATGGAAAAGTGATACCAAAGCGCCATCCAGCAGTGATGGCGAAGAATACCAGGAGGTTCCGCCCTATTCAATTGGATTGGTCAATATACCTTGGTCGGAGGATCTGGGGGTTGGAGGGAGTGACAAGCGAAAGCGAACTTGATGGGATATGTTAGAGTATGTTTGGAATATGGAGTGCACGACCTTATGATTGACCGATGGAGACTGTACAATTTCTGTACGAGTACTATACCGACCGTAATGAGCTTGTGTGCTGGTAGGAGATATCACAGTTTTGTGCTGGACGGACTCATAACGAGGCATCAATGCACCTCCCAATTTTCCAGAGAGCAACGTTCGCGGAAAAAGAAGAAAGGTGCGATACAAATGCCACACAAGTAGAGATTATACATATCTATATCGTAAGCCCCTATAGTACACCAGATATGTCAGAACATTACAGTGGTGTCCAAGATAGCAATCATGTGAACGAGGACAACGTGCGCACCAGAATATCATCATAGTATACAACCTTAGTCCGCTATGTGATCCATCCCATCATGAGTCGTTACAAGGTATCATAGCCCCGCGTGGCCGCGGAACGGCGTATGGTACGTTCCAACAGCGTGTTCTCCCGACTGCGACCATGGTCGCGACGATGTGTCCGACGCCATAGAGAACCGTGCTTCTTTCGATGGATGGCGATCCGGCGAGGGCATGGCGACGAGGAAGGAAACATGCACGGCATCGACGGACACAGGAGGTGCATCGTCGTCGGACGCGTCATGGCCCCTGTCGCTACGTGGAGACAGTGCATGTGAGAACCAGCTGCGATGCTTGCGTTCTGGAGGCTCAGTGTGCGAGGCCTGCGATGGCGAGCGCTCGACACTGACGGCTATCGGCTGCAGAGATGCACAGAACTCGATCAATGAAGGTGCCTGGAAGAAGCGCCGATGCAGCTCACCTGCAGCGTGGCCCACTCGCCCTTGCCTCCAACCTTTTCGTCCGCTGCCCAGACCTCGTACATAGGCGGCGGGCCGCCGCGGAAAAGGGATGCAGTCTCTTCGGTATAGCGCTCGATGCCGACCATGTCCCCGTACCGTCGCTGACGTATGCGATGCCACAGGAACCCACCGACGAGGAATACGGCGAGTACGATTACGACGACTACAATGAAACCGAAAAGCATGACGCTTGTGGAGTTGCGGCCGTTATTATTGCTGTCATTCGGGTTGATAGAAGGTGATGGTGACTCGGTAGGAAAGTCCGAGCTCGTGGTGGACATGACGGATGTGAGGAGAGTACCAAGCGCGCCAAGCGGTGCGTGGGGCCTCAGTAGTAAGTATCAACGTCGTGATCGTGTCTCTGAGAACAGCGAAGGGCTGTGTGAGATATCGTCGTGTTTGTTGTCGCAGAGCGCACTGCGGAAGCCGTAGTGCTTATGATGGTGAACACATCCCCGCAAAAGCCTAAAGCACTGTTGCGGGTGTTTCGGTCATGGTCACGTGCACTCAGTAGGATCCGGTTTTTTCCTTTTGCTTCCGGTGACTGGCAGTGGTTGCGAGAACGGCTGCATTCGATCTGCTGGATTCGAGGGTCGCAGTGAGCAAGCCGACCATGGTGGAATCGGGGTTACCAGGGCAGGAGGACAGATACCTCCATGCGCTTGCAGTTCTCACACTCGCGTCAAAACATATGGATACAACAGTGTCTTACAAGATCGTATAGCTGGAGCAATTATCGCTCAATGTTCACCATGTCATGTCTAAAAACGGCTCGTCAATGGGAATACACAGAAGTTCGTTTTAACCACTCACCGGCCGCACGCTTCCCTTTCCTCACCTCATTCATGAGGCCTGCTATATGTCGTTCAAGCATATCGACGTATGGTTTTAGAGATGTCTTGTCCAGGTCTACCCCGTGGTCAACACTCAGCAACCCGTCTCATTACTACCATGAGGGACATGGACGTACCAGCGTGCTCCTCTGTTGTTGATTCTGATGATGCCGTGGCGTCCAGCTCGCGTAGGAGTTGCGTTACCGTAGGTACCTTTTGCGGGTCAAATTCGTCGACTCTGTCAGGGTCGACTGGAACGCAGACGCGTCCTGTCTTGGGATGCACACAGAACGGTGCTTTGAGCAAATGGTTTCGGTGCTTCGTGACTTCAGCATCCAGTCGCGGGTACGTATACTGGAGAATTATGTCCTCCATCGCGGCCTTCATCGCGTTCTAATGTGAAGTCAGACATGCAGTTCAATCACGGGCTGTATAAAGGCACTCGCTCGCTCTGGGCTCTTCTTGGGGAGCTTTGAGACTTCTGCCTTCAGATCGTCCCATTTGGCCTCCGAAGGGCGATCCTCGTCGTTGTTCCACTTTCTCCTCAGCGTGGTCGCTACGGTCTTGTCCGGGATGAGTTTGAGTAGCTCTTCCCAACCCTCGTCGGATTTAAAGCAATCCTGATCGGAAAGAATCAAGTCACTGAAGGTCTCGACCAACAAATCGAGCGCGGCCCTGTACGTCCGATATTAGCTAACGCTTCAGTCCAGACAACAAACGTACTTTACTGAAGGTGGCAACGCCGGGTCCTTCGTGCCCACCCTCACATTCACCTTCTTGTGCATGTCCTTCCCACCCTGTATGACAGTCAAATAATTCGCGACAGCCCGCCGCTGCTCGTCCGTTAGCTCCATCGCCTCCTGGTCCGATACCCATAAATGTATGCCTCGCCGGCCTGAGTAGACCCACAGCAAGAAGTTGTACCCGAACTGGTCACGAATGGCACTGTCGAGAACGTGTACTGCGGCGGCAATGAAGCCCCAGCAGCGTTTACAGACGTCTGCGCCAGAACAGCATGTGCGGATAGAGTCGTAGTCTGTCATATCGATATCGAATACTAGCTCGCGCTGCAGAGGATGGAAAGCGCCAGGCCGTATCGATTTCCTATCTCGTGGCTATAGTGCGTATAAACAGCTTATATCAGGCAAATGAGATCGTGATATGATGGGCGAGGACGTACACGAGCTGTATATACCGGGCCAATCTCGAAACGCGTGGGGTTGTACGCGCATGTCTGCTTCTTGAACTCTTCAGCAGTCGTGAACGAGTTGTATCGCAGGTACACGTCAGATTGTAGTGTGAAGGCAATCTCGCGATTGGTAAACAGTCGCGTTGGGGTATGTTCGTGATTGAGCCATTTGAAGATGGACTTGAATGGGTAGAGGCGGCGGTAGAAGGCCAGCATAACCTCTGGGGACGACGGGTCGAGTTCTTCCACCTCCATTGCAGCCATGACTACTGTTATATCTGATGAAGAGCAGCCAAAGGGACACAAGGCAGAAAGGCAGGAAGGAAGCGCGTGTAGTGGTGAGAATCCGAAAAACGCGACACGTTCCATCGTGGGTGCGCGGTAAGCGGAGTTGACGCGTCTGTGGCTGAAAACGCGCCCACTCTGCTGAGTCCTGCGCAAATTCCGGCGCGAAGCTTGACTTGAAGCCCAGTGACGAACACAGTATGCAAAGACTTGTGTCCATATATTTGCTTCAAAAAGCTCCACGGCAGGCACAGAGTTTTAATATATTCAAAAGGACATCCAGTAGCAATACAGTAGTCCGCATCAATCTACTATTGTCGATACTCCACCAAGTCCGCATCCTATAGCTACGGCCGCGACGCGTCGTCTCTAATTGCCAGTCAAGAATTCACTCACGACGGTTAAATATCTATCCCTCTCCTCTCCGAAGAACGACATGTGAGCACCCTTGGCTAACTTAACCCACTTCACCTTCGGAATGCGCTCGAAGAATGGCAGTACGCATTCGTCTTGCGCCTGATCGTACACGCCATTCGTGATGAGTGTGGTATACTTTATGGTATGCAGTTTGTCGAGGATGGTCCAGCTTTTCAACGATCCATTTGTAGCGAACTCGCACGTCCCAAACCTGTATTTTCACCAACATTAGCTTGACAAAAGATGGATCCGAAAGGCGCGAGGCCTACATTGTGGCATACACTGTCGGATCCTCTTCTTGGGCCGCGAAGGACGCGAGCAATTCGGTAGGCCACGGATCAACTCTGCACATATACTTGCTCGCGAAGACCTGCAGGCTATCTTTATATTCCTGTGCATCCGTTGTTGCCTCTCTCTCATGTCGCCTTATCATCTCCCTCATTTCCTGTGGTTCTCTATCTAGCAGCCTGTTCGAGGACGCCTCCCACAGCGCAACTGACGCAAGGCTGCTGGACAGGACGAGATGCTGCAACCCGCGCGGCTGACGGTTAATCGCATACTCTGCAGCAAGCATGCCGCCCCATGAATGTCCGAGGAGATCGAAGTTGTCGGCGATGCCCAGACTATTCAAAACGTTATCAAGCTCCTGGACGAAGAGGTCGACAGTCCAGAATTCTTTGGGCTTGTCGCGGAGGTGGGTAGATTTGCCGATGCCGATTTGGTCGTAGAAAACGATGGGGATGCCTCTCGAGCTGAAGAGCTCGGTGTGTGGGAGCATGTAATCGTGGCTCAGGCCTGGACCACCGTGAAGAACAACAAGAGGTCGAATGCCTGATTTCAGGTCTCCTATGGTTTTGTACCACGTCTGGAACGTTTGTCCATCGTATGGAAAGTCGATGTACCCTGTGCTCTCGGACATGGTGGCAGGGAGAGGATATCGCGGCGACCAACGAGTGGTCTTAAATGCTATCGATTGATCTCAGTGATGACAGATATGGAAGCTACGAAAACACGCCATGACGCAGTCAGCGCTTCAAGTGATAATTGATATATGAGACTTACCCATGGAGGCTTGTGATCGACGTTAGAAGTGCCGTGAAGGGCCAAAAGTCGGCGGACTTCATGGCTTGCAGGTGGGGTTTTAAATCGGAGAACGAGCTCGGTCTCCGGTGCAGTGCCCATGCCAAAGACAGTGCTATCCTGTGGGCAGCCAGTGGGTGTGGCTGAATATAAAGAAGCTGCGGCGCACTTGTGATCCGCTCGGATGGCGACAAGGTCAGAGATTGAAGATTCGAAGTGAAGAATCCGCGGTGCACTCATGCCCGGACCGTGACAGCTGGACACGATCGCCCTCAACATTATTACACCTCTCGGACACGAGTCGAAAGGGGGCTAATCACATGAGAGCCGAGAAGATGCAGTATTTGAAGGGGGGTTAAACGCCTGGTAAATGTCAGCTGCTCTCGCTGGCCACATAAAAATGGTGACAATATTGTTCTTGCTCGAAGCCGTCTTGAAGATAGATCCTCCAACTTATTTAAGTTACCTGACCGAGATTGCCCACACCAACCGCAAAGTCGGGCAACTTCAAGATACCAAGTTATCTTGAAAAGCTCTATATAGCGAGATAAGTAGAGAATGGGGTCGTGATTCGATGGATAGGAATGATGATACAAGCAGGATTGCAGTTGGGGAGGTTCGGTCTGCCAGTCTGTCCGTGGGAAACTGCGCCCGCGGAGTTTCCAACGCTTTGAGACTTTTGAAACGAGCAGTTGATGACATCCCATGGCAACTTGACGAGCAAATCCACACCATCTTGCAAGTTTCTCGCATGCACAGGCCTCGTATCAAAGATCGCCATAATCTGCAAGTTATTTGTCTCAGGCAGGTCTCTCCATGGACCACAAGCCTTCGGGACCTGGCGCCTGACGCAGCGTGGTTACCACATATGCCATATCAGGCTCGTACAGGCTGACCTACTGAATGTCGGTTTTCAGCCGACGAGAACAGAAATATCTACTGCGTATGCGTCGAGCAGATGGTGTGAACCCTTTGCTAGAACTGTCTTGGCCAGCTCAGATTGTGTGTCATGCATGGATGGATACCCACGGAACCAGGTGCGACCATGTGCATGCTATCATCCGACACGCCCTGCGCTACTGATTTGTAAATCCATTCCTTGGAATGAACCTGTCTCATATGGTCGCCTCTGAGGAATCTTCAGGATCCCGCTATCTCCTACTTGGCCTGATCCCCTGTGGTTCTGCGTCGCTTGCAGTTCCCCTTCTGATCCACCGTCCAGGAGGCCCATCATGATGGGCATATAATCGTTATTTTATATAGACTCTTTTTGGAGTCTGGCCTTCTTATCAACTCCCCAACAAGATGAGAGCAGCTCTAAGCGCTAATTTCTTCGTCGTGCTTGCGAGCGCGTTCCAGGTGCGCGCGGCCGATCCCTGCGCAGCCATCGCTGGCAAGGAATGGGTTTCACCTCAGCAAGTCAGAGCGTGTTATACATCCTTCAAAGTCGATCCTGTCGTCAAAGCCAATGTGAGCTATCGCATGCCTTCGTCCACGGTGTGAATGACACGTTTGTCTTCAGATAATCGAAGTTGTGAATAAAACCCTGGCTTTTCATACCAACCTCAATTATCAGATTCGAGCGCCCGAACCGTTCACGCGAGATGTTCATGAGAACGTGATCGCGGATTTGGCGCGCATCAGTTCGCAGAATTATGCTTCTGAGCTCGATCTCCACGTTGATTTGTCCAGGACGCTCAAACGACTGAATGATGGTCATTGCGTCTACATCAATGACTGCTTTGATTGTAAGATCCCATTCGTTACAGCACATTGATCATTAATTTAAGATTCCCATCCAGCGACGTTTCTTACGTTCATTCCGATGCCTCTCGTCCTGCTGACAGAGTCCAGTGGTCAACAAAACGTGCATATCGCCCCCGAAGCTTTCCAAGTCGCGACGGCTGCGTTCGGGGATGAAATCTCCTTCTGGCAGGATGCTCTTCCTGGAAAATTGAAGGGCCAATTGGCGTCTGTATGTGCACTAGCTGTCAATAGTGAAACCCATGCTCATTTCGGACGCTATACTCCTAGCTGTCCGGTGCCAAAGTTCTCAAAATCAATGACCAAGATCCCTTTGTTGCTGTGAATGCTAATGCTGCCATCACGGGGAGCTTCGAGAGTTTTGGAACACGTCAGAACAGGTACAGTGTAAAATTTTCCAGTTCATGCTCGCACTTGTATCGATCGTTTCATAGTTTCTTCGCGAGCTATCAACGTACATCGACGGCCTGGAACTATGTTTTCGGAAATTTCGCACAACAGTCTTTACCTCTCATCGATCAGGTCATTCTGGAGATCCAGCGAGTTAATAGCAGCGCTATCGATACGGTAGTAGTATGTCGATGCAAGCCGTCCACCGGGATACCTGACTCTGACCTCATCGTCATCATTAGCTTCCGTACAGGTCGCAGCTCGGTGCTTCCACGAAGAATTTTACCGATGGCCCGTCCTTTCATGCGAACAATTGCGTGGCCGTCAGCGGAACGAATGGGGTCGACCTCTATGCAAGTCCCTCCGCGGAGGCCGCTGCGGCGCAAGCGTCCAGCCCTGACCGCCCCCTCGCGAAATTCCAGCAACAGCCACGAGTCGACCCGGCGGATGCCCGCGCGCACCCTATTGACGTCCTCCTAGACGACCGACCCCTGCCTGATGCAGTTCTTCCGCCCACTCTGCAGCCGCCGGGCATCGCACTTCCAGGCAGCAGCAGCGTTGCGCAATTTTTCCTGCTGCCGGATAATGTTACTGGCGTTTTCGCGCTCGGCAGCTTTTCGGACGCTCGTCTTGATCCTTTCATGCAAAACATGTTGACGGGATTGCAGAATCTGAAAGCAGCCGGGGCTACCCAATTGATTGTGGATGTCGTGAGTACCCTGAAAATCCTGTAAGTTGCCCTCGTACTCACATTGAGTCTCTCGTAAGACGAACAACGGTGGCGGTATGTCTTCATCGTTCCATTCACAAATGGTTATTGATTTTCCCGCAGGTTTTATCTGTGCCGCACATGTATGCCCTACTTTGAAACTATGATGCAATGCGCTGACCAAGTAATTCGCTTCACTCAGTGGCTTCATCGCATCGTGAGTCATCGTGCTTCTCCCGAATTTTAGGCTGGCGCTGAGACGATTGCAGATTGTTGGTCCGAAACCTAGTTCTGTGCCACAGGCAGGTCTGGACACGAAGGCCCGCGCAGGGCCTCTTGCCCAGCTTATCGTCAATGCCATCGTCGCGGGGGCAGATCCCGACAGCCTTCTCATGTACAACCCTGACCAGTGGCGGTTTGCCAACAACACGCCCTTCCCCGACGATTTCGATTGGCTGGCCGACCCAGTTCACAGCGTTATCAACGGGGTTCCGGATGCTTTCAGCTTGAGGTTCGTCGCTAACACGTTCCGCCTCTGCTGCAAGCGTCGTGGGTACGACGGCGCAGATAGGCGCATCTGGTTCTTTCTGACGTCACTGACGCACTGTGCAAGGAAGACTCGGCCAAGAATGCCAGCCGTTCGGTATCAGTCCCCCTCAAGAAGCGTTGTTTGATCCAAAGAACGTAGCGATCGTGTCCAATGGGAGGTGAGCAGCGGGCCTGTGATTATGCGCCCACATCGCTCATTCGTCGAGCGAACCTAGATGTGCGAGTTCTTGTTCCTTGTTCAGTGTATGTCTATTCTTGCGCTTTGCTGCGTGTTGCCGCCTCTTATCGCCCGGTCTAGATCACAATGGCCAAGGAAGAAGGCGCAAAAACCGTGGTGGTCTGCGGCAAGCAAGATGTGCAGCAGGAATATTGCGGGACGGTGGGTGGCCAGTCGAGCGACTTCTCTACTATGGATACAGAGATTAAGGCAAGTGATCTTCTCAGCTCAGGGGTTTTCCTCACGGCATGTCCATCCCAAGACGTACTAATGATCACATCGCAGAGCACGAAGCTGAAGAACAATACCCTGGCGCCCCCCGACTTGTAAGTGCGCTCTTTGCCCACGTATGACGGAGGCAGGCGTGCGGACCGGTGCCACGAACGATCGCCTCATTTCTGCCTCTATCTGATCAGAGAACAGAATGCTGACCCTTCTTCGTTATCCTTTCAGCGTGACCAATAGCGTCCAGGGCATCACCTGGCGACTCGCCTTCGGCGTCGAGAACATGCAGCAGCCAGAAGGTGCGTTGCGCCGCCAGCCGGCGCCTGGGCGGACACGTCCCCTGGCCATTCATATTCTGAGTTTGCGGGCACCCACACTGACGACCGATTTAGAGTGGCAGGATCACCCTGCCGATGTGAATCTGCCGCTGACGCCCGAGATGTGAGTGCCGTATCTCGCCCGCGTCCCTGACACTATGTCATCCCCTCCCCCTTCGCGCCGTATCGTCATCCACATACACCTGCACGTCTTCATCTGCCGGCACGCCTCGTGCTCGTTTCGGGCTTTCTCAAATTCTGGCGTCTGATAACCGTGTACTGACGAAAATTGCACACAGCGTCAACAATCCCAACGCCATCTGGCAGGAGGTCGTCAAGGTTGTGTTCAACGCGTAGACCCCGTGGTGCGCCTCTGCCTCGTGTTCTTCGTTCCGCGATACGAGATGCAGGGCCCCATGTACATATACGGCTGCAAAGCGACACTGTGACCTCTCCGTCGTACGAATCGAGCATAGGGTGGCCCCGCACGCGCCGCCGTGGGAGCTCGCACCCCCTCTGCAGGCGCCGTGCGACTGCTGACCGCCGGCCAAGGCTTCTGCTGTTGAAATTCCGGAACGCTATCAATAACGCACGGCCTGGGTGCAGGCTCGCGTCGCGGACGCACGTCATGGCGGACGATGTAGCCTGTTTCGACGCTCGTCATAGATACGGTGCGCTGCGCTGCACGTCGCCTTCGGCTTCGCGCTGGGAACCGCGCGCTACCCCCGCAGGGCACGCGGCACTCAGCTAGGCTCAATGCGTCGCCTTCGCGAAGCGATGCAGCATGCATGTGGTCGCGTTCTGCGATGGGGGCGGGGTGGATGGGAGCTGGGGGAGAGCCTCCACCGTGCACCACCCGGCCTCCGACGCACGCACGCACCGAAGGAGTGCCCCACCGCAGCTGCTCAGCCTGGCTTGTTTAGCCGCACCCGACTCCGCGACACGCCTCGCATCGAGAAGCTTCAGGCAGCCGTGTGCCCTCATCCACCGCGAAGGCGCGCCTGCCACGGTCCCCCACCTGCCCATCGCAGCGCGCGCACACGACGATCCGCGCGTGCGTCCCTGCGAGGCAGGCGGACGTCGTCATACCTCCGTCTGATCAAGGTTTGTCCGCGCACGATCATGCGTATGCTTCGCGGGGCACCCAATCGCCCCAGGCACGCCGCATCGCAGAACGCGAAGCACAGATCGAAGCACCGCGCTGCGTCATCGCGCACATGCGTTTTCATCTGCGCTCGCAAGCTTCAAGCGCAAGCTCGCAGGCGTCTGGCCCAGGCGCGTCCGCCTGTGAATGCGCGCGAGATAGAGATTCGCTGTTCGTATCGATAGGCCTGCTGCTTCGTCCCGCGCAGCCTACCCTGTCCCCACGCAAACGCAGGAATGTCGGCGGCGCATGCCCTCCGTAGAGTGGCCCATGGTGCTTCTTCCGCACGGCCGCACCAGCGACATCCACCTGCCCTTCGCAGCGAGCCATGCAATAGCGGACCGCAGGAATGTCGGTGCCCTCCCGAACAGAGCGGCCTGGGCTGCATCGTGCCCTCCCCACGCACCGCAGGAACATCGGCCCTCTCTTGTCCCTTTGCCCATCGATGTGGCCCGGCGCAACTCAGAAGGCTACTTTGCTCAGTTTAGCGCGAATGACGACGTGCGTAGCATGCGAAGAGGTGCATTGCGGTTCCTACGCTACAAAGGCCCCGACGGTGCACGGGAGCAGAAGGGGGCGCGGTACAAACGGTGCGATGACGTAGGCGGTGTGGGCGCGGGGCAGGGCGATAAGTAGCTAGGTGCGGTATGTGTACAACGCGAGGCCGACTCGGCGTCTATGATGCGGGCGGGGCGGGAGAGTCCAGTCTAGCGTGCACGGCGGGTATGGTAGGCAGGCAGAGATGAGAAAGGTGACACAGCGAACCAATAAACAATAGAATGGAATGAAACGGGCTCCCAGAGGCGTATACTATACTACAAGTCCGTCCGTCGTAAAAAGAGAGGGCGCGCGGGGGCACGCTTATGCCGAGCCGGGCCCGACCATGACCTTGAGCACCATGTGCCCGGCTTCGTCCGCGCGGCGCGCAAGCAGCTCGAACGCGCGATCCGTCTCCGCGAGCGGGAAACGGTGCGTGATGAGGTGCTGGACGTTCGCGAGCGTCCCCGAGGAGAGCAGCGCGAGCGCCGCGGGGTAGGTGTTTGCGTAGCGGAAGCTGCCCTGGATGTCGACCTCGCGCAGTGCCGCGGCGGACAGCGGGAGCGTCGTGTTGCGCGTGCCCATGCCGATAAGCATGACTTTGCCGCCGGTGATTGCGGTCTGTAGGAAGGAACGTCAGCCTGGCTCGATGCGAGAGGAGATAGAGAGGGCTTACGTGGATGGCCATCTGGATGCACGGCTCGGCGCCGGTGCACTCGAAGACGACGTCGAAGCCGTCGGCCTCGTCGAAGACCTTGAGCACGCGTTGCGCATTCTCCTGCGCGCGGCGCAGCTGGTCCTCGGGGGTCTTCGCCTTGGCGGCGGCGGGCAGGCAGAACACGTCGTCGGCGAAGCCGTTGTTCTTGGCGAACGCGAGGCGCGCCTGGTTGATGTCGATGGCGACGACGCGGGCCGCGCCCTGGGATTTTGCGAGTGCACATGCGAGGAGGCCAATTGCGCCCGCGCCATAGACGAGGACGGTCTGGCCGGAGGAGAGGGCGGCGCGGCGGGATGCGTGGATGAGAACGGAGAGGGGCTCGGCAAGAGCGGCCTGCTCGAATGAGCAGTTGTCGGGAAGGCTGGAGGGCAGTGAGACGCAGGCGTGAGAGCGTGGAGCACGAGGCTTACGGGTGGAGGACGTGTGCAGGGTGGTTCATGCGTTCTTGGAGGGTGCCGTCCAGATGGGGATAGGTCTTCGCACTACTGGCGAAGCGGAGGTTCTTGCAAAGGTTGTAGCGACCTTTTGAGCAGTAGTCGCAATCATTGCACATGATGCCGGCCTCGATGGCGACGCGCTGGCCGACAACAAGGTTCTTGACACCTGGGCCGACGGCGGTGATGATGCCAGCCGCTTCATGGCCAAGGACGAGGGGGGCTTGGAGGGCAAAATCGCCGTTCCTGCCGTGAAGATAGTAATGAACTAGGTGGATAAGGTAAGACAGGGCTCGCACGACGAAGCTCGAAGACACGTACGGTCACTTCCACAGAGACCTGTGGACATGACAGCGACCTGGGCATGGCCCTTCTGTGGTGGCCAGAGGGTGCGCTCCTGGTACTTGAGGTCCTTGGGACCGTTGAGGACGGCAGCGTGCTGTGTGGCGAGAGCGACGGGAGACATTGTGAGGATAAGCTATGCGGGGTGGGGAGGGATAAAAAAACGGGCATGGTATGTTTCGTTTAAGAGCTGGAGGACTTAGTCTCGTGAGGAAATGTTCTTCGACCAGAAAACGATGCACTCTCTTTCGGTCCGAACTACCGGTCCCCGCACGATCTACCCGTGACTGCCAAATCTAGATCTCTCGGCTTCTCCCACTTCCTCCGGTCCGACAACCGGTTCCCCGCATTAATTCGACTATGCCCGTCCTCGATAAAACCCCTCGTCGTCGTTGTCCAGCATGTACAGACTACGACGTCACCGTTCGGATCTATCACAGCACACGCTTCTTCGCCATGGATCCTACTCCCCCCGTCCCCGCTCCTAAATTGTTCGATTTGACCGGCCAGAATGTCCTGATCACCGGTGCAACCAGAGGTAAGCTTCTGACCTTTCATGACCCAAAGGAGTCTTCCGTCGATGTGACTCTAATACCTTCCTCTCCAAGGGATTGGGGCTGCATGCGCCATGGCTTTGGCCGAGGCTGGCGCCTCTGTCTGCCTGATCATCCGTAATCCACCCGCAAACGCGCAACCCAACCTGGAAACAGTCAATTCCATTCGGGCTAAGGGGCACACGGCCCAATACATCTTCTGCGATTTGGGAGATCTCGAAGCCGTGAAGGGCATCTTCCAGCACGCCCTTGACGCTATGGGAGGCCAAATCCACGTCCTTGTCAACTGCGCTGGTATTCAACGGCGATCCCCGAGCGTCGACTTTTCCGAAGAGGATTGGGACGATGTACGTGTCCCCCTCCCACCACACGCGACCAGCCGTTATCTGCTGGTCCGGCCTGCCTATCTCCTAAATGCAGCATCTCGCGCGTCTCTTTTGCCTGCGTCTCGTTCCTTGCCGGTTGACACGCTCACTCATCTCCTGCGTTTCCTTCCCCGCTGCAGGTCCTGAACATCAACCTCAAATCGGTATGGCTGCTTTCCCAAGCAGCTGGGCGGCACATGGTACCGCTCCGACGGGGCAAGATAATCAACTTCTGCTCGCTGCTCACGTTCCAAGGCGGGCTCACCGTGCCTGCGTACGCCGCCGCAAAGGGCGCCCTCGGCCAGCTCACCAAGGCCCTCAGCAACGAATGGAGCCAGCACAACGTGCAAGTGAACGGCATCGTCCCTGGCTACATCGCGACAGACATGTACGTGACCCCCTGATCGCCCCCGTCCGCTGCAGCGCCAGTCTGTCCCACCGTGCTCTAAATTTTCTTCTTCCTTTTCTTCTTCCTTCTCGTTTCGGACTCCGCGATGCATGCGGGCCGGAGCCCCGCGCCTGGCCGCATCTTATCGCCCGCGCACTAGGGCGCGAGTCGTTCCCCTCCTTACGCACGCTTCTCGCGCACCCACTGCAGATGACCCGCGCACTGCTGACGCGCACGTTGCCTTCGCCAGGAACGAGAAGCTGCTCGCGGACCCGGTCCGCCTGCGCCAGATCTCTGAGCGCATTCCCGCGGGGCGATGGGGCGTGCCCGCCGACTTTGCGGGCCCCGTCGTGTTTCTGGCCGGCGCCGCGAGCACGTACGTGTGCGGCGAGCTGCTCGTCGTGGACGGGGTGAGTTTCTTCTACCTCTTTTCCTGCATGTGCTCGCAGCTGACAGCTTCGGCTCCAGGGGTGGCTCGGGCGGTAGGCGCCCCGCGGTGCAGGACATTGAAGGGGACAAGGCAAATACAAATGGGAAGGGAAAGGGCAGTGCTTCTAGCTGTAACAGTATTGTATCGTGTGGTGGGCCCAGGCTCTCAATAACGCACGACTGCGTCTCTTGCGCACGGTGGGACTTATCGCGGTATCACTCGATGCACGAAGCCCCGCGCCCGACGAAAACTCCGAGCCCCGCGCGGCCAATCATTAATTATACCCCCATGACGTCGTGCACAGGCAATGGACGCGTCCTTCCCGTCCCTGGCGCGACACGGCGTCCTGGCACGCCAAAAAAGGCGGTCCGAGACGATTCCTGGTGCACAAACGCCCTGGCGATCGCCCTGCGCCCACGCCATTCGGGGATCGGGCCACGCTGTGCGTAATGGCGCATCCAGCAGCGGGGTCTGCCGGCGCGAAGATGAAGACGGCAGTTCATTTGCTTCTGCGTCGCCTTCGTGCCCGGCGGTGTCGAAAGCGACAGCGAACCCAGGCGAATCTCGCGCCGGCGGGTGGGCCCCCGCAAGACGTAATGCGCACAGGCCCAGCGCGTGGGCTATCCGATCGCCCTGCGTTGCAGCGCGAATTGTTTTGGACGGCCGGTCTGCGAGCCCTTGAGCGAGCGGCGAATTCGTCGCAGACCCTGACCCCGCGCTCGGGTTCGCTTCGGGCCGGGGAGCCGTGACCCTAAGGGGCCTTGCCTGGCGATCTGGCGATCTTCATCCACGAGCATCACTGGGTGTTTGTTTTGCGCTGCAGATGCATCTTCATGAATTCATTAATGTGGGCCCAGGCCCGCGGCACGGGGCGGGCGAGCAGTTCATGCACGCCTGCCTCGAGGGACGCAGAACCGCGCATCCGCTGCCCGCCGCGGTCGGATCCCACGCGCGCAGGTCTTGTGAGCAGCCCCCGCGCGCGGCGTGTGGGCACCCTCTTGCGATATGCGCATGCGAAGGTTCAATGCAGCTGCATCGGCACGGGCTCCATTCGGCACGCTAATCGTATTGCTACTGTAGGGCAGCGGAACGTTCCCGCACCCGCATAGCTCGCGTCGATCCAGCCGCGTATGGCTGTCCGAGTTGCCGCCTGCGCACGGCGCAGAGAAGCCACAGCCTGCAGACATAAACATGTATCCAAATGAACGCGGGCCGAGCGCGCGAGCACGCTCGATGCAATGCACGCGCGGCGGGACTGCTGCTGGAATGTTGATGAAAAGCCGCCGCACGTCGTCATCGATGGATGTAGCCGCGAAACAAGCTCGATAATAGCCGGCGCCCCTGCGAGCGGTGGGTATTTTGCCGAGCTGGTACGGATCCGGTGCGTGGCCGGCCCGTGCGTGCAGAGGGAAAGACGCTGTGATCCAGGCCAGCGCGTGCGTCCTGTGATCGCTGCATCGGGGGCGTGCGTTCCGATGGAAGGCGCACGGCGCGAGGCTCGGAATGGAGATAGAGGTCCGAGCGGCACGTGTCGGAGGGGCCAAGGTGGGGCACGAATTGATGTTTCTGGGAGGCACGATCAGCCGCGCGGGTTCTGCAGGAATGCAGCACTGTGCAGAGAACAGCGGAGCACAGGCGAAGACGCGAAGGCGGCCGTTTAGAGTGCGGACAAGCGCGTGTCCGCGGCGGCAGGATCTCTGCAGCGCTGCACGGACCTCCGCTTCGTCGCGTACATGCAGAGGATGCGCCAGTGGTGCTCAGATTAGGACGCCGGCAGGCGTGGCCCTGATGCGAAGATGTCGCCTTGCTGCGTTCGGCGCCAAGCGACGACCCCAGAAAGCAAGAGCACGGTCATGTGCTGCGCACGCGCGTACGAATTACGTCCACGGGCAGCAGAGGATGCAGTCTGCGGCAAGATGACAGATCACCAGGCCACTTGGTAACTTACTTGCAATGAACGGAGTCTGCTCGCGCGCATCCGGGGGAAGCGGCGCGCACCTTCTGTCGGGCTCGCGTGGGCCCTGCTTTGCTGCAGAAGCCCGGATCTTTGCCACCGTGCATGGGATGCGCACTGAGAACAGAAGGCGGCCGGCGGGGCGCTGCGTGCGCGGGGACCTGGAGAGAACGCAGAAGAGCCGAAGGCGCGAAAATGCGCTTCGCAGCCGCCATCAAAGAACGTGAAGATCCCAAGGCGCCGCGCGTGATGCGCAATTTTCGGCCGCGGAGGACAGGCCTCTGGAGGGCGGTTGGGTGATTCGGGCCGTGCAATAGAGATACGGGATTGAGGTGCGAAGACGCGATAATGGGATCTGAAGCCAAGAAAGTGAGGTTCACGACTCGTGAGCTTGCTTGAGGCGCCGTTTGCAGAATTTTGTGAATGAAATTGATACAATCCAGACCACGCGTGATTCGCTCGGACATTGCAGTGGAAAACCGTAATTGACAGTCTTCATCGAGGGAGGCGGATACGGCATGGAAGGGACGCGTTCACTCCTGCGATCTGCGTACATTGCTACTGTATTTCTGGGCCTGACAACAGATTACAGCGATCTGGACTCACAGTTCGCGCGGAAGCTGGGGCTAGAGGCTGTGGAGCAAGCAGGCGGAGCGAAGCGTCGTAAATGAAAGATGCAGGGAGGACCTACAATGTGTCAGTGTGGATCCAGCGCTGCGGCTATTACTATAGCGGCTCCTTGGCAAGAAGATCCAGATACAAGTCGTTATCGTCGGGGCGCCTGCGGGGGCGGATAGAAGGGCACGAGAACGAACGTGGGCGTCCACCTACGAACATGCAGGATCGTCGATCCGGACTCTGTGAAGGCTAGCGCCAGAGTCGAGGACGTCCTCCGTTGTCGACGAACGCGCGTGGAGCTCGTAAATCGTCAACCTGTCTGTGGCGGACAGCGTGCCGTAAGAGACGACAAAGCTGCGTGCGATGCGGCCGTTCGTCATCGTAGCGCACAGCTGCTCATCGTCCGTCGAAGTCGTTATCGCATCCAACACGTGTCGTGGTCAGCAGCCATATTCCGATAACATCAGGCATCGCGCGCTGCGCGCATGATTCTGAAACACGAGGGACTTGACGGCGACTCGTAACGTTAGCGACTTACAGTTTCGGCGACGGGCTCTATCTGCTTGACAGGACGTCGCATCGGGATCATCGGCAAGCCCCACAAGGTTACATAGGTAAGGCCGTGGCGGTCGCGATTAAGAGGAAGTGAATCTAGATCTAACCATGAATCTAATCTATGTGCAAAAACAGGCAAGCACACAGGCCTGCATCGGGGCGAGCGCATGCGGGGCGGCGCTAAGGCGTCCACATCTTGCTCGTGACGAACTTGAGCAACTGCGCGTCGTTCATAGTGCGCATGTCCGTCAGACGGTCGACACCCTGGCTAGGGATTAGCATGTAAGAGAGAGCTGAAGAAAGGATGCGCACCTCCGCCTGCGCCTTGCGGATGACCCGTGTCGCGATAAAAGCGCTGATCTCCCGGATGCGCTCGAGGCGCGGGTAAATTAGGTCCAACGCGCGCTCCTCGGGCGTGAGCGAGTCGGCGAGGCCGAGCGACGCCGCTTCGACCATGCTGTCCGTCATGGATGCCGCGCGGCACAAGATCGCGCCGAGACCCATTCCTACGTGGCGTCAGACATACAGTGCAAAATGCATTCAGAATACGCACCTGGGAAGATGTACATGTTGTTTCCCTGCCCGGCGTAGAGTGTGCGGCCCTCGTATTCTATCTCTGGGAACGGCGAGCCCGACGCGAAGAGCACGCGGCCCTTTGTCCAGTTGACGGCGTCTTGGAACTCACATTCCGAGAGCCGCACGGGGTTCGAGAGCGGGAAGATGATGGGGCGCGGGTTGAGCGCGGCCATGAGCTCGACGACGTCTTGGTAAAAGGCGTTCTGGTCAAGCAAGGTGAGTTGGGTCAGGGAGAAGGATACCGGGAATAAAGCGGCGGACCTTCATGGTAGAGAGGCCGAGGAGCGCGGTGGGCTGGACGTAGTTCACGATTTCGGTGAGGTCAGTCATCGGCGGGCCGGTATAGTCACGGCGCGAGAAGACTGCATGCGCTCAGCGTCAGTCATTACCCTCCCTGACAATGTATCCCGACGAGCTCACTCTTCTTGTGCTCGGCAATGGTACCGCGCTCATTGTAGACCAGGCCCTGTGAGTCCACCAGCCAGATGCGCTCACGTGCCTCATCTTCCGAGAGGCCCTGCAGCTTGAAGAAACTCATAAGCTGCATGCCGACGCCGACGCCCGCGGATCCCGCTCCGAAGAAGAGAATGCGGTGATCCGAGAGCGGCCGTCCAGATGCAGCGGAAGAGAGCTTCGCGGCGTTGAGGAAGCCAGAGAGTACGACAGCACCGGTGCCCTGGATGTCGTCATTGAAGACGGGGTACCGGTGGCGGAAGGCTTCCAGGTATTTGAAAGCTTTCTCCGTGGAGAAGTCCTACGGTCGAGCCGCAGCCAATCAGATTGAAATGTTTGGATGGCAGGAACGCGAAGATGCTGACCTCGAACTGTACGAGCAGCTTCGGGAACTGCACAGACATCTCGTGCATGAACTCCTCCATGAACTCGGTCATCACTTCGTCAGAAACGCGCTTCTGGCGGAGACCGAGGTAGAGAGGGTCGTCCAGGTATCTCTGGGTGTTAGTGCCCAGGTCAAGGCAGATCGGGATGGTCGAGGACGGGCGGATGCTGTCGATACAATCAGCTCTGGAAATATAGCCAGCCTCAAAGATGCTCACCCTGCTCCTGCGACGTAGAGCGACAGCTTTCCAATCGAGATCGGCATGCCGTTCACGCCAAGATCGCCCAAGCCTAAAATGCGGGATCCTGCATTGCGACATGAGCACAGTCCAAATGCAACCATTTGGGTCCCACACACCATCTGTCACGACTGAGATCCGCGCCTCGTCGATACGGGGCCAGTTCCGCAGAACCTGGCCAATCTTTCCCTTGTCAAGCAGGGAAATGTACTGCACGCGAGTATTAAAGTCAGACCCCATCCCACTCTACCACAAACGCAAGCCACGCACCAGCCCTTCCGGTCGACGGAAGATATGCGAGTGCTGGATACACGCGTCCCCAACCGTCGGCGTGTAAATCAGCGGCGTAAATTCCTATGCATGCATTTTCTTTCGCTCAGCGCGCGAGCCTCTGGAGGCACATATATACGCACAGACAGATTGCTGATGCAGAGCCGGTAGAACATGTTCTCGTCGGCGTGTTTCAGCTGCGTGAGGTAGATGTACTGCTCGAGCGGCTTGTCCTTCGAGCGCAGCTGCGCGAGGCAGCGCACGGCGTGCACAGAAGGGTCGTGCACGGGCGGGGTAAGGCCCCGCGGGAGCGGCTCGGGCGCTGTGTGGGGCGCGTTAGCGCGCATCGGGGCAGTGGTGGAGAGAGGATGTACGAGAGGGCTCGACCCTAAGCTTTTGGACTCCGTTGACCCAGTACGGGGTGAGAGTGCGAGTCATAATCGTCGATAGGGGCACGTATGAGTCAATAAGAAAAATGTGTCGTTCGTGTAGATGGTGGTCCAAGCGAAGAAGCGATTACCAGAACCCGCAGCAGGACGGCTTTTAATACAATGGGTGGCAGGAGCGCGAGGAACGGAAGGAAGGAAAGCAGGAATGGGATCGGGCGAGGCGCTACATTTTATACGGATGACCTGGAACATTCCTACGACCGTGTGCATCGGGCGATTTGGGCGATCCGGCCAATGGCGGCCCTGCGAATGGCAGACCGTGCCCGTTGCTTGGGGTATCCCGGTGCAGGATTCGCTTTGATTCGTGCATCAGATGTAATCACACTGCCAGTACCTCACGTCAGTCATGGGTCAGCGGTGAGCGGTGGGCAGATGTGATCTGAACAAGATTTTTGGGACGACTGGAAACCATGTGAGCATCGGTTGCTTGGAGATGCAGAACGGACTTTCGTGTGATGATATGATGGGGCGGAGGGATGGAGAGTTGCGTCGGCAGGACCTGTCGGAAGGGCGCGTGTCTCACGGTTTTTTTCGTCTGAACGATTCACGATGAAGATGTCTTATGGACATGTTGACCACCAACATCTTTGACAGTTCGCTCCTGGCAACGACGTTGGTAGTATCGCTGTGGCCATAGCTACCGACGACGACGATCACACAAATCAAGGCGCAACATCATCGCTGGTCGGCACTTCACACACTTGGTGCTCAACGTCGACGTATTTCGATCCATACGAGAGCGCCTGAACAAAGAAAAAAACATGCCCATTTGGCAGCTCCTGGTCTGAGTAAATTATCGGATCGCCGACGTGCAGACATGGTCTAGAGGCAGGCTCGACCCTACACGGAGCTTCGACGGACGCGGAAGGGCGCGCACGGCATGCCGCGATGACCCCCATCCCGTCTCCGACGCATTCCGCGGGGTGCAGATCACTATGTAAAGGCGCTTTGTCGTGCATGAAAGGCAACGACCTTGCGGCCACCCGAGGTATGTGAAAGGGAGTCTCAGAGTGGGGTGTGTTTTCAAGATAGGTAGACTGCGTTTGGCATTCTTGCATGACGGTAGGATTGTGGGACGGGCAGTCTCGGATTGGAATGCGAGGCTGAAGATAGGTGAGTTAGATTCGTAGAAGGCGGCATAGTCGGCATTACACCACGTCCGTAATGCCGACCACCTCCTTTGGCATCACGCTTGACAGGAGGCTTGAGATCATCGCTGCAAGGTCGCGGCCAGCATAGACAAGGGTCATCAGGCTAGGACCGTTTTGGGCAGCTTCGTGCATCCTAGGGAGTTACTAGCCGGCCAGTCTTATTACAATCTTCGAGAAACACGCACCAAGTCAGTCAAGCGCGTAAAAAGCGTTGATGCAGAAGGGAGCCGATAACGGTGCTGCATGTCCTGCGCTGTTGTCGTAATGGCGGGGAAATGAGACAGAGAAGTCTCCATGCCTCTTGACAGTTAATAAATATAACAACCGTCTTCTGGGCGAGGCCAGCAGCGAAAATAGCTGCCTGACAGGGTCGCGCATCTTCTGGCCGAATAACGTATCGAGCGCAGAATCTGTCAACGTCTGGATTAAAGCCCAGGCCATGCTCTTCTTCCACATGCGGTGCCACCTCAGGCTAACGACCGAGATCGACCAAGTCCGCCACCCCTTCTACACATCTGTCCTCGTCCTCGTTGTCGTCTTCCTTAGCCGAATCGAGCAGTCCCGCAGCTTCCCCCCGCCATCGCTGCACTCTCCCGCGCAGGAGCGCCTCGATCTCGTCAATATCCGCACATTGCACGAGGGCTGTGCGAAACTTGGCGAACCAGGGTCGCCGAGCGCTGTTCTTTAGGTCAAATGCGGCTGATTGGCAGGTACGAACACAACGTACCATTGAAAATCAACAAAATGCCGGATGTGCATCTGGACAGTTTGCAATGTTGCTGTGTCGGAGTATCTACGACAGAGGTCGAGGTATTGAAGAGAAATACGGACGGGGTCGGGCAGGGTGCCCGTTCCGTCGAACAAGCTAGTCACAGCATCGCTCATTCACATCGCATTTAATTTCCGGAGGCAAAGATGCGCACCATGGATTTCCGAGCAGCGTCTCGCCGACCATCACACCATCCGCGCCCGTGCACTCAAGATTCGCGGCAATATCTGCCCAAACGCGCACATTGCCGTTGCTCACGACCGGGATGTTTAAGCCTTCTTTGAGCACGCGGACCTGTGCGAGATCGGCCGCGCCCTGGCGGCGGCGGCGCGAAGAGACGGTGCGCGCGTGCAGGGTGAGGAAAGACGCGCCGGCGTGTTGCAGGCGCTGCGCGAGGGCGAGGGTCTGTGTCGCGGGCTGGCAGAGGCGCAATTTCGCGGAGACGGGGATGGGGAGGGCGTGTGAGAGGGATGAGACTGGTAGCGTCAGTTCGACGCGGTGAGCAGGGTCAGGAAGAAGCGCGCACCGATGTTCTCGATGAGAGGCCAATCTTTCTGGCCGAGGAGGTAGGCGCCGTAGTGCCCTTCGCGCGCAGCATCTTGAGGGCAGCCGAGGTTCAGGTCTGCGGTGCTTGTCAATCGTCGCGGTCATTCATCTGCAATGAACCCGATGGAACAAGAAATTATACCTATGCCATCGCAATACCCCACCATCTTCTGTGCAGCGCGCACGATGGTTTCAGGATCGTCGCCACATAATTGTACGATGACAGGTCTATCTTCAGGTCCACCGAGGCCACGTTGGTGAAATTCAAGGTATTCCTGGGAGGAGAGCAGGAGGTCGGGGTGCAGCATCTGCGTGCAGACCAGGGAGGCTTTGTGTTTTCGTGTAAGAACGCGGAATGGTAGATCGCTCTGATTGATCATTGGCGCTGAAATGAAGGAAAGATCAGGTAGACCATCCATCATGGTGAATCCAGCTCGGATGAGTTTGCGCTGCGCGCGGAGGTGGTGAACGGGGGCACTGAAACGGTGAAGCAACTGCAGATCGCAATTTGAATTGTAGTGACTGGTGCCGGCGGCCCACATTTTGATTGCCGAAAATGTTGGGATGACCAGTTCCTGATTCGGACCGCAAGGCGTCAGTTTGATTCGGAACCGGTTTGAGTCAGCAGCGCTTGCTCAAGATAACTCTGCAATTTCGATTCGCTGTTTTCTACGTCTCTCCTCCTCCATTCACCGTCTCCATTTATCCCGCCTCCGCGCGCAGCTCATTCATAAGCAACGTGGTCGTAGCGGAAAGCGGTGAACATGCCGCGTTTTCAGCTCCCCGTAGCCATCTCTGTCGCCGCCGGCGCGCTCATCAGCGGTATCATCTTCTGGCTGACGGCCCCGAAGAAAGGCAGGATTCAACTCCCCATTTCCGACAATGGTGAAGGCACCTACGAACGCGATCCCTTCGACGTGACGACCCCCGCGGACGTGATCGACGGCGAACCCATTGACGAAGTGGGCTTCTGGGCTTGGGTATGTTTTCCATCTATCTGCTCGCGCTGCTGCGGGTGCCAGGCGCGGCGGGTACCTTTCGTTTTGCGTGGCCCAGCTTACTCCCTCTTGCTGGTGGACATCCGATCCGATGCATCCTAAGGGCTCTACTCGTTTTGTGACGCGACCTCTCGGGTTGGTGCAGGGGCTTTCTTCCACCGTCACTCAGACAGTTGGGCAGTTATCCTTCGGGGTATTGTTTCAAGGTCTGATGCGTTTTACGCTTTGTAACTGGTGTCAAAGCGGCGGCCTTGTCAATCCGTGCCTGTCGGGTGCTGGAACTTGTCGGTTGAAATATCACCTCCAGGTTCAGCACTCGATAGTACTAGGGAGCGGCAAAGACGTTTCGGAAAGCCTGGCGTCGTGGTTTGACTGCCGCCTTCAACTGGTCGGCTGGGTCCGGCGAAGGCCTGCGTCCTGGTAACCCGCTGGCAGCGCGAGCCTCTGGATTTTCTACCGCTGACTTCCGGCAAGGTACGTGTGAGGAAGTTAACAATTGCCCTACTCCTTGCCGCCATTCTAGCCATCCAGGGTACGTGTCTTGGATGGTCAGCCGCTGTCGGCGACCGCGAGACCATCGTCATTCATGCTCTCCACTCATTCTTCGCGACCTATTGCCTGGTGCTGGCTGTCCTCTCCATCAACCAAAATGAATTGAAGGCGCACGAGGAGTCCATGATCCATCTCTCGTCACTGCTAGGGCTGTCTACAGCCCTACTTACTGTCACAGCCATTTTACCGAGCAATCCACTGCCCGTGTATTCTCCCGTGTATTCGTTGGAATTGGAGGCCCCAGTTCTTCGCGGCCTCTGGTATGCCATTCTGGCCATGTATGCCTCGGCCATGGCCATCACCATCACCTGTCCATTGGGACCCCCATTGCATTACCCCACCTCGCAGATCTACTCTGAGAAGACCGTCGCGAGCATCACGAACAAGGCTCCCGATAATGTATGCGGTGTTACAGGTGCCTCTGTGCTCGACACGCTACTCTTCTCATACACTACGAAGGTCGTTATGCTCGGAAACAACGCGGAATCCCTTGACATCGGAGATCTGCCTATCGTCCCGGGTGACATGCGCGCCACGTCTATCTATGCCAGCATGCGACATACAATGCGCACGATCCGCTTGAAGTTCCGTAACTGGCGCCCGACGCCTGGGAGTGGATGGGAGCTCGCGTACCGCCTGGCTCGCGTGAATGCCGGCGTGTTGACGATGCAGAATTGTTTGGCAGCATCGAGTGCGCTGATTTATTACGCGCCGCCCTGGTTCCTGCAGCAGCTTGTGAAGTACTTGGAGGACGACCCCGGCAGAGAGCGTATGGGGTGGGGATGGTTCTTCTGCTTCGGTCTATTCGCGTCGACGGCTTGTGTCCATTTATGTGAGTGCCTTTTGATATCATGCGGCGTGGTGTCTTGCTGACACGTGATGCAATGTAGTGACTGGCCAGCTTTGGTCCCTCTCGACAACGACGATACAAGTGCGTCTGAAAGTGCAGCTGAACAGCATTCTTTTTGCGAAGACGCTCGTGCGGAAGGACGTTGCATCTTCGGCTGCCGCAGCCTCTAGTGGTGACGACGATGATAAAGCCAAAGCTGCAAATGGCGGGTCGGAGGATGGCGACAAGGACGCTAAGGACAGCGAAGGCGAGTTTGCGAGCAAGGCGCAGATCATGACGCTCATGACCACGGACGTGGACCGCGTGTCCGAGTTCGCATGGCACTTGTTTACACTTGTCGGTGCGTGTCTTGCCATTCACTATTGCTTGCTCCGTTATCTTATTTCGTGGCTGCAGACTCTCCGATCGAGATTGTCATCGGGACGATCTTCTTGTACCACCTGCTCGGCGTGTCCTGCTTCTTTGGGCTCGCGGTGACGTGCCTATTCCTGCCTATGAACCATTTCGCGGGCAGTGTTGTCGTCCGTGCGCAGGATCGTTTGATGAAAGCGAGGGATGAGCGTGTTTCGCTTATGAATGAGGTTCGTTGCTTGGCCTTTCTCGCACTGCATCGGTTGTCTGACTCGGGCTCATCTATGTGTAGATCTTGGGTGCCATTAGGATGTTGAAGGTGCGCTTTGTTTGGCTACATGCCATGGAGATGCCTACACTGACATTGATATTTGCGTCTCAGTTCATGGCTTGGGAGCGGAGCTTCGAGAAGCGTGTCCTGAAGATTCGTGAGAAGGAACTCAAGTATCAAAAGCTGAACTATACCATTGAGGTGCGTCTCCGCGTATCTCTATTCTCACCTTCGCTGATGGTAATATCCCTGATTAAAGACCTTGTGGAATGCTATCTGGTAGGTCTTTTCTAGCTTCTGAATTTTTTTCCACGCTCATATTTGTTAACGAAGGAATGCCTCGCCAATGATCGTCACTCTCGTTTCATTCTGGCATTTCGCAGTCTGGCGCCAGCAGGTGCTGACGCCGTCCATTGCATTCACTTCTGTTCGTTGTAATTTGCTATCTTCGTTCTGATTGTCTGTTCGTCCGTGATACTGATTACAGCTGTTTTTGTTTAGATTGCTAGTGAGTTCCGTATATGTGAACAAAGTTAGGAAGCGGTGCTCAAAATTTATGTTCTCTTCTAGTCTTTTCTGAGATGAAGTTTGCTCTAAATGCACTTCCCGAAACACTCATCAACATGATCCAGGTATATACGGTCTCCCTTTTTGCTTCCTTTGCTCACCTTCTTTGTAGTCCCTCGTCTCCATGCGCCGCATCGAGAAGTATCTGCATGGCGTCGAAGTCCACCCCGTCCCGCCGCTCAGTGAGGCCAATGCGCAGATCCCCGTCGCATTCCAAGGCGCCACGGTCACCTGGCCGCAGGACCGCACGCGCGGCTCAAGCACCGCGCCGAGCGCAGCGCCAACTCCCAGGAACAAGTTCGTGCTCGTGGATCTGAACCTCAATTTCCCAAAGGGCGAGCTATCGCTCGTATGCGGGAAGCTGGGGAGCGGGAAGACGCTGTTGTTGCTTGCGCTGTTGGGCGAGGCGGATATGCTGACCGGCCAGGTCTTGTGCCCGCGCACGCCGCCGGACGCGATTGCCACGTTCGCGGGTGGGGTGTTGCCGGATCCGGAGGATTGGATCGTCGATGGCGTGTGTGCTTATGTTCCCCAGGTACGTCTCATTCTGCTTGAGAGGAATGTTGGGCTTGTTGCTGAGTTGTCTGCAGAGCGCGTGGTTGCGGAATGCGTCTATCAAGGGTAAGTGCATTCACGTACACGGACGGTCCTGCTTGACTGATCCACATTGCGTAGAGAACATCCTCTTCAACTTGCCGTACGATGAACAACGGTATCAAAAGACTCTGGAAGTGTGCGCTCTGGTGAGCGATTTGAAGATTCTTGAGGATGGTGACGAGTCCGAAATCGGAGAGCGAGGAGTTGGTATATTCCAATTTACGTCGTCGGAAGTGTGTTCTGATGCGACGTTCCTAGGTCAACTTGTCCGGAGGACAGAAGGCACGAGTTTCATTGGCTCGGGCGGTGTATTCGCGTGCGTCGCTTCTGTTCTTGGACGATGTTCTGTCGGCTGGTAAGTGGATTGAGACAGGCATAAAAGCTATTCATTCAACTCTTGGTTTCCAGTCGACGCGCATACCGCACACCACCTGTACTACGAATGTCTCAAGGGCGACCTGATGCGCGGACGCACTCTTATCCTTGTCTCGCATCATGTCCAGCTCTGCTATCCCGGGGCTAGCTACGTCGTCGCACTCGAAAATGGCCGCGTGCTGTACTCCGGCGAGCGCGAAGGGTTTGAGAAATCCGGTGTTTTGGGTGGTCTCGTCCAGACTGGTGCAACCGATCCAACGGATAAAGAAGACAAGGACATTGAGACCATTGAGCATACTCCTCTAGTCGAGCAGGAAGAGGAAGTGCATCCTGTCGCATCGTCGTCATTGTCATCTAGCACCGAGTCGCCTGCCGAGTCAGAGGCTAGCTCAACTGCGGTTACTAGTGTCGGTGGCGACGCGAAAGCAGAGAAGAAGATTCCGCGGAAGCTTATCGAAGAGGAACGGCGCAATGTTGGACGGATTCAGAAGGATGTGTGGTTGACGTATATCCGTGCGTTTGGAGGGCCGGGCTATTGGACCATGTTCGTGGTGGTGCTGTTATTGGGGGCGATAAGCCCTGTCGTGGAGAACCTTTGGCTCTCGTGAGTGTTGGTGTTTTCGTGGAAAGGTTTCGGGCTGATAGGGTTTCATGTGGGTAGCATCTGGTCAGGCGCTGCTGAGGCGGAGCATGAGGCTAAGAGTGCGCTGTTTTACATCGGCGTCTACGCTTTTGTGAGCATAGATTTTAACCTATTCAGTTTTGCGAGAGCTGTACTGATTCTGTATCTAGATCTCGTTCGTAGGTCTCATAATCACTACCTACCGATGGTTGGTTCTTTGTGAGTGTATACTTTACGGTTTCCAACTCCTCATTGCTCATGATCCTTGAAGACAGGGGCTCCATCCGCGCGTCAACGGTTCTGTATGAACGCCTTTTGGAGACCGTTTTGTTCGCGAATATCCGTTTCCATGATACCGTTTCTCGTGGTCGGCTGCTGAACAGATTCGGTAAAGACTTTGAAGGTAGGATCAGTTGTCCACTGTTGGTCGCACGTGCTGAGCAATCGCTGGCAGGTATCGACAGTAGCATGTCGGATAACTTCGGTCGCAGCATCATGTACGGCCTATCTGCTGTCACGACGCTGGTTACGATCAGTGTCGTCGGTGGCCTGCCCTTCTTTTTGGCAACGCTGGTTCTTGGAGGCCTTTACTATAATGGTGAGTAAGGAAGCTGTTTCCGAAGAATGAGTTTTTACTTATGTCTACATCAGCTGCGAAGGTGTACGGTCAGACTTCGCGTGACATGCGTAGATTAGGTATGCTTTTCCTGTTCATTATTGGTTAGTATCCTTTTGACTGGTATTATCGCAGACTCTGTCACCCGGTCGCCGTTGTACTCCATCTACGGCGAGACAATCTCTGGCGTCACGATTATTCGTGCCTTTGGTGCTTCATCTAAGTTCCTTCGTGACATGCTCCGTTGTGTCGACACAGTACGTAGAGCTCAGTCATCATGATAAGATCCCTGCTGATAGTTTCCCCAAGAATACGAACCCTTACTACTGGATGTGGGGAGTAAATCGATGGTTGTCCATTCGCTTCAATTTGCTTTCTAGCGTCATCGTTGGGTTGACTGGTGTCGTCGCTGTTATGACTCCGAGAATTGATGCAGCATTGGCTGGCTTCACTCTTGCTTTCTCATCCACCATCACAAACGATGTGAGCATAATGCATATTATAAGTTTAGCACTGTGCTGACCATCCCTGTAGATCCTGTTCCTTGTACGTGCCCCACCCATCATCCGGAAGAGGACACTGTACTGACTTCGTGATAGGTTCGCAGGTTTGTCAGTCTTGAACAGTCGATGGTCGCGCTTGAGCGTGTCAAGGAGTTCTCCGAGATCAAGCGAGAGCCGCCTGAATTCATTGAGCCGCGCCCTCCTGCATCGTGGCCTGAAAAGGGCGAGATTGTGTGTGAAGACCTTGTTATTCGATACGCTGTAAGCATGCATTTTCGATTGCACATTTCACAGACTAAACATGGTGACAGCCCGAGTTGCCGAATGTCCTCCACCATCTCAACTTCCAGATAAAACCCGGAGAGAAGGTCGGTATCCTCGGCCGGACGGGATCCGGAAAGAGTACTCTGGCGCTGTCGTTCTTCCGCTTCGTTGAAGCCACGGAGGGCCGTATCTTGGTGGACGGCGTCGACATCTCGCAAGTTGGTTTGACCGACTTGAGGAGCAAGTTGACGATCATACCTCGTAAGAATATTGCGTTCGCGCTGTCGGCCTTTTATTCATTCTTTATATCAGAGGATCCCACTATCCTGAGTGGTACGCTGCGTTCGACTTTGGATGTCTTCGATGAGTACGAAGATGCGGAAATTGTATGGCAATTTCTCTTCATCCTTGTAGAAGCCACTGATGACCGATGACTTCTAGTACGAGGCTCTCCGTCGTGTCCATCTCATCCCAGCTGAAGGTACCGCGGCCGAGGCGGTTGATATAGTCAACGCAAACGTCTTCCGAAATCTTGACTCACCGGTGTCGGAGGGAGGCGAAAACTTCTCCACAGGGTAAGATACTCTGTTCATACGCAGATGAAGAAGGCCTGATCAGTTGCAGAGAAAAACAACTGCTTTGCATGGCCCGGGCCATCTTGAAGCGCTCGAAAGTGCTCGTTATGGACGAGGCGACGGCCAGCGTTGATTATGCTACGGACGAGCTGATCAGTAAAACGATCCGACAGTAAGTTTCTTTCGTCGGGCTAGTTTCTGAATGGGCTAATAGGATCTGCTAGTGAATTTGCCGAGAGTACCATTCTCACCATTGCTCATCGGTTACGAACGGTCATTGACTATAATCGAGTAAGCCCCCACAGGTCACTGTTTTAGCCACAGCCTCACTCACGTTCTACCCCAGGTAATGCTGCTAGACCAAGGTCGGATCGTCGAGTTCGACAGCCCAGCGGTCCTGCTCTCGGATACCTCGTCAAAATTCCACGCGCTTTGCAAGGCGACCGGCAAGGAGGAGTTCGCGGTTCTCAAAAGGATGGCGGGGGCCGCATGACACTGACACTGATACCGCGATGGGTGGATATCTTGTTTCTTGCATTATTATATCTGCAGATCATTAGAACGCAAATAGAGTTGATTTGGATTTACATGCTGGTGGGTCGTATGTTGGACCGCTCCTGTCTGTTTGTGTTTTTGCGTCGGTGAGTCTAGACCACTCTGCTTGCAAGAGTTCTGAGCTTCGAGAAGCCCATACTTATTGACGTGCCATATCATTATGACTTCGAAGCGTCGTTCGGCCAGTATGTAGTGGGTTGAATCCCACGACTAATTCTGGATAGCAGACTGTTGTTGCCTCGCAACGCCTGGAGATACGGATATGAAGAGCCCTGCTCATTTTGGGCAGCACATACTTCTCTGAACTCTCTCTCGCCTAGCGACGATAAAAATATGGTGCTTCTCGTTCGATCACGACCTGTCTGCAAGTACTCCGTATAGTACAGCATTTCCGCTTCAGTTCACTCTGCATATGTGATAGATTGGACCACCAGATGTCCAAGCCCCAGGAGCAGCAGCAACTACAGACGAGATAGCGATGTTGGCAAGCTAACCCAAGATCGTCTATGGTATCTATTATACAAGTAGTACAGGTGTGGTGGTATGGCGACACAAGGGTATCTAGCTTACACGCGACTCCGAATCCAGCGGAATAAGTCAATCCTCCGTCCGTCCGTCCGTCCGCCCGAGTCCTCGTTGGCTTTTAGGTATCCCGAGGATCAGATATTATCATGCCGCAGCCCCGGCATCCACTGTAGCTGCATCAGTCCATTGCGGGACACGTCCGCAATCTCCTCTCCTCCCCTCTGAGACGCCGCCGGACACGGCACGTCCGCGAGCCCGAACACGAGCTCGCCGCGCTGGCCCAGGCGCGGCTCTTCCTCTGCGGGCCGCCGGCGTGCAGGCATCTGCACGAGCACGACGACGTGCGTTTTGGGCTCAGGCGCGGGCAAGGAGGCGGCGGCGGGGTGCTCGAGCGGGTAGACGCCGCGGAACCAGGACTGCGAGAGCATGATGTGATGCTCGACGGCATACGGGAGGGGCACGGGCGAGGGCGCGAGCAGGCCGGGCGCAGGCGGTGCGTGCAGCCGTGGAGGTGGGTCCGTCCAGGCCGCGACGGGCTGTAAGCAGCCAGTGAGATGAGAACGTGATGGGAGACACAGACGCGCGGCGCACGCACCATGATATCTTCCCAGCGCCTGTCAGCGTGCAGCCTTCCCGTCATCTCGTCCGACTCCGCGCCCGCATCCTCCAGCCACACGTCCCACATCGCCGGCCGCCCGTCGCGATGTCTGCGCGGGGGCGCGGCGGGCGCGAGGTGTCTGCGGCGCGCGAAATAGCGCCTGCCGCCGACGCCGATGCCGATGAGCACGGCGACGCCGCCGAGGAAGGCGAGGAGGAAGGCGAGCGCTTTCTGCGAGTCGCCGGTGCTCGTGCGGAGGGTCGCGTGCGCGGTGGGCTCGGGGACGACGGCGGGCGTCGCTGCGGCGGCGACGGGCGAGTTCACGCCGTTGAACGCGCCGGGGGAGTCGGACATCGCCTGGGCGCGCAGCGACGGGGATGGGGGAGGAGGAAAGAGAAGAGGGGGTGATTGGAAGACATGGTCTGTGGTTGCATCTGACGGCTTCTCGAGTCTCCACTGGATGCGAAGAGCGCAGGTGGTAACCCGAAGGGGAATAGGCGTCGAAGAAACAAAATACGTACATACGGGCGTTTGTGTGGCGGTGTACGGCCTCGGCGCTCATGTGAAAATGTGCGTGAAATGCCGGAGATTATAATCGTCTTGCGGGAGGTCTTGGACTTTTCGTGCAGCTGGAGGACATTGCTTGCTCTGATAGTAGTTGCATGAACTTGAAGAGAAGGAGGTTCGCGAAGAAATATGTTGCTTTCGCTTCGCCAAATCAATCTTGCACACCTTCCTTTTATGGATTGGCTCGTCCATGGCGCGGGTCGTTCCCACGGGTCTGGCTTGTACTCAACATCGACAGCGCCTTGGTCGATAACAGCTTATCCCCGTCATCCCGTCTCACTTTCGTATCTGCAACTATGGCGGACGCTGGTGGGTAGATTTGCTTGGTGTGCTCGTTGCTAAACTTACGTTCCGGGCAATGCTCGTCGTTCGCAGGCTTCTTCAAGGGCACTTCCGCAGATCAGGACCGCCGCTTTTCAGACAAGGAACTCAAGCTCCTCAAGTCGATGAAGTTCCCGCCTGAGTTCGATAAAAAGGTGTGTCTTATCATGCACTCACTGTCCAGAGTCAAACCGAGTCATTGGCAGGTTGATATGCGCAAAGTCAACCTCTCCGTCATACGACCTTGGGTCACCAAAAAGGTAGTCGAGCTAGTCGGCTTTGAAGACGAAGTCGTAGTCGAATACGCCATGGGTCTTCTAGAAGACGAATCACAGCCTGTATGCGCTCTCCCGTTCTCGCTATGGGACCATGTTTGACCGTCGCCTTTTCTCCTTCCAGAGTCCCGACCCTAAAAAGATGCAAATCAACCTTACGGGCTTCCTCACCAACTCGACTCCCGCATTCATGACTGCACTCTGGAACCTTCTCCTCGAGGCGCAGGACTCACCCGCTGGCGTCCCGAAGACCTTCGTCGAAGAAAAGAAAGAAGAGATGCGGCGCGCGAAGGGCAGCGACACGCGGGCGATCGACGAACGAGACCGCAGGCTGCGCCTTGACGAAATCAGGGACAGAGAAAGAGGAGAGCGCGGCGGGCGTGGACGCGGAAGAGGACGAGGGCGTGGAGGACGCGGAGGTGGTAGCTTCGATGACAGAGGAGACAGGGGAGGCCGTGGACGCGACAGCGGCTGGGGTCCCCGCGGTGGCGGCGTAAGCACCTACTCCCTCTCGTCTTCTCCACACACTGACCTTCTTCTCCCACAGCGCTCGCGCTTCCGCTCCCGATCTCGCACACTCTCCCCAGCCCCCCGCCGCCGCCGCACACCCTCAAGCGCCCGCTCCTCCCGCTCGCGCTCGCGCACCCCACCCATACGGCGGCCCCTCTCGCCCTCTCCCCCACCGCGCCGCCGCCGCCCCTCCCCCTCCCCCTCGCCCCCACCGCGCACCCGCGGCCGCTCCCGCACGCGCTCGCCCCCTCCCCGCCACCGCTCGCCCTCGCCCCCTCCCCGCCGCCGCCGCTCGCCCTCCGACAGCCGCTCGCCCCCACCGCGCCGCCGCACCCGCTCGCCGCTCACGCGCCGCCGCCCGCGCTCGCCCTCCTTCTCGCCCGACCGCCGCCCGCCCGCGCGCCGGCGGCGGCTCAGCCCGAGCCTGAGCCCGCCGCCCAGGCGCAGGAGCCCCAGTCCGCCCAGGCGCCGGCGTGGCCGCTCGCCGTCGAGCTCAAGGAGTCCGCCGCCGCGCCGTGGGGGGCGTGAGCGCAGTCCTGGACCGAGTCGTGGGGGGCGCGAGCGCAGCCCGGCGCCGAGTCGTGGGGGGCGTGAGCGCAGCCCGGCGCCCAGTCGCGTAAGGACGAGCCGCTCGCCTGTAGACAGGCGTGCGCGGACTAGTCGGTCGCCGGTGGAGCGACGCGCGGGGCCTGCGAAGGAGATGGAGAGAGAGGTGGAGAAGACGAATGGCGGAGGGCTGAGGATTAAGGGGCAGGCGGAGGCAGAGCGGCGGCGGAGTAAGTGGGAGGAGCAGGAGCAGGAGCAGGACGCGGAGATGGAGGCGGAGGCGCAGCCGGCCGAGGCGAGTGAAGATCAACACTGATGCTTTGTGTACGCGAATTGACGGGTCGTTGTGTTTCTTGTGTTTTGGAATTGCATGCTTGGTTTGGATGTGATAGGGTCGTGAAATGGAAGGCCATGCGCAAGCGCAAGAGCGAGATGAAGATGCGGAAGCGCTGAAGCGCAGGGAGAGCGAGCTGAAGGAGCGCGCGCTTAGGAACAAGGTCGTGCGCACGCGCAAGGCGTCTGCGACAGGCTCGGCCTGAGCGCTGAGCGGCCGATCACGCAAGTTCTGCTATACATATTTATTTCCTCCATTCCCAGTGTTTAAAAGCCGTTCTGATGGATGTGACTGTCTGCAGCGCGTGTGCATGATACGTTCCGCGTGGCTGGCGGCTGACGCCACAAACCATCGCAAGGGCTTTTGTTCTTGTTCGTTGGTGTACGACGCCGCTGACTTGAATTTAGATTTGTGTAGGTCGGATGTAGGTGTAAGGTGGACTGAATTGGATTGTGCTGTGCACCTTGAATGGAAGGGGGATTGCCTGAACCGTGCGTGGTGCCGGAGGCTTGGCGCGATCCGTTGATTTCAACTTTTATCGAGTATGAACCTTTTGACTTGGCCCGGGCGCGCAAGTCGTAATCTGAATTCTGAAAGGATGTGCCATGTCGAGGCGCACGCGAAATAAGCACTGGACTCGTTAAGGCCGGGGACAATGTGCAGGCACCTGTCCTCGCGGAGTCCGCTTCTCGGTATCCGCGCTGCAGGACCTTCGAAGCATCGCTGTTTCTTCAGGCGGACAGAAGGTGAAGGGAAAATATATTGCGCGCTAGAGCACGCTACAAACAGACTCTGCCATCTAGACATCGTAAAGAGTACAGTGCATCTTTCTTTCCCGGACGCCTGTGAAGCACCATGGGCCGATCTACAGAAGGAATTATACATGCTCTGAGCAAGATCCGGAGGTGAGGACCACTAGTGACTCCCTATTTTAAACCACCGGCGCCGCAAGCAGCAAATGCGAGCACGCCGGCAGCGCATGCGCCACCGACAACCAAATCTGCGCCAAACCCGCATCAGCGCAGTCCGCACCACGGCACGCGCAACGCGAAACACGCACCATGTACAGCGACAGATGCGCCCTGTCCGCCTCCGCCGACGTCCGCACGACGAAGCGCCAGCCGACCGCGCTCCCGAACGCGACGAACGCGAGCGCGGCGGGCGCGCCGAGGCGCCAAAACGCGGCCAGCGCGGCGCTCGATGCGGCCATGAGCAGCATGAGCGTCGGGCGCGCGGCGCGCGGGTGCGCGATCGGCAGCGTGCGCCGTCCGACGGCCGCGTCGCCTGAGGCGTCCTTGAAGTCCTGCGCGTGGATCGTGAGCAGGATGAGCGCCGCGCTGCACGCGATGGCGCGCAGCGCGAGCGGGTGCAGCGCGCCTGCGTCTTTGCCTGCGTCGGGATTCAAACGGGGAAGTAAATTACGGTGTGGGGGTGCAAAGGTGGGGGAGGACGCACCGGCGAGGAGGCACGCGCCGACCTCGATGCTCGCGTGCCCGACGGCGTTGAGGACGTTGCGGTAGACCCAGTGCCCCGCGGCGCCGCCGAGCTCGTCGTACAGCACCACGATCGCGGTGAACGCGATGCTGGTGTGCAGAAGCGGCGTGCTGTAGCATGCGCTCCACGCCCAGCACGCGAGCGGGAGGAGCCAGCGCAGGACGCACGCGGCGCGGTGCGAGATGCGGCCGGCGGGGATGGGCCGGTCGGGCTTGTTCTGTGCGTCTTCGACGGGGTCGAGCGTCTGGTTGGAGAGGTCGAGCGCGAGCGTGTGCAGCCAGATCCAGAAGATGACGTGCGGAAGACGCGAGAGCGAGGCGAGCGGCCCGGAGGCGATGGCGAGGCAGAGCTGTGTGGACGGCTGAGTGGGTGTAAGTGCCGCGGAGGAGAGGTACTTACATTGGGGAGAATCACGACGAGGAGGTCGGCTTTGGTGAAGAGGTACATCGTCTTCGCGTGGTACAGCACGCTGCGGACGGGTTGAGCGACTGTCTGGAGTATCGAAGCCATGATCCTGTCTGCTAAGGGCTCAGAAAGAAGTTGCTGGAGGATCTGGGTGTTGGGTGGACCATGCCCTGCAGACTCTTCTGTTAAATACATCCCGATCCTGACATCTGTGCAATAATACTGCTCACCTGAAATAAAATCATTGTCGCCGTTGCTCCCGGCAGCCGGACACGAGTTCCAAATTGACAGATATAGCCTCACCAATATAATCGCATACGGATTCGCATGTTAACATCCCGCACAAACTGCGCTGCTGCATCATACAGGAACTCAGCCTTGCGGCGGCCTTCATTTTGGTCTTGCGGCGGCGTCCTTGATAGAGCAAACTACCTGAAAAGGGCAACTCACCACCTTGCCGTGTGCTAATGTTACGAGACGGCTCGGAGACACGGGCGCCGGCCATTGACGCGGTCTCGTGGCTCTGACAGATGAAACGACCTGGCGATTATTGCGATAGCCGGTGCTGAAGAGGACCAGGAGCTATACCGCGAGGCTCCGGAAGGGATCTTGACGGCCAAGGCTGTACAGTTTGCCGAATCAAGCTCGTAGGTTTTGGACGTTCTGAGGATAGATACGGATGAAACTGCTCGAAATGAAGCAAATAACCGTAAAGATGTGGATGCGTCCGCGAAGCGCATGTTCTTGGCAAGTGCCATTCCAAATGAACTCTGAGCGTAAATCTTCTGGTCAGTTCTAAGCCAATCGCGGATAAAATGTGCGAAGAGCTCGCAATCTGAGAGCTAACGGAATACTGGATTGAACAAGCTTCAAAAATGAATGTGTTTCGGGATTTCGAGTCAGACGAGAGACGCCCTTGCTGAAAGAGTAAGAACCACAGGGGCGGCGAATATCGCAATTTGCAATGCTAAAATTGACTGAAGGAACACTGACGACATGGTATGGAACTCCGTGACAGGTGATATATATGGAACGCTGTGCTTCCAACTTCTTGGTATCTGTAGTGTCGTCATACGAATCTTTTTCATCTTCAAAAAATGTAACAACTGACCATCTTCTTTGGGGACATACGAACATAGAAACGGCGTTACCACTCGCGCAGCGAGCCATCGGGGCCGCGCCAGGCGATGTTTCTCCAAGGGTTCTCCTTCATGTACTTCGCAGACATCCCTCTGATGAGCGTTTCATTTATTTCGATCCCAAGACCAGGTCCTATATGCGTAACTCAACATAACATTAGCCACTACAGCAGCGTTGATGACATACCCTGCAGTGCTTCAACGTGACCGTCTTCGATGGCGAAGACCGATGGATCGATGAGGTACGTAAAAAGATCTGCTCCTTCGTTGTAATGCATCTAAAAAATCATCCGCTCCATCAGCCCGGGCGATGGCTTCCTCCGCTTTGAACGGTGAAATGTTACCTGCCAACTCATTTCCTGTATGACGACTGTGGCGAAAATCGACCACGATCAGATGCACGAGCGATGAACGTGTAAAGACGCAGACTCACAGTTGGGGGCATGAAGTCCGACTTGGATGCAAGCGGCCAGGGCAATCGGACCCAGAGGACAATGCGGTGCGAGGGCGACGTCGTACAGCTCCGTGAGAGATGCGATGCGGTTCAGCTCGCTGATACCACCGCAATGAGCAACCTATCATCGGCACGGAAATTAAGTACTCCTCCAAATATGTATGCTGTGTAATGAATGACGAACGTCGGGCTGAGCGATATCAATAGCACGACGTTCCAGGTACGGTCTGAAGTCCGCGCGTGTGAAAAGCCTCTCGCCGAGCGCGATGGGTATCGACATCGTTTGTGCAAGATCCGCGATTTCTTCCGGCTGCGTGGGCAGAAGCGGCTCTGTGGACATAATCGACATGATTCAGACACCGAACAAATCGTTCAACAGGTAACATGTTACAAAGGTACCTTCGATGAACATCGGCTGGTGGGGCTCAAGGAGTTTGGCAAGTTGTTTTGCCATCCCCTTGTGCAATCGTCCGTGGAAATCGACGCCAACGTCCAATCCGAGCCCTCGCACTGTTTTCACGCGCTCGACTGTGTCTGCAAGGAGCGATGGCGAATCCAGCCAGCCAATGGATTCTAGTAAGAATTTCATGCTCATGAGTGTTTCGTAGCGGTAGAATCATCGTGAGACATACCAGTTCCATTCATCTTGACGGCGGTAAAACCTTGCTCTTTCCTGTTCTGTGCACCGTTGCATACATCGCTTGGCTTGTCGCCGCCAATCCAGCCGTATACCCTGACACGGTCGCGGACCTTACCTCCGAGGAGTTGCCAGACGGGGACACCGAGCTTCTTGCCTTTGATATCCCAGAGCGCGATGTCCAGCCCGGACAGCGCAGACTAGAGATCCATCAGATCTGCCCACGACAGTAAAAGATCAAACCATTCTACCATGAGCACAGGGCCTCCGCGGTAGAATCGTGCTCTGTATGCATGCTGCCAGATGTCTTCTATCCCATCGGCATCCCAGCCAACGAATCGCTCCCGAAGGTCGTCAAACGCGCCTTCAACGGCCTCTGTGTGACCCTCCAGTGTCGCTTCTCCCCAACCAACGTAGCCGTCATTCGTCTCCACGCGTACGAAAAGCCATCGCGGTGGGAGACGGAATATCTGACAGCACGAATGGTCGACTTCCCCGACACCACGGGTCGTATTCGGAAGTACGCACCTCAATCAGCGATATGAGGCTAGATTTAGGCGTCCGTAGTGACATGGCTGTTCGGTGACAACGTCGGAAATGCGGCCGCCATGAGGCTCGACATCGTCAATATGTTATCCATCGACGCTTAGCGGTCAGCTGAGGCGAGTACGGACCGCCGCCGTCGTGTGCAAGTCGTGTGGTTGGAGGGAGGCACGTCGCTTAGAATTTCAAATGATGGCGATGTGGACCGAACCGGTCCGCGGTCGGGGTTCAAACCGCCACAGACCGACGTTCTACTCACACCGCCCGCAACCACCTCATACTCATCGCCGCCGTTCTCAACGCCGAGCAGGCCCATTTCCTCATCGTCTCCGGCAGTGCCGAGATATCTACAGGTTCACAATTGACGAAACATAGAGGATACCCGCCTCGGCGCTTTCACTGACATGCCCTCGTCACGAAGACTACCATTTCTGAGCGCATCTCTCCTCCCCCTGCTTTTCCTCCTCCTCCTCACCCTCTTCACGCCCCGAACCCACGCCATCAAATTCGCGCTCCAGGCATACCGCTATCCGCCAGCCAAATGCATCTGGAACGCCGCGCATCCGAACGCGCTCGTCATTGTCACCGCCAACGTGGGATCGGGCGCAGACCAGCGCGTGGACATCGAGATCATCGACTCGAGCCCTGCGAAGAACGTGTATCTGAGTAAGAGGAACATCAAGGGGGAGACGAGATTGGCTGTCACGGCACACTCGGAGGGAGAGGTGGGAGTGTGCTTCAGGAATCATCTGGACCACAGTGAGTGTGTGTTTCTTGTCCGCAGTCATAGTCCTTCTGACGTCTCGGCGTTTTGCAGATGTCCCGTCGGAACAAGCTAGCAAGAAATCCCGAATCATTGACCTGGATGTCGATATTGGTGCAGATGCCGTTGACTACAAGTGCGTCGCACGACCGTTTCATGGTCTTATCCGGACACTGAACTCCCTTGCAGCGCTATTGCCAATCAAGAATCGCTGTCAGGTCTGGAAACGGAAATGCGCAAACTCGAAGGCATCGTAAAGGAAATCGTCGATGAGCTCGGATACCTCAAAAAGCGAGAGGAACGCTTTCAAAAAACAAACTGTCAGCATCTACTTTCATCTCATTGCTTTCAAGAGAGTCTCAACGGTTGTCATTATAGCATCGACCAACGCACGTGTGCAAACCTTCGCGTGGTTCACCCTTGCCTCCCTTCTCGGCCTTGGTGTATGGCAAATCTTCCATCTCCGGGCATTCTTCAAGCGGAAGTACCTTATTGACTGAGCGTCAGCTGGTCTCCGGTCTGCTTTCGCAGTGCCGCCGGTTGCAGTTCGAGAGGCGTTGGGATCCATGGAAGGTGGACTGCGTAGGGTGCGGCTTGGACTTATGGGCTTACAGTATCGACGATCTGGTATAATCACACTGGTCGGTTGCGCCGACTCTGCGACCTTGCCGGGCAAAACGTATGGAGTCCCAGTGTCCCTTCCCTTCTCGACAATAGTCAAGCCGTAGCCTTGAAGCTTGAAGGTTTGGCTTTTTTTTAATTTCCCGTCTGACGTTGTGAGGCACAGAACTTCACCGGCAACTCATAGGCAAGAGCTCATGTTGCCTTTTCTCAGTCAAGCAATCCAGAACCCACTGAATTGTTGTTCCGGCATTGAAGATGCCGCGGTAGTCGCATTGCATGAGGCGTGCATGTTCATGCTGTAGCAGAAAGCGCATTGTTCTTCGAACTACCACATCCTCCATTCGAGGCTTTGCGGACGTCCTCGTCATCCATGGGAATCGAACGACCGCCGGCACGAACTGCACTACTAACATGGCAAACTCTTAGCTTGTACACACATCGACATGTGGTCGATTCGTCCGATAGTGGTCATGAACATGAATCAAATGAGGCCGGTGTTCTGGAGCGTAGATCGCCGGGGCGTTTCAGGTGCTTCATGTGAGTAACTGTAAGACAGAGGCCCACGAACGCAGGCATGGTTACATCTTCTCAGCGTAACATAGCCTTGAAAACCTCTGAGCTTCTGTCAACGTCCAGAGAACCATATCGTGTCCGGGATTGTGTGCTGCATGACTCCGTCGAATGTTAGTGTCGTTGTGCACACTTCGATGCAGGCGGACCGGCAGTGCTGGTGGAAACCATCATGCCCAGAAGGGAGAGAGATGTACTTGTTCGTTCCCAGTCCATTTGGTCAGATGCGGGGTCAACGCTGATTTTCCCGTCAAGCTCAAATCCGTCAGTGCCGTCTGCTCAACAAGGGTGACGCATTGACGGGAGAAAACACATGTGATGCGACAGCCGTGCTCCCGCCGATGACTTTGCGGATATCGTATTGTCCATAGGGCAATTACATCCACGACGGCCACGCTCGACGCTTCCAGGAAGTGAGTGGAAAGCCACGGAGAGGCGCAATGCTGCCTAATGAACGTTTGCACGATGTAAATATCACTCGTTCTGAGAATATCAATGAGCTGTGAGCACTGCGACACAACACAGAAGGCACTTTCATATACAGCCCTACAACACGAACTCCCCCTCCCTCACAATCTCCCGCGCAACGTCCCTTCCCGCCTTAATACAATCCGCCATACTTACGCCCCCGACCCCCGCGCCCACCACCTTCAGCCGCCCGCCCCACTCCGCTCCGAGCACCGCGCGCATCTCCGTGACGCGCTCGAGGTGCCCCGGGAGGTACGTCGGGATGCTGTCGACGTGCCGGTGGAAGCGGTGGAGCACGGGCCGCGGGAGCGCCGTGCCGAGGTGCACGCTCAGCCGCTCGAGCACGGCGTTCAGCGCGGGCTCGCCCGCGGGCAGCGCGTACGGCCCGCCGAGCATCGCGGTCATCTTGACGAACGGCGCGTCGCCGTGGTCTTGCGCCGCGAGGCTCGCGGTGTCGAAGACCACGCCTAGGATGCCGGGGTTTTTTGCGTCGGCGGACGCGTCGTAGCCTTCTTCGGGCCGTGGGATGAGGTAGCCGAAGCCTGGGGGGTGAAGGGGCTCGGAGAGGCCTGCGGTCGCGAAGACGAGGTTGAGGACGAGGATGGTGGAGGAGGGGTTCGTGGTCAGGTGCGGGAGGGATGTGGGTGTGGGGAGGATTGCTGCGAGCGCTGGAAGGGGCAGCGCGGATATAACATGTGTTGGGTGCAGGATCTCACCATCTACGAGACGCACCTATGAGAATATAGTATATGAGCCTCTGCAATCCCAGTACAAGTCAGAACAAACCTCAAAATCAGACCCGCTCTGTGGTCGCTCCAGCCCCCGAACCTCGACCCCCGTCCGCACCTGCACCCGCCCACTTTCTCCCAGTGCATGCACAAGCGCACGCACCAGCTCGCCCATCCCATCCCGGAACGAAAACACCGCCGCGCCCTTCATCGTGCGCTCCCACTCCTTATCCTCCGCAAACCCCAGCTCCCACCCCTCCGCCTCATCGCTCTTCTTCGCCTCCGCCCGCGCCGCCGCCGCCGCGCCCATCCACGCGCGCGGCCCGAGCTCGCCCCAGATGACGCTCCCGCGCCCGACGTCCTCCGCGGCCCACATGGCGGGGAACGCCGCGCGCACGCTCAGTTTCCTGGAGTCCGCGCCGTAGATCCCGTGCACTAGCGCGCTGCCCAGCACGCGCGCGAACTCCTGCCCGAAGCGCCGCGCGAAGAACGCGTGCACGCTCTCGTCGGACACGCCGGCGGGGCGGTTGGCCGCGGAGAGCGGCTCGCTGATGAGCGCGGAGAGGAGGAGCGGGCTGAGTGGGGAGGTGAAGAAGGAGAGGAGGGAGGAGGGGAGGACTTGGAGTCCGGGCGTGGGCGGGATGTGCAGGAAGCGGTTCCGTGCGGCGGGGGAGGTGCGCGCGGCGGTGACCACGCGCGGCTGGAGGTGGAGTAGGTTTACCTGTAGCCTTAATGAGTATTTCTGTGCGTAGTGTGTGATGGATGTATAGGACGTGCCAATTCTAGCGCGGGTTTCGCGTTCGCTCTAAATGTCCGCGGGCCCGCTTCGAGGAGCACGCTCGCTTTGCGGCCGTCTGCGTCTGCTACCTCGACGCGCTCGCTGTGCAACCAGCCACCGAACCGCGAGTTCTTCTCCAGAACTGTGATGCGGGCATTGGGGTGTAGGCGCGAGAGGTGGTAGGCTGCTGAGAGGCCGGTCAGACCGCCGCCGAGGATGGCGATGTGAGGGGTCGGTGAAGTCATAGCCACAAGTGGTCGCTTCTGGCAGTTAGAATTCTTGACGCTGTGATCCCTTTTTTTCTGTGAGATTCCTCTGTGTGTGGACGGTCAGGGTATTGAAAAGGATGGCGGGTAGGGGATGAGGATGGTGTGTACGGCTGATTCGTGTGGGAGCAGCGATGCTCTGAATCTGGTTGGTCGTTCGCGCTTTCTCAAGCTCCAACTCCTGTCATCGGATTCGTAGGCAACGCATCGGACTTGGCTCCTCACGCAACGTCCAGACACCGCGCCAGCTAGCAAGCCTAGAAAGCAAAGGAAGCTCTAGACAGTGATATTGTTCGAGACCGATCATACCCAGCCGAGGACTGGGCCTCTTCGTCAAGTCAAGTCAACGAGAGACATCCCGCGCATTCCGACTCCATTGGTGCGTTTACCATGGTTTCATATCGTTTGCGGCCTTTGATGGTTCATCCCTGGGGAATATACAGTGCATTGTCACTGACGTATAACAGGCCCATGGGCGGTGAGCACCAACTTCCACGCTAGTCAGAAGTCCCCGCGGTTGCAGTGCCGCATTTCATCTGATGGGCTGGTAACAGGTGTGTTGTCAGGAAGGACGGGCAATTCTTTTGTGAAGGAGGCAAATGTTGACCCTGAGGTGCGTAGATTGACTCCGATGGCTTCTCTGAGCCTGCTGTGAAGGTACGTGGTCGTGATCGGCTCCGACAGGCTTTTTGTCTGCCATTGGAACAATAACGGCTGCTCGAACTGCCTTCGGGCGACGTTGAACCAGCGCAGGGAGACTATCTTCTTCTCATTCTCTCCTTCTTTTCCCAGTTCTCAACCATGTCTACTCCAGAAGAGTCTCGCCCCCGTCAGCGCATCATGCTGCCCGCAGTTCGCCCGACTGACTATAACGCTGAGCTGGAGGAGACCCTGTTCAGTTATGAGATTCGTTGGCGGGACCGACAGAAGTTTCTTGAATCCAAAGGCTACATGCTTCGTCCTCGGCTGCGCCCAGGCTGGGTCCCATCATGGAAAGCGAGGGGGGTGCACCCCATGTTTTGCGAGGATGGTGCTCTTACTCCCGTACGTTCGGAGCCTGTCATAATCATTATGCCCATTTTAATGCCACAGAAGTATCGTAGGCATCTCATCGATGCAATTCGAATGTCGGACAATAAACTCGTTTACATCAAACGGGTGGGGACAAACGACACCGAGTCGCAAATTGCTTTGATGTTAAATCGAGGCTCTCTTGCGAATGATCCACAGAACCACACAGTCCCAATCCTCGACACGTTTGAAGACGACCAGGATAACACAATATCTTACATCGTCATGCCATTTCTACGTCTCATGGACAGGCCAGTGTTTGAGAGCGTTGGCGAGATAGTGGACTTCGCTGACCAGATTCTTGAGGTGATTGTCTGGATCCTCTTACAGATGCATCTGATCTTACAGCTGCATTCTTAGGGTCTTGAATTTATACATGAACATGGCGTAGCCCATCGGTTAGTATTCTTTCCTCATCATCATACCACTCTCATCTCAATCCAGGGACTGCTCCGAGAAGAATCTCATGATGGATGGCAGCGCAATGTATCCCCTCGGCTTTCACCCTGTGAATGATGTTTTCCTTCCGGACGGCGAAACGCCAGTGGGAGACTCGTATGTCCCTCGCTCTGTGGCTGGCGTCAAATACTACTTTGTCGATTTCGGGATTTCCTCTTACATTCCTCGCGATGCGCCGTCAAAACTCGTTCTTGGTGTGGACGGTCGCGATCAGGATGTCCCGGAGCTTTCAGAGGTGGATCCGTACGACCCATTCAAGGTTGACGTTTTCACCATCGGCAATGTCTTCCGCCGCCTCTTCTACGATGTGAGCCATTATTTCTACTCATCCCCCGGTTCAAGATCAAACACTGCATAGAAATGGACCAATGTCGAGTTCTTGTTACCTCTCATTGAATCAATGACACGTGCGGATCCATCTGAGAGGCGCACAGCATCGGAGGCCCGTCGCCAATGGGCTGCAATCCGCGGAGGCATCCCCAAGTTCTGGGAGTTATGGCGGCTCAAGCCAAGGAAGGAAAGCGTCATTACTAGATTTATTTTCGACACCACGACGTTTGTGCGAGTCATGTGGCGATGGTCAAATTGGCTTATCGGCCGTCGCTGATGTATAGTTATTGTATGTATGGGCCCCCGCAGAAGATGCGGGGAATCAATACCCGCGCCTCGATCTAATTATACCAATATGGTCCGCTACCTTGCAAGACAGCATGGCCACGGCTGACTGTCCTTATTGGCTTGTTCTGTATATTGACTGTTCCAACAGATAGACCATGACTACAATCTGATGTATTCACGCATTGCGAGGACAACATTCAGGGAGAAGGTAGGCTGTTGGACCAGGTAAGACCTTGTTGTACCCTGTGGCGAGATGGCCGTGTACCGGTACAATGCATTGTTGGCGCCTTTTCCTTGGCGCTAATTCTATTCTATTCGCTTGCAACTGAGGTGCGTATCCCTACACCAATTCCGCGTTACTTATTGTCCTAGACAGGAACAATAAAACCTGTGCTCGACCTCGGCTACTATATATGAAGCACGATTCCTACTATCTGGATCCCCCACAGCCCATACTTCAGCGATGTCTGGTACTGAAAACGCCTTGACTCGCCGTCGAACTGCCCAGGAAGACGAATCCCCACCACTGCCTCTCTATGAATCACTATTCGACTACGAGGTACGCTGGCGGGATCGACAGAAATTTTTGGAGTCCCGGGGTTATATGTTACGACCTCGATTACGGCCAGGATGGATCCCGTCATGGAGAACTAATGGCAAACGCCCGATGTATTGCGAAGATTCACTTCGTCTACCGGTGCGTTCAGCGTAGACGCTCGCGTTCTTTCATGCTCACAGCGTCGCAAGCTCAGTTCAGAATGCACCTCGTTGATGCTACTCGTATATCTGACAGCAAACTGGTATACATCAAGCGAGTTGGAACGAATGACGAAGAATCGCGCATCATCACCATGCTCAATACTAGTCCTCTGGCTAGCGATCCCAGAAACCATACCGTTCCTATTCTGGACACATTTCAAGACAACGAGGATTCAACTATCTCCTACATGGTCATGCCATTCCTCCGCTTGGCGCACGATCCCTATTTTCTCAATGTCGGAGAGATAGTCGATTTTGCTGATCAAATCATGGAGGTTGATTGCTCCCTTGGAGTCTATATTCCGTCACTGAAGTGTCCACGGACAGGGCTTGGCATTTATGCATGAGCACGGCGTAGCGCATAGGTGATCAATATCACGCTTTTCTATCGATCGTCTCTGATATCGTCTTGCCGCAGAGACTGCTCCGAAAAAAATCTCATGATGGACGCAAGTGCCATGTATCCTCTTGGCTTCCATCCAGTGAAGGACCTGTTCCTACCTGATATCAATACACCAGCTCGCTCGACTATCCTGTCCCGGTCTCAGGTCGGCGGCGTGCGATACTACTTCATTGATTTCGGGATCTCCTCTGTCATTACCCTAGATGCGCCATCAAGGCTTGTTCTTGGCCTGGACGGCCGTGACCAGGACGTGCCTGAGCTCTCGGATGAGGACCCATACGACCCGTTCAAGGTCGACATTTTCACCATCGGGAATCTCTTCCGCCGATTGTTTTATGAGGTGCGTTACGCTTTTTGCATCGTCCGGCCAGCGTTGACAATAAACCCTGTCTGATTTTACAGGACTTTGCGAACCTGGAATTCCTCGCGCCGATGATCGACTCCATGACGCGCGAGGATCCTGCACAACGGCCCGCCGCCGCCGAGGCCCTCAGCCAATGGACCGCCATTCGGAGGCGCATCTCTATGCTCAGTCTACTGTGGCGGCTGAAGAGGCGAAACGAAGGCCGCATTGCGAGCATCGTCGCCGATGTCAAAGATCTCCCCCAGGTTAGCCGGCAGTGGTTGAATTGGCTCATCGGCCGCCGTTGACGGCATGCCTCGTGCGCTAGCTTGCGCCGATACCCTATCTACACTCATGTGTTGTTGAACTTAGCATGTCCGGATACCTCTTGGCTTTGTGGCTGCATATTGTATCACGACAGTTATGTATACTAGATCTATTGGCTATCCCATCCTCCCAAGTCCCGACAGTTGCTGCATAGTAGAATTACCTGACTCGGACGCTCGCCATCGCACTTACCCGCTACGTGGTCGCTTTCCGTTCGACGACACGGTATTACAGTTTGAAGCCTCATTTTGTCACTGACATGTCCAGAACAGGGTCTGGAATTGATGCATGAGGACAGCGTAGCGTTTAGGTGACCACTTTTGATACCATCCTTCTACTGATGATCTCTGATATTGACTCGCCGCAGAGACCGCTCTGAAAAGATCTCGGTGATGGACGCTAGTATCATGTACTCAGCCTTACTGTATCTTTCATGGCTTCCATCCAGCGAAGAACACTTTTCTTCCTCCTTGGAACATGCCAGCTCGCTTATCTGCGCTGCTTCGCTGCCAGATCGTCAGGCGCGCAGCACTATTCCCTTGATTGAAGAATTTTGTGCATCATCAGCCAAGACGGCAGCGCCATCAAGGCCTGTCTACGCCCTGGACCGCCATGACCTGGACGTACCCGAGCTCTCACATGAGGATCCATACAACCCGTTTACGGTCGGCATTTTGGCGGCAGAGATCTCTTCGGCCGGCCATGTTATGTTGTACATTATGCTTTCTGCATCGTCCGGCCAGCGCTGACCCGTCCTTAAATTCCACAGCACTTCTCCAATCTGGAATTCCTCGCGTCCATGGTTGAGTACAATGGCATTCCAAAGACCTGAAAATTATGGGGACTCTGGCGACACGATGAACTTCAACGCACAGTTGCCAAAGTCATTCTCCTCGCTAGAATGATTGCCCTGAACATCTGCCAGTGGTCTCGGAATTGGCTGATCGGCCGTCTGTGGTTTGTGTTATATGAACCCGCACGGAAGGCTCAGGACGGCGGTGCCTGCGCTAAGATCTAAGTTATCGGTATGCTTCAGTGTTGTAATAGGTAGCATGGCAACGACTCCATTCATTCCATTGTCTTGTATTCGGCCAGTTCGTCCGATTCGGGCTACTGTACCCAGGTGACCTTTCGGGGTGATCCTTGTTCTACTATGGTCTTCGTTTGGACTTGCTTCGGGACCCGGTCGCGGCGTCTTGAGAACAACATACAGGAGCATACAGGGCAAGGTAAGTGGACCTTCTTGGAAACTGTTGTACTCCGTGGCGAGAGGTACACATAATCGGCCACTTGTTCACTGTGGTGCGTCGAAGAACAGGTCGGCGCGTATGCCTGATCCACACGGGAATAAGTACTAAGGCCCCGGAGATCCACTGAGATCCGCTGCGCTTCCTCAAGCTCACATATTTGTTATCGAATCGCGGACGATGGTATCTCGCTCGTACATTTGTGGGCACCACGCTGCTGTGACAGCTGATAAGTATGAAAATCAAAATGGCGTTATCGTTCAAGATTAATTATACCCAACGGTCGAGGGCTGGAACTGAAATCGGACGGCAGAAATCTCACGCTCTGTGAAGACTTTCTTCCCTTGTCTGCCTTCCAATCATTTTGCGATAGTGGAATAAGCATGAGCAGTCTATTGCAGGCGCTTCAGCTATGAGGACGATACAAAGTTGCCTGCAATAGAATATCGACCTCGATCATTATACATTATATGTCATGGACTACATCCAGTAAAGACCGTAAGCCTGGCTGTTCAACATTATCCAGGCCACCTAGGAATTGACAGAACACGCAGCTAACATGACTTATCGTTCAGCGCGGAGAGGGGATCATGGTGCCTTGTCGTGGGTGATTAGTGGTTCCTTACACAACGAGATGGCCGATGGTCCATGTTAATGGTGTACCCAACTCATCGCGTAGCAACGACAACTTCGACTGTGGTAGTTTTCGGAACGCTGACGGACTGCGAAACGCCAATGCGAGATGGATGGATGTTCGTCGGTTCCCGGGTGCCGGGAACGTACGGTACTAGCGCACGCGGTGAGGGAGGCGGTTCTGCTACTTCGCTGGCTGGAACGTTCGCGATTGGTTAGCGTAGTGTTTGTCAAATGACATTCATGACTCACAATGAATGGGGGCTGTGGTCTCATCAAGAGCCTTTACAGCGCACAAGCGAGTGAACTCTGCAGCTGCCAGAGCTGCTTCTTTGGCTTTGGCATCCCTGCGCGCCTGACGAGCCTTTGCCGGAAGACTAGTAGTTTTCTGCGCTCGGAGATATATCAGCAGTCTGAGAGCAAGCAGATCCAGGCCCCTCCACTTACTATCAGGTCGTTGTGAAGGGCCTCGATCTGCTCCACTAGATGGGACAGCTCCTCGAGCAAATCATTCCAAGTGCTACCGGATTTCTTAGTCGACCCCGGATTAACCTGAGCATCACGGAAGATCGAGTAGATATCATCTAATCTATGAACTATTAAGTACTCTCGCTAGTGAGTGATGCGGGTGACGAGGATAACGTACTCATCGTACCAACTTTGCAAATCTTGAAGGCTCTTGGCGGTCTCGTATTCAAGGAGAAGGTAATTTTCCTTTCTCGCGTTGATGTCGCTGTTGTCAAATTCGCTCCGGAGTAGTTCGAGTTCCTCGCGGTCACGGGCTTTGACCTTCTTCAGAATTACATCGGATTTTTTAAGCCATTCTTCAGCGCGCTTGAGATGACCGGACGGACTGAGATGACCGGAGCACTTCTCGACTATGGTTTGAACGAGATCATGACCGAACGTGAGAATCTGCAGGGTATTCGAGATTTGGCCTGTAACGATCCAAAAGCGTGAGGCCATCTGGATGAAGAGACTTCATGGGTATTTCATGTCAGTACCGAAACTACGTGGCGAGCAGACACTCACATGTGTGATTGGAGATACAAGTGCGTAGTATCAACTGGGGAGCCCTTGAGGATCCGACAAGCAGAAGTTGAAGCGGCTGGAGGAAATGATTGACAAGTAGTAAGATGGCGAAAGGCTGCTCAAGGCATCCTACATATAGCGTTGCAGAACAAGATCGCTCATTCAGGAAAGAGGCTGATACCTAGACGATTTTTAACAGCAGCTCGCCTTTGAGTGATTCCCCTGGTTCGCGTTCGTTCGGCGGTGAGAAGATCAGGCACCTAGTAAGTAAATTGTAAGGCGTGTTGGCAAGGTTTCGCGGACATGCTTCTTCGGTATTGTTCGGTGCATGATGATAGTCCAAAACTGGACCTTGTACGGCGCTCCGCGATCATGGCATGGTGGAAGGGCAGTGTCGTCAATGAATTGGTCTGACGAGGAGGGATAGTAGGGAACCGAGAGCCGGGTGCAACGTGTCCTCGGCGGCTTTCCCTTCGCGGAAATTAAAATTACGCCACCGCGACTCCCACAAACTCCCACACGCATCCACAAGCTTTTGTCCGTCCTTGGAACAATAACAACTATCGAACTGCCTTCGGCCACGAACCTGCATAGGAAGGCGTATCTTTCATCTGACCTCCTATCGTCTCCCTGTACCCAACAATGTCTAGTCCAGACGAATCCCACCCTCGCCAGCGAAACGTGCAGCGCGCGACTCGTACCGACGGTCTGTTCGAAACTCTCAAGAGCTACGAAATATGCTGGCGGGACCGGCAACAATTCCTTGAATCCAAGGGCTACATGTTACGACCTCGGCTGCGTCCAGGCTGGATCCCTTCATGGAAAGCGACCGGAGTCCACCCCGTATTTTGCGAGGATGGTGCCATCTCACCCGTATGTCCAGCGTCATCACGTCCATTTGTTATCGTTATAACACTCCAAAAGTTCAGACAGCACCTTATCGATGCAACTCGAATATCTGATAATAAGCTCGTTTATATTAAACGAGTGAAGACAAACGACACCGAGTCGCGAATTGCATTGATGTTGACTCAGGGTTCCCTTGCGAATGATCCCAAGAACCACACGGTCCCCATTCTTGATACATTCGAGGATGATCAGGACAACACAATCTCCTATATAGTCATGCCATTTCTACGCTTAATGAACAAGCCGACGTTCGAGGACATTGGTGAGATAGTGGATTTCGCCGATCAGATTATGGAGGTGAGCCTCGACATCCTGCTACAGACCTCCAAGTTCATAATCCATTGTCAGGGCCTTGAATTTATCCACGAACATGGCGTAGCCCATCGGTAAGCACAATGTTGCTATTACTATACCACCCTTATCCCAGTCCAGGGACTGCTCCGAGAAGAACCTCATGATGGACGCCAGCGCAATGTATCCTCTGGGGTTTCACCCTGTGAAGGACTCCTTCCTCCCTGATGCCTCAACGCCAGTGACGCATTCATATATCCCTCGCTCTGTAGCCGGAGTGAAGTACTACTTCGTCGATTTTGGGATATCCTCCTACATCCCGCACGATGCGCCTTCTAAGCTCGTTCTCGGCCTTGACGGCCGTGATCAGGACGTCCCAGAACTCTCAGAAGAGACTCCTTACGATCCGTTCAAAGTCGACATATTTATCATAGGGAATGTCTTCCGCCGTCTATTCTACAATGTAAGTGATTATCGCTCTTCAACGCTTAGTAAATAATCAATATCCACAGGAACTGTCCAATGTCGAGTTCTTTGCGCCTTTGATTGAATCCATGACGTGTAGTGATCCGTCACAGCGGCCAACAGCCTCCGAGGCCCGTCATCAATGGATCACGATCCGCAGTGGTATCCCCAAGTTCAGCGAATTTTGGCGGCTCAAGCCAAGGAAGGAAAACATAATGGCAAGACTTGTTCTTGACACCACGACGTTTGTCCGAGTCGGCTGGAGATGGTCGAATTGGCTCATCGGCCGTGGCTGATGTATACTTAGTGCCCTGCAGAAGATGCAGGGAACCGATACCCGCGCCTCGATCTGACTATACCACCATGACTGATTTTTCTCCCGGGTAGCATGGTAGCATGGCCAAGACTCGTTGTATCTATTTGCTAGGCTTGTAGCGTTTGACCGTTTGAACAGATACGATGACAACAGACTGACCTTTCAGACATCCTGAGGAAGCATTCAGGGAGACGATAGGCTATTGGACCAGGTAGGATTTTATTGTATCCTGTGGCAAGATGGCCGGGTACCGGTAAAATGCAGTGTTGGCGCCTTTCCTTTGGCGCTAATTCTATTCTATTCGCTGCAACTGAGGTGCGTATCCCCACACCAATCCCCCTTATTGTTCTGGACAGGAACAATAAAACCTGTGCTCGACATCGGTGACTATATATGAAGCTCGATTCCTACACCATCCGGATCCCCCACAGCCCATAGTGCAACGATGTCTGGTGCTGAAAACGCCTTGATTCGCCGTCGAGCTGCTCGGGGAGACGAATCCCCACCTCTGCCTCTTTATGAAACACTATTCGACTACGAGGTACGCTGGCGGGATCGACAGAAATCTTTGGAGTCCCGGGGTTATATGTTACGACCTCGATTACGGCCAGGATGGATCCCGTCATGGAGAAGTAATGGCAAACGCCCGAAGTACTGCGAGGATTCACTTCGCTTGCCGGTGCGTTCAGCGTAGATGCTCGTGTTCTTCATGCTCACAGCGTCGCAAATTCAGTTCAGAATGCACCTCGTTGATGCTACTCGTATATCTGACAGCAAACTGGTATACATCAAACGAGTCAGCACGAATGACGAAGAATCGCGTATCATTACCATGCTTAATGCCGGTCCTCTGGCTAGCGATCCGAGAAACCATACAGTTCCTATTCTAGACACATTTCAAGACGACGAGGATTCATCTGTCTCCTATATAGTCATGCCGTTCCTCCGCTTAGCGCACAAGCCCTATTTTCTCAACGTTGGAGAGATAGTCGACTTTGCTGATCAAATCGTGGAGGTTAGTTGCTCCCTTGGCGTTTATATTTTATCATTGAAGTGTTTACGGATAGGGCTTGGCATTCATGCATGAACACGGCGTAGCACATAGGTGATCACTTTTGACACCCTTTCCATCGACGATATTTGATATTGTCCTGCTGCAGAGACTGCTCCGAAAAAAATATCATGATGGATGCAAGTGCTATGTTTCCTCTTGGCTTCCATCCAGTGAAGGACATGTTTTTGCCTGATATCAACCTACCAGCTCGCCCGACTATCCTATCGCGGTCTCAGGTCGGCGGCGTGCGGTACTACTTCGTTGATTTCGGGATCTCCTCCGTCATCACCCCGGATGCGCCGTCGAAGCTTGTCCTCGGCCTGGACGGCCGTGACCAGGACGTGCCTGAGCTCTCAGATGAGGACCCGTACGATCCGCTCAAGGTTGACATCTTTACGATTGGGAATCTCTTCCGCCGATTGTTTTATGTCGTACGTTACATCTTCTGCATCATCCGACCAGTATTCATCATTAATCATTCTTTAATCTACAGCACTTTTCGAACCTGGAATTCCTCGCGCCGATGATCGACTGCATGACGCGCGATGATCCTGCACAACGGCCTACCGCCGCAGAGGCCCTCCGCCAATGGACCGCCATTCGAAAGCGCATCTCTGTGCTCAGTCTACTGTGGCGGCTGAAGAGGCGAAACGAAGGCCTTATTGCGAGCATCGTCGCCGATGCCAAAGATCTCCCCCAGGTTAGCCGGCAATGGGTAAATTGGCTCATCGGCCGCCGTTGACGGCATGCCTCGTGCGCTGGCCTGCACCGATACCCTATCTATGCCCATGTGTTGTTGAATTTAGCATCAGGATACCTCTTGGATTTGTGGTTGCATATCGTATCGTGTATGCTATACGTAGTGCTTGCTATTGTGTTATTGTCGACGTTTATCGAACAGGCCTGTCAGTAAGATCCGGGGAACCTGTGTACATACCACCGTCAATTATTGACGCGCCCATCACGAAGTTCACGACACCCTTTAAGTGCAAGTCAGGCGCCAGGGTTCGAAAACCAATCCGTACGACCCCGGCTTGTGTTGTAGCGCATGTGCATGACATGAAGACATCACCTTGGCAGCACGCCCTCTTGGGCCTGTTTCCCCTCTTGCATGCAGAAATACCACGACCACGCACAATGTCAGCTGATACTTTGCCCTTGAAATGCCGACAGCCTATGGCTGGTAGCCGCGACTCAGACGTTCGCCATCGCACCCACCCGCGACATGGTCGCCTCTCATTCGACGACACGGTGTTACAGTTGAGGCCTGAATAGTTATAGCATTAGCCAGATGTCCTCCAGCCATATCAGTGAGAACAACAGAAGTGGCACGCTGTTTACCGCACGTACTTGTCACTCAACATCGGGCGACGGTCCATCACGTTCATGATATCGCACGAACCTCTCGACCATCGAGGCGGCTAGCTTGTTACGCCCGAACTAATACTCGCCCATCGCAAACGCAGAACATTCCCAAAAATTCACACAACATTTCGTTGATCACAAGAACTGTATTTTATCACTACGACAATAATCTGTGGAGATACACAATACTGCACCGCACCGCACCGCCTTCCAACCCCACAAACCACAACCACACCCCACCTCATCCAACTTCTTCAATTAACCCAAGAATAGGATACCGGAAGTGAGACGTGGCGGGAGGGATGCACACGCGGTGCTTTTGCTGCTATGTACAATGATGGAACGCGTGCGGGAATGCGGGATAGACTGGTGGACGGTAGTTGCGAGTCGAGAAGAATGTATGGAAACAGGGACAAGGAGTGTGTGGGTTCGGACGGTTTGTACAAGAAAGGAGGCCAAGGAGGGCGCCAGGCGATATATACAGGCCTGGACGGCGGCGCGATGTGGCGCGGCGTCCAGAGGCGCGTCCTCGGCGCAGGAGCAATGTGCAGAAGGGCGATGGAGTAGGGGGTATGCGTGTACGCGATATAGTAGAAACAAGAACTCTGTGAAAGCCCCATAAGTATCAAAAAATGTCGACGACGGGAGAAAATACTCACATCAATAGGCAACAACTTACACCCTACCTCACAAAAACCCAAACACCCACGTCAGCCATGAGCGAGAGCCGAAGACAAATACGAAGGCGGCGCGAGAAGTGGAAAATAAGCGCGCCGCCCCATCCCCGAGGAAACACTATAGCACATGAACGTAAAGTGAATAACTTCGGAAAACCGGAAGCTGATGGCATGAACGCGGATGAAGGTATGCAACAATGCGTAAGAAGAAAAGAGAAAATGGATATAACCGTACTTGATACACTGGGAGCATCCAGAACAGAAGAAACTGGCGCAAAGCACAGAAAATGGTAAAGGGTGAAGGATGTACTGCGACGCACAAACAATGGCAAGGATGGCGTGCACCGGAGATAGATTACGGGCAGGAGGGGGGAGGCGTAACAATAGGAGAGTTCCAAAGATCCAAGAACACAAGACAATGTCAAGCCAAGAGGGATGACAGAAATAATAGCCCTGGTCGGCACGCCTGCTCCTCGACGAACGAGAGAGGTGTAGCGATCCGGAGGGGATATATAAATAAGCAGGTCGAAAACCGCGGGCGACCAAACGACGTAATATATAGATGCGACGACGGCGAACTGTTGACGTTGACGGAGTTTATTATATTTTGCATTGTTGATGTTCGATCGTGTCGCTCTTGTTACAACCACGGCTAGCTCGCTCTATATTTGTGAAGAGGGCCGCGGTGAAAATTGCCGATGCGGAGTGCGAGAGCATGCGAGTGTCGATGTATTGAAACATTGAGAGCCGAGAGTGAGTTGAGTCGGGAGACGATAGAAATATCGAGGCTGTAGAAAAAAAGAACGGGCGGAAGTCGCAATCCAGGGGTCTAGAAGGCGGAAGTATAGACGGTGTGGTGAGGCGGCAATGGGAATGCGACAATCCTAACGGCGATCGAGGATGAATATCGATGCCGAGCCCGAAGAAGCGCGAGGTGTCCTGAGCGTGTAACCGATGACGTTGAAAATGACCGTGGGGAGTGAGAACGGGGGTGTAGGGAGATCTAGTGGGTCGAGCCGGGTAGCCCGAGGAATACAATAAAGACCACAAAGAGCAAGGCAGAGCCAACGTCGAATGAATAATGATATCGTGAAGATGAAAACCGCAGCGCATTGGCGCCAAGGAACGATATGTACGAAGAAAAGGCATCGACGCCGGTCCGTCCAGGTGGTATTTTTTTGACAGTAGGTCATACGGATGCAATCCGACGACCCAATAGATTCTATAACAATAATTAAAGCAACTGCTTCACCATAGTAAAGCGGGTATTCTGACCTCTACACCTCAATGTGCAGCGACATTCAGAACGTCAACCCGAAGGCTGGCGGCGGCAACTCCTCAGGACTAGGGGAGTTCTGGAAGTTCGAGCTGGCGAAGAAGCCAGGCCTGTCCTCCTTCCTTTCGGACTTGCTCGCTGGAGTCGAGTTGGCCGACACGATGCGCCTCCTGGACATGAGGCCGACGATAGCCTTCAACTCTTCCGATCCGTCAGATGACGACGACGCAGAACTGTCATCGTCCATGAAAAGGTTGAAGACACTCTCGCTGGAGACCCGCTGGTGGTTACGCTTGCGCTCCGGGGTGGGCGTCGAGGTCGGGGTGGGGTAGAACGGGAACCCAGAGAACGTCGCCGAAAGAGGAGCGGTGCGTGGACCGTCCTCGAAGACCAAAGACTGCTGCCAGGTCTTGCCCTTCTCGCGGACGGGGGTCTCTGGAGGGCTGACGTCATCACCTTCCGCATCGGTCAAGTCGTCACAGATCGGGAAGCCGCCACGTGAGGCTGACTGTTGCTCAGTGGCGTAGTGCAGGAGACCGGGGCGAGTGGAGACGGTCGACGGCGAGGGTTGCGAACGGGACAGCACCTTGGCGCCGTTGTCGCGGCCACGACTCTGTGGTTGCTTGCTACGGGGGACGGTCACAGCCTTCGAAGGGGCAGGTGTGGGCGTCCCGGGAACATCCGCGGTGTTCTGGCGGCGGTGAGCGAGCTTGCCTGACGGCCGCGCGGCCAACTTGAGGGCTTTATCGCCCTGCTTGGGCTTCAACGGAGACTTCGTAAGCGTCGGCGCACCGGTAGAGACCTCATTATCGGAAGTGTTGTTAACAAGGAAGGGGTCGAAGGGGTTGTCGAATTTGGGGTTGCGCCGATTCAGGGATTGGGAACGGGTAGATTTGGGCTTGGAAGAAGCAGAGACCTCTGCCTGCGAGGATAAGGGGGAGGGGGGAGGAGGGGAACCTTGATGATGGGGATGAGGATGGGGCTGACGGCGATTTGCAAGATTCACTGAGGGCGACGTGGTTCTGATATCGGCGGGCAGGATCATGAGAAAAAAATCCTAGCGGTGGATAATTCAATCCTACCTTGGAGTGATCTTCTCTTTGACCGGTGTGACGGACTGACGTCCTCGGAAGGCCTTGTCAGGCGTTGGGCCTGCCACTGGCGCCTTCACCGCAGCACTCTTGGGCGCTGAAGGCCTCTTGGTAGCGCTGTCGTCAGCAGGCTGCGCCTTGGCTTCTGTCGGCTGAGGGGAACGTTGGTTGGCATTGCCAGACTTCCCCTTCTGGATCGAGCGGGGAGGGCGCTGTTGCTGTTGGTACTGCTGGGGCCGCTGTTGGATAGCGTGGGGCGGCTTGGACAGACTGAGAAGGCCAGGAGTACGAGTGGATTGAATGAGGACGGCAGGCGGGGCAGACGGGTGCCTGCGATGGGCGGTTGGAGAAGATAGGGGGTGCATCGGTTTCTGAACCATTATCATGGTCGTCTGGGGGGACGGAAAGGAGAAATTGGGAGAATAGTGAGAAAGGTATGGTGGTCGACGTTGAGGCGAAGAATCGACGGCGACGGGACGGTCGAGGACGACGGTGGAGACGATGATGGGGCGAGCAAAGGAGTAAGCGAAAAGTGGGCTGACGGGCCACGGGCGATCCGTTTTGTACATCCAAAGCCGCCTGCAAGGTTCGCAATGTGGCGCGGATTTCAAGCTCCGAAACCCTCGCCTCCGCACGGCCGTGACCCGCTTTCCGAAACGGGATGTGGACGCACCGCCACTGCGCGCTACGCCCTCTGCGCTGTGAGAGCCGTGCTCGCCCAGTCAGTTCGTCCTCAGGCCAACTGACCTGGCACGAGGTTCAAGAAGTCCGTGGATCCTGCTATCGCATTCGATGCCCCCCCTGGTCCCGGTCCAACCCTTGATGAATGCAAATATCTGCACATCCCACTCCAGGCCCCGTATCAGAAGCCCGGCGTGCTTTCTCCATTGCCGAATTCTTCGGTATTGTCCAGGGCAGAACCTGATGAGCGACGGCGGATGTAATTGTCTCCGAGTCGAGCCTGTACACGGCTGTCAGATTCCAAGAGAAGCGTCTTAGCCCTACGTATGATGGCCATACGCAGCACAACATCCGCCTTGTCCCCGCATGAACGTGCTGGATCTGGGGAAGGCTGGACGCGACGATCAGTGCATCATGCATCATGTCACAGTTGCCGCGTTCTCTAGTTGCATGAACGCAACAAGCTGACGTTGGCCCTCATATGACCGCTTCGCAATCGCATCATCGCCGCGATTCGAACACCGGCTGCTCTTCATTATAGCCTGCTTCATCTCACGTCAATTGTCTTCGCGAACTGTGCGAGCAGCAGCAATTGTGCACGCGCAGAGGGAGCGTCGAAAAATTCTGATGCCACTCACCTCGCAACCGGCCCAGCCCGGATACGGCCGGCCACCTCACTTCCGCGCGAATTCGGCGCCGTTCCACTGCCACCAGCGTCGCGCGCACGCTGCAGAGGCAGAACGCATCGCACAGACGAGACGAGGTGGAAGAGAGATGCGAGATGGTGCGGGGCAAGTGCAACGTGCTTTAGGCGGGCGGAGTTTAGCGTTTGCCTACAGCGCACCTCGTGGCCCCGCACACCACAACGGCGAACCACAATCACCCATTGCCTCTTTGTTCTCTGTCTCTCACTCTGTCTCTGGACTCTGTTCCCATGTCGACGTGCGCACACGGATTAGAACAGGTGTCATTGAAGAATATATGAATGTCAAGCACAAATCATGGAACTAAACACCGAGCACGTTGACTCCGCTGCGCTTCAAACACCCCGTACCACCGCTGCCAGCCCTGTCGATCGTGTTCGCCACGCTCACGCGAGCAGCATCTTGCGGGGATCCTCGATGTACTCCTTCACTTTCACTACTCACATCCGCGATCATCAGCACGCGAATACAGCACAAGCAAAGCAAGCTACGCACCGAGGAAGGTAACTGCCTCCCGGCCATCGAGGATCCTATGGTCATACGTAAGGGCGACGACCATGATGGGGCGGATCACGATCTGGCCGTTCACGACGACGGGCCGCTCCTTAATGGTGTGCATGCCTGTGAGAAGATTAGGGTGCAGATCGTTAGCATGCGTGTACAAGGTAAAGGGCACGCAAGATGGTGCCTGCGGGAGTGCGTACCGAGCACGGCGGCCTGCGGCACGTTGATGATAGGCGTGCCATACAGAGATCCAAAGACACCACCGTTAGAGCTGCGAGATCGAGAGAAGGCATGTCAATCAGCGTTCTGACTCGACGATAAGCACAGGGGCGGGCACGTACATAGTAAACGATCCGCCGGCCATGTCTTCGAGCGTCAGCTTGCCATCCCGCGCCTGGACGTCATCCTCGTCAATCTTGACCGATCTCGGAAGCAGACTGCGGCAGCAGGAAGACGCACCTTCCTGCCAAGCGCCGTAATCTCGCGCTCGATGTCCACGAAGCCCATGCTCTCCGCATTCCTTAGCACGGGTGTTACCAAGCCCTTGGGCGTCGCAACCGCGACGCTCAGGTCCACATAGTCGCGATAGACGATCGAGTCGCCCTGCATCACATCATATCACACACCACGAAGACAATTGCAGCAAGGCAATGGGCGAAATCAGATCCGAAATTGAACACTCGTCAGAAAACAAAGCACACGCGAGATAGGCGCGACGCACCTCAATTGACGCGTTCGCCGCGGGGATCTCCTTCAGCGCGAGGCAGGACGCGTGCGCGAATGCGCTCATAAACCCGAGCTTGACGTCATGCTCCTTGAGCACCTGATCCTTGAACTTCTTGCGCATCTCCATGAGCGAGAACATGTCGATCTCGTTGAACGTCGTCAGCGACGCCGCGGCGTTCTGCGACTCCTTCAAGCGCTCCGCGATGCGCAGACGCATGCGGTTCATCTTTACCTACACGCACAAAACCACGCCTCTCGTCAATTGCCTGCGCTCTGCGGTTGAGGGCGTGAAGATTCACGTACCCTGGTCTCGTTGCGGCTGCCGGCGACAGGGCGCGGGGGCGCGGCCGGCTTCGGCTTCTCCTCCTTTGCGGGCTTCGGCGCCTCCTTCACCTCCTTCTTTGGAGCCTCGCTCGGCGGAGGCGGGGGCGGCAGCTTCTTCTCCAGCGGCTCCTCCTTCGGCTCCTCTACGACCTTCGTCTCTGGCTCTTTTGAAGGTTCTGCCGAAGGCTTGGGCTTCGTGGGGGCTATATACGTGTGAACACAATTTATGAGGCAGTAAATGGGGAAAGTAATAAAAGCACGTACCCTCGCCGGCGGCACCCGGCTCGAAGCGGAAGAGGTCCTGGCCGACAGCCACCGTATCTTCCTCGTTCGCAAGCAGCTCGGTGATCTTGCCCGCAGCGGGCGCGTTCACAGAGACATCAATCTAACCCAGCTAGCTCAAACGCCAAGATTCATTCATAAGTCGGGGGACGCACCTTATCGGTCTCGATGGTCGCGACCTCCTCGTCCGCCTCGACGGACTCACCGACCTGCTTCGTCCATGATTTGAGCGTGCCCTCGGAGATGGACTCAGCCATCTGCGGGACCTTCACAGTCTCGGCTGCGAGCATTCATGTTCATGCATGAGATTCGCTTGTACGAGGGGAAGGGTATCCGCGATGACGTACCCTTCAACAAGTGTGTAGTATGGAACTTTGCGCTCCTCGCATACGGGCTCGCAACCTCCCTAGAACGCCGCAGAAGCGGGATTAGATTAGCATTTCATCCTTCGTGGTTCTCGTGAGTGGCTTACCAGCCACGCGACAGCGCACCGGCACCGCTGCCTCTCGCAAGCACACCGCGCCCACGGGCGATAGCAATGACGCGTTTTGACAGCATTGCACTTGCGAGGCGAACAGTCAAGGGAAATGGGGAAGGAGGGTGGGTGATGGGGGTGTGATGTAGGGTTGGTGTGTGTGGATGGGTGTTCAAGGAGAACTTATTTGTAGCGCTTTGCGCCTATGACGACGGCGTGGGTCGGCGACGCTCACTTGAGGCGCGTCCGTCCGCTGCCGCGGGTACTTACGCTTCGTATCCAACGACGTTGCTTTCTCTTTCCAAATTTCAGAAAATAGTCTCAATATATGCTAGCCTTCTCGTTGAATGCACCGTATCATCTGTCGAGGAATCTATCGCCAACAAGAGTCTCATACTTATTTCCTAGAGTGAGTTTGCTGGCATAGACTGTCATGATGATTTCTTGCGCGCCAATTGGTCCGGCGCGATTTGGAGGCGGAACATCCTCGAGCCTATAGCATGCCGCGGGCCAGCAGCACGGCCGAGAAGCGTCCGAGCCAGGATCCTCTAAGAAGCGACGATTCAAGGTGACTGCATTTGATAGCAATGTGACAATATAGTGTGCAGAGTATACGAAACGGTAGAGAAAATAGAGCTACAACTGTGTTTGGCCGGTAAGATGTGCGTGTTCCAAGCAAGCCCAAAGCAATCTGGATACGAGAATTCCCGTCCTGAAGCATGAGACCTGAAGACACTCATCAGGGGAACGTCAGGATATACGCCTTCATGGCGTCCTCCCAGCTACATTGCGGCAGCGCGTCCTGACCCTCGCCTGCCTGCCCGCCACAGCCGTCCAGCAGCATCTTCGGGATCCCATCCACAATCTGCCGCAGCCCGCTCTGCACACTCTTCGCCCGCCGCGCCAAGTACGCCTCCTCCGAGTCGACCCCAGGCCGCATGTACCTGCGCACCATGCGCGCGGGCCCGCTTCCTGCCTTCACGACCTGTGCCTCGACGCGCTGGTACGAGTCCGAGCCAGGCCGCGTCAGCTCGCGCAGGATGTGCACCGTCTGGTTGTATGCGAGGAAGCGGAGCGTCGGGTAGAAGTGCACGAGCGAGCCTGGTGTGCCGCAGACGATGGGGCAGTCCGGGTTCGGGCACCCCGCGGGCTCGACGCCCTTCTTGTCGAGGCACTTGCCATGGAAGTAGGACGGGAAGATGGCGGTCTCCATGCCGTCGTAGGAGGTGTTGTCGTATGCGCTGAGGAGCGGCTGGAGGATGGTCGTCGCGCCGCCGGAATGCTGCGGGACGAGCTTTTGGATGATTTGTTGGCCCTAGCGGGTAGTGAGCATCAGAGGCAAATGTGGAAGGAAAGAGGAAGCGTACGATCTTGTCGAATATGGAGCCGACATGTGTGCTATAGTTGCCGAGAAACGTGTTCGTAATGCCGACTATGCACTCGCCTTCACACGCAGAAACAGTGGCCGGCACCGCCAATAGGAGCAGAGGCAATAGTGAGGGGAACATGAAGAGATGCGTTGGAATCTCGGGATGGTCGAAGTGATGGGCAGATACGAAGACCAACCCAACATTTACATCTGCAGGGTCATGAATTCCAACTTGGAATTCAACATGCGAACGCAAAACACGTGAGAGACACTGACACTCAATCGTGACGAAGTCTTGACGAACTCCAATAGTTGTTGAGAATGAAAGCGGGATATAGGGTAAATTACATGGAGTTGGTGACTGCTCGTATGATGGACCCTAATCCTCATAACCTGAAGAATAATTGTCAGCAATGAAACAAATCATGAAGCAAAGTCGTACCTCCTTCACCGCCTCCACCGCCTCCTTCCAGGTCATCCAGGTTCTCTTCTTCTCCAGGATCAAAGTAGTTTTCTGCATAGTCATTGTCATATTCCTCCTCGACGTCGTAGTCCTCCTCCGCGGCTTGCGAACCGACTTCCGAACGTTCTTCCTCTTCCTTTTTCTGAGATGGGGATGCACTTTAGTCAAACAAAAAGACCATGACTAGATGTACGAACCACTTCCTCGGCCTCTTCGCCGAGCGCATCGAGGTTGAGCTTCTTCCCGACTACCTTTTTCGCCACTGGAGCGGCAATTTTGTCGTTAGAAACATGTGGCCACTTCAGATCTGCAGGGCATTACCTCTTCTCTTTCTTCTGGGGTGGAAAAACGATTCGAACAATTCTGGAGGGAAGAAGTCCTTGTTGAAGTCTGATTCCTTCAACTTTGGTCTTGTCGCCGCGGACGGGCGATACTTGTCCGAGTATCGTTCGAGCTCTACAATCACAGCTTACACTATGTCCAATATGATATACGAAGAAAGTAGTTACCGTCCGTTTTTGTGGTTTCAATGATGTAGAAAGCAGAATTGCGCAGCCGGTCCTCAAACCCGAGCTGCAGCTCAGCAATTCGCTTTTCTTCCTCTGAATACTCAGTTAGAAGAGGCAATGGCTCCATAGGCTACACAGGTGTTATTCAGAATAAAAGATTCACTACAAATGCTGATTGCACGAACGCACAGGATACAGAGCGCTCGGTTCCCTCGACATAGCCTGAATGTCTGCGAACGTCAGTCCCATGGGCGGTAGACTATTAGCGCCAAAGCCGCCTCGTCCTCCGCCCCCGAAGCCTCCGCGCCCTCCTCCACGACCACCACGCGACATGCTGGCTGATAAGGGATGAAATGGAAGACAGGGACAAGGATCAAGAACAAGAGGAGGCCCAGAAGCACAAAGTTACAAGAGCGCCAATTTCAAACTCCGCAGTTCCCATAAAGACTCGCGACGCGTGCTCGCTGTTGGCCACCGCTCTTCCCTTGTCCCACCATCCCCACAAGCCTTTCTCCCTCTATCGCCCGTCTTTGAGCTCATTCCGGCTCCTCACGACACTTTTTGAACACCAAACCACAGTAGAAATGGACAAGTCCCTTGACGAGGTGCGTTCAGACCCATTTTTGGCGTCGCCACAACGTGTCACTAATCGTCTTTGTCTTTGTTCTCTATAGATCATCACCTCCAACAAGCCCAAGGGCGTTCGCCGTACGTCTAGCCGCCGAACGGGCAGACAGGAAATCCTCGGAAAGCCGACCACGAGCCCGGTTGCCCGTGCGCGCATCAACAACCCTGTTCCCGGTGGGGCTAAGGCTGCCGCCGCCTCTCCCCAGCCTGCTGACAAAATCATGGTCTCCAACCTGCCGCTGGATGTGAATGAAGTCCAAGTCAAGGTTAGTACTTGTTGTGACCGCCGTGTCTTCTAGCCGTTGATGCTGACGAATCATGCTACTTCTCAGGAACTCTTCCACACCACCGTCGGACCCCTCCGCGAAGTCACCCTCCACTACGACGCGAATGGCCGTTCCAAGGGCGTCGCCTCCGTCCACTTCCAGAGGAGAGGAGATGGTACCAAGGCGTACCAGCAGTACAACAACCGGCTCATCGATGGAAGTTAGTATTCGACTGCTTTCGCCTCTTTCAACCTTCTGCTTCTAGCTCGTTGCTTCATCTTGAGCGGGTGCGCGGCACTCGCAATGCGTGGATCGCCGGAAATTGTTGCTTTCTACCTCAAGGGTTCCCGAACTTGGACGCCGTTGCTCATACTACATCCCGGATGGCGTTCACCTCGAGGCTGCTATTCTTAGCACGACGGGTGTATAGGGTCCGACCTGGTCAATCCGCCTTCCTCTTCGTGATGGCGTGATCGCAGGGCATATCTGCTCTGCGGTCTTCTAGCAACGCCCTTGTTCACAGGTCTGATCAACCTTGTGACTGGTGGCCGTCCGCAGAAGATTAGACTATGATACTGTCAGGCTCCCTACCGATCGGTTGGTCGAGCCGAGTATAGGATTGGGGTCGAGGGATAGTGGAACGTCGATGGTTTGTGCCTTTGGGAGGGTTTTGGGAGTTGAAGAATGACTGGCTGTTCGACCGCCTTCCAGTGGGAGTGTCGAGCACTGGGATGAACTTCGTCTCGCAAGCGCAATATCGGGTCGCCGAAACCTGGACAGGATAGGAAAGCAACGAAGGACTGGTATTCAATTTTGGATTGGTTTCACGCTGATTGCCGCGCATGTCGTTTCATTTCTTCATTTGCCTCACCGCCCTACCATGAACACACGACTGACCAACTTCTCGTCTGCTCTCTCGCCACATCACACTTCCGACTCCGCCATTCATAGAACGCCCCATGAAGATTGAAGTCATTGTTGACCCCGCTCGCCTTCCCCCTGCTCCGTCGCTCGCTTCCCGTGTGGCACCTGCCGCAGAGGCCGCTGCCAATGGAACTCAAGGCTCCAGGTCCGTGTTCCAAGGAAATGCCGGTTGCGGCATTCACTCAAGTACCATTTTTCGTTACAGACGCCCCGGCGGTACTCGTGGAGGAGGAGTAGGACGCGGTGGACGACGCCCTCGTCGCAGCGAGAGGCCCCCGAAAACCGTGGCCGATCTCGATGCTGAAATGGAGGTTCGTAGATTTGAGTAACGCTCTTGTCCGGCGATATTCTGACGTTCTTTCGTCATTAGGACTACACTGCCACTAGCAATGGTCCCGCTGCGCCCGCCGCCACCACGGCTTAGTTTCCATATTTCTGCTTTTCGCACGGGTTGTGTATATTGTAATATCTTAGCCTTCTAGTTCTCTAACCTCGTCGCCTTTGTTGTCGCTCGTCATGACCAGTTTGTTCTATGTGTTCGGTCTGTCCGCGTAATGGAATATCTTGTTTTCCAAGGCGTCTACACTAGGATGTCATGCACCACGGCGTTGCAGCCAATGTCGACTCGTTTAATATTGCATAATCCTCCTTCGGTGTAGTCGCTCGAGATTTTATCCCAGAGACCATGGCAGCGATATTGGCTTGTGATGACCTCGTTTTTGTTCTGGTCATAAGGCATCTCATACACGGCGTCTGGAACGCTCCACAGACTCGACGACGGCCCCTACAACTCATTTCACCTTCATCTGCCTACCATCACTTTCGAGTCCTCTACTTCTTTCCTGCATTTCACTTGAGAAATGGACGACGAACCGCTCTTCTCCGAGCTGCCAGAATGGTCAGACGTGACACCAATCCCACAATACGAGGGCATTACCCCGCTCGCGCCCATCTTCTACAGCGCTGAATGTCCGTAGCTCCTGCGTTGAGTTGTGAAGCACACTGACCACGATCAACCCCCATCCCAAACCCCCATCCCAACCATGATCTACACGACCCTCGCACATCTGTACGTGTAGATAAGGATGCGACAGACTACTTCCGCGGCATCGTCAAGACGGGAGAAAAGAGCGAGCGGGTGCTGCGTCTGACGGAACGCGTCATCCGCCTGAACCCCGCACACTACTCTGCGTGGTACCCACCCTCCCTGCCCTCCAATGCCCATGATAATGACCCGTCGATCCCAGGCAATATCGCTACCAGACGCTGATCGCGATCGGCGCGTCGCTCAAGGATGAGCTGGCGCTCACGAGCGAGCTCTCGAAGGCGTTCCTCAAGACGTACCAGGTCTGGCACCACCGGCGCCTGCTGCTGCTGGCGCTGAACGACCCGCTGAACGAGCTTGCGTTCGTGGAGGAGGCGCTCGCGGTCGATGCGAAGAACTACCACACGTGGAGCTACCGCCAGTGGCTGCTTGCGCACTTTAATCGCGACGATATGTGGGCGGGCGAGCTGGCGTTCGTGGAGCGATTGTTGGAGAAGGATTTGAGGAATAATTCGGCGTGGCACCATCGGTTCTTTGTGGTGTTTGAGAGGGGGAGCGAGTCCGGGGAGGAAATTGTGAAGAACGAGCTTTCGTGAGTGAACCTGTTCTCAGTCCGTGTTTCAAAGCATTGATAAATTGCATTGTAGGTTTGCGAAGGAGAACATCTCAGCTGCTCCTAACAATGCGTCGGCGTGGAACTATCTGCGCGGCATTCTCGACCACAAACGCATCCCGTATTCGACGCAAGCTTCCTTCGTCAAGCCTTACACTAGAACATTTGCGTCTGGTCAGGAGGACGTTGTGGATCTCGAAGACCCGCCCCCATCGAAGGATGCAGAGTTGCCAGCCGCAGCTGCTATCGAGTTCCTGGCGGATATCTACGAGGCAATGGGAAAGGGCGGGATACCCAACGCGACTGAGGTTCGTATCTGTCCTCCTCGCTGGAGATACGTAGGACTGACTTGACCGCAGCTCTGGAAATCACTGGCTAATGAACATGACACCATCCGGAAGAAGTACGTCGTCTTGCTGGGCCATCTTCTCGATACTGAGACTCTTGTTCAGGTATTGGGAATATCGCATTAAGGAAGCATGTCAGAATGCTTGAGGAGATCCGCGGTGACTGAAATCAATTGTACTTCTTATCTTTGGTGTATCTCTTCTTCGTTTCATGTGTATATTGTCAATGGCATACAAGCAAGTCTTGCGCAGGATTCTTCACGTCTAAGTTCTACTTGGAGGACGCAGCTTTAGTATTCTTGGATCGCCCACTAGATCCCGGTTCGATATGATACACTTCGTTATCTGATATTAGTCTGATCGACGGTGATCGTCTCGGTGAAGTTGGCGATGTCCACCTTTTCTTGTGACAGTGCGACGTTTTGGCCTCGCATGTGCACTAGAGCAGCATCTCTACTGGTAGGGGCGTAACATGAGCGGTTGATGTTAGTCTCCCAAAGGCAGAGTAGATACTTGACTCAACCATCGTGCCTCAGGATCGTCGTATCTGACTAGTTGATGTGCCCGGGCCGAAAAGCACAAGACCGTACACATCGCTCTCAGTGTGCCATCGCCATCGAGTCAGGTCACGGCGCTTTGAGTTTGCCTCAAAGTCATGCTTTCGTCTTGTGGAAGATATTCGTGTGCTTGATCATGGATATCGAGCAGTGAGTCCAATGTTCCACGACGCATGGCCTCTCGACTTCGTCGTGACTGACACGAGCGCGTCCTCCGTTTAGGTTTCGGAAAGCAGGCTACCAAGCCATCGATCGCATTTGCGACTACTACTACTCTCTGCGGGAGAAGCCCGTTGTATCCCAGGTCGAGCCAGGATATTTACGAAAGGCACTGCCTGGTACGTCTCACAGACCTTATAATAATAGCGTTTTTTGTCCTCGGCCAGGGCTCTGGCTGACTATAACTTTACCCAGATGCTGCTCCGGTAAAGGGAGAGGAATGGCAGGGCATAGCGGACGACTATCAGAAGCTCATTATCCCTGGTGCGCCCATCCCCTGTTCTTTTTTAAATGCGATTCACATCCTTCTCTTTGATGACGTCCAGGCTTGACCCATTGGCAGCATCCGCGATTTTTTGCCTATTTCCCGACTGCCTCGACGTTCGAGGGTTTGCTCGGTGACATCTATTCCAGCAGCACATGCAATCCAGGCTTCAACGTATGTCTTTCTCCCCTTTTATCCTCGAAGAGCATGTCGTTGACACTGTCTTAGTGGTTTGCGAGCCCGGCATGCACGGAACTCGAGTCCGTCGTGATGGACTGGGCCGCGAAGATGTTCGGCCTGGATAGAACCTTCCACAACATCTCAGAGATCGGCGGCGGCGTTATCCAGGCAAGCCTGCGCTCAGCATCCTCTCTAGTCTTCCCGTCATCTGATCTTATGCTATGTCCAGACGACAGCTTCGGACTCGGCGTTGACCGCCATCGTAGCCGCACGCGCCCGATACACCACAGCAAACCCCGGCGTCCCACTCGAATCGCTGGTCATCTACGTGACCAGCCAGACGCACTCCTTCGGCAAGAAAGCGGCGCTCATACTCGGCCTGCGCGTGCGCGCCATCGAAGTGGATGAGGACGTACGCGCTGGATGGGGTTTGGATGGCGCCAAGCTGCGGCAGGCCGTCGAGGAGGACCGGGACGCCGGCTTGCATCCGTTCATTCTGGGTTGGTTCACTTTGCTTGCTTCTGCCGCGCTGCTGAGCATTTGTGGTAGTGGCTACTGTTGGAACGACCAGCACCGGGGCGATTGACCGTATCACTGACTTGGGAGCGACGAGTGAGTGGCTGATGAAATGCTTCTCGTAGGGTATCGTTCAAAGTTGGTTTGGCTTTGCAGTCAAGGAGAGTTTCCCGTCCCTGTGGCTACACGTTGATGCCGCCTGGGCGGGCGTGACGCTGTCCTGCCCGGAGTATCGGGAGAAGGCACAACTAGCGGGCATTAATGAATATGCGGATAGTCTCTGTGTCAACTTCCATAAGGTTCGCACTACGCATCTGCCCTAGATTGCCTTACTGATACGCGCCTTCCATACTATGCAGTGGGGCTTGACGAATTTCGACTGCTCTGCGCTCTGGGTCCGAGACCGCCGGCTGTTGGTGAACGCGCTGGATGTGACCCCGGAGTACCTGCGCACTAAACACGGAGACGCGGGTACGCTGGCAATCTCCAGTGACGTCCACCACACGCCATACTGAGCTGGCTTGTCGTTTTCGCTCTAGGCACGGTCATAGATTATAGAAATTGGCATCTGTCGCTCGGCCGCCGGTTCCGCTCGCTGAAGATCTGGTTCGTCCTGCGAAGTTTCGGCATCGAAGGCTTCCAGTCGTACATTCGAAGGGTACGCCTTCCTCATCGTCCGTCGATCCGCGCAGCTTACGTCCCATCCAGTGCATCGCCTTGAACGACGTCTTTGCGAAGTACATCCAGGAATCTGACATCTTCGACTTCGTCGCTCCCCCGTCCTTCGCGCTGACCGTCTTCCGTATTGCGCCTGTGTCAGAACCGAATGCCGATCTCGCACAGCTGAATGAGGTGAACCGCGCATTCCATGAGGCACTTCAGAGCCACCACGCCGATCTGGTTCTGACACAGACTGAGGTCGGACGCGTGTTCTGTATACGGCTGGCTGTTGGGGCTGCTAGGACGGAGGAGAGGGACATTGTGCAGGCGTGGACTATAATCAATAAGGTGGCTGAGGAAGTTTTGCGAAGATGGAAGGACGGAAAGTTCGAGCCTAAGAACTGAATTGTGGCACTGTAGAAACAAATGTTGTACGTCTACGATGTCTTTTAGCTTTCGTGAGTAATATAGAGGAAATAGATCTAACACTGGCTTTACACACTCTAAAATTACAACTACAAGATTTATATTCTCGTCCGCTTTCTTTTGTGTTACACAAGCTTGAGCATGTCGCTCATCACGCCCATGGCAGTTACAGCAGCTCCAGCACCTGCTCCCTGAATGATCAGGGGCCGTGCGCCGTATCGCTTGGTGTGGAACATGATGATGTTGTCGGAACCTCCGAGGGAAGTCGCAAATGGATGGGTATCGGGATATCTGGCGTTACCAGATTAAGGCGAGGGGATTGCGAGAAGGTCTATCTAGTACACACCTTTCCAGCTCGGCCTTGATGTGGCCGTTCTGCACATCTATAACACCAACAAAACGGAGGACTTTCTTTTCCTTTGCGGCCTCAGCCCTGATCTCATCGAAGTGCTCGTCGAATTCGGGGAGCCGCGAGATGAACTCGTCCCCGGTTGTGACGGCCTTCAGGGCGTCGGGGACGAGAGACGTGGTCGTGACCGACTTGTACCCATCAGGGAGTGCAGATCGGAGGGAAGGGATGAGACGCGACAGGATGGTCAGTTTCCGAGCGACGTCTGCACCGTTCAGGTCGTCCGCTGGATGAGGCTCCTGCAATAACGTCAGAGAAGCACAAGCTTTTGAATGAGATAAATTGACCGTGTATCCCTTCTCTCGTGCCACCTTCACAACCGATGAAAAGCTCGGTCCATCGGCTTTACCAGTCGAGAACTCGTTGAAGATATAGCTCATCGTGCCGGAGAAGACACCCTCGATCTTCGTCACCTGTTCAAGCTGTTAGCGAACGCGGGAACATAGCGATCGCATACAGAGACTCACCGTGTCGCCAGTACCAATCAGATCCTTCAACGTCGAGATGATAGGCAATCCCGCGCCGACAGTCGCCTCGTTCAAGAACTTAGCTCCGCTCTCCAGGCTCGCTTCTACTATCCGCTCATACAGCGAAAGGTCTCCCGAATATGCCTTCTTGTTCGGCGTAATGACATCAAGGCCCGCCTTCAAGAAATCAGGGTACAGCACGGCGACGTCCTCGGACGATGTATTATCCACGACGACGACGTGCGCGCCCCGCTTGACTGACGCCGCCAAATCCGGGATGACATCCGACAGATTCAGCTTCGGGCTCGAGGTCTTTAGGAGACCCTTCCAGTCGCCGTTCGGAAAGCAGATGCCGTCCGGCGAGAAAATAGTCGTTTTGGATGAAGAGATGAGGACGAGGCGGAAGGGGTGCGGGGACTCGATGACTTGCTCTATGAATTCGCTGCCGACGAGGCCGACGCCGATGACGGCGACGTCGATGGGTTTGACCTTATCGTTCGGCATACTGGGAAGATTATGGGAGTAACGAAGTCCGGATGAACGAGAGTTGATACAAGTCCTCGTGAACTGCAGTGAGCGTTGTCTCTGCAAATTGATGGGACAGCTTCGCAATACGGATAGCATGATCAGAGTGACCAAATCCGATAATCCCTACGACCAAGGCCTGGCAAGGCCGAAGGCCGTTCCGACACCTTGAAAGAATATCTCAGTATTGTATCATCCATCTATTGAACGATACATAGTGATGCAGTGGTGAGTTAGCGGATAAGAGCGAAGATGAAATATGATGAGGAACTCGATTGAGCAACATACGCCGGACATGCAATCATGTTGCTTGGTCGTATCACAACAGTGAAGTCAGTGGCAGATCTAGAGATCGCAAATACATGAAGTTCCAAGAATTTCATTGCAATGCAATGGTTCCAAGACTATGCAGTATGGTGTGTCTACAGACAGCTGCATGGTAATACACTGCCCATGTTGCAGGGCAAATCGTAGGTAACTCGTATGTAGGTATCATTTTATCATCTAGTCATAAGTAGTGCATTGAGGACAACATGAGTGTATGCGTTATAAATACCATTGACAGGCATGAAGCTCATGAAGGGAACGATCCCAGTGCCTGCGGCTCCGTGAACGCGATTGTCCGTCTTGACGGCGGCCCATGGTCTTCCGTCGACTCCCCTCGATGCGAGATGTCATCAAAGTCCTGCTGATTCGGGCTGTCCGTGCGGCACTCCGTGTCTAAGTACGCGCTCGACCCGTTCGTGAGTGGCGTGATCGTCCCGTGGTGCGAGCTGCGCTGGGAGGCGTCTGGTGGTGCACCGAGAGTTGGCGGCGACGTCCAGATGCGTACGGCACCGTCGTGGCTGCCCGTCGCGAACATGAAGGGGTCTGCGGCGGGGTTCCAAGCGATGCAGGTGAGGTCTCCGCCTAGCGCTTGCGCGCGGACGTGGTGCAGGAGCGAGGCGGATTCGCGGTCCCAGATATGGATGTCTCCCGCTGCAGAGCATGTTATCATCCCCGAAGTACGGTTTTTCAAAGTAACACTGACCTTTGCCTGCACAGAGTACGATTTGATCGTCTTTGCCTCCGAAGTAGCTTGGACCCGCGAAGTCGACAGGGAATTTTGGCATGTAGGTATGGCGCAACGACAGGCGCGAGGTCACGCTTGATTCACCTTTCCCTCTGTCCCTAACCATTTCCAGCTTCCATAATTGTGGTGGAGCCTACTGCTAGTCAGTCCGGAATATCGCCAGTGTCAGTAGGATGCCTTGCCTTGAACTCATAGCTGACTAGAGCTACGTCATGGTTCCGTGCCAGAGTGATATCCCGAATGTCATGCAGAACCGGAACTTGGCTATCAGGAACCAGTGAGTACACTATCGATTGCACGTATTTTTAAAGACAACGTACTTCTCGATTTCCTTCTTGTCCAAACTGTACGCTATTCACGACGTCGGTATAGTTCAGGGCTTGTCAAAAGATAAGAGACCGACCTATGATCTGCTTCTCAGCTCGGCATTTGCTTGGCTGAAATCCGTCTTGCGAATGTAATAATGTGCCGACGCCGAGCATGCGCTGGCCATCTCGCGTGACGGTGACGTCGAGGATCGTAAGACGTTCGAAGCTGTACTTGTCAAGAACCTGTAGACTGCATGAGACAATAGTCGGTCAGGTAAGGCATGCTACGTACATTGCCAGTTAGATCCTAGAAAGCATCCGTCAGATCGGTACAAAAGCAGTCTCGATGATGCAAACTTACCAATTTAACGACGTCGCCACCTTCCACAGACATGAACGCTGACATACCGTCAGATACCACAACATGTAGCACTCCAAATGAACACACCTTCGCCGCCCGGAAGCCAGCAGATGGACTGCACCAATTTCGGCCTGTCGATGGTCTTGGTGCACACACCGGCCTGGGACACACAAACGAAGCAAACAAAATCTCGGTCAGACATTGCTTTGATCGACCGCGCTCTGCAATGCATGGCGTGTGGTTCTTCAACCCACCTCCGTCCACACTTTGATGGCACGGGTCAGCTTGGTGAGGAGCATGTTGCCGCTCGGCGACCTGGGCCAGAAAGTTTGCAGTCAGTATTTGTGAGCGGACGCAACAGAAGACACGTACCAAGCTACTTGGCTTACGAACCCTGCAGGATGGGCGAGGGTTCGATGATGTGTGAATGGATCCTGATAATGACGATACAGCGTTGGCGAATAGCAACGCGCTCAAACATCAGACCACTCACACCGACGTGGAAAATCACCGAGGTCCGGTCCCAACTGCATCACAGATACCATGAGCACTGACGCTACTGCACCACGCAAACACGCACCTCGACGTCGCCAAGAACTTCCCGTTCGGCGAGAACTGCAAATGCCGCACCAGCGCCGTATGCGCCTCGATATCCATCGTCGCCTGCAGATGCTTCAACTTCGGCACGAGATTCGCCACGCGGCTCGTGCGCATCGGTATCGCGACGCCCTGCGTCTCCCGCCGTCCCCCGCCCGGGCTCGACAGCGCCGACGACAGCGTGCGCTGGCGGCGCGCGTTCGTCATCGAGCCCGCGCCCGCGCGCATCATCATCACGCTGCGCACCGCGTTGCGCAGGCGCGTGCGCCCGGGCGACGGCACCTCGGGCATAGGCCCAGCGCTCGTCGGGCTGCTCGCGACGCTCGACACGCGCGCATGGCCCTTCTCCGAGAGCGCAAAGTCGCTCGTGCTCGCGAGCGTCGGCGACTTGGGCTCGAACGCGGCGGCGGTCGCGTGCGTGCCGTCGGAGCCGCGGCGCCCGCGCAGGGACGTGAGCACGGACTCGGGTGCGAGGCCGGGTGAGAACGCGCTGGGGAGCGAGTTTTCGGACGAGGAGGGACCGAGCGCGTCGAGCGAGGGGCGCGAGAAGGAGAAGAGATTCGTGAGCGTCGAGCTGGCGTTCACGGCTGCGCTACGCGTGTGTGCGAAGAGCGAGATGATGCGTTGAGAGAGATCAGTGGTCTTGTTGGCGAGCCAGGGCAAGGGCGGGATGCCCATGAGCATGTCCCAGAAGTCGTCAAGGGAGTCTTCGAGCCATTTCTTGCCCTTGTGGCGGCTGAAGACCCAGCGTTCGGAGGCGAACCAGGTTGACACGGCCGCGAGACCGAAAGAGCTGAATGCCGTGAAGACTGTGGTGATAGTCGAGACGACGTAGTTCTGGAGCAAATCATTAGCCAGGTCGCGATATGGGAGACATGCTGCGTGCGACTAACCTGCTTGGAAGAATACGCGAAGAGGACAAGGCCGACTGAGAAACATGCGACGGATAGTACCAGGAAGACGAGAGGGGAGCGTTTGATCCAAATCAAGACCCACCATGGCACGCGGTGCCCCGGAGACCGGCTGCAAGCAGTCAGATGCTCAGCTCGCGCAACTCACGAACAAATCACTTACTACATCGCCTGTTTCCACGTCAATCCAAGAAGACTGTTCACGGCTGCCGCGATACTGAACACCATGGAGGTGAACCAGAATGCATTCACACTATCCGACAGAGGCGTGCCCGTCATGTCGAACGAGTACTGCAGCGTTGTCGCCGTAACGGCGGAGAAGAAGGTCGCGACTGTCGATAAATTAAGCAGGTTGCTCGCGCCATGCTTCTGGGCAAAGCGAATCGTGGGGACACCTGCAGATACACGGGATGATTCAGCATAGGCTGTGTGACCCGAACGATGGGAAGCAGACCGATCTCAATGAACATGGAGAGCGATGACGTGATGGACTCAATGTGCTCTCCCATTTCGGAGGTAAGGTCATGCAGGTATCGTTGTACAGCTGGGTATCGGAATTGACCTGCACCGCGCGACGACTGAGATCAGCTATAAATTCAGACGATGAATCCACCCTACAATGTTAAGACCCACCTTCATACGTTTTGAGACATGACGCCCAATACTGCATACCATTCAATCCCTGGTTCTTACAAGTCATATGGAACCACACACCTTCAGATCTCCCTCAAAGGCAATTATCGACGCGTTAACACCTTCATCCGTGAACTCCGGGAACTCATTCAAACAATGTAGAAAAGTAACAACCTCCCGCGCAAACCAGCCCAACTGCCTCGGGAAGTCCTCCGGATCGAGGTCCCCGACGATAAGCGGTCGGCGCACATGCGGAGGGGCCTTCGAGCGTGCGCGCTTCCGCGACCGGGGCCCAATGTTCGGCGAGACGATCGACTCTTTCGGCTGATGCGAGACTTTGCGGGGGAAGAGATCGGCTGCGTTCTCGCGGAAGAGATATGCTATTTGCGTGAGGCGCTCACGCAGGTGGAAAGCGGAGGAGAGGATGCCAACGGAGCTGCCGAGCTGCCGGGCCGCGTTGGAGAAGTTACGCAGCTGGGAGGACATGACTTATGCTTCGAGGAGCAAGAGAAAAGAGTACGCACCTCTTTGTCGAGATTGTTTATTCTCCTGAGGTATCGTGGCGTTAGCAATCATTACGAGCCGAATGGAAATAGCACACACCTTTGAAACCGGTTCCACGACTCAGCGCCGACTTTCTGAAGATGCTCGTCGACCGTTGCTATATTTACAACCTCAGCACCCTGGGCTCTGTCTTCCTCTGCGAACCACTCACGAACGTCTCGATCATCCTCAAAACTAGGCTGCGAACTCAAATCTGTATCCACGCATACAGTCAGCCTTACGCCACGTCGCTTTACCCCAGGACTGAACCACGCACCCAGTTCCGTCCCCATACTCTCGTCCTTGCTCAGCTCGTTCAGAGCATCGAGCAATGTCATCAATGTTTGTCGTCGTCGAGTATTCCCGCCATGCAGTTCAGCGCTGCGCAGCCCAGCGCTGGCAGGCGCATCGGCGGCCACGGCATTCAGGTCATTTGGATAAGTAGGCGTGAATCCAATTGGATTCGCTGTAGATTCATGCTGGGTCAGACATCCAGCGCACTCTGACACGATGATCACTCACTCTGGGGCATTAGAGAAAGAGACTGCTATGGTTGCGTAGAGTAGTCGTACTATTCGTCTTCCCTCGCGATAGAATTAGCGTAAACGGGGCAAGCGAAGAGTTATATTTGGACGACAACGGCGCTCGATGATGGCACGCTTGCAAGATAGACGTGATATGTCGTTGAATACGGGTCTTCGTGAGCGTGGCGCAGGACAATGGGACTCGACAAAGATGAAGGGGAGAAAGACGGGAGTGAGGCGGAATGGCACACGAAAGCTTGGATCGCGGTGCGCTCGCAAGTTGGGGCGAGGTGTAATAACCGGTTGCTGAGATCTGTCAATCGAAGCCGGAGTGACGGTGATCCCTAACCGGCCTTCGCCCCCTGGGGAACCACTAGATTACAGGGCGGCCTCGAGGCAGGCTAGGGCCCTTCTGCCGTATGGCCTAATACAAGGATCTACATCAACTTTTACGATTGTGGGCAATTAGGAAGAGACGCGACGCGTTTGTTGACGCGTCTCGGGACGCGACTGTCTTCCCGACCTTGGCGTCCTTCGACACTACCTTATACGGGTGGCGGTACTTTCGATGCATAGCTTGGTATCTTCCGAGCGCGCTTGAGATCTCCGGACGACGGAGACCCACTTCCCGCTGGCTGTTGCGGCTTGTCAGGGAACTTTGTTATCTCCGGCCGCGAGCGCCTCGCTCATGCGGCATGTCGCGACCCTGCTCCGCGACCGTGGGTGCGTTGTGGGCAGAAATAGTCATTCTATTGCTGCGGCTTTGAAAAGAAAGAGCTGTCTTTTTCTCAACAAGTTGAGTGTAGAACTTCAAAGCAAGTGGTAAGTAGAAGAGTAGAAAGAAACGGATTTCCTGGATCCTATTGAAAGTGGTCCTCGTGACTCTAGCTGGGCTTCTCGTGACCTTGTCATGTCGTATGCGTCATCAACACGCGCGTCGCGTCGACGCGTCTCGAACATCAAGATCAAGAATCAGGAAGACGAAGCTTCAGACGTCAGATGAAACGATCCTGAGGCACGATGGTTGAGCATTCATCTACTCTGCCTTAGGGAGACTACTCCAGACCGCTGATCGTCCATCTATGCGTTCATCTTACTGAAACCTTGCCGTTTGTCTTGACAAAATGAATGCCAACAAGCTACGTGCACGTACTCACCGAGCCGGCCCGCTTCTACCGTAATGACAGACACGCCAGAGACACCTGGCAAAGATATAGGTGCTTCACAAGCTTGCAGTTGATCATGTCGGCACACCATGCTCAGCACACATGATGCACCTTATCACAAAGTACGAGCTCACATCATTGCACCGACCGTGCCTAATGTCCTCTCGATATGATACCCTCCCTGAGACCGCGCAGATCGTGCAGAGAACTGAGCTGCTGCGTATCACCTCGAGGAAATCGCCAGGCCATGATGTTCGCAGCATCTAGACGCCCCATTACGTTGTCAGGAAGACGAAGATGCTGCAATAAGTATGCGGAAATTGACAAGAAGAGGAAGACATTACGAGTTCAGATGAAACCATCCCAAGACACGATGGTTGAGTAATCATCTACCCTGCGTTAGGGAGATGGGTTACGAGGCGTGACAAGAAGAGGAAGACCTTGCGACATGAGATTCGTATGCCCACGGACAGGCTGACCGAGGCTGGATCTGGCCGACACACTCAACGATGGCTTCACGATAGATAAAACGGCACAGCGGGTAGTATAATTAATGAAGTATGTGTGGGAATGCGATAAATACGTGAGCCCGCATGAATAAACAGGGAATGTGTGCTGCCCGTCAAAAGGCGAACCAAGAAAATGGGTGGCAACAAGTATCAAACAACCGTGTACGTGCCGCCTGCAGAATACAACGGCGGCAGATACGCATAGATGTACCCACCAAATCCGCGGGAGCGTATCCCGAGTTCTCCAAGATATGTATAGGCTCTATAGAATGGTATCGCGGCATGCGTATGGCTCACGCGCGGAGGAGCCAGCCGACATCGAGCCCGGTCATGGTGCGCATGCCCTCAGGGTAGCATGCGTTGCTTTCCTTGAGCAGCATCGCGAGGCGCTGGCAGATCTCCATCGGGTAGAGCAGCTGCTCGGCCTGTGGGAAGCCCGGGTATTTGTCGAGCAGACTGTCGGCAGAGATGAGACATGGAAGATGTCATAGATATGAGAGGAAGGGAAGACGTACGACGGCAGATCGGTGTAGGCTGTTGATGGGCCGATGGTCTTGTACAGCACCTTCGCCGCTTGGACGATGCCGCTCTGCGGGATGGAGTAGTACGTGGGCGCGGCATATGAGAGGCGCATGCTCGGCTTGAACAGCCAGATCTATGACAGTGCCAGTTACGATAAATGCATCGTGCGAAGAAGAATCCCACACACCAGCAACCGTGGCCGCTCTTCTTCCTCATCCAGGATGACGAAACGGTAGGTGGCATGGGCCGAGGCAAGCTCCGCCATGTCTTCCACTATGAATGCGGAAAGCGGGATACGCAGTGGTCTGTTCACATACATGAGCATATCGCATGAGATCAGGAAGATAGGACACGTACTCAGCAGCTGGGCTCACAGGCCGCAAAGCGTACTTCAGAAGCCTATATGCCATAGTGCGCTCGCCCGACTCGGTCGTGTACTCCTGACACCGCCCTGCGAACGAGCCGCAGATGCAACGCACAGTTCGGAACTCTTCGCCATGCTGCACGACAAGAGTCAGTACAGAACGCATAGAATGCCTCGAAGATGAAAGAGGACGTAAAAGAAGGAAGAGAAATGAAGGAAATGGATGTCTCCTCGCGCGTAGCTCCCGCAGACATAGACCTCAGCAACACGGGAGTTGTTAGACGAGCAACCGCCGAAGCGTTAATCTCGGACGATTTGTATCAGCCATATACTGCCGCCCCATCCGGCCACCACCACGCCCAAACCGGGCCAAAACCTGCAAGGGCTTCGACCCGGCTCGAGCGCAGACAGACCGGAGGGGCAAGCAGCCGCTGGTGGAATCCCAGCGTCGGCCTTCTTACCGTCCTGAAGCAATAACCAGACAAGAACGAAGAGAAAGAGTAGAATAGAACAGGCACGCACCTTCGGCTGCTCCGCAACCCACAAATTGCTCCTCATTACAACACGCCCCTCAAACAGAACATAGCTCCCGCCCACGAGCGCCTGGCCTTCCCTCGGCCAGAACCCGTTCCCGTGCTGCGCGACCTGCGCAGACAGCTGCTGATCCGCATGGCACATCCATGCCTCGACGAGCTCCGCCCAGTGCTCGCTCGGCAGATCGTCGTACCGCGTGACACGCGCGCCCTGCACGAGCGGCAGCGAGCACGACGCACAGATGAACGACGTCGGCACTGCAGCAGTCAGCTGGGCTGCGTCGAGCAGCGGGGTGGGGACATGTGGGGGAGGAGGGAAGGGGGCGGAGAGCTTGACCTCGTAGTGTGTGCCTTGCACTCTAATCTGTTGGGGACCAGATGTGACGGGTGCGGGGAGGGGAAGAGGTGAAGAGGTTACAGCGCCGCTGTGGAGGATGAGGGATGTGGGCAATAATGGTGGGGGAGAGGAGGAAGAGGAAGGTGTTGAAGAGAACGGCACTTCAGCTTCGAGGTTTGCGCCAACGATGCCGCCCTTGACGTTAAGGAACGCAATAACATGCCGCAGGCTCTCATGGTGCTCTGCGACGTAGTGTATCGACAATTCTGTGATATAAAGACTCAGTGACCAGATGAGATAGGTAGCAAAGAAGTACACGCACCAATTGGCGTCGAGCGTCGACCACTTGATGAACTTGGGCGAGAACTCGGTCGACTCGACTTCGCAGAACGCGAACCCCGATCCAGGGAGCTCGCAGAAAGTAGCCAATCAAAGCCTGGTGCGGACATGCTCCGCGAACGAAACTTACCCGACAGGGTCCGTCGGACCTGGGGAGGCGTCGCCGCAGGAACAGGTACAGGGGCAGGCGGAGGTGCAGCTTCGCGCACAAACTCCGGGAGTGTAAGAAGTGTGCGCGGGTCTGGCTGAGGCAGAAGAGCACTGGGTACGGATTCTCGCATGAACTCGGGGAGAGAGAGTAAGGCGTCGGGATCCTTCAGCTTGGACGACTGGAATGAGGCATCTTGTGAATGCATGCGTCCAGCGTCTGAGTGTTCGACGAGTTTCGAGACGAAAGCTTGTCGCTGATACCAGAAACATCATGAGGCTTCCACACATTTGTAGGACTGAGGATACAGACTTACCTTCTGCAGATCCCGATGCCGTGCTTTTTCAAGCTGAGCCTTCATCCCACCTTCCAGCACAACCGTCTGGTCAGACAAACGCCTTTCCGATGCACGTCCAATCATGTCAACAATCCGATCCAGGTCTCGCTCCTTTTCCTTCAGCTTCGCCACCCCATCCTCGCCCCGAAGCCGTGCGCGCTCGAGCTCCGCACGCTTCTTGGACTTGAGCTCGACGCGCTGATTAAGCAGCTGGGGCGCGACGTTGTACAGGCGGTCGATCGCCATCGTGACCGCGTCGAGGTCAAGGCGCATCTTCTCGCTGATGTGTGGAGATGTGTTGGACATAGACGCCTGCGCAAGCACCTTGGCATCCGACGGCGTGGTCCGTAAATCATACTCATACTTGGGCGGGCCCTCGAGCTCGTAGTCGGCGGGGTCATACTCTGGCGGGAGCTGGTCCTGCGACACGCGCGGCGGCAGAAGAGCTTCAGCGCGTTCGCGGCAGAGGCGAAGCATTGTTTCAAGATGAGCGTCGATGCTGCTCCACAGGAGCGCCTGCTCTACCGCCTGGACCGGCGGAATACCTGCGCTTTCCGAGCGAGAGCGCGCGTGATGCTGCTGCACTTGGAAGTCGCTGAGCTGGCGGCTGAGTGCATGGAAGATGTCAACGCTGTCACGTCGTTCCGATGATACAGGTAATGCGGAGTGGAGTTGAGGCAAGGCTAGAGCGGACGATGAGGAGATGCCGAGTACGGATAGACGATGTAGTTGGGAAAGAAGTGCGACCAGTGTTCGGGCAAGCTCGGCATCCTCGGGTTCGAGCACTGCTGAGATCGTATCAACGCGAGCCCGCAGTTCATGCAGCATTTCGGCCTCGTCGGATGGTAAGGGTCGAACTTGCTGCATTTCTGACGATGGAGTTCGCGCGCGGAGATTGATGAGAAGTTCCTGGAGGGCAGGTTGTGGATCGAGTGTATCCAGCGGCGTGGAGCGGGTTGCATCCGTAGGGAGAGAATGGCGACGCTCAGGAATAATAGAGAGCCAAGGAGAAGAGACAGAAAGTAGATCGTTCAGAGTTATGAGGCACGATTTCTGGACGTAAGTGATTGAGGGCAAGACGTCCTTCTAGGCAAGGTTGAGTACATCGTCAATATAGAATGAAAATGCATACCTGGCTCTCCGCCGCAATCTCCACATCATCTACATCTACGGCCGCAACACTGTCAGCGAAAGGGTCCCTCTCCTCGACCTCAGCATCTGCCGAGGCTTGCTCGACATGTCGATCTTCAACTGGTCGTGATGGTTCTTCTAGTGAGGGAAAAGGAGTGGGTACAGTAGATGCAAGTACAGAAAGCTGGTCGTCGTAAGGCGTAACTTGAGTAGGCGATCTGGTGAGCGTAGCCATGAAAGGGTGGGCGAGATTGACGACAGACGAGGAGGAGATGCTTCGTCACAGGCGCCCGAGGATATCTTCATTCGCGCCGCCACATCACCTGATTCGGGTCAGAACCTGTGCCAATTCCCCATTTTGGATGAAGATTGGGACTGCCCTCTGCAGCGCTATCTTGTCTCTTGACAAACCCAGCTGGATGGCACACGACGGGACATGATCTGTGCGGTCGACGTCGTCGTAGGAAGGAAGGTTGATGCACACGTCGTCACCCCGAAACCTGTCTCAGAACACGCGCTTGTTCTGAACACAACGTAAGTCATCTGCATCAACCGACTGCCGCATTGAGTGTGCCGATGTTTTCCACTTACCATCTTCCCATGTCCACGAGCAACTGCCGCCCGACCTGTCCATGAACGGCGAACCATTGGTAGCAAATATCTCCCAATGTGACGTGGTCAGCGTGGGTCGTGGGGTACGTACACACGATGCTGACCGCTTTTGTCTGTTTCAGCAGATGATCCCACTTCGTTGAAGGCTTGACAGTACTACCTCGCTCCCATGCCCTATCTCGACTGCGAGATCAACTAGGACTATTGAGGTTGGCGTGGCAAACTCCCTGGCACAAGTGCGGCTCTGCATCTTGATCCCATCCCGCGGAACACATCATGATGTTACCTACCACCCACGCAACAGCGCTTCATCCCAGCCATGTTATGTCGTCGGCAATCTACAACTAACCGATCATGATTCGGGCCGCAAAATATCCTTATATCGCCTTATCATGGGGATTGAAGCGTAGGTAGATCACAGTTCTACAAGGCTGTGGACCCAGCAACGCCAATTCCTGCGCCTGCACGCCAGGTGACAGCTGCACAGGGATGATTTTACTACCGCATGTCCTGTGCAGCTCCACGCATTCTCTATATCGCTCTCACGAAGTGCGGTTCGAAACAGTACAGCATTATCATTAAAATTGGTTAAGGTATCTTGTCGCAAGTATGGTAGGCTGAGCCGAGGGGGATCGCAAGAAAGGGAAGCGAGGAGGAAAGACACCGTGTGCACAAGTCCCCGCAGACCATGCTTCCTCCAATCTGTAGGCGCGAGCATGCAGACTGCAGGAAGCACATCGGCGGTTCTTTGTAGCTATGATGTCCAGAAACCGAGACGTATGATGGCACGTCAATCTCGTCAACACCCGACGCTGCGTAACGCGGCTTCACAGCACACCACGCATTGACTTCGTGCTGGCCCGTCTGCAGGGAGCTTTTCAGCCTACGGGCGCTGGATAGGTAGTCAATAAGACTGACATATCATCATCATCTCCCGATTTATAGGCACGCCGGATCGCTGAGAGCATCGACATGCATCAGGGAGATTTGCGAAGTAAATGGTGAGACATCTGCGTTGTATCGAGTTCGAGGTGGATAGCCTGCGTGCAGGCAGATGTTCCATAAAATATTTTATCATGCCGCGCGGCAGCCGACCGAGGATGGAGTTAATAGCTAGAGTGTAGACTGCGATGTAGGCAAGCTGGTAGAGCAGGATGCAATCAGATATGGACAGTGGGCTTCGGATTAGAGACTCTGGAGGAGGATGGTCTCTGTGTCATAGGTCGAGGGCTTGTCAAAGCTATCCTCGTCCATACGTAGCGTGCTGCGACAATCATTCATGCGCCGATGGCAAAGCGCAAGACTAGCTTTGTCTTCATTCTCGAGAAAACGAGGGCACTACCCAATTTTGGCGAGCTGAGGAGCGAGGAGGCACTAGACAAAGCAAGAAACCGTACCTCAATGAGATTGCTCGTGCCACTAGACTGGGCCCGATGACGGTCTTTCCATCAGAAGATCAATGATCAAAGCGCACCAACAGCAGAGTGACGCACCGGAGGAAAAAAGGGCCTTGTAGACGTACCTTGTGCCCGCATGAGCCATGTAAGTCGGAGTCTGTCGCGAGGTCGATGCGGTGCCGCCAGATCAGAGGCTTGAAGTCCATGCTTGAACTGCAGTAGAATACATGATTGAAGTACAGCCATGCTCTCACAAAACTATGCCACGAGATTCCAGTCTCAGAACAAAAGCAAGTCCATAGCAGACAGTTGCCCGCTCTGCTCCCTCTGCAACACAATCGCTCGTCAAAACCGCAGCCACCGACACCAACTTCAAAACACACCTTCAAGCACAGAATCCGACTATCATCCATCATCACGTCCGACACCTCCATGACCTCCTCCGTCTCGACCTCCCGATATGGCAAACACGACACCACCTCATGCGCAAACGCCGTCCCCGCCGGAATCGTCGACGGCTCGCATACGAGCTTCGCGCCGCCCGTCTCCCCGCCCTCGCGCCGCATGCGCTCGCGCGCGACGACGTGCGGGTTATAATCGCGCACGCGGATGCGCGCGCGCGCCTGCTGCGGCAGCGCGTCGAGCGGGAGGCGCTCCTCCGTCACGCGCTCGACGGTGCGGAACCCGCTCACGGAGTGCTGCCAGTCGCTGCTCAGCAGGTCGCCGAACCAGCGCGTCGCGCGCGGGCCCCAGTCCGCCCACGGCACCTGCATCGGGCTTGCGGGCTCACGCGCGAGCAGCGTGCGGATGCGCACGAAGAAGACGAAGCAGTCGAGCGCGGCGTGCGTGTTTGGGTCGAGTGTGCCGAGCGAGCAGGCGACGAGGCCGTCGGCGGGCGTCGAGTAGAACGGGGGGAGTTCGGGCGGGTAAGGAGGGTCGATTTCGGGGGGAGGTATTGGATGAGTAGCGTCGGATTCGGGCGCAGGCGTGGCGGTCGGATCGGGTGGCTCCGACGGTGGTGGTGGCTCGGGCGTAGCCGAATGCGGCGCAGGCGACGGCGATTTTGCAGGAGTGGGTTCAGTGGCTGGTATTGATGAACCCTGCCCGGCCTTGTTTTTCTTTCGGCTCAAATGCGAATATGCCGGTCTCTTTTGACTTGCTCCAGCTCTCCTGGGCCTCGTCCCTGGAATCGGGTTCGCGGTCGCAGAGATGTACCAGTAGTGATGCCCTTCCTTGAGAGTCGGCAGGCAGAAACGGCGGCGCAGTATCGGATAACCGCGATACCAACCTGGATTGTGAAAGTAATAAATGTCAAGGAAGCCCCGCGGGATGACGATCAAGAACTCCGTATGCGAAAGGAAACAAAAGTCGTCGACACCCATCGACAGTGGCATGGTGGTCTGCCATCGAGATCAGTGAGGAGCGAGAAAGACGATAAGAATATCGCACTTGAGCCTTGGCGCCGATGCGCCAGTTCCAGATTGCGATGAAAGCCGCAGAGGTGTGGAAGACGTCCTTGATGAGCAGTGCGAGGTAGTCGTCAAGAATTTGGATGCGAAAGGACGTCCAGGAATCGGGCGCTTCGGGCCCCATAGCGCGCTTGCATTCGAGGACGGGCGAGGGCGCCAGAGGATGCGGCTCGTTTGTTGATAACGTCCGGAGATGAACCTGGTAATCACTTCTGTAGAACAATGATTAACATGCTCGGCGCGTCGGACGAGAGAGAGCGCGTACTCTGAAGTTGACGACACAAGAACAAGCAGGTCCTGGGATGGATCCATGCTGAAGTCGATGATGTTGATGTCGTACTCCGTGAGCGTCCACGATGGCACTCGTCCGCCTTCCACAAGAGCCTTCTCTCCTGCTGCAGTCGGGAACTGATAGAACGTGATCTTTCCCGAGACGCGACGATCATCACCTTGCCCGTGCCCGTTCCCATACACCCCGCCGACGAATTCGTATATGGAGCCAGCGGCAGGGACGGGGGTCGTTACCTTGTGTCTCCAGCTGAGTGTTCTCCACCGTTGTTCACGTTCGTTTAGAAGGCGGCGCTGCGCGGCGATGGATGTCTGTGGAGAAGGCGAGAGGAGGACCATCTGGTGCTCGGCGAGGTCGATGGTATATTGGAGTCGTGGCGTGTCAAGGACGAGACCGCGCAGAAATTTGCACGTCTACATATCGTATCGAATGCTTAGATCAATTCGTAAAGAGGGAAATAAATGTACGCACAACCATGCAGGTAAGGAGATCATGCATGTCCAGAAAGGAAAGGATATAGCAGACGAGCTCTACTGGCAGATGCAACCATGGCGAAAATCGAGTCAACGAGCCGGGCATGCGAGCGTACAGCTGGGGGAAAAGCAGCTGGGAAGTGTTTGGGGTGTGCATCGTGTTTATTGAACAGAAAAGGGCTGAGCTGATGATTGTGCGGCGTGACGGCAGACGTCGGGATATAACTGGGAATCGTTGTTCTGCGCGATCGTCGATATAAAGCTAACACTGCATGATTTGGAAGAGGTCAGGGTGACTGCAAAGAACAACAGCACGACGACGGCGGCGAAGATCCAAGGATGTCGGTGAGGACAGGATGATGCTTCACAAGTGTCGGAGCGCGCGCACCGCTGTATCCGCTCGCTCTCACGGAGTCTCACGCTTGACTCCGAGTTGGTCCTCCGTTGATTTCATACATCCCTTCCGATTTGCATCTTTCGCACAAACTTTTCGAGTCGGCAGAGCTCACGGGGCTGTCATTGCCTTGTTCTTGCGAGTCTAAGAGCGAATACAGCTGTTTCGGAAAACCTTGAACTCCGACGCGCGACGCGATTCCAAAACTCGAAAAACTCGAAAAACTCGAAAAACTCCGGAAACCAGAGAACATCTTCTCTGAGCATCATAGATACTTGTGATAAGTATAGAAATGCCCCAGCAATGATCAGAACAGTAGTACAAGTAGGAATCGCAAGAATGAGACGATTGACAGTTGTCACTGCGCTAAGCGCCCATCACACGACAATTGGCGTCAGCATTCAGTCTGCAAGCCGGTATGTACTCATTTCTCGGTATACTTACTTCTATCTACAGTTCTTGTCTCTATGAAGCCACGCCACGCGATGCCGAGACAAATACGAATGATCTCGTGGCATTGTCGACGAACTTCATCTGTCAGTCGCGGGCAGGAGGCTGGGGCCGGGCGTTGCAGCAGAGAAAGTCCTTCAAGGACGTATCAGCGGGTGGAGCCTGCATTCAGGTCGAGGTAGCTGCGCTCGCAGAGGTCATAGTAAGGTACGTCCATCCACCTTGTGTCGGCGAAGGTTGTCTGCAGAGTCGATGACTGGTGCTGGCTCGCAACAGACGACAGGAATCCGTCACTGTGGTCCTCCCCTTCGCAGATGCAAAATTCAAGCCCACAGGCCCGTAGTACACATCGACATCCCCGTCTTCCAGCCGGAACCTCCATAAATGTACACTGCACGCACGGCATGGGAGCTTCAATTCCGCATTGTCCTGCGGAGCTTTGTCCTCGACCCCCGACCAGCTCCCACCCGACCTCCGCAGTGATCTGCCCCTCTGCTCACTACCAACATGTCTATGTGCGTGGGCATCATTGCCGTCACGGTGTTGCCCGCTGGCCTCTCATGCGGCACTCATTTGAATGACTCGTTGGACCTCCTGCCCTTGGTTGGTCCCTGTGTAGTATGTGGACTAGAATACTGGATTACCTACAGCAGTTCTGCGAGTGTACATAGCAAACATTTCCTTCTGTACCTGCGCCAGCTTAGTATGTGCTGGCAGCCTTTCGCTTGCAGAATTGAGACAAGCAAGCTTGTTCTTCGTCATTCATGGCTCCAAATCACTGCTAACTATCCTGATACGATCTTATAATGATCTTCGGTCAATAGAGTGCTCGAGTGAGGTGTTTTGGGATTCTTTATAATTTTCAGAGTTTTCAGAGTTTTTCGATTTTCCGAGCCGCGTCGCGCGTCGAAGTCAAGGTTTCCCGAAACAGCTGTAAAGAATGAGCCTCGACAGCACAGGAGAATGCCGAGACTGGCGCCAATCACCGCCGCTGGCGCACAGCTTCGAGATGGCCTATGACTCTGACAAGAACAAAGGATTCATGCAGTCACGGTCATTCCAGGGCTGCGTTAGAGCTAGTTATCTATGGGCGACCGTGTCAAAGGTGATTTCCGGACGCTTCCAACACGAGGGTGATCTACTTGGTTTTATACAAGGTACGTCTTACTGCTCAATTGTGCCGTGTGTTAGTCAGTATACTGTCGGCGTGCTTTGACCTTTTCATTCCTTGAAACAAGGTTGTTATCAGGACCATCTTGAAGATCCGACCGGCCTTGCCATGGTGATCTGGGGGTATACGACTTTGCCCATGCAGTCTGATGTCCGTACACCATAATTGGGTCGTACCCTCATTTTCCTCGAGGTGTACGTCTACATGCGCTTTGACTGCCCCAAGCGACTGATCGTCAAAGCTCACTGATCATGTGCACTACTACGTATCCTAGTAGCCCTCGACCTATATAGCACACAGGTCGCCCTTCAGGGCCCATCGTCTTCCCCCCATCTGATGACCTCGATCCGTATCCGCCATGGATAACTTTGACTTCTGTATCCTGTTCTATATCCTGCTCTACCCACTCGCCCGTGTAGCGTTCAAAACCCTCTCCCATGTCCTATTCTATCTCAGGTTCCTCGCTCCCGTCCTTGGACCTATTCTGAGCCCGGTGATATACGCAAGCATCTTCGGCATCTTCCTGAGCGCTCTGAGCACCCGCTACGAGGCATTGCAAAAGTGAAGCTCACGTCGCTTCATAGCATCTGTAGCTGACGCATCTGCAGGTCCGAACGGCTGTTGGCGCAGGCTGATCCTTCGAAGGCGAAGGCGGGCGAGGCTGCCTTATCGAGGTGAGCGTGTGCTTTTACTTGTCGCGTGCATGCAATCTACTGAATACGTTTACGCTTAGCTTCACGGTCTCAGATCCCGAAGCTTCCGTGACTGCGCTTATCAAGTCCTTGATTGGAATCTTTGTGGCGCCGCTCCATCCTGGTCGAGGCTTCCCACCTGGTGCTCGATGCAACGACGTTCTTCCGGCTGTCGGACTTGAGGAGGCTATCCATGCACCTGCGCCCTCTGGTGAAGATCTTACGTCTGAGACTGCATGCGAGGATGTTCTGCCATTTGCCGAGGAACCCACGCCTGCTTTTGATGTTCTACAAGGCACTACCCAGAAAGTTATGCCGTCGCAGACTCAGGAACTTGAAGACGTCCCGCCCCAGACCCATGAAGACGTACCTGCGCAGACCCACGAACACTTCTTGCCGCACCTTCACGAAGACATCGCGTTGCAGACCCACGAGGACATCGCGCCGTCTGCTCAGCAAGTTGCATCGGAACCCGATTCTCTGAAGGAATCTAGTGGCGACCTTCTATCTCAGACCTTGGAAGGCGCTGAGCAGGCTGGACTGGAATATCGTGCTCCAGGAGGATTTGACGGGGACGTTCTATCTCAAACCTTCGAACACGCCTCGCTATCTGCTGAACAGGACGTTGTAGGACAAGAACCTCTAGAGGTTCAGTCTGGCGCGGCTGTTCCGCCGTTTAATTGGGATCTCTATGCAGGACGCGAAGGTGCTCCCCCACCTCCGGAAATTATACGAACTCTCTTCGAGCAGGACGCAAGATTTGCTCGCAAGGAAGACCTCTCACCTCCGCAGAACGATGCCGGAACTAGAAACATCGCATCGCGAATGTCCTTTTCCGAGGCTGCCCAGGCGTTGTTTCTAGCGCAACCTAACTCTACTCCGAGTCAGAGCGATGCTGTGAAGGTTCCTCAAACCAAGAACAATGACGATCCGCCAGCGCTGGATGCCGATGTGGAGATTTCCGACGACTCGGAAGACGAGCTCTCCGAACCACCGCAGGGCGAGACCTGGCAGTCATATCGGGACTACTATGGTCCATGCTACTTCGACGACGGACCGACCCAGGAGGAAATGCACGCAGCTTTCTTGTTGCCGCCGCCTGATTACACTGCCCGCGACCCATACCTTATGGATTGGGAGCCGGTGCCTCCTGAGCAGCGCGTCCCGAATTATTGGAGCCCATGCGTGGATCCAGACGTCCAGGTCCTCGAGATGATGGTCCTGGATCTTTCGGGGCGGGTGGACAGACTGGATCTGGACCCGAAGGTCAACGAAGTGCCAATGATGGATGTCGACTGGGATATGCTATAGGCATGAGGTGCATTAGATCTAGGTCGCACGCGTCTCGAGGACCTATCGTCGGAGCGTTTCTCCTTTCTATTTTTCGCTCAATTTCTCGCATTTCAGCATAGTGGTGGGCTGTGTTATGCTTCTCGTTTGGTCAGTTTGCGGCTCCGGCCGACTATGTTTTGTGTTGTCTGCAATGCCCGCCTGCATATTGCAGGAAGCGTGGTCTGCCTTATGGACAGTGTCTGTTTCTTTACCGTTAGATTTATCCTCCCGTTCTGTCAGCTCCTAGTAGACTTACGAAGACGTATATGTATCTAGCCAATGGAAATGGCAGCACCGTGCTGCTTTCAGACTATACCGCGTGAAATTGTTCTACAGACTACAATTGCGATAGGCTTGATGATGTTGCGACTTCACTGGCACCCGAATGGTTTCGCCAGAGGTAATCTCTACAAATTGAATCAGTGGACATCGAACGTTGAATGTATCGTCACCGCGAGACATGAGCGTGGATATATGCATGTGCTATGTGCATCTGATTTCGGCCATTTGGAAAACCAAATTATGCTGTGAACACTAACGACTAGTGATGTATGAGGAAACCAAGAAGACAGCGATGGGTCCACGAGGCGGGTGGACGAAAGGAGTATCATGGTCTACATCCTTGGTCGATGACTTTACAGGACTGCAATTGAGAGGGTTGCATATGTGTATAATGACGACAATCGTAACAGTCTCCGGTACATGCGTCAGCCTCCCTCGACAACAAGGTGAGATGAACATAAATGCGAGTCTATCAGCATCAATTGAGTTGTAGTTCGTATCGCTGGGATTTGATCATAAATGCTTACTAGTAGCTCACGGCTTCTCCTTGACAGGATTCTTCATATAGTCCTCGCCGAAAAGAAAACAGAGAAGGCAGAACAGCGTCTAAAAGAGAGTTTTTAGAGAGCTGCTTATATAGCATAAAATGTGCATAGACTGTAGATACGCACTGACATGATCAAGAATGCGAACGTCGGCAATGTCCCAACGAAGTCTGGGTCGGAGCTCAGCATGAGTGAATGGAATAAGACATAATCTTGGCATACGAACCAATGATTGCACCTTTCATGGGAGATATAAGCTACATGCGTGCATTTGAACATACACGAGCACGGCTTACCGAACGAAGCAGGAGCACCAGGCATTGTTCCTCGCAATGATGTGAAGGCAAACAAAGTCGAGACAGGTACGACAAGTACACTCGGCTCCATACGATATCGAAAGCAGACGGCCTTGATCATAATCGCTGTCAGGACCAGATTGACGAGCCCTGTATCAATGCACAATAGAAATTACGAGTGCTCATCTTCAAATCCCATAGCATGGACGTACACATGGCCATGATTATGACAATCGCGTAGACCCGCACGAGCACCGTCCGGTAGATGATAAAGTTCAGATCTGTCACCCCCTCTACGCTGAGAATGCTATCAAGATGGTTTGGGGGACCCAGCAATGCCTTGTATCCACTGCGAATACCGAAATTTCATCAACAGGCAAGTTCAGAAAGCGGAACATGAGACTAACGTGGCGACACCTTCGGTGTTGTACACGGAAATTCCAACTGGGTCACCGGTCCCGTTCGTCAAACCAAACAGACGTATTTGCGAGGCGTATCTGCATCATAAATGCAAGATGAAGGTGTTTAGTTTGTGTTAGAATTTGATGCTTACCGGTCGAAGGGGTAGTTCTCCGTGCTGGATTGCAACGTCCTGACGTTCTCGTACAGATTGACCACCGTTCGGAAAAACGGTGCATTGGACCAGTTGTCAAAGTGCAAAGCAGTGGCATTGAACTGAAAGACTGCCTGGTCGGGGCGGCCGTTTGAAGGCATGCTGGAGTCACCACCAGAGCTTTGTGCCAGCAAGTTCCTAAGGATACCGGTATCCGAGTTACGAGATACTACAGATGCTTAATGTTATCATCGATGCTTACTGGTCGAAATATATATTGACGAGCGGGCAGTCGAAGATATCACTTGGTGTGTTTGCCTGGGTTGCTTCTTGGATGCAGTCGTCACCGTTGATGGTCCAATCAAAGGTGACAGTGTCCATGGTAGTATCTATCGAGAGCAGCCGCATGTTCACATAGAGCTAGACATATAGCGACTTGGGTCAGACCAGCCAAGGCGAATCCACAAACGACACTCACCTTCCTGCCGACGAACACGGAGTCCACCCCCGGATCCTGCAGCTGCCTGGTCCTAAACCTCCATCCGAGGGAGACACCAAGCACAATGGCAACCACAGTCGCAATGACGCACGCAATGACCCATGCGTACGGGGTCTTCAGATACCCAATCATCGCGTCCTGTGTCTGCCTAAAACGGGATGTTTTTTGATTGCTTTGTCCCGAGGATGCCGCAGAACCAGTCATATCGGGATTGTTGCACTCGCAGTTAGGCAAGAAAAGGATGAGGATCACGTTATCGACGATTAAGATCTCTCCCGCTCCAGTTTCCTGCCTTTATAGTCGGCTGTGGTTGGTTGATACATTCGGATAGCCGCTCACAAACACGTTACAACCTCACGCAGGTGCTGCCCAGACCTGTGTGAATGAATACATTATTACCCATCCGATCAGAACGTTGAAATGAGGTTGCCAGCATTCGAGCGTTTGTCGTTCTTCACTATCAATGAAGTTAAGTGGCCACGGTCATGCCGCTGCAGCACCGCAGAGATATAGCATCTCGGAACATGCGCGGAGGGAGTGAAAACGCACCACATAACAGACGATTGCCATTTAAGTATCAAGATGGCGGTACGCGTCGTTTGCAGCAGGCTGACATGCTCCCCGGTATGATCACACTTAGCCTTTCGAGTCGCAAGAAGGCATGGTGCTTCTGTGAAAACGGGCACGTTGGGTGTTGAATATAGCAGCATCAATATGTTGGAAAGCTTCTATCCTATTACCGTTCGGACAACGTGGTGTCCAGCTCGCTGCTAAATGGATATATGGCGTGGATAATGCGCTTGAATACTGCGCAGACGCGCGGACACATCATGGGCCGAGCGACAGAACTCCAGATCTGACGTGTTCTGGCGCTCGCCCGATGCCAAAGCTATGAAAGCAAAATCCAGTCAGCCCGAGCGTGGACACAGCTCGCCATAGCAAGACGTACCCAACTTGCTTCACTCCGCCTGGACCAGCATGCAGGAAGGCAGTCGATTATCGGTCCATCGCCTACATCACCAGTTCCGAGACCACAAGGCGCTCATTACGGATCGCGTTTGGACTTGGAAGCTGACCGCTGGTATATGTTATCGATACAGCCATGATCGACAAAGGCTGAGGACTGAAAGTGACCTCCATTGTCGATTTCACACAGAAGATGATAGTTGAGGTCGTCTCAAGACTCAGTCAGGTAGGCGTTTCAACGCCGCGAACCAAACGTGATGGCAAGTGATGGCCGGCGTCTCAGCGTCTCGGCATATCCCGGTCCACGTCCCTGGGTCGATAAGACCTGCTAGTGCTCGAGGAACACGACGAAGTCGCACTACAGACTATCAGAACATCGCGCATTCGGGCATCGTCGCATAATGGTCATAACAATCAATAAATACAACATGTCAACGGAGGTCGACAGATCATAAGCACAAGACTAATGGCGAGTCTCTAGATGAAGCAAAAGGTGCCGATGTATAACAGTGTCGGTGTAAGTTGAGTTACAATGATGTATAGGGTCGTACGATAGTTGAGAATGTGTGGAGGACGATGATAATACATGGACGAGTATGATGAACATATTATCAACGGCGGGATGCTCGCGACCGTCTAGAAAGTAAGTATGGGATATGGGCATGGTATAAGTGCCCCGTTCAATGGCGTAGGCACTTTATGAGCAGGTTCACGGCCTCAAGCCCGAAGCCCTGCTCGGAGGGGTATGCCACGTACATCGGGACATGCTCCGAGTGGAACTTACTCTGCAAACCATCATCAGCTCGCCCCGTACACAAACAGAGATAACACTCACCCTGAAGTCGCCACGCTTCGTGAGACCAGTGACGTCCATGATCTTCTTGTAGGTCTTGCTCAGCCAGGTAATCTTCCACCCGGTAAGGTTGTGCACGGGCGTGAGCTTGTCCGACGCCGACGCGCCGAACGTGACCATCAAGCGGCTCCTGCGCTGCAGGTAGCTGTCGATAGTTGTGGGCGGGAGCGACGATGCGGACGAGGTGGCGGGGCTAGAGAGCTTCGTCGAAGGTGTCGACGTCGACATCGAGCTCGATGAGGACGACGTGGTATTATGGCGCCGCGGCTCGCGCGACGCTGCGTTATGACGCGCCATTGCTGCCTCGATGTCCTGTCGCTGGAACAAGGGCCGATCCGGCTTGTTCTGGCGCGTCTGTACCTCTGGAGAGCGCTTGTCGGCGTGCTCGGCGTCTTGAAGGTCGTGCATGGTGGTGTAGATAAGGTACTCGCTCGTCCCACGAGGGGCATCAGGGAACATGACACAATTCTTGATCTGGTATGTGTACGGGTGGATGGGCGCAAGGATAAGGATCCCGACGGGCTAGATCCAGTCGATGGTGAGTGAACAACGGCGTCTAATTGGCTGAAAGAAAGCACCGTATACACACCTTGCCGTCGTGCTCCGCAATCCAGTAACGACGATGCTGGAAATCCAGCCAGGGCTGGAACGAGGTCTGCGGCACGGGCGGTCATCAGCAAAGAAGATTGACATGATCCTAAATGATGAATGGACTCACCGAAGCGATCTGGACGCCATGCCGGCCGCGTTTCCACGCAATCACGCCGTCCTCGACCTGCTTCCTCTTCTCGTCTGTCCATTCCTCCAAATGAATCTCGCGCACGGACAGTTCGCCACGTTCAGCCCGTCGGAGATTCTTCTTGAAATCCTTGATCTCAGAGCCGCCGCCCGGCGCGTTCGCGATGCGCACGACGATCTCGGGATCGAGCACGTCCTCGTTGATGCATGTAAGCGTGCTCCACTTGAACTTGCTCCCCTCGCCGCCAAGCACGTTCTCCATCGCCGCGTCGATGCATAGCCAGATCATGCGCACCTTCTGTTCCTTCACCCACTGCGTGAACGCGAGCGCAGTGGGCTCGAGCGCAGTGGGGTCCGACACGAGCGGGTTGCCCCATGCGAAGATGTACGAGTCTGCGCGGAGGTAGCCCTGCACGGGGACGAAAGACGACTGCGGAATGGGCGCGGAGGGCCGCCAGATCTTGTAGCGGTCGAACTCGAGCCAGGCGGTCGCAGAGGAGTGCCCATACGCGGCGACGATCTCGGCAATCTCGCTCTTGTCGGTGGAGGGCAGCTCCATGGGGTGGTTCTTGGGGGAGTTGTCCGGCGTGAAGAGCTGTATGTCGGAGGAGTGTGGGGAGGGGGATTCTGACACATCCTTTAGAACGAGTTTCGCGATCTCGAGGTCCTCCAAGTCCGCGAGCGCGATGGCGCTGTCGGGCGTAGGGGTGGTGCCCTCGTCGCCACCATTGGGTATGCTTTCGCCGGGAGTGAGGGTGTTGTCAATAGGCTTGAGAGTGCTTTCGCGAGGTCTGGGAGTGTCCTCGATAGCAATGTGGGTGTCCTCGACAGCAATGTGAGTGCTGGAGGTAGGCTTTGGCGTGTATTCGACAGCTTCGAGATCGGCCTGTCCAGGTGCCTCCTCAGCTGGTTCCGTCCTCACGATCTCGATGCGCTTCTCCGCCAGAATAGTTTCGCTCTGTTCCTTCTCGTGCTTCTTGTCACCGCTGTGGTGCCGCGAGCGAAATACACGATGGACATGACGGAAGGTAGAGCGCAATGTCATGGCGAGAGGCGGGAACGGTGATGACGGTGGGGTCCAGAGGGAATAGAGGTGCTTGTTAATCGGCTATGAGGGCCAGAGCGGATAGGGGCCTTTATAAGCTGCGGCAGAGTACGGGGGTATGCGATGGTCCGTCGTAGGCAGCAGCAATGCCCCGAGCACACGGTACGATGTGGTGAAGATGATGACAAACACGCGTCCACGTTCGATATTCGTGAGTGGGTGGCACGCAGAAATTGCTGAAGTGCCGTCGGGGAAGAGGAGATAATATGTGCTTGGCGCAGGTCAGTATAGAGTGGTCAGTCCGGGAGACTTAACCGCGGAACATTCGGACCCGAAACTCAAATACAAGTGACCGCGGAGCCACACGTAGCGCTGTATCGAGTCTGGAGTGCCGCCGCACGATAGCCGGGCCAGAGCGAGATGCTCGGGCACAAGTCGTGGGTCTGACGCACCTGCCTGCCTGCTGACCCCAAGATAGGGTCGGCTCCCGTGCCTTGGTTGCCTGTGACTCAGCCCCCTTCTGTCATTCCTGCTATCCGCGTTGGACATTACGCGTTTCCTAGGCTCGTTCCCAGCCGGTTCCACGTGATCTCATAAATGAGGTGACACTTCTGTGGAACCGGCTGGGCTCATCCGTCGTCGATTTGGCGGACGCGTCGTTTCCCCGCCAAATCCAGAGCTCGCCTTCGACGAAAAACGGGCTTCAACTTCAAAAAAAGTTACTTTAAGTCAGTAAATGAAAACCGAATTTTGTTGCATTCTGAGTCGATTGGTATATATAAATTTTTGTCGAAAAAAATCGAAATGTTCGACTTGGGTGTCTACTCCGTCATCCAGCCTGTCCCTGCATCATCAATGGGTTGCTCAAAGCCTGCTCGTGAGTCCACATCTTCCCACTCGTCATCACCCTCCATCTGGGTCTGCTCAAGTAGATCCATATCGAGAGCTACATCTCTTTCGTCAACTCGCAAGAGTGTCTGATCCCGCTCATCATCCGTCCCATCGCCTTCACGTTCGGAACTATTATCGCTGTCGGAGTGGCCAGCTAAGTCACAGACTTCCTCCCAGCTCTCGTCAGACATGTCATCCATGACAGGCAATGCGGACGCATCAATACTAGGTCCCGCACCCGACTCGTCCATGTATGAGGCGACGTGCGACGCGTTCGGAACCAGGGTGGGGAGCGGCATCGTAGGCATCACAGGTGATGTGACGGGGATTGCGCGCTGCGGAAGTACGGGTGCAGTAGCATACAATGTAGCGCTTCCGGGAGCAGAGAACGAGGTGGCATGCAGGGCAACATGCACAGTGGTATGTGCTGCAATACTTCCAATAGCACTGTGCGGATGAGTACGGTCTGTGCTAGAAGACGTGTTGATGTACGGGAAGGGGCGTGCTTCGACATCGGCTGCAGCATTAGGGAGAGCTTGCGCTGCTAGAACAGGGTCTATAGCAGCAAGCGGACCAGCTTGCATGGCAATGGGGGGTGAGTGAACAGAGACCCGAGAGTCCTCTTGTGCACGCAAGTCCTGACTCTCTTGAATGGCTTGCAAAAGCGCGTTCACGGAAGTTTCTGGGTTTATCTCCGGGGCGGGTCCTGCATTGGGTAGAAACTGGAGAAGGTCCGAGATCGGGGTCAAATGACGACGTGCGCGGGCGCGCTCGCACTCAGCGCTGAAATCGGCAAGGGGGCTGCTCGAAGATCCTGATGAGAGTGCAGCAAATCCAACAGCAATGGCATCGGGAGCAGGCTTTTCATCGGCATCAAAGACTCGGCCTTCCTTGTAAGTATACACTTCGAGATCTTCCAAGCTCTGCATGAGTCGGTGGATGTCGCGTTGCAGTTCGGGCGTAGTGTGTTTCAGACCTTGCTGAGCGCCGAGATCGGCATGAATGGAGGTGGCAAGACGGCGTAAGATGTCTATGCAAGGAGACACGGTGGCTAGCCAGTCCCAGGAGTGAGCATTCCCATCTGCCTTGTAGATACGCTGTTGTCATGGTTCAGTCCCGTTCGGATTCGGCGACGTAGAATATTAATACGTACCTTTATCCAAAAATTAAGATGTTCCTGGATTAGATCCGCTTCTGCCCACCCATCCTCCTTTCCCGATAGGTTCAAGAGCCAGTTCTTGATAATTATATCCCTACAGGAAAGCGATGAGTTCGAAGGTCAAAGAAGAAGTGTACATAGATAAGTACCTGAATCGCTTTGGCCAGACGTTTGTGAGGTTATGGATGAGATGCAACATCTCATACGCATACTTCATCCGACCGTGGCCCCGGTATGCGAAAGTCCATAGCTTCAGTATCGTGATAACACGTCCAGAATCGCCCGTCTTGATCGAGTCAGAAAACTCGCGAGTGAGCAGTGCATCGCGAATGAACAAGAGGGCGTTCTCGTAGACCATATCGCCCTTTTTCACATGCTCGTCTTCACTGCTAGTGGAGGAGTGAGGCTCTGCGGGCACGCCAGAAGCGACATTGTCCGAGTCAACGTTTCCAGTGTTGTCATGCACGGCTGAGCTGGCTTTGCTTTTGCGAATTTCCTTGCGTGCAGCTTCGCGCTGACGTTCTTCGGGCACGCGCTTTTCCCGCAGCTCTTGCACAAAATCAGCATCAGCGTAGCGCTCGTAGACAAGCCGCGCAGCATGCACGAGTGCCTCCCAGCTGTCAAAGGAGGCTGCACAGTCATCCAAGGAAGACTGTCCACTGACGAGTAGTAGACAGTGTAAGATGCGAGCATAGAGCGAAATCATAATGAGATCGCGACAGGTTCGGAAGGGCGGTAGTGATGTGAGAACAATGGGGATGCGATCCAGCACGGTGTTATGAAACGAAAGGCCACCGGGGCTGCGCGTGCCTGCATTGGGCTTGCCAAAATGCGTCTCTAACACGCCGTGACAGTCAGCAATTTTCGCATGGAAGAGCCCTGGCATCAACGCTACATGCTTCCAGGATTCTGCACCAGCTTCGTGGCCGATACGGATATTGACAATGGATCGTTGACGGGCAATGGTGAGCTGATCACCGGCGACAATTTTGGCGTACTTTGTGAACTCGGTGCTGTGGGTATTGAGGTCGAGTTCCGTGTATATGGCCTCAAGGACTTCAATATTCCCAGTGACGGATGCTTCATCGATCTCCATAGCAGGAAGCGGATAGATTGACGTTTTGTGAACATCAATTTTGTCGTCAGATTCTGGTCGAGAGCTCTTCAGGTCCTTTTCAAAACGTTTGAAACCATCACCGCCATGAGTAACGATAATGCGAAGAATCGTGTGAACCATACACTCGTCGAAAAAACTGTGCTCGGCAGGGGAGAGGCAAATGGCTTCAATGGATAATTGGGAAGAGTTTTTAATGCCGTTCTCGATATCCTCCGTCAACATGTCATCGAGTTCTGCTTGGAAGAGAGGAAATACTGTTGCGCAAGTGCCATTCTCTTGTGTATCTGCTTAGATGGTCAGTTGTAATTCAAGCCGCCTGAAATGGATACTGACTTTTCCTCCCAAGAATTTGCTCGGCAACCTGGATATTAAGGTTGACATTGTCGTACGTCTTTCCAAAGCGACCATCCTGGGCGACAGAACGAGCGGAACTGCGGCAGGCGTCTGAGAGCTGTCGAAGCATTCCTGCGCGTGGGGCCTTGGGTGTAAGCGCTTGTTCCACGCGTACAGCGTCTGTTGACCGCGGCGTCTGAACTGCCACTTCCACGTCCACATTCTCTGGCGGCTCCAATCTCTCCACTTCCGCTCTTGATTGCGTATCGTCCTCACCAGTCGACTGATGCTGTGATACGTCGCTCGTAGGATTTGGATGGCCCGTTAAATTTGACTGCGCAGTTTCTTGTCCCGGATCCACTAGTACTGATGCAGGTGCGACTTCATTGTCACTCTCGTCATTCTTGTTTGTCTTCGGCTCCATATTATTAGTGAGATGGTTGCAAAGCGGTGGAAACTACTAATATCTACCTCTTCCTTGTCAAGGGTCTTGAACTCTCCGGGGGTAATAATACTGCTGTAGCCCGCAGACACTCCCAACGAGTTGAGAACACTGAAGTGCTGGCGCTGAGCCCCAGTTGCCATCAGGTAAGTACCATTGACCATCGAGGGGTAATTGTTTGCTCGACTAAATCCTTTCAATAGAATTGTAATCGCGCTACCTTGAAGCTAAGAAGAGGTAAATCAGACTGATTATGCCTATCGTTACCCATCAGATCACGCACCAAGCGTTTGCGTTGGAAGCCGTCCAGCGACATCTCACGTTCCTGTCGTGTACTCGTGGAAAATGACCCACAAAGTGCGAACATATCGGGCGCCAGTTCCGTGAGGGTCTTGGTGATACCAGATAGACTGTACGAGATGAAGAACTCTTCGTCGACCGTCTTGTCCATAGTACGCAGCAGTCCACTTTCTGTGATACTGGCAGCTTCCTTTCGAACTGACTGTTTGATGAGTTGTAATGCCCAGCTGTGTATCATGGCTCTTGCCGAGTCACTGCTACTGGATGAAGTCCACATATCGAGTACATGGAGCACTCTGGCCTTGTCTTGAAAGAACCCTCTCCAGCGGTGATCATCTGACAAAGTTGTGCTTGGTTCGAATACGTACTTGAGAAGCTGAGCAAGCGTATAACCAGCTTGATGAAGATCGGCTAGTATCGTATCGAAAAAGGCTTTTCGTGCGGTCCGAGCCGTGTCTTCTCGCCGAGCGAGTAAGTCTTTCTCTATTTCTTTCTTGTACTTGATCGTGTCCTGACGCTTTTGAGCTCGCAGTTTATTCAGTGCTTTCCTCTCTGTTTCGGGAGAGAAGATGCCATCACTTGACATAACATCGACCTGGCCCTTCGATGGCGTTTGCGGAGCAGGTGGGCATGATGATCCGCGCAGCCGACGAGGAGAGATGGGCTGGTTGTGCATGAACGGAGTGGGGTCTAGATGGTTGTGACGTTCGGACGCGACGTTTCGCAGGTATAGTTGTGCTAATGGGAAGTCTTCAGATGATGGAAGATGGTCCATACTAGCAACATCGTCTGACGAGCCATCGGGTTCTGGTGTGTACGAGGGCAACCGAGGTACGTGCCGTCTTGTGTTATGATTGTCTGTCCTAAATGGCTCAAGGTCATCGGAAGTTAGGATGGCTCGACGTCGTGAGGCCATAGGATGGGAAGGCCCCGATGCGGACCTTTGCAGGAAGCAAATTTGAAACCGAGAGACAGACCGATCACCCTCTTCATTCGAGTGGCGCGTCGACCTGTGTCCTCGGAATCTCGTTGCCTCCGCTCCTCAAAACCTGGTTGTCTCCGTTTCTCAACATGCCTCCGAAGGCGGCTCCGAAACCAAGTCCCACCCCTCGAGGAACTCGTCATAAACGACACATACCCACCCGTGCGCGAGGCCAAAATACCAGGACAACGGCAACGAGGCCCGATGCTTCCTTGCTAGAGGAACAACTCAAGCAGCTACCTGAGCTCATTCGCGAGAAGTTCAAGAGCTGGCCTCAGGGCGCTCGGGAATTCCAGCTCGACGGGATGAAGGCCCAAGTTATGGGTCAAGATGTACTCATTCATGCAGCCACAGGATCAGGCAAGACGGGTATTGCAGCAGGCCCGCATCTCCTAGAGTGTAATGTTGGCAAGGTCACACTGATGGTGTCGCCTCTCATTGCACTGCATGAGGAACAGGTGAGTGAATTGTGCATTCAAGCTGCATCTCTTTTCATCAGTCAGCTTTTGTCATAGGTCACGACATTTCGCGAGGAATTTGGTATGAAAGCTGTCGCGATCAACAGCGCCCATGGCGGTTGTAGCAAGTCAAAAATGAAGGTATGATACATATAGCTTCTACCGTCGAACATATGATATCAGGCTTATCTCCGACGACAGCGCATTGTTGCAGGGGAATGGCAAGTAGTCATTGTCTCGCCAGAGATGCTTCAGTCACGTCGCTTCACGGAAAATGTTCTACGTCGCCCGGAGTTTGGATCACGCATCCTCTCGGTTTTCATTGACGAGGCACATTGCGTATCTCATTGGGGAGCATCGTTCCGCAAGAAATACGGGACCATTGGGATCATCCGTGCCTTCTTACCAAAGTCCACCCCGTTCGTCGCTGTCTCAGCCACGCTCACTCCGCGCGTTCGCCGCGACATCATCCAAAAGCTTCAATTTAATCCCCTGCAGTATCTTTTCATCAACATCGGCAATGATCGTACCAACGTGTCTCAGGTTGTGCGCGCGATCCAGCATCCAATGAACACATATGCCGACCTTGACTTTGTGGTTCCTTCGTCCATTCAACAGTCATCAGATATTCCCAAAACCTTCCTATATGTCGATGACATCAAGACAGGAAGTGCAATCGTGGACTATCTCAATAGCCGCGTCACATCTGAGCTACGTCAGACGGGCCTGGTTCGGCCGTACAATGCGGCGATGTCCAAGGAGTATCGGAGGGACGCCATGGCACTCTTCAAGGCGGGCATTATTCGTGTCCTGGTCTGCACTGATGCCGCTGGCATGGTGAGCTCTTTTGCTTATTTTCTCTGGTTTCTGGTACTTACTGGCAAGCAGGGCTGCAACATTTCTGATATCGACCGAGTCGTCCAGTGGAAGGCTCCACCATCGCTCAGCGCATGGGTTCAGCGAGCTGGTCGTGCTGCGCGTGGCCCTGGTTGCACGGGACTCGCAGTTCTCTTGGTGGAGAAGACTGCATTCGAAGTTGATCCTCTCGAACCATCATCAGGATCGACAGGATCGACAGTACAGGATTCAATCAGAGGGCGCGGGCGTGGGCGTGAGCGTGGGCGTGGGCGTGGATCTCGTGGATCTCGTGGATCTCGTGGTAATGCGCGGGGTCGAGGTGCGAGATTAGGCAATGATTATGCAGTCCTCCATGGTCAGCGACGAGGAGAGCATGGTGGCGAACATGACGCTATTGTTGTAGTCGACGAGCCTTCCCTTTCGGACACGTCACCGGCTGAAGGCCTATATGTTCTCATTCAGACGACGAAGTGCCGACGGGGAGTTCTTCGCAAGGCCTTTGAGAATGGTCCTTCGAGTACGTTTTTTTATCTCTCCATATCACTTTTGGTACTCACCGAGAATTAGGTGATCTAAGCGTCGCCTGCTGTGATCTCTGCGATCGGAGCCTTTTGGGCCAGGTGCGACCAGGTGCACGGCCTTCATCAGCACGGCAAACTCGACTGAAGAAACACGAGCCATACGACTTTGTGCGAGATGCATTGTATACGTGGCGTCGAGGCATGAAGAAGACCCATTTTTCTAGCTCGCTGGTGGCACCGCACGGCCTGCTCAGCAATGACACTTGCGAGCTACTCGCATCGGTCGTCCCCATACCTACCAAGGCAAAGCTTGCAGACATCCTTCAATCAAGCTGGGCCTTATGGCCACGATTCGGAGATGAGCTATTCGAAGTTCTCTCGGGACTCGACATGTCATCTATACCAGCAGTGTCGACTTCAAATGGAACTCGCAAGCGCTCGACTGACATGGCTCAATCAGACACCATGGAGATGGAGCCATCATCAGCATTCTCGAAATCACGGAAGCGACTGCGCCCATCTCCACTCTCAAATGAGATCGCCGTTGCAAATGAGACGGTCGCAGGCCCCTCAAATGTGGCATCGCCGATGCCATTGGCCTCTACCTCCAGTGAGCTCAACCTTGCTTTAACAGCTGTTGCCGCCTCGAGCCACATGCTCGCAAGTCCCCCGTTCGCTGTTCCTTCACAACACGGATGGTCCCCACTTACTATGCAGGAGATTGAAGCTTATTGGTACAGTCTGGGATGGCGACCAGGAGAGGCTCGATGGTGGTGAATGTTTGATTGGTGTGACTCAGTGCGCTGCATCGGGAGGAGTAATGATAGTGTAAATTTCGACTTGAAGCAATTCTAGAGCTCTGCGAATCATAGAATATATGTGAATTCTGGTTCCCAACTGTTCATATGATGAATCTTAAACCAAGGAAATCTCAATCGTGGACCAGAAGGGTCATTGAGACTGCATATATATATGCATCACTGCGAGGCACTTGTCTCGCACCGAAGCCTTAGTCGAGAATTTCGTTTGTTTTCGGAAAAACATTGTATATACCAATCGACTCGGAATGTAATAAAAATCGTTTTTTATTTACTGACTTAAGGGACATTTTTTTGACGTTTGAGTCCCGTTTTTTTGTTGAAGACTGAGCTCTGGATTTGGCGGGGAAACGACGCGTCAGCCAAAACGGCGACGCTGTGGCCCAGTCCGCTCGTAAACTCGCGTCTCTAAATTACCTCACATAAGCGTGTTTACGTGCTGGACTGGGTACGAGTCTACGCGTTTCCATACAGTCCAACAGAGATTCATTTCTGGGTGAATCAGCATCGGAGATGAGGTTTCAAGTGTGAAACACAACTTAATAAGGCGCGAGGACCTGTAGATCCTATCCCGACACTATCGCTTTCGGTCCCTCGTTCTCAACGCCAAGACTATCGTGTTGCTGAAGCCGTGGACCATACACGCACGAAAACTGCGCTTCCGCAGTCCATAATCCAACTCATGGCCGGCCACTGATGTCGCCGCCGCCGGGCTGCGTTGCAGGAGAAATTTGACAAACCTTGTATCGAAGATCCGGTTGCGGGGATGAAAAGAATGAAATTTGCGTGCCGTGGATCCTAAGATAACCCAGAAACGGCCGTGTTCATGGCCACAGCATCCGTGCGCTCTAAATCGGTGCCAAAAATGCGCACTTGATTGACAAAATCTAATGCCTTGCATCAGTGTATGAGTTAGTACTAGTGCAGCAGTTAAGCAATACAACAGGCGAAGAGTGAAAGTGAAGGAAAGAAAAAAGAATGACCTGCAGCATACTCTATGTGGTATAACCCTACACCGCGCCCGCCTCAAGGTCCTTCATCCATTGCCCGATGTCCCGCCACACCTGCTCACGCACCTTCTCGTCCCACGTCGCCAGCATCAGCAAATCGTGCACCGCGTCCGGCGCCCATACCATACGCACGCGCACGCCGTCGCGCTCCATGCCCTTCCCCAGCGCGACTACCTCACGCTCCAGCCGCTCCGCATCACCCACCACGACCAGCGCCGGCGCGAAGTCGGTGAACAGCCCATGGCCTGCCGGCAGGCAGATGTGCGGGTTCGGCAGGGGCGCGGCATCCGTGGGCCCGTGGAACGTCGTGAGCACCCATTCCGAGGCAGGCGAAACGTACGGCGAGTACACCATCTCCGGCGCATGCTTGCCTAGGAAGGTGCGCTGCAAAATTGCGCGCGGCTCGGGTGTGTCGAGGAGGTAGTCCGTGGATGAGTGGGGGCGGGGCTGCTCGGAGGAGGGGACGAGAGGGAGCGTATGCGATGGATCGCAGGAAGGCGAAAGCAGAAGCATCCCGTCGGGTGGAGGGAGTATGCCCTCGTCCCGGATCCAGCGGGCCAGGGCCAGAACGAGGTTTCCGCCAGCGCTGTCGCCGATAAGGACCACCTTGGGGCGCGGCGACCGCAAGGCATTCAGAGGAGGGGAGTAGGATGGTTTGCTTTCTCCTTCAATGGAGGAGCGGGAGCCGGATGCGTGCTTACGCGACAAGCTGGGTTTCGAGTGGTCTAGGATCGAGACGTCTGAATAGTGATAGATACCGTCCGGACCTTTGGTAGCGCCGAGGACAGAGGTGACGACGTGCGCATAGGCGGCGGCGGCATCTTGGATAGCGCCTGGGATGGGATCATGTTGGAGTAATCGGTATTCGACGGCTAGATAAAGAAAATGTGAGCGAGGCAATTATGGAAAGTCGCTAGTCCAACATACCGTAGATCTCAGAAAATAGCTTGTCCTGGACGAGACAGAATTGGTTATGTGACGACCGATATGCAAGACGAAACAGACCTTGACCAGCCGCCGGGGTATCCGCGAAGTCCCAGACTTCTCATGGGCCGACATGTGGCAGTATCCTCCTCCATGCAGGAATATCCCAATCGCCTTCGGCGCTGGTTCCCCTCCTGCCTCCACATCAACGTCTGCGCTGGACTTGTTGGAGTATGGGAGAGTCGCCGCTGCACGGTCCGAGAGGGTATCGGCCGACACCGACGTAGCGACCTGTACCTGCTCCTGCGGTTTCTCACTCGGCGAAGAACGGCACGGGCGTACGGGGCAGTCCTTCGGCCAGATATACGCCCCGACGGGCTTGCACTGCACATGCGCATCGTTGACGAATCCCGTGACGAGCTCCTTGGGCAATGCTGGCAGCCACTCAAAGCGCGTCTCGCGTAGGGACCCCTCGCGCGGCGCGAGCGCAGGATCACGCGTACCCCAGGTGACGCCAGCGACCTCGGTGACCTTGTAGATGCGCTTCGTGAACTTGACAAGGAGGACCTGGCTGAGCGACCACGAAGGTCTTGGGCGGTGGGAGCGTGGGGCGAGGGCGTAGTAGACGGCCCAGAACAGCGCGACGAAGATGGTGGTCAGGACGCGCGAGAAGACGTAGACTGACTTCCAGGGCTCGTGTGCCCAGCGAAGATGCGCATGGTGGGGGTATACTGGATGCGAGTCATACATCGCAGGGGGCGAATGGGTTGGTGGGAGAACCAGACCGGTCGCAGGACTCAGGCCTTTGTAGTGGCCGAAAACAGGAAAATGGTGAGACTCGAAATTCCCGATCTCACAGCATCTGCGCCGTGGGGTATTTGCGGTCTATCGTTCAATCGACTCTAGTGCAGCCAGGACCCAGGTCCTGTTCTGGCCGCAATGCCCCGTGCCCCGTGACGCGGCGCACAGCCTGAGCCTTCCCCCGAGGGACTTTGTCGACGACGGATGACGCTGTCGAGAGCGAATTTTCATTTATTATCCACCTACGTGTCTCCAGCCCGACATGTGGCAAGCGTGTCGGCACTGGGGTCACGGAGAACGGCGGGCTAACGTCCTTAAAAGAGCACATTTCGTGTCGGGACTCTGGGCCTCCAGGATCCGGCCACGTCGTACTTCCAAATGGGTATTCTGTCAGGCCGCAATATCGCAATAGCCTGAACCAGTCTTCAAGCAAGTGTCGTCAGACAGCAAAGTACTGCAACACTGGCTCGGCGTTGATGCACACGATGATGATGAGCAAAGAACAAATGTTTGGAAGGAGGGTCGACTGGCCTTAACCCAGAATCGGGGTTAGGGGCAGGGACAAGCGGGCCGGCAACTGGTGCGCATAGTCACGACCGACTTTTATTTCTTCAGCAACAACCACCGCATAACATCTCCATCCTTTGGATGTCCCTAGATATCCAGCACAACGGATTATGTCTTCAGAACGAGTGCCAGAGGTCAGAGCTCGTTACGGTGTCACCAACACCGCCCTACCCGCTCACAAGGCCACCAACAGAATGGAACTAACTCATCTACGGAATGCCCAGTCCTCATCGTGGTAATGGTGCGTCGCAAACAAAGCAAAGAAGCATCTCAGTAGAATTAAGAACAAGATCGCTAACTAGACCCGCAGGGTGTCTCAGGCTGCGGCAAGTCGACTGTTGGAAAAGCGATCGCCCAGGCACTCTCGATCCCCTTCCTTGACGGCGACGATCTCCATCCGCCCGCAAACGTCGAGAAGATGAGTCGCGGCATCCCACTCACAGATACAGACCGTGCGCCATGGCTCGTGTGCATTCGCGACCAGGCGCACAGCGCCATCGATGACGCGCGCACCAGGGGTGTTGTCGTCGCGTGCTCCGCGCTGAAGAAGAGCTACCGCGACATCCTGCGGGGCACGCGTGTCTCTCTGGAGGAAGGGGAGACGGACTCAAAAGACATGCTCCGCAGCGCGCGTGAGCACGCGCCGCCGGAACAACCATCGCAGCTGTTCGACAGCCCCGAGACGCGCGAGGCGCGAGCGCATGCAGGACCGGATGTCCCGGCGCACGAACCCCTGCGGGCGCATGTACTCCGCACGGTCTTTGTGCACCCGCACGGGCTGCGCGACATGCTGTTTAGACGTATGGAGCAGCGGCAGGGTCATTTCATGAAGGCGAAGATGCTAGAATCGCAGCTGGATACGCTGGAGGACCCGCGCGAGGATGGGACGGATGACGTCATTCAGGTCGACCTGCAGAAGCCTGTGGATGCGCAGGTGCAGGATGTTCTGGAGAGGCTGAAGGCATGAATGTACTACCCTAGACCGGCGACCTGTTTCTCGATACCCAATTGCAATGACGGAGGAATCGAACACTGTCACTTTGTATGAGACGTCCGGATTGGTGCTTGTCAGAGAAAATTAAACACCTTCAAGAGAATCTGACAAGAAGTAGATCCAGGAGAGACAGTTCCTGCAAGGGATCGTATGGGCGAGCAGCTTGGCCGGAAATGCTGCATGAAGGCGAAGGGTGACATTTCGGCAAGGTCACGTGGGGGTATTACGTCTGGGCAAGCGGAACAGGCGCGTTGGTCGCCTTCTCCGTCTTCGACTGCAGCGTGCCCGACAACCGACTGAAACCGTGGTGGATGCCTAATTAGCCCCATCACACCCTTCATTCCTTTTCAATCCTGGGATTTTGCTGTTTATAATCTTGTGAGCCACAAATGCTGCAGATATGCCGTGCGGAGGACGGCGAGATCTTCCAGGTGCGTAGCGCGCTTTGCTGAAGTATTCGCGGCACTGATGCACGGAGATGCCATCAGGTGAATGCCACGCTCTGGGATATCGAGAGGTGAGGCCTTCACGGAGAGTGTTCGCAACCACCCGACTCAAACATTGACTCGACTGGTGGAGGGCGACGCGACCAGGAGGCAGATATGGTGGACTGTGGGTGGTCAGACGGAGCGGCTGGCGCACCTTACGGGCTCGACTGGTCAGGTCACAGTCGGGTGGTTGCGAAAACTCTCTAATGCGCGGGTCTCTTTGAAAGAGGGCTCACCTGTTGCTTATCCAGAGTAGGAAGCCTCGAGCTATTCCTTCACCAAGAAATAGGAGTAGAGCAAGACGCTGTCCTAGCTTACCTCTCCGACGGACAGAGGCTCAGAAATGACAACGTCAGAGAGCTTGCCGGAGCACAGGATCAGGTATGTTCTACGTCTCGTATTGACGCCCATGACACACCCATATCGCTGCAGTCCATCTTCGTCTTCAATAAATTCTATCTGGACGAGGATCTCGATGACGTCCTACGCCATCTCCGAGTCGAAGCGCCCCTCCAGCCCCCAATCGATGGTAAGTCCCGTTCTGCCCGTGCCCCGCCCACCCTGACGTCCGCAGATACCATCTCCGCCACGCCGCCCGTCCGCCCATCGCAACTCGGCGCGTCCTTCCTCCGCGCCGCGCACGCGCACCACCAGTCCACGACGCACACGCTTCTCTCTCTGCGTTACCAGCAGTCCGCACTGCGGATCGCCTCGAACAGTCTCGATCTGAACGTGCTCGCGATCAACGACGCGTTCGAGGGCATCGCGGCGAACGCGCAGCGCGAGGAGGACCGGCAGGCGGGCCTGCTCGCTGCGTATCAGACGGACATGGACATGATCGCGCGCGTGTACGTCCACCGCGACTTTCTGTCGCCGGCGATGCGCAAGGCGGTTGATGCGGGCGAGCGCGGGCGCACGCTGGCGCAGTACGTGCACCGCGACAAGATGCAGCAAGTGTTTGAGATGTGCAGGAGGACGCATTGTAGGTGTTGTCTTTGGAATGTCGAGGACGCGACTGAGGTCCTTGTTAAGCTGATTTTCGAGAGCGGTTTGTGGGAGCGCAAGAGACGATGAAGCGTCTTTCGGACGGCACTGCCGATGTTCGGCTGGTTCTTGCTGATAGCCAGTAAGTGGCGTTCTCTTGTCTTCGTGACGAGATCTTCTTACCCGTTGCAGTCTGGTGGATGAGGCCGAAGCTCTAGTCCAACGATCGCAGGACGTCTTTGACAGGATATCAGATGCAGTGGCGACACTCGAAAGTTCGTCTCGGCTGCTCCGATGTGCTCTTGCATGTGCTAAGAATCATATACCACAGGCCCTGCGACCGATTTAGACGGCATCCTTCAAGGTATGATCCTGTCAGCTGACTCTGGCTCCCGTCTCACTTTTGGCAGAGCTCCGACATAGCGACACGGCCCTGCGAGACAACCTCATAGCCATCACAGACATCAAGGTCTGAAAAATATGTCATTCTTGCCGTGTACATTTTGATCCTAAAACCTGTCTAGAATGCCTATACAGAACAATGCATGCGCGGCCTTCGCCAGATCAGCCTTCTCAACAACGACTTGATACATTTCCCTGCTTCGCTCACTGCCTTGCAGAACAGTATCCGGGCAAAGACGAGTTTCGTGCATCTTCAGAAGCTTCACAATATGATATACTTCTATGGTGCCACGCTTATCGAGATCGTCCGGAGAAAAGAGTTTGGTACGTCGCGTTCGATGTTGTCCTCGTACCTGTTCTGACTTGTCCTCAGGAAGGTTCTTCTACCAACGAGCCCAGGTCATACTGGAGGTGATGGCTAAACTTTCGTGTGTCTGCCGAGTCTGGTCTGCACTGCACGTACTCACTGTCCCCGGTAATTTCGTAGATCTTCTGAGCGGAAAAGGCGGCAGCTGTACCGCGGCGAAATCGACGGCCAGATACCATGGGATATATCGGGCATGAAGGACCCTGTGCCCAGCATCGACTTTTCGCCTACCGGAGGGAACGAGCTAGACGAGGTCTACTCCCTCGAACGCTCTGACGTTGACCGTGGGCTATCTCTATCGTATACTAGACCTAGCTTCTTCTAACCTGTCTGTGCCGGGATAGATCTTCTGCACGTGCTCGACGACTTGGAGCACTTCGCCGAGACGCTGGATGACAAGGACGAGGCGCTGCAGGCTCTGCATGAGACACGTTCGGGTCTCGAGAAGCTTATTGGCAAAATGGATTCGCTTGAGTCTGGATTCGACCGGATTGCGGAGCGATCGTGTATGTTTCTCAGGGTGAGAGCTGGTCATCCCGTTTTAACCACATTGGTCCCACAGTGCTTTCATCATCCCGGCTGGCGTCGTCGCGCCGACGCTGTAAGTTACATGCGTCCTGCCGAGGATCCGCTTATTGATCCCATGTACACATGACAGTAACAGATGTGGACGAGCAGGCGTTTCAAGAGCTTCACGAACAGCTGAGAGACGTGCAACATTCTAAACTCGTTCAGGAAACAGCATTCAATGAAGAGCGCAGCACTCTACAAGCGGAGATCGAGCAGCTCAAAGGCCGCCTCGATGGTACCGATCAGGACCGCGCCGACAGATCGGAACGAGAGCTACAGCAGATGCGTGCGCAACTGGAGAGCGAGGCGACAGCGCGACGGATACTGGAGGATCGCCACGCGGAGATGCTCGCCGACATCGATGCCTCGCGGCGCGAGCTCGCGCAAGCTCTTGCGGAGGCGACGAACCAGACGAAGTCGGCGGAGGTACTTCGGCAGCAGCTTGCACAGGCGCGCTCCGAGTTCGACGACGTCAAAGCGCTCGAAGCGTGCAACTCGGCGAAGGTGACCAGTCTGCTCCAAGACCAGGAAGACACGTTCCGCAATCTCGAAGAGGCCCGCGCCCGGGGCGAGGACCTCCAGGCGCAGATCCGGGCTGCGCGTGAGGAGGGCGAGGACGTCAAGCGCGCGCTGGAGGACGCGGGGCGGGAGAAGGACAGACTGCTCCGGGCACAGGCTAGCGAGCATGACCGGCAGATGCGCGACTACGTGGCGGAGGCGGATGGAGATCGTGCTGTGCTGGAGCACCAATTTTTCGAGCTGCGTGCGGAGATGGAGGATATGGAGCGCCAGGTGAAAGAGGCATCCGCGCAGGTGGAGATGAAAGAGGCCGACGCGGTCGGTCTTCGCGAGGAGCTACAACGGATCGAGTGCGAGTTGAGGGACGCGCAGCATGTCGAGCGCGTGCTGCGAGAAGACCTTCGCGCTGGCCGCGCTTCCCAGTCCGACTACGAACAAAAGGTGGAGGAGGCGAACCGGCTCGTGGCGCAGCTGCTGGATGTCGCCATTGCGTATCGTGCCGCGCATGTCAAGGCCATCGCACTCGCGACCGCGGCTACCTCGCACCCGTCTATGGCTAAATCCGTCACGCATCTAACGGATTCTCAAGTATTCGCCTCGACCCCTCGACATCCGCCCATGTTACCTGACGAACCATCGCCCATCGATCCGGCAGATCCTCTCGCTGCGTTGGAGACTCTGCGCAACTTCGACCACGATCACTTCATCGAAGTTATTGCCAAGACGGGTTCGACCATCCGCAAATGGCAGAAGCAGTGCAAAGAGTATCGCGAGCGTGCGAAGGGCAAGATCTCGTTCCGCAATTTTGCAAAAGGGGATTTGGCGCTCTTTCTGCCCACTCGAAACTCAGTGTCAAAACCATGGGCCGCGTTCAATGGTGAGCTTGGTTCCTTATCCTTTTTAAATGGGGATCTTTGTTGTCTGGCCCCGAATGTTGCGAAAAGGTGCCGTACTGATCCCCGACTACTCTCCTATCAGTTTCATTCCCCCATTATTTCCTTCAAGCTACGGGGCACCTTGCAGACCAGCTCAAAACACGAGAATGGATTGTCGCGAGGATTACGTCGATTACGGAGCGTGTTGTCGATCAAAAAGTGCGTCTCAATTCCTAAATTTCTTTGTTCAATGTTCTGAGTTTCTCCGTGATGGGCGCTTAGGACCCTAGCAGCAATCCATATGGTCTCGGCGATGGCGTCAAATACTACATGTTGGAGGTCGAGGACTGGACTCAGCCTAGCTCATCAAAACGCAAGGCGACTTCGCGGAAGGCTTCGGCCGCTGAAACGAAAGAGGAGGATATTGCGCCTCTATCAGCGCCTGCCACACTCACAACCAGTCCCCCTGAGAACGAGGTGGAGGAGTCGTTTCAGGCCACCCGAGCCCCAAACTCACGTTACTTCCCGGCAAGGGCGCGAGCTAGCTCGACCCCGACCGCAGGACCTTCTTCACTATCTCGTCTCCTCGCCCAGGCTGGTCCGTCATCAGATTTGAGCGGACTCGGGCTCGACCCCGTCCCGCCAACTCCTGCGGAGCATTCCCGCTCGCCATCGCCCCTTGCACAGCCTTTGCTCCTCTCCCCTTCGCCCCCCATCGCCCCGCCATCACCTTCACCACCCACCGCTGCCCCTCCGCCAACCACAATCCCCCTTCCACGCGCAGTTGGGACACCCCCTTCGCCCTTAAGGTCAGGGTCGCGCGCATCCAAAAGATCATCATCTTCGCGATTCTCGACCGTACGGCTTCCGCCGTTCGGGAATGCCTCGGCCGCTACTGCTTCCGCCCCAACGGTCACCAAGGCCGCAGCCACGACCGCCCTCTCGCCGGGCCCTGCTGAGGCAGACCTTCCACCGCCAGCCGAGGAGCCCTCTTCTGCAGAAGGGTCTACCGAGGATATATCGAATTCGATATTTGTTCGGCGGCACACGTCATCGTCGCAGCGTGTCTCGCATGCGGGCTCGCCCCTCGCGACTAGCAGCACCACCGTTGCGGGTACTGGTGCGAGCGGGGCCTTTGCAAGCCTGGCAAACTGGGGCGTCCCGTTTGGACGGCGGCGGAGGATCGATTCGATGGGGCTGAGTACCGCTGCCGCGAGCCCTGCCAGTCGTGTCAATGGCGCAGAAGACCAGGGCTCGGCTCGGCAGTTGCTGCGAAGATTTTAGCAGTTCACCCATTTACGCACAATGTCTGGTTCTAGTGGCTCTGGTGGCCGCTCTCATTGTTTTCGCTCCTTTCCTTCGCTCATTGCATCCGTCGGATTTACATACATTGGAGGGATCTCATTCGATATCGTAGCAAGTACATACCGATATAGGTCAAAGCCTAGCGGATAAATGAAGCAAGTTCGTTGTCAGCTATCATTATTGCTGCTATCTTGAAAGCCTCAGTGTCGCCATCGAGCAACCGTTAGGACGGGCAGGTCCAGGATGTCATCTACCGCATGTCTTGATTGATTCTGCCTCATATGTCGTGGGCGTTGTTGGCAGAAGACGGTTGCGTCTGCTTCGTGCGGCATCGCTCGCCCCGCGAAAAATCCAGTGAGGAGGTGAACGACTGCCATTCCGGGAAAGGTATCAAGGTTTCTTGAGCAGTTGGCAGCGCTTCTGTTGCGAGCGACAATTGACGTCACGACCTCTCATCACGGCCCCTTCGCGTCCCTGGCCCTACACGGAATATCTTGGTGTCATGGGACACCCAATTACGGACGTAAGTGTTGATCGGCGTAACGAAGACTTGTATGTTCTGCGCGCCTTTGCACACCTAGCGGCAAGGTAACGGGGTAGCCTTCTCATGCGAAGCATCTTAATACACCGAAGACTTCATATTTGGCCATGGAGCTCATGCTCCTGAGCGTGATTTTCCTTTCTAACATCAAGCTATGAGCACTGTTGTCCATGACAAGAAAGACAAAAGAAGGTCCCGCTTAGTGCTAGACGCACCAAAATCAATATGGGGCCGGACTATTTTTGGAGATTCTTGCAGATGCCTTGATCGGCACGCGACCGCACGCAGGATATGAAATCATTGCGGGGAGAAAATAACGTAGATGTGCACCCGCTCTAGGCCGGCTTTGGATATGTGGTAGCCTGTTCGCTGGGGCGCAACCCGAATCGGCGCATCCTCGGTGATTGGGTGTACACGCCGGCGGTCTAGGGCGGGGCGGGGCACTGCTAGGGGCATGGAAAGTACCTGATTGTTGTATGGGAAGTGCGACGGTAGCGCGCGGGGCCAGAAGTTGGTCTGCGATTCCATCGTACGTCTCGGAGGACCGGTCCTGCAGGGATTTTTCGACAGCAGCAAGTTCGGTGCAGGTTTAGAAAGGATGCCGTTACTATAAAATGGAATCGGAACCGAAACTGGATCCGTGAGTCTGTGCGAGCTCCATCCCGGACAGATCTGGCAGGTGGGCGGCAAACCGGAGATGGGACCGTAACACGCGGAGATGGTGAAATCTGTCAGGGAAATGCACATGTGAGAGATCTGTTCAGGCCGCTGCAATAGGTCCAAAACTCCGTCTGAAACCCGCGGATAAAGTATTCCATGTTGTGACAGAACGGATCTTAGCAGACTTGAAATCTTTTACATTGGACCAAGAACGATTTTACTGGAAACAAAATGCGAGGAAGCGAAGGCATTACTGTCGTCGACAGAGCCCATGGCATGGTTCACGTTGAAGATAGCAATCCATTTATGGAAATTGTTCAGGAACGACTGCCCCCTCCATCCTATGACGAAGGAAAAGGAAACGACAACGTAAAAGCTCCATTTTTTTTCGCTTTTGTTGAGAGATGAGGGCAAAGACGGAATTCCTGAAGGAATCGGGAGACAGTGCACCGAATCGTGCAGAGTCTTTGGTTCGACGTTTGTCCAGCGGGCGTTTCTTCAGGAATTCTAACCGATTTGTCGGGACTAAGAAGGTCTTCGTGAAAGCCGAATTCAAGGAACAAGCTAGCGACGCTTCCGTTGAGAGTGAGTATTTAGTCACTATAAGCTTCCGCGTCCGTCTTGCGATCGGCGTTGACATCACTGGAACTATACAGCTGGCACGCTGGCATTGGCAGCAGAACCACAAAGATGAGTAGTGATCTATAGAAGAATTGGCAAATCTGTTGATTTCCCCACGCAACCCCATGCAAACCCCACGGGGTGCGGACCTGGTCAAGCGGAGCCTGAACAACTCGTGCTCAAGGGTCACCATGTGACATATGCTCAAATGCTCAAACACCTTCATCATTCAATCGACTCGTCCTATTTTCCCATACAAATTTCCTAAACAACACAGTACTAAAAGCTTACGCCAACTATTCCAGGATGGCATATTTTGAAGGTTTTTTGCTCTCTTCGCCTGCTTGGCCTGCTGTTTTGGACCGGCAGTTACCAAGAAAGATCGCCCTCCATCGTCATGTCCGGGGCTCCAGGTGCCCCGTGCAACGGCATAAGGTACGAATCAGGGCAGGGTTCCGTGCGGGATAACTCTTCGCGAGGCGAAACTCTGGAGAAACCCACAGAGCTAGATCACCTGAACGTCCAGGCGCCAAACCAGGATAGCTACCGAACTTCAGTTCTCGCCTGCCCATGTCGACTAGCTATGGCCGTATAAAAAGGCTTCTCATGGTTCTTCTTTCTTACCCCATCCCGCCATCCAAACCTTTCGTACCCAGACAGCTATCAAATTAATTATGGGTGCCGGTGCTGTCACGGTCCGTGGCGACTCGGAGGGCTTTTGGCAGTTTGTTGACCCTAACAAGACGTGGTACAACAACAAGCGGTAGGCACTGTTGACCACCATTGTAGTCATCTGCTAACTTGGTTGCTCCAGGATCATCGCGCTCAACGGATGGATTGTGCTGCTGTATGTGTTTCTTTTTGACTATTGAGTTTGACGTGGCATCTGAGCCGTCTATAACAGCCTGATTACGTCTTCCAACAATGGTTATGATGGGTCGATGATGAATACGCTTCAAGCTGAGTGGCAGTGGAAGGATTACTTCAATCACCCAACAGGATCAAAGCTCGGTCTGTTGAACGCCATCCAGGTAGATAGTCTCGTAGTCTGAAATGTTACTGAAGGATATTCACAAAACACTTAGAATATCGGTGCGCTTGCGGGCTACCCCTTCGCTCCATATCTTTCAGATGGTATCGGTCGTCGCGCAACCGTCGCGACTGGCGCCATCATAATGCTTGTCGCTGTGGCTCTCCAAACCGCCGCTCAATCAACGGGAATGTTCATTGGATCTCGGTAAGACGCCCAGAGCATTTTATTTTGAGGAAAGTCATCTAAAAACTGTTGCCAGTTTCCTCATCGGGTTTGGTCTGACATTTGCTGCCAACGCTGCGCCTATGCTCGTGACTGAGATCTCGTACCCTGCGTACCGTGCGCCGCTCACGTCGCTGTACAATTCGCTTTGGTACTCTGGCGCGATTGTGTATGTCTTCAGAGCTCTGGGGATCCCTTCGTCAGCTCATCTCCTTTCCCTGGTAGTGCCGCTTGGACTACGTTCGGTACAGAGTTCATTGGAAACACATGGGCATGGCGTATCCCTTCCCTGCTTCAAGGCATTCCTGCGTTCCTTCAGGTCTGCATGATCTGGTTTGTTCCCGAGTCCCCACGTTGGTTAGTCAGCAAAGGTCGCGACCAGCAGGCCATCAAGACTCTCGCGTACTACCACGCGGACGGCAATGAGTATGTCACCATTATTCCGCCCGGTGGTCGTGCGGTATTGACTGACTGTCACCCAGGGATGATCCCTTGGTCCAGTTTGAGTACCAGGAAATCAAGACGCAGATTGATCTTGACCGTCATGGTAAGCATCTTGATACGACTCCTTGACCAGGATCAGGATCTCAGTTATTCTTCAAGTCGCCGCGAAGGTTGGCTATAAATCACTTTTTACCACACCTGGAAACAGGAGACGTATGGCCATCATCGTCGCCCTCGGCTTCTTCTCTCAGTGGTCTGGAAACGGTCTCATCTCTTATTACCTTACGCAAATTCTCACATCCATTGGCATCACAAATACGACCATTCAGCTCCTAATCAACGGTATTCTGCAAATCTGGAACTTGTTCTGGGCTTGCGGTGCCTCTTTCGCTGTCGAGCGTGCCGGTCGTCGCGTGCTCTTCATCAGCTCTGTCTGCGGCATGTTGCTGTTCTTCATCTTCTGGACGATTTGCTCCGCGCTCTTCGCAGAGAACGGCGACACTCAAGCCGCCCATGCTGTTATTGCATTCATCTTTTTGTTCTACGCTGCTTATGAGTACGTTCCGCATCATGAATATCCCGAGTTATTTGAACTAACTTATCCACTTCAGTCTCGCATTCACCCCGCTTATCGTCTCGTACACAGTCGAGATCCTGCCGTACTCCGTTCGTGCAAAGGGTTTCAACATCTTCAACTTCACCATCTCGGCTGCGCTCATCTTCAACCAATACGTGAACCCCATCGCCCTCGATGCTATCAACTGGAAGTACTACGTGCGTGCAGCATTATTCAACGCTCTGCTCACGAGATACTGAGTTTCCCTCTCTAGATCGTCTACATTGTCTGGCTCTGCTTCGAGCTCGTTTACGTCTGGTACACCATCATCGAGACCAAAGGCCTCTCCCTCGAGGAGACCGCGGCACTCTTCGACGGCGACGAGGCGAAGGGCGAGCTGCAGGGACGAGCTGCCGAGCATGCAGTCGGTGGCGTCCCGGACTCGCCCAAGACCGAAAAGGATTCGGCCCACTTCCACGAGGACTCGTCTGTGTGAGCCGGTCCGCATGCCTTTTCTTTCTTCTATGGGACGGGATGGACACAGGGTCTGGACGCGCTGTCGTAGATCCGCTGTTGTGCCCAGTGGTTGAGTGGTATTGCGTGTTGTGTGCATCGCGCAGCTTGTATATTATGTATCATTACGCCGTGCCTTCGACGCAGGACCGCCCGCATATCTAGGTACGAGTCGCACGTCTTAATGAATTCACAGGAGTATACTATACCCTTTTCAATCATCACTTCTAATTCCAGAACTCAGAGATTAGTACGGCCTCGACGAAAACTGATGTTCAGACGCCAAGTCCAGACTTTTCAGGCATCCCATGCTCTTCAAATTTCTCCGGTCGGTAGCTTGGCACACGCTCAGTGGACGTCAAGGAACTCGTAAGTACATAACGTCCGACGGCGGTAATACGACGTCTGAAACGTGTTCTGTCCGGGACCGACTGAAGCCGACGTACGCAATCAGAATCTTCCAGGGCTGCTACGTGAGCATCATGTGCGACATAGACCGGTCCGCGTGCTATCGCCGCTCGAGAATTGCAGAGTCCAGCCACAATCTTCCACGGGGCTCGACGGCGCTATAATAGCGTCGGACCCATAAGACAGATCGCATGGCTGCCATCGCTTTTGGCGTTCTAGCGAAGGTTTAATTATGTCAGGACTTCCCTGGCTGTCTGGCCCTGCATCCTTCGGCGGACCGTCGCGCCGCGTGTGATCCGCACTGGCAACGAAAAGCCATGGGGCTTGGGCGGTGTGACGTGCCGAACTAAACAGGGACCCATGCCGCGATATAACTGGCATTGCGATACATTGCGGTAGGTGCCGTAGCTCCACGCTTTATGGAAGTGGGAAAGTTGAATGCCATTTAGGACCATTGCCATCCGTAGTGCAGGTTATGGGGTGACAATGCGACGCCGCGTAGGATAGAGTGGATTATCACTTGCAAGCTCCAACGACGTTAGTTATCACCCTCCAGCATTCACACTCACCAACTTCTATTTTTTCAAGATTTTAATACCCCGCAGTCGGTCGATCGACAAGAGTTCGCCTGATGCCGGAGCCTTGTCAGAAGTAGTCTGGCAGTGGAGCAGAATTAAAGAGCAACTGTATTCTGGGAGCAAACCTTAATGCTTCGTCGAAGTATACATGAACTTTGGATTTGGCGAGACCACCAGAGCGGCGGGGCGGTAGAATGGATGAGTGGATGGGCATAAGTCGCGGAGAATTACCGGAGATTCTCCAGGTTTGAGTTTGATTCCGCCGATGGGATCATTCTTGGATCGTTTGATCCATTTGCGAGCCTAAGCCAATGTCCGTGTATCCCCAACTACATGAGTTTATCTCATTTTGCATTCAATCTGGATATTATGATGCGAAGTCAGCGCTCGAAAACTTGTCCGTGAATGACGTGAGGAACGGCATGAAGACTACAGTATTTATCCCACCACCATAACTTTGACTGCAAGCATGCGCACCTGATCACAATTTGCTAAGAAGACATTGCATTTTGCTGTTCATAATAACACGATGGGCGTAGATAGCTACAGTGAGCATGAGAGCTGTAGTCGATTCGAGTGAGTGTTGGACGGGTGTGCATGCACATCGATCTTGAAAGTGTCAACCTCGCAAGGGCCCTAGTAGTGAAGTCCGTACACCAAACACTGAGCTGATTGTCTAGACCAATCGACGCGTGATGCAGACACAAACAGACTCTGACGACGAGCCCTGAAGAAACGGGGAGAGTTAGCCAACCCTCACGATGAATACGCACAGACGAAGTGCGGAGCGGGGCATGTCGCATGGTCGTCAAACAGGGTCCGGGACGAGGCCAGTCCTGCTCCTGCGATGGTGCCCAGACTAGAAGACCAATAAACCCAGTCGACAGATTGAGGGGGTTGTCAGTCGTAGCATGCCACGGACATGCCCTGTCAGCCGCCAGTCCGAGACACATCAGACCAGTCCGATTGTGAATTAGTCCGAAACGGAAACGGCAAAGAGGATGGCCGCGGAAAGACAGTCCAAGACAGCGAGGCATCAGCAGACGCCCGGCCATACGTGCAATGCAAGCGAGGCACAGATATAGTGACGATAATTTTGAGCGAATAAGGCTTGGGCTTGAAAAACTAGGGACCAGATGTTGAGACACGCAGTGAACGAGATGCCTTGAAAAGCGCGCAGTAGCGCACAAGGAGTTCAGTCCCAGCGAAGGCGTTTCGACCCTCGTTGATCCGGCAGAAAGACAGCGGAAAGCGAAGACGGGAGATACGCACCTGACGATGAGAGCCAGCCTCGTTCATGCATATGCGGTGTCGCCCAGCCTGAGATAGATGCCACGGAAGGTGTCAGCTATCGTCCCAGGAAAAGGCGCACTCCGATGCGCGAGAGTGGACAGCGACATCAGGTAGAGATGGATATCGCAAAGAGGGATGAGACATCGAGGACCGGTGCGAGAGGGAGGAAGAGGAGTACTCACCGGGGAGGTGATGGTGGGAGGGAGCAAGAAGCGGATAATGGAAATGCACGAGACTGAAGGTCTTAAGTACCTCGGCTGGGCTGACACCATTTGGTCCGCGACAAACATCCGTTCCAGACCGGCGCGCGGCTTCAAGGCTGACACAGTTGAAATCAGAATGTCGGCGGTCCGAGATAAATCTTCCGCGAGAACAGGAACGGATGATCGAGGAATGAGACGACTAAAGGAGAGAAACAAGCAATAAATCTGAACATGTCCTCAGAAGAGGCGATGTGACAGATCTTGTTCGTTGCTTCGAATGCGAAATCATGAAAAAACTGTTCCACATCGGTGAGGTGTCTCTACGCTAGAAGTCGTGGGCAACACAGCCAGAACTTGGTGATTATTTGGTGATTTAGGTTTTGAGATACTCACAAGCGAATGAAGCACTTCTTACTCAGAGACCATGCTTGCTGCCCAAAGTAGCCTCATTCACAGAACCTGGCACGGCGGTACGTTGGAGCCGCGAAAGCGTACGAAGAGAGATCTTCTGGATGCACAATGGAATAAGGACGACGATGAGATGGACTGGGGTAACGTGAGTCGGCATTCCCAATAAACGGGGTGAAGCAAGAAACCTGAACGCGAGAGCGGAGGAATAACACGCGGAAGACGCCGAACGAAAGAGGCAAGTCCTTCCCACATTGCATCTGCATCGCTGTGCGCGTTTCGACACCACGTCCTGCCCGTAATTACCGCCTCCCGCCTCCAATCCCGCCGCCTCTCCCCCTCCCCATCGTCTATGCATGGCGGCCGACTCCCAACGCTCCTCCCTCGACCTCCTCTCCCCCCCGCGTTCGCTCAGCCCGCCGTCCGCCGTCGCAGCCGCCCTCCGACTATCCTCCGACAGCGAGCCCGAGAGGAGTAAGTCGCCAGCCGCTCTCAATGGCGTCAACGGCAGCGGCGCTTTGAACGGCATATCGCACACGAACGATATAGGCCCGGATGGAGAGGCGCTCGACCCCGTGCAGAAGCTGCAGCGCGAGCTCGAGCGCACGCGCGAGGAGAAGGAGACGCTGGCGACGCAGTACCGCAATCTGCTCGCGAAGCTCACGACGATGCGCAACACGCTCGGCAACAAACTCAGACAGGACGCGGTACGTCGCGCCACGACTGTCTGCTGGGCTTTAGGTGCTGATTGTACGGGTGCAGGAGGAGCTTGACAGGCGAGAACAGCTCGTCCAACAGCTCACGGCGCAAAACGAGGACTTGGTCTCGACGGTCGAAACGCTCAAAAGCGAAGTGATCACCTCGAATGAGGATGCGGAGCGCTCGTCGCGTGAACTCGAGGCTCTGCGGAGCCGCGCGCTGCAGGAGAACGCACAAGAGGCGTTCGCACGTGAGCGCGAGCTCAGGGAGGCGCAGAGTGAGCTGGAGCGATGTCGGATTGAGCGGGATGAGTGGGAGCGGGCGACGCTGCAGGAACGAGTGCTGTTGGACGAGGCGAGGTCGGAGGCGGAGATATCGAGGAGAGACTTGGAGATGGAGCGTGAGGCGCGAGGAAGGGATATTTCAGAGCTCGAGACGGAGAGAGAGAAGGCGGCCAATTTGCAAAGCGTGCTCGAAGACTTTCAAGCTGGTATGTCGGGAACTTCGTGTCATTTGCAAGTACTTATTGTCTTTAAGCGAAGGACCATGAGCTCAAGCAGGCTGTCCAGGAGTACGATTCGCAGCTGATTCGGGTCACCCAGTCATTAGCAGAATACAAGCACAGAGCGCTGCAGGCAGAGGTGGGTCGCGCCCTTGCTCGAAAGCAGACCAGACCAATGCATCCCGCTCCCAGCTCACTTTGGAAGAATCGACTGTCAATAGCTCACGGGCGCACGAACTCGAGAAAGAAGTGAAAGAAAAGAGCCTTCTCATAAGTAAACTACGGCATGAGAGTGCGTATCATTTATCCGATATTATACCCGTCATTTACGCGTCTGCAGCCGTTATCTTGAACGAGCACTTAATGGAGGCTCTCCGTCGCCTCCGTCGCAACTCTACCGACACGAACGTAGACCGGCGCCTTGTGACCAACGTCCTCCTCCAGTTCCTCACGACACCACGCGCAGACGCGAAGCGTTTTGAGATGCTAAACTTGCTCGCGTCCATTTTGTCGTGGAACGACACAGAACGCGAGCGCGCAGGACTGCAACGCAGTTCAGCGCCCTCGGCAGGAAGCATGCTCTTCGCGCGGACGTCGCCGACGAAGGGCAGGCCCCCAGAGCTGGAGAAGACAGACGAGACGGAGGTACGCCCAGCCTCTCAGCTCATTTCATAGCCTTATGCCAATTACACGATAACCTGCAGTCCTTCTCCCGGCTCTGGGTTGAATTCCTCCTCACAGAAGCTGCCGGTGGCGACCCCGGCTCGCCACGTTCCCAGTCACATTCACAACCGCAGTCCCCCACCGCGCGGCGCGACTCGCTGCCCGGCATGCCGCCCAGCCTCTCGCCGCTCTCCCGCGCGCCAGCGCTCTCACAGACCGCGATGGCGAGCTCGCCAAACCTCCTCGGCTCGCCACCATCGCGAAAGGGCAAGGAGCGCGCGATCAACTAGACTCCGCAGGCCGGCGGACGCACGCGACACCTTTCCCGATTCTCCTCTCTCGATTTTGGTTTGGCATACACACACATGCAGCATATTTACGCACTCATACATACCTGGATTTGCGCATCCGGCCACGCTTGTTGGTCGCGGTCGCTACTTATCCCCCCACCTTTTTCTTTTGACTGTATGTTTTGAGAAGTCACATTTAGTTTGTTTGCTTACTTGTTCGCCATTGACTACATATCATGTATTATTTTGGATGGCATATAATTCCTTCTCACTCTCGCAAGCCATTGTTACTCATCTGGATTGATTATTCAGTGCTCAAGTATACCAAGCAATGAATCAACTGGAAACCCCGACTGCCTGATCACTTATCGTACTCATATCGACAACTCCTGAGGGCTTCTTGCGTTGCTGAGGACCCTAAGACCACTAGTAGCATAGTGAAGGTCGCCAACGAAAGGCTCGAATAATTGGCAATGTCAACTAGAACAACACAGCCCTATACATCCAGAAGATAATATCATACAATACAGGGGGAAGATACAGACACGACAGAACAAAAAAGCCCAATAACAATACCTACTTGGCACCCGCGCTCGAGAACTATGTATCCAAGTCAGGGACATGCTACAGCACAGGCGAGAAAGGCGACGTACTTTTGTTACTGACTTGGTACCCTCAGAGATAGCGTGCTTGGACAACTCTCCTGGCAGGATAAGGCGGACGGCAGTCTGGATCTCCCGAGATGAGATGGTCGACTTCTTGGAGTATGCGGCGAGCTCTGAAGACACGAGTATCAGCATCACACGGTGAGAAAAGGGCAAAGAAATAGGCGCACTGGAAGCTTCTGTCGCGATACGCTCGAAGATGTCGTTGACAAAGGAGTTGAGGATGGCCATCGCCTTGTTGGAAATACCCGTGTCCGGGTGCACCTGCTTCAACACTACAAGTTCGATAAGCAACAGAACACGAAAGCACAAGGCAGAAAGCGTACCCTTGTAGATGTAAGACGAGTACGTCTCCTTCCTCACTTTGCGGCGCTTCTTCTTCCCCTCCTCGCCTGCCGCTGCGGCAGTCTTCGAAGTCTTCTTCGCCGCCTTGGACCCCTCGGTGGTCTTAGCGGGCGCCTTCGAGGCGGTCGAGGCGGGGGCTTTGCCAGCAGTGGAAGCGGGTTTGGGTGCCATTGGAGCGTAAGGTGAAGGTGGGGAGCGCGAGGGGTGGTAGTTGCAGGGAGAGATAGATGGCGTGCGGCGAGGACCGCGCCCCTATATATATGCACACGTGACTTTGTGGCTGTTTGGCGGAGTCAACGGCGACGCGTGATTCGACGCGCGCGCGCGCCTTTGTTGATTACTGAACCTTATTCGCGTCGCGCGCCACCCCTATATAAGCCACCGCCTTGCTCCTGCTTCCTTACCTTTTGCTCTCCCACCACTACAACGACGTCGTCGTCACACTTACACACGACTCTTACACAAGTCACTTCTGTTTCTTCGTCCACATTCGCAATGTCTGGAAAGGGCGGAAAAGCTGGCAAGTCCGGAGGAAAGACCACCGCTGAGGGTGGCAAGGCGCAGTCTCGTTCTGCGAAGGCGGGTCTCCAGTTCCCTGTTGGTCGTGTCCACAGGCTCTTGAAGCGTGGCAACTACGCTCAGCGTGTCGGCGCTGGTGCACCTGGTACGTCTTACGAAAGCCCTAGTTGGCGGATTGGCTGACTTTGTGGCTTAGTTTACCTCGCTGCTGTCCTCGAGTACCTTGCTGCGGAGATTCTCGAGCTGGCTGGAAATGCCGCTCGCGACAACAAGAAGCAGCGTATTGTTCCCCGTCACTTGCAGCTCGCCATCAGGAACGATGAAGAGTACGTTCAATTTCCTTATCGTATTCTATCCTGTTCTCATCGCTTCTTCAGGTTGAACAAGCTTCTTGGTGACGTTGTCATCTCGCAAGGTGGTGTTGTGCCATTCATCAACCCTGAGGTACGTTGTCGCATCTCTGGACTCTGAGATGGTTGGCTGATCTTCGTTCACAGCTCCTGCCCAGCAAGACACAAAAGGGCAAGAAGGAGAGTCAGGAGGTTTAGATGTTTTCGGTTGATCACTGTTGTATTCTCATTGTATTATCACTCTACTATCTTATTCTACCTTGGTGTTTTTTCAACGGGCATTCTCCCGCCTGAATCGGATCCAGCCAGATTTGAGTCGTAGACTGCTTGAAATGGCTTTGAAGCTGAAGCTTCTGACCGTGGGAGATGAATCGATGACGACTGGACAACATCGCCAGACCTTTTCCTGGTCTCTGACGGCGATCGCCTCGTACCTACATAATCCCACCTGTCTTCGCGTCCTAAATCTCACCGGTGCATGTCATTTGAAGACTTCGCGATAGACAATTTATGAGCCTAGGGACCGCGGAAGACCTTTTGTGCGAAGGGTCTGCGGCCCAGGACACGTCTTGGGAGGCCTTTTGTTGTTTATCCGCCCAACCTCGACGTACGCATACCCTTGCCTGTGTCAGCCTGTTACTCTGCCTTGTGCAATGTATAGGCTGCTGCAGACTCTGGGAACCTGAGCTCAAGTCTTGTCAGCGAAGGATTGGGTCCCAGCGTCGCATGTGGTATTCCTACCAGATGCCAGTGCACGTCCCATTACGACTCCATATCCGTGCGTCTGCTACTTCCTTTCGTAGCGTTTTGTAGTCCTGTTTTGCTGCCTACCAGGATGGGCCGATTGTCCTCAAGCCTGTCGGTCTTCATATTCTTCGTATACGAGCCCCACCGTCGCATCGCTCTCCCATCCCGTTCCGAGACACCATCATCTCAAGAGATTCACTTTACTTCATCGAGATTCCGATTTCAACTATAGCGGCCCCGAAGCCGCTCACCAGCTCGGAATGTGTTTGTCTCCGGTCTAACGATGTCAGCCCAACTGAGGTACTTAAGGCCACCACCTGCCTGCCTCCCCGACATCCGCTTCTTATTTCCTCCCCATAGTCCTCTTCGCGGCACGTATTCCTTCCTGCTCCCTGCGCCCCTCGGATGCTTCTTCGTACATTCCTCGCAGACACTTTTCTCCCCTCGAATATCCACGTTTGGCTGCCCAAGTACTACTAGGACTGTGGTTGACACCTTCGACGGCGTCTACCCGAAGACTTGGCGGCAGTGTCTACTTGCAGATTTCTCGTGAGTGGCTTCCGCTCCCAGATGCGCTGTCGCTTTCCACCTGTTGCCGGACCATCAAGCAAGAGCGAAAAGCCTTTGTTCGCCTTGATGCCACCAGGATTCTGCGGTCTGTGGTCTACTTGGCGGCATTGAAACCGCGTATCTGCGATGACTGCTGTCATTGTCTATCCGAAGTCTGCAGCGGAGACTATTTCCGATTCTCAGCATCTATCAAGTCAACGTTGCGTTGATAACATAGATCAACGCACGGCGGTCAGCTTCGAAATTCAAGGTAACTACAATATATTCAGGTATACAAGGGCTGCGATCTCGGAGACTGATATGTGGCGGACTGACCGCTGTCTCACAGATCCCCTTCAGATATCATTATTCGGGAACACGGAGCACCTGCTTCTCCAAGTGCTGAGGGCTCGCGTACTGGAGACTCTGTCAATGTCAGGCCGCGGTCAGATCCCGAGCAGGGAAATACAGGGGAGACCGCCTCCCCTGTGTCCATACAAAGAATAGCTTATGATGAGCCACTGACCGCCCGATGAAAGAGGGAAGGCTAGGTCGAGATGACTATCAGGGCAACTTATGCTGCTCTCTATGTTCCACACTTGAAGAACCTCCGTTCTCGATGAAGGGAATGGCTGTCCGCACGAGGATCTGCACATCATGGGTCATGATGGATACATGCTATGAGTATTTCTTCTGTAATGCCCACCTTACTACTGAATTTCGATTGTAGCTCTGCTTCACAGCGTCAGTTATTTGAATACGTCTCAAATTACCGCCGAAATTCTTCTGCAGCATAGTGATTGCACAGCCCAAATGCTCACGATATCTGTTCATCTTGTCCTCCGAAGATACGTTCATGCTAAGTCGCAGAGTTCCGAGAAACTCTCAACATCACTTCTCAAAGAACTTGATGCACTGCCCTATTCTCAGGGAGTGCTATCAAGTAACATGCCCTACAGCCCTAATTTCTCCCTTCCGCCCCAACCCGCTTGTCGAGGTTTCCAGTTGCGGGGGCTACGATATCTAAGGCCGGCTGTGATCGGGGCTGGATGAGGCTCGGGAGGCATTTCATCTTGAGCTACGCGTCTTCCGAGGCGGTAGGCCATCTTCGAAAGTGTGGCCGTGCTGTGAGAACCTGCGCTACTGCACGCGTTACCGCACGTCGAAGAAGCCGGCGGTATGCTCACTAATCTGATCTGATTTCACGGGTTTCACGGATTCCAACGGTAATCGGGGACTCCTCGCTGGTGGCATCCAGTTCGCAGAACCTTGGGCTGACGTTCGATCCCTATCCCTGGTATAAGGATCCCAACAAGCCGCATTTTGGCGCCAATCGATGATCGACAAGCCCAAACCTGTGCCCGGTATCGTGGCAGCTAGACCATCCTCCTCCCATCCGAGCACGCCTTACCCACAGTTTCTGAATAGTTCCGCCGCCGCCGGCCGAGGCCATACTTATCCCGCCCACATGATTGACGGCGAAACTCTAGCAAATCTGGTGAGCTCTACGTCGTATGTTGGCGTTTTTTTTCTGCGATGAGGTTCGGCGTTCAATTTAAAGCCTCGTCGCCAAGATGGCCACAAGACGGCCTCATTTCCAGCGCTTCGTTCGGCTTTGGGTGCATTTCATCAGGCGAGCAATGAAGGCGAGGTCGAGTTCTGTGATGGAGAATGCTAGGAGACGCTGTTCCAATAAATTGCTCTGGCGCCGAGCAGCCTGGACACAACTTCGGGCGCTGATGGCAGGCGATTACTCTCCCCTGCTCCGCCGTTGCATAGCTTCTACAGATTGCGTGTTATACGAGACAGACGCCCATACGTCTGCCAGCAATCAGATGTATCAAGAAGTACATGGTGGGACCTGTTCTTTGATTCTCCTCGTTGTCCAGACACCTCATTTCGTGCCATCAGATAAGCCGACGCACGCGTTGCGACGACCCAACTCGGTGCTTTAAGCAAGACCGACCCATGCCAGAGGTCCGAAGATACCGCGGGTAAGCCAGAGCTCGGGAGTCCGAACAGCTTTGCGCCTTAAGAGAGGAATAGAAAAGCTGTTCAGGCAGGTCACAGGCCCACTTTTCCTCCCGTCCCCTCCGTTCCCGTACGATGGCTGAATCCAGCGCTCCTCAGACCAAGCCGGGATACCTCAGTACACAGGCGAGCAAGCTCAGCGTAGTCTATCGCGCCTATCGCGTGACGAGGAAGGGCTTGCGACTCCCCTGGATCCTGACATGTGTTGTCGCCACTATTATCACCATCGTGCTTGGTGTTTCGCTCGGATGGGCGTTTCGAACCAAACCTCTGGAAGATCCAGGCGTGGAGTCCGTGTTCGACGGCAGGAAGGTGAGTAGGCCCTTGGATTCGCCAACTGCGTCTGACTGAGATGTCCCGTCAGATATATGCCAGCATGACATTGGTCGCCGTCGATCCGACTGCGGGGACGGTGACTATTGACTGGTCCATCGACGACGACAATTGCTTCGCACAGGCCAACTCACTCGACGATGTCAACAATGACTGTCCTCCAGTCAACATCTATTTCGATCAGTATGTCTTCCTCTGGTGGTGATTTTCAGCGAGGCGTATTCATGCGCTTGCAGGAATTTGCTCGCCCAAGACGACGATGCGGGAGGCGGCTCCACGCCCTCGAACAACCGCCCCGACTCGGCGGTGTTCCAGTGGAACGCAACTGCGAATTTCGACAACTTCGCAAACCTCCCTACCTTCCGCACCGTCATCAACTTGTATTCAAACATCACAAAGTTGTGGTCCAGTGTCGAGAACTATCCTTTTGACCGGTACGGCTTTATCCCCCATCTTCATCGTGAACGTTCCAACGATTCCGACTCTATGATGCAGGTACTCTTCGAACATGTGGATATTCGGCTACGTGAATGGCACAGAGAATCCTGTCGGTGTGTCGGTGTATTACACTACCGGCATCGCCGTGTTAGTACCATCTCGCTCTCCACAATTCCATACACTGACAACCGTGACTTGATCCCTAGCGGTTACAAGGCCGTGCTCCTCCCTCCCGACGATATCACCGCATCCTTCAACGAACAAGGCGTGACGAACCTGACGCTTCTGATCTACAGAACGGCCCTCGTGAAGGCCTATGCGGTCGTCATCATCATGGCGATGTGTACGTGCCATCTCTCCTTGTAACTACTGACTGGAACTGAAATGCGTCTTCAGGGCTCATCAACCTCATCCTCATGGCCATCATGATCAAAGCCATCTTCTTCCGATACAGGGTCGACGCGACCGTGCTGGTCGTGCCCGTAGCCACCCTGTTCGCATTCACGCAGCTGCGCGGCACAATGCCCGGTGCGCCCAGCTCGTTCGGGACGATCATCGATTTCGTCGGCACCCTGCCAACTCTCGCGTTCATGATCATGACGGTACGTCCGCTGTCCAGATGGTGTTGCCGTTTCCGGGACTGACGAGATCGCCGTAGACGCTGTTCTGTCTGGCGTCCTTCCTCCTGAAAGCGGACTACCCAACCAAACCGGCGCCTCGCCCAGCAGCTCGTCCAGCAAATTCGAGCTCGGACGTCGAGTCTGGTAATAGTTACGCGAGCGGGAACGTCGGGCCGGCAAGTGGGAAAGAGCAGGTGCAGGCCGGGGTGCAGGAACTGTCTTACCAGTCGCGACCTTTGGAGCTTTGACGCCCGGTCCATGTCCTCAGAAGCATACCTGCATACGGACTGTAGTTATATTTATTGGTGACCTGCGATGATCATGATGGACTTATGATGACGATGACACTGTTTCTTACGATTACATAGCTCTTTTGACACTGCTGCTTGTTATAATGATATCCACGGGACCAACAGCCTCAGTCTTAACCACCATGCAGCGATCGTAAATCATGTAATGTACTCCTCTGCGAAGGTTGCAATACACGGAAATAAAATATCATAGCAACATAAATACGCATATACGTAAGACCAAATCGATTCATTACAGCTCACCCTCCGCCCGTATCTGCACATTACTCGACGACAGCTTATCCTGGTATCTCTGCAACAATAGCCTCCGCACCCATCCATCCTGCGGGAAGTCCTTCTCCCACTGATTATGCAGGTGCACCGCGAAGATCTTCTGCAGCCGCTTGTCGAGCCCGCCGCCCTCGTCGCGCGTCAGCCCCAACGTCCAGCGCCGGTCCTTCGGATCAGGTGTGAACGGGTCCGGGAGGCGGTTGTCCAGCCGACACGAGCGCGCGTCGGAGAAGCAGAAGGGCAGGATTTTGAAGGGCGGGATGCCTTCGGCGACGAGGCGGCGCCAGAGCTTGAGGTAGAGGAGTGCGCCCCAGTCGGTCGACGAGGCGCGCGGCGGCGGGGACGTCGCCATGATGTGGAAGGCCTCGCAGAGGTACGGCGAGTGCTGGTGGAAGCGCATAAGCGCGCCGTTCAGCGGCTGGTAGATCTTGTCTGCGGCGGTATGAGCACGGTCCGAATACGGCAGGAAGACGAAACGCACCATAGCAATCCCACTGCGTCACGAACTCGTGCTCGAGGAGCGGCGTCAGGTCGCGCGTGAGCAGGCTGTCCATGTCGACCCACACGCCGCCGTCCCTCCACAGCACCAGCAGCCGAATAAGGTCCCCGTCCGTCCACGCGAGCTTGTCGCTGCTCTGCAGCAGCGCGCTCCCCTCGAGCTCCGTGCCCCGCGCCAGCGCCGGCACGTCCGCAACGCGCAGCTCGAACGCATCCGGGTACCGTTCCGCATACCCGCGCAGGATGGGGTTCCCCGACAGGTCGCCGTTCGACCACAGCACAAAGCGCGCGCGCGACACGGGCTGCGTCGCGAAGAACGACTTGAGCATCCACTCCTGTCTTTCGCCGAACGGCGCGAGGTCGACGCGCCAGTACGAGTGGAAGTGCGTGCGCGCCTGGTCGTCCTGGGGCGCGAGCCACGGCGGCGTCTGCACCGTGCCCGCGAAGTCGTAGCAGTCGAGCCCGAGGCGCAGCGGCACGCCCGCCTGCACCTCCGTGCGCCGCGCGCCGTAGAGGCGCTCCGAGACGTTGTACGTGCTGCTCACGCGCTCGGGCCTGAAGCACCCGCTGAGCGGCGCGACGGGCACGACCTCGCGCTGGATCCAGGCGCGCTCGTAGAACGCGAGCTCGATGTGCGGCTCCCAGAAGAAGAACCCGCCGATGACCGCGACGGCGAGCGCGGGGAGGATGTACTTGAGGAGGGTGATGATTAGGCGCGGGCGGAGGAAGGACGAGGAGGCTGTGTGGCTGAACCAGCCGGGTCGGCGGCGGTCGTCGAGGTTACTGTGGAGTGGGTATACGGTCGTAGTTGGCGGGTATAGAGGGGACGAGGGAGGTATGGGGGGGTATTTGGGTGTGGATGACGTTGGAGACCGGGATGATGAGCGAAAGCGCGGGCTCGAGGGACTCGACACGGCGTACATTGGCAAGCGCGAGTAGTCTCCTCGCGACATGGTAGTCCGCTGCTCACTCAAGGGCAAGCGAGGTGTCCTGCGGCCTGCGGGTGGTCAGATCCTGGTTTGCGGCAGGAGAGCACCGACGCGTTGTGATTTTCGTCGTGTTGATGGCAGCTGATGGGGCTATATACTATTATGATATCTTGATATCTGCCGGACAGGCGCCACCGTTCAGGTACTTACGGTGAGTTCACGAGAAGAGGACGTGCGATGTGATGAGTGGGTAGAAACGGTGGTGGACGCGGGATGTAGAGTAAAGCCGCCATCCTCAATTTCCGCATGACTTCCGCGTCGCAACAACACTCTCTTGGGCAGTCCCACCCTTCGAGTTTCCAGTCTCAGTCCCAGGTCTTCCGTCATTCAAAATTATCTCAGAGCGACATCGGATATATTGCCGAAACGACATCAACTCTACAGTGCATCGTACTACGTCGAACATTGTAAAAGAACGCAACAAAGCGCACGACGACGACCGCACCACAACGAAAGGCGCACATCAATCACCCCCCTCCATCACCAAGGCACCACACACAGTCGCAGCATCAGTAAGGCATAAAGAAAACGATCCCAGATAAACGAGGCATCATCAACGAGTCGGCGAGACTAGTGAGAGTACGAGTTCGTGTCCCCGCGAGAAAAATAAACAAACAAACGGAGCGCAGATATACAGGATGCACAAAGAAGGCAATAGGGGAGGAGAGGAGATGAGGGGGGGACAGGCAATCCGAAATGGTTGGTGGACGACTACTTCCTGGGTCGATATTGTGGGGAAGTAGAAGCGTCAAGTGGTTAGTTTAGTTGAGGGACGCCGAGAGATATAAAAATTGAAATGAGACTGAGAAAGCCTTGTGTTGCTGCGACGATGCCAGGATACCGATGGCGAATAGACAGATGTGATTGATGAATGCCTCTCCACTCCACTCCACCCATGCCCGCCCTCCTCTCCTCGGCGCGACCGCTACTTCCTCCCGCCATCTACCCAAAGGCCACCTCGACGCTCATCGCTGAGCAACAGGGACCTGTCCTCGAGGTGCACTAGCATATGCCCGTTGTTGCGCCGGAACAGCCTGCGGTGCTCCATTCGGCCGTATTCCCTGCCCATTCGACTGGTACATGACCTGCTGTGGCGGTCGGCCCTGTGCTTGTGCTTGTGCTTGCACCTGGGCTGCTGCTGCTTGCTGCCTCTGAGCCTGCGCCTGAGCTTGAACGTGGGCCTGAGCTTGCGCCTGCTGCTGCTGAGTAGCCTTCTGTGCTGGCTCATCCACTGCCGACGGAGCAACGTACAACCCTCGGTCGATCTGCTGCGGAATGGGCTGGATTTCGGTGCCGAGTTCCTGCTCGATCTTGTATAGGTTAAACCGGTCCTCGTAGGTGACAAGGTTGATGGCGAGACCTAGGTGTCCGAAACGGCCGGAACGACCAATACGATGAAGGTATGTCTCCGAGTTCTTGGGGAAGTCAAAGTTGATGACGACGTTGACCGCCTGGATATCGATACCACGCGTGAGGAGATCCGAGCAGACGAGATTGCGGCACACGCCGTTGCGGAAGTCGTGGAAGACGCGATTGCGATGCGACTGCAGCATCTTCGCATGCGAGTAGAAACATGAGTAGCCGAGCTCGGTCACCTTCTTGGCGAGGAGCTCGACGCGATTTGTAGAGTTGCAGAATATTATAGATTGATTAATTTGGAGCTGGGCAAAAGCGTCGTGAGATGGACTGGACATGAAGGAACAAGAGACATGCAGTAGCGTACCTTAGAGAAAAGCGTGTTCAGACAGTGTACCTTCTGCCGCTCTTCGACATACGCATAATATTGAGTGACACCACGCAGTGTGAGTTCATCCATGAGATTAATTTCGTAAGGAGAATTCATATGTTTATCCTGTGAAATCATCAGCACGAGGCATCGGGGCGAAAGGCGGCCGATCTCTTACCTTGAAATCTTTCACAAGTAGGGGGAATGTCGCCGAGAAGAGCATGACCTGACGGTCCTTGGGGAGATATGCAAGGAGCTGCTCCATAACAGGTGAGAATTCGGGGGAAAGGAGTTTGTCGGCCTCGTCCATGACAAAGACGGGGCATTCGCTGAGGTCGGCGACGCTCTTTCCGGCTAAATCGAGTATACGGCCGGGCGTGCCAACAAGGACGTGAACCGTCTCCGATAAACGCATGATGTCGTCCTTGAGCGTAGTGCCGCCAGTGGTGACCATGACCTGCACACCCATGTGCTTGCCGAGGGTCTTGCATACTTGGCTCGTCTGCAGTGCGAGCTCGCGAGTGGGCACAAGAATGAGTGCCTGAATCTTGTTCTTTTTCACGTCGACCTGCTGAAGGGAAGGGATGACGAATGCGGCGGTCTTGCCAGTGCCGTTCTTCGCACGGGCGAGCACGTCGCGCTTAGTGAGGGCGATGGGGATTGCTTCTTCTTGAATGGGCGAGGGCGTCTCGAATCCGGCTTCGAAGATGCCCATGAGCAGCTCGCGGCGGAGGAACATGTCCTCAAATTCGAGGCCCTTGATGTTTTTCACATCTTCTGTTTGGGGGCGCTCATCGCGTGGTGGAGCCCGCAGACCGGTGCGCCAGTTGTCGTTGTGACTGACGACAAAGAATAGGATGACGAGGTCGTTCTTTCTGAGAAAAACAACAAGACTTACGATGTCGATGATGAGGGGCGGGTTGATTGCGACATTGGAGAATGGTGGTCTACGAGAACGGGAGATGGTGGTCGTGATACAAAGGATGTAGACACGAGGTTGGGTAAAGGTGATGGTGATGGTGCTGGCTTGTGGACAAGTAGCGCTTTCCTCGAAGCGATTCTTTGTGGTTGGTTGGTGTGGTGTCTCTGATAGCAAGTCGCGCGCAACTAATGCAGTATTAAGAGTTGCTGCACGAGCGAGGAGCGATGAGGAGGTCTGGGTGATATGCGGTGCGATGCAAAGGCAGAAGTCGGTCACGGTCTAAGGCGACGACCACAAATTCAAAGTTCGGTGGCGGCTTTCTCACGCTCCGCTTCAAAGACATTCCTCTTCATTTTCTGTTTGCCCCGTACTCAAACAACCTCTGACAAGTTGTCATCTGATTGGGCATAGCACTCACGGTCAAAAAGCGAAGTACAGCAGTTTCTAACAACGCGTCTGCAGGAGGAGTGAGCCAGAAGACGCACAGGCCCGCCACTTTTTGACCATGTGACAAATCCTCCACATATCGGCAGGCGCTCGGCACGCCAAGCTCAGTAGCTTGAACACGAAACGAGTTGTTCAGTACTTCGCGCAGCGGTTGACTGTCCTGGCAACGCAGAAAGACAAGAGGCGCATGCAGCTCCATGACAGCGAGGTGGAAGGATATACGGCACGTCGTCTCACCGTTCCCCAAGTCGCATGGCTAAAGCGTGGTCCGCTCGATTCGGCGCCTCGCAACTGAGAGACCATCTCGTCGTTGGCGAATGTATTCAATGTCCACCACTAAGTATGCGCTAGTGGACATCGGCGGTACCAGTCAGCATTGCGTGCGTCGTGAAGCTGCCAGTCGGAGTCTTTCGCAGCCTGGATAAGACTGAGAAACCATGGGAAACCTGCATGAGTTCCGCAAAATAGCGCCGCGTTATGCTATGACGAACTTGTTCGCCGTGATTCACGATTAGCATTCTACTGTTCATCTCTTACAGGAATGATCAGTCTCCTCAGACAGGGCCTAAGGCAAATGGAGGTCGATCGACTTAGGTACCGATACAAAGTCATCATTCCAGTGCCAACAGCGCGCATCAACGGACCCTCCAAGTTTGTTTCGCACCGTGGACACTGCAATCGGTGACAGACTGCTGTACTTCTATGATTTGATCAGAGCCAGAGGGCCGGCATCAAGGTCCAGACCTGCGCCCGAACCTGACCTGAAGCAAGGAACGGAGACGCTCAGGGCTCGCATAGAAAAGCAGCAAGCGGCAGACGCTCGTCCTGGTTTTCCTCCCACTCCCACTCGTTTGTCCGTCTACGCGAGGGATCCTTCTTGAATTCGTTGGGACTGGTGAACTGAGGGCGGCGTGCAGTTATAGGTGCGTATTTAGCCACGTGTGGGAATGATGCCTGCTCACACGATCGACGGCGCTGTGCTCGTCACATATACTTGTTGCATGCACAGACGAGAAACAGACTAACAACTTCTGACCAGCAAGAGCGACTCACCTACAGTAGAGAGGGCACTGTCCCATCTCGTCCAATCTTTCATCAGACACAGTACACTCGTTTTCACCCCGTTCCTTACTTCGCATCTTCCATCCATCAGGCGAAGGTGCCCCATTCGACATCTCAAAAATAGTCTGGGACGTCTACACACCTGCAGGGATCTATTCGGCGGTTATCATGTTCACGCCTCCTGCGTCCCCGCAACCTATACCCCGTGGCCCTGCTGACATGCCCGACACGCCCTCGTCCACGACATCTCTCACGTCCATCGCGCGCGACAGCCTTTCTCCCGAGCCACCGTCTCGATCGGCGTCACCGAGTCCCTCGCCAAGAGCCAAGACTCAGCGTCGTCCTCGCGCTCTCACGACGAAGCTCTCGGACGCCGAACAGCGGCAGCTCGACAAGTCGCGCACTGGACGGCGCACACGGTTCACGATCCTGCTCGTGCCGCTCGTGCTGGTGCTCATCGCCCTGTCCACCCGCTTCACATCGCATCCTGCCGTCCTCGACCTGCTCACGCCCTTCTCGTCCAACGAGCGCGCGAGCTGGTCGATCGTGCATGAGCCGCACATGCACATGCACTCACGGCGGCAGGTGAGCGACGTCACCGCGAGCGCTCCCCAGACGATAGCGACATCCATCGTCTTCCCCTCTCTGACATCCGGGTCCGCATCGAGCGCCGCCTCGCCGTCGCCGACACAAAACCCGGCGGGCGGCGCACCTACGATCCCGAGCTCGTCGCCCGTGCTGCCCACGCCGTTCCCACAGGCTTTCGACACGACATTCAGCAGCAACTTCTCGACAGTGGCTTGTCAGCAGTTCGTCCAAAACATGACGGGCACCGAGCCGTTCCGGCAGTGCCGCCCCTTCTCGTTCCTCTCGCAGACGTCGTCCGTCTTCCTTCAGGTGTGTGTCCCCCTCCCTCCTCCCCCGTCCGTCCCCGGGTGTCGTGTGTATATATTGAAACCACCGTTATGGGCACGCTGCAAATTTTCGGACGCGCTATAACGATACCCTGTTTTGCTCTTTCTGAAGCAGGCACAGTCGAACACCTCGGCGCTGAACGTCGACATCTGGGGCACGTGCAATACGCCGCTCAGTGCCGACCAGTGCACGGCCAACATGAACTGGTTCCTGGCGCAGCTGCCCAAGCAGTGCCAGAAGGACCTGGACGATCAAAATGAGACGGTGATGCAGACGCAGGCCGGTGCGTGCCCTGACTCGCAATCGCCATCGCCGGCAGCGCTGATATCCCCGGTCCTTCTTTCTGTCCGATAGGTCTCCAAACATACGCGCTGATGCGCCAGGCGGCGTGCCTCGCGGACCAGAGCACGGACACGTACTGCTACGTGCTCGCCGCGATCAACTCGAACCCGTCCGACCTCTACTTCTACACGCTCCCGTACGGCATCGGCCTCCCGAACAGCACGACGCCGTCGTGCTCCGCGTGCACGAAGAGCATGCTGGCGCTGTTCGGCGCGCAGGCGGACACGCTTGACGGGCTGAAGCAGACGTACAACAGCGCCGCGGCGATCGCGGCGGGCCAGTGCGGGCAGGACTACGTCCAGATGGCCACGGCGATCGCGGGCGCGGGCGTGCGCGCGTGGGAGGCGCGTGCGGTGTGGGTGGGCGCTGTGGCGCTCGGGGTTGTGTATCTCATTTCGGGCGCGCATTGATTTTCGTGCGTTGGTTGGGTAGGTCTTGTCTGTCGTCACTGTGGGACTCGCTGACCTTGGACGCTGCAGGTCTCATTGCTTGGTTTATTCAAGGATTATCTATTTCGATCTTTATGGACGTACATCTTGGTTTGGGCTGTTTCAGACGTTTTCCGTGGCACATACTTAACTTCGGATTTTCGGTATTTATGCACGCCGTCGCTTCTTGCTGCGGTGGCTTTGCCTTCTTTTCTAACGTATTCTTCAGTAATGATCTGTATCGTTTACAAGTGATACCACATGTTTGCCGGTTTGTTGAACAGTTATCAGTCACTTATCAGTCGTTCGTTTGTTCTTCTAGGCGATGTCTAGTGCAGCAGCCGGCCTCGAAAAGCACCGCTGAGAAATCATCTCAAGGAAGCCGACTTTTTCATACAGTCGTTCCCTGTAGGCTGGTAATCTGACCTCGAAAATACCATCCGACTAAGCATTCTCGGGCGTGGGGATGCGATGAGTGGTGATGGGGTTAAGGATTGTGTATTCCACTCCAGGCTTTGCGTCTGGCTTGGTGAGTCTGTCAACTGTTATCTATATGGGACTTGCAGCTTGCTGACTTGTGGAATGTAGGTATCGTTGATTGATTTACTCGGACATCAACTCTCATGGACGTACTTCTTGCTTGAGGAACTTCCAGATGGCCTGCACATGGATAGTTTTTGGAATCTCTATATTCATCCTACTGCTTCGCATTACACGCTCTGTGCTTTTTAAGGGATCCGTCTCGATGTTGACTTGCACCGTTTGCAAGTGACACCACCACACCTTTGTGTCGGAATATTGTGCCGACGGTTTTCCGTTGAACTTTGATAATCATGCACACCACTGCTTGCTACGGTGCGCCTGCTTACCTTCTTTTCTATCGTACCACTCAGTTCTACCAATGACACCACACGTCGGAAGGTCTGCGCAACGGGTCTCCGTCGTTCCTCTAGTTCGATGCCTCATGGAAGATGCGGCTTGCAAGAATAGCACCGTTGAGAAATTGTCACAGGGATCTTACCATTGTCATCTAGTTGTTCCCTAGAGGCTGATTAGCGTCACCAAGCTGTTCTGTCATCGGTCATCACCAGCATCCGCAGTCGATCTCGAGACCTCTTGGGTGCGGGTCGACCCACAAAGTGAATAGAATGTTTGAGGTCACCTCCGTCAGCGAGCTCGCCACCGGCACCAAGTCGGGTGAGCGTACTGCGCCGGCCGGCGGGCAGCTTAAACAGGCAAAAGTCGGAGTGAACGAGCCAATGAGGCACGGCGCAGCAGCCGGCGGGGCCGTTGCTATGACCCGAGGGCTGCCGCATCTGTATTCTGACGTCGGGGAGATCTGAGATCGGGCGCGTTCCGAGGTAAGCCAAGCGCTCTCCTTTGCTCTATAATCCTCCAACTTCTTCTCTACTATGACACGACCCTCTTCTTTTGTCTTCGCCTCTCGCCATCGCCTCCACACATCCCACGATCGTCTATAACGCGTCGTGTTGTTTCGTACTGGTCGCCCGCGTAGTCCGAGACCGTTGCCAGGAACGACCGCCCTGCTTCTCATGCCTGCTGGTCTGCGGCAGCTGTCCACCGTGACCTGCCCGCTTCGCGTATAAATAGTCAATACCAACCTCATCCATCTGCCCACATTCTGTAAAAATGCCCCGCCTCCGCGTCGTTGCAGGGCCATCGATGTCCGAGCTCCAACCCATCCCCGCCAACTCAGGTATCCCATATCCAATCACGTCCGACGCGTTTGAGGGCAAGGTGCTCGTGTACATCAAAGGCTTCACTGATAAAGACGGCAATATACTCGACAGCGAATATTTCCATAGAGAGGATCGCAAGGGGATTACCTGGAGCATACAAGTGCAAGGTATGGTTCGGTTTTGACGTTGACTTTGAAGAGGGTCCGCTGACTGAGCGTTCTACTCCTTCCATGCAGGCCGGTTCTTGCAGCCCCACTCTGCTGATGATATCATGTTTGGGAACACGTTTGACCGGCCGCTCAAGCTGCCATGGGGTTCGGGAGCGGCTTTGAAGTTCATGAAGTACGACCCTTTCACTGTAGCCACAGTTTATACCCACAATGTTGATGACATTTCTCTTGCAGATACATAGATCCAACACTTGACCATGACCTCACATCCTCTACCAAACCCTGGGCGCTCTCCCCCTTAATCGCAACCATGCCTCACTTCGCGCACCAGAAGCTCACCCACCACAAACGCGGTCGCTCGCATTCTCGCTCTCGCTCTCGATCCCGCTCCCTAGCCCACGCACACGCACACGACGGGTCCCAGCACCACAAGAGCCGGTTCCTCTCACCGGCGGCGATCCCCCTGGCTGCGGCACGCGCGACCGACGCCTCGGAGCCGCGCCACTGGCCTGCTTTCCCGCCAGAGCGATCGCATTCGGACCACAATTCCGAGCTGCACCTCGCGCTGCGCCCGGGGCTTGGCCTCCCGAGCGCGCCCGGCATCGAGCTGAGCCCGAGCGGCTCGAGCACGTCGTCCGAGTTCAGCGCGGAGTGCTCGTCCAACGCGAGCTCGTCGTACTCGCTCCCGCTTGACGTCGAGTTTGAGCGGCGGAAGCGGGCGAAGAAACGTCTGTCGGTGGCGTCGCTGCCGAATGGAGTGTCGCACCTGTCGGATGGCGGCTCGCTTAGCGAGAAGGCGGGGAGGAAGGAGCGCAGGAAGCTTGAGAAGGCGTATAAGCATGAGGAGAAGCACGAGCGGCACTTACACGAGCTCACGACCGCACATAAACGGCGCGCGTACTTCAGCGACGCTGCGCATAGGAAGGAGATTGTGTTCGGTCCTGATGTGAGTATCTTTACCTCCACGCGTGGAATGCTCGATTGACTGCTTTACTAGGACTTGATCACCGTCGATTTTTGCTATGGTTTCCTCGACTTCTCGCCGACGCTGGCCCTGCGGCTTCCAGGCGGCATCTCGTTCGACCTCATGCACTACTGGGACGGCCAGCCGGTCCGCTTTGTCTGCTGCGAGCGTAAGCGGCCGAAGACCGGACCTGAGGGCGAACGGCAGCCCGACGACGAAGACCCGTGGGGCCGCATCTATTGGTGTGTCGCCATCGAGCTCGCGGAGGATGAGGCCGAGAAGCGCGAGGCGGATAATACCTCGCCTCCGCCAGCGAATGATGATGTAGACTAGGTATGATTTTGTGGTGAGGCTTTAGTGTGTTGTTCAAGTGTTTGTTATCTGCGTGTTTCGTGTACATATATCTGCTTTCTGTATATTATATCCCAAACATCCCGTCTCGGTGTCTTCGCCATCATCCTACTGTACTAGACTGTACTCCCATTTCGTGTAATTTACCGTATCAGCTTTCATGGTGTTTAGTATCTCGCATCTCCGTATCACTTGTGCTTGTCCCCATTCCGTTTTGAGTATACCTCAGGGGTTATCTCGACTTAGGCTCGTCATTTCTGCTAGCGTTACGTTTGCCGCGACACCTTGAGAAATTAGAACGACTTCGCCAGAGCACAAGCGGCAGAACGGCTGGGAGGATGCGAAACCACGTGTTCTGGACGAGTCATCACGTGCGCGACGTGGGAAAGTGAGATTGGGGCTCGACGCAGCTGGAATGAACTCCGATCCATCTCGACCTCCCAGCTGCTGTACTCGCCGCGCTATCATCTGTGCTCCCAACGTCCATGTTCTGTCGCTGAAATGCTCGCCAGACTGCGCACAGAGAGCTTAAACAACGCTTCTCCTGGCCCGCGTACCAGAAAACGCCCCAAACGGTACGAGGACGCCTATGAAGAGTCCGAGCCTACAAAGAAGAAAGCCAAAGGGCGGCCAAGCGGCGCTGCGCGTGCGTCTCCATTTTCTCATCCTCCGTCTGTCGCTTATTGGGGTGATTGAATCCATAGCGGGGGAGCTCTACCCCGAGCTGCAGACGTCGAGCTGCAGGTCGTCGAGGTACGAGAACGAAGAGTTTTCGCGGTGTATCGCGTGTATACGGCGGGCGGCAGGGGATACCTGCCGCTTCCAGGACATCCGTTATTTGTGCAAGGATCCGGATACGTGGGTCGTGAAGAATGTGTCGTTCGTGAACGAGCGTACGGCGGACCCGCATCTTGACTTCCCGCTGAAGTGGAATGTGCCTTTGGAACCCGCGCACACGCGCACAACCAAGGTATGCACACCGTACTTGCAGCCATACTTTACATGTTCGCGTATTGATCCCACCGAACAGCGCGCCATCGCCCGCGCGCTTCTTCCCGCGCTCGAGCTGGAACTGGAACACCACACGATTCCAGACCTCGTCGCGCGTCTCCCCGAGTGTGACGTCCGAGCTACATGTGGTGCGTACGCGACGCCTGTCCGTCATCTCACCGGCTCAACGAGAACTTAAGATACATGCCTGACGTCCATATTCTCAAGCTCGTGGATGTGCGTGCTGTGCGGGCGCGAGGCGTGCGCGGACTGCTACAATGAAGTTGAGCGGCTGCATAAGCTTGCGTCGCTCACGGGCAAGTCGATGACTCCGCCAGGCAACTCGCCGACGCCGCCGCGGGACCCGCAGCATCCTCAATCCCAGCCACAGCCAAACCCGCATCGCGCGTTCTTGCTGTGTGTGAGGGGCGAGAAGCATGTGCCGAAGCTGTTCGTCCCGGTTACGCGTTTTACGAGGCCGGAGCTCGAGCTGGCGATCCAGGAGATGAATGTGTTGCTGAAGGAGCCCCTCGTGGATGCTCTGAGGCCTGTTGAGGATGCGCCTGTGTATCCGTCGCCGGTCAGTCTCGCTGGGGGCCCGTCTTCGGATCCTGTCACGCCCGTTTTGCCCGACGACACGTCTATGTTTCCCGAGAACACAACTATCTTGCCTCTGCCCGACAATACCTCCGCCTTGCCTGTCAACGCATCCACCTCATCCGACTCCGCTTCTACTTTACCCAACAATACATCCATTCCGGCTGACGGGACACCTGTTCTACCTAATGGCAACCCCGAACTACCTCAGCACCCTCTTGGCATCGAAATTCCGACTACATTCTCGGGTCTTGATCCCGAACCTCTTACTCCGTTGACATCTGCGTTCAGCAGTCCTGCTCCGGAGCCGAAGCCTGCCATGCCTGACACGCCGTCTTACGAGACCCAAGTATTTGCAGATGATGCGCTAACAGAACCCGTTTTTCGCGAACACTGGGCCCGCGGGCTCCCCATCGTAGTCACCGGGCTCCTCCCGAAATTCCGCATACAATGGACCCCTCAGTATTTCATCGACACGTATGGCAACGAGCCATGCGTGATCGTCGAGTGTCAGACCCATGAGACGAAGTCCGTGACCGTCGGAGAGTTTTTCAGAACGTTTGGGCGACTAGAAGGCAGGACGGGCTGTTGGAAACTCAAAGATTGGCCACCGTCGACCGATTTCAAGACTGCGTTCCCGGAGCTGTACGAGGACTTTAGCCGCGCGGTGCCCATGCCGAATTACTGCAGGCTCGACGGCGTGCTCAACATCGCCTCGCATTTCCCCACAAACACCGTCGTGCCCGATCTCGGTATGTACTTCTCTTATTCAATCGGCGAGTCGCGTATTTAACGCTGCGCAGGGCCGAAGATGTACAACGCGATGGCGACGTTCGAGACCGAAGGCGCCTTCGGGTCGACGCGTCTGCACATGGACATGGCAGACGCGGTCAACGTCATGCTGCACGCCGAGGCCTGTCCGGACGGACGTCCTGGCACAGCTGCGTGGGACCTCTTCCGCGCGGAGGACTCGGAGGCCATCCGCGCGTTCTTGCGGCGCAAGTTCCCGACACATAGCATCGACGTCGACCCCATCCACTCGCAGCAGATATATCTAGATTCGACGCTGAGGCACGAGCTGTACGAGACCACTGGCGTGAAGAGCCACCGTATATACCAGCGCCCCGGGGAGGCGATATTCATCCCTGCGGGGTGCGCGCATCAGGCAGGTCGTGTTGGCTGTCGCGTGCGCTCTGAGCTGACTAGTTTCGGTTCACAGGTTTGCAATCTGTCCGACAGCATCAAGGTCGCGGTCGACTTCGTCAGCCCGGAGAACATCGCGCGGTGCGCGAAGCTGACTGAGGAGTTCCGCGCGCAGAACCTGAGTCAGGTGTGGAAGGAGGACGTGCTGCAGCTGCGGACGATGATGTGGTACGCGTGGGTGTCCTGCACGCGGCAGGAGGCCGCCGCCGCCGCCGGCCAGTGAGATTAATGTTGATATCGTTATAATATCGTATTGTGCATGTCCGTCGCTTGATCGCTTTCGTGGTTCTCGCACTGTAAATTGTTTTGTCTGCTTTCGTGCATCATCGCGATTCTGTAGTTATTTAGATACCTCCGACTTGATCGGAAAAGTATAATCAAGTGGTTTCCGATCTAGCAATGATGGTCCAAACACTACTTTATCCCATTAGTAGATGCTCGAGTCCTATTCGTCTGGCGACTGAGTTCTGAAATTGAATGTCATTTCCAGGACTGATTGACGTGACGAATTGAATACACAATCAAACGCTCTCAGTGATAGTGCCTTGTCCTCGAACATATCCAATAAGGTCGAGCAGGGGCTCCTGCTTGCTGGGCCGATAAGGAGGTGATACCCAGGGACTAGAAACGGTTTGTCCACTCTGTCCCGGTGCAAAAAAGCAGGGGAAACCACAGATAGACTCCTCAGGTGTCAGTACAGACGTATACATAAGAATGAGAAGAGCACTAGCATTAAATCCAGCAGTCATGTACGTATAGGTAAATGTGACCAATAGCGAGATGTGTGTTCCGTGTAAGCGAAAGTAGAATGCGGGGGAATTGTATACAACACTGATAATTACAGAGATGGAGAGATGAAATGAGATGAGAGATGACAGCAATCTGCACTAGAGCAAAGTCGGGGGAACTTGAACTAGAATGATAGTCCTGATCCGTAGCAGAAGCATGAAACGGAATAGAAAGAAACGGGCTCAATGCTGGCGGCTGGGATTGTCGCCCGCAGAAGTAGATGCAGCAGCACCAGCATTGGGAGTTGCCTGCCCATCCGGCCGCCGACCACGTCGTCGCCGTCTCCTGTAATGCAGCGGACGATGAGCAAGCTGTCACGTCCTTCGAAACACCCATTACGCACCTCGGGAACATAGGCCCCTTCGGCATCGGCCGTTCGTCCAAGTCTAGTGCAATATTCGCCGCCGCTTGGAAACCCTACAAACACCGCGCACGTCAGCGTCCAGAACACTGCAACTATCGTCCTAAAGATGACACCCACCTCAATCCAGTCCACCACGGCGGCGACATCGGGCGCCTGCAGCAAAAACTGCTCCCCATCCACCCGCACGCGGATCACGTTTTTCCGCTTATGATAGTCGCTGCCCAACCCGCTCTCGGCATTGTTCAGCGAGTAGTCCTTCACGAGATCCTCCGGCGCTGGCGCTGGCGCATCCGGGTCCTCGCGCCATAGACTGCTAGAACTGCTGTGGCCACGGTCTCCGGCATTGGGGCGCTGGCCTGCGCGTGCGCGCGTGGACGTTTCGGCGGTGGTCGACGTAGATGTCGACGGCACCACTCCGCGCCGCGTGCGCGTCGAGATGACAGAAGCGTTGGGCGAAGCGACGGTCGAGGCCGGCGTATTCGAGTTTGACCCGGAGGCGCCGGTGAGGCTAGGCCGCAGTCCCGACAGCGAGCGCCGCCCGGTCGCAGGCGTGCCTGTAGCAGGCGTGGTCGTCACACTCACATTGCGCGGCGACGAGTCGCTGAGGAAGCGCGAGCGCGTTGGACTGTTCGGCGTGCTCGACGACGGCGAGGCAGTCAATGGGTGCAGGAAGCGCGAGGGCCGGAGCTTCGACTTTGTCGTGGGCTGCGGCGGCACGGGCGAGGGCACCGGGATCGGCTGGGGCGCGTCCACCGGCGTCGCATCGCGCGTCGCGGGCGGCAAGAGCAGCTCAGCGCCGCCCTCGCCGTTCTCGCCCTCCTTCGCCGCCCGCGCGGCCTCCCGTTCCCGCTCCCTCTGCTCGCGCGCACTGTCTCGCTCCGCCCGCGCCGGATCCCGCGGACCCCCGTCGCTCCTGCGCGCCCACGGATCCCGCGTCGTCGCCGTCCGCGGCTCCTCGGCGATATCGCCCACGCCCACGCGCCGCTCCCACCACTCCGACAGCACGCCGACGCCGCCCGCGCCCTTCGAGCAGCGGTACACGCGGAACGCGGTGCCCTCGAGCACGCACAGCGTGCGCCGCCACTTGCGGTCGCGCGCCTGCACGCCCGGCGCCGTGAACTCCATCTTGCGCGGCATCACCGAGCGCAGGTAGATGTGGTTCGTGTACGCCGGAAGCGGCTCGCGGCCCTCCTCGTCGCGCGGCTGGATGACGACGCTCGGGCGGTTCGGGAACGCGGGGTACGGCGGCGGCTCCGTCGAGGGCCCGAACGTTGGCATCGAGTGCTGCCGCCGCAGCGACGCACCGAGGATCCCGTCCTGCTCGGACTGGACGGACGGCGCGGCGGCGCCCTTCTGCGTGGATTTCGGTGTGGCCGCGCCCAGCCCGAGGCCGGCGGGGTCGTGTGCTGTGATGTCGGGTGTGCGGTCCCGCTCCCGATCCCGCTCCTTAATCATTGATACCAAATTGACCATACTTCGAGACGTCTGATGGTACATCGACGGACGGGCTGAGAGTGTTGGCGTGCCGAATTGGGGCATCGGGACACTGTGAGCTGTCAAACCGGTAGACGGCCGACCGGGCGACGTCCGAGGGCGCGCTGGCTTAGCAGAATCCTTTGATGGCGGCCGGGGAGGCGCTTTGTCTGTCTGCGATGTAGCCTCATCGGTCGGCGCCATCGAAGAAAAGTAGTCCATCCTCCGTGTCGCCGTCGGCGTCTTGTCCTCAGCCTGCCCTGCATGCGCGGCCACCATATTCGCGAACGGATTTGTTCCCCGCTGCAAAACCCGATCCATGAACGACGTGTCCAACGGTGAAGTCTGTACGTCGAGCTGCGGCATCGGTATCTGCCACGGCCGCTCGTCTGGCCTGCGTCTCTCGACCTGTATCTCGCCGTCATCCTCCATGTCGTGGTCCACATCGCTCATCCCAAACGCAGAATCACTGCGCCCGGTCTCAGACACGCGAATCTGCTCTCGTTCCTCTTCATGTTCCCCCTCCTCGTCCGAGTCTTCCTCCTCTAGGTCGTCAAGACTGCTCTCATCGTCATCGTTGTCCTCCCGCCGCGTGTCGTCCGGCCCTTCCCTCGGCAGTGCTGGCATGCTCCGCAGACTCCCGGTCCTGACGCGACCATAGGCAGGGCGCTGCGCGCCGGGGATGATACCGCCACTAGTGCTCGCGCCCGAAGGCCCCGCCACAACCGTGCTCGATCGCGCACGCGTATGCTGAGGCGAGATGGGCGGCAGCGTGAGGATGGGGTGTGGTGGCTGCCGCGTGATGATTGCAGGGCTGAGTCGCGCGGTCGGCGTCCCCGGGATAGGAACAAAGGAGGGCGGCAGCCCGGAGAGAGACGGCGAGCCCGGGATAAGAGAACGAGGGAGGGTGCTGGATGTGGATGGGCGGGGAAGTGTTTCAAAATGGGGTGATGAGGTAGATGGATTGGTAGAAAAGGCGGGAGGTGGATGTGATTCGCTGAGCGAACGTTGTTTCGTTGGTATTACGAGTGATGGAGGGATGTCCAGGACAGATGGGAATATCGCCATGGACGGTGGGCGAAAGGGGTTTTTAGGGGACATGGTGCATGGAACGCTGATTATTGGTGAACTAGATGGTGCAGGGGGTTCGGTAGAGACATGGATCTCTTCACGTCCAGGAGATGTCAGAGCCGATGTAAAACTCTGCGGAGATGATGAGGTGTCTATGTGGCGCAGAGATGATGAAGGTGAAGGTGCTTGCGATGGTGGGTGGTAATGACTTTCAGCGGCCTGTGGGTGGGAGGATGAAATATTCCCAGACACAGAAGCTCCCGAGCTCGACTCGGCAGGCGCGGTCGAGTGTCTTCGGGCACCTGGCTGCAAAGCAATAGGATGGACAGAGGGACTCGAGTTTCGCCTCTCGGTCTGCACGCTGCCGGACGGCCTCCTGGACTCGACGCCCAACGAAGCAACCGCCTTGCCCTTTTCGGATGCCGTATGGATTTGGAGACTGTCATTCTTATTGCTGTTCCGGTCGGCCTCTGGATTAGAGTCCGTTTCCGGCACGGGCGGGACTTCGCCGGGCGAGACGATGATCTTCGGCGCCGTAGCAGCGGACAAGAGCGGCGCGGACGGCGACTTCTTGTGCGTCCGCTCCGCTGACCGCATGTGCCCGGGCATGCTCTGTGTCCGCGCCTGCAGATGCGCGCGATCTGACTCACCGTCGGCGTCCATCGATCCCTTCCCCTGGCTCGTCCCCGGTGAATGCTCGTCGTCGGCCGAACTCGTCGAGTGTGTGTCGTCGTTTTGCTCGCAGGGTGAATCCGACTCGCCAGGCAGTGACAGCATGGGCTGGGACATGTATGGTTTGGCACCTGCGCGAGCATCTGCCGCGCTGGCCTGACGTACGGAGGGATATGGGTTATTCGTAGCTGAGTTGGACTTTGTCGTTTTCCGTGACATGGGGAGCGGTATGCGCACGGCTGTGATTTTGCGCAGAAATTGTGAGGCGCGAGTCTTCGTACGATGAAGGCGAAGTCCGAAAGATCAGCACCCACATGCAAGGATAAGTTTACAATGCACGTACCGGTAATGGGGAAGTGGCTCGGATGTCCATGTTCACGTTCAAGTTCATAGGCGCTGGACGTGGGTGAGGGCTCTCCATGATTCACCTGCCTGCGTCAATCTTGACGCGACAAAGACACTCGGGGCTCGACCAACAGGAGGGATGTATGAGGTCGGGTATAGGAGCTCTGTGGTTGGCGAGGGTCATGGGAGATAGGACGTTTGGAGCTCGAGGCATGCTTACGATACTGCCGGGGTAAGGGAAGGCTTGGGAAGATAGCTGAGTGTGAGCAGAAGCCAAACCGGATTTGACGGGGTGGGTTAACCAAGCTCGGAAGACACTCGCACTGCGGAGTATCCCGTCACCCGTGACAGCGCTGAGTTAGTGTGAGAGATAAATGAGAGATCTTAAACGTCGTAGCAAAGTCAGTGGGCAAGAGCGATGTGCGGGACGTCGAGCAAGGAAGATGGACAGGCGAGAGCGGGATGTTTGTGGAGAAACAGACTGGGCATGCTAGGCGATCGGGTCAGCGCCGATGACGGCATCTCGGAGCGCACACGGCCGTTCTGTTATGCCGCCCCGAGCCATCCTGCCTCGTCCTCCGCCTCCATCCGCCTCGAGGCGGAAGCTCCAGCCTCCCGCAACCTTGTTTACCGTGTATTGGAAATCGAGCATACCTCACCTACTCCATCCTATTCCAATCGTCCCCACCGTCCGTGGTTGCCCACTCCGCCGTCTCAGACCGCGTTGACGCCGATCCGGCAGCGGTCTTCTCCAAAGTTGCCCATGTAGGCCCGCTGGCGGTATCGAACGCCTGCTGTCCCGGACATGCCCTATCAAATCACAGTGCGGCATCTCTCAATCGTGACGGAACAATCGGTACATATCCGCTGGACAGCGCTTCTGAGCCACGCGCGTGTCTTCGAAGCATGTTCTTAGCGCGTTCTTAGCACGTCCGATATTTTCTTAGCACGTCCGATATTCGGGAAAGTATTTAGTTCTGATTTCTTCGGCCGATTGCAAGCACATCCTCCGCGGCGACAAGTGCTGAGTGCCAGTTTTCGGTGAGTACTTTGTCAGTAATAGTCTCGGGCGTCTGAGGACGACCAACATGCGGTGCTGGTCTCAAACAGCTCCCACCTGATTATAGCTTGCACATACTACCGCGCTCCTGCGGCGGTCTCGGTCTCAACTGGCGACTGAAGCCCTCGATGCAGCACCGATTGACCCAGGCGTGCGATGTGCCGACTTTTCGCATCTAGACAGTCACTCCGCATCTCCATTCATGCCCGCGGCAACTGCGATTGGTGGGTCAGCACTCGTCGAGGGTGTTGGGCTGATTGCAGGGTCCTCGCCGTCATACGTTGTATTGATGACGTCGGTGGGAAGTCAGTGATCTTGCGGCGTATTCAGGTCCACCACGATTCAAATTATACAGCGCTCCGTATACCTCGCGGCTGCGAAGCTTGTGAATAACTTTTTTTTCTTTCCTTCGCCCGACCTGTTTCTGTTCCGGATATAATCCAAGGATCCTGTTGAGGGTATTCTACCTCTTATCATGGTCGCCAGAGGCTGCTGTACGACGAAAAATTTTGTTCGTAAGTACATGCCCGACAATGCGATTTCATTTTTGAATTTTGAATTTCAATCGATACTAACGCGATCACGTGATGGGAATAACATACCTTTTTTGAACCCGAGAAACCCGACGAGACCCGACGCCACCGTAAGTCAGAAAGTACTCATCGGATCCTGCCCTCATCCTGTCGTCTCTGTGCTGCACTTTCTCTAACCGCATCTCGGCAAGCTTGACATTGACGACCATGCTTCGTTTGCGACACCACGGAGAAACCGCTCTCTCAGTGCTGACGATCAACACAGCACCGGCCACGCGTCGGGCTTGTGTCGTGTGATTCGCCCACGTTTGTCAGTGAGCTGTAGGGATTCGGCGACCTACCCCGCCGGCAGGGATTACAAGATCTCAGAAGCAAACGGTTTCATCACATTTGCGCTTTCTGAACTCAGCCCATCATGCCCACCACGCTCGAGATCGCACATTACCCCGCAAGCCCCGCGTACCAGAAAGACGCGAGCCTTGTGAATACTTTCGCGGAGGTCACGAAGAAGATAGAGGGCGTGCAGAGGTGCGCATCTACTCCAATTGTGAAGCATAGAATGCGCGAATGAACCAGCACGCAGTGTGTTCACCGGCATCGGCGTCGAGCATCCCAATGGCTACCTCCTCGTCGGTACGCCCCTCATTCTTCACCCTCCCACGTAGTTTCATGCCTAATCGGCCATCTTACTGTAGGCTGGGACGACCTTGCAGCGCACCAGCGCCTCGTCGCAGACACGAAGCGTTTCGCGGCCGGCGGGCGCACACTCGTCCCAACGATGGCGTACCCGCGCGCGGGCGTGTCACTATTTCACGGCGTCTTCGCCGACTCGGCGCGTCTGCACGCGGCGCTCGCGGCACCCGTGACCGAGATCGCGGAGGTTGTGCCGCGGGGCGGGGCGGAGGTGCAAGTGCTGCTGGAGCGGCTGGCGGGCGTGGCGAATAGCGGGCTGAGCAAGGCGATCGCGGGAGTTGTAGGGCGCGTCGTGGAGCGGGAGGGTGAGTGGGTGATTGTGATTGGGTGGCCGAGTGTTGAGGTGAGCTCAAAGAATCGAGATATTTTGTGCAGGATCGTGGTGACGTGGTTGATGCTGACTTCGGGCGTGCTTCTAGGCTCATCGCGCGGATGTTGATAACGGGCCTCTCGGCCCTGTTGTCAAAGAACTACGAGCCGCGGCTGAATTGACTCTAAATCACGTTCAACTGGACGGGCACGGAGGCGCTAAGTTGTAGCGATGGTTCCGCTGCGAATGTAGGATGCTTTGTATATACTGACTGCAGGATTGTTTGTGTCGATATTGGCAGACTTGATTGTCATTTTGCTCCGGCCATTCAAGACGTATCTTGACATTTGCGAGTCGACTTTCTGCCAAGACTTCCCGGGGATATCTGGGAGTTTCAGATGTGGATGCAACACGGGAAGACAAGAATATCGAATACAGATAATCAATGCGATATGCTCACCCTTGGGCATCATTCCAGAAAGCCGCCATTGATATAATGCGATTAGAAATGGGTTTCTTCGACCGTGAGTATCGCTCTTCATCATCAGAATGAACTACCTGCACTATCCTGATTTCTGGACCTTTCGAATTCCCGTGGATATTTCCTCCAAATTTACATGGCCACAAGGTGCAATATAGCTCGATAGCTTTCTGCTTTCTGTTTACTTCTGTCCGCGCCCGGCGTTAGCATGTCCTGAAGTCCTTGCAAGCAACATCAACACGCTGGCACAAACCTTGCTGCCGGTTCCTTCGGTCTTAGGCTGGTTTGCTTGCTGAATTCGATGATCCCCTAAACCGCCCGTCAGCACGAATATGAAATAATGGTTGACGCAATCTCACAAGTAGGTGTATCTCCTTGCGCCTTTTTCTTCTCTTTGGAATACTGCAAGTATGCCCACGCGCCAAGGATGGCGCCGACGGTTGCAGCGCCGCCCCATATCAGCTGTCGAGGCGACGGTCCGTGAGTCAAGGCGTAATCGTGGGGTAGTGATGAGAGCATACTCTGGTGGGATATCCTGTGGGGGCCGGTTTTGGCGGCGTGCCCTTTTGTGTGCCGCCGTTGTTCAGATTGCGTCTCGTGGGATTAAAAGACATTGCGCGATGTGTTTGCGCTAGAGCTGCTAACGATCCTGGTGCTGGTACAGAAGATAGCTTTGGCTGTTCGACGACGTCGACTATCTCGATGACATAGGAGCTGTAGCTGATTCACGGGTCCAGAGCAGACCATCATTTCGCGCGCGGTGTTATAGGCGGCCTCCTCTAGTGAACTGATCGGTGGGCGGATGACGCGAACGGAAGTCGACGTGAGCCCCTGTCTGGTCTGCACATGACTTGGACGCGACGCGACGCGACGAGGCCAAGCCGCGACTGTATCTCGTCGAGGTTGAGGATGTTGAGTGCGTACACATGAGTAGGTGTGCTAACTTACAACAATCCAGATACTGACCGGTCAGACCAGCAGAACGACGTCGATTTGGAAGCTCCTTGCGCCGTGATGCGTCCTTCCTCATTGGCACAGCGAGAGCTCCACTGGCACTTATCCAGTGAGCATCACACTTCCTTCGTTCGCGAATCATTCCTTTGAATAGCTTCAGTGGCGTGCTTCTTAGACAGTTACTCCACTTTTCTCATTCCTTGTTATCGTCCGAGGCTGCTTCCTCCTTTTGCAGAACACCAGCTCAATCTCCGCTCTATGCAGGCCCCCGCGGCTTTCTGGATATTTCTCATGGTGCCTAGAGCCCTCTTTCAACTTGGAGCATGCATCACAGCATAGATCATCGCCGAGTAGCTTTTCTTTTTCAGGCGCGTCGCTAACCATGTCTTTCCTGAAACTCTACATTCGGATCTTATAGCTTTGTCCTGATTCTCAGGACTGCCCTCCTCATTTCATCTCGCGACTTGCCATTATCCGGCTTTGGTCACCTGGCTAGAACGGCGCCGCAGCATGTCTATTGACACCGTCCTCTTACCTTGCATGATTTAGCGATAAGATTCGGACAACAGAGCGGTCTACGGCATTTCCTCGCACAACAAAGAAGCCCTGCACAATGCACTTCCCGACGCTGCTCGCCTCCGTACTACGATCTGGGATGGAAAGTCTAAATCCACACAGGCACCCAGTTAGTTCGCCATCGCCCCCATCAGGTCTTCTCTTCGGATTGCCCATGATCTCAATCCGCATATAGGCGCAAATGCTCTGCGTCTTCTGCGACACATGCTCAGACTGCTTAATTTCCAGCCGGACTTTACGGTATTCGCGTAAGAGAACCCGCGAGCTGTATATCACGAGCCTGCAGAGGTCTGCAAGTGCACCCGGGAGGCACAGCGCATGCTGCCCTAGCGTATACAACTAAATCGCTACCATCTTGGCCATCTTTCATCTCTCGAGCGCATGCCATCACGAGTCGCGCGGGTCGCTCACGGCCAGGTCTCCCCGGCTATGCTGCTGATCCTGCCATCCAGGATGGTCGCCCGCATCCATCCATCAACCCCGCATTCTCGATAAGGCAGCTTCGTGCCCGCCCTCGCGAAGTCGACGCTGGTCATCCCCTTCGGGATGCGCCATGCCTGATTACCCCGCACTGGCGCCCGCCCGCCGTGCGTTCCAACAGCACCCGAGCGGCTCTTGCGTAGCTCGGGCGTGCGCGAGTTGGTTCGTGCGTGATTTGGGATGTCGGTCCTGCGGTCTCGCTGAGCTTGCTCTATGCAATGTCTCGTCATGTCCGACGAGTATCCGCGGTCAGCATCTCCTCGGCTGCCGTACTTGCTCTTCTGCTCTTCTCCTCGGCTCATCGCGTATGTCCGTCCATATTCAGACTCGAAGATCCTGTCGCACGAAGGCTGCGCACATGTCGGATTTGCCGCTTGGAGATCGATCCACGTCGTGTGCAGTTCTACCGATTGGTTGGACCAGTGTAATGAGTAATGCCAGACATGCGTCTCTTCCGATGTGTGGGTCCACTATTCGAGTCGCACGATGTTACGCATGTCTGGCATTACTCATTGCACTTGGTCCGACCAATCGGTAGAACCTGACCCGCCCAACATTGCGGTATGTCAACCGCCCCTTCTCATGGCACACCATCTCTCACCACCTCGCCCATTCCACTGGGCCTGCCACAGGGCTCGCATGGCCCAACATTCGACGTCGCCGTGCATCTTCTCGGTCGTGTTCTTTTCTCACTGGCAGAAGGTCTTCGCTGCAACCATCATAGCTCGAAGCACGTCAGCAGCAGTGTGACGCTTCGCGGTCCAGACCACGAAGGCACACAAGGGTGCGGCATTTTTGTCCATCGACAGCAATTCATTCCCGCACGGAGCTCGTACGTGCTGCGAAGGTTGCCACTCCCGCCGGCTCGTTCCCAGAAGCTTACGATTGTGGCCCATTACAGCTCCGATTGGTATCGCCGCGGGGTTCATAACGCGGCCGCCGTGGGTGCATGTGTTTTGCGGAGGCTGAGATCGAACTTACGCAGTGTGTGGAGGTTCGTCGGTGCGTTCTGCCATGTGGGCCCGGTTCTTGCGCTGACTGTCTTGCACGATTCGAACCAGATTCGAAAGGTTCGGGGTCGAGTCACAGACCGTCGCACGCTATTGCTTTTCATCAGATTTTATTTTTGTCGGATGCTTCAGTCTCAATGCTTCAGGCAGATCCCCTCCACAAAACTGTCGCGGCAAGGCACAGTCGTCAAGAGTCTGACATATCGCAACAAATTCTGAGGTCTGTATGTCGTGCACCTCCGTCACCATGGGAAACAAACAGCAGTGTTCGTAGCAGTGTGGCAAATGGACCTTGGCAGTTGTCTGCTTCTACTTTGCTGTAAAAGCCAGCCTCCTCATTATACGACAGGGTCGATCTCCGTTATCTACGTGGGGGCCGTATCCTTCATCCAATAGTCATTCCCGGACCCGCCGGTCACCAATTTGTAAATCCCGCCCCCGCAACTCGAGCCTCTCCTTGGTACCTGGGATTTCGTGTAGGTCAGGCAAAATGACAGCAGGTTTTGCTCGGTCCGTCTTTAACACGCGCCCCTGGTCCCACCCTTGGCCCCCACGACGAAGAGCAAATTTCATTACGGGAGGACGTATGAACGTTCATACACTATACGCATAATCAATCGACTGAACGATCTCACGACAGTCAGCCAGATCGATAACATGCCGGCGGTGCAATCTTGCATGCGACCTGCACTGACAGCAATGACTCGAGGACGCAGAGTGCAAAACGCTTAATCATAATGCCAAGATTTGTCGCGAAGGGACCTGAAATGCGCGGCCTCCGACAGGCCGACCGCAACGCGCGCAGAGATAAATCGATGAAAAGTCGATCCCTCGAAATATTATCAAATTGCGCGGCTCCGCTCAGGAACGAATGGAGTGGACACACATGGACCAGCACACACCGACTGCGTCGGTCACTTGGCTCGACTCTGGGTTGTGCGTTCCCTGGTTACTGTGCGCGGCACCAATCTGTCAGCTGCTCGTCAGGTCCGTGCGTTGAGCGGACTGCGAGCGCCCAGGCGGGTCCGCAGACGTTCCTAGTAGCGAGTCGGTCTCGACTCTCGATGCTCGAATGCGCGAGCCGTCCAACCGGACGCCACGAAATGACGGACGCAGCGAACAGCGGCACTCGGTACACACGTACAGACCGCGTCTGGGCCTGCCGGCTGTAGCAGCTGTCAAGCCTGCGACGAACAAAGCTATTCGGAAATGAAACGGTGCACTGAAGTTGAAATTTGCGAACGCCGCCTGCTAGCTTCATTCATTCAGTCTTGATACCCTGTTTGTTTCTTCTTCGGAAATGGGAGGGGCGCTGAGCGCGAGAAGACCGCTGCGACGCTTCTCGCATTCAAACTTGAAGCTTTTCATTTATTTCTGGTGTGAGCACAGACAAAGCATGGAAGAAGAACTGCGACAAAACGTCCACATAAGTAGATGAAACCTGAAGCAGAACACGTACTAGGCACCAGAAGTCGGACACCGGCGAGGCGCCTCGTATCCCTCGCGCCGATGCTAGGGATGTATTGAAGGCATAACTTCGCCCTTGTGGCGTCCAGCGCCCATCATTCATCCTAAGAATAATTAGACCGGAAACCTTCCCGAAGACAGAAGCGCAGGACAAAGGATGCTCGGTATCTTAGCAGCCGTACCGGTGGGGATGGAAGGCTGTCAGATGCATTCAGGTAGGTGGGCGGTCGTGCCTTCCGGCGGACACGCCACTGGTCAGCTTCGCACTGTCGTCTTGCGCGCCTTGTGGCCAATCAGGCGACGGCGTGTACCTGCGAGGAGACGCCCGATGACTGAGCACTCGAGCAGGCTTGTCATTTGGACGTGCGCCAGGATGACTGGTTTCAGCGGCGTTGGACGGACCATAGGATCGTATGAAATTCAGCTGACGGAGATATCGCATCTAGCAACAGCCGTCAGCACCCCACTTTGCTTCAATTCAAAGACTGTACCGAGTGTTCCCAGAACCGCGCATAGAACCTGTCGACGCAGTCGACTTGGCTGCACCCCCATTTCGCGACGTCCGACCCGATCGGCGCTGCGACCGCGCAACCACTGACACGAAGCCAGCCCTAGTCGGACGTCCCTTGGTGCATGCACTCCCCTAAACTCGGAATCCAGGCAGCGGCGCCGTGCAAGCGCATTCAGGCAGAGGATTCTTGGCCACACCAATAATAGAAAAAACGAGTCAGCGACGCCGCCGGAAATCGACGAAAACGCCTCCCCTGTCGCATCAGTCCGTAATCACACGCACCCAGTCATCGATTCATCCACCATACTCCGGGCGGCACAAATCTGCGCCTGCACCCCCGCGATGGCTGCACAAGATCGCCACTGCGCCCAGACAACGTCCGACGAAGAGGAGTACTGTACTTGCGCGGGCGCCGGGCCGCACCGGGTGCGTGGCCGCCCCCAATGGCAACCGCGCGCCGTGCGATTGGCAGCCCGTGCTTATACAGTAGTTCGAGCACCCGGCGGCGTCGCGCGGGGTCGAGACTGCGCCTGCGCCAACGCGCAGGGGCCGACGTCGCCGTCGCCATCGCCATCGTTCTGCGAACGTGGTTGTAAGTATGCAGTGTGACTTGGAGCGATATTTGTGCCTGTGCGTCGTACTCAGAGTTCGAGACTCTGGACCGTGGAGACGTCGACGTGCTGCAGTTCGCGCTGTGGATCGCTATTGGTCGTCTGTCTTCTGTTTCTGGACCGCACATGGGTGTGCTCGGACTAACGCAAGTCGGGCGGTCTAGTCTTGCTGCTGCAGCATCTTGATCTCTCCGATGTGATCCTGGTGGAAAGACTATCGGAGCGCACGATTTGGACAGTTTGGTGTGATTCCAGGAATCCAGGCCAGAATACTTGCTTACCGTATGTTCCCGGGGAGTTCTTTCGTGGGCGAGATGCTTCCGGGCGCGCGCAGGAGACGGAGAGAGATGAATCTGGATCGGTGGTTCGACTCGGTGCGATCGGAATGCTGCGGTAGTATTGCGCTGCGCGGGAGGGCGGATTGGGCTGGGCGGGTCGGGCGGACTTTTCCATTTTGATCTTGGTTGGATATCGATCGTGATTAGAGTTGCAGCTGTTGCGCTGCGAAGTTCATTCACAACCATCAATGCATCATCAAAGGAGGATGGAGGATGGTACGACCCGCTAGGTGCTGCCTACCTTTGATCAGCACTGCACGACTTTCCGCGGCCTTAGATCTATGGTATGATATTCCAGAGGTCGTTCTAAATGCCTCATAAACGTCCAAAGTGACGTTCTCATCCAATCGGATCGCGCAAATCAGCGGACTCTGAATCTAGATGAGCTCAGACATAAGGTCACGGAAAGTCATCCAGTACACGCTCACTGTTCGTCAGCGTGTGCTCGTTTCTGTGGTCTTGAGATTTGTGTATGTGTCGTGCAGCAACATGTAATCAGGGAGATCACGAAAGCGATCACAACAGTCGGCGTACGCGGCTGATTGAACACTGACAAGAGCGTAGATTGATAATGAGAGAGCAAGAGAACTATGCCAACGGGCAAAGATGTACAAGAATGAACACTCACCCTGGGAGAACAACAGCTAAGACTGTCCCACATCGGAATCATGATGCGTGCGCGAAGGACCCACATCACGGCTGTCGGACGGACGTCCGAAAAGATGCGGCGGATCAGGGTCGCGTTTGCCAAGAGCAATCGGACAGAAGTACAAACCTTTAGAACGAGCGGGGCTTGACAATGGATCACACGTAGCGTAGGCGATAGACAGCCATGGAGGCGTATGTATACGACCCTGCTCGAGAACAAAAAGAACGTCACGCGGACGTCCGAGGTGATACGCACGCACGGCGGATCAGCCTGTATGTTCCCACATCGCTATTACCTGCAGCGCGGCCTGATCCTGAGGAATGCAGGCAGCCAGTCTGCTCGCACGCTACAGACAAAGCAAACCAGTTTTCCGTAACTTTACGCCACGAGAATGGAACAATTGACCACGGATCACGATGGTGGTGATTAATACGTATGGAAGCGTAGCGTCAAGAAAAACCGCCGGCTGGCGTACGCCTGAAATTGTTCACGGGTATCCACGCAGAGAAGGTTAAAGGCTGTACGCCGCGCCGACATCCGACCCGCGAAATGAAACGCTAACGTCGGCGAGGGGTAGCACCGTAGCAAGGGATGATCCAGCCATCGATATGTACGAGCTGCCATACACGCAACCAAAAGTAGCGTTCACCTTTGTGCCGTTGCCCTCTGCCCTGCGGGAATACAAAAGCGTAAGTGTGCGGACAAAGCATAGAAAGAAACTACGTGCAACGTGTGCAGAGGTGGCACTGCAGGGCAAGGCGAGATCACATCAATATCAGGCTTTTAACCTTGCTGTGTACCTTGCGCTATCGCATCGATCTCCGTTTGACCCGTCCGTCGTGGCGTTCCTGGGTGACAGCAGCGTACAGCATCACACACGGCAGACGCGGGCGAGTGTCAGTACACCACGCGCACATATCGCACTTGAGGCTGCGCAAATCCGATGGCGCTATGGCTGGTGCCAACCGCATCGATTTCCTGGGAAGCGGAAGCTCGGATCAGCAGAAGCAGGAGAAATGACGCGTGACGCAGGGTTCCGGGCACGTACGCGCTGCAAAACGGGCAAAACGATGCCTGCGCGCGAGCCGCTTGCGGAGGCGCAAACAAAGGCGTACGTACCTCCCGCATCGCGCCACGACTGGGCCATAGATAGAACAAAGGAAGCCGACCACGCACCGTGAGATGTCCGTGCATGCCACTCCAGGCCACTCCTCGAGGACGCTATCAGCGCACGCAGCCTCTAATTCCGCTTCGCGTGTGCGCGCGGTGTTCCTTCCCCATCCACCGCGGAGGATCGGCATCTGTCTTTACGCCTTTGCGGATTCTGGTACGTAGAGATGAGCCAACCGCGTCATCTCTGCAGTCTGATAGGAAGACCCGCCGCGCAGACGAGGGCGCGATGACGTGGGCGTCGACGATCGCAGCGATAGCGCAACTCCCCATGACATCACGCCCCCGCGTCCGCAACCGAACTGCCCCAACCGGTCCGACTCGCTCGCTTGTTTGCTCGAGATCTGGTCGGGGCGCTCAAGCGCTCGAGCGCGTACCGATCGCGTCGGCAGAAACAGATGCGCAAGGGGCGTCCGCGCTCTTGGTTTTGTTGCCATGCCTGCACAGCCCGGCCTGCGTCGGCGGCAGCTGCGGCGCTGAAATTCGGCACCGAGCGGCACGACTGGGCGTGCTCGCCCTGGGCGGTCGTTGTTCGTGTCGCGCGAGTGCGCGATGGGCGGAGGCTGGCGTGTGCAGGGAACGCGCTCGAGGGGAAGCGAGAGGCTGTTGCCGAGAGGGACTAAAAGGCGGAAGGGAAGCAGTGGCAATCTGGCGCGGGTGCACCGGGGCGTTGGCGCGGAAGGGCAGGGCTGATGGCCTTTCGCGTCCTACGACCCCCCCTCCTCCTCTGGCCTCTCCTAGGCCCAGTGGGTGTACTCACGTCGGATGGGCCACATGGGGACGATGGCGGGTTAGCATCGCGAAGGATCGGAGAGGAGGAGGGAGCTGAGATGGAAATAATTATATAGATAGACGGCGGGGAAGGAAGGGATCATTCAGATCTTCGGTTCGAGCCCAGCACGGCATTCAGTCCGGCCTCCGTTGTCCCGTCCCCATCTTATAAATCGCGAACCCAGTCCTTCCTCTGCTCGATCCTATCGCCCCCCGCCTGCGCAAATCCTTCTGCCCTCTCCTTCTCCATTTCTTCCGCAGTCATGCCCGCCGTCGTCTCCAACGCCACCCGCATCTGGGAGACTAACATCCATTGGTCTCTCTTCTCTCAATGCGGCGTCTGGGACCCAAAGGGTAGAGGCGTCGACATCTGGGAATGCATTCGTCCCCGTATGTCCCGCCCCTTTTCGTCTGTTTTTCGTGCTCATTTCTTCGCCGTTCCAGATGATTCCACCGCCAGCACTCAGGTACATTTGCCCGACGCGTCTCGCGACCATCCTCATCCTGACCACCGTTGTCTTCACAGCCCCCCAATCCCATCTACTGGCGCTACGTTGCCCGGCGATAGATGCCCTCCCCGTTCCCTCTGCACATATGCCGCCCCCTCCCGCTCCTGTATGTGTTGTACCACCTATACCCATCGCGTCGCGCCAGTCCTCGCATGTGAATGCGCAGCGACCCGCAGAGTCGGCGCGCCCGCCCCGGATCATCCCCCTCACTATCAGCGCGCTTCGCCCCGCCAGCTGTCCGCTGCACTCCACTCACACGTTGCCTTCGACGTCCCTGTCCCCACACTCCGATCGCTTCGACTTCTCTTCGCTCGTCGAGTTCGACGTCGCGCACATCGTTCATCTCCGGCTGCACTCCGGCCCGGCCCGCATGCACGCCTTCGTCATAGTCTCGATCCACCCCTCCCCGCGGTTATAAGCGGTCTTCCCGCCCCCCAGCCTGGGTGCGGAGAGGCGCGGTGAGCAGGCACAAGAGGGTTCGCTCGGCGGAGTTGCAACGGCGGGCATCCCGGCGGAGCGGAGTTCGTTGGCGTGGGCACAGGGCGTACGGCGCTCGCCGCGCATTCGCCCGACGCACAGGCGGATCGTCTTCCCATCCGGGCCCATCGCGCCCTCGCTCAGGCGGCGCCGTTCCCGTCCGCACGCGCGCGATGCGGCCGTGGTCGGTGGCGCACCTACAGTTGCGTTCCATCTCTCCTGGTGTATGTGTTGTTGGCTTCCTGTTGTTGTTGCGGTTTCGTCTTGTTTTGTTTGTCTGTTTTGCTATGTGCCGTCATCTCTCTCATCTATTTGGGTTGTTGCGTCTAGCCTCGTTCGTTGTAGATGGGGCGCGGGCGCCGTCCCTATGTCTTTTCATGTCTTATCCTCACCATACTGATCCTCATCCACGCGCCTTTGTTAACGCTACTTATACACGTCCTTGTTATCGTGCACGAATTCATACACTACATTCGCATACACACCGCATACTCAGCTGCGCATATATCTATTCATGGCCTTTCGTGTCTCCCGGCGAATCACTATTGCAGTGAAGACTCCCGGTGTCCCAGGACGATGGTCGTGTAAGCAGTTCATCGGGGAGCCTACGTACACGCGACCCCGTCGCGCTGACAGACGGATTTCGCGCACGGCGCAGCGCTCTCACTGACATGTCACGCCCATGACACAGAAGCGAAGCTCATACATCTAGACCCGCCCATCCGGCATTCCCGTGCGTTGGCGCTTTCGCCGCCGGCGATCCTGTGCAGCCTGTCGAGGAAACAACGCTAACGCACGCCAGCCCGGTAAGCTCGCAAGCTCCGTGCTCCCATCGCGCGAAGGTGGATGTGAGTGTGCGCCGTACCTCCTTCCGTGCAGGCCTGTCACCCCCAATCCTAATCGCAGTACGTGTAGCGCCGCGATCCGATCGGGCCAGCTTCGCGATCGCACTCTATTGCGGGGCCATGGCAGGGTCGTCGTGCCACAGCCAGGAATAAGTTCAGCAGATCGAAGCCCCCTCAGGCTCATGTTGAGGTCGTATGACTCCAAGTCCGTGATTATGGTTCTGGAGGTTCCCTGGCGTCCTTGCGCGACTTGACGCCAGCTGTTTTGGTGGCACTGGCACCGAGCACCCCCGCGCTGCAGAAGCGCTGCCACCCCCGCTGCGCGAAGCGCGACGTTAGGTCGTATGATGTGATAAGTCCGCGCATCTGGCCTATCGGAAGCAGCTTGCGCAGGCGTCTCGGGCGGTGCCTGATATGTCGCTGCGAATTTTCTGCTTTGGGCGGTAGAGCATTGCAGATGACCAGCCGCACATGAAAGGACAGAGAATGGGGTCCGAAGGCGCGCGGGCGCATATGTATGGATATGGCAAGCGTGTGCGGCGAAGAAGCGTCGGCTGGCGGGCTCGCGTTCTGTGGGAGCGTTTTGAAATGGGCTGAGCTTCGAGACCCGAGCGATGGCAGGAATCAGATGATTGGACGCAGAAGGTCGAACGACTTCGCGTGTCGTCGCAGCCGTAACTGCCATGGCGAGCCTGGCGAGCGGATTGGACGTCTCGGGCGCGTGGCGTAATGTGTACGCACACAACATAACAGAAGCCTCGAAGACGCGGGGCCTGATCCCCCGCTCCAGAATTGCGTGCTTGCGCGCGAGGAGTGTCTGTGGGCATTGGCGGTGCAGGTTCGAGGCCAGAACGTACACGGCTAGGAGTGCTGGAAAGCGCTCCTAGATCGACGGCGCTTTGGACACCGAGGAAGGCAACGCGGCTGTCATATTCTGCGCAATGTCAGAGGCTCTGCGTACGTGTTACTGGTCGCTCACCGGGCTTACGAGACAGTAGCCTCGGATTATAGCGCGATTTCTGCTGCCGAAATGAATCGCCCGACACCGATGCGCGAGTCAGCAGAACCCACACGCACCGTACCCACCGCACGCCGTGGTCTGGGCCGGCTGCTGCGCGAGACGTGCCGGGGCACCGCCATTCAGACGTTGGGATGTGATCGAAGGCGGCGCTGCGCTTTGACAGAGTTTGATCGTTGCGCGGGCGTCAGCTCGCAAGTGGGTTGCCGGCGTGCTGTGCGTCCGTTCAATTCAGTGACTAGGATCGCACGACGGAATGCAAATATGTCGTACCAGTGCACAGGCCGTGTGCAGCTTGCGAGCTCCGTATGGAAGTGCTGCGGTTTGACATATGTATGTATCCGTGTGGGTGTCACGGTGCGAAGGTTCAGAGAAGACTTTGGGGAGCAGCGCCGTCGACATCAGGACTGTGTCGTGAAAGGTATCTGTAAAGCGCACAGCGTCAGTGGGGGGTAACGGGGTCGACATGAGGGTGATACAAACGGACATACAGCACGTACAGCACAAAGCTTGTGCAGCGCGACCCTTCTAGTTATGTAAAAGCAAGTGAGTTCGATATCTGAATAACTAGAAGGTGCAAGAACACGTACGGCATGGTCTAGGCCAACTAATGGCGCCTTCGATGGAGATCCAATTGTCGCCTTGGGAAAGAGGCAAACATTCCGCACCAAGCCTCGACTCTCGAGCGGATGCAGATGGGGTTCATTAATCGTGGAAAGGCATTCATTTATAGAAGCGCTATGGAATGCCGGCTTCACGAAAAAAGGTGGCCTAGACCCTGGTCAATGCCGTTGGATGTCCGCAGATGCGTTCAGACGATGATATGCGGAAGCCGAAGCGCCGCTGGATCATCGACGAACACGAAACACCGCGGGATGACGATGGAAGGTTTTCGCCTGCATATTAGCACCGCACATACGAGCCCACAACGACGTCATCCACCCATATGGACGGCGGCAGACGCACACATGCCCGCTCGCAGCATCTTACGGTATGCACGCCAACAGTCCGGGCGGCCACGCATCTGCTTATCTCGTGCGCAGACACGCCAATTGCGTCGAGGCCGTACTGGCACCGCACCATGCCAGGCGTACGGCCTGCTCACTTTCGTGCACGGCAAGCAGTGCGCCTGCGCGAGTGGCAATTGGTCGGATTGGCGCGAAGCGTGGCCTTGCGAATCCGAATCCTGTGAAAGCGGTGGGCATGGCGTCATGCGCTGCGTGTTACCGGTGTGTTCCAGAGCGAGATGACTGTAGAAGACGGAGAAGACGGTGTGATAGTAGTGCCAGAACTATACTGACACAATGAGGAAATATGGGTCCATCAATCCTGGCAGGGCTTCTGCTCCCCGGTTTGTATAGCATGCAAAATTAGATCTGGTAGTCAGTCTTACGAAGATAGAACGCAGCCTTGAATAGGACGAAGCTCGACAGGGAACTGTATCTTTCAGTGGGCGTGGGATATCAAAATCTAGCATTCACCTCAGAAGGCCGGGCATTCTTACCGCCGGTATCGCTCTGCGGTGCGTCACGTTTTAATAGCGCGAGACATTCGAGACGGAATCGACAAGGGAAGCGGTGTCGATCATGACTTGCTCCGAATTTCCCTGCGACTGAGGTGGCTACACCTCGTCATGGGGCCGTGTTCTATTCAACGTGCTTGTTTCAAGAAGACCCGACTCTATAGGAGGTAACGGTGGCTTGATGGTGGTGCTGCATCGAAGAGATTTAGATGGACATGTGTGTGTACTTCCTCAACGCTTTGACGAACCTTAGATTCTGTGATTCAGAAAACTCGTGAGAGGAATCCCATAATAAGAAGCTGCATGTTTGAACGGCCGTTGAAGCTTCACCTTCGGAGGCAGTCACAGAGTAGGGATCTCGACTGCGACAGGAATGGGATAGCCAGCCACACTTGGAGAATCGCGGGCCGACTCATGTGTACGACGAGGCAGGTGCAGCGGCTTACAAGGCCAGACTTGGGCCCAGGCCGGCGGGCATCTGACCATGCATTGGCGCCAGCGCACGCAGTTGACGGCAGGTCGAGAGAGTAATGGGGACCTGAGAAGTTAGGAAGACTATGAATAGTAATCGGTGGATCTTGTGCGCCATACTTAACGTTCGACCCTGCGCGAAGATGTGCAAGATGTGAAATGCATGTCGCAGAGATGTCGAACGCGAAAGACATAAGTCAATCAAACTGGTTCAAGCTGAGGAAGGACTTGCACGAACCGGCGTACGAACACAAGACGGGGTTAGTGGGGTTAACGGGCCTCCCATCCTATTCTTGCAGAGAGAGATACTTGGTCGTCGGTCGCCTTTCGGTTTAGCGTTGGGGAGAAAAATTGAGAGACGGCTACGAGATCCCTGATATTGCTGAGATGGGAGCAGAACTTGGAAATCCAGGACCATATACAGGATTGAAACTTGCATAGCTACTGCTCAATCTCCAGCAGCAAAACCAAAGGTCAAAATTAAAAAGAGGGTTTGAGGATCTAGACCTCAAAAGGCGCGATGGTCGCACACAGCACAAAAATATACAGGCGCCATCCACAAGAAAGGCCGCCTACCGGTAATTATTGCAAAGCGGTCGACCTGTGCTTAATTCGCAAGCTATAGAAGAATGCTCCATGAGACATCTCGTCGCGAAGTTGGCGAACCCAAGGGGAAACTTAGCTTCGATGCCCTGGTAGCCCGTACATGGTAGTCCACATGGTATAGAGCCCGATGAGGCTCTCCAAGGTTAGCTTGCTTTGCGCACGCTGAAAGGGTTTGAGCGTAGCGCGGTCGGACACGATGCAGCGGTCAAAATCCAATGAGCCTGAATATACCAGCAAGATTGACCCAAGAGGAAGGAAGTCATGTGCTTGAGCGATGCATGCACTATCCATATTCTGCTTGGCTGTCTTCAAAGAGTATGGCCAGAATGCTGAGGAACATCATGAAACAGGACGGAACGGCGGCAACAGATCACGATGATCGCAGCGATTATCTATCGGCGATGGCTAAGAGTGGAAAACGCGATACTCAAGCAAGGGGACTCGGAACATGCAATGAAAAGCAATACCTTCGGCGAGCGTTCGATCGAGATGAGGGTCGGCAGATTATTGGAAGGTCTAGAACGAAACACATCTGCCGGGAAGAACTGATTTGAAACGAACTTTTCTGATAAAGAATATGCTAGACAGGTGGACAATACCGTGTTGGGGGTATAAGAGTAGACCGTGCGGATGCGTTGTGTCGACAGAGCCCAAACCAGGTTGCCTGTGATCTGAAAGGTAGGATCACAGTAGGTTGCATTGCATCGCATTAATGCTTTGTCTTCACCAGTTGCTCTAACCTTCAGGATGTCCCTGGTATAGGCCGCAGTAAAGAGCATTAATGGTATGAGGTGAGACCTGAATTTGAGTCGGGACTTCTGGGATCAGAGCACGAAGCCGCCACGAGAACCAGTTTGTTGAAAGCGGTATGTCGTTCCCACGGAAACTACCTCCGTCAGCGCTATCCGGCTTCCGAAACTTGTTTTCCACGACGTTCACGCACTACTTGCATCTGCAAAGTCAGTACCAATGTCGTCCATCTCACGCTCAATAATCGCTGGCGCACGGCATGCGAAGATACGGCACCTATCCACTACGCCTTTGTGCCGCAAAGATCCATGGCCGCTTCCCCACACGCCAGAACACCTAGCCTCAACTACCACTCCGACGGACATTCCAGCTCTCCCGCCTTTACCGCGTCCGAACGAGATAATAGAGACGACACGTGCACGTCTCCTTTATCAGAGCCGTAAGCGAGGGACGCTGGAGAGCGATTTGCTGTTGAGCACGTTCGCGCAGGAGAAGCTCGGCGACATGGACGCTGAAGAGCTTCGGGCATATGACAAAGTGAGTCGACTCGATTCCTGGTATTTACCTAGAACATTGTTTCGTGTTGTCTCCGGTTTCTGTATGTTGTTACGCTTAGCCCAGTGATTGCAACGATCCTCAGACTGACATCTACTTCTTCAGCTGCTAGATGAACCGGACTGGGACATTTACTACTGGGCAACCAACAAGCGTACACCACCAGAGCGGTGGGCGGATTCCACGATACTGGAGAAGCTCAGAGTGCATGCAAGGAATGAGGGGAAGGCCGTTCGGCGCATGCCTGATTTGCCTTGACGCTGTATGTACCAGTACCAGTGGACATCACTTGCTCAGCTGCACGAGACCAGAGCAGGAAATAACCAGTCTTTTCTGCCGTCTTCTGATAGAATGGGAGCGTATCTGCGTGGTCGATGGCCAGACCAGTGTCTTGAGTGTACTGGAACTGTTCGAGGGCAAGGCGCTCAGGGTATTTGATTTTGTATCTATTCAGCGCTAGTGGCAGGTGATCACCATCATCGATCTCGGAAACAATATTGCTGCAGAATGCAGCACACCGGCAAGCTTCGGGCCTGGCACTTATCAATAAATACGCAGCCAAGTACCTTGACGATGCCCATTCACCTCCTCATCTAGAAACGCCATCAGAGCTTCTTAATGGTACACTCGGACGCCATACTTGATATTCCGCATCAAGATCTTCTTTTGATATAACTGCAACATACGTCAACATGCCTACAACGCTGGAAATCGTGCATTGGCCCACGAACGAGGCGTTTGCACAGGACAATACCATCCTCAGACCTGCGGGCGACGTGCTCACATCGTCTCAGGGCGTGCAGGGGTAAATACTCCACTTCAAATCCCGGCGGAGAGCACATAGACTAAACAATCGCGTACAGGGTCTGGTACGGCCAGCAGGTTGAGGAGACTCACGTGTACATCGTCGTCGGTGCGTCTGCATGCCCTTGCGCCTGATACAGACATCGACTGATCAGAGTTATGTAGCGTGGGGGACGATGGACGTGCACAAGGCCTTCATCGCCGGTGACGGGAATGTTGACAAGGTGCTCCCTGCGCTCGAACGCACGCTCGCCGAGGGCGCCAGCCGCCAGATGTTCCACGGGCAATTCGACGGCAAGGGCACGCCGTTCGCCGTCCTGAGTGCGCCGGTCACTGAGATCGGCATCGTCACTCCGAAGGCGGGCCATGAAGACGTCGTGAAGAGCATCTTGACGAAGCTCACTGCGCTCTTGAATGAGGCAGAGAGTCCGGCAGTCGGTGGTGTTTTTGCGCCTATCATTGAGAAGGAGGGTTCGTATCTGCTCCTGATCGGCTGGAACAGTGTGGAGGTACGTTTTATTAGTTCGTCTGGGATGATTTGGTGCTGCTGCTGATGATTCTTCGTGTCTAGGATAAGTGGGCGAAGAGTCTGCAGATCATGGAAGAATTATTGGGGAATGCTGAGGTTGCTCTTTCCCACGTCAAGCTTTTGCAGCATAGAAGTGTATGACATTATCCATGCAGTAGAGTCATTAACATGGACTGCAGGAAAACGACCTCAGTGGAAGCACCGAAAGGGACCGACGCGATTCGGCGCATAACTGAATAAACAACTCAAAGATCATTGACAATATGGTTCAAAGATGACATCCCGAAAGTCAAACAAACCGAGCGCATCCACTAAAATCAAAGGCCCAGTTCAACCTGCGAAAGTTACCACAATACTCGACTTGCGCGTCGTCGTATTTCGAGAGACGGGTAAAGACGGGTCGCCAGCCTACGGAAATTGCCGGTCATTCAAAATAGTAAGCTTCAGAACTTGTGCAGAACTGACGCATGTGCGTCAGAAACGATGACTTTGAGGACGCACACTGTATGTTAGGCTCGATCAGCCCCTCCTAAGATGTAAACGCCGGAGGCGGTGGCGTGGGGTCTTGGTATGAGACTACACTGTATGTTTCTCCGACCTCTGTCGACGCACCAACGTTAATTCTATTCTCAGTTTGCATGTCTTCATGATGGTTCCTGACCGATCTTCTTGGATTCGTCGAATACAGTTTGAATAGTTGTTTGTGAGTCTTATTCACTGCACACATTACTTTTATTATTGGGTGTCTGATCGGAAGACAGAACCAACGGAACGCATACATCTGCTCCTTCGCCGAGCAAGCAGCGCGCAGCCGTGGCTACGCGTACGTTCCGAGCTTGCTGGGAGCTCTCGGGCCCCATCCACTGAAATGCGTCGGCATGCTTCAAGTGGAGCTTTGCTCTTTTGATTGGACTCACTTTCAACGTCGATTCGTCCAGGAGATGCTCGAAACAGGCCCGCGCAGGATACAGCTTAAGTATGAATAATCAGTGGTTCAACATATTGCTCATATTGCAAGACTGTTGAGCACTTCGAGAGTGGTTTGTCAATGTCTGACCTCAGATTATCAACCTCGATGGCACAGAAACGCCATCGGGACCTTTTGAAGTTCCTAATAGCGAGTCTGGACGCGGTATATAAGGCCTCGCATTCAGGTATCCTATCTTGTCTGCCGAGTCTCATTCTCTACGCAACTCGTCGACATGCCTTCGAACCTCGAATTTGTGTCCATCCTCGCCAACGAGATATTCGTGAAGGACAACACTATCCTCAAACCCGGAGCTGATATTGTCGCCCTTGCTCCGGATGTACAGAAGTGAGTAAATTATGATTGACTATCAGAGACTTTTGCATTAACTTCCTGTACGGGTATTGTACGACCAAGAGGTCGAGGAAGTCCGTGCATACCTTGCCACCATTGCGTTGTACCTCAACGCCCATTTGCGATACATACCTTCTCAGACCATGAGTTATTCCGCTTGGGACTCGCTGGGCAACCATAAATCCTTCATGGCTGGCGAGTGGAACGTCGATAAAGTGCGCGGCTCGCTCGGACCCATTGTCGCCATGGGCGCCACCTGTGACATGATCAATGCGCACTTCGAGATCGAAGGGGCCCGTTCTCCGTGCTCAGCACACCGGTCACCAAGTTCGGCATCGTCACGCCGACGGCGAGCCATGAAGCCGAGGTGGAAAACATCCTGATCAAGCTCGCTGCGTCCTTGAATGAGTCGGAAAGCGGGGCGATTGGCGATTATTTGCGCCAATCGTTGACGAGGGTTCGAATTTGCTTCTGATCAGCTGGAACAGCGTAAAAGGTGCGTCTCCAATTTTTTTTTTTTTTTTTGCTGCTCATGCTAACGCATTTGTGGTCTTTGTCTTGTTTTTCTATGTGAAGCTCTTGCAGCACGAAGGGGCATAATTCAGTTGAAAGGTGCTGGTTCCAAATCCATGTAATTTAATTCATGCATGATGAGTATGCTTCTCATTCACAGCTCACGAAGGGAAGAACTTAGATCTCTCTATCCGGACATCTGGAGGGCCAGGAGTCAGTCCGAACATTATCCTCGACGTGATGTAGGTCTTGCTTTGTTCCTTCACGCTTGATCTGCCCCCTTCGGGCATGCACATACCAGGTCATTCTATACCACGACCGCCTTCTTCATCACCAATGTTTTTATCCTCATGCATTGGCAAGGACTTAGAACGCATTCTTCCGGACCTCCATGTTCCTCTGGCGACGTGCAGCGGGTGATGACTCTTCAGCTGCTAGGCATCGACACCGTATCCTCGAAGTCGTCGTTAGCTGATGGAGCATCTGGCCAGGTCATTCAAAGGTTTTCGCACTCTACTAGACCAAGTACTCGCATGTCATTTACACCCGATCGGCTGGTCAAGTATTCGCAGTCCCTCGCATTCATTTCCTGGTGACAACAACTTTACCAGATGTACGCTCCGGCCTTATGGCCTAAACTCTTTGACCTGCTGGAGGTGCAAAATGATCAGACTCGGGCAGATTGGCGGACTTGGCCATGCGCTCCGTTGTGTTTTGCCCGCAACACCCGGCCGTCGGGAACTTCGTCAACGGATACCCTCAAACACCTAATATCGTCGGAAGTTTCATCACAGCAATCCCTTCTCAAGGCTCCGTCAGCGTGAATGGAACCTTGCGTCCACCTCATGTGGATAGTTGGTTAGATTCCATTCGCTATATGCCGACATGCCTTTAAAGCCAGAGATCAAGATTTGGCCCGCGAATGCAGAGATCTCAGAAAGACGCAACCTACCGAAGCCAAAGCCGGGATTATCGCTCCAGAAGTGATTGAACCCGTTGCATCCATCAGCATTGAGCGACCCGTAAACTGACGCCGTGTACGCAGGGCATGGTACAGCCAGTACGCGAAAATCCGCGCATCCTCCGTCTTCGGTATGCCTGTAGTCTCACTTAATGCGGAGCCAGTACGCGAAAATCCGCGCATCGTCCGTCTTCGGTATGCCTGTAGTCTAACGTAATGGGGAGACAGATACACCTGGCCCGAGCGCGAAGTACACAGCTTGGGACTCGCTGGACGCGGCATGGCTTTCATGGCTTCCAGAGGGAAAATTCTCCGTCTCACTGCGCCGTGCACGGAGCGTGGCGTCGAAACCTCCGCGAATTAAGTAGCTGGATGCGCACACGTCCTTCATGGCGGCCAAAAGAAAATTTTCAGAAAATTGCAAGGCATACCGGGGCGCATCCTGCCGAGCACTGCAGCTCTGTGTGCTCTGCGCGCAGTGTGATGTCGACGGCACACCATTCTCCGTGCCTCGATGCGCCAGCGACGCGGCCATGGAGACGTGGGTGAAACCGAGCGCTCAGCGGGGGTCGTGTCTCTGCCCGTGTAATCGAGAATGAGGGTGCGTACCTGCTTCTGATGTGGCGGGACCGCGCAGAGGTGCGTGTCTCGTCGTATGGGGTGGATTTGTTTTGTAGGTGCTGATGGATTGTCGATATGCAGGATAAGGGGGCGAAAAAGTCACCAGGTCACGGAACAGTGGTGGGGAAACGCCGAGGTCGAGACTGTGCTTTCCCATGGCAAGCCCTTGCAGCACAAAACTGGTTAAATTTATTGTAAATTCGAAGCATTGACGTGCGCTGCATGGAAACAACGTGTTTTAGCCCACAACAATAGGAAGCCGACACGGACGACAGAACACGGACTGACGCACTTGCGCACGACTAGAACCCCTTCTAAATGACAGAGGTATATCCATAATTGACCAGGAGAAGCGTCTCCAGTGAATTCTGAATGCTGAACGGTGATACGTTCTGACTCCGGGCGGCAGCGCGCCGGGGACTTTTACCGAGTGCCTGGCCTGTATGCCATTTTCCTCGATGTATCGCGCTTCAGAGGAAATAGGCGAGATTTATGAAGCAGATGGCTGCCCAAGAGTCAATCAATGCCTCTAGAATCGAATGTCTTCCGAGCATCAAGGGAGGTTCTAGCTGTAGTAGACGGCAAATGCCGATGACTCGAAATAGCAACGTGGTTCAACTCGTCCGCCACCCTGAAAGTGATGCTGCATCTTTCCTTGACCTCGACCATTTTGATGCATCACAAATCTCTCTATGTTCGCAAGTCTTGACGACGGTTTGTGTTGAATCGTGTCCGAGCTTAGGCAGCGTTTGAATGTGTGTCTGTGAGTCGTGTTCTCACACGTCAACTCTACCATCTGAGCGTCTGATGAATATAGAACAGTCCTTGGGTTTCTAAGGACGCATGCCCTCTTCAAGAAACAAGAGTACTAACGAGGAAGCTGTTGTTGTCAGCTAATACAGTTCGTATGAAAACGCGGGCATTCAGGGAAGACGGGCGCTGATAGATCGTTGTCGGGTCCCGGGTACTGAACGGGGTTCTACTTGGGCGTACTTGTTTGGTCCAGCAACCAGTTTCCTGTTTCCGATGTTACCGGTTACAATCCCCAGTATCATCGCGTTGCCCTGGCCCCTTTGCCTTTCCGGAGTCTGGATGACAGGCGGAGTGGCGACCAACCCCTTGCATGACTGCGCGGCCTCGACGCATACAGGCCCTGGGCTTCGACTTCCTGCCCCTCTCGGTAGTACTGTCTGCCATTTTCCACTCGATCGGGCTTCATTCATGCCTTAGCCACGCGAAGGCGGGCACGATTGTTGAGAGAAGGCCGATCGTGCTGTAACAGGAATCAGTGGCACAAGGACAATGACAACGGTTAATGGACCCCCGCCTTCGTCCGGTCTACCACTACTTCATGCCACTGGCGCAGCGCCAAAACCACATCACGTTTGCGAACAATCCACAACAACTGTCGGCTCCGTCCTGCGTGTGGCCTCTGCCTTGGCCATTGTCCGCGTCTCCGCTATAAAGCCGCCTATATCAGCGCTTGCACCCGTTGCAGTGTCGACCTCTGCTCGTCAGTTCACGCTGATTTGCGGGTGACTGCGGCTCTAGCCTCTCGACAGTCATCAAAAGCTAGATCATTGGATCTCTATATCAGCCGCTGTGCACCGTCTTTGTTCTGTTTCTCTATAACTCCTGTCCTCCCGTCCTTGTCCTTGCCACTCCACCCCACCGATCCCATCAGCACACCCAAAATGCCGACTCGTCCCCGCTACACGAGCGAGAGTCAAAACCTTCCTAGAAGGGTTCGGAAGGAGCTCGTCGCGGCGGACCAGAAGACGCAACCAACGACGGTCGAGTGGAACTCGGACATAGTGTTTGAAGTCGGCGCGCATTGCTGCCTGGTGCAGAGGGATGGGCGAGTGATAGTGTTTATGTGCAGAGAAGAACGTGAGTGTCTCTTCGTCCCTATCTCCGTCCACACGTGCCGTCTTTTCGACACGCGCCGCGAGCTGCAGTGCGCGAACTAGCTCCATGCGTCTTTGTGTGTGCACGCTCCTTTGACCACAACGGCGCTAACACCGAGTTCTTACCTCCATTATCAGATACGAGTGACTATTCGAACCATCCAATGCGCGGTGTAAGTCCCTTCCATCGACATCTGGTCTGGAATGGTGCTGAATTATATCATCTCTCTTCTTTAGCACATGAGGAACTATTTCTGGACCCAGATCTCGCCCAGCCGGAGTAGCAGCGACTCGTCGTCATTGTCCAGCTCTCTAGATGGACACACCTTCCCAACCTCCCCACCTCCCCACCATCCTTACTTCCAGCAGTCACGTTACGCGTCGGAAGCCTCGCTCCGTCACGGGCAGTCGAGCTCGAGGCCTACCTCTCACCATCGTGCCCATTCGTATGCAGTCGCCCACGCACCGAATGGGCATGCGATGTACGACAACCGGGAGGGCCGCCCCGAGCCGGCGTACCCCTTCCCCTCTGCCCATGGCTACACCGACCCACCAGGCCAGGGCCAGAAGACCGCATACACGACATATGCAAGCCCCTCGCAGCAAGGGTTCCCCACAGAGCAGGACTATGCATATCCAGGCACCGAAGCTTCTGTTTCTAGTCACGGCCGCCGGCATACGTCCAGGTCGGATAGCCGAGGGGGACACGACCCCCGCGTCGAGACTCTGCATCAGAACCAGCGGGGCTATGCTGTTGCCCCTGGACAGTACCAGACACATCTGGATGTGCCCCTCCAGCAGTCCGACGATGGCTCGAGGAGGCGTCACAGAGAGCGATACGTATGATGACGTGCCCGCTTTCCGTTCGGCGTGAAAGTCGTGCAGGGCTGCTTCTTAACACACAACGATTCCGTGCAAGGTCCGCTCGGAGACTAGAGCTGCTTAGGCTTGTAGGTTTTGTTCAGTGGTTTTGTTCAGTGAATGGATTGGAGATGCGGCCTTAACTTGTACATGACGATCTTTACGTTTACTTCGCATTGGGTTTTTGGACGGTTGGATATGGCTATATTCCTCCAGTTGTAGGCACGCTCTAGAGTCTCGTGTACCAGGCCTCGGTCTTCATAGTCTACTGCGCGGTTTCATACTTCATTCGCCGCAAATGCATTTCCGTGCTCTGTGAGCACACAGACAGTCTCGCGCCTTATGAATCGAGGACAAAAATCCAAAGCAAAAGCAAAAGTGCATTGCAAAACATGTCTAGAACGGCAGCCTCTGCCCCCTCTTCGAATCCATCGCAGGCATAAGCGGCTTCGGCCGCCTCCTTGCGTGATGCTGCAGACACAACGCCCGTCAGTCCCGCCCGCACAGCAGAAAGGAGTGCAAAGAGCCCAACGCACCGATTTGTACCGCCGCACGCGCTTGTCCATGTCGCGGAGCAGGATGTTCGTCCGCTTGAGGCGCTGCGCGCGCACGCGCTCCCACTTGTGCCCCTTGAACATGCGCTTCTTCCCCGCGTACAGCCTGTTCCCGACGTCCGCGCCCGCGACGTTGCGCTCGCGCACTGCGCCTTCCCACTCAATGCTCTGCGCCCACTCCTCCGTGCGTTCTTCCGTGGATTCTTGCGTCTCGGCGGGTTTTGGCGACGTGTAGCGCGCGAGTGCCGCCACGCCCAGCTTGGGGCCCGGCGGGAGGAGATGCAGCATCTCGCTCGCGCGCGCCTTCTTCACGAGGTCCGCCTGCTGGCGCAGCGAATAGCGCGGCGGCGCCCAGCGCCCGCTCTCGGGGTTCTTGCGCGGGACGAACGGGTTCGTGACGGTGCGCGGCATAGCTGCGTTCGCGTCTGTGCTGGTGGCGGGGGCGCCCGCGAGGGCTTTGAAGCGGAAGCGCTTCACGGCGCGCAGGGCCGCGGCGGGTGTTGCGGACATTGTGGGGTGTGGTGTGGAGGATGGCAGGCGGGACGAGACGACGGGGGCGGCGCTAGGCGGCGCTCTGCTCTGCTGGTGCTCGAAATTAGCCGGAAGGACCACGTGATCCAGACGCGTGCGACGCGCGGAGTTAGGCGCCCGTTTTGCCATGCCTTCATGAATCGCAAATCGAATCGATAAATCTGCATCAACTCGTGCGGCCTGCAGGTGCCTGCAGGTCGTGCTCGAGGCTGGGCGCTCTCTTGGCAGGCTTCGGGCTGCCTGAAATTAGACAAATGGTATCGGTGGCGAGGGCAAGGCAAACTAAACCTGTAGCGTGCTGCGGGCGTTGACAAGGTCAGGCTGAATGATTTGAAATTACAACCGAGGCTTCATAAGTCGCAATAAATATAAGCTCGCCCCCGCTTCCCAGGCGCATATCTTGCTTTGCTTTCTCTTCTTCTCCACTCTTACCTCTTCCCTGGGCCCATCCTACTACTCTCTGGTCTCGACCTGACTCGTGTTTCTCGATGACGCCTCGTCCGCGGGCACCGCGCTCATAACCCACGGCATGGACAAGAATGCAGGATCAGTGAAGCAAGATGTCTAGGATATCGAAATGTCCGTGGGTACCATGTTTCGAAGGGGATCGCAGGGTGCAGTGGAAAGAGGCGCAGGCCTGACCACCTCACAAGGGCAATAGGCGGGCGCGTAGGTAGGTGAGTGCAATGGATATGTGGATATTGAATAGCGACGCAGCAGACAATGTGAATAGCGACGCAACGGTCGAGTATGTAAGTGCATGTTCGTATCCTGTCGTGAATGAGTCCGAGCAGCATTAGACGAATGAATGGCGGTGGTACGAAGAAGAACGAACGGCCCAGAAGAGGGCAAAAGTGGATGGATAGACCAAGATGAAGAGATAGATGCAACCATATATACCGGCAACCATCCCTATACCCTAGACGTTTGCGTCTCCACGCGCGCAACAACTCCTCACCGCCCCCACCGCCAGAACTTCCACTTCGACCGCTTCGGCGTGCGCACATGCGGATCCGAGCCCTGCCTGTGTATCGGCTGCGGCAAGCCCCCCGCCGCGGCCGTCGCACTCATGCTAATCGAGCGCTGGCGCGTGTGCACACCCGGCGATGCCGCCGGCGCCGCCCTCCGCTTCTCAAACACAGACTCGTCCGAGGACGGCGGCGTCGGCAGCTGTGCGCCCCGCCGCAGCGCATACGACGCGCGCTTGACAAGGTTCGCCCCGCGCGCCTCCGCCTCGGGCGTATGCTGCACGCGCAGCGGCGGCGTACGCGCGGGCGTCGGCAGAGGAAAGGGCACCGCGTCGGGCGTGGACACGACGATGTCCGCGGCGCCGGATATCCAGGCGCGCGGCGCGGTCGCGGGCTGCTTCGCGCCCGGCGGGTCCGTGTCGACGCACCCGCTGAGGATGACGTCCGCGACGGTCCAGGTGAGCATGCCCGCCGCGACGGGCTCGCCGAACGCGGCGCTGTCGGAGAGGAAGGTGCGCGCGGGCTCGAGGCCGTCGGACTTCGTCGTGAACGCGCCGGGGTCGAGCGCGGGCGGCGCGGGGAACGAGAAGCCGAGGAGGAAGGACTCGATGCTCGAGAGCACGCGGTTGATGCTCGCGCTGAACGCGGCGGCGTTGCGCGAGGTCGACGGCGCGGGCGCGGGGAGGAGGTGCACGAGGTGCGCTTTGGGGTTCGCGCGCGCGGCGATGGCGGGGAGGCTGTTGAGCGAGTCGCTGCTGCTCATTGGGGGTGTGGGCGGCAGCGAGTAGACCGAGTGCACCGAGGCGCGGCTCAGGAATGACTTGCGCTGGGCGGCGTTGGTGCGGGTGCGCTGCGGGCGGGCCAGGGCCGGGGGGATGGCCGCGACGAGGAAGGGGCGGCTGATCGTCGTGACGAGGATCGCCTGTTTCAACAGGGACTTTTCGGAGATGCCGGACAAGCTTGGGAGGAAATGGATCAGCGCGTCGAACGGGCGCTGCGATAGGTCTGCGGATGGGAGTTTGGACTCGCGCCACTTCGAGCTGCGTGATTTCCGAGAACGTTTGGACGTGGAGTCGGCGTCTCCTGCCGAGGGGATGGATTCGAGGCGAAGGGAGGAAGAAAGCGGCGAGGGCGGGTTGGATTTAGTACTGATGGCGCCATTCGCATTGCGCAGAAGGTGTGGAGGAGGCGCAAGGGCGCCCAACGCGCCGCCTTCGTCGGACTCGTCGAGCTCACGGATACCGATACCTCCATTTTTGCGCCAGGTCCGAGCGACGCGCTCTGCCCATTCCAGGATGTTCACGAAGCGGACGGCGCCGGCCTGCTCGAGCCCGAGTGGCGCCGCGAGGCGCAGGATGCGGACGGTCGGCTGGAGTTTGGCGGGAATCGTCGGGGGTTGATGCGAGGCGATGATGAGGAGAGAAAACGCAAGTTGGTCTGAGTGGAACAGGGGGAAAAGGTCATGGCTGCTGGGGGCTGCATGCAAGAAACGTTCGTGAATGATGGATCTTGGACTTATTCGGACGTCGGGCCCCAGCTCAAAATTTAGCTTACCTCCCAGCACAAGAATAACGTCTCTTCGTGGCTCACAGGCAGCAGCAGAAATTAATCGCTCTGCCGGGACGATAATGGGATCCCGCTTGCGGAAATCCATGTTCGCAAACGGGTCGAGAGGCAACTTCGGCTTGAACTCATTTGCGCCGGCAGACCTCCGCGAGCTGGACGCGCCCTGTGCCGACGATGGACTAAGGTGTGAATGGCGTCGGGAGGTGGAGGGGGCTGCCATTCGTACGTCGCGGAGGGCGTACAGCCGGGGGATGGTGTTAAGAAGGGAGAGGTGGAGGTGGTGGCAGGAGAAGGGATGGCGTGCGGTGATGACCTATGTAGGGTGTGCATGAGCCATTGCGTTTGTGAGATCTCATAACGTTATCAGGCCTGCGCGCGCATCCTCGGCTCCGTCTCCGCGCGCTCGTCCGGACCCACGACTCAATGTCCAGCTTCAACCATCCAGATACTCGACTAGTCCTGACAGCTCTCCACCCCCACTACAGCGCATATTTGAGGATGAAACTACACTTTCGAGGGTGCTCTTGGTCATGTAAAATACGCAAGCCAACGTCTCAAAGGAGCTCCCAAGCCGGCCAGCGAATATCTCTCAGGGCTGTCTCTGATCCGGAAATAAGGGAGGCGCTCCTCCTGCTTGGGACCATATGTTGGGTATACTGTTCTTCTCCAGCACTGACGCTATTTACAGAGAAGGTCAGGCGGCAAATTCGCTCGGCCCGCGGTATATTTGTAGTCTGCCTCTTTGCTGTTCCTCGTGGTGCTGAGCCTATGACGCCGCTGACATATGTCTCGCTTGGGCGCGTGGCGCAATTGTCTGGTGCCTGGGCTGTAGAGCGCGGCACGATCAAGGTGATCGCGGCATCTCGGGCAATGAAATAAAAGCACTGGATTCACATAGCCTCACGTAGCAACAACAAACGGGCACGTCGCGCGTTCCAAGCCCGACACCGACGGGGCCAGTACCATTGGCCAATCATATGTTTGTGGGTGCGTCGAGATTTGTCTTGTTCCTTCAGGCATAGCTGGACACTCCGGCTGAACGCACGCAGGCACGCGCTGGGATGGTATAAAGCCAAGCACCTTAGACTTGCGTCGACGATAATGCGCAGTACTTGCACGTAACAAATCAAATGCCCAGGTAAGTCAAGACAAAGTGCACACCTCTTAGACGGTGCGCCACTTTTCGTAACCTGGATGTCTATTCCCTCTATGGCACGAAGGTGAGCATGCATATTTCCGTACACGGCGCTGGTGTGCACGTTCCATCTGTCTCTTCCGACGGCTTTCGCACAATCGCGCCGTAATGCCAAGCGGCCCAAGCTCCACCGAGTCTCGAACGGGGCCGGACGAGCCTTGTTATAGCTAGGAGATGTGCCGAGATGTTCATTAATCTTGGGCTACGGTGCAGGGCCCCGCACGATCAGGATGGCGTCCGTGATCGAGGAGCATTTTGACTGGAAGCCTGTCAAAGGAGTCCCGATGGTGGTCCATGACGCGACGGCGACGGCGACGAAGGAGCACGTCAACAGTGGGGCGTCACATTCCCTAGTACGTCTTCGCACTTCCATCCTCTGAAACTGGCCTTGACTCCGGCGGCATCCTGGACGTCGGATATAACTCTATCTACGCCGCAGGGCATGGAATATCCGTGCCCTGCTGCGATCTGCCAGCAGGTCTACTCTACACCGCCCGCTTGTGAGCACAAGATGCGGTCTTGGGTTTGGAATGGTGCTTCATGATCGTGAGTACGGCGTGAAATGAGAACCACGTTTGTGCTAAATTTAATGAAAGGTATGGAAGTCCGTCGGCATGGAGCAGCTTGAGGCCTTCGGCGTGGACTTTGTGGTAGAAATGACAGCCGTCTTCCCTGTAACGGGGACGGTGCTTTGACAGGAGCGGGAGAGAGTCGACTGCACAGTCTTGGCACACCTAACCGACGTCAGAATGTACGATTGCAGCCTCAACCCGATGGGGTTGTCATATGAACATGAACGTTTGAGCACCGTGACCAAGGAAGGGATCCGTGTGAATAACCATAAAAATAGGAGACGGGCCGCACTGGTCGTTCATAAGGACAATGCCTTGTACACGTCTTTTTCCATGAACTGTCCGACTGCACTGGCTGTCCATGCAGTTTGAAACCCTGGAAAAGCGTCGAGACCATTCCTAGTTACCGGATTGGGCATGAGAAACGTGGCGGTGGGCGACCCGCTGACGTAAGGCGGCGAGGAGGGGAAGTTGGCAGCCGCCAGCACACCGACCTCAAGCTCTTTGTCCGTCTGCCCCCTTCGTCGTTCCATCCGCGCACACACATCCCTCGCGGTCAGTTTCCACCACAGCGTCCCCAACACAGATGTACGTCTTATCTTGCGTGCTGATAGGGCAATTGCTCACTCCGAAGCAGAGCGTGCACATCTCGGCGCCATGTCCACGGCCGAACAACAAGCCAAGGCTCCGCAGGATATCCGCAATGTCGTCTCTTTCCTGCGCAGCAGCAAAGCCGGGCTCAAGAACCGCACCGGCGTGCTGAACGGGAAGCGCATCGACTACTACAAGGGTGAGCCCCGCCGCCGTCGCCATGCCACGCGCCCGCTGATCGTTCCGCCCCGCCGTCCGCTGACGTGTTATCTACGCGACGCGCAGGCAAATCCGCCGTGAAAGCGCTCCTCTCGCCGTCGTACGCGAAGCTCAAGAACGTGCCGAAGGTGACGTCCGAGGCGGAGGCCGTCGCGCTGCTGCACAGCATGATCCCGTTCGCCTTCTTCCTGCGCGTCGACCGCGGCGCGCCCGTCGGCAGCGCGTCCTCGCCGAAGCACGTGCAGATCAACCAGATGCAGCTGTTCAAGCCCGACGAGTACTACGCGTGGTTCTACGAGGGCTCGCAGTGGACGACGTACGTCGGCGGCATCACCATGGTCGCGGTCATGCTCGCCGGCGTCATGTTCCCGCTGTGGCCGCCGATGCTCCGGCTCGGCGTGTGGTATATCAGCATTGGCGTGCTGGGTCTCATCGGGCTGTTGTTCGTGATTGCGATCGTGCGCCTTATATTCTACATCATCACTGTCATCGTCGCGAGCCCTGGAATCTGGATATTCCCGCGATTGTTCGCGGACGTCGGCTTCGTACGTGCTTTCTGCTACCGCCGCGATGCATTGCTCATAAGCGTGTTCGCCTTTCAAGGTCGACTCATTTATTCCTTTGTGGGAGTGGGATCTTCCAAAGAAGAGGGCGAAGAAGTCGGGCAAGGGGAAGTCGGGCAAGGAAAAGGCGGCTGGGTCGGCCGAGAACGTCAACAGCGGAGCTTACATCGAGGAGGTGGACTCGGGAAGCTCGCGTCCTGGAAGCCGCCAAGCGACTGTGGAAGAAGTGGCGGAGGACGAGTCATGATGAGGTGGTCTGGTTTATCGCGTCTTCTTCCTCTACCACGTCATTATTGTGAATAGGACCCTTGCACACGTATTCCCTTTGTAGCTTGCGCATCTATGGACTGTCTGTCACAATCTGCTATTTAATCCAGGTGTTCATGTAGATGGCTTCGTAAGGTCAGTTGAGGGCGGGGACGGAGATTCCCTGTCTAGTCGGCGCAGCGCTTGCTTCGCTTCCGAAATGCCCTCCGGCAGGTCAAGTTCCTTAGATCGCTTCAAGCTTGCTTGATAGAACGCGCGTGCCGTGTCTCGATCATTATGCATCTGGACATGGAGCCATGAACGTCATTAGAGTAACAAACATGATTGGGACGTACCTCTCGAAGGGACCCGATATTGAACAAAGTCACGGCAAATGTATGCGCACATGTTTGCAAATCTTCGGAAGGTATGCTCCTTTTGTTTTTAGCAGCGTCGCCGAGGACCTCCAGTGCCCTTCGAGCGAAGTCCTCAGCGGTAGCTAGTGTTTCTGAGGTCCGCGCGCCACGCATGAGGACGCCAGCCACATTGTTCAGCACCGTAGCGGCTAGAGAAGTCTCAGAGCATGCATTCACCAGTATAAAATACGCGACCGACCTCGGCAAAGATCTTCCGGTGGGAAGGAATCCCCTGTCCGCTTGTTGTGCAAAAGCGCGAGAACATGATTGTACAAAATCACGGCATACCTGCATGACGCATGCGTTAGTTTCATTGCTCAGCAGGAAGAGCCTGCAGCGCGACGCACTCGGTGTTTCCCGTCTTCGCATGGAACTCAGCGAGCGCCTCCATAGGCGCACCGACGTCCGTCTTCGAGACCCACGCCGGCAGATCCAGCTCCGCCAGCACCACACGCGCCTCCTCGCCCCCCTCCGTCTCCCGCTGCGCGCCCTGCGCGATGCGCAAGACCTCCTCCACTGCCCAGCTGAGCCACCGCTCCTCCTCCGCCTCGCCCCGCCCACACTCCCCCGCCATCGCACCGAGCCTGTGCGCAAGCGCAACGGCGCGCAGGCGCTCCTCGCCGCCGAGCGCGTCCCAGTGCGCGCGCAGCTGCTCCAGCGCGCCCGCGTACGTCTCGTACGCGTCCTGCGGGCGCCCTGCCTTCTCGAGGACCTCGCCGAGCGTCGCGGCGATGCCGGAGAGCTTGAGATGCGGGAGGGGCGCGAAGGCGGCGGGGGGCAGGGACAGCGCGGTGTCGTATGCGCTAAGCGGGCCGCGTGAGCGTCGGGACGTGCGTTAGTGAGGGGGGTGGGCGTACCGGCGCAGGTAGCGCTCGCTCAGCGCGTAGTCTTGTTGGTGCTTTGCTTTGATGCCTGCGCGGAGGTCGCTGCGGACCTCCGGAGGCCACATTGTGAATGTGTTGTAGAATTCGTACCTGTGTGCATGGTCGTGGTGGACTCGGTCTTGAGCAGAGAGGGACGTACAGGCCATAGGCGGTTATCCCTATTCCGACAGATAGCAATGCAGTGAACAGCGTTGACACTCGGAAGCTCGAGCCCTGCAGCTTCGAGGCTAGCGACAGCGATCTGGACGCGCCCGGCATCGGTCGCAGGTTCCCCAGGGCATTTTGTTTTGCGGGCAGACGCAGAGCGCGAGGCGCATTTAGAGGCGCCGTCGGTCTCTTTGGTATCACTGGCCGCAATGGCATGATGAAGTCGATGGGAGAGCGTCGGACGCGAGGTGGTGGTGTGGAGAAGCGCCGAGTGCTGTTGCACCCGCGTCGAGCCGAATACACGGCGCGTCGTTGGCGCGTCAAACACAGCGATCGCGAGGCTGCCCGAGGCACCAACTCAGTCTGAGGACACTGGGTGCCTGCGTGTCCTGCATCTGGAGGCCAACCACGACGATCACAAGGCACCAACTCGTCAGTGACTCCGCCGTCCGCGGGACACCAACAGAACCGCCCGGCCGATACAACCACGTCGGATACTCCGAAGACGAATGAAATACACACAACATGTAAACATGTATTCTATCGATATGATATACAACCAGACTACCCAGGTTCATACTGCTCTCGCTTTGACAGGGTCCGACTCCGAATCGAACGCAGCCCCGTCGCGGGAGCCCCGCTCGACGTCGTGTTCGTACCGCTCGTACGACAGCTCCCGCTGGTTTTTCGTCTCGACGGTACCACGCGGATCGTCCCGCTCCGTGAGCTGCGCTATGTGCACCTCCAGCGGCCGCATGGGATAGTCATTAGTATGTAATCCCGTAGTCGTCACTTCGCCCGCCAGCGTCGCCTTGACGTGCTCCGACGTGCTCTTCGCCAGGCTGATGCGCACGATGACCATGTAGAACGAGATGGCGATGATCGGCATCGCCTGCGGGAGTGCTAGTGCGTCAGTCTCCACGGCAATTGGATCAGCCGCAGCTGCAGGACGCACCATGTCCAGAAAGACGTAGTTCAGCGTGTTCTGGATCGCCCAGCATACGAGGATGATGAGATGTACGACGGCGTAGGTCAGACCCGAGTCGATAATGATCATGAGCACGGGGACGTGTGCGCTCAGCCGGTACTGCTTGACTTGGTTGTTGACGGACCAGATGCGGAACGCGAGTACCGCTGGAGAATGCCAGGGTTTTAGTCTCCAGGCTCCACCGGCCGGTAGACCAGGGATTGCGCACCGGTGCATAGGAAATTCGTGCTTAGTGTCATGGCGTAGAAGACAGTAATCCACGTCTGGATGTGGCCGTATGACGCGGAGTCGGTTATCGAGAAGGTGACGATATAGTACATGGCTGCGATACCCGCCGCTAAGGAGAAGAAATCAACACAATGAACAGACGCCCTGCACTAAGCGACCTACCTGACGTCCCGGTGATCATGACACCGGGAAAAAGCAGAATCCACCACCTCTGCCACACCATGTAGCAGCGATAAATCTACGAATAAACTATCTGAATGAATTCCAGGAAGGGAGACGAGGTGGAGCGTACAACGACAGCATCTCCAAATGTTGCTGTGATAAGGTAGACGATGTTCTTGACAACGAATGTGTATTGTCGGAGGTCCGCGAAGAAGCCCTCGGTGCCAAGGGGGACGTCCTCGCGGTGAATCACAAAGCCCTGTACTACACGTATGGTATCGATGACCATGTGCTAGTCAACCAATCCTCAGCCCTGAACGTCGACCGCAACCATCGTTAAACGATCCAACTCACCAGCGTGGTAAACATGAAAAATGTACAAGAGCAAAAGAACATGACGCGGTTGACGTGCGCCGTCGCACGGCGTGCATAAAGGATCCATAGCGTCAAGCCAAACATAAACACAGAGAACCCTAAGCGCAAATGACCGCGATCAGCGTCTTTCTTATGAGGCCGAAGCGACTACTGACCATAGAATATAGCCTCGAGGCAGGTGGATATGAGGGCAGCCCGCGAGAGCGACGGTCCGCCGCCCATCGTTCGCTAGTCCCACCACCCGTAAAGAGCGCCACAAGCGAATGAAACCAAGCCCCGCGAGAACCCTGTGGTTAAACAAGAATAGGAAAGTAATGCGTATAGGGACGAGGCGGATCTGAAGGGGGCACACACTCCAGCATCTGCTGGCCATGATATACGGACGACACGATCACTATGCCGGCAAGAAGTTCTATCGCGACGAACTTCGTTCCCCTTTGAGATATGGTACGGCAACGCAAAAACAAGCGACACTGTGTTGCTCCACTGCGCCAGCGATCCGTGTGCTGATGGAAGGCAGACCAACCGAGTTGGATTCTGCCAATTCCAGATGTCGAAGATGCCAGGGCACGTCGCCATCTGGGAAGTTAGATGCGCGGTCCACACACCAAGCAGAAACACTCACTCGCAAATGAGCACCCACCGCCGGCCACCAATCACAGCGGGTGTGGGGGTCCTTGATGCAGTACGTATCCCCATGTGGACTGATAGATCGCACACGATCTCTCATTTGCTTGTTTCACGAACGGGTTCGCGATAATCATGTGATGAGGGGAATGCCATCGATGCCCAAATTTCCGCGGTCCTGGGATCAACATACCACAAAAGAGCCGCCGTCGGGCGCCACCAGACATCGAGCACAGAGAGGACAGGCGCCGCGCCGGAAGAAGGTCCTCGTCAACAAAGGGGATTGCGTAAACTGCGCCAGCAGGCGCCAGGAGATTTCAATTGCAGCCGACGCCGGATTTCGAGTCGATGCAGTCGCGCGAGAGGGTCGTGTCGAATATAAGCTGGTTTGTTGAGTCAGAAGCTACACCGACTCGAGGCAAGCTATTGCCAGAGGGTCCATAATTAATGACTCTCGACATGCGAGCTTCTGCAATAAAAAATTCATTTTGGAGGATTTGCCACGAGTACCCGACGCGTATCATATGAGCTGTGCCGGACCTGAAGTTGTGTCGTAAAAGATCGAAATGTGTTCCGCCCCAGACGATCTCGTTTCGAAGGAGATTTGCTGTAACATGAACACCGCGAGGTACGTACCGACGTTGATCCAGGGAGGTGGCGGTCCAAAGCCCAAGCGATGGCATTTGTTTCGAGCCCCGCGAGGCTGACACGGTGAGAGAAATACAAAGGCGTTGGCTGAGGATATCATACCTTCCCGTCCAAAACTAAAGCACACGACCACACGCAGCAGCTGCAACTGTATGCTTTCGACACATAGAGCCGTACGAACTTGAGATCAATCATAAGTGTTCCATCGACCTGGCGGCGGCCGCTCGACCCCGAGAAACATGGATGAAATAAATTCATTTATTGCACTTATATCCCATCATTCTTGTTCCGCAGCCCCGAGAGGTGCGGCCCATCGCCGCGGGGTGTAAAAGATCTTACAAGATCCTTGGTGCCCAGGATAATTCGGACACGTAGCAGGGCCTGCAAAAGAAAGCGTTGAACGCAGAGCAGTGCCATTGGCCCTTAGACGTACCTAGCACGAGATACTGGATAGCGTACGACAGCGCTGTCCAGCTACGCCACATGCTGGCAGCTCACCGAAAGCCCCCGGATGATGTCGAACTTTGATGTGTCCGGCTTCAAACCTTCGTCGAGAACTTCGACACATTATGGGCTTGATATATTTGCTGACGCGACGTCCATATAGCCCGCCTTCGACCATATTGTGCAATTCAGCACGCGCTGTCAACGGCCATCAGAGCGTGATGCAGGTTGCGGGAAATGTAGACACACGGAAGTCCTACCGCGGCGGGATAATTATCCTGCATATAGACAGGACGAGAGTTGTTGTCAGCGTGCAGATTTGTACGCGCTTGATGGAAGCAGCGAGGATCGTGGGTGTTCACTGATCAGTTGATACGCTGCTCTGATGCACGGACACCTGTTGGTGGGTGGACGGGTCAGGGTGGCGCGCCATTGTATAGGGACTGATAAGATGGACTGTCCTTCCGAACAGTGAGCGATAGATAGTCGAGGGAAGCCCGTGCCCGGGGCTCGTGCGCGGTAGTTTCATGACAGGTCTTGCCCGCAGTAGAGTCGTTCTATGTCGCGCGGAGAGTATCTTCACAAAGCTAGCATTCGAAAGCCTGGAAATGGGTTAATTATGGAGCTGGAGACGGCCTGGGAGCTGTGATGAAAGGAAACTTCAAACAAAGCAGCTAATCGGTGCGCACCGGATGCAGTCGTCTTGCTTCGACGCCGTGAGTGCTAAAGCATCTGCGAAAGGATACATGTAGGACACGAGAGAAGCGACGCACGATGTTCTGATCTACATTGCGGCTTCACAAGACTTTAATGATATACTCACCTGCATATACAGTATCAGTGGAGCTGATGGTGAGATCCCAAGGAAAGCTGTGGACATATGCATTAGAAGACCGAGTACGATACCACCACGCATCCCACGATCCCTCCTACGCATCCTCATAGAACTGATCCTTGATCATCCACGGCCCGTCGTACCACATCCGCTTCTCAAATACCAAGAACTCCTTCACGGGCTTGGGCACAGGCTGGCCCTTGTCCTTGACGAGTGCGCCATTGCGCCCATATACATGCAACGTCTGCCGACGCCGGTCAGCAGTTTCCCCAAACCAAGTGAGCACGATCATACCTGCGTTGACTCAAACCGCACAAGCGCATGCACGAGCAGGCGCGAACCCGTCTTTGGCTCTTGCAGCCCATAATGTCCCTGTATCGCGCGTATGCTCTCGACGCGCACGGGTGCGCTAAGTTCGTGGAGCTTCCACTTGTATGTCGTCGGGTATGGCCCGGGCGTGTGCGGATGGTACGCGCGCAGGCGCGCCTGCGCGGACGTCTGGTACGCATCTGTGGTGAGCGCCTTCAGCGCTTTCTTGTCGCCGCTGCATGGCACATTGGAATAGCTCAGAAAGGATGAACGAAGGCAGCGACGTACGCGGCGATGGCGGTGTTGACCTTTTTGTACGTGTCGAGGAACTCGGCGCGCCACGGCGCGATCCACGCGTCGTCTTTCGTCGAGCGCGTGCCGAAGATAGGCAGCGAAAGAGGACGCTCGATGTGTATGCCGGGGAACATCCCATCTTTGGCGAGGGCGTGCATGCTGCACCGCACAGCGGCGCGTCAGCACGGGTGCACGTCACGGAGACCACGAGAGGTTCGCACCTTTGCACATTGAGAAGGCTATTTCGTGCATTTGCCCATGCGAGAGCGGCCGCATCTTTCACGGAACGTGGCTTGGATTTAGTGGAGAGCGGGTTTTGCGACAGGTGCAGGTCTTTTCTTTCCCGGCGGGTCAGAGGTGCACGCTTGAGTCAGGGAGGAGTGAAACGCACCAAGCACTTCGACGGGGGCGGCCCATATGTCCTCCTGGAGCATGTGCTCCTGGCTGATCATGCGCTGCAGCAACTGGATGCCCTCCTCCTGCGTCTGGTTCTCCGCGGACTTGCGCTGGGTCTTCGTGTAGGATGCCATGCCGCGCGTCTGCGCAGGGACGTGTCCATGTCCATGAGGGCGTATAGAATGAGGTCTGTCCGCGGAGGGGGAAAGCGACCAGATGAGGGAGGAGAGAGTCGTTGAGCGGTGTGTGGTGGGGGTTGCGCGGGTACGGAGGTGGCGGAGGACGTGGTGGGATGCTTTAGTCGCCTGGGTTGCCATGCTTTTCTAATCCTTTTGAAACCAAAAACCAAGCAGCACACTCGTTAACAACAACACCGACGGCGGCGACGAAGAAAGGAAAGACGACGACGACGACGGCGGCGGCGGCGGGACTTCTGTCACCTGAACACTGGCAAGACCTCCGCGAGCGCCCGTCCCGATTGCTGACATAAAACGGCAAATTGCTCTCACGGTATTCGCTGGCCGGCCGGTGCCGACGCGCCTCATAAATCGTTGCGTGTCCCTCATCAGCAAAATGGGTTTGAGATGGGAAAGCCTTAGAAGGCTTTAGAGAGGTGCCAGTTGTCGACGCTCGGTGAGCATTCCGGAATTCGTCACCCAGGCTTAGAGCACAACAGTTTCGTCTGCCAAGGCTCGGAATGTACGACAAGGCAGGTCACCTTTCTCAAACTTTGCAAGTACGGCTGATCTTGCCAATCACGATAGTCCCTTAGAACGAACCTACGTCGTTTGGCAGCCTTCACCGCTCTTGATTCGTAGCCCAAGTCTCCGTCGCACTGGCCATACTCGGCATTGTATTATATTGCATTAGATAGTGCTCCTCTATTGATAGCTATTATACCGGTTTATTTCGGACCCAATAATGAAAACATTGACCATCATTCTGTGAGGCTCTATCGCAATGCAAGGACTATATTTCGTACTTATACAACATAAATGTATACTATAGCTATAATACAAGATACTCTGGTCAGGCGGAAAACGTCGTCGGCCCATCCTGGCGAGCGCGCTTCGTAGCGCGCAGCTCCTGAAAACTGTTGCGATCGAACTAGCCACTGAAGCATCTTTACGGAGCAAAATCCAAGGGGATCGGGTCCAGAGTTAGGTACAGTGAGCCCAGAAGGTCAGGCCAGACACCTCGAGCTCGCCATTGTCAGAGCCAGCCTTGTTGACACAGCAGATCATGCTCGACAGGAATCCAGAACTTCGAACACGGCCTGCCCAGACTAGCAGCATCCTTGAGGAACTATTCCACATCTTGTGCATTGAGGGGGTCTCAATCCGACCAGGTGAACGTGTCGGGCAGCAGTGGCTGCCACGGACACCGGGAGCGAGAGAACATCCGAGATAGTGCGGAGAGGAGGAGAGGTAGAGTTGACACGACAGACGGCTCCATTTTTATATTGTTTGGCCTACGAAAATTTCTTATATTTGTCAGGGTTCTCGGCCAAGATAGATACTCACATGCTGTTCCCCATCGACCACGGTCGCGGACTCGTGGCATTTAATCCCAGTGAGTATGAGTGATTGAGCTCCGGCCGGGCGCTCGTCATTTCTCCATTTCATGCCTAGGCGCGTATGCGGCGGGCATTGGCGGCGTGGGTCACAATTATGACAGTGTTGCACTTCCTGGGATGAAGCATTTATAAGTCAGTCTCGGCCCCGAAGCGAAGCGAACAACGGTGATGCAGTGATGAATACAGCCGCTAGGGACGATGCAGGAGCAGACGAAGCGAGGGAGATGAAAGTTATAGCGACAGCGATGAAGGTAGCGAAAGCGAACCCAAGAAGTGACAGAGGGAGTGGCTTGGGATCCGGGGAGGGTGAGGGCAACTGGGAGGGTAATGTGTATTCGATGTAGAGGAGGATGAGCATTGCAATGATGTACATACTTTGCAAAATTTAATTCAGCTTCATTGCCGCATCTCAAATGGTATATTTCGCGTGCTATTTTCCCTAAACTCGGTGCGCACCATGGACACGTGGAGTAACATGTGAATCTGCTAAGCCGTCAATGCAGATAATTAGACAACTTGGCAGCACGAGATAAAGACTCTATGACTTACCAGCCACCACCAATGCGTGATAAATCCTTGCGATGGAGATCCAAGGCCAATACAAGGTCGCGCAAGGTTGGCATGAGTATGGCAAGGGTCGACCGGGTTTCCGTGAGCTACGCTCCTCCCTGCTAATACTTTCTAAGCCCTTCTGAAGTCGCACAAGCTCGGTCACGCGTGACATTCCTCACCAGGAAATACCGCTTCAGCACGCTTTTGCTGATGCTCCCGCTCTGACTTTTCCAGAGTTTTCGTCCCATTTATAACCCCATCCTTTCTTGTCACCTACCACCACAACCATCCTACATATCATGGCTGTAAGTCCCCTCTTCCTACGAAGTTTTGCCCGCCCCAGCTGACCGCCGTCGTCCCACAGCGTTCATCCCGCTCCCGCCCGTCGGCATCGCGCTCTGCGCCCGCGTCCACTCAGTCCCGCGGCCACGCTACCGCCGCTTACCCCACGCACTCGCAGGCTCCCCCTGCGCCCGCCCCGCCCGCCCACGCGCCCTCCCAGGCGCAGGCGCAGACCTCCCAGGGCCCTGGCATGCTCGCGCAGATGGCCGCGACCGCTGGCTCCGTTGCCGTCGGCTCGACCATTGGCCACGGCATCTCGAGCATGCTCTTCGGTGGTGGCGGCTCCAGCGCGCCTCCCGTCGAGCAGCAGCAGGCGCCCCCGCAGCAGCAACAGATGACTCAGAACTCGGGGATGACCTGCGAGGTCCAGGCGAAGGAGTTCACGAAGTGCTTGGACAAGGCCGACTTACAGAGCTGCTCGTACTATCTGGAACAGTTGAAGGCTGTGAGTTACTTTTTATCTTATGCCATAAGGCGGGATGTGCTGACGGGTTTTTGTGCAGTGCCAGGCTGCGGCTGCCCCTTACTAATTCTGCCAGGGAGGCTTATATTTAGATGTTGGTGCTGGGACGATGTTGTTCGACGTACTCTGATGTTGCTCTTTACGATCGAGTAATGTTATTGGTCCAGTTCACCAAATTTCTGGGTGTCAATCGCTGAGTTGTCGCTCAACAATCGGTATGTCCGATCGGTTGTCGTGGATGCTACATCACATCGACACCAACCAAGAATAGTATAATCTCTGCATCTCAGTCCTCGCCCTGCTCGAGCTCCTTTTCTACCGCTTCCGCCATCTCCCCCAGCGTCCCAAATTTCCATACCCACCGTGCACCCTGCACTTGTTGTCCAATAACCTGCCCCGGCCGCTCAATCCACACGCTCGCCACGCCCATCTCATTCGCAGGCACATCGTCATGCCGCAACGACGCCGCTACAACCAGCACCTCATCCTTCCCCCACCCCCACATACTCTCAATATCGCTCAGCGCGCGCTGCAGCATGACGGGCGACGGCTTATAAGCGCCAGTGTCCTGCGCGGTGATAACGTGCGCGAAAGGCGACCGCGCGCCCGGGGACGCGAGCGCCGCCTCGGTGGCCGCGAAGGACGCGCGGTCCACGTTGGAGAGCACGACGAGCTTGTAATGCGCCGCGAGCGTCTGCAGCGCACGCACGGTGTCGGGGAACGGGCGCCAGTCCTTGATACTCTGCCCGAAGCGCACGTGCGCGTCCTCGTCCTCGTCCGTCCGGTCGCCGCGTGCGAGCGCGCGGTGCACTTCCGCGAGCAGTGCGCTATACAGCAGTTCGGGGCGCGCGGCCTGTAGATCCGCCTCGACGGCGCTGAAGGCCGCGAGCATGTCGGTGTCGGACCAGCCCCGGGCTGTTGCGAGGGGGCGCAGGCCGGCGAGGATGCCGGATTCCCAGTCGACGAGCGTGCCGTAGACGTCGAATACGAGAGCTTTGAAGTGCGTGAGGTGCAGATCGGGGGCGGGGGCGCTGGTGTTGGTGGCCATCGATCTGTATGAATGGCTTGGGGGAGAGATGTTGGACTGTGAAGAAGTTAAGATTTGTTATAGACGTGACTCGTTCACACACTGCATGGGGATAAGTAGAACAGTGGCATGTCGCGTCAATTCCGCTGGGTTCTGGTTCTGTCCTCCATTCAAATGGGGATATGTTATATCCCTCAAAGCTTGACCTTATCCTTCCATATAGTACTGTTCTTTGAGCGTGGATGCTGTATGAAAGCTGCTGGAGCAAACGCGCTTGAGCTGCCAATGACGTCCACTATCCAACACACGTGATGCCGGTTCTACCGCGTCTTGTACCTCAGCCTGAGGCCTGAGGACCTGTCATGTCCACATCTGAGCTGCCTGCTTTTTCACCTCTCACGACGAGGAGCATGCCGGTGCGTTGCACGCGGTAGATATACTCACTCTGGCCTCTAGTTGCCAGGCTACTACTAACGACACAATCAATTACCCTACAAGACCTAATACAGTCCGACCTGCATATCGATAACCTCGCTAACCGTACGTTACTACTGAAACCGATACCATGAAATTCGCTCGGTCCGTGTCGTCACATTCACAACTGCTTTACTTGACAGTATGCTTACCCTATGCATGTAGATACCTTGATGAGGCCCAAGTGCGTTCTGTCACCTTTTTGCGTCACCGCACACCCCGCTCATTCACACCCAGGCGCCCGAATGGAAGCGCGCATACATGTACGCGCTCCCCTCTTTTCTCGTTCCACCATGATATCTTACGGCATGAATACCCAGTGACTACCGCGGCCTGAAAAAGCGCATTTCGGCCGTGCGCCGCTCGATGGAGGGCGAGGCGCGCGATACGCGGGACTCGTCGAACGACGAGCCAGACGGGGACCTGTCGCCAGGGATGAGCACGGCGAGTCTGCACCAGATGGACCCGGTCCAGCCGCTCTCGAATGAGACGCTCGAGGATGCGCAAAGGGAAGTGGACCTTGCAGAGGCTCATGGGGACCTGGGGATGACGTCCTTGAGACCGCGAGGGGATAGTGCTGTGCGTTTTTCTGTCAACAATAGCGCAGAGGGATGTTGATATTATGCGTGCTCAATCTTAGTTTAAATCCACGGCCAAGGGTGACGGTAGGCACAGCAAGGAAAGTGGCATTAATATTGACCGCAATACCAATACCATTCCCGATGCTACGGCACCCCTTCCTTCGTCCTCCTCCATGCCCAAGCCCGACACCACCGCCCAAGCAACCGGAACACCCAGTCCCCACCGCCTCAGCAACATCCGCCGCCGCGTCTCTACCATCCGCACGCGCAAAGGATCGGCGTCATTTTCCTCCGGGTCCGGCCCGCTCACGCTCAACGCCGTCCTCTCCCCCATGTCGCCCGTCCAACTCGCCTTCTTCGACAAGCTCGACCGCGAGCTCGCCAAGATCGAGGCTTTCTACCTCGCGCGCGAGCAGGACGCCCGCGCCCGCGCCGCCCAGCTGCAGCTGCAGCTCGCCGAGCTGCGCGACCACCGCCGCGCGTTCTACGTGCGTCCCCTCTCTATTCCCCCCTCGTGGTGATTGTGACCGTTGGTGTGGTGGGACGGTAGAAGGCGCACCCGGAGGCGCCGCGCACGTGGGCGCACCCGCTCAGCTTTCTCTCGTCGCACAAGTCGCATCGCACCGCCCGCACCGCGTCGCGCGTTCGCCGCGTGCTTCATCGTGCGCACACGGCTCCCATCTCTATGCACCGCACTCCCTCGTCGTCGCCGGACAAGGAGAAGAAGGAGAAGGAGAAGAGTGCTGAGGAGACGCTCGGCGCCAGTCCGGAGGTCGATCTGGGAAAGACGCGTACGCGCACGCTCGATCCGGAGGAGTATCAGGAGGCACGCAAGCGGCTGAAGAAGGCGGTGTTGGAGTTTTATCGGTATGTGTCTTTGCGCTGGATAGGCGCTTGAGGACTGACGGCTGGTGGGCAGGTATCTAGAAGTGCTGAATAATTATCGGGTAAGTCTGGTGGTTTATACAGGGACGTGGCTTATGGACTGAGTATACGCATCCGTTTAAGATCCTGAATCTTACGGGATTCCGCAAGGCCCTGAAGAAATTTGAGAAGTGCACTGATGTGCGTTCGTCTCCTGCTGTCATCTCGCCGACTGCTCATTTCGTCCTCGGAAAGATTCCAGTCCAGGAAGTCTATATGAACGAAAAGGTCGAGCCTTGCGCGTTTGCATCCGGCGACGTCATCCAGAACCTCGTCAAAGAGATGGAAGAGCAGTTCGCCGCGCGCTTCAGTGCGTCTGTTCCCCTCGCTCGTGACCGCACTCGACTCATGTTCACGTAGCGCATGGCGACAGGAAACGCGCGCTCGTCCGTCTGCGCGCGGGATCGGAGCACAAGACGCACCACTTCAGCACATTCCGCACCGGCCTCGCGCTCGGCCTTGCAGTTCCCGCCCTCGTCGACGGCATCGTGCGCAGTATGTCTCCCCTCCCAGACTCCTGCTCCCTCTTCATATAGCTGAGCGATTGCTGTCGCGCAGGTTTCCATGCGGACACGCGCGCAGCGATTAGTGGATGGGACAGCTTGTTGTTCATCTACTCGATCTTACTCGTGCCCTCGGTGTTTGCATTCCTGGTCGGAATAAATTTGCTCGTCTGGAATCACGCGCGGATAAATTACGTGTTTATCTTCGGTGTGTGCGCCTCCGTGCTCTGCGATGGAGATGCCTAACGCGGCTTGGCTTCGTAGAATTGGACATCCGGACGCGGCTGGATCATCGGGAATATTTCGAGGTGCGTGGCATGCGCATAACCAATATTTTCGACCGCCTCGATGATCCGCGCGACAGCTCCCTGCGATCGTGCTTGCGGCGCTCTGCTATGCCTTCTGGCTCTCATTTGCGCGCATTGGCGAAGGTAGCATCGCGCCGACGACGTGGCCGCTCGTATGGCTGCTTTTTGTGTTTGGAGTCATGATCAACCCGATTCCCATATACTTCCGGGACAGCAGGTGGTGGTTGATACGCAACACGGCGCGGCTGCTGACGAGCGGCGCGCACCGCGTCGAGGTGCGTCTTTCTCACTATACCCCCCTTCCCCGCTCAACGACCGGTTCTATAGTTCGCAGACTTCTGGATGGGGTGCGTTGGCGTCTCCCTCCCCAGCTGCTGATCGACTGATGCCGACCCGCCCGCAGCGACCAGTTCTGCTCGCTCCTCTTCTCGCTCAGCAACCTCTACTTCGTCGCATGTGCCTACAACGTCGGCTTCCGCCCAGACCCGTTCCCGCGCTGCTCCGCCCCGACCCACTGGGAGGTGCAGTTCGTGCTTGCGGCTCTGCCGCTCCTAGCGCGTTTCACGCAGAGCGTGCGTCGTTGGGTAGATTCGCGGCTCGTGACGCATTTGATCAATGTAGGTCTCATGTACCCGCCCTCCCTCTTGGCTGAATTTGACGGGCGAATAGGCGGGAAAGTATGGCTCGGGCGTCGTATATTATCTTTGTTACTATCTCTGGCGACATAATGGTGGGCATCATTTTGTCCGTCATATTTGGCGTACTGACCAACTCCGACGTTTCCAGGGGCGAAGGACGGCGGGGCGACGTTCGCTGTCTTTTGTCTCTTCGGTACTATCTATGCTACTTATGCTTCATCTTGGGTACAGCGCCTCTCCATTTTTACGCGTCTCCGCTCGCTGATGTCGGACCTGGACTATAGGACTTCCTTATGGACTGGTCCCTCCTCCGACCGCACGCGAAACACCGTCTGCTCCGTGACGAGCTCGTATATTCCAGTCACATCCCGGTACGCGACCCTCATCCATCTAGCTTCTGTACGCCCTAATCCTTCTTATCCAGTTTTATTACTTCGCCATCGTGAGCCCACCGCACATCCTTCTCACGTCGAGCAAAGCTAATTAGCTTATAGATAAGCAACGTCTGCATCCGCTTCATCTGGGTCATCTACATCCCAACCCGGGGCCCGTCCGTCGCCCTACGCACCTGGATCGCAGCCATGCTCGAGATTCTGCGGCGCTGGCAGTGGAACTTCTGTTCGTGCTCTTACTTTACTTTCCTGCTTCCGGCGGCTATGGACTGACTTTTGCTGCGCGCAGACCGGCTGGAGAACGAGCACCTCGGCAACATGGATCAGTACCGCATTACGCGCGAGGTGCCGCTGCCGTACTCGTTCGACGAGATCGAGCCCGAGTCGGATGGAGAGGAAGATGGTGATGGCGAGGTTGAGGATGCGGATGGGAATGGGAAGCTGAAGATTTGATGGTGATAGCCTGGGGGATTTTGATCACGCCTGGGACGCCCTAGTTGTTTGTGGCGGGCAAATGTGGACAGTCTGCTATATTACCTTTCGTCGTAGCCCGCGAGATTGTCGCGGGACGGTTTGGGGTATATATGCACTTTATCAATGCTGACTCTTGACTGACCATGATCGCGCACACAAGATCAGTGGTATTATAATAGACCTAGTTCATATGAAAGGGCGTATAAAATACCTTCATCAAGTTCAAATCAAGTTCATAAACACAGGAAATCAATGCGAGCAGATGAAAAGCATATTGATACAAGTATACGGTGATGCAGATACAAATGCAGGATACAAGAAGCAATACAAAGTTTGGCGCGGGGATACAAGGAATACGACAGGCAGCACCACATGTAGTCGTACAGCAGGGGGATAAGGGGTGCCAGGTGGTAGATGGTCTGTCAGAAGTATGAGAGATCAATGACCAGGGGCATAGAATATGAAGGGGTGCACATACAATGATGTAAAAGTCGTCCAGCTCTTCATGGCCTTTTAAATCTGGGTGAGAACGTTGTATGGTCGAACGTCGGGTGTCATCTGTAGGCAGTCAGGTAAGTGATAGTGTCCAGAAGTATACAATAAGCAAATGTAATGGTTACCACCGGCGACCTTTCCCTACGCTACCAAGCAGACCATCAATACGCCTGAGGAGCAAGAGGAGCAAACGCACCGGAATCAATGCCCGCGAAGAAGTGTGCGTGATGTCGGGGTGAAGCAATATGTGGGTGATAGGCCGGCGTCTGCGAAAGATCGGGAGGCCGAACGGGAAGGCTGAGCGAAGGACGCCGGCGATGTTGCGCTAGCGGTGGTGACACGTCCGGAGACAACGGCGGCGAGTCTTCATGTTAGATAAAGTGGACTGCTGAGGACCGCCGATGCCGAGAAGCGATGGGACGTGCCTAGCAGCGGCGGCGTGAGGTCAGCCACGACGCCGAAAGGTAGACCGGGCCACGTACCGGTGGAGAGCTCCCCGACAGCCACCACCGCCGCCACGACCACGACCACCCACCACCGCCGTCGTCGCCGCTGCCCCGCCGCCGTCACCCACGACCCCAGAGTACAGTACTTGTAACTAAGGCCCAGTTAGAGCCTGAAGGTGCGGTTTATACCCAAACGCCGGGTGATAAGACGCGTTCAGCAGGAACCGCATGGTGCCTACTCAGTCTGCATCGGCCTCATAGAGGTACTGACTGAAAGACATACAGGCGCGATGCAGACCTCTTCGGCGGGCGGTTCCTCTGTTGAGGTAGTGCGAATGAGCCGGTAACTCCACCCCAACCCGGGGGGCTGAGGGGAGGCCAACTGAGGAGACTGGGAGAAAGCGGGGGGTATTTATGCATTTTGGAAGCGGCTGTGCTGACGGGGGGATAAGGTTCAAAATCTGGCTGGAATGCGTCAAACAGAGGCGCGTCGACGCGTCTGATTGGTCAGGTGTAGCTGGCTGGCAAGCACGTGAGGCCGAAGTGCGGGCCAAACACATCAAAACTCAGAATCCTCGCATCTCTGTCCAGGACCACATACCTGGGGAAAGGAGGGTGGGAGGGAAACAGGGAAAGCAATAGATTGAATGGTGGAAGGTGGACCTGAGATACGTGGTCTCATAATCTGGAAGTCGGCGGGACGACCACGAAGCTCACAGCTGAAGAAAGGGTATCGTATTAGCACCATGGTCTGCTACTTCATCGACGTAGCTATCTGATCTAGTTCTCTCTGAATCATAGAATTGGGACATGACTGTCTCAATTCGCTGCGAAGGACCCATAAGCACGTCGCCTCCATCACAGAAAGCACAGGCACTTACTCGAGCTTAGCTTTATCCCCCCGCTCCTTGCACTCCTTGCCAGCCATCCGCCACTCACCGCATTCGATATACAGATCTATCCGCTTGTGCGCATCGCATTTCGCGACGTAGGTGGAAGCTTCCTTCGGATGGCCCTTTTCGACGAGATGCCGCACGAATGCCTCGTACCCGATCGGACTTCGCTTCGAACGTGCGAAAGCATCGAGGCCCTCGAAGTCCCGCGTCTTGGTGAGCGCGTGCAACTTGATGTACCAGAAGCTGCCGCCGCTATGCATATCAGCGTTCTGAAGCAGAATAGAAAGCAGAGCGCACGCACCGCTTATCAGGCACTTTGAAATCTGACTTGAGTTTGTCTGCTCTCTTCGACATGCCGTTGAGCAGGCACGTCGTGATCGTTTCGTTCACGCTCTGCCCGAAGAATGGTATTTTGTCGTCCGTCTCTTTCTCCAGCTGCTGCTGGAATGCAAGCAGACGGCTGTACTCGTCCATCATCTATGCAGATACCTACATTCAGATCTCTGCACACCAGCGTGACGGGAAGGAATATACACACCTTTGCCTCGAACGCGCGGTCCTTGTCCTCTGAGAAGAACTTATGCGCCGCCTTGACCGAGGTGATCTTTGCCGTCGGATCCTATACACAGATCTATTCAAACTTCGTCTTATGTGCATAAACGTTCGACTCACCTGCATCCGACTCGCCTCTTCCAGTGCCAACACCGCACTCTCCACCCGTCGGTCATCAGAGTAATAGAAATCACGCAGCATCTCGCGGTTCTGCTCGCGCGCGTAGACCTGCAGCAACCTACTGGCGGGTGCGAGCGCTGCACCGCCCTCCTCGATAAGCCTGAAGAACGTGCCGAGCGGGAGGCGATTGTACAGATGCAGCAGGACATGGTACACTATATGCATAGTGAATTCGAGAGGGACAGATGCAGGGGGTAAGGAGGGTGCGTACCAAGGTCAGTATCACCACTGTCCACCGCCTTCTGCAGCGCCAACCGGTCTTCCTTCATGGACAATAACAGCGGGACCTGGTCCGATGCCCTCGGCTCATGGTCCAACAGCTACCCAGCAAACAACATCAGCAATAGTCCAGCATTTCCCGCCCGCCCCGACCAAAGCACTCACCATCGTTGCAAGGCCCGCCCGCCCGACCTCCCACGCACGCCGCGCGATCTCTGCATAGCTCACGCCAGGCCCGCCGAGCTGCTCAAACTTCTCGACGATGCTCGCGCACACCTCCGCGTCGCCCTTCTCCGCCTTCGCTTTGAGGATCTTCGCGGACGCCCAGTGCCGCAGCACTGCGTCCGGCGGGAGGCCGAGATAGGACGAGACGCGCAGCGCGAGGAGGTGCAGGTTGCGTGCGGTGAGGCGCCCGATAAGATGTGTTGGGGAGAGATGCGCGTACCTGCCGTCAGCTCGTCAGATAATAGAGGATAGAGAGCGCGAAAAGCATACTGCGTGTAGGTGATGGGAATGCCGATTTCGTAGAATCGGACTGCGTTGAGGACTTTGAGTGTTTGGCCCATGTGCACAAAGTCGGTCGGGTCATGCAGGTCTAAAAATCCTTTGCCGAACTTCGCAGCCTGCACAATGGTTAGTTGGAGTAAACGATATCGGAACACGGAGCATTGTGCGTACGTTGAGCAGCTTGCGCTGCCATGTGGGATCCCACTCCTGCCCTGCAGCGTCGATGATCTCGTCTACAGCCTTGGCGAGATCGGGGCGGATGCTCCGAATGTTCTCATCGGCTTTTGGCGAGCGGTTTGTGAAGTTCTCCCAGGCATCGAAAAGGATGGCGGATGGTGATGTCGAACCAGGACGAAAGACAGAAACAGAGGCAGCTACAGCATGGATGATTGGGACATTAGCTACGACCTTGCAGGAACTAAGACTCACCTGGCACTTTCTGGACGAAGTCACTGACGTCCGGGCCAATTATGCGCACGCCGTCGATTTCTGTTATAGCAAAAGTCGACCCAGCATAGAAATACCTGTACGGGCGGTCCATTCCAGCAATAGAGTCGAGGGAGAAAGTCACATACTGAAGCGTATCACCAAATGGCCCCACCAACAACGCCAGCGAGTCCCAGGTGACCAAAATTGCATCGCTCCCGCACCACTCGACCTGCTTTACCTCGCCCTCTGTGCCCACGACACCCCGGGTATCGAACTCGGCAAGGTTTCGTTGGAAATCGGTCGATACGACCCACAGCGTGCCGGAGAACGTGAGCAGCGCGAGCGACTTGCCGTTCGGGGACGGTGACAGGTGCGTAAATGGCCCGCGAGAGAGACGCTGGTCTACGGTCTCGAGGTTATCGACGCTGAGAATGCTCGAGTCGACGGAGAGTAGGACTTCAACGTGACGCGAGATGTTGAAGTCGGGCGGGATGACTGCCCATGAGTGCGGAGGTGCCGACAGTCCTGCAGCGACAAACTACGTGTTCAAAACATATCTCAGAACCGGCATGAATAACTGTGCACCTGGATTGGCGAGACCAAGCGGCTTCGCGCCCTGCCATCCCTTGACTTCCAGCAGCTGCAATGACCCCGTCAGCGCGACGAGTCCTCCCTCGTGTATGCGAACATCGATGATGCCAGTCTCGGTAGCATCGCTTCCCAGAGAATGCTGCTCATAGTCGCCTTGAAGATCATATATTCGATAGACTCCCTCCTCGTTCACGACCACCAGCCGCTCGTCGCCTGTCCAGCCGAAGCGGACAATCCTGCCTTGGTCCCACTGTCTCAAAGATCAGCATACATGATAAAGTATATGAAGCAACGGTATCCACACTGAATAGCAGCAGCCCTTCCCCTGAAGGGGAAAAGACTTGTATTTGCGCTTTCGCAAATACGGGTGTAGCTCGTCCGAGTGCGATCAACTTGGTGTTATCACGCATGAGAGCTACCGCGCTTTATTAGCAGCCATAGTGCTAAGATAGACAATCACGCACCTATTGGCCCGCCATAACGACACCCTGCGACTATGCAATCCCCGAGGTTTGGCAGCTTGCCGCTGATGGTGTACAGCTGCTGCCGTCTGTAGAAGACATTGCTGTCCTCCATGGCCTCCCATGATGCTGTGGGATGGTCGGCCATTCTGTTTCAAGATGAAAAAGAGTTTCCTCCTTTACGCTGCTCAGTTGACCTTACTTGAACGTTTAGCAAAGGTGAAGTTGCAGAGTCCGTGAGGGTGCGCGCTCATAGGCGCTCATACTCGACAAGGTAATTTAGCGCTCGTCTCAAGTTCGTCTGCTTTCTCACGGTAATAATCGGAGTTCAAACGCATCGTATAAATCCATCCTCGAGGCCGCTAGTTCTGACCTTCATCACGACAGTCCAAAGGCTACGACGCTCTTTCCACACAGATCGCGTCTCCAACGCGCGATCTTCGTCGAGAGCGGGCTAAGGTCTGAGAAATCCTGACCGTATCGGCTCCAGCAGAGCCCCTGCTGTAACGGCCGCCCGACGAACCAGCAACTCGCGCTTTATTCCTTCCGCAAAGACCTCTCCGCTACGTAACCGTGAGGATCTCTCCCACCTTCGTTGGTCCAGAAAGAGCATGGATAGAGCCTCCTCGGAATTGACGTCGCATGGACGGGCGTACATGGCATCCGAAGAACTCGATTCGTCAATCGCTCCGCACCGTCCTCTCCCCTCGCCCGCTCGCGCGCCCTCTGCAGCGTCGCCGGCGCGCACTGCGGGTCTCAATCGGTTGCGACATGCAGTGATTTCGCTAAGGCGTATGCGGCGGGTGTGCTGTCTTGTGCAGCAAGGTGAGAGCGCACGGTGGAGGTGCAGGTGTGCGCCCTTGAGTCCAATTCGTGGCTCACGCGCTGCGGACTCCCTCTTGCCCTTGGATTAAGAGCGGTGTTCAAGGCGCGTGAAACTCAATCCAGACTACTCTTAGGCTGTCGTGCCCAATTTTTTGCTTTCGTTCGCTCTTCGTGAGTGTTGTCGTGACGTGGCCGGTGTTGTGGAATTCCGTCTTGTCGGGTTATGTCATGTTCTGTTTATCAATATATCGGCCACGTTGTCCGTTCACTTTCGTTGATCTCTCCACTCTCTGACCTGTTTCAATATGGTGCGAGGCAGTTTTCGGCATTCTGAATTTGCTGGAGTGCCTAGTATCTTTTCCCTCGTTGTGCAGGTGATCGATCTGACAACTGTTTCGAAGTCTGCAGGACAAGAAACACCGAGAGACCGAGGGTTCGCAACGGCGAAGTCATGGACAACATGCTGCGCGAAGTCAAGTCCGACGTCATCTTGACAGCTCGCTGTCGCCGCCCAACGGCGTTTCCACGATCAGGCAGCAAGCGCTTTCTCCTACTTAAAAGCCGTCGAAGTAGACCTTGTCTCTCCTCACCGCGACAGCCCGAAGGCCGCGACGCTCATCCCACACAGGTCGTCATCGCGCTTTTGCTCGATGCACGCGCCTTCTCTTGTGAGCGGGTTAGATCTGACCGTCCTCCTCGACCGACTCTAGCAGAGTCCCGCCTTCATACGCCGCGCGACGCGACCAGCAAACACGCCCGTGTACCCGATTGTCCTTTCCTTGTGCGGGATGCCTGCGCGGTCAAGGACACTCTCTGTTGTCAAGGTTCACCGGAGATGTCTGCATACAGTCGGATTCTCGCAGTCGCACGGCGGAGGTGATTGTACACGGGCGTTGCATATGCGTCGCGAGGTTGGGTAGCTGCGCCATGATCTTGCTTACTGTCCCCGTTGTTTAGACGGCGCCAGTCCCTCTGCTTGCCCGCCGGCACATGCCATCCTGCGTAGCGTTCGCCGGCGACCTGGGCGGGACTGCGACTGGTCGCGGTGTGCTGGGCCAGCGGAATCCGCAGACCCAGTCACGACATGTGCGGCGACACTGCTGTGGGCACGAGAGCGTGTAGTGATTGATCGTCGATCAGAGGCCATCCTTGAGTGTTATTCGCGGCTCGCGATGCCCTGCATTGTGAAATCGAAGTCAGACTGCTCTTGAGCTGTCGCGCATAATTTTTGGACTTTCATCGCTCTTCGTGAGTGGTCATGACGATCACTATGTATGTTAGATGTTTATCGCACTCGACTTCGCAAAATAAAAGGATGAGTGTTCGTCGATGTTTGGACAGCGGGCGTAAACATTGATCTCGACAACAATGCGAAAGCAAATACAGTAAATATGGTATGAGTGACACCGAATTATAAGATATTTGGGCCCCCCTGCTATCGTAGATGATAGAGGAGAGAATGCCTCGTCTCACTCTAGATCTTTCCGATAAGCAAGTTCCTAATGATCTCCCTTCCTGTGATACGAATGGTCTTCCATAAGGTCGGTACATCAAGCGTTGACGACAGCGTGTCCGCGAACCCAAACGGCAGCATTAGTGGAATCCAGCCTAAATTCCCACAAGTCAGTCATGGCAACAGAACAGACCAGAAAATTTACTGACCTCTGGCGTACTCCATCGCCCAGCAGCCCTTGTGCATTTTATACTGCTTTGCGACGCCACGCGGCATCAAGTGGACGTCGCCCGGGACATATCTCTCCATCTCCAGCGCACCGGGCTGGAACGCCCATTGCTCGCCCTTCAGGATGTGGAAGTAGTCATCCGCAGTGTGGATGCCCGAGTGGCCCTCCGTGCCCAGCGGTGTGCCGAAAATAATGAGGTACTCGGTGATGGACGCGTGGATGATGTACATCGCGCCCATCGCGCCGCCGGCGTTGTTGAACACCCACTCTGACGTGTCAGCGTTAAGCGCGATTTGCGTGGAGGGGTATGTTGCGGTAAGATTGGTGATGATGTGGTCGATCATGCCTTGCGTGGAGTCGGGGGATGCATCGATTGCGGCGCGAGCGAGTTCGTGTAGGAATGGCGGATCGAAAACATACCACCGGTCCTGTAGCCAGTCAATACACGTCACGCTGCGGCTTAATAAAAAGCAACGGAAGGCACATACTTTAATGGTATCCAAGAAGCTACAGAATGCGGCAATAGCAAAAACGATGATCCCTCTGAACACCCATTTGGTGAACGAGCTGCGCTCGCTAACGGACGAAGATTTTATGGCCGTCCCGTTGGCAGTCGACTTAGATTCTGTTGTGGACATGGTGGAACCTACGCAACGCAGCCTAGCAGTCGTAAACCTGGTGGTCAGAAGGAGAGACGAGGGAAAGAGACGTACGTACCACCTAGACTAAATACCACACCACGCAGTCTGCAGTCGTACGACGCGGAGGCAATCAAGCGCCCAAAAGTCGCGTCGCGACAGCAAATTCTGAAATCACGCGTCGGCCAATCAGCAGCCTGCATTTGCTGACTAATTCCGCCGAGCGCCCGTTCTGCTAGGTTCTGCTTACCATGAACTTCACCAGATGGGTGGTCCAATGGGTCTTAGTGACAAGGATGGTGTGCGCAGCGGGAGCTTTCCAGCGTTTCTTTACTCCCGACTAGCTAACGAAATACAGAGCGTCTTCAAAAGCTCCTACCCTGTCTCTTTCGACCCCTTGAACGGTGTTTCGCTCAGACTGGCGGTGGAGTATAAAATGGGTCGACCTCTAGCGCATTTCAGAAAGCAACAACTACCACAGACAAGATGTCCTACGACTGGGAGAAATCCAGAAAGCGCCAAGAGATGCCGTTGCCTCCTCTTGAGGCCCCGGACATCGCTGATCAGACCATTGTCATCACCGGCGCCAACACCGGTAGGTCTGAACCACGTCTTTCCTCGAACCAGTGGCTGAAACGGACCGTCATTTCACAGGCATAGGTTTTGATGTAGCCAAGTACGTCGCTGCACATGGCGCGGCCAAAGTGATACTTGCTTGTCGCAATCCGGCGAAAGGCATCGCGGCCGCAGAGGCCATCTTGAAGGAGACGCATTGCGACGCGGGCGCCGTCGAATTCTGGCCGCTCGACTTGGCATCCTTCGCGAGCGTCAGGGCATTCGTGCAGCGCTACAAGAAGAGCAACCTGCCGCTTGATATTGTTGTGAACAATGCTGCCTTGCACAGCGTCGGCAAGCGGACGACCGAAGACGGGCTTGATCTTCTGTAAGTCGTTTACTTGGGCTTGATATATAACCTCGGTTTCGTTTGCTTATACTGCGTGTGTATGATGCGCAGTATTCAAGTCGACCACATCAGCCCGCTTCTACTCACTCTGCTTCTCCTCCCACGGCTGGAGAAACCCTCGTCTTTAGGCCAGCCCGCTCGCATCGTATGGGTCACGTCCGAAGGCGCAGCCCTCCCTCCCTTCCCCGAAGCCTCCCTTCCACGACCCGTCACAGCCCTCTGTGCCCGGCCCTTCCCGACCCGCGAGGCCGAGCACGAGATGTACTTCACTGCGAAGCTCCTCAACATCATCTGCTGCATCGAGCTCGCTCGCACCCTTTCATCGCCTGCAAAAGGGTCGCGCGAGATCAAGGTGGCAGCTGCACACCCTGGGCTCGTCGCGACGGAGCTGGGCAAGAAAGACATTCAGGGCGAGCACTTCCAGCCCGTGGACCTCGAGGGCCGCTATGGGATGAAGCCGCGCACGCCGTTCGAGGGCGCGAAAACTATCCTCGTGCCCGTTACGTATCCGGCCCGGAAGGTGTGGGGTCGCACGCGCGCGGTCTGGAATGATGCGACGGGTGCCGAAGAGCGAGAGGCCGTTGATCCTTGGATGGCGGTCATGCCGGTTTTCGAGAGTATGGAGGTGACGAGTGTGTTTCCGGCCAAGGCACAGGATCCAGAACTGAGGAAGCTGGTGTGGGAGGATTCGTTGAGACTTGTCGGGTTGAAGGATGGCGAGACAAATGTAAGATTTTCGCACGTTTGAGGACACGCTAAGTCAAATCTCCCGAGTCCGTACTCGACGCTGCAACTCGTCTGTCGCAGCATTGCTGACTGTCACCAATTGACGTCTTGTAGATCTAAGTTTTGACGCCAGAATATGTAGCATGTAGGAATCCATTAATGCAATGCCATGGCTGGATTGCCAGTTCGGCCGCATATTCCTCTGTATGAGAGATACAGTCTCATCGTGGGCTTGGCCCAGCTGGCCTTCGGCGTTCCGTCATGGGCCTTGGATTTTCTGCAATGCGGATTACGCCTCGTCAAGTGATGTAGTATTGTTCACTGTAGAGTTGCCTGACACTGACTTCGGGCGGTCATAGCGACTGCTGGCAAATCGTGAAACACGTCAGATGTCACGATGATGACCGCGGCGTACCCGGCTTGTCTAAACGAAGCTCGATGGGAAGGATCCCGGCGGCGAGTATTCCGATCTGCCAGATTTGCAGTTGCGCAGCCCTTGTAATTCGACGCGTTACAATATGTTAATATTCTGAGCCGTGCTTGTAACTGGCGTTATTCTATATGTCCGATATATAGCATACTCTCGTTATGTACAATCTGACAATCAAATAATCAAACAATCAAACTGCTTCTCTCGCCTCCGTTGCGCCGCTGATTGTGGTACGACCGTCCAGCTTCGTCTTCAAAGCGGCACGCCCGCGATGCAAGCCCATCACAGCCCGGCTCCACAAGTCGCCCATCTTCTCTCCATGTTTCTGCATCGTCTGCAGGATCCCTCTGGCGAGAGGCATAGGATTCATGAAATCCACTCTCCTATGTTCCGCCAGGTAACACCATCCTATCAGGCACAATATCATGAACGATACCAGAAGGATAGGAATACGACTAGAAAGGCCCGTCCTCTGGAAGCAAAAGAACACGAATGATATTAAGAAGGTGAAGATTCTGCAATAAAGTGTCACTTCCGATACAGTTAGGGCTGAAATCATACAGACTCACGCCCACATGAGAAGCGCATATGGAAGGCTGTGAATAATTATCATGCATTCCAGACTGAGCTGTGAACTGCACCGCTTCAATAACGAGCGAGTCTACAGTTATATGGTCAGTGAAACAGCTGCCTCATATAGTCGAAAGAATGTCACCACTTCGCCTGCATCTGTTTCGCATACATTCCGATGGTTGCGGGTGAGAAGCAGACCTATGATAATGCTGCCGAGGCTGACAGTGACCGATACATTACTGAAAATCTGAGCGGGAGACTCGGACAGGGGAGCGCTATCCTGCACGACATCGGGTACGGCGAGAAATGCGACATTCGTAGTGAGCAAAATGGTGCCCTAATAAACATCTCTATGAGACCAGTAGCACAGTGGAAGCAGTTGGGGTTAACATACGTATGTGATAAATTCGGTCCACTCTGTCTACGAATTTGACACGAAAGACTTCCATTGAGAGTTATCCACGATGTCGTCGAAGCAAAACCGCTCAATATCGGATAATCGAGACGCAGGATCCCCGAACAAAAGGAGTGAGGAAAGCTTTATAAGGGCGGTGCGTGGACGTTCATATTTTTTCATTTTTAAGTCTTTCTTTGACAGTCGAACATCACTTTGCCCATGTGAGTTCCTGACTCGCCAGCTACCTTTGGAGTTCAAAATCTCAGTTCCATGTAGAGTAGAAGAAATCCAATGGATCTGTGAAATTTACTTACAGACCTTGCTCATGAGATCCGCTGGAACGACAAACTTCAGCGCCAATCGTAGACTGGGACGGCAACGCTCACCAATGGTACAAATCAGCGGTGCGCGCATAGTAGCTAACGATAAGTTAGTAATGGAATCTTCTCCACGGCTTAACATTGGCACTTACTTTCGCATTCGCTAACCAGCGAGACCAAATGCAAGAGTTTCTTTTGCTCCCAGGGTCCGAAGTCGAAGCCTGGCGTCACCAAAGTCTCTGCATATTTACCTCTGAGTGAGGCCATGAAGGAAGTAGTAAGAAGCATACCGACGCTGCTCCGGATCAATGTAGCCAAAAGCTCACCCCGTACATCTACGGGAAACTGGTGTGACCCAATGGGAAAACTTTGCCAGTGGTTCCTGTAACAGGATTAGGACTCGGAGTACGTTCAGACATATCCAAACCACTGATGAAGCTTGACTCACCAATACTCGTATTCAATAAGGTGTTCTATGTACCCGCATCATCACCATCAAAATCCTAATAGCAATAGAAAAGTGTTTGACTTACTAAGCCGTGCCGATGACCATGCTCCATGCTCCGCAACCGTCAAGCACGCAGTTGGATGGTCTTCTGTCCAGAACACGGTACGTGTATCATGGTCGACATAGTAATAGCCCCAATACGCTCCAGGTCCATCTGTGATAGGCTTGATGTCTATCACCAGTTCATGATTTCGTGGAAGTGCTTTTTGCTGGCTTTCTGAGAGCAGCCCGAGATGAAGAATGAAGAGTTCAAGTTCTTCCCGGTAGCTGGAGTTATACACGTCAGTTGCCGTAAAAATCCGCTTGCTTATTTTATTAGCTGCCGCCTTGAAACCAGATGTACAATACACGCACCCGTCTAGCGTCGTAGAAATAGACTGAACCTTCAGGATGAAGAATTGGTTCCCAATTTCCACAGTCACGTCCGGGCAAACTTAAGCCAAAAGGTCAATATGACTGCAACGATCAGTATCACAAGAACGTACTAGGGAAACTGTGTCGTCATAGAGGGAATCGTAATCACACATTCTTCTAGGGGACTAGGTGTAAACCATCAGCAGATAGTGTGAGTCCAATTTAACAGATTTCCCACCGCCTACTGGTCTTCATATGCTGACTGATGGTAACAGAAGTCATCATTGCTCGAAATCGGTCTGGTAGTACTTGCGTGTATCGTGACCTGGAATCGTGACTGCTGTACGAGGCAGCCTCAGCAGGCGGATCGGCATGGGTATCTATGTTATTTAGCGTGCTGCAAGAAATTGATAGAGCCGCTTCACGTCCAGATGAATCCGAATTGACCGTAACTGAGTGAAATGGAGATGGCCATGCGGCAGAAGTGGGCTCGGGTGTCGCATGAAGAGGATCTGAGAAGCGACATTGTGATGTACTCGACCCCGAAGCGTGAGATGTCTGTGCTGAAAGGTCTTGTAGGCCTTGTTCCATTTCTGTCAACAGGCCTGACTGATGCGCCATGAAGCCCCTGAGATTGGCAGGAACATTGCTTGCACAGATCATGTCGGCTCGCGGTTTATCGGAAGGAAGATGATCACAGTCATGTTCCTTGAAGTCTTCTGTAGGTACCCGCACAGACAGCCGATGCCACACAAGCACCCATAAGGCCTGGCCCAATCGGTGCATGGCGCGTTGAAGCGAGCTCAGGAATGATCGTAGCCTAGAAGAAGCCTGAATAGGAGCTGAATGATAAGATGCGTGAACGGACCGGAGCACATAGCTTGGACAGATAAGATTGGTCTGCAAATAATGATTTTCACAAAAGTCAGAACCGTGAGACAGAAGACTTACCTCGCGTCGATATACCTCGTTGCCCGAGTCGCCTTGCCCCTTCGACAATTTCGCCCTTCGCAGTTTACGCCACACAAGCGCCCCCAAGGTCACGCACGCCCTGTATATTCTGTGCTTAGTGCACTGTTCCAGGGTGCCGATCGACTGGATTCTGCGAAGGACTTTCAAACACAACTGGATGAGAGGATGCATGAATGGCTTTAGTGAGAGGAAAGATGCATTCGTGGAGCATTTGTACAGACGTACTGAGACAAGTGAGGACCACGAAGCTGTGTCCTCACGGAAGCAGCGACCTCGTGTCCTCGGATGCCCACACGAATTCACATAAACTAGGATCCCAGATGATCCGATAAGAACATGCGATCCAGGAACCTATGTTAGCGTGAGGATCAAAAACGCACAGATAGATCATGCCTGGGGGCCAGTGAAGCTGGTGAACGACCTACGAAATGTGAACGCCTTGCGACTCCCATCTGAGATTGTACAGTCAAGGGCGCGAATTAAAATATCAATATCATATACAAGAATTATAGACATGTCTTAGATGCAATAAATTCGCAAACACGGCCGTGTTGCAAAGGTCGGTACGACATCTAACCACCTCGTCGTGATTAGCCAGCGGGGTTGGTGCAAACAAAGAGTGGGGGCTTGGCACGTACTTAAGTAAGGATCAACGCGAAGGTTTCCCTGTACATCCACCAAGCATCGAGTTGCGAGATCTAAGAGCAGACCGTAGTCCCCATAGAACTCGAGGGTAGAAAGAAAGCATGTGCACCGTACGGTGCTTGTGCTTAAGAAAGAGTACTTACATAACTTAAAAAGTCCGCGTTGATTATTAGAAAGTTAGTTCCCATCCATGTCATCGAAATTTGATAGTAGCACGTACTGAGCTAAGTCATGGACCCCGCGGATGTTCACTTCCAATATGCCCCACCAGACTTCAGTATCCTGCTCCGCGATCACTGTACGACGCCTTCATCCGACTGCCATGAGAACGAGACGAGCTCACGCACGTTTGTCGAAGGACTCGATAGCTCCTGTGTTTGCTATGTAGATGTCGAGCTTTCCAAACTTCTCGACGGTGATTTTGATAGCTGCTTGTTTGGTCCGCGTCACATCCACCGAATGGCGAGCACGGTCGCATGAGGAACGAGGTTCAGGATTGACGCGCGGACGCTATCCAATGATTCCTGCTTACGTCCTGTGATGACGATCAACGTGCCTGCTTCGGCGTACGTGGTCGCGATTTCCCGATCGATGCCCTTTGAAGCTCCAGCGATGAAGATGACCTTTCCCTTGAACGTTTGATTTACGAAGTGTGGTTCGGGCGAGATGATAGGGTATACGCTGATGAGGCTGTGAGCAGATATCGAACTGGCGGCCAGGAAATGCAAAGTCTTACCCATCTCTGGCCGTAACGGACGAGCTTTCACTGGGAGGAGCCATGAGGAGGAGAGGAGAGTGAATTCAAGGTGAAGTTGGCCGCATCTGGACTATACATGTATCATATACCTTTTTATCTAGGCCGTGATTCGCAACGTATGGATTGCCCCCTTGTGCTTAATTTGATCGTACAGGTCCATCGGCAGAAAGTACCGTGTATCGAGATGGCTCGCTCAATAATGGCTTTCACCCTTTGAATCAGGAACCTGCGCAATTCGCCATGTATCGTCGTTATCCTTGGGAAGGTTATGACCAATTCATACTGCGTATATAGAAGTGCACATGTCAAGAAGTTGGATGACAGCAGATTTCTTGGCAACAAGAGCGTTGTCCATTTGTCCATTTCGGTGGGCATCGGAGAGGGCATGAACCGTCGATATTGATATCATGCAAATACGCCAACTCCATCTCAGTACATAATCGCCTGTTTGATGGCAGGTGGATGTTGAGATCGGGTTAAAGTCGGAATTTGATCTAGTAAGAAAACGTCCTACACATGATGATGCTTCTTCTCGCCATTACACACAAGGACTATCAGAGCTTTGGAATGTATAACTTGCTCACAAGCCCCCCCTTCTCAACGATCTTGTCCTTCCACTGACGCTCCATCTCATCCACGTCCCAATTCGCGGAGACATACCTAAGCCGGTAAGCATAGTCAATTCATAGCATAGCAGACCAATACTAGTCTTACTTTCCGGAGAGCCAGTCCGACTTTCCTGAAGTCATGTACAGCATCGTCGCCGCCGGCAACTGGACCGTGTCGAGCATGTTGTACACCAGATCAGGATTTTCCATCGAGGTCTGTGTTTTGATACCGCCTGGGTGAAGTGAAAATACCTTTACATCTGGGTATTCTGAACAAACACACATTAGCGACCTCAAGTCAAAATGACGCGATGATTAGTCTCTCACCTAAAGCCACGAACTCCACGAATCTACCGAGTGTATGCTTCGACAGTCCGTATGCGCTTCCATTTGGCCAGAGAAGCTGTGCCGCTAAGGACGAGACTACAACGAGGTACCCCTTCGTTTTCATCAAGTGAGGCACTGCGAAACTGCATTCATAACATCATTTAGGCCATTGCGCTTGAGTGCCCCATAGACACTTACTGCGCCGTGTTGTAAGTACCACGAACATTGATCTCCTGGGTATCCCACCAGTCGTACGGATCCTGTTCAGCAAAGGCTGTCCCCCGATCAGCCCTCCGAACACGACTGCACATGTGGAGGAAGATCGCGCACTTTGGTCCCACCGTCCGCCCTTCCCAGCATTCGCGATACAGATGTCCAACCTCCCGAAGTGGTCGATCGTAGTCTTGATGGCTGCCTCAACCTGCTTCGTCTCCTTCACGTCCGTCGGTATAGTGAGCACCTCAGCAAACGGCGCCTGCGCCAGGATGGTGTTCTTCACACCATCCAATGTCTCCTGCTTGCGCGCAGTGAGAACGACAGACGCACCGGCCTTGGCGTATGTGAGGGCCGTCTCTTCACCGATCCCGCGGGAAGCGCCGGTTATGAAGACGACCTTGCCCTTGTAGGTCTGGTTGCGATAGTGAACTTTCGGATCGATCGCCGGGTAGACACTGTCTCAAAGGCGCTCAGCACGTCCTGCATTTAAATGATCAGGAAAATGGCCAGACTCACTCGCGACGCAGAGTCGTAGTCAGTTCCTGCCACGCTGGCCTTGGACCCATAGTGGAAGCGAGGAAGGACTCATGAGAGGCAGGGGACCATCTTATATAGAGATGGCGTCTGTTAGTCACGTCACCGGTGTCTGTTGGGAAGGGGATTAGACACAAGCAGTAGATTCGTTACCACAGCCCGTCGTGGCAAGAATTTCCGCTGTTGATGGTCGTGGCAATCCAGCCAGCGCACTGCGTCCCTTTGGTCCAAGATTATGGGATGGAGCCACGTCCAAGGACGGAAAGGACTCACGTCGTCCCTGCGAAAGGCAGGTCAGACTTTACATACCGAGCGTACGGGGCGACTTCTTCCACTCAGAAGGCAATTCCCGCGGATTTGCAAACATGCGAACCTACAAGTTGGAGAACTTGAAGAAGTAAGAATTGGCTACCCGTGAGATTGAAACTTCAATGCATGCGAACAGCAATACATATGCGAGGGGAAGGCACCAAGAACAAAACCGGAGTCAATGTGATCAGTGTGGGATCGCCAGTTTGCTGACAAGGCCGTTCGTCTCGACGATCTTATCTTTCCATTCTTCCATCTCGTCTACATCCCATTCTGCTGATACGTATCTGCAGACCGGCGTCGGAATTAACGATAAACGGCACGATTCATTAAGACCGACCTTCCCGAAAGCCAATCTGCCTTCCCAGACGTTAAATGGAGAGCGGCTGCGGCAGGCAGCTGCAAAGTATCGATACATATTGCTGCGACCTCCGCATGTGTACTGGTCAACTCAGTCGGAATTCGGCCGGGATAAAGAGCAAATGCTTTGACGCCAGGATTCTCTGCGTAGAGTATGCTCTTGAGTTGAGGGTAGCAGGCGACAAGACATTGAAGATACGCACCAACAGTAACGAATTCAATGAACCGACCGATCGCGTGCTTTGAGATGGAATAGCTGCTTGCCCGTGGATAGCGCATCTGGGCTGCCTCGGACGTCGTAGCGATGAAGTATCCTTTGCTTTCGACCAGGTGAGGTACCGCAGCGCTGCGAATTCGATGAGTTGTCAATCCACTATACAGCGAGAGTGTAGCTCTACGTACTGTGCTACGTTGAACACGCCGCGAATGTTGACTTCCACGGTGTTCCACCACACTTCGGGATCTTGCTGTGCGAATGCTAGCATAAAAAATTATGAGGAGTTGACAAACTTCAGACACGAACCGAATCATGCTCACCACACAGATCGGAGGCGCCCGCGTTGGCCACGCAAATATTTAGTCTTCCAAACCGTGTGTGTGCCGCGGCTACCGCAGCAGCAACCTCCTTCGCATTTTTCACATCGGCAGTGACGGCAAGGACGTCCGCGGACGGGGCGTGCTCTAAGATCTTATGCTTCACGCCATCCAACGTTTCTTGTTTGCGTGCGCTAATGGCGACGGAGGCACCAGCTTTGGCATATGTGATTGCAATTTCTTCGCCGATTCCGCGTGAGGCACCAGATATGAAGACAACCTTCCCCTCGAACGACTGATTCACAAAATGGTGCGTGGGGTCGATAGCTGGATAAACACTGCGACGGACGATTAGTGTTGGGCGCCACGAAAGGGAGATGGTAGGCAACGTACTCGTGTCTAACCGTGACGGGCAGATCTTCTTCGGGAGCTGCCATTCTCAAAGCGATTGATGGCCAAAAGTCGCTAGGATATCAAACAGTTGCTTGTGCTTAAATACGAGCGACGGAACAGCAGGCGCTAAGGAGGTTATGTGGCCTGTCCGATGATTCAGTACGCCACTAGCGCTCTGCAACAAATAATGCTCTGGTGCCGCGCAGTGCCCGTGAGCAACGAGCATCGTGACGAAACGTGGTTCAGCCCTAAAGGGGAGTCATTTCGAGTCTTCGACGCATATATCCACGTAGTTTCTCAACAAAGATATCCGTAAGCAATGGCAAATCTCCCCATGGAGGAAACGGTGAGTTTGGAGGCGAATTCAAGGGTTTGCGAAAAACTATGCCACCGTCAGTGTCATAGAATCTGGTCAAATCGCGCTCGAATAGCCATTTTCACGGCATGCAAGCAAGCACCAATCACGAAGAATCTGTCGTAGCCCTGGAGAGAATGGTCAGACGACGCCACGTTACACGCGGCGGATGCTTACATTCAACTCCTGTCAAACCGGAGAGGGCGATCCAAGAAGCCTCAGGAACCACTACTCCATCAGATTCAATGTGCCCGACATGACCAACGATGATACGCTGTCTACAGTCGAAGATAGAAGGTCTGGAGGCAACACAGACTCGACGGGAACGGTTGAAATGGAAAAGCATCATTACCACCTGTGGCGATAAAACGCGTCATTCATCTTGCTCGACCATGCATTATAGTTCAGAGAAAACAAAGAAAACGCAACATCAGGCTGGGAGTTGCGCAGGACCGTCAGTGCAAATTCACGGCGGCGGCGGCTCCGTCGGAGGGCAGGGGAAACTAAAAGTTAGTAGCACGAGCAGGAGAATGTCGTCGCTTGTCGTGACGGCACCGGGCCATGGCCGCCCGCGCTTGTGACGCGACAGGATGACGCGACGCGCCTCGCGGGTCGCGTCAGGTCGCGTCGGTATCGAATTGTGTCGGTGTTACTGTAAGTACCGTCATGTCTCACTTTGCAGTTGGCCCAGGCAGACTCCGACAGATACAGAAGCGCAAAGTCCCAATAAGAATTTCTCATGCATGTGAAATAGACATTGTTCGTAATACGGTTACAATGTCCATGTGTGGTATAGTACAGTCAATATGTCAGTATACAGCAACCAGCCTAGTTCGCAAGGGTCTGCCTATTTATGAAGGCATTGATTGATCACGAGTCCAAGTTGACGTTATGACCCGGACCTCCAAGGTGACGGTTCTCGGGGTGGGCGCCTACGCATAGTTAAATGGAGTTAGTCTAGTCTCAGAAAAGCATGACGGCGTGGAGAACGAACCATGAGCAACGGCGCGCTCGCGCCTCAACATCGCCTCGCGTTCCAGTTTCTCAGCTTCGGCGAGCTCTCGACCCTGCGCCTTGAATGCATTCGCTTCTCTACAACACTCCAATCAGCACCCTGGATATTTGACATGGAAAGCGTTGGGACTCACTCCTCCTTCTCGTTGCCGCGCGCTTGCAGGGCCTGGCTCCCGATGAGTGTGCCCACGGCGTGCTCAACCTTGCCCTCCATGCGACGGGCCGGGTTTGTGCTGTGGCTAGTACTCTGATTGAGATGTTGTGAAGGCGGCAGATCATTCTGGTTGTTGCCGTATTGACCACCGACACCGGCACCGTATTGTTGGTCGGGATATTGCTGACCGCCAACACCTCGTCCAGCACCCTGCTACAGAGTCGTGTTAGAGAAGAGAGGGACTAGAGGAACATGGTAAAACTCACGTTATGAGTGCCAGCAGCATGGCTCTGGGCGGTTATACCTGCGCCTGTGCGGTTCATGGGCGCGGTATTGTTATCGTAGCCGGTGGTGGCCCCACGATCGGCCAGACCGTAGTCTTGCTGATCGTTGCGCGTCGTTGAACTAGTGCCCTTCCTGAGAACGTCGGCATCACGTCGGGTGCTGTCGGCAACAATGGCTTCCTGGCCGTGCTTGTTGTCCTAGCAAATCGATGTGATGAGTAGGAGAAAACTGCATGATCAAAGAATGAACGCACGTTATGCTTCTTACCGAAGAAAGGCATTATAAGTTGTTATTAGATGGTGGTGGAGATGTGAGTTCGGGAGTTCGGGTCGATATCTTATGGTTGTCTATGAATGACAGGCAACTTATATACCACTGCGGTGGGGCCAGCCAACTGGGATTGTCCGTTATCGTCGTCGTCATGACGTACGATATTCCATAGCATGACTGGGATGATATCATCCTAAATATGGCTGTGCCTGTGGGAGGAGTAGTACTCCGCAGGCCCAAAGGCTTTGGACAATAGATGTAAACACAGACCGTACCAAGGTGGACCGACTGTGCCTGGCGGCTCGCGCAGTTGACTCCGCCGTCTACTCACGAAACCATGCAGGGCAGATCGAAGAGGGAGGACGGAAAGTGGACGGAAAGCGGGGGAAAAGCGTCACAGCTGGACAAATCGGCGTCTGCCACGACTGGGATGGGGATGATTTTGGAACATGGCTCAAAGTCGGCCGAGTTCATAAATATGCTGCAACGTCACAGGCGATATTGCCGAAGGACGAAATCCACATGTACCTTTCCTTGCCTAGCGTGCGCATGGGAGCTAGAATAACAATTGCCTAACCGCTCACCGTGATGTGGTGTGAAATGCGTGCGGGTGACAACCTTAAGCTGCCTCGCGATAGCGGTGTGGTGAATGCCATGCGCGATGGCGATGGTAATCCAATACATCTTGTTCTTAGAAAACTCGAAGATGCATGGACACGAACCAAGAATATCGAGCAGCAGCGAACCGTCATCGGAAGATGATGATGGAAGATGAAGAAAGGTCGAAGCGGATATTTGGTTCGCTTTGCCGAGCTCAAGAGCACGCGAATAACGCCGAAATAATCCTGCGTCGGACCCTTCACGACCTCTCAGCGGAACCCTCTCCCCACCGCCATTTGTCCCTCTCTGACGGGGACTCTGGTTATATGTCTCAACCTGACGAAAGCACAGGCGAGTTGGCTGAGCCAACGCCACCACCAGCAGATCACGAACAAGCCAAGGAGCCCATAACGGAACCATCGCAGGAAATGGGCGAGTCGAATTCCGGTCTACATTTTCGTGGACGCAATAACTGACACCTCTACAGATCATAGTCACATTAAGGAGGAGGGTGATAAGAAGGAGGAGCACAAGCCGCAGGAGAATGGCGATTCTAAAGCTGCCACGAAACCGAGTGACAGCCAGCCACCGCCGGAGGCTGTCAGGGAAGTAAAGTTCGAAGACGGTGCGTAACGTCTTTCTTTGCCTCCCTACATCCTCTAACTCTGCCCGCCGCCAGGTCATGCACGGAAAGGGAGCAAGGCGGAATCCGTCGCGCGTGACGGGCCTTCGTCGGGACGTCGCCGAGTGAGCAATGACAACGATGCACAAGCTATGGTCATCGACTCCTTACGCAGTCAAGTCCAAGACCTTATCTCACAAGTCACCGCACTCAACGGCAAGCTTGTGAAATCCTATGACCGGGTATCTGATCTCGAAGACGCGCTTCATGTCTCGGACTCGAACCTCCGTTCGACCACCCTCAAGATCTCCCAGCTTGAGCTCGAGCGCACACAGCACCTCTCTGCACTGGACACGGGTCTGCTTGTCGAGAAGGCGCAGGTTACCTCCGAGCTTACGCGTCTCATGGAGAAGGCTACCGATGAAGCAGCGCGACGCGGTCAAGCCGAGAGTGCACGTCAAGAGATCGAACAAGAGCTGGATGATCTCAGTGCAGGGCTGTTCGACCAAGCGAACACGATGGTCGCTGAGGCACGTTTTGCAAGGGCGCGCAGCGAGCGCAAGGCTGAGGACACGGAGCGCGCTCTGAAGGAGACGGAGGAGGTCGTCGGGCTTATGCAGAAGCAGATGCAGGCGCTGCAGGAGGAGAAAGAAGAAGCGGAGCGCAGCATGGAAGAGATGAATATCAAGATGGGCAAAGGCAAGTGGGTCGAGCGCACGCCGTCGCCTGGCTCAGGCGATGCGCTGCATCTCCTGAGCTCGCATCAGCCGTACCACGAATTCATGATGTTCGTGGCCCACCTGCGGTCGCTACGTCCGAACTCGCCACAGGTGCCAGCGATGTCGACACTTCTTCCCTTGCCTTTCTTGTCGAGGCTGCTTTCGGAGGACACGTACGTGGATCTACACATTGGTTTTCAACACTGCTCTTAATTCATTTACAGTGATCCGACTGTCCGCCTCGATCTCGCTCCATCACTCAACTGGCTCACGCGCCGTTCAGTGATCTCCGCCATCCATAATGGACAACTATCTATCGAGCCCATTCCCGCCCACACCCTTCTCGAGGCCACCCATCCCTCTCTCCCAGTCCCTGTAATCCCCGTCTCCAACACTCAGAGTGGCGTGTCCTGTGCGCTGTGTGGGACGTCCATCTTCTCACCTGGTTCTTCCAACCCCGGCTCACCGACGCGTCCCGGTCACTCCCTGACGCGCACCGCAAGCGGCACCGCCTGGCCCAGCACGCTCTTCAAGAACCCACTCTCCAGCAATCTCGGCTCAGCACCTTCCTCCCCACCGCCGTATCAAGGCGCACACCCTCCCCCAACACAGGTGTACATATTCCGCCTTGCCGTGCAGACAAACTCCGCCCTGCCCGTCCCGATCCCGAACAGCCCACAGGCGCGAAGCCAGGCGACAATGTACCCGCTCTGTACGTCCGGGTGGTGCCTGACGCGCCTGCGCACCACGTGTTCGCTCTGGGCATTCGTGCGCACGGGCATCGTCGAGCGCGTGTGGGAGGAGGCTTCTGCACAGGCGCTGCCACCGTCACGCAGGGACATGCCGAATATTCCTGCGCCGCCGGTGCCGCCGCGGCGCAAGTCGAAGATGAGCGGGCTGTGGTCGGCGCTCGGTGGGTGGAGCGAGAACGATAAGGAGAAGGAGAAGGAGAAGGAAGCGATTAAGGCGGAAGCATATTTGTTGACGAGACGGGGAACGATACATGAGGTGAAAGCGCCACCGCCGCTGCGACATAAAGAGGTACTTCCCCCGCCTCCGTTGCACCCCGCTGTCGCGAAAACCGAGAAGTCAGCGGCCGTACCGCCGCCTCTGCCGAAGCGCAGCGTGTCCCGCCAGCATGCCGTGCCTCCTGCAGAGCCGCACGTCAACGGCACGGAGGCGCCTGCACCCCCGAGTGTCGACAGCGTCAATGGCGACAGCGTCAACGGACACGATGAAAAGCTTTCCGTCGAGCCTGAGACGCGTTCGGTCTCGCCCATCACGGCACCGGATGAGTCCGAGGTACATTCGAAGGACGCGTTCCTCACACCGACAGAGCAGCCATCATCGCCTGTATCCGCGCCGAGGTCGGGGTCGCCTTCTACCATCCCCCTGCCAGATTCTGGCCGCTCCACGCCCGACTTTTCTGAGCCCTCGAACGAAGATGAGCCTGTAGCAGCAGAGCCAACGACAGAATCGTCTCCGCAACCAGAAGAATCTATCTCCGCGGAATACGTTGAGCCCGAGACCGAGCCGACGACGGCAGTCGACACTCTAACGAAGGAAGAGAATGCCCCTTCCAGGACGGGATCCCCCGCTCCGCCCCCGCTGCCTCGCCGTGCGCCCGCCCGTAACAGGCCCGTACCGCCTCCGCCACCCCCGCGTGCTCCTGGTCATCATGGTACCACGGCCGACTCTACGCCGGAGCCCGTCACGACCGATTCGATGCCCACCCCCGAGCCCGTCTCCTCTGTCTCTCCATCCCCCGATCCCGCGGCACCTGCTTCAGAGTCATCCCCAGAGCCCACGGCAGACGTCGCCGCCCCGGCGGAGAAAGAGGACGAAAAGGAGCCAGCGAACGGCCCTGCCGAACCCCCCGCAGACGACACCACTGAAACTATACAGGCTCCCGCGGACGACGCCACCTCCGAGCACAAGTCCGTCGAAGACGAGGAGGACGTTCAGCCCGCGAACGGAATCTCCGTCCAGCCGCCCACGCCCGTCGCGGACGACGCGGACGACGCGGCCTCCACCGCCGCCGTGAACGAAACGACGCCACCCGCGACGCCGGAGCTCCCGCCCCCGCCCCCGCCCGCGACGTCCGAGTTCCTGCCCCCGCCGAAGAGGGCCGTCCCGCCCGCGCTGCCCCCGCGCCGTTCGCTCGATCGCACGTCTTCACTGCGCTCGTCATCCGACTCACAGTCGCAGTCGCAGAAACAGCTGAACGGCGCAGACGGCGAGGCGTACGTCGGCGACGCGACGTGGGAGGAGCGCACGTGGAAGGAGGTCGTGCGCCTGCGCGAGGACATGTTCTGGGCGCGCGTCGGCGGCGTGCGGTAGTGGCCCGCGCGTCCTGTAGATGGAGTGTGCATGCATTTATTTATTATATGACGTATGGTATGGGAAGGCCGGGGGATCTTGTAAAGGTCGGCGGATGGACTTAGTTTTGTTGTTGTTCATGATGTTGACGACGTGTTGGTCCGGCGATACATAGGTATAGCTGAGACTTCCCTTTTTTATTTAGTTCACGATCGCATTCTTGCATTAATGATACTCATGTTCACGGAGCTCGTTGTCAAACGGCGCGAGCAAACGACTTGCTCGGCGTGTGCCCACGCAGGGGCAGACATGACGGCGTAACGGTTACGACACTGTACATATACTATACAAATTCCTGATAGCACCCGTACTGCCCTCTGTATTTCTGCTGGAACCACACTTCAAAGGGCATTTGCAGCGTTCTGCTTTGCCAGCTGCGCGAATGCGGCCTTCGACTCTTCCACGGTGGGGAGGACGAGGTCGAAGTTCAGCAGCTTGAACTTGCTTCCCTTCGGGAAACCGCGCCTGCGCGCCTCGGCTTCGTCGTCGATGTCCTTGTAGTTCTGGACAGGGCGAATCAGCTGCATGACGCGCATGATGACGAGATGGTACGCACGACGACCAGGGATTTCTTCACGCCAAAGACAGCGTCGCTGGACAGCCACTCGTCACCATCAGGATACAGCGCGGTGGTCAGCTTCCTGTAGCCCGGTGCTTCGACCATCATGTGCAGGTGGTTGGGACGCATATTGTGCCGGCCAAGTGCCAATAGCAGATCTCCGACGGGCCCCTACGCGCATATATCCATCAATGTGGTTACAGCTGACGAACAGCACCGTAGACGCACATCGCCCGGAATGGGATATGGGACTGGTACGACTGCGCGGTAGAAGTACTTGCCCTCCGAATCGGAACGCAGACGGCCACGACAGTCGGGCTTCTCGCGCTTGGCGTACTGAGTGTCGTAGAAACCTACCACCACCTATCAGCGTATTGCTCTGGAAGATATTGGAGGCTACATACCGTTGCCGTCCGTTTCCCAGGTATCGATGACGGCACCTGCGATTGGTTTCCCCTGCGGATCGAGGATGCGGCCTTCTACGTACATATAGTCGCCTTTCCCCTCTGACGCGATTGACTCGCCTTGGGCGACTACAAGATACGAATGATTCAACTATCGTGCCGTGGTACTTGAACGGATGTACGCACCGTCCGGGGCATCTTCAGTGAAGAACGGACCAAGAACACTGCTCTCCGTCGTGTTTTTAACCTGCGGATTGTTCAGAGCATCGACGAGGGCCGAGACACCCAACACGTCGGAGAGGAGGATGAACTCCTGTCGGAGGTTGGTGCACGTCTGGCCTGTGCGCGTCAGGAATTGAATAGCCGTCATCCACTCATCCGTCGTGATGCTGGAGGACGGACACGCGATTCAAACACCTGGCAAATCGACGAATAATCAACACACACCTGGTCTCTTTCACAAACTCATGCAGCTTCGCGATGAGATTCCGAAAGATGAATTGCGTGCGTCTACAGACCTATTGACAGCCATCACAACGCTAGGAACAGGCCTGTACGTACTCGTTCGGCGCGAGCTCTGTCAGTTTCCGGATGTTGTCTGTGATGATCTCTGGTTTGTCAGGATACTGCAGCCGACGAGTTCTTAGTATGAAGCTGCATATGAGATCGCACTGCATACCGGCAGATCAAGATCTGGTGCAGGGATTCCGTTCGATACTGCCTTGCCTTCTGCATCTGCGCTGGACATGTTGGCTGCTCTTGAGATGGGGCGGAAGACGAGAGGGATACAAGGCGATTGGTTCAGGCCGTTAAATACCACCCGCATGCTTAAACTGGGGAGCGATAACCGCACAACTGCGATGGTCCGAAGCCTCGACATGCCCATATAAGGCGTCCACTTTCCAGCGCACGCAGTCAGCAGGTCGCGTTTGTCGCCCGCGGCAGAAACATCTCGAGTGCTGGATGCTTATCTCTCTGATCCAGAACTTCACTGTAAGCACAACAAAGAACTCGACGGGGAGTTGGTGGGAATTCGATTACTGGATATCGTATCCCAAGCTCGATATGACGCGCACCTCCCTAGTCACTCACTTCAAACACCAGGAAACTCTGCATCAGCGAGAAGTTCATCTTGCGCTTCTTCGCGACAGAGTTGTAGCAGTCCGGGTTCCTTTGCGTATGGGCTAGGGAAAAAAAAGAGAAACAATTGCAAGAGAGACGATGTTCTGACCTGAGTGGATTACGTCAGCATCGACCGCGCGTCCTCGACACAGGAGCGCGGACGCGTCAGCTTCACCTCCATATCCCAGCATCCTGCCCACCATGATGAACTCCTTTGCCCAAAGATTTGAGAAGAAACCCATTGGTCTGCGAGGTGCACGGGGCGCCATCACCGAGGACGACGAGATCACCGACGCGGCATGGGGCTCGGAGGCTGGTTTCGGGAACCTGGTGAAGGGAACGCATTCGTTCAATGTCCCTGCCGTACCCGACGTAAGTTACCTTCGTTCGTTTAGATAGTGTTGTGCTGATTGGGGGATTCGAACTGTTTTAGCCCACTGCCTTTCTGCGCATGCACACCGATGACCGTGCCGACCCGAATTGTAGGATCAAGATCCAGCACGGTACTACGACGCTCGCCTTCCGCTACAAGGGCGGCGTAATCGTAGCCGTCGACTCTCGAGCGACGGCAGGAACCTATGTTGGTACGTGCAATTCCCCATCTGCCCTGTCATAGACTCACAATGGTCTCAGCGTCCGGAACCGTGAAGAAGGTCATTGAGATTAACCCCTACCTTCTCGGCACGATGGCTGGTGGCGCCGGTAAACCTCACTCGTGCACGAAGTCTCCGAATCCTCGCTCATTTCGTCTTCGCAGCTGATTGCCAGTACTGGGAGACCTACCTCGGCATGCAGTGCCGGCTACACGAACTAAGGAACAAGGAGCGGATATCCGTCGCGGCAGCCTCCAAGTACCTCAGCAACCTAGTGTACAGCTACAAAGGCATGGGCCTGAGCATGGTACGCCTCCCCTTCACCCAGTCCTCTCACCTCGCTAAATGTGATGCTTTTAAGGGTACGATGATCTGCGGATGGGACAAGACGGGCCCAGCGGTGTTCTACGTCGACTCAGACGGCACGCGCCTTAAGGGCGACCTCTTCTCCGTCGGCTCCGGCAGCACGTTCGCGTACGGCGTGCTCGACCAGGGATATCGGTGGGACCTCTCGGACGAGGAGGCGCAGGAGCTCGGCCGGCGCAGCATCTACGCGGCAGGGCACCGCGACGCGTACTCTGGCAACTCGTGCAACCTCTACCACGTCAAGGTGGACGGATGGGTTTACCTTGGTCAGTGCCGTTCTGCTGGATGTGATTGGGGGAGATGGCTTATTTGCATCGTGCAGGCAACTATGACATCTCGCAGATGCATTACGAGGGCCCGGGAGACGTGCCGGGTTCCGCGGGAGAGGGCTACGGCTATGACGTCCGCACAGGCCACAGATATTCTGTCGCAAATGAGGCTGTTAAGGCTTAGTCTGGATGTCGGTGTACTCTACATGTTTGAACGTCGTACGAAATCATCATCAGTTGTATTTCTTTCCCTTCGGCGCTATCCTCGAATTCGTGATCGATCAGACCGCTCGGTAATGTGTGCTCTTGAACGAGAGATGAAAGGCGAGCTCTTCGGCCAAATATTGTCTAGAAACCCATACAGCATATGTCACCTGGCTTCTCTATTCGACTACCTCAAACCCCGCGCGAGGAGCTGTCTCCTATCCGCGATGCTTTACAACACAGAAACATTGCGTCCGCAAGCGCTCTGAGACATGACAGCAACAAAGGTCGATGCCGGTCTGTTTCTCGCTCACACCAATTTAAAATGAAGCGATCCTAGCGCTGGATATCACCCGTCCTTCATGAAATACACATATGCAAAACCCAGTAATGCAAAGACTACTCAAATCCACCTTCTCAAGACGCTCAAGCAAACTCAGGAACCAGAGCACGGACATGGTGGCGGGACGCCCCTACGAACAGCACCCGTCAGCCCACGAACGCACCACGGCACGCAAAACGAGTACTCACAAGACCGGCGCGCGTTCATGGCCTTCTTCGCAGCGGCGGCGTTGTTGTTCTTCGCACCACCGGCAGCGTTAGCCTTAGCGGCGTTCTTGGCGCCCTTCTGGTTCTTGCCCTGGCCGGCGGCGGCGCTGGCCGTAGACGCAGCAGCACTGGCGGTACCGGCGGCGGCGGCGCTCGCAGTGTCAGCAGCGACGGCAGTGCCGGCAGCAGCGCTAGCATCCGTGCCAGAGGCAGTAGCATTGCCTGCAGCGGCACCCGCTGCAGCGCCGGCCGCACCAGCAGCCGCGCCCGCGGCAGCACCGCCAGCCTGGGAGACCATGACACAGTTGCCGAAGCCACCCGCGGTGGTCATCGAGACGAGGCAGGACTTGCCGTCCGCACCGCCCGTGCACGTCGTGCCCGCGGGCAGCGCGGCAGTGACCTGCTGCTGACCATTGGAAGTAGGAGCCTGCGATACGAAATCCGTCAGCCAAAAATGCGACTGCATGGACACGAGCAGCACGAACCAGGTCGCCGTTCGTGGTGATCGTGCCGCCTGCCTTAAAGCTCGTGCCGGTGCCAGTCGCGTCGACCTGCATCTTGGCCGCGACGATCTGGCGCGAGCCGTCCTTGCCACTGATTTTTGCAATGCCATTTAGCACCGACCGATGGATAAGTTGCGTGAGTGCACTTACGCGTTGAAGTTCTGGACGTTGACGGCGAACGAGTCGCCGCTAGCCGCGACGGTCTGTGCGGTACTCGCGCTCGCGGCGATGTCAACGCCCTTGCCGCAGGGCGCGTTGGTCGAGGGCTTCACCGCATCGCTGCGGGCGGGGGTGCCCGTGACCTGGATGGCCGGGGAGATGACCGCGTGCGCGTACGCCTGCGAGGACAGGGCCACGACAAAGACAGAGGCAAAGAGGGATTTGTTGAACAGCATCTTAAAAAGTACGAAGAGAATGGAAGGGAGTAGGGCAATAGATCAGCTGGGATACGTGAATGAACGAGGGATGGAACTGCAATATTCAATATGCAGTGACGGAAGGATCCAGTCCTGGGTGGGGCGCTAGAAGAATGCAGGAATTAACGTGAGCGAAGCTGGGGAATAAAATATCTCACTGCAGGGCTTTATACTCGCCAGCGCGCGTTCCACACGTGCCCTTTGTGACAATGTAGTTTGCGCTTTCAGCGGCGTCCTATCATAAGAAGGCATCAGTGACGAGATCCTTGGGAACGGTAACCCATGCAGAAGGTTTTTTGTAAGCGATCACAAATTTGGCATGGCGTCTATTTGTGTATCACGCAGGCGTTGCTATGCCCTATAGAAACGAAAAAGAATGGAAGTTAATGACAAAGGGGAACGTAACGCTTGTTGTTACAATGCCTATAAATGTGCGGCCTGGTGCAATCACAGTGAATGTTTCATCGGAGAAAGAGGAGGATGGTTCAGTAGGTCGTCGGCCAATCATGGTTACTGATGAGAATTTGTTTTCGCGAGGCAATTTGGATGAACTCCAGTCCCATGGCAATGGAGACTGTCCCAGCCGAATCCTGGGGACCAATCGGATGCAGTTTTCCACACTATGGTGGTGTCAATACGCGAGGACACCCTGCCTGGCGGTTGCTTGCTGACGTCGAAGAAGGTTGGCGGCTGGCCGTCGTGAGAGGCATCGTTAATTTCGCCTTGAAATCAGGATCAGATTGTTCTCCCTGAAAGCTGCAGGAGGGCGTCGGTTTTACCAAAGTCATGTCGGTGCACCTTCTGGCAGAGCACGATGTTCATTGGCCAGCACTGGCAGCATCAATGGCGCTGTGAGCCAATCAGGAGATATTAAATAAGATCATCATCAAGATCCTCGCTGAGGGCCGTGACCAACCCTGTTGATGATATACATACAGTTGGCCAGAGGCACAGATGGAGAGATTCCTGTGAGGTGAGCCAATAGTAAGTACGTCCAAGGGCCCAAGGGGTACAGGATTCTAAAATGTAGATGATGTCGAACAATTTTTGATGTCCACCATCCCCGCATGCGGGGTCGTCGAGGTTTGAGCTTGATCGACGGTGCTAAATAGAGTCTATTAGCTGGGAAATTTTAAAGGGTTTTTTCGCAATTCTGATTGGTTGGGAGCTGACACTGACCGATCAGAATTGCGAGCCTGATAGTTTTCAAGCTGATAGACTCTGATGAGCGCATGGCTAGAGAACCGCGATCTCTGGTGCCTGGTCCCGAGGAATAGCGAGTGCAATGGTAGGCAGCGATGCTCGGCGATGTCAACGTCGACGAGCTCGCGCCCGAACTTCGTGCGGTTCCGAGCAAACGCACCGCTGACGTAAACCTGCTGGGAATGTCATTCAGCGTCCTCATCGTCTCGGGCAACGACGAGCGCTCCCGAATCTCATAAGTAAGACCGACAGTCGTCGGCTCCAAGCATCCTTGATCTCCCTCACGACGCCATGAATGAGTCGTCGCCTTCTTCACTGTTCTCGGCGGAGTCATACTTCGCGACCCAGCCAGCGCCGCCGACACTCGAGCACGATGTCGCCGGTGTACGCGCATTCGTCGCGCGACAGCGGGAACTGGGGAGGAAGGTTGTGCTTGTGACTGTGAGTTTGTTAAATCCATCACCGCCTGGACGTGCGGACTGAGGCGCGATCGCAGAGCGGAGGAACAACGGTTCCGTTGGAGCTCAATGTGTGAGCTCGACCCGTGGATGATCCCTCGTCGCTAGAAGCTCATATGCGCGCCGTTTTCAGCGTGCGCTTCCTCGACAACTTTAGTGCTGGTACGCGCGCTTCCCGAATCCGACATAGCGACCATAACCGTGTTCGCAGGCACGCGTGGGGCAACCTCCGCGGAGTATTTCCTTCAGGCGGGCTACGCCGTCGTCTTCATGCATCGGCAGTTCAGCCTGCAGCCCTTCAGCCGGCATTACTCGCACTCGACCAATCCTTTCCTCGATCTCCTCGACGTCGATCCCCAATCACCAGACTCGCCATTGCCCCCAAATATCAGCGTGACGCCGTCCAAGCGCGCCGAGCTGGTTGAGGTGCTGCAAGCATACAAATCGGCTCGTGCATTGGAACAGATCCATACGCTCACATTCGTGACGGTCAATGACTATCTGTGGCTACTCCGTGCCGTCAGTCAAGAATTATCAGTGATAGGTCGGCAATCGTTGTACTATCTTGCAGCAGCAGTCAGCGATTTCTTCCTCCCGCGACAGAAGATGGTAAGCACAACATCATGTCTTTTCGCTTTTATGGGCTAATTACCATGCATGTCGCACCAGTCCGAGCACAAGATCCAATCCGGCAAAGGCAGCCTGATCATCGAGATGGACCAAGTACCGAAAATCCTTAAACCGATGGTAGACGAATGGTCGCGCGACGGCTTCATCGTTTCCTTCAAGGTCCGTTCTTCTATCGCTCCTTGCCCGCTCCGCAATGACATTCCCGCAGCTAGAAACAGACCCCGCTCTGCTGATCCCGAAATCCCGCGGCGCGCTCGAGCGCTATGGGCACCAGATCGTCGTCGGCAACGATCTGCACCGGCGCAAACACGAAGTCGTCTTCGTCTCGCGTCAGCACACCGGCGAGGACATCTCTGAGCACTGGCTCCGCATTGATCCGAAAGCGATCAATGCGCTGGGCCATCCAAAGGAGATCGAGGAGGACATCATCGCGGAACTTGTCAAGAGGCACGACGCATGGATCGCTGCTGAGCCCAGCTCGAACTGATTCGTCGGGCGTGGGTGGTTTTACGTGGTGCTGTGTAGAGGACGACTTCTCTTTGGGAAGATGTATCACCTGATGAATCTATCGTATGTATGACAGGCTGCCTGGTGCCATGATACCTTGTACCGTGAACTTACTCTATCTTCGAGCTTAGCATGCTGATGGTGTGATAGTGAAGCATTTACAATTTGTTGTTGCCGCTTATCTGTCTCTAAGACTTGTGCTCGAAGATCCTGTGGAGAACCCCGACATTTATAGGGCGCCAAATCATCGTTAGCGATGACCTGCGCCGACGCAAGCATGGAATTGTGTTCGTCTCGCGTGAGCTTACGCGGACAGGACAACTCCAGGAACTGGTGTCACTATGTCATTGTATGGCATGCTGTTGAATTGGTATTATGATGCGTTGTACTACTGCGAATTGACTCTAGCTACCTTCCACTTCAGCATGGCGATGGTGAAGCATCTTCCGTTCTCTGTGAGATCCCAGTCCTTTATCATCTGTGAAGCAAGGCGGCTTGATGAAGAAGGACTTAATTGCCCATAGAATTCACTTTCGCAATTCCTAAAACAGACTATTGTAGTAAGCCCAGTTATCTTCGCTGAATCTGCCCTCAAAAAGATCCCAATCAACTTCAACAATCTCTCTCAATTCTCGTAATTGATCGAGATTGATGGTACATCCTCTGAGGTAGAGAGTCAGCGGTATGTCAGCCGCTGCGCGGCGATGAGCAAGTGACGTCTTCAGCATATCGAAAATGCTGATGGTGGCAGTGGGAAATCCCTCTTCGTCTTCAGACGGTTCTCCCTCATCATCGTTGTTGAAGTCGACACATTTGATCTCGACGCGGCTGAGCTTTCGGAAGAGAAATCGCTGTTGTCTAAGCTGCCCTCCGTCCCCGCTCTCGTCTCGTTGATCGTGAGCTAAACGCGGCGGCGGCACGTCCAACGCCCCGCACAGACTCCGCGCAACCTGTCCCCTGACTGATAGATTCTCCACTTCCGTGTATCCCTCGAAAGCATATATCCATTCCTCGGGTGATAATGTCCAGCCAAAGTTATCCGACTCGACAATCAGGTCCCGGATGGCCCGGATGTCGTTTGCAAGGGCATGGCATACATCTTCTAACTTCGTCTCGTCATATGCGTCAATCAATATTGAGATAGCAGGGATGCCCTCTCCTTCCTGACGATGGCCAGCTAGATTGGGGGATTCACCCGCAGCCCAAAAGCGGAGGAGCCACTTTGCGCAGGTGTCGCGTCCCCGTGCGCTCGATACGAGCATTGTTAGAGGCGAGTTTTCATGTGCGCCGGTAAGTATATGGGCTTTGACAGACGTCATGATGCCTGGAAAGTGGCGAGTAACAAGCGTCCCGCAGTCGATGGTGACATCGCAGGACGGGGGGATTGCCAGGTGCTTGAGGGCCGATTTGCACTCAACTGTAGCGCTGTCACCGAGGGTCAGCTGCTGGACACGAGGCAGCACCACATGCGGTATGCTTGGAGGATCCCAGGGTTCTATAGGAAGACAATACAACAAGGATAAAGTCTCCAGAGAGGACATCTCTTGAAGAGCGCAAAAGAATTGTGTGTACACGCTCGTGTCACTGCTGCGAGGTGATCCATGGCGAGAGCGACTTTCACTGTTGTTAATATCCAGATGAACAAGACCGCGGAGAATGGGCGCAGTCCATGAGAGCTGGATATCACATAGTTCAAGCCGACGGAGCAGGGGAAAATGGCTGTTAGATATGTCGCGCGGGAATGTACATGTTGCTCTACCATCATGCAGGTACAAGGATTCCAGCACTGGCGCCGGAGATGCCACCAAAGACAGCAAGATGGCTCCCATGGCTCCAGTGCCTTCAGCGATGGACAGATGGCGGATATGGGAGAGCTGTTGGGGAATGACAAGGCTCGCGATAATATGTCCTGGAGGGCCCCATGGTTGGTAAGAGCATTGAGCATACGAAAGCGGCGTCGATTTTGCACGCACGACCATCTCTCTTGTCCACTCGTAACCGAGCTTGTCCGTTACATCGCTCCATAAGCTAGGATGTTGAAGTGCTGTGTCACGCCAGACCCTGCAAACCTGAGTCGCTCGGATCCAGCCAAGGTTCTTCGCATGGTTAGGCGGGTCCCCTGCAGCGTAAAAGTGAAAGATACGGCCAAGGACTTCCGATGGAAGGGTACAGATGCGGGTGAGCGCATTACGGCGCGTGCGAAGAGAGGATACAGCGGTAACTAAGACTGCCACTTCGTCGTCGATCTTCTGACGTGCGAGCTGAATGACGTCCGGGTGGTCGCGAGGAGATACACCCTGTATATTCGCGATTCGGGAATTCAAGTATCTTGTCCATAGATCCTGGTGGCTGCTTAGGTAGTAATAGTCAGAAGATCGATGCGTGTTGTTATCGAGAAGGAGCGACTCGATGAGTCGATCTTACTTTGCTTCCGGTGTTGCCATTTCAATCTTAGTATGGTACTTCGTTGTCAGATAGATATATTCAGGATAAGCACCGTTCCTGAAAAAGAGGATGTAGATGGGCAGTACGCGGATGGAATCGATGGTTGATCTTAGATCGTCGTCTTGTGTTCGTCTTGTATAGCTGAAATTATGGACTCGAAGATCGCTTCAAGTACTGGCACGGCGGCTCAGACACAGCGCTCGTGCGTGGACTCAGACCAGTGATTGTCCGAATCACTGGAAGACAATGATAAACGGGTCGATTGTTGTGTAGGAGAATGTGATGATGATAGCGGCGCCTTTGTGTCCGACAGAAGCGATCTGAGGTTTGTGGTCTTAAGTTATCTTGCATTAGATCTTATCTAATCGGCTAACGGGAACGACTAGTTCAAGAGTTGGTTCCAGTAACTACGAGCGTCGTATGCAGGCGCGCAGACACCGAGACATCGCAACAAGTGCTAGGTCCGCAACTCTTCATGGGTGTGGCACCCGTGGTGACTGCGAGCGGTGAACTTTGTCCCAAGAGTGAAGTCCAAGATTGAGAGATGAGGGGATAGGGCGAAGCTAGTGTCGCGAGAGCCGGTGCTTGATGCGAAACGGAAGGCAAAAGAGAGAATGAATGGAGATCAGCATTGGATAGCTCGTGGGTAGCTGTAGAGATAGGACGAATCCCAGAGACTTTTATACTATAAGCAATGAGGCTTTCAGGCCTGTGTCGTAAGGACAAATGAGTCGTTATCAAGACGCAAAAGATGAAGACGACTCGGAGAGAAACGGAAAAAGTAGTGAATGCGACTGAAATGCGGATAGATAAATTGTACAGTAAGCAAAGTGCGATTCGGCACGAGGATGAGAATGGAGCCAGACCCAAAACTTACCGGAATGCATTGCGATGCTAATCAGGATACGATTGCAGTGGAAAGCATCTGGGAAAGGTCCCAATCAACTTGGGCGACCTCCTGCAATCCTCGGATTTGCTCAGGATCGATCGAGCATCCTCTGACGAAGAGAGTCAGAGGTATATCGGACGCTGCACGCCGGCGAGAAAGCGACGTCTTCAGCATGTCGTAAACCCTCGTGCCGACTATGACGTGCTCCCCGTTTTCTTCAAATTCTTCCATCTCATGGTAGTGGTGGAAGTCAACCTGCTTGAATTCGACACGCTTGAGGTTTCCGAGGAAAAGCTGCTCGTGCGTGAGCACAACCTCATCCGTGTCTTCCGGCGGCTCTATCCTCGGAACGCCTAACGCCCCACACAAGGCGTGAGCGGCCTCTCCCTTGACCGAAATGTTCTCGACTGCTATATATTCGCCCAAAATGGAGACCCAATCCTCGGGTGTCAGCGTCCAGTGAATACAACCCGGAGCGATGACCAGGTCACGGATAACGTCCTTGGGAAGGCTTTGGCATAGAACCTGCAAATCACTATGCACTTCCTCCTCCTGCAGAGTGACTAAGAGTGAGACAGATGGGAGATCCGCCCGATCCTGACGAAGACCAGCCAGAACTGGAGAAGTGCCTGCAGCAGAGAAGTCGAGCTGATATTTCGGCTCTTCGTAGAAGGGATGCTCCTGCGTAGTGGACAGGGACAGCATCAGAAGTGACGGTTGATTGGCGGCAGTGACTCTGAGTGTATGGGCCTTGACGAATGAAATTATGCGTTGGAAATGAAGAGAATCAAATAAACCGCAGTCAACCGTAACATCGCAAGACGGAAGAATGGCCAGGTGCTTGACGACACCCGCGCATTCGATAGTGAAGCCGCTCCACAAAGTCAGCTGCTGGACACGAGGCAGCATCACGGTTTGAATGCTGGGAGGATCCCTAGGCTCTGCAGGAAGACAATACGACAGATATAGATCCTCCAGCACAGACATCTCGCGAAGCGCACAAAAAAACTCCGTGTATACAGTAACATCGCCGTCGGTTGCACGTGGGTGATAGTGAGTATTGTCGATGTGGAGATGGGTGAGGCCTCGAAGAATGGATGCGGACCATGAAGCCTCGATACGCCATAGCTCAAGGCGACGGAGCCTAGGAGCATGGCCATTGAATATGTCAGATGGGAGTATGCAACCGTGATCGGCACGACTATCCAAATGCATAGATTCCAGGATCGGCGCCGCGGGTGCTATCATGGCCTGTAAAATGGGGTTCATGGTTTTAGAGGGCTCGGTGATGGTCAGATGACGGATGTGGAAGAGGTGCGCCGCAATGGCATGACCTGCGATAACTTTGTCCCGCTGGTTTCTCCCAGAGAAGCACTGGGAGTACGAAATTGGCGCCGATTTTGCGCGTAAGAGCATCTCGGTCATCCACTTTGCCCCTAATCGATCCGTTACCTCGCTCCATAAACTGGGATGTTGAAGTGCTGTCTCACGCCAGAACCTGCAAACATGGGTCACTCGGATCCAACCAAGCTTGTCCTTGTTCCTGCTGCGCGGATCAGGACGTTTGTCTTGAAAGCTGAAGATGCGTCCCAATACTTCCGGTGGAAGGCTATAAATTGGCGAAAGCGTGTTACGATGGGTGCGGAGAGTGGAGACGGCGTTAAGCAAGACTGCCGCTTCATCGTCTATCTTCTGACGCGCGAGCTGAATGACGTCCGGGCTATCACGAAGGGATACACCTTGTATATGGACAACTCGGGGCTTCAGATATATCGTCCAGAGATCCTGTTGGGTGCTTAATTGTAGCAACAATCAAAGGATTGGCGCGGTTCCGGCATGACTTTTGAGGGAGAGACGTACTTTGAAAATGAGATGTCGGCGTGTCCAGTTGGCATTGCTAATGTTATTTATGATTACAATATGAATCCTTCGCCTTCGAAGTTAAGGTGTGGTACGCAGTCCGTCTTGGAGGAGCCTTGGAGCTTGGATGGTTAATGAGGAGGACTCTGGTGAAGCCTGATTCTCAATTCAAAACACGGCACTCGTGCGTGGACTCACACTACTGATTTCCCGAATCGCTGGAGGACAAGGACAAATGGGTCGGATACTGTTTAAGAGAACGTGGTGAATCAGAGTGATAGCTTTTGTGTTCGACGGACGCGATTAAGAAGAAGGTTTGCCGAGGTTTGTAGTCTTATCTTGCATTAGATCTTATCTAATCGGAAATGGGGACTCGTTTTGATCTGTGTTCCGCGCACCTCCTACTTACATCCTCTTCTTGCAGACATCCTGTAACTTCAGAAAATATGGCCGACAGGTTCCAAAATGAACTACCGACATCCCCCACGTCGCCCCTCGCACCGTACCCGCCACTTCCGCCTCCACAGTACCGCTCCCGCGCACCCGAGTTCTACGGCTTCGTTGCCTGGTCCTCGACCTATCTCCTCTTTATCCTGTATCTTCTCTGGGCACTCCTGCCAGACAGCACCATCATTGCTCTAGGCATCACATGGTATCCCAGTAGGCACGTGTGCTCTCCATCGATGACGATAGTGGGCACGCGCTGACAGCGGCACAGGGAGTGGGCACTGCTCGTCCCCGCATGGACAGTCGTGGTGGTCCTGCTCACGTACTTCACGTATTTCGCGCTGGCTCTGTACAACACGCCGCCATTGGACGATATACGGACAATCACCGGTGCGTCTGCATGCCGTCTGCGCGTATTGTTCATATCCTGATATATGGATTCCAAACGCAGATACGAAAGCGCTCCACCCAGACCCTGATATACCGAACCCGTACCACCCCCGCGCGATTCCCGAACTGTACGACATACCCATCACGCTCGTCAACCGCGTCCTGTATGACCATCGTGAAGGCGGCCAGGACGGCGTTGCGGCTTCGCAATAGCTCGGCATCCCGGAAATTTCCCATTCTGGTCCATCAGATCTAACCATATCGCGTCTGATTCTTGTGGGCGCACTGCACTGGCATCGGACCTGCACCAAAATTGGCACGCTGGGTGTTACGGGCATCAGAGTTTCTGGCAAGATGTCATCGACCACACGGACGTCATGGTGGATAGAAACGCCCCTACGACCACTCCACGGGCTACTTGTCCATGACAATACAAGCTTCCAGCGCCGCGCTGCTCTTTCAATTCCACCTATGGGAACAGCGATCATAGTCTGCGACCGCTTCGGAAGCGCGTGTTGCTGGGTTCGCACCAAGTTCGCGCTGAACATATGTAACAACAGTGTTTTCTTGTATCCGGATCCGCTTTGGCTTCTCGTCATCGGCGACGCCGCCTTCCCAGGGATACCTCATTAGCTTTGATCGCTGCTGAATCATATCATCGAGCTTGAATCTACCGTATGGCAGGCTGTCTGATATTATAATACCTTGTACCGCGAATTCACTCTATTTTTTTAGCTGTATGGTTATGGTACAGTGCTTATCGCTGATCTTTCAAGTTCGCAGTTGTTCTCCGCGGCAGGATTGTGTCCATACTTCTCTTGCCAGCTTTAAAGGCTCTGTGCAAGACCTTCAGGCCCCATGGGTGCCATAGACGCGGGCGCAGAGGCGCGGCGTGGCGCAGAAGGATACGACTGGCAGCAGCTGGCAGCACGTATTTCATTCGATTTAACAATTGCTATTGCAAACGAGCATAGAAAGCACCTAGTATCCTAGGTCGGGCCCCGGAAAAAGTCCCAATCAACTACAGCGATCTCCTGCAGTCCTCGAATTTGCTCAAGATCGATGGAGCATCCTCTGATAAAGAGAGTCAGAGGTATGTCGGACGTTGCACGCCGGCGAGAAAGCGACGTCTTTAGTATGTCGTAGACCCTCGTGCCGACCACGACGTGTTCCTCGTCATCTTCAAGTTGTTCCATCTCATAATTGTGGTGGAAGTCGACCTGCTCGAACTCGATGTGCTTGAGATTTCTGAGGAAAAGCTGCTCGCGGGTGAGCAGAACCTCCTCCGTGCCTTCCGACAGCCCCGATCTCGGAATGCCTAACGCACCGCACAACGCGTGAACGACCTCTCCCATGACTGACATGTTTTCGACTGCTGTATATTCGCCAAAAATGAAGACCCAGTCCTCGGGTATTAGTGTCCGCATAGTATCATCCGTGGTGACGACCAGGTCGCGAATGATGTCCTTGGGGAGGCATTGGCATAGAGCTTGTAAATTGACATCTAATTCTTCTTCCTGTACATCGACTAAGATCGAGATGGATGGGACATCTGCTTGATCCTGTCGAAGGCCGGCCAGATCTAGAGAATTACCTGCAGCCCAGAAGCGCAGCTCCCATCTTGGATCACGGTAGGTAGCATCACCCTGCGTAATCGACAAGGACATCGTCAAAAGTGGCAGTTGGTTGGCGGCGGAGAGGGTGTGAGCCTTGACAAATGAAATTATTCTCTGGAAGTGGAAAGGATCAAATAACCCGCATTCGACCGTGACGTCGCAGGATGGAAGAATTGCCAGATATTTGACGATGCCCGCGCATTCGACGGTGAAGCCGCTGCATAGTGTCAGCTTCTGGACGCGAGGCAGCATCACGGTTTGGATGCTGGGTGGATCCCTTGGCTCCGCAGGAAGACAATACGACAGATATAGATCCTCCAGGGCAGACATCTCACGAAGAGCATGAAAGAATTGCGTGTATAGAGTGACATCGCCGTCCGTTGGAGGCGGGCGATAGTGAGTATTGTCGATGTAGAGATAGGTGAGGCCTCGCAGAATGGGTGCGGACCATGGAACCTGGATACGCCACAGCTCAAGTCGACGGAGACTGGGAGCATGGCCATTGAATATGTCGGATGGGAGTACGCTCATTTGGTCGGCGCGAGAGCTGTCACCTTTTAAACATACAGATTCCAGGATCGGGGCTGGGAACGTTATAATCGCCTCTAAAATGGGAGTCATGACTGAAATGGGCTCGATGATGGACAGATGATGCATGTGGAAGAGGTGCGCGGCAATGACTCGATCTGCGATAGCCTTGTCTTGCTTGAGCCTCTTGAAAAAGCACTGAGAGTAAGACATCGGTGCCGATTTTACGCGAAGGAGCATCTCAGTCGTCCACTTTGGCCCCAATTCATCCGTCACCTCGCTCCACAAGGCAGGATGTTGAAGTGCCGTTTCGCGCCAGAACCTGCAAACGTGGGTTGCTCGGATCCAGCCAAGCTTGATCTTGCTATTGAGATATATATTTTTGTCGAGGAAGTGGAAGACACGACCTAAGACTTCGGGTGGAAGGCTGTAAATTCCAGAAAGCGTGTTACGACGGGTGCGCAGAGTGGACACAGCGTTTAGCAAGATTGCTACTTCATCATCTATCTTCTGACGTGCAAGCTGAATGACGTCTGGATCGTCACGGAGGGAGACGCCTTGTATTTGGACAATTCGGGACTTCAGATATATCGTCCAGAGATCCTGTTGGGTGCTTAAGTAGCGACAGTGATTAGAGAACTGGTACGGATCTGACATGATTTGCGAAGCACGGACGTACTCTGCGGGTGGGCCGTCGACGTGTCCCTTCGGCATTGCTCTTATTTATGGGTATAACATTTCCTTGTAAGCCTTTCGAAAGGAGGGCGTGATATACAATCCGCTTTGGAGAGTACTTGAATGAGGACCGTGAATCTGGTGAAGTTTGATAATTTCTGATTCCCGCGTCATGCTCGAGCGCTGCAGCTGGCGGGCACCGAATCGTCGTCGGCAACTAGACTGGTGACCGAGTCTCTAGAACACAACGAGGCGGGGAGGGTTGTGTTTAGAATCGCTGAGAACTGGCTCCGCAAGTGTCCACGTCGACCCGAACGCGATCAAGGAGTGATCAACGCACAGGACCATCATCAGCTTGCCTCGCCGACCAACTTCAACTTGCTCATGACTGACACGCTCCAGGCCGACTTGCCAACGTCTCCAACATCGCCTCTCGCGCCATACTCACCTCTCCCACCTCCACAATACCGCTCCCGTGAACCCGAGTGCTCGAGGTGTCATTGACCACGTGGACGAAATGCGATGGATAGAAATGGCCTTCGACCACTCCACGAGCTACTTTTCTATGACAAGTTAACAGCATTCCAACGCGATGCTATTCCCTCAGGCCCAGCCGCCCATCCATGGGAATATCGGGTCATACTGTAGGTTGTGGCTGCTTAGAAGGCATGTTACTAGGTTCGCACCAAGTCCATGCCGCACATAACAACATTGTATTCTCGTATTAGAATCCGCTAATTTATAGCCGTTGTTGGCTCTACTATCGATATACTTTTAGCCGTAGAACGTCGTCATTACCGCTGGTCTGGCCTGCCAATCAACCTGTCGGATTCCCAACGAGGGAAAACAGCGCATGATTGCACGCGAGGACAATCCACTGCTCCCTCTGCTGCTGCGATATATATCGCCGCACCCACTGTTCGAACGGCAACTCGTTCTCGCCCGTTCCGCAATATAGATAATGCGGCGGTGGAGGGCGGAACTCCCGCAAGGGCAGCTGGTGGCGAGGGCGCGCCGCCCACTGGATGCGCCGGAAGTATCGTAGCCCGTCGCGGATTTCAGCGCCGTATTCATAGTCGCCGGCCATTTTCTGCAGGGCGGAGTACATCTTCTCGGAGTCTTCGGGCGTGGCTTGCCGTTCGGTCGACCACAGACCACAATAGCTGCTACACAATTGGAGCCATTGTAAGCATTTCAGCAGGATGTCAGCAATCTGCTAAATTCGAAGCACCTACCAGATCACAGCACCCACTGTTGCTTGAGTGGTGCCGTCGTACCTGCGACCGCACTGTGAACAAGACTCAATCCGTCCATTGGTTGACAAGGACGGCGTCGGCAACAATACTTGCATGTATAATTTATCCCCCGGCACAGGATCCCACCTGTTCTTCCCCACTGCCGTCTGGCCTGATCGCGAAAGAAGATCGTACAGCCCAGTCTGGACAAGGAGCCTCCCTGCCCGCTGCTGACTTTCGAAATAGAATTTTATGAATTGGTCTGCTCGCTTCGCCGATATCAGTGCAGGACATACGCTCAAATGGTACCGGCATACCTCCCATGTCCTGCAGAACTCGATCGGGATCGAAATCGACACCCCGAGGAAATCCTCGAGTCGCATAGGCTTCTCGTCGTCGGCGACGCCGCCTTCCCAAGGGTATCCCATCAGTTTGGGTCGCTGCTGAATCATATCGCCGAGCTTGGACAGCCCATCGCCACGCTCTCCGGCGGCGTGAGTTAGCGCGTTCACTGCAGAACTATCGGCAGAGAAGAAAAAGATTAATGCAGCATTTGTGGCGCAAAAATGTTCCACATACCACTGTAAGTACATGAGCCATACATTCAGCCTGGTCTCACACTGCGCGAGCCGTGCCCGAAATTCCGCGAGCTCAGACACTTTGAACAGGCTCCACCCAATCTTGCGCCACGACTCGCGCATCATCCCCCTCGACCCGCCCGCCTCCAATGTCCCCCGGAAGTGCTCCACCTTCCGGTATATCTCGACCAGCAGCGCGTGCCCGGCCGACATGGCGTCCATTAGGCCATTCATGACGGGCAATATCGTCAGTTTCGCGTGATGCAGGACACGAGCGGAGACGATGTCCTGCGCGTGATCGAGGAGATCAGCGAAGGACTTGAGCTCGTGCGCAAAGGCTTGATACTCATGCGACGCGCCTTTGCTCCCGAGGACGAGCTTGGTGACTGTGGCGGCGAAGCTGACGAGTAGGGCGATGTCGCCGAAGGAGCCGAACGTGAAGACGGCGGACATGGCGTCGGGGAGAAGGAGGACGAACCCACAGAAAAAATATGGTACAGGGTACAGAAAGAAGGGAGGAGGGGGACAGACCCTGCATAACACGCGCAGCAACTTGACGGGCTGATCTGACGATAAGAGGGTCTATCTGTATTAGGCAGACGGGGGACGACCTCATGGATAGGCCATTTTCACGGAGGGTTTAGCAAGCATGAGGCCTCCTCTGCTTGGCTGTCAATGGGCCACAAAATCTGGGTAAATGTATGGCGCCAGGGGAATACATTGGCGTTCCCACAGGACGCGCTTGGTGTCGACATGCGTCGGGTGTGTCGCTAAATCAGCAAAAAAGGGGATCGGGGGGTCAGAAACAGCAGTGGGAAAAGAAATGACAGCTTACTCTTAGATCGCACCGCTTGTGCGTGGGTTGCATGCTCAAACGCGTCCGCTAACGCGCCGAACATTGACTTTGAACAGTGGAAGGGTGCGTGACATCACGCCCACCCTTCGACGCGTCGGGTCACAAATAATGACACGCGTCACAAGTTGCGTTCTTTCCTCCTCGAGGCTGAAGTCAGGCTCCTGCCCATCCGTCGCTTCAGGGTAAGGGCCTAAATCCGAGGGCGGGGGAATAGTAGGGGGACGCGACGTGTATATTGGTGTGCGAACATGTAGCTACATTAGGACTAATAATTCAAACTCAATGAAACTCAGCCCTTCCTCCTTGAACTTAAATCGCCCTTACCCTTCAGCGACGGCTGGAGGAAAACATATACAAACATTCAGCCACCGCAGTCCACGGACGGGGCAGGCTGATGTAATCGACCACCGTATATGTTCCCGCGACCCCCCTGTAAACATGAGAAGTCACAGAAGTCTAAGCACAGTCGAAAGGTAGTCTAGAAATGAGTAAATAAATCAGAAAAAGACTACGAAGCTGGCGCTCAGCCTGCGCGTAGCTGCGCGCGTAGCCCCGGGGCTTTCAATAAAAGGAAACACGATCGAGAATCGAACGTGGAGACTTCATAAAAAGCACGCGCCTCGCTGAACGTTGCAGCCACTGCGCCATCTCAGCTTTCCTAAGCTTCCCTGCTAGATAAATATATCGACATTTTCCCCCCTGCGAGGCACGAAAACTTATTCGAGTCGTCTGAACTCACGGGTTTGTCGACAATGGACCCGTACGCAAAGTAGTTCAAGTTACATCTTTCTGCAAAGTGTTAAAAAAAAATGGTGTGGAATATGGAGGTTCAACAAACTGATTAGCCTGCCTCGTGCGCAGAACCGGGCGACTCGAATAAGTTTTCGTGCCTCGCAGGGGGGAAAATGTCGATATATTTATCTAGCAGGGGAGCTTAGGAAAGCTGAGATGGCGCAGTGGCTGCAACGTTCAGCGAGGCGCGTGCTTTTTATGAAGTCTCCACGTTCGATTCTCGATCGTGTTTCCTTTTATTGAAAGCCCCGGGGCTACGCGCGCAGCTACGCGCAGGCTGAGCGCCAGCTTCGTAGTCTTTTTCTGATTTATTTACTCATTTCTAGACTACCTTTCGACTGTGCTTAGACTTCTGTGACTTCTCATGTTTACAGGGGGGTCGCGGGAACATATACGGTGGTCGATTACATCAGCCTGCCCCGTCCGTGGACTGCGGTGGCTGAATGTTTGTATATGTTTTCCTCCAGCCGTCGCTGAAGGGTAAGGGCGATTTAAGTTCAAGGAGGAAGGGCTGAGTTTCATTGAGTTTGAATTATTAGTCCTAATGTAGCTACATGTTCGCACACCAATATACACGTCGCGTCCCCCTACTATTCCCCCGCCCTCGGATTTAGGCCCTTACCCTGAAGCGACGGATGGGCAGGAGCCTGGGCTGAAGTCTCCTTCGGCCGCGACTCTAAACACTCGGTCTGCTCCAATGAAAGTTCTCTGGAGATGACATGCTAGCTATGGCTTGGTACGGGGGATCAGCTTGCTGTAATCTCTCATGTTTCTGGAACTGACTGATGATTGTTGCCAGGTCTCCCTTTGCACACGATTCCATGAACGGCCAATGCTCTGACGTGTGAACATGTATCTTGACTGTTAAACTGTCTTCGCTGTTTTCTATGGACGTAGTCTGAGGTCCAACCTCTTAACATCTACTCCGATAACTCGTGGAGGACCACTGGTAACGAATGCGTTGGGGTGGGTCCGCAATTCTCCAGCAGTATCATCAAAGTATCATTGGCACCGATACTTATCTTTATGTTCATTGTCTACGATATCTACCCCCAACCAGGGCTCGCCTGGTCATGAGATCGTGTCAAGCATCCTCTGCGTCTCGCTGTCTTAAAGATCTCAATTTCTCGACCTCTTCTTCGAGCACCCTTATATGTGTTTCCTGCGCTTCGATTCGCATCTCCATTTGCAGGATAACATCTAATGCTGAACAGCCATCAGGATACAATTCCTCCAGCAAGATCTCTTGCTCACCGAGCCGGAATTTCTGTTCTCTCTTCGAGCCTTTCCGACCAGGACATACTTCATGTAAATGCTCCCAGAATGCGTTGGCGGCATCCTCGCCCCGTTCCTTGGTCTCCTTGATCTTGGCTCGCAGTTTTCGCCTCGTCTCCTCACTCATCGGCTTTCGAGATACATTTTCTCTTGATTTCTTCTTGATGCTATGCTGGTTATTGAGCGTGTCTTCCTGCTTTCGTTCAGCGACTCCACTATCAGCTTCTCCCACCATCGATGCAGTACTTGGACCGGCTGGTGAATGAGTGATTTCGTCTTCATCACATGGAGATCCATCAACCCTTGGAAAGGCGGGGTAAGATAGCTCGGGAGTGGGCGACAGCTCAGGTCTGTCCGGCGTCTCACGTTCTTCAGGCGAGCTGACGATGGCACATTCTGTAGTGTACTGCACGCCGCTTTCTCCCGCTGCTGAGACGGATCCGGCATTGACGATCATATCCAAGTCCGTCTCAAGACAAAATGCGAAGTCCTCAGGTGCACGGAACTGTGAAGATTCGGCAAGCGTATGTGCGTCGGCCCCAAAATATGCGGTCGTCAGTCTCGAAACTATTGTCAATGGTTGCTGGACGGAGGTTAAAGGAGGATGGGCTTACTGCATTTCTTCTGTCTGCACAGGAAGGCGTACTGCTCCTGTCATATTTTCGCCAGGAACCACGGTTTGCGCCAGATAGGGATGAGCGTGAAGACGTGATGCTTCAGCAGTCAAACGTTTGAGCAAGTCGTTCAACGGATTGTTAGCCATGTCCTACGAAGCGCAAACAGTAGTGGATGCAGGAGACACGTTCAACATGCTTCTGACGAGATATAAGGCTTCAAATTTCCAGTACAAGGCCGTCAATGGAGGATGTGGCGCACGCAAGGGCCGTCATGATGATCACCGTCCTACGAAGATTTCCTGAACTATACGGTGTTGTATTTTCACACAGCCACTTGAAGGTCCACGCACGATGGCAGTGTCGGAATTACCATTCGGGCGGTTACTGGTGGGCAGATCAAGGGTATCCATTGAACTGTGCCATGTAGGTCTGAGTTTGACTTTTCTCCTATAAGAAAGCACCACTCGACGAAGCTGGACTAAATTAGAAAAGGTCCTCGCCCGCATGCAACCCCAAGTAGGCAAACTTACACGCTGAGATTCGTATTCACAAACGGTTACGTGACTGGTGTACATAAGTCAGCGATAGAAAGTATAACTTAGATAGCAATGCGACAACACGTCCATGCGAAGGGGTAGAATGCATATGAATGGTATAAATAGAGATCCCATGACCGTTATCCGAGTACATCACCGCCGATGCCCCACCCCTCCCGGAACTCCTCCATTAAAGCATCCAGCTCCCGCCACATCTCTTGTATAGCTTTCTTGCCCGTCCAATTCCTTTCACCTTCTCCCTCATCGCCCTCTTGCCCGTCTGCCTCTAACAGAACACCATATCCCAGTGCGCGCTGCACCCGCCTAATCCGTTTGTACGTATCCCGCACAAGGATCAGAGATTTGACCCGCACGTGCCTTCCACCACACCCACTGCCACCGGCACCACCACCCATCCCGTCCGATGTAGAGCGACGGAGGAGGAATGGATCAGGGCTCCGTACTGGCCCTAGGTGCACGATACGAGGACCTTGAGATGGACTGGCTTTAGAGCTGGCAGGGCTTGCAAATCGAGCATAGCCAGGCTGCCGCTGCTCGGCCAGGAGGTGCAGGTCGGACGGCAGTGTCTGCGATGCACTCATCATGGGTGATGTTTCCGCGGATGGCGTGCCGGACCAGAGGCCCGAACGACGCCGCGGCTTCGAGAATACAGATGCGAAAGACAGGCGATTGGTGCCCCCGGCCTGGCTTTGCTGCATACGGAGCTCTCGATCGAGTAGGGTCGCTTTTTCGAGCATGAGGGTGCGTAGCTGCAATGTAAGCGGGGACCGGAACAGAAGAAGAAACTCGAAAGTTGACCAGAGCAGATAGTCAATCATGCGTGGCTGGGAAAATGTAGGCTGTCGCCCGCTTTGCGACGGCGACCCTGGGCGAGAGGATGGAGGAGTGACAGCATTCATTGGCATGCCAGTAAACTGGCTTTGCGGCCGAAGAAGTGGTGACGGCAGTGGTGAGGGAGGTTCCGACCAGTCCCGTGATTGTAGAGCGAACGAGGCATTGCCGTCCATGATAATCGTTCTCAGGAAGGTGCCGATATGGACCCAGATACCTGGCAGAGCCTTCGACAGATCGTCCGTCGCACGAATGATGATGACTTTCATGATCTGGAGAGAGATGGCCAAAGTGGTCACCGGGATCCGTTCATTCGTCGACCGTTTCCGTTTCTCTTGCGATTTGGTCCTTTCAAGGCCGGGACTGGGGGAGCGGCCTGTTGATGATCGAGGGTCTCGAGGGTCTGGTGTCTGGCAGGCTCGCATCACATATATGAGGAGCCTGAACCATATTTGACCGGGCACTGCGCGTGATTGCGCATCCTCCCTGCTGCCAATCTGCGTTGACGAGGGAGAAGACAACGAGATCACCAAGGGGAAGATGATATCAGCCAGGTACTCATAGGAAGGACTGCGCCGTTCGAGGATCTCCATGACATCGACGCCGGCCAGGAATACGGCCTCACTCAACAGCTTTATGAGAATGGGACGAAATGAGAATAACATAGTCTCCGATGCAAGGCCTTCACAGGCCTCAATTGCTGGCGCACAGTACTGAAAGAGAACTAGCCTGGAGAACGACGATTCCTTTGCGTAGAACGGATTGCGCGCTAGAACGAGTAATGTTTCCAGGATACCGGAGATGTCGATGAGAGTGGCGTAGGTCTTGAAGAGAGGTGCAATGCTGCTCAAGAGCGGCATAGCGTACTTCATTCTGACTGGTGTCTCTCGAATCAGAGCTGCTTTGGTGTATGCCGTCAAGAACCCTGTGACACGATCCGTAGTCGTACCGGGCTCGCCGTCTTTAAGTAGTCCTCTCACAAGTTCGAAGACACGAGTTGACACAGTAGATCCAAAGTGTCCTCCAGCTTTGACATAGGCAGCGACGAGGCCAAGATAATCAAGACGCATTACTGTTAGATTGCTCGGAGCTTTTGGATCTTGCGGACCGCGGGAGCCTTCCTTCGAATCCATTTCAAAATTGAATTCCGACGAATGCAGCTGAGCAGCCTCTGGGATCTTGGACTTATTCGTGCTTTGATTTATAAAGATGATGCCCAAAGCAGCAATACCTTCTCTGAGAACATTTTGGGCAGGTATGGAAGACTCGTAAAGATATGGTGCCATGTAGCGTAGAAGTCGCAAGAATTGCTCTGCTCGTCGAATCGAAGGATCATGGCCAATCACTGTGAGCAAAAGGCGGACAAGGTTTTCATGCACTAGGTGGCCGCTGGCATATTGCTCCGGGATGACAAGATCCTTGGCTCCGGCGGAGCCCGCACGATTTCGCCGCATCATGAGCAAGAAAGCTTGAGGCTTTGCTTCTGCAGTACTGACTAGCAATGCCTCGCGTTCTTGCAGCTTATTTGCATCGTGAATTCCAGCAGCGTCAGGTGCGTACAAACTGCCATCATTTTTCAGCGTGGAGAAGAGAGCGAACGTATGCTTCGCTATCCAGGCGATGTCAGCGTCGGGGAGCATTGCGACCTGCGTAATGACGCTGAGGCTCTGGAAAACGAATGCCTCTTGGTGCAGGGCGTAGAAACGGTGCGCTGCGAATTCTATCGCTAAGCGGATGCCTTGGTTTCCTTCTGACTCCGCGTAGACCTTGACAAGGGCGGCCATGAACAAAGTGTAGCCACCACCGGAGGTGAAAATGCGACGGAAGCGAGTGCTAGCGACCAACAACGCTGCAGGAAGGCTTAGCATGACATTCGCAGGAGAGATCAAAGACAAAGTCTTACCAATGATCACATGTGCGACGATACCAATATCGTCACCGTGAGCCAGCAAAGTGCGATTCAAGCCATCAAGCAGGACCTGCAACTCGCTTCTGTCATTGAGATGCCTCGGTACGGATCTGAAAACCTGTGCGACCAGAAGGATATAGCTGCGAGACAGTATGAGAGACAATGTTTTCACTTTTGCATCCTCCGGCGCCAAAGGCAACCGCGACTTCTGAGGTATGAGGTCATTCAGAGCGATATCAGAAGGGGTCGTGACGTTCTGCAGGGAAGGCAATACTAGCCGCGACATATTCTTCCTGATGGCCTGCACGTCTTGTGGATTGCGCTTGAGCATATCGAGGAAAAGCATATTCTGCGCCACGCGAATCATAGTCATATGGACCAACTGACGGGGCAAGCCAGGCTCCGCCTGGTTCACGGGTGCGAACGAGGTCGGAAACATCGTGCCTGCAGGTGCAGTCGGAGGGAACCACAGCGAACCAGAGGGTATCAAGAATGCCTCTACTTTGGCTCGTCGAACTTCTCTCAAGGAAAAGTTCGTGACCTGCGTTGCTAGCTTAGATAGAACGGGGACTGTGTTTGCGAAGCCCCGAAGAGCATCCGGCGACGTCGTTTGGCGTGCTTGAAATTTCAGGAATCCAGTCAAGTGGTTAAAGACTAGGTGCGACATGGCGGGAGGAAGTGTTCGCTGCACATGCAAGAACGCCCTTAACACCGTTATACTCAGATCCATTTCATCAGAAGTCCCGGAGAGAGAATCAAGGACTTGTCGAGAAAGCAAAGTCGGATCCTCTCGCATGAAGTCGATAAGAACGCTCCGAGCTGCGTTTGCGACACTATAATCCGAGTCAAACAAGAGAAAAGCAAGGTCGGGTAGCACAGCCGCCACAGGCGGCACGAAGATGGCTCGACGTTTAATGGCCGGGACAGCGCCTCCGGTCCCAGAACGACTGCTCTCCGCATCGGAAACAGATCCATCGACAATGGAAGGCGGTCTCGGAGAAGATGGGAACGGGCTCTTGTCAGGCGAATGATCTGCTTGATAGCTGGACAACAAGGACATCGGGGTGCGAAGCCAGACTTGTCTTTGGTCCATAGGCTTGACGTCCTCCGTCCAACCAATCTCGGAAAGTCGTTTCCGTAACTCGAGGGGAAGCACAACTCCGTTTTGATCCGTCACCTCGTCCAGATCTTCTTCGAGGATAAACTGGTTTGAACCAATATCGGTGGCCACGAACGCTATGGGGGCGCGAGCGAGCTTGAATGGCCTTCGATGATTCTTGTCGACTATGTGGTTCTGGGACAGCAGTTGAAATCTCCAGCTAAACATGGTACCTATGCGCCGTGCCGCTTTGCATCGTACAGAGTTTTCGGTGCTGTCCCGAATATTAACGTCATGTCAAAGATTGTCCACGCATACTTACCTATGCATGTCGTTTCGAACCACTTCGTGGAAAATAGCAGTGACCTTTTCTGCAGCTTGCATGATCAGGAACGTAGCCTATCCCAAGTCTGGTCAGAAGACATAAATTGTTAATGAGCTCAGTCCTACGAACGGGTGCTTGAAGCTCAGGATCCGGTGCGTCAAGGCAGTCACGCCAAAGCACCGAGACCAAAGCAGTATGGTCTTCCGCAGTTAATAGCCCATTAACAGCGACAAACAAGGGGAGGGTGTTCTTAAGAAACCCCTTGGAGAAGGTAGACAAAAGTATCCGACGTTCGGGGACGATAGGGCTCGAGACATTGCCTTGACGAGTCTGAGGAGTCAGTGAAGTAGTAGAAAAATCTTCTGAAGTCGAGGGTGACATCATAAAGGCGCTCCTCCGCTATAGAGTAATTAGCCTATGATTCCATAGAAACAACCTAGTAATTACCTTGTGCGGTACTCGCGGTTCCTCTCGAGCAGCGATGTATAAACTCGAGAGTCTCGTCATAATTTCCGAAGTATGTTCTGGAGCGGCATTCATATCAGTTTGAGAACTGACGGTCCAATGAACAACGCGCGACAGCCACTGCGCTCTGGCCATGCAGTTAGTTCTCCGCACACACTAAATATCGAGAACGTGAATAACTCACGGTTTCAGAAAGCGAAGGAGTAACCTGATCTCTAGCAATAGGGCTGATATCAGGATACGCTTCGCCGGGGGTGTTAAGCTAATTTTCTCCTGATCGAGATTGCAACTGTCAAGATGCTGCTAGACAATATGGAGATAGATGTTACCTTTGCATCAAGGAGCATGCCAACGCGATTCTCCAACGCGAAGAAAAATCGCGCCTTGGCTGCAAAAACGTGATCATTCTGCTCCCGATTCAGTATCATTGCATTTGTAGCCATATGAGATGACGGAATCTCACCATGGGGCGTTCCCTGGTGGACTTAACATCCGCGATAATTTCCGTGAGAATGACCAGCTGGCCAATTCGTGTCTGGCCCCAAGGTATCTGAGTGCTGTCGCCTTCAACAGACACGCTGCTGCTGTCGCTGAAGAGGGCCACAAGGAGCATCTCAACGTCACGAGTCCAGAAATTGGGAAGGAAAGCAGCCAGAACGTGCAATATTCGCAGCTGGCGCGTGATTGTTAGGTCTTTGGCTGCGGCAGCGCAGGCGAAGAGCGGTTTGTAGAATAGCTTGGGATATAGATGGGAAATGGTATCAAGCAGTTCTGTCAATTCTGGTGAAGGACAGGGTGGCGGATCGGTGACCATACGCTGCGAGCGTCAGGTTCAGAAAGATGGATTAGGTGTCAAGATAGATCGTGATGCTTACGTCTTGTAAAAGGGGAAGGAAGAACGCCGTGATTTTAGTGCGAAGTTCGTCAGACAGTTCATCAATGAGAGTGGTCATGACGGTGAATATTGACGACCAAACGGCACTCGAGATCTGCGATTCGGAAGTCAATTCCGCAAATCACAGCCAGAAACAGATATTACTGACCCATTGTTGTAGTCCCTTCTCCACGCCTAACTGCCACGGTCCCGCCGTCAAGGACCACTGAATGAGGAACGACCTGATATCGTCCTGCCCAGTGGCTTTTTCTAGGCAGAGAATCTTGAAGGCTAGAGTGACGAGCTGAGCTCGAATATCGATGGCTTCAGCGCTATCGAAGGCATCCAGTTCGGGCATGATACGCGTCTGAAGCAGGCGAACTATCGCAGAGCAATCTTCATTAGCCTCGGACGGCGTCACTGCAGATGAAATGAAAGCCACAAGCGCATGGGAATAGTGGTTGAGGCGTTGTATAAAGAACGGCATCAAAGCAGGGCGTTGAGCAATATCCAGAGGGCTACTCGGCCAGTACTCCTGCACGAATGTAAGTTCTTGAATCAAAGTGGAAAGAGAAGCCTCACCTCTGACAGATGTCGCAGGATGCAACGTCTGTTCACGTCAGAATCGTGCTCTAGAGACGCAGATAAGGCGAGAACTGTTATACAGTCTCGCACCCCTTGCTGTCCGGCTAATGCAATATCTAATCCAAGGTCGCGCTCAACCAAGGATGAATCCAATTCGCCGCATGTACCAGAGAGGACGTGGGATATGAGTTCTCTCAGATATTGCGTCTCTTCTAGCGTATTGGGCTGTGAAATCAAGGATGCGAGAAGAGAGAACATGACTTGAAGCAACGTCTGCAGTATAATAGGTGCCTCGGCCTTGAAGTGTCCTCCTTGAGTGAATAGGCATGATGAAAGGACTCCCAGTATTCTCATGCGGATATGCTTGGATGACGAACCGACTAAAGCTTTGCAACACCAAACACAGCGCTCCAGCTCAACCTATGTGAGGAAAATGAGTGACCGCTTCTGTGATTGACTTGAAACATGCTAGACCTACTTCATCTGAGCTAGCTCTCCAGGTCTTCACGCCCACTTCAAATGTCTCGATAGCCTGCAGTCGTTCAGCTTCATTTTGCGATTCGGATATTGGGCTCAGGAATGGTATCAAAAGCGTCGACAGGACAAGTAGCTCATGCGGAAGGGTAACTACGGGATGCGGCATGACCGAAGCATATTGAGATACCACACTGTGGAGGTCGGAGATCGTAGGCGTCGAGCGGGTGTATGTCCCTACCGTCTGGAGGGAAGGTGGCCGACGCAGTCCTAACCTGCTGAAGTTTGGATGAACCAAGCTGGTGGAACTGGAGCTCGGAGTAGCCGCCATGTAAACGGGTCCCATGGTCTCTCCCTCCGGTTCCCCCGTCCGCGACGACCAACACGCCTTGTAGACTTCGTTCGCGAACCTGTGAGAGTAATCCTCGTTGACTTCCTGCACCTGCTCGACGACGTGCTTGAACCCAAGTTTTCCAATTCTGAATGGCTTCGGCGTGGAGGGCCGGGGCGGCGTGGGTGCAGTGTCCGAGCCAGATGTCTTTCGCTGGTGCGAACGGAAGGGCCCACTCGTCGGCAACACATGGTGTCGCACATTCTCCCATCGCAGCTTTGATGGAGATGGGGGGTCTGACTGCTGATCCAAAGATTCTGCCGTCACGGATGAAAGATTGGATAGCAACGAGGGCTTCTTGGTCGGCCGCCTACGACTCGCTGTTGCTTTCTCGCCAGAGGGACTCGCAGGACGGAACCGAGAGAAGAATGGCTTGTCTTCATGGGTAGGAGGTGGAGAATCAGCTAGCTGGGAATCTGTCCACGTCTCCGACTTAGGGCTATCAGAGAAGGGGTCTGCCTCGAGAACTTTCTCGTTCAGTGCCGACGGCTCGGGGAGGCGCTGCGTGTTGCCATCCACATCACCCGCAGCGCCGAGGTCAATTGATGCATCTTCCGGTATCGTACCCGCCATCGAAGTTGTCGAATCTATAGAGAACAGCCTACGCGGACCAGGCCGACCACCAGAGGGTCGCCTTCGAGATGGGTCTGGCGGCGGCATTGATGTTAAACTGTCAACGATGAATGGATACAGAGAACTGATTAGCAGAAACGGAACATATTACACCAGCAACCTTGCTCGAGAAATGACGAGCAGCGGGGTAACGGCGAGCGCGACGACGATGGAAGGAGATTGAGAAACCGTTGACGCGAATGGACGCGACGGTCCGCCGCAAGTGATGTGACGCCGACGCGGCACGTCGGGGTCACACGTCGGGTCACATAGGAGAGCGCTACGGCCGTCCCGCCTCCGCGTTATGTCGCCCTCTATTTCGTATATATCACATATTCCCATATCATCAAATGCCCCGTTCAGGCTAGCAAGCAGTCCCAGTTTCTAGTTGGTCACCGTAGAGCGATGCATGAGTTCAAACTCCAATAATATGATCTCATCTTCGCGATTAACAACAAGTTGCTTAACGTATGAGGTCAAAAACAAGTCAAAACTCTACGAGAAAGCGCAGCACATTACATAACTAACGACAGGTACGCTATTAAATAAACAAGAGAACCGCGAGCAAGACAGAAGAATGAGGCCGAATTGTGACCCTGACAGAAACATGGAGGAACAGACAGAGGTGCGCGCTGGAGACGTGCCTAATGAATGATTATGATAGGAGCAGTTGCTTGTGCGAATTGAAACGTTTCCGAAAGACGACGACTGATGACGAGGCGAGGCAAGAGAATGACGCGATTGCTTGATTAAATGAAACTTGATTAAGATGAAAGGATAGAGCGATTGAAACGCGGCGGGAGCAATCTCTGTCGGGGAAAGGCTGAAGGTATCGCTGAGGTTCAGAGGCCTAGACACTTAAGAGAAGTATGTGGTGCGGGGGTGGCAGCTGAACGCAGATCAGTCGTGAATGTCGGAGAACAATACGAAGAACATACCGTGACACAACGGAGCTGGCTCTAGACGGAACGTTGGAGCCAGGGAGAGACATCTGCGAGAACGGATGACAAGTAGTCATTGCGCCAGAAGAGCCGTAGTCATAACCCAGAGAGGGTCCGTTTGTCATCCCGAAGTAGTCCGTTTTATTCTCGAGGACCGCGCAACTTGGTGGAGCAGAGAACGAGGCCGGATAGGCGTTGCTGCAGACAAAAGGCGAAGCACGAGGATTGAGAGTCGATCCAGAAGAACTGCCGCTGTCAGAATGTCCGGAGTAAGAGGCCAGCCCGCGACGATCCAAGGGGAAGAGCAGCAGCCTCGCAGAGATAGTGAAGCCGGCGTAGACTTGTCCGTGCAGATCCTGCTTCGCTTCACGGGCACTGGCAGCTGAGGTGTATGTCACGACCACAGAAGTCACGCCGCCGATGTTATCATTCGGCGAAGCCGGCAGGATCTCAAGCTTTTCGACTTTCCCAAAGGGAATGAATAGAGGTTGGAAGTCAGACGCATTGGAGAACAGGAGCGTTGGCAGGTTCGACACCAGCAAGCTTGCCGCGATAGCCAGACCGCCATTGACCATGTCCTGTTTGTTCGAAAGATCCTCGAATGAGTGAGAACGAGACTGAGTGAAAGGTGGTTCAGGGGAGCTACCGCCCGACGTGCTGCATGAAGGACTGTCAAATCGGGTATCCAACGCCATAGTGCGATCGCCGCCGTCAAGGAAGCCTGCACAATATCCGTTAGACGCGGCGGACGGGAAGTAGCCAGTCGTAATACCTTGAGAGCGCTGCACGACTGCCCAAGACACATCGACGATAGAACCTCTGTAAATATGACTTATTACAATGGAACATCCTGCGCGCTGGATGTGACTGACCTAATTTCCGTGCGAGTAATAGCATCCATAGCGACTTTGGCCTCTGCGTTAGAAGACATCACGACGAAGCCACGACGACGCGACGCGTTGTCGACCGTGGCGAGAATAACACAATGAGACACCGTTCCGTACCGAGAGAAGATTGCCGCAAATTCGGCTCTAGAGAATGGTCAGGAAAGGTACGAGTTGCAAAAGTAAAAGCGCAAACTTTGATAAGTCAAAGGGAAGACCCAAGACGTAAAGGTTCCTGCGAGCATCCGGGGACTTGGGAGCAAAAGAAGGACGCATTGGTTTTGGATGACCTGTAGCAGTCACAGAGCTGCAAAGACACATCAGCAAAGTAGGGATGGTCTCTATGAAGAAGCTATCGCGTTCTGCTCAAAAGCTATATGCATCGCGTCTGATACTTACAGTGGCACACCCGCGACAGTGTACCCAGACATGCAGAGTGATTTTCTAATGATAGATAATTAGTTATAAGGTGGGCAAGAATCAGATGAAGTGACTCACGTAGCAGCATCGGCGGTGAAGAAAGCGAGCTGCATCGAAGTCCCATTCGCGTGGACTTCGACGTTTTTGATTTGTCCTAAAAGCGACATAGATGTTTATAATCAATAAAATCTATTAAGATGGGCAAGGGGTGACTTACCAACGAGCGTAGTGAAAAGGTCGACGACTTCGCGGCGGTTCACTGTGAATGTGAATGTGGAATGATGGCAAGTGACGTGGAAGTGTTTAGAGACACACCATTGCATGGTATGTTGTCCACCATCACGGCGTGTTCTTCACGTCCGCCGAACTTGAAAAAGGGAGTTGGGACCGTCATGTCTATGTCTATGGCAGCTGCACCGCTCTGTGAATAAGCAAGAAAGTGAAGGGAAGCTCGTACGCTGTGAGACGTGATGCGTGAAGAAGACGACGCAGCTAGGTGTGAGAGCAAGACCAAGAAAGGGAAAGCAAGAGAGATGAGAAGAGACGCCTCCCCAGTCGAAAGCCTAAATACTTGGCGGGATGAACTTTCCCACGCGAAGGACGCGTTGCGGTCCCGTGATCGCTCTGAACAAGTCACGTCCGCTAGACGTGTTCCTTCTCGGCCGTGATCTCTCCTTCCTGTCTGGCACTGGGTGCACGACCCAATTTTATCCGTGGCAAAATGATGAAAAGAAGGATAGATAAGGACATAATAAGGAATTGGTAAGTCCGAGCTCAAAAATCTGAGCAAATTGGTAACAAAATTCAATCAAAGCATTCCAATCTGAATTTTGTTACCAATATGTTCAGATTTTTGGGCCCGGACTTATTGATTCATTATTATGTCCTTTTCTACCTTTTTTGTCATTATTTTGCCATGGATAAAATTGGGTCATGCACCCAGTGTGGACTCTGTTGTTCTCGCCAGTTTGAAGGAGGAGACCTTTCTCTTTGAGCCATGGCAGGACGGCCGATATCAACACTATCGGAGTTACCACCGTCAATCATCGCCAAAATGACACGCGCGGGATACACCACGGTCGAAGAGATCGCCGCGTCCAGTCGTGACGCGATCGCAAAAGGTAGTTCTAACCATTCTACTACCCAATAACACGTTCAGACGTTCTTCGTTTCTTGCAAGAACTCAACGTTTCTCTGGAAGCCTCGCAAGCCATCTTTAACGTCCTGTTAAAGCCCAAACAGCCAGCTTTTGTGCTTCCGTTCAGCCAAACTGCAGCTGCATTAGTGGCATCTGCCAGAAAACGCCCTTCGCTGTGTGGCCCTTTGGACAAGCTTCTCGATGGTGGTCTTTTTCCAGGACATGTACTCGAGCTGTCCGGACCACCTGGAAGCTGTAAACAATACCTGGCGGCCGCTTTCGCTTGTAGCGTCGTCAAATCTCAGCAAGGTGTACTTTGGGTCGGTGCGATAGTTTCCTTGCATCGTTAGAATTTGGATTGATGCTCAGTCGCTTCTTTGAGACATGCAAAATATGACGAGTCCCAGCTCATTGAAGCGGGCGATAACAAGTGAGACGAGTTAATTCTTTGGTCCAGGCAATGAATCCAACCTTAATCGACAGAAACATGTCCTGAATCGACGGATGCAATGCGTCTTGTCCAACACATCGCCATCTTCTCTCTAACCGAGCTCTTGGCATTTTTTCACAATCTATCCGGATTCCTGGACGAGCATCGTACTGTATGATGCATTCGAGGCTGCCTATTGATGGTCATTGATCCATCATCTAGACATCTTTAATTGTTCTCAACTCTATCTCGTTCCCGTTTCAAGCTTCCGACCTCACGACCTACGCGCGAAGGTCTCTGCTCGAGCGCATCAAGCAGATTCTGGCAAGACTTTGCGCCTCTCGCAATGTGGCCGTACGTTAATCTCGCGAGCAGCCGCGATGACCATCACTGTTAACACATGCATCCCCGATCATCAGATCATATCAACCACACAACTGTCCACGAAATTGCTCAACCCAGACGGAACGCCCGCAAACTTTGACACCGGATCACGAGCCATCCTCGTCCCTCAATTAGGTTCGTGCGTGTCACTGAAAACGACCTGATGAGTACCCATCTTGCCCCGCAGGCGGTGCATATCTGCCATCTGGGCGCACGCATCGTGTCATCGTAGTCCCCGATACGCGCACCTCAGGGTAAATCCATCCACCATCTTCATGCTCGGGGCTTACAGCTTCCATGCAGTGTCCTGCGCTTGCTGTCGTCGCCTGGCTCCACATCGAGCCAAGAGCCCGTACGAGAGCAGCGCTACGCGCTGGTGCGTGCATCTTATCGATGCTGTCGCGTGAAGCTGATGCATCCATCGGAACAGGTCGCGGGAGAGGTACAGGCTCCGCCGGACTGAGGAAAGGCAATGCCACGTTCACGTGTCCCGTATGGTCTTGTTCGTATCTTCAACAGCCAGGCGCGCTCTCCTTTTATGGATGAGATGGGGCAACGTGATGTATGATGTATGACTCTCCAGAGCCAAAGTGACCACAGACGGCTGGCCGCCGGCTCGTAGAGGAAGAGCAATGCACACGCAAACATTTATGTACCTCATGGCTCGACCGTGGCGCCGCGCATTGCTGTTGCGGAGGAGATACTGTGGCAGCTTGCATGGCCATGTAGAAGTTCAATGAAGATCCTCATTTGAATTATACGAGAAGGACACCACGAGGGTTCAAACTTCATACTGCCATCGCTGTTCGCCGTAGAAGCTTCGCAAACAGCTGCATGCCTGGACCATTTTTAGCTGTCACGTCCTCGAGAGGAATGTTTCAGCCTTCTGACCGGTGCTGCCGTACTTAGCGTAAACGAGGCCGAGTGCATGTAAACAAAAAAGTAAAGTGCCTAAAAATCGAAATTTTCAGCGGACACGAACACGTGACACGTCGCCTTGAACGCGCGACGCGCTATCGCTTGAACCGCCTATTGTCCCATCGTCTCACCATCCAAGCTCCCGCCCAGTATATGCTGCCGTCGCCTTCATATACCCAATGGGCATCTCCGGACTCCTCCCGCTGCTGAAGTCGATCCAGGTGCAGAAGCACCTGTCCGAGTTCGCGGGGCAGACGCTCGCCGTCGACGGGTACGTGTGGCTGCACCGCGGGACGTACGCCTGTGCCACCGAGCTTGCGACCGGGAAAGACACGAGCAAGTACGCCACATCGTTTCCCTCTATTTTCTCCCGTAGCACCGTGCTAATCTGCCGTGGTAGATATGTCGAGTACGCGATGCAGAAGGTGCGCCTGCTCCGGCACCACGGGATCCACCCGTACCTCGTCTTCGACGGCGGCCCGCTGCCCGCGAAGCGCGGCACCGAGAAGGAAAGACAGCAGCGGCGCGCGGACAACCTCGCGCGCGGGCACGCGCTCGCGGCGCAGGGGCGGCACAAGGAGGCGCGCGAGTTCTACTGCAAATGCGTCGACGTGACGCCGCAGATGGCGTATCAGCTCATCAAGGTGCGCCCCTCCTCCTCTCCTCATCCTACTGTGACTGATGCACGGGCGACCAGGCGCTCAAGGCGGCAGGCGTCCCGTACCTCGTCGCGCCGTACGAGGCGGACGCACAGCTCGCGTACCTCGAGCGCCTCGGCCTCGTCGACGGGATCATCACCGAGGACTCGGACCTGCTCGTCTTCGGCTGCCAGCGCGTGCTCACGAAGCTGGACCCCGTCGCCGCGACGCTCGTCAGCATATCACGCGCAGACTTCGGCGCCGTCAACGCGGCCGCGGGCGGCCTCTCCCTGCGCGGGTGGTCCGACGCCGAGTTCCGCGCGATGGCGATCCTGAGCGGGTGCGATTATTTGCCGAGCATCAGCGGCGTGGGCTTGAAGACGGCGTATGGGCTGCTACGAAAACACAAGACGGCGGAGAACGTGGTGAGGGCGCTGAGGCTCGAGGGGAAGAAGGACGTGCCGAAGGGGTATATGGAGGCGTTCCGGCTGGCGGAGAAGGTGTTTCTGCATCAGAGGGTGTACGATCCGTTCGAGGAGAAGCTGGTGCACCTGACGGAGATACCGCCGGGGACGAGCTGGAGTGCGGAATATGAGGCGTACATCGGAGAGTGCGTCAGAGCCTTCTCGTGGGACCATACGGGACACTGATATGTTCTTGAATAGGCATATAGAGCCTTCGCTAGCGAAGAAGATAGCACAGGGCGACGCATGCCCCATCGCGCTCGGGCCGATGGAGGATATCAATCCCTCCTACACCCCACGCACCGTCAAGCCCCTCGTCCTCAGTGAGAACGATCTGAACCGGTCCGCAAAGGCGAAAGGCAAGATGACCGTTAAGTCCAAGAGCGAGAGCATAGTGAGCTTCTTCAGTAAGCTTGCCTGTGCATCGTCTCTACTCAACTCATAATCTCGCGCAGCGCCCAAGAGCAAGACGGCCCTGGACCCCAAGGCAGCATCGCAGCCGCAGCGGCGGATCATAGCGGGCCAAGCCAGCGGGAAGCGGACGCTCTCCGAGGTGATAGACCACGGCACCACTCACAAGCGCAAGCGGCGCGACACCTCGCCGCCCTCCCCGGACGCAGAAAACATCTCTCCGCCTGCGCATGCGCAAAGCCGTTTCTTCGGTGCCTCGACATCAACATCTACAAAAACACAAAAAGAGAAGGAGGAAGATATAATCGTAATCGACGACGACGACGAAGTCGAGGAGCCGGACCCCGTCACGCAGGAGGACGGCTACCTCTCGCCGGGCACCTCGCTCGCGCGCCTCGACACGCCCGAGCTCTCGTCCCCCGCGCACGGGCGCGCGGACGCGTTCGGCGGCGCGGACGTGCTCTCGAGCCCCGAGGTCGGGCGCACCGCCGAGCCCGTGGCTGGCCGCATGCGGCCGATCCCGATCGACTTTGGCATGCCCGCGCGGGTGCTGGTGGGCGACACGCCGACGAAGACGAAGGCCGAGGCGGGCGAGGACCTCGACCTGGATTTGTTCGCAGATGAGTCGGTGTCGGGTGACGAGGGCGCGCCGCAGTGCTCGTTTGGGAGCACGGCGACGTCGCAGTCGCGCTCTGGGCCGGAGGAGCCGGACGACGCGCTGGACGTGGATTTCGATGTCGAGTTCGTGGATGAGGGCGGCGCCGCGGCGGGCGCGGACGCGGCAAAGGCGGTCGCGCAGGGGTGGTGGGCGAAATGGGCCGCGGCGGGCCCATCGCGCGTAAGCTCGCGTCCTCCTGTGCCATTCACGCATCCTCATATTACTGCGCAGACCACGACGCCCGACACGCGCAAGGGCAGGGTCCGCCCGCAGTCCGCGCCAGGCGGCAAGAAGACCGTCTCGTCGACATCGACATCGGTCAAGAAGGCGGCGGGCAAGCGCAAGAGCCTCGTGTTCGCGGAGACGGTGCGGACGACGACGCCTGTGCCCCGGCGCCGCGCCGCGCCTCCGCCTGCCTCCGCCTCCGCCTCGCGCCTGCCGCGGCTCGAGCAGTTTGCCGAGGGCGCGGCGGCGCGGATGGAGCGGTTTAGGTGAGTGCTGGCGCGCCTTGGCTAGAAGGCGGAAGCTAATTGGTGTGCAGATGCGCCGCGCCGTGATTGCTCGTCTTGTCGTCTCGCTCTCTAGTCTCGTTGCTGTCTGTATCATATTGTACTCACTTATTGGATGGGCGTGTAATGGAATGGCTCAGTAAATTTCTCTGATGGCGCCGATGTTGAGTTTGCATCCTTTTGCTCTGCATTGGGGTTGACACGTTACGCGCAGGTGTTTTCTCTCATGCCAGTCCGTGCCGCGTGAATCGGGGGATTGGCTTGCCATCTGCTCATGCGGTGCACCGTTGACATTCTCAAGCTCTGTGCACGTGCCATGCTTCCCAGTCCGGGAAACCTAAGCAGTCTTCTTCGATCGATTTTTTGCAGGCATCTTCTTTCTTTCCGCTCCGGGCCATCGATCTCGTCTTCGGGAGGTGTCTCGCGCGACCAAGAAGGCGACGCCACTGCCGCAGCGGGCTCGGGGCCTTGGTTCTGCATCGCTGACACTGAGTTGCCGGGCTTCAGCCGCCCCGCTAGCCAAATTTACACGAAAGATTTCCGCCCTTTCCCGCCTTGCAACAGCCCGCTATGCATTTTTGGCCAGGCACGATGGCATCCACCCGCTTCCATTCCTGATGTCGGACACAACGCGCCCGATGTGGACGCGGCACGCGTCGCGCTTCGATGCAGCGTCGCCAGGCCTCAAAGCGCGACTCCGGTGTATAGACCGGCCATATATTCCCCGCGCGGGCGACGTCCACGGAAGACGTCGCGATCGCGGGATCGGGCGCGGACGTCCGGCGGGCAGCTCGGGGCCGGGCTAATTGCGCTCGGGGGCTAATCGAGGCGGAGTTGGACGATGTTCTATCGTTCTATCAGGCGCCGCAAACTGCAGATGGGATCACATTCGCACGAGCTCCTCGCACTGCACCCTACTGCACCGCCAGCCGGCACCCTGCGCTCCGCGGCGAAGTTCTCGCGCGCGCTGCATTTTTTCCATGCAATACGTAGGCGACGTCGTGGTCAGCAGCGGCGCCCTCGGGGGGTGGTCTATATCCGCCAGGCACGCGCGGTCAGCGGAGTTGTGTGTGCGGTCGGGGCGTGACGTGAGCGCGCCGGGCCCCATTCCGGGCGCTGCGGCAGGCATGTCTGCGTTCTGCGTTCTGCGTCCTCGGGCGTCATGGCTGACGGACAGGTGCGTGCGGCGCGCCCGAAGGCGCTTTGGGCTAACCTGTAGCCGCGAAGATTTGGGCGACAAAATTTGCAATGTCGACGTGGCTGTCAAGCTTGTGACAGATGCAGCGAGGATGTTGGGTCGGGGGTGCAGCGCAAACGAGGAAGCGACGAGAGGCGGGCCTGCATTAGGAACAGTATGCACGCTGGAGAGCTGGCTGGGGCATCGTTCTCGAGCAGATTCGCCCGGCGGGCTGCCGCAGAGGGGAGGGCGCCAGATGGGGCAGGAGGAAGACCGGATGGGGTGCAGCCGTGATCCGGCGTACTGGCCTGGGTGTGGATGGAGGATGGGTTCCTTATGAAGGAGAAGAGCACGGCCCTCGTCTGGAAGGCTGTCGTCCAAGATGCCTTTCATGCACATGACCATGCTCGTTCCGTGTCATCGTCCCCATCTTAAGCCTCCTCCATTCCGCTCATCTCCCCTCCTCAACAACCCCCGCCCGTGAGTCCCCCTTCTTCTTCCACCATCTCTCTTTGATCCCCGTGCAGCTCCCATCGTACCTATGTGGCCCTCTGACGTCAGATATCCGATGTCCACCTACGACGCCACACCATTTATTGCTGGCCCGGACCAGGACTACCGCTTCCCGTCATTTACTCCCGACAGCGCCCCGGACGCGTCGCAGCACGGCTATTTTCTCTCCTCCACCCTCCCCGCCGGGGTCTCCCACTTCCCCGACTCAAACATCCGCCGCTCGTCGTGTACGTCCGAGCTTGCCCACGCGCTGCAGGAGACCGGCCTTGATGTCGACCGCTCCGTCCTCGCCTACGCCTCCCCGGACGCATTCCACAATACTCCCATATCCATGGGCTATTCCCTCCCGCGAGATTTTTCCCTCTACACCGACGCGTCGCCGTACAAGTGCCCCCGTTCGGCCTACGCGCCGGAGAAGCCCGCACAGCCAACGTGGCAGGCAGCCTTCCAAGACTGCACTTTTGCGCCGCCACCTATCCCGCACTATACGCCGCCCAAGTTCCACGAAACTCCGCGTCCAGAAGAATGGGACGCTGCTGCACGTGCAGTGCAGCCTGTTTTCACGGACACCGCGTCTTCGAGCAACGCCGTGCCACAGCTCGAGGCATATGTCGAGCGTTTCGATCTCGCGCCCACCGTCCCGCCGACACCACCCGCGCTGCCGAAGGCCGAAGAGCACGACGAGCCTGCGTCGCCCTCGTCGTCGCACGCAGAAACAGAGCCGATGTGGCTGACGCTGCAGCTCAAACGCGACAGCCTCGACGAGATCGACGAGCCCGAGACACCCGAGGCTGTCGGGGTGCAGTCCGACAGCGACTCAGACGCAGAGTCGGCAGACGACCGCGAGGACTGGAAAAACATGTACGAGCACTCATGGCCGCTCTCGGCGCATGCAAGCCCGCCACCTTCTTCCGCGTCCGCGTCGCCCGAAGGCGAGCTCGCTTACCCCGCGGACGGCGAGTCCTCGCCCGACGACGAGCCTGGGCCGCCACCCGCGCGCGCGAAAGGCGCGAAGCGCCAGCCGAAGATGCACGCGTGCAGCATCTGCCAGAAGCACTTCCCGCGCCCGAGTGGGCTCGCGACGCACATGAACACGCACTCCGGCGCGAAGCGTGCGTGCCCTCTCTCCGTCTCACCACAAGCGTACTGACGCGCGAGCAGCATACAAATGCCCGATCCAGTCATGTAACAAGTCGTTCGCGGTGCGATCGAACGCGAAGCGCCACCTGCGCACCCACGGCATCGTTCCCGCGCCGGGGGCGCCCTTTACATATGCGGACGCGGATGCGCCCGCCGGCGGCGAACGCAAGCGGTGGGTGCCGCAGAGCCTGCTGTGCGACGGGCGCTGGGAGGGTGCGGGTGCGGGCGGGGAGGAGGTGAGCGTGCCGCTCGCCCCCGTCACACCCGGCGCGCACGAGGAGCGTGACTCCTTTGGCGGCGCGCCGCTGTTCCCGTATCACCCCAGCCAGGTGCGTGTCCTGCCACGCTGTGAGGCGACGTAGGCTGACGATTACTGCAGTGGCGCGCGCTACCGGGCCCGATGGCGCTGAGCTGATCTCGCCTATGGCACGTTTCTTGCTGCTCCACATTATTGTTATTCTGTGTGTACGATACGCTGTATTGTTTTGGTTAATGGGTGCTATTTGGGTTTAGGTTTGTTGTAGAGCTGATAGAGTATTGTCGTTGTATTGCGTGGTGTACGGTATGGACGTTGCATATCTTGCGGGGGAGCTCGTGTGATGGCGCGCCGGGAGGGGGGTCTGGTGGGTTGGGCGTTTGTAATCCGGAGCGCGAGGACAGAGGGGTCAACGGCGAAGTGGGGCTGTGGTGCCGTGGTGGTCCTGCAATGAAGCCGTTCTGTCAAAGCTGGAGTTTGTACGTACGGAGGTACATGTGGAGGCGAATACTGAGGGCGCGGACTCTTCGTGGCAATGCGGGGATGGCGGGGATGACGGGAATGGCGGGGCGGGATCTCGCGCGCGTCGGGAGCGGAGATAGATAGATGCATGGACGGACATGCCATATGCCGTATACACATCCTTGTGCCGTCAAGCCTCTGGTCGTTGGCTTGTACAGATGCGCATAGCAAAATCAGATATCAACGCTTGCGGTCCGAGCATGGACGTACACCACGGAAAGTTAGTGTTCCTCGGCACATCGTCAGAGCAGCACCGTGCCATGTCTTCAAGTCTTCAATCCAAAGACAGCATTTGTGCGGATACGGGCGCCGATCAGGACTCCATCATCGCAATTCAATCACGGCATAAAAAGGATCGAAAGGCTTGGAGTGTGTTAGGCGGCCAGCGCCGGATCAAAATTCGGTGTACTCGGTCTGCAGACTCCAGAGCGAAGATACATATCGAGAAGCGGCATCCCGACGACGATCGGGCCCTGGGTGTCTCGTCTGCATTCGGGTTCAGGAGTGTGGTGAAGATGCCGTTGTGGTGATGTCGGCGGAGGATTGTGTTGTGGGCCCGTGCCGTTGCGATTGGGTTTGTACGTGGAGGTGGTTCGAGGGTGCGGGCTGTTCGTGGCAATACGGGGTTGTCGGGTGTGGGAGAAGGATGGGGTTTCGATCAGCATGTATGCAAGGACGCACCATATGTCGTACATTTTTGCGCTGCCAGGTGTGGGGGATACCCGGGTGTTAATTAACGAGAAGAGAGAAACGCATATATGCCGTACGCTCTTCGGGTCGGGGAGTAAGCATAGGAGAGCCTTTAAACCGCCGACTATGATCGCCTTGTGATGATGTCGGCGGCGAAGTGGAGCTGTGGGCCAGTTAACGGCGTATGACGCGCCTGTCCATGGCGGTGCGGGGGTGTGGGGTGTGAATAGCAAGGTCGGACGGATGCACCATATGCCGTACGTTGTTTCGTTGCTACATGCCCGAAAGGCTGCGGTGTCAATAACAGTAGAAAAAAGGGCAAACGCAGTAAGCGTAGAAGAGCCTTTGACTCGTTGATGTGGCGTGGACGGGCATGGCAAGCTGCACGACGTCCGCTCCGCAAGGTTGCAGCCTCGGAGAGGCACGGACGAGGATGCATACGACAGCTAGTGCTTGTGATCATGAATTAGCAGGTCGACAAAACAGGCTTTTACCGTCTCTTCAAAAATTTTGGAAGACAGTGTTCGCTCAGAGGTGTGGAGGGGCGTGTGACGGCGTGTGACCCGACGCGTCGAGCTCAGCATCCTGTCACGCTCCTCTTTCTTCAAGTTGACGCGGGCGACGGCGATATCATGGTAAGCTGTACTCTCAAGGTCAAGAGATCATTCGTTTCTGATTTTTTGTGTGCAGCCCGACGGAAGTCCAATTCGCGCCTCTGACGAGAATGAAAACTTGTTGCGCGCTAGCGCCATGAATGCTGCTGTCGCAACCAGATCGCAACGATGGCCGCTTGGTCTTGTGAAAGAGCTCAACACTGTCCAATGCAGATAGAGATCGTCTTATTGTAGGTCATAGGCATGCTTCACCTTGCCAAACGGTGCATGTCACCTGGTCTCGTAGCCAGGCTGTCCGACGTTGAAAGGCGAGCATACGACAGAATGCTCGTCTTTCAATGTCGCAGACAGACGACCACCGGTCTACATGCCAACAGCGTGTACGTATTTCCCAAAGGCATCATGCCACCATCAGGATCATCTCTTCTGACCAATTGAACATGCATTAGCCACAATGTACAATCGCCAATGATTGTCGATAAACAAACGGACAATGTGCAATGTGTATATAATCGGCTGGGCCGACATCTGCCTGTCTAGACTTATGCGCATCATCGACGTCGGTGAGTACAGCCCCAGTGCATAGTTTAAGTATTTCATTACATACGAAACATTGTATCAAGGGCAGCTATGTCATTGATTGGACAAGGCGAAGGATCACTCGAAAGGTAAGTTCGTGCCACTCGTTTGACTAGCGGCTTGACCATGTATCCGTCTTCTGACTCTTGATACAGTACCCACCGGGATATCTGCGCCAAATGCTTGGATTCCCGGATCACTGATACTCAAGTTGTATCTCGTTGTGACGGCCTGCACATCATCCAGCACCGTACCATGCTTTCTCCCATTTCTAGCCTCCCGTGTGAAATTCTCGGACGTATCTTCCACTTTCATGCCGCGAACGAGCCCCTGGACGATGCGGACATCCTTGGCTGGATCCGAGCAACGCATGTGTGTAGGTTTTGGCGAGACACAGCGCTTCAACATGCCAGCTTATGGAGCGATGTGACGGATCGGCTCGGCCAGGAATGGGCGAATGAGATGCTCGTGCGCGCAAAGTCGGTGCCGATATCGTATTGTCAGCGCTGCGAGCCGTCGACTGCGGGGGACCCATCGAATAAGGCTTTGGCGGGCCCAGCCATTGCCGAGGAGCTCTTTCGTATCCGGCATCTGTCCATCGCTGAGCCTACTAGAACCATGAACACTATTTTGAACTCCATGATGGCATCTCCCGCACCTATCCTGGAATCACTGCGTTTGGAGGACACCAATGAAGGCCTGGACGAAGCTTGTATATTCCTGTCTGACATCTTCGATGCCCATTTCCCCATGCTCCGTCGACTTGAGCTACATGGCATCCTGATTCTGTGGTCTACACCCATTCTTCGAGGCCTGACGCATCTCTACATCGTCAACACTCGTTATACGGCACACCAAAGGTCCGGTGCAATCATCGATGGCGATGTCACTGCACAGTTTTTCTGCGCCCTTCGCGAGATGACTGCCCTGGAGACTGTACACTTATCATTTTGTCTTCCTGAGAAGCCCCAAGATTCTCAAAACATACAAACTGTGATGTTGCCACGTGTCGAAAAGCTGACGCTGTGCAGCCCGCTCGTGGAGGAATGTAGTGGTGTCCTCCGGCACCTGGAAGTTCTCCCATCCTGTGATGTTACCGTCGAATGCGGACAAATTATTCCCGAGTCTTTGGACGAAATATTTCTGTTCGTCAAGACCCGTGCCTTTTCCGTCGCACATCAACCGCCCTTTTTGACGATGTTCTTGTCGACTGCGCTGGAAGATGGCTCTGACTACCCCGACCCGGGATTACAGCTCCGCTTCTGGACTGCGAGCAATATTCCAGATCCAGCCGGCCTTCGTCAAAATTGGGGGGACATCCCTTCCACCTCCATCTTGGTCGAGAGGTGTCCAGAGGGTATAATGGAACTAGTCTCTGATGTATTAATTCTATGCAAGTCCTGTCCATGGGACGTCATCCGCAATTTGGTCATCGGTTCGGATGGCAAGCCAGACTGGACACTGACGCCTGAAGATTGGATCCATATTTTTGATCAATGCACGGAGGTGGAGAGTCTTTCTGTTATGGGCGAGGCGGCGCAGAGTCTATGCGCCGCACTGGGCATCTCGATGCCGCTTTTAGAGCTTAGAGAACCAGCCGAAGGCGAGGACGGACGGCAGCTTTCGGAGGAGGAACTGTTCCTCGGGAAGCTCAGGCATATCGGATTTCAGGAGGTCGACTTCCGCGGTGACTATGACAGAGGTGATTCTGCAAGGGGGGAGGAGGATCACGCTGTCAGCACAAACGCCTACAGCTTGTTGAAGACATCACTTTCTCGTCGCCGCTCAGCGTCCGCCGCGCCTCTGACGCTCGTCATCACGCGATGTTCCATTGAGCCTGATCAAATTCGAGGGCTGCAGGAGGTTGCCGAAATTTACTGAGACTTGGTCGAGGATCTGTTCAGTGAGGACGAGTCGGACGCGAGCGAGTCGGACGAAAATAATTCGGACAAGGACTGAATGGTTATGGCGGCTTGGTGTTTTGGAATATGATGGTATTCAAGGAATTGAATCGTCACGCCGCTGTCGATCTGACAGGACCCCGACTTCTTTCTAAAAAAAAAAAATTGTACGGTATGACCACAGTCTTGACAAGCTGAGCACAGCACGCAGATTCATGGATCCATCAACTACTTAAAAGCTCCAACTCTACATGTGCCGTCAGATACGACGATCTTAAGGCACGATGGTTGAGTCCAGCGTCTACTCTGCCCCCGGGAGACTACATGTGCCTACTACTCAGTCCCGACGCGATGCGCGGCAACGTCGACGGTGAGACGTGATCGTGGCCCACGAATATGACCCGCCGTCACGATTGTTTTTCAAACACGGCGTACCATCGATGCAGCATCGATAGCTTCCGTGCCCGAGTGAAGTCATTGAGCACCAATGGTAATATGTACTGGAATTATAGTAGACCATAGTAGACGCGAGGTCACTTCCTTCTTCAACACGTACTTACGCGCACTTCGGCCAGATGGACAGAGATTGACTCCAGAACTCAAATAGGACCTAATACCGCGTCTGACTGCCACTCCATCATCACAAGAGTCACTTATCAAAAGATTAGATAAGATCTTCCAATTGTCATCGCTCCCGGCGGCGGCGGCAGTCTTTCATGATTCATCCGCCTACAACTTGAAGAACTGTGCGTAGCTTGTGAGCTTTTTTTTTTTTTGCTTTGATTCGAACGCAACCTTTTACTCATGAAGATAAGCCATGTCGGTTGCAAAGCTCGAAGGCTCACTCCCAAAGTTAGTCTCTACTCGCACTAGCACCTCAGACACGTACTTACTACCAGTCGCCTGGCATTGTTCTGCTTAAGTACCGACCAGGATCTCTGGACCAGTTTTCTGTTACCCAGACTTACACATATCCAGGCTGTCTCTCCTCGCAACCACCCGGATGTCGTTCAGCTCGCATGTCAGAAGATAGACGACGAAGTAGCGATCTTGCTTGCCGCTGTATACTCTCTCCGCACACGTCGTAACGCACTTTCCCGCATATCTGGCCTCCCGCGGGAAGTCTTAGGTCGTGTCTTCCACTTCCATGCTGCGAGCGATCCTGCCGACGAAAATGATCTTGGTTGGATCCGGGTGACTCATGTTTGCAGCTTCTGGCGAGAAATGGCGCTCCAAACTCCCAGTTTATGGAGCTCTGTGACAGATCGACTTGGCCAGAAGTGGATGCAAGAGATGCTCGTACGCACAAAATCTGTGTCAATTTCGTATTCTCAGCGCTCTTCTACTACGAGGATTCATCCGAACAATACCGTTGCAGGCTACGGCATATCCGAACAACTCTCCCGCATTCGTCATTTGTCCATCGCTGAACCTGCTAGAGCCATGAGCACGATTCTGAATTCCTTGATGACGTCTCCCGCCCCTATTCTGGAATCCTTGGATCTGGAAGGTACCAATCCTGTCGTCAGCGAAGAACGTGTGGTCCTGTGCGACATATTTGATGCACCCATGCTCCGTCGGCTCCAGTTACATTGTCTCCAGCTCTCATGGTCTGCACCCCTTCTTCGTGGTCTCGTCTATCTTCATATCGACAATCAGGATGACCCACGCCGTGAGCCTGTAACCGACGACGTCGCTGGGTACAATCAGTTCTTCAGCGCTCTTCGTGAGATGTCTGTTCTTGAGACTCTATTTCTGTCACATTGCCTTCCTGTGAAGCCCAGGGGTCCTCCAAAGATTCAAACCGTGATGCTGTCCCATGTCAAGAAACTGACTCTAGGTGGCGATTTGCCCGTCGAATGCAAGAATATCATTAAGCACCTGGCCATGCCTCCATTCTGTGATATCACCATTGAATGCGAGAAACTTGGCCCGCTCCCTTCCAAGAGTACATTTTCATTTGTCAAGGCCCATACGCTCTCCTTTCCAAATCAGCTACCACTTCTCGCAATGTTCTTGTCCACTACGCAAGGGCGTCGCCCCTTCTATGATCCGAAATGGCAGCTCCGCTTCTGGCCTGCGGGTAGTGCCTCGGATCTGGCCAATCTTCACCGGGATTATGGAGGCGTCCCTTCCATCTCAATCTTGGTCGATAGGTGGAGAGATGATTTTCATTACAGCGTAAAAGATCTATCGGAGTGTATCCAAAAAGATATCATCCGTGACCTGATCATCGAGTCCGATGGCGTCCTGGACTGGACATTAACATACGACGATTGGCTCGACATTTTCGAGGACTATACGGAAGTGGAGAATATCTCAGTCAGGGGAGACGTTGCACGGACTTTTTGCGCGACGTTGGATACGTCGACTTGGCACCCTACGGATTCGGAGTGGGAACGTATACTCTATGACGAGGATGGAAGTGACCTCTCGGAGTCGCAAGAGCGACTTTTCTTTGCAAAGCTCAAGCGCATCGAATTCAAGCAGGTTGACTTCAACAGTCTCTCTGAAACAGATCGCCCATCTGAAGACGACGAGAACAGCTGTGCCTATGGCACCTTCAGCATGAGCATCTACAAAATACTGAAAACATCGCTTTCTCATCGCTGCGCGCAGTCCGACACACCTCTCACTCTTTTTATCAGGCAGTGCTCAATTGACCCTGATCAAATCCGGGGACTGAAAGACATCGTCGAGGTTGACTGGGATTTTATTGAGGACCCGTTCAATGAGAATAAGTCAACTTAGGCAAACGCTAACTGCGTATCCGGATCATTTAGAGTAAGAAGCCCTTTAAACAAAAGATTCGACCATCACCTGACTTCACTCTGATCATTTTCCAAGGACCGAATTTCGTTCTCAACCCTGAGTGATTCCTTTGAACCACTTGGCAAGTTGAGAATGGCATGTATATACGACTCCGAGCCATCAATCACAATCCCTTCGCGTGTGCATACTTCCGACACGATGCGCGGCGACGATGGCGATAGGTGATTGTGGTCCACGCCCCCGCACTCGCGATCCCCTTCCATACCTGGTGTAGCATCGACGCAGCGATAACACCTTTGGGCGCACAAGCTGTATACGATGCACGCTGGTTGCTTGGTGTGGGGCCCAAACGGCTCAGTTCCACAGCGAGCGAGCTTGAACCGCACGGTCCTCGTTGATGAATGCGTGGCGACTCGATATTTGTATCCTATCGATAGATCGAAAAACTATGACTCACCTCGCTGCTAGAAGAGCTATTGCTTCTAGCTGAAGTGAAGTAACAGAGGAATCATCGGTTTTGTTGCCTACATAAAGCCTAAGACCGAAAACGATTGCTGAGCAGCCTGTTATTAATCAAGGGCTTTAATGCCCAGCTGAATACTAATGAACCTTTATAGTGAAATTGAGATCACGGGGATCATCAACGCACTGGCCAAGCATGAAAACGCACCAGACTGGGGACGAGACGCTAACCCAAATCCATCATTTCTTCTCCCAGCGAAGCGCTGCCCGTCACGGCCACACATGAGATTGAGCAGGACTCGACTTCTTCCTGGCCTCCAGGATAGTGACTGATCGCCGTCTGCACAGCGTCTCTATCCTGCAGTCTCGCTATTCGCGAATCAGACATTGCAAGGGAAGGTCATCTTCATGACTGGCACCTCGATACGTATCGGCCCGGAGATCGCGACCACGTACGCGAAAGCAGGAGCATCGGTGGTCATCACGGCGCGCAGGCAGAAAACGCTGGACGACATCCGCGCGACGATCCTGAGCCTCGTTCCCCACGCAGACGTACTCACCATGTTAGTTGACGTGACGCAGATCAAGCACGTTGAGGCTGTTGTGATGATCCCATTGAGAAATTTGGCAAGCATGATATCTGTGTTGCTAACGCGGGAGATAGTAGGTTGCTCGACAAACGTAAGTTCGCTTGTCACACCGTCTTGGAACTGGGACAAGCTTGTCGTACAGTCCTCGCGGAACAGGGTCCGGAGGAGTGGTGGGGGATCATGGAAGTGAATGTCCGGGGAGTCTATAACACCGTTCAGTATGTGTCACAGCCGACTTATAATGGCACAGACGGGAACTTACCATTCGATCAACGCAAAGCGCCACGCTATCGCATCTGTCGCAGAGCCAGAGATATTTCTTCGTCATGGCTTCAACGGCGGGACAAATGCGCTTTCCGAGGATGAGCGCATATGGCCTATCGAAGCATGCCGTCATCACGCTTGGTGAATTTATCGCGCTAGGTAGGTGCCATCTACCCGTCTCAAAGAACGATTGAAGTCTGAATTTCTGGATGACAGAGTATCCCAGCCTGAAAACGTTCGCATTCCATCTGGGCCTCATCCAGACCGAGCTGTTCATCAAGAATCCCCTGTATGCGCCACCGGAATACAACAGCTTGCAGCTGCTTGCGACCGCGCTGCTGCACGTCCCGACTGGGAAAGGCAGATTGGCTTTCTGGAAGGTAGATAGCGGCGGAAGAATTGAGAACGTGACTGACCTCTCTTGATTCAATTCAGATACATTGACGCAACCTAGGATCTAGAGGAGATAGAACGGGATTGGAAGGACAAAATTCTAGAGTCGCAGGCTTTGGTCAACAGGCTGACTATACCTTATAAGAGCATAGGCTGTAGCGGCGAGGATGTAATTAGAATGTCACGCCTCTAACCGTGATGCCGCCGAGATGTTTTGTTGTTAGCTGGTTTAACGTCATCACAGCGAAAATCGGCACCGCTTGGATGACACCATAATTCACTGCATCAACAGAATGCTGAGAACAAGAAAGATATTGACGAGCTCACGGTTCAAACTTGAAAGATGATCGTCAGACCGATGATCAGCTAGTAATACCCTTCAAGCCATTGCAAACTCCCGCAATCGGGTAATATATTACGCCGGCACCATATATGAGTGGGGTAACCAAAGGTATATTGACACTAAACCAGCAGCGACATAAACAAGAATCCCAAGCATTAAAATTTACTCCGTCTCGACGTTCGATCAAAGGAAGCTCGCAAGCACGCCCATGACGCCGGCGGCGACAATCCACACCGCACCGCGCGCCACCACGGCGCCGCGCTCCCCAGCATTGAGCAGCACGGACGCGTTGGAGAACTGCACGCCGGGCGTGAACGCGGACGAGTTGCTCGCGTACACGTAGGAGGTCACGTTCTGCGACGGCGGCGCGGGGTCGTTGCACTCGATCGTGACCTGCTTGATCGTCGCCCAGAAGTGGCCGGCCGACTTGTAGTCGGGGTCGTCCCAGTTGATCATGCCGCCGGCCCAGTCGATGGTGCCCTGCGCGGAGGAGTTGATGCCGGCGGGCCAGATGCTGCATGTCGATAAAGTGCAGCGTTTTGATATGAGATGGGAGGGTACGGAGAGATTGATCAGTAGGGATGTCCCATGGAGGGAGGGGAGCGTACCTCATCTGGAAGGAGGACGGGGTGTTGGGATAGCGGCTGACACCGTCGGAGCCTACCATGTCGGACTGCTTGAGCGTGCGAACCGTCTTGTTGTCAATAAGCCAAGAGAGCTGGTCCTCCTGCCAGTCGATCTATGCACGCGAACATGCATGTGTAAGAATGATGCGAAAGCAAGCAGACCATGCGACCGACCGTGTAGTCATGGTAATTGGAGAAGGAGTCCGAGCTGATGTCATGCGTGCCACCGATCGTCTTCTCGGCTGCAATATATCGATGCGTCAGGGATGACTACGGAATAGCCTTTGAGAAGGGACGTACGGATGACACCCTGCCAGAACATGTTCGATTGGCCTTGAGTGGTGTTCGCGCCAGGGAACTCCCAGTCGATCTCATCTTTTACATCCGACATGGTGACGGCCGCAGTGACGACACCGGCCCAGCGGCCAGTCTTCACTGGTTTGTGAGACTACGATCAGCCCCTGGCGCCCCGGTAACATAAAGATGACATACACGTAACGGTGATGCGGCCGTAGTGAATGTAGCGGGTGGAACTGACGCGGGTGCCGCCGTTCGTCTCGGTCAGCAGCATGGCGAGCTCACCCCCGCTCGAGTTCGTGTTCATGATATTTCCGGAATTCACGACCCAGTCTGTAAGTCATTGTCATTAGTCTGAACATGAGTAAATAAAGGATGAGAAATGTTTCAACCCTGCGAAGCCTTGGCAAAGGTCCGCAAAAGGTGATACACGCAGAAGCACGGCGATTTCCTGCCGCCGCGTGATTTGCATACTCGGGACATCCGCGGACGTGCTCCTCCAGTGCACACACTGGCCATGTGGGTTTGTTCCTGAACTGAAAGGAGCTGGACGTACCGTACGCGGTGACATTACCATCGAACTTGGTGGCGTTGGAGAAGATGCGAGAGTTGTCGGTGAATGCATGCTGTACACGGCATTGGCATTAAACATGATGTGGTGGATCGGACTGTGCCAAGGCAGCGTACCGTTCCGGACTGGCAGATGGGGTCAGGCCTGCAGGAATCAAGAGCATGCGACGCAAGCGGGTTACAGCCTGTTTGGCAGAACTGGGAATAGTTGTCAAGGCCTGTGGACGGCGCGACTGGACAGTACTCACAGATCCAGTACCACAAAATCCGAAAGAACCTATGTGAATAGCGTTAGCTATACGCATGCATCTGTGGCGAACGGTCTACGTACTGCAGCACGGCGTGCTGTTGGGACAGGGCGTCGTGATGTTACTGAAAACACGGTTAGACGCTAATCTGCCTTTCGGGCACGACAGATGATCACCAGGTCGTTCCGCCTTGGGCGCGAGCGCCAGGCACCAGGTATACAACCAGAGGTAGTGCAAGCGTTAGAAAGCGATACATCGGGCAAAGATAGTGTGTAACAGAGAGTGTGTGGTCCAGTGAATGTGGTTTCGATATTGACTGAGGCCGAGAAGGGTATTGAGAGCAAAACCGACAGACGGCGAACCGACGTCTGGTCTGACAAGAAGAGGTAGGGGAAGGACGGCTGCCGTTGCCGCCGGGTTGTGCTCTTATATGATGAAGGGATGGAGGTAACGTTGTGGGGGCTGTACACAAATCTGGGAAAATGGTCAATATTCGCCGTTCTTGCCGGCTTCGGCCCGTTCAACGTCGGGCATCAGCGCATCAGCGCCCATACGCGTAAATAATAACAAATAAGAACCAACGCGTCTGACGACGCGACGCGCCGAGCTCCACCCTGTCACCGACAACGACGACCTCGACATGGCTCCTCCCAATGTCAAGTCCAAGTCCAGCGCGGGCGACATGAAACAGAAGAGTCTTATCAGCTTCTTCGGAAAATCTGCCGACGATAGCTCCAATGCAAAGACCAAGACGGGCTTCAAACCCCCGGCGCGGACAAAGCCTCCCCGCGTCACGTCTGACGCGCACACGTCGTCCAGCCCTCCACCAGAGTCGAACGCGTATCAGACACCTGCATCGAAAAAGAACATGCGGAACTCGCTTGCCGTGGCCAGCGCGACATACACGCGTTCATCTGACGGTGGCAGTTCGTTCAAGGACACACCTCCCACGAGCGATCCTATTGACGTGGATCGGCTGTCGGGCGAAGAGGACGGGGAGGAGGTGATAATCAAGAAGGTGAGCTCTGAAAAGCATTTGACTGGCGCATATATTGAGTGTTCTGCTAGTCACGCGCAAAGCGCAAGGTCATCTCTGACGACTCTGACGAGGGAAGTGGTATAGACGCAGGAGCATATAAGAAGGGCCTGTCTGCATACAAACCCTCTCCTGAACCGGAGAAAGTCGCGAAGTGTCAGTGCTTATCTCATGAAAGCTACCATCATGAATTGACGCGCGCATATATTCAGCTCCAGTCAAGAAGCGTCGCGTTACTGTCCTTCCCTCTGATGATGAGGATGAAGAATCTGAAGCCCAGCTGTCATCTTTCTCCAGCAAACTGGACAAGTTCAAGAAGTCTCCTCGCAAAAAAGGTATGTCCGCTCGCTGAAATCTCTCTATCGACTGACCAATGCCGTCTACAAGCTCGCAAGTCCAAAGCTAAGTCAGACGACGATGATGACTTTATCGTGCCAGACGATGTCGATGAGGACGAAGAAGACTTGCCAGGTCGTTCGTCCTCCCGTGCATCAGGGCGCTCCTCCCGAGTGTCTTCGGCCCGCGATTCTGACGAAGACCTTGCTTCGGACGACGACGAGCCAAAGAAGTCCAAGAAACCTTCGAAGAAGCCAGCTCGCCCACCACTCAAGAAAAATGCTGGTGGTGACTCCGCAGGCGGATCGAGCAATAATTTCCTCACGGCTGCAGAGCAGCGCACGCAGGCCAACAAGAACGAAAAGAAGTCGCAAGAGAATCCGTACGCCTTCCTGATGGACCAGATGGACGTGTGTCTCCTTTCCACATTGCTTTCTGCGATACGAGTTGCTCATAGTTCATGATCATTGCAGAAAGATTGTCATCGGCCTTCTGACAAGGGATATGATCCTCGCACTCTCTACATCCCGAAGAATGCCTGGAAAGAATTCACGCCTTTCGAGAAGCAGGTGAGTCAACAAGCACATCTCAGCGACTGTGCTGTAGTGTTGACCGGTAATATGCGTATGCTAGTTCTGGGAGATTAAACAGAACCATTATGATACCGTTGAGTACATTCTTTGTACATGTAGTTATTACATCTGCTGACCGCTAGGTAGATCCTATTTTTCCAAAAAGGGTACGCAAATGCTTCATGTTCAGACTCGCACCTACTCATCTCTGTCTATGAATGCATAGCAAATTTCTTGAAGTGAGCCTTTTGCATATCCTCTACAATCACCCATATATTAAGCAGGATATGTAATAGCTCTATGAAGAGGATGCACGAATCGGACATCGCGAGTTTGATCTGAAATTGACGCAGCGCGTCAAGATGTGCATGGTGAGATATGTATCCTCTATTCTACGGACAGAGCTTGACCGAGAAACAGGTCGGTGTGCCGGAGATGTCATTCAATTTCTGGGCCGCGTAAGTGCCTTGTTGACACAATGACCACGGTCACTGACAGTCGTCTATCTAACAGCAAGTTCCTGGCGAAAGGTAATTGACCGCAGTCTCGGGTATATCTGCATGATACGATACTTTGCATCTAGGCTACAAAGTTGGACGCGTCGACCAAGCCGAAACGGCACTGGGCGCTGAGATGCGTATGGCAGCAAACAAAGGGAAGGGGAAGGGCGCAGCCAAGGGAGATGGAGACAAAATCGTGCGGCGGTATGCTGATGTCATCTTCATGTCTCGATCCTCTATTTAGCGACTTTTGTCCTCAGCGAACTCAACAAAGTCTACACGAACGGAACACTCGTTGACGAGGAACTGCTCACGGACGAGCAGGCAGGGCACTGCGTCTCGATCCGGGAGGATCACGAGGCAGGCCCGGACGGCGGATTCGGCATCTGCGTGCTGGACAGCGCGACGAGCGAGTTCAACCTGAGCGCGTTTGCGGACGATGTGTGCCGCACGAAGCTGGAGACTGTTGTCAGGCAGCTGCGGGTGAAGGAAGTGGTATTCACGAAGGTCCATCTTCCCCTCTCTTGTCAAGTTGGTTTGGCGTGTTGAAAGAGTCTGTCGCAGGGTAACTTGTCTGTGGAGACGACGCGGCTGCTGAAGTTTATCTTGCCGAGCACCTGTCTCTGGACGAGCCTGCGTGACGTCGAAGGGTTCAACTTCGAGCAAACGATGGAGGAGCTGAAGAAGTTATATGCTCCCTCAGAGCGCATGGACGATGCGATGGACGACGCAGAGGACGACAAAGAGGAGTTCGAAAACGTCCCCGACGCGATCCGCGACATGTTCCACTCCCACAGCGCCATTGAAGCGCTCGGCGCCATGATCTGGTTTGTCGCAGCAATCACTGTCCTGGACTTTCTTTATGCTGATATTCATGTCTTCAATGGAAGGTATCTGCGCCAGCTGAACATCGACAAGGACATCCTGACGATGCGCAACTTCAATATCTACGACCCGATGAAGCGCGGGCAGGGTCTCATTCTCGATGGGCAGACGCTCGCTCATATCGAAGTTCTCATCAACAATGAAGGCGGGGAGGACGGGTCGTTGGTGCAGCTGCTGAATCGCTGCGTCACGCCATTCGGTGTGTGCACTCTCTGATTTCCTTTGACGACTGCTTGCTGATATCATATGGATACACAGGAAAGCGGCTGTTCAGAATTTGGCTGTGCATGCCGCTAAAGGAGGTCAAGGACATCAACGCGCGGTCGGTTCCTACGATCCTATGCGCCGGGTTGTGTATTGACTGAGACGAGTGCAGGCTCGACGCAGTGGAAGCTCTGATGCAGCACCCGACGTTCGAAGGCGAGTTTATGGAAGTCGCAAAGCGTCTACCGGACCTCGAACGGATTGTCTCGCGCATACACGCCAAGAACTGCAAGGTCAAGGACTTCTTGAAGGTGCTTGGTGTAAGTGAATGGTTCTCGTCTATGCTCATGAGGATTCGTATTCATCTCGGACATTATGATCGCTGCAGGCATTCAGAAAGCTGAGCAAGGGCCTCATGTCGCTTGCAAACCAGTCGGAAGAGTTCGATTCCAAGACTGTTTTAGGCCTGCTGAGGTCGGCACCGGATCTAGAGCCGTACATCGACAATGTGGAGGCAAGGATGGAAGGCTCCGGTAAAGGTGCGTGGCTTCATTTCATAATTTCAGGAGCGAGACAAATCGGCATCTATAGATTCGGACGAACTTCTGCCGAAGGAGGGCAAGGACGAAATGTACGACGAGATCATGGGGGAGATTGGCGATCTGGAGACCAAGTTGAAGAAGGAGCTAAAGAAGCTGGAGAACAAGTTCGGATGCTCGTTGACCTATTGGCACAGTGCTCAGGGCAATAAGGTACGGCGTACGACAACTGGAAGACAATGTTCACAGCTGATTCTTGTGTCCGCAGGATATCTATCTAGTACAGACCAAACCTAAGCAGGATGTTCCTACAGAATGGGTCAAGAGTGGTGGAACCAAGGTCTGTCGGCTCAATACTTATAACTATTGCACCTCGTTCATATCTCTGAACAGACCGCATCCCGCTGGTCCGTCCCTGCTCTCGCACCCACGATCCGCAGCCTGAAAGAAGCCCGCGAGAACCGCAACACAACGATCAAGAACTTCAAGTACCGCCTCTTCGCCGAGTTCGACAAGGACCGCGCCGTCTGGCTGCGCGCCATCCGGGTGCTCGCGGAGCTCGACTGCCTCTTCAGCCTGTCGAAGGCATCCAATGCGCTCGGCGAGCCGATGTGCAGGCCTGAGCTAGTGGAGGGTGACCAGGCGTTCATCGACTTCGAGGAGCTGCGGCATCCAGCGCTCGTTGGAGCTCATGGCCGTGATTTCATTCCGAATGATGTGAAACTGGGTGGGGAGGTGGGGAGGATCGCGCTATTGACTGGTCCAAATATGGGGTGAGTTTCTCGATGCTCCAGGGCATTCATGTTGATGAACTTTGCTATTGTGTTTTAGTGGCAAGTCCACGGTAAGATGCGGTCTCGCGAATGCCTTGTTTCCTCCGACTCATTCCATCCCCATAGGCTATGCGCATGACAGCTACTGGCGTTGTATGTCATTTTCCACACCTTTCAATGAACATTCCTGACGAGACGACCCTAGATCATGGCACAGCTTGGGATGTTCGTTCCAGCCCAGAAAGCTCGGTCAATATCCTTGTTTGCACCATCAAAGTTTCATACTTACGAACGAGTTCCAGACTGTGTCCTGTCGATTCGATCCTCACGCGAATGGGCGCGTATGACAATATGTTCTCGAATGCCAGTACGTTTAAAGTCGAGTTGGACGAGTGGTGAGCCTTCCCGAGAGATATTTGACTCGAGCGATCTGCAACGTGTTTGACTACAGCTGCAAAATTTTGCGGGATGGCACTCCCAAGTCGTTTGTTATTCTGGATGGTACGTGATTTTAGAATTCGTGTGGAACTAAGCCTCATGTTTTCTACTCATAGAACTGGGTCGCGGGACTTCGACATATGTAAGTACTGAGTTTGACATGACCAAGGCATCGTACTCATCTGGTCTTTAGGACGGCATGGCGATCGCTGCAGTGCGTTGCTCTCGCCGAACACTTGCTGAGAATATATGATATACTGACGGTGTCCTTAGGCGGTGTTGCACCAATTGGCCACTCATACCCTTTCGCTGTCTTTCTTCGCAACGCACTATGGCTCTTTAACAGACGACTTCGCGTATCACCCGAATATCAGAAACATGCACATGGAGACGATGGTAGATGATGAAAAGCGTGAGGCAAGTTGGCATACCGTGGCGTTCAGATGCGAACCATATTGACTATGAATGACATTCCAGCTTATCTTCCTCTACAAACTCATCGACGGCGTCGCGACGTCCTCCTTCGGCACGCACGTTGCAAACCTCGCTGGCGTGCCCACCGAAGTTGTCGATCGCGCCGAGATCATTTCCAAGGACTTCGCGTCCAAGTTCAAGGAGAAGGTCGACGGGAAAAGAAAGAAGACGAGGCTATCTCTCTTTGCGCAAGCAGATTTTGCCTACCTCTGCGGGCTGGCGACAGGCAAGATTGAGATGGCTGCGGATCCCACGAGGAGAAAGGAAGTATTGACCGTGCTGAAGGCGGCCGTGCAGAAGTGCTTGCAGGCTTAACCCACGGGCCCTGGATGGCCCCGACGGGGACTTTTCTTGGAACTTTAGATGAGATGATGACTGCCTCGGACTGCATGCTGCTGACCATGCTCGTGCTTAATATACCTAAACTTGCTATCGTGATCTTATGCCCTGTAGATAATGTATTAAATCGTCCTTTATTCGCGCTACGCTGCCAGCCTCCTGTCTCACAATACTATGGTTACGTACGAGTCTATGATGTCGACGGCGAGTTTGAGGCGGGCGATGGATTTACTTGAACTTCGTCGACAACTTGAAACCCGAGGCACTTCCGAGGCGCGGGTCCAGTCACAAGTCAGACGGCGGATCCGCTATATTCAAGGCTTTCTCCGGTTCCCTTCCTTCCACCAAAATACAACGAAAGAACCCATTCGTACTCGCTTTGTCTTTGCTACGCCGGTCTCACTGTACAATGGTGGTACAAATTCGTGTTTGTCCTTGCAGTGGATGAGATACTGCACGAGGCGCGGGAGCGAGGCAGTCTAGAAGTTGATGCCCTGAACGGCGAACGCTGGAGATCGTCAGAACTTTCAATAACGGACATCTTGGGCCAACCCTGGAATCTAGGAATGCGTGTGTCCCGATTAACTACACTGTAAGTACTTATCCTGGGCGTAGGATGTGTCGTAATTTTTATTCGATGCGGCTCCATCACTGTGACTTCGTATGTGGGCTCATTGAGTTGTAGAACGTGTCGCTGATTCTCAGGGCTTCGGTTTCATAGGACACGGCGTAGCTCGGAGAGCTTTATCTCTGTGATAGGTTGATGAACCGCAGCAAAGAACCCTTGTTTCTCGCACGCGTAGTGCGATATGAGCGCTTTTTGGAACAAAGCAACAAAGCACGGGTAGGTATCTAGTCAATTATGGTTACCATGCCTAAGCGAGGGGCGGATCTCCTTGTGAGCAGCGCGACTCTCTGGTTCTGGATTGAGGGCACGACTCTATCCAGCATACAAAACCGATTATTCTCTGTGAGAGTTTTCCTTGGACCACACTCCGTCTTCGCTCCTTCCTCTGTCTCACGAAATGTCCTCCGGATTCATCACACAAACTGAGGTCCCAGGTGCGCCACACAGGGCATCCATCCAATATTTCTCTCTGAGGAGTATCGACGCCTTCGACCGCGCAATTCGTGGGACAAGTACCTCTATCTTTGGGATTGCCATTGGATTACCTTCAGCAGGCACCGGCATCTCGTCGCTCGCACTTGCCTCCAAGGAAAAGATATTCCTACTCACATGGGACCAGATGGAAATTGGTCGTCTGACTAACAACAAGCTCGTTGCCATAGATAAAGTCTTCTCCAATTGCGCCCGGGACTATACGCTGGCAGCTTTTGATTTGGCCCATTTACTTGTGCAGTGCCATTTTGCCCTGCAGTGCCATTTAACTGGCGTGGATCTATCGACAGCACAAATAGGCGGTGACAACAAACTTCTGCATCGAGCGGGAGGTCTGATCAAATGGGCATGCCCTGATGCTTCAGCATGGGCTATCGATAGGCGTTGGGATACCTTTGGCGAGAATGGAGAACCGGACATCGCTCTACGCGCTTGGTTCACTGCCATGTAAGTCTTTATCAAATGTATGCAGAAGCTCATGGCTGATGAAATCGTACTGATCTGCAGCGCAGCTGATCTCGTTCGCTCTGTCTTGGACTATTCGCCACGTCTAACTACGACTCGTTTGGAACGCGGGATATTAAAATGTCTTGAGCAATTAGTTGTGCGCACGATATTGATGGACGCCAAAAAGCCTCGCTCTCGCGAAAATGACTTTTCAAACGTCACCTCTTCAGAGGATGGGAATTTGGTGGTCCAGAACAGCCGATACAAGACCCGTATCAGACAAAGCAGTCACGTACGTTCTCGTCGGGATTCTGTTATTCAATCACACCCATTTTGCCATTACCTTAGACATTGATTGAGATGCAAATGGCCGACGGCGCGAGCGTTGTCGGCCATGTCTCGGGCGTGAAGGGGAAGCAGACAACGATCTCCGCGAATCGAGGATTGCAGGCTCCCGTCAACACGATACGCATATTAGGAAAAGAAGAATTGACTTGCGCTGAACAGTCTCGATACCGCTTCCTCACGGACGTGTTACAAGGAGATGTACACCTCAACAACGCACAATTTATCGAATTGCTCTGGTTTCCGGGTTCTTACGGCGCGCTTAGCCGGGAATACAAAGGCGGCAACGTCCCATTGATTGAAGGCTCAAACATGTCTCAGAGCGAGGTTGTAGCGGCAATGCGATCGGAGTCGAACGCAAGTGCAGTTGTCGTCGTCCACGGTGATTGTATTCTGCATATTTGGTCATACGTGAACTTATGTCCATTGCATTTTAGGACCTCCCGGAACTGGGAAGACGACAACGATCGCGAATACTGTTGCGATCTGGCGAATTCGAAGAGAATTTGTATGGATCGTAGCGCAGTCCAACGTTGCAGTGAAAAACATAGCGGAATCCCTCTGCAAGAAGGGCATTCCATTCCAACTGGTCGTCTCGAAAGAATTCTACGTCGAATGGTAGGATTCTTTCGATTGCTCTGGTATATTAATGCCCATTCTCTTTCACAGGCACGAGGACATATATGAAAAGATTCAAGACCATATCGTCAGAACGGATGACATACTGCCGGACCCTCGTTTTGTCGCTTCATTGTTCAAGGACACATCTGTCGTCCTCTGTACTTTGAGCACACTATCAAATCCCAAACTCGATGACTGTGGCTTGTTCAACCTGATACCTATAGAAAGGCTGGTGGTAGACGAGGCGTCCCAGATCGATGTCTTCGAGTATCTGGTGCGCATACTATCTCGCTACGGCACTACATACATTCCTAATGAGTCCATCCCTGGGCCCAGCACGTCCTTCACAAGTTCCGTCATAGCCTTATCAAGTTGTGTTTCTTCGGGGACCCTAAACAACGTAGACCCTTCACCTGCCTTGTATGACTGACCCGGTGCTGAGCACTCAGTCTCTCACAGTCCCTCCATATGGCGCCGAACATGCAGGATTGCAAACCGTGTTCGATTTAAAGCACCTTCGCAAGATCGCATACTTCTTGAATACGCAGTGTGCGTCCCTTAGACACCACCGATTTGGCATTTCTGACACCGTAGATTGATTAGATCGGATGCCCGAATGCTTCGGCGAGTTCATCTCCGAGAATGTCTACGACGGCAAACTTCTTTCTGTACATCCCATCATGGACACTGGCTGTGTCCGCTTCGTCGATGTCGCCAAAGGTCAGGAGCAAGCAGATGGCAGCAGCTGGAAGGTACGTCTTCCATAGATTCTCATTCAATCGCTCTTCATGCTCAGGCTGTGCTGCTTCACTTTCAGAACATGGAAGAAGTCCACACCATCGTTCGCCTGATCCGTTTCTACTACCAACATACCGACTTCTGTATCATCACGCCATACGATGCGCAGCGTGCTGCCATCGTCCGAACACTCGAAGCCGAGAACCTCCCCTCCAATCGGGTCTTCAACGTAGACAGCTTCCAAGGTACACTACGTCCCCCATTTCTCTGCGACCGATAGTGCTTACCATCCACCCAACTCTTTCAGGAAACGAAGCAGACTTTGTGATCCTCACACCCGTGCGGACCAATAGCGCCGGCTTCCTGAACTCCAAGCAGCGCATGAACGTCGCGCTGACGCGCTTCAAGAAAGGCATGGTCATCGTGACGAACGAGTGCTTCGTCTCCGGCGCAGGCCAAAACACGCTCCTCGGCCGGCTGGCCGCGCACTGGGAGCAGGAGGACGGAGACGTCTGGACCGACTGGACCGACATCTTAAACCAGACCGCAGACATGCCCGGCGTGCGCGCGCCTCGTGTCAGGCCCGCACCTACCCCCATACCTGCCCTTCCCTCTCTGTCTGATTTTCGGAACGGTGTAGATCGGATTGTCTCGCCTCTAGGACAAAGAGTGATGCGGTCCAGAGCCTACGGGTCAGATTCGGCAGGCTCAGCTTCTATCTCGGCGCGCACCACGCCCGAGCTTACCCGCAATCCCACAACAGCGGTTCCGTCCTTATGTGACCTACAGGACCGCATCGACCAGACAGCCTCTCTGCTCCAAAGAAAGCATGACTCCGCTCCAGTGCGCATGACAAGCCATGACGCCTTCCCTGCCCTCCCGTCTTCCACGGTAAACAGGGCACCTGTCCGACCGCGGACAACGGGAAAGCCTGTTCAGGGATGCTGGGGAGATACAAGGAAGTTAGCTTCCGTCAAGGATTCCTCCACAGCTCCAGCGCAACGAGACGAGATCGACGAGCTTGTGTCTGCGTTCGGCGCTATGAATAAGAAGAGGCGGGCGACAAAGCAGGGGAGATAGCAATTTATAGCAACCCAACAATCCCAGACTGAGATGTACGAGGTATTGCGTAGAACAGACGTCCTCTGCTACTATAGAATCCTACTCAGATGTCCAGCACAGCTGTCCTACCATATTCGAGAGTCATAAACCGTGATACTACTGTTCATTGAAAACGTACAACCGATACTGAGAAATCATGCAATGCGAGTCCATCAACGAGACCAAAAACGAGCCGAGAAAGAGTCTTCGGGTATGAACACATCGAAAAAGGAAGATTGATAAAGAAGTAGGTAGTGTAGTGAAGACCGTCCATTCAATGGTATACCTCTATTGTTCATGCGTACAGTAAGCTTGCTTCCTTCTGCGATGTATTTGATGTAAGTCTGTCGTGCGTTTACTCCGTCGTGACGGACTTGGCCCTGCAAAGATGCCTCAGTAAATCTGCGCTACGAGAAACATACCAGCCAGTGGGACTTACAAGTTCCTGGGGAAGTCGACGTCGAAGCCCTTCTTGACGGCAAGGTGGTAGCTCAGAAGCTGGAGAGGGATGACATTAAGCAGGCCCTGAAGACAGTCGACCGTCTGCGGGACGCGGACAGTCTTGACATTGTTGGGGATACCGTCGTCGCCCTCGTTGCAAACGACGATGGGGTCCGCCTTACGGGCAGTGATCTGGGCGAACGCCGACTGCACCTTCGGGTAGAGGGAGTCACGGGTCATGATGATGATGACAGGCATGTTCTCGTCGATCAGGGCGAGTGGGCCGTGCTTCAGTTCACCAGCGAGGATACCCTCAGAGTGCATGTAGCTGATTTCCTTGATCTTAAGCGCACCCTCGAGACAGGTGGCATGCCTATAAATGACAGTATGAGTATCCAGGAAGACGTCAAAGCATTCAATGTACGCACTGGTAGCCTCTGCCCATGAGCAGCAGACTCTTCGAGGTGGCGAGAACGCCATCTGCAAGAATCTGCAGGCTCCTGTCCGCCGCCAGGATCGTCTTGATCTGACTAGGAAGCTCGTGCAGACCGTGGATGATCTGGTTCCGACGCTCGGTCAGGGAGATGCGGTCCTCGGAGAGCTGGAGCGCCATCATGAGCAGAGCGATGTACTGAGAGGTATATGCCTTCGTCGACGCAACGCCGACTTCGGGACCCGCGTTGATGTGGATACCGCAGTGGGTCTCACGGGAGATGGTCGAGCCAACGGTGTTGACAACACCGACGCAGAGCGCACCGCGCTCCAGGCAGTAGCGGAGAGCCAAGATCGTGTCGGCAGTCTCACCGCTCTGGCTAACGAAGACGCAGACATCGTCACGGAAGATGGGCGTCTTCCTGTCCAAGAAGTCGGAAGCCAGCTCGACGCTGACCGGGATCTCGGTGAGCTCTTCGAAGATCGCGCGGGTGGCTAAGCACGAGTGGTAACTCGTCCCGCAGGCGTTGAAGACAATGCGACGGCAGCGGCGCATGATAGGGAGATACGCGCGCAGACCACCGAGGGTAATCTTATTGGAGTCGAAGTTAACGCGACCACGCATGGTGTTGACGACGGACTCGGGCTGCTCGTATATCTCCTTCTGCATGAAGTGGTCAAACTTGCCCTTCATGATCTCGGCGAGTTCGATTTCGAGGGTCTCGATGCTGCGAGTTGAGGGAGTTTGAGCACCATCCTCATTGCGGCGAAGGCGGTGGATGTGCAGCTCGCCGGCGGAGATGTGGGCAATGTCATCGTCCTCAAGATAGAGGACGCGCTTGGTGTGCTCAATGATGGCGGCGGCATCTGAAGCAATGAAGAACTCGATGGGTTGAGGGAGACCGTCGTCGGACATGAAAGCACGCGACTGAGTACGCATGATCTTGGGACCAGAGGGAGGGGCGAGCAAACCACCGGGAGAGTTAGGGGATACTATCGTTCAAAATTAGTGTTGGGTGATTGGAAGGACTTCTAAACAGAACTTACGAGTCTCGATGGTCTTGCTCTCCGCCTCCTGGCCAGCGAACTCGACATCGACAAAGTCAACCTTCAACTTCTTCTCGGTCTTGACACCGATCAAAAGAGGAGAGCCGCGACGCGCAGTTACAATCTCGTTAGGGTAGTGCTTGGACTTGAAGACGAAGGCAAAGGAACCCTCCAGCTCTTTGAGAACAGTCTTGACCAGTTCCGTGAATGTGACGCGCTTATCAGGCTGAGAGTCATAGACGTATTTGATGAGGATAGCGACGGCCTCAGTGTCAGTCTCGCTCTCGAACTTGTAGCCGCGCTTCTGCAACACGAGCCTGAGCTCCGCAGCATTGGTGACAATACCGTTGTGGACGAGGACGAAATCGCTGTTGGGATCCGAGCGGATTGGATGGCAGTTCTGGATTGAAGGGACACCATGGGTGGCCCATCGGGTATGTGCGATGGAGACCTGAGACGTGAAGACCTTCGATGTGTCGATCTTCGCCTCTGCGATGAGCTTGCGCAGGCCAGCTACTTTGCCGACTTCCTTGAAGTAGACAACCTCACCGGACTTGTCTCCATCTATGCCAATTCCAGCAGAGTCGTAGCCACGATATTCTTGGCGGGCAAGTCCATTGCAGAGAATCTCGCAAATCTCCTTGCGATCCTATAGAGCACGAAAACGTGATCAGCATGCTGCATACATGACGTTCTTTATCAGAAGATATCAACTTCGAAACGCTATGCGCCCGCCGCCCAAGCGCACGTGTCCGAAAGAAGAGTAAATGCGATCTGGATCATGAACGCGCCTCCAGGGTCATGTTCAGCCTATACCAAGCGGCACTCGCTGCCGCCTCGCCAACGACTTCACCCGCCCGACTCATATAATGGCCTCAGGGCTAGCGTGCATCCAATCGAGAAAAAGAGAATGGGGATGAAAAACGACAGAGAAAAACGCGTACCCTCTCCCTCAGGAAGCTGCAGTACCCGAAGATGCCGCACATTTCGTATCACAATCCAAGAAAGACTGCGCGCAATTCAAGAACGTTAGTCCTCGGAACACCAGGCAACAACTTGCAAAACAAACCTAAAAGGGCGTGACGGTGTAAAGAGAGGGAAAGGTGAAGGGCAAGGGCAAGGAGTGATGAGACCGCGGTCGATTGGGGTACTTAAATTGGCACGCTGCTATCGACCAAACAAGGCCAAACCACCGCCTTGGTCTCATCGCCTCGCGACCGCCGAGTGCCTGGACTGTCCCGTCTCGGGGAACAGCAGCGCACAGTGCTCGGCCTGTTCAATTCAAACATAACGCCCCCATCGTCGCCCATGCCGAGCCTAAAAATGTGCATTGCAGACTCGAGACGGACTCTATAACCCGATACCTCCGTCTGGTACGAACTGAAAGCAGCATACGGCGATACAAGGCTATTTTTTCAAGAAAGGTCATGGCCATGTTGCCTTGAAATATGCTGTAAGGACCCTGCCCATGATGAGCAAAGAGGCACATCCGATCATCAATGCAAAGTTCGCCCAACTGGAATCACCGGTGAGCGCATCAAGCTTCTGAACTGCTTCTGGTCGATATGCAGTGTTATTGACGCCGAATAGTATCGTCCGTGAGCAAACGTGGTACTGCCATTTTCTCGTCGTATCAGACACTATCAGACATGAAGTAAATCGAATGCTTGACAACCCTGCGTTGCAGGGACGGAAATGGCCGTAACAAGATGCGGCCGGCGGAGTGAGTACAGCCTGTTTGTCAAGCGTAGTCGCTACGATAAGCCAATGATATTACAGACAAAGAACCGCAGCAGTCATCTATCGAAATATACCGGAAACCACAAGGAAGGTGAGCGGGCAAGAGATACCGACTGAGAACTCGAAGACTTACAGGACACATCTGGTGCTTAGCTTGAACTCAATCCTGACGTAGGAAAGACCGCAACTTCTCAACGACGGCATCCGGCTGCTCCTGCTGTACCCAATGCCCAGCCCCAGGAATCAACACAAACCGATCATCGCCCATGTGCATCACCTCTTTCATCTTGTCCACAGCGCCCGGGCTCTGCCAGACACCCCAGTCCTTCTCGCCCGAAATAAATATCGCCGGCACATCAACCGTCTTGCCCGAGAATACGAGCAGCTCGCTCGCATAGCGCCCCGTCGCGTCCGTTGTGCACCGGTACCAGTTCAGCCCGCCCTGGAACCCCGTGCGCCAGTACTCGTCCACGTAAACGTCGAGCTCCGCGTCCGGCAGCCATATGTTGCGATGTATTTCGTCGGGCGCAGGCGCATCGGCGAGCACCGTCTCCGGCATCGTCTTCTCGCGCGGCATGATGTAGTACCCGGGCAGCTCGGCCAGCGCCCCCGCGTCAGCACGCGGCAGCGGATGCGGGACGTTCTGCGCCCAGTCGGCGCTCTTGACGTGGTAGTAGGCGCGCAGGAAGGCGTGCAGCGCGGCCGGTGTCTGCATGTTTGCGTGCATGTCCGCGTTGGCTTCAGGCTGCGAATAGTACCACGTGTAGTGCTTCTTGGGTGGGGTCAGGGCTGCCAAGCCCTCCTCGAGGCGGGGAAAGACCGCGCGTGGGCCTCCGAAGGATGGCTCTGCGGATTCGCCGAGGGGATATGACGGGGCGCCGGTGAAGGGTGCACTCATCAACACGACTCTGCGGAACATATCTGGACGTGCGAGCGCACAGGCCCCTGCAACGGCCGATCCGAAGTCGTGTCCGACCACAGCATGGACGGTGCGATGGCCCAGGGCGAAAGCGAGTGCTACTATGTCTTTGGTGAGGTTGAAGATGCGATATGGCGACGGATCTTCCTCGTATCGCACCGGCGACGAGTTATCGCGGAGGCTGCTCGTGGTGCGTCCGGCACCGCGTTGGTCTGGGGCGACGACGTAGTACCCTGACTCCACGAGGGGAACGATGATCTTGCGCCAGGAGTATGAGAATTCGGGGAAGCCGTGCAGGAGAAGGACGAGCGGCTTGGTGGGATCACCCGCTTCCAGGACGTGCATGTTCAGATCATTGACCCTGATCGACCGGGACTTGATATCTGCGGGCAGGTTCCAGACAGATGACATGACTGTGTGCGAATAGGATTGGGGTGAGCTGCGAGCATTGGGTCTCGCAATGAAATCTCACCTACCGATGCTATATATATCACTGGCTGCAGACGCAATGCAGTCGGTAGAACTTCAGGCAGTCTTCAGACTGGTGATAAAAGACGAGTTGGGGTGTGTGTCGAGATGCGCAATCAATGCGAGGAGAGGTTTTGAGGAGTCTGTTTGGCATCATGACTCAGACCCCGTCTCCGTACTTCCCATCACGATATCATACCAACCTGTATAACACCATAATACTTGCTAGATGGTAGCGCTTGAATCTGTCTGATTCAGCACCGAGGCCGAGTTAAGTACCCCGCAGCAATAAGCGCGGACATGTGGGGGATCACATCAGATAAGATAAGATCGCGGCCTTGGCCGGTTGCTATGACAATTTTGTCTCCGACATAGTCGTCGTGACATGCGAACCGAACAATTGCAACGGCCTGGACTTCTTCCTCTACAACCCTTTTCTAATACTTTTTCCTTGTCAGCATCCGATCAGACTGGGACGGCAAATGTTTCGATCGTATCCGCGACTGAAAGTCGGGTTTTCATAGAGCCGGACTATAATGCCGGCATTTTTTGTCCTTGGAACATTGCATGCTGAAATTTAACCTTCCTCACCGTCCCTTTTCACCTATCGCTCAGCGCTCAGTGCTCGAAAACTTTCAATGCGAAAGACTTCCTTTCCCAGTTGCGCGTAAGTACTGTCTTTTCTCAGAAAAAATCTTTGGCCATCATATCTCTGGCTGGCACGGTCTTCGCCTGGTCTAGCGGAAGGGCTAGGAGTTCAAGTCTTTTCTTGTGGGTTGGCATAAGTAGACTGCTGAGCATCAGGTCAGGAATCGTTTTTAAGCTGTTCAATCTCCACCACCACGCAGAGCCGAGATGGACGCCGTCAAACCCGACGCTACTCAACGCGCTTGTTATTCTTGGATGCGCGTATTTCAGGCTTCAAATCGGACCATGTGGATCATCGTCTTCTACTTACCGTTTGGGGTTCTCTTCCCCTTCCTTTCGGTGCGCCATTCGCAAATTGCTCAGACGACCATGTCGAGAAATGGAAGGCATACGAAGATCTTCTCTTGTCGACACAGTTTGGCGCAACGTGTGGGGCTTCTGGGTGTCTTTCTTTGGATGCTGCACCCTGACGATACGTGTTTTGACCATACCTGCGGCGCAGCTGTTTTTCAAAGCCTGCGCTCGTTATATGGTCCCTGATCGCGCCTATCCCTTCCTCTGTCGAAAACCCCATAACGCTGCGTGGGTGGTATATCAGTCCGCGCGCCGTACAGCAAGTATACACCGCGGATCACGAGGTATGCAACGAGATCGTAAGTCCTCCCGTAAGGATTCTTCGATGACGGCGGTCGCCTTCATTTCGTTCCGTCTATCACGGCCATATCTTCTCTACGCCTGTCAGATGACATGCCGTTCCATTTTTGCGATGTTCAAGCGCATCCCTGAAAAGAAGCTTAGCGGTGGATGTCTCATTCCGTTTGGCAGCAGTAGCGTGGATACGGTGCCTGCTCCGCTCTGCCGCTGTCAAACGTTTTGAGCAGCTAGCGGCGAACCTGTCACGCATGCCGTGCCGTACTTGAAATGAACTTGGTTGGCGGTTCGTTCCCGGTGCCTTCGTGACTTGAACGTGCTTCCCCCTGCCCGGACGACGGTCGTTAATAGTTAGCGAATCATACCAGGATCCGTCTCCATTCAAACGAGCGAAATGGGCCACCGCTATTAGTGCCCTTAATGTACATGCGAGCCCAGCTACATCCTTTGAATAAAAAAACTTTTGGGCGTTTTGTTGGTACCATATCGTACCGTCTCTGAATCAGAACCGCGGGATCCACACAGAACGAACTGATGTTACGCGAAGCGGAATAAACACCATTAAAATGCCGGCAGCAGCGTGTATATACCTCTAGCCTACGAGATAATGCAAGGCAGCGGATGGCCGACGGGCTCACAATGACTCGTGCTTGAGGTCCGGGATGGTCTGCGATTCGGGGTCGAACTCCTTGTTCGGGCTTGTTTCATACTCGTTAGATTCGGTGACAGCGAAGGTGTTCATCTGCGACGAATTGGTGAACGGAAGTCGGCTATGTGGTAAGGAGCACACAAACCTGGACATGCACATTCTGAGTAGTGGTGGTCTTCAAAACGGAGACGTTCGGTTGCGCACGTCGACTGTAGGAGTTCTGTGTCGAGCTGCAAGGTGCGAGGTCAACGGAAGAGCTTGAGTAGTAAGTGGAATAATATACTTGAACATCTCAGCCGCCGGTGTCGTGTAGTTGGTCAGACGACGGACAACGCGACATGCCACGATCTAGTTGTTTCTATGTCAGGAGGCCCATCTTCGCAATAATAGAATATGTAACGTACGGTGGACGTTGCTGCAGCGGGCACGTTTGCGATGATGCTCATAACAGGGTTCAGATTCAGAGTCATGAAGACTGTCGCCGTCAGATTCGCACAGAACCTATGCGTCCTTTATGAACGACAGCTCAGAAAGCGCACGAAGAGATACATACGCAATGAAGAAGTAGATCAAGCCATCTCCGAAGATCATTTGCACAAGTCTGCTCTGGCTGCCCTTCTTGAAAACAAGCTTGTATGCCGTCAGGCCCATGACGAGGAAGTCGAGGCACATGCTGTAGATGAATGTCGCGGCCAGAAGCGCGTTATTGGTCGATGTGATAACGCAGCCTTGGCCAGGAACCCATGCAGCCTTGAGCAGAATACCGTGCAAGAGGAGCGCCCAGTGTCCGAGCATAATGGCAATCAACGGAATCACGATATAGAGCTTTGAAGACCAGACCGCAATGCTGAAAGATAATAGATGATCTGAGCATGATGTATCGCGGAGGAAGTAAATGACTGACGTGCGGATGGATAGATTGACGCAAGACAGCCCGATAGCGAAGCTACCAAAACACTAAGTTCCGAGTGAATTGACAGACCTGCAACGGCATATCTCTGCAATCGCATACCTGGTTGAACGTGTACAGTGCCTGGCAGTTGACTTCCCTGAAGACGCGTCGCCCATTCAGAGGAGTTGTCCGTCAACGGTACCTGGCATGGACTTACGTCTGAACATTGAGCGTGATTGCTCTACAAACGAGAATATGTTTTTAGATGACGTTCCTACAAGGTGATATAAAAACGATACGCACATTCCCACAAGGGCGAAGAGGAGACTATATCGCCCAAAGAAATAGAATATCTGACGTGAGTGCATCAGATTGTGAGCGTGGGCGACGGATGGTAGAAAGGGACGAACCAGAGGCCATCTGAACGAACGCTTGCCTGAGATGAAGCTCCATTCAAAGTCGAGCGATGTGAACCATTCCCATCTACAAGCCAACGGAACCTGAGAGCAATACTTAAATCTGAACCACAGAATCTTACATGTAAAGCCCTAAAAGAGCGTGCATGAACTTTGCAAACGCATCTGAGCGACAGTGAGCGATTGTCGCCAACGCAGCTTGCTCAATGGAGAAGAAAACTGACCGGCATCGTGTGCCAGTTCTGCCGGCGAATTCCAGTCGACCATCGTGGTGTAGGAATGAGTACCCGGGGCGGACGAGGACGGATGAAGGTGGTCGCGCTACGGAGGTGTCGGCGCGCGGAGGGTACACTCGTAACGGGGGGTTATAAGGAACGACTATTGCAGTGTGAAGAGGCGGGGAGAAGGGCAGAAGACGGCGAGCTAGGCGCATGCCGCCCTGTCTTCGAGAAAACGGAGATAAGTTAAGTACCTTACATACCAGACTGTTCGAAAAAATGGATCGGTCAGGCGCCCGTTCGATTTTATGCGGCACCGCCAAGGACACCAACCCCAATATCATTCACTTACCCCGAACAGGCTCTGGGCTCAAGCGCTCACCAGGGGACCCAGGCAGGGCATGCCCAGGATGATGCATTGATGTGTCTTCGCAACACAGAACCACAAGCCTCCCGAGTTCGGTGAACGGTGTGAAGCAAGCATCGGTTCGCCAGCGACCGTCCCCCCTCGATACCAGCCAATGTTCGTCCACACCCCTGGAGTTTGGATATTCCTGATTTCAATCTCAGAACCCCACAGGCGGAGATATCCGGCGCACTTTGTCCTTCGCCACCAGCTCTCCTTTGACGACGACGGTGCTTTCGCTGCTGAGGTCTGCCAAATTCGTCTGCTTTATCCACGCAGGATCAATTCTACATGCACGAGCGCGGTGCCGATGTCACTTTGCTGCGCTGTCTTCAAGATATTTGCCGCCATGATCATGTCCAACGCCCCATAAAAACTTCCAAGACATCGAAAATCCGATCATGACTGCACGCGCTTACGTGTTCACGGCTAACTATGCAATTTCGCGCGACCTCGCGGGTCATAAACCGCTTCCCTTCAGGTACGTCCTTGAGCCTGGACTGCTGCAATTGCAACGATACCATCTGACAGCATCCGACACGATGGAAGAAGCGTCGGCAATTTATGAGTATAACTGTCTGTTCAATGTCGCTTCCGACCCTCTGATTGCACTTTCCCACTCTCTTCCTTGAAGAAATAATCGAAATAAGCTTTACGCATCAGCGATATAGTATACGATGTTTCGAGATTCAGTCCGCCTTCTGGAACTTATGCTTGGCATCGCAACACTTGCAACTGGCTGATGCACCTGGACCTTAGCGCTTTAGCTTTGACAGCGCTTCGATGCAAACCAGCACCCCGTAACGTGTCCGCAACCCTGTTCTGAGTTCATTCACAGTTCATTCACTCGATGACGCTTTTATCTGCCTTCATGTGCGACGAGGTCAAGGTATACAGCGATGCATATTGTAGTACTACATATACACTAGATGCAATGGCGTGGCCGCGTAGGCTCTAGGCTTGGCGAAATTGTGGGTCGATATTCGAGGCCATTTTGGAATCGGGAAATCGGGCGGACAAGCCCGATCGCATAAAAATTAGAGTTGCCGTTCGCAAACACGCTGTCGCGGACAGGTGATCCCCATTCCGGCGTTGTCACAGAACCACCGCGCCCTACGTGCATCTCACACAATACGTTACATATTTGCTGTCCTTCGTTGGCTCGGGAGTAAGTGTCGTTAATAAAACGTTAGTAATTGGTAGGCGGAGGAAGATAAAAACCAGCACGCTTCCCTTTTTGCCAAGCGCGCCTATCTCTTCAGCACATTTCTTCTTCTGAATTTACTAGCCCCGAATACTCGAGGCACCCGACACTCCTTTATCTTCTGATCCCTAGCATCGTTTGTAACATCGTGCTCATAGCATGTCGTCCTTACCCTCCTCTTCTGTCGTTGCTCTGAGCATTCTCGTCGCACTGGTCGTGCGACACCTGCTGCGGAAGAAGTCAGACGTGGACGTCCTCCCTAGTCCGGTGAGTTCTCATTATCCTCTTTAGATGCCCAACTGCGACCTTTGGATCCTGATTTCCATCTCAATAGCCTGCCAGTGAAGCAACCTGGCTGTACGGACATGAATACAAGGTGTTCGAGCACGAATCGAATGTCATGTATAGTCGATGGGCGAGTGCGCTGGGTCCGCTCTACAAGATCAAAGCTGCGCTGTTCCACGCAGACGTTGTACGTATTCACAATATATGGTCGGCCATCTCAGATTCGCTCTCGGCTCACAAGTTCCTATGCGTAAGGTTGTCGCAGCGGATCACGCTGCTGTGCAACATATCTTCCAATACGCTGAAAGATATGGTCAGTACTTCGCGCCCGGTACGATTTCGAGCCTGTTCTTGACTGACATCATATGCCCTGGACTGCAGTGAAGTCCCCGGTATTCAGGCCCCCCGTTGCAAACCTTCTTGGAAAGGGCTTGGTCTGGGCTGAAGGTGACGACCACAGGAAGCAGCGGAGAATCCTTGCGCCTGCGTTCTCGTAAGTATCATTAAATTGATCCACCCGCCATGACTTATGCCTTTGTACAGACCGGAAAACCTGAAAGGCATGTACGATGACATCGTGGAGAGCGCGGAGAAGGTAAATTGTTTGTTTCGTCTTGGCCTTGTGCGCGATCCTAGTTATGTCCACAGCTCGAGAGCAGACTCATCAACGAAGTCGCATCTCATAATGGCGAAGCGACAGTCAACATTGTAGAGGCAACTTCGGCCTGCACGTCAGTGTGTTCCCCTTTTATCCAGAGTCTGTACTGAGCGTGCTCTCTGCTACATAGTCTGGATATTATCGGCCGCGCGGCCTTTGGCCACGACTTCGGCGCAGGTAGGAGCGAGGAGGCGAAAGCTATCAGCGCAGCCTGGACAAAGCACGTCAACATGGGCCTTACCTTCGGCGGCTTCATCGCACCGCACGTCGTGCAGACTTTCCCATGGGTCGTCAAGCTTCCCATCGCTACCTTACAGGCGCAAGGTACGACCAAGGTCATTGTCACTGACCTCGCGTCGCGTATCATCGACCGCGGTGTCATCAACGAGCAAGGCAAGGACATATTGTCTTTGCTCATGAAGGCTGCGCGGGACTCGAAGGACCCAGCAAGCGACGGGCTCACGCCTCAACAGATAGTTGATAACGTGAGTGTATTGTTACTCTCTGCTCAGATTCATTATCTGACATCGTTTTAGATCAACACTTTCATGTATGTTTCGCTGATCCTTAGGTCACGGTTATATACTGACTGGATTGGTAGCATGGTTGGCCACGAGACAACGGCCGGCAGTGTCAACTTCACTCTCCTCCAGCTCGCTCGTCATCCCGAGATTCAGAACAAGCTCCGTGAGGAGCTCAGCAACTCTGGTGGGCAGTTCACCATCGAGGAGCTGCAGAAGCTGGAGTACCTCGACGCCGTGGTCAAAGAAGGGTGCGCTCTCTTCTTGACTCCCTCGCTCTCTATCTGACTCACGCCAGCCTCCGTCTGCACCCTGCCTCGCCACACACCGAGCGCGTCGTCCTCGAGGACGACGTCATCCCCCTCGACAAGCCCATCCGCACCTCCGACGGCCGCACTATCACGTCTCTCGAAGTGAAGGCTGGCCAGGTGTTCCAGATCCCCTTCCAGACCATAAACACCAACCCCGATGTCTGGGGCCCCGACGCGCTTGAGTTCAAGCCCGAGCGCTGGCTCACGCCTGGCGCCATGCCCAACCCGAGCGAGCTGCCGCACGGCTGGAGTGGCCTCATCACGTTTTGCGATGGCCCACGGAACTGCATCGGCTGGCGTCTCGGTGCGTCGCATTTCCTCTTGGCTTCATGGTGTTCGGAGTTCCTGATGTGATTATGTAGCACTTGTGGAATTCAAGGTTATGCTCGCCGCTATTATCCGTTCCATCGTGGTCGAGCCTACGGGCGACGTTGTCAAGCAGGTCATCTCGCCGACGCTCCAAGCGGTTGTAGACGGGAAGGCTCAGCTGCCGCTCCGTGTGAAGTCTGTTCAGCATTAGTTGGCGTGCTGTCAGGAAGAGACTTGATCATATCATTTTGACTGAGATGTATTTACCTGGTAATCAATTGGACAATTTCTAAACTCATGCTTTTCGGGCTCCACTGTGCCGGCAACTTGATGAATAGTGCATAAGACGCACTGTTACCAGTATCAATTATAAGCGCACCCATCACGGCTACTCGTGCAATAGGATTCAGCATGTGTCAAATAGGAACGACGATTAGATTACGCATGAAAGGGGTTCTAGATATGAGCATGAGATGGATGCATTGCATGCAGCTCTACTTGAGAAATTGGGCAACCTTGCAAAGAATGATATCCTGATGACCACAGGCCTATCCCAGGTCACAGACACAACTCCCACCGTCCCCCATCCACCTCGCTCACACACCACGCCCGTCCCTCCCTCTGCAACCACTCCAACGCATCTTGCACTAGCCACGACCCAATGTGATTCCACCGACCATCGCTCCGTTGCAAATAAGTCGTAATGTCTTCCTTGGTCGGCGCAGCTGCCATACGTCCCCTAGATGCGGCAGGCCTTGACGCGGACGATGCGGTGCGAGAATGCGCTGCTGTTTGCATCGAGCGGATGGTGGCCTCAACATGTATCGCGAGGTAGGCTGGAGTGAGCGGAATATAGGATTCTTCATTCTCCAAAGGGTCGGACAGTTCCTCGTCGTCGGTGTCGCCCACAGAAAGCGCACTATGTGTTGCGAGTGACATAGAGGTCGTCGTGCTGGAGCTTGCCCGCCAGAGCATACTTGAGTTGGCATTGAAGGCCTGAGGCAAGGAGCGCACGGGCCCGTCCCATAGAACGATGCTGCCCTCCTTAAAGAGCTTGAGGATGGCCCAAATGAAAAGACGCTTCATCTTTGGGGCACTTCCTTCGCTTGGCGAGGCACGGAAGCTGCCTTGAGAGTCCGCATTCTTCGCGCTTTGAGTCTCCTTCTGCTTCTCCTCTCTCGTTCGTCGCCTGGCTTCAGCCTTGACTACACGACGCGCAAGCTCAGAGAGGTCAGAGACACGCCGGAGATAGGACAGTGTGAAGCCGAGCTGAGGCTTGCCATCCGCATTCGTCCTTTGGCCGGCATCACCTTGCCCGTTCATAGTCGTCGGCCAGTGCCGCTGTGAAGGATCGGGAGTTAAGTGTGAAGGATCGGGAGTGGGGTAATGGTTCAGGGGTCGCGGTGTCGTGTCTTCAACGGATAAGCGAGAACGCTTGGTCGGGGTGGCAGGCGCATGATTGAGAGCATATGTAACGGAGCCGGAATCGCTGTCCGAATCAGATTCATGGGCGTCGGCGTCATCTAGTGAAGAGTTGTGTATTGCATTGTCCATATAATGTTTGACATAGATCCGGAATGTATTGGCCGTTAGATCACGGGTATGCAAGCGGGACGGGTGGCGAAGGCGTGGGGGAGACTAAATCGAGCAAAAATTCATCAGAAAGTGATAACGTTGAGTGTTTTGGAAATTGTTTGCAGTCTGGATGACACTCACAGTGGAGTCAGCGGTGGATTTTGTCAGGCTCGAAGCGACAGATGTCGATGGCGATGTCGAGACAGAAGCAATAGATGAAGGGCTTGGCAATCCTGGTGCACGTCGGGCAGAGACGGGAGTACTAGGTGTGACGGAGGAGCGGGGAATAACCTCGGCAGCGAGAACCGTAGATTCAGGCGGAATCACGAATGGTTCTGTTGAGTCGTAGTGTTGCTTATGCAATGCTATCACGCTCTTCCAATGAGCGTACTCAACATAGTTAGATCTACACTTCTCTGCAATCGAAATATTGAGCAAAGGTGTCTGGCACTCGTAAAATGGACAAACCTATGCTGTCACAAAAGACTTCCCTGGTGTTCCGTTTTGGGCGTACTTTCCCAATAACTGCGACCGTACCACCGAGTTCCGCGACTGGTGGAGGGTTTTTATTCTGGACTGACTCTTTGGAAGTAGACGCCCTGGTCAGATCGCCCGATTTTCCCGATTTGACTTGTCCGCTGGCAGGCTTATTCGCTGAGCGAGACTCTGCCTCCGGATGAGGGAGTATGCAGTCAACGACACCCGTCCCATCGTCCACTGTGAGACCCCGCATTAACAGGAACCAAAAAGAATTGACGGCGAGGACTTACGCCAATAAATGGTGCGCCGGCCGTATGAAGCAATCCCTACAACAGTTCCCACTAGCTTGACGATTCTGCACGGAACGCGACCCAGTAGATAGTAATCAGCACCTTATCCCCGCACGATGAGTTCAAATTTTACCTCAGATGAGAAAAGACGCACCTCTGGTACCACTTTCAGTCATGGAAAAGACGTCTCGAACAAAGCATGGAGCGATAGAATCCCTTGAAAGCGTCCACTTCCAGATTTCGGCTGGCGTGTACGTCGTGCATGCCTCTTGGCGTGCGACAGAGGCCCCAGTGGCGGTAATAACTCTCGATGAAGGATGCTTGTCCGTCTTGGAAGGTCCGGCATCTCGACGGCGCTTTGAGGGTGTAAGCATAATCTTGCCTACCTGATTCGACGAGATTTCAAGACTTGTACTGCAGACGCTCATGCTCTACCCGCGAGAACGACACGTTTGACAACTGTGCTTAAATGGCAACGCTCGGAGGACGGGAACTTGAACTTGAAGTTCAAACGACTGAGACGGTTTGAATATCTGCAGAGATGTATGGTGGATTTAATTTACTCCTTATTGAAGGAACGTTGTCAGCAAGCAATGCATACAAGTAGCTATCGATAGCAGAGACGGTGTTCGTCAAGAGGAAGAAGGCAAAGTTAGGAAGAGCTGAATGGCCGCCGCGTGAGAGGGGCGCGAAACCGTCACGTGACTTTCGTGTAATACTGGCTGACAACCGCGTTGTAGTCACTGCGGCCAGTGCAACACTCCTGTTTTTCGTCTCCAACAATTCGCGGCTGCACATACGTTCTTTTCAGAATGTCAGTAAATCAGGAGGACTGGGGTTTATAGTGAGTACCGGACAATGCAAGTGGATCAGTTCTTGGTGGTCCGCCTCGCCTTTTTTCAGGTTGGTCACCGCTTTCATTCCTGTCAGTCGTATTGGCAGATTGGTATATCTCACATGTTCATCATGGTTGATTTCTGACGAAATCCTGTCATCCTCAGAAGGCTGCCCTTGCGATCTAGAATTCTCCAGATCTTGAATCGCATAACCAGTGCGGATGATGATCATGATCCACTTCCCCAGCCTACAGTCATTCGAAGCTTTTTTTAGGACCTAACCGATGCAATTGGGCAAGACCCTCACCGACCCACATTCTTATGTGGTCGGATCTCATGAACGTGGACTCGTGTCGGCTTAGCACGCTGTCGCATCCGCTAGGCACACAGCGGACATGCACGCGGGTGGTGGGATACATGCAGAATCCTGCGTAAGCCACAATGCTACTGTTCTCTTCTAAGCCACTCCGAAAAAGGCACGGTGTCTCGCTCGACGGTATTCCCACCTTATCCCCATATCTCTCTGCCGTCTGGCAGAGTAGCTTCTGCTCTGTTTTGGGTATGTCCTTCCGGCGTCCGATTTTTCGGTGTACATTCTTGCTCTGGCTCACGCTTTTCTTAGTGCCTAATCGTAATTGAAACACCCCAACACGCCACTAGTTGCAGCTAGCTCCTCGATCACGTTGCAAAGGCCCACCGACGCTCAATCCTTCAAGGTTCCACAATTTCTCAGATAAGCCGTATGGAGATATGTCCCCGCAGGGAACGACTCTCAGAAGCATATGATCTTGCGTCAGCCCTTTCGCGTTCCGTGAACTCGTAAGGCAGTGGCGTTCTCTCGTCATGTACATCCGCAGTGTTCTTGTTTCGTATGAAATTCCGCGAACTAGGTCATACGCGAAGCCGGGACTCATCCATCCGGCAAGTTTTGACGAAACAGTAATTCTTTTAGTGTCTATGTTCATCGGCACCCGTAGCGGAACCTTGGACACCCAAAATCGAACCCCAGCTGTGCGCCATCACTCGGAATGGAAGGCAAGCCAGCGATCCAATGCTGCCGCCGATGCCCACCCTCAGCCTGCTTCCCACAACTTTGGCGGTGTCTTTCCCAGCGCTCGGCATTTCGTAGGTCACCGCTCTGCTCACAGGGTGTTTCCTCGGAAGGTCGAGGTAGCATGACCATCAAGCGGCGGACAGCTCTTCGTCATCCCTCAATCTTCTCTAGTGACCTCACCTCGACGGCCTTCCTACCCGGGCAACAAAGCCAGCCGGGGCCCCGCTCTGGCCGACAGCTGCCAGGTACGTTACAACTATCACGTAGACCGCGCGTAGTATCACCGCTACATTGTCTCTCCAAGCCTTGTGTCTGCGTTCTGCGGATCCGTTCAAGATGCAACAATCCAGCCCTTAGTGCTTATCAACCAGATCGCCACGCCGCCCTGACACGAGTCGTCTGAAATGCATGCAGGCGCACATCGAGGCTCCAAGACCTGCACGGTGTCAATACGGCGGAGGAGTTCTGGGGAGCCTTCACAATGGATGGTTGCTTAGCTTCCCGCCGCGCACCATCAGCTGCGCCGCCACAAGCCGCACAAGGCCGCGATTCGTGCAAGCATACATGTTCTTCTGCGGATTCTGATTGGTCGATGGTGTTGCGCTCCGGTACCGTGCGAGGTGATGTCTCAATAGCTCCCCTTGAATTTAGCTCCTGCACAGCCCAGGTCACTGACGTTCATGGAAGTGGAGATTTGTGTACGCGCACCGACAACCAACTCAGCGCTATGTAGGTCCCGATCGTGCAGCCGGACAATGCGGCCAAGAAGAACTTATACCATGTCATCTACACGGTGCACCGTCGCATGGACAACCTATGCTGGCTTGTTGATTCTCTGATAGTCCGCGATGCGTTGGAGCTCTGAGAACCTCATCATATGCCGGCTGCAACAGCATTCCACTACGCACGGTTCCCGCCCACCATTCCATGATCGACCTGGTGTCCAGGTCACGCGGGCTGCCCGTGGCCTGTATTGTTTGAGAGTTCCGTTTAGGCTCCCGGATGGGAACCAGGTATGGACTGAATCGGGCTATAATTGTATCGATGGGTGGTCAGCGATTTGCATTCGAAAAAAACCTTTGTCGGTACATCCCGACCATCTTCGAAGCAATCAAGAAGGCGGGCCTTTCCTTGCTCGGTGCGAGACACATCAGATCATGCACTATGTCCAGAATTCTACCGTCGTTTCTCCAAGAGTCTGATGTGCCTATGGAACTGTTAATATATACGCATTTTCACGTACAGCTCTTCGTGGATTCCATGCCTATGACTTTCAAGTTCAGTCCGTCGACGGCGGTGACGTAACTGATCAACTGACGTTCGCCCAAAACTCAGAAAAGTGTAAGCGCCCGCATCACGTGGTGGGAAACTTGTTCTCCGCTTGAATTTCGCGTCGCTCCGGACGCGTCGCCTTCGCTGTTGTCGACGACGGCGACGCCTGTACCCTCCCTTCTCGACCTTCCTTCATTGTTTCCTTGGTATCTACAAAGGCTATCACTTCGGCCACCAAGTTAAAGCAATTACAATCAAATTCTTGATGGCACCATTCAACCACCGCAAGCAGCTTGCTGTAAGCAATTGCATCTATCAGCACTGGCGCACGCGATTCTGATTTACAGCGTGTTACTTTGTCTCCCTTTTACTTACCTAAAATCCTTATCCTTCACTCCCTAGACTCGAGCCTCAGACGGAGCATGGCTGCACGACAAAGCTCCTCCATCAGGCCCTCGGAGAGACACTGCCTCCGCGGTCCACGCCGGGCCTACCACCAACAAGCTGATGGTGTCCAATTTGCACTACGAGGTCACCCCGAAGGACCTAATGGTGCGTCACCGTCTTCTTGCCGACACTTCTACCTCCGCTGATACGCCGACTGCAGGCCATTTTTGGCCAAATTGGCACGCTCGTCCGCGAGCCACTGATCAGGGTACGGACCCCCTCCGACTGCCACCACTGCCCCTAGACAGAGGCCACGAAATGCCGGCATCTCATCATATCGTTTCTGGCATATGTTAACGCGCTTGCGTTCTGTTGTTTTTTCGTTCCTCAAGTACGACCGCAGCGGCCGCTCGTCAGGCGTCGCCATTATAACGTTCGAGACTCCGGCGGAGGCAACACGGGCGAAACAACAGATGCAGGGCATGCTTGCTAAGGGTAACGTCACTTTCTCGCCATCTTTCTCTCGCTCTCCCTTGTTTCTTCATGGAGTCCGGCTCAGACTGCTCCCCGTCCTTTGCTGCTTTATGTCACCCCTGTGCAATCTTCCGATTCTTCTCTCATTCCATGCCGAATTTGACCTGCTTCTCAAACTGTTCCGCCCCGAATTTGTATTTGGGGAAAGCTTCTCTGACATCGAGCTGCGCAGGTCAACCTATGGAGATCACATTCGATACCGCACCCCCGCCGCGGCAGCCTCGGCACAGCGCACCTTCCTCTCTAATCAATCGGATACAGAAGCCGCCGTTGATCGAACGGCTGGGTCGTGCGGAGGGGGAGGCGAAGACAGCGCTCGTGTAAGCACATCTTTACTCCCCGATTCTGATGGTGGCGTTCACACGTTATGCTTCGGGGCAGGAAAAACACACGGAGCGTCGCGGTCGCAAGGGCTCGCGGAAAGGGTGCGCGCGGTGCTGCAGCGCCTGCGCCTAGGCCTGCGCGGGCGAAGCCAAAGACGGCTGCGGAGCTGGACACCGAGCTGGAGGCGTTCATGGGAGCGCCACCGGCTGGTGCCAAGACGACGGAGCCGCAGGTGCAGAACGGCGGCACCGCCCAGGAAGGGGACGTCGAGATGCAGTGAGCGTTGAAGCTGCGACTGAGATAGGATGCGGTACGGACGTTTCTCGTCGGGTGTACCGAGGGGTGTTGTTGTGCCGGGTTTCACTTTTGTTCTGTCCTTCTGCGTATTGTTCCTTGTCCTCGAGTTGTCCCGGCGTGTTGTCTCATGGTCTCGCATTGGCTTACATATCCTGTGGTACCAGTACAGTTCATTGCTACGAAGCATGTGTCTGAACTGCCGTGTGCTTATTCCGCAGGCCAATCGTGAGGGAAATTCGTTGTCGAAGACAGCACGAAGACGTGGTTCACGGAAGCGCGCAGAGAGCGGTGATGTCCTATTGGGGGAAACGAGTCTGATACAGCGCCGCTGAGTTTGAAAAGATAACCAAGCTCGGGTTGGAGACTGGTTGGAGGCGTACGGACCGCGGTGCAACGCCTCTTGATCTGGTGCATTATCTTTGCGAAGTCTTCTATCTCGATATTTATCTGCCACGATGCATGGTGGGTTCGCGATGGATGAGGGACGACAGCCACATGACCGAGGAATCGAGGGGGACCTGATGTTGGCGGAGGTGTGCTGTTCCCAGCAGGCGCCTGCACGCGCTCCTTATTGGGCAAACTTCCTCAAGGGATCCGCAATATTTGGCACTGTTGTGGCGCGAGTACCGTAGGAGGTAACGTGGAAATGAATGGTAAGGCAACGGGAATTGACGCAGGACGGCGGTCGGAGGGGTGGGCGAAACAAGAACATACGGACCATGGCGTGTCCTTGTCTCGTTCCTTGCATCCCTGGTCGCCTCTCTCAGGTTTTTGGCCAACAGCCCAACCTGTTTTCTCTTTTATATCGCCCGTTTTCTGACCCGTTGGCCTCATCTCCTTCAGCTTTTCCCCAGTGTTTCGTTCTCGTGGCCCCCACAGAAAATCTCTCGAGCTTTCGGAGTCAGTCTCCCGGACGATTGCTGTCGACTGGCGACACCGCATCAGAATTTCAGGCCAAAGCCCGGTTCCCGCCATACACCCATCACCTAAACGATTACGCTTTGCAATTGCAAGGGTCCCTTTTGGTTTCCAGATCACCAACTGTGAGTTTGGGTTTGTCGTGTTGATTCTTCCAGCGCTTAGTTGTTCATATTAAAGTGCTCATCGTAGTGACGCATCTGGGCTCATCGACATCACTTGATCTGCCTGCTTGTGGCCTTAGATCTCAAAGCTTTGTCCAGGCTGTTGGTTCGTAAATTGCCTGCACCTGCCTCGCTTTAAAGCAGTGGGTACCTAGCTTGCTCCAGGCCGCCTTCCTCGTCCCTTCGAGCCCTCGACATTCGTCTCCACTCCCGCAATGCAAGCATTCTCGAAAGATCAACCCTACACTTCTTCACTCTACGGCATGCAGCCCCCATCATCGGACACGGCCGACGCCACATACCAGTACCAGCAATACCCCTCGTTCGTATCGTCACCTGCCCGCCCATCTTGGTCGCCAAATTGGGAAAGCACACCGAATGCCTCGTTTTACAACACCTACGCGACGCCGATCCATGTCTATGATGGACAACAGAGCATTCTACCACCCCGTTCCTTCGACACTCGCTACATACCGCGCTCTACGTCCTCATCGCTCGCGGCCGCTATGACGCCCTACCCCGAGTCTGCGCAGCGTACCGTCCTCCCCGAACCGACCCGTGCTCCATCATGTGGCACGTTCTACAGCTCTTCGCACTCCTCTCAGGCAAGCCCCAGCTTCAGCTCCCATCACAACTCGCCTGTCCTCGCCACCGCTGGTCATTATAGCATGGCGGAGGCCGCGTCGTCAAATCGATATGCCGCTTCATCAATTACCCAGAAGCCAAGCTCGGGCCCCGCGGGGACGTCTCCACGCGGCGCTGCGGCTCCCGCCGGCAAGACGTACGCCGACCCGCGTGCAACAGCGACACATTCTTCCGCAGCCACCACCGACGTGGGGCGGCGGGCCAGGGGCGTCTTTCACGTGGATCCCTTCGGCAGCGCCACTAGTGAGGCCGAGAGCGCACCAGTCTCTGCGCCCGTCGCCCTGAAGCACGAGGAGACGAGCGGGCTTTCACCACGCGTGCTTGCATTTTCATCGACGCTGGAACCTTTGGAAGATGCCGATGACCCATTTCCGCTCCGTGTTGAGGACCTCGCCACACGCGACGAGGAAGAGTTATACCGTGGCCTCAGCCATGCATTCTATGTCAACACAGCCGGGGCGCAGAGCTCCAGGCATAGGTGCGCTTCAAATGAATATTATTTATTGTTTCGATCTCTCTAAATTTCGCGATTTGAATCCCGCAGACCTTCAGGGGACATCACCGCGTCTTCGCACCCCGCACCGTGGAGCGCTGTAAAGGCCCTGTCTACATCCCCATCAGTTTCGCCCGTGCTATCACCCACATCGTCGCCGTCCGTACTCTCGGAGCTCAGCGACGCCAGCTCCGACGTGGGCTCCGCGTACACGACTGCGCCCATCGCGTCCCCTCCGCGCCGCGCGTCCAACGACTCGAAGACGAAGCGCAAGTCCAAAATGCACTGCTGCGAAGAATGCGGGAAGCCGTTCCCGCGGCCGAGCGGCCTCGCGACGCACATGAACTCCCACTCAGGCGAAAAGCGTGCGTCCCTTTCCGTCCCGACATCCTCTTCCGTGCTAACCCGTCTATCTCCGTGCAGCGTTCAAGTGCCCGCTCAAAGACTGTCCAAAGACATTCACGGTGCGCTCGAACGCGAAACGCCACCTCCGCACGCACGGCATACAGGTCACGTCCTCGCGGAGCCCGTCGCTGCTCCGCGGGGCGGACGGGGGCACGATCGGCTTCGAGGCGCCTGTGGTCTCGGATGTGCAGTACGCGCCGAACATGGGGCCCGGCGGGAAGATGTGGAAGGTGAAGTGGATGGGGCAGGGCGCCAGCGGGAGTGCGCGGAAGGCCGCGCAGGCGGGCGAGCAGCCCGACGGCGAGGGCGCGCGGGACAAACAGCAAAAGTTCCCGGACCCGGCGCTGGGCGGAGCGCTCTGGGATCCTGGGCGCGTCGGGTCGGGGGCGGACCAGTACCGCATGTCTCAGGTTAGCCCCTCCAGATGCTCGCGTACCGCTAGATGCTGACTGCGTCCATAGCAATGGGACATGTAGGCCCAGATCCGATGCTTGGTATGGATAGTGGTATTCTCGCACATTGCTATTCGGGGCGCGGAATTCCCATTGATTGGCTTTCGTCGACAAGAGCTCCGGACGCCTTTTCTGATCTCGCATTGCAGCTAGTTAGATATTTAGACGGTCGATTCGGCTCGTACTTAGTCTGCTCTCGTCTCGGGCTGACTAGGTTTAGATTATGCATCGCACGCTCACGCAAACATACCACACGGACACGCTATTCCTACTCTCGGGTACATTTCATGTTGAAGGATTAGGATCGAGAGCTGAAGTACTATTAGTTGTATGTATTATAAATTGTATCTACCTAGCATCATCACGATCGCACTCGATCACCCAAAATTCATACCGCTTGCGCGAAGTTCTCACTTCACCTTCATAAAGCAAAAGGCATAATGGGCCAGGCCCTCATTGAATCTGTTCTAAAAATTGACTCTCCTGCCGTAGGAATCCCGAAGATCGGGAGAAACACTGACAGGACCTCCAAAATGGCCGGGTTCGAGAACCGGAACCCCACGAGGGTGCATAGAAGGGCCCTGAAGCGTCGCCAGCGACACCAGCATGCGCGGCAATACGGAAATGAAGGTGCAATAATAAGGTGCACTGGGACGAGATCCTAGCCGCGACCCCATAGGCTCGATCTCGAGATGTGGCGTTAGACTGCGACTTCCATGAACGTAGCAGCCAGCGCATGGGACCCAGCCTGTCCTGCCGAGGCGACTGGAACGGCAGCGCGATTGCTCGAGGAGGACGCGGGTGGTGCTTGGCGACGGCGTTTTCGCGTTCGAGAATAGAAGAGCGTCCGAGGTTAGAACAAAGCTAAGGCAGCTCGAGGCGGCATGCAGGACGGGCTGTGCGCCCCTGGGCCTCCGCCGATAGCTGGCTGGGGGAAGGTGCTTGATACACAGTGCATGGCAAGGGGTCAGCGTGGATCGGGGTAGATGACAGGATGTTTTGTATACCTCTTTACCTCTACCCTCGTACCAGCTGCGGGCGTCATAACAGCGGAAGACAGTCGCGCGATTGTCCGCTGATCGGAACCAGACGTCCCAAGGCCCTGATCTATGTTGGTGCGAAGTCGAAACCATCCGGAAGGTTTCCCAAAATTGTTTGTCAGCTAGCCAGGCGAAGGCACTATGGACTCATTTCCCCTACGTTGGATTGCGACGGAGCTCTGAACCGGGAGAATTCAAGGAAGGTTTTGTCCATGGAAACCTCAATGTTCCATCCGCAAAACTGAAAGATATGGAAGGGTCTGAGGAGTATAAATGAGCGTGTCTGATGCCCGATTTGTCCCACAAGAAAGAAACTGGATTCGCCCTTACCGTAGAAGACTGGCGGCAGGTTGCCGGTGTTCAAAATATTGTGCTTCGACCAATAATGCTGAAACGCTGGAAGACCTTGTCTCCCGAGCTGACCGAGTCAATGCCGTCAACCGAGGATAATTGACAGACCTCGTGTTGCGGTTCCGGGGCGAACCGCTGTGATGTACGGAGGAGCTGAGAGCTGAACGCCGGCCTCCTCCTCGCTGCCTGTTATGGAGGGGTGCGGGGCCCGACTCAGGGAAATATGTTGTCTGCGGTCTAAATTTGGCTTATCATCCCTGTCCTTCGAGCCGCAAAGTCGCAGAACAGCAACTGCTCCAGAATGATCCGCAAGCGGCAGATGGATACCAGCTTCGTCGAAGTTGACCGCGCAGCAATGACCTTGAAGCTCTCGGCCAACAGGCATCACTAATCGTACGGCATACGTCGACGGCATCCATATGGCCCCACAGACACCCCCCACGCGTCTGCAAGACTCGGATGAGGTCGGACTACGAGAGGCGGAAATCGACACTCACACGGTCACTTCAAATCCTTTATCTGAACTATCGAGGTGACTTCGAGTCCCTCTGTCCCCGCAGACGCTAGGCTTCGATCCAAAAGTAGCATTAGCGGTGTTTAAAACTGCTTTGTCATAGCTCTGGCAGGAAGAATAATCGTGGTCCTCGAGATGCGCAGTGAGACACATCAACGCGTATGCACACAGAATATGATAGATTACGACTCACGGCAATGTGCAGAGTAGAACTGTTGTTCGATGAACGCAATTCGATCACATTCTAGACTCACGGCGACTTGTGGGCGGCTATGAATCATAACGATGTGGGTCCTTCAGTTAGTCTTCAAAAGATGTGAGAGGTTTAGCCCACCCACCACCACGCCGCCAACGCAACATCCCCCCTTACGCCATGATCTACTTCTCAGCACATAACTGTGGAACTCGATCACGCCTGCAGTCGACCGATGACAAGCTCGCTGTGGTTCCCCTGCTGGCGTTGTTCTGGACTTCGTCACCTAGCTGGACACCTTGAGTCCTCAGCGAGGCAACGACCTCTAGATCCAGATGTGATCGAAGCCCAAGCGCGATCCTGGAAGGAATACCAAGCACGCACTGTCATACAATCCCCTCCCGCCGCCCGTGCCACTGCGACTGCATCTCAGCATGTCACGCCGATGTTCGAGAATCTGGCAAGCGGTATAGATCACCATCATTAATTCTACATTGGTCTGTACTTCGTCTGACGGACGTGCCCTTCACCCCTCAGGCATGGAACGTGACCTCCCATACACGGATGCTCGTATCGGCACCCGCGCCAACAAGTGTGCCCTTCTTGTCGTCCGTCTTCCGCCATAGCACGGCATTGACGCCGCCTGCCACCGCGTTTTTGATCGCAATATTCCGAAGCGGCTTCTGCACGCTCCACACGTAGATGTGTGTGTCAAGGGAACCGGATGCACAATGCTGCGAATCGGCGGTCCATGCAATGGAGTTGACGCGGGCGCTGTGGAATGACCAGCGAGACGTTATCGTCTGATAGACGGACCAATCGCCAGTCGGACATGAGCGTGGTTAGCCCGAGTCTTCAGAAATTCATAAAAGCCGGTCTGACCTTTCTTTCCTTGGCGTCAAACAGCACAATCTTTCCGCTTGACTGCAAACACCGGTCAGTTGAATTCATCGTGTTGCGTAGTGTCCTTACATCACCGGATGCCAATTTGGACCCGTCAGGTGAAAAGGCTAGGGCACTGACCACGCCCTTGTTGCCCTCCAGCAGGGCGACTTCGGTCAAGGCCGAGCCATCCCAATCGTACAGCCGTACTTTCTGATCCTAAAGGACACCGTGTGAGCCCTGTGCTCCTCGGGAGCTTCGCTAAATGGCACACCTCCGTGCCAATAGCCACCAGGGAGCCGATAGCCGCTACGGCGCTTGGAGCTGCTCCAGTCTTGAGCTCTGCGACTTTCTGATTCGAACGCACGGCCTCCACGATGCTGTTCTCCGCAACGAAGACAGTCCCATCGCCCGTGACAGCAATCGATCTAGGCTGAGACTCGGTGGAGAATGCAGCTTGTCTGCAATGCGTACGTCAGTACTCGTGATCAAACCTGTCACAACATGTACGCACGTGAAGCTCAGGCCGTCGACTTCTCTGACCTTGTCATCGAAACCAGCAGAGATCACTTGATTTGGAGCGGTGGAGGTGAGAGCCGAGATCAGATTTGTGTGGCCCTCGCCGCCAATATATGAAGCCTCCCCGGCATCATCGAAGGAAAGAAGACGGCCGTCAGCGGTGCCCACAGTGAAATTGTCGGAAGAGGCAGAGGTTGCGGCCGTGACAGCCTTCTGCGGGCCCTGAAGGATGATGATGTGTGGGCGTCATAGGCCGACAGCCCGGATACTGAAACTCACAAGCAGAATTTTCACGGGCTTCTCGCCGCTGCGCCTGTCAAACACGTTCAGGTCCCCAGACATGGACAGAGACACGATGGTGTCCGGAGCGCTCCAGACATTGCCCACTTGCTGGCTGGCGATGCCGCTTCCAAGAGTGTAAGTGAGCGTTGATTTCTTCGTCTCTACATCCCCTAGGTTATATGAGGGGCCCGTCAGCCTGCAACGCCAGTCAACAAATAAGTGATGACAGACATAATTTCACCGTGGTATCAGCGGATGCAGTGGAAATGGATTTGTTATCTGGGCTCCAGCTAACACCGTACTATCGATGCATTCGTCATGGTCAGAGCCTGGCACCCATGATAAGTAATCTAGGCCGATGACACGCACGATGCTGCCTTTGTGGCCTTCTTCAAATCCCCCCTGAGTGTCACCTGTCTTGCCATCGTACACGAAGATCTTGCCATCTGAGCCGACGCTAGCGAAATGATCTCCAGATGCTGCAAATCTTAGATCTTGCACAAATCTCGTGTGCGTCTTTATGGTCTTTGAAGGGAGGATGTCGGTGACAGATAAATGGGATCTGCGGTTGTAAAAAATCGCACCTTGTCGTATTTGAAAGGCACTCCTGGGAACGATGAACATCAGGACAAGTGAACATGAATACGAAGCCTGAACCTGCCTTGATGGAACACGATCGTATTATCGTCTGAAGCAGTCGCTGCACGGAACGGACGTTGATGGCGAATAGAAACAGCATTGATCGCCTAACAATGATGTCAGTATTGAGAAGATCGACGACATGCTGAAGCGACCTTGGAATGTCCGCCGATCTCACCCGTCGAGGTACCTGTGTCAAACATGAAAGCGTGGCCGAACCTGCAAGGGATGTGAGAGTCAAAAGGAGGGATCAATATAGAACCGTACTTCTCTCTGCCATCTCCCACCGCAATGATACGTTTACTGTCGCCATCCCATTCCAGATCGTTCCTACAAAGCCCGAAACGGCGGTCCGTTAGCAATTGCATCATCCCACAGCCAGACAAGACGTACACTCTTCCTGATATAGCTTTGTACTCTCCTTTCAAGGCTTGATCTTCGCCCACGGTATCCCACACACGGACTACGACATAAAGCGTCAGCCTGGCGCACTCAAGCATTCCGACTATGGAAACCCTTACCGTTTCCTGCGACGTCCGCCGATGCACAATAGTAACCAGTAGGTGATATGCGCGCCACTGTCGTATTCTGCACATGGCCTGTGTATGCCACGCTCAAAGCAGGATTCTACGATGCTAGCACATCAGTAAGCTATCGCACGAGACGTCAGTCAATGCTCACGTTAATATCGCGAATCTGCAGCTCTGATCAGCTTAGCCTTCTCAGAAGGGGTTATTTAAGCACGCACGTATACAGATTTCCCATTGGTATATACAATCTTCTCTTTGCTTGAGCTCAGCTTCGTAGAAGTACCGCGTGCTGTGCCCGGGTTTCCCGGGTATAGGGCAGTCTTGACAAAGGACATATGGAAGGATATAGCGATACAACAGATGTGTTCGGGTAGTAAGACAGTTCAGAGAGATCCAGAGGAGACAGGCTTGCAATAAATGAGTTCAGGAAAGAGCAAGAACTGAGGACGAGATGGAGCGGATTGACTTCACGGGCGTTGGGCAGTGCTACTAGATATCCGGATTTGGTATGTACATATCCCTATTTGGAAATATCCGAGTAGATTAGATTAGATTGAGCAGCGCTGCGTTTCCTTGGTCACTCGTTGACAGATCGATTGACTGAACGTGTGTTCGCCATCCTAACGACATTCTCCTGAGTGTGATAAGTTCTGGTTATGCTACTGCTGCTTTTGAAATACTTATTATAAGATAGCAACGAGCAACTCACGGGACCTCGCGAGGCGCTTGCTGTCAAGCCGCCACTGCCCGATCTCCGCGGGTTCATTTGTACTTACACCCTATCTCTTGCGGAACCCCGAATCCTGCTAGCAAATGTCTTGCCAATCATGTATGGCATCGTTGCCCATAGAGCTGGTCGTGCGCATACTCAAGAAAGCCGGTCTACGCAATCTCTTGCGATGCCAAAAGGTAAACAGATCAGTATCATCTGCACATTCTTGCCTGGGACTGATCTGTCTCGATCGATGTCTGTAGGTCTGCCGCGGCTGGTACGAGTTGGTTCGGGACACTGCGGAACTGCAGTACGTGATCGAACTGGAGCTGCACGACGTGCAGGACAACTGCCCGGCGCAGATGAGCATTGATCAGCGCTTGCAGCTGCTCAGGCAGATGCAGTCAGCTTGGCGGAAGCTCGGCATCGCCAAACCGCTACTCTTGTGCTCCGCGTCGATGAAATTTATACCGTTTATTGGGAAGTTTGAGTTCGCCAACCAGGCTATTTCGCATGGCCGTAGTGAATTCGAAGACAAGATTTTCCTGAAGCGCGTCTGTGCGGGAGTCTCGGGTGTCGAGGAAGCAGGATATCTGACTATGCCTCAGCGCACTTCTTTGTCTGACTACTGCATGGATCCCCAGCAAGACATAGGTGTGTTGGCGACGATTCATCCCACGTAAGTACGCAATTCGTCTAATTGTGTCCACGACATAAAGAACTAAATAGATAAGTAAATGACAGAAACCTCCACAGCCTCCACATACGGTCGCTGACAACAGGCCAAGGGCACCCACTTGCACCTGTCGAAGACATACCTCTGAACATACAGTTCAATTGCAATGTGTTTTTGACTATGGGAGCTGATTTTGTACTCGCCGAGTACCGGATGTCTGACGGCGACGGTCCAGGCTCGCGCGAGAAGATTTACTACAAGCTTTACAACTGGAAAACCGGTGCTCTCCACATGGTGACGCAGCTTGTGTTTTCAATGCTGTCGACCGTATATTCTAACATTATATCCAGATGGTGCACTCTCCATATATTCTGACACTTTTGAGTGGAACTCACGCTTTTCTGGGATGTCGGAGAGCTTCAAGAGGTTCTTTCGCACTTCTTATGGCAGATATCTCTGCACCATCTACTCGAACTATACCAGAGATGGACTCGGAAAGAATATGTGCCCTGGTACTGCCACCTTTCTATCACGGCGAATTAGTAACCACCCTAGCTCCCCGCATACCTGTCTCGACCCTCAAAGCCGGAGGAACATTTTCATCCGCACCAGCAAACAATCGTGCTTACACATCCCTGTTCCCGCTGAACGAAGATTCCGACCGCCTCATCATAGTTGAATGGTCGCATCAAGTTCCTACAACCGCGGCGATTCGGGTCTCATATAGCCATGTTAGATTCCTAGTTTCTTCCGTGCGTCTTCGTCAGAAGTTCGAGGAGCATCCACAGGGGTCAACAGAGCGCGAGATACCCTGGGCAGAATGGCGCGACTGCATCGTCTGGGCTACTCTATTGCCAGCCACTTATCACTCCCCCCGATTTGTCGCTGGTATGCGCATTACGGATCACCGTCCAATGCAACACCCAGATGGACGGTATACGTTTCGCGTCATGGACTTCAATCCCCTCCGCGTAGCCCGCGCGGCACGGGACGGCCTGCGCCCTGGTGAAAGCATTGTGCCGTCCTCTATCCCTGTTGGGCCCGGCATCTCAGAAGAACTGGTAGTCAACCATCCGTATTTAGTTCAGGAAGTAGAGTTTCCGGCTGAAGCGGTGGATTCAACCACCAATTTGTGGCTCAGGATTACCGAGGAGGGACTATTCCTCATAAACATGGTAAGTGTTGACTAGACATTCTCATTTTTATGTATCTGATATAGATGACGCGTGCGCAGGATGGTAGAACAGACGTCTATGGATTTCCAATCCAATAGGCACAATCTTCCCAAGTGAAACACCGACGCGATAACATGTTATCAAATAGCCGCTACGTCCAGCATACCACATACACGCTTCATGCTGTCCGGCGAAGCAAATTGTTAGAGTTCAAAATACGGTAGACCACACAACAAAGTGGCGGAAGTTGTAGCACGACTAGCAATTATCATTCTCTACAGTATCAAAGGAAAGCATGGGGTCAAATAGAACCCAATCAAGACCGAAAGAACCTCTAGCAGAAAACTTAATCCACATCCACAGGTTTGTCTGGGTAATTCTTGAACGGGTCCTTGCGCAGAGCCTCCGCTTCAGAGGCCGTCGAAGGCCCTTTGCTCCCTACTTTCTTCACCTTCATGACGCTGTCTGGGACTGCACCGCCCGATGACGGCGATGACACCTACGAGCATATTGAGAACTTAAATCAGACTGCCAACTAAGCCAAAACTTACTTCATCTCTGAAGGGCATAAACTTCGGCGTAGAGGGAGCTTCCGCCTCTGTACCATCTCCATCTCTAAAAGGCGCGAAGGTAGATCTGGACGGCGTCGCAGGCGCCACGTCCGTGCTCCGTCTCCCAGCAGGCACCGGCGGCGGCGGCATCTCGCTGCCGCCAGGCGCAGGGTCCCGGAAGATCGCGATGCGCGAGCTCGAGGCAGACGTCGACGCGATGCGCTGGTGCCGCCCCGGCTGTCTGAGCGTCGTCCCGCCCATCTTCGCGACCTCCGGGATGTTCTCCTTGACACGCGCGTGCCGTGTGCCGAGCTCGGCCCACGGCGTTGTCGACGCGTCTGCAGCCTCCTGCGCCTCCGCGCCGGTCGGATCGACGAATACCTGCATGCGCGCGTTCGGTCGCGGCCGCGTGGGGGCGCTGAACACGTCTTCCTGTGGGCGGGCAGAGGACGACGTCGACGCGGCGCGCGTTGTCCTGGTGGAAGAGCGCGCGGTGGAGGCAGTGGAGGCGGTGGAGTCGCCAAGTACTCTGCGGCGCGAGGCGGCGGAGGGCGCCTGCGGCGACGGTGGGCGTTCGGGGACGGGCGCTGCAGACATCATGCGTTTCTGGAATTCCCGGTGTCTAGACTGCAGACGCTCGACCGGGTCGGCTTGTCGGTTTATGCCCAGGAGATACGTTCCGTCTGCCTCAGTCCGCCTAACGGCAATACAACAATCTCAGCAGTGACTACTATGCAGCAGCAGCAGCATATGCGTACCTGCCATTCCGCTCAAGCACCATAGCGAACTCCTCATACAGCAAAGCCCACTTCGTCCCGATATCGTTCGCCAGGAGATACCGGAAGATGACGATCGGCTTCTCGACATAGCTCGCGTACAGCGCCCACAGCTTCAAGTACCGAAGATCTCCCCGCCATGCCCCGTCCTTATGATCCCTTAGCACCCGCGTCGCCTCTTCCAGCAGCTCAAGCAAGCCCGACTCGGCGCTGTGGCCCTGCGGGTAGTTCTCCACGGTCCAGTAGACGAGCCGAGTGTACGCCTCGAGCGGATCGTCGTCCTCGTCTTCCATGGCGATCTCAACGTTGATCCGCAGCCTGTTGCGCGTCGACGCGAGCTTGGACTCGCGCTGGGCATGGGGCGTGGAGAGGACCGCAGAGAGGGTGGTGGCACGTCGGCCGGAGGCCAGCGGCTGGATGTTCTCCTTCGCAGCTTCGAGGACGTCTCCGTCGACGATGACGGGCTGGTCGTCTTGGAAGACGTCGTCGGCAGTAGACATGATCTACAGGTCAGTATTGAAAACGAGAAAAGTTGACGTTTGCAAGCGATGTAGATGAGCGTCGTAGCAATGTGCAAACGGTAACGAAGCGAAGGCAACAAACGCAACAAACTTGAACGCAACAAACGCGCGGACGCGGCGCGTTCCACAACTTCACATCACGTGATCGCATCTTCCACTCGTGGTTTTGGCAAGTTCAAGTTGCTCTCGGAACTTTTTCTACGAACACGAAGCATTCTCCAACCGACGAAGATGAAGGAGTTTTATGTGCAGAATATATTCAGAAAGCGAGATGAAATAACCAAGCGCGAGCGAAAAGAGTAAAACGTACGGAGAACCGCTGTCGTGAAGGGTCATGACGGACGAACGTGCGACTCGGAAAGAGGCGGTACGAAAACACAAAAATCAGAGCAGCAGCAGCATTTGGGAATGGAAGAAGTACAGAGACGTAAGTACCGAGTCGAATGCGGATGCAGACCACTATGGAAGAGAAGACACGACAAGATAAGTAATGAAGGATATTCAAGAGGCGGCGGACGGGTAAGGGTGATGGCGGCACGGAGGCTGCTGCTTGTGCGTGGTATGGCAAAGGTATTATGGCCGCCTTCGGACTGTGGATGCATTCCGGGATATTGAGATGAAGCAGAGGCCGAGAGCAAATTTGAGGCGCGAATCAATGAATGAATGGGTAAATGAGGATGAAGGAAGGCAGATGGTAGGTATGTGGAACAGAATTGGAGAGATTAAACGATGAGATGCGGAAAAAATATAGGGCTGCGTATGTAGGCCCTTGCAAAGCGCTGTCTTCACTTGCCGACAGACGCCTGTACAATGCCTGCCTTCTCCTTGAGAATGGAGGGGTAACTGTTCATGAGATGTGCGAGCGAACGGAGATCCTCCTTGTCGAGCAGTGAGATCGTCACCTTCGGCGCATTCTTGCAACCGAAAGCTTTGATGACGCGGAACCTATGGCAGCAGCTCTTCAGTCCGGAACCATATATCCAATTTCAACGTGACTCACAACTTATCACCCAGCTGTTGCTTCTGCGACTGAATCGTCATACCCGCCAGTCCGTCAATGAACTCGTCCGTAGCCTTCACCACAAGCGGGTCAGCCTTCGGCAGCGGTAGCCCCGTCGAAGTCGGTGAGTTCGCCATCCTGATAATCTCTGCAGCAGGCAGACGCGCCAGCGACGCAATGGTGTGCGTGGTGCTGGGCGTCGCGGGCGTCGGTGAGGCGGCCGCAGATGGACCGCGTGAGGACAAGTCGGGTGTTCTGGGGGAGCCTCCCAGCGGTGTCGCAGTCTTCCTCGCCACGGGGGTGACTGGGACATCCGGCACGGACTTCACGACCTGAGCGGGGGTCGCCGGCTCGTCTTCGCCATCCTCGCTGTCGAGAACCATCTTGGCGTCCGCGATCTTGGCACGGAGAACTTCGACGTTGAATAGACACATCGCGCGCTCGCGCTTGGGAAGGCTCATCAGGAGCTCGGTGAGTTCGGCAGCACGCGTAGGCTCGAGACGAGCGATGGCTGCAGCGATACGCTCGCGCTCGGATGTTGGGGCGACCGAGCCAGAAGGAGACGATGTCCGCGGCGGTGTAGCCAGGGATGGAGACACCGACACCGGCGTGGACGGGTGTTCAGGGGCGGACGCTGTGGCCTGGAGCGCACTGGGGTCGAGCAAGCGGGAGTCCTGTGAGATCGCCGGTGAAGGCGACTTCGAAGGCGGCGTAGCAGTTGCTTTCGAGGAAATGGTTCCACTCAAGCGCGAGCGGGCGTTCTGAATCTGTTCTTTCAACTTAGCGGGTTCCTGGATGGCAGACACAACCTCGCTCAGAGACAGCCCGACGAGAGTATCCACGACTGAATCAACCTCGTCCGCAGGCACGGCATCCATGGACTTGATGCGCCGACTTAACTCTCCCGTGAGTACTTCCTTGCGGACGACTGGTGAAAGGGCAGATAGGTCATCATATCGCATAGGCAAGTTAAGTGTGCCAGCGAGAGCAGCCTGCACGCAGACAGTTCAGTCCATGAGTGGGATCAACGAAGACATGTAGACTGACATTGTAGTAGCTCCCGGATCCTCTCCGTGGCCGCTCCTGCCTATCACTGAGCGCGCTTGGAGATGCAAGACCGGCAGACCTGGCTCCAGGACTGGGCCATCCGGCATAGCTGTCGCCTCCCTCGCTCAGCGTGGGGCTCGTGGCGCCGCTGGCGCTTCGAGGGTGTCCATTATGCCCAGAGAATCGCTGAGCAAGCTTCTCCTGCCGAAGTTGCTTCGGCTCATGCAGCCGAACAACGAGCTGTTTTGAGCCGAGAAGCATACCATTCATGGCATGCATGGCCGCAGCAGCTGTGCAGTGATATTAGTAGCAAACGGCTTGGGATCACAGAAGGCTCCTACCTTGATCGGGGGTCTGGTAGGAGACGAAACCGAAGCCCCGACTTTCTCCATTCTCATTTCGCATCACACGCGCACTGGGAAGCTATCAGTTGGGGGCACAACGTGGCTATGACGCCTGCACTTACCTCACAATTTGGCCGAACTGTGGATCATCTCAGCTCCGGTAAGGTCGTCCAATGAAAAAAAAGCTCACCTGGCGGAAGTGGGTGAAAAGCCCATTTGAGTCGATCGAAGGATCGAGATTCTAGGGAAAAGGTCTGACAATTCAATTCCAGGAAAGACGACGAGCACGACGAACTTTGCAGAAGAGATTGCAAGGGTCGATGAGACCACTATGGCTAGTTGAACCAGGGCCGTGCATAGGTGCCAGTTGTACCTGCTGTCCGGGACCATGAATGAATGGCAGAGGAGCACGCATGTGAAAAGGGCTCGCCCTTGGAGGCGAGTACTAAACAGCACATGAGCACCAGAATGCACATCATAACTGTTCACACTCACTTGCGTAGGGTAAGGCGTAGGATACACCGAACCCGAGGGCACGAACGCCGGCGCACTGGGGCTGAACTCGGAGACGGCTCCACTCGTACGCCGCTGCTGATACAACTGCACGGCGATGTTCTGGCCATCAACATCCGCGCAATGCATGGCCTCCTCGGCACGCCGCGCGTCCTCCTCGCGCCAGAACTCTACCACGCCCGTGTCTTTTCCGAATCCGGCCTGCGTGCGCACCGACGCGAGCGCGCCGAACGGCCGGAACAGATCGTACAGCTGCGCATCCGTGTAGCCCGACGGTAAATGCTTCACGAGCCGGGGCGAGGCGTTCGGTGGCGGGAGCGGCGTCGGCGGCGTGGTTGGTGGATACGGCGAGAGCATGAGCGCGACGGAGGGCGTGAGGCCAACGATCGGACGACCCTGGAGCGTCGCGAGCGCCTTCTCAGCTGCAGATGCAGAACGCGTCGGCGACGGAGGCAAATGAGACACAATGTTGGCCACACTCGGTTCACGGAAAACGGGACTACCGCCACGCACCTTTCTCGAGGTACTTGAATTCTATCGTGCCTGAGAGGGTCTTGCCCGCATCGTCGCGGTTGATGCGGGGCCGGAACGGCGCACATGTGCCGAATGCGATGGCAAGGTTTTCGTCGGAGACATGAGCTGGGAGTCCAGAGATGTAAAGCAATGGGTCATGAAGATAAGGGTGTGCTTGAGGGACTCCAGAGTCTGCGCCTTCAGGCGGTGGGCTATAATCAGATGCCATGTCTATCCTATCGTGATGAAATGGTTGGTCGTTGGCGGTGTCAGGCAAAGGAACCAGGCAGCCTCGACTAAGGCGGCTGCGAGCCTACAAGATTCGCGTTGGAAAGAGGAGAGGAGGGTATGGGGGCCCAAGAGAACGTCGAGGACAAGAACTTGGAGAAGAAAAAAGATTCAATCACCCACTCTATGATTATGTAACCACACTCGCCACACTAGGCGGACATCGGCAAGCCACGCTACTCGAGGACACCTACTTCCAACACGCTGCTTTCGTGCACATCCCACGCTAAAAGCGCGTTCTAATGCAGCGGATATCTATCATGATACTGGGACTGTAAGTTTTAGACGCGCTCGACCGTGTCTGCGCTCGGTCTGTCTGCTTCTTGGAGCGCCCGACACCGCCGCCTTCTCCTTACAGAACTTTCAAGCAACAGAAGGTCATGCCTGTTTTTGACGCCTTCCACGTTCCGCTCTCCCTCACTTCTACCGAATGATATACGGTCTGACCGGGCAGTCGCTGCGACGGCTGACAGTTATCTCCAAGCTTATCGACGTTCCCATGCCCCAAAGGCTCCTTGTTCAACACACTGTTAGTCATCTTCGGCGCGATCGAGCACTCTATTCGTTACCAGCTTCTAATCATACAAGCCCCCCAATCGCAGCACTCGAGGCCTCAGAGGCCTCACCGGCACCTCCCAGCGCTCCTTGCCATCCCATGCGGTATCACGCAATCAAGGAGCATAACGGAAGCCGGGCGCCTGTCATCGCAACCGTCAGGACAACATCCGCACGCCGACTTGGACAAGAGCTTACCCTATCGGCGAGCTCGGACGTGTCCACCGTCGCATCGACATTTTGCTTGCCATATACACGGTCTTTTCGCGCATTCTCATAACGGTAGTGGATCTGAGCAGCAGTATCAATATTATTCCGTATATTCATCGAACGGACGTACGGATAGAATCAGCGCACAGACCGAACCTAGAAACTCCAGTGCCATGCAGACAGCAAAGCCTTTGCTACATGGCCATAAACATGAGCTAGCGCACGTAACACAGTAGTATGATATACACGTACATATACCGCGGACCCTCTGTAGCAGGGAATAGATGCGACCCGAGGACACTTCCGCACTGGCCGATCGCCATGTACATGGGTGTCCCGGTCGCGCGCTTCGTCTCCGAACCCAGGTTGTGCGCAACTGAAGGGTGTGGCAATGTCAGCGACATATCATGCGCAGCAGATAGGAGATGGACATACACCACGCGATGACGAGCCCAATCGTCGTGTATGTCCCCGCGACGATGCAGAACGTCGCGAAGTAGCGGACGTGCACGTTGTGTTCGACTACGAGGAGCAACCTGCCGGGGAACGGCCGATATGTGAGTTACGCGGTCGTGTGTGAGCGATGCAGTAGACGTACAGATAGCCAATGCCTCCGATCCCACTCATGACGAAGATGAAAAGACCACGGCTCTGAAGCCGGTCGGAACACCAGGAGGCGGCAGTGATGACAACCGCACATACGGCATATGGCGGGACAGTCAAGAGCTGAGCCCGAGCATTCGCTGAGGGGGTATGCGTCAGTCATTCAAGTCCATCCTGAACAGAGAATAACACACTGAAGCCGAATGTCTGGATGATGGTAGGAAGGAAAGCCGAGGTGGACGCAAGCGCTGCGTTGGCCCCAAAATAAATTACACCAGCCACGTATACCTGCAGGCTAATCAGAGACCATTTGCATTTTCTTTAAAAGTTCACACACCCGCCAGTCCTTGAAAGTGTCCAGGATATGACCTAGCAGCACCGAAGTCAGTGTTCTGAAAAGTTGGCATTGAGTGCGAGATGACCGACTTTTATTGATCATGTAGCCATTATCATAGCTCGTGCCGCGATTTGCGCGTTCGAGCGCTAGCTTACGTTCCTCCTCATTGAAGAACGTCGATATCTCCGGCCGGCCGGGAAGCAGCACGAGCGCGCAGAGACCCAGCAAGACCGACGGGATGCCCTATAACCATTCTGTCAACCCCCGCACGAACGACAGCAGCGGTGATACCCCACGCACCTCAACGATGAACAACAACCGCCAATTGGAGAATGGCAGCTCCGCATGCTGCACGCCAAATGCAATGAGCCCGCCGAACGCCCCTGCGACCGCCGCGAAGCCAAACCAGTACGCAAGCCGCAAGCCGACCTCGTTGCGCGTGTAGAAGAGGCTGAAGTACAGCGGGATACCAGGCCCGAAGCACGCCTCGAAGACGCCGAGGCCGACGCGGCACACGATGAGGCCTGTCTCGTTGAATCCCGTGGACTACGAGTGTGAATGAGTTGGTGTGCATGGCGGGGTACGGAGAGGGAAGGGGGACTAACCATAAGCGTGGAGCAGATGCCCCAGCCGAGCGCGGCGCTCCCGAGCCATAGCCTTGGCTGGAAGAGCTTCGCGAGGAGCGTTCCCGGAACCTGACACAGGATCTACGACGTCAACAAGTACGTCTATCAGCATCTTGCGCGCGAGCCTGAATGTGGAAATCCTACGTAGGAAAAGAAAAACGCCGAATTGACCCAGTCGAACTTCTTGCCCGTCGGGTCGCCGCCGAGCGTATCCTTTGGCAGGCCTTGCAACCTGGCGTTCCCCAAATTACTCCGGTCCAAATCTGCCCGTTCCCGAGTCAACACGTTATCCAAGCGCAGAGAACGGGAAACGCACAGGCGAAGAGGTACATAAGACACGCAATGGGCAGGATGCGCAAGTCGAGCTTGCGCACAAGCCGCCGCTCGGCAGTCGTGATGATGAGCGGCGGCGCGTCCGCGGCCTCTGCTTCCTTCTCGCTGTCGCGCGCCTCCGGGGACGGCACCTTCTCCAGCTGGAACTCGTCCTTCTCTTCGAGCGACATCGCGGAGAGTCTGTAGCGGAGAACCTGGCGCAACGAGCCCGTACAAACGAGCAGAGGGAGACGGCTCGAATGGACGTCGACACTTGCAAGCACCCCGCACGCGATTATAACCACCCCCGGTTCCATCGTGCAGCCGCCCGATCCCAATGCGCACCTGCATTCCGTAATTTTTGTCCCGTGCCACTACCATGACGGCAGGACGGTCAGCTGGGACTGATGCATGGAGAAGCGGGCGTCACGTTGGCCGGTGTTCATGCCATTTTTGCGATCGTGCGGGGTTGATGCGGGGTACCATAATGCTTTAGGCGCCCATTTGGACGGTCCGCGCCCCGGGAATGCGACGGGGTGTTGGCGCCGGTGGCCGCGTCGTCGAGAAACTCCAGAGTACAGCTTGTTCGGATTCGAGGGTGGCTGAAAAGACTGAAGGGAACTTGTTCGCGGAACTAGGGCACTGTGCTGTGAGTGTCAAAGTGGATGAGGAGTCCAGAAATAACGACAACTTCGTAGACTGGTGACCGAGTCTCTAGTACACAACGAGGGAGGGAGGTGTTGTGTATAGAGACTGGGAGAACTCGGAGTGGCGTCATAAGAAGAGGTCCTACGGATGCTAATGCTGCACGTGTATTTAACATGTGACCGTGCCGAGCGTAGCGGTATATTGAAGTACGCCGCGTCAACGCGTCTTTCTTGTCCTCCGTCTGTACTTTGCATCGTATTACATGCCAGAAGAATCAGCACCATGGTAACAGACTACGTAGAACCTCCGAATTCGAGTTCTAAGCCTACTAAACCTCCGACTTTATCACAATATGTACCTGCAGATGAAACTTTTCGTCCGGCTCCACCTCAACCAAGGTCAAAGTGGCGAAGCTACGTACCCATGTCAAATGTAACACTCGAACCTCATGTTCCTTCAGCGATAACGCCGGAGATGCTCGCCAGAGCCTCAATGCCGCCACCCGGGGCATTCATTTCGGCCAGTCTGCCGTTCATTCCGGAGAGTACTAACTCGTCTCGGCCGACTAAGTTCCCCGTCTCGTCGTCTCGTCGGCGATCTTCCACGCTGTCAACTATTCCTACTGTCTTTCCTCCCCTCGAAGCCAGCAACCACCTACACCAGAATACCCATAGAGATCCAGCATTGTCGACTCCGCTTCCACCGACACCCACATCATCCTTGTTATCTTTGTCTCCAGACATCTCCGAGTCGAGCCGTGATAGCGGCATGTTATTTTTGTCACCCACTCAGCAGTCACCGTCCACTCCATATTCCCCACCGACTCCATATTCACCGCCGACTCCATATTCACCGCCATCACCATCCACTCCATATTCCCCACCGACTCCCTATTCGCCGCCCCTTCCAGACATTTCTGCCACTCTTCCAGAACTATTATCTACGGGTTTATCTCTCGGTGACGAGCGTTCTCGGTCTCGCACACGTAGCGCTCGCATGTCTATGGACCAACGCGTTCTTGCGGCACTCGACTGCTTCAGCAACAAGCAATCTGCTCGCTTGGGTCGGTTTCTAGAGCATTTGTTTTCTACAGATGACGAAGACATCGGGGGCATCGCCTCCGGATTCTTGAAAAGCAAACGCTTCCTGAAGGTGCTAGATTTATGGTGGGAAAATGACGACGCCCGACAGACCTTCGAGGAGTGGATGAGACCAAAGGCCGAAGAAATGGTCAAGAACCTCGTGTCTGCGGAGATGGATAAGCTAGTCGCCAAACTGCTCTTTCGCGTCAAGGACGCGACGCCGGAGGCTCTCGTCGAGTTTAGTATCGATGAGACACTTCAGCCAATTATCGATTCTGTTGCCCCGCTCATGGACAGTATCATACGGCGCGCACTTCAGACGGATCGTGCAAATCGAGAGAATGTATATAAAAATCCTGACGTGGTAAGTCATCACGCTAGTCCTTCGTGTCATTCGTAAACCTCACAATGGTATTTAGATTGCTGCGATGATCTTAGCGCAGATAGCCAAACATCGCTCTCAGAATGCGAACCGGGTGGCAGCCGCATTTGCCCTTGCGCTATGGTCAGCAGGTGCTCCGCGCCAGACCATCGAGGCATGTGCGAAACTTGGCTTATCGATAGACTACACCTCGGTCAATGAAGCGCAGGCCGCGATTTCGAAACGATGCATGGATCTCGCGCGCGAAGCTTCCGAGGAACACAGCAGCTTTTGTTACGATAACGTGCAGATTTGCACGTCCGACCATGTTGAACAGCGGCCTGGCGCACCTCAAAAGGTCCTTGTCGGAACGGCCATGATCATGTACCCCTTGCGCAATGCCAGCGATGAGGCGTGCCTTCTAGCACCAATCATCGAGCGCCGCAATGCTCTCCGGGAGATCACGTTTAGCAATCATATCCTGCCTTCTCGCCCTGCTTTGACCCGAATGCATGACCACCAGGATGCTCACATCATCGAGATTCTGTTCAAGTACAGCCCCGAATTTGCAGCGATGGCCAAGACATACAAAGCGACGCCGGCTTTGCGACATGATCCCCAGCGCCCTCCGCCATCAGGTTATCGCACACAGCAGTTTGCTTTGCGCGCGACATCTACTGCCGAATGCTCGATTGAAGGCAACATTGAAGTCTGGCGCGAGGCATATGAGGACCAACTCCAGAAGGATCTCGAAAAGGACGTGGGCAAATTTGCGATCCTGTCGATTAATGACCAGTCGACAAATGCAAACATTCGAGGAGCTCAAGCACGTCGCAAACCTGATGACACCCCATTCAGCCGACTCGATGTTGTTCAACCCGCACCAGGCATGTTCCATGTCCTGTTGAACACATCCTGGTACCTCCTCAGCATCCACCGAGGAGACGTACGTGACCGGGGTAGCCTACAGTCATTTATCACCCTCCTTGATAAGAAGCGACATGGCTCAGAACACCCAGATTACCATGCGCTCAAGGCAACGGAGATGCAAGTACTCGACGGTTTGTTGCTACATGCCTGGGAAAAAGAGTGCGGCTACGCTTCTCTCGCAGAGTTTGCTGCTTCGAAACCCACCGCAGAGCGCCTTCGTGAGATTGCGCTCATCATTCGTCACCTGTACGCATCCTCTCCAAACGAGTCATGCTTTGCAGAACCAGGAAAGCCCAAAACGGAGGATGGCATACGGCGTAACACCAAGCTTATGCTGCGCGATCTGTTACAATTTCGTACTCTGCATGAGGCTGTCAAATCGGGTGACTTTGGCCGCGTCGAGGACCTTCTGGGCTGGTTCACTTGCTTTTATGCTGGCGCTGGTGCCAGAAATTATTGTACAGAGTTCCTTCATCTTATTCAGAACCTCGCGCTTGTATGGACACCTGAGTTTGCGTGAGTACTAGTATCTACTTTGTTGCATAGACTGACGCTGCATGATGGCTTTTTAAATCAGGGATGTTGTACGTGATAATATGCTCCTCAACATGAGCGGGCGCGATGGCCACTTCACCGGCGTCGATGAGAATATCGAGCATCACATCAAAGTTTTACAGGTAAATCCTTCTCCTTGATTTGCTTGCTATTGATGTATTCTGACTGCCGTTTCTATGCTAGTTTATGCATACGGCACGAGGGGTTCATGCAGACTGGGAACGTGTTGCATCCCTGTCGCCAGCTGCTCATGTTTGGAGATCTCTCATGAAGAAGTTTCGCACAACTCTTGGGGTCCAATACATGGGTGTTTCGCATACCGACGTGGACACAAGCCCTTTGGTCTACGAAATTGCACGCAAAGCTTCTGAGTGGCAGTTACTAATCACAAGGTCTGATCGCTCAGAAATCCACAAGCAGACTATCGATGCACTGGATATGGGCCTCGACAAGCTTAGCGAACAAAATAAAGGCCCGTTGGTCGAGTTTCACAAGCGCCGTCGCGCCTGGATTACGTCTGGTGTCGAACTTCCCTCCGACACAGATGACATTGAGCTTCCGGAGGATGCAGAGTATCTCGAATTGACTGCAGAACCGGAAGGTGGGTACGCCAACATGTATAGCGTAAACATTTGTACTGATTAATTTTCAAGTGGAAGTATCAATGTAAGCCTTGGCCCCAAACGAACTCGCTTCTGCGGCCGAGCCTCGACAGGCCCTTCAGGTACCTCATGTTCTTCTTCTTCTGATTCCTCCTCCGATTCCTCTTCTATTTCTGTGTCCCCGTGTACATCTGCATCCACTTTGTCTCGTGCGACTTGTAACTTACGTCGGCGGCATGAAGCCTGCTGTCTTTGTGCAGAAATATATTCAGGCATCCAGACGTCCTTGTGAATCTTTGTCAACAGTTCAAACCCCACAATTTCTGCGAAAAGGCTGTTAGAATAGAACATGTGCCATTCTTCTGTCTGGCGAAGTATAGCTGTAAGCGCGGCTGCAGATGTGAATTGTGAATATGGAATGCGGACGAGAGCTGCGATTGCAGTGTTCGATAGCACAAAGCCCCAAGGTAGACCGTCTTCGATCTTGCCCTCCAGAGCCATGGTTCGAAGCCACTGGTAAAGCATAGTCACCATGTGAGACCGCTGCCATTTTGGACGATATTTGTTCCGTTCGGACGGTCGTTTCGGAGTGGGTGAAGGCGGTGCGACAAGAAGGGGACCACAAAGGTGCTCTTGCAGATCAAATTTGACACGTTCTTGTGGCCCGGTATGTACGCCTCCGCAACACCATGTTCCCGTGAAGTCAAGAGCTAGTACAACGTTCGAAAGTGTTGTATTCGCAAACGCGCGCGAAGCGCATACGGTCTATTACTTACTTTTGTTACTTACTACGATTCATTCGTTACCTTCCTTTTCTGTTCGTTGTGGCTGATTACTATACAGTTTCGGGCGCGCTAACTCCGACACGAGTCATATATGCGCCGTCGTCGTTATTTGCACCTCAGTGATTTCCCCTTGATCACTGAGGTGAGCCGTTTCACACCTTTCATATTCTACCGTCTTTACTCATTATACCTGTAGTGATCCATTATCTACTGTCTCTACAGGTAGTTACAAATGTCATAGTGATTTCCCCTTGATCACTGAGTGATCCATTATCTACTGTCTCTACAGAAAGTTCAGTAACAAATTGGCTACAATACTGACAGAGCTCACCTTCTGATGAGTCATCCTCACAGTATGTAGCAAGGTAGGAGCGCAAGCAGCTGTTGCAAGTTGCGAAGCCTTTTACTGCATCTGTTGTTCTACGTTCTCGGGCAGCTGGCTTGGCAGATGGTTGAAGAGCCCAAGGATCATACATAAGAAGCGAGAGGCCAGAAAGACTATCACGACGTGAGTTGCGGCCAAAGCGCTGCAAAAGATCTTCCATGAACTGGCATAAACCATACTGAATGACACATTGAATGTCGGGAATATTGATGCCCTATAAAAAGTGGAAGATCAGTCAACTGAGATACAATAAATAATGACACGTTACCAGAGCAAATGCGCTGCTCGCAAATAAAATTCGACAAGTTGATTTTTCTCCAGAAAATATGTTGTACGACTTCTCGAGATACCCCTTAGACATACCAGAATGATACAAACGAATAAAGCCAAGGTCCAGAAGAGCAGCACGAAAGGCGACCGGAGCAAAGTTATACACAGCATAGTGCGCAGCAGCGAGAAGATCAGTGTCGTCCATGAAGACTACCGTCTTTGGGGTCCGAGAAATATAGTCCTCTAGCGAAAGGTCGACAGTCTGGCCATCCTGAGTGATAGTAGCCTTAGCACCGACAAGCATCCGAAGGTTGCGAAAGTCCTTAAGGCTGCCGTAGATTGGATGCAAAGCATAGACTTGATTAGACCGGTTGACCGAAGACTTCATGATGACAGGATCCTTGAGATTCAGAGACTTCTTCATTGAGGCTAGGACATGAGACGGAGCTGAGGCAGAGAGACAGAGAATCGGAGTATCAGCCGGTAGTGCAAGTTGAAGGTCCCAGAGCTGGCCCCAAGCCGGTCGAAAAGCATCCTCATCGCCGAGAGCATGACCCCAGAGCTTGATCATGTGAGCCTCGTCTACAACCACCCCAGAGATCCGAGCTGGCCAGGTTTTATTTTTTCGAAGTAGCATGTGTAGCCGTGTCGAGTGTCCATTCATAGTCTTGCATTGCTCAGGCGACGTGATGATAACGTTGTATGTACCGGCTTCAATGCCCTACCAAAATTATTAAGCTAACTTTCGTACTATCATAGAAATTTGATTACCTTCCATGCCGCGAAATCATTGCGAAGCGCATGGTTGACTGCTATTGCACGAATACCAGCGAAGTCCTGGTTAATCTCGTCGACCTTTGGCCACGGCAAAGTTAGCATGGATTCGAAGATAAGCAGAATGGAGGAATACCATAGAGTTCTGAAGTCTGAGAAGCGGCGAGAGAACGAGGATGATTCGCCTTGGATTCATTAAAGCAGCGATAACAATCTGCATGGTCTTCCCGGAGCCCGTTCGTGCAACCTTGATGAGACTTTGACGTTCATGATAGCGGACACCAGCAAGAATTTGATCTTCTCGAAGAATGATCTTGCCACCAGAGGACGAATAGACACGAGAGTAGAATAAGAGCGCGTTGCTGACGGCTGTATCAGACACCTCACTGAGAGTACGAATGAAATCCTGAGAGAGCGGGGGTATCGGTGCAAGGGTATCATTCGCATTAGCAAGAGTCGATATTTGTGCTGAGATGGGTTCCATAATAGCTAAATAGTACGTCTAAGAGAGCTATGGCGATATTTACATGGCTATGTGCGCCGTGTGCGGGGAGGAGCTGCGAGGATGATGAAGGCGCGACGCGGCCTCTACGCTCGACCTCAGACGCGCCGCGGTCACATGCAAAATTCACGTGCGGCATTCGATCGTAAGACCTCTTCCTATTAAGGCTCCAACCATTTTATTTACATTTACTGGAAAATCGTAAATACACAGTATATGTAAACAAATAGTAAACAAACAGTAAATAAAAGGTATTAAACAGATCACAGAACGGGCAGATTATTTGAGTTTGAGAAGGCCAGCTTGAATCCAAGCTTTGGCGCACATCAACTCCGTAATAGTTAAGGCTTTGAGTGATGAACGTGTATCAGCACAGATATGACGAGACTTTGAGAAAGCTCGTTCGACGGATACTGATGTCCCCGGAATAGCAAGGAAGTCGCGTGCAATGCGAGCAACGATGGGAAAGTCTCGTGCGTTTTGCTATTCAAAAGAGATAAGAACACATGAGATCAGCAGATGCAAGAAGTAACGCACTTTCCACCACTGCAACGGGTGATACAAATCCCCACCTCCACCCTCGTTGTCGGCCCACCGCTCAAGTTCGCTCCGCCGCGGGGTCTGATTTCCTTGCGTGGCCTTGCTCTTCTTTGCGACCAGCGCAAGGAAATCCGTTGAATCGCCTGCAGGCGCAGCCTCTGGTATATTCTCGCCATCTATCTGAGGCTCGCTGACCTTGTATTCATTGTAGACGTGCTCGAAAAGTGCCCAGGCTTTAGCACGCCGTTCTTCGTCAAGCTCATCGAACCAGTCGATACGAAGGCTCGGGTGGCATACTAATTAGGAGATGGGGAAGAAAATAATTAATAAATGTCCGAACTTGAATAGATTACGCACCAGTTGCAATCACAACATACTGGCTTTCTAGAGCCAGATCATAATAATGCATCAGTTTCTCGTAGCCCGCGGCCATTGCCTCACGCAGTGCGAGCGGAAGTTGTTCATTCTGAATGTTGCTGTCGAGCTGTTTGCGCATGTACTCGTACATCGGAAGTACCCAAGGCAGTGTTGGAGTATGAGATTTAGACATCGTTGCAGTAACTCTCGTGAAGATCTATTCACGGCGGCAGTTGATGATATTGTTAATCATACCGCCGCGGAGACAAATTTCGCTTGCGGCGCAGCCACATACCTCGAGAAGATCTCCCAGCTGTTTCAATGATGCCCAGTCACTTGGAGAGAGAGCGAGAGCCTGCATGGCCTCATCACGGTCCATAACCCACGCATTGATAGCCTACATACAGATAGCGGTGAGTTTGCGTGCCTCATTTGTTTGACACGTCAACGCACCTTCTTCAATAGTAGGGCCCTGACGATCATTGCGTGAGTGTAATTCCACCTTGTCTTCACATCGCGGATTGGCATGAGTTTGCTAATATCGGTCCCCTTGTCGGTCTTCTCGTTGGCGTAGTATTTGCGCGCAAGGACGCGGAACGCTTCACGACGCTGAGGTGAGCTGATAATCTTCCGGCAGATTACTCGGAGCTGCCAAATTTGGTCAGTAAACAGCCGTGTAATGCACGCCCACAGAGATAAATAAACAAAGCGCTTACCTTTTTCACAGCGCTTGCCTCGTTCCCGCCAGCAGCCTCGGAGTCATCAAGCTCGTCGTCGTCGTCGTCGCCGCCATCCGGATCCTTGTCAACTGCAGCCTGATCGCTTTTGGCGATCTCCTCTGTTTCGTATGACTGGACGTCTTCATCGTCCTCAACGTCATAGTGGAATGGTAAGTGCTTGTTCAATTTGATGTAGTAGTCTTCACGCTCAGGGTCCTCGACCTCCTGCATCGTGCTCAAGATCTTCTGAACAACGAGGTTCACTACATGCGCAAGGCATCGAATCTGGCCATTCTCAGGGCGAAAGTGAGTCCCGTATCTTTTCATAAGCAGTTTGCTCATGACCCGTGCCATCACGTCGTTCACGGACGCGTTGTCCATAGTAATAGCTAAGAAGTAATTACAGTCGAGGTAAGCCTCTTGATCCCGGTATACCTCTAGTGAATTACTCATCTTGTCAAGGCTGCCGCGCTTTGAAGCGGACTCAACAAATGCTTTCGCAGATCCCACTCCTTCATGCTCATGGTCGCCGAGGTGACGGAAGTCGATCAGGCGCTCCACCATCTTCCAGTCGTCGTCAATCCAATTCGCAAGCGTACCGGCAAATGAGAAGACCATCTGCGGCGTCGTCCATGTATCATTGGAGTATGCAATACGTGACTTGACAGCCTTGGAAGATGGTAAGTATGCCATAGAATGACTGTCCTCGAGCAGATCTCACCGCTAATTCCTTCACAACTTCTGCATGTAGGTCGGCACAAATCTGCGCAATGACGTTCCGAACAGTTGTGTCTGTTGGGAGCACAAAGCGAGCTTCCATGTACTTGAATAGCAACGCCAATGACGGCGCTTCGCCTGTCGTGAACGGTAAGTCTTCCTGAATGAGCCATGCAGCAAACAGCCGTAAAAACCCCTTTTGCGTAGGGATCTGACGGGGATTCAATCTTCCCTCTTCGACAAACCCCTCCATCAAACGAACACTTGCAAGTGTGATACCGTCATCCGGGAGTTTCGTCAAGACGATTTCATCAGCATCTTTGAGCTCTTTCAGCAGTGACGTGTGATCTTTCCGCATGTGTGTTGCCAAATTGCCGACATATGGGCGAGTTGGCTCATCGTTGAAGTCGGCGCTATCGATAGTACGCTGTACTGTACGTGTGCTGTACAAGAAGATAAGTTCTTCATTCATGCTGAGGGAGCTTGGATGTACTCACTGATCGCAGTATTTACATTTGAAGGTCCATCTTTTACCCAGCTTCAAGCTGACCGTAGGCTTCGGCTTATGCCAATGAACTAGGGTGAGGTTCTCTGGCCCCCGCGTTCCACCACCTTGTCGCTGACTGGCCTCATGAGCCTCGACGGCCCTCATTGCAGAACGTCCATCTGATTGAACACCACCCTCATCCTCGGACGTATCACTGCCTGTGTGCTCCAGTGAAACAGAACGGTTTTTTTTCCGTTGCACTCGTGCTCTACGTTTAATAGTTAGTAAGTAATCTGATCATCTGGCCTGCAAGTAAACAAGTTAGCCTTTTTACCGTCCTTCCATTTCGCTTCTTAGGCTTTCTGACGCTGGAGTAGGGAGCGAGGGCTCCCTACTGCCATTATACCCACGATCTGTGGGCATTTCCCGGTAGCTTAGTCATCATACATCTAGTTAGCTGTCAGCTCCTGTAGCTACATCTCATCCTTTGCCATATCCATCAGGTCTTGCGTCGTGACCTCTGGGCCTACTCCAACGCGCTGCTTGCCGGTGCGTCGTACAGCTCTATGAGCAACTTCAGACCCTCCATCTTCGGAGGATAGCTCCTCGTTGCTCACGCTGGGCGAAGCCTTGCGTTTGCGCTTTGTCTATACGAAAAGGTGAGCTTGAGTGGGGCTTACAGTCTAGCAGTTACTTACCGTCTGAATAGTTGTTTCAGCATTTGTACCAATATACTCAATTTCATTATCGTCAAGTTCGAAATCTGACTGCCATTCAGACGTCTCGCTCTCCTGGTCTGCCGTGCCCTTCTTAGGCTTCCAAGTCTTGTCTTTACGGGAGTCACCTGGGAGCGCAGGTGCTACGGTACTCATTAGTCTGTTATCTTGATAATTTACATGATTACTTACCTTCTTTGCCATGAAGGTAGGTATCGAGGCGGCCACTACCAAGTGACTTTATCACCTGTCGCTTCCTCTCCTCCGGCGATATGGTATCTTGAGCTGCGCTGTTGATAATCGTGGCATCACCTGGCGCAGTCCTGCTAACTGTTATGCTATTAGCCGTTGCACTATCGGCCGTCGCTGCACCATTACCTGTCGCGACGTTAACAGTGGGCACGCTAGAGTTGCCCGTTGCGCTGTTGCCCACTGCACTGTTGCCAGTCGCGCTGTTGCTGGTCGCGCTGTTGCTGGTCGTGTTGTTGCCCGTCGAGCTGTTGCCCGTCGAGCTGTTGCCCGTCGCGCCGTTGCCCGTCGCGCCGTTGCCCGTCGCGCCGTTGCCCATCGCGCCATTGCCCGTCGCGCCATTAGAGGTTGTAGGCAGTTTGCTATTACTACATGTAAGCATAACTTTTATTCTCTCTACGGTCATTGTCAGGTACTCACCAGAGGTACTGGATTTCTTCTTTCAGACGCATGATCTTCACCATCATCGGAGCCTCACACTCCTTCATTCCTGGCTCACCAATGATTGTTTTCAGATAGTTGCAGACCATGACAATGCCGTGCCGACCACGCCGGAGATGTAATAGGCGACCATTGTCGTCTCGACATTCTTCGCCAAATAGAATGTTGAAGCGACGATCGAATGTCGCCCAATGGGACTCGCCTGTGACTGTAGTCATAACATGGTAGATCTTGTCCGATTTTGTCGCCTCTGGAACCGTAGCTGGAAGCTTTTTAGATAGGTCCACAATTGTCTGAACTGCGAGACGGAGTTGATCTTCAAGTGAAGCCATTGAGGGATGGGGGATGAGATAGCAGGAGGAAGTCTTGATTGGAAAATCTTACTCCGAGGCCTAAGGTCTACAGTGACTTAGACTCGTTACTACAGGACTCTTTGGATCATAATATTGTACTATTTTGGCTGAAATCCTGAAGCCTCAGGTACTTCTTGTCGGAAGGGACATCAATGTCCATATCACAGCTACCAAAAAAGGAAGTTAATCAAAAGCTTAATCAAGGTTTCGGCCTCTCGCTTTCCGTGATCCGAGGTTGTCCGCCGATAATCAGCAGCGACTTCAGCATCCTAGTGCTGCCCAGATGATAGTCTTTACAATTTACTTTACTGTGTATTTAATGTTTTCAGGACATCCTGTAAATACATAGTATACAGAAACAGTAAAAAGTGTTTTTAAACAGTAAATAAATGAAATAGTTGGAGCCTTACTTCCTATTGCGCCACTCCGAGTCCTACCAACCTAACAACTTCGCGTTTATTGAAATTTCCGTGAGATCACCCATGAATCCAGGTCAAGTCTATGGTGCAGAGGTCTCGTGCATGCAAAAAAAAGACGAAACTAGTGAGGTCTTGAAGGAAGTGAAAGAAGGAAAGAAGGAAAGAGAGTTATTCCGCAGCGGTCCCATTACGGAACATGGCGGTGTTCGTACTACGTAGTCAGGCATAAACTACGCTACGTCTTGAGTAGGGCTCTGTGTAGAACTCCCCACGGAGTTTCTCACGTGTTTTAAACAAAACGTGTTTTAAACACGGTGTTTTAAACAGAGTTTCTAACTACCACAGCGTAATACGTAAAGATGCACCAAACCCGACAGAATTAGCCATCAAATCTGTTCTGCTCCACCCAAGGATCGTCAGATATGTCTCCGTGTGTTGAGGATATGCCCGACTCAGGAAGAAGGACATCAGAGTGGCCGATACGGACTTTGACGGCAGCATCGCTGATCTATGAATGGCCTTGCTTTCGCATCGCCGGCACTGAGGACAATATTGAGGCCTGAGGATCGGCAGTCAGAAATCAAGAAACAATTCCTGATTTGTGGCGCACGCTCTGAGCCTCACCAGTTGGCCGCTCCGTGACTTTAAATCACCATACATCCCTCCCAATGCACTGAATGATTACCACCGGGATCGCGCATGAGCCTGCATGAGCTCGAGGGCCACCGCCGTGTCGATGTAGTCAATGCCGCCCTCCCCAAGCCTCCCCCGATGGTTCCCCGAGTCTCTTACGTAATACACCGAGCAACGTTTCTAACACCTCAAAATACACCGCGCGTCGAGCCCCGATTTCCTGCCCGGACATTGCCAGGAAATCACCAATGACAGGCCGATGACGCTTTCGATCATTTCACAGAACATTGATAGGATACCCGCCTGTCTGTCTCTGTGCCCTGTCGATTTCAGGCGAATGTTCGTTTTGAGTGTCCTAGATGCACCCGCATCCTTGCTCATATTGCTTGGATGATATTTATTATTCATTATAAAATTCGTCTGTCATTAATCATTCTTATCATACAGATGAGACAGAAATATATAATTTGCACTAAAGACGGACTCGGGAATAAATGTACACAAGGCAAGCTAGGTAAGGCATATTGTGAACCACATACCTACAGGTCAACGAGCTTGTCGTCGACAGCACGAAAAGTCGGCAGTGCAGCGCTGGGATGCGGCGGGCAAATCATCGTAAGTTATAAGGACGCAAAAGAACGTACCGACCCATGGCTAGTGGACTCACCACCGTTCGGGAGTTCTGAATGAAATTTTACTCACAGTGAACATCTGTCGGACATATGTTTCCATCCACACTTGCCACTCTCATCTCGGTGCCTTCGATTATGCCAGTTCACCCTGTTAGTACAAATATATGCGCATGTATGCAGACATCAAAGTCTGTACACAGCGAAGGCGCACTTACCTTGTTCATCCAATCCGAGTTCTCACTCCCAAGTGGATAGCTCACCTGAATGCAACAAAAGAGTTCCGTCTCACAAAAGAATTCCGTCTCCGAAAGAGAGGCCTGATGCCGACCAGTCTGATAGTTCGCACATTGCCAATCACCGCCAAAGCACGACACGAAAGGCCACTCACTGGTACTGTCATTGATGAAATAAACACGAGATGGAAGCGTAGTGACAGTGCAGCTCGGTGATGGACTCGGACGATGGTGCGCGGCGAGCCAGGCGACAGCGGGGGAGATGGTCGAGAGGAGAGTTAGGGTAAAGGGTTCCGAGCTCGAGAGGGCTAGAACTTAACCCTAGCGCATCGACTTGGAAAAAATCGAGGTGCGTCAGCTTAGTGTTCTCTTAGAATACTCAGTGGTCACTCAGCCTGACCGGACATTCGCTTGTCACTCCAGGATATCCTGGTAACCTGGAAATTTCCTGCTAGGGCATTGAGGGTCAACGCGCGGTGATATGGTACCCTCGGCAAATAGGTGTTTATAACGTGTTTATAACGCCTTGTTAGAAACTGAGTTTCAAACACACACTTCTACACAGAGCCCTAGTCTTGAGGCCTGAGGCCTCGAGACTCAATGGAAGCTGCAGGCCATCGTGTGGAATAAAGTCTCGCGTTAAGGCTAACGGGCGCCGACCTGTCACATGCGATGCAAACGACACCACCAGTACGATATCCATTTCATAATTGAATGCTCAGGACGATCTCAAGGGTAAAAGAAGCTGGTGATCAAATATATTTCAACGATGAGCCCACCAGTATTATCTCCATCATCCACAACATCGACATGTTCGAGACACAACGATTGATCCTGCGTGGCCTCCGCAAAGCCGATCTAGACGCCATGTTCGCGATCCACAACGACTAAAGACCGCAAGCTCACGATACATCGTTCCACGACCTGAAGAGACACAAAAGGCAAACCTCGAGGAGTGGGCGAATAAGTGCACGCTGTTCGCGGTGGCGGAGGACAAGGAGACCGGGACATACGTCGGCGACGTCTGCCTGCGGATCGACAATCCAAAAGACCAAGACGCAGAGGTGGGAATCGTAGTGTCGAAGGTATCGTGGGGGAAAGGGTATGGCACGGAGATGATGCGGTGGTTGGCGGACTACGCGTTCGTAGGGCTCGGAGTGCGCAGGCTGTCGCTGACGACGCTGGGGTCAAATCATCGTGCGACAGCGGTGTATAGAAAAGTGTGAGTGCAAACACCGGGTGTCAAGGAAGCGATAGTTGATGTAAAGCAGAGGATTTGTCGAGGAAGGGAGGAAACGGAAGGCGATTTGGCGCGAGGGGCAGTATGTAGACGAGATCACGATGGGTATTCTCGGGGAGGACTTTTGGGCAACCAAGTCGCAGACGACAGAGGCGTAGCGACGAGCGGGAGTGCGATGGGGTATTGGCGCTGGTGGAGTGAACCCACGTCAAATCTACGATGCAGAGGTCTTGCAAGCAAAGAGCAGAGGCAGCGCTGCACAGAGAACCTCGATCGCGCTAGTGCCGAGTACGGATATAGTATCTGTTCAAGTTCAAATGGGATGCATCTTGGCAATGATCTCGACGATCTTCCGGGAAGCCGTGCAAGAAAACCTATGCGGGCGCCTGACATAGCCGAGAACATAACATAACGACAACAGGCACACGATCGCGAGGCGTATGTTTCTCGGAACCGCAGCCAGCGATCTGGCTTCCTTCGATATATAAACCAGCGCCGGTGTCTTAGCAGTCTGGAAGACGCGCCATGCACACTCCGATGAATGAGGTGCTCAAGCAAATTTGCCAAGCTGGTATCAAGGAATAATATCTAGCGTCTAATGTACGATGAATCCACCAAGAGATCAACCCAAAGAACCGCACCCAATTAACTTGACTTGGGCTTGCGGGAGATGACGAGGTACATAGGCGTGAAGAGCTACCAGAACCATGAGCAACAGCCACCACCACCAAAGCACAACCGCAACGCACCTTGGTCTGACCGCCGCGGACCAGCGAGTCGCCCGCAACCTTCAGCGCCTCGCCGACGTCGTACGTGCCCTTCGGGAGCAGGCCCACGCGCTCCATCGCCCACATCGCGTTGTGCGTCACGAGCTTGCCGCTCCAGCTCATCCGCCAGACCGTGAACAGGTCCCACAGCGTCTGCGCCTTCCAGAGGTCGCCCTCGAGCGGGTAGTACCACGGCACGACGTCCGGGCGCTCCGCGAGATCCTCTTCGTGCTCGATCTCGAAGCCGACGGTCTTGAGTGCCTCGCGCGCCTTCGCGAGCGGCCGCATCTCGGGGATGCCGTTGCCGAACTCGATTTCGTGCGCGAGGGCCTTGTGGTCGGGGATCGAGGGGTCCCAGGCGTCGGTCATGCACCATTCGTAGACACCGAACTAGCGAGATGTAAGTATGGCGTGTGTAGGTGGGTAGGAGACGGGTGACATACGACTCCTCCTGGCTTGAGGACCTTCATGATTTCACCGTAGACACCTTCCCACGTGGGTGCGTGCACAGTCGCCTCAATGGCGTAAACTACGCGACTCAATCAGTAATTGCCCATGTAAAATGACAGACAGCACACACCCGCATCAAATGAATTCTCGCCGAACTGCTCCGAGAGCTTCATAAAGTCGCCCTTCACAAACTCGACCTGCCCCTCAAGGCCCGCCTTCTTCGTGTACTTGCGCGCGCGGCCGATCTGGAAGTCGTTGTTGTTAAGCCCAACGATGTTCACGTCCGCGAAGCGCGCGATCTCGCGCGCGGGCCCGCCGACGCCGCAGCCGACGTCGAGCACGCGCATGCCCGGGCGCAGCACCATCTGCGACGCGAGGTAGTGCTCGTGGCGCGCGAGCGACGCCACGAAGGACTCGCCCGGGTAGAAGCGCGAAAAGTGGAAGGACTGCGCCCAGCCGTACTCGTACAGCTCGGTCGCGCCGTCGTAGTAGCCTGTGACGTGGGTATTGAGTTACGTCGAGATGAAGGTAGGGAAGGGCGCACCGTTGACGACGTCGGTGTAGCTCTCGACACGGTTGTCGGTGTCGTTTTGCTTCTCCTTCTTCATGTCTTTCTGCCAGAAAGCAGTGTAGTTTTCGATGCGGTCGCCGACACGGCCATCCTCAGCAGGAGCGGGAGCGGGAGACATTGTCCCTGCGGGCCATACGACCGTCAGCGATGGTCAATTATGCTTCGGGACAGGGACTCACTTAGATACGAATGAAAGAGAGACGGGGAAGGAAACAGGGAAGGAAACGAAGGGACGGTGAGAACGAGTGGAATAAGTCGGACGACTTTATGGGTGTGGTGCACTTTCGAAAAATCAGCCCATAGAGGGGTGTTTGCCCAATTCAGAAGGCCGTTCGCACGCCCGATTACCTCCGCAATTCAGCCACAGACGCGCTCGACGCGTCTTTCCTCTCACCACAACGCGATCGCTGCGCAGTTGAAGTCACCCAATGTCATACGATCTGCTCCATCATAGGTGTGCCTCCTTATCAACTGGACTTATTCTACTGGAAAGTCGGGAGACCTGGTACTATTTCAGATTCGCAAGCGGCCCAGTGTGTCAGGCATATGAACTTTTCATTCATCAACCTCGACGCATAGGCGAGCCCCTACAGCGGCGCAGTCTCATAGGTGGAGGGTAAATGGTGGTGACGGCTCTTCAACCTTGTGGTCTGATCCATAAAATGTGGCTCATGGGCGCATCACTCACCTGTTGACATTTCAGGCTCCAAGAAGCCAATGCTACCAATACAATTGCGGTGAGTAGACCATATCAGAACCCTTCGTGTGATGGATTGCTCTACAACGCCATCACAGATGTGGGCAAGTTTTCTTCATTACGGAGCGGTCCCATACCTCATTATCTCGAGAATTGACAGGCTGGCGTCCACGCCATCATGAGAAGATTGTACAGCGTGATATGCCCTCCCTGCGTCCCATAGCCATGAAAGCGTCATCCTCAATTTCCAAGAAAGATCTTCTCGTCCGCTTAACAGGTGAGCTTGAACGAGTCTTTTGGAAGTGCTATTGTTCTGAACCAGGACAACGACGGCATGCGTCGTGGTTAGCCTGAGCGCAGAAAATGTCACCTCCCTCAACGGGTTGGGATGAAAGTGGCCATAGCATATGTACTTAATGTCTGACGCCATGATGGTCAAGGCAGTCAGGACCGTACATCCTCTTGCGGAGCAGGGAAATGAGTCACGGCATGGTCCCAGACGCTTCTTGTGCCGCAACTTAAATTCCAGTTTAGGCACCTCAGGCCTCAGGCAGGATGACTGGTGTTCTTTGCCATACGGAGCGGTCCATGAAGAATCTTATTGTCTCCGCAGCACTGCCATGGCCTGCCGTTATGCTTCTCGAGGAACAAACGGTGGAAAGATATCGGCCTGGTGCGAAGATCTGATTAGACTTGAAACCTCACCTTTCAGCCCAGAAGCAGGTAGGGATGATACTTCGACCATAAGATTACTGTACAGAAAACCATCATGATGTCCCACAACAGTTATTCGAGGACTGGGTCCTGGGTCCTGGGAGAAGGGTCACCACATATTGAAATTCACTGTGTTCAAAACAGTCCGCACGTGTGAGCTCGCCGGCACATCATATCCCGTTCTGTATCCTAGGAATCCAAGCCTAGACAAAGAACACAGCCTCGACAGTAGCAGACATGTCTTTTCTCATCGAAAACACGCCGCATGGGCGCAGCTGAAGGGTGAAACGAGTCTCGTGTCGACGCCGCTACTTTGTGGAACCTCGTTCCGATTCATATCGAACACCGCCTCGCCACGATCATCTCTTGTTCTACCCCAGATCGCAGTGACGCCGCGGCAACGTTGCGCGCCACAATCACCTACTTATAAGTCTCCTCTTCGCGCCCCCACCCCCACGAACTTCGAATGCAAGTCGCAGTCGCAATGGCCCAACCCGTCGCCTCGTCCTCACGCCTCCCCACCCCCCGCCCCGCGCCCCACGCGCCCGCGCCCCTGCCCTCAACGCCCCCAGCAACCACCACCCCCGACGCAGCGCGCTCGCTCCCCGCCTCCCCCACACCCCCCACCTCCCCGCGCCGCCTCCCGCTCGCCCTCCCCGACCTCACATACCTCCTCACGAAGCTCCGCCGCAGCTCCACCGGCAGCACCCCGCCCTCGCCCCCGCCCCTCGCCTCGTCCTCCGGCCCGTACGCGCTCACGCACAAAGCCCTCCGCGACACCGACCCCGCGGCCCGCGCGGACGCCGTGCTCGCGCACCGCACGCTCTTCACGTGCGAGCACGCCGTCGACGCGCGGCGCCTCCTCGCGTTCGTGCGCCAGCGGCTCCTGCAGCGCGCGCGCGACGGCGGCGCCGACGCGCTCGTCGACGAGCAGTGCGTTGCCCCCTCTCCACTCCGACCTGGCTACTGACTGTTTTTCTTCCTTCCTTCCTTTGCTAGGTGGACGTGCACGATCCGGACGCTGAAGCCGAATACGTACCGTGTCCAGGTGCGCCCGCGCCTCTGCTGCTGCTACTTCCCGCGCGCTAACGCATGACATCATACCAGGTCGACTACTCGGCGCGCCCTGTGCGCTCGGGCGTCCCGGACGCGGGCAAGGTCGTCGCGCTCAGCAGGGCGGAGGGCATCCGCGGCGTCATGAACATCGTCGACCGCGAGGAGTACGAGGAGGCCTAGACTGCCCCGCTCAAATTTGGCCTTATTCTCCCCCTTTTTTTTTCGTTGCTCGGCTGGTCACCTCTGTACCTGTAGCGCCCCATACCTTCGATATCCGCGCGATTCTCTTCTCGGATTCCCGTAGACCATCATCCCCATCCCCTCGCCTCAAGATCCTTTTTTTCCGTGTACCATAGTCTTAGTAGCATACATCACCGTCCCTATTCCCGCGTATGTACATCACATCCGGTCCGCCTTCACATGTACCAAATATCATTCTTCGTCCCGTCATACACGTGCGCCAAATACAAGTTCATTCTTCTGTTCGTTCTGCTCTACTGCACCCTTCGACCGACGATCAATACCGATACGAATCGTACCCCGGCTGCGCGCTCGGGAACCCGCCCGCGTCGGGGTTATACGAGCTCCCGCCAGGCGGCGGCGGCGGCCCCGGCGGCGGCGCACCGTATGCCGGGGTGTACCCCGCGCTCTCGTACGGCATGCCCATGTAGGACTGCGGCGGGCCGCCTGGGGGACCACCTGGGTATGAAGACTGTGGCGCGCCGGGGTATGAAGACTGGTGATGCGCCGGCGGCGGGCCGCCTGGGTACGACGACGGCGGGCCGCCGGGATAACTCGACGGTGGTCCACCTGGGTAGCTCGACTGCTGCCCACCGGGGTATGACGATTGGGGCGGGGGACCGCCGGGGTAGGACGACTGGGGCCCGCCGGGGTAGCTCGATTGGCCGGGGTATGCCTGCGGGGGGCTCTCCCGCCCATGACGGTGCTCGTGGTGTCCGTGCTCATGGTGTCCGTGCGCGTGCGGCGCGCCCTCCCCAGGGAATACCGGCCGCGGGGGCGGCGGCGGCCTCGCGCCCTCGCCGTAGTAGTCGCCCGGCTCGTCCGAGCGCCGCGGCCCGCCCGACGGCGGCGCGTATCCCCCGCTCGCAGCAGCGCCGACGCCGACGCCCGTGCCCTCGTACCCGCCCGGGGCATACGCCCCCGGCACATCGCGCCTGCCGAAACCCGGCATGCCGCCCCCGAGCCCGGGTATGCCGCCTCCGCTCCCGCCGCCGGCGCCGCCGAGGAGCCCCTGCGCCTGCTGCACGAGCGGGAGGCCGCCGAGGAAACCCTGCGCCTGGTGCGCCTCGTTCGCGGCGAACGAGCCCTGCGACGCGGGCGGGCCGCCGTCGCCCGAGAGGCGGATGTTCTCGTGGTTGCGCACGGCGGCCTTGCTCAGGCGCCGCAGGATCTCGGACTCTTTGTGCCCGAGGGCCTGCGTCCAGGTCTGTATGTACCCGAGCATCTCGTTCTGGATGGGCGTGTTCGTGCTGAAATCTGGGTGGAAGCTGCTGGGGGCGTCAGTGGCTGGGAGGGACGGGAGAGGGGTGGACGTACAGGCAGGAGAGGACATCCTCTGTGACGGAGTGCACGTTGATGTTGTTGTCGTCCCAGGCTTTGGTTACTAGACCGACGGTATGTTTCTGGACGGACACGCTGTTACGAGGGCGGGAGAGAATACAAAAGTGGACCTACGACGATAATTCTAGCAAGGTGTCCCGCCGGCTCATTGAGGATCAGGTTCTAAGAATTTCAAGGGGCAGGTGGGTACTTTGTGAAGCCAACAAAGGATTAACTTACGAAGTGGTCTTTACTCAAGAAAGAGTGGGTGGGATCCGACTAGACATCACAGCGAATAAATCCCACATGTCTGCGTTCATATGAAAGACAGCAAACTCACCGCTCTAGGATCGTTGAAAACCTGGCCGAGGTGTAATAAGACATACTCTTCTACCGTCGTGTGCATCAAGAACCACATACCTCATACTGATCATGCGTATTGATAACCTCTCCCGACGCAGTCATGAGCTGCGTGCTCGCAGTCTGCATGATGGGCTTCAAGAACGGCTAGACTCGACGCATAAGTATCTGTGGACCAGACTGCTCGCGAAAACGTACCTCGAGCGTCGTAAAGACGAACACTGTGCAGGATGATGAGGTTTTCGCTCAGACCATCAATTAAATAACCACGTACCGGAGATCGAGTCCATGAGCTTCTCAATGAGCGGTCCCAGACCCGGGATCTTCTCTGTACATCATAAATCAGACCCTAACACAATAAAACCCGAACAAGCACTCACCAATCGTCTTCTCAATCTTCTTCGCCACTGCCGCCCCAAAGCCAAACCATCAACACGACACCCCCACAAAAAAAAATCCAGCCCACGCACCCGAATCGCGGAAGCTGAGCACCTGCCACAGTACGGCGTGCAGCTCCTGCGGGCTCATGTCCTCGGGGCGCTTCCCGCCGCCGAGGCCCTGCCCCTGCGCGCGGATGCGCTCGACGCCCTCCATGTCGCGCCGCGTGTCGCCGTCCGCGCCGCCCGGGAGCTTGAAGAGCAGGTCGCGCAGCGTGTCCGCGGGCGAGGGGCCGCCGGGGCCGCGGGTGGTGGACCTGACCTTTGCGGAGGACATAGCGCGGTTCAGGTCCGAGACAGAGGCCTAGGGATTCGGGATTGCATGAATGGAATGCGGAAGCGGGACGGGAGGGAGAGGCTTACCTCGCTCTGGGTTGACACGCGCATTGGGCACATTGGTTAGTGACGTGCCACCATCGACCGACAGAGGGGGACTTACGATGTGGTCCGTGGCCTCTGCAGCGGCGCATTAGCTTGGTGCGGCACAGCAGCTGGCTGGGATCACGCACCTCCAAGCAAACTGTGTATGAAATCGCTCCCTCCAAACGTCCCCGTCACAAGCGGCGCAACATGATGCCCATGCGGCGCTTGCACGCGCACCGAGTCGCCGACGTGCGTGAACACATCGCGGTGCCCGAGCTTCACGAGCGCGAGCTCGCAGAAGTTCGAGTGCGCGGGGAAGTCCTCCAGCGTGTGCAGCTGCGGTCAGTCGGCGTCAGGCGCGGTGAGAAGTGGATTGGTGCGGGGTACGCACGGCCTGCCCGAGGAGGCGGTACGCCTCGTACTCGTCCTGCTTGCGGCCCTGCGCGCGGTGCTGCCGCCCCATGTGGATGCAGTGCTCGAGCGTGCGGCGTACGAGCGCCTTGGACGTGTCCCACCCGCCATTTTCTACATACGTAAGCATGCCTCTATGTGCAGAGATAGGGAGAACGGACCGTTGGCGATGTAGTTCTTCATGCCAGTGCGCGGGTCGATCTCCATCTCGCGGGGCTGCGGAAGGCGGGTCAGATGTTGTCTATATGCGCGGGGAGATACGCACGTCGACGGGGCCCCGGAGTCGCGGGTCGTATTTGCGCGCGTCCTCGCCTTCGCCATAACCTTTCGGGTTGTCGATGTGTTCCGTCTGCGCATATGCTCAGCCATACCATCATATCGGCATGAAAGAAGGGCACACGCACGGGGAGATAGACACCCAGCCTTTCTTGTGTCACTTCAAATTCATTCGTCGCGTAGCCGTGGGCCTGTGAGATCTCGCGAGTTCGCACAGGATTTACGAAGTCAGTTATCCTGGAAACGTACGAGGAAGCCGAGGGCCATGCAGAGGTTGAGGATGGTCTAATGGTCATTTAGCATTTTTGACTCAATAAGCGATGTGGACGTATATTCGCTTACCTGGAGCGGTAGCTTCTTCAGGCCGGCGATGTCAACGGCCTGCGATAGCGTCAGAATTTTATGTCGCTGCAGCGCAGAGATTTAGACCCACCTGACTATAATCCCGCAGCCAATTTCTTCACCCCCTCGTCAGCATTCCTTAGCAGAATAAACATACACCCGGAAAAGACGCACCCAAAATACACCCGCTTGATGTCCAGCCCGCCAAACTTAGACCCGCCCCTACCAATCAGCGAACTGAGCGCAAACCCGCCCGCGGCACCCTTCTTCAAGAGCTCGGACAGCGTGTCCTCCTACACCCCAACCACAATCAGCACATAATCATCCCGCAAAGCAGCCAAAGCCGCAAACGCACGATATCTCCATGGCGGAACGCGCGGCCTTCCATGTACGCGTAACTGCATCTAACATTTAGTAGTGGGCGGAACGGGGAGAGAGGGAGACGCACGAGGGGATGTTGCCCGCGCCGAACGCGCGCACGCCGTGCCCCGGAAGGCAGACGACGAGCACGACGAGACAGAGCAGGAGAAAGGACGGCGGAGCGTGCACGGGCATACTTCGAGATCGGCTGCGCGTCGCGGTGTTTCGTTGATCTGTTCTACAAAGAAAATCGCGAGGATGTTAGAGGGATATGTACGATATGTACACGGACGATGGATTGGATGGGAGAGAGGAAGAAGAGCAGAAACGATATGTGGGGTCTGGCGCGTCGAGGCGGTGATTTGAGCTCGCGCGCTCAGACGCGCCAAGACATTGACAAGGCCCCGAGGGTATCAATGTCGTCACTGCCCAAGACGCCCGGGGCGGTGCTCTCAATCCCAAGACCCATCGCCCGTGCGCAGATACTCAGTCAATCTCGAGGACACAGCGTTGACGCACACGCAGACCAAATGCAGACAGTATATTAATTTTCACCAACACACAATACACTCCGAAGTCCAACCGACACGCCCCAACACTCTACTTCGGCCCCATCCCCCGCCCGCGCCCCGCGCCACCCCGTCCTCTAAACCCGCCGCGCTCCCCATTCACCGGCGCGCCCCCGCGCGGCCTGCTCACCGGCCGCTCGCCGCGCTCCTTGCGCGTCTCCACCGAGATGCGCGCGGGCATCGCCTCGCCGACGTCGACGCGGATCCCGCCCTCGCCGCCGGACGCGACCGGCAGCGACGCGACGATTGCGCGGCGCGCGGCGTCGAGCGTCGTGAACTCGAGGAACGCGCACGCCTTGGAGCGCACGATCTCGAGCTCCTTGATTGGCCCGAAGCGCGTCGTGAGCGTGTGGCGCAACGCGGCGTCCGGGACGTTCTCCTGCACGGACTGCAACACCAATCTCAGCACATAGCTCAACACTGCATAGAAAATAAGAAACGCACCTTGACGAAGCACTGCGCGGTCGCCACGCTCTGTGCCGCGGCGAGGGCGGGGCTGGCTTGCGCCTGCGGGCCAGGGTGCGCGCGCGCAGGGCTTGGGGGAACGGGCGACGACGTGCTCGGTGCGGGCGCCTCGCTCGTGCCGCGCGAGTCCGTCGCCACTGCGGCGCCCCACTTCTTCGAGTTTGCCGCCGCGAGGTTCGCCCACGTCTTTGGGGCGGCAGGAGCGGGCGCGGGTGCGGGCGCAGGCGAAACAGCGGGAGCGGGAGAGACAGGGACGGGCGCTGGTGTCGGGGCCGGAGAGGGAGATGCGGCGGGGGCGGGGGCAGGAACAGGCGTCACGGGTTTCTCCACCACGGGAGCGGGTGCAGGCGCCGCCTCCGGCTCCTTGTGCTCAGCATGGCCGTTCATCTGCACAGGCTCCTCTGGGACAGGTTCGGGCGCAGGTTCGGGCGCGGGCTCCTCAACGACGGGGGCAGGAGAAGGCGCGGGCACAGGAGCAGGGGAAGGTGCCTTCACTGGGACAGCTGGGGCCGGCGCAGGCTCCGGAGCGGGTTCGGGCACAGGCTCCTCAACCGGGGCAGTGGGAGCGGGCTCGGGCGCGGAGACGACGGGCGCAGCGGCAGGGGCAGGTGCGGTCGTCGCGGCCTCCTCGACCTCCGCGCCGTCTTCGCTCTCGATGCCATCCTCCTTCAGAAAGCGGAAGATGTCGTTGAGGACGAAGTACCCATTCGGCTGCTCCGCGAGGAAAAACGTCTGCACGAACTTGCGCCACGGCTCGCCACGGTTCGACATCTCGCCGATGACCTGGATGATGATGCCGCCGTTGGCGGAGGACTGCGCGTCAACGGAGTGGATGAAGACTTTGCAGTCCTCGAAGCCGATGGACGTGATTTTGTTGTGAATTTCCTGTGCGCGCGACGTCAGCGAAAAAGGGGTCGACATGAAGAGAAGAGCTTGTACGCACCTGCTGGCCGAAACATGGCTTCCCATCCTCGCCCTCGGTGCCGTGAATGAACGTGGAAGATTTCGTGTAGAAACAGTGCAGGCGGTTGGGATGTTTATTTACAAACGTATAGTACTGGGGCACGAATTGCCACCCCACCTCGGAAGGAATGACATTGGTGTGGATCGACTGAGACTCGGACGCAGGAACGTTGGTATTCGTCATAATGCTGGGGGTGACGCAGGCGGGTGGTGAGTGGGCGTGGGGCTGTGTAAGCGTTGGGCACTGACCAAGTGAGAAGGAAACAAGTCTAGAAGTGATACAGAAGTGCAGAGCAGGATATGGAGCCGCGAGAACGTGGATGTTGCGAGAGGAGAAGGGAGATGAGGAGGACGAGGACGACAAGTCAACAGAGCGGGGTCACCTCTGACAAACTTTCTCAACGCCTCTCCGCCACAAACACGGCACTTCCCGTACCGGCGCCCATCGAATCTTCCTTTGACCTCCTCAGTCATGGACACGTCTGCCGCGCAATATTCAAACACAACGCAGAGCTCTCTAGCAGTTCACCATATCACGCTATGTAAAATGTGCTGAAAATCTCCTACTGTACGTGCCATTTTTACGAAATGGAAACTAACGCTCTATACAGTCGCATGACGGAAGGCTGCCGTTCTTCGGTGTCATGCATAGGCTATGACCTTCTTTACGAGTATGTAACTGGCGCATCATGATGGCAAGGCTCGCACTCACCACTGACAGCGTTCCCGCATTATAAATCGCCGGGCCGGAACGCTGCTTTCCCAGCGCTTGACCCGCCGTGCGCCTCTAGAATCCACCCCGCAATTGGAGACCCCTGCAGACCCAGAACACATCAAGAAAGGCATTACAACCTACACGCAGGTGATTCGTGAGAATTCAGCACTGCGCAGCCCATCATGACCATCGCCAGCTCATTTTCAAGCCGCGTCGGCCCATACACATGCCCAACTACAGGGGGCATCGTTGAGGAAAACCCGCCATTGCTGATCCCGCTCATCACAATGATCACAAGGAGCGGCGCTACGCTAATGCTGACCGGCCATATCACAAGCACGCTCACCGACGTCACGACGAGCGACAGCGCGAGGGACGACGGGCCCGACCTCGTCGCCGAGCACGCCGACGCCGCGGACGCGAGGTTGAAGACGGCGAGCATGACCCACGCGAGCGTGTTCGACATGCCGGCGGGCTGTGCGTATAGCGGGATGAAGAAGGGCGGGACGAGGAGCGGGAACGTCCCGATGCCGGTTCCCGGGAAGAGAAGGAGAAACTTCGGGTTGCGGAAGAGCCCCTAGACAAACGCGGAATGAGATCTAGCTTGCGCAATTCAGGATAAGCAGGATGGCCTACCATTCGACTGAGGCAATCACACGCCGAGAGCGCTCCTTCAGAAGCATAGGTGGGCAGACCTACCACGAGCGTAACAATGCCCAGGATTCTGAAAGACCACGAATGCCGACCCGGTCAATCAGGCCGTCCATCTCAACGCTCACCACCGCCCCGCGGATCGCGACTCCCGCAAATACGAAGCCATTCGCGAGGCTGCGTCTCCGCTTGAAATACTGCGACGACAGCGACCCACACGCCTAACACCCAAAACGCAATAAGCACGCGCAGCAGCGTATGAACTCGGAATCAAGCACCATAAATAGCATGCTGACTCCAAGCCCAGTGACAACGCCGTTCGTATTTACCAGCCCACCCACGCTCCCCGCCCCAAGCAGAAAACACCCAAGAAACGTGCTGCGCTGCGTGTCGAACCGCCGGATGACCCGCGTGTTCACGACCGCCGTCTACACCGTGAACGTGTGCGCCAACGAGAGCTGCGCGTCCGTACCGAGGTAGATGCGTCTGGACGATGCCCCACGAGTAGACGAGCCGCCCAGAAGAACCTGTGCGCGCGTTGTCTGTCAGATACACAAGGGCCCATGGAGGGAGGGGGACTGACGCGAGGACGCTGCAGGCAGCGACGACGACCCAGCCGTAGCCCCCGTCGGGAATGTCGTCGACGACCGAGGGCGCGCTTACGCTGTGCGTGCTCGCTGCGCCCGCGCTCGATGTGCCCGCCGCGCCAGTGCTGGGAGCGCGCCCTCCGGAGTGGTCACGTCCTGGGGCGGGCTGAGGTCCTTTCGTCCATCCGAGAACGTCGAGAGGCGGATGTGCCCGTGCGGCTCTTCCAGGGTATGCAACGACGTAGACAGCATCGCGAATCGCCTTTGAGATCTGGAGGATGAGACTGTACTTATGTCTCGACAGGCTTCTACCTAAAACTGTTTACATGACTTCGACGCGCGCTACAGTGTATCATAATCATCCCGTTTGAAAGTCAAATAGGTGCCTGACAAAGCCAAAGCTGACGGTGCGAATCGCTCACTATCAGCCTACAGAAGGCTCGAAGATGGACTCTGACGGGTTTCAAATGAGTTAGACACACGAATCGAACACGACGCAGCAGCTCATGGCGGGCGCTTCTGAAACATTTACGGCCTTGGCTTGGCCTTGGTGCGCACGCTGCATCGGGCCAAGCAAGCAGGGAAGCTTCCAAGTGAAGAAAGTCGGGAGCAAAGGGCTTTCGACGGCCTCTGAAGCGGAGTCTCTGCGCAAGGACTCGTTCAACAGACAAACCTATGGACGTGGATTAAGTTTTCTGCTAGAGGATCTTTCACCGTGTCGGTCTTGATTGAGCTCTATTTAACCTCATGCTTTCCTTTGATACTGTAGAGAATAAGAATTGCTAGTCGTGCTACAACTTCCACTAGTTTGTTGTGTGGTCCACCGTATCTTGAAATCTAACGATTTGCTTTGCTTTGCCAGATTGCATAGCATGTATGCGGTATGCTGGGCGTAGCGGCAATCGATAACATGTCATCGCACCGGCGTGCCACTTCAGAAAGTTGTGCCTATTGAATTGGAAGTCCATAGTAATCTGATTGACGGCCCTGCGCACGCATTCTCTTTGTCAGATGCATAACCATGAGAATGTCCAGTCAAACACTCACCATGTTCATGAGGAATAGCCCCTCGTCGGTAACCCTGAGCCACAGATCGGCGGCTTGATCCATCGCGTCAGCCGAAATCTCTACTTCTTGAACTAAATGAGGATAGTTGACCACCAATCCTTCTGAGGTGCCGGGCCCGACAGAGACAGAGGACGACGGCACAATGCTTTCACCAGGGCGTAAACCATCCCGTGCGGCACGGGCTACACGGAGGGGATTGAAGTCCATGACGCGAAATGTACGCCGTCCATCTGGGTGTCGCGTTGGACGCTGAACCGCCACACGCATACCAGCGACAACTTGCTTATGATCGGCTGGTAACAGAGCGGCCCAAACGACGCATTCTTGCCATTCTGCCCAGGGTATCTCGCGCTTTGCTGATCCCGGCGGCTGCTCCTTGAACTTCCGGTGAAGACCCGCGGAAGAAATAAGGAGCCGGACAAGGTTACGTGCAGGCGGAGTCCCCGCGGGTGAAGCAACTTGATGCGACCATTCGACTATGATCAGGCGGTCGGAATCTTCGTTCAGCGGGAATAGGGATGTGTAAGCACAATTGTGTGCTGGCGCCGACGAAAATGTTCCTCTGGCTTTTAGAGTTGAGACGGGTATGGGGGCAGCACGGGCGACTAGTCTTTGGCCGGTACAGAAAGGTGGTAGTATCAGGGCACAGATTCTTTCCGAGTCCGTCTCTGTTATGGTTCGAGTAGATGGCCCAGTGATATCCGCCATACGGAGTGCGAAAGAACCTCCTGAGGCTGTCCAACATCCCAGAAGAACGTGAGTTCCACTTATAAGTGTCAGGCTAGATGGAGAGTGTATCATCTGGGAACTGCGTCAGAAAATATAGTCGATAGGCTCGAGAATACAAGCTGTGTCACCATGTGGAGAGCACCGGTTTTCCAATTGTAGAGCTTGAAGAAAAGCTTCTCGCGCGAGTCTGGACCCTCGCCGGTAGACATCTCATAACACGAGGCGAGTACAAAATCAGCTCCCAGAGTCGAAGAGATGGCGCTACGGGGTCGCGTGTTCAGAGGTATATCTTGAACAGCTGCAAGTGGGTGGCCTTGGCCGGTTGATAACGACCGGATGTGGAGGGTTCTGTTATTTGATTATCTGTCTGATCAATTACGTCGGGACACGATTAGACGAATCACATACGCGGGACGAATTGCCGTGAACACACATACGTCTTGCTGGGGATCCATCTCAAAGTTGAAGAAATAAGCGCCTTGAGGCACAGTCAAAGATCCTGCGTCCTCGACGCCCGAGACCCCCGCATGGACGCGCTTCAGGAAAATCTTGTTATCGGATTCACTGCGGCCATAAGAAACAGCCTCGTTGGTGGATACAAACTTCCCAAAGCTCGGCATGGTGCTCGTCGCCGCAGAGAACAGAAATAGCGGTTTGGCGAGGCTGAGCTTCCGCCAAGCTGACTGCATCTGCCTGAGCAGCCGCAAGCGCTGATCAATGCTCATCTGCGCCGGGCAATTGTCCTGCACGTCGTGCAGCTCCAGTTCGATCACGTACTGCAGTTCCGCAGTGTCCCGAATCAACTTGTACCAGTTGCGGCAAACCTACCGAAATCGATCGAAGAAGGTAAGTCTCAGGCGTAAATGTGTAGATGATACTGATCTGTTTACCTTTTGGCATCGCAAGAGATTGTGTAGACCGATTACCTTGAGTATGCGCACGATCAGCTCTGTGGGCAACGACCCCACACATGATTGACGAGACATTGCCTAGCAGGGTTCAGCGTTCTGCAAGAAAATAAATGGAACTAGACTGGCACCGTCTCTCGATACGCAATGACGGATGAGCAGGAAATGAATCCGCGGAGATCAGGTGGCAGTGGCGGCACGAAGCTCTTATTATTATTTAAGCGCCTCGAGGCTCGCGAAGCCTCGTATTTTTTTGTTGTTGTTGTCAATGTCACGTTCGAACTTCGCTGTCGTCTCGAGTCTTTCAAATTCCTGTAAAAAAAAAACATGAAGACCTTGGCCCATGCCAAATGCCAAGCTAGTTTCGACCTATGTATCTTTCATGGCAGTATAACAAATCTGTGGGATTACCGATCCGAATATTTTATGCACCTTCGAGGAGAGGGGGTGGGATGGATAGGCTGGCAGCTATTCGTCCCGCTGTTCAGAGGATCATAGTACTGTCTTCGTCATACGTAGTTTGGGCGCCGCAACACAAAACGAAAATGAGAAAGCCGACCAAGTGGTCGTCGAGCCCGGCCTCGAGAAGGAAGGGTAGACGTCGCACGAACACGACTTAGTCATTTATTTAATACATTCGCTCCGCGTCCGGCCGCGGCGATGAACAAACCAAGCTAGCGACTGTAATACTAACATTCAAGACAGAACAAAACGATGTGAGAGCCAACCGAGACCAACTGCCCAGAGTGCGTGCGAGAAATGCGATCAACGGAAAGAGACGGTGCGTGTGATGAGATATATACGGCGGGTCTAGCGCAGCGCGGGCGCGGGGGTTGGGCCGGGATGTGGGGTATCGGACTGCGCGGGGGTCTATGTCATGACCACGGGCTTGAAGGTGACGATTTCTTCGTAGAGCAGCTCTTTCAGCTGCTCGCGGCTGATGTCGTCCTTGTGTACTGTATCACACGTCAGTGAGCCATGACCAGTGTGGAGGTACATGGGTACGTACAATCAAACTCAAAGAACTCTGGATCGAGTGGCGGCGCGACGGGCTCGTCGTCTGGGTCATGCTGCAGACCGGAAGGTTAGGTCAGTGTGCTCGGAACTACGGGCGGCAAACATACATATGCCTCCAAGTATGGGTGTGCGAGTGCCTGCTCGACCGTGATCCGCTTCTTGGGGTCAAACGTCTACCAAACAGCCATCAGTCCGCAGCCCATCAACATCACAGACGTAAAGTCACCCACCAATGTCTTCGTGAGAAAATCGACCGCGAGCGGGCTTGCGTTGGGGAAGAGCTGCGCGAACGGCTTCTTCTTCCGGAAGGGCAGCGCGCGGATATAGTCCCGCGAGCGGCGCGTCGTGATCGCGTAGAACTCGTCCAGCGTCGGCGTGCCGAGCACGTCGAGGATGAGGGTCAGCTGGTGATGGTAGTCACGCCCGGGAAACAGCGGCTTCCCAGAGAGCATCTCTGCGAGGATGCACCCGACCGACCAGATGTCAATCGCCTGTGATACGCCGGTCAGCTCGGGCGACGCCTGACGATGGCAGGCGACCGACCTTGGTGTACTGCTTGAACGTCAACATGATCTCGGGCGCGCGGTACCACCGCGTCGCCACGTACTCCGTCATGAACCCGGTTTCGGTGCCCGACGGCTCGGCCGTCTTCACCGAGCGCGCGAGCCCGAAATCGCACACCTTCAGGTCGCAGTTGGCGTTGAGCAGCAGGTTCGACGGCTTGAGGTCGCGGTGGATGACGTCCGCGGAGTGCAGCGCCTTGAGCGCGCGCAGGGTCTGGTACACGAAGTACTGCGCGTGGTCGTCAGACAGATCCTGCGTGCGGATGACGCGGTGCATGTCCGTCTCCATCAGCTCCTGGATGACTGCAACGCACGGTGAGCATGATCGTCCGATGGCGCGGATGGAGATGGACACGCACGGTACACCTCCTTGAAGGCTTCTAGCGTTGGGGGCTTGATGATGTCTAAGATAGAGATGATCTGCAGCGCGTGAAGAGCAGCGTTAGCAACGTCTTGCCAAGCCCGTGCGGCGACACGATGCCGTGCGAGGTGGGAAGAGTGTACGGCACCCACGTTTTCACTGACGCCCGCCTCGGAGAGAAACTTGAGGAGCTTGAGTTCGCGCAGCGTGCGCAGGCAGAACATCGAGTGGTCGAACGGCATGATCTTCTTGATCGCGACCTTGCGCCCACTAGGTCGATGCACGGCGGAGCACACGATGCCGTACGCGCCCTCCCCGACGACATCGAGCACTTGGTACTGCGTCCCTGCAGCCACGCACCCCGTCAGCGACGCCACGACGTCCACAAGAAAATGCCACGCACCGACGTTGAAGCGCACCTTGCGCGGCGCGGGTTGTGTTGCCTGCGAGGCAGCGTGACTGTGCTTCGTCGCCTTTTTCGCGGAGTCGGTCATGGCGCACTGAGTGGTCGTTGGGTCGTTATGGCCGTGCAGGAAGGAAGGGTGATGGGAGGAGGAGGGAGAACAAGGAAGGCTATAGTCGGAGATCTGAGACGCTGGACAAGAGACAAAAGAGCGAGTTAGTTAGAAAGGCCTGTTATAGGTCGGTTTGCCACAACGGTGCCTATGCCCGGAACAGGCGCGCCGCGCTCTCGCCGCCATGACGATGCCTTCGTTGCAACCGTCCACCCACGGCTTTCATCCAATCTGCCCAATCCAGAGTCACCGCCCGATTCACGTACACTGGCTTCTTGATGCTGATCCTGCTCTGATTCTCTTTTCTGCGCGAGCCATGCTCATTCGCTCGGTATTTGATCCTTAACTTTGCGTCGTATTTTGGGCTAGCAACCAACAACCGTAGGGGCTTCTTTCCACCTGTCTATGTTCTCGATCTTCAGAATATGAACATTCCCCTGTGATGGGCTCCTACTGTAGGATCAATACTCGAGCTAACCACCTCGCAATTTTCTATTGACCGGTATAGCGCTCCTGCAATACAACTCAACGGGGCAAGCTACCCTTAGTGTGACCGTAAGTCGCAGCCTCTTATCGTTGATTTAACATCTTATCGCCCTGATGAAGAATGCTACTCAAGACTGAATTCACGCTATACATCGAGGGTCCCTTGTAGATCATCGACATCTGCGACAGCTCCAACTGAATTCAGCAAACCCTCCAGGGCAGCTGCCCATCAAATTTTCGCGAGCCCACTTCGACCACGCAAGCCATTTCCGGCACCATAAGTATGTGTATTCATATCACGATCCTCCAGCACTGCGCTTTTCTGCATCACATCTTGATGCGGCAGTCTGGCGGGTCCAGCGCGGATACATAGCGACAGGATCAGTATGGTGGTTGATTATGATTGAGGGCATGGTGTGCCTTTGCGCCTGAAGGGCCGCGAAGGTTTGTGTGGTGCGTGCATATGGAGGCGCATGGCTCGTGCGTGATCTCGATGCTTTTGATGTGATCCGATGCTTTCGAGGGCAAAGCGAACTACGACTTCGGTTCGGATCGAGGTGCGCATGTTCGAGTTCATATGTATCAGCATTAGCGGTTATAGTTCGTATCGTCGCCCGTTGATTACTCTGTTCTTCATGTGTCTGCTCGGCGATTGGGTAGGTGCTTTGCCCATCCGCTACAACAGCTGTGATAGTTTATCTGGTTAAGATTCTACCTCTACGCGCGCCGGTGTTCCGTGGCCGTTCATCTCTTGTTCCACTGGTCGCAAGTAGATGTTCCACTGGTCGCAAGTAGATCAAGGAACGCCTCGCACTGCATACAGACAGCCGCCGTTTCAGCCCCGACATATTCCTTTCCACTTGTCAGCACAGGATATGGAGGCTCTCGACGACCATGAGAATCCTGCTTATCCAGCGTCCGTTTTCCTTCCGTACTCCGCCAATGGACTGATGGAAAGGCAGCTCCGACGTGCGAAACGCGGGTTGAATATCATCAAATCGGGCGATCACGTTGTCTTTGCGGGACCTATCACGATGCTCATACGACGTGGACGGGCGATGGGCGACGGACGTGCAGATGCGTTCCACGGTCGGAACGCGGTTGGCCGCTCAGTAACAATGTTCGATTGCGATGATCAGACAGCGTTCGGTGGACGCGTTAGTCTGACGATCTTGGGTTGTAGATCGCTTCTTTGAATTCCACATGGGCAGGTGCACAGCTGGTCATGATATGTACAGAGCGTCTCGTGCTCCGGGTTTCGTGAGGACCTTGGCACTGAGGGGTGAATCTGAGGTCAATCAAAAGTGGAGGGCGCGCGTTGGCAGATCATCGGTGCGCTTCAAGAGACATCCGGATGCCAGTGAGTTCAGCATGAACATTGGCGAGGTGCGATAACCCTTGCAAGCAAGGGGATTCCGGTTGTAAGTTATCTGTGTGCTGAGACATGATGAGATGGAAGGTGGCCATGTATTTTCTGCACTGTTCCGTCCAATTTGCGAGACCACGGAAGCGCTTCCACTCAATGGTGCATGTATATGTAGTAGCTTCGATTCTAAGTACAGTCCTGGAATTCGACGCTGTCTCCTAGCGACCATCTGTCAACTGAACATCTCTTCAACGGCGCAATATTTAGAACATACTGTAGCAAGCGTGGGAAATTGCGAATAATCGCGGGCACGTTTTCTATTGTCTGGGTCACATGCAGGTAACGCGTTGACTCGCGTGGTCTTTCCTCTTGTTGATCACCGCGCTCCTTGCTCTCGTCCCTCATCTTCTTGAACGACGACAACGCGTTGTCGCGCTATATTGTCATTCTTGCTGTCTCTTGCATATTGGAAGTCATACTGCTATCTTGTTTGCTCCGTCTCTGTTGTGTAGAGAGAACTCAAACAGCTACGCGCTCGCGATGCCAGGCATCAACTTCGCCACATCTCAAACGCCGCAAACGCCCAACAACTCCACCTTCGCGGATCCCTCCTTCACGTTCGACTTCAAGCCCGACGTCACCGAGCTCGATGCACGCGCCGCCATCCAGACGAAGCTCAACCGCCGCCTCGGCCCCGAATACGTCTCGCAGCGCCCCGCGCCTGGTGGCGGCCCTAAGCTGACGTACGTGGAAGGCTGGAAGATCATCGGCCTTGCGAACGAGGTGTTTGGGTATAATGGGTGGAGCTCGAGCATCATTAGTGTGACCACGGACTTCGTGGACATGGATGCGGAGACGCGGAGGTACTGCGTCGGGGTGACAGCTATGGTGAAGATAACGCTGAAGGATGGGAGCCATCACGATGATGTTGGATATGGGACGGCTGACAATGTGAAGAGCAAGGGCGCCGGCTTGGATAAGGTTGGTGCCGTCTTGATTTGTATCCCAATGGTGTGCAATTGAAATGGCTCGCGGCAGGCTAAGAAGGAAGCCGTGACGGATGCCGTCAAACGTGCCCTGCGCAACTTTGGAAATGTCTTAGGCTTGTGTCTGTACGAGAAAGCCTACGCACAGGAAATTGCAAAAATCAAAGTCCCACCCGTGAGTCTGCACGCATATATCGACTATCTAATACATATTCACAATTCCCTTTCTCTGCTTAGACAAAGTTCGACAAATCAGACCTGCACCACGGTCCTGACCGTGGCAACACGCCAGTGCCGTCTACCTCGACGCCGGCGCCACCCAGCGGATACACCCCGCAAGCCCCGCCACAGGACTTGAAACCGCTCTCGTCAGTCCCGCCGCACCTGCGCAACAACATGGCCTCCGGCTCCGGCTCCGGCTCTAATGGCCGGCAGAATGTGCCCTATACTCCTGCGGGCGGTACGGCTCGACCAGCGGCGCCCAACACGCCTGCGCAGAGCCCCACGGTCAATAGAGCACCCGTGACGCGTGCGCCGCCGCCCATCGCTCCTGCGCCTCAGCACGTGCCCCCTGCGCCTCAGCTCGCGCCCCTCGCGCCTGCGCCTGCGCCTGTGCCTGCGCCCGAGCGCAAGGTGACGTTCGCACCGGAGCCCCAGCAGCAGCCCGCACCGGCAGCGCCGCGCGCCCTCGCGCCCGTCAAGTCCGAGCAGGACCTCGACATGTACTTCACCGCGTCGGACGACGACGCGATGATGGCGCTCGACCTGGATCAGTTCGATGAGCAACTCGGCGGGGCAGGTGCCGGGGCGAGCGGCTCTGGGTCAAATGGGAATGCAAACGGCGGCGGTGGGAACTTCAGGCCGGCGGGAGGCAATGCGAGGCAACCGCTGCAGTCTAATGCGGCGGCGAGTGGAAATGGTGCTGGTCCGTCGGCGCCGCGTACGAGTAATGGTGCCCATGGGCCGTCGGGCTCGCCGACTGCAGGAGGATTCCATTTTCCGAATGGCGCAGTGCGTATATCTGTGCTTGTATTCGTAAACACAGATGTTGATTTCGATGGGTAACAGGCTCGGATGTCTGGACAGAATGGAAGCTCGTCTTCCTCCAGTATTGGCATAAAGAGGGCTGCGGACTCCATGCAGTCAGATCTTTTGTCTTGTCCTCCATTCGACAGTTGCTGACTACGGTTATTTAGACCTGCTAACAGCGCGCGGCGTCCGATGCCTCCGCAAGGTATGGGCCTCGCACATGCGCAGCAGCAACAGCAACAGCGGCAGCCCTTCGCAGACTTGGGCGCCGGGGCCGGCGGCGACGTCAAACGATTCAAACGATGATTGGCCGTGAGCGAACGAACAGGATACGGACCCTCTAGCATACATGCCATATTGTTTTCTTGCTCTGCACTTTTTCCATATCCCGCATCCGGTATGTATGGCAGGATTGTTTCTCCTGCCATTGATACCGCTATACCAGTCAAATATTCAGGAATAATTGTAGCTTTACGACGCCGTTGCAGTCCTCACATGTTCATACGTTATGCACGCTTGCTATCATACCATGTTGTCAATCCTAGCCCTTATATTTCAGTGATACCTCTAGTCCGCCGCGATGTAAAGGAACCATAAATCGTACAAATTTCTCCGTACAGTCCGATCCTCTCTATCTAACCAGAATATCTGTCCTACATTCAACAACACGACAATCCATAGGACATAAGTAAGGATTTAGTCTGGTCCAATCAGCCCTCAACATTCAATAATGGTGGGGTCCGGGTCCGTGACATCGTCCCAGTCAACCTCAGCAACCTCCTCCAGTTCTCGGACTTGATCAGGATCGATCGAGCATTGTCTAATGAAGAGAGTCAGACGTGCGTCGGATGCCGCACGGCGACGCGAAAGCGACGTCTTCAGCAGAGTGTGAATGTCTCTGCTGATCGTGTGATAGTCCCCGCCGTCCTCGTCATCTTCGAACACATCCATCGTATAGTTAACGTGGAAGTCAACTTGCTTGAACTCGACGCGCTTGAGCTTTCCGAGGAAAAGTTCCTCTTGCGAGAGGGGTCTTCCATCCTTATTTTGGGCAACGGCTTGTTCCCAACTTGTCATGGGACCTGTCGAAAGGCCCAACGCCCTGCAAAAACTCCGCGCAGCCTGTCCCATGACCGAGATATTCTCCACTTCCGTATATTCGTCGAAAACGTATAGCCACTGTCCTGGCGTCAATGACCAGTCTAACGCGCCGTCCGACTCGATAATCAGGTCACGGATAATGTTCTTTGGAGGGCAGTCGCATAGTGCTCGTATGTTGGCATACATATCGTCTGGCCACTTATCGACCAAGATTGAGATGGACGGAACATCCTCCCGATCCCGACGAAGGCCGGCCAGATCGGGGACACTACCCGCAGCCCAGAAGCGGAGCTTCCACTTCGGGTCATAGTAAGAAATACGTTCCTCCGGCAGCGTGGTAGTCGACAAGAACATTGTGAGGAAAGGTAGTTCGCTTGCGAAGGATAGAGTATGGGCCTTGACGAATGAAAGTGTGTCTGGGATAGAACGTGGGTCGAGATCTTTGCACTGAATGGTGACATCGCAGGATGGGGGCAGTGTCAGGTACTTAAGGATGTTCTTGCATTCGACTGGGAAGCCGCCACCTAGGGTCAGCTTCTTGACCCGAGGTAGCATCACAGTTTGAATGGTTGGAGGGCTCCTAGGCTCCACAGGAAGGCAATGAGATAGAAATAGAGTCTCGAGGGCCGACATCTCTCGAAGAGCGTTAAAGAACTCATTGTACACGGTGACATCGCCGTCAGTTGGAGGCGCATCGCTGGGGTCATCCAGATTATTGTTGATGTGCAGATGAACAAGGCCTCGAAGAATGGCTGTAGACCATGGAACCTGAAAGCCCTTCATCTCTAGTCGGCGGAGCATGGGAGAATGGGTACTGAATATGTCAGCAGGCAGTGTACACCCGCCGTCACGGAGAGCTGTGCAATTGTTCAGATGCACGGATTCCAAGATAGGTGCTGGGTATCCTGTCATGGATTGCAAGATATCGTTCATGACTTCAGTGGCCTCAGTGATGGACAAATGACGGATGCGGAAGAGTTGCTCGGCAAGGACATGGCTCACGGAGAATTTGCTCGAAAGAGGCCTTTCGGGTGCGCACTGAAAGTACGATATCGGCGCCGACTTCGCACGAAGGAGCATCTCTTTCGTCCACTGCTGACCGAACCGGTCCGTCACGTCGCTCCATAAGCTGGGAGTTTGAAGCGCCGTTTCACGCCAGAACCTGCAAACATGAGTTGCTTGGATCCAGCCAAGGCTACCCACGCCGATAGGGGGGTGGTTTGTGGCGTGGAAGTGGAAGACATGGCCTAAAATTTCGAATGGAAGGCTAGAAACGCGAGAAAGCGCATTACGACGCGCGCGGAGAGAGGATATAGCGGCCAGCAAGGCCGCCTCTTCGTCGTCTATTTTCTGACGCGCATGCTGAACGACATCCAGGCGGTCGCGGGGAGATACACCCTCGATTTGGGTAATCCGGGTATTCAGAAAATTCTTCCAGGCGTCCTGGGGGTTGCTTAAACAATAACAGAGTAAGAAGGCTAATAGTACGTAGTTGAGGTCCTAGTCAAGCACAGACTGACATTGTGAGTGAGCCTCCGAGTTCTCCAGATGACATGGCTGATGTACTTCATCACTACAATAGTTCATTCAAGGACTGAGAGATACTCACAAACGATATGCACTTCTTGCACTGGTGGGCGAGGATGGTCGAGGATGGTCGGTGACCTTGGTCGCGAGAAGAAAGACGAGTCGACCACCGCGGACCGGCGTCCGCTGGATTGGCGCCGCCGAACTACTACGGGATCTTATCTTATCTTCTAACAAAGAGACTTGCAACCTGTTCAACTTCAGCACGACTTGGAACCTGAGGCCTGAACAGTGAACACAACTTTGACGCAGCCCTCAATTGACCAGCCAGAGTTCACCTTTTGTGCATATGCAAAAGATTGTGGACAATATCTGGGCCAGGCTGCAGGCGTGTCCACATCTTCTCTCATAACGACTTACAGCAGTTTGACTTCGGAATGTAGGACCTGGCCGGATCTCTTCAGCGATTGGTGATCCTCAGCCTTACGCGCCCTCTATTGGGCACGCACAACATGAGGACTTTTCGCTTCAACATACCCTGGATGGTCAAGGTTACTAAACGCACAACTAGTACGGAAGCACATGCTCTCCGTTACCTTCGCTCCACGGGCCTCAATATCCCGATCCCTCGGCTCATATTCTCTTGCGCCCACCGTGGCACCACGTACACCATCATGACCCGCGTTCCCGGAACAACCATGCTAGATGCGATTGCGCACAAAAAGCTGACCACCGACGCCGTAGAGACTATCGCCACCGAGGTCTCGGTCGTTCTGAACAAACTACATACTTTGCGTCAGTCGCCCTCTGACGCGGGAAAAGTCATGTTGAGTGCCTCTGGACATGATCTTCCTGATCCCGTTGTCTTCTTCGAAGACAGATCTGGTCCTTACTCTTCCATTATTGAACTTTGGGCTCATTGTGGCGACTACTCTGACCTAGCCGAGATGAAAGGCGACGTCGACTCGGCCACGCTTGATATAATGGCTGCAGATCCCATCAGATACACTCATCCGGATCTGCGCTTTTACAACATCATTGTCCGCGACGGTCACTACTCAGGGATCATTGACTGGGAGGACTCGGGCTGGTTTCCGTCCTCATGGCAAGTGCACACGCTGCGCTGGCCGCGTTTTGGGTGCAACGGACCCTGGCTACAGTACTGGCTCAAGTACCGTTTTTCCAAGGAGGCAGAAGCCGCATACGCCGCGTCGAAGTTATTCTTGATTAAGTCCCTTGTATGAGCGTTGGGTGAGTGCATCTATGCATGGCGCTCTTCCCGCATGTACTGACTCTCGATCGAGATTTGGATGCATTACGGGGAGGCCACTGAAGGGAGATGAAGGTTCCAGTTGAGGAACATCGTGTTCGTGCTAGCCGATTACCAACGAGTATCTTACTGCCATAAACAAAGATAACGGGTGTTCTACTATCATACGTCCAGGATGTTCGACTTCCAGAAGCGTCCTGTCTGTCCGGCCTGTCCAGTCCGGCCTGTTGATCATGAGTAGACAGTCCTTCGGAACACAGTATCGAGTTTACTGTAAATATGTTTACGACAAGTCTGAGTATATCGCAAGCATCCGTCGAGTTCTCGACAGAACAGACACATACATCTCAATTTGAAGATTCAAAACCAGTCCACTCCTCATAGTTCGCATTTCCCTGCTCAGCATCACCCTTCTTCGGTTTCTTCTTCACATGCACGAGGTCCGCACTTGCCTCGGACTTTTTCACGCCCACCAGGCCTTCATGACCTAGATCCAGACAGTGAGCATCCCGTTTAGATCCCGTCATCCCGCTTCATTTCTGAAGAAACGTACATTCTCCGGAGAGGATATCCTCCACAATCGGCCGGCTCCCGGAGGTGATGTACCGCGTCGAGACACCACGCGCGACGAGCGGCTGCTTCAGCAGCTGCTTGAGCTCCGCCTTCATCGCCGCCGTCTTCGCGTTCTTCACCTTCGCCTCGAGCTTCGACGGGCCCGCGGCCTCGCCATCACTACCGACAGCTCGTGAGCCAGCGTGCGCCAGGCAGACGGCATCAAAACGTACCTGGACTCGAAATCCGAGCCGAGCTCGAGGTCCATCGCCTCCGCCGTCGCGCGCATCCAGTTCCGCTCGTGGTTCGCCTTCTTTGCGCGGTGCTGCGCCGAGTCGATCTGCTTCGCGAGCTGCAGCCGCGGCTTCAGCTTCTCCAGCAGATAATGCTCGACCGCCATCTCCGGGATTTCGCTCTCCTCTATGCCAATCCAGATGTTAAACGGTGTCGCAGTAATGCGGGAGAGGGACTTACGGCGTCCGAGGCTGCCGAGCAGCGCGCGTACGACACGGCGCTCGTCGGGCGCGCACATCAGCATGCTGAACCCGGCGCGCTGCGCACGCGCCGTGCGTCCGTTGCGATGCACGTATGCGTCCGCGCTGCGCGGGATCTGGTAGTGCACGACGTGGTCGACGGAGGGGATGTCCAGACCGCGAGCGGCAATGTCCGTCGCAAGCAGGATGGCATTTGGATGCGATTTGAAGCTGAAACCAGGGTTAAGACTGGCGAATCGGGATGATTTATAGTGACGCACCGATCCAAGTTCTTGAGCCGCTGGCGCTGTTCGAGTTGTGAATGCAGAGGGAAGACTGGTAGCCCGAGGAGCTCGAGCACAGACAGAAGCCGTCGGATTCCATCGATTGCTGAGAGGAAGACAAGACTGCGGCCTGGATAGCGCAGAAGGAAATAGTAAAGATATATATCCTAAATTCACGTATACAGCTCGGTTAGAATCCGACTCCATGGAATGTTTAGGAGTTTGACTGACCTTGTCACCCGAGAGGCAGTCGATTTTGCTTTCCTGTAATGTCGAAACGACGCCACCCTCTGGGCTCAGATCTACGACTTGCGGCTCAGGATCGCGGAAATCCAACCGCAAGAGCAAGTCGTCTGTCCTCGCATGGTATAAATAAGATTGACTAAGATAAATATGCCAAAACATACCGAGAGTCGAGGCAGGTTTTTCTCCTTTCCTCATGATGCGAGGCTTATGTCTCTTTTTCAGATTTCGCTGGAGATCTTTGCTCAACGTCGCCGAAAATACGAACGTCTGCATGCCATCGCTAGGCAACTCATCGTCCTTTTCGATGTCCGGTGCTTCTGACTGTTCATCGCCATCGGATGTAGACTGGTCGGCGTGAAAATCGGAATCTGTGGCATCCTGTCTGCGAACGCAAATATCAGCTTCGAGTCAGATCCCCTTGAATAGAGGAAATAAGGCGCACTGGAACTGTCGCTGCGTAAGCTGCAAAATATTGTCCAGCTCCGCAAAATGACCTGTTTCAATCATACGATCTGCCTCGTCCAGAACAAGGAAGCTCAAGGCCTTCATGTCTTTCGCAAGTTCATCGTCCTGTGATACATATCAGTATCCATCAATCCATGCAAGCATCCGACGTACCCCCTCCAAAATATCCCACAGTCGTCCGGGCGTCGCAACAAGCACATCCACACCGCGATCAAGGATGCGCTTCTGCTTCTGTGCGGACATCCCGCCGACGATCGCCGCCACACTCACGAGCGGCGGCGATTTCGGTCCGCCCGCCTGCTCTTTTTCTTTCGCCTTTCCCTTGCCATTCGCCTGCTTCCCCGCCTTTCCTTTCCCCTTCCCATTTTGGAGCGGAGCGGCCACCGCCTCGGAATCTTCGAGCTTCACAGCTGGGTCCGCAACCTCGTACGCATTCAGACACGCATTCAGATGTGTCGAGACCTGCAGCGCGAGCTCGCGCGTCGGCGCCAGCACGAGCGCGCGCAACGGGCGGCGCGTCTGCCGCTGCGGGGGGTCTGCGGCCGCCTTGCCCAGCAGCGAATGCAGCATCGGCAGGCCGTACGCGAGCGTCTTGCCGGAGCCTGTTTCGGCGATGCCGATGATGTCGCGGCCGGCGAGAGCGGTGGGGAGGGCCTGCGCCTGGATGGGCGTGGGCGAGGTGAATTTTTGGGCGTATAGGGCGCGTTGGAGGCGTGGGTGGAGGGAGAAGGGCGCCCATTCCGGGAGGAGGGAGGCTATATAGTGGGTATGAGAAGATGGTCGAATGAGGCGTATATACGACGTACAATCGAAAGAATCCTCTTCGTGGGCACGCGGTACGGGAGGTACGAGTGCGGGCCTCTGTGACGATTCGCCTGGTGTCTCTGCAGACGTAGAGGACACGGCATCATCTTGCACTTTAGCGTCTGGCGCATCTTCTCCGGCTTGAGATGCACTGTCCGTCTCTCCATCGCCAATTACCTGCATATTACAAAGAAATGAGAATACGTGTAAACACAACCATGATCACTACTTACATTGAACCGCACAACTCGCCCCGCCTCAGTCTCCTCATAAACGACCTCTACATTATCCACCTCCTCGAGCTCGAGGATCCCCTCATCTATGCCGAGGCCCGCTTCATGCGCGTGAGATATCGTTTTCCATGGCAGGTCACTCGCAGTGCGATGTTCTGCTTTCGCTTTCTTCCTCGAAGCCAAAGCGACTGGAGTCTGCTTTTTGCGCTTCAGGGATTTTTTAGGCACCAAGGCTGTAGCAACCATGGCCACTTTGCGTGCCTATAGTGCACTGATTGGTGGCGATCTGAAGGGTGGTGAGCACTTGCGGTGCAAGTGAAGCGGAACGAAGTACGAAATGAAATGAGAGCGTTATTTTGTCGCGCGCTTCATGGGCGCTTGCTCAGCGGCCCGCCGCCCGCCGTCGTGCACTCTGTTACAGGACTTGTACAGGACGCGCCTCAGGTTCTGATCCTCACAGACAAGGCTCTTTATTGTCTTCCTGAGACATTGATATGCTCCATGCACTCCAACCTGCGTTTTTGCAAACTAGAACCTTTGTCGAGGCCGGGGGCGGAGCCTTCTGTCGCCGTGGCCGAAGTCATCCCTAAGCCCTGCGGTATTTGAGTAGGCTGAATTGGAAGCGCAGCCCAGGGTTGGAGAGTACTTATGGCCGCAGGACTGCCCCTCTAGGAGTCGATATCGCCCTTCGTATCTCTGCTCTCCTCACCATGTCTAACAGCGTTGAACACCCGCAAAAAATGACCCTGAAAGCCCGTCTCGCGTTCGAAACGGACGCGGCCTCCCTGTGGGATACGGAGGTACGCTCACGAACTCGCCCATAATTCCCATTTCTAAACCAGTCACTCCATACAGACATTACAGACGGAACCCCTTGCCCAGCGCCAGCGCCTCCTCTTCTTCCACCAGCTCGCGCGCGCCCTTCTCAACGGCAGCCCCCAGCGCGCACCCCTTCCCGCCGAGCTCGTCCGCATCACCTTGCGCCTCGCAGGCTGCATGCTCTATTCCACAGCACACAGCCTCACCACCGAGCCCGCGCCCGACTACACCTGCGGCGCGCCCCTCGACTTCAGCCGCGACGCCGACGAAGCACGCGCCGCGGACGTCGTCCTGCGCACGCCCCCGCTCCACGGCGCCTTCCTCGCGCGTGCGGCACAGCTCCGCGTCGCCGCGACCGAGCGTGTCTGCCTCTGGCCCGAGGCGAAGGTATCCGCGTGCGCCGTGCACAACTTCTACTTCAGCGTCATGCTCGCCGAGCCCGCGTCCGCGCTGCCGCGCTCCGAGGGCGGGCGGGCACTGGAGTGGCAGTGCTGCGTGTCGGTGGGCCCGGTCAAGGGGAGCGCGGGTCGGGTCGTGCAGTTTGGGGCGGACCATGCGTTGTGGGGGCATGCGAGGGCGGGGGACGCGATTGTGGTGAAGGCGGGTCCGTCGGTCTTTGGGTGGCGGAACGATATTTCGAAGGCGGAACTCTTTGTCTGGGAGTTCTTTGACCCTACAGAAACTCTAGTTGCTATCTGAGCATTTGTAAAGTTTGATGTACTTGTTGCCGAAAGCGTGTTGTCGACATATATTGCAGTGAATAGTGTATATAGTAAGTACCTATTCCTGACTGTGCCCAATTGCCTCTCGCATACCACAAACCATCACGGAAAGCAAAACGACAAATCAAAAAGATCCCCCTAGCTCCCTGCATTCATGCGGTACAAACTCGCAAGTGTCAAATCACGAGGAAAACGGTCGATCGCGATGGGGTACTCCGCCTGCTAATAATCAATCGCAGTCAGTCAAACAGCGTGCCTTGTAATGTCCAATTCCGTTACTACCTACCCAATGACCCCACTTATCGAACACCAGCTCGACACCCTTCGGGTCACACACATTCGCGAGGCCGTGCAAAACAGCAGGTCCTAAACTCCCATATTCACTCCACCTATCGACCGAAACTAGCCTGAGCTGAGAAAGGCCCGAATTAATGAGCTTGATCGCGTAGCCCAAGAGGTCCAGCGGGAACCCAGCCCCTAAGCCGAACCGGAAGTGTTGGATCGTCTTCGGCAGCTCGACAAGACCGGAGTCGCAATGCGCACACTTAACAAATTCAAAGAAAAGTTCTTCCAGTGCACTGAAGGACGGGAGGATCTCCGCGACACTGCGTGAATGCGGGCATCTCATCGCAAGCGAACGTATGTAGGGTGCGTACTCCCTGAAAATGCCGCAGGGCGGGCCTTCCAGGTGGTCGACGGAGAGGATGTGGAGGCTTCCGCGCTGCCCTGCTGGTATTGGAGGCAGGAGCCAGCGGACGATGGATTCCGGATATGGGTCCAAGGCGGGGAACGCCATTCTGGTGAGCGTAAGCTCGTAGAGCGAGAATGGAGGGCGATCTGCTGGTGGTGGCGCCAGATGGCTCCCCTCCACGTGTAGCATAAGAAACTGAATGCTTGGCCAGATGGCCATGAGCTGATATAGAACGCGCGAGGGTCCCCCGCCCTCGTATGTGAGTTCCAGCGCCCGCATTTCCACAGGCTGATGCATCAGTTGGGCCACTTCAAGCGCTGTTATTTCTAGAATAGTTGGGCCGACGTGAAGGCCAAGATGATAGAGGGCGGGGCAATGTGAAAGCACGCCGATGAAGTCGGTGAGGTCAAATCCATACGGCTTCCCTTCAACACACATGGAGAGGGATCGAATGCGAGCGCCCACTCCTCCTGCACCGGCCAATGGGGAGAGATCCTTTTTTGACCTCCATGTGACCTGGAAAAACAACAGTTTGCGTGCGAAGGTAGACCATTGCTTGCACACCGCGGCACACGCAGACAGGGTCTTGGCGTCAGCGCGATGAGAGACGCGTTGAAAATTGAAACGAGAACCGACCCAACGATCCCACTGAGGATCGGCCCAATAATAGGCATGCTCGATGATCTTGATGATGAGTTCAAATGGGAGCGAAGGAGCCATAATGGCCGTAATCTATGCCAATGACCTGGTGAATATAAAAATGGATGATTATCTATCCAGCAAGCTCGTACGTACCTATCTATCACGAGGTCAATCGACTTTCTGATTCCTCTAGACAAGGTCTCAAGGCTGGGATGGAGGAAGTGATGTACCACAGCGTGAATGACGGTTTAGTGCTGCACCGCTAGCAGTACTTGGGCCGCTGATGATTTCCAGCGTATCTAAGAGAGTGTAAGGACGTTATGAGCATCGCTTTCCACGACGGCTTGCACGATGTAAGTGCAGTAGTAGGATTGGCGGAAAGCTTTACTCACTTGTTGCGGCTTGCGCGAGCTGGATCGCTTGCGATCAAGTGCTATCAGTTGTCGTCATAGAATGTAACGGCGAACGAAGAGACGATTGAAGGAATTTGTTGACATGTTGTCGAAGCACGAAATTGGCACCGGGCCGGGACTACTTACACTGATTCCGGCCCGGAGGTCAACGTCAAAAAATAAGCGCCCGCCGACTTTTCATGCAAGGGATCATCACAGCAGGACGCGCGCGGCCATCCAGGCATCGATAGCCTTGCTCCGTACCACCACCATCATTCAGCACTTCCCCGCCTCCAAGATGCTTTGCTAACCCTCCCTCGTGGGAGACATCCAGCCATATTCATACCACCATAGACACAATACCATAGAGTCATAGACGCCTAGAGCACTCCAGGACCAGAGCATAGAAACCCTCGACGCATAGAAAAACACTTGCCAATGACACTCATCCTTCCCTCCGCTCCGGCCCCCGTTCCTACCCCCATCCTCCTACCACCCTCGTCCTACCTCCCCCCGATTAAACAGCTCACCGCACAACCCCTCGCCGCGCTTCTCGACGCGCTGCACTACCTCCGCACGCTCTACGCCCCCACCGTCCGCGGCTTCCCGCGCCCCGCGCCCGCCCTCAGTACGGATGCCTACGAGCGCGCACACGCCATCCGCTGGCTCAACGCGCTAGTGCGCGCTGCCTCCGCCGACCCCGCCCTTGAAGACGTCACCAACGCCGCCGCCGCGCTGCTCGCGCTCTGCGCGGGCACCGCCTCCGCCGGTACCCTCACGCGCACCTTCGTCTTTCCCACCCCCGCGCCTGGTGCCGAGCTCCGCGTGCTGCTCACCGACGCGCCCCTCGAGAACGGCGACTTTGGCACCGTCGGAGCGCAGACCTGGGGTGGCGCCTGCGTCCTCGCGGACCGCTTCGCGTGCGCGCCCGAGCGCTTTCTCCCACCTCTCCCCGTCCCCACCCTCGCGTCCTGCGAAGCTGGAACTGAATCCGACCCCGAAACTGCACCGCTGCGCGCTCTCGAGCTCGGCGCAGGCACGGGTCTCGTGAGCCTCGCCCTCGGCAAGCTTCTCGCGCTCCGCGCGCAGCCCGGCGTCATCACCGCGACGGACGTGCACCCCACCGTGCTCACGAACCTCCGCGCCAACATCGCCGCCAACTTTCCCCCTCCCGCGTCCGCCGACGCGGAGGCCGCGGTGTCCGTCAGCGCTGCGTTTCTCGACTGGGCGGACCCCGGCGCGCTCGACGCGGAGCCGTTCGACCTCGTGCTCGGCGCCGACATTGTCTACGAGCCCGTGCACGCCGCGTGGATCCGCGCCGTCCTCGTCCGGCTCCTGCGCAAGACGCCCGGCGCGCGCTTCCACCTTGTCGTGCCTCTGCGCCCGAAGCATGTCGCCGAGACGCGCTCGATCGAGGAGGTCTTTCCCGCCGCAGCTGCCGTTGCTGCCGCTGTGTCCGAGCTGGAACTCTGCATCACGTCGAGGGAGGTAGTGGAGTGTGATGGCGAGGGGGAGGGGGAGACGAGGTACTATTATTATGTTATTGAATGGGTATAGGTGTATTTTGGGTCTTTGGGTACATTGTGGGTACATCGCCATGCTATGAGGTCGTGTATACGTGTTTTGAGGATTTTAGTTGCTGTATGATGAATGCAGAGTCTGAAAATGCTAGTGCGCAATGCGAATTACGGAAAGAAAGATGTGAATATCAACAATGCAATGCGAATGAGATATGCAATGGTATGGTGTTTTGTTCTGCTCGAGTCCATGTTTTGATACGAAGCTGATACGATGACGAAATAATTACCTTGCGGTGGCCCACGACTTCACTTCCATCCATTGCGCGCACCAATGGGCGATAGCTCGAGCTCCTCGAGCGGTGCGAGATACATCGGTCCGGCGAATCCTGGCCCGAAAGGAGCACCATGCGACTCTCGACTTGGGTAGCCGGACCTAGGCTCCGCTGCGCCAAAGGACGCTGGGTAGAGTGTCGACGCAACTGGCATGAAGAGCTCAGATCCGGCCTGAGGGAGACTCTGAATGGGCTGATGACGGTAATACTGCACAGCCTGGACCAAACTCTCAGTTAGCATACTCACGACGACGCTCAACCTAAGAACTGACCGAATTGCCTTGGTGTGCCATTTGCGCGGCGTAGGCCCGTCCGTCCTGCGCTTCCTTCCCAGCACCACCCACATGCTTGTCTGTCGCAACATTGACACCCGCTGCCTCGCACCGCTCGTGCCACTTCGAATGCAGCGTCAGCCCGTTCGGCATGCCGAAGGTGCGCGGGCACTTGGGGCACTGATACCTGCGTCCGCCTGAGTTGCTGTTGCTTTTTGCGCGCCGTGATGGGCGGGATTGGGGCTGAGGCGGAGACGGAGGTTGTGGCGTTGGAACAGGCCACAGTGAGTGGGCTGGCGTGTACCGAGGTTCGTGCTGCGCGGAAACCTGCGAGGCACCGTGCATCGGCGCTGGCTGCTGATGCTGGAAAGTCCCAGCCTGATACATCTGTGTAGCGCGTGCCTGCATCTCGAAGAAGAACGGCGCAGGCACGGGAGGCATCTGCACTCCGACACCAGCACCCCCCCAAACCACGTCCATCCGTTCATCCAAATTCGCCACGACCTTTGGCCTCAGCGCCCGCTGCGGCCGCTCCGCACCGATGTCCATCCGAAACTCATGCGCATACATCTCCTCGGGGCCCATGGCCGGAAATGGTACGTCGAGCTTGCGGCGTTTGGCGTCCCCTTCGCAGGCGAGCGGCGCGATATCCGGGAGGGGCGCTGGGCGCTGGAGTGGGGCATCTGGGATGCGGGGCGCAAATGGGTCCGCGCGGAAGACGCTGAGCATTTCACGCGGGACGCCGGCGGGCCAGACGAGGCGCGGGTTGAGGCCTGTAAGGTCGACGTCTGATGAGAGCTCGAGCGCTCGGGACGAAGATGAAGGGCGGAGAGGTGCGGGAGGATCCTCATATTGAAAGATGATGGGCCGCGTCTGAAGCTGGGAAGGTTTGTCGCTGCGTGCGTCTTTGACATCAGAAGGCCCGGGGAGACCACCCTCAGCGGGGAACGCAGATGCGGCCGCCTCGTTAGACATAAGCTGCAGGTCACTGAGACAGAAGGGCCGCATCGGCGAAGGAGAGAGCGGCGTATGAGATACACTTTCGTCGATCAACGAGTCCGGCGACATGGCTGAGGATCGGCTCCAGAGTAACGACGGGCAAGCGCTAGCAGATGATAGCGGAGATGGCGTGGGCGCTATGGAGAACGAGGAAGACGAGCGGCTGGTCGTAGGGATAAGGATGTTGTGCAGACTAGTGCGCGAGGCGGGTAAGTCGACAGCCATGATGTATTCAATGGCGACTGATGCGTTTTGTGGGACCGAGATATTGATCGGCTACGTACGATAAGTCGTCATCAGTTAAATAGCGCTAGATAAGAATGATGGTGACCCACTCTTTGCCTTGAGTATCTGCTCGAGTCCTGAATCCTGTGAGCTGAATATATGCGCCAAAAATTGTAATTATCTAGTGAGGGGTCTAAACGAACTGAACGGAAAGAAGTCTGATCGATATCCACTTACGCTATGGACAGAATGAAGCCAGCGATCTCTGACGACGAACACGCATTCATGAGTGACCGGGTATCGCGAGACGGAGGGGACGCTGAAGTCAGAGCTACTTACATTAGAAATTCGGACTATATGCGTCGAAAGATGAAGTGAGGGTCTACGCAACGGTTAGCGAGGTCGCATGGTTTGATGTATAAGCTTACCTTCCACCTGAATCTTGATCTAGGAGAGCGACGCCTGCGTAAGGCGGGCCAATTGGTTGTAGCTTCCTCTGACAGAGAATTGGTCGACTGCTTCATGGGACGCACAAAGCAATAATGTCATTTCGTTGCATGAAAGACCAGCAGATGAAGATCCCACCTTTTATAATGCCCGCCGAGAAGATCGCCGGCGTTGGTGCTGAAGCCAATATAAACGACAAAAGAAAAAGCAAAGACGAAATCGACGGATGTGAAGGCGAATAAACTGGAGACAATGTCAGAGCGAAAGTCGAAAACAAGCAATGTGATTGATATATATTTCTGGAAGGAAAGGCGTCAGTCGAGGCAACCCTCGAGTATATTCGTAGACAATTCGCACCTATGACGATGATGGTGAAAGTGAAAGAAAACAAGCCAGATGAATGTATGTGGTCTCCAACAAGTGGGTACTGACGACGCACGGGCCACAGGCATTATATACTGCTCACGTGCTCGGACGAGGGACGGCAGACAAATAGCAAGAGATCTAGAAGAAGAGAAGGAATGAGAAAGGACTAGTCCCGCCATCGAGAGGGAGGCGGGACCGGAAAACGCGCCACGTCCGACGGCGAGCTTCGATGCTGACGTCAACTTGAACTACTCCCGGGACCACCTCAAGCTGACTATCTCCCGGTCTAGCCCGCCGAGGTCAGGCGCCAGGGAGCTCCAGATGCCTGAGCGTTTCATCGAGACAAAGGATGCGCGCAGCAAGGTATACCGACTTCCATCCGCGCTGCACCTTGGAGGATCCAGGATGCTTCGCAAAATTCATGTCGCCGATTCAAGATCGCCCAGCAATCGAAAGATGAGGGCGACATGCGATTGTCACATCCGGAGCTTCGGAGCCAGCGCTCGCCGAGAGCCCTGGGGAGTCTTCAAGCGTGAAGCTTCGTGACGCGATTCCCGCCGGGAATCCATTCGCCCGTCCCAAAAAAGCTTTATTGAAATTCGCGGACACGGAGCTGCGAATTGCATTTGCAACAAACTTGCGAGATCTCGCAAGACTTGGTAGCCATGAGAGGATCGTCGCAGATCAGATCTTCAAACTTCGACAAGTGCTCGCTGCGAGCAGTACTGAGCTGCAATGTTAGTACAGAACAACCTGCAGCCATGTTACTGTAGCGCGGCATTTGTATCAAAGTCCAGTGGTGACAACTGAATGCCTGTTAGAAAAAGATAGAGACAGACTATCAGAACAAGGATAACAGCTGCGTCGCGCACCACGCACTTGCCACGCACCACATACTCGCAGTCTGCATAGTGACTTTGCATCCGCGCCATCCCGCAAATGACAAGCCAATCGCGCCGAAGCCCCGGGACTTTGTCCCACCACCAACTTGCAATACGCCACGAAGGAAGAAAAGAAGCCGCTCGTGTGGCACCTGATCTCCAATGACCCATCCTGTTTCTCTTTCCGCGAGTCTGATCTGATCCAAGGCGGGCGTACGTTATCTCCATAATTGTGGTAGCTGGAGATTTGCATGGACGACAGCCGTCGAGCACTGTCTCGGCGGTAGTTTTGAAAGTGCCAGCTTTCGGTGTATGGCCGGATTGCCACTAGGGCAGCCCCGGGGTGTACCAAGGGTATAAGTACGTCGGCTTTAGTTCGATCTCAAGACGAAAGATACTAAACCGCACCACCAAGCGTGGTGATATGCCATTCAGCACTCGGACTTGGAACCATTATCTAGAAGAAAGGAACCTGATGAGATACGCCGTTTGACAATCGACGTGACAGAGCTGAAAGCTTCTCAGTACGATGTGAGCACACCGGGTTCTCTGATGGTAAGCGCGAGCAGGTCGCTTGAATTGAGGGCGCTTGAGATCGAGTAGAAGCAACCTGAAAAAGGAGCAGCGTTGACAGGACACGTTCTAGCATTATCGTCCAGCGCTAGTCTGACCAGTAAAAGCAAGTACTTGAAGAGCGCTAGAGCTACAGTTCAGAAGCACTATGTGCATCGCTCCCCAAACAACGACTGCTATACTACCGTGGACCGCTAGAACGTGTTGAAGACCATGAGATGTCAGTATATGAAGCAGCTTGTTGACTCGCGAAGTGCATATCGTTGAAGCAGAAAGCGAGCAAAAGTCCTGGAGGCTAAACTAAGAAACTCAGAAACGGCACCAATACACACACTGTTCATCGAGCATCATGCAAATCTTCCAGCCCTCAAATTATGACATGCCTATGCGAACTGCGATCTCCAGGAGCGATGACCTGCATAAGCACGAGCACCGTAAGCCCATACATATCAACGAAGAACCAGAGGCAGACAACTCACAGGACGCAGGGCCGCAGTGCGAGCCTCGTGGTGTGTGGCATCCGGCGTGCGAACGGAGAATGGATCTGCGCATGCCGAAGACCGGCTGGAACCCGCTTTTCGCAATTCAATCGCAATTAGACTGGATGGAAGTACTTCGGGCGGCGGAAAGTTCAAGGATTCATCTAGCTCGATGCTCTTGTTATGGTTATGCGACGCCAGTCGAGACCGCCGCTTTGTCTATCGTTGAGGACATTGCCAAGAGAGCTTGTGAGCGAGCATGCCGCTCCTGTCACTGTGGTGATTCGGAAGTCCGGTGAGAACCAATTGAACGAAGACTGGCGACAACGACGAGCGGGAGACGTGACAGTTCGGCGGTTGCCGTCGGCGTCTAACGAATACGATGGTTTCCTTTTCCGGAGGACGGGATCAATTCTTCAAAGTTGAAGTTGACGACGTCGACGCCATCATCTTGTTAACTTCGTGGTGCATGCGCTGGTCATATAAAAGTTCGAGCCCGTGCGCTGACATGCGAACCCCATGATTATCTCACTACCGTGATGCTTGTGGGTTGAAGCAGTGCTCGATGCGCGCTTGCTTCGCATTGACCTCGAACGAAGTAAGTTATGTGCTGCAAAAACTTAAGTCGAGCGCAGCGAGACGGGAAGTTTTTGCGAGGGCTAGCTAAGGCAAAATAGAGTGAGGCAACAGCGCGGCCCGGCCTTGGCCGTTGCCGCCAGGCAGAGGAAAGGACGGGATGCGCTGGGAGAGAGTTCCCACGCTCCTTCAGTCCTCCTCCTCCCTCGTGCCCTCAGTGCACGACATGACTTTTTCACCCACCCACCATCCCTTTTGCTTTTAGCAAAACAATAAAGTAGCAATCAGCATTGAGTCCAGTCAGGAGCAATCTGATTTTATTCTCCAAGCGGGAATCTCTCTCCGCCTTGCGAGCGAAGCACTTTTGCTATTTAGCTAGCAAAGGTACGTGCCCATGCATCTCCATCATAGTACAAGACAACACGGGTATAGGGTCGTATTATACCCCTAGGCCTGCCCAGCTGTCCCCAATGTGGTCCGACAGCGAGGGCCTGCGTCTTCTCTACGTACTGTAACTTCCAGAGCTGTCAATGCGCTCGCCCTGCCAACGCTTGGGCCACTCTCCTCCCGCCAACGCACACGTCAACCTTCGCCATGACCACAATGTTTTCATCTTTCTGGGCCCACGCTGACCGTATATTCGAGCGCTAGCTTGACCGAGCACTGTCAACTGCCTACACAGCCGCCTCGAATCTCCGTCCACGATCCGCTCGTCCTTGTTCCTTTTCCTGCCAGTACTCCAAAGGCGGTGGCCCCGGGAAAAGCACGTTCTCTAACTGGAGGCCCTTCTCCACTGCACGGATGTGCTCCTTTAGGTGCATTTGCGCGGCGCGGAAGGCTGCGTTTATCTGCGCTGCCGTGATCGCACCCCCCTGCGGTTGGGTCGCCAGCGGTGCTGTGTACCATCGCGTGGCATATGCAGGCCTCTTGAAGTGGCGCTTCGTTGTCGTACTCACCCGGGGAAAGGGGTGAGGCGGGGGATGCCAAGTCAGGAGTGAACGCCATCGTGGGCTTTGGCTCCGGATGGCGAAGGTCAGCTGGGTTGACTGCATTTATCAAGTGGCATCGTATTTTGACTGCGATTCTCGCTCCTAGAACCTCCACACCCTGGGCATCATGAACTGTGGCTCCGGACCGCAAGAGAAGAGCTGACCAGATCTGGAATCATGGCAAGCGCGCTTGGCGACGAGGACTGCACGCTTTGGCGTTGCTATCTCGCAGTTTTCCGTGGCCATCATCGTGCTTGGTGATCGTGGCGTGCTCTACTCAAACATGTCTATTGTTCTTACTGCACAGCCGCAGAGTGACGAAGGTATATATACCTCGTATAAGGCCTCTGGCTTTGGACATCATCCACCCCTCAGAACGTCGCTTCCACCTGGTTGGGAGGCCATCCGCTGGAGATCAGCATTCACTGAAGAACGTGCCGGTGGGTCCTTCATCGAGTTCATGCTTGCTCACAGGCACGCACTACTGTTTATGACTCGCTCATTGTCTTGAACCAGGTAGCCTTAGGCAACCCATCAATACGAGATGAGAACGCTAAGCGGACGGGGGCGCAGTTCTCCTCCAATGTCTCTTGTTATTAGCTGCTGACAGATGCCATTAAATCGCAGCTACGCTGAATCTGCCTAAGCACGTCCGCGTCCGCTGTTCAATGTGTTCGACTCTCAACTTGCTTTCTACAATCAAGTCGAGCTCAAAGTGTTTATTCGCAGATGCGTATGTTACGATCTTATTAAGGACCAAGAAGTCTCATGTCTTTCTCCAAGCTGACGGAAACAAAAGTCATCTTGGACTTCAGATGCGAACCTGCATCTGCGACATGCGACGCGCGCGGCACGCGCAGTCCGAGCTTCACAATGTCTTCCAAAGATAGGCCATTCTTGGCACATATCGCATGAGAAGTATAATTCGTCTTCACAGAGAAATTGCTTCTATGCTATTGCTCATGTTTGCGAAATGCTGGACATTCTCCGTGCCGACGGAGGTGAAGTTCCAGCCGCAAGTCGTGCGTGCTGCACGTAAGATGCAGCAGGCTCTGCCGCCATGCGGGGGTATTGTTACACTGTACTTACATAGCATGAATCCAAGTAATAGTTTTGCTTGTGGTGAGTCCTACTAAAATAGAGACTCGGAGACTGACGACGGGATCATGCAAGAAGGCTGTGGTATGCTGGAGGTTCGGCATTTGCCGTACCCACGAATACCATGGTTGCCTTTCTTGGATGACGGAATCAATTCGAAAGGTCCGTCTGCGTCTCCATGTTTGCGAACATTACTCCCTCCTCCCCTCTATCGGATGCTGCCAGAGCATTGCGCATGATATATTTCTCCGTGCGCGGCCATCCTGCTAACTCGGAGGATGACTACAGGTGCTCTTGTTCAGGTCGACGGTCCTTCTGGTTAAAGTAGGTGTGGCGCTCGTCTTCACGGAAACATCTGACCTTAGATAATGACTAGGCTCCCAAACCACGTCTCCGTACGATCGAATCTTGAAAGGCCGGAGAACGTACTCAGTCCTATGGCTCTGCAGCTGGATGCGGCACAGGTACGCTCTGAACCTTCCTCGACGCTGACTCGCTTGGTCGTTTCCCACAGTCTGCACGTTTGGGGCGCGCAAATTTGCCTATACTGTACCAATACGGTCGTAGGCTCATCAACTTCGGCTGTGACAAGATTTTGAAAATCCCAAAAATCTGAAAGAATATTCTGGGCACATAAAAAAATAGGCTCACAGGTCCTTGTGACCTGTGACCTGAGCCTTCGACCGTATTGGTACAGTAGTTCTAATTTAGGCGGCATGATCGTGGCGCGTCAACGCCGCAGCGCCTAACAGAGTACAGAGCACTTGAGTGCGCTTCCTGACGAGCGCAAGTGGCGTTCCCGATGCGGCGTCAATCGGTGCGGCGACGGCGATGCGCATGCTTTCATCCATCGTGGTACGGTTTCAGCATCTTTCTCTGGGGTCTTGTTGAAAATATGACATGCAGAAGATGATTCTGTGTGTTCCTTTCCCGTCCGACAGTCCTGCCGGGTGGTAGTTGGGCCCATCTTCATATGATTTCTCAAAATGTGAACAGTTTACACTGCTTGTTGTTCGAGAACGGGTTATATCAACAGCCACGGATCAACGCAAAGACCAAAATGAGCACGGATGCATAGGTGCGCCTCACTTAGAATCTTATCTCTTCCCGCAATTGGGCGACGATGGCGCCGTGACCATATGCGCCACGATAGAGCGCGCCACGGCGGTATGCCGTTCTTCATTCGGAATGGCGTGTCTCGTGTCTGCCGTCTTGCTGCCTCGATTGGGATGCTGGTAGATGTGGCGAAGGACGAGTGCGACGCCTGCAGAATTTTTGCAACCATGCACGCCTCCATGTACACCCATCCCCGAGCACCGACACCCACTGAATGTGCTCCGCGCCGCCGTCCCCAACCAAAAAGGTGGCTGTCAATCGACAGCGATCGTCCAACGCCGACGATGACACCACCACCCTTGTCGGCGACGACGAGATCGATGATGGGGCAACCCTAATCGGTGACGCACACCTTTCGAGCACTCCCTCGACATGTTCCCCTACTTCTGGGCATGAGATACTGTTCTGTCGTCCATCGACGATGGTTGTTCAGTCTCCCATTGCGACACCAGCGAGACACGGCATTCGACGCTTTCCTTGGACACCAGAGGCTCTGTGTGCAAGACCGAACGACGTGCATCCGAACCGACGCACTCGTCGCGTGGGCATCTAGCACCCGGGTCGCGCAGTATCTTTGCAGACGCGAGCAAAGATGTGGTGCGCCCTAGTCGGCGCGCGACACTTTCTCAACTGGAAGACAGCCCCTCGTCTGTATTTCGTCCTACTACATTGGGCGTGAGCGATACAGCTCTTTTCCGATACAGTTGTCCGGCGCGTAGCATGGGCGGATTTGGATCGTTGTCGGCTGAAGTGTCGTCAACGTTTACGGAGCCGTCTGGCTCTGACGGCAGGAAGAAGACCAATGAAGACAGGAAATTCGACACGCGTCAAGATCTTGCTTCCACGACCCAACCTTACGTTCGCACAACTGCAGATACCACAAGTACGTTGTCAACGCAGCAGCAGACTCGGAGGGCGTCGATCAAGTGAAAGAGCGTAGGGGACGGGTGAAGGAGATGAGGGCAGGAGAAAGGACGACTGTGAAGGTAATGTCCGTACCATGTTCAGAAAGTGCTGAGGAGCTTATATTCACACAATATTTCTCAGAGTTGGAGATGCCATGAGTCTTATGCTGCCATGTGGGTGGTAGAATAGGCTATTGCGCGGCAGAGTTGGTTTCGAATCCGAGGTCCTTACAGCGCGCAATCGTCCATGAATTCATGCATTTGTGCGATTTTTGGTAAGCTGAACCTGAACTTAGAACACCTGCTCGCAAGCGTACTGAATCTAACTGGTACAACATGCCGGTGAACGGTAGCCTGTACATAGAACAGAAAGATCTTGAGACTCGAGAGGAAGCCTCAAAGCTGGCGCTGTGCACGTGCCGCGACGGACACAGTTCGAGTCTTTCCTTTCCTGGACGACCAAATCACCGTCTGCAAGCAACGACAAGGTTGCCTCAGTCCCTCTCAGTCCACGCAATTGATCTTCCTCCATCTTGAAGCAAGTCATATGCCGAAGTGCTGGGGCGAGCTATGCTAGAAGTCCACGATTCCTAGATGATGCACAATACAGGCGCGTTACTTCTTCAAGGTGGTCTTTCGAGTTTCGAATGCCCTTCACACGGCGCGCCTTCCTGCACTGAGGCTATAATACCATGAACGCGATTTAACATCTAGCTGGACAGTAGCACGGGATCTACTTGGCGTGTGGTGCGAACAGTCTGTTATTTTTGGTACAATCTGAAGCCACGAACGAAACTCGGCCTCCGAGCCATTCCAGTCAGCTACTTCAAGATCCAAGCTCCAAGCTCCAGACTCCACATCTCAGTCTCTCTGCATGTGCGATGGGTAGTATGAACTGCAGGCGTGCATCCAAGGCATCTGTCTTATCAGATCTCGCGCACTTCGAATGGACACGAGTTGAGTGCTTCGACAAGTACACCGCCATAGCAGCGGTATAACTTTCGCTGCGCATCGGTATGTTCAATGCGACTCTACATCCCCGTTACCATTGAGTCTCATGTATCCCTCAGTACAGCGCTTTTTGAAGCTCCTTCGCGCAATTCTGTCTATTGGAAGGCGACTTGCTTGCGCCGGAACGCGTCGAATATACCGCATATCGTGGGCGCTTGTGTGGCGCCGCTATTCTCATTGGACTGGGACATTGACTAGTGCCAGTGAGGGGGAATGGACAAAGGATCTCACTGTCAGGTATCTTTCTATCTATCTTTCCGTGTCTATAATCAATGATGTTGTCATTCGTTCAAGCCACGGGCGCGCATGCTCTCGCGTTCCCGAACTACGCCCATGTTTTATGAGTTCGGCATCTACGTTTCCAATGGTCTCTCTTCAACCCGAGAATGAACAGCAGCTTTATCAAGCCGGCCGTACAAATGCATCTACGTCGTTCGTTGAATGTCGTTCTAACACTGTTGCGTCACCCGACTTAGATGCAAGGGACGAGATGGTTCCCATTGTTTCAGCTAACTTGGCTGAGCCTGGGTGTAAGTCAGCTTCACACGTTTCTACGACTCGGCTTACATACTTCTGTGCCAGATATACGACGAGTCGACTACGCCGATGCCACCTTGCCCTCGTCCTCGACCGACCGACCGTTCCAACTGGATACCCATCCCGATCTTGGTCCTGATCCTACGCGTCTCTCCACGCTTGATTCAGGCATAGAGGAACACGTTGGAGATGAAGGACCAGCGGCCTCAGCACCTCGCAATGGAGAATCATCGGATGTACCCAACAGGAGGATATCGGTCGCATCCTCGACACCTACAGCTCATATGGTGCATTGTCATATCGGTTTGATGACGCCGATGACGCTTAGTCGGTATGAAAGGCATGTCAACGTGTGAGTCAGTTCTCGGAATCATCGTTGTTGATTTGCCGCTGACCAATTCCATGTGTAGCCCCCCGCAAGAAATAATCACTAAAATCCCCCCAATGACTACAGTTTGGCCACAGTATGGTCTCTTCGTGTCTCGGCGCTGTATGATTTACCTGAATGGCTGTTGATTCCAGCTCCAAGAAGGGCGGATGTGGAAACTGGATACCGGTCACTCATCCTGAAGGCTCACTTTATTTTTATGACGCTGAACGGGTGAGTGTAACACGGCGATCCAATTGACAGACTCATTCACAACTGGAATAGCACATCTTCACCGAGAACTATATGTATGATAAAGCCTGGCGAACAGATGTGGAGAGGCTTATCTCGTATCTTGGCACGCTATTAAAACGCCAAGACAAAGAGCTACCACCGAATCACGACTTGGTAGTAGAGGTCGAAGTGACGGACGATGGTAACATGTACTGGTTCTATTACTACGTTGATCACGATACACGCAGCGTATTCTGGCTTAAAGAAACTACGACAAAACATCTAGAAGCATATGACATCACATCTTTCGCCCACTTGAGTAAACCTACTATTTTCATGGTCTTTCCTAATTCTAATGACCTTTCCAGGACACACGATCGAGTTTGAGTACTGGTGATCACATTAAATTCTCGTTGATCTTCGTGACGCTGATTCCTGTTCGCGGACAAGGACTCACTGGTCCTACTTCCCCGTTGGACCCTCTCCATTTCCCAAGGCTGTGCGGGAAGAATTACTGGCAATTCTGATCCAAAACGCCGTCGGTACGTTACCTTTGTATGTCGATCACGATGAGCAGGCCTTGGATGGATGATGCGCTCGCAGAGTATATGATACTACCTGGCTTTGCCACTTCACCCTGGAAATTAGAACCGCTCATGAAAATGGTATCTCTTGTGAAGGAATGCGATGGTTAGCTGTCCTTTCGAAGAAGATTAGAGAGGGATATAACTTCTCTGCATTCTTCCTAGTGAACAGTCCTGCAAACGGGCCCATCGTTTGCGCTCTCGGTAAGTAGAATCCTGTCCGAGCCTGACATGTAGTATCTGGTTGGCTGACGTGCTTTTCCACAGCACAACTCTTGAGCTCTTTTAGTGCGTAGAATTTTCGCATCTGACATATCAAACGTTTCGTGAGGCATTGACTAGGTCATTGGCGATTTGTGAACGTGCATGGGCAGAGAGAAGCTCGACTGGCAAGAAGCCGGAATGTACACAAGCAGCCGCCTCGGCGAACCGCTCTCATCAGGCTTCTTTCTCCGTTCTTGTTCTGGGCTCCAGAGCTTGAGCTCTCTGATATTGAGCGGCTCTGGGTAGAAGAAGACAAGAATCTAGATCATTCCCAGTGGAAAGGTTTTATATCTAACTTACAGTCGGAGTGGTCGGGCTTTGTGGCATATGTAAGTCCGTTCGATTGAGCAATAACGTCTTCCTAACGACACTTTAAGGCCAGTATTTTGCTTGCTGCAAACGTCGCGTTTCTAGCCATTCCTGGCGTCGTGCAGGACACAACTTCTGCATCCAAGTCTCCGGCTCAAGTCACGAGTGACTTGTCGGTTGCCTTCAGTCTTGGGAGTATCATTCTAGGGTTGCTATTGTTACGTAGCTATCGCGGGAAAGACGATGCACTAGCGGGCGCAGCGGTACGTAGATCATACAAATGTTTCAATCACGGCGACTGACTCTGTCAAAGTCCGTCTTCATGTTCAAACGAAGTCGAAGCGTAGTCGGATTTGAACCTATGGTGATCATCCATAGTTTTCCTTTCGCAATGCTTATGTGGGCGTGAGTGTCGATCATATTGCTGCTATACCGAAGTCACGTCAGACTAATGAATAATCAAATGACAGTATGATCACATTCTTGGTCGCATTCCTGCTGTTCTGCTTTCAAGAAACAGGCCTTTCGACTCGCATTCCGGTCGGCATGGTCTCTATCGTCATCCTGTGTTCGGTGGTGTGGTGCGTCCTGGCGGAACGAAAGACACGCGAAAAAACCATCCCACGTTCGTCTGAAGGCATCATGAGCACTGTCCGGAAATACCGGGCAAAGCTGTATGGCGCATTACTTGAAGTTCTACGGTGCTTGGATGGGAGCCGGGCGAGTGTGTCTGCGTTCTGCGGCAGAGTTCGAGATGGAGGAGATCCTGTAGAAGCGGTCTAGCTAAATGATCTTACAGTTTAATTCATTTACGTTAGCATCGAAGTCGATAGGGTTGATAAAGAACGACGATCATCTCTGACCTTGACTGGTCGGGCCATCTGCATCAAGCGCGGGAGGCTGCATTTCTGGTCATTCCGCAGCGTAAAGTAAAAACTCCCATGGCGTCTTTTGTCCATGTACCGTCCCGCTCATCCCGTATGTGTCTGTCATGCGCGACTCGCTATACCACACCCTTCTTAGCCTACATGTCGCATAGATTTTGACATACGAGACGTGTGAGAAGTTTGATCCTGGAAGCGGAGCAGTGGCCCGAGGCTCCTCGTCATTCTCATCATGTTCCGAGTCCTCATCTGGACCTTCTTCACGAAATTGACGGGGATGAAGTAAAGAACGGGAGGAAAATTGCGAGATGAGGAAGGGGAGGTGCAGTGTCACGGTGGCCCAAGAAGTCAGTGGGCGACTCGAGATATGAGGGAATGCGAGAGGAAGATGGAGAAGCGGCGGAGACAAGGTCGCCTTCAGGGCGGGTTGTTTCTATGAGCTCGAATTCAGTACGGTGTTGCAGAAGCCAAACAAGATTTCAGAAGCCAATGGGAAATCCCAGCTCGGCACTTATCCTGCATGTCTAGCTTTCTGGCAATCGATGGAGCATATAGAATAGCCAGACAAAATGCATGTATGTATTGTTCGCTTCGCTGCTCGGAAGCCGAAGAATGGAGAATCAACTACCTGGAAGGTCGAACACCTCACGACGCCCTCTCTCCCTCCTGCATCCACTAGCCCAATTTCCAGCGACCATTCGCATCCAAGAGGGCGCACCTGCACATGCATCCAAGGCAGCTTAATGCCCAGGTCGCCTGCTCTGCGATGACTCCCGCCGCCATACCCGTCTGGAGGGCAGCGGATGAAAGTCGTCGGCAGCGACGGAGATTGGAGATGTAACACTGTTTGACCGAGCTCGTATCCCCGTGCGCCGCTTTCTTCCTCTGTATCGTTGCCGGACGCTGTTGACAGAGGTGGTATAGAAACCAGTGCCTTCGGGGGCGGTGGTGCAGGTAGGCTGGTCGCGTCGCTCAAGAAGCAAGCGAAGGAGTCCGATGGTAAGGACGCGTCCGTGTGTACTGACCATAACTCCAAAGGATCGGAGCCTGTCGAGGAGAAGAGGGAGACGAGCGACGACTGGACGGAGGAGGAGAACATGGTGGTCGTGCTCAACGGGCGTGGGAGTACACGACGTCGACGGCGCCTTTCCTTTGTCTCGATCATGCACTGCCGCTCTATAATGTACCCGCAGTGCTCGACGCTGCACTTTTCGAACCCCCACGGCCGCTCTTCCTATCCAGAGCCTCAGCCTCCCAAAGATGAGTACTGAACTTCGCCAGAGGACGACCAACGGCGCTATCTCCGAGAACTCGGGGGTTGTAGACCCCCCCGATGTGCCGTTGAACCTCCCGACGATATTCGACCCACTGTCGCTCACGCGAAAGGGTCTCTGCCCCGTCACGAAAATCAGACATCAAGAAGAGCCTCTGGAGAGCCACTCTCTGTACTTTGAACAGCATGGCACCGGTCCTGAGAAGGTTGTTTTCATTATGGGGTGCGCGCATATAGCCTGAATGGTGTGGCTCGATTCGGATAAGGGCTAACTCATTTGTGTATCAGTCTGAATAGCAGCTCGTTCTCCTGGGCGCCGCAAGTCGAGCACTTCGGTCGAGACCTACGGTACTCCATCCTCGTGTTTGACAACAGAGGAGTGGGGAATAGCGGGACGCCGAGAGGACCGTACTCGTACGTCGTACAAAGCAGTCTGAATTGTGTGACGCAAGTGCTCAATGAATTGTACTCTGGTATCCCAGGACAAGCGGTATGGCAGAGGATGTGGTTGCTTTACTTGACTGCATCGGCTGGACGAATGAGCGAGACCTTCACGTTGTTGGCATCTCATTGGGAGGCATGATCGCACAAGGTACTTAATTATAATTGTCTTCTCAAGAGATATTATAACGATCAATTGCCACCTTTAAAGAATTGGCTGCTCATATCCCTGAGCGCATTGTTTCCCTGACGCTGGCCGTAACCACACCTGGTGGTTACCCATGGAACAACACGCCACCGGTAAGATATTTCCCTGCTTGTCGTTATCCAGCAATGTGAATATTTTGTCCCAGTTGAAAGGAACCCTTTCTCTAGCAAAGTAAGTCATTGCCTACAATTTCCTGTCTTTTTGCCAGCTGGACGATTGCAGGCTTACGTTCACGGCCGACGTCGAGAAGAAACTCCCACTTGTCCTGGAGATGGTCATGCCGACGCCATGGCTGCATGCGAAAGCTGAGGATGACCCAGAGGGACGCACAAACTTTGAGATACAGAAAGAGGTACCATACTTTCTCTGCCAGCACCGAAATTTCTCATCTAGCTATCGCTCGCCGACCAGCACTACCGCCGTCGCATCGAGAGTACACGCCCCCAGAAGCTTATTGGCGTATTCTCCCAAATGTACGCGGCACTTGGGCATTACGTCTCCCCCAAGCGCCTCGCGCGCATCTCTTCAAGCATTCCGAAAGTGCTCATCGTGACCGGCGACGAGGATAACCTTGTCAGGACATCCAACTCGCACTATCTGAAGGCCAATATGCCTGAAGCGGAACTTGTCGTTTGGGAACAAACTGGGCATGCATTGCATATACAACGCCAGGAGATGTTTAATAAGCTGCTGGAGAGAGTCTTCGCGGAGGGGAGGGAGAAGAGCCAGCAGGCGTGAATACCGAATTAGATTCACAGAGACTTCGTTTTACACGACATGCTTTCACTATACTTTTCAGTACCCTACTATGCTCGTATACACTTTAGAATTATAGTTTCCCTTTTACATTCCCTATGTTCTGTTCTCGAATACTTCATGTAAGAGTCCGTTTAGTGGCTGCCGCCGGCCCGCCTTCCCGTCGTAAATGAGCTTCATGTCCGTCCCGTTCTCCTGCTTCTGACGATGCGCATCCCTTTTCCAAAATTCAGAGCTGTGCACTGTTTCTGCATACAGACTCGGGCCCTCCACAGTACTCCGCCCTCAGAGCCATTCAAGATCCTATTCTTCGGACGCGACGAGTTCTCATGTCGCGTCTTCGATAAACTGCACGCAGCGAAAGGTGCGTCACTTCTGTGCCATGTAATATGGTGGACGGTAACCCTTCACGGCATAGAACTGGCTTGATGACGCGTTGCAGATGTCTGGCAGGACATTTTGATCGCGACACATCCCGATGAGTGGGTGGGGAGGCGCAGATCGACGCTCTCAGTTTGTACGGGTCTCCATCTCCTGTGAAGTCACGGAAGTCGCAAATATTGAAGTGATTCTGGAATACAGCACCTCTGAAGCTGCTAGGAGAGCAGCTTGGCGTTGCCGTCCACACAATCCCATCCGAGAGGTCAGCATTGAAGAAATGGATTGTTCGTCATCGTTTGTACCCTGCAGTCGTCCGCTAGCTAACGTACGCCCTCAGCCACCGCGACCATTCGATATTGAGCCTTCGCCGCCTGCTCTCTCAGTATACCCGCACCATCTTCTCATCACTGCTTCCTTTGGGCGCATCCTTCCATCCTCTCTGCTCTCCAGGTTTGCTTCTGCCCGACGGCTGAATGTCCACCCCTCGCTTCTTCCCGCATACCGTGGCCCTGCACCAATGCAGCATACGATTCTTCAGGGAGAGGAGAAGACAGGTGTATGCGTCATTGAGATGATGCCAGTAGAACGAGGGAAAAAGAATGACATTGATGCCGGCGAGGTCTGGGGAAAGGCTGAGACGGTGCGTTCCATTCGCTTATATGTTCCCTTGCCATGTCCCAGCTGACCATTCGAGCTCATAGCCCGTTCCCACAAATGCTTCCTATGATCATCTGCGCGACGCGCTTGCTAGGGAAGGAGGTGACCTCCTTGTTTCCACTCTGCGCAAAATGCTGACTGAACCGGTAAGCTCGAATTGTTTTACAAGATTCATCTTTCTGATGAGATATCATTATGCAGGTCGACTCAATACCACAAACTTCGCTCCCTCCATCCGATCCCCGCTTGCATGCACCATTCATTCTCCCATCCCATTCGCTTCTCGACTTTTCCTCCATGACTTCAGACGCCATCGTCCGGCGGCACCGCGCTATCGCGCACCATAAGCCTCTCACTGCTTTTCTGCGCACTGCACAGGAAGATGAAGCTCGCGCTGTACAGATCTTGGACCCCGCCGTTTACGAAGGCGAGAACGGTCTGCCAGTGGGTGCGGCGGTGTATGATCCACGCAGCAAAGCTATACTTGTGGTCTGTGCGCAGGGCAGCGTGCTGAGCGTTCCGAGGTTGAAGACAGAGGGAAAGAAGGAGGTTGCGGCGAAGGAATGGTGGAATGGCATACCGGATGTCTGGAAGATGAAGGAGAATGGGCGAGAATTTGTCCTGTTCAAGCCAGGTACAACCACGTAACAGAAGGTACCCTCTACCAGTAATGAGCATGAGATATTCCATTTCGTGCGGTCTGAATCATGTGCCTGATTCTGTTGAGATTAATTGGCTTCGGAATGCGAACAGATGCGAACCTTGAGGCGCTTGAGCCATTGGCCAAGCCAAGATCAGGAAAAGCATGACTTGCGATACTATGCACGTGATGGCGTTCTGGTGTTGTTTGCGCGTGTTGAAAACAGAAGCTCTTGGACAACAGACATAAATAGATATGATCTAGGACTGCTCGTCCGACGCAACGCCCGGGTCCTAGTTGCGCCACCGCTCTCCTCGTCTTTTACCACATCTTGCTCCCCATTCCTACAACCGTCGCATGTGTCCGCTACGACTATGAGCACCCCACAGCCAGCTTCAGGCTACAGTCCCACCCTTCCGCGCCGTGTCTTCGGCATCGACGACTCCGCAGTCGCAGATGACGACCTTGCAAACACCTCTCCAGGTCCATCCGCGCGTCCTGGGCGCATTTCGTTTAGTCGACTGACACACAGGCCGAGTTGGTTTGCGAAGTGGAGAGGGGAAGATGGTGATGAGCCTCCGGCGCCGGGTGCGCCGTCAGACAAGCCACCGATCCCTAGTGCGCTCCAGCAGACTGGCGAGGCGTATTCGACACCTCTGCCTAAGCTATCTATGACTGTGCTATCTATCGTGAGTGATTGTTTCAATATATTTCGGTAGGCGATCTCATCCCCTCTAGGCTTTGCTGGGCGAATTCCTCACAGCCAATGTATCAACCCCGTATCTGTTGTTCATGGTAGAAGGTGAGAGCGGAATTTCAATCTTGCACGCCGTTAGATGTGCAGAGGTCGACAGACTTGGATCACTCATGTCTCATCTTCATTGACATGCTGACACTGTCCTCCGATATTGTAGGATTCGACGATTTTTCTGCGGAAGCTGATGCCGGCCTTTGGACTGGCATCCTAGGTAGTTTGAGTTATCTTTTCGTCCAACACGCAGCTCACCTATTTTTAGTGTCCACATTCTTCTTCACTCAGTTCCTGACATCGATGCTTTGGGTGCGCCGTTTTTCCTCCATATGTTCCGCCGTCTGCTATGCCTGGACTCCACCTCGGAACTCATATTCTTCCAACAGGCCACCATTGCAAATAGACATGGCCAGCGTATTGTACTCTTTATCTCGCTCCTCGGAGGTTCAATTACCTGCGCCCTTTTTGGAACGTCGACTTCCCTGCGGCAAGCTATGGCAATTCGCCTTATGCAGGGCATTTTCGCTGGGGCGATTGGTGTGGCCCGTGGCTGCGTCACGCTGGTCACCGACCCTTCCAACGAGGGTCGTGCGTATGCGATACTGGGCTTTTGCTGGGGCTTGGGAGGTGTCGCCGGTGCCATCGTCGGCGGGGCGTGTAAGCCTTCGGTTTCATGACATGGCAGGATTGAATGCTTACTTTGTGGTTTTTGAAGTCGAATCCCCGGCCAAGAAATGGCCCTCAGTGTTCGCTACTATCCCCTTATTTGTGACATATCCATACCTCTTGCCATGTGTCATTGCGGCAGTGGTCACGCTCCTTGGTATAGTGATCCCTTCCATTATGTCCGTTCTTTCTTCTCACCCTCCTCGCGTAGGTGCCTTCCTTTCTCTATTCCTGGCGCCAGATGGCGGCCCCCGTCAAGGGGCCATCCGCCTCCCCCCTGAGAAACCGTTTTCTTCGGAAGATCCCCAACATCCCACCATTCCCGAGGAATCTTCATCGGGATCTCTCACCAGCCCACTCTCGCCTTTCCACTCACCAGATACATCTCCCAGGAAGGAGCGTGGTTTCTACCGCCGCGCTTCGCGCAAGCTCTCAGGTTACTTCGCAAAGCGAGTGCATGATGCCCATGCACAGGAGGAAACAGAGCCGTCGCCCCCCGTCCCGCTTTCCACCAATCCTGTGCCTGTTCCATCCGGGCGCACGAGTCGTGCCGACGGTTCTGCATATGGATATAGCTACGGTGCAGGACCTGCGCGCAGCTTGCAGTTCCGTCGCCGTCTGGAAAGTGGCGCTTCCTTCCGTCGAGGAAGCATGGCTTCCACCTCAAGGAGGCCTGACAGCACTGCTCAGTCTCTCGGGAGAGAGGGTGCAGATCTGAACTTCGCGCAGCGTCTGTTGATGGCGAATGAGAATGCGGTGACGAACATCGCGGATCTGTGGGTTGCTGCGGCTATGAACGTCGACGGCGAAGAGGTGTTCGAGAGCGACACGGAAGAAGAGGATGCAGCGCTATTTGAACAGGATGCACAGGAAATCGACAGCGAAGACGAGATGGATTTGCTGAACACGCCTACGCGTAAAGGACGCACTTATACGCGCCCGCCATCAGCCCTGGGCCCCCATCGCCTCTCATCACAGCAGCACCGCGACTCGTCTTCGCATACCGGCCCGGGGCCCCGGGTTTCGCTCGCAGTACCTCGTCGACAGTCGGCGGCGTCAGGATACTCCCCACGCCGCACCTCGTTTGCATTAGGCCATGGTCTTCCACCAAGCCTCGCGCACGAAGCGGCTCAACGGCGCTCCTCCGGCGTGCCCTCCATCTTTTCGCATTCCGGTGTGCGCACGCCGCCTGCTGTCATTGAGGCACAAAAACTGCTTGATGTCGACACGTTTAGCGAAGGTGGCTCCGATGCGGGCACGGAGCCCGAGATGGAGAAGCTGCCGTCGCCGTTCAGCCAGTTGCCGATGCTGATCATTACGCAGTACGGCTTGTTGGCGCTGCATTCGACGACACACGATATGGTGTTTCTGTCTTACCTCGTATCGTGCGTGACTCTTTTTATGTCTAGAGCGCCTGACTGATGTTTCTTTCTGAATTTTAGTGGGTTCGAGGTTGGCGGCCTGAATCTAAATGCGGGTCATTTTGCGCAGCTCAGTGAGTGTGATCATCGTTCATGCTGGTATCTCATTGTTGAGATTGTATCCATTCAGCTGCGTTAATGTGTCTTGCACAAATTGCATACCAGTTCTATCTATATCCGTTCGTATCTGTTACTTCATTTGACCATTGACTCTGTATTGACGTTTCGTTCTATCGACGTATAGTAATATCGGGTATGTAATGCTCGCCAATGTCCTCGATCAAGTTGATGTACTCACAACTTTTGCCTTTCTCAGTCCGCCCAGAGGCCGATTTTCTCACCTCGCGATGTTCCGCGTCGGCTCGCTTTTGTTCATACCCGCCTACGTCACCGTTGTCATGTACCGTGTCCTTGCTAGCCCCAACGATGATGGGAACTTTATCCTCATGACTGGTGAGTAGTTTCCGAATTGCTTCCACTTCTCTGCTAACGATATGGTATGCCAGCTCTTGCCGTCAGCACGTACGTATTTTCGAAGCCATTGACTTGGACTTAAGCTCAATTCATGTCTATAGGGCTGTGCGATATTGCGGCAGCACGTTCGCATATACATCTGTATCGATCCTGCTGAATTACAGTGCGTTCATTTATTCGTTTGTATCTTTTTCGAACTGACCTTTGGGCTTCTGTCAGTGTCCCCGCCGCCTGTAGTCGGTCTCGCAAATGGTCTTGCCCAGAGTATCGTCAGTCTGGCACGCTGCTTCGGACCTATTCTAGGAGGCTACGTGAGTCAATGCCAATACTATACTTGTACATGACTGACAACTACCATCATATGCAGCTCTGGTCAGTCTCCGTAGAAAAGGACCCAAGTGGATACTACCTCGGCTTCTTCGCCTGCGCTGCGTTCACTGCACTTGCTGTACTGCACAGCCTTCTTATCCGCTAGACTGTTTCCCCTTTCCCGCTCTCGCTCCTGGTTTCATCATGGACTGCACCAGTATATAGACGCGCTTTCGCATGTTCCGTGTATCATCAGGCTTCAGGATCTATACGCCGCGATTTATCGATACCTTATCTAGCTTTTATGTGCATGATTGTCAGTATTGCGTTGTGGATTGAATGGACATTAGTGTCTTTGTTCAGACGTAGAGATGTTATGTGATCTGTCGACTGGGTTCTTGGACTGGTCAACTTGTTCGTCTCGGAGCCGTACTCTTTGATCCGGCGGCCCTTGTCGGGAATCTGCGACGCTTGAGCTTGAGCGGGTATGTCATGGATGAACGGCACAGAGGACGAACTGAGCCTTGGATTCATCAAGGAGTTAAAACTAACAAACCGTTACCATCCCCGATATGTAAGAAAAACAATTTAGACTGAGACTTGACTGAAACGGATAAAGTCCGCGATCATGACTGTTCTAAGAAACGTGGGCGCGAGGAGCCACCTGCAACCAAGCAGCCTTTCGTGAACAACGGCCAGGCCCTGACCGATGTGGATTTTTAGGAAATATGGGGCATTTACTAGGCCTCACTGGACGGAATCACCGACGTTCCCCACCGCTAATTCGTGCATGACCATGTTTTTCATCTGACGTGCTAGCCTCGGACTGTAAGAAGCAGTAGCTAGTGATTATTTAAGGGCTGTAATATATCAACCGCTTCTCCAAACAGTACTTATTCTATTGCCTGAGGCAATGCAGCTATTATTTCCCAGGATATCTGAGTTGGCCAGATGTACGCGTCTGAGCTCGTCCGAGGCATCAATCAAGGCAAGAAGTATCAAATTTGAGCGATCATGACAACGACAAGATACCGCAAAAGTACATGACATTCATGGATCACTTTATGTAGCTATACTCCGGTGGTTTGGATCGAGGCTTTGTCTTTCCTCTGAAAGAGGAGGGTTTTCCGATCAGCAGAAGGTGATGTGGATCTACGAATGCGTGGCGTTAGTGACATGTAATTCCGCACGCTATAAGATAGGACCTACGCCAACTTCACTGCCGACGCACTGGATGGGCCTACCGGAGGTGGTGTCGCTGCCCGTGTACGCGCCCTGGCAGTTGTTCGCCGACGGGCACGTCGCGCTCTCCGAGCACGCACCGAAGTAGTTGAATGCCATGGGGTACGTGCTGAACATCGCGCACCCTGTTCAGTCTCGCGCACGCAATGCGACTATGAAGACATGCACAATTGGTGGTTACCCAGGCCGGGGCCCGTCAGCAGCGAGAAATCGGCCGCGTTCTGATTCGGGGCGTCATCGCGCAGGGTGAACTCGACGATGCCGCAGTTGACACCGGAGCTCTGGCAGTCGGCACCGGCGAAGCCGTCGAGCCAGGCGACGCCGCCTAGCAGTTGGCCGTTGATGGTCGTGGGCCCCTGCGGGTTGCCGTTGGCCTCGTACAGAAAGACGGGGCGGCCGCTGCCGCAATTGTTGGTCATCTGTCATTAACATGACGATGTCAGCGTCGAGAACATAGCGCGGGAGCATCGATCGGAAGACGCACGGTGACTTGGTGAGACTCGGCGGCGGCGTAGCCTGCTAGGGCAGCTACGACAGTGGCGACGAAGGCGGGGGCAAACATGATGCAGACAGATAGATGAGGGTGCGGTAGTGCTGAGGTGAGAGGAGATAAAGCAACTTGAGAGTTGTTGCTGTAGAAATAAACCCATGAGCAGTGCGTATTTATACGCGAGGCTGCATGAGCGCCCACTGCTCGAAGTTCATTGGGTTAAATTAGACAGTAAACATGTGACGGAACTTTGTTGCGACTAGTGCAACACTCCAAGGTGCTCCGTGGGCACATCACACAGTGACGTGCCCGGGATTTTCGAAAATGCTGCGATGCTCAGCGCTCCGAGTTCAAAGCGCTGACAGGCTTTGAGCTACTTACGCTTTGACGCTGCAAAGACGCGTGCACACTTTGAATTCGAAGTTATTCCCACCTTGAAGGTCAGAAGTCCCGCCTTCGGACGTTTGGCGCTGAAAGCATTGCCCGGAGTTCGGAACCTCGGATGTGGGATGCAGAATGCTGTTCCTACCAGTGAGCCCGTATAACTCCTCCGCATGTGGCGACTGCTTAGCACTCATCGAGACCTACAAGGAATTAATAGAGACAACAATGATAACCCGCGACGTAAACGGTAACGGCAACTAGGAATGCCTACGCCGTCGGCGCCCGCAGACATCAGACTTTCTGTTAGTCCTGGGTCACAGTTGTGAGCAAGATGTACACGCGAACAGCATCTGTTTCAAATCAATCGTCAACCATACCGGCACAAGCTCAAGCGCCATAGATGTCGTCTACTGCGAGCCCATAGCGCTGGCACTAGTGGTTTACAGAAAGCGGGAATTCGAAAATTGATCCATCAAGAAAGTAAGCCATGGATGATCAACTGTACTTAGTACTTAGCGGTTGTTCCAAGTAAAGAGACACGTGTGTGAGAGGCAGCAAGAGGCAGCAAGACCCATTGCAGTGCTGAATATTTTCGACCAACATTTCCCACCGGCCCAGGCCGGCCCGGCATTGATCAACTTGGAATGAGGGAAGGAAGTTGGCCGATTCAACTTCTGTAAACCACGTCAACCCCTGCCAGAGCAACAAGCTTGCGGTTTACAAGTACACGCTGGCAATACTGGTACTTGACTCGATGATCATCCACTGGTAGTCGAGCGTCATATGCAGGCGCCCCGAGGTCGGGGAGTCGCAATGAATCGAGCGCCCGACCAGCTGATGCCGCGCGATATGCTTTCACTTTCACCGCGAGGCCTCCAGCCTGATTAATAGATCGTTCTGATGATGCTAACCACAGGTCTTTCTGGGAAGCCATCGTCGCATGATGGTTTTCCGATCTGGATTTACTCTCCCCGGACTCCAATGTCAAGGCCAAGACACTTCTTGATGCTGAAATCGCAGCCCTCTCCGCAACACTCGTAACGCTCGACGGACGGGCCAATGCGTTTCATCCCAAGCCACATCTTCCGCCTACCTTCGCGCACTCTTCCCTGAAAGCGTCATTGTCGTGCTCGGCATCATATGGAAGCCAACTAGGCGCGTTCGCATTCCCCAGATGACGATATTGGGGTATAGGCTGACGGGAACACAGCGAATTCGGCTGGAGCTGCATTCTATATGACCGTCGCGACGTCTGCCAAGTCAGCGCGCCCCTGCACCATGCCGCTCCTCGACAACTCAACATGCAGGGTCCACATCCACTCGGCACACCTCGTCTCCAGTTGCGCGTCCCCATCGACGTGGAATGTGCGTACGAGTAACTCTTCCGCCCACTTTTGACCGAGTCAATCTGTTACATTGCTCCGTAAGTCGGGATGCTAAAACGCCGGAACCTGCAGACGCGAATTGCCCGAACACAACCAAGATTGTTCTCGCGAGGCGGCTCATTCGCAGCGTGGAAGCTCAACACATGGCTCAAGACTTCCGTAGGAAGGCTCAAAATGCGAGAAGGCGCGTTACGATGCGGAGAGAGGACATGGCGGCAAGCAAGCCTGCCACCAATCCGTTATCTGTCTTCTGACAGGCATGCTGAATGATTCTCGGGTGGTCACGAAGAGACATACCCTTATTCGCTGGTCCATAAAATTAGTCCAGAGATCCTGGGGGTGCCGAAGCGATAGCAAAGTAAGAAGACCGATCATGATATATCCACAGACTAGTTTTGAAAGTACAACGCCGTTGGTATAAATCCTGAGTTGACCACGCCCTCAAGAAAACGAGCCGGCTTGCACAAGCTGTGTCACGAGTCCCAGTCTTCCTCGTCTGATGATTGCCTTTTCTCAAGTCGAATACGGCGAGAAGACGCCAGGAGCCCCCCACCGCTACGTGAATGCCATTTGTCTTGGACATGAGTACTTGCACGCAAAGGGTATCTGTAGCCATTTTTGTACTACTAGTGCTGGGAACATGGCGGCTTCGTCCGTTTGGATGACACCATTGTAGTGGCTGGTATGATGTACCAAAGGAATACTAAGTCGTTCAAGACTGATCAATGCACTGGGCAAAGAAGTTGACATTTTCCGAGAAATATTAGCAGCAGTGCGACATGTACGCATCAGTACGAGCCGGAACAAAAGATATCACATTCGAGCGACAATATCGCATAAGTACAGATCATTTACAGATCATCTCGGGTAACTATCGTCCAGTTGTTTGAATAGGGGCTTTATTTACCTCCGAAAGATGTTACTTCATTTAACAGAAGGAGATGTGGATCTAAGAACGGGCGGCGTTAGCGAGAAGTAACCACGGGCGCTATGGAATAGACTTACGCCGACTTCACGGCCGATGCACTGAACGGGAGCACCGGAGGTGGTGTTGCTGCCAGTGTAAGCACCTGGGCAGTTGGACGGCGAGGCGCACGTCGCGCTCTGGGAGCATGCGCCCAGGTAGTTGAACGCCATGGGGTACGTGCTGATTATCGCGAACCCATTCAGCCCGACGCATCCAATGCGACTACGAGGACACGTACAACTGGTGGTTGCCCAGGCCGGGGCCCGTCAGCAGCGAGAAGTCGGCCGCATTCTGGTTCGGAGCATCGTCGCGCAGGGTGAACTCGACGATACCGCAGTTCACGCCCGAGCTCTGGCAGTCGGCACCCGAGAAGCCGTCGATCCAGGCGATGCCGCCCAGGAGCTGACCGTTGATGGTCCCGGGGCCCTGAGGGGTGCTGTCGGCCTCGTACAGGAAAACGGGGTTGCCGCTTCCGCAGTTGTTGGTCATCTTTAGTGAATGCAACAGCGATGTTGGCATCGGGCGTGTCGCCCAGAAGCACGGACGTGAAGACGCACGGTGACCTGGTGAGACTCTTGAGCGACGGCGTAGCCAGCGAGGGCAGCTACGACAGTGGCGAAGAAGGCGGAGCCAAACATGATGTAGATAGGTAGATGATGGTGCGGTAGTGCTTGAGAGACGGAAGTCGAATGAGCTGGAGAGCTGGGGATGTAGAATTGAGCCCAAGAGCAGCTCATATTTATATGCGAGGCGGTCTCTACTGCCCGCCGACATCGGCTGGCCGAATCATCGAATTTCACGGGAGAGTCAGCATCTGACCTGAGAGTTCAACTTGGTTGGAAGCGGCGACCTTCCAATGTGTATGTGGAGCAACATCAAACAGTGACATGCTCATGACGCCCGAAAGCTATGATGTACAGCTCCAAGTTCAGAGAACTAAAGTTATTGAGCTGCGCATCGACGCTGCAGGCTCACTGGCAAGCATCCATAATTCGAAATCGTTGACATCTTGAAGTTCAGAAGTCCTGCATTCGGAGCATTTCAGGCGCTGAAAGCCTTCCGTGGAGCCAGTAGAATGAAAGGCTGTTTCAATCATTCAGCCTCGTCGCGCCTCCGCGTGTAATAACTGCTAGCTCATACCAAGTCCCAGAGACACTCAACGCCCAAACGTCAGAGCGCTCAAAATGTTTAGCTAAGCTTTGATGTCAGAGACACACGTGCGCCCGAAATAAACCTATTCCTACCTTGATCAGAATTCCAGTCTCTTGCACTTGACGCTGTAATGGAAATAAAATAAAATATTGATCATCCATCAGGTCTCGTTGTGCATCCACTGCCAGCACGCACCAAAATCCCGAAGAATCTTGACAAAGGCAGGACGGAGTCGTGGACCTACGACGTAAATGACACCAAGGCCGAAGGAATTTCTTGCACCTACGACACGGTAGACGCTTGCGCTCATTTCTGCGATCGTCGGGGTTTCTGACCTGGGCGTCCGTGGGGAGAAAGGCGCGGGGACGACCAGACTCTGCTCCAGATCAATGGTCAGTGATTTCGGCTCAAGCGGCATGGACGTCGTCCACAACTATGACTACTCCATGGCGCCCGGAACACAGCTGAGACGGCTGCGCCGTTGAATGATGCTCCAATAAACTCTACCCCAAAATATACTTAGAAAGCATCGAGAACCGCGGAGACAGAGTAAGTAAGCCCACCTCATCAATCTTAGTTAGCCGTACTTACTAGAACTTGTTTCGAGTCAACTTGTAGAGCAACTCGAGTACATGAACCAAGCAAATCGGAATCTCGTTGCCCGGAGTACTGGAGCGCTGAGCGCTGAATGTTTGGACGTATTTGGACTCATCGATTTCCTAGCGGTCTAGTATTATAGTGGCCGGCACCTCCCGCTTACCATCCGAAGCAAGTTGGAAGTTGGCGCTAGAACACTTCTTCGACGGCTTTTGTCGGGCAAAATGAAGCCCAGTGACTTGTTCATGTCCAACTTATAGTCAATTCTGCTTGACATCTGGTCCTAGTCAATACTTAGGCACTAGTACTAGACCGCTGGCCTCCCACGTTCTTCGACCCATGGACACACTCAACGTCATTCGCGCGTTGCTTCGAGAAGTAGCAGTCACCAGCCCTGTTTTCCATGCTTTCGTTTGAATCCCGCTGACATCCCAGTGATATCTTGCACGTGCGACAACATCCCTAGTACGATCTTAACTTAGATCAACATCTGTAAATTCTGCCTGCTGATATTCCAAGGCCTTCTTCGCAGGTGCGTGAGCTTTTGTGTCCATGCATAGTGAACTCGTGGACGTGTCGGCATCTGCGTCTCACTTCTGAAGGGCCTCGTGCGCCGGTTGCCGCCCGCGAACGCGTTGCCGGTGTCGCTCGTGCCCATTGTCAATGGCTTGGAACTCCATCGGTGACTCGGGGTAACGGACAAGAGCGTGGTAAGTCCGGATCCTGCCTGCCGACGATGACATGTGGGTGTAATGAGTTCGCGTCGACAGCGCCAGCTTGGTCGTTAGCGGGGATGCTGTCGCGTCTCGGCAGCCCCGACTTCATCAGCTGCCAGGCGAAATTGAGAAAGGCTATACAGATGTGATGTTGAATGATAGCAGGAAACCCGACAATGCACGTGCGCCTCTTGCTCGTGTCGAACGCCTTCTCAGCCATCTGCAGCCACCTGCACAGCTGATTCGGTGCCATATGCACGGGTATGATCTTTGAGGTACCAGAGCATGCCTTCATCGACCCAGGCCACGATCTTAAGCTTTGCAAGGGCCTCGACACACGGTCCGTTTTATTCGAGGTCGTGCTTTCCCACTAGAAGGCAATCCTTCGGTCGCAATTCCTTGGACTCCGAGTCCATGCATCATATTTCCTTTACTATAGCCACGAATCATTCCAAAGTACAATAAACCCGCATAATCACATCCTACAAGAATTGTCTGGACTGTTCTTTGTATATTTACTAGGATTTTCTCTGTTGGTACTACATTGATGACTTATTCTGAAAGCGTCTGAGCTTAACGTTCCGAATGATTCCATCAATCAGCAGAAGCTGATATGGATCTATGAACGTGCGGCGTTAGTGAGAAGTAATCCCGGGCGCTATATGACGAGACTTACGCCGACTTCACTGCCGATGCACTGGACGGGAGAACCGGAGGTGGTGTTGCTGCCAGTGTAAGCACCTGGGCAGTTGGACGGCGAGGCGCACGTCGCGCTCTGAGTGCACGCGCCAAAGTAGTTGAACGCCATGGCGTACGTGCTGGACATCGCGGACCCATTCAGCCTGATGCACATGCGATCCAACTACGACGATACGTACAACTGGTGATTCCCCAGGCCGGGGCCCGTCAGGAGCGAGAAGTCGGCCGCGTTCTGGAAGGGGGCGTCGTCTCTGAGAGTGAACTCGACGATGCCGCAGTTCACACCCGAGCTCAAGCAGTCCGCGCCGGCGAAGCCGTCGACCCAGGCGACGCCACCTAGAAGCTGGCCTTGGATGGTCGTGGGGCCCTGCGGGGTGCTATCAGCCTGGTACAGGAAGACGGGGTTGCCGCTTCCGCAGTTGTTGGTCATCTGTCGTCGGCGTGGTAGCCATGTTAGCGTCGGGCATGTCGTGCAGCAGCATGAACGCAAAGACGCACGGTGACTTGGTGAGACTCTTGAGCGACGGCGCAGCCAACGAGGGCAGCTACGACAGTGGCGACGAAGGCGGAGCCAAACATGATGTAGATAGGTTGATGAGGGCGCGGTAGTGCTGAGACAAGATACAAAACAAGTTGGGAGTTGTTTCTGCAGAAGTAGATGCATGAGCAGCGCATATTTATACGCGACGCTGCATGCGCGCCAACTGCGCGAGGCTCGTTGGGCCCGGTCGGAAAACAAGCAATTGAGGTGTGACCGCTGCTTTGTTCTGAGGGTTTCAGGCCCAACGTGCGTTGACCTTAGTATAAGCTATGACGCTCACAATCCAGAGCCCAGAAGCACTGCCGTGATGTTGGGCGCCGAGAGCATTGTGTGAAGGTGGTAACATGGAAAGCTGTTCCCATCTGTCAATGCTCGTTACCCCTTCGCGTGTAGACTACCCACACGCACTGGAATCCAGAAGGTATTGTCAAAGACAACGACTGAGGATCCGCTACTTCAACGACAGCAAAGACTGTCTGCATTCGCTAGCGATAGACCGGCGTGACTTGATCTGTGCATCATAGGCGCTTACGGCTATTAGCGTTACATTCTTGTGAACATGTGAGCAAAGTACGCATGGAAGGATGGCATGCGGCGAGACGGCCAGCCCATGCGAGCTCCGGTTCAGATTCAGTTGTCAGTAATCCCGTCTGAAGCTCAAGCGCTATGCAAGTCACCTGCTACAGCCTCAGAGCAATGCAGCTGACTTCACGACGGAAAAGTGTAATGATGCTGCAATAAGGACATCTACCCCAAAGCATACTAGCATGCATCAGAATATGAAGGGTACCTCTGGATCTTTGCTTACCTATGACGCCTCTACAATGTGCATCTTTTAGGGTACGATGCTCGCCCTGCAAGAGCAGAAAATAGCATAGTCCGAGCTGTGCTATAAGCTGCGTCCACTGCGGCCCGCCTTTTACGTTAAAAGCTGAGGGCGAGACGCCGGCGATGTGGGATGATATGGGACTAGAACGGAATGGGCTTCATCCCGACGCGGAGGCTTCACTCCGAGTGGGAGCGTAATAGCACTTAGGAGACTGTTACAGGTAGTGTCCAAGTCTGGCCAAATGCGAATATAGCTCAGGCTGGTGAGAGTTGATTCAAAAGGATGGAGATGGACAGACCTGTGGGTTGGCATCGTCGCAGATTCACTGATTCAGGAAGAACGGTTGTTCGTAAAGCGAGACGCTGAAATATTTGGACCTATTTGGACCCACATTTCCGGGCCGCCCGGCGAAGTCCGGAAGTGATCCGTTGGACTTTCTCAAGTTCGCTCGTCGCTCTACACCCTCACCTTCGACAAGCTCGGTTTCTCGAGCAATACACTTGCGGCTCATAAGTGCGTACTAGTATTCTTACAGTGATACTTCGACTGATTACAGTTTGATGATCATGGGCTTGTAGCAGAGCATTTGTCGAGCGTTTGTCGAGCGTTTCACGCAAACGCACCGACACCGTGCGAGGCGCCGAGCGTGGACTACGCGGGAACTTACCACCATTTGAACATTCTCGAACGTGTTCACCGTATCACAGCGCACTGGCAAACGTACATCCTGACCGGTTTCATGTACAGTCTGGTCTCCGCAAGATGAATTATATTCGCTCTTAAACTCATGTTCGACTGAGCCCACCTAGAGTCTCTTGACCCAATGGGATCTGGAACGATGGAGGAGAATGACAGCTGATGCTCCACAGTATGTGTTTACCGTAATATCTACAGCATAATAAGATCATCATGATCATTCGGAACACAGGTCTTTCTGGAAGTCCAGCGTCACATCACGGCTCTCCGAACTGAATCTACTGTCCTCGGGGCCCGGCGTCGAGGCCGAGAAGCTCCTCAACGCTGAAATTGAGGCCCTCCCTGTAACATCCATAGCGCTTAAAAGACGGCGAAACGCCTTTCGCCGCAAGTCACATGCTCCGCCCAAAGTCCCTGTGGGTCACGTCTTTGCGTTCGCTGCGGTTTTAGAGATCAATGAACGGAGCCAAAGCTGGAATTCCACCATGGCGAACCACAGGCTCAACGGCCATCTGATCAAGTGCAGGACATATGACATTGTCGGTTGGGCGAGGGTAACGCACGTGTGCCGCAAACGGCGCCGAATGACCCTGGACTACTCTGGACATAGGACGCCTGTCCTGTGTTGGGATCGAAGAGGCACTCCTCTGCGCAGAGTCGGACCTCCATCCGATGCATCTGAACAACACTTTGTCATCGCTACCGGGAATGGCCGGTTATGCGACTTATGCTGCATCCTCAGTATCCTTCTCGCGTTTGAAAGAACTCTGCGCATCATCAGTGGCAAACGCAGCCAGTCCGCACATGCGGAGGATATGCCGTATATGTGCCGGTGAATGAACCGTGTCGTTTCTTTGCACCCATGCTTTGACCTGATGATCGAGTCTCTCACAATCAGGTACTACACACACACGAGCAGGATGTCGCGTTTATGGCGACTAACATTGTAGCGACGCCACCTCGCCGCTTCATTCATAACGTATGGCCTTTTTGGTGCGATCCCGTAGCCACCTATCCGAATGACGTTCGACGCGTACGAGACGATCTGCGACCCTCTCCTCACTTCACGGCTTGCCCTGTTTGTAGGTCTTGCGCTTTGTTCACTTATTCCCCGCGCGTCCCTATCTCGCCAACTGCCGGCAGAATGTAAATCTCCATCGCCTTCAGGAGCTCTATCTGGCTCTGCATCGACCCGAATGCGATCAACGCGCAGGGCCATCCGAAGGAGACCGTCGAAGACCTCATCGCTGAGCGTCTCAAGAGGCACGACATGTGTGGATCACTGCTGAGCCCAACGCGAACTGATTAGACGCAGCAGATTACGTGGCTCATTTTGGTCTGTATTGTATAGAGGACGATTTCAATCTGGGAGGACGTGCGACAGATGAATCTACCGTACGTATGGCAGGCTATCTCTTGTCATTATACCGTGTACCGCGAATTCAAATTTTCTCTGCTTTACAGTGTAGCGTGGTTATAGCGAAGTGCTTATCGCTGACCGTTGACGTCTCGAGATCGAACTTCGCGCATGTTCTCCGCGGAAGAATAATGTCCAGAATTCTTTTGCTGACTTAAAAGGGCTCATAACAAGACTCACAGGCTTCCATGACGCCTGAGGCGACGCGGCGCAGAGGGATGCGGCTGACAGCGCGTGTCCGTTAACAATTCCTATTCCAAACGAGCATGGGAAGTATTCAGTTTCCTTGCGAAAAGACCTGTATATAATTCCAATCAACATCGGCGACCTCCTGCAATCCTTGGATCTGCTCAGGATTGATCGAGCATTCCCTGATGAAGAGAGTCAAAGCGATGTCGGACGCTGCACGGCGGCGAGAAAGCGATGTTTTCAGCATGTCATAGATGATCTCCGTGTTGATAATGCTGCTGCTTTCCCCGTCGTCGTCAAACCATTCTATCTCATAGCTAGCGTGGAAGTTGACCTTCTTGAACTCGATACGCTTGAGATTTCGAAGGAACAGCTGCTCGCATGGGAGCTGAATGTCGTCCGTGCCCTCTGGCAGCCCCAAATGCGAAATGCCTAACGCCCCGCACAAAGCGTGCGCAACCTCTCCCTCGACTGCCATGTTCTCGACGGCTGTGTACCGCCCGAGAACAAAGATCCAGTCCCCAGGCGTTAGCGTCCAATCAATGCAACCCGGTCGAATGATCAGATCGCGGATGATGTCCTTCGGAGAGGATTGATATAGAGCTTGTAGATCGGTAGTCATGTCGTCTTCCTGCATATCAACTAAAATTGAGGTTGAAGGGTCCTTTGGATCCTGATGAAGGTCAGCCAGATCAGGAGAACTGCTCGCAGGCCAGAAGCGGAGCTGCCATATCGGGTCTCGGTAGAAGGGATGTCCACTTGTGGTCGACAAGAACATCGTCAATAAGGGCAGTTGATTGGTAGCGGAGGGGGTATGAACTTTGCATGAGATTATGCTTTGGAAAGGGATTGGATCAAGTACCGTGCATTTGATTGTGACATCACAGGACGGGGTCATTTGCAGGTTCTTGATGACACCTGCGCATTGAGCTGTGGAGCCGCTACGCAGAGTCAGTTTCTCGACGTGAGGCAGCATCACGGTTTGAATACTGGGATGAGCCCTAGGCTCCACGGGAAGACAATACGACAGAGATAAATCCTGAAGGGTAGGCATCTCGCGAAGAGCGCAGAAGAACTGCATGTATATGGTAACATCGCCATCGGTTGCAGGTGGGTTATGGTGACTATTGTTGATGTCGAGATGGGTCAGGCCTCGAAGAATGGGTGCAGATCACGGAACCTGGATATTACATAGCTCAAGTCGACGGAGCCTGGGAGCATGGGCGGTGAATATGTCAGATGGGAGTACGCAATCTTCGTCTGCATGGGAGCCCTCAGGCTCACTATGCAGTTGTAGAGATTCTAGGATCCGCGCAGGAGACGTTGTCATGGTTTGTAAAATGGGATTCATGATTCTAGGGGGCTCGTCAATGGACAGATGACGCATGTGGAAGAGGTGCGCGGCAATGGCATGATGTGCGATAACCTTGTCCCGCTGGAGCCTCCCGGAGAAGCACTGAGAGTACGATATTGGCGCCGACTTTGCGCGAACGAGCATCATGTTCATCCATTTCGGCCCTAATGTATCTGTGACCTCACTCCATAAACTGGGATGTTGAAGTGCTGTTTCGCGCCAGAACCTGCAAACGTGTGTCACTCGGATCCAGCCAAACTTGTTCTTGAGGTTGAGCGGACTGATGGCTTTGTCTTCAAAGTAGAAGATACGGGCTAAGACTTCAGATGGAAGGCTAGCAATGCAGGAAAGCGCGTTACGACGTGTGCGGAGGATGGATACAGCAGTAAGCAAGACCGCCACTTCATCGTCTAGCTTCTGACGCGCGAGCTGAATTATGTCTGGGTCGTCGCGAAGGGATACCCCTTGTATATGGACAATTCGGGGCTTCAGGTATGTTTTCCAGAGATCCTGGTGTGCGCTTAAGTAGAAACAGTTAGAAGGCTGATACGTGGCTGATAGTACACGGGTACCAGTCTGGCATTATTTATGAGGACTTACGTTGCGAATGAGGTTTCAAGGTGTCCAGTCGACATTGCTGATCTTTATCAGTGGGTATGACGCTTCTTCCACCGAGTCGAGGCTCAAAAGGAAGGCATGGTATACGCTGAATATTTTGGAGACTGGATGAGGATTCTGGTCAGCAACTGGTCGAGAGTCGGACTCGATGTCGGACGACGAGATGGCCGCCTACCAAAATGCGAGACGCCGGAGGATCTTATCTAATCTGCTGATTCCGACAATATCAATTGCTCGTCTGGTGCTGCTACAGTGCTCTCCTCCCCGACATTGTAAACTTGTAGTTAACAGCTTACTGATGACTGACATGCCCCAAGCCAAGTTGGCACCCCCACCGACTTCGCCCCTGGTGCCATATCCGTCCTTTTCACATCCAAATTACCACTCCCGAGCACCCGAGTTCTGTGGCTTCGCCGCCTGGTCCTCGACCTACCTCCTCTTCATCCTGTATCTCTTCTGGGTGATATTTCCAGACAGCGCCATAGCTGCACTCGGCATCACATGGTATCCAAGCAAGTGCGTGGCTGCGTGTGCATTACGTCGATGATGATGGCGGGGTTATGCATTGACCGCGGCACAGGGAATGGACCCTGCTTGTCTCCGCTTGAATGGTCGTGGTAGTCCTGCTCACGTACCTCGCGTATTTCGCGCTGGCTTTCTACACCACGCCGCCGTTCGAAGATATGAGCACAATCATCGGTGTGTCCGCATATCATCTGTGTGCGTTTTTCCTATTCTGATAGCTGGAATCCAAATCTGTCCGAACGCGCAGAGGCGAAAGCACTACACCTTGACCCTGATAAATCGAACCAATATAATCCTTCTACAATCCCAGATCTATATGATATGCTCGTTTATTCGCGTCCTATATGACCAACGGAATGTCTGCCAAGACGACACGCAGGACGCCGCTCCTCGAAGACAGACGCGTATATTCCTTCGGCACAACGAGCTTGAACCATGTGTTCCCCGACCTGTTCCATCAGATTCCTTTTCCAACTAATCGCTTGGCACCTGAATTCCGCGAAGGCACCACTCCCCGCATGCTCGAATCACCTCTTCGCTGGCCTGGTACCGTATGTTCATCACAAGCAGCTCACGGAGTAGCATCTGGCCCACGAAGGCATCGGGTATTCTGTACGAGGTAAATTTTGGCTGCCGGGTGACATGATGGAAACCAGGCCGCGGATCACTTCTCCATGACGTTGAAGCAGCTCTTCAGCGTGTCGTTGCTCCATCAGTCCTGCTACCGCAGCATATGATGTCTTGCTGAGTCCGGACTAAGCAGAAAGGTCGAAAAATTTTCTCATGCTCGGGGTTGCTAACCTACTGCCTCTGCTGGCGTTACTATCAACATACTTTTGGCCATAGAATATGAATGCCGTGATCGACAATTACAAACCGTAGGTGCGTCTCATATCTAGGAATGTCTCATATCTGGGAACCGGCGTACCGCATCCATTGCTCGGCATTATGTTTCTATCGCAGTATCGTAGGATAGTCTGTTCGCCAATCCAATACATATTCAGAAACCTCATCGTACAGTAGCAGATGCATCAAATGCGGGCTAATTGAAATGCTTACTCTCACCCGCTCACAATCGCGCGACGCCCACATCAAATGCCTCTTGAGGCTGCCCGAACAATTCGGACAAGAGCTTGCAAGTCAATCCCGGTTTGTCCCAGTGGGGCTACAGATGCAGCGAAAAAAATCAGTTGAGAAAGACAGACGAGCCATTCCACGCACGAAATGGTTGCAGCCTGGCATACCCAGCACCTCCAGCTCTCTACCAACCTCACCCCGTTCCTTCTTCCGCTGGTACATGTCTTCGAACTGCCAGCCGCCCAACAAGCACACCCACAACGTCGCCTCGCACCACACAGCGTACACCTTGCACTTCGGCCAGATAGCAGCATTCGCCCTGTCGAATATCTTCTCGGTCGCAGAGAGAAAAATCTCCGGTGGCGCCTTATGCAGGTGACGTTCGAGGCGCTCAATCGCGCTGGCGCACAAAATTGCCTCCTGGTCCAGAAGCGACATTTTGTCGTGTGTCCTGCGCTTGTCCGTAGGAGGATTGGCGATCCCTGTCTGCGCGAAGCCGTCGAAGTCGCGTGTTTTCAGACCGGGGTGGTCATAATACGAGGTGACCCAGTTGATAAACCACGCGCAGTACTCTGGAAGGGTGAGCGAGTCGTCGAATATTGCCGTATACCAGTCCTTCGATGAGCCCGTGCGAGGGAAGCCCATCAGTAAATCGGGCGCGTCTTCAAAATGAAAGCATGTTCGTTGTCCGGTACGACTGTCAGAAATCATGGAATGAGGAAGGGACTGACAACACGCACCATAGGAACACAGGCCCTTCAAATACGGGGTCAGCGCGATGACTAGATCATCCGGAAGTTCGTCTGCATAGGCCAGAAGAGGGGCGATGTGCGCCCAACCTGAAGACCATCCTAGCAGGACGAGACCTCCTTCATCCCTTCCGCCAGCCGACGTGCTGATTGGCGGGATCATTTCTTTCTGAAGAAACCATTTCAAGAATTGCCCGACTTCGAGGCTCCGCCGGCGCAGGAATGCCTTGCCGGCTTCAATGTCTCCCCCACGCATCATGGCCAGCTCATGGTCAGGGAGCGGAGTAGAGTTCGGGTATTCGCGACGGTTCACGGTGACGAGGCGAAGCCCATGGGCCGCGGCATGGACGAACATAGGCCTAAAGATTCCTATACGATTTAAAGGTGGATTAATATGCAAGTCGCTCGCAAATCTGTGAGACCGAATGGGCATACCGCTGTTATATCCGGAACCATGGACTATCACAAGCGTGGTATAGATGCCAGGAAGGGCACCCGTATCCTCAAAGTAAAGGTGGGTTCCTTGGTTGTCAAGCGGAGCGAGAGGCATTATTTGACTGTCGAGACAAGCGGAGCAATGTCAGCACTGCGACTTTTATATTAATCTGCATACGTCTAAGCTTTAATTGGTCCCGGGTGGAGTGCCACAGACCACATAGCCATAGATCGTGCCTTTGAAGGCAGTCATCGTCAGAATGCATTGAACCAGACTGAGCAATTCAATGCACTATAGGAAAGAATGCCACCGTCATGCTATACTCCATGGAGTAAGTAATCTTGCTAGACGACACTGGCGCCACATGTAGCGCTCCTTTGCACCGAATCGAGAGTCTCTGTCAGTATTACGTGCCACGATGCAATGCAGAACTCTACTAACACCTGAAATCATTAGACCGGTCTGATCGAAAAAGGTAGATGTCTGCGACATTGACGATGCCGTCTCCTAGGTGTGTGAAACCTCAAGGGAGCAGTGGGATGTGCGCATTTGGCATGGTATCTCGCTTCGGTCGCTACGTTTGAGGAACCAGCATGTACCTGGGATGCTTCTATGGACATCGAAAGCCACATGTGCCTTAAAAGGTAAGCAATCAAGAAGAATGGAGAGGAAAACACGCCGACTCCATGTGACAGTACGCGTCTATTGGGCAGCTCGCAAGCTGGCGGACTTTTTGGACCATTGTTTCGAGCGGAAAACCAAACATCTTCGCTCTATGTGGGGATGAAGTTAAAGCATGTGGTGCCTGATAAGTGCAGCCTCAGGCGCGAAAAATGCGACCTCAACCAAGGCTCAGAGGACAAAGGACAGCCCCTCTGAAGGACCGTCCTCTCCCAAGCAAGGCCTCCAGGGCACATCAATATGGACGTACATGTCGCGCCATCTAATATGTGATGATTTCGCCAAGAGAGCCTGATTTACACTCAGTCCGCGGAGTACCACCAATGATTTTGAGTCCAACGTAAGTCTGAATCCAGCTATTCCAAAGTCAAGTCAGTAGCGCAGTGGGAGCAAGGGAACACGCATCTGATCACTGTTTCAGGCGAAATGGAGGCACGAAAACCCCGTTCTTTGTCGACGAATACTACCGCGGAGAGAAATAGTGATGAACGCATGTGCCAATTACTGGAACAGGGTCTGAAACGTGGTGATGCGCGGATTTGAGTTCCGTGACGAAGCGCTCCTGGACACCCTGCGTCGGATCATCAAACGTTTATCGCTTGATCCTGATTCCTAGCATTCAGGCGGCGGAAGGCATGCAGAGGGATATGCGTCGTTCGCAATTCAAAAAATGACCTTGAAGGAACTCAGAGTCCATTGCTGCAGATGCGACATTGAGCGCTCGATGTAATCGATGGACTAGAGGATCTGGGTATTTTCGTGAGCAAGGGCCTCACTTAGCGCGGTAGTAATTTGATCGCCGTTCCCATCGAATGTTCAATTTCGAGACTTACCTTGTTGCTCGCCATCGATCCGATACAACCCATAAAACTTGCTATTCAAGTGCGCTGCTGCACCGATATCCGCGACGACAGGATGCACGCGTCTTTACGTAGGCGGATCCTTGCGCCACATATAGATATGCATTGTATGTGAAGGCACCAATGGACTTTGAAACAAAATCTGTCAGATAATGCCAGTACTTAATGCCAGGAGGAATGATACTAACGCCTTATGACATCGTAGCCACACACGTCAGATGACCAAAAAGAGCCCGTCTGCGAACTTTATGAGACGTCCCTATCCTGAAAGCCGCTCCTGTAGCGTTCAAAAGGGAAGGGCAGCAGGGACGTTCGGCACGATATCTCGTACAAGAACTCTGGAGCTCCAACATGAGAAGCAGCGCGGATCCACTAGCAGGGTCATTCAATGGTTAACACCACATGTACCTGGAGCACAAGTCCGTTAGACTTTAGGAAGTTTGACAATGGAGAGAACAGACGCAGTCTGTGGCACCAAACTCTATCGGGCAGATCGCTGGTAACTTATTCTGCCAAAGGCAGGTATTCATGCCTCAGGATCGTCATTACGATAGGCGTCTGCATCTTCCGCCATCAATCTGCGGAACAACGCCATTGCTTTCGAGCTCAACGATATGAAATCAGCCATGGAGTTCCGGCAGGAGAAGACAACGTACCGTTACGTTGCCATTTCTCGGATGGTCGATACATTCATGTGCGTAAAGGACACTATCACGGATCGTCGAGAAAAGACATTGTATGCAGGTGGGCGCTGAAACAACTTGGCTGAAACATAGTAGTGCGGTCATGCGTTTCCGTGGTGGCCAAGTGCGCCCGTGCCCATGCCTCCATTATTGAATTGGAGCATAGACCGTCCGCGATTTTTGAGTAAGTCTCGAAGGACTCGAAGCCAAATGATGTGAGCGCAGTGTTGGACGCTCTTTATAGCATGATCGCTCAGCGTGACTTCACTTTTCGCATCGATATTGAATATGGACACTCATCTTGTTATCAACGATCGGTTCAGACCATGACACCGTGCCATGTAGCACGAACATACGACCGAATCGAAGCACGAGAGGACGGCGACATGCAAGGGTGAATAGATACTTCGCGAGAAGTACAACTGAACGCCCATAAGGAGCGGCTGAATTGTAAACAAGATTTACACCAATTCGGCCAATAATCTCGTCAGCCTTTCTGGTTGGTCCCAATGAGCCTGCAAGGCAAAATTGTCAGCTTGACATGTATCCGAACAGCCGAGATGCATACACAATGGTTTGCACCCTCCATGAGATGGAACTCGATGATTCTTCCTAGAGGCCCGCCATTCCCCTTGCAAGCATCTGCATACAGCTTCTCCATTTCCCACAACACAGTCAGCATCTCCCACAGGCTCTCCGAGCACTGCACGTATTTGACCTTCACATCCGGCCATATGGCGGCATTCGCCTTATCGAACAGCGCCCGGCGCATGTGATCAGCGAACATGGTTGGCGCGGCGTTGCGCACCAGCACTTCGTAGCTCCACAGCACGGACGGCGAACTCACGCTCGCGATTTCTTCCGGCGTCATGCGTCGGAAGGTGGGAAGCTTGTCCATGGGCGGATCATCGGGCCATAAGAGCGCGAGCCCTTCGATCAAACGCGACGCGGAGTCGGGGTGCTCGTAGTAGGCAGACACCCAGAGCTCGAAGAGCACCCAGCGCTGCTCCTGCGTGAGGCTCGGGTCGTTGAGCGGCCGAGGGAAGGGCTCGATGTGTGGAAAGCCAGACGCCCAGCGCGGCCCGTCTGCGAGGAACGCCGCGGCTTATGACAGCGCGCCATGGTATATGAGAAAAGAGAACGCACCGTAATGGAAGCACGTTCGCAGGTAGGGCTCTATTGCGGCTCTCGTCTTATCGGGGACGTGCGCCAAGTGGGAGAGCAGTGCGAAGAGCAAAGTGTTCCCGGATGACCACCCCGCAAGCGCCAAACCGCCGTACATGGCGCCGCCCTCGTCCTCCTGTATTTTGGGAATTCCTTGCGTCTCGATGAACCACGATAGAAATTCTGCGATTTCGAGACCTTGGCGTGCGAGGAATGCAGACTGAATCTTGGGATGTGATCCTTTCGCAATTGCCAGCAAGTCCTCTGCGGTGTTGGCTGTGGAGCCAGGATAGTCTCGTCTGTTAACCGCAACGATGCGCAGGCCGTTCGGTGCTGCGAAGGGCATCATCGGGCGAAAAATGGCTGATAATAGGCGTTAAATGATGAGCACAGCAGACACGCGTCGAGACTTACCTCCGTGGATGCCTGTGCCGTGGATAAAAACCAAGGTTGTGTATCGTACTCCTTCCACAGGTCCAGAGTCTTCGTAGTAGAGCTGGGCTCCTTCTTTGTTCACGGGAGCGAGCGGCATGGCGAGACGAAATTAAACACGACACTTACTAAATAGTGAGGCAGAGTGGTGGCCGCTGCTCCTATATGGAGCGTATAGATATGCCACCGCGACAACAGAAGGCCCGATCTGCAGTGGTGTGAGGCCTGTGATCCTCGGAAGAATACGTACTATTAGTATCTATATTATAGAATCCCCTCATAAGACACCGACCCGTGGACGAAAAGACCAGTATGTCTTCATGTTCTCAGCTGCAATCAAGCTAAAACCCCCACTGGGCGATAGATGTCTAGATCGCGAATCATCAGATGCCATGATCCTATGGCTTCGCGATTGGGCGCACGATAGCTGTCCTGAGATCGGTAAACCGTCGAATAAGATACAGATTGAATCCACTCACCCTCGTCTGCATGACGACGAACAATCAGACACATATGGGGTCTACATGCCTATATTCTCGTACGCACATTACAGATTTACAAGTGAACGAAAGGTCGCAAACGGAGGCTCGCAAAAGGCTACGCGAAATCGAAAGCGGTCGCCAACGGTGGCGACGGACCCGGGACCGCCGTTGCGGCCGTTCGGATCCGAAGCACCTAACTCGCAGGCGCGGGTCGGCGCCGCGGCACTCCCCCCCTCGACTCCTACCACAATTATCATATGCAGCCCAACCATCCACCACGTCGGCCTTCGCAATTTCGTCGACCTGTTGTCCATCAATGTTTGTGATCGCGCGCTCTGGGTCATCATCTGCATACAGGGTTTCCTTTGTTCTACGCTCCATTTTCGGATGCAAAATGATGGTAAGTACTCTCCACTGAAGGCCTAATGCAAAGCAAGGCAAGGGCTCAAACTTCATCGATACACGATGCGAGGTAGGTCTTTCTCAGCTTTTATAATGACATCAGGTCTTGCTTAACTTCCCTCGCAGAATTTTTGTAGCGCAATGACGCTTGGTGATGCCACAAATTCGCTGTGATTTCTCCCACACGAAGGCTTCGTGTGCCCTTTTTGCAGGCACAACAGCCCTGGGTTCGGAACAAGCCGCCTTCGAGACTCGCGCAGCTCCACTGCACCTCGTAAGATCGCTCGCGGCCGCCGAGCGGGCTTGCGCTGAGCCTACGACGGCCCTGGTCCTCTCTGTCCTCATGTACGAACCGCATGCACCATGTTTATCTGTCGCCTTGGCCTTGTGGAAGTCCGTCTGCATCTGATATTCGAGGACAACGAACGTGTTGACGGCGGCCGGCCATGTTTGTACCGACTGGTCGACGCGGAAAATTTCAATATGTACGGCAGATTCCTCGAGCAATGGCATGAATATCTGAATGGGCAGTATTTCAATTCAGTGAGTGCTCACGAGAATTAACTGATGCTCCTCTTTATGACGATTCTAAATACATGTTATCATAAAGGTGGCTTCGTCGCATTGCCAAACTCCGAGATTGACAGAAGCATCACTGCCAAGGGCTGCATGCCTAATATGTTCTCATTAATTGACGCACATCTGATTTTTCTTGAGAAGAGCATGCGACGCTGTCAAGTTATCCCTGCCGCGTCAAGGCGCACATGCGCTGCAACGACTTCTTCTCTCTCCTTGTGCGACACGTGTCCTCGTTTCCTCGTGCGTTGTACAACGTATGGGTCTACCCGGCTCCAGAGGATGCAAGGTACTGAGCTCTTCGTATTGGTATAAATATCGACAAGGGTCGTACATTTTTTACCGTGCCCAGTATGTTCTTCCTCGCACATCTCCTTCTGTTGTCCGGAGTGGCCCTCGGCACGCCGGTGCTTGAAAAGCGCGCCGATCCCCTGGGAATCGACGTCTCCGGCTACCAGCCCTCCGTTAACTGGAACACTGTCAAGGCCAACGGGGTCACATTTGCCTACATCAAGGCAACGGAAGGCACCAGTACGGCCCGTTCCTCTTCTGTAGATTCTCGTGCGCTCACCTTGTCGACAGCATATCAAAACCCTTCGTTCTCTAGCCAGTACACAGGTGCTACCAACGCGGGCATCATTCGTGGTTCTTACCACTTTGCGCACCCGGACTCGTCGTCTGGGGCGGCGCAAGCCAACTATTTCCTCGCGCACGGCGGTAATGTTCCTTACTCTTCACACCGTCCATTATCTAAATCCTTGGCACGATCTCAGGCGGCTGGTCTGGTGATGGCATCACGCTCCCCGGTGCACTTGACATCGAATGTCAGTCGATGCCTCGTTCTGCTTTTCTTGAGCGACCTATCTTCCTACGACAGATAACCCGAACGGTGCCACTTGCTATGGCCTCAGCGCCGCGGCGATGGTCAACTGGATCACCGATTTCTCGAACACCTACCACGCGGCTACGACCAGGTGAGACTTCGCGCGGTATGCTCGTGCCTCAACTCGTATTCATCCACCACTTCGAATCCCAGATACCCCGGTACGTAGCATCTCAGAGGTTTCACCCGCGCACCGCTCATCTGCACCACACAGTGATCTACACGACTACTGACTGGTGGACGACGTGCACCGGCAACAGCGCCAAGTTCGCATCTACGAACCCCCTCTGGATCGCGCGTTACGCGTCCGCGATTGGCACGCTTCCTGCTGGCTGGGGGTCAGTCACTCTTAACGATGTGGTCATCGGCGATTCGGACGATCTGATAATTTGATCTAGCTATACGACGTTCTGGCAGTACGCCGACTCCGGCGCGAACCCTGGTGACCAAGACAAGTTCAACGGCGACGCCGCGGGGCTGAAAAGGTACGTGCTCGCTTAACTTAAGGTGGCCTGTCTGAAGCTGAAATGGTGTTTACAGAATGGCGACCGGGTAAAGCTTGTGAGATACAAGCGGGGCTTGCCTTCGTTCCTCACGAATAAGAATATTACGCGATCCTGTTTTTCCGTTCTCATCAGAATGTACAAGTTAGTAGACTGGAATTTGAAATCGAAATGTTATTGTGACTGGCATGTCAAGTTCATTTGGTCATTCCTTTTCTACAGTGAAGAGTATGTTTGACGTTCCATTCCCTACCGAATCTCGGACGCCTTCAATCAAAGGCAAAATGAAAATGGAAAAATTACAGCGTTTCGTCTAGTGGACATGTCCGGAATTGAACCGGACACCTTTCGCAAGTATCTGAAACAGATGCGAAGCGAACGTGATAACCAACTACACCACATGCCCATGAGAAAAAGTTGTGAGAAATCATTCAAGTAATGAAATTGAGTCCGAAATTAGAATTGCAATCAAGCCTGGACCACACAAGCGCCCATAATTCATATTGCGGGACACCGCAACGGACGCGAGCCTGGGCTTCACCTCAACTCCTCCCCTCACTCCACCACTCTACCTGCCCTGCGTAAATCACTCTTAAGACAAGGGTACGCCAGATCAAAGACAGCAGGCCCTATTTCTAAACCCAAGCAAGGTTATTCATGGCGAATGTCGTCGAAGCCAATAATATGGACGAAATCCTGCCAAATCTATGGGTCGGCGACTTGTACAGTGCCAGAAATACCGAGCTGTTACGATCAAAGAACGTGCACAGCGTCCTGACCGCTATGCGAGGCAGAGTTTCTATCAATGAGGTGCGTCTGCAGTTCATGGTGCTCTGCGAAGCTTAGAGGTGCTGATCGGGGGATGTAGATCTTCATGAAGCACCAGATCAACCTTGACGACACAGAGGAGGCCGACGTGCTCCAGCACCTGCTTCCGTCGATATCCTTCATCCAGGCTGAGCTCGATAAGGGCAGGGGCGTACTTGTCCACTGCCAGGCCGGCATGAGTGCGTACAACTACGGCTACTTCTCTTTCGTATCGCTGACTCACGGAAGGCCGGAGCGCAACCATCGTTGCCGCATATCTGATGTATTCCCAGAACATTGACGCAGCCACTGCTATTGATATGATCAGAAAGGCACGGCCATCGGTGCAGTGCGTCCTCTCCGCTCTTCGTTTAGACAGAAAGTGAATGTTGCTCGCGACTAGGCCTAACGACGGGTTTATGCACCAGTTGGAGATCTTTCATCAAGCCGCATTCAAAGTTTCACGACGGGACAAGGCGGTACGGATGTTCTATCTCGAGCGAGCCGTAGAAGAAATCCTCAGTGCGTCATCCTGCTGTCCTTCACACAGTCCCGCACTGATCCGCGTGCGATCTCTCAGACGGAGACGGCTCTGCGCCAGAAACAGACATGTTTGCAAAATTTCCTCGCACTCCAAGTGACTCCGCTCCCGCCACCCCCGGTGGTCCCCGCCGGCGCATTCGCTGTAAAATGTGTCGGTAAGTTCGACGATCACAGTGCATTGTGTTGTCTATATCTTGTTGACCTTATCTACAGGCAAGAGCTAGCAGCACGCGAACACATGCTCGACCACGGCCAGATCGGCCCTCCGACCCCAGCAGGTGTTTTGTCCCCTGCAACTTCTCGCCGTGCATCCATGAACGGCCGGCCCTCGCGGCGTCCATCAGCAACAGGATCACGCCGTCCGTCTGCGGGAGCTTCTGTACAGACGCGACCGCGCGTGGGCTCGGGTGCAGGCAGCGACACGCGTCCGCGGCGGCCCTCCCTGCTCTCCTTTGAGGGCAGCGTGTTAGGCGGCATGGCTGCTTCGTTATCGATGTCAGCCCTGGAAACGGAAGACGAGAACGATTCAGAAGGGGTCAAGAGTGAAAAGGAGGCGACGGCCGCCCGTCGGACGCGGACACCCTCTCGCGGGGCCCATGGGAGCGACCTGAAGCCTCGACAGCTCTCGGGGCCCCAAAATATAAACAGTCTCGGCGCGTTCGCCGCGGCGCTCTCTATGTCCGCTCTAGACTCAGAAGACGAAGACTCCGACGTCGCACGGCCCATGCGCTTAGTGCTGCCCGAGCCACACACCGCGACGAAGACGAGCGCAGAAGCACCGGCACCGGCGGCGGCAGAGGGCACTGCGGCGGGCTACCCGCCACCCGCATCTGCGGGCACGTCGCCGATCGCGGACACGATCCCGGAGCACGCTGCGGTGCCCTCCCAGCCGGCCCGCGCGTCCAATGGCCACGTCCCATCCGCGAGCCCTAACGGTTTTCAGCACCCGTCCGATCTCGCCGCACAGCTCTATGCAAACCCGAAGCTGGCAGCGCTGCGCGGGCCCATGCCGCTGGGCATGTCGCCGCTCGTACAGCCTGCGCGGGACAAGGCGAGTCTCAGCCCGCCGATCCTCATGAACCCGAAGTGCTCTGGCTATTTTGTCGAGCCGGTGCGTTGATCTCAATTGCTGATGTGTTGGAGAGGGGCTGATCGCTTGTAGATGGGGTGGATGGAGTTCTTCCTTGAGAAGGGGGATCTTGCGGGCAAGATTATATGTCCGAACAAGAAATGCGGTGCCAAGCTGGGGAACTACGATTGGGCGGGCGTGTGCTGCAGCTGCAAGGAGTGGGTTGTGCCTGTGCGTCGCGCTCTAATGATTCTGAGCTATGTTTACTGATTTGATTTCATGCAGGGGTTCTGTATACATCGTTCGAAGGTGGACGAAATCGTGGTGTAGGCTTTGCCTTGTTGGTGTCTTCATCTGTAGGCTTGTGCGTCCGTCGGATCGACCTCTGCATAATTTATATCCAAAAAATGTATTTCATGACAGTCATCGCAATGTATGTCCCACTGTAGCGCTTCTCTACTTATCTACCTATGCTGTCTTCGAGTTTCTTTTTATTAGGGTATCACGATGCGGCTACTTCACTGTAACTTTGCACGTCGCTCGACGTCGTATCAGGCGCAAGCCAAAGCAAAATCGGATGTCTACAGAACTGCGTTCGCGTCGCACGCCAGCGTGTGCTTCGCAGATCCAGCGATCGTTTCAAGGCTCTGGCTCAGCCGCTTCTCGCTTCGTAGCCCAGAAGACCATGGCAACGCTGCTTCCTCCAACCACTCAACGTTGCACTGCAAATCTCGATTCCGAAGATCGTCGCTTCGTGGAAGTCGCGAAGCTTACACGCTACCGGTGGGTATGTAGATCCATGTAGATCCACCTTCTCGTTCAGTTCAATGTAGGTGTCCCGCACGTCATGGTGTCTCAAAATGTTGCTAGCTCACCAGTACGAGATTCGCCCATTCTATGTAAGCTCAAGGTGACCGGTATGTCGCCATCGGTTAACAACATTCTGCATGGCTGCTTGCGAAGCATGCAATCTGCAATCTGCGAATCTGAAATCGAGCCGGCATTTGGCAGCGGCGTTGAAAACTAACAACACCACGTGTCCGGTATTAATTCTTCGGAACGGCAGGCCGGCCACCGCGACGCCAGCTCGCTACGACTTCAAGCCCAAGTTCAACTTGCGACGGTGCGTTCAGTCTGCTTGCAAACCATTCCATTGCAATGTTCCTGAATCTTGCAGGTGGGTCACGAACGCGGGCGGCGCAAAGTAGTGCGGGTGAGTAATGTAATGCATGCAGCGGTTTGAAGTTATCTCCAGATGTCCAGCTCTGCCTTAGAGCTCCCCGCCCTCAGCGCTGACTCCACACCCAGCGTCCCCATTGCTGACTCCAGGCCCCACTCGCGGGAGCATGCAGCGGCTCTCACGCTTCCATACGAGAGTTGCGCCGTCCGACCACCGCGTACGCTTGCTCAGACCACCGCTCCATAGGCAGACCTGCGCCTGCATCTGCATTTCAGCGCGATGCGCGCACCCCATCGCTGTGCCTAATCCCACCCCATCGCGCCTCAGCACGGACACCCCGCACGCTCCATCGCCCCTCGCAAGACAAGCGTTCCCAGGCTGCACGGTGCAGACGCTTTTCATTTTCCGGAGAGTCCTGTCAGGATGCAGCGCTGACTGGAGGGGCGTACGACCACTTGCGCGCGCGACCCGGCCTGCATACGATGCGCGTCTGGTGCAACCTCCACGGACCGACGCGCAATGTATCGGTGGTGGACTGTTCTAATCCGCTCGGGCAGCAGCACCACTCATCCTTTTCCATCGGCGAGCATTTCCGACGTGCACGCGCCGTGCACCCTCAGCCTCTACGAGCAGTCCTTGCCCTGCACGAGGAACGACGCATCGATCGCCGCAGCACCGCCCAATCTAACAGACCGTCGCATTCTCAGCACTCATCACGATAGGCAGCCGTTCATTCATATTATACACTATTCCACCACGCCGTACGAGGTATACGCGCGCGCCCCCACCGATCTCACAAGGCGAAACACAAACCCAGCGCGTCGGCTCAAAACCAATCAAACAACACCCGCGAACCACGGTAATAAAAACAGGCAGCCACAACACGGCCGTCAACAGACAGAGAGACAGACGAGATAGAGATAGAGTGTAGCTACAGTAAAAACTCAATGATATATAGATACGTGCATGCGTGCGAGGAGACGGCGTTCAGTGTCCGCGATAGTCCAGAATGCTACGACGGCGCAGGCACGACGGGCGGCGGCTTGGGATTCCACGAGTGGCGATGGAAGCTCGTCTTCTTGCGCACGCTCGCCTTGTACGCCGCGCGGATGGCCGCGCTGCCGGCGGCGGTGCTGAGCCGCGAGGGCGTGTCCGAGATCTCGCTGCGCACGTCGCTGGGGGAGATGGGCGAGGGCGTGGAGGGGCTGGTGCCGGTGCTCGTGCTCGTCGTCGAGAGCGGGGGGAGCATGTGTGCGGGGACTATTGTGGGTGCGGAGGGCGGCGGCGAGGACGCGACTGCGCTGAGCGCGAGGGGTGCGCGGAGGGGCGAGGGCGAGGACGAGCGGGAGGAGCAGGACGCGTCGGAGGGGACGTGTGTGGAGGGCCAGTCGTCGTGTTCGGAGCGTAAGAGCGAGGAGGGGAGCGTCATCGGAAATACGGTGAGGTACTCTTCGGGAAGCTGGGACGGGGACACCGGGCGCTCGTCGGCGGGCTCTGCGGTGGTGGGTGCGGAGTACGAGATCGAGCGACGCAGCCACACTTTGAGGTTCTCGTCGCATTGCGCCGCGTAAGGTTTCATTTCTGTGGCGAAGTCAGAATTGATGCGTGGCAGTAAAAAAAATGGGATGTTTACCAGGAACGGCGTGCACGGCCAGGTCAAAGAGCGGCTTCGCAAATTGTTGTATGAAGAAGACCTGACCCTTCGCCTCGGAGAGTGGATCGTCGGAGGCCTTTACTGTCGCCGGAAGTTGCAGGAACTTCTCCAGAAGAGCCTGCGACGTCCATTCCTCCGTCAAGGCAGTGGCCCAATGCTGTGATACGCGCAGCGGTCGACACTAATGCACAGACAGGCACATGAGCTCTTAGCAGAAGGAAAAGAAGGCTGGAAGCAAAGAATACGTACGGGATTACTTATATCAGCACATTTGATAATGGCCTGGCAGATGAGCACTTTTCGATTCCACAGATCGCTCTGCTCGCCGTCTACTTCGCTTTTCAGACGCTCCATGAAATCTGCATGGACCCGCATATCCGTTGCGAGAACCGTCTCCAGGAGGAGCTTACGGAAAGATGCACCAGACCGAGGATTGTCGAGGAGGAATCCCAACCCTTGGCGCCGGAGAGTATGAAGCAGTAACGTACAATGCATTTGTTCGAGCGCCGACTGGTCATTATAAAGGGAAGACAACGGGGCACCAGCGTTTTTCTAGATCATGATGATGATGATGTGAAAAGGACGGGTAGCTTCCATGAGAGAATCTTACCATGAACATGTTCGTAAAGCCGGGATGGCCAACATCGTGGCCGATAGCGGCGACGTAGAGACAGAAAAGATCTTCCCGTTCGAGACAAGCCACGAGGGCGCCCTCAGACGTGGTGTTATCTGGTCTCCATTTGCGCCGTTTTCGGAGAATAGATACGGGCGGTACTCGACCTGCCGAACGAAGGATAGTGTGCATCGCCTGGAGTACATCAAGGGCATGCGCGAAATTGTGATAAGAGTTCTGGCTGCGGTAGACCTGACGTAGGTTGCACAGAAGGTGGGATATTTGATCTTTCGTGATAGAAAACGTCAGTAGGGCGAGGGGAAGAGTACGGCAAGCGACGCACTGATAGAGACCTGGACAGCCTCCGGGAGGCCTTCTATGCGAAAGAGAGCTTCGAAGAGGATGAGTGAACAGAACAGGACTTCCTCATCAGGGAGCTTGTGGGGCTCGAAGTGCCAACTGTCAAGAGACCTAATCAAGCGTCGGCGGGTCTTGTCGGGGATAACAAGGGGTGTCCTAGAAGACTGTCAGCCAGGGACAGCGCGAAGGCAAGAGGACGGAAACTGACAAGTGTTCATCGGTATTGACGGCAGCGTGGGTTTGGGTATACATGTCGCTCAAGAGTTCAGCATAGCTGTCGGAAGCGGATCAAAATGAGTCGCCTTGTTTCGCGAGAGATAACGATGGACGCACCATGGGTGCGAGCGAGCACATTCCTCCCAGCCAACCCAGCCTTGTCCTGAACCCTCATCGCCGAGCGCCAAGTGGAGACCGCCGATATCGACGCTGCGCCTGCGTCCCTGGGCAGCAGCAGGCAGATCCTGGTCGCAAGTGTGCATCGCTACGCAACGCCCGCTCCAATCAACTGTTTTTCTGCGACGACGGGGTATACGTGGGGATTTCAAGCAAATAGGAGAGTTGTGGGTGCGTGTGGGTGTGGGAGAGACAGAAAACAGGGTGGGGACGGGGAACAGAAGACAGAGAGACAGAGACAGTCGCGTGGAGTGTCTTCTTCTTGAGCGGCCTGCCGCTCTCGTGGCTGCCATATGCCACGCCGATCCGCCGCCCGTTCCCGCCTTCTTCCCTTTTGTCTCCTCCGTATACCTGCCTATTATGGCAGTCCCCGCGCCGGCCTCCGCGGCTGCGCCGCTCCGAGCCTCGTAGCCGTCCGAGCTCTGCTGTGTCCGAGACTCGAAGCAGTGCCGTTGCCCGGTCGTTCCTGCTTCATCGTCACGTATCGAGTCTCCTGCCCCCATCGCTGACCCTTCGGCTTCGAAACCTATCCGTCCCTCTACTCGCCTTCAGGTTCAGGCGCCCGTCGCTTTGTTCCACAACAACTGGCCTCTTCCGGCACGCCCATTCTGCGGTGAGCAAAGCAGCACAAATGGAACCTCGTGCGGATTTTCGCGTACCCAACGGGACAACACAAGGCAGCCTCTTCCCATATCGTGAATAAAGGAGTGTCCCCAATCCGGAATGGAGCTTCGATTCTTGCCTTCCGGACTGCAAGGCGCGGCCTTTGGGCGCGCCTTGAGTTGCGCTCGCCCGTGGCGGTTTGCGTTTGGGCCCGTCGCGTTTGGCGGGGTCGTTTGGGTCGTCGAGAGGCTGCTTCAGCTTGCTGGGCCCATGGCGGTTGTGTTCAAGGAGCGACTGTCCTCCGGCGACAGCCCCTCTGACGCCTGCGTCTTCTTCTCCGAGGACAAAGGGAGAGCCGGCTCCTTCCGTACACGTGTATCTCATATCTCATCCTCTCTGCGCAATCGCTGCCTGCACCTGCTGATCGCTGTCTGTACCATGCACGTCGACGTCACGTCGGGCATGGCGTTGAGCAGTGCCTCCCACGGGAAAGCGTTCCGTCGCTCATCCCCATACATTGCACGGAACACTGATTACATGATTCCTGGCCGCCTTCCGGCCCATTATCACGATTCCACCCCCATTTGGCGACAAAGCTCCAATCAGAGGGTCCATCGGCAGTACATTCAACGTTTCAGCGGTCCTAAGTTGGTCCTGAGAGCAGTTCATACCACGTACGTACGGCATCGCAGTGCATTGCGCCGGGCTGTGTGATACAGTTCATGCCATGGAAGCCACCCGTCCGCGGAGCCTGCATACTGCATTCGATGCACGGTTCTCGGCGCGGCTACTATGAATTCCGTGCTTCTTCTCAGCACTGGCACAGCGCTCTGTCCTTGTGCTGCAATCAGCGTTGCCGCGCGACACGCTGCAGCAGGCGCGTCCTGATTATCATTCGACAGTAGACGCGCACACGTGATTGTATCTGCACATCATGCGCGGAGACATCAGACTCTGACAGCAACGCTGATTACGATCCCGACGCGATCACAGGACTAGGGCGTCGTACAATGCACACGGTATCAACGATGGACCCAAAAAGCGTCAAAGACATCCCGAAGGACTCGCTGCAGCTCCTCCGCGAGGAGGACAACGATCACGCGGACAACGGTCAAATTTCCTACGACCCTTCGATCCTCACCACCGCGCCAAAGGCGCGTCACCTCATCCTTGTCCGCGAACCGAACAAAGCGCTCACCGCCACATCCGCTTGACAGGACGGCAAAGTATGCCCCCCTGCCCCCGCACGCGACAGGCCAACACCCTCCTCGCCGACCCCTCCCTGCTCCGAGCGCGGCTCGCCAGTGCGTCTCCCTGGCCCGTCTTCGCCTGGAATAAATACTTTCTTGCGTGCTGCCACCAGCCATCGAGCTCGGCGGGGGCACCGTGCACCGCTCGCCCCGCCCGCGCCCGTCGTAGTCATAGATTACCCCAACCCCCGCATCCTCGCCGATCTCCGCGCCAACGTCGCGCGCAATGCGCCCACCGTAACACCGGGGTGCGCCGTGCGCAACGCCCCCGCCGTCGCCCGGCCCCGCGCCGCTGCTGTGCGCCCCTCCTCCTCCCCCTCAGCCCGCGCTGACGCAGGCGTGCAGGGAGATGTCACCGGCGGGAAAGCGCGGGTACGACCTCGTGCTGCTCTCGGACCTGCTGCACTTCGACACGGCGCACACCGCGCGGTTCCTCGTCGGCGCGGGGCTGTACGCGCGGGCCTGCGCCGCGTTCCTCCGCGCCGCCGAAGAGGCGGGGCTCGAGTGGGTCGGCGGCGGGGCGGGCGTCGGCGAGGACATAGGGCGGAGGCAGGCGGATTGAGTGCGCAGGCGCTGGGGGTGCGGAAGGGCGCGTCACGGTGGTGGGTTGCGCGGTGGGCGGGGCGGTGACGGTCCATGCCGTGTATACGTACACACGCCTCGTCGCTCTCACAGCTGCGGCTTCCTCGCCCTCCATCCTGAGCACCCGAGACACACGACGGTCAAAAGCAGCGGTGCACATCCTCTGCCTGCGTGCCCACCCCCACCGTATTTTCCTCGCCCCTTCGTCGTGCACCCCGACAGAACACACAACGCGCAAAATTGGGTGCGCGCATCCACAGCTCCCACGCCTGGATACAGAAAAAGCAGCGGCGCCCCACCGTCTGCATCGCAGAAGCCGCAGTGCAGTGCGCGCGCGGACTTAATGCTCAGCGGTGCACATATATATGCATCCGGTGGATGCGCACTGCACCCGTCTAGGGAGGAACCTACTGGTCTCGCGCGGCGACTTGCACAGAGTCCAGACCACGGCTATCTATACAACTGAATTGGTGGCTATAAATTGGTGACGGCTGCTTGCCACGGCTGCCATTATTTAATCACGCATCTGGCCGATGTGCGTACGGGCTTCAATTGCGAGGTCCATATGAGTCTGTCACGACCACATGTTTGACTCCGAAGCCGAGTCGCGAGTTTATGGTGTGATTGTTAGAAATTAAATTGTAGACGGCTGTAGGTGGGTCTGCATTATCGCAATACGCTTTGGGTCCACGTTAACACGACTCCATCACCGAGCCACACGCTCGCACGCTCACGCACGCCAGCCTCAGTGCTTCTCTTCTGCCAATGCCCAGCCCACCGTGCGCCGTCACATCATCTGACGCCCCCGCTGCGATGCGCGGCGCGCATCGGGCGCCCGTGGAGCTGCCGCCGGCGCTGAGCTTGTTTGAGGGCGTGGGTCGCCGTGGCTGCTGCGTGCGCTTGTACGTGGCGATCTGCGCTGACGGGGCTTGCGCGCAGGGAAGACGAAGCGAGACCGGCGACCTAGGCGTCCTCGGTCCTTCGCGATGTCCGTGCGCTGCCTATCGCTATCTGCGCGCGAAGCGGCCAACGCACGCACGTACCACTCAGGCTGCCACGTCATGTGCCGTGCCTGCGCCGTTCAGTCCCAGACAGATCGCGAGCCGCAGGCCCGAGTTCGACGTCCTTACCGCAGGACGGGGCGGAGCCTTCCTCGCTACGGCGCGCCAGGCAAGCACGCAGCGTGGATCCCCCCGCGTCCAGCAAGCTCAAGCTCAAGCTCAGCCAGGCCCCGATGGCGCCCCTATGACCCGCGTACACGACATACCGTCGGCCGGTGACTATCACACATGCTCGCTCGGTGAATTGGCGGTGCGCGTACGTAGAGCCTACGCTTGTATGAACGTCGAAGCCACGATCGGCTCACCGGTGTGTCAGTATGGTTTCCCGTCCTGCTGTTGGAGATTATTAATGTGTGCGCGTTGAATGCCGGAGTCGTGCGCTATTGTGTCCGAGAGACGTCGAAGTGAAGGGCCAAGCGTGTTCAGGACCCGAGGAGCGAGCGGTGTACCGCCGGCTGGGTCTCTCGAGCGGGCGAAGAGATCAGGGCCGTGGTCGCACCGGTGTGTAAGTGCGCTTGCCTGTCCTGTGGTTGGGGATTACTTAGTGTTGCGCGTTGAATGCCGGAGTCGTGCGCTATTGTGTCCGAGAGAAGGTGGCGTCGCATCGAAGGCCAAGCATGTTCAGGACCCGAGCAGCGAGCGTGTACCGCCGGCTGGGTCGCTCGGGCGAGCGAGCAGCAGGGCCGCGGTGTCGAGCAGCATAATCGTCCACCGAGCCTCTTGGCTGGTACGACCGGCCTGGGATCGCAGCTGGCGACGAACGTTGGATGGTTTGATGGCTCTATGGATCACAGGCGGGAGGGGACGTACCACGCCTTCGCGCATTTTTTTTTGCTTCGTGTGCCCCATCGAGGCCGCGAAAAATGAATTGATTAATCCATCGTTCGATGACAGGTCTACGAACACCAGGCAAGATTAATTGACACCATCGCGCGTCGCCCACCAGCACACACGTGGAGCCGAAAATAATCTGCCAGCGATACATCTGCATCATCTGGGATCAGACCCGACCAGCTGGATCGCTGCATTCCTTGTTGACGCTATGCATCAGGCGGGCCTGCGTGCTGATGAGCACGCGTACCCGAGCCCCAGAAGGCCTAGCGAGTTCGACAGAGCAGGTCGCCTGATGGTCGCAGCGCCGACTCGGAAGCACTGGATGGACGTGATAGCGCAGGTGCCCCTATCGATGCTATCTGCAGCGCGCGGAGTGACTGTCGTAGGATGTCGCCATCGACGTCGCGCTCGGAGACCGCGGTGGCCGCTCGATGTGTGGCCGACCCTGCCCCTGTCGCTGCCCACAGCACCGCGCGGTCCTAAGATTCTAAGCCCCACCCCCCGGAACGGGCGCGCGCGCTGCCCCTCGGACGAAACAACGAGCTTTGCATCGACGCTTCGCGGTCAATCCCGACGCGCCGGCGGGACGTCCGCTCCAAGGCAGGATCAGAAGCAGATGGCACTGGCACATTAATGAACGCGTCCACCTGGCTCTGGCTCGCAGCCCTGGAGAGCTGGCCCGTGCTCCGCCGGGCTCGGTGCCTGGGTGCGACGTGCGAGTCGGATCGTCTGGGCGCGCATCGATCCAGGAAGCGCGGCATGCCCGGACGAGGATCTCGTGCTGTGCCAAGGCACGCGGGGTGGTGAGTGTGATGCTGAGGGGTGTGGTACCGTGGACAGGCGAGATCGATGGCGCGAGCATTACATGACATTGACACTGACTTGGCGGGCCTATTTTTCACTCGGGATGCGATTCTGTGCTTGGAGGCCGCTTCGTTTCCATTTGACGGGCTCGAAGACGTCGTCGATCGGATGCGTGATTCTGGGAGGGACGCATTGCTGGGCGTGGTAATAGTGATTCGTGCTTGAAGCTTGGAGGCCCATGGGAAGGCGAGGGTGGACGAGTTTGGGTCGCCTTGTCTGTCTGATTCTTTCATCTCGGACATTGTTTACGGCTTCCAGCCGGGTGATTTGAGATTTGCGCAGCCTGATTGGACGCAGGGCAGCTTTGTACGTTCGCAATGACGCGAATTCATATCCTGCCATGGTTAGGTTATTAGGGCGCAAGCGGGCCACCGGGGTCTTGACGAACAGCGTGCCGCAATTTGCAAATGCCACACGTACATGCTCACCGAAGGCTCCCGCACGCGCGAGATCAGATGCTGCATGCCTCAGGCGGGCAGCGATCGGCTGGCTCTGGCAGGCAGGCACAGCGACGGGAGGGAAGGTGCAGCGCGGGGTCCGGCGAGCTCGGCGTGATGGGGCGTGCATCGAGCGCCGGTGGCGCGCAGCATTCGGGCGGGCGCTGCCATCGGATCGTGCTGCAGTTACGATGACGATGCCGTCGATGGTGCGCAGGGGCGCGCCGGGGCAGCGTCTCGCGCGGCGGAGTCTGAGTCGCGGAGTATTTTTGGATTTATGCCGCGGCGGGAGTTCAGTGGGTTGGAGGGGCGCACGAATGATGGAGGCCGGTGTACTACACGACTGTCCGAGCTCATTAAGGTTATTTCGCCGGGGCAGATAGAGATCTGGAGGAGGACGTAAATTGGATCTCGAGGCGGAGGCTGTCGTCGCTTCGGAGGCACGCTCAGCTGGGTCCGCGATTGGCCGGCGGGCTGAGGAGGGGCGGAGAAGGCGAGGGCGTTTCCATTGCAGGGACCACGGTGAATAAGACCAAGAAAGGAGATGGGATTACGAGAGGCGTGTGTGCGGATCGCGTTGGGAAGCGCTGTATGAACGGTGGCAGCACGGCTGGAAGGAATCTAATTCAGATCGCGACGAGGACCACGCCGCCGGTCGGATATAACAGTCGCACTTGTTCGTTGTCGCAGCTCGCTCTTCAGCAGACAATTGACAAAGAGTCGCCCGAACCGGTGCAGGACGTAAGCGGTTCATCAAACCTTGCACCTTTCCTGGATAAAGCTCGAGTCTACTGACGCCATCGCTCCCATCCCATCCCACCCATGCTCGTCGCCGGTCTCGACAGAAATCTTCTTTTCTCGGGCTACGACGCATGCGACCGCGCTAATTCCATGTCCGCGTCCCTCCCCTGGCAGCACATCTCCCCCCGCGCCAGCACCTATCTATCTGCCACCGCCGATCCCCACCCGCAATGGCACGCTCAACCCCCGCCCCCGCAGCAACAATCCTCCTCGTCCTGGAACACCCTCGACACACAGTACTCGTCGTTCTACAGCCCACCCGCGCCCCCGCTCCCGCACCCCTCCGCCAGTGCGTCTCCCGCCCTCTCCGAATACCCCGAGTCCTCCCAGCGCACCGTCCTCTCCGCCTCCCTCTCCCCCTCGCTCGACTCGCCATTCGCGCCCACCTCCCGGCGGCACACCCACACCCACCACCAGCACCACCACCACCAGTCGCCCTTCCCGCCACACACCGGCCCGCTCTACACCCTCCCCGACGCCGACAGCGTCAAGGTCGAAGACGAGTCCACACCCGCGCCCTTCGTCTTCGAGGCGTCGCCCGCCTTCCCCGCGAGCGCCGCGCCCCCGCCCGACGCGCAGGTGCCCCTGCGCGCGACGCAGGCGAGCAAGCGCATGCGCCGCATGATGGGCGTCTTCCGCCTCGACCCCTTCGCGGTGCAGGCCGCGCAGGCCGCCGAGGCGCGCCCGCTCCCGGAGGAGGGCAGGGTCTTCGAGTTCCAGCTCACGAGCGCCGGGCTCGTCAGTGCCGGCGAGGGCGAGGGCGAGGGCGCCGGCGAGGGCAGTGGGATGGACGCGTTGGGCGCTCGCGCGCGGGACGACGGCGCGTGGGGGTATCCGCTGCCCGAGGATCTGGTGTACGCGACAGGTGCGTACTCCCCGCGCATCCATGCTCGCGCGGGCTGCTGATGCGCATGCACGCGCCGCAGAGCACCGGTACGAGTCCGCCGCGCTCCGCGCGCGGCGCGAGGCGGACGCGCTGCGGCGGTACGCGAGCCCCGCGTCGACGGCGGGGTCCTACTCCGACGGGTTCGAGGTAAGCATCCGCGCGCGTTCTGGTGTTGGTGGCGTGCTGACGCACGATGGATGTAGAGCCAGGAGTACGCCGCGGCGGTGCGGCACGCGCACCGCGGGGCGGGGTTTTATATGGGCTGACCGGGCCCGCTGCGCACTGATAGAATGCAATATTGCTGTGCACGACCGACACGACGCAAGACATGACATGGCTGACTGCAAGCGCCGCATACATATACCATAGATTCAGGCCGCGTCGGACGCCGACATGTATCTCTAGGACTGCTGCATTTCGGACTTGATTGACGCATGTACGGTTACCTGCGTACGTAGACCGTAACTTATCTGCTTGCTCCGCGCGATGACCGAGCACGGAGATGGCGGGGTGGGTCGACGGGGAATGGAAGGCGCCACCGTGGTGATAGAGGGAGTGATGAGCGTGCGCGGATGACACTGGCTGTTCCGCAGAAAGGCGGCCTGTGGGCGCTGGGTATGAGTTGTAACAGGCGCCTGCTGTGTGCTTGCGATTTGCTAACCGGGGAGCTCGTTGGGCTGGTAACGAGTTCTCGAAGAGGCACGAACGGGGACGCGCCGGTGCGTCGGTACCTTTGCGGCCATAAAGTGGCGTCTGCGACGTCGACCCGACCCTGAGCTGACGGCGCATCTCCCACCTCCCGCGCTTGCTGACTGGTGCGATTCGCGAAGCGGCGGCCGGCGAGTCGGTCGCTGCGTCGGGACCAGAGGCAAGCCAAAACAATGGGGCGGATGGCATCGGCACGACGTTCATATTGCAGCTTTGAAGGTTAATACTGGCAATGCAGCGGCGTGCGCACGCCCCTCCGCAGTCTCATATCTGCAATCAGCATTAATTTAAATTCGAGCGCATCGTCTGGGCGGTACCCATTGCAGGCCGTCCAGAGCGCCCCACGCGCGGTTGGGGAGTCAGCGGGCGCAGAGCCAAGCCTGAATGCAGGGGGCGTGGTGATAGAAGGTGCGGCTGAGGATGACGTCGGTCCCGAAGACGGGGCGCGCGCCGCTGTGGATCTTGTCCATTGGCGAGAGTGGATTCATGGGCGTTGGTGGTGCGTAGGGGGGACCCACTGCCACCCACAGTGTGTCGGCCGCAGCTTGTGGACGTGCATCCGTTTATCGGGGGCCAGGTTGGTGAGTATATAGATTAATGAGCTGGCCGTTGATATCATTCCGGTCCTACGCGAGGCAGCAGGTAATGTAATCGCATATGTCGCCATCAGAGGCAAGGCGCCGTGAACTTGCGCTGTATTGGGATTCAGGAAGTAGGGTGCCGGCGAGTTGGGGTCACGGAGGGTGCACGGTGGCATTTGGTCGGCGGGATGTCCTGGGCGGGACTGCTGGCCGCGCGCGGACGAGCCGCAGCGCGCGCTGACGGTCGAGGCCGTTGTCGGACCTGTCGGACGATAGCGAGAATTGTTTCGCATTGGTGCGCGCGCCGGCGCAGACACACTACCATCTACGACGGTGCGTGCGTCCATTCACCACAGCACAGGCTGTAAGTCCATCCGAGTCCATCAACTCGCCCGCGAGCGAGAGTAGGCGCCCGCAGTGCTCCCTGCGCGCCAGAAACGCAGGGTCAGAGGGGGCCGTGCGCGCAGCTCGATATACTCACGCGGACTCACACCCTGCGCCGCTGGCGCTCCTCGGAGGGTGGGCGTATATGGGTGGCCTGCTGCGCCGCGGCGCGGGACACTAGGATGACGTTTGCGAGCCTGCTTGGGACGATGACGCGCGGGGCATGATACGGCTTGCGCCCGACGCGTGGCTGTCGCGTGCGCTATCGCATCGCATCGCATTGGGCTGGGCGGTGGAGGAAGGCGAGGAAGGCGTGCGTGCGAGATGATGGTTCTGGGTGTTCGTAGAGCGTTGCTTTGCTGGCTGCTGCCACTGCTCGGGATGCTGCGGCACATGTATGACACCAGGCTGTCAGCGAGCAATGTTCAGTTGCTGCAATTAATGGATCAATTGCCCGAGGCGGCGCCCGTCGATTCGGATGTCCGCTGCTTGTCCGCGCGCGCTTCGCGCCACCCCTCGCCCGCGCCAAATTCAGAAGTACGGCGCCGCATAAATTCACGCTAGCGTGCAGGCAATACCTGGGGGGGCTACAGCGGGCGCAGCGGTGGAATTGGCACTCGCGCAGCCGCGATGCGACGACAGCGACGCGAAGAGCGGGGGCAGCCGAGCGGGGAAGCATGTTGAAGTGGCGAGCGTGGGAAAGAGGCGATGAGCAACGCGCGCACGACGCGGTCGCTGTTCGACTCCCAGCCATCACCCCCACGCCGCAGCCTACCCTCCCCCTCCTCCTCCTCCACGCACACACGGGGCGGCGCGGATAAAGGCGCATGGCGACGTTCTCCGACGGCCACACGCACCCGCACCCGCACCACCCGTACCGCCAGCCCATGCCCAGCCCCACGATGACCGACTTCCAGAGCCTCAGCTCGCTCGCGGGAGACGTGCGCCTGCAGCTGCAGGCGCTGCTCGACACCAAGGAAAAGCAGCTCCAGCACGCCGGCGCGCTCGGCCAGCGCGTGCTCGCGCAGCAGGTCGAGCTCGAGGAGCGCGTGCGCCTGCTGCAGGAGCTCGAGGCCGCCCGCCCCGAGGACGAGGAGGTCGGCGCGGACATGCGCGAGCGCATGCGCGAGCTGGCTGAGACGGTGCGCGCGTGGGACGACGAGAATGTGGCGCTCAGCAGCGCGTTTGGGGCCAGTGTGAGTCGCTTTTTTTTGCGTCCGTAGAACGGAGTGGCGGCGCGGATGCTTTTTGGCTCGCGGAGTGTGCGGGGCCAGGGGGCTGCGGCGGGAGCAAATGGGTAGTTGGGCTTGCTGGCGCTGCGTGGCTTGCATGCTGCAGCTGTCATACGAGTGTGGCCCTTGCGTGCACTGTTGGCATGCCTTGCACCATCCATTCTTATCGCCCATTATCTGTGTGTTCGTACTAACGCACCCTATCCTAGCGGCCCAGCAATTCATCACAACTTTCCCTTCTTTACCAACCCCCCGACCTTCCGGCCCCAGAACCAGAAACAGAACGACCAAAGCCCGCTGCAGCTACCTCCGCCGCGCAGTCATCACGCCGTGCGAAAAATGCAGCGCATCGCGCAGACGATGTTGGTCAGTCAGTCTCGTTTGTTCATCGTGATTGCGATGCTGATCTCGTCGCGATAGAATTTGCATTTGAGATCGGGAGTGGACTGCTGACGGAGGTGCGGCGGCTGCAGAGCCTGCTTGGCGAACGCGACAAGGCTATTCAAGACATGAAAGAGGAAAAGGACGACTGCGAGAGAACTGTGGAGAGTCTCCGCGATGCACTCAAGTCGCAGGAGCAGAGCACAGGTCGGCACCATGTTTCGCTGATAAATTTGAGCTGTCACTGATGTTGCGCAGATAAGTACAAGGAGGAGAACTGGAACCTCGAAGTCAGCCTGCAGGAGCTCCGCACGCAGCTGGCGGATACACAATCGACCGTCCAGCGGCTCGAGGGCGACAACAAGCGTCTCACGCGGCAACTCAATAATTCGCGCGAGGCAACGGATCAGCACAAGAACGAGTCCGAGCGACTCAAGAACGCGTTTGACGAGCTCAAAGCGAAGCACGAGACGGATATTGCGCATGCGCGCAAACATGCCGCGAGCCTCCAGCGCGACAAGGGCGACCTGCAGCAAAGCCTCGACCACCTCAAGGCAGACGTGGCCCGCCAGGGCCGGCGTCTCCCGCGCTTCGGCTCGCCGCTCACGCCAGATGCGCCGCAACGCACGCCTGCGCAGCCCGATGGCGAGGACGACGACGTGTTCAGCGTCGCGGCATCGACCAATCGCCGCCGACAGGATAATTCCGTGCTCTTCAACGAGGGCGAGTATGATTCGTCGCCGGACGTGTCGCCGAGCCGTCCGTTCCTCGCGCCGAACCACCCTAGCAACGAAGTCGAAGCTCTCCAGCAGCGCCTCGCGCATGCCCAGCGCCAGATCAACACCCTCAAGGGCACGCTCCAGCGTGAGAAGGAGCTCAAGATCGAGTACCGTCGCAGGCTCGACACCGCGCCCGGCACACCCGTTGCTGCGGATGAAGAGGTCAGCGAAGACGAGGGCAAAGCCGAGGCATCTAGCACGGGCAAGCGCCGCCTGACGCCCTACCGAGTTGGCAGAGGTGGACGCGGACGCGGACGAGGCCGAGGCGGCCTCACGCTCATGGAGCGCCTGGAGAACGCAGCGCGCAGCCCAGCATCAGAGTACGACGAGGACCCAGACTTCGCCGACGTCACTGCCTCCCCACCACCGCCCGTCCCCGCCATCCCACGCACATTCGTCGATGCCGAGCTCGACGAAGAGCCAGAGTCGCCACCCCACCAGTACGACGAGCCCGCCCTCGAGCCCGTCTCGCCGCCGCCGTCGAACCGGACGAGCGTGGACGGGATGGACCCCGCGTTCGCGAACATCCTGCGGCGCTCGTCGTCGTCCGGCTCGCTCCCGTACAACCGCAGCCCGCTGCGCAACGCCGTCGTCGCGCGCACGCTGCCGCGCCGGCGCGGAGGCGCCGCGTTCCAGGAGACGCGCCCGCCGTCGCTCGTCGGGCAGCCCGAGGCGCTTGCGGCGGAGCTCGGGCTCGGCATGGCGTCTGTCGCGGAGAGCGCGCCGCGCGTGGCGGAGGTCGAGATGGCGGAGTTTGCGTGCCAGACGGAGGAGGTGGAGGTGGAGATTGTGCCGCCGATTCAGATCACGCCTGCGGCGCCGGAGACGGGGGAGATGGGCGTGCAGGTCGAGCCGGCGCCGGAGCCTGTTGTGGAACCTGTGCCAGTCGTCGAGCCTGAGGTTGTGCCGACGGTGGAGACCGCGGAGTGCTCGATGCAGACTGATCCTGAACCGGAGCCGGAGCCTGTGCCACCGCCCGTTGTCGTTGAGCGCAGCGAGATGGGCATCCAGTACGAGAGCGTCGAGCCCGTCAAGCCGCCAGTGGTATATACCGACGCGGCGATGGAGACTGAGCCCGAGCCCGCGCCTGTGCTGCCACTTCCACCATCGCTGTCCGATGCGGAGGTGCAGACGCCGCGCGTGCACACACTCGAAATCGATATCCAGACGACGCCGGCCATCGTGGTGGACAAGTTCGATGCGGACGTGCAGACCGATGCGATGCCACTTCCGAGGGCGCGCGAGGCCTTCGCCCTCCCCGAGTCGGTGGATCTCTCCCGGCGCACGACCATCACGCAGGCGGACCTCAGCGGCGACACTACCATCCGCGGACCGCGGAACGTCAGCGGCGACAGCACCATCCGCGGGCTGGGCGCCGCGTACGAAGGCGAGTTCGACGACAACGAGACGGAGACGGGCGCGGAGACGGACAATGATTCGGAGTACCACGACGCGCGGCAGAGCATCATGATGGCGACGCCGACGACGCAGGAGTACGCGACGAGCGACTTCCACTCGGTGCAGACGCTCACGGACAACGAGGCCGAGACGGACGACGAGGACGCGGACGCGGAGAGCATCAAGGCGTCGCGCATGCCGAGCCCCGTCAGCCGCGCGTCGACCGCGCTGTCGAACTTTTCGGCGTTCGGCGGGCGCCCCGAGTCACCGGCCGTGGCGTACGAGTCGGTCGGCGTGGAGGCGAACTTGCTGCCCGAGTCTGCGCCGGAGCCGGAGCGCGAACCCGAGCCGCCCAAGCCAGAGCTGAAGGAGATGTGCATACAGACGGAGCCGTGGGTCCCGACGCCGCCTGCGTCACCTGTGCGGCCTGCGCCTTCGACGCCGCCTGCGTCTGCTGCGGCAACTGTAGTGCTTGCTTCGCCTGTACCCGTGGCGCCCGTGTCGCATCACCCGTCGATCTTGCAGCCCGGACAAAGTCAAACGGCAAGGCCAAGTACCAGCGTGCACCAGTTCCAGTACATCTCGCCGCCGTCGTCGGCCGGCCCCACGTCTACATCCACACCCGGTCTCCATGTGCCCGTCTCGCCCGTGGCCGTCCGCGATTCCGTCGCGACGATTGTCCCGCGCGCGCGCACGGTCCATGATCGGCGGCAGTCTATTGAGTCGACTTTGTCTGGCGTCATGGACGATAATACGCCGAGATCGCGGCTGCCGTCGATGGTCCCGTCGCCCATCGACAAAACAAGGCCGCCAATGATGGTCCTTCCTCCGCCTCCCCGCGCTCCGCCCCCGCCGAACAGCATGCCTCCACCCCAGTTTATACCCGACAGGCGCGCACCGACCGTGTCGTCTTCGTCCTACGATGTCCCTCCTGGCCGTCCAGTATCCCCTCCCCCTCCCGAACTCATCCAGCGCGCGACCACGCCGACGCTCGCGGCCTCCCTGCGCCCAAGCTTCGCCGGCCAGCGCTCGCACGGCTCCAGCATGCCGCCGTCGCAGCAGGGCCTGCGCCAGCCGCCCTCGACCAACAGCTTCCGCTCCGCCGCGAACGCCGCGACGTACGCGCAGACGATGTCGTCCATCCCCGCCGGCCTCGCGACCTTCCGCAGCCGCGAGATGTCGAGCACGTCGCTGCACTCAGACCACAGCCTCGGCTCAGGCCGCTCGTCCATGTCCTCGGACCACCATTTTTTCAACCGCCCGCAGATGCAGGCTGCGCCTGCCGCGCCCACGACGCCGAACCGCGGCGGCATGGGCATGGGCATGGGCATGGCGGACATGTCCGCGCGCGGCGCGGGCTCGACGGACCCGAGCGTCATACACGCCATCACGCAGACGATGATCGGCGAGTTTCTGTACAAGTACACGCGGCGCACGATCGGGAAGGGCCACGGCGAGAAGCGGCACAAGCGCTTTTTCTGGGTGCATCCGTATACGAAGACGCTGTACTGGAGCTCTGCGGACCCGGGGTCGTCGAACGTGATCGAGCAGAGCGCGAAGAGCGGTACGTGTTTGTTTGCACGTGTGTGTGTTGTTGGGGATTTTTTGCTGATTTGAGGTGGTGTTAGCGTATATCGAGGCTGTGAGGTCGGTTTTGGATCCCAATCCTATGCCGCCTGGGTTGTATCAGTACAGCGTCATTGTGTCTACGCCGCAGCGGGAGATGAAGATCTCTGCGCCGACCAAGGAAAGACACGATATCTGGCTGAACGTAAGTCCGATGTACTCCGTACTGAAGATTTGGCTCTAATTCGTTGTGTTTATGCAGGCTTTGAAGTATCTTCTGGCTCGCCCGGGTGCAGCCACCGGTGCTTCTCCTGCGAACGGCAACGTTCATCCTCCCATGAGTCCCATGTCTGCCCCTGTGGAGCTGCACGATGAAGAGCCCCAGCAGCAGCAACTATTGTCCAGCCCGCAGAGCTTCCGCAGCGTCCAGAGCAACCAGACGAGCGGCGAGTCGTGGAATATAACGCCTCGCGGTCAGCGCAGCCACTCTCAGCTCTCGGCTGGCGGATCGATTGGCAAGCGCTCTGGCACGCCCGCCGCCGAGTACTTGCGTTGGGCCGGCAGCGAGCCATACAGCCCAACGAAGTCCTTCGAGCACGTCCCGAGCGCCCAGGACCCAGAAGATCTCGACTTTGAGCTGCATGATGAGTCCTTGTCGGAGGAGGGCTTCCAGGGTCTGGAGAATGTGAGAGCGTGTTGCGATGGGCGGCATACGGTCGGCCGGTCAGGCCTCCATGAGCACGACCACCATCATCACCATCACCAGCATACCAACCCCAACCCCCACCAAAACGGGAATGGCCAGGCTCGACGTGAGCCCTCGCGGACGCGGGGCGACCATCTAGAGGCGCACCCTGCGGAGGTTGCGCGGCCTGCGTCCCCGGCGTGGTCTTTCCGCTCGAGGGCCGGCAGCGCGACGTCGCACGACGGCGGGCTCTTCGGAGGCAAGCTGCGCTTCGGCTCGCGGCGGTCGAAGGTGACGTCCGTTGGGAACCACGAGTGATGGAGGCGTCCTACTCGTATCGTCGTCCTTTGATTCGTGATTAGTTCCGTTTCGTATTATCTCTTTATCCCCTTGATTTGCTCGTCGTCGTCGTTATATCCAGCATTGCAGTATTCCCTTCTCCGGCTATACACTCTCTTTAATGATCCACTGGCTGTTTACATATGATATCCCCTTTTTCGCATCGTCTTGCCGTGATCCATCTCATTTCATCATCTGTGCCATGTAACCAATGCATACTTCTGTGCAAGTACGCCGAAGCCTACTGTCATTCCCTTATAAAAGTCTTTTTGCAACGTTGTTTGGAGAGCTGGTTTTCTTCATTGGGGATTTGGGGTTCGGGTCGGTCGAGCTGGGAGTGTCTCATGAAAAGCAGGAGTGCACGCTGCGGACGAGGGCGGATGCCCGCCGCGTCGGGGCATCATCGGGGTCCTATATACAGTAAGTACTTTGCGCTTCAGCCCGCCGCGATATTCGGGGTATAGCTGTTTCTTTCTTCCACTTGCCAGCGATTTGCAGTTCCCGTCAACTGTGCTAGAGTTTGACTAGATGGTAGGTGGTCTTGCATTCATTTTTCAGGTTATGCACCAAATTGGAACGGCCATGACGTGAGGCCAATCGCTCTTGACCGTGATGGTCGGTGGCATTGAGTAACTCAGGTAAGTGCTGGCACTCGATCGTACATATTCGATGGGAGATGCTTTGTTCATGTTGGGAGGGAAATTAGTGATGCTCCACCCGAACTATGTAGGTTGAGCTGTTGATCACGGAAACAATTACCTCCGGCAGATGAACCTTCTCAATGCCTTCGACATCTTGGTGGGCTTCTCTCGGCTCCTCGGAGGACTGATATACTGTAATGGTCAACTATAAGCTCACCTCGCAGCTTACCACCGCGGTTCATCAACTGAATCGCCTCTTCTTTCGAACACCCGGGTCTACAAGCATGTGACTAGTTCTCTCATGGAGAAGCTCAGGACGAATGACAGAATGTCTTAACTTGTGTGGACGAGGCAATCTTGTACCTTAATGTGTTGGATTACCTTGAACGTCAAGCTCATCGGATCATCGAGCAAGTAGATTCCTCCCGCAGAAAAACTTCCGCGCTTTCTGTCCACTGATCTTCAAGCGTCACTCCACTCAAGCAGCCTACCTTTGTCCCGCCATGCCACTTGCACCTGTGAACGAAGAAGGGGCCCAACTCTACTATGAAGATTCTGGACCTGTGGAGGGTGCGCGTTACACCACGTTGGTCATAATTCATGGGACAGCTATCCACGGAGGTATGTCAGTCTCCATCCATTTCTGCCGATCCCGCCATCCAACCTCTATATCCAGCAATTTTCCGTCCAATGATGGCATTTGCAGCTCCGAACCGCCTGCGCATCGTGGTTGTAAACAGGCGAAACTATCCTGGTTCTACACCGCACACCAAGGACGAGCTGATGGCAATAGCAAAAGACTCGCCTCTCGAGTCTCAGTCTGCGTTTATTGCACACCAAGGGCTGGAAATCGCAGAGTTTCTATCGTGGTTCATCGAGACGGAAGACATTCCGCAAGTGCGTCAGGACGAGGAAGGCACCGTGCATGGAGGCCTAGCGCTCGCTGGATGGTCGTCCGCCAACACGCTTGTCTTCGCCTTGCTCTCACACCTGACACAGATCCCCGATAAGACCAGAGCCACAATTGAGCCTTACCTGCGAACTTGCTTCCATTACGGTTCGTCTTTCTTACTCATCTCAATGATACGCTGCTATAGACGACGGCATTCTTCGCAGACGGCCCGCGGTGGACGTCCGGTCTTCCGCATATCGAACCCTTCACTCGATCCCTCAGTGATGCGGGCACGCAGGGTCAACGGTGGGCTCTCTTCGAGCTCTGGGTATCTGCATACCATCAGCACCCCAACCTCGCGTCGCGTTCAACCCAGGGCCTCGCACTGAGATGGCTCGACAATCCGCCTCCGGACAAGATTCCCACTTTCCAGCGCATGACCCGCAAGGAAGTCGAGAGCGTGAGCTCGCCTTCTGTATTGTGGAACTACGAGATCCTCCTGCGCGGTACCGCTCCGTCCGTACACGCCGATCACATGCGCAAAGCCTTGTTCGAAAAGGAGAATGCTGACATATGGCCGGCCATGAAGGTCAAATACGTGCAGTGCTCAGAGAGCCCGTGGGAGATGCTGTCTGTGATGTGGGAAATGGAGAAGTTGTATGATGACGCATGCAGGGAGAACGGCGGGCCTCCGGGCAGGACCATTGAGTTCCATCTCATGGAGGGTGCAAACCATTGCGTACGCCCTCTTTCTTTCGCAGACGTATAAGGATCTGAACAGTTTTCTTCAGGTTCATTGGGATCAGCCGGAAAGGCTGACCAAATTATTCGCGGAGTTGATGTAAATATAGACGCCTTCGAGAGACTTCTCACCATGCGTTCCACATCTCAAGACCATGGTTGTCTATGTCGTTGATCGTCAGTGTGAAGGACACAATACACGCCTAATTTTTCCCCATCTCACGTCTGCAGACTTCTTCGCTGAAGGGGGTTTCATTTGAAGTTATCACACATGTGTCTTCTCATTACAGTATGTCGTGGTTAACGTTTTCCATAGGTGGGTCGACTGTGGTCCTGTGATATCTACATGGTGATGAATTCGACTTGCGGTCCCAGTCCCTTTTATAAGGTCTCGATATGATTTCCGCGCAGCACCCAAAATCACAAGCATGCCTGTTGCACCAGTCGACGACAATGGTACCCAGTTGTATTATGTAGATACTGGTCCACTCGAGGGCAACTATCTGACTGTGGTGCTAGTCCACGGCACAGCTATTCACGGCGGTACGTCCTCATCAGCATCTCTCATTCCCATCCATTGACTCTCGCCGTGTCGAACAGCCATATTCCACCGCCTGCTCCCTTTCGCAGCAGCGCACGGTCTGCGCCTCGTCGTGGTGAACCGCCGCGACTACCCCGGCTCGACCCGTCTCACATACGAGGACCTCGCTGCGTTAGCCAGTCCCGACGATGAGATCCGCGCAGAATACTTCCGTATGCGTGCGCTGGAGTTCGGCGAGTTCCTAGCATGGTATCTACAGCACGAGAAAATCCCGCAATATACTGTGACGGAGGATGGGAAGGAGGAGGGCGGAATCGTGCTGCTCGGCTGGTCGTCCGCGACTACATCTTTGCTGAGCCTTCTTGCGTGGCCCGAGCGTGTCCCGGAGAAGACGCAACGTGTCCTTGAGCCGTATTTCCGCGCGTTTTGCGAATACGGTGCGTGTGTTCACATTGCTGTGAATGTCGTCGGGAATCAACAACGGGCGATTTCAGACACGCCCCGTTGGTCATATGGCTTTCCGAATCCACCAGGGTTCTATCATCCCCTGAGGGACGAAACACTCGACCCTGCAACGCGCGCCGTAGTCTTCCAGTCTTGGGTTTCCGGGTACTACGCCCACCCGGATATCACATCCGGCGACCTCGCCACACTCACGCAGGAGCGTCTGCAGGAGCCGCGGCCTTCGATGGACACCATGACGCCTGAAGAGAAGGACAGCGCGAGCCAGAAGGACGCGACGGTACGGTCGGAGACGCTCGTGCTGACCATGTCGCCGCCGACATACAACGCGCAGATCGACCGTGCGTTGGACAAGAGCACGGCGCACCTCTGGCCGCGGTGCAAGATCAAGATGCTCTGGTGCGAGCAGAGCTTCTGGGAGGTGATGTCGGGTAAGTGGGAGGTCGACAAGTTGTATGCTGCGAAGAAGGCGGAAGGCAAAGCGGGCAGGGAGTGGGTTACGGATTCTCGGCCTGGGGCGAATCATTTTGTGAGTATGTGCACTTTTCAGTTGGTCGGCTTCGCTGACGCCCTTCTGTCAAGCTTCACTGGGATAAGCCTGAGGAATTCTGCAAGTGGCTTGCGTCCGCCCTTTAAGGCAGGAAGATACATTGTAGAAGCAGAGACGGTGAATTGCAATTCAGTTTCGAGGCCCGTCGTGCTAGTGCTCCCTAGATGGGACAGTATAAGTGTTTCATGAGTTATTCATCGTACACAATGTGCTGAGCAGACAGGGAATACCGATACCAGGCGCGGACCTAACAAATGTCACCGGCGCATCGGCCCCTCGAGTTAGAAAACCTACGATGCCAAAATTTACTAATGCAGTCTTCAAATGCTTTTGAGAGTATCAGGAATCGTAATACAGTAAAGGGACGAGACTGGGAATACTCAGGTCCGTGCCCTCGAACGCTGGTTCAATGACGATGGCACAGGCCGGAAACTGATAATATCGCATGAGTTGTGCGTTGCCATGCAGAGCGTAAAAAAACAAAGCTTACTTTATGTGTTAGGAGGAGAGAATGGATTTTTCAGTAAACGGATGAACTTGCTCCTCGGAGTTAGCTTCATGAGACCTCTGAGATACTCGTAGAGCTTCCCGGATTTGCACGCCGCATGCAATGCTAACGGATCTGCATCTTTTTGCCAGAAAAACAGCCTGTAGACTTCCTCCAGTTCGAGCCATTCCTCGTCATCACGACAATTGGTAAAGCCATAGTCAAGAGCCACGCTAGGCAGTAAGAGGCAGCTTCCATTTATTTTGATTTTCTCGCCAAAGATATGCTCCTTCAGATCCCAGACGGTTTTGAGCTGATGAGGTAAGGTGGAAAGAACGTCTTCCATGTAGCGATCAAGAATAATCCCTTTCGAACGAAAGAGATCGGCAAGCGATGATGTAAAGTAGGCCCTGCAGAGTTCCTCGAAGGTGCATCTCTTCTCGGTGATCAGCAGCTTATAGAGACAAGTGGGCTGCATTTGGTTTTCTGGATGGAACGCACAAAAGCCGAAGGTCATCCACAAGGGTCCCAAGACGTCTCGAGGTCTGGGAAAGTCCCCAGCGAAGATGAGCCGACAGAGAAGATGACAATGTCGTAGATCGCATGGAAGCCGGGAAATTTTAGCGTTTATCTCGTCACAAGTGTCGTGTGGCGATCCGCTAGTGAACACCCAGGCGGCTTTGGTGATTTCTTCGACTTGCTTCTCCCATGAAGCATCTTCATCGGCTAGAGGCGTATAGGTGCTGTCGAAAAGGTGACGGTAATTCGTCATGAACCAGTAGTATTCCTCGCCAAGAGATTCGGGAGATGCAGAAAAGACACGCTGGATCTCCTGGATGAGAACACCGCTGACCCGCCACGTATGCACCGTCATCGGCCGGACCTTCAGATCGCGGAGCAGAATCCTCCAGAACCTCATCATATATGCCTCATCCCGTAACCCAAGAGTGGACATGAAGCCGTAATCACAGCGTGTCTGGTAGTCGTCCGGACAGGCAAATTTGTAGACGGCGAGCGCGAGGTAGTCGGCAGTGTTTATGGGCCTGTGCCTGCGTGCGCAATCGAAGATGTGTTCCACCCAGTGGCTCTGTTGGCACGTAGAGCAGCAGTACCACACTTGCCTGCATCCAGCGCAATATTTCAACTTGACATTCGCGGGAGGAGGTTGCCGGCAATTGCAGCATAGGGTTGGCGCGAGCATGATGGCTGTCAACTAGCGCAGAAAGGAAATGCAAAGCATACAGCGAGTGCGTTATGTCCTTGAGGCTGAGACCTGCAATAACAAAAGGCTGCAAGGGATGTTTTGAGGACCAGCCCTGCCGCAGGATTAGAAGGTCGGCTGTATGCGCGCGCTCAGTAGTACTTGACCCCGATGGGTACCTCCTTTTCACAGCTACGCGAATCCTGGACACGAAGGTCAACAAAATGCTTCATATCGAGGTTTATCGTAGAATCAAAAGATCTCACTTGGGGTATGACTTGCAGGTGAGAAGAAGGCTTGATGTGGTTGGGATGGACTCGACTCGGAGGACGGCTGCAAATAGCCCGGGAGCAGCGGTACGGCGGCGGCCCACTGGCGGCCCGCGGGGAAGGAAGGAAGTGTGCGGCAATTTCCGCTGGACCAATTTTCAAGGCGCCAGCTTTTTGCGTCCTTTCCTTTTTGCTTAGCCCCCAATATCCATCGAACAGCACCGTGCAAGGCGGATGGCGTGGTCAACCCTGGGTCGCTTACGCTTCTTCATGCGCAGGTATTACCATTCCTGCAGCCTGCTGCAGGAGCTTCTGAACAGTGCGGCCGGCTAGGCAATGCTAGACATCAACGAATAGGTGCGTCCTGTAATTCCCGATCCTCAACATCCAGACGCAAGCCACTTGCAACTCTCCTCAGGCTCATCCCAACGAACCTTAACAAGAACAATTTGACAACTTGCTTCTCGGCCAAACATACACCATGTCCAACGGCGTGTGTAATGATGTGATCCGCACGGGACGGTATATTACTGGCGGCCAGCATCTCCGACCGTGTCATCGTATCCGTCTGCTGCGAATCCCTTTCGGATTGCTCGATGCTAGGAGGATCGGGAATGCCGAACGCACAGTGAACCGGATATCATTTCTGACAGTCCAGCAGAGACCTCGGTTCACCAAGCGCACAGACGGCACGGAAATACGGCTCCAGGACACGCTGCGTCCTCTCGGGAATGCGGTCTGGCCAGGCCAAGAGACTGACAACATACGTCGTCGCGGACGACCAACCCAGCAAGACGATGCCACCTTCCTCTTTTCCATCCTCCGCCACGGCATACGGCGGGATCTGCTCATGCTCCACGTACCACGCTAAAAATTCGCCGAGCTCCAGGCCGCGCCGGCGAAAGTACTCTCCGTGCGTCTCCTCGTCGGGGCTGGCTAACGCAGCGAGGTCCTCGTCCGTGAGACGCGTTGAGCCGGGATAATCGCGCCGGTTCACAACCACGAGACGCAGACCACTCGCGGCGGCGAAGGGAAGCATACGGTGGAAAATGGCTGTTCGACAAGGTTAGAGTGACTAGGAGGTACAATAGTTTTTGATGAAGACATACCGCCGTGAAACGCTGTCCCGTGAAGCAGCACTACAGTCAGATAGTTACCTTCGAGCGGCCCAGTGTCCACTCTATTGTGGGACTGCCAGAGCCCTCGCGAGCACGGCGGACTAGAAAGAGGTTGTCAATGGTGATAACGGTGTTGCATGAGTCTGACGACCATAAGGTGAGTACGCGATATACATGCTGAGAATACGAGGTCCAATAGTATGTGTGTTGAGTATCAAGTCAAAGCAAGATTGGGTGTCAATAAATAGAAATGAGGATATACCAAGAACAAATATGAACCGATGCCCGTCGTGATATACAGCCCGCACAACGTCGGGCATCCATGTCAGATCAACAGCCCACCTCACACGCAAGCCTCACTTGCGCCCCGGTCCCTTGCGCTTCTTCCCACCTCCCGTCGACATCATAAGGCGCACCCGTTTCTGAGGCGGCACCGCAGGCCCCGGCGTCCGCGCGCGCGCAACCGGCGCCGACGTCGTCGTCGTCGCCGCCCTCCGCCGCTTGAGCTTCTTCGGCGCCCCTACAACCCATACCCATCAGCCCTCAACCATACAGCAAACCACGCTTCAGACATACCTTCAGGTTCGCCCAGCGGCATATCATCCGAGTCAACGACAGATATCGTATCCGTAATGTCATCGCCCTTGTCCTCGTCCGTCGTAGGCGGGCGGCGCGGCCGGCTGACGCGTCCCGTGCCCTTCCCGAGGCCGTCGACGATCACGCGCGTCTCGTCCTCCGAGTCCGACGAGATGACGATCACGTCCCGCGCCCACGTCTTCCCGCCGCCGCCATGCGTGCCGCTGTCTGGCAAGGCAGGCGGCGGCGTAGAATCGACGGACACGGCAGGCGCGGGAGCACCGCGACGTGGCTTCTTCGCGCGGCTGCCCGATGCTTTCGCCTTGCCCTTCCCATTGGAAACGGGCGCAGGAGCAGATGCAGAGACATGTACGGGCGGAGGCGCAGGCGCAGAGGCAGAGACGTTCGCGGGCGCAGATGCAGGGATTGAAGAAGAGGATGGTACGGGCGCTGGTGCAGAAGCAGAGGCCACCGGCGCAGATGCGGACGTCGACGCAGAGGGCCCAAAGTCATACCGCGGCTTCTTCGCGCCGTTCCTCCGGATTTCCTCCCGTTTGCGGAGCCGTATCACCTGCGGCGGCGGCGGGACGCGCCGCACGGGCGCTGAGGTCGGCGCGCGCGAGAGGTCGGCGGAGCTGAGGGTTGTCGTGGGCGAGATGGGCGTCGGGAGCTGTGGGGACGGGGCTGGAGGTTGTGCGGGCGTGGGTTTGGAGACGGGTCGCGCCCGCGAGCGGGTGGTGGACGAGGGCGCGCTGTCGGTTTCTGCGGGCGCGGCTGCCGCTGCGGAAGCAGTGGGTCCTGTCGTCAATGAAGATGTGCTGTAAGATACGAGAAAACGAACCGGAGGAACTAGCAGAAGTACTGCATTGTGCGCTCGTTGATGCGGATGCTGCTTGGCGAGCTTTCTCAGATGCTTTCCGCACGCGTCCGCTTCGCGTTACGAGCTCGTTGGCGTGCTGAGGTGGCGAGCGCGAGGCCGTCTGCCCTTCGCTGGACGCGCCGTACCCGCTGTCCCTCTCCTGCACGACGTCCCGACGAGACGGCACGCCCGCACTTGCTTCGGCTGTCTGAGGACCAGGTTGGGGCTGCTCGGTCGCCCCCGCCGCAGCTGCGGACGAGAATTCCTTGCGCGTCTTGACAAACTTGCTCTGGTACCGCCGGCAGCGCTTCTCCAGCGTGTCGATCTCCTGGTCCTTCTCTCCCAGTGCGCGCCGGAGGCTCTCGACATCCGCCGCACTCGCACTGAGCGCATCCTCTTTGGCACGCAATGCCTCCTGGAGAGCGGCGATCTCGTGCGCGCTTGGCGCAGCGAGGAGGGCGGGGTCAACTGTACGGAGCTCGGAGGGACCAGGGTCGTGGAAGCCAGGGAGGGCGGCGTAGGAGTGCATGTTCACGTTGTTGACTACGGCATCGTTCACCATCGTTTGGAGGATGCGGATCTGGTCGTCTTTGTCTTTTAGCTGGGCTGCGAAGTCACAGGGGGTATGCGAGGGAGAGCGAGACGGGAATTGTAGGAAAGGTATGTCGTCGTCGGGCGGTGTAGTGTGGAGAGGAGTTTGTGGGACAAGATCGGAAGAACGGGGAAAGTCTGAGTGATGTCGTTCTCAGATATGAAGATGCCGCAGATGAGAAGGATCACTCACCTGCGGTGCTGCAGCCATCCAAAGCAGATGACTGGGAAGCACCCGCATGCAGATCAGATGTCGACGTCGACGCGTCGACTTTCGCAATGGCCAGGTCTGTGGTCGCCACCGCAGCATCGACTGTCGGCCTAAGGCGCAGGAAGGCTTCCCGTTCAGAAGCGCGAAGGGCTGCGCAAGACTCTGCATGTTCCTGGGCCAGTTCATCATAGGCTCGCGCCGCGTCTTCCTGATAGAGCGCGAGGTGTTCTTCGAAGGCACGCAGCTGCGCTTCAACCTTCTCGACGACGACGGCGCACTGCGCATCGGTGACGGCGACTGCGCAGTCGAGAAGGTTGTCGAGGGTGCTATCAGGCTTGTCGATAGCGTGGGTGGCATCAGGTGATGACAACGCTACGGCCGTGCTATCGACGCTGCTGGCGCTGTACCGGCCGTACAGTAAGTCCATGCTCGGGACACACGTACCATGAGGGGAGAAGGCAAGACGAAGAAGAGGTAACGAAACATCGCTAGAGAAGTCAATTGACGGAGATCTGGACGACGCCGTACGCGATTTGGCGCCCATGATATCGCCGCGTTGTTTGGTCGACCAAAGAAAGGCGCGCGTACGTGTCTCCGTCACGTTCCGCCATCTATTCTGCTTTCAAGACTCGAAAGACGGCCTTCAGGACAGACGCAGTTGGAAAGCTTTTGGCCGGAATGTACGCTCATGGCGCGAATGTGCGAGCGCACATACCCCAGCCGCCGCACAGCGCAGGCGAAGCTCTGAAGGGTAAATACGCCGATCCCGTATCTTTCCACTGTCTGACGTCAAGGTAGGGTTTCGAACGCACATAGAGCCACACCAAGTGCCTTCGCCTGTCGATGCCATTGAGCGTGACCGTACACAATGGGAATCCCAGCCGTTCATGACCCTTCCCGACAACCACGCTCCGCTCTCGACCACTGACTACTTTGCGATCGACCAGGGCAACTCTTCCCCCAGGTTCGTTCGGCTCTCGACATGGGCACTCCCGAATTCATCGCGACTGGCCGAGGAACTGGACATTCCGTTGTATGTTATCATCCAACCGTTTGCAGAGCCTGACCTGCGTGAAGAACCGGTCCCGGTCATCGATTTCGGCCTAGATGGGCCTCCGCGGTGCGAGCAATGCAAGGGATATATCAACCCGTGGTGTACATGGACTGCAGAAGGGCAAAGATGGAAATGTAATCTCTGTGGCCATGAAACTTCAGGTATGTACGCCATTTCTACTCTTTAATTGACGGAAAATAACGCGCCGAGCAGTCGGTGCGACGTATTACTCGCCTTTGGACGCACATCTGCTTCGACTAGACCACCCAAACCGTCCCGAGCTCCAAAGGGGTACAATCGACTTTGTTGTCACAGATGCGCCCACCTACTGGGCTCGCCATCCACCTGCTCGGCTTGCCCCTTCCTACGTCTCGCCTCCCGCTCCCCCGCTCTTGCCCTCCTCTTCCTCTCCATCCGTTTCCCCGGGAACCCCGCCAGATGCCCGGCCACCGACCCCCCTCCCCCATCTCTTTGCGTTGGACGTGTCCCAGACGTCTGTCACATCTGGCTTCCTTCGCTCGTCCTGCGACGCGCTTCTGCGCATCCTTTATGGCGGCATAGATGAGGAGGGAAACGCGATACCGTCCAGCTTTCCTAATCAGAGCAGCTTCGGGCTCATCACTTTCGATAGTTCCTTGCAATTCCACGATCTATCAGTGCGTCATTCCTCAATCCTCATCAGATAAATCAACAGGGCCTCTTGCAGCCTGATCTACCGTCAGCAAATATACTCATAATGTCGGATATCGATGAGCCTTTTATTCCCCTTTACATCGGCCTTTTCGCCAACCCTATCGAATCACGGTAAGTGCCTCATCCACTCCTTCTGATCGCTCCGCATTCCTCGCCGCCGCCGTCCTGAATTTAATCCCAAGCCTACTCACTCCCCAGCCCCGTTCTGGAGCCACTTCTGCAGTCCATTCCCGCACGCCATCAAGGCACGCTCGCCGCGCAGACATGCCTCGGCTCCGTCATGCGCGCGGCACTTGCTGCTCTTGTACGTGCATTCTCATGCTCTTCAGAAGAAGTGTTTATATAATGGTACTGCAGTCCCGTCTCGGCGGCCATCTTGTCGTCTTCCAAGCGACGCGCCCTGCGCTCGGCCCTGGCGCCCTACCCGTCTCGCCCTCTTTGTCTTCCTCTTCGAACGAGCCGGACCAACCCCTTACGCCGCTAGATCCAGACGGGACATGGCGCAGCGTCGGCGAGGAGATGGCAGAGAGCGGCATCGGCGTGAGTATGTTCCTCGGTGTGTCTGAGGAAGCCGGCATCAGCTCAATCAGTGAGTCTTCCCGCCACGCGACTCGGCCTTCACGCATTCCTGAGAATGCACCGCAGGTCTGCCGACGACGATCACAGGTGGCTCGCTCTTCTTCCACCCGCGCTTCAACCCCGCGCATGACGCGCCCGTGCTCGCGTCGCAGCTGCAATGGCTCGTCACACGCACGTCGGGCTACAACTGCGACCTGCGCCTGCGCACGTCGGCCGGTCTCCGCGTCTCGCAGGCGTACGGCGCGTTCCTCTCCACGGGCGACACGTACGCCGCGGGCGTGCTCAACACGAGCAGCACGTTCGCGCTGACGCTCAAGCACACGTCGACGCTCCCGACGACCGCGCCCGCGCGTGCGTACCTGCAGTCCGCCGTGCTGCATACGACACCGACGGGCCAGCGGCGCGTGCGCGTGCACAACACGGCCGTGCAGGTCGTCGAGCTGGCGGGGAGCGTGTTCCGCTACGCGGACATGGAAGCCGTGCTTGCGGGCCTGACTCGGCATGGTGCGTGAGCTGTCTCCTGTGGCAAGCTGGTGGGTGCTTACGTGCGTGACGCAGCACTGGAGAGGGTCACGACGCACAAGGCGTCCGTGATCCGCGACGAACTGACGGAAACGTGCGCGGCGATCCTGTACGCGTACCGCCGGAATTGCGCCGCGTCGACGGCCGCGACGCAGGTGGGCTGTTCGTCTTATTGTCTTGGATCGATGCTGATGTTGGCTGCAGCTCATCATCCCCGAGGCGTTCCGCTCGCTGCCCATGTACACGCTTGGCATGCACAAGAGTAAGCCGCTTAAAGGTGCGTTGCGAGCGTCTTGAACTCTTGAGGCTGGAGGTGACTGTGGACCCGCAGCACGCAGCGTCTCGCAGGACGTCCGTGCATATACTGCGCACCGCCTGCTCGGCGCGCCCGTGCGCCACACGATGTACCATCTTTACCCGCGCCTACTCGCGATCCACGACCTCGACGACACGATTGCGCTGCCTGATCCGAAGACGGGCGTTATTGAGATGCCGTCGTTGATGCGCGGGAGCTATAAGTTCATGGAGGCGGGCGGGATATACCTCGTCGGTGCGTGCTCATGTGTGGCTGCTAAGGACCAGCGCATGCTGAGTTGTGCTGTGCAGATAACGAAGAGATGCAGGTGCTCTGGGTCGGCCAGAGCGTGTCGCCGCATCTGCTCCAGGACGTCTTCGGTGTCGATGATATCGTCGATGTCGACCCGCAGATGGTGGGCCCTCCATTTCGCTGTTCAGCCTGATCAGAACTAATCCCCAGTTCGTGATACGACAGTCCCGCCTGCCGCGCCTGGACACGCGCCTGTCGGCACAGATCCGCAACATCCTCGCGCACCGCGAGGCCGAGCGCGGCGGGCGCCGGCTGCGCCTGCGCGTCGCGCGGCAGAATCTCGATGCCGCGGAGATCGAGTTCAGCGACATGCTCGTCGAGGATACCAATAACGCCGCACTGTCCTACATCGACTGTGCGTTCCTTCTACTTTTGCTTCCCTGCATACTTCTACTGCGGTGTCCCCTGTATACTCACGAACGTCTTACGCAGATCTATCGTTGGTGCACAAGCAGATCGCGTCTGCGGTGCGTTTTTCGCTTCATTCTTGTTTCGTGCGGTGCACTGATGATGGTTCTGCGCATCTATAGATCCAAAGCGGCTCCTCGCTGGGCTCGAGCGGCTTTAGCATTCGCGCGCCGTGGTGACCTGTAGAATATGGGACTGTTGCATGTTGCGCCTTGATCTTGTCTTGATGTAAGGGCGTGTATTGGCTTGTCGCTCAGCTTCGTTCTGTACATCGTGTTGTTGGTTTACCGCAATGAAAGACGTGAAAGGCAGGTCTGAGAAGCAGCTTTTGGTGGGATTGACCTCCGAAGAGAGATGGGTACTGTACAAGTGATCCAAGTGAAGCTAGTGGTGGAAGGGAGGAGGGGAGGAAGACATGGTTCGGAGTCGAGCCACTTATTTGAGCAATCTATCGATTAGCCAAACGGGTGAACAATTGGTCACGCTGTAGTCTCCTCGGCTAGTAGCTCGTTCGTTTCGACCGTCATCGCCATAGAATTATTGTTTATAAAACCTTGTCCCTCTCAACCTTCCAACGAGCCAGCACCGGTACTTCTTTGATATAAACTGTCTCCATCAACGTTCGACGTTCAAGTCGCGTCTTCTCAGCCAATGGCTTCCATCGCGCCCAACGAAACTAACAGAGATCCGAGGTTTGTGGCGCGCATTGTATCGGTCGAGTCTTAGGTTGTTAACTCTTGATTACCATTCAGTAACGCAGACAACTACTGGTCCGATGCCGTCCGGCCTCGGATTGCCATGCTACAGACCGGATTCTATCATCGAGGCCCAGAAGCGGCCAACGCTTTCCAGGAAGCCATTGACGCTGAACTCACGGCCATGCACGCGGCCATCACCACCATAAAATCCATGCGCAACACACAAGCTGCAATTCGTCGACTTCCCCCAGAAGTCCTCACGCGTATCTTCTGGTTCTGTTCCGTGCAAGAAGCTCCATCTCGTTATTCCAATCGCATGCGATACGGGGATCTGTGGCAGCAGTGGGAACCTGGTTGGATGAAGGTGACATACGTTTGTCGCTATTGGCGTGACGCTGCGTTGCAAGACTCGTGCCTCTGGGGAAGCAACGTTGCTTGTGACCTTCCTTTCCGCTGGGTTGAGGAGACTTTGAACCGCTCGAAGCTGGCGCCCGCATCCATCACTTCGCAATCCACGTTATCCCAATCCCCCGACTTCATTCACCTTCTTGCAAAGCATCTTCATCATATCCGCCATCTTGCTTTGCGCAGTGACTACGGGGGTGATTTGTCCCCTGTGGTTGAAGCGCTTGTCGATCATGCTCCTGTATTGGAGACATTCAGGTTGCAACAGTATGCTGGAACCACAAAGCCGCTTCCCGATGATATATCTGCTCGCTATGCACCCTGACTTCGCCGAATTGTTCTGCTTAATTGGTTTCTGCCCATGGCTGCTTGCCCTGAAATGGTCTCTCGAGTCGAACATCTGGACATGTTTGTATCCTCCGATGAGAAATTCCACGACAGCTTCTATGCCTCAGAGCACTGTCTATTCTATAACCAAACCTTTTCTACTCTCCAGCAGATGACTACCCTCAGGACACTGAAACTGAAGATGTCTCTGCCCGATTGCAGTGCTGGTGTATTCAACCGTGACTACGCTCTTAGCCTGCCCCATCTAGAAGAACTCGAGCTGGTCGATAAAGCCGTCGAAACTGCCCTCTTTCTCGAACACCTACACATTCCGGCAACTACAAGACTCAAAGTCAAAGCATACCGCTCATCTTTTGACGAGGTATATCTTCTGCTCGCACCGCAGTTGCGTCGTCGTCTACAAGCAGCGCCGACTCCGGCTCAAGCCCTTAGCATCTCATGTGATGCTGACCATCACGATATATCCATTAAAGTCAAAGCGTGGTCATCAGTCCCTTCTAATGAATCCGAGGGTAATGCGACTTTGGACTTTGAGTTCGACGGCCTCGGTGGGACAGGACAGAACGCGGGCATAGCGTGCGCACTGCGCCAGCTTTGCAGCACGCTCTCCGTCGACGCCGTATCCTGGTTGTACTGCCAATTGCGCCCTGTTGCAGATTGGAACCGCCAGCAGCTCGTCGAGCTTTTCACAGGTTTCCCGATGCTCGAGTCGCTCACGCTCCACGGATTAACCGGGAAGCGCCTCGCGATGTTCCTTGCGTCTCCCATCCCCAACAAGAAGCTTTCCGCGAACACTGCCCTCCTACAGCGCCTGTGCGAGCTCACGCTCAAGGAATTCGACTTTGGTCCGCCCCACACCAAGTCGAGGACGGCAAAAACAGGGAAATGCGAATACATCCCCCTGCTGGAGGTATTAAGGAAACGCAAGGCTGCACTGGGGAGGATTCCGAAGTTGGTCATGATGTCTTGTTATATGACAGAAGAATGGGCCGAGGAGATGAGGCGAGACATAGAGCTGGAGTGGGTTCCCTTATGATGGAACACTGGCGAGGAGGTGGCTTGGCTCCTGGATCTCTTGCGGCATGCCGTTTAGAGCGAAATATACTTATGTTCGGCAGTAATACCCTAGCCAACCATATCCATCATGTTAAACAGGAGAGCCGTATCTCGTCATGTGCTCCCATATGCGACTAAGGACGACCTGTAATTGGTATGGTCGATTTCCGAGATAAAGTGCTTACTTTCTGTGTTTAAGAAATATGCTTAGGTTGTATGTAGATTTATAGAATCAAACGACCATGGTACAAGATTCAACTTCACGACATAGCGTTCCACCAATTGCCCTCGTCCTCCGGCTGAACCCACTCTACCTCGCCTATCTCCTGCCCCAGCTCCTCGGGATCCCTCGATCCATTTCTGCTCCATAACAGCCGAACAGACAACCAACTTTGGAACTCTGCCCAATGCCGCCATCCTTTCCCTAAATGCCTCCAACAAATATATGCACTCAGACTTCGCTTTCCACCACTCCACGGGCCGCGGGCCGAGGTCGAACCCATCGAGAACGAGCACGCGCAGGTGCTGCAGCATCGCGCTGTGCACAGAGAGCTTCTCTCCACCCGTCGGAGATGTAAGGAGTCTGGCGATGTGCTTCCCCATAGACCCACACATTTTGAGGACCTCGAGCGCAGGGAAGGCTGTAAATAAGTCGACAAGGTCCTGGTGGACCACTCCTCATCGGGCGCGAGTGAGCATATCAGCCACGAAACTGCGTCGACACCGAGTGAACGGCAGAACTGTTGAATGACACCTTCGCTCGTCTGCTTTGACAGGGGCATAAGGCCCCCACGGATACGCAAATCAACGGTCGCATCCATCTCGGTTGCCTTGGAGGGAACAGACAACCACAATTTGACGTGGATGCATACATAGCGGCGGGAAGCATGACACCAGAGGCTTCGGGCCGGCGTCGCTTGCAGGTGTCGGTGCAAATGCGCGGCGAGGAGGTGCGCCCTGTCAACGCCATCGGCAGAGTAGGTTGAACGTAATTTGATCCTTGTGTTCGCAGGAATATGGACGCCTTCGAAGAAGGCCGTGATTTCTGGGAGCCCGTCCTCTATCTCGAGCTCTTCAAGGCGCGGCAGGTTGAGAGTGCATTCATGACTCGTGAATACGTCCGCTGCGCAAGGGGGCAAAGCAGTCTTCAATCGCAGCGTCCTAAGAGCGTTCATCTTCCGAAGAGTCGAAAATAATGTGTTGTAGGGTAAGCACTCATCCGAGCGGTGGAAGTCATTGCTGAATTTGTCGTTGGAAGATATATCTATGTTCAGATATTCGAGGTGAGAGATTGCCTCGGGGCAGAAAGCCGCGGGAAGAACGTAATTGACGAGTTGCACCCGACGAAGTCGAGGTGCACAGCGAATGAAAACCTCGTCGGAGAGCATCCCTACACCCTCGCGCACATCCTGTTTGAACTTGAATGTCTCTAAGACAGGAGCATGACTCAAAGTCAGTGCTCCCATCACAGCAGACATGTCACGTAAGTAGCCGCCTTCCAGCGTGAGATGGCGAACGTGATGGAGGTGCTTTGAAAGAAGGCCGTTGACTTCATCCCTGAATTGGAGTGGATCGCTGTCATATCTAGGTGCGAGGTAAATGGTCGCAGGCGCCAGCTTCGAGCGGTCCAAGGTCTCCTTGAACCAGCGGAAAGGCAGGTGGCAGGCGATGTTGGCTCCCCAGAGACACCGATCCTGCAATGCAGCATCGCGCCAGAAGCGACAGACATATGTCACCTTCATCCAGCCAGGGTTCCACTGCTGCCACAGTTTCAAATCATCGTGCTTGCTGCGATCAGAATGACAATATGGAGGTTCCTGCGAGGAGCAGAACCAGAAGATACGTGTGAGCACTTCTGGCGGAAGTCGGCGTATGGCGGCCTGAGAGTTGCGCAGGGACTTCATGGCAGCACTAGCAGTATACATGGCTGCTAATCCAGAGTCGATAGCTTCCTGCAGAGCGTTGGCTGTTTCTGGGCCTTGATGATAGAATTCGGTCTGCAGCAAGGCAATGCGGGGTTGGACAGCGTCAAGTCAATAGCTTTGTGCGAGACTGGATAGTGAGGAACATTTAGTAACCTGAAAGGTTGATACAGACGCACTACGGACCTTATGTCACTGTTAGTCACGAGCGAGAGACCGACAACGATAAGAAAGGTAGCGATGATGACGAGGGATGCAGTGAGGATGACGAGAGAGGTAGCGGACAACGACGAGGGAGGTAGCGACGACGATGAGAATGACGTGGCAAAAGCGTTAGTGGGGGTTTAGGAGCAAGAGGCAACGTGTCGCGCAAGCTTTATATACGAGGATACCGCAGATCCGCATGAAGATTAGACTGGTGACCAGTCTCTAGTACACAACGAGGGGGGGAGAGGTTGTGTATAGCATGAAGATAAGACTTGAACTTCCTGAAACCAGAGGCCTGCGCTAGAGATTCCGTGCAGCTATGCACTGACCTTCACCCCACCCAATTCGGCAGCCGGCCTTCCGGATCTAGCGACAGCAACTCTCGAGTTTCAAGGGCTGTCTGGGTTTTTAGAACCTTAATCAACTCAGCTCTGTTCTCTCCCACCATCGCCACCATCGCCCGCGTCCGTCCAGCAAAGCCTAAGTGCATAAGATCTGAATTCTGGACCATGGAAGCACCACTCGGACTAGAGCTCGACGAAAGCGCCCTCCTCTTCAGCCCTGTCGAAACTTCACAGACTCCCTACGTCACGTCCATCTACCTCTACAACGCGACCGCACCATCGTGAGGCTTCTAGCTTTCCGTCTTCGTTGACGTGAGTAGTAAAATCATGATAGGCGCACGAAGGAGCAAGTCGCCGCGAAGTACGCACTGGAGAAGCAGGTCATCGGAGTAAGACGCCCGACCATCGAAAAGACAAATTGAAAAAGGTCCTGACGGCGTCGAATAGGAAATTCTGATGAAGCTCGCCATTCAGAACGTCCGCCAGCCCTTCCCGCCGCTCCCGTTCGTAGTCCACGGAAACGGGTATGAGCTCCGCTGCGGTGCGTCTTTAGACTGTATGCGCGTGGTATATGCTGCGAACTGATCCACTTCCGGACGCGCACAGCGTTGAAGCCATGGCCGTATGGCGAAAAATTGGGACTTGGGTGGGGAAAGATGGAACTGCAGGCAAGTAAGGAGAAATGGCAGGTCGGATTCGTCGTGAAGAACTGAAACCCTCCATTGACGGGATGGAACTGGTATCGCACGAAAGACGAATTAGTATATATTACATAGGCTACATTTGACAGATATCCGTGATACTGTCGACCATTCAGCACATCTTGACATATGGCGAAGAGTAGAGACACTCACCAATTCAGAACAGCCAATGATCTCCTCCTATATCACCGCACAGAAGGGCTAAGCCTAGCTCTTCTCCTCCCACACCTCATACGTATCGTTCGCGAGACTGGCCTTGTATGCGTCCTCTATGCTCTCGAACACAGTATCAAGGTCATTCAAGGCGTTCAGAAGAGCTGTTAATGACGACAGATGGTCTGTCAGACGGGCACGCATCAGTCAATCTGGAACAATAGATTCTGTGAGTTACGGAGCAGCACGCACCATACATCTGTATCCGCACTTGGATGTGGTTTTCGGAAGGATGCGGTACGCTGCGAGGGAGGAATGCGTCAGAAACAATGGCAAAGGACAATGCGAGGCACGATGGAGGAATTTGAAGTAGGGGCGCTTCGTCCGAGACGTCGGCGTTCGCGCCGATTATGTGCGAGCATGGGCGGATAATGCCGCACCACAAAGCAAGCTCGCAGGTACTTTGCTGCTAGAGGACACGACTTGGTCCGATGCGGGAATGTGCAATCAGCAGGGCAGAGCTTCTTCAGGGCCAGAGCAGAATTCTTGGCTCGATTTCACTATTGTACGATCTCGCGGACGGATAGGAGAAAGCAAGTTGTTGCAACGGGATGCAGGACATGCAGGGATCAGCGAAGCGTAATATCGCGAGGATGCAGATGCGACGATGGGGCGGATATCGTGTTCAGAAGATCAGCAAAGAGGACTACCCACCTATAACCACAAAATTCCACCATCGGGCTGCCAGGTCCAAGTGGATAAGTCATACCGTGTCGAAACCAGGCAATAGCTACGCACTTCTTCATGAGCATCCACCGCAGCGCATTCCCAAGCGTATGCGACTCATTATGGATCTGGTACGTTGCAGCTGACAAGTCCGGCTCTGCACCTTTCATCTGGGAAACAGGTCCGCGCGGCGAAGTTCGCAAAAGGCGTCAGCCATTGAAGATGGAATACTCTGTATAGGTCTGCTTACAATACGGATTTTTGGCTGAGCTTCGGCCATAATGTGAGCTGCCTTCGCGGCTGATGAACGTGCAGCGGAGCTTGGAGGTTGACTGGGACAAAAGAAATTGAATGCATGTTCTATACGCGCAAACAAGGATAAACAACGCGTCTCGACCGTCCACAGTGAACGCCCGTCCTCGACATTTTGTCCGCCACTACTATCTCTCCCGACTTGCAGAATTGAGCATTCCACTGGCCGTATGTACGAGATTTAGAGGTTTAGTGCAAGTCTCTGCAATGGTACGTGCGTGGGAGCCTCGGCTAGGCACACCTCATGGGTCCTGCAAACAATGACGGGCGCCTTTTGTCGGCTACACGCGACTGTCCGTCGCACAATGGCACACAACATCCATTGACCTTCAATAACTATGGCGAAGACACATGGCTTGGCAGATCTTTTCCGAGAGCTATTGACTTCTCGAACGCAGTGAGAGCAAAGAGCCCGCCGTCTCCCGCGCGCATAATGGAGGCGATATAAAGGTAGCTCGCCTTTCCCCGGATTTCTTTCTCCCATCCCCATCGACTGGCATCTCCTCTCGGGACTTTCTTGATACCCTTCTCTCCATCTTTATCTCTACTTAAGGCAGGCCCTCGGTATCCCAGGTGGTTCCAAATACTTCATTCAATCTCAAGCTTGACGCATTCTCCACATCTGTATCCTTATCCTCCACGATCCACAACTTCCACAATCCAACACCACCACGCACGCACCTCTGTATCCAACAATGGCTTCGTTTAAATCGACATCATCTCAACGGCCTACACTGCCTCCCCTCCATTCCCTTAATTTACTACCAGGCTCTTCGCTGCCTACGGAGTTGCAAAGCATCCACGAACTATACGATTCCCATGATTCCAAGGTCAGGTTTCACGCGGAACATCAATCTCCTCCATACTGACATATATCGCACAGACCCCCACACTTTACATCGATCCCAGACAAACCTGGACGCACATCCGCCAAGCCTCCATCTCCTCAACTTCCTCCTCACGCACCCCCTCACTCTCCCCACCCCCCTCCGAAGTCCCCTCCACCTCAAGCACAACCAGCTCCCGCTCAACCACGAGCATGCGACCCCCGCCGCCCCCGGGTATCCTGCGCATCGTCCTCGCGGACTCGTTCGACGACGCAGACTGCGCGCTCATCTTCCCGCCGCCGAACACGCCCTTCATCCCGACGCTCGCGGACCTCTTCGCACGTCCCGACGCGCTCGCGGGCATCCGCCCCGGCGCGCCGCTGCTCCTCGTCGGCGCCGCGCTGCAGCACCTCCGCCACCCCGACCGCCGCATCGCGAAGGGCGCGCGCGTGCACCCGTATCGCGTCGTGCGGCCCGCGGGCAGCCGGCGCGCGTCGACTATGTCAGTTGCGTCGGCTCGGACTGTTTGAGGTGGTGGGCTGGGCTGGACATGGACACGAGCTGGTAGAATGGCATGGCATGTGTTACATATCATCATGGTTTCCGTTGTATTACTAGACGCATCTCTGCTTGGGTATAGGTCGTCATGTGTATTACTGTATTATTTCCGTAATGACCTTTCTATTGGACGATTTCCGTGGCCTTAAATCTGAGCTATGATGTTCCAGAGGCCGTTTCAAATGCCTCGCTCACAATTCGCTAACGTCCAAAATGAATTCCTCGTTCAATCGGGTCCCGCAGATCAGTGGACCCTGTATATGGCCTGAATATTTGAATCTAAATGAGGTCCAAAACATATCATAGAATACAAATAAGGCCGCGGAAAGTCGTCACTAATCGTACATCTGTTTCTTGCATCCGATCACATAAGTACCTCACACAATGATGAGCATATTCCTAAGCGGATAACAATAGCAAGCCACAGTGGCCAGACACATTCGAGTGTCCTCATTGTTCGTGGAGCATCTCTCAATCTCTCCTAATCTTCCAGTATGCAACATCAACGTCAACGATCGACATCCGCATAGTGTCTTTTGAGACAATTCCCATCATGCTCAACGCGCAGACTAATAGGGATATGAGGTCCGTAGCGCGTCCGTATCAATCCCAAGGCTACTAAATCTTCCTCACAACCCAGTCTCGCACAAAGCTATTGGCATGGCGCTGTCCAGCCCCGCATTGCCTTGTTACAGACCGGCTTCTATCATCAAGGCCCAGAAGCGGCCAACGCTTTCCAGGAAGCCATTGACGCTGAACTCACGGCCATGGCGGCCATCACCACCATGAAATCCATGCGCAACACACAAGCTGTAATTCGTCGACTTCCCCCAGAAGTCCTCACACGTATCTTCTGGTTCTGCTCCTTGCAAGAACTTCCATATTGTCACTCTCGCCGTAGCAAAAAGGACCGTAGCAAAAAGGAGGCTTCGAAGCTGTGGCAGCGGTGGAGTCCTGGCTGGATGAAGGTGACATATGTCTGTCGCTTCTGGCGCGACACTGCATTGCAGCCTTGCAGGATCCGCGCCTTTGGGGAAGCAACGTCACCTGCCACCTGCCTGTCCGCTGGTTCAAAGAGACCTTGGACCGCTCGAAGCTGGCGCCTGCATCCATTCACCTCATATACAACAGCGATCCACTCCGACTCACTGACAAAGTCAACAGCCTTCTTTCAAAACACCTCCATCATATTCGCCATCTCGCTTTGGAAGGCGGCGACTCGTGCGACATGTCCCCTCTAATTGGAGCACTGACTTTGAATCGTGCTCCTGTTTAAGAGACACTTGAGTTCGAAAAGTGTGTGCGCAAAGATGTAGGAATGCTCCCCGATGAGATTTTCGCTCGCTGTGCACCTCGACTTCATCAGGTGCGCCTCCTCAATTATGTTCTTCCAGCGGCTTTCTGCCCTGAGGCGGTCTCTCGGCTCGAACACCTGGACCTGGAGATATTCTCTGATGACAAATTCAGCAACGGCTTCCACCGCTCGGATGAGTGCTTACCCTACAACACATCATTTTCGACTCTTCAGAAGATGAACGCCTTAGGACCCTTTGGCTGAAGACTGCGCTGCCCCCTTGCGGAGCGGACGTATTCACGAGCCGTGAATGCATTATCAGCCTGCCGCGCCTTGAAGAGCTCAAGGTCGACGACGGCCTCCCAGAAATCATTCGCCTACTCGAATGCCTTCGGATCCCGGCGACCACCAGGATCAAGTTGCGTTCGGATCACTCTGTCGGTGCTGGGCGCCCTATCGAAGGCGCGCATGTCCTTGCAGCGCAGTTGCGCCGACACCTGGAAGCGGCGTCGACGCCGTGTCCGGCGCTGCGCCTTTCGTGTTACGTGTCCAGCCACTACGCATCCGTCCACGTCAGACTGTGGTCATTTGTCCCGTCCAAGGCGACCGAGAAGGACACGATCGTTGACGTGGATATCGACGGTGGTCTACTTCCCCGATCAGAGCAGACGGGGACAGACGTTATTCGACAGTTCTACCGTGCGCTCGGTGTCGACGCGGTGACCTGGCTGCAGTGCTCACTCATGCCTATCGAGAAGTGGGTCCACCAGGACCTTGTCGATTTATTTACAGCCTTCCCGGCGCTCGAGGTCCTCAAAATGTCCGGGTCTACGGGGAAGCACATCGCCAAACTCCTCTCATCTCCGACAGGTGGAAAGAAGCTCTCTGTGAACACTGCGATGCTGCAGCGCCTGCGCGTGCTCATCCTCGATCGATTCGACCTCGGCCCGCCGCCCCCGAAGTCGCGGAAAGCGAAGCCGGGGAAGTGTGAGTACAGATATTTGTTAGAGGCGTTCAGGAAAAGGATGGCGGCATTGGAAAGAGTCCCAAAGCTGGTTGTCTGTTCGGGTGTTATAAAGCAGGAATGGATCGAGGAGCTGAGGCAGGAGATAGGTGAGGTAGAGTGGGTTCTGGTGGAGGACAAGTATAATTGGTGGAATGCTATGGCTTCGACGTGAATCATGTACCATGGTCGCTGTCCTGTAAATTTACTGTATCATGTAGTATAAGTGCTTTTTCGCTGTACTCCCTCAGGGATTCGGGCACGCTAATGAGGTCTTAGTGTTATTACGAATAACTCGAAAAAGAATTCCCCGCACGCGGGGACTCTGTCAGAAGATTGTTTCGCTAGTCAACTGTCAGTATATCTGTACCATCTGATATTCCATTCGCCTCTTGCGAATTGCTCGTGAAGCGGAGATTGTGGACCACTATATGGTCGTGTTTGGTGCCACTGCTCAAGCCGATGTCATTATTGTGCGCACCTCGACTCAAGCACGCCGAGCTCTTTCCATCTCCACAACAATGTCGAGCGCAGACGAGGAACCTAATGCGTACGAGCTCATGCAGGTCGGAATCGATGCGACAGAGGCAGACATACGCAAAGCGTACCGCCAGCGCTCGCTCAAACTGCATCCCGATCGGGTGAGTGTGCAATGTACCGTGCTCAAGGCGGGACGTCGCTCATGATTTATGTTTTAGAATCCAGATGATCCCGATGCAGGTATTCTCTTAGCTATCTCTGCAGGAACGTCGCTGACTATAGTGCACCTTTAGGTCGCAAATTCCATGAACTAACCCAGGCATACGAGCTGCTGCTCGACCCACTGCGGCGCCTTGCGCTCGACGCGAAGCAGCGCCTCAAAGAGGCACGCAAGACGCGGTACGCGCACTACGATGCGAAGCGGAAGACGCTCGTTGAGGAGCTGGAGGAGCGCGAGCGCGCGTTCAAGAAGGCGCGGATGGAGCAGGTGAAGGAGGAGCGCGCGCGCGAGCAGGAGACGGAGCGCATCCGGGAGGAGGGTAGGAAGTTGAGGGAGGAGCGGGAAAGGGAGCTGAGGAGGAGGGACGAGGAAGCGGAGAGGGCGGAGGCGAAGGCAAAGGAGGAGATGGAGCCGCCTGCATTAGGTATGTGCTTCTCATCTACTCTGTAGTGCAGCGCATTCTGACATGCACGATCTATAGGCCAGCTGGACACGACGATTAAACTCAAATACCCTCTTGCCACTCATCCTAATCTGACGACAGCATCTGCCCTCAGCGCGTTCCTCGCTCGTTTTGGACCGACAGACACGGCGTCCACCGTGTTATCTATGAAGCCTCCGAAGAAAGCGCCGACTAAACCACCAAAGTATGCAACTGCGCTTGTACCATTTCAGAAAATCGGGGACGCGTTTGCTGCCGTGTGTGCAAAGGGACGAGGAGAGCTCAAAGATGTCGAGGTGGGCTGGGCGGAGGGGAAGGAGCCGGCGATCCTGGGCTGGTTGAAGAAGATGGGCAAGTTGGGCAATGGTCTACCCGAAGGCAAGGAGGCGAGTCGATCACCGAAAGGAGGAGAGGGGGCTGCTGCACCTGCTGGAGGCGCAGGTATTGGCATTTTGCCGCAGGAATCCGAGTCGAAGTCGACGGCTCCGTTCTCGTCATTTCCTGCATCATTTGTAAGTGCTGATGCTTGACTTATCGGTCTATGTTGCTGACATTTTCTCTAGCCGAGTTTTGGAGGGTTTGGCGATACTCGGCCAGCCGCACCAGAGACTGCCCCAGCTCCGGGCGGTCTTGACTACGAGGCCATCACGCTCATGCGCCTTCGTCAAGCGGAGCGCGAGCGGCTAGAACAGGAGATTCGAGAACAGGAGGCCAATGAGTGACGATGCTTGCTGTTGGTGGGACGTTGACTCTGTAGAGTACGCAGGACGTTGAGTGAGTTGTGTGTTTGCTAACCATATGGTTGTTTCAGATAATCGAGGAAGGATTTGATATCCATTTCACTGCAATGCATGGTTCTATTGGAAGATGAGGAGCCCTAGATTCTTCCCTAGTTACCCATGGCTCGTCTCACTCATTTACTTCAAGGAGGCCGCCTCACGCGTAACCATGTCGGATGGTTCTGTCGATAGGATGATGCCATGCTGCACTGCAAGGCCCTTGTTTGCATGCATGAGCAACTTTACCGCGCTATGATGGCTTTGCTGCTCCGGGTTAATTTCCTGTGAGGCATATGCCCCGCATGTGAGATGGTCATACATAGAGCTATTTTACGACCCACGCCATCGCTACAACCCACAACACGATATGCAGACACCATTCAGCCCAGCTCCAGTATATATACTGTACAAGTCCGTCCTGCAGTCATTCCGTTTTCTTTGCTTTCAGAATCAGAGCACGCCGTCAGTGCGGATTGCGCACTGGCCGAGATCGTGCTTCGTGAGGCCTTCCTCCTTCGGAAGGATGTCCTGCTTTGATGTCAGTGTCACGTCGGCAAGAACAATGATCATAGTGACTGACGAAGTCGAAAATGCCGAGCGGGAGTGCGAGCGTTACGCATGCGTTGGGGGAGTCCTAAATACGAAGATATTGTCAGGGTGGATTATCTGAGGGCGGGGCGTGGTACGCACGACTACGGCGCCGACGTGGCTCTCCACAGGTGCGGCGGACAGTAGAAGATCTGGGGTGGGTATGTTAGTGATGGGCGAGGGGTGCGGAGGTTTGCAAGTCGGTACGCACAGGCTTGTTCGCGGGCTGATCGTGGTTCGCATCAGATACGCGGTGAGTAGGTGCAGATGAAAGTTATATGATGCTTACTGAAGCCAAGCTGGAGTGCAATCGTGAGAGTTGATAAATGAGATGGCGAAGAGAGCTGCGTACCTTTTGCAAGTACGCGATGGCATTGAGGGCAGCTTGCTTATACGCGACCGTGCTGGCGTCGGCTGAAATCAATACGAGTCGATACGAAGAGCAAACCAAGCGTACGCATCCATATTGTATTGCTGCCCATCTCCATCTACCGATAAATGCGTCAGTAAGAGAAAGTGATATGTAAGAAAAGTGAGGCGCACGATAGTCGACGCTGATGCCCTCGAAGATGAGCTTCGACGAATAGAGCGGGTCGATCGGCGAGGGCAGGAAGATGGGCTGCTTCAGCGCGAACTTCTCCACGCCGCCTTTGATGATGCTGGTGCTCAAAGTGATGATACCGGCCTATAAATTGCGAAGGCTGTTCAAGATAAATTCTCGGTAATGAGATAGATATGATGTACCATCTCGATGGCACCGCAGAAGGTGAGCTAAGTAGATGCATTGAAGTCGGTATCAAAGATGGGTAATGAAATCTTGGAATACGAACCTCGCCCTTGAGAGTGGTAAGATGAGTACTGCATCATACCAATCAAAGTAATGCACTCACATCGCCCTGGGAGAAGTGCAGGTCTCCAACTGACAAGTTCGCACCCTTGACGAACACAGGGAAATAGCACCGCGACCCTCGCGAGAGGTTCTTAATCTGCACTCCTGCATCAGACCATCACTCTCGCAACACCTAACATCCAAGCGTACGCACATCGCAGTTCCCGCCGTGCTCCCTCCCCGGGACCGTCCGCGCGCCCTCCGCAGCAATCTTCGCCCGCACGTCCTCGGGCAGGTCCTGCCCAATATGCACGCCCTTCGCAAGCGGCGGGAACGCGACTGCCGGGACGGCGTCCGCGTGCGCGGCGATGAGCGCGCCCTCACGCGCGTTCCACGTCGCGAGGAGCTCGGCGGACGGCGCGGTACCGATCAGCCCCGGGTGCGAGACGCCGGCGAAACGCACGCCGGGGATGTGTCGCGAGGTCGCGTAGATGCCTGGGTAGGGGTTTAGAAAAGGGTTTGCGGGAGCAGGGGAGATGGACCTTTGAAGTCCCAGATGGCTTTGCAGGCGCGGCTTTGGAATTCTTTGGCTGGATTCGGGCGATGTGAGCAGGAGGCGCAGGGAGTTGGATGTGATTCACTCACCGAAGAGACCGCCGCCGTTCTCGAGCTCGAAGATACCCTGTGGAGCATAGATGAGGTATGGATAGCAGAAAATTTGGGACCGAACACACGGTGTATCCCCATGGCATTTGCTCGAAAGGCGTCACTAGTACAAAATCATGCTCCATGATATAATTGAAGGGGCCCAAAACGACGCACCATCCAAAATGTCGACGACGAGACAATCGCCGGGCTCTGCGCCTTCGACCGCGATCGGGCCCGAGAGATTGTGTATCTTCGTGAGATCGACATTCTTGATGTCGTCACTGTCTACACAAAGCAAAACGATTGACAATGTGCTGTGGAAGGGTTGGAAGTAAACGTACTGTCGTTGTTGCCGATCTGGGCGCCAGTCCAGTCTGCATGGCGCCTATTCTTGAGCTGCAGGGAGAGTCAGGGGAAGAACCACGCACCGACGCATTCAATCTTGAAGACTTCTCCTGGCTTGACGGTCGCGACGGGTGGGATGTCAGGACTATAAATAGCATGCTCGTTATTGAGAGTCCTTCGGATGTAGGGACATTTTAGACTGACTGCCAACGATTGTGAAGGCCCTGCAGCGAGTTGTTAGTCGGACGTTTTAGACATAGCCAAATTCTACCCACCTTTTGCTGATCTGCCGGGCTGAGGAGACGCGGCGTGCGTGAGGTTGTCAAGTACATAGGCCATCAATAACACCACTTACACAAATGGGTCGACCTAGACGCCGAGTCGCGAAGCTGAGCCCTCCTGGCTTCAATCGGAGCGATTCAGATTAGCACTCACCTTCACCAGCGTAGGGTGCGGCACAGAATTCGCCTTCGTCGCCATTGTGATACCCGCTCGAGTCTTGATGAGAGAACCTAAGAGAGCTTGATATCCAAGCGTCTTGGGAACGCATCTTTATACCAAAGCACGGTGCTTCTTATCACTGTCCCTTTTCGCTGGGGCCTGCCATGGACTGGTCAGGCGACCCGGCGGATTCGCGCGCGGTCATGATAAGAAGACAGAGGGAGTTCACAAGTGATAGACTGCGCCGCCAACTCAGCGGTCACGTCCATGATAGAGCGCGGGGAGATAAGACTTCGGCCAAGGGCCAAGGTTAGAGCTTTAGATAACGCGTTACGGCCGAGATCAACATAAGACAAACTCATCGATGAATGGGATTTGGAAATGGCGTTTAGCGGGAGCGGTCCGAGGAGAGGCGCTGTCTTGGATTCTCGCACTCTACGCATTAGATCGTTTGAGATCTGCAACATCATGCCACAGTGACGAACGGACTGCTCATGACATCTACATCCCGGCTAGACCTCCCTGATTCACTCTGATAAATCGAATTACGGACTACCGTTGCGTTCTAATATAAGAAATAGCGCTCACCTCTTGCAAGCATGGCCAGAACATCGTCGTTTCGGACAGACATAAGCCAGACAAAAAGTAGCACAGAGAAAAGCTCACAATGACAAGGAGACAATTTAGGGGATAAGATAAGATCAAGCTGATCTCTGAGAATGTATTGCTGATTCAGCGGCAGCTGGCCCACTAGACGAAATCTCTTCGCTGAGGCTGATAGGCCACTGATAGGCCTTGCCGCCTTAATGACACCGCAAAAGAAATACATCTATTTGATGCGTTTGAGCTGAAACGTATAAGGATAATGTACACCGAGGAGATAACAGAACAGAAGCACACCTTTTCCTTGCGTTTGTCGATGTTGCCTGCCTCCGTTCCTGAGCTCCGCTCGCGTCGATACGCAAGACAATTATCCTGCATGCCATCAAGCTCTCGTTCCATCGCGGATCTAAGAGCCTCCAGCCGCTTCATCATGTCGGCATCCAATTCATCGTCCAGCTCGTCCTGCATCTCGCCATCAGACGCAATGGCGTCGAACTGGAACCGCTTCCGCTGCTCCTTCCGGGGTGAAAGTTGCGCGTCCGTCTCCGTCCTCCTGCCCTTGTCGTCGCCGTCGTCGGTAATTCCGTAGATTGTGGCACGCCCGAGACGGTTCTGCGTCTCGTGAATGTCCCTCATGGCCTTCTCACGCTCATCACGCTCTTCCTCGTACCGCGTCTGCACCTTCGCCTCTTGTGCAGCCTGTTTCACATCTTCGCCGAACGTGACGCCCGGACGGAACCGGTTTAACTGCTCTATCATATCCGCCTTGTCCTCAGCACGCTGTGAGTGGCCCTTGGACACGTCAAGATGGCGCCCGGTGTCCGCCACTTTCTCTGCATGCAGGCTCGTAAATCGTAATCCCACAGGGTCGCACGGCACACACCTGATTGGTCGCCGAGTTGCAGGGCATTCTGCGTTGAAGTTGAGTTTGCGCTGTCCTGCTTCAGGGACCAGGTCTGCTGCTTGAGGCCTTCCATGTCCTCTCTGTTTTCGCCCTGTGGAGACATGGCGATAGGAAGTGGAAAGGAAGAAGGGGGCAGGGCGACGTACGTCGCCGTATAGCTACGGGCGATCAAAGGTGTCCAGCGTTTGGACCGCATTCTGTAAGCTCTGTGACTAGTCAGAATCGATGCTTTTCAATCTGGAGGGGCTGTGTGCCAAATTTAAGAACAATCTGTCGAGCGCTTGTATCAGGAATCTCCATTTAGATTAGAAAGGTCGGAAATTTTGGCCAGTGACCAGAAAGAAGTTAAACACACGGAGAATATGGCAGTCGATCCTCACAAGTTAGTGCATGATGAGTCTGTACTTGGAATCTCGAAATGCCACGATGGTTGCGCTCGGGACCGTCTCCAACGCTGCTGAACATGCTTTGCAGGGCCTGATCGCCTGCTTAAAAAGGCAGAAAAAGGCGCGCAATGTCTTCGGAGTCAAAACACGCATAGCAATGACGGCACCAGCAGCGACTGGTGCCGCGACAATGGTCAGAAATCGAGCGGAATGGTAGGAACTTGACGGTGAGGCACTTGTGAGTTATTGATGTCATAGCTGTCCACATAACGAAAAACGGTTGGCAATGGGCTTCAGAAAGGTGAGAGGCAGCCGTACCGTCGTCGTTGCAAAGGGAGGCGCCAGTCCAGTCTAAAGCGCGCTGTAGATAGTGCAGAATGGTCGAGATCAAAACAACACGAACTTGTCGATGAAGGAGGACTGGAGACGGGATTAAACGGGGCCAGTCTCGATGGATGCCATCGTAGATTCATGCACTCTTAAGCACGACACTGCTGTAGACAACGGCCACTTGTTTAGGCCGCAGATGCCTTCGGAGTTCCTGATTACTACAAGAAAAGGTCAATCTAGTGGTAGTTTAGATCTCATTGACATTGATCCACATTGATAGATCGCAGGGTACCAGACATTCTCATATCAGAAGTGCTCACCTTTCCAAACTGGCGAGAACCTATGAGGGTAGGTAGACGAAGGCAGACAGCATAGCGTAGATTCAAGTTGGAAGTTGTCGTGACGGTGAGGAGGCAGGAAAGATAAGATAAGATCTACGTGATCTTTGCGATGTATTGCTGAGTCAGCAGGGGTGACATTGAGGCAGTTGGCCACAGCCACCTGCCTCCTGGTCCAATAAGACGTTCTCTGCGTTGTACGACGACGGGCATCACCACGTCCTCCTCCCTCCCCTCCACCTCCCGTCGCCATGTCTTGGTTCAACAAACGCAAGGAACAAAACCTCATTCCCCCCGTTGAATCGGCAGCACCAGGCAACCTCAGGAGCAACAGCGCATCCCCTAGGCCGCCCGTGCGCTCGGCCGCGGCCACATATATCCCCAGCCGTGACGGCGGCCTGTACGACAATCCCTACGGCAGCAAGTCTGCCCCCGATACCGATACCCCGCCCTCCGACCCGTACAGCGCGCCGCGCGATCGATACGCCCGCAATGCGCCCGTCGGCGACCAGTACTCGCGCGGCCAGGCGAATCTCGACCAGGACCGCAACGAGCTCTTCGCGGGCTACAAGCCGCGGGAGGGCGGCGGCCCGAACCGCTTCACGGACGGGCCGGGGCTGGGCGCGGAGCCGACGCCGGGCGAGGAGAACGACGAGGACGTGGAGGGCATCAAGCAGCAGACGCGCTTCCTGAAGCAGGACAGCGTGAACTCGACGCGGAATGCGCTGCGGCTCGCGCGCGAGGCCGAGGAGACCGCGCGCAACACTGTCAACCGGCTTGGCGATCAGTCAGGTGCGTGTGGTGCGACCCTGTTTTTGGATTACGTTTACGAGCCTGCGTGCAGAGAAGCTGGCGAACACCGAGCGCCATCTTGACGTGTCCAAGGGCCACTCGCAGCGTGCCGAGGACAAGACTGACGAGTTGAAGCAGCTCAACCGGTCGATCTTTCGTCCTGTCATCACGTTCAACAAAGATGCGAAGCGGGCTGCGCAGGAGGCGAAGGTGCAGGCGCGCTACGAGGAAGAGCGTGATGAGCGCGAGAAGGCCATGATGGACATTCGCGAGACTCAGAACCGTCTCGGGCGCGCCACCACCTACGGTGTTACCGACAATGGCGACGACGGCGAGGGCATCGGCGGCAGCCGGAGGATGAAGACCGGTGCGCAGCTGTCCCTGCGCCAGGAGCAGCGGAAGCGGTTCCAGTTCGAATCCACTGCGTCCGATGACGAGATGGAGGACGAGCTGGACGATAACCTTGACGAGATTTCTGACATGACGAAGCGGCTGAAGGCTCTTGGATCCGCGATGGGACAGGAGCTCGACAAGCAGAACAACCGCATTGAGCGCATCGAGGAGAAGACTGTCAACCTCGACAACAGGGTCTTCCGCAACACGGAGAAGGTACGTCTCGCTCTGCTGTCATCCTGCTTTAAGCTAACCCCATGTACCTCAGCTCAAACGCATCCGATAGATGTACTGCCCCTCACGACGTCATTACGGCGTTTCAACGTTCACTTGGTGTGACGATGTCGGGTTTTTGGATCTCATACACTGCAGTCGCCTGGCGTTTACTGCATCCTCTCTCTTGTACCATATAACTTCATTCAGGACATTCCCATGCTTCAATCGTGATATCATATATAGCTTTGAATCTGCACAGATTACACTTTATTTATACTGTGCATCATTAACAGTCAAACTTAGAAAATCATGGATGCTTTTCGTGCCTTCGGGTCCTCTGCAGACCGATGGTGCTGGTGCACAGCCACGGGGCGCTAATGCTTGTGCGCGTAATCACTGCTGGTCAGCAACTGGCCTTGAGGATTTGAATCATTTTGCGACAGTCGACCACGAAACATGAAAAAATCACCTTCGACGCCATGACTCCTTCCTGAAGACTGGCATCCCCATTCATGCCTCAAGGACCTCTAGGAATAAATCACGTCAAATAAGTGGTGCAGCATCTGTACCACAAGCCAAGCGGCTCTGTGATGGGCGAGGAACAGGAGTCAGACGCCAACGCCGACTTCGTTCGCTGGTAAGTGAAGCTCAGCGAAGTTCGAATGGACGCGATGGCATATTGCTTTTATGTCTAGGGATAAGCTATTGGAGGAACAATCAAGTCGGTCGACATATAATTTAATTGGTTCTTTCGACGGGTTTTGCTCACTATCGTATATTGTAGACATCTATCGAAATACTGTCTCGAAGAATGCGACCCTTGAAGCACGCGTCGAAGAACTCGAGCGCGAGCTATCCGTATGGAAGGGCGCCTTCAGAACTGCGGAGACCGAGCAGAAGACATTAAAACGCACCGTTACGCTCTTGGAACGAAACATCGATTCCATGAAGGTAAGTTTCTCTCAAAGCCAGTCTTCCCACCGAGCCAGATTTCCCACGGAAATCCTCTGTCTTTCAGGACGACAACCCTCTCCTCCTATGCTTGATCGACGGCGACGGGACCATATTCACGCAGAACCTCTGGTGCCTCGGCCAGGCCGGCGGCAGACAAGCGGCGATGCTGCTCACGAAAGGGATCACAGACCACGTCGCTGGCTTCGACGAGACGCTTTCTGCGCGGAGCCAGCTGTGGCTGTCTATGTATTGCAACAAGAAGGGACTGATGGAGACGCTCGTGAAGAATGGCGTTTGTTCTGCGGAGCAGTTTGACGGGTTCGTCGTCGGTCTGAACCAAGCCTCGCCGTTGTTCAACGTCATTGATGTCGGGAGCGGCAAGGAGGCCGCGGACTCCAAAATCAAAGGCACCTATATCAGATGTATGTCGATCTTGTCTGATGTTTAACGGTCCTGCTCGTCCCTAGAATGCCTGCGCGTGTTCAGCCGCTTTCCACAAGTCTCAAGAGTCTACTTCGGCGGTAAGCTCCTCATGCTGGTGTCCTGCGCATCTTGACCATGCTCGCGCAGGCACCCACGACAACGGCTACACCTCCACCCTGCACTTCCTCGAGAACGAAGGCCTGCTGAGCAAAGTCGTGCTTCTGCGCGGCTACAGCAAGCTCGCGAACGAACTGCAGGCGCTGAACATCCCGTACCTCGACATCGACGGGCTCTTCATGACGCAGAAATTGCAGACGAATTCGCAGAACATGACCAAACTTACACACGCGCACACGCACACGTCGCCACCTACGGAAGCTCAGGACACCGAGCGACTACGCACAGCTCACTTACACTCAAACGCAAAGGAGCCACCCAAGGGCGCACGAACGCTCGATCCCTCACTCGTAAGGCGTCCCCGCATCTCGTTGACATCGCTGATCACATTTGGAGTGCAGACTATACACCAACGTACGCATCCCCCTCGTCTTCCTTGCGATTCCCACATGCTGAGTGGTCTGGGATGCAGACACCCCGCCGCCCTGTACGTTCTACTACCTCGCGAAATGCAAACAAGGCCCCCGGTGCCGCTACGGCCACGACTACTGGCTCACCCCACAGAACCTCCTCGAGATGCGGCTCAACATCAAGAAAACCCCCTGCGCGATCGCAAATAAAGGTGCGTTCATTCTAGACGTGCCTCCGTTCAGGACATCACGCATCGCAGATCGACCCTGTCCGGACGGCGACGCGTGCATCCTCGGGCATTACTGCCCTAAAGGCCCGAAATGCCCGCAGCAGAAAGCAAATCGGTGCAAATTCCTCGGCAGTAAGTCGTCTCCATATTAGTCGCGCGATCATGCATTCACGGTTGGCGGTTGGGGCAGAGGACATGCATCTGGATATTCCTTTCGCGGATGGCGTTCGCGCGCGGTCTGCCAGTTCGGGCACAGACCACCGGAGCGACGCCCCGTCCACGCCGCATTTTTCGCCGCTGGGGAGCCCGGTGGTGTTTGGGCCTGCGGTGCCGCTGCAGGACGACGGTTCTGGTCTGCGCTATGTCGGGCGCGCGAGTGGAGACGCAGGATAAGGTAGTTATCTTGAAGCTTGAATTTGCTGAATCCATGAAATATGCGCTTCGGGCATGAATTTGTCCTGGACTTACTCGTGATTTTGTTGCGAGAAAGCATGGAGGTATGGTTCTGCACACGGGCTGGGTTCTTACGTCCCACGGATATGTATCGTGAAAAGCGACGCATCGTCCGGCCGCCTGACGTTCGTCTTTTCCATTGGTGTAGGAAGATTACCCAGGGAGGCTGGGTTTATTTTCACTAGTGTTTCTGCTTGTCCTCACGCATCAGTAGGTCACCCATTGTGTGGAAATCGGTCGCGCAACTCGGACTAGCTACGGTCAATCATAGTCCATGCCTCCGATCAACCATAGTCCACGCCTCCGATCAACCGTAGTCCACACCTCCGATCATGCGCTCCTCAGCGATGCGTCTCGTCGTGTCTTCGTACAACTCCTCGCAGGCTCTTCTGACCAGTGCGTTCATGCGCCCGGCTGGAGAGCGTCCTGGGTTCTGATGTTCGCCCGGTGAAAGAAACAGCGAGAAGATGTCGTACCCATAAAGGACAGGTGAGAACAGTCTCCATAACAGACCGCAGGCCCCTTTCGACGAACCCTACCCTGGTATGCATCTCTCTTCAACTCTAGTCTTTGCATTTGGCGCATTGGCGAAAATCAACTCGGTCGTCGCGGTCCCATGCGTCGTTTCGGTCTGTTATTGAAAAGTCGATGAATGGGGGATGTTGCAGCGGCTTGTCCGGATGAGGAGGTCTGCGGCACTGTGAGCCCTATTCCGTTGCTTACCGTCGTCGTTTGTCGTCTTATTATTTTAGGCAGTGCTTCAATGTCAGGCTGATCGGCCGAGCAGATGCCCGGCGACGCATCCTGAGAACTACTGCAAGATCGCGCAGTTCGGCGGGGACATCCGTTCGCAAGAGGCCTGCGAGGCGAGCGGGACCAATGCGCTCGATATCGCTACGACCGCGCGGAGCCGGCTCTCGACGTTCGTGAGTGCCGTCGGTGCGTGTGGCTCGTTGCTGTCTGACAGGACCCTGCAGCAAGGAAATTTGGTTGTCGATTCAAGGCTATGTCTTGCTGAATGGGTGCGGTGGTCTTGAGACGAGGTTGACGTGGAACCATATAGTTGTTGTACGACGGACATCAAGCGTGATTGGATTCGTCATAGTGTGCATTCACTTCAACAAGATCAAAAACAACACGGTTGTGTACTCTAGTTAGACATATGTACAAGGCCCGGTAAGACAAGAAAGCATATGTTGAAGTCCGGTGCGAAAACAACAACACATCAGTATAGGTACAAGAAGACAACCGAGTCGAAAGAGTAGTACATAGACGATCAAGACAGTAGTGACATAGCAGAGAGGAGATGGAAACGGATCCGGGATACGTGGTGGTGATAGATCGATAGAGGATGTGTGTATATGCAAGTGAGTCCGTTCGCCCATGAGCAGTTGGGCAATGAGATGGGATGATACGATGCGAGATTATTTGGTGTATGATTGCGAGCCGACGGTTCTCGTCCGTCACCTGATGCAAATAAGCATCGCAGCTCCACGACATCCCGAAAGTCTACGGACTTACCGTCAAGTGATACGCACGGTGTCCACCAGCCGCGTGAGCTGGTCCATGACGTCCCCGTCAAACGCATAGCACTGCGCAATCTTCAAATACCGCACGCTGGCCACGTCCGGGCTGCAGTTGCGCGCCTGCACGACGGTGAGCAGCTCGTGCCCCGACACGTCCCTGCAGTTCTGCACGCACAGCGCCTGCAGCGCGGGCAGCAGCCACTGCGCAGCGGGCTCGGGCGGCGCGCGCGCGAGAATATCGAAGATGCGCGCGCCGATGTGGCCCGTCGGCGGGCTGGAGAGCCCGAGCGCGGTGAGGTGCGGGAGGTGCTGCAGCGCGCGCACGAACGGGAGCAGCGCGGCGCCGTCGATGTTGCACGAGCGCAGGTCGAGGTGGCGCAGGACGGGGAAGCGCCGCGGGCTGTCGAGCGCGAGGCGCATGAGCCACTGCATGCTCTCTTCGCTCTGCGGGTCCATGCAGACGGAGAGGCGCGTGAGCGCGGGCAGGAGCGAGGACTCGAGGAAGAGCGCGACGTTGTTGGAGTCGACGTTGTCGAAGGTGAGGGATTTGAGCTCGGGGAAGGTGGCGAAGGCGGGGGAGGGGTGGAAGATGGGCTCGGTGCCGTCGAGGAGGAAGAGGGCGGATTTCACGCGGAGATCGGTCAACATTGGGGTTGTGCTAAGCAAATCGAGCAGTTCGCGGAAGGAGATAGAGATACGGGAGAAGGAGTGGTACCGCTCGTCACGAATGAGTTGTAGGGATCGGAGGGCAGGAAGGGCGGTGCGGATGCAGGTGAGTTGTGTATTCTCAAGCACGATGGAGGAGAGGCGCGGGCAGGGCTGGGAGAGGAAGGTGAATGGTGTCTGGTCTTCCGACTCTAGTCGAATAAACAAGTGCTCGAGGGAGGGTCCGAGCAAAGCAGTGTGTTCTTGAACGATCGACATCCAGTCCCTGTCCGGGACGGAGATGGAGATGTGGAACGAAAAACAACGATCTAGGTGTGGCTCGAGCGTGGTCATGATTTGATGCAGTTCGGATGTGGCCTCGAGATATCGGCAGTCGAGGTCTATAGCCAATTTACATGCCTGAGATCTCTGCAGGCAAGTATTCAACTTCCGCAGGAAAGCAGGGTGGCGCGCGTATCCCCAGTCATGGTCCAGTCGGATGTATGACCAAAGTGACGCCGTGGCGAGAGCAACGTCTCTCCAATGTCGAGACACAAGCGAGATGACTGGGAGAAGGTGGTTGCACTCGTGTACGCCAAGCTCGAATATTCGGGAGAGGATCTCGGGTGGTATGCCTCCGATGAGCGCGCGCATAGCGAGTAGGTGCGCCTTCTTCAACCGCAGTGACTCCAGCTCTGCTTCGAGCTCAGCCATCGTGCGGTCTATCATCTCGACTTCTGGGATGGTAGGCCGTGGGTCTCTGCAGGGCAAAGGGTCGGCAGCGAAACCCAATGGTTGAGCGAAGCTTACATGTAAGTGGGGTCGACCATGTCCTCCTCCTCCTCACTGAGATTGTCCATAAGAATAACATGAGGGACAGAGTCACCCCAAGTTGCCAGGTCCTCGAAAGATTGGGCGCGACTGGCCATGGTGGACGTGGAGACAACCTGGAAAGTTGACGAGCAGTGCTAAGGAGTGGAATGTGCCTGCACAGGAGCACTGCTCCGACAGTGCTCCGACTTGTGTATGGCCTTGTTGGTCGTTGTAGGTCCAATCTCTCAGCCACATTTCGCCATCCGAAGCTTCGACCGTCGAATCTCGCCGTGTCTGTTTGTCGCCGGTCGGCGGTCAGTCCGGGTCAAGTTGACTTTCATTTCACTCCTCGTCAATTTCGCAGGTGAGTCTGTGCCAATGCGCTTGGTCTGCACACCCAAAGTTCTCAAGGGGTTTACCTCAAATCGAGGGACGGCTGAAGTCGCGTGTTGGCCTCGCGATGAACTCGAACAGCCAACACCTTTCAGGATCCCCATAGCACAAACACTTTGGTGCGTATTCAGAACTGACCTTGAATCTGATACATCAATAGTAATAGGTACAAGGAAATCTGAATACAAAGCGCAAGTGGTACAAAGAGTACACTATGCATCGTCCGTTAGGCGAGAATCCAGAAAGAGCAGAAAAGAGCCAAAGAAGAAGAGGTATGCATAAACAATTCGAACAAAGGGCAGACGCCCGAAAGCAAGCATCGTCCGACGCGCTGCATGCGCGAGGGCGAGTAGGCCCGTGCCTGCCCGTTCTGGAACAAGGCGCCGCGGGCAGAGTACAACGCGCGCCATCTGGGGCGCGCGTCCTTGTGTTCCTCTAAAGGAAAAACATCATCGCATCGGCGCTCGCGTCGACGGGCAGAGAAGTATAAAGGCAAGCAGACGTCGTCTCAGTCCGTCGTAACCCCCTCACACTCTCCACCCGACCGCGGCGACCGCGGCGTCCACGATGGGCTTCGCCTCCCTGTGCGCAGCGCGTCTCTCGCAACCGTGCTCCGTCTCCAAATGCCTGTAGAGCGCATCGGGACGCGAGATGCGCTCGGCGCAGCGCGGGCATCTCAGCTCAGGCCTGACGTGCGACCAGAGGATGTGGCGGTTGAGCTCCGCCACGCGCTGGTAGCCCGTGCTGTTGGTGCATCCTGTGATCGGGCAGCGGAGTGGCTCCTTGGGCGCGGGGGCTGCCTGGCTGGGCTCGCTGGTTGCGGGAGTTGCGTTCTCAACCTGCGTGGTCTGGGATGACGAGCCGGAGGTTGTCTGCTCCGGCCCTTCGACCTCGCAGTTAGAAAACTTTGTGCGGTCCTCAGTCGTGGAGATTTCTCCACGCGAGGGACCCGCAAATCCTAATTGGTGGCGGCGAAGGGCCTTCGTAGAGACCCTTCGCGCCTGCGTCTCAGCACTACGTGCCGGACGCTTCTTGTTCTTCATCTTCCTCATCTTCTTCATCAGCGGTTCTTCGACGCTCTCCTCATCGTCTTCAAGTCTCCTCTTCGACGATCCCGCCACAGGCGGCGGCAAGAGAAACCCTTGGTACTCGCCTAGCTCTTTGATCCTCTTCATCCTCGGCTCGTCGACGCTTTCCTCATCGCCTTCAAGTCTCCTCTTCGACGATCCCGCAACAGGCGGCGGCCAGACAAGCCCTTGATACTCGCCTACCTCTTTGATCCTCTTCGTCCTCGGCATCTCGAGAACGTCGTCGTCCTCGTATCGTCTCTTCGACGAGCTTGCGACAGGCCAGGAAGACGCGCCACTGATCGCATACCGCGCGGGTCGGCCCAGAGAAGTACCACTCGGCGGCAGAACGGGCTTCGCGCTCGACGGAGGCGAACAGGAGTCCACAGACGTAACCGCAGGCGAGTACGGGCCGCGGTACTGCTCGGAGAGGCTGCCGTCGAAAGAAGCCGCGGAGGGAGACGTGTCGTAGGAAGCAATTGAAGGGGAGACATTGTGGGCTGACTGGTTCGACAGCAGGACAGGCTTCGCACTCGATGGCCAGGTAGGCGAGCAGGAGTCCACGGACGTAGCCGCAGGCGAGTACGGATACGGACCAAAGTTTGGCTCGAAGAAGCTGCTGTTGAAGGAAGCCATCGAGGGCGACGTGTTATAGGACACTGTCGAAGGCGAAGAGTTGTAGGCGATTCGAGTCAACGGCAGGACAGGCTGTGCTTTGGGTGCCCAGGTAGGAGAACAGGAGTCTACGGACGTAGCCACAGGCGAGTATTGAGCGGGGTACTGCTCGGAGAGGCTGCCATTGAAGGAAGCTGTCGAGGGAGGCGTGTCGTATGACGCTGCCGAAGGCGAGGAGTTGTAGGCGGTCCGACTCGGTGGCAACATAGATCTCTCATTCGATGGCCAGGTAGGCGAGCAGGAATCCACAGACTTAGCAGCCGGCGAGTACAGAGGGAGATATTGCTCAGAGAGGTTTCCATCGAAGGAGACAGTGGACGGCGATGTGTCGTAGGAGGCCGTCGAAGGCGAGAAGTTGTAGGACGCCATCGATGGCGACGTGTTGTAGAGCGTCTGCAGCGACGAGTCGTACCGCGGTGCCGGGGGCGTGAGTGGGAGGCCGGTGACGTCGAAGCAATCCTCTGGGCATGCCGTTTCAGCTGGTTCTGGGTGCTCTTCCAGCTGGGGAAACTCTTCAGGTGCGAGACCAAGCCATGCTGAGCGGTCGGAGAGGAAGGATGGGTTCGCGAATTCCTGTAGAACGAAAGAAAGGTAGGTATCAAAGATAAGTGGCAAGGCGAGAGAGGACTGACGGGGAGATAGGTATTGAATCCGCATTCGACGTCACCGATGGATGATGTGGCGGGCGGATAAATTGGCGGGTAGTATGCTGGCTGTGGTTCAGTTGCGTCTGGCAAGGCGTATGTGGCGAGCTTGTTGAAGCTCGAAGGGCCAGGGATAGAGAGGTAAGCACCGTCGTATGAAGTTGTCTGATGCGGGCTTGCAGTTGATTCGTTCAGCAGGCTCCCGTTCCATTCGAGTCCCAAAGATCCCAAGTCCGTATCGATTGGGCCAGAAGAGAAGTTGGCATATTGCTCAGCAGGAGGGTAAGTCGGAGAGTAAGCATCAGATGCCACATGGGCCTGCGGGACATCGGAGAACAAGGTCGATTGGGCCGGGGACGGGAGCGCTGCAAAAGCAGCGGAAGACAACGGCACGGCTCTATTGTCCGCGCCGTGGAAACCGAAGAGATTGAGCGGCAGGCGCATCTCTCCTCAGACGAATTGGACGGTTAACAGATGGGATGGTGGGAGGACGCAAGCTGCGAATGTCACTGGCGGAGAGAACGTCCCAGCCTGAGGTGAGCAGCGCTTTGCCTCCCGTTTATAAGCCATACTGGCTCTCTCATTCCCTTGTTCTCTTTTTGGAAGGGCGAACCAGGAGGAGGGCCTTAAAGCTAGCGCCTGGACGAGGGGAGATGCGGGGCTGCGAAGAGCAACGGGTTGACATGGCAGGGAGCGGGAAATGAAGGGCAGGGCCCAACGCTTTGCGACCATGGATCCCTTTCAAGGATGATAAATCCCGCATTCCCCCGGAGTTATTGTCTCATGCATAGGCCCTTTGGTTGTCAGCGAAACAATTGGAGCATGCATCGACAGGATGTTCGACCTTCCTCCAGCTTTCCGCCTAGTCCTATACCCACCACGAGCAGACTCACCTGTAAGCTCTTTAGTACAATGGACCACGGCTGCGATAGAAGGACTGGTCTAGAAAGGCTCCTCTAAGCTGTCGAGAGGACTCAGACGCAGTGAGGACTGTGTTTCCAGAACACAAAAGACTCAAGCACCGTCCCCATCAAGCCTCGACCGATTACCTTTTGCGGAGAGCATGTGATCGTGTCGCGACGCGTCCGGTCGCGTCCTCAAGGCAGAAGCTTGAGGATTACGATGGAATGGAAGCAGAAATGGCGGTGCCCGAAGACAGGTTCCGTTTATGATGAGCGCCGTTGAGCGGCAGATAGCAAGAAACTTGGAGATCTGCCTTCTTCGAAGGCATGCTCGACGTATATATGGAGCATGATAACGCTCTCGGATGATGGGTGATTGGGCGGTCGTTTGCACCGTCCGAATGGTCGTGAACGACTTGGCGATGTTGTCCGCAAGCTACACAGTTGTAAAGTAGGCCTCCGCTCGCTCGTTGTATATTGTACCTGTAGCCCCGATGGAACCTACCGGCCCCGCAAGGCCGATATTTATGGTAGTTTCCTGGTCTCGTCGATGATGGGACGTACGCGGTCGGATGTCAGGGTGATAGGAATATCTGGCTGCCTAAATACCACAGGGATGAGCTCCTCGAGGCCAAGAAGTAGACGGCGTAAACCTGTGTGCAGCGTGCGGTGAGCAACGAGGCACGGGAATATTTTTGTGTATTTACAGTTGTATTTTTGCAGTGAGGCGAGCTCTTCACGGTGACTGCATGATCACCCCACCATACCTCTGTTTACTTCACCCTATCTTAGCTTTCCTTCCCGCCAATTTCTCTCACTAACGACGACAACATCGCGCGGCATTCAGTACACAACGACGAGGTCCGGACGAACGGCACTAGCAATGAACTCGACGGCAACTGTGACCGCCCGCTCTCTACCTCGCAAGTCAAGCAAATCGCCGGGCGTGCAGGTCATTTCGGATTACACGCCAACACCCGCGAACCCGGCATCGTGACGACGCTCCACGAGCAGGAGCTCCCCTTCCTGCGCACCGCCCTCGCCGCGCCCGTCACCTACCTGCCCTACGGCCGCATCGGCTGGTTCAACGGCGTCTTCGAGCACGTGATGTCCGCGCTGCCCCCCGACGCGAGCACCGTGCACGCGCGCGACGCGCTCATCTACACGGCGCGCCTTGCGCCGAGCATCGCGGTGATGGAGCCGAGCGCGCGCGAGGACCGCGTGCTGGTGTTCATCGACTGGCTCGTGCGGGGCCCGACGTTCGAGGAGCGCGCGACGATCCAGATGACGCCCGTGCCGCACAGCGACGAGGCGTGCCGCGCGGCGGTCGAGGCGACGCTCCGGGCGTACTGCACCGCGCGCTACGTCGACCTGCGGCGCGTCCTCGAGGAGGTTGGCCTGCTCGATGCGCTCGAGGACGTGCTCGGCGCGATGCGCGCGGACCGCCCGCTGGGCCAGGTGTCGGCGCCGCTGAAGGAGCTCGAGTCGCTGCACAAGGTGGTGCTGGCGTATATGTGGCTGCATATACAGCTGCCGATCGCGTTTTTTGCGTATGGACACGCGACGGTGTTGAAACTGTCGACGGAGGCTGCGATGGAGTGGTTGTTGAAGAAGGGCAGGGAGAGGAAGAAGGCGGGGATGAAAAAGCATCCGAGGGCGAGGGCGTTCGCGTACAACAAGTCTCGCGACGGGCTATCGCGGTTGAGTATCTGATGCATATGCGTTTAAATCTCATTCCCCGCTGCGAGGCGGCTCTAGCGATGGCCCGCGAGAGCATTGAGCAGCGGCTGTCGAAGAACCAAGAACCAGCGTGGTTGCTGGCGGTGGAGAGCCAGTACCGGGATCCGTTGACGGATCGGAACACGCTCCTGCTGACGATTCACGGCAGTTCCCCGCGCCGGTGGCCACACGGGTGCGGCCGCGTCCTCGCGCAAGCCTGGGCGGCGGCGACGGCGAGACACTCTCGTGCGCAGTTCAAACGATCGCAGCCGCATATAGACCAGCTGCAGCCAGATGGAATCCCCCAGTTGTTGAGGCCTACGACTGCTTGGACGGGATAGGTGGAACTGGGTGAGAAGGCGATTGCTCGGACGGAAGTTGGATGGTGTATTCGTATTGATGAGGTTGTGATGTCTCGTAGATCCTGAAATAATCAAAAGAAAGTTAAAGGAACGGGTGCACATTTCTACGCACCCAGGCCCGTATGTCACCGCCAGCGGATCCAATTTTATGATAGTAAGGGACGATCGGCGAGAACACGACCTTATCAATGGACTGGAGATGGTCTCGAGCTCTTCTTTCTGATATTCTGCCTCAGTAAAGGACAGGAGCAGAAGGCAGACTCCACATCCGGACGCACAATACTTCGAATAGCCCATCTTGTCCAAATCCCACATGATAAGCTCGCCATTCCGTGCGCTAGATCTTATTGGAGAAATCTATATCCCACATCAGTCTTATCCCGATTCCCAGTGTTGTAAAACTACCACATACTTTGACGACACCAAGCCACGTCCGTGCTAACGCTGTCGATCTTGAGCCCGCTCCCGACCCAAAAGTTCCGCGAGCCATCAATGCGATGCCCACCGCGCCCGACCGTAGCCTTATGCTCAGGAGAGAATGTCGTCGGTGTCTCTGACATGCACAGAATGCGCAGCGCTAGACATGCATATGAGCTAGGAGCAGAGTCTATCCGTCTGACCACTCACATTCTCAGCCTGCCACGACGCATCGCGAGCCGTCTTCGCTCTTCGAGATCAGATCGCGCCCCCGCCGCTCAGCATCGCTTCGGGAAGCTTCGCAGTCCTGCTACTGCCCTGATAGCCATGAGTCCGTGCGTCTGAGTAGAGCTCGGATGGGGTCGCAGGGCGGGGGGACGGGATTGTGTGGAGATGTAGAGACTGTCGACGCGGTCTTTGCGGTGTGGGCATCGTTTCGCTGGTTCAGAGGCCTAAGGCATGGATCTTCTGGGCTGTAATATATCGGGGTTCAAGCAGAAGATAGTCAGGTTGTAAGTTAGCTTCAACCTCATGCCCGAGGGGGATCGCTGTTGTGAGATCTAATCTTATCAGCCATATTTGACTCTATGGGTCCCTGTGTATTTGATCGCGTCAGTTTTTCTTCGTGTCAGTCGCGTGTTGGCCTCGCGATGAACTCGAACAGCCAGCACCTTTCAGGACCCCCATAGCCCAGAAACTTTGGTGCGTATTCAAAACTGACTATTCATTGACCTTGGATCTGATACATCGATAGTAGTAAGTACAAGGAAATCTGAATACAAAGCGCAAGTGGTACAAAGAGTACACTATGCATCGCCCGTTAGGCGAGAGTCAGTGGCGTAGTGCCGCGCGCAGATAGCGTTCCCGACCTTTTTTCCCTTCGCGTTTATCCCCCTCATATCCAGAATTATCAATGCGTAGTACCGCTACCCCAGTACCGCTACCCCATTTCCACGCCGATTCCCATGAAGATACCAAAACATTTTGGACGCATTGTATTGTGTGGCTCCGGAGCTATCGCTCTTTGTTCTTGGGTCCACATAGCCTTCTTCTCGCGTATAAATTCAGGACTGCAACAAACGAAATCAAGCTACTTATCCATGAAATTTCCGCCTCTCCCTGCCTCGCCTTTTTTTTCACATCTCCGTATTCTCGGTCCCCCCTCATAGGCCCAATGTCGTACTGGCCCACACCTGTCAACCCATCACATCCGATTGACAGACATCAGTGCAGCGTCGGAATAGCATCACTTTTTGACCAATATGGACACACGGAAGGCATGCCCTGGACTCTCGTCTTTCATCCCGTCTCTTATGGACACCCGGACGTACTGCTATGCTACCCTGTACGCAATCGACTACAACCTGGCCTCCACGAAGGCCCTCTTCATTCAACTGATACTTTTCATTTCCGTGGGGTCGTGCACATCGGCACCATTCGCATCTCCACTGAGCACCTGGTCGACTTCCTCTCCCGGAACGCGGCCAATCTTTGCAGGAAATGTCCTTCCCTACCCAACAAAGTCCGGAATATCGATTCTTCGCGGAGTGGAGCATGGGCCATGCGACTATTGGACGCATTCGAGGTCGCAGGTGCCTTCACATGTCCCATCTCGAAATCCGATGAGTTCTTCTGCGCAGTTCAGATTGCTATTTCCAACCTGCCGAGCAAGCCGTTCAAGAAGGAGAGTGGCGACGGCGTGCCTGTGATTGATCTACCTGGGGCTCATCAACATTGCCTACGTCGTGTTCCGTTGGTTGCACTGTGGTCGGGTCATCGTTAGGATGTAAATCAGCTTCCGGCCATTCGAGCTGGCTTTGTGGACCGCAGACATGTCCCAAATGGACAGAAATTATTTGTGTTTTCTCTACATACACTTAATGATCAATCTCGTACTGGTAGCGCCAGTCAAAGGGAGGCCCTTTATGTTAACAATACTTCCCTTGAAAACATGAATGCAGGACACTGCTGCCACATCGACGATGCTGAGGCCCTTCTCGAGAAAAGTCAGGCGCATTGGCATTGTTCCTCCAATAGTGGCACTGTATCGAGCTTTGAAGCCTCCTTGCCACTCATAATCCGCTACATTGCTCCTGAGTTATAAAAGGAGGGCTGCAGCAAACGCAATCCACTCACCCTCGCTCAATCCGCCCTCGCCATTTCTCATTCACCTCTCGAGCCATTCACATTCTCGATATTATACCGACGCCATGACGTCCTGTCTTATCGGCATAGTGCGGCTCGGGGACTCCTACGATGGATCGCCCTGGGCTCTTGCCTTCCACCCCGTCTCCTACGACCAACCGGACGTCGTGCTCTACACCAAGCCGCGCCAAATGCGGCAGGGCAAGATATCCGCGGATCGCCACTGCCTCCCGCTGAGCAGCTGGAGCGGCCTCCGAGGCGTCATACACATGGGGACCGTCCCCGCCGGTCTCGGATCCATCGACGGCCTCATGAGGGACGAGAATGTGTTTCTCGCGAGCGCACCTGGGGGCTGGGTTATCCAGGCGATTCATAGGCTCGAGGTCGTGTTCGGCTTCCGGTCTCCGATCCAGAGACATATGCTCTATCGCTCGATTGGACACGTCATGGGGAACTCGCTAGGGAGGGCCGCGAGACGCGGTACAAACATACCTGTGTTTAATATTGACGGAGCCCGTTGTTCGTTCGATGGATCGGTGCAAAGATGACTGTGAATGCTCATTTGTAGTAGCTCGAGAATTGGGTCTGTAAGCTAGCTGTAACTTGGAGAGTCGCTGCGATAGAAGTGTGTCCCGAATAACACGGCTCTTTTGTGTTTGTCTAGAGTCTACAATATTTTAGAAGACCAAATTGATGCCGAAACGTACGCGCATTGCCACGCTGATGAAGATCTGGAGACGAGGCCTGATCGTTCAGTAGAAAGTCAATAGACGAGGTAACGAATTTGTTCAAGTGGAAGTGGAAGCTGAAGCTGAAGCGTGGCTGAAGCCCGAAGGATATGTGTGTGACGCTTACGTGACCAATCGTGTCACACGCCTTGCACTCGACCTCCATGACGCTGACTCTCTAAACAACACTCAGCCCCATTACGTTCATCCTCCGTAATAATACCAGCGACTCATCCAATAGAAACGCCGAACACACCTTAAAGACGCCTCATACCCCCCTCAAACGACCATGCAGTCCTACCTCGCCGAGAAGTACATGTCCGGCCCCAAAGCAGACGCGATCCTCGCGCGCACGAAGAAGAAGAAAAAGCGCAAGGCCGACGGCGACCTATCCTCTTCCCACGGCATCTCCCTGATCGTGGAGGACGACAGCGGCTGGGGCGCGCCCGCGGCGGAGGAGGAGGACGACACGGCAGAGGCGGTCGTCGCGTCGGACCGCGGGTTCAAGAAGCGGCGCGTGGCGGACTCGGGCTGGCAGACGGTGCGCGAGCCGACGCCGCCGCCGCCGCCGAACCCGGAGGACGAGCCGCTGGTCGTGGAGACGGTTTTTACGGGGGGCTTGCTGACGAAGAAGGAGCTGAGGGAGCGGCTGCCGAGCGCGAAGGATGTGAGGGAGGAGCGGCTCACGCGCGAGGAGATGGTGGCGGCGCAGGAGACGGTGTATCGCGATGTGTCGGGGCGGAAGATTGATACGAAGGCGGAGAAGGCGGAGGCGGCGAGGAAGAAGCGGGAGAAGGAGGAGCGGGAGGCGAAGAAGATGGAGTGGGGGAAGGGGCTTGTGCAGAGGGAAGAGGCGGAGGAGCGGAAGCGGGAGTTGGAGAGGTTAAGGACGAAGGAGTTTGCGAGGACGGTGGAGGACGTGGATTTGAATAGGGAGCAGAAGGAGCAGATGCGGTGGAATGATCCCGCTGCTGGGTTCTTGACGGTACGTTTCATCCGTATATTGTTCCGTCTACATTTGTCTTATTGTGATTCTGCGTTTAGAAAAAGTCCAGCAGGGGACCTCGCAAACCAGAATATACTGGCCCACCACCACCGCCAAATCGCTTTGGCATCAAGCCCGGTTACAGGTGGGACGGCGTAGGTGCGTACAAATTCCTTTATTCATCAACTGAGTGGCTGGTTCTAACCTTCGCTTCGCAGATCGAGGAAATGGCTTTGAGAAGAAGCTCTTCCAACGGCAGAACGAGCGGAAGAGATTCGGTCAGGAGAGTTACTCGTGGAGTGTGGACGACATGTAGCCAGGCGAGATTTCCTTGGACTATGGTGTACTGATTTGTATTATATCATCTGCCCTCATGCTTAGCTCCTACTCGGGGCTCATACGACCAATATTGAATATGGGCGGCTGCATGCCAGCCGTCTGTTGGAACAGAAATCCCAACGGTACGCTATACTGATCGCGACCTTGGAAACCCCCGCTCCGTATGTGCTCGTTTCATCATGTTATTCACTTTGTTCCTATCTCTAATGTACAGTCGTGTGTCCGAGCCGACAGTGACAACTTCTCGTATTCAAATACATTATCTACAACAACTTTCTTTCCTTCATTGCACCTTGGCTTTTGCGGCCTGCGACCAGTACGTGCCGTTCGGATACTCGAACTCGGCGATGGTCGACGGGTATATCTCGATACTGTGCAACCTATGTGAGTGCTCGTCCTGACACGACCTTACGCCTGAACATACCTGTATCCCTCCTCGGGGTGGTTCGGGACGTTGTAGCGCGCGCGCTCGTTGAGCGTGCAGGGGTGCTTGAAGTGCTCGTGCAGGTGGTACACGAACTCGAGCGCGTTGCGCTCCATGGTTCCGGAGACGACAATGTAGTCGATCAGGCTGGTCTGGTGCGTGAGCTGGTGGACTGACAGGCTAGGATAGCTTCAACGTACCTCAGATGGATCGTGTACTCGCACAGCCCGACACCACCGGCGTGGGGGCAGACGGGAACGCCGAACCTACATCAATAATAATCAGCACTGAAACAAGGTACATGCACCGATGGCCGAGACGCACTTCGCAGCCATGAGGAGGACACTCAGGACCTCAGAGACGCCAGCGAGGCGGCAGGAGTCGATCTGGCAAACGTCGATGGCGTCCGCCTGCAGCAGCTGCTTGAAGATGATGCGGTTGTGCGCATGCTCGCCCGTCGCGACGCCGATGTTGTATGGCTTCAGCGCCTTGCGGATCGCCGCGTGGCCCAGCACGTCGTCCGGCGCCGTCGGCTCCTCGATGAACCTGCCCACCGACACCGACAACTCCAATCAGCGCCCATTCCCGAGTTCAAGGTCAAGGGAAGGGACGGCGCACCAGGGCTTGATCTCCTCAAGGTACTTAACGTACTCGATCGCAGGCTTGACGTCCCACACCTGATTCGCATCGATCATGAGCACCGCGCCCGTCGGGCCTGCATTCTTGCCCTGCAGCTCGGGCGCGGCGGGGTCGAGCGGCGCCTTGCCCGCGGGGCGGTTCGCAGGGTCGTCGATGATGGAGCGGATGAGCCTCCCGCGGCGCAGGTCGTCGTCGCGGCTCGCGCCGACCTTCATCTTGAAGTGGTTGAAGCCCGCCGCGACGGCCTCTTTCGTGAGGCGGATCACTTTGTCGTCGGAGTAGCCGAGCCAGCCGGCGGAGGTGATGTACGCGGGGTAGCTGGCGGTGGTTAGAACGGTAAAGGTGGGTGGGGAGGGGGAGGGGAAAGGCGTACCCGATTTCGCGGACTTTGGCTTCGCGCTGTTTCTTGCCGGCTTCTTTGGCTTTGAGCATCGCGATGGCCTCTTCGGGGGTGATGACGTCGGTGATGTACCGGAATGTTGTGGCTCTGACGAACTCTTCCTGTTGCAGGCGTTATTTCTGCAGCTTTACTGGAGTCAAGGAGAAGGAGTTACGGGCGTCATGTCTGCGACGAGCTTCCACACGGGCTTCTTGCGCGACTTGGCGAAGAGGTCCCAGAGCGCGTTGTCGACCGCTCCTGTGGCGATGTGAATGACACCCTTCTCTGGACCGATCCTGCACACATTGATCACAGGTTAGAGTGTGCGAGTGGGATATGAGACGGAATATTACCAGCGCAGCTGGGAGTCGGCGACGAGATAGTCCCATGCCTTCCCCATGTCGGCGAAGAGGGATTCCACCTCCTTGCCGATGAGACGGTTTGCGACCTCCTTGATCGCTTGGCAAACCTGGCGATCACGCACTCAGAAAGACGGTTATGCGATATATATAATTTTTGCTCACAATGTCGTTGCCGCGTCCAATGGTGAAGGTCAGACCTTGACCGGTAAGGTCTGGCGACGAGGTGTACAAGATAACGTAGGCTGCGGAGTAATCGCAGTCCACATTCCTCAAATTCAAATCGTGTCAGTATTCAACCGGAAAGGCGACAAACATAACTTACATGGCATCAGTTCCATCGCCGCTCAAGGACGTTGGGAACCTGATGTCTAAATACGATATGTCATGTCCAGACTTCACCGCGACCGCAGAGCGCACTCACCATGCGTCTCATAGTGCGTGATCGTCACTGCCATGGCTGGAACAGAGATAAACAGACGAGACGGGGTAAAGAAGGGGGGTCAGACTGGCCATGTCCAGCTGCTCACCGGTCCTCTTTATGCTTGTTCTCGTTGCCGTTCTGCGGGACCTGCATCTTCCCCATGACGGTCCCCGTTATAACCGGCCCGATCGGTCCGTCGTCAGCTGACGCGGACCGGACGGCGGTTCGGCCGGGTTCGGTTCTGCTGTGTCAGCCAGTCTCACGGAAACCACACACTGACACAGCGGCCTCATCGTTGTCGACGACGACAACCACTACCACAACATAACGAGGCAGTAACGAGTCACCCACAACACACCGGTGATTGCCATTAACATGAACGGTGCGTGACACTCATGGATGGTGGCGAGGGGCTCGAACAGAGACTGAATATAATGTTAGGCCTCGTCTCCTACGAGGAGGACTCGCAGAGCGAATCTGAGCAAACTCAACCGCCTTCGTTGAGCAGGAGTGAAGCAAAAGGGAAAGGACGCGCTGTCCCAAGAACTGGGGAAGATAATGTGAGAGTTTTTACTGTCAGGCCCTGCACGCGCCGTTTCCCTCTTTCTGCTGTTGTTTCTCTGGATGTGTCAGGACAAAATGCTGAAGGGCGGCGCTGATATGCCAGCAGAACGTGAGTTAACATCCATCACGATGTCTGAGAGGCATTTGCTTACATGACAGCTTCCCAGAACGACGACCTGCTGCCCCTTCGAAGTCGCAAATTATAATCCGCCGACCCGCCCATCCCAAGCCGAACACCCGCGCTCACATCTCAACCGACGTCGAGATGCAAGGCGTAGAGCCATCCCAGCCAGAAGCATCTACGTCTTCTGACAAGGCTGGCTCTGCGCGATCGACCTCGCGACCCCAAGACGACCAGGAAGCAGCTCAATCGGACGAACTGGCGCGCCTACGCGTCCTGCTGCGGCCACCTGAAATACCAGGCGTCGCTGACTGGGGCATCCCCCCTCCCTCAGATGACCCGCCTGATCCCGCGATAGAGGTGCGTTTGGCGCCCCAATATTCACAATTTGACCCCATGCTCAATATGCCCAACATTGGCAATCAGGCCAAGATTGCCCATTTCCTTGAGCTCAAGCGAGACCCGAACCAGCCCAAGCACTTCAACGACTCGCTCATGTCCAACCGGTCTTTTCGGAACCCTCACCTGTATGCCAAGCTGGTGGAGTTCGTCAATGTCGATGAGCGGGCGACAAATTTCCCGAAAGATATTTGGGACCCCTACGATCTCAAGGAAGAGTGGTATGCCGACAAAATCGGTGGGTGCCCATTTTCTTCGGGTTTTGCAGTCAATGCCCTAACAACGACCTTGCCATCATTTTTGCCTCTGCGTCTTGCTCTGGGACTGGCTTTCTGGGCTCCATTTCGGCTTTACATGTCTAAACTCTACGGCTCTTGAATTCCGTCACCTCTGGCCCGCACAATATCTTCTGCTTATTCTTGCGATCTAAAGCGGAGGAGCAGAAAGCTCGCATGGAGCAGCAGGAGGCTGCACAAGGTTCGGGCAAACGAGCGAAGATCGACTTCACAGGGTCTCGCCCGGCCCCGAAGCCGCCTGCCCAACCGCATGGCTTTCCAGCGTCGCATCAGGGCGGCGTGCTGGGAAGTGGGCGGGCGGGTCGCTTCAACCCTTACATTGGAGGGTCTGTTCCTCAGGCAGGGGGTGGGAAGCATGGAAAGAGTCGTTGGGATAAGTGAAATAGTCCAGATTATTCCCGCTGCGACGTACTTTGTTGTATGTCGCAAGTTATAGGACCGTCCTGTTAATTATTTTTTCTTGGTGTCTTTCGTTGCTTGTAATACATGCTGTGAGCTATGATTTGTTCTGCTAAACAACTGCGTCTGAGATTGAGAGAGATGCTGCCGAAAGCCAATTAGACGCGAAGGTTGCGTGTCGCGTCAACCTACTGACCTTCTACCACCACCACGGTGACATGCTCACCCAACGATGCGGGCACACTTCTCCTTCCTCAGCTTCATAGCATTGTCCCTCTTCGTTCTTCTCGATGTGCACGAAATTGGAGCTGCAGATCCGACTGCCGCGCAGAAAGCTGCACACCAGTTCTTCGACCGCAATGCAGTCGGCCGGGGATCCGAGTCGGTGCACACGAACAACTGGGCCGTCCTAGTATGCACGTCCCGATACTGGTTCAACTACCGCGTGCGGCCCCTTACCCACTCTAACCGTACTCTGGAACTGACAGAATGACCTTAGCACATGGCAAATGCTTTGGGAATGTACGTCGCACCCCGTTCGTCGCTGAAGTCCGCTCATGCTTAGGTCTGGCAGGTATCGCACCGTAAAGCGCCTCGGGATCCCCGACTCGAACATCATCCTCATGCTCGCAGACGACGCCGCCTGCAACGCGCGCAACCGCTTCCCCGGCTGCGTCTTCGCGAACCCGGGGCGGCACCTCGATCTGTACGGCGAGAACATCGAGGTCGACTACCGCGGGTACGAAGTCACGGTCGAGAACTTCCTGCGCGTCCTCACCGGTGCGCCGCTTCCTTCTTCGCGTGCGTGCGCCGTGTGCTGAGGCTGAGGGGGGCAGGCCGCGTGGAGCCGTCCGTGCCAAGGTCGAAACGGCTGCTGACGGACGACCGGTCGAATGTGTTTGTGTATATGACTGGGCACGGCGGGAATGAGTTCTTGAAGTTCCAGGATAATGAGGAGATTAGTGCGTTTGATATTGCGGATGCGTTTGAGCAGATGTGGCAGAAGAAGCGGTGCGCCAGTCGTCTCTCCGTCCTCCATCCGTATCTGAGCTGACCATGTCTATGGGTGTGCTAGGTACAACGAGATATTCTTCATGATTGATACGTGCCAGGCCAACACCATGTACTCCAAGTTCTACTCGCCGAACATCCTGGCGACTGGCTCGTCTCAGATACATGAGAACTCTTATTCCGTACGTTTGGAGTTGGGATTGTCTTCACTGGCATCATTCTAACTGTACATGTCTAGTACGAATCGGACAACGACATCGGCGTCGCGGTCATCGATAGCTACACCCACTTCATTCTGCAATACATGGAGGGCATCAACAAGACGAGCTCAGCGAGCATGAAGGACCTCGTGCGTGTCCCACGATCTCTTCACAGGCAGGCTGATGCGAATAGCATTTTACAGTTCGACACCTACGACCCCGTCGCGATTCGGTCGCACCCGGGTATACGGTCGGACCTGTTCCTCAGGCCGCTCGAGCGCACGCTCATCACCGACTTCTTTGGCGGCGTCGCACACGCAGAGGTGGTGGACCCAGGGCGTATCGAGACGAGCGTTTCCTCTGCGGCGGCCTCGAGCGCGGGGCGTCCTGGTGCTTCGGCATCGTCGCAGTCGACTGGGAGTGGCATTCTGGAGGAGAAAGCGCCAGTTGAGATCGAGGACTTCGTTGAAGATGTTGCTACGGCTGCGATTTCACCGACGCTGAGAGCATGGGCTTCATTGTTGGTTCTCGCATCGCTGGTTCCGTTGGTAAGGTCATTCGGCAGCAAGACAAGCGACGATGGCCGGACATCATAGATAACAGTAGAATTTTTGGGATGTTCTGACCATATATTGCACCATAATTTATTGTTTTCTGGTGGAAATAGCAGCAACTGAGATCGAGGGTCCAAAAGCAACATCAAGCGCTACAAGCCGATAGCATTAGAAACAAAGACAGATGATACAAACTCGACCAGCATGGCCGCCATTTTATGGACAAGCAATCGACACAACGCACTATTCTCCGCGGAGAACGCTCCCTCATCCTTATAACCCCAGCACCCCTTCTGTCCACATCTAAGGACATCAACGCCCACCGATCAGAAGCCTCGTCCCCGCCCACGCCCGCGTCCACGCGGGCCACGCCCGCCCCGATCGCCACCGCGCCCGCGCCCACGCCCGCGCGCCTCCTCCTTCTTCTTGCTCTTCGGCTTCGGCGCATCGTCGACGAGCAGCGTGTCGAGCGGCAGCGAGTCGGGGAGCACGAAGTAGCGGATGTTGTTCCCGCGGATCGAGAGCGAGTCGAGCGAGGCCGGGTCGCGGTTCCGCGCGCTCATCTTGACCGTCTTCAGGTGCGTGTTCATCTGCATGTCGACGCCTGCGATGGGGGGATCGGTCAGCCGGGGAAGTAGAGGAGGAGGGGAGGGAGGGGGGCGTACCGGTGATGGTGCCGTGCACTACGGACCCGTTTTTGAGCTCGATCGTTACGGTCTCGTTGTTCAGTTTCATCAAAAATCTGTGGAGCGGGCAGAGGATGTCAGTGCGAGCTCTGGGGGTCTATCTTTGGATAGAAAAGAAACATGGTAAGCGGGCGCGTGCGCGTCATTGCACGGCGTGTAGATGGTATGTCAACCATGGAATACATGGACCAAACAGTAGCTTGATACTCACCTAACGAGCTTCATGGTGGATGGGTGCGCGTTGGCGGGATGGGGTCGATGGCGGGATGCAGCGTGTTCGTCGTTGTTTACGACGGTGAGCCTTGCGCGAGCGGAGTTCCAATTGCCCGCAATTACAGCAGTTACCCAATTCGGCATCGATAGGCGCGCCAACAACTCGAGATCGTGAATTGCTCGTCATTGAGAACGAGGATGATATTGCCCAATAAAATACAGTTGCAATAGAAATACAATGATGCCTATGTAAGATGATCCAATGAAAGAGAGTATGCAAAGTGCTCCAGTTTTTTGTACATTTAATCATTAGTCTTCGTCTTCGTCGTAAGGGCTGGGTCCCGGCGAATGGGAGGAGACATGCCCTAGTCGCGACTCCCGGCCACTCATGTTCGCTCTCGTAGCGATGAGATCTTCCCTGCTGTCTTCATCTTCAAGGCCAGTTTCGATTGTGGCTGGAGAGGACTCCGAGGAACCACTGAAGGACGGGCCGGGTGATGGTGACGAAGAGTCCCTGCTCGTCAGCCAGGAAGGGCTCGGAAGTCTCTTGGTCGGCAGCATGTGCATCTTATGGATGAGGGGACGGCGAAATGCATGTGTGGACGTGCGGCGGCGAATTGAAGGAGAGCCATCGAGCTCCTCGCTGGAATCGCAATCCTGGTCGTATACCCGAGGGCGCGCTGAACCGACAGCACTGTCCGCCATTGGACTTTCTGGATAGTAGACTGCGTCCAAGTCCCCTACGTAATCGACTAGTCAGATTGAGCAGAACCAAGCAGGATAAGCGGCAACGTACCTTCGAAAGAGTCCTCTGACGAGCCCGAGAACGAGTCATCCGCATCGCCTTCGTCTTCGCTCGCTGCATCTTCTTCCGCATCTGCCTCTTCCTCTTCCTCATCTTCACTGATGAACCCAAGCACGGTCATGCCACCGCGCTTCTTCAGCACCGAGCTCGGGGATGCATTCACCGGAGGCATCACAAGCAGCATCTCCTCCGGCTCCTCCTCCACAACGTCCTCGTCGACCTCCTCTAAGGGCTGCATTATGTGGCACTTCCAGTGCGGGGTGCTCAATTTTTTCACAGACTTGGAGACACGCGGCTGGAAATCGTCGATCAGCATAATCGAACGGGATCCATGAACGTCGAACTCACTGGTTGCATGACTGACTGGTCAAGCGCGGTGAGGAGTTGAGGGAGGGAGGGCTTCGGTTTTGGAGGAGTGGCACCCGGGATGTCTGCCATGCTGCGGATGGACGCAGCACGGCGATGGGAGTGCTTCGCAGAGTTCGACGGAGGGACGGCGGGCTTCTCTGAAGTAGGAGGCACGCGTGCTGCGGGATTCTCCACAACCGGAATTTCAGAATCGTTTGTTTCTTTGGAAACGGGAGGCTCGGGGGCGGTCGGCGCTTTTGTTCTCGTCAAAACCCGACGTAGCGTAACAGCGCACCATGCGCTGACTCTGTGAGTGCCCGTCTGTGCAGGGAGGTAATCAGCGAGGAGAAGAGAAAGAACTTTGACATGAACGTACCTCAACGGAGGTTGCCTTGTCTTCTTTCGAGCGAAACGCGGAAAGGATGCTCAGAAATCCCATGACGGTTTCCACGGCCTGAGTGTTGTGATGCGAAAGTGTCGAAAGACCAGGTCTCTGCTCATCCAGAGAGTAAAGACGCAGAGAAGGACTGACGAGAGTCACACTTTGAAAGCAGCAGCGCTCATCCTCCATAACAAAGCGCGAGCGAGTCTTATAGCCCATGACCGCAGTGTCAAAGCGTAGAGTCAAAGCGAAGGCCCGAGAGAAGAGATGCAACAAGCAGTGCCTTCTAGCCCGAGCCAGCTATATAGCCAGTCCACTTCGGCTGGAGACCTTCGTGTTGGCCCAAGAAGATACGGCGATACCGTGACATCTTCAAAGAACAATAAACTGGTGGAAAGGTTGTCCCAGCGGCTGTTCGGAAGACAAGCTCGCTTGGTTGCCATGACATATCTGATCAACAGCCGAGCGTTTGACTATTGAAGACAATGGGTTTTTGTTGGCGTGCGAGAGATATGATCTCACCTCGGCTAAAGCAGAAGAGCCGTTTGTTGAAGGCAGATCTGTAAATGGGCCTTGGCGACGGTGCAATGAGAACAAGAGACATATAGGCGCCCAATATAACGAGATGATAGTACACGTGATCGCGTCGACAAAGCCAGCTCGCGCGTGCTCGCCGCAAAATCTCTTCTTGTCTTCGGCTCTCATCATCTGACAGAGTATCTGCTTCATAGACACCGTGTATCTTCTCTTCTGCTTAAATGATCGACTCTGGGCCTCTGGGTGCTTTCTGGATCATGCGTTGCAAGAGGTGACCGTTCATTCCACAGGAGAGCTGACACTTCCCTTAGCGGGATTCGTTTTCAGGCTATGTTTAGGAAGGGAAGCTACCCTGAAGACCCGCTTCGCGCACGCTGCTACAGATCAACTTGATCTCCAGGCCAGTTTGGTTTCATGTCTCATGCGTTTGCTACGCAGAATAGTGCGGGCTGAGAAGAGCAGAAGCGCACCTGGCGAAATGATCGCAGGTACGGTATCCGTCAGCGTTCAACCTCCGAGGTCCTGAACTAAGAAGAGTCTGACAGGCTAGCTCCATTCTTTAGGATTTTAGTTTCGATTTTACGCAGTCAATGCTTCCCGGATGTCCTGGCGGCATATCAGCAGCGCAGGAATTGTGGGTGAATCCATCCATGATGGTCAATCTCAGTCGTGTCATTTTCCCCGACTAATGTAGTCAATCGTTTCGGGCTGGTTCACATGCGCTGGCTACCTCGTCTCATTCGAGAACGAAGAATAAGACACCGAAATGCTCTTCGAGGGCTGGGGCTCTGACTGTCTCAAGTATGATAACTGTGCAAGTACGTATCGCCTTTAATACTATGAATCTTGATCACGACCAAGTTCAACTGGCAGTTTCTTTCGAAAGTATGATCCGTCAGGATATGATGGGCAGTATATGATCTCGCGATTAAGAAGTCGGATTCTTTGACGCGAACGGCTTATAGGTTCCAGCGGCGATCTTCGTTGAAGTCGGATTGGACTAGCAACGCAACGCATCCGGTGCAGGCAAGCGATCAAACTCTTCGTCACGGTCAAATTCTTAGCTTGCTGACAGCTCTGGCATAGTATTGGAGCGGGCTCCTTTGGGACGGTCGTCCTGCTGGCACGTATTCTAATTCCGCATCTACTCAAAGGCCGCTAGCCGAACGTCCAACGTGCTCCTCAATCTTGCAGAATCTCCTTGGATTCGAGCAGATGGACAATATGCAGAGTATGGCGTTCAGAGTCTCTTTGGTGACGAGATCATCTCTGAGATTCTGCCTAGGACCTGTGGACGCAGACTGATAACAGCACTGCGATCCGCAACTTCACCGCGTCGATATCCCGCCGTCTGGGGTGATTGCATTCTTGTTGAAGGACGCTGGCGACGTGGCCGATGGGATCTTTCCTCGATGCACGGCATGGTTGCAGTGTACCTCAGAAAATGGCGGACAGTCATCCTGTCACTGCGGCATTTTTGCGGTCACATAGATTGAATATCTATCGCAGACAATGCGTTCCATGCTGTCTATGTTTAGACAGCCTGGTCGCGTTCAAAGCGGAAGTAAATCATCCGCACGGAATTGTGTCTCAAATCACCGATTGTTCAAGGTCATTGAAACTCGGCGATTGTGTCCATCAAACAGCTGCGAGTTCGCGGCTAGCTGGTACATATCGGAAACCGGAACTCCGCGTGAGATGAGGCTAGATGAGTGGATTTCATGGCAGCCACTCGCCCCACCCAGCGGTCGGATCTGCAATTGCTGATAAAGTAGGATTCGAATCAAGTCTGTTCTCTTGAGGTTCAAGGTCCATTTACTCCACGCCTTTCGGCCCGCCAGGTCATCCAGCACATGTCTTCCGCGACGCATTGGTTTACATCACCGTATGTGGGCCTTCTGTCTCGTGCAACGCTGGCTGTCCAGGTTTCTCCGGAGGCAGGCAGGATGCATCCGACACTAATTATTTTCTAGGATAATCTGCCACATCCGTCACTTCCGCTGCTAAGCATCATATTCAAACCGCCAACACTTCGAGACTATGCAGTCATCCTTGGATATTGACCTCGTGGAGGACAATATGTCCATGAAGCTGGATAAGTATTTCCCGTACCAGATATCATCGTCGGTCGTAGCTACGGATACCAAGCGGAATGTCTCAGATCATTACCGCTATTTGAGCTAGAACCTAGCAGCTGAATCTACACAGATTGGATCTGCTCACCACTCCACAGTCGTTTCCTATCCTTGGCAGGATCTTGGGTATTTAAGGGAGCGGCATTTTCGCCCCGACTATCCTCTACTCAGCTTTCGCACAAGTCTTACTTCCACCTTAGTCTCACGCACGCCATCATGTTGTTCTCTGCCGGTCTCCTCATCGCCTCCGTTGTGTCATGCGCTTTCGCCTGGGGCGGCAAGAACTTCGACGTCCAGGTTGGTCCCAATGGGAAGCTCGTCTTCGACCCAAACAATATCGTACGTCTCTATTACAATCTGCGCTGTCGATATTTCGACATTCTGACGAATAACTCTCCAGAGTGCGAACAGCGGCGACAATGTTACCTTTCATTTCAATCCAAATAACCATTCCGTCACGCAAAGTAGTTTCCAGGAGCCCTGCACGAAGTTGACTGGCGGTTTCGATTCAGGCTTGTAAGCGGGTTTCTCCTTGCCGATGTAATGCAGCTGACATCGGGTTAGTAAACCTGTTGACAACAAGAGTGGCTCTAATCAGGGCCCGACCTTCCAGATCACTGTGAATGATGTGAGTTTCCATTCTTCTTTCTCTCCCATGATTTCTGAAGCCCTTGCCGTAGACCAATCCTATCTTCGTGCACTGCAGCCAGTTGGCAAACACCGCTGGCTCTCACTGCGGCGCAGGCATGGTGTTTGCCGTGAACGCTGATGCTTCTGGCTCCAATCGCTCGTTCCAGGCCTTCTTGGATAGTGCACTCGGCATCGGCGCTTCCCTCCAAGGAAGTGCGAAGCAGACTGCTTCCGGGAAGGTAACGAGCGAGACTGGCAGCGGGCAGATCACTACCGAGACCGGAACAGGGAAGGTTACTACCGAGACTGGAACCGGGACGGTCACCACCAAAACTGGAACTGGTCAGATTACCAGCCAGACCACTTTTAAGCCGGTCACCGGCAAGACTACTTCGGGAAAGGTCACCAGCCAAACCGGGACTGAGAAGACTACCAGTCAGACTGGCATGGGACAAGCAACCAGCCAGACCAGTACCGGGAAGGCAACCAGCCAGACCAGTACCGGGAAGGCGATCAGCCAGACCGGCACTGGTCAGGCAACTAGTCAGACCAGCACCGGTCAGGCCATTAGTCAGACCAGCACCGGGCGGGCAACCAGCGAGACTCTCACTGGGCGGGCCACCAGCCAGACCGGCACCGGGCAGGCTACCAGCGAGACGGGCACGGGACGGGCCACCAGCGAGACGGGCACTGGACAGATCACCAGTCAGACCAGAACCGGGCAGGCGACTTCGGCGGCTCCGTCGGTCTCCTCTGTTGAGATGACGGCTACTGCCCGGGCGACATCTGTTTGAGTGTGTGTTCTCGTGACAGAGGTGTTGAGGGATTTTGCCGGGCTTCGTCGGACCTTGTTTTCGTATCTGTAGGTGCTGATGTGCGCTATGCATACACGGCAAAGTAATCGTATCATTGACCATTCTGGCGCTCCTAAATAAGTCTGTCGATGGTCGAATTTTGATGCGCTTTCACGAATAGATCTCGCCCTGCAACATCTCACGCACGTTGTCTTTCATCTGCCATCGTCAAGCCACAGGTCCTCACTTCGGTTGCTCTCCGCTCCGTCTCCGGGAAGTCCTATCGATTGCATTGAGCTAGTTCGGTCGGTCCTGCGCAGCTACCTCTCTCCATTCTGCTACTCGCGGCAACCCGAAGATCTCGTACTGTCCGCCTCACATGTCCTTTGCTTCCTCTTCCTGGACGAGAATCTACAAAGGAAGCACTTGCACGTTTCTTCTATTACATGTATGCCTGCGATTTCTATGATGGGATTCAGATAGGCTGCAGAACGCGACACGAGATAGGGCAGGACATGAGCCGCAGCACGCAGGCTGACAGGGCAGGGTTCGGGTCTTGACGAGGGATAACGGCGAACAGCACAGCGCAGAAGCCTCGTGTTATCGCAGCCTATTGACCAAAGGACGGTAGATACTTAAACATTCGCGAGGGTTCTTCCCTTGCCAAAAACCATCCTTACTTCGAGCTACGCAGCACGAAACAATATCACATTAGCCATGGATCTCTCTTCTATCTACAACTCATCCCCGTACTCGTCTTACCCATCCTCCGACTCCGATGCGGGTCAGAGTTCGCGCTGTACCTACGCGAAGTTCGAGCCCGCCAACTGCACATTCTGGACAGACTATACCAGCCTGCTCCCAGCCAGCGAAGCAGCGTATGCCCGCGCGTGCGAGTTGCTGCTCAACGCAAAAGATACGCTGCTCAAAGCTGGTGGTTGGGTTGACGAGAACACCGTCGTACGTACCTCTGGCAAATCTGCATTGAGAGTCTTGACTAAGACGTGGGATCTAGGAGGACCTCTTCGTGCTGACGTCGCGGTCATGCACGCTGGCCGTGCCAGCCACACTCGCAGCACTCATGGATCCCGAGCAAACGGACATGTTTGCAAACATGTTCGAGGCGCCAGCGCTCCTTCCCATCACCGAGTCGGCGCAGATCGACGCGGCCACGCCAGCACTCGAAGACCTTGTATACCTCCTGCAGGTCCTTGTGCCGGGCCTGCTCTTGTTGATTGCCGAAGATAAGGATCAAGGCAGGTACGTGACAAGGGGACTTCCGCCGAAGGAATGGGTCCAAAGACGGCGAAGCGAACTGGAGGGCATCTTTGGCGTCGAGGACTATCTGCATATTTGTGAGGCGATAGAGGATAGCGCGGACCTGCATCGCGGCATGTTGGATGAAGGCAGAGAGGAGGTGGAGACCACGAAACGGGGAGGTGGTTGGGAGGAGGAGTTCAAAAGAGATTGGATGGCAAGTGTCTCTGGTACGGATAGCGACAGCGACGATGGATGGGGCGAAGACGCCGTCGGGTGGTCGTCGTCAGGTGACGATGACTTCACCTATGCGAACGAAACGTCCAGCAATTGGGCAGAATATGCTGAGGTTTGGCCTGTCGACGAACTCTAGATAGATGACTTGCAATGTCTTTGCCTTCGTCTGTGTTAGTGTCATAGCTAATAGTGCCACCGTTATATTATCGTGATCACTTGCCGCGACATTATGCATCTACAAGATCATGATTCTCCATGTCGTGGTAATATGGATTCTGGCTAATGTTCTCAATCTCGGACGGTCAACGTGAGTATATCAGATCAGATGGATCATAACGATCCTCAGCCTACTCACCAACTCGGAGATCGCATGGATCCGCGGCCAGGAGCACAACGCAGGACATCACACCAGTAATTGTTGATCAGAGCGAGTCGTGCATATGATACTCAGATACAAAAGGCAGAACGCCAAGTCTGGAAGATTGAAAGGCAAGAGGAGCCTCGATGTCACATCGGATGTGAGCCTGAGTGGCTGCCGCCTGCCAGCATGTCGGCGAATCGATTGATCAGATGATAGATTATCTCCACGTTTCGCCGACGAAAAAAATTGTCGCTCCATACTATGGACTTATGACAACGCAATTCATCTACGGGATGTATCATATATCGATGCTACTGTACATGACCCGAGTCGATGACGACGGCCCCCTGTTATCTTGCTAGCCCCGCGATCCTGTCTGCCGATCCCACTCAACGTCCATTTCTTACCGTACTAGTTCCTCCACCCATTGTTCCACCATAATACACGAACTGATGATCAATCCCGGGACCCTCTCCAGTGCTGTCTTGCGTCTCCGGAGCGCCCCCAACATATATGTGGCTTCAGACGTGTAATGCGGTGGACCAAAGTCGAGGTTGTGCAGCGTGAGCTCGCGCAGATGCTGTAGGATGGCACTGTTCGCGAAAAAGTTTCCTTGTAGGGAAAGGATACGCAAACATCATCCCAATGCGCTTCTATGTGGAGCGGGCGACCTTAAGCGAGTTGAGCATCGGGAAGCCGGCGAAAAGGTCGACGAGCTGCTGGCGATTCCACTCGGTGGCCGGCAACAGTCGTCATTCTAGCCAGGACACTGAGTCAAGGGAGAGCGTGCCGCAAATCCGGCAAATCGCATCAGGAATTTTAGTGTTATAGTGTGATCCGTAGGTGTCCATGAACTGCAGGTCGAGAGTCGTGTCATTGTGAGCTGCCTCGGATGGAAAGGACGACCATGTTTTGACTCTCAGGTCGTCACTAATATCACGCGAGATACTGAGAGCTCGAACCGGTGTCAGCGCTGCTTGCAGGTGGTGATGCGATGGAGGTGCTAGCAGAACAACGATACGTTCAAAGATAAAACAGCTTATCTGTACTTTGATGCTTGTCATTGCGGGAATCCGGAGGTGCTCGAGAAAGAGCGCAATTTCTGCAGCTCCGTCATCTAGGTCGGGTTCCCCGAGACAAGGCAGTTTGAGAGTGTATTCACGAGTGAAGACGCCGGCCGCGCAAGGAGGTAAACATCTCTTCAATCTCAGTATCCGAAGGGCAGACATATGCTGAAGAGTAAAAAAGGATATACCATAGGGCAGACATTTCTCCGAGTGATAGTAGTCATTTTTGAATCTGTAGCGAGAGAAAATTGTCACGTCTACATGTTGGAGTTAAGAAGCAATTTCAAGGCATAGGATCGCAGGTAGGAGCAGATCGACGAGGCATATCTGACGAAGTCGAGGCGCATGGTCTCGTCGGGCAGCATTGCTAAATCGTTGCGGCTATCCGGCTCCAGCGTGAGTGTCTTTAACATTGAAGCACGACTCAGGTCCAGAGCGCCGGTTACGGGAAGCATATCTAATGTCAAGCCGCCGCGTAAATGAAGATGGCGAATGCGGTGGAGATGCTTTGAAAGAAGGACAATGACTTCGTGGCTGCGTTCACTTGGTGAATTTCCGTACCCAGATGTAAGGCGGATGGACACGGGCGCCAGCTTCGAGCGATTCAAAGTCTCTCCGAACCACGGGAAAGGGAAGTGACAGGCGATATTCCTTCCCGAAAGACGTGGGTCCTGCAAAGCTGCGTCATGCCTGTATCGGCAAACGTCTGTCACCTTGACCCAATCTGGATCCCACCGCTGCAATATCTCCCGATTTTCGTATCGGATGAGATTGTTGCGACGAGACAGAAATTTTTGAACAGTACCAGAAGATACGCGTGAGTACTTCAGGAGGGAAATGATGGGTTGCGGCTCGTGTATTGCGCAAGGATTTTATGGCGGAGGTGGACGTGTGTATGGCCGTCAGCTCAGCGTCGATGGCTTCTTCCAGAACGTTGGCTGCTTCTGCGCCTTGACAATATAGTCCGGTCTTCAGCATAGAAATACGAGGCCGAACAGCGCGAGATCGGTAGTCTTCTGCGGGACTGAATGGTAGTGGAAAATTGGTGGACTGGCAGATTGATACAGAGAAGCGGCACCCACCTCCGGCCTGGTTCTAAGTATATTATTTTGAGCGCTTGGTGCGTGCGTGACAGGAATCAATTTGACCAGATATGGCTTGCACGTCCATCGTTGACTTCCATTCGAAGACGTCTGATGTGAAAAAAAGTAAGTGTCCGTGCTGGTTGTTGATGAGGAGGAGGTGCTCGAATTCGTGAGCAACTATAGATGGCACGAAGGCGAACAATGAAATGGACTCAGCTGTACACGGACCAGACTGGAAGGCACGATATGATTGCGACATGATAAACGTCTTCTGTCATCCCGCTCACATCCGTTGCCATCGTGAGCAGAATAAAACAAAAGGAAATGTCGCATGACCAATGATAGTCTACAGTAATGAAGAACACCCCGCGCAGGATCCATTGTGATCTCATGAACAATTGTGTGCCGAACGTTCGTAACGTGCTTCTGCACATTAGTGGAATCCTCGAGCGGCGACGAAGAGGGATGACATAACGAAGGCACAACGATGACGGCAGAAATTAGTCGCTCTTGGTTCTGTTCAGAATCGTGCATCCCTATGAAAGGTCTTCTACGCTTTCCCGAAGCATTGAGAGAAGAATTCGCAGGTGAATTCAGGCTTGTCCCAGTGTGGCTGATCTCCCGCTGTAGTAAGTATACCCATCGATAACCGAGGACAATCGCCACTCACGAAATGATTGCATCCTGGCATGGCAGACGGGATCAGTTCCCTACCAACCTCGCCGCTCTCTCTCTTTTGAAGATAGAGATCCTCGAGCTGCCAGCATCCTTGCAGGGCTTCCCAGCCTGTCTCCTCGCAAGATACCACATAAATCCTGCAGTTCGGCCACACGGTTGCCTTTTCCTGGGACTTGTCGAACAGCTTCAGAGTGGCATCGAGGAAGATCTCGGCAGGCATGGCGAATAGCGGACGCTCCAAACGGTCGATCGCGCCAGGGCAGAGCGTGGCTGCCTGATCCGCAAGCGACATGCATTCGGTCGATGGGCGTTTATCTGCCGGAGGATCGATGATGGAAGTTTCGGACATGCCGTTGTAGTCGCGCAGATGGAAACCTGGATGTGAGTAGTACGAAGAGACCCATTTAGGGAAGTAGTCGCAGAACTCGGCCAGTGTGAGGGAGGAGTCGGATCCGGGCCTGTACCATGATTGTGCAATGCCTTTCAGGGGCAAGCCTGTTGCGACACAGGGTGGATCTTAAGATGCGTGACACATTCAGATTGAGCGTCACTGGCGGGGCGGAGATGACATACCGAAGGCACATAAACCTCTGAAGTACGGTGTCAATGCTCGAACTACATTCGCGGGTACTTCGTCGGCATAGGCCAAAAGAGGCGCGATGTGTGCCCATCCAGAGGACCAGCCCACCAAGATGAGCCCCCCTTGATCCTTGCCGCTGATCGGCGGAACGGGTTCCGTCTGAACGAACCACGCCATGAATCGTGCGATTTCAATACTTCGTCGACGCAGAAATTCTCTGCCAGCTGCGAAGCTAGTCTCGGCGCCGCGGATCGTGGCCAGCTCTTCGTCTGACAGTAGTGTCGAGTGTGTATATTCAGGGCGGTTGAGCAAGACGAGGCGCAGGCCGTTCGTAGCTGCGTGAGGAAGCATGCGGCCGAATAAACCTAATTGCACGTAAGTAGTCAATATCTCCCGTGACACGTTGAAAAGCATCATGCCATACCGCAATTGCCACCCGAGCCATGAGTGATCACGACAGTCGTGTATGGTCCTGGAAGGGACCCCGAGTCCTCGAAGTAGAGTACAGTCCCATTGTCGTCAATTGGGGCGAGAGGCATGGCGGAGAGATCAAAGAACCCTGAGCCTTATCGTGGTATGTTTTTATAGCGTTTGTGAGCTTACCAACTCGCTGTCAAATGGAACCATGGCGGAAACGGTATACCCGTAAGTATACATAGTCGCCAATGGCGTTGGCCATGCGGTAGAACGAAACAATGTTGACGGAATCTCTGTAAGAAACTGAGAGGCACAGATGCTGATATGGACCTGATCCACAGCATATGAAGATATTCACAAGGAGAGTAAGTGCGATCCGAGCATCGAAATCGAGTGATCCATTGGCCAGAAGCGTCAGGGCTATGTGGCAGAGGGAAGTAAGCGTCTAGAATGCCCTTTGGAGGAAGTAGTGCTCCCACGAGACAGTTTGCGATGTCAAACAGCATGGAAGGTTAAACGACAATCCCGTTCACATATGTAGAAGAGACAGTCAGCAACGTTGCTTCCATCCTCGTTCTGATACTGACAGCCTATAACAAGAAAGAGTTCAGCAGAAGTATTTCAAATCTTGAGGACTCTGCTGGAAAAGGCGTTTCGGTCATTGAGAACAAGGATCTCGTACCCACCTGAAATGTGCATTACCATCAGTGCCAACGACAGCGAGAGCTGCAACTTGTGCACGATTGGCATGCGGTGACTGACACTGATGAGCCAGTCTTCGAGGGCCCAGCGGCGGGCGGTCCCGGGGTCGTCGCGCTCTCATTGGTCGACCATAACTTGATGCGGTCCCGGTCCCGGGGTCGTCGCGCTCTTTCAAGTCGACCACCGACTTGTTCCTGCTTCACGGTGACTTGCAGGTGCCAGAAACGCGGCTGATAGCAATACGACAAGATGCGACAGATCGACTACTAACATACCATATGTTGAAGACCCTATTGCTCCTGATCAACATCATAACGGAACGCCGTCTGTCAGATGGGCGTCGCTCTGTGCCTTCATTGGCAAGTGGAGAAGTTCTCATTAGCATGAGGGCCAACGATGATCAGAAATGGCTATATGTACTTGATATGCAAGATGCAGAGAAGCTATAAGGTCTCTCGAGGCTCTGGGAGAATCGACCCTTGGATTTTCTGTCGCGAATTGGCCCGGTATATTGGTGACCAACGCGAACGCTTCATGGTGAGTACTTACATCTTTCTCGGGTCATCAATTTTAGCTTTCATCTTTCGTGTTACAGATTTTCGCCTTTGCACTTCCACGGCATGTTGATTTGTCTCAGGACCTCAGCGGTTTTTCCTAAATGTTGACAGTTGACTGACTGCCTCCCAACGCTGGGTGCGAGATAACCACTACTGTGTTCGGAGCTCCGAAATAGTTGCTGGACAGGTCACGCAACACTCCCTTCTTGATAGATCATCACTGAATGTCGGGCTCGTTCTGCTCATCGCTTCTAAGAGTCCGCGTTGGAGCGCCTCGTGCATCTATCTCGAGAACATGGTGGGAACATCATGCGTTTAAATACCACCATGGATCCAGGCGTCATGTTGTCGTTCAAACGCCCCCCCGGTGCTTGATCACATCACAATGCCCATCGCTCGCATAGATGACAACGGCACCGAGTTGTACTATGAAGACTCGGGCGTACCTTCTGGTGCCTATACGACCGTTGTAATGGTCCATGGCTCGTCTTTCAGCGGCGGTACGTGTCTTCTCATGCCCCATTAGCGCACGTCAGAAGACCGGCTTCGCTCACGGAACACAGGTGTCTTCGGCCGCCTGTTTGCCCACGCTCCCGCCAGCGGCCTGCGTCTTGTCGCGGTCAATCGCCGCGAATACCCCGGGTCGACGCCGTTGCCCGAGGAAGAGCTGGCTGCGCTACGTGGTGGCGATATCGACGCAGGCAGGCTGTTTTTGCGGCGGCGGAATCTGGAGATTGCACGCTTCTTGGCATGGTTTGTCCAGAACGAACCGATCCCATGCATCACGCGTGAGGATGAAGGCGGCCTTGTGGTATTGGGATGGTCCTCTGGCTGGGCGCATGTCGCACCGCTTCTGGCGTACGCTGATGAAATGCCTGACGGCATTGTTGGGACACTAACGCCGTATTTGAAAGGCGTTTGTGCATTCGGTGAGTCATAGCTTCGACTCGACTACTTTCATCCAACTTGCTCAATACCACTCGATCGCGAACCTATCATCAAGATGCGCCTCGTCTGGTGACGGGCCTTCCCATTATCGGCACCCCGCAGACATACTACTCCCCCTTCTTCGACACCACGCTCTCCTTCAACGATTACTGCGCCTTCTTCGCGAACTGGGTCACGTCGTACTACACACATCCCGGCATGCGCACACGTTCCTACGACGGGCTCGTGGAGCACGGCGTCACAGATCCGCCACCGAGCTTGGCGACGATCCCACCGGACGTGGTGTGCGTCCCTGCGGTCGCGCGCCTCGAGCGCGATTTGGTTCGGGCGCCGCCCGAGATCTTCCTCGGCGCGACGCGGCGGGTGTTCGAGAAGACGACGGCGTGGGCGAAGTGTAAGGTGTATATTATCTGGTGCGAGGACACGCTGTGGGAGTGTGTTGTGGGCGGGTGGCAGCTTGAGGACTTGAGGAATGGGATGGAGGATGGAAGGGAAATGGTTAGTGTCGGCATACCAGGAGCTAATCATTTCGTGCGTCGCTCTCCTTGCATCGGGTGCATGGGAACTACTTCTGAATTTCAATTATACTCATAGGTGCAATGGGATAAGCCGGCGCTGACCTGTCGCGTCCTGTCCGAGTGTTTTGGACGCCCGGCGGGGGCATTGCACGTGGATGCACGATTATAAGCTAAGTAGGATTTGAGAAGTGATCGGGACCGTCAATAATCCAATTTTATTTCTCTGATGTGCTTTCGTGTTCGCCAACGTCCTCAGGTGAAAATGCTCCTTCTCACGATGATACAATTCGTGGTCAGACGTTGTGGATAGTGTTCGCCGATGCCTGAGTACAGTCTAGAGCAAGTCTAGAGGTATCGTATTTTGGTGTTAGCATATGAAAATAACTACCCCGGGAAGAATATGCTATAAGGATTTGAGGCATGGCAAAAGAATAGTGGAAGTATAACCGCGCACATCATGACAACTGTTGTTCCGATGGATCGTCAGATCGATGAGCGGCGGGGGGCGGGGAGAGGGCGGGAAAGTGGCGGGAGGCGCCGGCGCTTAGCGTTTAGCGTCACTTCTTCTTCTCCATCATTCTCAGTGTGCTTTCTATCTTTTCAGGCTATCTACCAAATACTTGATTCAATAAACTTACCTTCATTCATGCTATGGCTTCACGTCAATAGTAAAAGAGTACTGGGCGCTCAACTGGCATTGCACAGCTGATCCAGTCGAGAACCGGCGGCCCGCAACGACAAACATTCCGAACGATGGGCCGGCGCAATCTTTTGTATGTTGTACTTCTTGCTTTCTCCAGTCATGGCACGTTCTGAGACGCTAAGCTTCCTCACATGTACTAATGCTAGTTGAAAGCGTACTTTCTACGGTCTCCGGCTCAGCACAGATTTTTCTCTCATGTCCGAGATGTTTTCTAGTGCTATAGAGCTATCTGGCTCCTAACACGACTTCAGTCATGTACAGAATTCCGGACTGGCTGCTGGTCCTTCCCGAAAGACTTAGACTGAAGCTCGCACAATCGTGACCAAAGCTTGTCAGCCTCCAGCCCACATCGCAATGACAGTCTATAGGTCCACCCCCACCTATCCACTTCCTTGTGAAATCCTACTTCAGCACAGTCATCTCGACCCTCAAGTACCGCATTTCGCACCACTCGCTGTCATATTGCTTTCATCATGCTTTTCGCAAAGAAGAACAACAACCTCAAGTCCGACTCCGCGGGTCCCACCACCCGCGTCGGCGGCGGCAAGGTCGTCCAGTCTCCCGTGCGCAAGACGGGTCAGCCCTCGGCATCTGGCACCAAGGCCAACCTTGGCCCCGCCCCCATTCCTCCCAAGGCCGTCGAGCCTGCTCGGCCTCCCAAGGCACCTAACCGCCCGAAGCCGCCGGTCGCGTCCAAGACCATGGCAGCTTCGAAGGTGCTCACCATGGCCCAATTCCCTGGCACTCTTAGATCTGTTGCTACCTTCAAAGCCCCCGACGTCGCCAATTCATCCACCGCTCCCAAGGCTCCAAGGCTGAAGAAGCCTCTCGATGGCCTCAAGACACTCGCCGCTTCGAAGATACTTGACGTTTCTCTTTCTACAGGTGGTCCCACGGCTCCGCCTGGCCTGTCCCCTCCCTGTGCCTCTGCACCTCGCGCCGCTGCCGTTGCGGCCGTTCGCCGTCGAATCAGCGAGCAGAAGGAGAAGACCGCCGTCGTCGCTGCGCGCAAAGCCAAGCCCGAGTCTCTTCCCTCCACGAAGCCGAAGGCTGCTATTACCCGTGGCGCGACGCCTCCGTCAGCCTCCACAAGCCGCCTCAGGGCGAAGATCATCACCGCCAAGGCTGACGCTTCCGAGAACGTCCCTCCTCCCAGTACGCCCACTCGTCGCCCTATCCCCGCAGTCCGCAAGGGTGGCGTCCGCAAGCCACTTGCCAATTTCTATAGGAACTCGATCAACAGTAGCTCTACTTCTTCTGCTCGCTCGCCTGGATCCTGCGGCAGCCACCAACGCAACACGCTCTACGCCGCGGCGTGTCTTCCCGAGCGCTCCAGCCTGGTCAGGAAGAACGCCTTCATCAAGCCGAAGTCATCTGTTCCTGCTCGTACGGTTCCGAAGAGCGGGTCTGCACCTTTGCTTGGTCGTGTGAGGACTTCTGCTGCCGCTGTGACACGCTCTCAGTCCGGCCCCGCCATTGTGAGCGAGGCTGTCAGGCTCGCCATTCCTCTTGCCGCCGACAGAGACCTCCTGCCCAATGCGGCCCCAGTCTATGACAGCGACGATTCCTCCGCTGACGAGGCTATGGTTGAGGTCAATCTCAATGCATGGACCAGCGACGCGGACACGCTCAGCTCGGCCGGCACCCTCGTCCAGTCGGACGACGAGCACGCCAATATCGACCACCGTCTGGTCACTTCGCCTCTCACCTCACTTGCCTCGCCTCGCCTCCAGCTGTCGATCCAAGACTTCCATATCCGGTCCATCATCGGCCAAGGGGCCTTTGGCAAAGTCGCTCTCGCCTCGCTCAAGGGCTCGCAGAGGACGTATGCAGTCAAGATCGTCGCCAAGTCGAAGTTGCACAGTCCCCTTCTGCGCTCGCAGATGCTTCGCGAGCAGGAGATCACGCGCATGGTCTCGGGCCTGCCGTTCTTAGCAGGCATTGAGGCATCTTTTCATGATTCGATCAACTTTTATCTGTTGATGGTATGGTTTATCTCCCTCCTCGACGAGCTTGGCTTGATATATTTGGGTTTCTAGGAATACTACCCGACCAGTTTGCACGATTATTGGCGTGACGCCGGCTCCATTCCCTCTGAGCTCACCCGGCTCTGGACCGCTGAGATGGTACACATTTCATGCTCCTTTTCAATGATATCAATCGACTGATTGCTCGATCGCACCAGGCATTTGGCCTGAATGCGCTGCACGTGCGCGGCATCGTCCACCGCGATTTTAAGCTCGACAACGTCCTCCTCGGCGCCGACGGGCACGTCCGCATCGCCGACTTCGGTCTCGCGAAGCGCTTCCCTGCCCCCGTCCTGGCCGTGCCTGCGGTGTTCGCTAACGGCAAGCCCATCCCTGGTAGAGTCATGTACATGAACCCGACCACAGCCGGCGTCATGGGGACGTGGAAGTACATGGCCCCGGAGCTCCTGCTCGAGCAGCCGTACTCGTATCCCGTCGACTGGTGGGCCTTCGGCGTCGCTGTGTACGCGATGTGCTTCGGCCATGTGAGTACTGAATGATATAGACTTGCTGAAGTTGAGAACTAACCATCTGAACAGCTGCCGTGGGATCACAGCAAGCTCGCAGAGCTCAAGAAACTTATTTTATATACCAAGATACCCATTGCCCCGTTTTGGGTGTGTGATCCGGAGCTGCGCATGGTGATCTACATGGTAAGCCTGCCGTTTTTTCTCCTTGCTTTTGTAGTGCTCACGACGGCCATGTAGGCACTCGAGAAGAACCCCATGTTCAGGATCACATTTAATACCATCCAAGCCATGCCCTTCTTCTGCAACATGTGAGTCCTTCAGTCCTCCATAAGGCGCCAATGGCTGACGTCCCGCTGGCGGCACAGCGACTGGGCCCGTATTGCATCCATGCCCATCAAACGTACGTCCTCTTTATTACTTACTGCTCCTCCTGCTCATCGTCCATCCCCCTAGTCCCCGCGCCTTCCGCAAACCGAAGTGGCCGTTCTCGCCCCCGGCCCGCCATATCCGCATTCACTCCAGACGCCACCGCCGTCCCCGCGCATCCTGACGCGCACCCGCAGTTCACATGGGCGGGCGCCGCGTTCACGATGGACAAGGCCGCAGCGGACGCCGTCCTCGCGGACGAGCAGCTCGTGCGCGATGCGATCGTCTCCCTGGACGGCGAGGCGCCCATTTTCGATGCGCCCGCGGCATGGAAGGCCGCGTTCTCCGGTGGCGCACGCGTTGCCCCCGTCGACGGCTCTGCGTTGTCGCGCGCGTCGGAGGTGACCGCTGTATCTGGCAGCCCCGCGCCGTCGCGCGAGGCAAAGGCAGTCCCCATGTCCAGGCTACCGAAGGGCGACAAGCTGAAGAAATGGTGGAAGCGCGTCGTCTGCAAGAAGCAGTGCGGGCGCGCGTAGGGGACCGGAGCGGACATTGGTGTGTGGGGGAGAAGTGGGGACCGGTGTGCGAGGGGAGAGCGGCGATCGGGGAGCCGGGGAGGAGCGGAAGTTGGAGGGGAGAAGCGATGTCGGCCAAACCAACTCCACAGAACGCCGTCCACAGCCACAGAACACAGGGTGCACGCCGGGTCCAAGTCGCGGTCTAGGGTGATAATACCCATGCAGGCCACAAGGACGAAGACACCGCGAGTGTTGGACGATAGCGAGGCGCCGGGCCGTCCTCGGTGTATACCAGGACGGACATCATGCGATGAAAGGGGCCGCGATGTGATACGGCACACTTCGAGTTAGATCTCGGCGCTGCTACACATTAGACCCGGCTCAGGAGCTCATTTTCCTGCTGCATGCCTCGCTTCGGTTCGTGATCCAGTTGTAACGGTCATGCTTCAATGAGGATATCAATTGCAATCTCTGGTGTCGCTTATGCTTTGCTCTCCCTTCCTTACGCAGTCACACATTCAACTGGAGGGCTGCCTAGACACACGTCCGCCGGTAGTGCTGGATGTCGTCCACAGCACTCGCTCGCAAGTAGACTTGGAAAAATGCTCTCATGCTCTCGGGACGAAAGTCGAATAGCGCTCAGAGTTGCAGTGATGGCCTCGAGGCGCGCCCATTCAGATGGATTTAGCGCCATGTCGGCTATTCCGACCTTTTTGACACATAGTCAGTGGCAATGACGGTGCGGAACAGCTTCGTTTACTCCTCGTACTACCACATCAACTCATGCTCTCCGGCATTCGACAGGTGCGGCGTCAGGGTCTCTGTACATAAACTCCCGCACATGCAGATAAGCCATGATAGAGAAGAACATCGATAAATCCAGTGCATTAGGCTTAAGCTCTCGGACTTTATGGCTATTCTTGACGATGGCAAAGGCGCCCTCCTGACGCATCACTACTCGCTCGTCACTGCAGAGTACAACGAGTACTTAGCACCCGGGACAAAGGCATCGTCTACTAAGTATAGTCTGCCTAGTTGCCTTACGTATTCGCAAGTGCTACGCGGAAGTCCAAGCTATCCCAGGTCCCGCTCACTCGTTCACACACTATAAAGGCACCGGTGCGGTGAAAGTGATCGACTAGTGCGGGGCGCCGGAAGGCGCTGCTGCTTCGGGACCGCCGATGTCGATGAGCAGATTGGATCGCCAGGGCTTACTTGTGGGCGGTGATTTTTATATGTATGCGGTCGATCCAAGATTTGTAGGCGGGCTCTTCCCATCCTCTGCGACACACCTAACGGCTTTAGCTTTCCTCAAGTGATACGACGGTTTGACATGGCCATAGATACAGATGTAGGAGGATCGCTTGGCACGATTATGTTGGGATGCACGGCAGGCGCTGCGTGAGTAAAACACATATGGACGGAAACCTCATTTATGCCAGCAACACAGCCTATCCGGAATCGTTGGGCTGCTGACGTTCCTCTTTTTCCGTCTTTACCCATATGACCCACTGAAGATCAAGCTATTGGTATGTCCAAACATACATTGTTTGACAGGAATGATGGCAACTCACTGCTTGTCGACATTCTAGGTAGTATGGCTCTGGTAAGCTTATGTGGTGATCTACCTTCGTAAATTTCTGACCACTTCTCGATCAGGCTACTGGACGCAATACATATCTGTCTGCTCTGTTCGTCAAATTGGCGGGACCTCATAGTGCACTACGGTGACCGCCGAATGTTGGACTACATTTCACCGTGAGCTAATAAATAATTCGTCCCAAATCTCTGCCTGCTTACGATTGATTTGGTTTCAAGTACGACCGCCGTAAGTCATCGAGCTGCGTCTTCTGAAGTGTTCCTCTGATGGGATTGCGGTCAGTTGGCGATCCTGTTGACAGTGAGTGTCCCGCGTTATTAAAATACTTGCGTCTGAGTCGTGCGCCCGCAGTGTTTATCAAGCTTTACCGTTCATTGGTATCTTATTAGTCCTTCCTAGTTTCAAAGCGCATCTCACGATATTGGCTGTAGCTACTATACCAACATGCTATATAAACGTGTGTACCCTGGCCCTTCGATGATGACATCTTTATTGATAGAACATCAAAGTCAGTGAACAGAGATGGTATCTTGCGGCACCACTAGTAAGTCCTACCAGCCCTTCACGTGTGGCGCAGATCATCACTTGCTGCGTAGATCCTCTTGGCGATCACTCGCCTCGGTAAGTGTGGCCCTTGATAACAGAGAACAAGTGCTGACGCAGTAAGACAGGTCTGGGTATCAGTATGTCTAAATCTCATCCCTCTTGCCGTCTCGGCTGACTGACAACGGCTCGCATCCTCACAGATTCTACAACCCGCTGGTGAGCCCAAGCTTCCTCCAGAACGTGATATCCAAACTGAAAGAATTTGCAGCCTGGTTGTCAAAAGCTGGACAACATTCATCGACCGCTTTGAAGTGCGCTACCAGCTCCCCGGCATATTCCTTTCCTGCAGTTAACTTATACCTTAGTGGTCAATTACCGCCGGATACTGCATATCCTCGATCATCGACATCCTCGTCAGCGCATCTCTATGCTGGTTCCTCTGCAAGCAGAAGCGCCGCACCGACGTCCCAGCGTACGTCGCGCGCTCTCCAGGCTCCACCCTTGTAATACTGTTCCGCAGGGCCAGCCATCTTCTAGACACGATCACGATGTACATAGTCAACAGTGGGACGCTTACTTGGTCCGTTCTCCAAACTGCGGTCTCGTCACCTAACATCAGTCTGACCGAGGCCATGCAGCGTCTTTACGCTCATGTCGCTCATCAGCGTGCGTGTACTGAGTAGTTAACCCGTACACCGTACTGAGGCGCCTCGCTTGACCAGTGGTTCGCCTTCCGCGGCACGCTCATTTTCCTTGGCACCCACTTCCTCGTCGGAAAACGTGCGCCGTCCCTCTCTTCTTTTCCACACGTCCAATGGACCGCTTGACTCTACAGTCTATACCATCGCCGTGTTAACCACGTACGTCCCATGCTAGCACCTGAACCCACTGAGCCTGACCCGTCTACATTGGGGAAAAGCCTCGTCATGCGTCGCTTCCTGCACGCACGCTACAAGCGCGACCTTGCACGCACCCCGCGCACTGGCGAATTCGTACGTCCGCGCCGCTGTCGCGTCCGGGGCTGTATCCTCATCCCACCACCCACAGAGCATTCCCCCGACGCCCGACTCCGAGTCCGTGTTCGCGGACATGCCGCATTTCGCGGTGCGTCTTTCTTCATTCTTTGCACTCAGTGATCCTCATTCAGGGTAGGAACATGGCGATGTCGCGTTCGAAGCGTTTCGGATCAAGGAGGATCGTTGGCACGGCAGCGACGACGACGACGCGCTGCTCGATCCGGAGGGGATGATCGCTACCAACCGCGCCGTTACGGACACGCTGGACATCGAGTCGCGCTCCCTTCTCTAGCTGTATTACTTTCTTGTTTCAGTGGTGCGTGCTTGGCTCGATAAGTCCTGTAGTCGTCGAATCCTCGGATAGTAAACATCTTCGGGGCATGTGATTGCACGAGGGTAAATACAAAACTGTGTGAAGACATACGTATACATTGCTTTTAAAACTGAGAGACTTCCCCATTCATTGGAGCAGACCCTCTCTATGCAGCTGTAGATAAGAAGCGGGCATGATCTAACATTTCACTTCAAAGTTAGCTTCGGCAGGCTTCGGCGCGCTGCATATACGTATCGTGCATGCTTGACGCACGCGGCCAAACGTTCCATCATGTCGTACAACGATCCTACCATTGTTATGTAGTAGAAAAGAACAAAAAAGCGTACATCGTACATCGTCATCGGATATTGTATACAGACAAAAGAGAGCAAAAAATGCGACAAGCAAGCGCTATATCTAGCAATGCAGAGTCATGCCACGGAACCACGCCCGCACGCGCCTACTGGCCGTCGTACCGCGTCCCGTTCTCTGCCGTGCACCACTCAATCACCGCGCACGGCGGCGAAAGGCCCGCGGGCTCGTCGCCCGCGTCGCGCAGCAGCAGCGCGACGACGCCGTGCGCGGGCACCGCATGCGCCGTGAAGTTGCGCACCGCCGTGCCGTTGTCCGTGTGCGTCCACAGGTCGCGGACGCTGTACTGCCGTCCAGCGCGGAGCCATGGCGACTCCGTCAGGCTGAATGTCAAGTCCGTCGGATCCGAGAGCGTGTTCAGCTGTACGCGGGGCCTGTGTCAATGCCCTGCCCCGCTGAGGTCAGAGGAAAGACGCACGATCATGATCACGGTGCCGTTCTGGCTCTTGCCGGACCAGAACGCCGGCGGGTGCGTCGCATTGTACGTCCAGTCGGGCTGTGTCGCCACGCGTCAGCACGTCATATGCGAGCAGCAGAGGCACTCACGTTAACGCCCCAGCGGAATGGCGAGATGCTCGTCCCTACTACCGGGTCCTGGTTGATGGCGATGATCTCCTGGTTCGACAAGATCTCGAGGTTTTCCTTGGTGATCGTCGTCAGCTGTGAGGCAATGATCAGTGCCAGAGGAGAAGGAAGTAGGGGAGCCGGGCACGCACGTCCGTCCCGATTAGCAACGGGCTCTTCAACAGCGCCCATGAAGTGAAATGCGACTTGGCCTCGTCGAAGGTGAGATCCCCATTTCCTCTGCATTGCTATCAATGCTACAGTACATCACATGAAGTTGAGATGTGCACTTACACTTCAAGCTACATCGACGAACGCGGTTGGTATTACTGAGGCAACAAAGAGGAGACAAGAGGTACGCACGATGTCCATGTCATTGTGGCCATAAAAGTCGGATGCCCACGTAATAAACGAGTTCCTGAACAAAATCAGACCAATGCTACCCCAGCTGTTCATAAAGACGTACTGGTTGAGGATGCTAGACAGTGCGCCCCAATCCGGACCTACCGACGCCAATCGAATCAGCGCGCGCTTCCACGCAGTCATTCAGACGCACCGATGTCCTCTGTCGTCTATTCAACACCGTCAGCGCTTGAAGAATGGCATAAAATGACCAAAAGCCCACGTACCCGCCAGCTCTGTCCGAACTCCCGCGCCCAGAGCCACGGCTGCTCGCGGCCCCACTGGCAGAGCGAGTAGATCAGCGGCAGCTTGCCTGACGATGCCGCCAGCTCAGTAATGGCGCTCGCCATGCGCTCAAACTCTGTACACCACGAGTCATTACTATAACGACTCACTTCAAAACACTTGAAAGACACGCACTGCCAACTTGGCCCTCGCGGATAATGTCGTCGAACGGCACTGCAGCATGTCAGCACTTTCAGCGAGAACCCGGTGGGCCGGCGAGCGTACCTGCGCAGTTGTCGTACCTAGACGGAATGACGTCAGCGTATGTGTAGAAAACAAGAAAGAGCAACGGACTTCAATAGGTCGAAACCCCACTCCTGGAACTGCTTCGCGTCGCTGGGTGCGTGTCAGGTCAGGATCACCATGGACAAACATACTTTGCGTACCGCTCCTCATGTTGGAACGAGCCTGGGTACATCTGACAGGTGTACCAGCCCGAGTCGCTGTACTGTTGACGGCATTAGTCGATCCATAACTCAAGAGCCCTGAGAGAACGCACAATTCCTGCTTTCCTGAAGACACCCATGCACGTTAGTAGCGTATACGAGCAACGAAAGGGTGACGTACAGTCCCATCGCGTGGACAGTGTCCGTAAAGTTGTTCATCCCGTTTGGGAAGCGCTCCTTACCTATGCGGATGCGCATCAGTATGGAAGACCACCGGAGAAGGAACGAACATACTGGCGAGGAGATCGCCGGACGCGCTGCGGTTGAGCTCGGCCCAGCAGTCGTCGATATTGACATGGGTATAGCCGAGGTCGGCGAGACCGAGGGTCTTGAGTGCTTGCGCCTGCGAAAGGATGAGGGTATCGTTGATGTCGCACTGCGCGGCGTTAGCGGAGGACGTCGGGCGTAACGGAGTAAACGTACGTGGTATGCGTTCCATGCTGGACGACGAATGATGTCAGAAAAGGAAAAGGAGAGAAAAGCGGAGGGAAACGAACTGTTGTATCCCATAAAGGGAAGCTTTGCAACGCCGTCGTTAAGCGCCTGCGCAGTACCCTCATGGCGGGCACGCAACGCATGGACAACAAAGAGAGAAACGACCGTTGCGAACATCGCTGAAAACACAGCGAGGATGTGGGTACGGAGGGGGCCTGCACGGGTATTCCGGGTGAGCGCTGAGCATGTGCGGGGTATTTATAGAGGATAAACGTTTGGTCGACGATGGACGGGGTGAGCCTCGTGGGCTAGTGTGCGCGTGAGACGGGAAAGAAGATTGACGGAGATAGTGGGATGCAAGTTATAGACAATGGAATATGACTTACGGGATGGGAAACGGCCCTGTATGGGGGGAATTGAGTGGTCACGGTGACCCAGCAAGAGCTCCTCTCCGGACGAAACGCGCGATATCTTCGTGGACATCGTGACTGCGAGCTCTAAAAGCGATATGATACGTTGCTCTCAGGGCTTCTGCGACTGTTTGGATCAGAGAAAGTGGCAAGAAAGAGGGTAGCCAGAGTGTAGCCAGCCGCCCAGAAACGGCGTTTGCGCGGGTGACGTCATGTGCGGGGCAACCCATGGTTACTGCACGGGACCGGGCGCGTCTTCCAAACGCCTTCGCAGACATATGTTCTCCGTTCATGTGTCCCTCGTGTACATTGCTTGCTCTGTCTTGTCGTTGGCAGCTGACGGATTCAGTTTGATCATCAAGCAATGGAAGACTTGATGCACCGTCTTTAGCGTCGTCTGGTCTGCCTGGATCCATGGAGACCTTGACAGGCAAGTCATGATATTTCAGGAGCGGCCCGCCTGTCCATCTTCCATTGCCAACCGCATGTCGACTTCATGTGATGCAACTGGCTTACGTTCGTCTGAGTGCCAGAGAGGTGGGAAGAGAGGGAGGTAGCGCGTTGGCGTCGGCATCGGCGTCAACTGATCGATTCATCTAATCACTATGAACCGTTTACCCGGCGTACTTTGCTGGTTTCAGTGTACGCATGCCATGAATCCGAGGAACGTGAGTGAGAGACTGACAAAATTCATCGTACGACCATGTCCATCGGCCGGAGAGTGCTGCTGAGTTTGCAATGCTTATCTGGTCGTAGGTCTCTGTTCACAATCGCCCAGTGCTCCGACGTCTCGGAGACGATGAAACAGCATTATTGTCGATGCATACGAGGACTGAGCACAAATTACGGCGGAAGATAATACGCGTGGATCGTGGTAGGAGACAAGAGGGGTCGGATGAGAAAGTCAACGCATATACGGGGGCTGGAAGGAATTCAAGTACATTAATGTTATTATCACGACAAATATTGTCACCGCCCCTTGCCGCGAACCAACCTCACTACTTCATCTATAATAATGTGAGAGTTATGATAATAACCTTTGGACTCGGTTCCGATAATAAGCGGCCGCAACGATGCGCAGTTCAACTTGAGATCATCGCTGGCACAGGCGGTCATCACACAGCGTGTTCATATGAGACGGTCTCCAGCTTCAGAATTAATAACCAACGCATATATTCAACTTCTCCCCGCTCCACGGAGCGTGCAACCAAACCACTACGCGCGTATGCAGCAGATTGATGCACCTGATCATGCGATCGAGGGCTTGATATCCAGCAGCGCCGAGATGCAACTCGAAGCGCGTGGTATCCCATCGTGAACCCCCTCTACTGCACGTAGTCCGTCCTGGATAAACCAAGGCGGAACCACGTCCGCGCCGTCGCCTCCAGCCCACAATGTCCTCGTCAGCTCTGGCCTGTATGGGTATCATCACCCTAGGCCGCGACTCGGACCGGGCGCGCTGCCTGCGCCCCGTGGTGGTGGATGATATTTGTGGTCTTTGGTCCCGCCGGCATCATGACTCTCCTCTCCCTTCCCGCTCCCCACACGCGGGAATCCCCACCCCACTCGCGGGAATTCCCACCCCACTCGCGGGAATCCCCACCCCACCTCACATCTCCCCCTACGCGCGCCGGCACTCCTTCCTCCCCACAACGCGCTTCCACCACTTCTTGACACCCTTCGCCGCCTTCGCCACCACCGGCGCTACGGTCTTCTCCTTGTGCGAAGACACCGAGCTGCCGACGACAGTCGCGCCCCCGCCAAGGGACGCCGTCGAGTTGAATGCGGCCTTCCATGCGGCGGGTGTGTCAAACACGGGGGCTTCGCCGTCCAGGGAGACGATTGCGTCGCGCACGAGGTCCTCGTCTGCTAGGATGATGTCCGCCGGTACTTTGGCTGCGGCGAAGGCGGGGCTCATCCATGTGAACTGTGGATGCGCGTCGTGCATGGGAGCTGCGGGGATGTCGTTGGAAAGTAGGGAGACAGTGGAGGAGGCGGAGGCGGAGCATGGAATAGATGGGATAATGGGCTTCGCGCGGGGTGCTGGGACTGTAAACATAGAGACCGGTAGGCACAAGGCGAGGGAAGCAAGAGGTGAAAACATACGTCTGATAGAAGTGACTGCGACGGCGTCCCAATTACTGTCAAATCAGGTATAATGTCAGCGCTTGTATTCTATCCAAATATGAAGAAAACATACATAGCCAAGAAGAATGGCATCGCCTGTATCCCGTTGAACGTGATCCTGTCCGCAGGATTCTTCTCCAGGGCCTAGACAGCCATGAATGGACGGACCATCCAGAAGATGAGGAAACGCACCATACTGATCATGGCAACCAGCTCCGGGTCGAATGTCCACGCCCCCTCTGGGAGGGGAACGGGCGTGTGCACGAGACGTTTCATCTCGTCGTAGTCCTCATGATTCCACGGGAACTGCAGACCCAGTCAGCAATCAAACCCACACTCGCAGGATAGGCAGACTCACCTTCCCGAAGCACAGCACATAGAGCAGAACGCCCCACGCCCACCAGTCGACAGCATATGAGTACCGCAGCTCACACAGCATCTCCGGCGCCATATACGCCAGCGTCCCCATCACGCCCGCCGTCATTGGACGCGCGCGCGCTTTGGAGACGCGCTGTCCGTTGACGTACACGGCAAGCACCCTCGGCGCCGCCGCGGGCGCCTCGAAGCGGCGCGCGAGCCCATAGTCCGCGACGCGCGCGTGGCCGTCCGCGCCGAGCAGGACGTTCTCGAGTTTCACGTCGCGGTGGATGATCCCGCGCTTGTGCAGCGCGTTCAGGCCGCAGGCGACTTCGGCGCTCCAGAGCCGGATGAGGGTCGGCGGAGGGCGGGCGTGGTTGTTCCAGTAGTCGAAGAGGGACATTGGATGGTAGTCCTGTGGGGAAGAAGACGAGTTAGTGTCAATGGGATGGGAAAGAATATGAGTCGGGATTCACCATGACCAGGTAGAAGTTGGTCGCGTCATGGAAAGACGCGTCGATGCCCGCGAGGAACTGCTCCCCTGCAACGCTACGTCCGACCTCCTGCTCCTGGAGCATCTGCGCGAGTGTTCCATACTCATAGCGCAGCTTCGTCTTCGGGACGATCTTGATCGCATACGTCTGCTGCGAGCCCTTGAGCGTGGCGCGCACGACTTTACCGAAGCCGCCCTGGCCGACGATGGACTGGATGTTGAAGTGCTGGATCGAGATTGGGGGGCGAGGCGAGGCAGCAAGAGGCTGATGGACGCTGGCGTCCTCGTCAGATCCGACGAGGGTGCCAATGCTGACGTTCGAGGAGCAGTCCGCTGCGTCGTCAGAGGGCGTGTCGGGGTTTATAACTCGGAGGACCTTGGGATGGACATCCGCATCTACATTCGCCGGCTGCGCGACAATAGGCTTGACGATCTCGCATAGTATGAGAGGGCCAGATGTGGACCTCGGCATGACACTGGCAGTCTTCGCCCAGCCAAGGAGGGGCGCAGAGCTGCTCCTCGGAACCACAGAAACAGGTGCAGAGGTCCTCGGCTTGATGACAGAATCCCGCTTGCGAATGGCGTTCTGCCTCGTCAAGCTCGCGCGCTCAGATAGATGCTGCGCTGCGGAGAGCGAGTTGCGCTGGTGGCGGCTGCAGCAGCCGCCCGTATGTACAGGTGAGGCTGGAGAGCTGCTAGAGGAAGATGTCTTGGAGACGACAGCCAGCGGCTTGCGGATGCCGCCCTTGCGGACTGCGGGAAGGGGGCGGCGGGAAGGGGTGCCGGGAGATAGGGCATTCTCGGCGGCCTTCGCCGTAGCAGTGATCCCCTCCGCCTTGGGGCGGCTGGCGAAGGCTGACGGGGGCGCCGCATCGCGGGCGGCGGTGGCGACCTTGGGCTTCGCGGGAACAGGAAGGATAGGTTCGGACTTGGCCTTAGCCTTGCGCGCAGTGACGGCGGCGGCCTTCTGGTTCTGCTCGCTGATCTGGCGGCGGACGGCCTCGACTGCGGAAGCGCGAGTGCCGAAAGTCTTCAAGGCATCAGCAGCCTTGGGAGTAGGAACTGCCTTGGGAGCGTCCTCAGGCCCGGCGGTGTCGAGGATCTTGGACACGGCGGGCGTCTTGAGGAGGCCTGGTGCCTTCGCAGCCTTCGCAGCCTTCGGGACGCTGGAGCGCTTGACGATATTCAGAGGCTTGCAGGCGGCGACAACTGCGGCGTAGGTCCTGACGACATCGGGAGCCTTGAGGCTGGGAGGCGCCTTGGGGGCATCAATGGCCTCAGCGTCGAGGACCTTGGGCGTGGCAGAAACTGGAGCCCCCATGGCCTTCGGGGTGGAGCGCTTGATGATGCTAAGAGGCTTCCAGGCCGCGATGGGCTTCAAGGCGCCGGGAGATTGAGCGATGTTGAGGACCTTCGATGCGACGAGAGGCTTCGGGCGAGTCGATGCCTTCGAAGGCCGCGCAAGCTCGACGGCCTTGGGGGTGGATGCGGGGGCAGGCCTGACCTTGGTGCAAGGCCCCGTCTTGCGCACGGGGGGTTGGCTGACCTTGCCGCCGCTGGCGCGGGTGGTAGAACCCGCGGAGAGGGACTTGGGGTTGTTCTTGGCGATAGAAAACATGCTGGAAAACAGTAGATAACAGGTGCGAAGTGCGAGTACTTGAGGGTCTAGATGACTGGACTGAAGTAAGAGTTCACGGAGAGATGGAGAAGCGGGGGTCAGGATTATAGGCTGTCATTTGGATACGGTCTGGAGGCTGACAAGCTTTGGTCGAGCTTGTGTGAGCGTCGGTCCGTCTTTTCCATAGGAAGAGCGAGAGGTCTGTACGTCAATCTTGAATTGAAATCAAAGAAAGTATAGTTGTGCAGGTCCGTCCCAGAAAATATCTCGAAATCGGGAGAATCATGTCCCAAATAGCCTCCCAAGGCTACCAATAGCGCACACACACATCTAGAAATGCTCAATGCGAAAGCACTTTCAACAAAAGCATGTACTGCACCGAAAACATGAAAAGAGAAACATACAAGAGCAACGCCAGGCTCAGCCTTCAGCGATCACCGTCGTGAACCTCCGACACAGGCTTTCAGTTTACCGTACTGGCATACGTAGTGAGGACTTGCTTCCATCGGGCTCCGTAGATAGCGCGTGTTCCCTAGAATTTGGCATTTCATGGGAGGTTCTCCCAGCAGAGAAAGGTGGATGGTTTTATTTGGATGGAAGAAGACAAACCGCGTTGAACTTGACACGAACTTGAAGAGCAACGCGCTATCGCGGCATCGTAGACGCGTCGCGTCACAATTGGGTCACATACGGTCACACTGTTGCTCGGTTGATTGATCCATCGATTTATCCAGAGCCCGCCTCCCATCGAAAAATCGCCTGCTTACTGGTTGCTTCAGTCCACCTCAGCCTATCTGGCCCCTCCCCAGATTATCTACCTGTTCTTATACTGAAAGATTCGAAAGAATAAACAGAGCCATAGATACTTGTGATTTGAGGGTCCTCAAGAGCACTTGATCACCCACATCGATATCGTCTGCTTGGCCTTCGACACGGCCTGTGCTCATTCAAGTTTTGACCAGTCCGATGGCTATTGCGCAGAGGTTCTCAGTACAAGCAAAGCTGACACAAATTAAGTAGCGCTGTGAGACTCATGAAAAAAATTCTCGCGATGAAGCACTGACGTTGAAGTTCGAACGATACTTACCTCAGACTGTTCCAAGCGTTCAATTCCCTACACCCTCTAAAGATGACAGACAGTTCTCACTGCGCATTTCCATACGGTGAGAACTAAGTACCCCATTTTTCTACCGTCATGCCTCCTATTGAGATTCTATTTGACGTAGACGTATAGTGCGCCTGGACTCAACACGCTGAATATGTGTGCCTCCCCACATCGGAACAGGAGCCATCTAGGCGGTCATTCGGCGTGCCTAGAAGATCGGTGCTCTAGGCGGAAGAAATCATTGGTATTCCTACCACGGTCGGAATGATCTTGGGCATCGCGGCGAGCGACGAACCAGAGGCGCCTTGCATGCAGCGGAGACAGTGTTGATCTGGCGCCGAACGGTCTCCATTGCCGCATTTTCGTATCATAATCCTGGTCCGCCAACAGCTATAAAGTTGTCAAGTTAAGTCTTGACGTTCAAGTCTTCATCTCAGCCTATGAAACTATCCGGTAGGTCCTGCTTGAGGCCTGATCATACGCGGACCAACTAATGCTCTAATCCCACGTCAACTCTCAGACATGAGTGACTAGCTTTCTGTGAGCAAAACAATGACCATACACGAGATCAATAAGTAAGGTATGCAGGGAGGCCAAGGTAAACACCTCAGCCAGCGTATGACATCCAGCAGCTTCGAGATCCAACTCGAAGTGCGCAGTGTCACATCGCGGCTTCCTCGGCTGCACGCAGCCCGACCTGGATAAACCAAGAGCGAGCCACGTCCTCGCCATCGCCTCCAGCCCACGATGTCCTCATCGTCTCTGGCCTGCATGGGTATCGTCGCCCGCGGATCGTGGCTCGGACCGGGCGCGCTGCCAGCGCCCTGTGATATGGATGGTGTTGTGTAGTCGTTGGTCACGTCGGCATCACGGCTCTCCCCTCCCCCTCCTCCTGCACCCCTCCTCCCCGCATCTCCCCTCCGGAGACGCATCTACGCGCGCCGACACTCCTTCCTACCCACCACGCGCTTCCACCACTTCTTCACGCCCTTCGCCGCCTTCGCCACCACCGGCGCCACGGACTTCTTGTGCGAAGATACCGAGCTGCCGACGACAGTCGCGCTCCCGCCGAGGGACTCGGCAGACTCGAACGCGGCCTTCCATGCGGCGGGCGTGTCAAAGACGGGGGCTTCGCCGTCCAGGGAGACGATCGCGTCGCGCACGAGGTCCTCGTCTGCGAGGATGATGTCCGCCGGTACTTTGGCTGCGGCGAAGGCGGGGCTCATCCATGTGAACTGTGGGTGCGCGTCGTGCGTGGGGGTGGCGGAAATGTCGTTGGAAAGTAGAGAAAGGGTGCATGAGGTGGATGAGGCGGCTGAGATGGTGGGCAAAGCGGGCTTCGCACGGGGTGCTGGGACTAAAAAAAAATCGAGAAAGGGTGAGCATATGGCGGGGGACGCAAGAGGTGAATACACACGTCTGATAGAAGTGACTGCGACAGCGTCCCAATTACTGTCAAATCAGGTATAATGTCAGCGCTTGTATTCTATCCAAATACGAAGAAAACATACATAGCCAAGAAGAATGGCATCGCCTGTATCCCGTTGAACGTGATCCTGTCCGCAGGATTCTTCTCCAGGGCCTAGACAGCCATGAGCACGTAAATCTCGAACAAACCGAAGAAGCGTACCATATTGATCATGGCAACCAGCTCCGGGTCGAACGTCCACGCCCAGTCCGGGAGCGGAACTGGCGTGTGCACGAGACGCTTCATCTCGTCATAGTCCTCATGATCCCACGGGAACTGCAGACCAGTCAGCGACCAACCCCTCGCTCCTCACAACACTGGGAGACTCACCTGCCCGAAGCACAGCGCATAGAGCAGCACGCCCCACGCCCACCAATCAACCGCATACGAGTACCGCAGCTCACATAACATCTCAGGCGCCATATACGCCAGCGTCCCCATCACCCCCGCCGTCATCGGCCGCCGCACGGGCGTGGCCACGCGCCGCCCGTCGACGTATACCGCGAGCACCCGCGGCGTCGGCGCGGGCGCCTCGAAGCGGCGCGCGAGCCCATAGTCCGCGACGCGCGCGTGGCCGTCCGCGCCGAGTAGGACGTTCTCGAGCTTCACGTCGCGGTGGATGATCCCGCGTTTGTGCAGCGCGTTCAGGCCGCAGGCGACTTCGGCGCTCCAGAGGCGGATGAGGCTCGGTGGGGGACGGGCGTGGTTGTTCCAGTAGTCGAAGAGCGACATTGGGCAGTAGTCCTGCGGGGCCAGGAATTAGCGTCACGTTGACTGGGGTCCGAAGAAGGCGCAAGACTCACCATGACCAGGTAGAAGTTGGTCGCATCATGGAAAGACGCGTCGATGCCCGCTAGGAACTGCTCGCCCGCGACGCTACGCGCGACCTCCTGCTCCTGGAGCATCTGCGCGAATGCTCCGTACTCATAGCGCAGCTTCGTCTTTGGGACGATCTTGATCGCGTACGTCTGCTGCGAGCCCTTGAGCGTGGCGCGCACGACCTTGCCGAAGCCGCCCTGGCCGACGATAGACTGGATCTCGAAGTGCCGAATCGAGATCAGGGGGCGGGAGGGTGCATCGAGAGGCTGGTTAGTGATGCTGGTATCCTCGTCATTGGACCCGACGAGGGTGTTGATGCTGGTGGTGTCGGAAGTGTCCGTTGCGTCGTCAGAGTCATCAGAGGGCGTGTCGGGGTTCATAGCTCGGAGGACCTTGGGATGGACATCCGCATCCATATTCGCCGGCTGCGCGATAATAGGCTTGACGATCTCGCATAGAATGAGAGGGCCAGAAGTAGACCTCGACACGGCACTGGCAACCTTCGCCCAGCCAAGGAGGGGCGCAGAGCTGCTCCTCGGAACCACAGAAACAGGTGCAGAGGTTCTCGGCTTGATGGCAGGATCCCGCTTGCGGATGGCGTTCTTCCTCGTCAAGCTGGCACGCTCAGACAGATGTACCGCGGCGGAGAGTGAGTTGCGCTGGTGGCGGCTGCAGCAGCCGCCCGTATGTACAGGTGAGGCTGGAGAGCTGCTAGAGGAAGATGTCTTGGAGACGACAGCCAGCGGCTTGCGGATGCCGCCCTTGCGGACTGCGGGAAGGGGGCGGCGGGAAGGGCTGCCGGGAGATGGGGCATTCTCGGCGGCCTTCGCCGTAGCAGTGATCCCCTCCACCTTGGAGCGGCTGACGGAGGCTGACGGGGGCGTCGCATCGCGGGCGGCGGTAGCGACCTTGGGCTTCGCGGGAAGAGGAAGGGTAGGTTCGGACTTGGCCTTAGCCTTGCGCGCAGTGACGGCGGCGGCCTTCTGCTTCTGCTCGTTGATCTGCCGGCGGACGGCCTCGACTGCCGAAGTGCGAAGGCTGGAAGTCTGCGAGGCGTTGGTAGCCTCGAGGGCGGGAGTTGCCTTGGGAGTGTCAGCAACTCCGATGGTGTCGACGACCTTGGACGCGGCAGGAGTCTTGATGAGGCCGGGAGCCTTCATGGGCTTCCCATCCTTCGGGGCGCTGGAGCGCTTGACGAAGTTGAGAGGCTTGCAAGCGGCGACAACTGCGGCGTAAGTCTTCGGGACATCAGGAGCCTTGATGTCAGGGGAAGCCTTGGGGGCGGTGGCGGTTCCGGCAGTGTCGAGGACCTTGGACGCGGAGTGCGCGGAAGCCTGTGTGGCCTTCGGGACGCCGGCGCGCTTGACGATGCTGAGAGGCTTCCAGGCGGCGACAGGCCTCACGACGCGGGGAGACTCGGCGTTGTTGAGGATCTTTGATGCGACGAGAGGCTTCGGGCGGTTCGGTGCCTTCGAAGGCCGCGCAGGCTCGACGGCCTTGAGGGCGGAGGCGGAGGCAGGCTTGACCTTGGTGCCGAGCCCCGTCTTGCGCACGGGGGATTGGCTGACCTTGCCGCCGCCGGCGCGAGTGGTGAAACCCGCGGAGAGGGACTTGGCATTGTTCTTGGCGATAGAAAACATGTTGGAAAACAGTAGATAACAGGTGTGAAGTGCGAGTACTTGAGGGTCGAGATGACTGGACTGAAGTAAGAATTCACGAGGAGATGGAGAAGTGGGGGACAGGATTATAGACTGTCGTTTGGACACGGGCTGGAGGCTGACAAGCTTTGGTTAAGATTGTCGCGTCGATCTGGAGATCTGGTCTTCCATGGTTTGCGGGACTTTCGTGGAGTTAGATTGAAGACTGAGGTCTTAACTTTACAGAGGTAGGCTGGCGATGTAGATAGCGGCAAGAATCGAACAGGCTGTCTGTGTAGAGCTCTGGATGATCCAGCATTGGTTACGCATTCTGTTGTGATTCTTGAGTTGATAACAAGGATTTTTCTCGAAGCAAAGAAGATACGATGCACCATTTCCATCCTTCCCTTTCTCTCGAGACGAGATAGCGGATGTACAACGTATGAAGTGAATATACAGACCCGCAAGACTGCGACGAAGTCTAGGATACGCGATGTTGCTCACCTGCATCTTGTATGAAAGCGTGGTCCATCACCGAGAAGCAAGCTACGAGCTGCATTTTCAGCAGGTTATACGCCTATATGTATGCGCACACGATCCGAGTTAGGACGTCGAATAACCTGCTATTATTCTGCATAGTAGTCAGGCACATCCTTCGGGAATGGATAACGCATTCAGCACTTGTAGAGTTAAAAAAAAAAAGCAGAGATTGAGAATGACGGAGGTCGCGGTTGAAATGAAGCCCGGTCGTCGTCGATGACGACGACGCGGAGACAATTGCCGGGGCACAGCCTTCGGAGATGATGTAGGAGAGCGAGTGAGTTGCCGGCGGGAGCGCCAGGCGTGGGCAACCTGCGCCCAAAGCAACGGCGCCGAGTGGCGGCGGCTGTTGTTGTTGTTGGCGAGCGTCCTCTCCCTTCTTCTCCCATCATGGCCTCCTCCTCCTCCATCTACGCCGTGAGTCTCCTATCTTTTCCCGCCCTTGATACTGCTAGTTCTCTGAACTCATTTCTGCCACGTTTCACCAGCATCGCAGCTTACAACCCACAGGGCCTCCGACTGCACAGGGTCCTGCCCAGCCAGGCGCGGGCCAGACCCGCCTTGCCGAATGCTTTGAGACGATCCGCCAGGAGTTCGATGTCCTCACGCAGGATCTGAACCATCTACGCTCGCAGCGAGATGACTATGAGAACAAAGGTGGGCGCTCAGTTTCACTTGGTGCTGTTGGCGCGCGGGATGGTGGCTGGTCGGCGCGTTGTGCTTGGCTTCGATTCTCTCGGATCTTTTCTCCAGTTGCTTGGAGAGAGTCGAGGGGCAGTAGAAAGTATGATGGAAGTCAAGCTGCCCCTGTAGGACGACAGGGCGAAGTGGCACGGCACGGTTCGCGCCTCTCGTCCAGTGTCTTTGTTCTCTGCCTTGCGCCCACGATGGAGGATCTTCAGGATGGCTATGTTCCCGTTATGATTCCCCTCCTGGCCTTCTTTGGACGCGTCCGCTCTTTTCGAATACGGATCGTTCACCTGTGATTTCCGTTCCTGGGAGGATGATCGAAGCGCCACCAGCGGGCATGATCGAAACGAAGCCTCCATCGCAGCAGTCGGGATGTTGGGCGCTGCTTGGTTGCATGGGTGGCTTTTTGGAGTAAAGCCTTGACTCTGCACGGTGTTCAAGCTACAGCACTCTGAGAGGACGCGCAACAGCGGTGGAGGACCATCTAAATGCCGGCGCCGGTGCTGGCACGTACGGACAGTTTCAAAGACTCAGTCGAGTTGACATTGCCGTGACTCGCGTTTGGGTCAGAATCCCACTGGCCCGTTTATGGTGCCTGGTGGGAAATATTTGGACGATTACATCGTTCATCTATTGACGAGATCTCGTGAGATTATACATCGACGAGATCACGTTTTCGACCTCCGTCCATCCCGAGACCACGATTCCCATCTATCCTGCCCCGCCTTACGACACATCGCTGATTATTAGTATCCCCACACAGTATCGTCGCAGGTCAACGAACTCAACATTATCCGCCAGTCCCTCTACGATCTCGAGTCCCAGCACGGCAAAATCCGCCAGCAATACGAAGAGGAGATCGGTCGTCTGCGCGCTGAGCTGCATGCCGCGCGCCAGGCCCAGCCCCAACCCCAGCCCGCCGTCCCGCCCCCGCCGCCTCCCCAAGTGTATGGCGAACCGCCGTACATGCGGCGCGATGAGCGCGTCGATCGGGAGCGCGAACGCGAACGCGAGCAGCAGAGGGAGCGGGATCGAGAACGTGAGAGGGAACGCGAGAGAGAACGCGATCGTGAAAGGGAGAGAGATCGAGAGCGGGACCAGCGCGAGAGCAAGCGCATCAAGACGGACAGGATCAAGACGGACAGGCCAGGTGCGTACTTTGAGTTCTACGCCCCTGCGTCCTAGGTGGTCCCTCCGTGTTCCTTTTGGACCATTTTCCACGTATATCTCCACTTTCGCCTTGAATCTGCAACGTTTGTTGTCGTGAACTGTTATGGAAACCGGACCTCTCCAAACTGGCTGGATCTATTGCGCTTCCTTCCCGCTCTGGCGAAGCGCTTGCCGTGTTCGGCACGGCGTTGGAGCACGTTTTGGTCCGTTTTGATGCCCAATTCGCGATCATCGCGGTTGTGGCGTGCCCTTTGTTGGCGACCCGCGTCGATGCTAGGATGGTCATCTTTCATTCACAACTATATTAATCTCTCTATGTTTTTCTGACGGCTGATAATGGCTTTCCCAGAACCCTTCTCCCCTTCCCTCCCCACCGGTGGCCCCGGTCCTCTCGCCAAGCTCCCGCCACCAGGTGGACCCGGCCTGCCTCCGCCTCCCAGCGCTGCCGGACCCTTCACCATCTCAGCGCCCGCCGCCGTCTCTGCTGCAGCCCCAGGGCCAGCACCTCTGGCCATCACAGCGCCTAGCGAGCGTGAACGTGAGCCTGTGACCCCCACCACCGGCGCGATGGTGCCCATCCAACATAATGTCGGCGTGGGGTTTCCTGAGGACCTCGACCCGTCGCATGTCCCCGCCGAGCTCAAAAAGGAGGGAAGCGACTGGTTTGCCGTGTTCAATCCGAAGGTCAAGCGCACACTTGATGTGAACTTGGTGCATACGCTCATGCACGAGTCGGTCGTGTGCTGTGTCCGCTTTTCGGCGGACGGGAAGTACCTCGCGACGGGATGCAATCGCACGGCGCAGATATACGACACGAAGACGGGTCAGAAGACCTGCGTGCTTGTCGACGAGAACGCGAGCAAGACGGGCGACTTGTACATTCGCAGCGTGTGCTTCAGTCCAGACGGGAAGTACCTCGCGACCGGCGCTGAGGACAAGCAAATCCGAGTGCGTCCTGATCCCACCTCATGTATCCGCGCACCACTCACCCGCACACGTACAGATCTGGGATATCGCGAAGCGCCGCATCCGCAACGTCTTCGACGGTCACCAGCAGGAGATCTACTCGCTCGACTTCTCGTCCGACGGCCGCCTCATCGTGTCGGGCTCAGGCGACAAGACAGCGCGCATATGGGACATGAACGACGGGACGTGCAAGATCTTGCCGATCCACGAGCCCGAGGCGGTCGACTCGGGCGTGACGTCCGTCGCGATCTCGCCCGACGGCCGCCTCGTCGCCGCGGGCTCGCTCGACACGATCGTGCGCATCTGGGACGTGCAGACCGGCGCGCTCGTCGAGCGGCTGAAGGGCCACAAGGACAGCGTGTACAGCGTCGCGTTCACGCCGGACGGGAAGGGCCTCGTGAGCGGGAGCCTGGATAAGACGCTGAAGTACTGGGACGTGCGGCCGATGCTGGCGGGCGCGGGCGGAAGGAAGGAGAGCATGGCTGCGGTCGGCGGGGGCAAGAAGGAGGGCGGGGAGAAGGGCAGCGCGTGCACGATGAACTTTACGGGGCATAAGGACTATGTGCTGTCCGTCGCGGTGTCGCATGACGGGCAGTGGGTCGTGTCGGGGTCGAAGGACCGCGGGGTGCAGTTCTGGGACGCGCGGACGGCGACGGTGCAGCTGATGCTGCAGGGACACAAGAACTCCGGTGTGTGTTGCTTTCTTATTCTGTATGTGTGCGCTGACGCCGCGCGCAGTCATCTCCATTGACCTTAGTCCTGCAGGCAGCATTCTCGCCACCGGCAGCGGCGACTGGGCCGCGCGAATATGGAGCTATACCACGATTGCCTAGTCTCTCCGTCTTTGCTAACTGATACTGATCCGAGTCGCCTTGTTGTGTTGTGTCCATGCTCGCCCGCTTGTATATCGTGTATTGGCCCCCGCCCTGTTGCATCTACCAATGTATCGCGATCCCTTGCCTTCTCTTACGTACGTACCTAGTTGACATCTTGCTTTCTTGGACCCGGCTTTCTTACGACACGTGTTGCATTTCATGGGTGGGCTGTGGACGCGGACAGCGGGGCTGGTGTTTGCTTTATGATTCGGTTGCTTATTATATATTGTAGAGTGGTGCGATGTTGGACTTTTGATGTGCTGGATCTGCGGGCAGAACTGTCCCCTGCGGATATGTATTCATCTGTCTGTGCCTCAGGGATGAAGTATGAACTGTGTGTCTCCTTCAAAAAAATAAAATAAAAAATAAAAATAAAAAATAACATGAACTTTGTCTGAGAGTCTCTCGAGCCGTCCTGAAAATCTCGTCAAGCTGATCGCAGCTCATAAAAGAATCCACGCACGCGTCAGTCTTGCGTCAGTCACCGTTGTTTATTCTGTCTGTCTTTCGAATTTTTACAAGTTTTACAATTGTAACGCATGGGACCACAACGCTGACTTCCAGAGCCACGTTGGATCGACCGTGATGAGATCGATAACAGTCAAACATGGTCTATATTATCCTACGCCGTCAATAAAACTCTACAGTGGATATCAGAACTCAGAAAGCAATGCTCCCGTAGACAACCTGTCCAACTACACGGCCCAGCACCGTCAGACTTCGTAGCACAGTGTCCAGCGGGTTTTCGTCCGCGCGCACGATCGGCAGCGTGAGTTGCAGAGGGCTGATGGCGCTGCAGATGTCCGCGAAGCGCGCGAGGACCTCGTCGATCGAAGGCCGGGCGGCGGGGTCCTTCTTGGTCATGTCTGCGACGAGGGGTGCGAGGAAGTGGGCCTGTGGGGATGGTGAGCGTGCGAAAAGGGGTGTAGGGGTGTGGTGCGTACGTTTGGAAATTCTCTCTGGAGGAGTTTGCCCATGTAGTAGATGTCGGCGGCGAAAGCGTCACGTGGAAGCAGCGGCCCTTTATGTTCTGGTTCGATTCGATCTTCACCTGGAACCGGCCAGAGGGGAGACGGAGCTCCCGTTGGGTATCGATGAGCCTGTCTGAAGTTGGTGAAGTAGTATGTCACCGGCCGCTGCGACCGGCTGTAATACGCCGCGCTTCCTGACATATCTGGTCGCATGCGTGTCTTCCCGGGATGAAAGCCGTCCGGATACATAGCTGTGGCATCCATCATGATGTTGTTCCACATGGTGGACAATCCCCTGGGAGTGCGAATGAGCTGCTGGCAGAGAGCTGGACAACGAGATGCCATGACGTACCCATGGGCGACACCGTTCGTGTGCATGAAGCGCAAGCCCTGATTCGGAATAGCACCATGTCAGAATGTGAAGCATCTCGGGGCAGAAAGAGATTACCTTCAGAATTTGCTCGATGAAGTCCATGACCTCGGCCGTTGTTTCGAACTCGGGGTCGTTGTGGGGCCTGAGGAGCGGCAGCACGACGATATGCTCCATCTCACCATCGGGTGCCTGTAATACATCCAGGAGCAGGGCAGTATGGTCGTCCGGATGTAATGCGAGATCATCCGACTGCAAAAACTGATGAACGGCGAGCTCGTCTGCGGTACTGTCCAGGCCGGAGAGCAGTCTCTTGAGCACGACAGGGCGGTTGTCTGTCATGCGCACTGCATCCAGACTGTCAATGGACTGAACCGTTTGCATGAGTGCAGCAGATCTTAGACGAAGGAGACCTAGCTTACGAAGGACTGCACGCCGTCTTCCGCATCCCAGGCCTTATCATTACCATTCCACGAAGCTACCCAGCCAGGCCGGTAACGCGGCCTAAGCATGTAGCCAGACTCTTGTAGCCACAGCTGGTGATCGCGCCACCACACTTCGTTCGGAAAGAGCACATCTGGTTTAGACCTTAAGTGTTCTGCTGTCCACATAGGATAATGGTGACGATGCGATGCAACGTCGGTTGAAATAGGCACGACGGAATTGTCTAACATCGTCAGAGAGATTCGTACGAGCGAGGAGAAGGGCTTAGGGCTATCATTCAAGTGGACGCTTCAGCTTTTAGTATTTCTTGAGTTGACAGCGCTAGCGATGTGACAGCTTCGCTTGCGCTGCGCTTTACTGCGCAGCATCCATCGGACTGGCCAGAAGGTGTTCGCGCATTAGTAAAGCGGGAAATGTGCGTTGCTTAAAGCACAGCTCCTTCCGAAGCCTCCCAATAGGGCGTCAAAGATGCCCTGCTGGAACCAAGTGGGTGAGATGAATGGAATCCTTTGGCGAGAAAATTGGTAATACCACTGCAACTTGCGTACGTGGGTCTAACAATTCGGTAGACTGATGGAGCAACCAGTCACTATGCAGTACACAATAACGGGGAAGAAAGGCAGGAAAGAACTGGAGAGTTGTGCAGCCGTGTGAATGATTGTGGGCGCTTGACGACTTACGCGCCAAGGCGCCAATCTGCCAGTTCGCTAACGCGACGCGTAGGCGCCGGCGGCATTCTTCAGCGACGACTCTTCGTTCCCCGCTCCCATGCCTTCTTTCTGACTACGCAACTCAGAGATGACTTTTGTGACCAGAACAACGTGCTTATCTGCAGCTGGTAGTAGCTATGCGGGATAACGGAAAAGGCTTTATTCATCGTGTGAGTAAGTACATCTTGTTGAACATCCGGATATTCACGCCCTTTCCATGATTATAGGCGATATATGCGCTTTGTACGCAGTATGCAAGTGGGACTGATCCTACATGCTATTATCCGGAACGAACATTTCGATTTCTGCATTCATTTCATGTTATGCACGTATAGCCGAGGAATTGCTGGGAAGGGAACTTTATGGTGCGTGATCTGGTTTCTTTCTTTCGCTCACAGCAGCTCATTCTACCGTTTCTTTTTCAGTCTAGTGACATAGTAAGCCCAATCCCTCGGCCGTGTAACAGACTTTCCTATGGAAGTCCACGGGACCGGCACGACAACATTGGCCAAAGCTTGTCAGCCTCCAGCCCGTATTCCAATGGCAGCCTATAATCCTATTCCCCGCTTCTTCTCTCCTCGTGAATTCTTACTTCAGTCCAGTCATCTCGACCCTCAAGTACTTGACTTCACACCTTCTATCTTATCACTTCTGCAATATGATTTCTATCAAGAACAACAGTCTCAAGTCCCTCTCTGCGGGTATCACCACCCGCGCCGGCGGCGGCAAGGTCGCTCAGTATTCCGCGCGCAAGGCGGGTCAGCCCACCTCTGGCACCAAGGTCAAGCCTGCCGCCCCCACCCTCAAGGCCGTCGAGACTGCAAAGCCTCCCAAGGCACCGACGCGCCCGAAGCCCTTCGTCGTGTCCAAGGCCCTCGCGGCTTCGAAGGTGCTTAACGTATCCCCCGCTCCCGGCACCCTCAAGCCCGTCGCCGCCTGCAAGCCTCTTAACATCGTCAAGCGCTCCAGCGCCCCGAAGGCTTCTGGCCTCCTCAAGACGCGCGCCGCGTCCAAGGTTCTCGACATCGCCGGGGCGGCTGACACTCCCAAGCTGCCTCCTGGTCTCAAGGCTCCCGGATCCCCGAAGACCTACGCCGCGGCTGTCGCCGCCTGCAAGCCTCTCAACATCGTGAAGCGCTCCAGCGCCCCGAAGGCGACCAGGGCTCCCGCGCTCACTGCGTGCAAGGTCCCCGACACCACCGCGGCGGCTGGCACTCCCAAGATCTCTCCTAGCCTCAAGGCCTCCGAGGCCTCGAAGACCCCCAGCCCTCGCGTTTCCGCAGTCGAGGCCGTCCGCCGGCAGATCAGCGAGCAGAAGCAGAAGGCCGCCGCCGTCACCGCGCGCAAGGCCAAGGGCAAGTCCGAGCCCCTCCCTTCTGCGAAGCCCAAGGCCGTCACTTCCCCTCGCGCCGCGACGCCTCCGTCAGCCCCCGCCATGCGTCCCAAGACGGAGGTCATGAAGGCGGAGGTCATCACTGCTACGGCCAAGGCCACCGAGAACGTCCCTTTCCCCCGCTCGCCTGCTCGTCGCCCCCTCCCTGCAACCCGCAAGGGCGGCGTCCGCAAGCCGCTGGCCGCCGTCTCCAAGCCATCCTCTACATCCTCTCCTCCCTCTTCTCCCGCGCACATCGGCGGCGGCTGCAGCCGCCACCAGCGCAACTCGCTCTCTGCCGCGGAGCGCCTGTCCGAGCGCGCCTTGACGAGGCGGAACGCCATTCGCGTGCGGGATCCTATGAAGCTGAGGAGCTCCACGCATGCTGCTGCAGTTACGAGGAGCAGCTCTGCGCCGCTGCTTGGCTGGGCGAAGGCTGTCGTTTCCGTGACGAGGTCGAAGTCTGGTCCGATCTTTTTGGGCAAGGTCATCAAACCCGTCGTCTTACAGCTCACGGGCGTGGAGGCCGAGCCTAGTGTCCTCCGCGACATATGCTCTGGCGACGAAGGCGCTGCGCAAGCGAGCGCGATTGTCCAGGTCGACGCGGACACCTCTACCATTAGCACCCTCGTTGGATCGGACGAGGACGCTAGTATCTGCGCGACAACCAAGGCCAGCGAAGCGGACACTTATACCAACAGCACCTTCGTCGGATCGGACGAGAGCACCAGTGTCTGCGAGGCTCTCGCTGTCCCGCCTCGTTTCCAGATTGAAATCCAGGACTTTGACGTCCAGTCCGACACATGTACGTCCCTGCCTCCTTCCCCCTCATACCTGTGCTCACTTGTGTTCGCTTTTTAGTCCCCGCGCCCCGTGCGCGGGATAGCATGTCGAGCTTATCGAGCTTGTCGTTCTCGTCTATTCTTGATATGTTTCCCCCGGTCCCCGTTGGTATTCCTGGCCCCCTCACGCAGGATGTGCACCGGCAGCTCATGGAGATGAGCTCTGCATTTGCCGCAGACAAGGCGGCGGATGGGCTCGCGGACGAGAGCATGTCCAGCACGTCCAGCACGTCTAGCATTTCATCTATCCTGGACCAGTTTCCCATAGTTCCCACTTTCATTCCTCGTCCCCTTCCGCAGCGCGCACACCAGCATCTCGCATCCCTGAGCCCCGCACCCGCCGCAGATAAGGGAGCGGCGGACGGTGTGTTCGCGGACGACAGCATGTCCATCCCGTCCGGCATTTCCAGCCTATCTTCCATTCTGGATCAGTTCCCCGTTGTTCCCACTTTCATTCCCCGCCCCCTTCCGCGGACTGCACACCTGCAGCTCGTGGAGATGAGCCCCACATCCGCTGTAGACAAGCCAGCGGCGGATTTCGTGCTTGTGGACGACAGCATCTCCACCGCGTCCAGCACGTCCAGCATATCCTCTATCCTCGACCAGTTCCCCGTGGTCCCCACGTACATCCCCCGCCCCCTCCCGCAACACGCACACCAGCACCTCGCATCCCTGAACCCCACATTTACCGCAGACACGCCAGCGGCACACCCCACTCCCGCAGACACGCCAGCGGACATCGCCCCCGCAGACAAGCCAGCACCGGCAGCAGATCCCGCGCCCGCAGACGATGACTACGTGCGCATCTCGATCATCTCCCTAGACGGCGACGCGCCCGTGCTCGACACGCCCGCCGCGTGGAAGGCCGCGTTCGACTCTGCGTCGACGGCGGTCGGCAGCTCGGTGTCTTCGCACAAGGAGAAGGCGCCGGGCGTGTCGAAGGCCGTCAAGGGCGTGAAGGGGTGGTGGAAGCGCGTGGTGGGGAAGAAGTAGGGGGTTCTGGGTGGGAGCGGGGTGGGGAGAAGATGGGAGTGCTTGCGAGGGGAAACGGGAAGGAGGGAAGGAGGGAAAATTCGCGATGCTGGCTGGATCAATGGCTGCACGAACTATGCCATACGACCTCGTCCGCCACCACCACCACACACCACCACCACCACCACCACCACTACCACCGAAGGGCGCGGACAGCACACCGGGTCCGATTCACGGCTTGCCTACGGGCAGCAACGCCCACACCGACCACAGCCCCGTGGTTCAGACGACAGCGAGGACTTGTCCGTTCTTGGTTTATCCAAGGCGGGCTACGTGCAAAAGATCAAGATAAGGTCGCAACGCGATACGGCGCTTTTCGAGTTTGATCTCGAAGCTGTTGGATATTGATCAGAGACCTGGCTGAGGTGTTTACCTCGGCCTGCTTGCATACCTCGTTTAAATGGTCTCGTCTGTATGGTCTTTCCTGTGTGGATGAAGAGCATTGTGTGGATGGAGATGCGAATGAATACCTTTTGAAATGGATGGTTATATACTATCCCACACCGCCAATAAAAATCCGTACTGGAGATCAGAATTCAGAAAGCAATGCTCCCGTAGACAGCTTGTCCGACTACACGGCCCAATACCGTCAAACTTCGGAAAACAGTGTCCAGCGGGTTCTCGTCTGCGCGAACGATCGGAAGCGCGAGCTGCAGAGGGCTGATGGCGCTGCGGATGTCCATGAAGCGCGCGACGACCTCATCGATCGTCGGACGCGCGGCTGGCTCCTTCATGGTCATGTCTGCGACGAGAGGTGCTATGAAATGGGCCTGTGGGGATGGTGAGTGTGACGAGGAATGGTGGGGTGGGGTGGGGTGCGTACGTTTGGAAATTCTCTCTGGAGGAGTTTGCCCATGGAGTAGATGTCGGTGGCGAAGGCGTCGCATGGAAGCAGTGATCCTTCATGTTCTGGATCGATTTTATCTTCAGTTGTAGCGGGCGACACGAGAGGAATAGGTCCAGTCGAGTATCAATGAACCCGTCTGAAGTTGGTGAAGTAGTATGTCGCCGGCCGCTGCGACCGACTGTAATATGCCGCACTTCCTGACATATCTGGTCGCATGCGCGTCCTCCCGGGATGAAAGCCGTCCGAATACATGGCTGTCGCATCCATCATGACGTTGTTCCACATGGTGGACAATCCCCTGGGGGTGCGAATGAGCTGCTGGCAAAGAGCTGGATAACGAGATGCCATGACGTACCCATGGGCGACACTGTTCGTATGCATGAAGCGCAAGCCCTGATTCGGAATAGCACCGTGTCAGAATGGGAAGCATCTCGGGGCAGAAAGAGATTACCTTCAAAATTTGCTCGATGAAGTCTACGACCTCGGCCATCGTTTCGAACTCGGGGTCGTTGTGGGGCCTGAGGAGCGGCAGCACGACGATATGCTCCATCTCACCGTCGGGTGCCTGCAATACATCTAGGAGCAGGGCAGTATGGTTGTCCGGGTGTAATGCGAGATCGTCCGACTGCAGAAACTGATGAACGGCGAGCTCGTCGGCAGTACTGTCCAGGCCGGAGAGCAGTCTCTTGAGCATGACAGGGCGGTTGTCTACCATGCGCACTGCGTCCAGACTGTCAATGGACTGAACCATTTGCATGAGTACAGCAGATCTCAGACGAAGGAGACCTAGCTTACGAAGGACTGCACGCCGTCTTCCGCATCCCAGGCCTTATCAGTGCCATTCCATGAAGCTACCCAGCCAGGCCGGTAACGCGGCCTAAGCATGTAGCCAGACTCTTGTAGCCACAGCTGGTGATCGCGCCACCACACTTCGTTCGGAAAGAGCACATCGGGTTTAGACCTTAAATGTTCTGCTGTCCACATAGGATAACTGTGACGATGGGACGCGACGTTGGTGGAAAGAGGCATGGGAGAACTGTCTGGCATCATCAAAGGAGTCAATGCAGGCGAGGAGAAGGTCTGAGGCTGTCGTTCAACATCGATGTTTCAGCTTTTAGTACTCTGGAGTTGACAGCGCTAGCGATGTGACAGCTTCGTTCGCACTGCGCGCTGCTGCGCAGCATCCATCGGACCGGCAGAAGGGGCTCGCACATTGGCGAAACGGAAATGTGGATTCCTTGGGGCACAGCTCCTTCTGAAGTCTCGGTAGAAGACCCAGCAGGGCGTTACATAAAAATGCCTTGCTATTGCTAGCGCTGGAACCGAATGGGTGAGATGCATATGGATGGAATTCGCTGTTGTAAACTTATTATACAATTACAACTTGCGTATGTGAGTCTAGCAATTTCTTAGACTGGCGAAGTAACAAATCTCTAGCACACAACAACGGGGAAGAAAGGCAGGAGAGAGAGTTGTGATTAGAGCCCGTGTGAATGATTGTGGGCGTTTGACAACTACAACTACGCGCCAAGGCGCCAATCTAGTGAGTCAACTCATCATTCGAGTCGACAGATTAGATCGCATTGGCTGATAAGATAACACATAGGATCGCTGAACCTCAAGCTCCCAGGAGTAGTTTAAGGAACAAAGGCTCCAGAGCCGGCGCATCGCAGGTACATATGTTGTATATATGATCGAAATTACACGTGAGGCAGGAAGGTCGTCCACCGAACTGTATCAAAGACGCCTGCTGGTAAACGACGAAGTCCGATAAACATCTCGACAAGTATGAAGCAACGAGAAACGATGTACAAAATTACAGCAAAGAAAGCAAGAATATAGAACACTCGGGCATTGAACTTCTCTGCCACGAATATTATGACACCGGGAAGAGTAGTCAGGATGGATGTTGGACCAGGCCGAGGGGACACTACGCTAGTCCCAAGGTGATAGCAGGATCTGAGACTACTACATGAGGTGCTGGCTACTCTAAGGCTATGCTGACTAAGCAGCCGGCAAACCCCGGCTGATCTGGCCCTCTAACCCTGTAGGGACCCCCAGGCTCCCTACTGCAATGTCATACGCCATAACCATTTCTCAGCGACAGATGGAAAGGCGAAGTTCCATGCCAGGCAATGCCACCCGCCGTACAACGCGCAAACTGAGACGGCTGTGAGCCTCGTAATTATAGCACCGTGTTCCTGCGTCACCCATCCAAGCCAAGCTTGCCATCGTTGCCATCGAATTGGTACCGTCTTGAAAAGGAGTAAGCGTTTTCGTTCCTTGTCTGCAACGTCTCCGGCCGGCGCGTCACCAGGTGCACCCAAATTCTTGCCATCGCGAGACAGCCAGCGAGTCTCTCATGAAAGCACTTCTAAGGGCGTGAAAACATCCTTAGGTCTGTGCCAGTAGATGCTATTGATGGCGACGGCAATAAAGACATAGCCGATGGTGCCGAGCTCGAGCGTCGACATGGGAAGATGTTGGATGGCGCGTGCGAGACATTGGATAGCGAGCCACAGGGCCTGCGCGCAGGTCAGGGTTTTCCCGAGGGCATCTGATTTGCTTTTGTCGTGTATCTCTCTGGTGCGGGAGGGTTGTGGCGGTATCTTCTTCTGATATATGAGCCATACAATTTCCCTTGCGTCAACTCGTTTTCCATTGCGAGTGAACCCTCCCATGTCCAAGAAAAAACCGTCAGTCATGGTCCACATGTCCGTTCCGGAAAGCTCTCCCTCCCGATTGATGCGTATCATGGCCTGGTACGCTCGGCACCAGTCATAGACAGCACCTGTCAAAATCCATTCTGGAATGAGGAGCATCATAATCATCCACCAGATTTTGACGAGAAGCCCATGGTCACGGGCAGAGATGAGTTTGTCGATGTAAAAGATAGCGAATGTTTGGTTTGATGGTAGAGCAGGATGAAGTGATGTCCACGCGCAGAGACCTAGCGTGGTGAGGCAGGACCAGAGAATAGCTACTGTCCTGCGTTCCGTGGGATCGGGTACCAATCCACGCATGGTCGTGACTGTAGTCTGCAGTGCCGTCAGAGAAAGCACCGCATAAAAGATGCGATCAGTAGCGCACCATTGTAAAGACCCAGCAACAAAAAAGGACGTTCGTGAATGTAGATGAGGATGACTTTCGGGGCAACGGATCTCTTCGTTTTCAAGGACCGAGAGAGGTGAGCAGGGGAGAAAGCAGGTGTAGCGATATTATCTTGACGTCAGGGTTGTGGTAGCGGCTCGAAAAGCATGAAGGGAGGCAGCGATAGGTGTATGCTTACCGTCAAGGCTGGCAATGAAACGTGCACAAGGCGCCCTCTAGCGTTTATCTTTCAGAACATAATTCCGGAGAAGGCAGCACGGCGTGGTCGCGCCAGAAAGACAATGACCTTGCGTGCGCTGCTTCGAAATTTCACCGCTTCGACATTTGACACGGCAGTTGGGACCGGGAGAAAAAAAAATCCATGCTACGACTCACACCCACAGTCCTTACTGGAAGTCTTCTTGGATCGTCGGCCAGAATACATGCTTGTGTGTAAAGCTTCGTGCCCAATCTGCATTGATTTAGTGACCTTTGCGACAGCTCCAAACTGGAGCAATGACAGTGAAGGGAAGGTTGAGGGAAGATCTAATTATGCGGCAACAGTGCGGCAACGTAGGCCAATCTGCGAGTTCGTTAAGTGTTCGTTATGTAACGCGACGCGTAGGCGCCGGCGGGCATCCTCCAACGACGACCGCCCGTCTTCCATATTGGCGGTTGCACTATACACTGGAGAAACTCTTAAATCGCGCGAGCTTTTATTTGGCGGAAAGCTTACCTTTTCGCTCCTTCGCCGCGAGATTTCCGCCAAGTTGCAGCTAGCGGGTATTTGGCCGAAAGCAACAGTTCTCGCTCAATAATTGCCACTTTCTCGCACGATTGCCGCGCCAAAACCGTCTGCATCAATATGAGCATCAGATCGCCGCATTATCCCGCGTCGCCTCTAGGGCTCTGTGCACGGACTACAATTTTTTTAACTACTGTATTCAGTACATAGCCAGTCTACTGTTCTACTACTCAATACACCCATCTTTTCCCTGTGCTTTTCTGCCTGTTTTCAACCTCTCAATGTCGAGCAAGAACAGGTATGTTAGCAGTAACTTCGCTACAACGAACCATGGCAGAGGATCTTACCATTTGTGGTTTACGCTCAAGTGCATCCAAGAAGAAGAAGCCGCGTGAAGATCAAGGTCCTCTTCGTCGTAGTACGCGCCATGCGCCGCCTGGAATCGTACCTGTAGGTGGACCATCCAAGGAGACAGTAACCGAGTCAGCAGATACAGAGAGCACAATACAAGCTCCTAAGCCTACCGAGACAGAAGCGCCAATCACAGAGCACATGGAAGTGGAAGTTGATGGCAATCAGCAAGAGAAACCGACAGTCAATTCGTCCTGCAGCATGACTGTACCCGTATCCAAACAAGGAGATACGCGTGAAGCTGGTGTCATGGACAGAGGGTCTGCAGGCGGGCGAGGCAGTGAGCAGGAATGCAGAAGCGCGCAAGGGAGTGCACAAGGGAGTGCGCAAGGAGATGCACGCGAGGCAGCTGTGGATGGCAGGCTAAGAGCGGGGGGAGAGGAACGAGGACACGTGGGTGAGCAAGGAATCCAGCAAGCACTTGATGCACGTGGAGTTGCTGAGTATGATGGGCTTGATGGCGAGCGAGGGAGAGAGCAAGAGCGCCGAGGAGCACAAGGCATCCAACGAGGGCATGGAGGCAGCAGAGACGGGCGCGGAGGTGGACGTGGCACCCAACAAGGGCGCGGAGGCACACGAGGCACCCAGCAAGGGCGCGGAGGCATACGAGGCACCCAACAAGGGCGTGGAGGCGCACGAGGCACCCAACAAGGGCGCGGAGGCGCACGAGGCACCCAACAAGGGCGCGGAGGCACACGAGGCACCCAACAAGGGTGCGGAGGCGCACGAGGCACCCAACAAGGGCGCGGAGGTGGGAGGGGCACCCAACAAGGGCGCGGAGGTGGACATAGCATCCAGCAAGAGCATGGAGGAGTAAGAGGCATCCAGCAAGGCTGCGGAGGTGGGCAAGACGCCCAGCATGGACATGGAGATGGGCATGGACGCGGAGCTGGGCGTGGAGGCAGATATGGAGGCGAACGCGGGGACAGAGAGACACAAGACGTCCCCGGCTACATCCCACAGGCTCCATCGGGAGATAAGGCCACGAGTATCATGCAGTTCACCCCGCAACAATTCTGTAATGACCCCGTTGTGCAGACGAAGGCTTCAATGTCCGCTGAACAACACGGCACAATGAAGCGAGCCCATGATGGGGCTGCTCCAGCAGATGTCAGGCCCCTGCAAAAAAAGGCAAAATTAAATGGTAGCGGATCAGCGACGAGTTTCAGAGCATTCCAGGATGTGGCGACTCACCCTCAGGACTCTCATACCATTCTACCTCCCTACCCACCGGAGACAACGCCGAATGAGACTCTGGGTAACAAGGGTCGTTGCCAGCCACGTCAGCCAGCCATCGCTCCAGCTCCACGAGCTGCTGCACTAGTGCAGATAGATCCACAGCTGGAGAGCGCAGCGCATTCCGTACGTGCGGCATCTGTTCCTCTTGCAGGTGCACTGTCGCCGGTATCCCAACGTGTGCCCACATCGCAGGAAGCCCAACGCGTGCCTGCACTAGGATCAGGACCGGCCACTGGTGGCCCTCTCATACGACGGACAAGCTCGGGTCGCAGCTCATCAGTGCCTCCGAATAGTCGGATTACGACTTTGCAGACGTACAGAGTAAGACCCGAAGCCGCCCGCCATGGCCCGACAGGTAGATTTGTGGTTCCGTCACCACTTCAAGGCAAAGGAGGGATGCTCCCGCCAATAGCTGCACCAATGCAGCTCGCTTCTATGCAGATAATGGCACCGAAGGCTGGAATGCCAAAGGTGTTTACAGATAAATTGACAGGCATGGAGTCGCACTGCGTGCAGTTGCAGACGACCGTTGACGACCTCCAGCGGAAGAATCAGCAGACAGACGAGAGGTTGAACAAGCTGGAGTCGACAATCGCTGAGCTGTCGGCAGAGAATCAGAAGCTCAAGAACGAGGCCATTAATCTCACTTCACTGCTATCTCAACAAACGGCGGCACTGAGTGCGATGCAAGGTGCGATAAGTGCTCAGAACAATGCGACAGTGAATGTCGCACCAGAGGCTCGAGCAGCTATGGACGAAGCGGCAGCTACGGAACAGAACCTGCAAGATAATATTTGGAACGTGAGTAATTTAGCATGGTCTCAGCTTATCATCAAGAATACTCACATAACCTATAGACTGCAATACGCAAAACGTTTACAGGGGCGATGGGGATGGAGGACATGTCTGCATTGCGACCCGCACAGAAAGGAAGCTGGTTTGTGCCTGATGAAGCAACCGGTGGGAAGGGAATGTTGCTGCGCCCCGATTTCACATTGCAATGGAAGCAAAATGAAGGCTGGCACAAGTGGCTGGTCAGCTTTGTTCGCAGCAACGGATTCACCTTTGATCCCCACCTGACAGCACAATTTCTTGAAACCAAGACCGATAAAGATATCTTGTTACGACTCAAAGAATTGTTCAAAAATGGAAAGGATGCCTACAAGAAGGCCAGAAAACCTGCTGAACAACTCGCTATTATCCGCCGGGCAGGAAGACAGCAAGCGCGCAAGAAAGAAGTCAGTATAGCTTGCTCTTCTGCGAAGATATATCTAACAAAGCACTTACTATTTAGAAAGCAAACCAGAGAAAGACTGTGCGCACTGAGGCTGGTTTAGAGGACCCACGCTGGGACTATCTGTTTGAGAAAGACTATCAGTCCACTGATGACAGCAACGACGGCAATGACGCCGACTGCGAAGCAGGTGACCCAGATACCGATGGGGAGAAAGATATCAAACCGGCGGCGATGGCAATTCAACGACCATGGATATCGCATGGTCACATGCACCGCTCCGCATTGGTGAGAAGTCTTCTCATTTAAACTTTGAGCGCTGGAGCTGATGGGTTGCGCTTGGTAGTCTACGCGAAAACTCATGGGTGCTGATCAGTTGCTCTTCGAAAAGGCTGCAAAAAATGCACAGAAAGGAAAACGAACCAGCCACGCAAGGATTCGTGGAGCTGTACGTGATCGCTCTTTAAAGAACGTCAAGGTCCCGAGGGACGCCATCGATCAGGAATGGCTCCGAACTCACCCTAATGACTACGACCCCTCCCTTATCACGAACGTGTCCCTCTGGTCTGACGGCGAACTTGCAGAGAGTAACGGCCAAGGATACAATGGAGATGAGGTTGTGACTGGCTTTGACGAGACTTCACAGGCATCTGTCTTCCTGACACGCGAAGACGGTGCATATGGCAATCAGCAAGTGGCCGCTAGCAGCGATTACGATGCGGAGACATATGGTGGTTACACGAGCAGCTATGCCGGCGACAATGACTGTGATGGCCAGACATATGGCGCTGGCTCGAGCAGCTATGCCGAAGATAACACAGAGGAGTACGACGATGGCATGGAGTACGACGATGGCATGGAGTGCGACGGCATCGCAGAGTATGGCACGAACGACTATGACAATGGCATGGACGATGACGATTTCGAGGCGATGTACGCCTCGACATAATAACTGGTAAAGTGTGAAGATAATAATTATATCAGTAGACACACGTCTGTGAAGAGAGAAAACTAACCTAGAAAACCTCGCTCATTGCTTCATACATGTATATAGTACAGTAGGCTCGATCTCAAATAGTACAAGTGATGAGCGAACATGAATGGTCTGACGCACAGACATGAATGGCTTGCCTGCCGTTGATGCATCTCAATCGTCAACATCATAGTCAACATCTGGCTCTTGTCCCTCCTACATACGAAGAATTGAGGGTACTGAAAAGAAAAGCTGAAGTTACGACTCACATGATCCCATGGCGTCGTCACCCACATATCAACACCAATGATCTTGATTCGACTAAGAACCAAATGGCCAGACAAACTCTCCATGTTGACAGCTTCGTACACGTTGAGTTCATCCGCATACCAGGTCTGGATGCCCAAATCTGTAGACCTTGGGACATAGTGTCAGTGATTTTTGAACTGATCTGAGACGTGAGTAAACAGACCATAGTTGCCAAGGCACTTCGGGAAGGTTTTCATCTCGAACAAACCTCCGAACGATGGCCACATTGCCTACGTGAGTCTGCTTGTCGAGGTCTACTTGAGTGACCTTAAATAAGTACTCTATCTGGACGGGAGTTTGTCCGTTAATGTAAGCGTATCGTGCAGATTGACCTCTGGTGCGGGTTGCAGCCCCGTAACGACGACGATGACAGAAAACATGTGAGAATGATTCTGCTTTACCAGAAAACTGCACAGCCTTTGCTTCATACGAAATATCTGCGATCAGATGGAAGCGATCCGACCAGAGTTGACGAAGATGATCAAGTACTAGACCGTAAAGTGGAAGACCGGTAGAGGTGCGTAGATGTCGGAGGGAGAGCCGTTCGACTTGTCGCGGGAACTCGGGAGAATCTGTGAAGCGCAGAGGAGTAAATATATGATATACTATACTAATTTAGAACCGCACCTGCATCATGCGTGTGTTGAACACGGTCCAAATAGGTCTCTAGTGTGCCTCGGCGAGCCTTCTGATCCCCCTTCATACAGTTTCTCAGGAGCTTGATAGAGTCTGTATCCTCATAGGTATGAGGTCTGGGTAACGCTTCGAGGCTGTTGATCTAGAGCAGCATGTGTTAAGATGTATGATGGACGGTTCTCGAACACACATACAAGATCAACTATCTGAATGCGCTTCCACCACGCTCGCATCATGGTTGCTTCAAGCTCGCCCCCTGAATGGTGGTTGTGGTTGACACGAAGCAGCTCACCATTGTGACGCTCATACGCCCAGACTGCCGATGTATAAGCACCAGGGCCAATGCGAAAAAATTGAGGCTCAAGATGTATGGTGAGATGAAAATATGGTGTGAGGTGGCAGCCCATGCGAGCCCATGTCTGAAATGATTCTGAAAGAAAGCGAGAGCCGCGCTGGACGTCATGAGGCGTAATGGTTTGTGTCGATAGGATACGAATGGCAACCGTGAACTTGAGAAGATTATCGTAATGCTGTCGAAGGTTGCGGCTCGGGACAGTTAGCTTGATTTTCGCATAGTCCTCAGGAGTAGGGTTATCGACCTTCGTGGACAGTCGCTCACGAAGCCGAGCTTGTAGTAGCTTCTGGACCTGGTTTTGATATGTAGCAAGCTTCGTCGACGGAGGCAATCGTGGTGCATTGGTGTCGGGGATTTGGCCGTCAACTTGCCAACATTCAAAGACGCCAATAAAAAGCACAGTAAGCATGGTGCGCCATTGATCTGCCTTTCCTGAACCGTTCTGTACGAGCTACGTAGAGCTTAGAAATCAGACTTTGCAAGAATACGATACACGTTCAAACATACCTTTTTTGGAAGACGGCCGACAGATGGTGGCCACCACACGTGTTCGAAGAAGCCCGAAAGAATTGTGAGCGGCTGGCGAGGCGAATGACTATTCAAAGCATTGAACATGCCAGATTTGTAGAGGACGTTCCGGACGACATGTTTGACGGTACCTTTAGACAAGAAATTAGCCAGCGAAGATAATATTCGGGATGTCGGGGGCGTACAGAGAAATATTGCATGCATAAAGTCAATCATGCCGCTCGAGGCAGGAAACCACCCTGGAAGCAAGTCCATTACAGACCAGCGCACACCGCGCTTCTTGAAAATCAACTGCTTGAGGTCTTGTTGGCATTCGCGAGCGCGAAATGCATATTTGACGTAACGCCAGTCAGAGCGAAGCTCAGCTTCTGTAAATGAGTTCAGTTGAAACAGTCGCTCTCAGAGATTAGAAGACAAACCTTTCAATGTGAAACACGCAGGATCGACAAGCATAAAGAACTCTGTCGTGTCGTACGGGCACATGAATAACTTTGATGAATGGCTGGCTAGACCTTGTGTCTTGCGGCTTGCTGGCAGGTCAGAGACATTGTGATCAAGAATACCGTGAACAAGACGTTTCCTAGCGTCCCCATGTACATCAAATTCGAGCCCTAATACCATGAGATATCAGAATCCAGTATCATTTGGCATGGACTGCTCGCCTACCATTTCCGAGACGCAGCATGTCTGCGACTAAAGGTTCCAGAACGTGATTTAATTCCTCATTTGACGGCTCATGAGGACCAGGAAGAACGAGTACAAGAAAAGTTTCTTCGCGAAGATTCCGGACGCTCCGCGGATTGTTGAGACAGGTAAGGTACACTGCGCCTGTCGAATGTGACGAATGCTTGACCGACTGGAACCTGCGATGGCAATGGTCAGTCACACGCAACGGCTCGTAAACGGACTGGAACGTACCAGTCAATGTTCATCTGAAATACTAAACCACATTCCAGAGAGACGAAGCGTTGATCGCACTCATGGACATCCACATCACAGACCAGCCAACGACCACCACGACGCCGCTCAAGGCCGGCCTGGATCGCTCTCCAGCCCCACCCATCGTAGATGTCATACATCGGCTTGTGAGGGTCCGCGAGCATGTCTGCAGGGCCACGCTCAGAAGGGGGGACTCTCCCTGGCTCGTCACCATCTAAACGCCAATGTTGGAGTTGCTCGTATTTGCCTGGGCGCCATAGCATTAGCCGAATAGCCTTGATCGGAGATACGTAAGATAAAATTCGGGTCGGACATCGCTTCAACGTTCCGTCTTGAAGTCGTTTTGATGTGAAGAGTGTTCCAGCACAGTCCTCTGAGAGACAAGCAGACGTCTCGAGTTCCAAGATTTCCGAATGTGAGTACCGCCGCCAGCAAACGTCACAGAGATAAAAATAGGTGATCAGATCGTCTGTGTTCACGTTCAACCGGCGCTCAACCGTTGATAGTGTTCTAGCGAAGTTGTCCAAGCCTGCATAGGAGACGTCGGGAGACTGGTAGGTGGCCGAGGAAAGAGATACGAAAGACCCATCGAGCATATTCCGCACAACGCTACGAGTCGCGCTGTGGAACGTAGATGCCACAAAAGCCCGAATATATGCATTGCGAACAGCGGGGTGGTCATCAAGTACTGCAGGTGCGCCAGTCTCGAGGTCGCCTGGGAGTGGATCATCACTGTTTGAGCCCTCGGAGTTAGCACGGTCGAAGATCGAGGCTCGATTTTCACAGAGCGTGTCGGCAAAGCCCAAGTTATCGGGTTCGACTTCTTCCTGTGCGGTGAGTGCCAAATCCTCGTCATCATCGGAGTCTTCCAGAGCTAGCTGATCACATAAAGCACCTAGAGCATCAACTTCGAGCTCCTGGACATCATCAAGAGAGTACGCTGGCGAGACCGACCGTCGCTCATCAAGAGAGTATGCCGGCGAGACGGAGCGTCGATCATCAATGTCGTCATCTTCCTGGTCGAAACCAGCCAGAGAGAAGTCGTCGAGTGGGTCCGGGCCGGGGCATGAGCTCCCACCAGGTGTGTCTTGCATTTCTCCTAGATTGTCGCGCTGAGTGTCAAGATTTTCGTCAGCCGAGTCCGGTGGGGCAAAGCGAGACACTGTTGCATGGCTTAGTCCCTTAGCGACATCTCTCTGCCTGTGACGAAAAGCGACGGACGACCCCTGCAACATCCTCCCTCCTGCAGCTGTAGAACATGACGAGCATGAACACCAGACGCGCCGGGGTGCGGGCATGGTGAAGGCACGGGGCTTTTGCCGTAGGCAATCTTCAAGAGCAGGCGACGAGGACTAAGAGAATACAACCAAAAATTACGATTGTAGAAGACGTAGGTGCAGAAGAGGGGATGTTGTGGAGGAGGAGGACAAGGGCGACGCGTAAGATAGCATACATGCAAGCTCGACTTAGAGGAAATTAGAACAAACGCGACGACGCGACAGTATCACGTGTGAGAGAAATATCACGGAAAGAGTGCTGACAGGGCAGCACGAGGAAAAATGGCGATTACCTCGCGAAAAGGCAGGGTTTCCGCAAAATAAAAGCTCGCGCGATTTAAGAGTTTCTCCAGTGATACTTGGTGGGAGCTAGCGACTTATCTGAGTTTGAATTCGATATAACATTTGGCCAAACAAAGGCACAGCCACATGCGCGAGTTCACCGTTCGGCCCGGTTCGGGTCGGTCAAGTCGCGCTCGTTGGGAGCGTGTCTCGTTTTCGTTGTGCCCTGTTCTTTCATCACCGCGCCTTTGCCGCCTCTTCCGCATACCTGCCCAGCGTCGTGGGCCGTCGCCACATCACGCATGCGCCAGACCGTCTGCACGCATTGTCCACTCCGCATGCACACCCCTTCCCTCTCCGTGCGACCCCACGCGTCGTCCACGCTCTTCTGCACCAGCCCATCATAGCCATGCGCATGTGTGACGGGCCCGTGCACCGGTCTTGACATCGAGCAGACAGCGCTGACGGGTGATAAGCCACCACACATCGCGCACAGGCCCCCGCCTTGCGTGCATGGGTGCACCATCCCACTCGTGGCCCAGTCATCTCGTGCGTGGCCCCGTCATCCGAGGACGGCCGCATACATGTGCGTATGTGCCAATTTGCTCGCGCTCAGCCCCACAAAGGCATGCCAATGTCTGTCTGCCGAGTTTGCATGCTGCATTGTTCTGCTGCACTCGTACTTACATAGTATTGCATATGATTAGAATTAGCATGTATTCTTGGTGTGAAATATAATGGATTCTGCTAATTCTCGTGAGGTGTGCCGAACATGACAGAGGCCATAGAGGTCATAGCAAGTCTTCAAAGGTATGTCAGTTGTGTAGGGCAATAAATAGAGCTCGAGCTCGAGCTCGAGTTCTCGACTCGAGAACCTCCTGAAACATATTTGTGTGAACAAAAAATGATGATTAGCATTGGATTAGCATGTGGTAATGAGGTGTCATACTTACATGAAGTCGAGGACGAAGAGCTACGAGCGGTATATCACTACATGAAAGGGTGATCATAGCTAAGCGCCCCGAGCAACCGAACCGCGACTTCGTCGAGCATTTGCACCGGCACCTAATCCTCCTCCTTCCTCCCTCTCCTCATCCCTCCTCGGGATAATTAAATAATTAAAAATTTGTCTCCGCCGATCCCACATGTATTAAACTACCGCCTCCATATTTCCCTTTTTTTTTCTGACTACGCAGCCAGAGATGACTTTTATGACTAGCACTACGTGCTAAACTGCTGCTGGTAGCTATGTGGGATAATGGAAAAGGCTTCACTAACCTTATTCGTCGTGTGAGTACATCTTGTTGAACATTCAGATATTCACGCCCTTTCCATGATTCTCGGCCATGTGAGCACTTTGCACGCAATATACAGGCGGGACTGATCTTACATGCTGTTATCTGGAACGAATATTTCGGTCTGCGTTCATCTCATGTTATGCACGTACACGCGAGGGGAACTTCATGGTGCGTGATTTGATTTCTTTCTTTCGCTCACAGCAGCTCATTTTTCAGTTTCTTTTTCAGTTTAGTTGGTATAGTAGGCCCAATCCCTCGACCGTGTAATAGACCTTTCTACGGAAGTCGACGGGACCGGCACGACAACATTGGCCAAAGCTTGTCAGCCTCCAGCCTGTATCCAAATGGCAGCCTATAATCCCATCCCCCGCTTCTTCTCTCCTCGTGAATTCTTACTTCAGTCCAGTCATCTCGACCCTCAAGTACTTGCACTTCACATCTTTTATCTTATCACTTTTGCATTATGATTTCTATCAAGAACAACAGCCTCAAGTCCCTCTCTGCAGGTATCACCACCCGCGCCGGCGGCGGCAAGGTCGGCCAGTATCCCGCGCGCAAGGCGGGTCAGCCCACCTCTGGCACCAAGGTCAAGCCTGCCGCCCCCACCCTCAAGGCCGTCGAGACTGCAAAGCCTCCCAAGGCACCGACGCGCCCGAAGCCCTTCGTCGTATCCAAGGCCCTCGCGGCTTCGAAGGTGCTTAATGTATCCCCCGCTCCCGGCACCCTCAAGCCCGTCGCCGCCTGCAAGCCTCTTAACATCGTCAAGCGCTCCAGCGCCCCGAAGGCGTCTGGCCTCCTCAAGACGCGCGCCGCGTCCAAGGTTCTCGACATCGCCGGGGCGGCTGACACTCCCAAGCTCCCTCCCGGTCTCAAGGCCCCCGGATCCCCGAAGACCTACGCTGCGGCTGTCGCCGCCTGCAAGCCTCTCAATATCGTGAAGCGCTCCAGCGCCCCGAAGGCTACGAAGGCTCCCGCGCCCGTCATGACCAAGGTCCTCGGCACCGCCGGGGCGGCTGGCACTCCGAAGGTCTCTCCCGGCCTCAAGGCTCCCGACGCCTCTCAGACCCCCAGCCCTCGCATTTCCGCAGTCGAGGCCGTCCGCCGGCAGATCAGCGAGCAGAAGCAGAAGGCCGCCGCCGTCAGCGCGCGCAAGGCCAAGGGCAAGTCCGATCCTCTCCCCTCTGCGAAGCCCAAGATCGTCACCCCTGCCCGTGACGCGACCCCCCGGCCAGCCTCCGTCAGCCGCCCTAAGGTGGAGGTCATCAAGGCGGAGGTCATCACTGCGACGGCCGCTGCGACCGAGAACGTCCCTTTCCCCCGCTCGCCTGCTCGTCGCCCCCTTCCTGCAGTCCGCAAGGGCGGCATCCGCAAGCCGCTGGCCGTCGCCTCCAGGCTTTCTTCATCTTCTACATCCTCGCCTCCCTCCTCTCCCCCGCACACCCCCGACGGCTGCACCCGCCACCAGCGCAACTCGCTCTCTGCCGCAGAGCGCCTGTCCGAACGCGCCTTGACGAGGCGGAACGCCATTCGCGTGCGGGATCCCATCAAGCCGAGGAGCTCCATGCATGCTGCTGCGGTTACGAGGAGCAGCTCTGCGCCGCTGCTTGGGTGGGCGAAGGCTGTCGTTTCCGTGACGAGGTCGAAGTCTGGTCCGATCATTTTGGATAAGGTCGTCATGCCTGTCGCCTCTCAGCTCGCGGGTGTGGAGGCCGAGCCTAATGTCATCCGCGACATGTCCTCTGGCGACGAAGGCGCTGCGGACGCGAGCGCGACGGTCAAGGTCGACGCGGACACCTCTACCATTAGCACCCTCGTTGGATCGGACGAGGACGCTAGTGTCTGCGCGGCAGCCAAGGCCAGCGACGCGGACACTTCCACAAGTACCCTCGTCGGATCGGACGAGAGCACCAGTGTCTGCGAGGCTCTCGCTGCCCCGCCTCGTTTCCTGATTGAAATCCAGGACTTTGACGTCCAGTCCGACACATGTACGTCCCCGCGTCCTTCCCCCTCATACCTGTGCTCACCATTCTCCGTCTCTCAGTCCCCGCGCCCCGTGCGCGGGATAGTATGTCGAGCTTGTCGAGCTTGTCATTTTCGTCTATTCTTGATATGTTTCCCCCGGTTCCTGTGGGTATTCCTGGCCCTCTCACGCAGGATGTGCACCGGCAGCTCATGGAGATGAGCCCTGCGTTCGCTGCGGACAAGGCAGCGGCGGATGATGGCTTCTTGGATGGCAGCATGTCCAACGCATCCAGCACGTCTAGCATTTCATCTATCCTGGATCAATTCCCCATGACTCCCACTTTCATCCCTCGTCCCCTTCCGCAGGCCGCACACCGCCAGCTCGCGGCGATGGTCCCTGCGACCGCCACATACAAGGTAGCAGCGGACGATGTGCTCCCGGACGGCAACATGTCCAACGCATCTAGCGCGTCTAGCATCTCGTCCATCCTGGACCAGTTCCCCATTGTTCCCACTTTCATTCCCCGTCCCCTTCCGCGGACTGCACACCTGCAGCTCGCATCCACGAGCCCCACGTCCGCTGTAGACAAGCCAGCGGCGGATGGCGGGCGAGCGGATGGCAGCATCTCTACCACGTCCAGCACGTCCAGCATATCCTCTATCCTCGACCAGTTCCCTATGGTCCCCACGTACATTCCCCGCCCCCTTCCGCAACACGCACACCAGCAGCTCGCATCCCTGAACCCCACATTTACCGCAATCAAGCCAGCGGCACACCCCACTCCCGCAGACAAGCCAGCGGACATCGCCCCCGCAGACAAGCCAGCACCAACAGCAGACACCACACCCGCAGACGAGGACTACGTGCGCATCTCGATCATCTCCCTAGACGGCGACGCGCCCGTACTCGACACGCCCGCCGCGTGGAAGGCCGCGTTCGACTCGGAGTCGACGGCGGTCGGCAGCTCGGTGTCTTCGCACAAGGAGAAGGTGCCGGCCGTGTCGAAGGCCGTCAGGGGCGTGAAGGGCTGGTGGAAGCGCGTGGTGGGGAAGAAGTAGGGGGGCGTGTGTGGGAGCGGGGTGGGAGGAGGATGGGGGATGTCCGCGAGGGGAGATGGGGAGGAGGGGAGGAGGGAAAATTCGCGATGCTGGCAGGATCAATGGCCACAGGGACTACGCCATACGACGTCGTCCACCACCACCACCACCACCACCACCACCACCACCACCATCACCGAAGGGCGCGGACAGCACACCGGGTCCGATTCACGGCCTGCCTACGGGCAGCAACGCCCACACCAGCCACAGCCCCGTGGTTCAGACGACACCGAGGACACGTCCGCCTTGGTTTATCCAAGACGGGCTACGTGCAAAAGATTAAGATAGGGTCGCGACGCGATACGGCGCTCTTCGAGTTTGATCTCGAAGGTGTGGGATATCGGAGACCTGGCTGAGGTGTTTACCTTGGCCTGCTTGCATACCTCGTTTCATGGTTTCGTCTGTATGGTCTTTTCTGTGTGGATGAAGAGCATTGTGTGGATGGAGATGCGAATGAATACCTTTTGAAATGGGACTTGTGAACGCTTCGGAATTTGAGAGCACTCCGATCTCGGTATGACGACTCCACGGCGCAAATCACCAAAATTACAGTAATTACACGTAGCTACGCGTCGAAGCGCTATTCGTATCCTAAAGAAAGCGTAAAATTCACAAAGTCCAGAGTATAGCGTAACAAAGTCCTAGTCCCTGAAGAGTCCCGATAGCACATGCCCGTCATTATTCAATAGTCCTGCACCATCGCAATGTGCGCCCTCTGGCAGCTGCTAAAATCGTATCCTTCAGCCGACGCTTCAGACGCGTCATAGACCACGTTCCGCTGGGCGCTCGCCGTGCTCTGGCATACGGAGAAGTTGTCCGAATCGCTGTTGACGGCGAGGACCGGGTATTCGTAAGGGCTGCCGTTCGGGTCCGTGCTGACCTGGAGTCGGCGACTATGAGAACTGCCTTCGCAAAGAATAAGTTGAGCGGACGTACCAGTTCGCAGTACACCTCAGCAGGCGACCCAGAGCCACCGTCTGGGGCCTCCGCGAAGGACAGGAAGCCGCCGCTCGAAACGGTTTGCGAATACTTGGGGGTGGTGACGTCTCCGACTGCGCGAGCTGTGATGCCGGAATCTGTCATCGTGAAATTGGTACCCTCCGAGACGAGTATCGTAGCAGCAGTCTGTATCGAATCGAAGTCAGAGACCTTGAAACAATCCGAGAGAATACTATGAGGGAAGACTTACACCGAGAATACTAACGGTGTTGTTGGACTGTCCATCGTCGCCTAACACGAGAGCCTCCCTGCTGCCGTCGTCGTACTGAGCCCGCAACTGGAAGTTGGCCACTTTGTCCACGCCCGTATTGAAGAACGCAGCGCACGCGGACGACCTCCGGAGCGGCGACGCAGCAACGGATGCTGCGAGGACAGCCGGGAACAGGAGGATGGAGGCCAACATAGTGAAGACGGTGGAGCAGAAGAGAGAGGCGCAGACGGACGTCGTCGTAGGTTGAACGTGAATGGAAGCAAGCCGCGGGGAAAGCCTGGAAGGTCAAAAGGAATATATGACGCACTTTATACTGAGGCGGCTAAACAGTGACGAGGCGATGATGCAGGCCGCGGCGGACTCGCGACCGCGTTCCGTGACATCGAGGGTCATTCGAGCGAAACACGCCGATGGGCACAGCCTGCGCACGGTCACCCATGCGTCCAATGACCCTCAAATAGCCCCTGACTGGAAGTACGTTATGGAAGGGCGCGCGCATCAGTATATGAAAATTTCTCGCGGCTGTCTGCAAGGCTGGCAAGCATCCAATCTCGGATAGCGTCATAACGCATGTCACGCAGAAAAAAACCTACTCGTCGACCCGATCGGTCTTTTGGGAGCTGTCCAGATGCGACATGGACGACTACATGAGTTGAAAGTCGGGAGACAAGGTCACAAGGCTGTCGGCTTGCTGTCTTGTTGGAATCAGCGGGCCCGAGGATATGAAATGATTGATAGATCAATTCATTCCGTGGGAAACTGCGGAAAGCACTTCCGCACTGACTCTAAGCGCCCAACGCATCAGCAAAAGTGCAAGAGCGCGACATGGAAATATGTGATCATATATGGGCCACAAGACCACAAGGTATACCAGGTAAAAGTGCTTCATATACTGGTCGGGTTTTCTGACCAGGAGCCACCAGAATGCGAAGCTGACATGGCCTTGGGGCACCTTGCGGATCTTACAAGGTCTCGCCAGGTTCCCCGAACTTATCATGACTTTTCGTGGAGTATAGTGCCAGGCATGTGGACTGAACCTTATATCACACTTTCTCGAGAGATCTTGCACTATCACGGACTCAGGTCATCACCACAGTGTAGACACCCAAAATCTTATCATATAGCAACTGGAGCGGCCATATCATTGTCAGGAGTACATTGAGCAGTCTGAATCACATGCAAATAGGAGAATTGAGACATAAGTAACCGACTACAGATGAGAATCAGCATGGAATGCGAAGCAGAATGCTAGAGCGACAGGACAAGAAAGTACGAGAGCCACGAGACGGAATACAAGAGCCATCGGAATGCGGGAGCGACGAGACGGAATACGGGAGCTACAAGGAAAACCACGAGAGCGACAAGGCGAGCGACCTGGCAGAATATCCGAACAACAGGGCCCAGGCGAAGACAGAGTGCGAGGATGAGAGAGCAGCTGAGACCAAGAACGAGCACGTCCAAGGTCGACGAGAAAAGGATGGGACAGGCACGGGCATCTGAGCAGAAGTCGGGTTGAGGATACTGAAAAAGACAAGGTCAAGAAACGAGCAGGGCGGCGCTGGAACGTACGAGATAAATTGATTAGCAAGGCGCAGTGATGCAGGTACAAGACAGAAATGACGCACGGGCTTCATTTGTTGCGGGTTGCTTGGTGCGTTGACTTGCATTGCCCGGCAGCATAGGTTCTCTTTGGCTTTGGTTTCGTCGGAGCCTGGGGCTCTGTGTCCTCTTGAGCAGAGGTAGGCGGGGGGTCTTGCGCGGGCTTACTGCTCCTGGACGACACCGGGAGAGGGCTGAATAGCTCGCGCGCGGCTCGAGCTTGCTTTGCGCTGGCATTGCCTTGGGCAACCACAGCGGGCTGCGCTGTCACGCGTGGTGCTGGAATAACAGCTGGCTGACGTTTCTTGATAGCCGGGGCAGGGCGACTAGCATAGGTAGGAGGCTGTGGAGAGCTCGACGGCTGTGTCAGTGGGCTTGGTGGGCGGCTGATTACTGCAGAGCCTGAGCGACGGCTCGAAGCTGCAAAGGTGCGTTGGAAAAGCGAACTTTAAAGAAGGTTAGAACGTACGCGGTTTCTCTTGACCACCATCTTCGTCTTCTGTATCTTGTTCTGGCGCTTCATCGAACGCTCGGAGTCCTTGCCACTGCTCCATCATCGCGCCTTCTTGTTCTTCGTACTGTACATCATAGAGCCCTGGCTGCTGTTCATCCACCTGTTCGTCATCATCGTCGCTACCGCCTGTATACTTGCCAGCATATGGGCCCTTTTTGTATCCCCGTCGCCTGGCGTGGTCCTCGTCGGTGCCATCATCTTCATCCTGTTCGGCGGCTTCTTTTGCTCGCCGTGCCTGTTGATCCAAGGGGTCGACGGTCTCATCACCCGATTCGTCATCAGTGTCAGGGTCACTAGCAGAGTCACTGCCATCGGGATCGCGGCCGCTCTCAGAGCCGAAAACCGCCCTGATATCATCACAGTCACTTGAAAAGAGAGAGCGATCATGACGTTATACTCACTTGTTAAACCATGCGAGTGTCTTGAGCACCCACGGATCCTCTGGGTGAGTCTCAAATTGTGCGACGACTTTGTTGTAAGCGACGACGTAGTCGAATGCCCCGTCCTTCGTGGACCACCTTGATTTTGAGCTAAGGGTGTACCGTGCCTACGGAAGGTATCAGAGAAGATCAGCCTTGTGTAAGACCACTTGCCTGTACGTAGGTGTATGCGATCATGCGCCCGGTGACAGTTGTGATGCCGTGAATACCCGCATTGGTAGAGCGGGTGCCTCCACCATCCTCAAATGCATGCGCCGACGATGGACCTGTGAAGAGATGCCGCATAGTCTATGATATATTAGAGACGAAAGCACATGAAATGCGAGGTGGACATACTTTTACGAGGATTTCGCTTTGGAAAAGCCCCGCTTCAGGATCCCTCTTTACATACTCAGAGTTCTCATACAGCATGGCTGGATACATATCTCCACGTATCTTCTTTTGCCCTTGTACGAATCTCTGACGCCAACTGGTGCAAACTAATTCAGACACGATTAGTCGTATTGAATGTCACGTACGCCTCGGGATCAGTATCAAATCTCCTCAGATACTTCACCGGGCAGAAGAGCCGTGCTATCCTTATGTCATTGAGACCACGGCTTATCTTGGACCGCTTCTGCAGCGGTTCTTGAGGCTGGGTACGGTTGTTCCTTGGCATGTAGTCGCCGATCTCTGTCTTCAGAGCGCTTCTGTCGTCGCACTGGGCAGCATCCATCCCTTCTGAAAGCTGGAAGAGTATCATATCAGCATAAACAGGAACAAAAGCACATATATGCACTTACCGCCTCCAATAGCCGGCTGGCGATGACGGCATTCTTTGCACCGCCCTCCACAATCTCACGAAAGCTGGGGACCAGATCCAAGATCTGCTCATAGCAGGTTATGTATGCGTCCCTTGCACGCTTATCCCTAGAGAATAGCCGCATATAGCCTGTGAGCAGCGCATATACCCTGATTCGGACTTACTTGAGCTTGCTGTACTTGTTATTAGCAAGCACAGCGTGAGAGCCAGATGAGATGGCATTGACTGTCGCGGCATAGAACATTGCGAGCGGTTTGAGGTCTAGAAAGAGGGACAAGAATCTTCCTATACCTCGACCCGCTCGACGATAAAGAGCAATTGTCTCCTCGTCGACAACGGGATCGGTCTCAAGCCTTGGAGATATTCGTCACGTAAATCACCAGGGTAGATACAGAGAAACGCACCTGGGCCGCTTGGATGGGCGGTCGCAGTCGCTTTCATCAGAAGTACCGTTGCGTTCGTCCTCAGTACGTTTCCGAGGCACCGGCTTCGATGTCTTCTGTTTCTTGTGCAGCCTCTTGTGCTTTGAGGCTCGAGCAGGAGAGCGGGAGCGGGATGAGGAGCGGGATGAGGAGCGGGAGCGGGAGCGATGATGGGAGCGATGGCCAGACATAGTGGTGGGAAGCAAGAGAGGATGCAGAAAAACGAGTCGAGACTCGAGACCCAAAAGCCGCGTCAAGATCACGTGTCCGCGTCAGTTCTCAGCGTACTCAACATAGTTTTATTTGCTGCGAGTCGAGATCTCATGCAAACTGGGTTTTCTCTTCACTACATTCTAGCTAGAATACAGATTTTCTAGTCTACAAATTTTGGCGCGTTATTCCGAGCCGACGGATGAGCAATTCTGTCTGCAAGATGACTTGAGTACTGCCGACTGCCAAATCGGGAATAGCAACAGCATAAGTGCGAGAGTTGTCCTTCAGAGCATTTCCCGTCGGCCCGGTCGCAGTGCGACACACGATAGAATGCACCGAATCGACGTCCGCCGGAGAATGTGACAGTGGGAGAAGACACGCCCGCCGCGGAGCACGACACTTTCCAGCACGCACAGCGCGATCGCGACGGGTGCAATGATGGCGAGGCGGGCGTGATGGGATGCCAAGATAATACAGCGACGGGCGCGGTGTTGAAGTGGGATCGATGGTGAAGGAGGCAGAGTGGACCATCCGGCCAGCAGGACTGCAGGAGTCTGCAACCAGGTGAGTACATTGACGATACAATTTGCATGGAGTACTCACTGACAGCCGCCCCCGCCCCGTACTTGACGATGACACCCTTCGCGGTGGCAGCGCACAGAACGCGTGGAGGCGGAGGGCATCGGCGCTGTGGCACGTACAACCCGGGCACATCAGAGCAAGGGACGGCGTCGCGAGAGAGTTGATGAACAGTGCCCTTGGCGCTCGCGAGGTCGGCAAGGAGCTGCAGGCGAAAGTACAGGAGTCTGCAGCCAGGTGAGTACACCAACATTGAGATTCGCGTGAAGTACTCACCGACCCCAAGACCTTCCTCCCTTCCTCTGCCCCTGTATTTGATGACGATGCCCTTCGTGACACACAGAACACGTGTGGAGGCCGAGGACATTGGCGCCGTAGCACATACGACCCGGGCACATCAGGACAATGACACCCTGGCGCAGCGTCAAATGCGGATCAGACTGGCGCGACACATGCGACGTCGATCGAGGAGGTGTTGTGGGAGCACAGGGATAGTGACGAGTTATGGATCTCCTGCGTTTTTTTGACCATTACAAGTTCGGCGGCCCCACTAGCCGACGTTAAAAGCACAGGCGGGGGATGGGGTCGGCCTACTGCAATGGCAAAGAACGAGATGTTGAAGCTGGCGCTTTGAACGAGCCAGCCGCGCGCAAACCATTACTGCACGTGACTGTTCTCTCCCGCGCTTTCATGAGAGAGTGCAACATATACCCTTCATCTAACTTTTTGCCCGTCTAATCGTAAGTAAATTGGACCTCTTTTTGAGCTTTCCTACCTAACAAAATGCTTATATACAATATAAAAATAGGTTCCGGTGGCCTGCAGCTAGCTACACCATGTCATTCGCATGCCTTTTGTGCGGTCGGTCCAATTTCAAGAGCCAGAAGTCACTGAACAACCACAAGCGTAGTTGCAGGGACTTCCAAGATGCCCCGATTATACCAACATTGAGCAAGCGCGAGCGTGAGGAGTTGCGAGCAGAGTGGGAGGAGCAGAAACGGAGCAGGGTCGACGACTCGGAGTCTGAGAGGGATAACGAGGCTGAGGGCAAGGTCAATCATGAAGCCCATGAGGTGCGTGACCCATCTACTTTACGATCCTTAGATCTAATTTTCTTTCAGGATGGTTATCTTGCAGTAGAAGTAGACCATTTACCTACTCCAGAACCCGTCGTTAGGTCTGCGCGCTCGGGACGAGCCATCAAGTTTCCTAAGCAATATATGGATTTTCTTCCAGGTTCCAAAACACCGCTGGATCATATACCTTCCATAAATCCTGTCCAGCGAAAAGCCTACGTCTCCGACGAGCTTGACGATGAAGTGCCTATGTCTTCCGCTGCATCCTCGTCACCTCCCGCCCCTTCCATGACTTATCAAACTCCTGTCGACGACTTTGGTCTCTTTTGGTGCTATCCGACACCACCAACTACAGATCCAGATGCTCATGCAACACTTCGCGATGTCTGCGACTCTCCCGCTCTCGATAGATCTGATGGCTCAGACACTCCGCCGGCGAGTCAGCAATCAACAGACGATAGCGACAAACATGCACCATTCAGCAGTGTCGCTGCTGCTGCCATGATGGGCTGGCATTATAATGGCAATGTGACAAAGTCCGGCGACCAGCTGAATGAGTTTGCCCGTGCGCTCGCTGGTCTGCCGATTGATGTCGCAGACTTTGGGTTCTTCAACTTCGAGTCAGAGAATAAGCGCATGGATGACTATCTCAATGACAAGTCCAGTCATATGCATTCCCTCGGGAATGAGGATAGCTGGATACGCTCTTCGGTCAGTATCAAATTACCCCACACAAAGACCAAGTTCAAAACCGAGGAGGAAGCCCCAGAATTTGATGTCCATAATGTTCACCACCGGGACATTGTCGACATCATTACATCAGTCTTCGAGGATCCCATCTCTGAATCCTTTCATCACACTCCCTTCGAGCAATATTGGAAGCCTTACAATAATGAGGAAACTGTTCATCGTGTCTATGGCGAGGCATATTGGTCAGATACCGTGCTCGAAGCGCATGAAGAAGTCCAATCACTGGAGATACCGGATGATGAAGAAGCTCTCGAGCGTGTAGTTGTACCGCTGATGTTCGCGTCGGACTCTACGCACCTTGCGAGCTTTGGACCAGCGTCGGTATGGCCAATGTACATGCACTTCGGAAATCAGTCGAAATACACGCGCTCCAAGCCAACATCAAATTCGTGTCATCATCTGGCTTATATTCCAACGGTAAGTCACGATTTAAACCCTGTACATGTTCTATGTCTAAAATTAATTCAATTCAGCTTCCCGAGAATTTTCAGGACCAATACAAGGAGGTATTTGGGGAGAGTGCTTCAGCGGCAGTCATCACACACTGCAAGCGTGAGCTTATGCATGCGGTATGGGGGAAAATCATGAATGAAAAATTGGTTCATGCCTATCGTTACGGTATCGTTGTGTCATGTAGCGATGGAAAGCGGCGTCGCTTGTTCCCTCGCTTTTACACGTATTCTGCTGACTATCCTGAAAAGTTCGTTTCTCCTCATTATCCACATCTACTCTTCACTTATTTGTTATGTCGCAGAGTTCTACTGGCGAACATCCGGTATCTTGGTGCCTGCCCCTGTCCTCGATGTCTTATCAAGACAGAGCAAATTGTTCATATGGGAGATAAGAACGATGCCCAGCGACGTGCCCGAGTCCGTCAAGACAATCATGCTAGACGTACAACTGTCGAACATGCTCGGCGTGCAATTTTCGAGCAAGGCCGTGTAGTAAATGGGACAAATGTCACTAACATTCTGCAGGCAACGTCAGGGGTTCCAACTCGGGTGAGCATATTTAAGATAGTATGCATTTATAGACATGCTAGCTCACTTTTTGTCACAGAATGCCTTCTCGAGCCGTCTCGCTGAGTTTGGCTTTTGTTTCTTTTTAATGTTCGTTGTCGATCTGCTTCACGATTTCGAGCTCGGTGTATGGAAGTCAATCTTCATACACCTCATGTGCATTCTGGTTGCAATCGGAGGTGAAGCTATTCCGATGCTGGATGCAAGGTACATCCATTCGTTGCTCTTGTGTAATCATATTAATATCAGTCGTATAGATATCGTGCCGTACCAACATTTGGGCGAGGTACAATCCGAAAGTTTCGCAAGGAAGCATCCGCTATGAAGCATCCAGCTGCACGAGATTTTGAGGATCTGCTTCAAGTAAGCATCCAATTGTTTATGTCTATCTTTCATCTCATCGTAGGCATAGTGCGCGATGCCCATTTTCGAAAATCTATTGCCAGACCTCCCGCAAGACAAGATCGTTCAAGACTTACTGTTTGATCTTGCCACATGGCATGCATATGCGAAGCTTCGTATTCACACTGATGTAACCGTTGAGGACTTTCGTATCGCAACAACATTACTGGGTCAGACTGTGCGCAAGTTCGTCAAGAAGGTCTGCTCAGCCTGGGATACCAGGGAGTTGGCCCGTGAATATACAGCACGCGGTCGGCGCCGTCAGGTGCGAATGCAAACAGAGAACAGCACTCAATCAGGGAAAGCCGGATTAGGCCGAAAGAAGCGCAAGGCCCTCAATCTTTCAACGTACAAATGGCATGCATTGGGCCATTATCCAGACCTGATCCCCAGTCATGGAACACACGATGGCTACAGTACACAAACGGTAAGTATTGCTAAACCACTCCCTGCCCTCCACCATGATTACATGAGTTCGCTTCTAGCCCGAGCTCGAACACCGTCGATCAAAACGACGCTTCGCCCGCACTAGCAAGAACAACTTCATACCGCAGTTAGCGAAGCATGACGTGCGTGAACGTCTCATGCGTCGGGTACAGCGCCGCCTGGACCAAGTTCGACAAAAGGCAAACCCGATTTTGAAGCGCCGTAAAGCAAGGGCGACATCAGCGTCAGGCGACCCACTGCCGTTCACTAACCCAGCTGCGCATTATCATATTGCAGCCAGCTCGCGGGACCATGTCGACATCACCGAATGGCTAGGCAACAATATTGATGATCCTGCCATCCAGGTAAGCTCACGAGATTTACGAGCAATTAGCACATCTCATATTCTTCTTACAGGACTTTTTACCCAGACTGAAAAGTCATTTACTCGCCCGGTTGCGTGGAATAGAATACCAGGGTGACGAGCACACTTTTACAGATGAAGACATAGATGCAGTCCTCTTTGCAGAAGACCGGCTGTACAAGCACAGTGTCCTTTGCGTCAACTATACGAGCTATGATCTACGACGCCAACAAGACTCTATAAACCCTCGCACCAGAGCCGACATCATAGTTCTCGCATATGAAGATGATGACGAGGGCAGTCCTCATCCGTACTGGTATGCCCGAGTCATCGGAATTTTCCACGTCATGGTACAATTGCGTGGTTCTCAGAAGAGACCACAGCGCATGGACTTTCTCTGGGTCCGTTGGTTTGGGCGCGACACTATTGCACCCAGTGGATTTGCCGCTCGACGCCTGCCGCGTGTTGGTTTCTTCGAAGAAGGCGTGCCGGGCGCATTTGGTTTCTTGGACCCACAGCAAGTCATTCGCAGTGTGCACATGATCCCAGCATTCTCAGCTGGGCAGACAGATAAGCTCTTAGGTCCATCCATTGCACGACAACCTCAAGAGGAAGATGTAGATTGGTCATGGTATTATGTCAACATGTAAGCCAATATATTTATTTCGGGTCGCATTGACTGATAGTGCCTGCAGATTCGTCGATCGTGATATGTTTATGCGGTTTTGGGGCGGCGGCATCGGGCATAAAGGCTCAAGACATTGGGATAAAGTATTGCTTGCAGACAAGCAGGGCGGGCATAAGCTAGATCGAGCCCAAGTGAACAGCGGCAGTAGCGAGGATGGAAGTGAAGATGGTGATCCTCGCGAAGAACCAGCAGACCTCGACGGCAATGTCAACGAGAATGACACTGATGCGCGCGACAGTGACGACTTCAATGACGAAAACAGCAGCGAGGGAGGCGAGGATGGCGAACTTGAGAACGATGGCTCGAGCGATGACGACGAGCAGGAACATGAGGGCAGATCGGATAGCGAGGAGGACCTCGACCCAATCGAAGGGATCTCAAGTGAGAGCGAGCTTGACGAGGACTTGTTGGAGGAGGCGGGCTTCGCGCCACTATAAAGGAAAAGCTAGTAGAACTGACCGTATAATGTATGCTGTGTTCCCAGATTGGTGGCAGAATATATGGTACTGGTATTGATGGATGGAATCTCACATTTCATTACCAGTTCAATGGGATCCTCGTCATAGTCGTATCAGGAGCGACCCAACTGGGACGAAACAATATCAGTGCGCTCAGAAATGGGTCGTGTCATATATCGCCACGTAAGCGTGAATCGGCTGCCACCCGGACCGCTGGTCCCGGCCATCCGCCGCCAGGCGCCGCAAGGCCAAATCCTAACTTTGCACTTTTGCTGATGACGCTCGTCCAACGACGCCCCGCGAGCACTGGCGACGACGTCGACATCCCATGATCGCATCTTTTATTCGCGAAACTAAAAGTTTCAGTCTCAAGGCGATTCAAGTTCGCATATGCTCGTCTACTCATATATAGGTCCTGATGGAAGGCAGGGGGTCACCGTCAGTACGCGAACCTGGTTGCTAGTGAGCAGCTGAGCCATCGGCATTGTCGACTCTCGTAGTGGTGATCGCTGGACACTGGACTGGAATATAATTATTCGTATGTCTCCATGGCTTTATTCTGAGGCTCCAGGTCTTGTGCGGACTGATGTCCCAATTCTGTGCGTTTTCCGTGTCGTGGATTCGGCGCGTGCCCTTTTCTCATGTTCTCAAGCTATCTTATGGAATAAACATGTACAGCCGTATCCTATTCCTGCGAAGCTGGATCGGCGATACATGCACCCAAATCTTTACTCATTTTTTCTATGGAAGACTCAGATCGACGATCGCACAAGCTTCACCAAAGCTTGTCAGCCTCCAGCCCGCATTGCAATGGCAGCCCATGATTGCATCTCCCGCCTGTTCAATCCCTTCATGAACTCTTGCTTCAGTCCAGTCATCTCGACATCTAAGTATCCGTAGTTCGCACCACTTTCTATCTTATTCTTCATACACCATGTTTTCTTACAAGAACAACAACAACCTCAAGTCCCGCTCCGCGGGTTTCCCCACCCGTGGTAGCGGCGGCATGGTGAGCCAGCCCACCATGCTCAAGATGGGCTCTGGAGTCAAGATCCAGGCCACCATCGCCTCCACCCCCAAGGTCACCCGGCCCACGAAGACGCCCAATGCGCCAGACCGCCCGAAGCTGTTCATCGTTTCGAAGGCCCTCGTCTCAGCCAGGGCGCTCGCCACGGCACCGTCTCCCCGCTCGCTCAAGGCCGTCGCGGCCTCCAAGGCCCTCAACCGCGACGACGTCCTGCAAACACCGACGCGCCTGAAACCGCGCGCGGGTCCGGGGCACCTACTCGCGATTGGGGCTGGGAACGCATCGAAGTATCCTCTCGGACTCAAGACGCCCGTCTTAGTGCCGGTTCGTACTGCGGCTGTCGAGGCCGTTCGGCGCCAGATCAGTGAGCAGCAGCAGAAGGTCGCTGCACGCAAGGCCAGCGTTGGCTCTCCCCATGCTGCGACGCTTAAGGACGCCCCAGCCCGCGACATCAAGTCTGATGCTTCTGCTACCGAGAACATACCTCCCATTGACACTCATGCTCGCCGCCCAGTCCCCGCAGTCCGAAAAGGCGGCGTCCGCAAAGCTCTCGTCGTGTGCAAGGCATCTTCGATCTCCAGCTCTCCAGGTTCGCCTACGCCTGGGGGCGCGAGCCACAGCCGTCGCCAGAGGAACTCCCTTCCAGCCCCAGTTCACACTCTTGAGCGCGCCAGCCTGACGAGGAGGAAGACCGTCCATTCTCCCGCCGAGTTGAAGACATCTGAGCCCGTTCCGGCATCTGTCACTGTCCCGAGGAGCCGCTCTGCACCTGTGCTCGGCCGCGGGAGGGCTCCAGCTGCCTCTGTCACGAGGCCTCAATCCGCTCTTTCCGTGATAATCAGCGTCACCAATAAGAAGGTTCATGAGGAAGCTCAGCCGAAGGAAGCTCAAGTCAAGGATGAGCAAACCCCCACTATCCTCAAGCCAGTCCCAAATCCGAAGCCGAGCACAATCAGAATCCGCATCCGGAGGCCGATTGCGCCTCCCACCGAACTGATGAAACAACGCATCGCCGCCCGCCGCCTCAAGCTCTCGATCAAAGGCTTCGCGGTCCACTCGCTCATCGGCCAGGGCAGCTTCGGCAAGGTCGCGCGCGTGAGCCTCAGAGGCTCGCACAAGATGTACGCGATCAAGGCCGTGCCCAAAGCGAAGGTGAGCGGCTCGGATGCGCATGGGCAGATGCTCGTGGAGCAGGAGGTTGCAAGGATGGTCTCGGGCCGGCCGTTCTTGGCTGGAATCGAGGCGTCGTTTCATGATATGGACAATTTTTATCTTCTTATGGTGAGTGCGTGCGGTCCCTCATTGGCCGAGTCTGATGTTTCTCCATTGTGCAGGAGTATTGTCCGATGTCGCTGTCGGACCACTGGCGCGATAACGCCCAGCTCCCTACCATCCGCGTCCAGCTCTGGACCGCCGAAATCGTAAGCCTCCCCTCTCCTCCCCTCTTCAAATTCTGACGCACATCCAGGCATCCGGCCTGAACACGCTGCACAAGCTCGGCATCCTCCACCGCGACCTCAAGCTCGAGAACATCCTCATCGGCCCCAACGGCCACGTCCGCATCGCCGACTTCGGGCTCGCGAAGCGCTTCCCGCGCTCGCAGCTGTCCGTGCCTATCAAGGGCGGGCTCCTGTACCTCAGCCCGCAGGTGGAGGGCGCCGTCGGCACGGCCGCGTACATGGCGCCGGAGATGTGGCGCGCGGAGCCGTACTCGTTTGCGGTCGACTGGTGGGCGCTGGGCGTGATTGTGTATGCGCTGACGTTTGGGCGGGTGAGTCTTGCGTTGGTCGTAGTTGTGAAGTATCGATGGCTGATTGGCTTGTAGCTTCCTTGGGATCATAAGCTTGTTAAAGAGCTTGAGAAGCTTGTTCTGGAGACGGAGGTTCCTATCGACGCATCTCGGAATGCAGACCCTGAACTGGTCGCTCTCATTCGCAAAGTTCGTCTTGTAGAGCTTTTTCAATGGGCGCTATACTCACGTTCGGAAACAGGCTCTGCAGAAGAAGGTCCATGAAAGGATCAAATTCGAGGACATCCAGTCCATGTCCTTCTTCAGCTCCATGTATGTCACTGACGCGCTCCACACAGTGGCTAGCACTGACCGCATGCACCGCACAGCAACTGGGACCGAGTCGCGTCCAACCCCCTCCGACGTACGTCCCATCCTCCATACTCCAATTCTCCCGCTGATCCACGCACTCCATCAGTCCCCGCCCCTTCTACTCTCATCCACAAACCCACGTCCACCCCCTCCATATTCATCACAGACGGCCGCGCCTTCCCGTCCGGCGACCCGGCGCCCGAGTTCACATGGGCGAGCGACGCGTTCGCACAGGACAAGACGGCTGCGGACGCGGTGCTCGAGGACGAGGAGATCGTGCGCGAGGCGATTGTTTCGCTCGACGGCGAGGCGCCTGTGTTCGACACGCCTGCTGCGTGGAAGGCCGCGTTTGGCGCTGCTCCTGTTGGGAGCCCCGTGTCGGGCGAGGAGAAGGTGGTTGATGTGTCGAAGGTGAAGAAGGGCGGCGTGGCGGGCGTGAAGAGGTGGTGGAGGCGCATCGTGCGGAAGACGGGGTGCGGGCGCGCGTAGGGGGTCGTGCGTAGGAAGAGGTAGGGGGCGTGGATCTGCAAGCCGCGAGCAGAGGATGGGGAGTCGCGGACAGCAGGGGGGAGCGCGAGCAAGGAGAGGAGGAGACAGTCGCGATGCGGGCTACAGCAAGAGCTACAAGACGTCATTCACATCCGCGGGGCACGCGCAGCGCGCCGGTCCAAGTCACGGTCTCGGGTGATGATACCTATGGAGACCACCGACGATGAAAACGCCGTGGGGGCGGGATGATGGCGAGGCGCGGCTGTTCTTGGTGTGTACTGGGACAGACCGCATGCGGTGACGAGGGGTCCCAATCTGATATGGCGCGTTTGAGTTCGATCTCGGCGTTGCTAAAGGTCAGACACTCGTCTTAGGTACTTACTTACCTGCTGTATACCTCGTTGAGTAGTGGCCAGTTGTACAGGCGGGGTGTTTCGAATGAGTACGAGGAATGTTGATGAAACCAGATGGAACTCGCAGACAACAAAATTACAAGGGCATGTCATGAGTAGGCCCTCTAGTCGGACCTGAGATGTCTGACAAGGCTCGACGTATGTTGCTCCGTCCATTCAGTGCGGAATCCTTCCGAATGTTAGAAGTGCGCTGAACATACTTAGGCTGAGAGCAATCCATCAATCAAACAGTGTGGCATATGTGCAAAGTATCTCAGCACATTGACATGGAACCAAACAGCCTCATGATGCAGAATATCCGGGTCTTGGCTCATCTATGAAACGTTGACACCTTTATGCGATAATGCAGTCGCCGCCGCCGCCATGATGACGGTGGCGCCGAGGGGGAGGAGCATTGCGGATCGCGTTCATCTTCGCCTGTTCTTGCGCCACCCATTGCTCGTGTGCTCGCCTCGCCGCCTCCGCAGCATCGGATGCTCTCTTCCGCTCGGCCTCCGCTTCAGCCGCCTGCCGTCGCATCTCCTCCTCATGCTGACGACGGACCCTCTCTTGTTCCTGGGCTGCGGCAATCCGCTGCTGCTCCAAGCGCAATGCCTCCTCCCGGATGCGCTGCCTTTCGCGCTCCATCTCCTGCTCCCGTCGCAGAGCCTCTCGCTCACGGTCGAGCCTGGCCTGTTCTTCCTGTGCTGCGATGGCCGCGCGGTGCTCTGCGCGCGCCCGCTCCACCTCTTCCTCGTGCCGCCGAGCCTCTTCCCTGATCTCCGCATCCAACTGCGCCGCCGCGCCCGTCTGCAGAACGCTAAGGCCCCGGTCGACCATCTCTTCCTGGATCTGGAGCGCTACGGGGGAGTTGTCGATGAAGTGGCGCAGAATCGCCTGGGCAGACTGGAGCGTCCCCTCGTGACGCAGCATGCTCGCGCCTTTGTCGAGGATAGGCTTGAAGAAGATGTCCTTGCTGCGCAGCTCCGCCTCGCGCTTCTCGCCGACGTCACGCTGGACTTGGCCCCAGAAGGTAGTGACGATGGCGACGTTCTTCAGCGAGGCGTCGCCGCAGAGCGCGCGGAAGAGGCTGAAGTTGCGCCGGGAGATGCCTCCGGCTTTGACGTCCATGATTCGGTGCATGTAGATTACCCCGGCAAGTTTCGTGCCTTCCTCGTACCTGCACCGACCAAGGGAATTAAATCACGAGCTACTCCCGGCAAAAAGGGCTTACTTGGAAGACAGAAAGGAGGCTATGGTTTTCAGTATGTCAGTGTCACTCCTGTTCGTGTCGTCGAAGCCAGGCGTATCGATCAGGGCGACCGAGCGCCCGTCCAAGTTGAACGGTAGACTTGTCTCGACGCGGATAGTGCACGACTCGAGACCATCGCCCACTCCGAGTGTGGATCCACTCACCAGGTTGATGAACTGTGCAAAGTAAGCGAGAGCACGGGTGACAGAGATAGAGCATCTGAACTCACCGATGTCTTGCCACTTCCCGTCGCGCCCATAACCCTTACCAGAGAACGAGCTTTTGTCATTGCGAATGATACGAAGGTAGAGAGGAGCGTACGCAATGGTTATGGGTTTGGATGCCATTAGTACGTGGTGGAGGGTTGGACGCGATGGAGATGTTGAAGTGTGAGGCGAAGTTGGACTGTTATATGCGGTCTAGGCTCTCTCTACCGCTAGTCCAATATCTCGAATCTACTCTGTTCCGAGATGAGGTTAATGAGGTCGAAATGGGTGCTGACCTTGGAGAGAATGCACGTTCCAGTTATAACCGTATTTGAATCTGGATTGCGGAGCAGGGCTGCGCCAAACGTTGCCAACGGGCGCAGAAAGCGAGGCAGAACATGCACGGAAGATATCATGTCGAGCACGACAAGTTTGACAGTTACAGCATTCGAAGCCGTGTTCTCTCCTCGCATTAGGAAAGAACAGGCTATGCAAACGGCGTCTGTTTCTTGATGCCGCGACGTCGTGACAGCTGAGACACTTCATGATATGCAGCGCGGAATGTGAATGTGGCAGGAATGGATCGATGGTATGAAACCCGCTTTCACCAAGAGACAGGAGTGCTGTGCAAGTCATGTCTTCGTTGGAGCCATTTGGGCCGGACGTCAAACAAACTGTACCTTCTTCGTCCGAGGATGCGATAATCACCGCACCTTTGTGCGTGCCGAGGTCATTGTTGCACTAACCAATACTGGTCATATTGAACCAGCGCTATCTGCACATGTCAGTTCACAGCCTATGCCATCTCCTTTTTGCAGAGACAGCGTCCTCGTCCTATTCTTGCATGTGCCTCAGGTCTGTCAGTTTCCAAGGCTGTTGCATCGATCCTAAGACTCTGTGAAGAAGGCATCCTCGATCAACCCTCACCTATATATACCTCGTTCTCTCCATTGTCGTGCTCTTCCGCCCCATGCGTGAAGCTTCTTCCTCAAAGCAAACCTTCCCGCGCAGCAATGTACGGTGTGCCGCAGAACTTCAGCTTTATTCGTCCCCAAGATGTCTGGATAGTCAAGTGATTTTCGAATTCGAAGTGCCAGAGGACTTTTCTGGATGGATTGGCGAAGGATTGATTGAGCGAACTTTACCATTTCTTCGTGTCGTAGCAATTCGCGATCGTGCCCTAACCCGGCACCGGTTTGACATCAGGATCGCGCCGAGCCTTGTTCACTTCGAGATCGGCCTAGCCCCAGAAGCTTGTGACAGTCATAGGCAATGCCGAAACGGAACGTTCGACACTGTGTCTGCATGCTGTGCGAGTGATTAGCTGAAATGTAGTAACGACTCACGTTCTGTACTTACATCAATCAGTTTCAGGCTAGCAGACTGTTTCCCATAACAAAATTCAGCAATAGAGACAACACAACACAAGATAATTGACACTAACATTCGAAGAGGTGACCGTTGTCCGACATACCAGCGAGCGTCGAGCGCCAAAACACGACGCCACAGACGTGTCAACTCCGCCGGAAGATACCGACGCGACGGAGCGCCCGAGTATATAGACGCGTCGTCACCGTTGCAATCCGTCACTTCGACTCAACTTTGCAACCATGTCGTCTCAAGAAGAGGTAGGTAGATGATAAGACCCTTCAAATTGCGACGCCTGACACCATAGACAGTTTGTTATGCCCGCTGACCACACCTTCACCCCGGGGAGGGTACTGATACACAAAACCGCCTACGAACGCCTCGAAAAGCTCGTCGAACAGGCTCTCAACCGTGATCCCGACGCTCAAGGTCTTTACATCTACAATGGTAATCCCGTTACTTGAAGGTGTGGGACGACCTCATTGACACCATTTGTCTCAGACTTCTACGGATATGCGATCCTTGACCTGGTTGACCGCGAGTTGAGCTCGATCCACGGCTTTGTTGTCAAAAAGAGATGGCTGGACGCATGGTATGCGCTCACTGCGCTCACCCATCTCATGCATACGCGGGCCGAATGGACGAGTGCGTCTTATCAATCTTGTCGATGACGTCGCAGTTAGCTCATCTGCTCCTACTCAGTGGTTGACGATGGGGACCGCGTCGACGCTACGAATAAGGCATACAGTGCTCTATTGGTCAAGACCCTGCACTCGCTTGACGATGCATCGCAGCTCAACGAAGAAACGATTTCTGATCTTGAGAACACGCTCACGCTCATGACCGGCTGGGCCGAGCACATGGACGGCCTCACTGGTGGTCCGTACGGCGTGGTTGTCAAAGGGTACGGGAAGAAGCTTTTCGGAACGCGCATGACCGAGGAACGCAAGCACAGGCGAGAGGCATGGCACCGTGCTTATGACAACTTTGTGAAGACTCTGAGTCCGCAGGTGCGGAAGAAGAGGGGCGACATGACGGCGGAAGAACGCAAGGAAGCAATGGAGGAGGACGAGGAGGATGAGGAAAAAGAGGATGCTGACGCGGTTTGGTTTGGCGATGCGAAAGCTAGCGACGTCAATGCCAAGGACGATAGTTTCAAGATCACCAATTCATGGAAGGAGTATAGAGAGTACGTTCTTTTACGAGTCTTTACGATCCTTGCTGATTTTTCATGGATATATTTAGATGTCTTGCTAATTCTCCGCGCGTCCCAATGCGTGGACCGGCCATTTGGGACCTCACCAAATGGTCGGCCAAGGACAAGGCACAGTTCTCGCTCGGAGAAGGCTCCGATGAAGACGATATGTTTTTCTGAATTCGTTCGATCTTTGCTATGGACATCCTGTCTTTTTTTTTTTTGCTACATCTCAAGAGGACACCAGAATATGTGTTGGACGATTTAGTACCTCCGACACAGCATCCCTGCCTCAAGAGATAGTATATGTTAATCCGACGATCGCATTCGTTGCCTCGCGTAAAATTACAAACTGTATGATACACTGAAGTCAGATAATGTTCTCGCACCGCTGCACAAATACATAGTCTGTCAATAATCTCCACCAGAGATCATGACACGTTATTCTGGTGTAGTCTCCTGGTCGTTGACGGCCCCAAAGTGTCCCGGTAGTGATCAATTGATCCATCTTTCGGACCAAGGTGCCTCCGGGCCCGCACTTCCCCGCACTCTCCTGAAACTCTACCCTCAGTACCGCACTCACTTATTCTATCCCTCTTTCAGTCACGCCCGACGCACGCTGGAACTATGGCCCACGTTATCGCTCACGGCGTGAAGACTCTCGGGGTTATTGGTGGCGGACAGATGGGTGCGTTCATCCAAACATCGAAATCGCGAGCTTGCGGCTCACAGCGGGGAACGGGCAGGTTTGGGCATCGCGTATGTCGCTGCGCTGCGCGCGAAGATCCCCGTACTGCTTCATGACCGCAATGAAGAACAAATAGCGAAGAGCTTGAAGCTCATGGATAAGCTCCTCGCGAAGGACGTCGCGAAGGGGAAGATTCAGGAGCTTGAAGCCAAAGAGGCAAGAGACCGGGTCAGTGTCGTGGGTGCTGCGAAAGGGATACAAGGTTTGAGGGACGTCGACATGGTCATTGAGGTGTGTGGTAGACATGCTCCGATAGTGTTTAAGCAAGTTACTGAGCTACTTGAAGGCGGTCTCGGAGAGCTTGCCTCTAAAGCAGAGCATATTCTCCTCGCTGTCGAGGGAGCTCCGTCCGGAGGCCATCCTTGCGACGAATACTTCTTCGATCTCGATAACTAAAATCGCCGCGTCAACTATCCCAGAGGGAGAGACTTCGGCATCGCCGTTGGGCCAGAGGAGTGCTGAGCGGGTTGTCGGTGTGTACTAGTCTCTAACTGCGTATTTCGGAGCACATCCATAATACTTGATATTCCTGTTTAGGCCTTCATTTCTTCAATCCAGTACCGGTTATGGTGGGTCGCGCCGGCCTTCACTCGTAGATGTTGGTTTACGATGAATTTGCAGAAACTTGTCGAGATCATTGCGGCTCTTCAAACTTCAGAAGAGACACTTAGCCGCGCACGGGCTTTTGCAATCGCGTGTGGTAAACAAGTAACGACGTCCAAAGATGTGCCCGGTTTCGTAGCAAACGCGCTGCTTTTGCCTTATATCAACGAGGTTTGTCTGTTGTTGACTTCAATCGCTGTGTTCACAGCGTCTGAAATGAATCTTGCAGGCTATCATGTGCTTAGAACAGGTGAGATCATCGCCCCCTCAATAACGGTATCGTTGTTGACACGTTTCTCAGGGTGTCGCAACGAAGGAAGATATAGATAAGACGATGAAGCTCGGCATGAACCATCCAATGGGTCCGTTACAGCTCGGTACGTCCTCCCACTCCACGTCCTTATAGATTCTGACTACGCCTCTTATGAAGCTGACTTGTAAGTGTTCGGCCCCACTGTGATATGACTGATCTTTTACCGTTACGACCAACCTGCAGCATCGGACTTGATACCTGCCTCGCCATCCAACAAACGCTGTATAAAGGCACCGGCGACTCGAAGTACCGCCCGAGCGTCCTCCTCGAGAGGATGGTCGACGCACAATGGTACGGTAAGAAGAATGGGAAAGGTTTTTATGAATACAAGGACGAGTAAGTTCGCCTTCAATAGTAGACGGTGATGTTGCGCCGTCGGGCAGCGCCACAATTCAATCAATTGAATACTTCCGTAGCAATGTTGATGCTCGCGACGGGGCTGTTGAGCCTCAGCCTCAGCTCAAGGCTGGCAGCCTAAACACTAACACGAGCTCCCGGCGTGAGTTCTCGACTATGCCAAATCCACCTCCACCCAAAAAATCTCCTGAGCCGAAATCTTCAAGTTTCACCCTTTCCCCGTTTGAGCCACATGATCCCTTCAAGACACACATCGCAGACAACGCGAAGACGGCTGCCCAGCAGGACGAAAGGGACGCAAGTACAGTGCGGATCTATGTTGATGGCTCAGTTCACGATGGGAAAGCGGGCGCCGCTGCTGTGTTGCTCCGCAAGAATCGCGAACCACGCACCTTGCGGCTGCACCTAGGCTCAGAGGACCATCTGCCCTACGAGGCGGAGCTCGTCGGCCAGCTGCTGGGCTTACACCTCCTGCGCACTGAAAGAAAGGCTTCGAAACCGGTGTCCATGGCCTGTGATAACCAGGGCGCCATCCGTGCACTACAGCAGCCCGAGCACAGTCTAGATAACGCGTCTCAGCGCGAGGAGGCTGTTCGCAAGCTCGCTAGTGAGTTTGCCCGGGTTGCGAGAGAGACCAAGAAAGGGCGGAGAATGGCATATTCACTGCTGGTGCGGTGGGTTCCAGGGCATGACGGCGTTGAAGGAAACGAGATGGCGGATGTTGAGGCTGCTAAGGCGGCTGAGGGAGATAGCAGCCCCGACGCGGAGCTGCCGGCGTATCTTGTGAAGAAATATAGGGATAAACAAGGAGCGGAGGCAAAACCTAGATCGGAGGCAAAACCGAAGAAGCAGTGAAGATTTCTGAATGTCAAGATCAACGCATCTTACGACGATGCAAATTACCTGCCTGGATACTTAGGAACAACTTCGGGCGTGACCTCAGGCTCTTGTGAACCATGCTATGTATGACGATGTTGCTAAACATTCTGCCTATGCAGGCAGGCAACCCAGGCGGGTAGGTGGGGTTACTAATAGAGGATAGACTTCCGTGACATGCTCCTAGAGTAAAATGTAGTACATTAGGCGTTCGTTTTTACGCCTTACATTTATCAAGCTGGTCACCAATTGTCTATCGCATGTATGGCATGTATCTTGTTACATCCAGTGTACCTTATGTTGCGCACTTTGACTGGCATCTCAAAGTCGACGATGTGAAGCAGCAGGACAGGCGCCAGCTGTCGATGCTGCTATAACTGTACAACCCCGAATTGAAGTGCTGTGACCTGTCAGTGCGATTCCGCGGCCACTCCGCGAGGCGGAAGTCCCGATTTCGAGTGTGGGGAGACGTGGAGCCTGCATCACGGGGTCCCTGCTCCGCGCGCCTCCGAACATCGTATGGGATGCAAGGCGTCTCCTGCAGTCCCGAGGACTATGATGACTTACCATGTGATGACATGAACAGCTGCCGAAAGACCTGATGTCGACCGATGTGGCTGGAAGGACGCAGGCGCGACGTCCTTCGCGACGTCAGATTAATAGAACAGGTTAAGTATTGGAGGGTGCTTTCCGCCGACATGCCCACTGAAAGTGGAGCAGCAACGATTGCAATCGTGCACGACCTTCGATGAGGGTCATGGAGCACATTCGTGACGCTTTTGTTCTGGAACGGGAACCTGCCAGGGAGCGCAAGGAGGAGCAGATGGGGGATGGGTCGAAGGAGCAGGTGGCCCGAGTCTGCACATCGCGCAGTTGATCATACGCCCGACCCCCCGACGGTGATGATTCATCGACCGTGCCGAGAGTGCGAGAGATGTAACAAAAGAGGGCGATGAGTAATGCGCGTGGGCCTGATGGGACAGATAGGGGCAAAACGAATAACGTTCGAGGCGCACATATTCCCTTCGACTCCGGCGGTGCGAGGGCACTCGCGACGTCGACCAAGCGTCGCACGGCGCCGACGAGGAGGGCAGTCCCGTGTGGGGAGATTTGGGACGGGCAGAAACGCGACCGTGTGTCGCTGAAATTTCCCGCAGCAGAGGTGCGAACAAAGGGTGAACATCTCTACCGCATTGCGACATACGACCATTGTACGACTTCATAGCTGTTTGGCGACGTTGAAAAGGGATAATCGGAGACGATGCGTTGCCTGCTCGATGTGCCGACGCTGGCAGTCGTCAGACCAGACTTGATGTACAATGCGAGACTTTGATTGACGGCCGCGGCAACGTTCCTTTCCCTGATCGCCAGCACCCCAGTGTCCAGCCAGTGCTCGGGATGCTTGTAGTTCACATGTTTGAACGGCGGTCCGGAGGAAGATCCTGCAGCCGATGGGGGTCGAAGCCATGGGACAATAACGCCCGTGGGTGCACGTCGGGTCGAGGTGTTGGAAGCTTCGGCGCATGGGTACCGTGCGCATCGAGCCGTTTGGTCACATTATGCCCGTACGTATTCCAAATTTCGTGCTGGTGCGTACGATCCTGGGACAAAGGCCACACCGAATGGATCATGCGACCGTTGCGGCGTCGTCTGGAAGCAATGGCCCATCATGAACATCGGCGGCGTGACGGGTGTGCGCGTAGCGAGCGAGGCCCGGCCTGTGGACATACAGGATAGCGAGACTTCGAGAGCGCTCTCATCAAGCGCGTGATCCCGACGTTGCGTGATAGCTGGCCAATCTGGGGGGCACCGGGCGTTCGGTCATCTTTAATTATGGGCCTTCGTGAGCACTGGGTCGTGAGCAATTTGTGGTGGCCCTGAGAATGTTCCTGGAGATTATGACCCACCAAAGTCCACTTCGCCCGCGCAGACGCTTGAGATTTTGACTTGGATAACACGACGGCATGGTTAAATGTGAAATCGGCTCAAAATCATCGTCGACTCGATAAATTCTATGAGACCCCATAAATAGGCTGAGGTCCTTGTGTTCGTTCAGAGCATGGATCATGGGTAATAATCACTCAGCATGAGATGCTTTGATCCTATTGATCTGACGACGACCCGCACTTATCTCTGCCCGAGAGACCATCCTTGGCGGCTACGATATGACGTGCGCTCGAAAGAAGCTGTGGTAGTTTGATGTCCCATGAGAACCCACCATTAAACCTCATTCTCCTCCGGATTGGATCGGTAAAGTTAGATATTTTTCACCGAAGACGGGAATGTCCTGCTCAAAGGAGCATGAAAGGCAAGCCTTGACAGCGAACAAGAACCTGGTAAAGATATAGTCAGTAGAACGGACTAAGCCTTCCGGAGGGGGCAGCGAGGAGGAGGGAGGAAGGAAGCCTACCAAAAATGGAGCGATTCGTGATTGCGAACACGTGTGTGGGGACATGGAAGGTTGATCGTCTTGACGATGGCTTTCTCGCGACTCACGAAATCTCTAACCGCACAGATCGTTTGTGGAACATAAGGCTTGTTTGCGAACCTTCTGCTCAAAAATAGGAAGGTAAAAGGGTGTTCTACCCGACATGCCCTGCATTCAGCTCCACCCTGAACCCGAGATACAGTACCTCTCATTGAAATATTCATTGACAGGCAACCCGGCAAGCGAACTCGACTTGGGTACGTTGTTTATTACCATCTACAGATATTGCCCTTGTTCTTTCTTCTGAGGCATTTTTGTTCAGTTTGCTCGTTGCCGCACCACCCTAGCAACGTACGGGTCCATCCATCCTTCCATCCAGTCGATTGAATTCCTGTCAGAAAGTCGATGGGACCTTGCGATCCAACCACCATGACACCGGCTCACTGAGGGCAGAATGGGATCCTCGACATGAGATATGGTAGGTAGGACGTGTCCAACATGACACTTCATGATTTCATACCGCTCCACGTCGTGTCCTGTCCAATAAAAACCGCGGGCAGTCGCTGGCACTTTCATGACCAAGTCTATCTGGGCAGTACTGGCGACTTCGGCTCTCCTTTGAAGATCCCTTTTCTGCAGCCATTCTGACTGCCGTCCCCGACGTTCAGCCGGAATTGACCGCTCGATCGACAAGGCGCTCGAGTCTATCAAGATCTATTCACTAAAACGCGCTCTGACTGAATACATCAGGCATCTCCATTAGGATGTACGAGCACGGGCGTTTCCAGCGGAGTATACGCCTGGCAGATCACTGAATTGCCTGTCGACTCTCCTGTCTTGTTATCTGCTCAACAGTGCACCCAAGCGCCTTCGCCATCTTCATTTTGATCTCCAGCCTTTCTGACTTCTACCTTTGGCGCGTTCTTGCCGGGGGTTCAGTGCGCTCCGAGGCGGCCTGGGCTTAATCGGCTGGGAATCTGTACCTGGGGTACGACTTGCTTTCATCGGTGAGAAGATGAGACTCTCCGATCTGCCGTATCCCTTCTTACTCACGGGGTCCGAGATTTGACTTTGATTGCTTCTCAATTATGGCTCCAGCGCGAAGCAACTGGAGCGTTGTCGTCGGAACATCCCTTTCACCAGATCTTTCTTTATCTCATCGCAATGTCTACCTGGATTATGTACGCGTCATCTGAAATGCTTTAAGAGCTTCAGTTGTCGAGGTATCCCTCCCCAGTGCCATGGTATTCCGATCGCCTACGCATCTCGGGCCTCTGGTCCCCTCGCCTGTGGAACAGGTTCCAGGGTCACCCAGGGCATGGTCGGGGGTCTTCACGTTGACGTTCTTCAACACAGCGCGGGGTACGTATCAGGATTTATACGTGACTGCTGCTGAGACCGACGGAGAAAAGTAAGTGCCATCCATCGACGCTCTCATGCAGACGTGTACTTATCGCGTCGCAGTCGCATGGATCTCTGGCCGACGCACCTTTACGTGTATCTCAGTCAGCGTCCCATGGCACAAGCAGAGGTCTCGTCATGGGTTAAGCGGCACAGCCCACCCGTGTGTGCTTTCATGCCAGATAGGCATCCTGACCCAAACGTCAGTGCGGCGAATCACACCAGTTTCACCTCCTTCTCGCGGCTCCTGCGCGATAACCAAATGGTGAGCACACAGTCATAGCACTGGCTTCAAGAGCTGAGAGAAGCGTAACAGGTTGCCTTCGCCCCCTGGAATGCCCCAGATAGGCTCCCGGGAGCAGGGATCCTGATCTATCCGACGCCCTCATCGGGCTCGCTCCTCATCGGCGCGATATTCCTCTCGGGACCGTTTCCCAACTTTATCACCTTTTCCCAACCGGGCGCGGCTTCTGGTTCTCAAACTCAGCCCAGCCAGCCCGCGTTCCACCAGACTGGTGGCGCGCCGTCCGCATATGGCGCGCCCAACACGCTTCAGCCATCGACTTCGCAACGTCATCATTCCTACGGAGGCCCCACGGAACAGAGCCTCGCCGCTTCCTATCCGAGTTCCTCCACAGCGTGGCCCGGAGCCAAGCGAGGGGGATCGTGAGCTCCCTGCTCCTCCTCGGTTGCCCGACGTTGGCTCCTCGATCGTGCACGATACCCCCACAGCGCCGCGCAATCAACGTGGCAATCAATATACCCACCTTCACTTTAACTTCCTCGTGCTCTGTGCGTCATCTATGATACTCATCTATACCCACTCGTTCTTCGCGCTTGCTTTCCGCATCCGGCCCCCCTTTGTATCGATCACCTTTAATGTCTGTTCTGGCTCTCTCGCTCGCTTCCGCACGTAACTTGTAATAGGACGTATATCATTAGCATGAGCAGGAGGCAGGCTCGTGGAGGTACTGTAGTCAGTCTGTAGATTACATATCGGCCATGCACACGCTCTCTAAGGCCCTGCTGATGCGCCGCTACTGGCGACGTCTTCCTTCTCCCTCATTCCCTGGAGCTGCCCTTTTTCTTGCTTCCACTGGCGGGGAAGCAACAGGAGCCCGATGCCATAGAGAGCCCAGAAGATCTGCGCACAGAATCAGGTATGCGGCTCGCTCGCGGAATGGAGATACTCACGATCATCAACGCCAGCCACGCATCCTTCGCGGACATCGGGACCGGGTGCAAGTTCCCTGTGACGAACTTCCACTCGATGTACAGGCCATAGTGGATCTGGGTGGCCCGGATCAGCCTTCACCAGCGTCGTACGCTCTGATGGCCAAACTCACGTTATAGGCAGCAAGGGCAAGGATGGCAAAGCCCAGTATCGCGTGGAAGTAGTTCTGGGGCGACCGGTGCATTATAAAGAGCGCGGGTGTGCGGATGAAATGGATGAAGATTCCAAGCACGAGCTGGAAGCAGTACAGAACAAGGAGCGCAAGGCCGACTTTCTAGCTCAACAGGATCAGCTCGCTGCTGGGTAACGCATCACGATGACCCGCGCACCTTATGCGTATCGTTAAAGTGCCCCAAGCCGCTCATGTTTGTGGCTTGGTGACCTAACGCCCAGCCAGCGAAGATCACAGGCGACGAGATGATGAGGTTGATTATCCAGTGGCCGAACCACCACCTAGCCGGCCGGTCAGTCATGCGCTGTAACACAAGACGTGTCTCCACTCACTTGTTCGTGAACGTGCGCGCATATCTCGCGACGAGCACGCCGAGCGGAACGAATATCAGGAAACCAATGGACAGCAAGAGCCCGTGGTTCCGTGCTTTCTTCTCGAGCGGCGTGAGCGGGAAGTGAAGAGCTGGCGGCGGCGAGGACGACATGTTATGGACTGCACGGTGCAAGAGCTGCGACGAACCGAATGCACTTACCCTTGTCGCTCGCAGCGCTTATAAGGTGGCTTGGGAACATGATGTTTCCCATGAACTCGTCGTGTCGTATCCCGAACACGCGTGGCGTGATTGGCCAGCCGAGGACCTGCGGGCGCGCTGCGCACCCTGTTCGGGAAGCAATACTCTCAGCAGATCGTAGAGTAAACTCCCACAGGGATGCATTCGCCACGACAGATCGGCGGGTCTACTTCCGGGGCGGGGAAGGGACGGCTCGTTGACCAGGCGTTGCACCTAGTTTGACGCATTGATGCATCGATCATGTTCGTCCCTCTTGATGTCGCCCAGTATAGGCGGGGGCGTAGGATTTCTTTGCCAAATGCTGCTTGCATTTCGAGTTCCTACCCGGATGCGCAGTCACGCGATGCACGGATGCCGTGGGTGCAGTAGTTTCGCAGGGTCGCCTGGCCGAATAGCCCGCGAAGTTTAGCGAAGCCCGCGCAGCAATAAACGAGCGAAATAGACGTACGTAGCACCGTCTCGCAGTGAGGACAGAAATAGATGGAGTTTGATGGGGAAGCTGGCGTGGCTATAATCGAGTCTATGGCCTGCAAGAATTTTCTCATGGCGTGGAGTTGGGAGCGGAAACCAAGATGAGCTTGAAATAACTGCACAGCACCTTGCGTGACGACATTGCAATCGGCCTCGTTCCTGGACATGCATCGACAACATCTGCAGAGTCCAGATCACATCGGCATGGGTGCAAAGAGTCGGTTGCCTGGTGAGCACGGTCAGTAGGTGGAATAAGTGGCGTATTGTTGAAGGCCGACGATGGATTCTCCATGATCATTCCTCGTACGTATGGGGATGTTCATTCGATGGATATGACGGCAGTGCACTCCCGATCGCCCAAACTGCAAAGCTCAAGATCATAATCAGCAGCCTACAACATACACATGACTTCTGACACAAGAAACACTGAAACCTGATCATTACGATAACAACCTTCGAATCACGCCAGACCCGACTGAAATCACGGATCCACCTACGCAGCGACGCCGCTCGCACCCTTCCCCTTCTTCGACGGCGCAGACGGCTGCCACTCGTCTTCATCGCTCTCTGCGGCGCGCCGCTTCCCCTTCCGCGGTTTCCTGGGAGTCATGCAGTCATCTGCATCCTCGTCCACGGCTGCGCCTCTCCGGGTCGGGCTATTGGTCACCTCGACGCCGAACCCGGCAACCTGCGCGACGTCGTCCAGCAGGTTCTCCACCACGTCGTCATCCTCGGTGTCGTCAGCCCTTATCGCGGCGCCGCTCTCAGGGAGGCTGTGGCTCGCGCCGTCCTTCGCCTTAGAAGCGGCGCCCTTGCGCTTCTTCGCCTTCGCCTTCGCCTTCCTGGGTTTCTTCGGCGACGGCTGGAACGGCTTGCCTTGCTTTACCGCCCATTCGATTTCGATGATCCTATCGCGTCCCACGCATTGTGCACACGTGGAGATTAATCGTGTATCAAAGGAGTGTGGAGATTACGCCATCAGCGGGTAAGTTTATACAAAAATACTTGGACAATGAAGAGTATCCACCTCTCTTTGAGCTTGACATTGTCTGGCACATAGGTCTCCGCCTTCCGATACAGGTCGAGCGCAACCTGCAGGTCGCCCCTATCAAGCGGAGTTGAGCATCTACCCGGCCAGACACGTAAATTACCACTTACTTTTCAGAATGGGAGCGCGCGAGCGCGACGTACGCACGGCCTGTCTTCTTCCGCGACACTGGTGACATGGCGTCCTTGAGAGATACTTCTGAATTTCCACGCTCGCTGCAGAACGTCGTCTATTAGGCAGGCCTTGTACAGATAGAAGTGCACTCACTATTTCTTCTCAAGGTCTTGCAGCCGTCGCCGCAGCTCGTTGTCAAGGTCCTGATGCCGCTTCAGCAGGGGCGTGAGCAAGCCGGACGGGATCGCTGGCTGTTCCGACTGTCGCGACTCGGACTCAGCTCTCTCCCGTGCCCGCCGCTCCTCTTCTTCCAAACGTTCGCGCTCCTGCTTCTCCAACCGGCGAGCTACCTCCAATTCCACTGCCTTCGAAATCTAGCAGCAATAGAATCTCTTTTAGAATATTCCAGCAAAGGCCATGAGATCATCATCACTTACCCTCTCATCGATCTCCTTCTCAGAGAGCTGCGTATTTAGGCTGTTTCGGTGACTCTGCACTATACCGATGCCGCTCTCTCTGCGCTTGCTAGCGCCAGGATAGGGTGCCGATCCTGAGCCGCCAACGGCAGACGCACGTGGTACTCGGGACGGCATCCCGGGTAAGGAACCACCATTTCGAGGGGCAGTGATAATAGAGGGCCGCGAAGAGGGTCCTGCAACGATAGGTGCAGGAAGAGCGGCAGGCTTCCCCGCTGGGGCTGGAGCCTGGATAGCAGCAAAATGGGGTTTCGGTGCAGGTCGGTTGTCTCTTTCGTTCACGACGGGCTTGTTCTCTACGTTCTTTGTGCGGACCGCAAAGCTATGGAAGTCGAATTAGCTTTCGCCTGTATGTGATAAATGAAGCTTACTTCAGCGTATTAAGGGTATCCTGCCTAAACTTGAGACCCGGCGCCAGATTACAGATCAGCAGCCCGACAGAATTACCACCCAGAGCGTCTTGCAAAATTCGGGTGAGCTTCGAATTGCGATAGGGTATACGGCTCTGCATAGATGAGGCGTAACTAGGCTGCCTAATGGCTATACAGTAGATAACTTACTGCGTTCTGATTGAGTGCATGGACGACCTGGCCAAGGACACTGAGTGACTTGTTGATTGCTGCGGACTCCTGCATTCGCGAAGAATCGTTGCCGGTGAGCTATGAAAGCGAATAAGCTGCATGGTCCATTACTTCACGCCGAAGACGCCATACCTTGTTATTCTCAGAACCCGCAAGATCAACAAGATTAATCTTGCCAGTCAGAACTTGAGACATAAAAGCCATCAAAAACGATGAGAAGAAGCAAGAGAATGAAATGACATACCCCTGTTCTCCTGCAGGTTGGTCATCTTCACATCGAGTGTTACGATAGCATGGGAGCGCGAAGATGCTCTATTTAGAAGTGTCGCACCAACAGACCGCTGCTTGTTGGCTATCCTATAGTCACAAATCAGTTATCTCAGGTTCCATGAAACTGTTGACTCTAAACGTACGAGAACAGGTGGTCAAACTCGGCTGCCGACTCGATAGGGACCGACGACAGGTTGGCAACGAAAACTTGGCCGGCATCGTTCTCACGAACAGGGAGTTTCGGCGCCTGCAAAGAGTAAGTGAGTACTTTGCCCTGCAGATTGATATGAGATCCGTACATTGTCGCGGGCAACTAGGAGATCATACACTTCATCCTTATATATTTCCATATAGGACGCGGAAATATTGATGTTCTCCTGCTCTCGCTCTCGCTCTAGAGATGATTTACGGTCAAAGAGTGCCTGTGCAAAGAATCAGAGGTTTCAGGAGAAAATGCAATGAGAGCATAACAAGGTCTTACCCGGACGACCCGCGGGATGACTCCTGGTTCGGCCTTGGTGCCTTGCATAGTGTGTGTTTTACCTGAAGACGTGACGCCATAGGCAAAGATAGTGACTGTCTAGATTCAAAGGCGAACATGAGATTTCACGCAAGAAAAGTGTGATTGGCCAGGCGGGGAACGCACCACGCCGCTGTACACAACGTCGATTAGGGGTTGTACGTCTGTCGAAAAGATATCTTCTTGGGTCGAATTATGGTCATAGCATGAAGTGAATCTGCAGCAGCATCAGCTCAAGTCTACTCAAAACGAAATCAGCACGCACGGAAATCGAAACACTTGTGATGCATCGCGCGGGTTGGTCACGCAGATGCAGGAAAGGCCGTCGTCGCTACGGACGATCCGCACGCCCTCGTCGTCGAGCTCGTTCTTGAGCCTCGGGCGCAGCCGCGCAGCAATCTTGACTTTGTGGGAGTTCGCCATGAGAGCTAGCAGGGCTGGCGCATCGAAGGAGAGGGCGCGTCGTTGGGTCGGTTCAAGTTGAAGCGACGGCACAGAGCCACGGAGCCAAACACCCGCGAAGCGGACTTTCAAATCGACGCGTCGCGATCACGTGGCCGTGAGTTGAAAAGTATTTATTTTCTTCGAGCGTTTTTTCTTCCTCTTCGTTCGCCACGACGTCGACTTCAGCTTCACCAACGTCAGGAGATTTATAAAGGGGAATTGTATATTGCAGTACGTCGTCTTGTCTTGTTACCCTCGATACGCTCTAACGTCTGGTTCAGTGATATGTTCCCACGTACCGTATCATGATGTCTTCATGATATTCGTTGCGAGCTTTTTGTGTGCCGTGTGATTCGCTTGCCTCTATATTCACTACATCATCCGATTACAATGGACGATGGTTAGGGGAAACGGGGCAAAGATTGACTATCATTTCTCACAGATTCTGCAGCACTGTTGTTCACTTTGTGTTCTCTTGTATTGCGGAATGGTAATAGAGTGATGACATGCTATAATTAAATTTGAAGTTTACTATCCACTCTGTCTGGATGTCCTCGAGTGTACAAAATATTCCGACCAACACTCCCATTCAATTACTCTTTTCGCGCTGCTTTTTCGAACGTGCCTGATACCGACAGTGGCCAGTAAGCGACACCAAGCAGCCAAAAAGCAGCATAAAGAGGCAGCTACGAAAAGCTATGATTGAGTAGGACTGATGGTTCCAGGACAATCCTGAGGCAAAAGCGTTGAGTTCTGTCTACTCTGCCTCTGGGAGACTAGTTCCAGGGTCAGTCAAGGAATCACCAAGGAAGCACGAAGCATAGAGTGAGCCGAATCATGAAGCGACTCATGGGGCGTGGTCATATGGGAGGTATCAGTATGTTACAATGTAGAGGCTACAATGCATGGAATATACAAGACAATATCGCGGCCGGTGAGATGCAGAGCAGATGAGAGGAAATCACTGGAGGACGGTTCTCGCTCTCGCCAGTATCGCCGATATTAAGCTCGGTACATCGTTTGCTTGTGCATGAGCCATAATGACCGCGCCCATATCGACTTCATCCAAGCCTTCTATGCGAGCGTCCGCCAACTGCCTTGTATTAGGCAAAAACAACAAGACGATACTTATTCTGCGCGTGGCTCCCGGCTCCCGGCGAACAGGGAGATCGTACGTCAACCGCAGCTCGTTCTCCGACACGGAATGCGAGGAGTGCAAGTGAAGAAGGGCCTTATCAAGGGCCAGCCGTGCAGTGTACCTGTCATTCTCGCGATGAGCACCTACCAGGACCATCGCAGCGAACAGACACACCAATCATACAGCCCAACCACCCGCCCATCCCCCGCCTCGTTGCCAACGAGCTGCATCTTCCTCTCCACCTCCGCGCGCTCGATACGGAGTCTTTCCACCTCCGTGGCACCGAGCTTCACGCTCTCCTTCACACGCGCGACGCGCTCGTTCGCCTCCTGCAGCTCGTCCTCCAGCGTCTGCATCGCCTCGACCTGCGCCGCGAGCTGCTCCTCCGCCATGCGCACTGTCAGCCGCGGCTGTGGGTGCGCCTGCCGCAGGCGCGTGATCGCGAGGCGCGCATCGAGGATGCTCTGCGTCAGCGAGACGGCCTCGCTAGTCAGGTTTTTCGCCTTCGTGTAGTCTGTAACACATTATTCTCTGCACGTGAAGGTAGAATGGGAAGACGTACCGTGCTCGACGAGCGGTCCGAGGCGCCGGATATCATCATATTTCTCCGCAAGTTGTAGCTTTGCAGCCTTCAGTGTCTCCTTCTTGCGCTCGTTCGCAGCCCGCAGCGCGAGATTGTCGTCCGCCGTGATGGCAGGCGCCTCGTCGTTCACGATCGTCTTCACATACTTATCCTTCGCGTTCTGCTCGAGATACTGGAACTTGAGCTTGCGGAGGAACGACTGCACGTCCAATCAGCAAAGTTCGCACGCATCTGGAAGAGATGCGGGCGTACCAATTGGGCTGCGACGTCGCCTGATATGCCTGCGGGATGTCTGAGGTAGCCAGCAGATGAACCCTCGGCGCGCGAGCCGGGTCGATCTTCGAGGCCCTCGATGGTTTTGGAGTAGAAGTGCTCGCGGGACTGGAGGATGTGTAGCTCTGCATTGTCGAGAGATGCTTGGAGCTGCTTGGCTTTGTCGAGGTTGATCTGGTGTTGTTCTATTTCGTGAGACGTCGCCATGAGCGGGTGTCGGATGTAGGTTGGAATAGCAAGGCAGAACTTGAAGAGTAGATGCAGGTAGAAGGTGGAGGTGTTCCCTGCGAAATCAACGCTCTGCGCGTCGCGCCTCAATCACATGACCGTATATCTCGGGACAATCTGGGAAAATCGAATTAAATAAGCGCCCGACGGCAGAGACACCGCAAAGAAACATCGGCGGCAGGCTAGCATCTTGCAGGCAGATACAAAATCGAGTGAGACTTTACAGACGAAATTGCAGAACTTGTGACTCCGAGGTGCATTTCGGGGAGACAATTTTATTTTAGAGGTTCAGCCTATCGTCAAAGCCCAGGTAAAAGATCCGTCGAATAATAGTGCCCATGGCGAATGCGTTGAGCACAGAAGAGCAGAATATATGGAATATAGTGTACAGGAGGTAGCGTCCGCTACGAGCAGATGCTGGGAGCGTCGCTATGAAGCTGCTAAGGACGGAATCTCCTCCAGTTCCTCCGGCTGCTTCGCTACTTTCGCGAGATAGTACTCAGGCGTAATGCCTCCTGGAGGCAGCTTGCCAAAGACCTCTTTCTTCTGTGCATTCGACAGGCTGAAGTTGCGATCGACATATGCTTTGAGCTATAGCACTATAAGCATTGCTGAACGGACGTGACGCGCGGACGACTTACAGGCGAGTTGTTGATCTCCTCTATGGGCGGCGCGACGAAGAAGCGCACTTTCTCGTCAAGAAGGCGGTACTTCGCCTTTCCGCCGACGACATGTCTACCTGGTGCGCCGGTACGGGGACCACCAGGGAGGAACGCCTGCCGTGTTCCTGTGCACGAGAACAAGTCAGCGAACGGTGGCCAAGGTGACGAGGTATTCTGTGCGCACCTTTGTAGAAGTCCTTGTTTCCGCGTTTCGGCGTGAGCGCTCGTCTGGAAGCCTTTGAGAGACGTGCAAGCGTAGGGAACATGGCTGCTGCACTCGAGAGATGCTTTCGAGGACCAGACGCGGACTTCGGTGACGCGGAACGGAGATTTTGTCACCGTCACACGATTACATGATCATTGGTCACAACTACAGAAATGCTCCTCGTCTCCGACGCCTAAGGTACTTATGTTGACCAGAGTCCGAATCGACCATCGCCAGGTGATTTGACAACGGGCCATTGGCCCATCTCGCTGATGAGGGTGATTGTATGATTAATGGTGAGTTAATGCCTATTCGCATGATTCCGCATCTCGATGACGGTGTTAGCAGAAAAAGTCCAGCTATCGGTCTTGACAGCGTCACTTAATGTGTGTCTTGGCATGTTTTGAAACCAGTAAGTCCAAAACCGGGCGTCAGCATACCAAAAGTGCTCCTTTGAGACCCGATCGTACGCAGAAATGATCCGACAACGGAATCCCGTTCCAGGTTTTCCATCGGACGATGCTGGGACGATGTGAGCATCGTCCTCAGCAGTGCTATGCCGAGTGCCTCGTTTGAAAACGACTGCCTTATTAGACGCCCAAGTCCCGTCTACAGGATGTGCCTAGGGCCTGCTCAATGGTAAAATACTTCCGTTGAATCCTGCCCTATCCTGCCTGTGAAATCATCATCTGTCTCTTCAAATCTTGTACGTGGCCATCCAGCTGTGATCGGTGAAATTGAACTACGTATGTATTCCAGGCACATTAGAACACATCTCATGGCCGGGGGCTCCATTCAAACTGAGAAGGGTCCGGATCCACGTCGGATATCGGGTGCCTTCGATGTTTGCGCTGGCACTTTGTGCTCATCATTTCGACGTTGCGCGTTATCATATCTCCTTCGAGGAAGGCCTCGCCGCCCATTACCTCGTGCTCAGCTCGCCAAGACCATATGTCTGTAAGAACCAGCTCGCGCGAGGAAGATTAGAACCTGCTTCTCATATTTTCTAATTCTAGGATCCCACAAGGTGCAGAAGGCGTACAAGACTTCGAATACAGCTGCTGAGTTCCGACCGCGGACTTGACCTCCTTTGCACAAGGCTTCACCCCTCTTTTTCAGCTGTTTTAGAATATTGCTCTATACCTTCCGGCGGAGCGAATCGGGCCCTCAGAAGAGAAGATGATTGGAAGCACAAGGAACAGAGCAAGCGCTTGCTGGAGGTTTGATGCTCCTCAATCTGATAAGATTTTCCACTGATTACCACCCCCGATCATATCAGATAGTTTTTCATCTTGGCGCCTATGGTCCAAGTCCGTCATGCCCGAGCTTTCTCCAAAACAAACGGTGAGCCACGCCCTCCCGCTCTTCTCTGGACATGTAAAATCCTATCACATGTTGCTCTTCAGTCGCTCTTCGTTTAATAGTTGACGCGAGACAGGTGTGTGGCAATGCCGATTCTAGCGATCGTGCGGACTTGCGCTGACAAGGCGACGTGATCGGCCCCTTATCAGATAAGCGACCACGTTGCACTTGCCGACTTCTTCTCCCTGAGCAGCGGGCAAGCACACCCAGCCCGGTCTTTTCCTGGTCATGTCACTGCTAGAATAACGTTGGCACTCGCTGGTTCTCCGGTTCCGTCCAATAGTGACCACGCGCTTTGACGGAACGGACGTTTGTCCCATTTTTCCCCGGTCGTTGGTTCCTGCTTTTTGCTCTCGGCGGTCATCTCTTCGTGTTCCTTCTCCAAGCCGTTATAAGACCATGCGCATGATTCGCGCATCTCTTTGCTACTCGTTCCTCACATCGAGTCCCCCCTCCTCCCAGTCCTCACCTTGGTCCTAACAGCGATGAGCTCGCCAAGTGTCCTCGCGGCTGCGCCCAAGCCCACCCCTCCCGACAAGATTCGCCGTATCTGGCGAGCGACATATTTCCCCCGGCAAGTTTGGTACTTCGTGGCCGTATTCATCTTCCTTGTCGGTATCAGCAACGTCGTTTCCCTTTTCATTGCGTCTCGGCGAAAGGCAGGCACGAAGCGGAGTGATGAGGAAGGGAAGACGCCGTCATCTACTGGTGCTGTCTCGTACCGCCGACTACCTATTGCGGCTGTCAATGCCTTCCGAATGATCGCCTTCCGCACCGTCATCCCTTTGGGTTTTGGGTTCTCGATCAACATCGCCGATGCCGCTGTCGCTGCTATCTACATAACGATTTTGCTCCTGTGGTCGTTGACTTACTGTAAGTTCTACATTTTGGCGAAGTAAGTGCGATATCTGAAGTATATTCCAGCGGACGCCACAACCGGCGTCAAGTGGGATCCCACATATTATGCCAACCGAGCAGGGGATATCGTCGCTGCACAGACGTCTCTCATCGTCGCCCTTGGAATGAAGAACAACATTATTTCATGTGCGTACCAGCTTCTCCGCGAATTCTCATCACGTCGACTGATTTTGTGCTAGTGATCACCGGAATCAGCGGTGAAAAGGTCCGTTCGTCTATGCTTGTATAAATGTCTCTTCCCTCGGCTGATACATGTAACAGCTCAACTTCTTGCATCGCATGTTCTCACGCTCCCTTTGTCTCCTTTTATGGATCCATGCGGGTGGTAGGGTACGTCACTGGACCCGATTAAAAAAGACCAGCGCATCTGACTCTCTCGTTGTTTTATAGCTCTCGATTGGGTACGCACTTTTCTGAAGTTTATCTTGACATGATTGCTTATTTTTATATAGCTTGAGTGGCGAATTGTCGATCCATGAATATATTGCAAGATGCGGTATCTTCGCTCTAACCTCTCTGACCCTCTTGTGTATCCTGACCGTCCGACCCGCACGCCGAATGGAATATGAGATTTTCCTCATTATTCACTTCTTTTTGGCATTGTGGGTTATTTTTCTGTACATGGCTGTCTTCCTGATTGCTAACCATTCCGAAGCATATTTTTGATGGGTGCTTATTTCCACACCCGTCCTTTCGGGTCAGTAATGCTTTCTCTACGCCGCCATGACTCGCCACTGACTGCTTTCCAGAAAGAACCGATACATCTATTCGGCGTTTATCTTCTGGGGCACCGACCGCGTCATCCGCTGGGTCCGCGTGCTGGTCTTCAACTACTCCTACTTCGGGCTGAAGTCGGGTCTTGGCACCTTCGACGCGACCGCGGAGGTGGCTGCGCCGGGCTTCGTGCGTCTCACAATGCGTCGTCCCAAGTTCATGCACTGGTCGCCCGGCCAGTATGTCTACCTCACGATGCCTGGCGTCTCGGCGCACCCGTTCGAGCACCATCCTTTCACGATTGTAAATGCGGACATTAGTCACGAGGGCGCCAAGCCCGAAGCTACAGAAAAGACCGATGGGGAGAAGGCCGGGAATGTGGAGGTCGTGCCGTCTAATGGGAAAGAGATGACCTTCGTGGTCCATACTCGGAAGGGGTTCACCAAGCGTCTGCATGATATTGCTGCGTCGAAAGGCCCGCTGAAGGTGTTCTTGGACGGCCCCTATGGGATCCCCCCTCGTTTGCGTGGATTCGACAGCGTTGTGCTGATCACTGGTATGCAGCTGTTCGACATGCCCTCTTATTCTCTCTTACCTTGACTTCGCAGGTGGCTCGGGCGTAACTTTCACATGTCCCTTGTTCGTCGACCTTGTGCAGTGAGTCGCTCAAATAACTTGCATTTGACATTTTGACTGATACTAACAACCAGCCGTTGTCGCCACGACCCCACGGTGTGCCGGAGCGTTACGTTCATCTGGGTCATTCGACACTTAGGTAAGATAGCCTTGCACCTTTTCCGTATCCAATGTTTCAACGAGCATGCAGACCACATCAACTTGGTTCGTAGTGACCTGAAAAAAGCACTAGAGAATGTGCCTTCATCGCTCTCAGTCGACGTCCGTATCTTCGTGACATCGCACGCAACACTGCCATTGGAGGATCTGACAGGCAGCGAAGCCTCGTCTGTTGGAGGAGAGGATGATGACGACGAAAACTCGGTGGAGAAGACAACACGTCTCCCTTTCACAAAGGTGGAGAAGGGGCGTCCCGATGTTCAGCAATTGCTCGACGAGGCGTCGTCATTGGCACAAGGGACCCTGTCTGTCAACGGCAAGTCGGGTCATTAGACTTTGTCCTCACAGCTATTGACCATATTTATTTTACAGTATGCGGTCCCGTTGGCCTGACGAACGCTGTCCGAACAGCGTTACGGTCGCGATCTGCGCTGGCTAATATCATGAAGGGTGGACCCAGCGTCGAATTATTCGTCGAGACCTTCGGCCTGGCAGTACGTTCGTTCTTTGACACGGTCATGTGAGAAGCTAACCCGGAAGTCTTCTAGTAATGGAAGAGCATGAGTCGTAGACTGAAATTAGACAGGACCAGCTCAAGGACAACGGCTTCTCCTAGAATCTAGACATAATTAGAGTCCTGCAGGACCGGTTGGCTGATGAAACTCATGATTTCCTTGATGCTTTGTGTTGTTGACATTTCACGCTTTATATGTGTATTTTCGAAGATAGCGGAAACGATTAGTAGGGGATCCACTGTAGCCAATGTCGTGCATCCATATAATAAATTGCAAGAGCATGACCGCGACAATCATCTCACGTGAACACGCGTAGCGGCGAAGGCGCGCGCGTCGCGTCGCCGCGGTTGCTCATCGCTCCCTTCCCCGATGCCATGGACGACGCTGTGTAGTTCGTAAACTATCCTCGTCTGCTTTTCCATCCCCCATGATACTTTACGATAGGGTTTCATGTGATGGCAGTCTCAGGAAAGCAGACGATCGCGGTACGTCCTGTCAGCCCACCGGTCAGCCAACAGATCGAGAGTATATAATCTCTCCATGTCAGCCTTCTGCTTTATCGTTACTTGACTCTTGCCCAAGCGTATCAGCGCATCAGCATCCATCAAGCACACAAGCCTTACCAGCATTTTTAGCATCATGTCTGCAAACCGAACCAACTTCCCCTTCGTCATCACTTCGCTGAATAGCAGGCGGCGCTGGAACAAGCCCGCCGAGTCTGTCGTCAAGAACAATGCGAAGACAACAATCCCAATTGAGTCCCCCACCAAGGCTCGCAAGCTTGCGGCAGCCACTGGCGTATCCAACCTCCCGAAACCGAAGATCGTTGCCCGCCCGCGACATGTTCCAATTGTGGCCAGCGAACAACGGTCTGGAGATCACGTCGTCCGCCCCGCTGTCCGCCCAGTCCAGCCTCAAGGCAAGAAACTAATGAAGGAAAATCTCAAGACTGCTCTTCCCCAGCCCACGCCTTCGGCGCTGCATCCATCGACACGCGCGCCCTGTCAGACCAAACCACGCCGTGAAGACGTGTCAGCCGCTCGTCCAGCTAAGCAGACATCGCAGATCCCCACAAGATCCAAAGCCCCTCCTCGAGCACCCGTCCCCATTCAGAAACCGACCCCGAAACCCACCGTCCGGAGCCAGGCGCCAGCCAAGCTTCCCGTCGTCCGTCTGACCAAAGTGCCAATTTTGAAGAGCTCATCCGCCAGGTTGCCGATCTCACCCCGCACGGCATCTTCTCTGTCGTCCAGCAGTTCCAGCGACGCGAAGCCCTCTTCCCCTTTGACTGCTGCGACGTCTCCGAGTCCCTCGCCTGCGCCTCGTGAGCAGCCCCGCTCGGACAAGTTTGAAAGCCGGGGCCGTATCCCCGTAAGCATTGCGATGGCCATCCTGAATTTGCATATCTGACCGACGCATTCCCAGGCTGCGAGAGTTGCGAAGGCAGGTCGTCCAGAAGGAGTTGTGAAGGCGGCCGCCGCGAAGTCCAGCCAGGACTGCAAGCTTGCGAAGAAGCAGCCTGCGGCTGCTATCAAGATTGAGAAAGACAACTTCTCGCCTGCCAAGATGCCGAGTTCGCTCACTGTTACTCCGGCCGCAATGAAGGCTCTCGAGCCTGTCTTCCATATGACGCCAACTGAGCGCAAGCCCGGAAGCACCCAGAACCCCAAGAAGGACCTTATCGAGGAATTCCTCGCCCGGCTGAAGGAGAAGTCGGCATTTGCGCCCAGTCCCGCGACCCCTGCGCTCTCGTTCTGCTCCAGCGCGCACTCGACGCCTTCCGAGATGGTCGATACGCCCTTCGGCGCACGCCGCATCCGGCGTCTCGTAATCCCCGCTTTCGACGAGCACCGCGTCGTCTCGCACAATGAGGACATCCGCCGGGAGGTCGACGCGCTGCGTACGCAGAAGCGCGTTGCGGGCGGCGGGCTCGGGCTTGGGGCGGGCGAGGAGGGGATCTCGCTCAAGGCGCTGAGCATCATCAACCGCGTGCGGCGGGATGCCGGGAAGGGCGCGCTGGCGGAGGTCAGCAGGAACAGCAACAAAAACATCGAGAAGAATGGTGAGCGAACCGGCCTGAACCACTATCTGCAGAACGCGTAAATCGGAAGAACACGGTGGAGACGCTGCGAGGATGTCAGCATATGGTATAACCGATGAAAGGATCCGAACGTCAGCCGATCCGACAAGAAGCCCAACCCAATCATGAACAAGATCAGATACTGGGCGAAAAGATGTCCGTCTCATAAATACGTTGCGAACTGTAGGGTCCAAGTCGGGTATATATGAGCAGTAGCTGTAGATGAAGTATGAGAATAACAGGATAGTGATGATCGTTCAAACGAGATGAATAGTCCACACAAACAACAAATGGTATATCACCAATCACGCCCTTGATTCTTTCCAATGAAATATGACACCAGCGGCTCAGAAGATTGAATATTTCCCTACAAGACGGCGTCAGTCACTATTTTGAAGGGGCATGCTGAGCACTCACAGATCCGCGCCTCCCCGTCACCGCTGCCTGATACCAGTAATGAATTATCTGAGTTGAGATCGACGGAAGTCACTGGACGAATAATTGAACGTCATCCCAGTAGATCACGGCAAAAGTTGTATCGCACCAGTACTCCTATGACCTTGGACCAAGAACAACGTCTGTCCGGTCTTCAGATCCCACAGCCTTACAGTTCCATCCCTTGATGCAGATGCGGCGCGCAACACTTGCCCTTCTTGCAGGGTCGCAACTCCGAGCACGCAGTCCTGCAGCCATCATTCCAGCCGACGCGTCGTCACATCAGAGCTAGGGACGCACCTTGTGCCCCACCAATATCTTCACGCAAGAATTCCCCGCGCCACTCAAAAAGCCCAGCTCCCATCGCTTGAGTGTCTGATCCAGGCTGCCGGTGACGAGGCCTTTGCCCTGCAGAACGAACCGCAGGCTGTACACGCCCTGCTCGTGCGCCTGCCATCTGACCACGGCCTTGCCCTCGCCCTCGTCGGCGCTGATATCCCATACGCGCACGGTGCCATCGAGGGCGCCGGATGCTACGTGCTTCCCATCGGGGGATGCAGCCACCGTGGTGATTGCTGCATTTGGGTTGCTGCGGTCATCTTCGACCGCAAGCACGCGTTCCCCGGTCTGCTCAGAAGGCGCGGACGGCGAGACGTCCCAGAGGCGCAGAGTGCGATCGCCCGACGCGGAGACGAGGGTATTAGAGTCAGGCGTGAAGTCGAGCGCGTAAACTTCGCGCTGGTGGCCGGAAAAGGTATGCACGAGCTCGCGGTTTGCGAACGACCACACCTGTTGGAAGTGGAATCAGACGCACTCGTTCTCGATGACTAGAGAGCTAGAGTAACTCACGCGAACTAGCTTGTCTTCTGAGCCTGAGGCAAGTAATCTTCCGTCTGGACTCCAGGCTACGCTGCGAACATAGTTCCTGCCTGTTTCGCCGGCTGCATTCTCAGATACTAGACTATCATTCGGTAAGCATGAGGGACAACGCAGGGAAATGGTGAGAGGCATACGCCACTCTCTGCTCTGTTGCAACATCATAGAGACGAACCCCTCCGTCCAATCCCACAGCCAGCGTTCTGCCATCGGGAGACAGTTTCGCGCTGCAAACTACCCTGTGAAATAAAGAAAGCGCCATTCAATGATACTCCCCACGATGACCCTAGTTCCAGAACGTACTTGTCGTGGACGAATTTCGACTGCAGCTTCACGTCCATTACACGAGGAACATTCGGATTGAATACGGCGAGCCAGTCTGCACCTTCCTTGACGAACTCCGGCGACATGGTGCTCGGGTCGAGGATATCAGACATGGCGAACTTGAAGCAGAATGGTAGTTGGCTGGGCGATACTCGACCGCCTGAGGACGATGGAGATTTATTGAGGGCGTCGACACCGCTTGTTGCGTTGCGAGCGACAAAAGGGCTAGACCAGGGATCGGTCGACTCCAATCAGCAGATGACGGAGTTCTGATTCCGGGTCATCTTACCGATGGGGTTCGCAAGACCCAGCGCTACATACAAAACATCAAACCACTGGCAGCCAGCGCGCGCAAATGCTCTTGTCAATCTACAGTCCTGTAGGCGGTGCTGGCGTTGGACTCGACAGCGACGAGCGGTAAATTCTCGTGATGCGTCGTCGACGTCGGCTAGATTCCGACACATGCTCTATTTAACTCTTATCTATGTAGGCGGCCTTCGCACTACGCTCTTTTCAGCTTGTGCGCATCGTCTCTAACAAGCCCAGTGAAGGAAACCTACCTTGCTTGACCTTCTGGCGAACGATACGACGTTAGCTTGTCATTGGCGATTAGATCGAAGTGGTTCAAGGCAAGGTTCAAGGTGAGTGGCTTCATGATGTCCAGTGCCGCGGCGGCGCGGCGGCCTTGAGTTCCAAGTTTGCAGCCTACAACATGCGCTCTCTGCATCGTTGATTCGTTCCGTACTTCAGGCTTTAAATTCGCGGCGTGGCAAACATTATATTATAACTGCACTGCTAGCTATATGCCAGCACAGATCTAGTGAGTGGTCTTTGAGACATCTTGTTCGACTCTTTCATGATGGCTTCATCTTAGCAGCTCCGGATGATTCGCTAAGGCACTGGTGATAGTGGCATCTTTCACACCTCGAAATGCCTTCGTCATTTCGTCTTGACTTTCGGAACCATGCCTGCTTCATACCCACTGAAGTACTCGCTCAACCATGAGTCGCGTCTGACAATGGGCCAAGGACGATAATGAAACGGGCCATCGATACCTTCTGGTCCTCCCAGGCTCCAGATCGTGCCAAATACACGGGTCTATGCTCCTGCAGTTTTCCCAATGACCGGAAATGCTGACAGGACCTCCGGCATCCATTTGAGACAGAGACACCGGAAGTGTAGCAGAATTCCTTATCGCCATCTCGATCGCCGTGCGGGCCTCAATGTCTTGCCACCCCCGAGGACTCTCAGAAGATACACAAACGTCCTATCGTCGGCAAGTATCTCTCGCGGATAGGCCCAGATAGAAACGAAGACCGTCCACGTTTCAGCTCGAGCCGAATGGCAAAGTTCTCTATCCGGAACTCCAGTCGTAAAGTTCAGGGGGGTCCGAATCTCTTCGGGAAAACTGCCCTCGTTACGAACTTAAAAACCCAAGTAAGTATTCTCAATGGCCAATCTTTCGCTTCTATATGGGTCACTAGATCTGGACAATGCACGAAGACGAAGGACGTACCACAATTTCTAGAAGCTATTGCTTCTATGAAGTGGCGGCACGGTGCCGAATAACTGCTTCTTTCATTATGACGATGGCGCGCATGGATAGACGCGTGACGGTAATCTTTAGTGAACTACCTAACTTATGGCGTCTTCGACGATGTTCTTTTGAGTGGACTCATGCCCAAAAGCCGCGAACTGACGGCATTCATATGCCACTCTTCCATGACCTGTCAGCGTTGCCATGCCTATGCTGTCGCGTCCGGACAGGGCGGAGAGCTTGTTTGCAAAACTTATGTTTTGCCAGCCAGAAAAAGACACGGACTTGTTCCGCACTTGGATCGCTGTTCGCAGCGCCATCGAAGGCCCAGCGCATGGGGCCGTAGTAGTGACAGCTGGCTTCTGTCCGGCCTGGGACCTGTTACCTGGAATCTAGGAAGCTCCAAGTTGTTCGGAATTGATCAAGGTTCTCAACGATTTTAGGTCATGAGTTACTCGAATGACTGGGCGCCACGTATAGGAGGGACGCACATGGCCAGCTCACGAGTGAGGAAGGTCGTATTGCGAAGATGCAGTGCTGAGCTAGTATCAGATGAATACGTTGCCCCAAAGAAGATGGGATCGCTTCATGCACGCAGATGCAACCTCTGGATTAGCTAGATTATGTAGCAAGAAAGCGCGGGACTGACAAGCAAGGGCATAAATGTACAGTGAGCTTGATTGCAGGGCAAGTACACGCTACGGATCTGTGGATGAAGATGTAAAATGGCGCTTGCTGGCTGCTTCAGTAGTTGTAAAATGACGTTGCCACCCTTATGGCATCAGCAGTGAGCTGAATCTTGACCAATGGACCTCCCGTCTACTCATCAGGAAAACTCATGTTCTTCCCATCCCATTCCACATCCGCCACCTTGCCCAAACCTTCCAACCACTCCGCAGTAATGGTGCACTTCTGAATATACAACTTCAGCTTGCGTCCATCCATATCTTTGCGCGCCTGCAAGACCGCTCGCAGCTTCGCTCGCAGCTTGCGGTGGCCAGGTTCAAGCTGTGTGTCCCTCTTAGCATCTAGATTGACCTTCGTGAAGCCAAGTATCCGCAAGGAAGGAAGCACCAATGTCGGCGCGGGCGGCGCAATCTGGGATGCCGTCTGTTGATGCTGTAGCGCCTTCGCGACGACCGCACTACCAGGGCCTGTAACCCAGAGCGACTCGACTTCAGGGGTGCAGCGCATCACATCCACTGTCTGCGCTAGATCGCATGTTTCCCCCAATGGCAACTCATACTGCGCGGTCTGCACGCTAGCGAGCGGAAGAGTGTTCAGGACCTCTGTGAACGGGGCGGTCATGTTTCGTCGCCTGGGGACGCGGTTGGGAATAGTGACGGAGAAGGCGATTGCGAAGCCAGATAAGGTAGAATCTGTGGGAAATGTGACGATCGAACGCCATGCGACCACTTTCAAAGAGGTCCAGTAACTGCGGGTTCGGAAATCCGGGAGCGAGAGCGAGAGTGCCTGGATCGGTGGGCTCCCGGCGTCCATATGCACCCGTAGGAAGGATGTAACTGCAGTCCATGCAGGGCTGTTGCCCATGCAATTGCAACGGATGGACAGCTGTGTTGTGTTGGGGATGCGTAGATGCTGGAGGAAGATGCTGCATTCTGGAACATTGTCATCAATCTCCAAGAATTGAAGGGAGGGAAGATCAATGATGGTATTGCCCGTCGATGCGCTATCCACACGCGGCAGGGAGGATTTCAGCGCGAGCGTTCTGAGCTGTTTCATGTGCTGCAAGAAAATGAACAACGATGCAGCATTTGAGCCGCCGTGAAAGTGGGTCGCGAACTTGTATTTGAGGAATTTCAAGCTCCATGATGTGATGCTCAGATGCTCAATACCAAGTAATATCGGTGAAACCGGCACAGTGAGTGGAGGAAAGAAGTCGACAAGCAAAAGTTGACGAAGCCGCGGAGCCTGCGAGGAAAATGTATCTCCGGGGAGCTCTGGCATCCAGATCGCAGGATTATTCCAGGATTGGGATACCAGTTCGGGTAGTATCATCTCCGTCTCCATTCGCATCGTATCTAGCATCGGCGCAGGGGATGCGAGAACGTTGAAAAGAGCTGTCCGTGACTCCATGCGACCGGTGAGCGTGATGTCAGAGACATGGAACATGTGTTTGGCCATTGATTCCATCGCGCCAGCCGTCGCGCTGCCCAAGTTGAAGTGCAGCGAAACAGGCATATGCATCGAGCGTTCCAAGATGGTCTCCATCAACTGCAGACCAAACTCATTCGTTGCATAGGACGACCACAGCGCCGGATGGTTCAGCGCTGAATTTCGCCAATGGCCACAAACGTAAGTCAGGTTGAGCCAACCAGGCTTGAAGCGCATTGAAGCTTGAGATTCGGAAGAAGGCTTGACCCAACGTATGGGGTCTAACATAGTACAGAAGGAGAATATTCCGATGAGAAGCTCCGGAGGAAGGTTGTTGATAATAGGCACCTGTCCGATACAGAGGGCGGCTACAGATGGAATGGCGGCATGTACGACCAATTCAGATACAATGCCTTGATGTACATCGAAGGATGGTTTGGTGGGATGTCCGTTGACCGCATCTCCCATATCCAACGAATGATTGTCCGCTTCGGTGCTGTATAAATGTCACGAAGTAGGCTATCGGGGAAAGACGTCAAAAGAACTGATGGTGCATACCTGCTGCTCGTACTAGACATGTTTCACAACTTCAGAATGAGCAGAGAACTCAGATGATAGCGGCCTGACTGATTTAAACACTAATGCAAAAGACGTAGGCTCTTTATGAACTACAATACAAAGCTTCTGGTTATGCATACCCTAGACATCGAGCAGACACGTACCTCTTTTGTATAATGAGATCGATAAAGGCTGTATCGTGTCGGCCGTTCTTCGACTGCAATGACAAATCGGACGGTAGTGCGGCGAGAGTGGACGTAGTCGGAAGGACGCAGCGTGGGCGATGGACTAAGACTAAGCGCCGACTTATTATGATCGATTTATCTCACGCAGCTCGGTTCTACTCAAGCACAATAAATTTATCTGCAGGACATGGACACGCTCCAGATCTGTGGATAGCTATAGAGCATATAGTTCTATATGTAGAATGAAGACGAAGAATTGGCACATGCGTGATACTCAGCCTAGCAGCAGCAGCAAACTCAAATCTCGACCGGTGGACTCCCCGTCTACTCCTCAGAGAAACTCCTATTCTTCCCATCCCATTCCACGTCCGCCACCTCACGCAAGCGCTCCAACCATTTTGGTTTCATGGCGCACTTCTGGATGCCTAACTTAAGGGTACGTCCCTCCAAGTCCTTGCGCGCCTGCAAGCCCCCTCGCAGCCTGCGGTAGTCATGCTTGAGCTGCGAACTTCTCTTCGCACCCAGATTAACTTTCTTGAAGCCTAGCATCCGCAGAGAAGGCAACCACAACGTGTATGTGGGCGGCACACTATCGCCTGCCGTTCGCTGGGGCCGTAGCGCGTCCGCGACGGCTGCACTGCCTGGACCGGTAACCCAGAGTGACTCGACTTTGGGGGTGCAGCGCATCGCCGCTTTGACCTGCCGTACATCCTCCGGTCCCTCCCTTTGCAAAGTGTACTGTGCGACCTGCACGTTGGCGAGCGACAGAGCGTCCAGGGCCCGCATAACTGTGCTGTGGCTCGGTAGCACTCTGTGGTCGTCCGTGGGGATATCGAGGGTGAACGAGATCGCGAAGCCAGGCGGGGGGGAGTTGGTAGGGAAGGTGACGAGCGACCGCCATGCAATCACTTTCATAGAGATGCAGTCGCTGTGGGTGTCGAAGTCCGGGAGCGCGAGTGAGAGCGCCTGAATCGGCGGGCTCTCGGCACCCAGATGCGTTTGCAGGAACGATGTGAGTGCGAACCATTCTTCTTGAAACCCATGGAACCCGAAGCTACAATGGATGGAGAGCTGCGCTGTGGTCGGGATACGAAGGCGCCGGAGGAAGATGCCGCATTCTGGGGCGCCGTCGTCGATATCCAGGGATCGAAGGTGAGGAAGATCAATGATATGATTGTTTGTCGACCCGTTATGCCCACGCCGCGGAGGTAGGCAGTGTCGCAGCTCGAGCGTTCTGAGCTGCTTCATGTGCTGCAAAACTGCGCACAACTTGGCCGTCGATGTGGCATCCGCGCTGTCAACGAGGCTCCGCTCCGTCGAGGTCCAGATTGTCACACTCAGATGCTCGACGCCGAGCAGCGTCTGAGAGACCGGCACGGTGAGTGGAGGGAGATAGTTGACAAGGCTGAATTGACGAAGCCGTGGAGCCTGCAAGGAGAATACATCTGCGGAGAGCACTGGAATCGAGATGTCGAGGTTATGCCACAATCGGTGAATATATTCGACGGATATCGTTCCAGTTTCCATTCGCACTGCATCTAGCATCGGCGCGGGGGATGTGAGGACGTTGAACAGAGCCGTCATTGTCTTTACTTGGCCGGTGAACGTGATGTCGGAGATGTGGGACATGTGTTTGCCCAGCAATGCCACGTTGGCAGGCGTCGCGCGGGTCAAGTCGAAGCGCAGCAAGACAGACATACGCATTGAACGCCGCAAAATGGCCTCCATCCACTGCAGGCCGAACTCGTTCGTTGCATAGGGTGCCCACAGTGCTGGATAATGAAGCGCAGCATTTCGCCAGAAGCTGCACACATGGCTCAGATTGAGCCAGCCGGGTTTGAAGCGCGGCCGAGCTTGAGATCTGGGAGAGGGCGCGACCCAACCTATGGGGTCTGCGGTGGCGCAAGAGGAGAATATTCCGGTAAGAAGTTCCGGAGGGATCTTGCTGACAGGCGGCTGTCCATTCCGGAGGGTGGCAACGGATGGACGACTGGCATGTACGACCAGGCTATTGTCCGCTCTGACACTGCAAAGCGGACTGAAGAGTGAGCGGTGGCAATGACATCGAGAGCACTGGATTTGCATACTGGTTGCTCGTAGGCATGTTGTAAAGCTTTGAAATATCAGGCAGAGAACTCGGATGACGGCCTGGCTTATTTCAACCATGGGTTAGTGAATTGCGACACATAAACGTCGAGGAGAAACGGACCTGTATTGCTCTATTGTCTAGTGACAAATGCTAAAAGCTGTATCGCTTTGACCTCTGGATCGTCGATTGTAACGTCAGGTTGAGGGCTGCGAGATTGGACGAATGGAGGGAGGGAGGACGAGGTTAAAGAGGTGAGAGCAATTACCGATCGAACACATTTGAAGGGATCAGCTGAGTTTAAATCAATTGCTCTCGGAAACCATTGTCTTCGGTTTGCGGAGCCATAATTTAGACGGTAGCAGCGACTGACGCGCGTCGTCACGAAGAACAATAGCTCCAGTGGCGAGTTCGGGCATGTCTGATGACAAGTGACATTAATATGTGGGGAAAAGATACTCAGTCACAATAACATTCTCCCCGTCCATCGCGGCATCCCAATGCACTCGCGCACATTGTCTACTCCGCTCAGCCAGCTAATCAGCCGCTCAAAGCCCATGCCGAACCCACCGTGCGGCACGCCACCATACCGTCTCAGATCCAAATACCAGCCGTACGCCTCCCTGCTCAGCCCATGCCGGTCGAGCGCGGCCTCCAGCAGCGGCAAACGCTCCTCCCTCAGCGACCCGCCCACAAGCTCGCCCAGATGCGGAATGAGCAGGTCAAAGCACGCGACCGTCTCCCCGTCGTCGTTCAGCCGCATGTAGAACGGCTTCAGCGCGGCAGGGTAGTCCGTGACGAACACCGGCCCGCGCACGAGCTCCTCCGCGAGCCAGCGCTCGTGCTCGCTCTGCAGCGCACGGCCCCAGCCCGGCGCGAACGCGAACTGCCCCGTCCGCGCGTGCTGTGCCTCCAGCGCGCGCACGGCGTCGGCGTAGCTCAGGCGCGCCCAGCGCGCGTCCGCCGCCGCGCTCTCGAGCAGCGCGTGCCGTGCCGCGTCGCCATCACGCCATAGCAGGCGCCGGTCGACGGACTCGGCGCGCAGGACGGCCTTGAGCGCGTCCTCGACGACGTCGCACACGTCGTTCACCTGTGCGGTGAATGCCCACTCGGCCTCGAGCATCCAGAACTCGGCGAGGTGCCGTGCGGTCTGTGAGCGCTCGGCGCGAAAGCAGGGTGAGAGCGTCCAGACGCGCGAGAGCGAGCTCGCGAGGGCTTCGAGGTGGAGTTGGGACGAGACGGTGAGGTAGGCGGGCTGCGTGAAGAATTCCTCGGGCGGGCCGGGGCCCGTGGAAGGCTTGACGGGGGCGATGCGGAAGGTCTCGCCGGCGCCTTCGGTGTCGAGCGAGGTGAGGATGGGGGTATGTGAGTATGTGAAGTCGTTTTGCTGCGGCATGGTGAGGAATGAGTGAAAAGGAGGATGGGCCAGGACACGTACCGAAAACCAGCTGCTCAGCGACTGCATGGCCTGGTCTCGGAGGCGCAGGACGGCTGCGGACGCGTCTGTTCGCGATCGAAGATGTGCATGGTCCCGCAGATACTCAGTAGAGAGACTCTGCTTCTGAATGGGATATGTCTGCAATGCACTTCAATGACTGGCAGGTTTTGGCGGGTGAAGCTGCAACGCACTGCGGGGTCGCATTCTCCCAGTATGTCCACGCTCTCTGCAACCAACTCTACCTTCTGCCCTGCGCCCAAGCTCTCGCTCAACGTCCCCGTGAGGCGCACGCCCGCGCCGTTGGTTAATCTGCCAACGGAAGGTCTCATTCGCCGTCAAAGCGAATCTAGAGCGCGGTGCTGACCTGTCCGCAAGTTCGGGGTTCCTGAAAACAACCTGCAAGCTCTCCGCAGACGTGCCATCTTGTATCATGGCGAACGCAACGCGCTTCTGGACGCGCACGGACTTAACCCATCCCTGCACCTGTACGGGCGCGGTTGAAGGCTGACTCGCGAGGACGTGTCGGATGGTCGGTCCCAATCTGCGCGCGGCGCTTGACGAAAAGCAGCGGCGCAGCATTGACAAACCTCCGAGTGCCTACCTTCCACTTAGATGCAGTGAATGTCGGGGAAGAATCGTAGACTTTGTGGACTGCAAAGTGATTCGTAGACTTGGAAATTGACCTTGCTGGGATCGGGAGATTAGATCTCATTACACTAAGGCTGATAAGATAACGCATAATTGAGTTTAGGTCGCTACACTTCCAAGGTTCTAAACTTCTAACAATTTGACATCCTACGATACGAATCGACATCTTGGATCCCCCTCTACAGGCTCTTTGAATTACAACCAAACCTTATGGCCAAGGGAAAACCGACCGGCGGCCAACGCTCCAAATCCCATGGCACCAGCCACCGCGGCGGCAAGCATCCCGCAGGATCGCACCGGGGAAAGAGACAGCAGGCAGGGAGCCTACATGACGAGAGTAGGCCCGAAAGTGCGGTAGACCATGTCGAGGATGAAAATGAAGGCGAGGGCTCTGACGAGGAAGAAGGGTCCAGTAAGTCATTTCATCTTTGCATGCTACAAAGGACTGAGGAACCTCGCAGAGGTCGTGATCCAGGTTCCCGTCGCGATGTGGGTAAGTAACCTAGTCAGGCCTCGTTGGCTGCTGACTGAAGTTTTCATGCAGGACTTCGACCACTGCGATCCGCGCCGGTGCTCAGGGAAGAAGCTGGCGCGACTGGGTCTGATCAAGGAGCTCAAGGTAGGTACGCGCTTCCGGGGCGTCGTGCTCTCGTGCGTTTTTTCAAATGTTGCCGTGGCCCAGATTCTCACTACCCCACAGCCCGCGCGCCACGCAGGTGATCTCTCCGTCCGATAGGGATATCGTCCTGCAGTGCGGCCTTGCAGTGGTCGAATGCTCATGGGCCCGACTTGATGATATCCCATTCGGGAAGATCGCAAGCCCACACGAACGATTGTGTATGTTGTCCCCTTCGTTAAAAGATCGAAGGTTTGTCCATGCTCAATATGACGCGCAGTACCTTACCTTATTGCGACGAACCCAACGAACTACGGAAAACCGTGGCGACTGAACTGCGTCGAAGCGCTTGCTGCAGCATTCTATCTCACAGGTTTTGACGACTACGCGGAACGGTTGCTCGAAGGCTTTGGATGGGGAAGTGCATTGTGGAAGGTCAACAAGTAGATCTCTCTCTGCTTCATTCAATCTCAAGGAATCTAATGGTATCAAGATCTTTTTTCGAGAGTTACCGCACATGTAAGACGGCTGAGGAAGTCGCTGCCATGCAAGAGAAGATCCTCCAAGAACTAGAAACGAGTTATGAAAAATCTCGTGAGCATCGAGGTGAGCACCATCCGCCCTGGAATCCATGCTGAGAAGCTTAAGCACGTACTAGATGACGAGCAAGAGGATCTGTTGGTAGCGAATCCAAACCATCAACTCGAAGATCCGCCAGAATCTGAGGACGAGGATGGAGACGGATCAGCATCGGAAGAGTCGACCAGAGAATGATTGTGGGCTCGTCCGCGTTTCGTGTATGTATCAGTGCCACCGTGTAGCCTTTCATTATTTATGTAGCTTTCGTATCGAAAACAATGCTTGAGGAACTGATTTCGTGGAAAACACTCTGACCTCTGCATGCCGTGACACCTCAGTAACTGCTGTGTGACGCATTGTCACGCACGATCTCATTAGCCTGACTCCCTTACCCTCATCTCCACTCCGACCCCCTCCACCCCCACGAACACAAAAATGCGGTATTACGAACAACGATACCCAGAAGTCGACGAGCTCGTCATGGTGCAGGTCCGGCAGATCGCCGAGATGGGCGCATACGTGAAGCTGGTGCGATTTTCCCTGCTCTGCCCTTCTCTATCGTGGTGCTGACCGCTGCTCGGATGCGCAGCTGGAGTATGACAACATCGAGGGCATGATCTTGCTGTCTGAGCTCTCCCGGCGGCGCATACGCTCGATCCAGAAGCTCATCCGCGTCGGGCGGAACGAAGTCGTCGTCGTGCTGCGTGTGGACAAGGAGAAAGGTGCGCCGCGCGCCCGTATTTTCTGTGCTCTCGCTGATGGAGGTGCGTAGGGTATATTGATTTATCGAAGCGCCGCGTGTCGCCGGAGGACATCACGAAGTGCGAGGAGCGCTACATGAAGTCGAAGACGGTCGGCTCGATCATGCGGCACGTCGCCTCGCGCCTGCCGTCCTTCGACGCGGAGGCGTCCGCGAAGAAGGAGGAGGGCGCCGCGAAGGAAGAGGGCGCGGAGGCGGAGAAGAAGGAGGGCGCGGAGGAGGAGGCGCCCGGCGGCGGGTCGAGCGAGGAGGAGCGCCTCGAGAAGCTGTACGAGACGATCGCGTGGCCGCTCGGGAAGAAGTACGGGCACCCGTACGAGGCGTTCAAGCGCGCGCTGACGTGCGTCGCCCCTTCCCCCTTCCCTCCCGTACATTGTGCTGAATAGAATGCGCGCAGAGAGCCCGAGGCGGTGTTCGGCTCGCTGCCGGGCCCGATCCCGCCGTCGACGTATACGCTGCTGATGAACACCATCGCGCGGCGGCTGACGCCCCAGCCGATCAAGCTGCGCGCGGACATCGAGCTGACGTGTTACACGCCGTCGGGGATCGACGCGATCAAGAAGGCGCTCCGCGCGGGCGAGCGGGCGAGCAGCGAGGCGGTCCCGATCAAGGCGAAGCTCGTCGCGCCGCCGCTGTACGTGCTGAGCACGAATGCGACGGACAAGGTGCGCGCGCTCTTCCCGCTGCGTGTCTGTGGAGATTAATTAGGGCGACAGTACGCGGCGGTGGAGAGGCTCGAGCGCGCGATCGAGTCGATTCAGAGCACGATTGAAGACCAGGGCGGGGCGCTGGTCATCAAAATGAAGGTACGACACAAAACTACTATATCCAACCCAGTTTGCTCATACGTTGCGCCTCTTCCAGCCGAAAGCGGTCTCAGAAACAGACGAGCAGGACCTTGCGCAGCTCATGGCCAAAGCAGGGCAAGAAAACGCGGAAGTGTCCGGCGACGAGGACGAGGAGGAGGCGATCGTCTGATCGTCTGCGTGCGCATCCACGCCTGTGCGGGTATACTGTAGCGTTGCAGTGACGTCGTTGTAGCAATTACTTCACGGAATTTACATGAATAAAGTACTTTTAGATCTACGGCAAGGGTTACGCGAAGTTCCACAGCTCGCCCAGGACGTCGTTCTCCGCATCGGCGTCGGCGTCGGCAGTTGGGAACAGGTGCTTCGGTAGCTCGAGCGCGACCGCGGGCTCTTTCTTGACGCGGCGCCCGGCCTCCGCGTCGAATAGCTGTTACAGCACGTCAGCCATCGCGGGAGATTGGAACTGGGGCGGGGAGAGGACTGACCGTCGCATACGTGTGGTCGAGGAAGTCCTCGAGAGGATAGGCCGGCTTCGTGAACGCCTCCTCGAAGATGCGCGCGAGCGTCGACACGCCCGCGTGGTAGTGCTGCCGGTGCGTGTAGAGCTCCCAGAGCGACGAGTCGAGTGCGTGTGTCAGGTTCGGGTTCGGCTCGGCGGGCAGGAACGGGTCTGTTCTGCCGTCAGCTAGGGTGCGGGCGGGGAAAGGGAAGGGGAAGGGGGTGTCACCTTCGAAGCCGGGGGCGAGCGCGTCGCGGTGGATCATGACCATGAGCGCGGGGTGCCGCTTGAGGATGTTGTAGGTGAAGGGGATGAGGATTACGATGCTTGCGGGTGGCGCGGTGAGCGAGAGACGCGCGAGGCGCTTGATGAAGGACGCGAGGAGCGTTGCGGGGAGGTGGCTGGTTGGTTATGTCAGTCAAGGCTTTGTATAGGAGGGAAAGGCACGGACGAAGAGCTGAGGAAGAGATCTGTGAGGCGGAAGAAGCGCGCGCGGTGCTTGAGGTGCAGGACGTCCTTGTCGAGGAAGGCATACAAGCGGGTGTAGAAGGAGGGGTAGTCGCTGCAGGACGTCAGATATGAAGATAAGCGTGTAACGAGCACACTCACAGGTTGTACTCTGACATGAGAATGAAGAGGGTGTTCAAAGCAAGCAAGCCGACCGCACCGCCTATAGAAGAATAATTTCAGCAACAAATATTGCTTATAATCCTCCGATATACATACCAAAATCGACACAGGAGCCGACCCAATCATTGAGCATGACCGCCCGCGTCAGATGCGGCATAACCCCGCGATGCATGATGTTCAGTGCCCGCATCGAAAATGCACTGCCACCGTCGCCGCTCGACAGCTGCGGGAGCAGCGTCAGCCAGAGGCGCGTGAACACTGCACGGTGCGACGCTAGGGAATGCAGGGACTGGTGCACCGTCAGCTGGTGCAACCGCGCCGATGGCCCCTTCGGCTTGTCCTTGTCTGTCTCCTTGACGTCCTTCTCGTCGAAGAACCTGCGCCAATCGTCTTCTTCCGCTTCGTCATCGTCGTTCTCCTCGTCGGAGACGGCATCGGCGTTCTTGGCCTTTTTGGGCTTGGGCGGATTCGCGCCGAGGGGCTCGACCCACCATGCGTTGAGCTCGGAGGCTTCGGTGGGGAATGTATTTAGTCGCTCGAGCAGCGAGAGCATGTTTTCGCGGACGTGTGGATATTTTTCAGGCGCGTGATTCGCGAGGATCGGTCTGCAAGGATACATAAGGGGAGACAGATCAAGCAGGAAAGAACATACTGTGAGTCGCGCAGGAAGAACCACCGGATATCGTCGTGGACGCTGAGATGTGTGCCAATGAAGAGATCGCGCACGTCCGCATGCAGGGGCAGGCTGGCCTCGTCGCCTGAAACGCGCTTCCCTTTGCGTCCTCGCGTGGAGGGCGTGCCCAGAAGTAGCGCTTGCAGGATTTTTTTGAAGAACGAAACGTGGAATTGGGGATGCGAGGGCTTGCTGAGCGAGCCAGACAGGTGCTTCAGCAGGGAAAAGAGGATGCTCAGTGCAGATGTCTGTTTTCAAGACTCAGTCAAACACGGGAAGATAAAGAAGATAGCAACGCACTCTCAAGGCTGATTCCTCATCCTGCAGCAGCCCGAATAAAAACACGGTAGTCTCGTCCAACCTCTCCAGGATCCACTGCCGCACGACCTTCGCTTCCTCGTCCGCCTGCGGCTCCAGCGCGCCCTTGCTGATCAGGGATACGAAGACGCGATATAGCGCGTAAATGCATCTGTGAACCGTACTTGGCTCGATCGACGTCTGCGTGAGGTCGAGGAGATCGGTGAGGGGATTCAGGGAGGTATTGGCGGCGATGGCTTCTGAGATTTTGGACTCTAAAGATGCGACTTCGGTCTGTGCGGAGGTATTGGTAGATACTTTTCGTCGCTTGGCGGCGTGCGGTAGTGAAGGTGGTCGAGGAGCCATGGTATGCTTACCGGCTTCAAACTTTGTAGCCTTGAAGTTGACGGAAGGAGTGAAGTCTATACGTTACCGCTTTTGGTAATCTACAGATGGGGGCTTCAAGTTCGAAGCTTCGAAGCTACGCTCAACGTTCATCGTGATCTACTGTGGCTCAGTCAAACGGTAAGTATAAGTTATGGCCGTATCATTACTCTTCATGCTCGCTCAGTTCGTCCACAAAAGCTAGACTTTTGGTCACTACGGGTGCGTGTCTCGTTTCTATGGCCACCGCACAGGAGACTCATGTACTTAGTGCCCAGTGCGTTGCCAGCACTGCGGCATTGACATCTTCGAGAAATCCTTGCTTGGCTCAACAGTGGCTTCTCTCTGTCCAGTCGCAGACCTATTCCGGGGGTCGCTTCAAGGCCAGGGCTGCCGCTCGTGGATCTGGTGCTCAGCCATGGTATGGCTTGCTCGACTCGTGTTGACAGCCTGATGGCGATAGGAAAATTCGAGAAGTTAAAATTCCTGAGAAGACCTTAGGGTCCAAACCGGTCTCGCCTCTGCCTGGTATCGTTTTCCCAACAGAAAGTTTTCTCTGCCATGGTGACGTGCTGATGTCCACTTGCTGTGATATACTAATTCTTTTATGGCGTATTGATATCATTTGACACCGGACATCCTGGGAATGCAGCACCGCGATAGTTGCTAGACGATGGGGCTATTGTTCTTCGCATGATCTCGGTCGTAGGAATGGTGAATCCACATCGCGAAGACAATAGTTTCCAAGGTATGTAATTTAAACTCAGCTATTCTCTTAAAACGTGCCCAACTCAACGCTTATAGTCTTCATCTTTTGACCTCCGTCCTTCTTCTTTCACTTTCTCCTCACATCACGCCAACCACCATCGAGATTGAATATCAGAGCCCAAAGTTGTACAGCATATACCATCCGACACTAGACAGAAATCTACCTGAATTATATACCTCATATCTTGGTATTCTCGAACATGCCTACGAGCAACAGGTGAGCACCTTAAAGCTGAAGTTTTCTCGATGGCTTACCCCATGAACGTCATATAGTGCGCAAGTGGACAAAGACTGGACGGACGCCGTTAGTCTGCGGCTATCACGGCAACAAAGTCTAACCAGCGGGCTTTCTACCAACTCAAACCTCACTGAGGACCAAGCCAAAGTCTCTAGCTTAGTCGCGCACACGACGCGTCGATCCATAAATGCTTTCCGCAGTGGCGAGGAACCTGTCAACCGGATTCCTCTGGAGCTCCTTACACAAATATTCACCTTCTGCGCCATGGTAGACCCAATATCCTGGGGCTGCGAATCTATGACGGGGCGCAAACGCTTCAAGCCCGGCTGGCTCAATCTGGCTTACGTCTGCAGGTTCTGGCGAACAGCCGCAATCAATCATCCAGCGCTATGGGCATCGCAGGTCACAAACGAGTTTGGCCCACGCTGGATGCGAACCATGCTGGAACGCTCGAAGGATGCCGCTGTTTCGCTGCGTGTTAACTTGGCGCGCATGATGTATGACGATCAGGGCGGCAAGCTAGGCAACCAGAATGGCGAGCTAAACGACCAAGACGGCGAACTAAGCGATGAGGACGCCTGGTCGAGCAATGAAGATGCCGAGCTAAACGATGAGGGCGCCAAGCTAAGCGACGAGGTGGTCGAGCTAGGCGAGAAGAACGCCAAGCTAAGCGACGAGGTGGTCGAGCTAGGCGAGAAGAACGCCGAGCTACTCGCGCGACACTTATTTCATATTTCTGACATTACATTCACAAATCTTCCCCAAGAATTTCAGAAGGCTCAGTTCAATTTTCTCCGATCTCCCGCACCGCTGCTCGAGTCAGTGCAAATGGACGTCCCGATAAACTTTCACGTTCTTTGGAACGTGGTTTCACTTCCAATGCTACCTGCCGATTTCATTTCCTCGCAGGCTCCACGGCTTCGTCGTCTGCACCTATACACGCACCTTCCGCCATTCACTACACCAGTATCACAGATGCTTCCCGGTCTTGAACACCTCCATATCGCACCCTGGAGTCGGAAGGAAATGAAGGATCTGGCCAGCCGTCTTGACAGATCGATTGACAAGTTGTCATTCGAGTTATCTTCAGCTCTGCATCACATGAAGGCGCTCAAAACGCTCTCGCTGAAATACTGCTTGCCGCCGCATGCGAACAACGCATTGACAGAAAATACCATCCTAGATTTCCTCAACCTCCAATCCTTGGACGTCGAGGACGGCCTTAGCGAATGCGGCGAGTTCCTCCGGCATCTCCATATCCCTTCCGCAGCGCAGGTCTCCATCCACTGTGTCACTCACGAGAACGAGGTTCACGACACGTTTGGAGAGGCGTGGACACCAGTAGCATCATTCATGCATGCGCACTTCACAGCAGGGTCCTTGCCCATGGCTCTCTCGCTCAGAGTACCGGACTTCGAGAGCTCGGGCTCCAAGACCCTCCCCGTCTTCGAAATGGTTGTATGGCGATCTCTTGTAGCCTTTCCTTCCGCCTCCCGCCCAGCTGGATTCGCGCTGGCGTTGACAGTTGATGCCCCATGTTACCGTGAACTGATTTACAGCATCGACCCGCTCACGCAAGCCCTGGGTACGCTGCCACTCGCGAGTGTGCAGAATGCACAGTACGAATTGAGTCTAGGCGCGACACGGAATCTACTAAAGGTCGCGGCGGTGCTGCGCTGCACCCCCGCCGTCGAGTCACTCTGGGTCACCGGCGACACCAGTGTAACCGCCGCACAGGCGCTGCAGCCCCTGCGGACTACGGGCGCAGACACGCAGCCGACGGTCGCGTTACTACTCCCTGCTTTGAAGACGCTGACCTTCTGGCAGGTCGATCTGGGTGACAACCTGGGGTCGACAGAAAACTTCTTGAATCACGTTAGATTGCAAGCATACTTGCAGGCACGTAAGGCCGTGCAGGGGCACAACCTGAGGCTACATATCCAGGAGTGCATTATGAAGCCGCAATGGTTCGTGGCTCTGCGTCAGGTGGCAGACGTGAGTTGGGATGGGAAGGACTTGGAACCTACATACAAAAACTCCGACTATTTTCCAGACCTCGAGTACGATTCTGTTGACATGATAGTGCAACACCACTTTGTCTTATGATCAGCATACTGTACCATTTTGCAGCTATCTTGAACTCGCACTCCACGGACTGCAGATTATCGCGCATGTTTTCATTCCTTGTTTGTACGTTTTGTCTCGAGCCTGTGTACCCTCTTCATGTACAAATTTGTAGTGTGGACTGCAATCGAATAAGTGCGTTGTACTTATTCGTATCGTCAAGCCTTGTGCTCGTTACTCTTGCCTTGCAACTTAGAGTGTTAGATGTTTCGCAGCTTATCATTGCTTTTATACGTCTTCGAGTCTCCTACTCGATTATGGCTTGAGATCTCGAATCGTAGAGAGTTTGACACTAGAAAGTTGACCGACGATGTGTTACCCGGGTCGGTGAGACAAAAATAAAATCGAACCGTGGCTCTCCGGCCAAACCTCATACGTACGAGCGCCGGCTTGCCGAGGAGCTCATGCAGCCCGGGCCCCATCGTGCTGAGGTCCATCGTGCCTGCAATTGAATATCGATGCAACCAAGCGCCGCGTGCGGCGTGCCCCCCGAGGCCTGACCGGCCTGACCCTTAACAGCCCTTAACACACAACGACTAAGTATCTTCTGTGTCAGGTCTGCTCGGAGGCTACCCCAGATCTTCTTGTGTCGCACTTGGCGAGAAGGAGTAGCCACGATACACTTCCTTCCTTCCTTCCTTCCGTTGGCGCTCGACCGCTTTGGACCCGAGACGGTACGGTGGCATGCCACATAGCTGGTGGGTGATGTGAATCGAGCTACTTATTCTCATTCAGACAGAGACATGTGCTGAAGTCATCACGAGTGTAATAGGATGCCAAATGGACTGAAAGAATGTCCAGAGGCTGGCTGTTAACGTTGCCTCCAGAAACATCTCGGAACCTGTGCCGCGATTCCAACAGTGCCAAGGCTAGACGCTTTGCTCGGTCATTGTTCCTACACATGGCTGTTGACGTTATGGCATGCCCTCTACCCTGACGAGGACAATAGTGTCCAAATTCAAGTAATTTATATCTAGCTGTCAGTGTATATGTAACCCTCTCAAACGCTGAAGGTTCTCACCGTCCTCTGTCCTTCGAGTCCCTGCCTCGTGTGGTTAGTACTCGGCATCTCGTGGCACCTCAGAATTCTCTATATGTCAGATACAATCGACACGTTCGTAACGTATGACGTTCCTTTCCACTGCATGGCATTGCTCATACCTGGAATATTTACAGTGCACAAGCGAGCCACCATTGGTCACATGTCGCCCGTCGGCGCATCACTTCTCTCGCCGACATGTTCGAAGGCAAACGGAAGAATCCCTCTTTCGACTTGCAGCAATTCGTGATGGGCGAAGTCGTGGCTATGGACGCCGCTCGCAGTGCCGTGATGATCTTCTGCAACGCCCAGTTACCTATCAACAGGCTCCCCCTGGAGATTCTCATCCGGATTTTGTACTTCTGTACCCTGCCAGACTCACCGCAGTCCTCCTGGAAGGCCGCCGGTCGAGCTTTCGGGCGGCCCGAGCCCCCCATATGGCGATTCCGCCCGCGTTGGCTAGACTTGGCGAACGTCTGTCACCTGTGGCGAGACGTCGCATTGAACTGCTCCTCGCTTTGGGCCTCCCGAGCTACAAACCAATTTGGCCTGCAATACATGAGCGAAATGCTAGAGCGCTCGAAGCGCGCTCCCGTTTCGCTGTCCATAGACTTGGACAGTTGCATTACTGACGAGTGCGATAGGCTCGTGGTGAAACATCTGTCGCACATCCGTGCGATACACTTTACCGGCGATGATCCACGCACCTTGTCGTCAACGCCCGTTCTAGAGTTGATCAGAAGTCCAGCCCCCGTGCTCGAAGAGCTTTCAGTGGAGCCCTCATGTAGAGCTTTTGGTACGAACCGCCTTCTGGTGCTATCGGATAATCTATTCTCCTCGCAGGCGCCTCGGCTTCGTCGTCTCTTCCTCGTCGACCACTTCCCGCCGCTCATTGCGCCAGTCTCACCAATCCTAATCCGTGTTGAGCATCTGGATATATCAGTGTTCCCAAATGAAATATGGGAACAGCACCCCAAGTTCGGCCGCAATTTCATGAATAGCCAGGATGCTGTACCGTATCTCAAGCTCCTCGACGTTCTGCAGTCCATGAACGCGCTTCAAACGCTGACTCTCAAGCGTTGCCTGACTCCGCGCATCGGTTTTGCCTCGGAATCAAACCAACAAACCCTGGAGTTCCCGCAACTCAAATCTCTGGACATCGAGGACGGTGCGGATGAATGCATCTATTTCCTCCAATGCCTGCGCATCCCTGCGACTGCAACGCTCTCCATCCACTGTATCCTTGTGGAAATAACCCTCGAGCCGGTATGCTCCGCCCTAGCGCCGCTCTTGCGCGCATATCTGAACGCCGCGCCCGCGCCTATCCGCACATTGGCCGTCACGACGCCCGATCTCCACCGCCCGACCACCTTCGGGCTAACCACATGGCATACTTCGCTCGCTGCCCCCGAGCTCACGCTGCGGCTCGACATCGAGCACCGCACGAAAGGCGACGTGGCCGACGCGACGCGTTTCCTGCAAGTCCTGCCGCTGGCCACCGCACGCACAGCATTCTTCATTCTGCGCGGCGAGTTCAGCTGGAACCTCGTGCTTGCTGCGGCGGTGCTGCGCTGCGCGCCTGCCGTAGAGGAGCTCTGGACCACTGGCTTCGGTGGCACGGCCGTCATTGCAGCGTTGTCCCCCTACTCGGCCGCCGAGGGCGCGTCGCCCGCGATGGAACTGCCGGCTCTGCGGGTGCTGGGCGTCGCCGATTTCGATTTATCGGCCCCGGGGCTGACGTGGTGTCCGCAGACTCCATGGATGTACTCAGAGCAGAACTATCTCAGGTTGCAGGCCTTCCTGACTGCGCTCAAGGATGCGCAAGGCCAGGCATTGACGCTAATCATCGAGGAATGCACTGTGACGGAGCCGTGGGTAGAGGCACTGTCCGAGCTGGCGGACGTGGAGTGGGATGGACTGATCAGAAGCGGGTTTACACGAAAGTTATCATTGTCAAGGTAGAGATGTATCCGTAGCCGCAGCCAAACTAGCTGAAGAAGGATGTGCGAGATTGTCATGTACTTATTTGTGTAATTCGCATTGCCTGTCGTGCAGAGTAGCTAAATGACAAAGCAATCACAATCATCTAAGTAGCACGTAGATAACCCCAAAATCCTTCTTTTACATTCGACATCTACAAAGATCGACGCCACCCTCGCTCCATCAAGCCAGAAAACAAAATTCGCTTCCTCATCGGCCTGCGGCTCCAGCGCGCCCTTGCTGATCAGGGATACGAAGACGCAATATAGCGCCTACATGCATTTATGGACCGTGTTTGGCTCGGCCGACGTCTGCGTGAGGTCGAGGAAGTCGGTGAGGGGGTTCAAGGAGATATTGGCGGTGATGGCTTCTGAGATTCTGGACTCTAGAGATGCGACTTCGGTCTGTGCGGAGGTATTGGTAGATACTTTTCGTCGTTTGGCGGCGTACGGTAGTGAAGGTGGTCGAGGAGCCATGGTATGCTTACCGGCTTCAGACTTTGAAGCTTCAAGTTGACGGAAAGAGTGAAGTCTGTACGTAACCGCTTTTGGTAATCTATAGATGGGCGCTTCAAGCTTCAAGTTTGAAGCTTCGAAGTTACGCTCAACGTTCATCGTGATCCAGTCAAACGGTAAGTATAAGTTATGATCGTATCATTACTCTTCATGCTTGTTCAGCTCGTCCACAGAAGCTGGACTTTTGGTCACTACAGGTGCGCATTTCGTTTCTATGGCCGCCGCACAGAGGCGATAGACTCACGTACTGATTTAGTGCCCAGCGCCATGTCGCGTCGCCGTCTGGCTCCCTGACACTGCACGCCGGATGCCCATCAGCAAAACTGCAAGAGTGCGAGATGGAAATAGGTGACCATATAAGCACCGCAAGGTCACAAGACTCGCCAGGCAGAAGTGCGTGTTATCAGATCATGTCGTGGTTGGGGTTTCTGACAAGGTACGACGGCACGACAAGGCCTTGTGGCACCTGGTGGACCTTATAAGGTCTCGCAAGGTACGACAGCCTTATCATGACTTTTCGCAGTGTATAAGCCCCGATTTGTATGCTTGACCTTATCACGACTTTTCGTAGTGTATAAGCCCCGATTTCTACACCTGACCTTATCTTAGCTTTTGATAGAGTACAATCTCTGAGATGTACGCTTGACCTGGTAGTTAATGAATTACGGATATCACACTTGGTCGGAAAGCTATAGTGAGATCCGAAATCTCAATACATTCATATTTCAAGTACATCAATGGGTCGGTCATTACATGGGGCGAGAACGAAGAGCCACATGTGGCCAAGTGGCACAGGTCAGAAGCAGCGAGTCAACGAAACCAGATACACATAAGTCGGCCGAAACCGAGAGCGAGAGGTCGAGATGAGTAAGAGCACGACAGAGAAAGAGTACGAGATGAGCAAGAGCGCGAGACGAGCAAGAGCGCGAGATTCAGTGCCGAAGGTTGATGAGAACAAGCGGGACCAGATCCAACAGCAACAAGAGGAATAATGATAGCACAAAAACTAGCAAGAGAGTCGTTGAGGAAGGGCACCATAGTGTGCGAACACTAGGAGAAAATATTAATGAGGGTATCGCTATCAAATATGGACGTACAATTTTCATTTCGCCCGAGCAGACTGGCGAGTTGTACGCCGTTCGGCAACAGGAGCCTGCGTAGCTGGAGCCTTTGCCGCCTTAGCCTTGCCATATTGCTTCACAGGCTTTTTGCTGGACGCTCCGGCAGAAGAGCTGCTGACGGGCTCCGGCTCAGGGCTGTTGAAGAGATCGTGCGCGTCTTGAGGTGGTCTTGGTTTGGTCACTTTCGCGCTGGCATTGCCTTGCGCGACGGTGGCAGACCGCGCTGTCGCCTGAGGTCCTGGTGCGACAGCCAAGCGGCGCTTCTTGGCGACAGGAAGAGCACGATCGGAGTGCGTAGAAGGCGGTGGAGAGCTTGACGGCTGCGTGAGTGGGCTGGATGGGACAGTGACTGTGCGAGGGCTTGAGCGCCGGAGTCGAGCTGCAGATGGTTTCAGAAGACGGGTCTTGCACAAATTGAGAACGTACGTGGACCACCTCTATCTTCATCTTCGTCTTCTTCATCTTCGCCTTCTGAGTCTACGCCTTGTTTTTGAGCATCGTACTCGTTGTAGACTCCAAGCCCCTCCTGCCACTGCTCCACCATCTCTTCATCTTCATACTCTAAATCATGCGCCCCTGGCTGCGGTACCACAACCTCTTCGTCTTCGGAGGCATCTGCATACCGATAAGCATATACACCTTTACCATGTCGCCTGGTATCAGGTCGGTCCTCGTCTTCATCGTCGCTTTGTCTGGCAGCTGCTCGCTGCGCCTGTTGATTGAGAGGGTCGTCGTCATCATCATCCGACCCATCATCGTCATCCGAGTGGGTGTCATTGCCGTCAGGAATCCGGCCGCTCTCAGAGCCAAAAACCTCCCTAGTACAGCAACAGTTACTCCGCACAAAATGTAGACTGCGAAAATTACTCACTTGTTATACCACGCAAGCGTCTCGAGCACCCATGGATCTTCTGGATGAGTTTCGAACTGTGCGACAGCCTTCTTGTAAGCAACGATGTAGTCGAATTTGCCATCCTTCGCGGACCACTTCGACTTGGAGCTGAGCGCAAATCGTACCTGATGCGGGAGTGAGAGATAGCCAGCCTATGATAAGGGGACTCACCTGAATGTAGGCATATGCAATCATGCGTCCCGTGACACCTGTAACGCCAATGATCTCAGCGTTAGTTGAACGCGTACCCCCAGCATCCTCAAATGCATGCGCAGATGATGGGCCTGTGAAAAGATGCCGCATGGTCTATATACTGTTAGAGATGGTAAACATGGACAGCGACAGGAAAGAAATACCTTTACAAGGACTGAGCTTCGAAAAAGCCCCACCTCGGGGTTCCTCCTGTCAAACTCGTAATGCTCATAGACGAGCACGGGATACATGTCACCGCGTATCTTCTTTTGTCCTTGGATAAATCTCTGGCGATAACTTTGCACGCAATGTCAGACATAACCAGTAGTAAGTGTTAGTACATACTGTTCGGGGTTGCTGTCGAACTTGCGCAGGTACCTGGTGGGACAGAGCAGTCGTGCTATATCAATATTGTTGAGGCCACGACCCATCTTCGAATGCTTCTGTATCGGTTCTTGAAGGGAAATAGAGATGTAGTCGCTGATCTCCGTCTTCAAGTAGCTTCTGTCATCGCATTGGGCAGCATACATCCCTGTCGAAAGCTCGAGGACCATCAATATGACCCTAGATTGTAGTAAAAGCGCATATATGCGGGTATTCACTTACCGCGTCTAGCAGCTCGTTGACGAGGGCCGCGTTTTGCGCGCCGCCATCCACAATCTCGCGAAAGCCCTTCACCATGCTGACAATCTTCTCGTAGCAGGTCATGTATGCATGCTGTGCATGCTTACCCCTACAAAATTAGCCGCATATATGCTATGATCAATGCAGAAAGGAGACGTGCACTTACTTGAGCTGGCCATACATATTGCCAGCCAGCGCATCCAGAGACTCGGGTGTGTTAGCATTGGCGAGTGCAGCATAGAATATAAAGAGTTGTTTGACATCCAAGAAGGGATCGAGGATCCGTCCTATCCCTCGACCTGCTCGACGATAGAGCGTGATCGTCTTCGCGTCACTGAGGCCCCTTTGAGATGACTGATATGTCACAAATCTGCAGGAGGAGAGTGGAGAGACCATGCCTTTGCTGGTTAGATGGGCGCTCATTGTCACTTTCATCAGACGTGCTGTCTGATTCATCGTGAGTGCGTTTCCGAGGCACTGCTGGTGCCGGCTGTGACGTCCTGTGTTTCTTGCCTGACTTCTTGTGTTTAGAAGATCGAGAAGGGACAGGGGAGCGCGAGCGGGAAGGGGAAGAAGAGCGCGAGCGATGACGAGAGCGATGCTTGGACATGGTGGTGGAAAGCACGAGAGGATGAAGAGGACGGGACGAGATTCGAAAGCCCAAAAGTCGCGTCGAGATCACGTGACCGCATTCGTTCTCAGCCCACCGTCAACATAGTTTTATGTATTGCGAGTCGACATTTGGCGTAAACTGGGTTTTCTCTTTTCTATAATTTAGTTCATATGCAGATCTTGTAGTCTACAGATTTTTGTATGTTACGTCGAGCCGACGGAGGAGCTATTCGCGGGGTGCGCTGGCGACGCACGGGGGTCGTCACGGAGGCGGTGCTTTCCTGCGGTGAGCAGCTCGGGTCGCACGAGTGCACGCTCGTGCTGGCCTCCCGGGGCTGCCCTTCACCGCCATGTTGACCTCCGTGTGCTGAGGAGCACGTCTGGGGCGGTGCAACGCGTTGGGCGTGTCGTCGGCGTGGCGGCGCTGGGGCGATGGGGTGCATTGGACGCATCGGCACGGTGGCACGGCGCGTTGGGCGCATCATCAGTGCGGCGGTAGCAGCATTCGTGGGGTGTACACGAGGCACTGGCGGCATACCTGGGATGCATCAGCGACGCGCGGGGGTGTCAATGAGGCACGGGGGGCGTCCGCAGGGTTTGGGGGGCACTGGCGATGCGCGGGGGGTATCAGCATGGTGTGGGAGGTATTGACAGGGTGCGGGGGACGTCGACGAGGCGCTGGAGGCATCAGCGAGGCGCCGGGGGCATCCGCGAGGCGTGGAGAGCGTTGATGTTGATGGGGCGTTGGCGGGGAGCGGGCGGTATTGGCGAGGCCTCAGGCAGCCAGCGAGCCCATGCACGACGTGCACAGCACTGCTTCTCGGGCACAGCAGGTTGAGGCAGAGCAGGAACCTAGATGATTTCAGTACAAATCTAAAACTTGACGCACCTTGTCGCGAGACAGTCTCTTAAGTCAGATATAGAGAAGAAATTCCTGCATTCCTCGTCAATACAGGATCGGCGGGCCCCGGTAGCCGACGTTAAAAGCACAGGCGGGGGACGAGGTCGGCCTCCTGCATTGACAAGGAACGAGAGAGCAGCAAAAGATGTAATGGTGGAAGAAGAAAAACGCCAGTTAGGATAACTTACTAGCGCGTCGTATAACACCTAACCCTAGATCAGCCAGGGTCCGCAGCGTCGTCCTGGCTCGTATCGTGCGCGCAAATCAAACGAAATCCAGTGGGTTCTGACTTCAAGGTGGGTTCTCCATATTCTGTTAACAGACCTCTTTTCTGAATTTTGAGACAGACAGATATAGATGTGCGTGATTTCCATGCACAGTAACCGACTTCGATACTGACATCTAATTTCTAGCGATGGACTCGGAATCTTTTTTCTTATGCCCAGGCTGTCCTGAATTCAAGGGGATCTCCAGAAGGGCACTTCATAATCACAATCGCAAATGCAATTATTTTCGAAATGCACCAATCGTGCCAACTTTGAGCAAACGCGCACGCGAGGAACTGCATGCCGCGCAGGAACTGCAGAAAAAGACAAGGATTGACCAAGACGTAGAATACGATGTAGAAGAGGTATGTTATTGCATGTTTCATTATATCTGACTAGCTAATAAAATTGTAGGATGTTGTTGAAGCTGCAGTAGAGCCCATACCCAGTCCCATCCCCGAACCTGAACCAGTGGCTAGATCTGCACGCTCTGGACGAGCGATTCGATTCCCAAAGCAATACATGGATTTCTTACCAGGCTCGAAAACACCATTAGATCATATACCCACCTCAACTCGTGGCCAGCGACGGCCGTATGTCTCCGATGAGTCTGAAGAAGACGATGATCATGCCCCGTCGCCAACCACAATATCGCTGTCCCCCCCTCCTTGCTACCAGACGCCTGTCGATGAGTTTGGCCTTTTCAGATGCTATCCGACGCCCCCCACTTCCATCCCAGATACCCGCCAGACGCTTGGCGACATCTGCGACTCTGCTGGCCTTAATAAGTCTCCCCGCGCAGATGCTCCCAGTGCGAGTCAGGACTCGACAGACGAGGCCGATATCTATATACCATTTAGCAGTGCGAGTGCAGCCGGTTTGATGACTTGGCACTACAATGGAAGTACAACAAAGTCTGGAGAGCAAACAAATGAGCTTGCGAACACACTTTCCGGCCTTCCGATCGATGCTGCTGATTTCCGCACATTTAATTTTGAGTCCGAGAACAAACGCATGGACGACTATATCAGCAACAAGGCAAAACATGGAGACTCTCTCGGGAACGAGGACAGCTGGACATGCTCGTCGGTCAGCTTCAAGCTACCGCATGAGAAGACAAAATTTAAATCTGAAGACGAAGCTCCAGATTTCGAAGTGCCAAATGTCCTGCATCGCGACATCGTTGACATCATCACCAATGCATTTGAAGGCCCCTCCTCCTCCACATTCCATCACACTCCTTTTGAGCACTATTGGCAACCATACGAGGATGAGGAGACTGTCCATCGTGTTTACGGCGAGGCGTATACTTCGACCACAGTGCTCGAAGCTTACGAAGAGGTCATATCGCTTGAAGTACCTGACGATGAAGGCCTTGAGCGTGTGGTTGTACCCATGATGTTTGCCTCTGACTCCACGCACCTTGCGAATTTTGGGCCGGCTTCTGTATGGCCAATGTACATGCTCGTCGGGAACCAATCAAAGTACGAGCGTGCCAAGCCAACCTCAAATGCGTGTCACCATCTGGCATATATCCCGACTGTAAATCATATCACTATCCTTCACTGCACAGTATATTTCTAACCGCAATTTTCTACAGCTGCCTGATAACTTACAGGAAGAATACAAGCAGATATTCGGAGAGAGTGCCTCTGCTGCAGTTCTTTCGCACTGCAAGCGCGAGCTCATGCATGCCGTGTGGCGACTAATCATGAACGACAAATTACTTCATGCATATCGCCATGGGATCGTTGTGTCATGCAACGACGGGAAGCGTCGTCGTCTGTTTCCTCGCTTCTTCACATACTCCGCTGATTATCCAGAGAAGTACATGTTCCATTATCTGCTTTTGGTCGTTGCTTATGCCTTTTTGTGTCGCAGGGTGCTCTTAGTGAACATACGACAGCTCGGCGCCTGTCCGTGTCCTCGCTGTCTTATCAAGAAAGACCAGATCGTTCACATGGGTGACAAGAACGATGAGCGGCGACGCGCACAAGTGCGCGAAGATAGCCATGCAAGGCGTACAACTGTGGAGCATGCTCGTCGTGCAATTTTCAAGGCGGGCCGCTCCGTAGATGGCAAGAATGTCAGCAACATCATGAAAGCAACATCGGGTCATCCAACTCGGGTAAGAAATTCAATGGACTTTCATGTGTATAGATTTACAATGTAACCTTCATTGCAGAATGCATTCTCCAGCCGTCTCGCTGAATTCGGCTTCAATTTCTTTCTGATGTTCATAGTTGACCTCCTCCATGATTTTGAGCTCGGTGTTTGGAAAGCAATTTTCATACATCTTATCCGCATTCTCGTCGCTGTTGGGGGTGATGTGGTCACAACCCTTGATGCCAGGTACACTTCTCAATTGTTTTGTGAGTACGAGAAGTCCTCATCACTCCCTATCTTCACAGATATCGTTCTGTGCCAACGTTTGGGCGAGGTACAATACGCCGGTTCCGTAAGGAGACATCTGCAATGAAGCAGCCTGCTGCGCGAGATTTCGAGGATATACTACAAGTGAGGGTCATTTTTCATGCACGTTCGCTCTCAAGTTCTCACCAGTGTCTATGCTAGTGCGCTATGCCCGTTTTCGATGGCCTCGTGGACCCAGCACATGACAAAATCATACAAGATATGCTATTTGATCTCGCTACCTGGCATGCATATGCGAAGCTTCGCTTGCATACGGACGTCACTATTGAGAAATTCCGAATCGGGACGACATTGCTCGGCCAGACTGTACGCAAGTTCATCAAGAAGGTTTGCTCAGCTTGGGATACTAGGGAACTGACCCGAGAATACACCGCACGTGGCCGGCGTCACCAAGCTCGAACAATGCTCGGGCCTGTGAGCCGTACACGTCGTGGTCTAGGGCTGCGAAAGCGCAAAGAACTTAACCTCTCAACATACAAATGGCATACGCTTGGACACTACCCGGATATAATCCCATCTCATGGAACAACTGACAGTTATAGCACTCAGACGGTGCGCACTTTCATATTGGCTATGTTAGATGTACTTACATGTCTTTGTACGATCTAGCCTGAGCTCGAACACCGTCGGTCAAAGCGGCGCTTCGCCCGCACCAGCAAGAACAACTTTATACCACAATTAGCTAAGCACGATTTGCGCGAGCGGTTCATGCGTCGTGTCAAACGACGTCTGGATCGAGCTCGACAGAAAGCGAGTTCGACCACCACCAAGCCTCGCAACCGCAAGGCGGCAGCGACGTCAGACCCATTGCCATTCACAGACCCCGCTGCACATTATCACATTGCAGCTAGTTCACGGGACCATGTGGACATTACAGCATGGCTGGACGACCACGTTGATGACCCAGCGACCGAGGTAATCTCATATCATCTCACGTTAACGAGTTCTCAACTTTCACATAGTCCTTTCTGCCCAAACTCAAGGCTCATTTACTTGCACGGCTACGCGGAATAGAATACCAGGGTGATGAACATGATTTCACTGATCATGAGCTAAATTCGGTCCTCTTTGCTGAAGACAGGCTGTACAAACACAATGTCCTACGTATCAACTACACAAGTTACGATTTGCGACGCCAGCAAGACTCCATGAATCCTCGTACCCGAGCTGATGTTATGGTACTGGCCCATGAGAGTGATGACGAGGGGAGCCCTCATCCCTACTGGTACGCACGAATTATCGGGGTCTTCCATGCTATGGTTCAATTACGTGGCTCTCGGGAGCGACCAATGCGCATGGACTTTCTCTGGGTCCGCTGGTTTGCGCGGGACCTCAATTCACCCAGTGGATTCGCGGCTCGACGTTTGCCACGCGTTGGTTTCTTCGAAGAAGGCAGCGCTGGCGCCTTCGGTTTCCTTAATCCCCAAGAAGTCGTCCGAGGTGTGCACATGATTCCGGCTTTTGCGGCGGGGTGCACGGACGAACTACTCGGACCATCAATTGCGCGACAGCCTCAAGAACGAGATAAGGACTGGCTATGGTATTATGTTAATATGTGAGTCTAATAGATATCAAATGTTACATTGACTCATGATGGTATTAGTTTTGTTGATCGCGACATGTTCATGCGGTTTCGTGGCGGCGGCATCGGCCATCTGGGCACAAGGCACTGGGACAAGGTCCTACTCGAAGACCACCACGGTGGGCAGAACCTGCAGGAAGCACAAGGCAACAGCAGCGACGCTACTGACACAAGTGAAGAGAACAGCGACAACGGAGGAAATGACAGTGATGCCCAAGGCATTGGCGATGGGCATGTGGATGAAGGCGACCGTGATAGAGGCGATAACGGAGGAGATGGTGACGAGGGCGACGGGGGCGACGAGGGCGATGGGGGCGACGAGGGCGACGAGGGCGGTGAAGGTGAAGATGCAAGTGACACCGACGAAGATGACGAGTTTGAGGGCGACGAGGGCGACAAAGGCAGCGACGAGGACGAAGCAAAACGTACCTCAGACAGCGAGGAAGACCTCGATCCCATTGAGGAGGACTCCAGTGAGAGTGAAGGTGACGAAGAACTGCTAGAAGAAGCAGGCTTTGCACCATTGTAGTTATAAACTCACCATGTCATATCTGCTGCCATCGAGGACGGGCACGACAATACAAGCTGGCATCAATAATGGAAAGGAGCTTATATGTTCTCGCCATTTCGCTGAGATCCATATATGCGAGACCTCGACCTTGAGGAGGCCAGATACGAGTCTTAGGACAATGACTGATGTCATACATGTCCACGTCAGCGTAGATCTTGTGCCACCCGGACCACCGATCCCGGCCGTCCGCCGCCAGGCGCCGCAAGGCCAAATCCTAGCTTTGCACTTTTGCTGATGGCCCGTGTGGCTCGGAGACGCTGCACTAGCTAGTCGACTGGTCTGCCTGTCGCTCGCCTCTCGCTGTGTGCATGCTGGATGCCGTGTGGCTCCTCGCTGTGCGCACGCCGACTGCCGTGTGGCCCGGTGTACCAGCCTCGTGCGTGCTGGATGCCGTGTGGCTCCTCCCTGCCATTCTCCCTCTCCCCGCCTGTGCGCCTTGCGCGCGGCTGCCTCTGCGCCGCGTCGCCCGCCTCTGCCCCCCGCCCTTGCCTCTGCGCCGTGTCGCCCGCCTCTGCCCCCCGCCCTGCGCGCTCGGTCGTGCCGGTTGCGTGCCGAACCTGCTTATGTAACCCCGCCGCTTAGTGACCCTCGTCGCTCTGCTGCTCGCTCCCCGTATCGCGTTGCGAGTCTCGCGCCCCCCACGCGGCCCTACTTTTATTTTCGGGTGTTACCACCCCTCCTTTTCGGCTTCTTGCTTCTGCTTTTCACTTTTGCTTTTTGCTTTTTGCTTTTTGCTTTTGCTTCTTTGTTTTTGCCTCGATCTCGATCACGGCCCCCGTGCCATGCTACCCGCGCCCTTCTCCGTCGCCCCGTTTCATCTCACAAGTCCCCTCGTCTGCCGGGGCCTTATAAGACGGCCCTGTTGTGCCCTACCGCACTCCTCATGGCTCGTCTTTCCCGTTCTCCTTCCCCGTCTCATTCCTCACCCTCTGCCGCGCTGGTCGCTGGCCCTATCTCGCCTTTGCCGCCCATTCCGGCCCTGCGCTGTATGACCGTGGCTGCGCCTGGTCCAGGTATTCATTTTCGCGCGTCTTTGCTGCCTGCATCTCTCACGCGCATGGACGGCCGTCCCCCCTTAGGTGACCTGCCTGTGGCTCCACCACCTTCCGACGGGTCCGCGACCCCTACGTGCCCCTCGTCGCCGGTCGACGCATTCTCGCAGCCCCTTGAGGGGGTCTCCCAGCATACCACCCCTTCCAGCACTGCTCGCAGCCTACGTGGCCAGACCAGCACGTCCTTCCTGCGCGCATCCGCTGCCCACGACCAGGCCCTGACCGGTCGTCCTCTCGTGCTCGCCGAGCCCGCAAAAGGCACGCCCAAGGGGCCGCGCGCCCCTCTCCCACCCGATCCGCTGGCGGACCCCGTCGCTGATGCCGCCCCGGCCGCCGCCCATCCCCGGCTGGACAAGGGCAAGGGCCGTGCTGATCCCGCGCCGGCGCAGGCTTCGTCTTCCGGCACGACACAGACCTCGTCTCCCCCCTCCGATGGTATTGTCCCCGCCTCCCTCCCGGACGGTCTAATCGCTGCTGATCTGCAGCGCTTCGGCCTGCTCCGCCCCCTGGGCCTCCACGGTGTCACGGCCAGCTGGGATCTCCTCGCTGTCGCCGTTGCTCGCCAGTTCGTCCAAGTCGAGCAGGACCTCGCCGCCGTGTCCGCGCCGTCCGACTACGACTACGCGCTGCTCGGCAAGCTGCTCGAGGAGCTTCGGTTCGACATGGATTCCCTCCTTCCCCTTGTCGGCAATGCCGATTTCCGGGCCCTCCACGGCTCCGTTCGTGACCTCGTCACGCGTGTGAATGCTCAATCAGAGGAGATTGACGAGCTCTCCCGTCGCCTGGCCGCCGTCTCCGCCGCCCCGGCTCCTCCTTCGTACCCACGTCCTCCGCCTGCTGCCCCGCCGGCGGGCCCCAGTCTGCCGCCGATGCCTCCGGTTTTGCGGTATTCCCATACGCTGCCCTCCGCGCCCGTCGTCCCGTCTAAGCGGAGTGCTCCCGCCTCCGAGTCACGCGGGTCCGCGGCTCGCCGCGCGCGTGGTGGGGGCACCGACCATGCCTTCTCCTCTCGCCACGGTACTCGCGCCGGGGCCAACCCTACCCGCCCTCGCGCCCTGCCGTCCGCGCCTGCTCTGCCCGCGCCACCGCCGCCGCCCGCCGTTGCGGCCCCGGCCATGGGCGAATATCTTATCATCAATCATCTCAACAGCCTCCGTGGCCCGCCGCACGAGCTCTTCCACTCCCTGTGCTGCATGCTCCAGCATACCGCCTTCGAGGGATACGCTACCTCCATCGAGCGCTACGGTAGCTCCGGCCTCCAGGTCCACTTTTCCGCGGCGGGGATGGCGCGTATGTGGGCAGATGCTTGGTTGACTGCGAACATGGGCGGCTTCCGTCATGTTACTGTTGAGGTTGTCGAGGATGGGTGTGCACCCATGGCCTTTGGCTCGGGGTGAGTGCTGCTGGCAGCCTCTACCTTACCTATCCCGAACTTTTTTTTGTTGTTTACTCTGTCTTAGCGTAAATATTACAATTGCTTGTCTCAATGTCCATGGTGACGTGCTTCTGAAGCTTCGCATGCCCGGCTTTGTCTCGTGGGCTTTCTCCCACGATGTCCTTGTGCTCCAAGAGACCCATCTCGTCCCTGAGCAACACGATAGTCTGCCGTATCCAGCGAGTCACTCATGTCTGCCGTTCAGCCGCCCCGCGTCCTCCCACTTCCGCTCTCAGGGTGGTGGTGTGCTCGTGTTCGTCCGCCACGGTCTGCCCTCTCAAGCTCGCCGCGACCTCTGCGAGCCCGACCTCGCTGTGGTCGACTTCGACAGCTTTGTGCTTGTCGCCACCTATATCCCCCCGTCCTCGTCGCCGTGGCGTGCCCACTCACCAGTCTCCCCATTCAACCGCTTTGAAGAAGTCGTGACTTCGTGCGCAGCCTCTACCCGGCCGCTGCTTGTCCTGGGTGACCTTAATGCCCGCATCGGTCTGTCGTCGCCGCCCCATGACGCTGCCCGCCGTTCTGTCGACCGTGTTCTCAATACGCGCGGTCGACAGCTGCTGGCCTTATGTCACTCCGCCTTGCTTACTGTTCTCAACGGCTCCCCCATGTACGACTGCTCTGCCTCCTGCGGGTCGTTCACGTCCTTCCAGCCGCTCGGTCGCGCGCTGGTCGACTATGCGCTCCTGTCGTCCTCAGCGCATGCCCTCCTCCTTGCCTTCAGTGTTCCCTTGCAGGTCTCCCCGTGGTCGGACCACGCCCCGCTTCACCTCACTCTTGCCTTGCCTGTGTCCGCACCGCTGCGCTCACCGACCACGCGGCGCTCCCTCGATGTTTCCTTTTTACCGCCCCCGAGCGATCTCGATGCCCTCTTTCGGCGTGCCGTTGCTGCGGCGCGTTCCCCTGCCGAAGCTCTTGCTGCACTGTATGGTCCCTGCCTCCACGATTCCGCCCCCGTCCACGTCTACACCGATGGCAGTGCTGTCTCTGACGGCGCCGATGGCATGCGCGCTGGTGCGGGCATCCTCTGGGGCCTGGACTCTCCCCGCAACGCGTCCCTGCGTGTTCCAGGTCTTCAAACCAACAACCGCGGCGAGCTCTATGCTGTCCTCGCTGCGCTTGATGGCGCGCCCGCCCATCGCTCTCTTGTCGTGTCCACAGACTCCCAATACGTCATTCACAGTCTCTGCCACTGGGCTGCTGATTTGGCACAGTCTGGCTGGCAGTGTGTGAATGCCGATCTCATCTTCGCCTGCGTCACGCGGCTACAGTCCCGGTGCTGCCCCACTAAGTTCATCTGGATTAAAGGGCATACCGGAAATGTCGCCCATGATGCCTGTGATGCTCTCGCGTTTGCGGGTACACAGCTCCCTCCTGTGCTCCCAGATCTGCCTCCTCTTCCGCTGTCCGCCGCCTGCGACCACCCATGTACAGTGCAGCCTCTTCTCCAGAAGGCGTTTACTCCCCTCCCTCGGCAATCCATGCCCCGCCCTACTGCGGCTGGCTTGCTCGTGCCCTGGACGGACCCGCATGCTGATGGACACCGCGGCCGCGCTCGATTTCGCCAACAACAGCAGGAGAACCTACAGCATCTCCTTGCCTGCGAGTCTGATGCCACCTTCTGGCGCCTGATCCGTGACTGGACTGATGCGAAGGCCCGACCTCTTCTGGTCCCCCTCGCTGCGCTTCGCGAGGTCTTCGTCGGGCGCATGAACCCCGCTCGGGAATTACCCGCCCCGTGGAATGCAGGTATGATGCTGCTCCCCTGCGCCTCGCTTCCCACCTCCTTACCTGCATGCTCCCAGCTGCCCACCTCCGGACGCGCCGCCTTTGCCGTGCCCTGCCGCCAACCACTCGCGTTGCTGGTTCCGCCGCCTCGCGTTGCTTACACCAGCCGTTCTCTGATGACGACGTCGCCGCCGGAAAGCACCATCTTCGCCGGCACCGCGCCGATAGTGCGCCGGGATTCGACCGCACTGCGTATAGCGACCTCATGGCTGTCCCCAACGACGTCCTCAGCGAGCTCTGTCGCACCTGTGTCACGAAAGGTGACGTGCCGCGCGACTGGCTGCTCACCTACATTGTTGCCATTCTCAAACGCGGCCGGCCTGCCCGTGACCCCGAGAGCTATCGCGTCATCGGGCTGGAGAGCTGCTTTCTCAAATTCCTGACTCTGCTCATTGAGTTCCGGTTCCGTGCCTGGGCCGAGGAGTCCGCCATGCTACCCGCCTCTCAAAATGGCTTCCGCCGCGGCTTCCGTACCAACAACAATGCATTCATCCTGCGCTGTGCTATTGACGTCGCTCGTCGGCACCGTCGCCCCCTCTACACCGTGTTTGTTGATCTGACCAATGCATTCCCTTCCACGGACCACCCCGCACTGTGGCTCAAGCTCTTCGCACATGGCGCTGGCGGCCCCTTGTTCGACTTTATGCGCGCCCTGTACAGTCGCATGCAGTATGTCGTTCGCGCCGACGGAAGTTTCTCTGCCCCCTTCATGTCAAACCATGGCATCCTCGCTGGCGACTCTGCCTCGCCGATGTTCTGGCTGCTTTTTATGGCTGACCTGCGCCTTCCCGATGATCCTGCAGATATTTCGCTCGACGGTGTCTACGTGTCCCACCTCGAGCATGCGGATGATATTGTCTTGTTCTCTACGTCACCCGTGGCCCTGCAGCGCAAGCTCAACATGCTCGCTCTCTGGTGCAGCATCAACTTCCTTCTCATCAACCTTCGCAAGTCCGTTGGCATGATCTTTGGCCGCCTACCCCCCCGGTTGCCCGTCTTATACCTCAACGGCTCTGCGCTGGGCTGGAAACCGGAATACACCTATGTCGGGGTTTCCTTCTGCTCCACGAAACGCAACATTTTCGCTCCTCACTACTCGTTTAAGGCTCACCAGGCGAAGAGCTTGGCTAACGTGACCTTTGGGCTCGATGGTCTGATTGGCTCCCTGCCCGCATGGCAGGGCCGTATCCTATACATGGCGCGGGTTGATCCCCATCTCACTCACGCCGCTGACATTGTGCCCGATGTCGACCCTGGACTCCTCCGGCCCCTCGAAGCTGTGCAACACACATACGTGCGGCGCCTGCTTGGCCTCTCCAGCCGGTCTGTCCTCGCCTTCCTCTTTACCGAAACTGGACTGGAACCGCTGCGCTATCGCCGCGTGCAGCTCCTCCTTCGTTTTCTGCATCACGCACTGCTCGAAGCCCCTGCCCGGCTGATCACCTGTGCCGTCCGCAGCTCCCGCCAACTCGCTGCCGAGGGCCATCCCGGTTGGCTGTCCGACATCCTCTATGTCCTTCGCTCCCTCCCGTGCCCTGTCCAGGCCACGCTCTCTGACCTCACCACCGCTGATCAGCTCCCTGCTGTCCTCGCGCGCGTCTGTGAGTCCATGCGTACGTACTGCGCATCCCAACTTGCCCAGTCCGTGCGCGCGACGCTCCTCTTGGAGCGCACTGAGATCGTGCGCCACGGCGACCCCCCTAGCCAGCCCGTGTTCCACTTCCGTCCCTACCTCCGGATCCGGATTCCTGCCCACCGCATCGCTCTCACGCGTCTGCTTTTGTCCGACCACTGCCTCGCCTCTGAAGCCCTCCGCCGCGCCTCTCCCCAGCAGCCTCGTATCGAGCGCTGTTGGCGGTTATGCCGCTTCTGCCGGCAGGCGGTCGAGACTCCCGCGCATGCCTTGCTCGAATGCAACCATCACCCGCCTCTCTGTCAACTGCGCCACCAATTCATGCTGGACCTGTCCGCTGCCCTGGGCAATTCCCTTTATCACGCCGTTTTTGGCCTGCATGACTGTGTGGCGATCATGCGCCGTCTTCTCCGCGAACGGCGCGTTCTTGACCGCCTCGGGAAATTTGCATTCGATGTCCTTGATCTTTTCGCGGGATGTCCTCTGTTTGTGCATCCCTCGGCGCAGTCGGTGTCTGTGGTATGTCTCCACGTTCACCTGTTATCCGGTCCTTCGCGCTCATTCGTGTCTCTATGGGACATTATCCAGTGATGATATCTTTACCTGGTTTTCCCCCCACTGTGGTTTTGCCGACTCGGTTTTCCCGGTGTGGGGTTTTTCCCCAGGTCTGTTTTCTTCCTCTGCCTTCCTTGCACTGTACTTACTGTCTGTCTCGGCCTCTCTCGGCTGTGACTCATCATCCTGGGTAGTGATCGGAGTAGTTACATGAATCGAGCGTGCGTAGCGTAGTCCTGTGCCTGTCTACGTAGTACGCGCCACCGCTATGTTCCTCAATGGGACCGCTGCGGAATAAACTTCCTTCCTTCCTTCCAACTCTGCGGCATCGGCGATTTCGAGAAACCTGGCCGCTTCAAGGTGCCGTTAGACTGCCGCTCGTGGATCTGGTGTTCAGCCATGGTATGACTCGCTCGACTTGTGCCGATGGCCTGATGGCGATCGCAAAATTCGAGAATTTACTTCTTGAGAAGACCTTAGGGTCAAAACTGGTCCTGCCTCTGTCTGGTATCGTTTTCTCAATAATTTTTTTTATGTAATGCTTCTCACGTCTGATTCGTCGCGACACCAGTATAAGTATGCTCGTTTCAGTTTTCACGTTCGTTCAACTCGTCTGCAAGAACCAGATTCTCGGTAACCACTGTCAGGTGCGTATATGTATCGTGTCTACGGACGCCGCCGCACAATGATACTCATGTACCACGATGCCAAGTCAGTAGCATTGACGATCTCCAGAATTCCGGCCTGATTCATCAGCGGATTCACTCCGTGTCGTCGCTGCCGTCTTCCTGGAGATAAATTTGACCAAGATCCTGTAGATTTGAGGCTCGAAGACTCAATGCTCGACCTTGGTGCGGTTTGCTCGGAACCAGCCCCCAAGCTGACAGCCGACGGCGATTGCAAATTTGAGGCGCACCTTCCTCAGAAAACTCCAGGGTCCAAACTGGTCTCACTTTAGTCAAGTATCCTCTTGTCACCCGAGGGTTTGCTCTGACGGCCTGCCCTCGAAGGGTGTCTGGTGGCATGCGAGATCCGGGATTCGGAAGATGAGTGACGAAGCATTGAACATGCGATGGAGCTCTCGCATTTTGCGTGACTCATTGATAGAGGTTAGTCCTGGGCAATGAAACTTAGCAAATTGCTCTCGTACTCACTGTTTGATTGGTAGATTGGCACTGATATAATTTCAAGTGAGAAAGTCGCTCACCGACTCCGAAGTCATCATCCTCATGCGTTGGCTGCCGTGCGATCGGCATGGTCTTGGTATAGAGGTGTAAGGGTTCTCTGGATCTGGGACTATGACGGAGACGCCGTCACGGAGTGCTGAACGGTGGGTATTCGAGCGGCATTGACACGCACGAGTATAGACAATATATGAAAGTGCATTGAGATATTGAGCTAGGCTTGTTGTGACATACTAAATCTTTTATGGCGTATTGATATCCTTTGTCACTAGACATGCCTAGGAGTGCAGTGCTGCAATAGCTGCTAAACGATCAATAAACGATGGACCTATTTTGTTGTAAAAATGGTGAGTCCATGCTGCGAAGTCCACACCGCGACGATGGCAATGCCACTTCCCGATTGGTCCCCCCGCGGGGTATGTAATTTCAACTCAGCTGTTCTCTTAAAATGTGCTCAACTCGACGCTTCTAGAATTCTAGCGTCCACCTCCTTCCGTCCTTTCTCGTTTCCTCTCTCACTCCATCCTTGCCCGCGCCAGCCGTCATCGGGACTGAAAATCAGAGCCAAGGTTATACAGCTTCATCATCTGGCAGTAGATAAAAAAGGTTTGTGCCTACTCGATGTTTGGGGGGTTTCAGCGCCTTCTATCGTAGCTCACCAACCTATGGTTAAAATCAGTCAGGAATCCTCCCGTATTATCTCCTGATATTTTGCTATTCTCGACCATGTCTACGAGCGACAGGTGTGCACCTCAAAATGTCCCAAATTCTCTCCTCGATGGCTCATTCCAAGAATTTATAGTGTGCAAGAGGACAAAGATTGGGCGGACGCCGTCAGCCGGCGGCTATCGCGGCAGCAAGATGCGACCAACGGGCACTCTGCCAACACACACCTCACAGCGAATCAGGCTAAAATGTCAAAATTACTCGTGCACGCGGCCTTTTCTGTCAACAATCTCCCTGTGGAGCTTCTCACCCGATTATTCACCGTCTGCGCCATGGTAGACCCAATATCCTGGGGCAGCGAGTCTATAACCGGGCGCAAGTGCTTCAAGCCCGGCTGGCTCAATCTGGCTTACGTCTGCAGGTTCTGGCGAACAGCTGCAATCAATCATCCAGCGCTATGGGCATCGCAGGTCACAAACGAGTTTGGCCCACGCTAGATGCGAACCATGCTGGAACGCTCGAAGGATGCTGCTGTTTCGCTGCGTGTCAACTTGGCGCGCATGATGTATGACGATCAGGGCGGCAAGCTAGGCAACCAGAATGGCGAGCTAGACGACGAAGATGGCGAATGGATCGACGAGTACAGCGAACTGAGCGACGAGGACGCCGAGCTAGGCAAGGAGGACGCCGAGCTTAGAGACGAGGACGCCGAGCTAAAGGGAAAGGGCGCCGAGCTAATTGCGCGACACTTATCTCATGTTTCTGTCATCACATTCACAAATCTTCCCCGAGAGTTTCAGAAGGCTCTGTTCGATTTTCTCAGATCTCCCACGCCGCTGCTCGAGTCAATTCAAATGGACGTTCCGAGAGACTCTCCCATTTTTTATAAAGTGGTTCCACTTCCAATGCTACCTGCCGACTTCCTCTCCTCGCAGGCTCCACGGCTTCGTCGTCTGCACTTATACACGTACCTTCCCCCACTCACTACACCAGTCTCACAGACGCTTCTCGGTCTTGAACACCTCCATTTCACACCCTGGAGTCATGTGGGAAAGGAATTGGCCAGCGTTCTTGACAGGTCGAGTGACAAGTTGTTATTGGATGTGTCTAGGGCTCTGCATCACATGAAGGCGCTCAAAACGCTCTCGCTGAAATATTGCCTGCCACCGCATGCGGATAACGCATTGACAGATAATACCGTCCTAGATTTTCTCAACCTCCAATCCTTGGACATCGAGGACGGCGTTAGCGAATGCGGTGTGTTCCTCCAGCATCTCCATATCCCAGCCACAGCGCAGGTCTCCATCCACTGCGTCACTAGGGAGCACCACAATACGTTCGGAGATGCATGGATGCCAGTAGCGTTGTTCGTGCATGCGCACTTGAACGCCGAGTCCCCACCTATTCAGGCTCTTTCGCTCAAAGTCCCGGACTTCACATGCAACAGCTCCCGCTCCCCTAGCTTCGAAATGGTCGCATGGCGTTCCCTTGCAGCCTTTCCTTCCACCTCACGCCCAGCTGGATTCGCGCTGGAGTTGAGAGTTGAAGCCCCATTGTACGAAGATCCTCACCTCATCGACCCGCTCACGCAAGCCCTGGGCATGATGCCGCTCGCCAGTGTGCAGACTGCACAGTACGAATTGAGTCTAGGGGTGGCATGGGATCTACCAAAGGTCGCGGCGGTGTTGCGCTGCACCCCCGCCGTCGAGTCGCTCTGGGTCACCGGCGCCGGCAGTGTGACCGTCGCACAGGCGCTGCAGCCCATATGGACTGGAGGCGCAGATGGACAGCCGATGGTCGAGTTACTGCTTCCTGCTTTGAAGACGCTGACCTTCTGGCAGGGCGATCTGGGTGCCAGCCTGGGGTCGACGGGGCGCTTCTTCAATCACGTTAGATTGCAAGCATCTTTGCAGGCACGTACTTAAGGCCGCGCAGGGACACAACCTGAGGCTGCGCATCCAGGAGTGCGCTATGAAGCCGCAATGGTGGGCAGCTCTGCGCCATGTGGCAGACATAGGATGGGATGGGAAGGACATGACTTTCCATTAGAAGCAGAAGTCGAACGCGTCGGCGGATTCCTATTATTATACTTAACTCTTGACACACTCACCTCTTGATGGTCTTGCTCTTTTCCCCTACCTCAGGCTGTTACGTGACCCATATTTCATCGAGTTGATTCACTGGCACCTCAGAGCTGCCCAATATGTCAGATACAAGCGTCGTGTTCGTGCTGTGTATCTTCTTCTCTACATTTCAATGACGTTATTGTCCGAATCCACGTAGCGCATCCCGCGCGGCCCCATGTCGCGCGTCCCGGAGCTCACACTGCAGCTCGACATTTAGCACCGCACGAAAGACGACGTGACCGCCTCGCTCCGTCAAAATCCACAAGTCACAAGTACAACCGTCCAGTCACACGCGCAACGGCACCCCACTTCACGCGAGCTTCTCCCACACCGCAATGCGCTCCCGGTCGACATGCGTCGGCAGACCAACGGGCGGCACCTCCTCGACGAGCTTCGTCCAGCCCGCGAGCGGCGCGTCGTAGTGCTCGGGCTGCAGGTAGTGCGGCGGGCCCTGCTCGCCCGGGTCCTGGTCGAGCGGGAACATGAGCGTGATGAGGTACGCGCCGGGCTTCGTCAGCGCGCTGATCTGGCGGCCCCACTCGAGACGGCGCGCGGGCGGGACCGCAACGAAGAACCTGCGGGTCATATGAAATGGGAAAGACAGTGGGCGGGGAGGGGGGGACACACGTGTAGTCGTAGACGAGGTCGAACTTCTTGTCCTCGGGGAGGGCCAGCTTGAAGAAGTCGGTTTCGAGGAAGGTGAGCCTGCTCGCGAGGGCGGGGTCCTCGAGCGAGGCGAGCAGACTGTAAAAGACCTACGTCAGAGCGGTGCGAGCACAAACCGGCAAGCCCTGCGCACGTTCTGCCAGCGTCGAGGGCCGTGGGGGAGATGTCGACCGCGACGGTGTGCAGCCCCAGGCTCTCGGCGATGAAAATCGCATCGTACCCCTGTTGAGCTGTCCGGTCAGCACGCTCAAGAGGGTGGTGCTTGTGCACGTACGCTGCCGCAGCCCGGCACGAGGGCTCTGCCTTCCTTCGGCAGGGGGAAACGGGCTGATTCGATCAGGTTGCGCAGGGGCGGCTGTACGGCCTTCGCATCCCAGGGAGTCACCCCGCCTTTCCTGTTCAAAAAAGGCGCGCAAATATAGCGGCAACAAACAGCACAAACGCGCGATGAAACGCACCATGCATCGTCCCAAGCGGAGTCATCTTCTCCGCCTGCGATGATCTCCTTGAGCTTCTTCATAGTATCGGGCGGCGCAACAGGAAGCTTGGTCTGATTCGCAGCCATATCGCTGTTGTACACTTGTGCAGTCGTTGATGTCAAAGTTGATGGGCCTGAACGCTCCGGGTTGCACGCGAACTTTTATACGGCTGCACAGGAGGCAATTCCGATGTGCAAGGACGGCGCCATCGTGGTGAATCGCGATTAGTGAGCGGCGTGACCTATGCGCGGCCTGCCAGCGGTCGCGAAGGCTGGATGGGTTTACTGACCTTATGTATCAGGCGTGTTGGACGCGGATCTCTCGGAGAAGACACCGAGCGTTATTGGACTCGTAGACCTGTACACGAAGGAACGCTGGGCCCACGTAAAAAGCGACAGCTTGGTGGGATCGAGATGTCCGAGAACATATTTGAGTCAATGGCTTACCTTGTGGTGGTTCAAAAGAGACGGTTCATGCTGAATTGCTCACAGGGGAACGCGTGAAGCGGATGAAGCGTCCCAGCTGAGCCAGATTGTTCAGGCGGTCACTGCATCACATGATTGACCTCCTCTTCCCACCGCCTCAACCCGCCCGCCCGCCCAGCAGCAGCGCAAATGTCATAAAAAAACCGAGGATACTTGTTGGCTATGTACTATATACTGATACAGATGACACTACCAGCCGACAACAGCGATTACCGCACTACACGCATTACAACATCTGATGCACACGGCGGGTGGGCGAGGAGGGGTGTATATAAGCAAACAACAAGAAGATCGCGACACCGGGTATGGTGGCCACCTATTCAAACAAGAGAAACAAGCAAATAAGGCGTCCGATGAGGATGCGGTAGTGTACGAGGGTCGATGTCCGTTCCTTCGATGGGTTTTCTTTTCAACGTCACGTATGCGTACAACCTGGGTAGTGGTGTGTGGTAGTCTGCGCGCCTAGCCGTCCATGCTGAACAAGTCGTCGTCGTCGCCCGTGACCACGGGCCCGCTGAGCGGGCTCAGCGGCGTGCCATGCAGCCACGCCTTGCCGCCGCTTGGCACGCGGGAGCCCGGCGCCGAGGGCGCCGCGGGCTGCCGCGCCGCTGCAGCGGCGGAGTACGACGGGCGGGGCATTGCGCTCTCGAACGCGCCGTGTTGCTGCTGCTGCGGCTGGCCATTGCGGAGGTGCTCCGTGATACCCGGCGCGCCAGGCGACATGCCAATCCAGTCGCCAAGCGAGCCATGCGCCGCGGCGCTCGTGCCAGGTGCGAACCCGAGCGCGCCGGATGTTGCCGGGGACGGAATGACGGGCGGCGGGGGCAGCGCGTGGATGCGCGAGTATCCCGCGGCAAGGCCCTGTGGGAGACTCTGTCCAGGCGCATGCAGCGCGTCATCTGCGCCGGCGCCGCGCGAGCGCGGGCGCCCGAGCTGGAACGGCTGCCCGCCGAGCGACTCGGCGGTCCCGTCGAACGCCGTGCGCGGCGGCTCATTGATGCGCGCGAGCAGGTTCGCCGCGTTCGCGCTGCCGGGCAGCGCGACGGTGGTGCTGTTGGGCGTGTACGCGCCGGGCCGCAGGGCGCCGGCGCGCGGCTTCGCGGGGTAGTAGTGCTGGTAGTTGCTCGGGAGGAAGGCGGCGGAGGCGTTGGACGGGGAGAGGAACGCGTTGATCGCGTGGTCGTCCGCGAGCGAACGCCCGCCAAAGGCAGAGCTCGAGCGCAGCGAGCTCGGCGTGCCGCCGCCGCCGAAACCTGCACCGACGCCCGCGCCCGCGCCGGCGGCGAGCCCGCCTGTGACCGGCGTGCCGGCGGTGGGGCCGAGCAGGCCTTGATTGGTGTCGGACCATATGGACTTGATGTCGCCGAGGAGCGAGGGCGCGGGCACGGAGTGCGAGTAGCGGTGGTGGGGCGTGTCGACGCTCGGACGCGGGCCGGGGGCGGGCGGTGCGGGGGCGTGCGGGGCGTTGTTGCGCGAGTAGCGGCGCGAGCGTTCCTCGGGCGTGAGCAGGTCCGTGAGCGAGCTGGGAATGAACTCCTCGAGATCCTCGTCCTCGACGACGACATCTTCGCCAATGGAACCATGGCGCTGCGATGCCGCCTGCTGCCAGGTGTGCGTCGCGCCGAGCGACGCGGCGAGGCCCGAGCGCGAGCGGAAGTCGGATGCAGGCTCGGATAGGAAGATGGACTGGCCGCCGGGAGCGGAGAAGGGCGAACTGGAGAGGTAGGTGGGGTTCTGCGCGGGAGACGTGCCGGGAGAGAAACCGTTGATGCGTGCCGGCTGGCCCAGGGATGCGATCGCGCGCGGTGGAGAGCCGATGGGCCCGAGATCGGCGGCATTGGCGTCCTGAGGCCTGCTGCGCGCGGACGGCGTGCTGACGGGAAGCGGTGCAGGCGAGGGGGCATTGCTACCTGCGGGCGTATTTACAGCAGACTGCTCAGTGTCCTTGTCCTCGGATGGTGCGGAGGCAGAAGGTGTGCCTTGGGCTGGGGCGGATGCGAGTTTGTTGCTCTCATCAGGAAGGCCGAAGGACGCAAAGTCGGTATCTTTGAGCGGGGGTGCCGGTGCAGAGGGAGACACGGCGGCCTTCAGAGACATAGGCATGGGCCGGGACGACGGGCCTGTGAGGATGCGCGTCGGCGCGGTCGACCCTGCAAGTAAAGGGTTGCGCGGCTGGCCGCCGCTACCACTGCCCGCACCCGATGCTGCGCCTCCCGAACCGTTCTGCGGAGAACTCTTGTGACCCTTGTTGCCCTTCTGTCCGCCACTCGAATTGGAATTGGAACCATGAGCGGCGGCCTGCGCAGCCTTTTTATTTTTGCGGTCCATGGCCATGGTCTGGCCGGGGAGGATGTGGGCGAGGGCGCACTTGTGACCAAACTTGCAGTTGCCCTTTACGAACCATGCACATATATCCTTGTGCTGACCCGGCTCGGGCAGGGAATGGGAGAAGGGGCACGAGGGGCCGGCAGTGCACGAGCCGACCTTGAAAAATTTGCATGGGACATGGGAGAGGTCTTTCGCTGGACCAATGTGAGTGGGGGTTGTATGGACATTAGAAGACGGCATTGCACACCTTTGGAGGGTCCCTTGGACTTCGGGCCCTTTTCACGTTCTCTATCCTTGTCACCCCGGTCCAATTCTCGACCTTCCTGGTCACTGTTCTTATCTGGCGCCGGCATTAGAGGTTTTCCTGGGATGCAGTGAAAGCGTGAGTTCAACAGTCGATACAGTCAAGACCAAGATACTATACGCACAAAACAGACAGCAGATTGGCGAGTTGGTGCCCAAAGAGGTAGACGCTGGGGAGGTGGCAGCGACGGCGTCCGAGTTAGACTTTAGCGGACCGCTCTACACGTGAACTTCACGTGCGTGATTCCGACTTGATATCTCGAAATGTAGTCGAGAACCGTCGGAACGGGAGAGGAACGTATGTGCACGAGGTAGGTACAAGATGGTAGACTCTGGAGGTCGAGGTAACAAAAGTCACAAAAGAAATGTTAGAATTGTGATAGCCCAGATCTGAGATCGGATCAGGCGCGTACTCCGCACCGCCATGAACGTCGTCTCGCGTCCCACTCGATTCCCTCACCGACCTACTCGGCCTGTGTCCGTCCACTGTCCGCCGTCTGCTCCGGCCACAAAGGCCTCCGCAGATAATTTAGCAACTTAGTCGTTCTCTTACTATACAGCACACCAAGGGGAGCTCGACTTGGTCGTTTTCACTCTACTGATTTATCGCGCTTAGATCCCGCCTCCCGCCTTTATCGCCGCTCACTCCGGCTTCCCCACCGCGTCCGAGCCCCATTGTGCCCGTTCATTTATCCGCACCGCACCGTCGCGTCCATTCCCTCTCCAATCCGCCGTCCGCAAAGTCCACCCGCTATTCACGACTCCGCGCAGAAGCAAAGGCCGCAAAAACGGCGGGAAGCGCTGCGAGAACGCGATACAAGGTCGCGATCACCGCAATCCCGCCCTCGCCGTCCGGAACCGTCAAGGCGCACGGCCAACGCCCCGGCAGACCACATTCGAGCTCCATGGCAGCCGCGCGGCCCACGAATAACGAATGGATGCAGCGGGATGGGCGGGAAAGCGCGACGTACATCGCAGAGACAGCGCGCAGTCACGACAAAGCGGCATCCGTGGTCCCGCCCCGGAACGGGTCAAAATCGAGCGGTAAGTGCCCCTTCGGAGCTCTCGGAATTCCCCAACCCACTCCGAAAACGCGGGGCGCAGGTCCGTCCGACGCGGACGAACGAGCGGCACTGCGGACACGACTTCGACAAGATCGCGTGAATGCGAACGGCGTGAACCTCTCGCGTGAACGACTGCGACCGCGGATTCCCGCGCCGGAGCACATCGAGGCGGCGCCGGAAGCGAGTCGGATGGCCATGAATTCTACGAGAACGAGAAGGTGAGCGAGATGACATAACATGAAGCATCGCACAAGCTCACTCAGATAGAATAGCTCGAACGGACGTCGTGAGTCCGAAAGCGGAGCGGCGCAGAACGAGACGGCTACACGAGACAAAGCGGACCGGGACATGCGACTCGCGAGGTAAGCACAGGCGCACTATGGACAGCGGCGCATGGACTTACCCGTCTGACCACCAGCTCCACCAGTCATCCAGCGCGCTTGCGACAACGCCGCAACGTTCCGTTCGCCGACGCGACAGGCGTTCCAGCCCCATTCGAACAGATGTCGCGCGCACATGCCGCGACCCGCGCATTGTGGTGAAGTCGGGTGCCGGCGCCGCGTGGCCCTGCGAAATGGACTCCAAGGTGAGCGGAGTCGCGTTAGGCGAAGCGGCGTACAGACTTACCAATATAGGACAGTATGAACGGAAACCCCGAGCCCGCGCCTGTCCATCCGACTCAGTCGCAACGAAACGACGGAGTCATACGCATCTACCTCGCGGAGGCAGACGCGAACAGTGACGCCGCGCGACGAGAACGGGTGATCGAGAGTGAGAGCGCAGAGGAGAGGGTGCAGAAACGGACTGCTGCGAAAGGCAATGCGCGAAAAGGTAAGCGTTATGTTCTTGCGTCTTCGAGCTACGTACTCACTGGACTCGTTCGCACGTAGACTCGCCCGGCCGTGCGCGACTGGGGAATATCCCATGCGTCTCCCGCCCGAACCCGAACGCGTTCGCAGTCTACGACTCGCGCCGACAAGCCATGTCGGGCAAGTCCAGATGGTCGCGTTTCCGACGCCAGTACCACACCATCCGCGCCCCTTCGAACGTCATGCCCTAGTGACATGCGCACCCCGTCTCGACGGCCCTACATCCCAGAGACTTGCGCCCGATGTCCGCTGTTCGTGTCGCCGTCGAAACACCGCGTCGCAGCTCGGCGCAGCGCCGCCTCCAAATCACGAAAAAGGCAGGAGCGAGCGTGCTTTCTAAATGGCTCGTAAGTCTTTTTAAGCCGCACTATCTTCGCAGTGAAGGACTCACTAAACGATATCTCACAGCTCGTGAATCGCGTCGCCGACAACGCCTGCGCCGGGCTATGCCCGGCTCCGGCGGAGGGAGCGCCAGCATGCACTCCGTCGATTTGCCCTAGTGACGCGGTTACCGCTCGCCGCGGGGCTCTGAGCCTCGGAAATTTGGCGACAAAGACGAGCAGCTTCTGAAGGCCTGGTGAGTGTTCATTTACCTCGGCTAATGTCATTGCGAAAAGCTCACCAAGCGACATCTCACAGCTCGCGGAACATGCCACAGACGAGGCCTACGCCGGGCTGCGCCCGGCTCCGGCGCGTGCGGCGCCAGCGTGCTGTGGACGCGAACTCCGTAGATCTGCCCTAGTGACGCGGTTGCCGCTCGCCGCGGGGCTTTGGACCTCGGAAAATTAGCGAAGAAAACGAGTTTTCTGTAGGCTTCGTGAGTCTCTGTTCCATAAGGCTAAGTTCGCAGTGAAAAGCTCACCAAACGACTCCCCACAGCGCAAGAAACAAGTCATCGACGAAGCCTGCGCCCGGCTTCGCCCGGCTCCGGCGCGTGCGACGTCAGTGTCGAGAAGACACTGACATCGCAGACTTGATCTAGCGACACACTTGCCGCTCGCCGCGGGGCTTTGGACCTCGGAAAATAGGCGAAGAAAACGGGTTGTCTGAAGGCCTCGTAAGTCTTTGTTTGATTCGGCTCAATTCGCAGTGAAAAGCTCACCTAACAACTCCCCACAGTGCGAGAAACAAGTTGTCGACGAAGCCTGCGCCGGGCTTCGCCCGGCTTCGGCGCGCGCAATGTCAGTGTCGCGAAGACACTGACATCCGCAAACTTAATCTAGCGACACGCTCGCCGCTCGCCGCGGGGCTTTGAACCTCGGAAAATACGCGACGAAAATGAGTTTTCTAGAGGCTTGGTGAGTCTCCGTCTAACAAGGCTATGCTCGCAGCGAAAAACTCACCAAACTATTCCCCACAGCACGAGAAACAGGTCATTGCCGAAGCCTGCGCCGGGCTTCGCCCCGCTCCGGCGCATGCGACGCCAGTTTCGAGAAGACATTCTCGACGCTGACTTCGTAGACTTGGCGTAATACCAAGCTCGCCGCTCGCCGCGGGGCTTTGGATCTTGGAAAATTGGCGACGAAAATAGGTTCTTTAGGGACCTTGTGAGTCTCGGTATGCCTCTGCTATCTAAACATTAGAAAGCTCACCAAACAACCTCCCGCAGCGCATGAAACACGTCACCGGCGAGTGCTGCGCCGGGCTTCGCCCGGCTCCGGCGTGTGCGATGTCAGTGTCAAGAAGACACTGACTTCGTAGACTTGGCGTAGTGACATGGTCGCCGCTCGCCGCGGGGCTCTGAACCTCAGAAAACTGGCAGCGAGAATCGGGTTCTCTGAAGGTCTGGTGAGTATCCATTTGCCTCGGCTGTTTTCATTGCGAAAAGCTCACCGGAGGTCGGAGAACACGGCAGGAATGCTGCCCATTGCGCGCATGGTGAAGCCTGTGGCCGAACCACGACGCTAGCGTCAATAGGACACTGACGTCGTAGAACTAGCATAGCGGCGCTATTGCCGCTTCTCGCAGGGGTCTCAACCGCGAGACCTGGGCGACGGAAGCGTCGTTGTCTAGGAAGCGAGGTAAGCATCTCTATGAATCAGCCGAAGGCGACGCGCAAGGCTCACCGTGTCGCGCTGCCCGATGTGCTGTTGCGAGAACTCCAGGCCCGACGACGGGACACGCGTAAGCGTGACGTCTTCGCAGACCGGAGCTTGTCAGCACTGCATTCATAGCGACATCCAGATCGTCGACGACGTGATGGAGCGTCTGCGCGCGATGCCAGCATCGGCGGCACTGACATCGGGAGCCATTGCTGCTCGCCGCGGAGCCCTGACCCACAGTAAATAGATGACCGACAACGGCCGTTACTAGACATCTTGTGAGTACTTGCAGGACTCGATTAATTGAGGACACAACATGTACCGGAACACAGTCCCCGCCCGCATTCGCATGCCGCACCTTCGTCCTTAACCCATGTGTGACAGCCACATCGACATAGTGGGGAAGATGCCACTGCGAGACAGCCTGCTCTCAATCAACTGCACTGTACAGGCCTAGATGTGGACGAACAACAGGTGAGTATGATAGTCTTGAGACAATTCGAGAATGGCACAAACACAAGACATGTAATGACAACAACAGGTACGATGAACCGAAACTTGACGATGATGCCCTTGGCATGTTGTCCATCAATAGATGCCCAACGTTGCTCAGGATTTGGCTTCATATTGGATTAGCTAGATTAGAGACTTGTATTAGTAGAAGTGCATATTGAATGGATGAAGACGTACACAAGACTCTGTGAGTCACCACTGATAGTGGGAATTGGCAAACAGCAAGAGAGATTTTTCAGACAGAGAGAGAACAGGGCAAACGGGAGAGCGGAGGTAAGGAGCAGAGGCCAGGCTTTTATCCATGTACGCGGAGGAACATCTGTTCCTCCGTCCGCACGATGCCGGAGTCTTGATTCACGGCGACTTGCCTACTACCTCCGCAGTTACGTTCCACTCCATCAGTGCCTTACATTCATGTCATATTTTCGGAACCCATCTCCCGGTGATGTACAGCATGCTGGATGAACACTTTCCCTTCGTAAACTGGCTGTTTCAACAAGAGGGTCAAATCTCCGGTAGATATTCCAAGTCTGTCAGTAATAATAGATATAGATCAGTATGTTTTTCTCTATATTTATTGAATATGCCAGTAAGTGAAATGATTTCAATGGATACCTTGCTTCGGGAATCGATCGAAGGATCAAATCAGCTCTGTTATTTGTGGAAGACAAGACAGCTGATGCTCTCCATTGCCTAGAATCAATTGAAGCTACTACTATATCTTCAGTACTTTAGACTTAGCTAAAAACTCTTTATTTTCTTCGAAAAAGTCATATTGTAAGTAGGATCGAGGAGCATTGTGAATGTGAACCCAACCCAACCCAACCTAGCAGTGCTTTGTGTCGTAAGGACTCGGACTCAAGAGCACTGCTCCGATTGGCCTCCCACTAAGTTTTGATTCCATTTCTTATATACTATATTCACTTTCCAAATGGACTTGATGATTACAGACCATGTCTTATATTCTTCATACAATCAGTCAATGCAAAATCCAACTGATCCTTGCTGTAAGTACGAAGCAGCAGCATCTCCGAACGGCAAAAATCTTGGCAGCCACGACGGAGTTCTCACCGGTCGAAGTTCTGATCTGATGGCTGATGCATGATGACTCGGAATTAAATTCGAAGCCTAGTTCCATTTTTAAGTCATGAAATTTTTGAGAGTCTGCCAAATTGAGTCCAGTCTGTACGAGTTGGACAACCATGACCTCTCGACAACTTTTGTTTCAGCTCAGAATATATGATCCTTCTGGACAAACAGCAGGCATTGGCAAAGCATCGGGAGGGTAGCCCGACATTATTTTACTCATGTACATCAGTTACGAGATGCCATGGAAGATTCCGTATACGTGTCCACGACGCGACGACCCGAATCTCCGTCCATGTTTCATGGTGCGGCAATCAACCATCTATTCTCGGGATGAATATGAGGCTCTGTTCGACAGAATCATCCCTACCTCCATGTTCCATCTTTTCCCCCCACGTCTCTCATGATGATCTGTAAGCAGTTTACATTCCCTTGTATTCAGGTCAAACTAATACCTACAGAGCTATCTACAACACGACTGAACTGTTGCCACCAAACAACGAAGAGCAACACATGATGCGTCAAGGGCATCATCGTCAAGTCATGGTGGTGACGAGGTATGTGTTGTGTGCTCGTTTCTCTGAGCTCCGAGTTGTGCTTACCAGGGCCCCAAATTGCCATCTCTCGTCACCGACATCGAAGGCAGCATCAATAATGTCACATCAACGCTGACGCACCAGGCATATGCAGACAGAGCCATGCATGTTGTCTGCATCTGTGCGTGAGTACACAGCTGCTATTGACGTCAATCGTGCTCACCAGAAATCGAGCAGAGCGGCACGGCGACGCGAGCATAGGTCTCGCGCTGCGCAGCAGATATCGCCGCTAGAAAGGCGAGGCCTTCGTGGGTGTGCTATCAGCAGCGCCGCTCTGCGCATTTCTCGGTGAGTTGACTTCCTTTCGTTTGACCGGCTCGCTGACTTCTCGGAGACCCATATTTCTCCGACGAGCGGGAGCTGCCCGAGATGAAAGCGACACTAGTCTCTGCACCGCAAGGCCATTTATATCGTGCTGGCGAGTCCTTCATTACCATCAGAATTCGTAGCTTAAGACTCATCTGGATTTTCCCAAGGTACATCTATTGTCCTCGGCAGCGTCGCGTGCGGCGACGTGCGAGGCGGGACACGGTGAACGGGGTGCTCGTCGTCCTCGGCTGGATGGCGGGGACGAGAGGGCCAGGCTACATACAAATGTGCCAATTTGCGGCACGATGTCTTGTCCGTAGTAGATGTTTGCGCGGAGGCGGGATGGCACCGATGTCGCCATGGGAGCGCGGCAAGCGAGGGCAAGGGAGCAGAGGAGATGCCAGGGAGGCAGACAACTCGCGATCGCATTGATCGCGCCGCCATGTGATGCGGGGAACGACACTATGGAGGCGTCGTGTACGGGACGGGTGCGTTGCTACACATACCGCGCTCGAGCTGGGTTCGATGGGCATCGTGACGGGCGGCGTTGTCGTCGCGCACACTGAGTTACTAGTGCGCAGCGTGGCGCTTTCCCATGGACGAAGAAGCCCTGCGGATGCAGCGGCATCGGTCAGGGCGGCACTGTAGACGCGGACGCCGTGAGATCGTCTTTGCGTCACGTACGATGCTGGAGAGGGGTTGGATGGGCATTGTGATGGGCGGCGCTATCGTCCCATCTGTCAGTGCGCAGCCTCATTTCTTCGCGAACGGCGAGGCCGTCGGAGTGCAGCGACGTCGATGGCGACGCGCACGGGCATGATTCGGTGGTGCGGCGTGCGGTCCGGCATTGGGTCGGGGAGGAGCCGTGATCCCGTCGCTAAGACACGTTGCGCGACATCACGACGGCGCATGTATAGATGAGGGGTGCGATCGCTGGTAGCGGCGTACGAGCTCGGTAAGTTGCCGAACCGATATGGAGGATCATAGACTTACGTTCTCGCTTTACCCGGCCCTCCCTGGCGACGTTTTCGGGATTATCGACAGTCGACGTCGCGGGGCTTCGGAGCGACGACGGGGGTGGGAAATGGCTCGGCGTCAGCAAACAACGGCCGAACGATGACTGGAATGTCGCCGTCGTCGTTGCAGCGAATGACAGGTACCGACTGCGATGGCGCCAGACCGATCCCCACCATCGCATATCTGCGTACGACCTGGATGGTGGTTGAGAAGCGGTGTAGCGACGACGTCGGCGCCGATTCACGCGCGACCCATGAGCATTGAGCAGGAGATGCGACGTCGATGGTGTCAGGCGAGTCACGCCTGCACGTAAGAGTGGCGCACGAGTCGGCCCGACTGGCCTGTCTGCAATTGGCGCTGCCTCGCGTTTTGCTAGGCCGCGTTGGGCGCGTGAGTTCATTTTGACTGTTGCACGGCGACGCTACGGCAGCAATCGTCATCGTCGCAGCACTCAGATAAATGAGGCCGCGACGCTGATGGGGGCAACGGCACTGTTAAAGGCTCGGCGCCACTGGCACTTGCTGGTTGGGGGGGGGGACTTGAAGGCCCAGAGCCCCGTAACGAGCGGCGGGCCCTGCCGTTAGGAAACGATATCGACGGGTCTCCGTCGATGCTCGTGTTGCAGGCGCTGGAGTCGGGCGAAGCCCGACGACATCCTTGCACTCTTAGATGTTCGTGTGCATGTTCCGGAAGCTGTATGACATGTCTGGTGAGTCTTTTCATGTGTGATTAGCCGAGTCAAACATGTACTCACCAGGCTTTTCGAAACATCAGTTTTTGTCGCTGCTTTTCCAGGATCCAAAGCCCCGCGGCGAGCGGCGAGTGTATCACTAGGTTATTTAGTCGGAGCTGGCATCGACGGATTTGCGTCGACGCCCACGTCGCAGGCGGAGGAGCCGGGCGAAACCCGGCGACACTCGCGATCTCGCGATCTCACTGCTTCGCGCACGCATCCTAAGAAGTATACAGCGCGTTCTGGTGAGTTCATTTCACTGCAATTGGCCGACTAAAATGACGACTCACCAGGTTCTTCGCAGCGCCAAACCTTGTCGGCGGTTTTCGAGATTTCGATGCCCCGCGGCGAGCGTACCCGTGGATGGGTTATTCGAAGCTAACGTCGACGGGAACCCGTCTAAGCCCACGTCGCAGCACAGGAGCCAGGCGAAGCCCGGCGACGTCCTCGCGTTTCTGTTGGGTTGCGAACGTGTTCTGGGAGCTACGCGATGTGTTATGGTGAGTTTTCAGAGCGACAAACAGCCAATTAACCGAGCAACTCACCAGGCTGTTTGCAGCGCCGAGTGTCATCACCATTTTCGAAATTTCGACGCCCGGTGGCAACATGCGAGCGGGCCAACGGGACAGGCAGATAGAGTCGACGTCAGACAAATCCCGCTGACCTCGACAACACGCGAGCGCCGGGCTGCGCCCAGCGCGATTCACGATACTTTCTTCTCGTTTTGGTGAGTCTCTCATATGTAATTTAGCCGACATGACCAGATGCTCACTGGAGCTGCAGGACATCAATAATTCATGCTCGGAATTTCGAGATAGAGGCCCCCGCGGCGAGCGACAACGATATTACAAGGGCGAACTCGATGTCTGCGGGTTTCCGCTGACTTCGAGACGGGAGAGCCGGGCCCATCCCAGCGCGACTTCCTCCGCACTGTTCTCTTCCTCGCTATCTACGCAATGTCGCCCGCAGCGAACTCGGCGTCGCGTTCCCGCTTGACGTCGAGACTAGAGTGCTGGCGTAGCCCAGCGCGACTCCCTTCCGCACGCTGCGACGTGCGCTGCGGCAGCCGCCGCCTCGTGGTGCTCGCCCATGACGCAAGCAGGGCGTCATCGTCAAGTACGTTGTACTGGCCACGGGGGAGATCCAGACGCGTGGCGGTCTTCGCATTCCCGACACCCCGAGGGTGTCATCGTCAGTTCGACGACGCAAGCGCCCGATGAGATTCCCGAGTCGCCTGTGCCCTGCGACATTGCTGACGCTTTCTGCCCAACAGAGGGCTGGCCAATGACGCGCGAGGGGCGTCATCGTCAAGTACGTCGGGGATGCAGACGTGGGGAGGATGCGCCTTCGACGCCGCGCGGGGACGCGCAAGGGCGTCATCGTCAAGTTACGTGCGGCGTCGTCCTGCTGTCTTGGTGCGCCCGCATCATGCATGTGTTGCGGCGCTGAGTTGGTCGGCCTTCACGCGTGTTCTGTGCGCCGCACAGGGCGTCATCGTCAAGTACGGGATGGGAGCGGGGAATCTGGCTGTCGGTGAGTACTCCACGGGAATCGCATTGTCGATGTACTCACCTGTCGCGAAGATTCGTCCAATTCCGCCGGCCGCACGTCGCACTCCGCCTCTCTCACCATCGAACCCCGCCGGCGCCGCGAGCGCCAAGGGCGTCATCATCAAGTTCAACGCGGCGCCCGTCGTGACCTTGCTGTGCGTGCTGGAAAGTGTCGCGCGCCGCGGCGCGTCTCCTCTCACTGGTACATTGTGCGACGGACGGCGATTCTGCGCGTTCTATTGCGCGTCGCGCGACGCTGAGATACGGTGAGCGATGCCTCTATCGCGGGGATGAAGTGCTTAGCCTTCGCGCCTGTGTTCGGAGCCGTTCGCGCAGCTCTGCTGCCTCGGTCACCGGTCCCTCACGCGTGCGAATCCGGCGTTGACGCGCCCGCCATTACCATCGATGTGCTGCCTTGGCGTTGGCCGCGCCTTCCAGCGACGGGATGTCGCGGCCTCCCGCCAACCGATTTTGCGTGCGTCGTCGTGATTTACTGATTTCGCGTGATGTTGCGGTCGGACGAGCGCGAGTGTACGCGAAAGTGATCTTTTTGCCCTCCAAGCGACTCGACAGTCCCATTGAACGGCGCGCGTGTGGGTTCGTCGATATGCGCGAATTCGATGCTGCCGTGCGGCAGAGTACGACGGGGGTAAGACCGCGCCGTCGAACTGCTGCTGGCCGTTGCGCAGAAGCTCCGTGACGCCCAGTGCGCCAGGCGACATCCCAAGCGGACTATGCGCAGCGGCGCTCGTGCCAGGCGCAAACGCCGGCGACGGAATCACCGGCGGCGGGGGCAGCGCGTGGATGCGCGAGTATCCGCCGCAAGGCCCTGCGAGAGACTCTGCCCGGGCGCGTGCAGCGCGTCCTCCGCGCCGGCGCCGCGCGAGCGCGGGCGCCCGAGCTGGAACGGCTGCCCGCCAAGCGACTCGGCGGTCCCATCAAAACGGCGTGCGCGGCGGCTCGTTGACTGCGCGCGAGCAGGTTCGCCGCGTTCGCGCTGCCGGGGAGCGCGACGGTGGTGCTGTTGGGCGTGTACGCGCCGGGTCGCAGGGGCGCCGGCGCGCGGCTTGGCGGGGTAGTAGTGCTGGTAGTTGCTCGGGAGGAAGGCGGCGGAGGCGTTGGAAGGCGAAGGAACGCGTTGATCGCGTGGTCGTCCGCGAGGGAGCGCCCGCCGAAGGCAGAGTTCGAGCGCAGCGAGCTCGGCGTGCCGCCGCCGCCGAACCTGCACCGACGCCCGCGCCCGCGCCGGCGGCGAGCCCGCCTGTGACCGGCGTGCCGGCGGTCGGGCCGAGCAGGCCTTGATTGGTGTCGGACCATATCGACTTGATGTCGCGAGGAGCGAGGGCGCGGGCCACGGAGTGCGAGTAGCGGTGGTGGGCGTGGTCGACGCTCGACGCGGGCCGGGCGCGGGCGGTGCGGGGGCATGCGGGGCATTGTTGCGCGAGTAGCGGCGCGAGCGTTCCTCGGGCGTAAGCAGGTCCGTGAGCGAGCTGGGATGAACTCCTCGAGATCCTCGTCCTCGACGACGACATCTTCGCCAATGCCACCGTGGCGCTGCGATGCCGCCTGCTGCCAGGTGTGCGTCGCGCCGAGGGACGCTGCGAGGCCCGAGCGCGAGCGGAAGTCGGATACAGGTTCGGATAGAAGATGGACTGCCCCGCCCGGAGCGGAGAAGGGCGAACTGGAGAGGTAAGTGGGGTTCTGCGCGGGCGACGTGCCAGGAGAGAAACCATTGATGCGCGCTGGCTGGCCCAGGGACGCGATCGCGCGCGGTGGAGAGCCGATGGGCCCGAGATCGGCGGCATTGGCGTCCTGAGGCCTGCTGCGCGCGGACGGCGTGCTGACGGGGAGCGGTGCAGGCGAGGGGGCATTGCTACCTGCGGGCGTATTTACAGCAGACTGCTCAGTGTCCTTGTCCTCGGATGGTGCGGAGGCAGGAAGGTGTGCCTTGGGCTGGGGCGGACGCGAGTTTAGTTGCTCTCATCAGGAAGGCCGAAGGACGCAAAGTCGGTATCTTTGAGCGGGGGTGCCGGTGCAGAGGGAGACACGGCGGCCTTCAGAGACATAGGCATGGGCCGGGACGACGGGCCTGTGAGGATGCGCGTCGGCGCGGTCGACCCTGCAAGTAAGGGTTGCGCGGCTGGCCGCCGCTACCACTGCCCGCACCCGATGCTGCGCCTCCCGAACCGTTCTGCGGAGAACTCTTGTGACCCTTGTTGCCCTTCTGTCCGCCACTCGAATTGGAATTGGAACCATGAGCGGCGGCCTGCGCAGCCTTTTTATTTTTGCGGTCCATGGCCATGGTCTGGCCGGGGAGGATGTGGGCGAGGGCGCACTTGTGACCAAACTTGCAGTTGCCCTTTACGAACCATGCACATATATCCTTGTGCTGACCCGGCTCGGGCAGGGAATGGGAGAAGGGGCACGAGGGGCCGGCAGTGCACGAGCCGACCTTGAAAAATTTGCATGGGACATGGGAGAGGTCTTTCGCTGGACCAATGTGAGTGGGGGTTGTATGGACATTAGAAGACGGCATTGCACACCTTTGGAGGGTCCCTTGGACTTCGGGCCCTTTTCACGTTCTCTATCCTTGTCACCCCGGTCCAATTCTCGACCTTCCTGGTCACTGTTCTTATCTGGCGCCGGCATTAGAGGTTTTCCTGGGATGCAGTGAAAGCGTGAGTTCAACAGTCGATACAGTCAAGACAAGATACTATACGCACAAAACAGACAGCAGATTGGCGAGTTGGTGCCCAAAGAGGTAGACGCTGGGGAGGTGGCAGCGACGGCGTCCGAGTTAGACTTTAGCGGACCGCTCTACACGTGAACTTCACGTGCGTGATTCCGACTTGATATCTCGAAATGTAGTCGAGAACCGTCGGAACGGGAGAGGAACGTATGTGCACGAGGTAGGTACAAGATGGTAGACTCTGGAGGTCGAGGTAACAAAAGTCACAAAAGAAATGTTAGAATTGTGATAGCCCAGATCTGAGATCGGATCAGGCGCGTACTCCGCACCGCCATGAACGTCGTCTCGCGTCCCACTCGATTCCCTCACCGACCTACTCGGCCTGTGTCCGTCCACTGTCCGCCGTCTGCTCCGGCCACAAAGGCCTCCGCAGATAATTTAGCAACTTAGTCGTTCTCTTACTATACAGCACACCAAGGGGAGCTCGACTTGGTCGTTTTCACTCTACTGATTTATCGCGCTTAGATCCCGCCTCCCGCCTTTATCGCCGCTCACTCCGGCTTCCCCACCGCGTCCGAGCCCCATTGTGCCCGTTCATTTATCCGCACCGCACCGTCGCGTCCATTCCCTCTCCAATCCGCCGTCCGCAAAGTCCACCCGCTATTCACGACTCCGCGCAGAAGCAAAGGCCGCAAAAACGGCGGGAAGCGCTGCGAGAACGCGATACAAGGTCGCGATCACCGCAATCCCGCCCTCGCCGTCCGGAACCGTCAAGGCGCACGGCCAACGCCCCGGCAGACCACATTCGAGCTCCATGGCAGCCGCGCGGCCCACGAATAACGAATGGATGCAGCGGGATGGGCGGGAAAGCGCGACGTACATCGCAGAGACAGCGCGCAGTCACGACAAAGCGGCATCCGTGGTCCCGCCCCGGAACGGGTCAAAATCGAGCGGTAAGTGCCCCTTCGGAGCTCTCGGAATTCCCCAACCCACTCCGAAAACGCGGGGCGCAGGTCCGTCCGACGCGGACGAACGAGCGGCACTGCGGACACGACTTCGACAAGATCGCGTGAATGCGAACGGCGTGAACCTCTCGCGTGAACGACTGCGACCGCGGATTCCCGCGCCGGAGCACATCGAGGCGGCGCCGGAAGCGAGTCGGATGGCCATGAATTCTACGAGAACGAGAAGGTGAGCGAGATGACATAACATGAAGCATCGCACAAGCTCACTCAGATAGAATAGCTCGAACGGACGTCGTGAGTCCGAAAGCGGAGCGGCGCAGAACGAGACGGCTACACGAGACAAAGCGGACCGGGACATGCGACTCGCGAGGTAAGCACAGGCGCACTATGGACAGCGGCGCATGGACTTACCCGTCTGACCACCAGCTCCACCAGTCATCCAGCGCGCTTGCGACAACGCCGCAACGTTCCGTTCGCCGACGCGACAGGCGTTCCAGCCCCATTCGAACAGATGTCGCGCGCACATGCCGCGACCCGCGCATTGTGGTGAAGTCGGGTGCCGGCGCCGCGTGGCCCTGCGAAATGGACTCCAAGGTGAGCGGAGTCGCGTTAGGCGAAGCGGCGTACAGACTTACCAATATAGGACAGTATGAACGGAAACCCCGAGCCCGCGCCTGTCCATCCGACTCAGTCGCAACGAAACGACGGAGTCATACGCATCTACCTCGCGGAGGCAGACGCGAACAGTGACGCCGCGCGACGAGAACGGGTGATCGAGAGTGAGAGCGCAGAGGAGAGGGTGCAGAAACGGACTGCTGCGAAAGGCAATGCGCGAAAAGGTAAGCGTTATGTTCTTGCGTCTTCGAGCTACGTACTCACTGGACTCGTTCGCACGTAGACTCGCCCGGCCGTGCGCGACTGGGGAATATCCCATGCGTCTCCCGCCCGAACCCGAACGCGTTCGCAGTCTACGACTCGCGCCGACAAGCCATGTCGGGCAAGTCCAGATGGTCGCGTTTCCGACGCCAGTACCACACCATCCGCGCCCCTTCGAACGTCATGCCCTAGTGACATGCGCACCCCGTCTCGACGGCCCTACATCCCAGAGACTTGCGCCCGATGTCCGCTGTTCGTGTCGCCGTCGAAACACCGCGTCGCAGCTCGGCGCAGCGCCGCCTCCAAATCACGAAAAAGGCAGGAGCGAGCGTGCTTTCTAAATGGCTCGTAAGTCTTTTTAAGCCGCACTATCTTCGCAGTGAAGGACTCACTAAACGATATCTCACAGCTCGTGAATCGCGTCGCCGACAACGCCTGCGCCGGGCTATGCCCGGCTCCGGCGGAGGGAGCGCCAGCATGCACTCCGTCGATTTGCCCTAGTGACGCGGTTACCGCTCGCCGCGGGGCTCTGAGCCTCGGAAATTTGGCGACAAAGACGAGCAGCTTCTGAAGGCCTGGTGAGTGTTCATTTACCTCGGCTAATGTCATTGCGAAAAGCTCACCAAGCGACATCTCACAGCTCGCGGAACATGCCACAGACGAGGCCTACGCCGGGCTGCGCCCGGCTCCGGCGCGTGCGGCGCCAGCGTGCTGTGGACGCGAACTCCGTAGATCTGCCCTAGTGACGCGGTTGCCGCTCGCCGCGGGGCTTTGGACCTCGGAAAATTAGCGAAGAAACGAGTTTTCTGTAGGCTTCGTGAGTCTCTGTTCCATAAGGCTAAGTTCGCAGTGAAAAGCTCACCAAACGACTCCCCACAGCGCAAGAAACAAGTCATCGACGAAGCCTGCGCCCGGCTTCGCCCGGCTCCGGCGCGTGCGACGTCAGTGTCGAGAAGACACTGACATCGCAGACTTGATCTAGCGACACACTTGCCGCTCGCCGCGGGGCTTTGGACCTCGGAAAATAGGCGAAGAAAACGGGTTGTCTGAAGGCCTCGTAAGTCTTTGTTTGATTCGGCTCAATTCGCAGTGAAAAGCTCACCTAACAACTCCCCACAGTGCGAGAAACAAGTTGTCGACGAAGCCTGCGCCGGGCTTCGCCCGGCTTCGGCGCGCGCAATGTCAGTGTCGCGAAGACACTGACATCCGCAAACTTAATCTAGCGACACGCTCGCCGCTCGCCGCGGGGCTTTGAACCTCGGAAAATACGCGACGAAAATGAGTTTTCTAGAGGCTTGGTGAGTCTCCGTCTAACAAGGCTATGCTCGCAGCGAAAAACTCACCAAACTATTCCCCACAGCACGAGAAACAGGTCATTGCCGAAGCCTGCGCCGGGCTTCGCCCCGCTCCGGCGCATGCGACGCCAGTTTCGAGAAGACATTCTCGACGCTGACTTCGTAGACTTGGCGTAATACCAAGCTCGCCGCTCGCCGCGGGGCTTTGGATCTTGGAAAATTGGCGACGAAAATAGGTTCTTTAGGGACCTTGTGAGTCTCGGTATGCCTCTGCTATCTAAACATTAGAAAGCTCACCAAACAACCTCCCGCAGCGCATGAAACACGTCACCGGCGAGTGCTGCGCCGGGCTTCGCCCGGCTCCGGCGTGTGCGATGTCAGTGTCAAGAAGACACTGACTTCGTAGACTTGGCGTAGTGACATGGTCGCCGCTCGCCGCGGGGCTCTGAACCTCAGAAAACTGGCAGCGAGAATCGGGTTCTCTGAAGGTCTGGTGAGTATCCATTTGCCTCGGCTGTTTCATTGCGAAAAGCTCACCGGAGGTCGGAGAACACGGCAGGAATGCTGCCCATTGCGCGCATGGTGAAGCCTGTGGCCGAACCACGACGCTAGCGTCAATAGGACACTGACGTCGTAGAACTAGCATAGCGGCGCTATTGCCGCTTCTCGCAGGGGTCTCAACCGCGAGACCTGGGCGACGGAAGCGTCGTTGTCTAGGAAGCGAGGTAAGCATCTCTATGAATCAGCCGAAGGCGACGCGCAAGGCTCACCGTGTCGCGCTGCCCGATGTGCTGTTGCGAGAACTCCAGGCCCGACGACGGGACACGCGTAAGCGTGACGTCTTCGCAGACCGGAGCTTGTCAGCACTGCATTCATAGCGACATCCAGATCGTCGACGACGTGATGGAGCGTCTGCGCGCGATGCCAGCATCGGCGGCACTGACATCGGGAGCCATTGCTGCTCGCCGCGGAGCCCTGACCCACAGTAAATAGATGACCGACAACGGCCGTTACTAGACATCTTGTGAGTACTTGCAGGACTCGATTAATTGAGGACACAACATGTACCGGAACACAGTCCCCGCCCGCATTCGCATGCCGCACCTTCGTCCTTAACCCATGTGTGACAGCCACATCGACATAGTGGGGAAGATGCCACTGCGAGACAGCCTGCTCTCAATCAACTGCACTGTACAGGCCTAGATGTGGACGAACAACAGGTGAGTATGATAGTCTTGAGACAATTCGAGAATGGCACAAACACAAGACATGTAATGACAACAACAGGTACGATGAACCGAAACTTGACGATGATGCCCTTGGCATGTTGTCCATCAATAGATGCCCAACGTTGCTCAGGATTTGGCTTCATATTGGATTAGCTAGATTAGAGACTTGTATTAGTAGAAGTGCATATTGAATGGATGAAGACGTACACAAGACTCTGTGAGTCACCACTGATAGTGGGAATTGGCAAACAGCAAGAGAGATTTTTCAGACAGAGAGAGAACAGGGCAAACGGGAGAGCGGAGGTAAGGAGCAGAGGCCAGGCTTTTATCCATGTACGCGGAGGAACATCTGTTCCTCCGTCCGCACGATGCCGGAGTCTTGATTCACGGCGACTTGCCTACTACCTCCGCAGTTACGTTCCACTCCATCAGTGCCTTACATTCATGTCATATTTTCGGAACCCATCTCCCGGTGATGTACAGCATGCTGGATGAACACTTTCCCTTCGTAAACTGGCTGTTTCAACAAGAGGGTCAAATCTCCGGTAGATATTCCAAGTCTGTCAGTAATAATAGATATAGATCAGTATGTTTTTCTCTATATTTATTGAATATGCCAGTAAGTGAAATGATTTCAATGGATACCTTGCTTCGGGAATCGATCGAAGGATCAAATCAGCTCTGTTATTTGTGGAAGACAAGACAGCTGATGCTCTCCATTGCCTAGAATCAATTGAAGCTACTACTATATCTTCAGTACTTTAGACTTAGCTAAAAACTCTTTATTTTCTTCGAAAAAGTCATATGTAAGTAGGATCGAGGAGCATTGTGAATGTGAACCCAACCCAACCCAACCTAGCAGTGCTTTGTGTCGTAAGGACTCGGACTCAAGAGCACTGCTCCGATTGGCCTCCCACTAAGTTTTGATTCCATTTCTTATATACTATATTCACTTTCCAAATGGACTTGATGATTACAGACCATGTCTTATATTCTTCATACAATCAGTCAATGCAAAATCCAACTGATCCTTGCTGTAAGTACGAAGCAGCAGCATCTCCGAACGGCAAAAATCTTGGCAGCCACGACGGAGTTCTCACCGGTCGAAGTTCTGATCTGATGGCTGATGCATGATGACTCGGAATTAAATTCGAAGCCTAGTTCCATTTTTAAGTCATGAAATTTTTGAGAGTCTGCCAAATTGAGTCCAGTCTGTACGAGTTGGACAACCATGACCTCTCGACAACTTTTGTTTCAGCTCAGAATATATGATCCTTCTGGACAAACAGCAGGCATTGGCAAAGCATCGGGAGGGTAGCCCGACATTATTTTACTCATGTACATCAGTTACGAGATGCCATGGAAGATTCCGTATACGTGTCCACGACGCGACGACCCGAATCTCCGTCCATGTTTCATGGTGCGGCAATCAACCATCTATTCTCGGGATGAATATGAGGCTCTGTTCGACAGAATCATCCCTACCTCCATGTTCCATCTTTTCCCCCCACGTCTCTCATGATGATCTGTAAGCAGTTTACATTCCCTTGTATTCAGGTCAAACTAATACCTACAGAGCTATCTACAACACGACTGAACTGTTGCCACCAAACAACGAAGAGCAACACATGATGCGTCAAGGGCATCATCGTCAAGTCATGGTGGTGACGAGGTATGTGTTGTGTGCTCGTTTCTCTGAGCTCCGAGTTGTGCTTACCAGGGCCCCAAATTGCCATCTCTCGTCACCGACATCGAAGGCAGCATCAATAATGTCACATCAACGCTGACGCACCAGGCATATGCAGACAGAGCCATGCATGTTGTCTGCATCTGTGCGTGAGTACACAGCTGCTATTGACGTCAATCGTGCTCACCAGAAATCGAGCAGAGCGGCACGGCGACGCGAGCATAGGTCTCGCGCTGCGCAGCAGATATCGCCGCTAGAAAGGCGAGGCCTTCGTGGGTGTGCTATCAGCAGCGCCGCTCTGCGCATTTCTCGGTGAGTTGACTTCCTTTCGTTTGACCGGCTCGCTGACTTCTCGGAGACCCATATTTCTCCGACGAGCGGGAGCTGCCCGAGATGAAAGCGACACTAGTCTCTGCACCGCAAGGCCATTTATATCGTGCTGGCGAGTCCTTCATTACCATCAGAATTCGTAGCTTAAGACTCATCTGGATTTTCCCAAGGTACATCTATTGTCCTCGGCAGCGTCGCGTGCGGCGACGTGCGAGGCGGGACACGGTGAACGGGGTGCTCGTCGTCCTCGGCTGGATGGCGGGGACGAGAGGGCCAGGCTACATACAAATGTGCCAATTTGCGGCACGATGTCTTGTCCGTAGTAGATGTTTGCGCGGAGGCGGGATGGCACCGATGTCGCCATGGGAGCGCGGCAAGCGAGGCAAGGGAGCAGAGGAGATGCCAGGGAGGCAGACAACTCGCGATCGCATTGATCGCGCCGCCATGTGATGCGGGGAAAGACACTATGGAGGCGTCGTGTACGGGACGGGTGCGTTGCTACACATACCGCGCTCGAGCTGGGTTCGATGGGCATCGTGACGGGCGGCGTTGTCGTCGCGCACACTGAGTTACTAGTGCGCAGCGTGGCGCTTTCCCATGGACGAAGAAGCCCTGCGGATGCAGCGGCATCGGTCAGGGCGGCACTGTAGACGCGGACGCCGTGAGATCGTCTTTGCGTCACGTACGATGCTGGAGAGGGTTGGATGGGCATTGTGATGGGCGGCGCTATCGTCCCATCTGTCAGTGCGCAGCCTCATTTCTTCGCGAACGGCGAGGCCGTCGGAGTGCAGCGACGTCGATGGCGACGCGCACGGGCATGATTCGGTGGTGCGGCGTGCGGTCCGGCATTGGGTCGGGGAGGAGCCGTGATCCCGTCGCTAAGACACGTTGCGCGACATCACGACGGCGCATGTATAGATGAGGGGTGCGATCGCTGGTAGCGGCGTACGAGCTCGGTAAGTTGCCGAACCGATATGGAGGATCATAGACTTACGTTCTCGCTTTACCCGGCCCTCCCTGGCGACGTTTTCGGGATTATCGACAGTCGACGTCGCGGGGCTTCGGAGCGACGACGGGGGTGGGAAATGGCTCGGCGTCAGCAAACAACGGCCGAACGATGACTGGAATGTCGCCGTCGTCGTTGCAGCGAATGACAGGTACGACTGCGATGGCGCAAGACCGATCCCCACCATCGCATATCTGCGTACGACCTGGATGGTGGTTGAGAAGCGGTGTAGCGACGACGTCGGCGCCGATTCACGCGCGACCCATGAGCATTGAGCAGGAGATGCGACGTCGATGGTGTCAGGCGAGTCACGCCTGCACGTAAGAGTGGCGCACGAGTCGGCCCGACTGGCCTGTCCTGCAATTGGCGCTGCCTCGCGTTTTGCTAGGCCGCGTTGGGCGCGTGAGTTCATTTTGACTGTTGCACGGCGACGCTACGGCAGCAATCGTCATCGTCGCAGCACTCAGATAAATGAGGCCGCGACGCTGATGGGGCAACGGCACTGTACAGGCTCGGCGCCACTGGCACTTGCTGGTTGGGGGGGGGACTTGAAGGCCCAGAGCCCGTAACGAGCGGCGGGCCCTGCCGTTAGGAAACGATATCGACGGGTCTCCGTCGATGCTCGTGTTGAGGCGCTGGAGTCGGCGAAGCCCCGACGACATCCTTGCACTCTTAGATGTTCGTGTGCATGTTCCGGAAGCTGTATGACATGTCTGGTGATTTTCATGTGTGATTAGCCGAGTCAAACATGTACTCACCAGGCTTTTCGAAACATCAGTTTTTGTCGCTGCTTTTCCAGGATCCAAAGCCCCGCGGCGAGCGGCGAGTGTATCACTAGGTTATTTAGTCGGAGCTGGCATCGACGGATTTGCGTCGACGCCCACGTCGCAGGCGGAGGAGCCGGGCGAAACCCGGCGACACTCGCGATCTCGCGATCTCACTGCTTCGCGCACGCATCCTAAGAAGTATACAGCGCGTTCTGGTGAGTTCATTTCACTGCAATTGGCCGACTAAAATGACGACTCACCAGGTTCTTCGCAGCGCCAAACCTTGTCGGCGGTTTTCGAGATTTCGATGCCCCGCGGCGAGCGTACCCGTGGATGGGTTATTCGAAGCTAACGTCGACGGGAACCCGTCTAAGCCCACGTCGCAGCACAGGAGCCAGGCGAAGCCCGGCGACGTCCTCGCGTTTCTGTTGGGTTGCGAACGTGTTCTGGGAGCTACGCGATGTGTTATGGTGAGTTTTCAGAGCGACAAACAGCCAATTAACCGAGCAACTCACCAGGCTGTTTGCAGCGCCGAGTGTCATCACCATTTTCGAAATTTCGACGCCCGGTGGCAACATGCGAGCGGGCCAACGGGACAGGCAGATAGAGTCGACGTCAGACAAATCCCGCTGACCTCGACAACACGCGAGCGCCGGGCTGCGCCCAGCGCGATTCACGATACTTTCTTCTCGTTTTGGTGAGTCTCTCATATGTAATTTAGCCGACATGACCAGATGCTCACTGGAGCTGCAGGACATCAATAATTCATGCTCGGAATTTCGAGATAGAGGCCCCCGCGGCGAGCGACAACGATATTACAAGGGCGAACTCGATGTCTGCGGGTTTCCGCTGACTTCGAGACGGGAGAGCCGGGCCCATCCCAGCGCGACTTCCTCCGCACTGTTCTCTTCCTCGCTATCTACGCAATGTCGCCCGCAGCGAACTCGGCGTCGCGTTCCCGCTTGACGTCGAGACTAGAGTGCTGGGCGTAGCCCAGCGCGACTCCCTTCCGCACGCTGCGACGTGCGCTGCGGCAGCCGCCGCCTCGTGGTGCTCGCCCATGACGCAAGCAGGGCGTCATCGTCAAGTACGTTGTACTGGCCACGGGGGAGATCCAGACGCGTGGCGGTCTTCGCATTCCCGACACCCCGAGGGTGTCATCGTCAGTTCGACGACGCAAGCGCCCGATGAGATTCCCGAGTCGCCTGTGCCCTGCGACATTGCTGACGCTTTCTGCCCAACAGAGGGCTGGCCAATGACGCGCGAGGGGCGTCATCGTCAAGTACGTCGGGGATGCAGACGTGGGGAGGATGCGCCTTCGACGCCGCGCGGGGACGCGCAAGGGCGTCATCGTCAAGTTACGTGCGGCGTCGTCCTGCTGTCTTGGTGCGCCCGCATCATGCATGTGTTGCGGCGCTGAGTTGGTCGGCCTTCACGCGTGTTCTGTGCGCCGCACAGGGCGTCATCGTCAAGTACGGGATGGGAGCGGGGAATCTGGCTGTCGGTGAGTACTCCACGGGAATCGCATTGTCGATGTACTCACCTGTCGCGAAGATTCGTCCAATTCCGCCGGCCGCACGTCGCACTCCGCCTCTCTCACCATCGAACCCCGCCGGCGCCGCGAGCGCCAAGGGCGTCATCATCAAGTTCAACGCGGCGCCCGTCGTGACCTTGCTGTGCGTGCTGGAAAGTGTCGCGCGCCGCGGCGCGTCTCCTCCACTGGTACATTGTGCGACGGACGGCGATTCTGCGCGTTCTATTGCGCGTCGCGCGACGCTGAGATACGGTGAGGCGATGCCTCTATCGCGGGGATGAAGTGCTTAGCCTTCGCGCCTGTGTTCGGAGCCGTTCGCGCAGCTCTGCTGCCCTCGGTCACCGGTCCCTCACGCGTGCGAATCCGGCGTTGACGCGCCCGCCATTACCATCGATGTGCTGCCTTGGCGTTGGCCGCGCCTTCCAGCGAACGGGATGTCGCGGCCTCCCGCCAACCGATTTTGCGTGCGTCGTCGTGATTTACTGATTTCGCGTGATGTTGCGGTCGGACGAGCGCGAGTGTACGCGAAAGTGATCTTTTTGCCCTCCAAGCGACTCGACAGTCCCATTGAACGGCGCGCGTGTGGGTTCGTCGATATGCGCGAATTCGATGCTGCCGTGCGGCAGAGTACGACGGGGTAAGACCGCGCCGTCGAACTGCTGCTGGCCGTTGCGCAGAAGCTCCGTGACGCCCAGTGCGCCAGGCGACATCCCAAGCGGACTATGCGCAGCGGCGCTCGTGCCAGGCGCAAACGCCGGCGACGGAATCACCGGCGGCGGGGGCAGCGCGTGGATGCGCGAGTATCCCGCCGCAAGGCCCTGCGAGAGACTCTGCCCGGGCGCGTGCAGCGCGTCCTCCGCGCCGGCGCCGCGCGAGCGCGGGCGCCCGAGCTGGAACGGCTGCCCGCCAAGCGACTCGGCGGTCCCATCAAACGGCGTGCGCGGCGGCTCGTTGATGCGCGCGAGCAGGTTCGCCGCGTTCGCGCTGCCGGGGAGCGCGACGGTGGTGCTGTTGGGCGTGTACGCGCCGGGTCGCAGGGCGCCGGCGCGCGGCTTGGCGGGGTAGTAGTGCTGGTAGTTGCTCGGGAGGAAGGCGGCGGAGGCGTTGGAAGGCGAGAGGAACGCGTTGATCGCGTGGTCGTCCGCGAGGGAGCGCCCGCCGAAGGCAGAGTTCGAGCGCAGCGAGCTCGGCGTGCCGCCGCCGCCGAAACCTGCACCGACGCCCGCGCCCGCGCCGGCGGCGAGCCCGCCTGTGACCGGCGTGCCGGCGGTCGGGCCGAGCAGGCCTTGATTGGTGTCGGACCATATCGATTGATGTCGCCGAGGAGCGAGGGCGCGGGCACGGAGTGCGAGTAGCGGTGGTGGGGCGTGTCGACGCTCGGACGCGGGCCGGGCGCGGGCGGTGCGGGGGCATGCGGGGCATTGTTGCGCGAGTAGCGGCGCGAGCGTTCCTCGGGCGTAAGCAGGTCCGTGAGCGAGCTGGGATGAACTCCTCGAGATCCTCGTCCTCGACGACGACATCTTCGCCAATGCCACCGTGGCGCTGCGATGCCGCCTGCTGCCAGGTGTGCGTCGCGCCGAGACGCTGCGAGGCCCGAGCGCGAGCGGAAGTCGGATACAGGTTCGGATAGAAAGATGGACTGCCCGCCCGGAGCGGAGAAGGGCGAACTGGAGAGGTAAGTGGGGTTCTGCGGGCGACGTGCCAGGAGAGAAACCATTGATGCGCGTGGCTGGCCCAGGGACGCGATCGCGCGCGGTGGAGAGCCGATGGGCCCGAGATCGGCGGCATTGGCGTCCTGAGGCCTGCTGCGCGCGGACGGCGTGCTGACGGGAGCGGTGCAGGCGAGGGGGCGTTGCTACCTGCGGGCGTATTTACAGCAGACTGCTCAGTGTCCTTATCCTCGGATGGTGCGGAGGCGGAAGGTGTGCCTTGGGCTGGGGCGGACGCGAGTTTATTGCTCTCATCAGGAAAGGCCCGAAGGACGCAAAGTCGGTATCTTTGAGCGGGGGTGCCGGTGCAGAGGGAGACACGGCGGCCTTCAGAGACATAGGCATGGGCCGGGACGACGGGCCTGTGAGGATGCGCGTCGGCGCGGTCGACCCTGCAAGTAGAGGGTTGCGCGGCTGGCCGCCGCTACCACTGCCCGCACCCGATGCTGCGCCTCCCGAACCGTTCTGCGAAGAACTCTTGTGACCCTTGTTGCCCTTCTGTCCGCCACTCGAATTGGAATTGGAACCATGAGCGGCGGCCTGCGCAGCCTTTTTATTTTTGCGGTCCATGGCCATGGTCTGGCCGGGGAGGATGTGGGCGAGGGCGCACTTGTGACCAAACTTGCAGTTGCCCTTTACGAACCATGCACATATATCCTTGTGCTGACCCGGCTCGGGCAGGGAATGGGAGAAGGGGCACGAGGGGCCGGCAGTGCACGAGCCGACCTTGAAAATTTGCATGGGACATGGGAGAGGTCTTTCGCTGGACCAATGTGAGTGGGGGTTGTATGGACATTAGAAGACGGCATTGCACACCTTTGGAGGGTCCCTTGGACTTCGGGCCCTTTTCACGTTCTCTATCCTTGTCACCCCGGTCCAATTCTCGACCTTCCTGGTCACTGTTCTTATCTGGCGCCGGCATTAGAGGTTTTCCTGGATGCAGTGAAAGCGTGAGTTCAACAGTCGATACAGTCAAGACCAAGATACTATACGCACAAAACAGACAGCAGATTGGCGAGTTGGTGCCCAAGAGGTAGACGCTGGGGAGGTGGCAGCGACGGCGTCCGAGTTAGACTTTAGCGGACCGCTCTACACGTGAACTTCACGTGCGTGATTCCGACTTGATATCTCGAAATGTAGTCGAGAACCGTCGGAACGGGAGAGGAACGTATGTGCACGAGGTAGGTACAAGATGGTAGACTCTGGAGGTCGAGGTAACAAAAGTCACAAAAGAAATGTTAGAATTGTGATAGCCCAGATCTGAGATCGGATCAGGCGCGTACTCCGCACCGCCATGAACGTCGTCTCGCGTCCCACTCGATTCCCTCACCGACCTACTCGGCCTGTGTCCGTCCACTGTCCGCCGTCTGCTCCGGCCACAAAGGCCTCCGCAGATAATTTAGCAACTTAGTCGTTCTCTTACTATACAGCACACCAAGGGGAGCTCGACTTGGTCGTTTTCACTCTACTGATTTATCGCGCTTAGATCCCGCCTCCCGCCTTTATCGCCGCTCACTCCGGCTTCCCCACCGCGTCCGAGCCCCATTGTGCCCGTTCATTTATCCGCACCGCACCGTCGCGTCCATTCCCTCTCCAATCCGCCGTCCGCAAAGTCCACCCGCTATTCACGACTCCGCGCAGAAGCAAAGGCCGCAAAAACGGCGGGAAGCGCTGCGAGAACGCGATACAAGGTCGCGATCACCGCAATCCCGCCCTCGCCGTCCGGAACCGTCAAGGCGCACGGCCACGCCCCGGCAGACCACATTCGAGCTCCATGGCAGCCGCGCGGCCCACGAATAACGAATGGATGCAGCGGGATGGGCGGGAAAGCGCGACGTACATCGCAGAGACAGCGCGCAGTCACGACAAAGCGGCATCCGTGGTCCCGCCCCGGAACGGGTCAAAATCGAGCGGTAAGTGCCCCTTCGGAGCTCTCGGAATTCCCCAACCCACTCCGAAAACGCGGGGCGCAGGTCCGTCCGACGCGGACGAACGAGCGGCACTGCGGACACGACTTCGACAAGATCGCGTGAATGCGAACGGCGTGAACCTCTCGCGTGAACGACTGCGACCGCGGATTCCCGCGCCGGAGCACATCGAGGCGGCGCCGGAAGCGAGTCGGATGGCCATGAATTCTACGAGAACGAGAAGGTGAGCGAGATGACATAACATGAAGCATCGCACAAGCTCACTCAGATAGAATAGCTCGAACGGACGTCGTGAGTCCGAAAGCGGAGCGGCGCAGAACGAGACGGCTACACGAGACAAAGCGGACCGGGACATGCGACTCGCGAGGTAAGCACAGGCGCACTATGGACAGCGGCGCATGGACTTACCCGTCTGACCACCAGCTCCACCAGTCATCCAGCGCGCTTGCGACAACGCCGCAACGTTCCGTTCGCCGACGCGACAGGCGTTCCAGCCCCATTCGAACAGATGTCGCGCGCACATGCCGCGACCCGCGCATTGTGGTGAAGTCGGGTGCCGGCGCCGCGTGGCCCTGCGAAATGGACTCCAAGGTGAGCGGAGTCGCGTTAGGCGAAGCGGCGTACAGACTTACCAATATAGGACAGTATGAACGGAAACCCCGAGCCCGCGCCTGTCCATCCGACTCAGTCGCAACGAAACGACGGAGTCATACGCATCTACCTCGCGGAGGCAGACGCGAACAGTGACGCCGCGCGACGAGAACGGGTGATCGAGAGTGAGAGCGCAGAGGAGAGGGTGCAGAAACGGACTGCTGCGAAAGGCAATGCGCGAAAAGGTAAGCGTTATGTTCTTGCGTCTTCGAGCTACGTACTCACTGGACTCGTTCGCACGTAGACTCGCCCGGCCGTGCGCGACTGGGGAATATCCCATGCGTCTCCCGCCCGAACCCGAACGCGTTCGCAGTCTACGACTCGCGCCGACAAGCCATGTCGGGCAAGTCCAGATGGTCGCGTTTCCGACGCCAGTACCACACCATCCGCGCCCCTTCGAACGTCATGCCCTAGTGACATGCGCACCCCGTCTCGACGGCCCTACATCCCAGAGACTTGCGCCCGATGTCCGCTGTTCGTGTCGCCGTCGAAACACCGCGTCGCAGCTCGGCGCAGCGCCGCCTCCAAATCACGAAAAAGGCAGGAGCGAGCGTGCTTTCTAAATGGCTCGTAAGTCTTTTTAAGCCGCACTATCTTCGCAGTGAAGGACTCACTAAACGATATCTCACAGCTCGTGAATCGCGTCGCCGACAACGCCTGCGCCGGGCTATGCCCGGCTCCGGCGGAGGGAGCGCCAGCATGCACTCCGTCGATTTGCCCTAGTGACGCGGTTACCGCTCGCCGCGGGGCTCTGAGCCTCGGAAATTTGGCGACAAAGACGAGCAGCTTCTGAAGGCCTGGTGAGTGTTCATTTACCTCGGCTAATGTCATTGCGAAAAGCTCACCAAGCGACATCTCACAGCTCGCGGAACATGCCACAGACGAGGCCTACGCCGGGCTGCGCCCGGCTCCGGCGCGTGCGGCGCCAGCGTGCTGTGGACGCGAACTCCGTAGATCTGCCCTAGTGACGCGGTTGCCGCTCGCCGCGGGGCTTTGGACCTCGGAAAATTAGCGAAGAAAACGAGTTTTCTGTAGGCTTCGTGAGTCTCTGTTCCATAAGGCTAAGTTCGCAGTGAAAAGCTCACCAAACGACTCCCCACAGCGCAAGAAACAAGTCATCGACGAAGCCTGCGCCCGGCTTCGCCCGGCTCCGGCGCGTGCGACGTCAGTGTCGAGAAGACACTGACATCGCAGACTTGATCTAGCGACACACTTGCCGCTCGCCGCGGGGCTTTGGACCTCGGAAAATAGGCGAAGAAAACGGGTTGTCTGAAGGCCTCGTAAGTCTTTGTTTGATTCGGCTCAATTCGCAGTGAAAAGCTCACCTAACAACTCCCCACAGTGCGAGAAACAAGTTGTCGACGAAGCCTGCGCCGGGCTTCGCCCGGCTTCGGCGCGCGCAATGTCAGTGTCGCGAAGACACTGACATCCGCAAACTTAATCTAGCGACACGCTCGCCGCTCGCCGCGGGGCTTTGAACCTCGGAAAATACGCGACGAAAATGAGTTTTCTAGAGGCTTGGTGAGTCTCCGTCTAACAAGGCTATGCTCGCAGCGAAAAACTCACCAAACTATTCCCCACAGCACGAGAAACAGGTCATTGCCGAAGCCTGCGCCGGGCTTCGCCCCGCTCCGGCGCATGCGACGCCAGTTTCGAGAAGACATTCTCGACGCTGACTTCGTAGACTTGGCGTAATACCAAGCTCGCCGCTCGCCGCGGGGCTTTGGATCTTGGAAAATTGGCGACGAAAATAGGTTCTTTAGGGACCTTGTGAGTCTCGGTATGCCTCTGCTATCTAAACATTAGAAAGCTCACCAAACAACCTCCCGCAGCGCATGAAACACGTCACCGGCGAGTGCTGCGCCGGGCTTCGCCCGGCTCCGGCGTGTGCGATGTCAGTGTCAAGAAGACACTGACTTCGTAGACTTGGCGTAGTGACATGGTCGCCGCTCGCCGCGGGGCTCTGAACCTCAGAAAACTGGCAGCGAGAATCGGGTTCTCTGAAGGTCTGGTGAGTATCCATTTGCCTCGGCTGTTTTCATTGCGAAAAGCTCACCGGAGGTCGGAGAACACGGCAGGAATGCTGCCCATTGCGCGCATGGTGAAGCCTGTGGCCGAACCACGACGCTAGCGTCAATAGGACACTGACGTCGTAGAACTAGCATAGCGGCGCTATTGCCGCTTCTCGCAGGGGTCTCAACCGCGAGACCTGGGCGACGGAAGCGTCGTTGTCTAGGAAGCGAGGTAAGCATCTCTATGAATCAGCCGAAGGCGACGCGCAAGGCTCACCGTGTCGCGCTGCCCGATGTGCTGTTGCGAGAACTCCAGGCCCGACGACGGGACACGCGTAAGCGTGACGTCTTCGCAGACCGGAGCTTGTCAGCACTGCATTCATAGCGACATCCAGATCGTCGACGACGTGATGGAGCGTCTGCGCGCGATGCCAGCATCGGCGGCACTGACATCGGGAGCCATTGCTGCTCGCCGCGGAGCCCTGACCCACAGTAAATAGATGACCGACAACGGCCGTTACTAGACATCTTGTGAGTACTTGCAGGACTCGATTAATTGAGGACACAACATGTACCGGAACACAGTCCCCGCCCGCATTCGCATGCCGCACCTTCGTCCTTAACCCATGTGTGACAGCCACATCGACATAGTGGGGAAGATGCCACTGCGAGACAGCCTGCTCTCAATCAACTGCACTGTACAGGCCTAGATGTGGACGAACAACAGGTGAGTATGATAGTCTTGAGACAATTCGAGAATGGCACAAACACAAGACATGTAATGACAACAACAGGTACGATGAACCGAAACTTGACGATGATGCCCTTGGCATGTTGTCCATCAATAGATGCCCAACGTTGCTCAGGATTTGGCTTCATATTGGATTAGCTAGATTAGAGACTTGTATTAGTAGAAGTGCATATTGAATGGATGAAGACGTACACAAGACTCTGTGAGTCACCACTGATAGTGGGAATTGGCAAACAGCAAGAGAGATTTTTCAGACAGAGAGAGAACAGGGCAAACGGGAGAGCGGAGGTAAGGAGCAGAGGCCAGGCTTTTATCCATGTACGCGGAGGAACATCTGTTCCTCCGTCCGCACGATGCCGGAGTCTTGATTCACGGCGACTTGCCTACTACCTCCGCAGTTACGTTCCACTCCATCAGTGCCTTACATTCATGTCATATTTTCGGAACCCATCTCCCGGTGATGTACAGCATGCTGGATGAACACTTTCCCTTCGTAAACTGGCTGTTTCAACAAGAGGGTCAAATCTCCGGTAGATATTCCAAGTCTGTCAGTAATAATAGATATAGATCAGTATGTTTTTCTCTATATTTATTGAATATGCCAGTAAGTGAAATGATTTCAATGGATACCTTGCTTCGGGAATCGATCGAAGGATCAAATCAGCTCTGTTATTTGTGGAAGACAAGACAGCTGATGCTCTCCATTGCCTAGAATCAATTGAAGCTACTACTATATCTTCAGTACTTTAGACTTAGCTAAAAACTCTTTATTTTCTTCGAAAAAGTCATATTGTAAGTAGGATCGAGGAGCATTGTGAATGTGAACCCAACCCAACCCAACCTAGCAGTGCTTTGTGTCGTAAGGACTCGGACTCAAGAGCACTGCTCCGATTGGCCTCCCACTAAGTTTTGATTCCATTTCTTATATACTATATTCACTTTCCAAATGGACTTGATGATTACAGACCATGTCTTATATTCTTCATACAATCAGTCAATGCAAAATCCAACTGATCCTTGCTGTAAGTACGAAGCAGCAGCATCTCCGAACGGCAAAAATCTTGGCAGCCACGACGGAGTTCTCACCGGTCGAAGTTCTGATCTGATGGCTGATGCATGATGACTCGGAATTAAATTCGAAGCCTAGTTCCATTTTTAAGTCATGAAATTTTTGAGAGTCTGCCAAATTGAGTCCAGTCTGTACGAGTTGGACAACCATGACCTCTCGACAACTTTTGTTTCAGCTCAGAATATATGATCCTTCTGGACAAACAGCAGGCATTGGCAAAGCATCGGGAGGGTAGCCCGACATTATTTTACTCATGTACATCAGTTACGAGATGCCATGGAAGATTCCGTATACGTGTCCACGACGCGACGACCCGAATCTCCGTCCATGTTTCATGGTGCGGCAATCAACCATCTATTCTCGGGATGAATATGAGGCTCTGTTCGACAGAATCATCCCTACCTCCATGTTCCATCTTTTCCCCCCACGTCTCTCATGATGATCTGTAAGCAGTTTACATTCCCTTGTATTCAGGTCAAACTAATACCTACAGAGCTATCTACAACACGACTGAACTGTTGCCACCAAACAACGAAGAGCAACACATGATGCGTCAAGGGCATCATCGTCAAGTCATGGTGGTGACGAGGTATGTGTTGTGTGCTCGTTTCTCTGAGCTCCGAGTTGTGCTTACCAGGGCCCCAAATTGCCATCTCTCGTCACCGACATCGAAGGCAGCATCAATAATGTCACATCAACGCTGACGCACCAGGCATATGCAGACAGAGCCATGCATGTTGTCTGCATCTGTGCGTGAGTACACAGCTGCTATTGACGTCAATCGTGCTCACCAGAAATCGAGCAGAGCGGCACGGCGACGCGAGCATAGGTCTCGCGCTGCGCAGCAGATATCGCCGCTAGAAAGGCGAGGCCTTCGTGGGTGTGCTATCAGCAGCGCCGCTCTGCGCATTTCTCGGTGAGTTGACTTCCTTTCGTTTGACCGGCTCGCTGACTTCTCGGAGACCCATATTTCTCCGACGAGCGGGAGCTGCCCGAGATGAAAGCGACACTAGTCTCTGCACCGCAAGGCCATTTATATCGTGCTGGCGAGTCCTTCATTACCATCAGAATTCGTAGCTTAAGACTCATCTGGATTTTCCCAAGGTACATCTATTGTCCTCGGCAGCGTCGCGTGCGGCGACGTGCGAGGCGGGACACGGTGAACGGGGTGCTCGTCGTCCTCGGCTGGATGGCGGGGACGAGAGGGCCAGGCTACATACAAATGTGCCAATTTGCGGCACGATGTCTTGTCCGTAGTAGATGTTTGCGCGGAGGCGGGATGGCACCGATGTCGCCATGGGAGCGCGGCAAGCGAGGGCAAGGGAGCAGAGGAGATGCCAGGGAGGCAGACAACTCGCGATCGCATTGATCGCGCCGCCATGTGATGCGGGGAACGACACTATGGAGGCGTCGTGTACGGGACGGGTGCGTTGCTACACATACCGCGCTCGAGCTGGGTTCGATGGGCATCGTGACGGGCGGCGTTGTCGTCGCGCACACTGAGTTACTAGTGCGCAGCGTGGCGCTTTCCCATGGACGAAGAAGCCCTGCGGATGCAGCGGCATCGGTCAGGGCGGCACTGTAGACGCGGACGCCGTGAGATCGTCTTTGCGTCACGTACGATGCTGGAGAGGGGTTGGATGGGCATTGTGATGGGCGGCGCTATCGTCCCATCTGTCAGTGCGCAGCCTCATTTCTTCGCGAACGGCGAGGCCGTCGGAGTGCAGCGACGTCGATGGCGACGCGCACGGGCATGATTCGGTGGTGCGGCGTGCGGTCCGGCATTGGGTCGGGGAGGAGCCGTGATCCCGTCGCTAAGACACGTTGCGCGACATCACGACGGCGCATGTATAGATGAGGGGTGCGATCGCTGGTAGCGGCGTACGAGCTCGGTAAGTTGCCGAACCGATATGGAGGATCATAGACTTACGTTCTCGCTTTACCCGGCCCTCCCTGGCGACGTTTTCGGGATTATCGACAGTCGACGTCGCGGGGCTTCGGAGCGACGACGGGGGTGGGAAATGGCTCGGCGTCAGCAAACAACGGCCGAACGATGACTGGAATGTCGCCGTCGTCGTTGCAGCGAATGACAGGTACCGACTGCGATGGCGCCAGACCGATCCCCACCATCGCATATCTGCGTACGACCTGGATGGTGGTTGAGAAGCGGTGTAGCGACGACGTCGGCGCCGATTCACGCGCGACCCATGAGCATTGAGCAGGAGATGCGACGTCGATGGTGTCAGGCGAGTCACGCCTGCACGTAAGAGTGGCGCACGAGTCGGCCCGACTGGCCTGTCTGCAATTGGCGCTGCCTCGCGTTTTGCTAGGCCGCGTTGGGCGCGTGAGTTCATTTTGACTGTTGCACGGCGACGCTACGGCAGCAATCGTCATCGTCGCAGCACTCAGATAAATGAGGCCGCGACGCTGATGGGGGCAACGGCACTGTTAAAGGCTCGGCGCCACTGGCACTTGCTGGTTGGGGGGGGGGACTTGAAGGCCCAGAGCCCCGTAACGAGCGGCGGGCCCTGCCGTTAGGAAACGATATCGACGGGTCTCCGTCGATGCTCGTGTTGCAGGCGCTGGAGTCGGGCGAAGCCCGACGACATCCTTGCACTCTTAGATGTTCGTGTGCATGTTCCGGAAGCTGTATGACATGTCTGGTGAGTCTTTTCATGTGTGATTAGCCGAGTCAAACATGTACTCACCAGGCTTTTCGAAACATCAGTTTTTGTCGCTGCTTTTCCAGGATCCAAAGCCCCGCGGCGAGCGGCGAGTGTATCACTAGGTTATTTAGTCGGAGCTGGCATCGACGGATTTGCGTCGACGCCCACGTCGCAGGCGGAGGAGCCGGGCGAAACCCGGCGACACTCGCGATCTCGCGATCTCACTGCTTCGCGCACGCATCCTAAGAAGTATACAGCGCGTTCTGGTGAGTTCATTTCACTGCAATTGGCCGACTAAAATGACGACTCACCAGGTTCTTCGCAGCGCCAAACCTTGTCGGCGGTTTTCGAGATTTCGATGCCCCGCGGCGAGCGTACCCGTGGATGGGTTATTCGAAGCTAACGTCGACGGGAACCCGTCTAAGCCCACGTCGCAGCACAGGAGCCAGGCGAAGCCCGGCGACGTCCTCGCGTTTCTGTTGGGTTGCGAACGTGTTCTGGGAGCTACGCGATGTGTTATGGTGAGTTTTCAGAGCGACAAACAGCCAATTAACCGAGCAACTCACCAGGCTGTTTGCAGCGCCGAGTGTCATCACCATTTTCGAAATTTCGACGCCCGGTGGCAACATGCGAGCGGGCCAACGGGACAGGCAGATAGAGTCGACGTCAGACAAATCCCGCTGACCTCGACAACACGCGAGCGCCGGGCTGCGCCCAGCGCGATTCACGATACTTTCTTCTCGTTTTGGTGAGTCTCTCATATGTAATTTAGCCGACATGACCAGATGCTCACTGGAGCTGCAGGACATCAATAATTCATGCTCGGAATTTCGAGATAGAGGCCCCCGCGGCGAGCGACAACGATATTACAAGGGCGAACTCGATGTCTGCGGGTTTCCGCTGACTTCGAGACGGGAGAGCCGGGCCCATCCCAGCGCGACTTCCTCCGCACTGTTCTCTTCCTCGCTATCTACGCAATGTCGCCCGCAGCGAACTCGGCGTCGCGTTCCCGCTTGACGTCGAGACTAGAGTGCTGGGCGTAGCCCAGCGCGACTCCCTTCCGCACGCTGCGACGTGCGCTGCGGCAGCCGCCGCCTCGTGGTGCTCGCCCATGACGCAAGCAGGGCGTCATCGTCAAGTACGTTGTACTGGCCACGGGGGAGATCCAGACGCGTGGCGGTCTTCGCATTCCCGACACCCCGAGGGTGTCATCGTCAGTTCGACGACGCAAGCGCCCGATGAGATTCCCGAGTCGCCTGTGCCCTGCGACATTGCTGACGCTTTCTGCCCAACAGAGGGCTGGCCAATGACGCGCGAGGGGCGTCATCGTCAAGTACGTCGGGGATGCAGACGTGGGGAGGATGCGCCTTCGACGCCGCGCGGGGACGCGCAAGGGCGTCATCGTCAAGTTACGTGCGGCGTCGTCCTGCTGTCTTGGTGCGCCCGCATCATGCATGTGTTGCGGCGCTGAGTTGGTCGGCCTTCACGCGTGTTCTGTGCGCCGCACAGGGCGTCATCGTCAAGTACGGGATGGGAGCGGGGAATCTGGCTGTCGGTGAGTACTCCACGGGAATCGCATTGTCGATGTACTCACCTGTCGCGAAGATTCGTCCAATTCCGCCGGCCGCACGTCGCACTCCGCCTCTCTCACCATCGAACCCCGCCGGCGCCGCGAGCGCCAAGGGCGTCATCATCAAGTTCAACGCGGCGCCCGTCGTGACCTTGCTGTGCGTGCTGGAAAGTGTCGCGCGCCGCGGCGCGTCTCCTCTCACTGGTACATTGTGCGACGGACGGCGATTCTGCGCGTTCTATTGCGCGTCGCGCGACGCTGAGATACGGTGAGCGATGCCTCTATCGCGGGGATGAAGTGCTTAGCCTTCGCGCCTGTGTTCGGAGCCGTTCGCGCAGCTCTGCTGCCTCGGTCACCGGTCCCTCACGCGTGCGAATCCGGCGTTGACGCGCCCGCCATTACCATCGATGTGCTGCCTTGGCGTTGGCCGCGCCTTCCAGCGACGGGATGTCGCGGCCTCCCGCCAACCGATTTTGCGTGCGTCGTCGTGATTTACTGATTTCGCGTGATGTTGCGGTCGGACGAGCGCGAGTGTACGCGAAAGTGATCTTTTTGCCCTCCAAGCGACTCGACAGTCCCATTGAACGGCGCGCGTGTGGGTTCGTCGATATGCGCGAATTCGATGCTGCCGTGCGGCAGAGTACGACGGGGGTAAGACCGCGCCGTCGAACTGCTGCTGGCCGTTGCGCAGAAGCTCCGTGACGCCCAGTGCGCCAGGCGACATCCCAAGCGGACTATGCGCAGCGGCGCTCGTGCCAGGCGCAAACGCCGGCGACGGAATCACCGGCGGCGGGGGCAGCGCGTGGATGCGCGAGTATCCCGCCGCAAGGCCCTGCGAGAGACTCTGCCCGGGCGCGTGCAGCGCGTCCTCCGCGCCGGCGCCGCGCGAGCGCGGGCGCCCGAGCTGGAACGGCTGCCCGCCAAGCGACTCGGCGGTCCCATCAAACGGCGTGCGCGGCGGCTCGTTGATGCGCGCGAGCAGGTTCGCCGCGTTCGCGCTGCCGGGGAGCGCGACGGTGGTGCTGTTGGGCGTGTACGCGCCGGGTCGCAGGGCGCCGGCGCGCGGCTTGGCGGGGTAGTAGTGCTGGTAGTTGCTCGGGAGGAAGGCGGCGGAGGCGTTGGAAGGCGAGAGGAACGCGTTGATCGCGTGGTCGTCCGCGAGGGAGCGCCCGCCGAAGGCAGAGTTCGAGCGCAGCGAGCTCGGCGTGCCGCCGCCGCCGAAACCTGCACCGACGCCCGCGCCCGCGCCGGCGGCGAGCCCGCCTGTGACCGGCGTGCCGGCGGTCGGGCCGAGCAGGCCTTGATTGGTGTCGGACCATATCGACTTGATGTCGCCGAGGAGCGAGGGCGCGGGCACGGAGTGCGAGTAGCGGTGGTGGGGCGTGTCGACGCTCGGACGCGGGCCGGGCGCGGGCGGTGCGGGGGCATGCGGGGCATTGTTGCGCGAGTAGCGGCGCGAGCGTTCCTCGGGCGTAAGCAGGTCCGTGAGCGAGCTGGGGATGAACTCCTCGAGATCCTCGTCCTCGACGACGACATCTTCGCCAATGCCACCGTGGCGCTGCGATGCCGCCTGCTGCCAGGTGTGCGTCGCGCCGAGGGACGCTGCGAGGCCCGAGCGCGAGCGGAAGTCGGATACAGGTTCGGATAGAAAGATGGACTGCCCGCCCGGAGCGGAGAAGGGCGAACTGGAGAGGTAAGTGGGGTTCTGCGCGGGCGACGTGCCAGGAGAGAAACCATTGATGCGCGCTGGCTGGCCCAGGGACGCGATCGCGCGCGGTGGAGAGCCGATGGGCCCGAGATCGGCGGCATTGGCGTCCTGAGGCCTGCTGCGCGCGGACGGCGTGCTGACGGGGAGCGGTGCAGGCGAGGGGGCGTTGCTACCTGCGGGCGTATTTACAGCAGACTGCTCAGTGTCCTTATCCTCGGATGGTGCGGAGGCGGAAGGTGTGCCTTGGGCTGGGGCGGACGCGAGTTTATTGCTCTCATCAGGAAGGCCGAAGGACGCAAAGTCGGTATCTTTGAGCGGGGGTGCCGGTGCAGAGGGAGACACGGCGGCCTTCAGAGACATAGGCATGGGCCGGGACGACGGGCCTGTGAGGATGCGCGTCGGCGCGGTCGACCCTGCAAGTAGAGGGTTGCGCGGCTGGCCGCCGCTACCACTGCCCGCACCCGATGCTGCGCCTCCCGAACCGTTCTGCGAAGAACTCTTGTGACCCTTGTTGCCCTTCTGTCCGCCACTCGAATTGGAATTGGAACCATGAGCGGCGGCCTGCGCAGCCTTTTTATTTTTGCGGTCCATGGCCATGGTCTGGCCGGGGAGGATGTGGGCGAGGGCGCACTTGTGACCAAACTTGCAGTTGCCCTTTACGAACCATGCACATATATCCTTGTGCTGACCCGGCTCGGGCAGGGAATGGGAGAAGGGGCACGAGGGGCCGGCAGTGCACGAGCCGACCTTGAAAAATTTGCATGGGACATGGGAGAGGTCTTTCGCTGGACCAATGTGAGTGGGGGTTGTATGGACATTAGAAGACGGCATTGCACACCTTTGGAGGGTCCCTTGGACTTCGGGCCCTTTTCACGTTCTCTATCCTTGTCACCCCGGTCCAATTCTCGACCTTCCTGGTCACTGTTCTTATCTGGCGCCGGCATTAGAGGTTTTCCTGGGATGCAGTGAAAGCGTGAGTTCAACAGTCGATACAGTCAAGACCAAGATACTATACGCACAAAACAGACAGCAGATTGGCGAGTTGGTGCCCAAAGAGGTAGACGCTGGGGAGGTGGCAGCGACGGCGTCCGAGTTAGACTTTAGCGGACCGCTCTACACGTGAACTTCACGTGCGTGATTCCGACTTGATATCTCGAAATGTAGTCGAGAACCGTCGGAACGGGAGAGGAACGTATGTGCACGAGGTAGGTACAAGATGGTAGACTCTGGAGGTCGAGGTAACAAAAGTCACAAAAGAAATGTTAGAATTGTGATAGCCCAGATCTGAGATCGGATCAGGCGCGTACTCCGCACCGCCATGAACGTCGTCTCGCGTCCCACTCGATTCCCTCACCGACCTACTCGGCCTGTGTCCGTCCACTGTCCGCCGTCTGCTCCGGCCACAAAGGCCTCCGCAGATAATTTAGCAACTTAGTCGTTCTCTTACTATACAGCACACCAAGGGGAGCTCGACTTGGTCGTTTTCACTCTACTGATTTATCGCGCTTAGATCCCGCCTCCCGCCTTTATCGCCGCTCACTCCGGCTTCCCCACCGCGTCCGAGCCCCATTGTGCCCGTTCATTTATCCGCACCGCACCGTCGCGTCCATTCCCTCTCCAATCCGCCGTCCGCAAAGTCCACCCGCTATTCACGACTCCGCGCAGAAGCAAAGGCCGCAAAAACGGCGGGAAGCGCTGCGAGAACGCGATACAAGGTCGCGATCACCGCAATCCCGCCCTCGCCGTCCGGAACCGTCAAGGCGCACGGCCAACGCCCCGGCAGACCACATTCGAGCTCCATGGCAGCCGCGCGGCCCACGAATAACGAATGGATGCAGCGGGATGGGCGGGAAAGCGCGACGTACATCGCAGAGACAGCGCGCAGTCACGACAAAGCGGCATCCGTGGTCCCGCCCCGGAACGGGTCAAAATCGAGCGGTAAGTGCCCCTTCGGAGCTCTCGGAATTCCCCAACCCACTCCGAAAACGCGGGGCGCAGGTCCGTCCGACGCGGACGAACGAGCGGCACTGCGGACACGACTTCGACAAGATCGCGTGAATGCGAACGGCGTGAACCTCTCGCGTGAACGACTGCGACCGCGGATTCCCGCGCCGGAGCACATCGAGGCGGCGCCGGAAGCGAGTCGGATGGCCATGAATTCTACGAGAACGAGAAGGTGAGCGAGATGACATAACATGAAGCATCGCACAAGCTCACTCAGATAGAATAGCTCGAACGGACGTCGTGAGTCCGAAAGCGGAGCGGCGCAGAACGAGACGGCTACACGAGACAAAGCGGACCGGGACATGCGACTCGCGAGGTAAGCACAGGCGCACTATGGACAGCGGCGCATGGACTTACCCGTCTGACCACCAGCTCCACCAGTCATCCAGCGCGCTTGCGACAACGCCGCAACGTTCCGTTCGCCGACGCGACAGGCGTTCCAGCCCCATTCGAACAGATGTCGCGCGCACATGCCGCGACCCGCGCATTGTGGTGAAGTCGGGTGCCGGCGCCGCGTGGCCCTGCGAAATGGACTCCAAGGTGAGCGGAGTCGCGTTAGGCGAAGCGGCGTACAGACTTACCAATATAGGACAGTATGAACGGAAACCCCGAGCCCGCGCCTGTCCATCCGACTCAGTCGCAACGAAACGACGGAGTCATACGCATCTACCTCGCGGAGGCAGACGCGAACAGTGACGCCGCGCGACGAGAACGGGTGATCGAGAGTGAGAGCGCAGAGGAGAGGGTGCAGAAACGGACTGCTGCGAAAGGCAATGCGCGAAAAGGTAAGCGTTATGTTCTTGCGTCTTCGAGCTACGTACTCACTGGACTCGTTCGCACGTAGACTCGCCCGGCCGTGCGCGACTGGGGAATATCCCATGCGTCTCCCGCCCGAACCCGAACGCGTTCGCAGTCTACGACTCGCGCCGACAAGCCATGTCGGGCAAGTCCAGATGGTCGCGTTTCCGACGCCAGTACCACACCATCCGCGCCCCTTCGAACGTCATGCCCTAGTGACATGCGCACCCCGTCTCGACGGCCCTACATCCCAGAGACTTGCGCCCGATGTCCGCTGTTCGTGTCGCCGTCGAAACACCGCGTCGCAGCTCGGCGCAGCGCCGCCTCCAAATCACGAAAAAGGCAGGAGCGAGCGTGCTTTCTAAATGGCTCGTAAGTCTTTTTAAGCCGCACTATCTTCGCAGTGAAGGACTCACTAAACGATATCTCACAGCTCGTGAATCGCGTCGCCGACAACGCCTGCGCCGGGCTATGCCCGGCTCCGGCGGAGGGAGCGCCAGCATGCACTCCGTCGATTTGCCCTAGTGACGCGGTTACCGCTCGCCGCGGGGCTCTGAGCCTCGGAAATTTGGCGACAAAGACGAGCAGCTTCTGAAGGCCTGGTGAGTGTTCATTTACCTCGGCTAATGTCATTGCGAAAAGCTCACCAAGCGACATCTCACAGCTCGCGGAACATGCCACAGACGAGGCCTACGCCGGGCTGCGCCCGGCTCCGGCGCGTGCGGCGCCAGCGTGCTGTGGACGCGAACTCCGTAGATCTGCCCTAGTGACGCGGTTGCCGCTCGCCGCGGGGCTTTGGACCTCGGAAAATTAGCGAAGAAAACGAGTTTTCTGTAGGCTTCGTGAGTCTCTGTTCCATAAGGCTAAGTTCGCAGTGAAAAGCTCACCAAACGACTCCCCACAGCGCAAGAAACAAGTCATCGACGAAGCCTGCGCCCGGCTTCGCCCGGCTCCGGCGCGTGCGACGTCAGTGTCGAGAAGACACTGACATCGCAGACTTGATCTAGCGACACACTTGCCGCTCGCCGCGGGGCTTTGGACCTCGGAAAATAGGCGAAGAAAACGGGTTGTCTGAAGGCCTCGTAAGTCTTTGTTTGATTCGGCTCAATTCGCAGTGAAAAGCTCACCTAACAACTCCCCACAGTGCGAGAAACAAGTTGTCGACGAAGCCTGCGCCGGGCTTCGCCCGGCTTCGGCGCGCGCAATGTCAGTGTCGCGAAGACACTGACATCCGCAAACTTAATCTAGCGACACGCTCGCCGCTCGCCGCGGGGCTTTGAACCTCGGAAAATACGCGACGAAAATGAGTTTTCTAGAGGCTTGGTGAGTCTCCGTCTAACAAGGCTATGCTCGCAGCGAAAAACTCACCAAACTATTCCCCACAGCACGAGAAACAGGTCATTGCCGAAGCCTGCGCCGGGCTTCGCCCCGCTCCGGCGCATGCGACGCCAGTTTCGAGAAGACATTCTCGACGCTGACTTCGTAGACTTGGCGTAATACCAAGCTCGCCGCTCGCCGCGGGGCTTTGGATCTTGGAAAATTGGCGACGAAAATAGGTTCTTTAGGGACCTTGTGAGTCTCGGTATGCCTCTGCTATCTAAACATTAGAAAGCTCACCAAACAACCTCCCGCAGCGCATGAAACACGTCACCGGCGAGTGCTGCGCCGGGCTTCGCCCGGCTCCGGCGTGTGCGATGTCAGTGTCAAGAAGACACTGACTTCGTAGACTTGGCGTAGTGACATGGTCGCCGCTCGCCGCGGGGCTCTGAACCTCAGAAAACTGGCAGCGAGAATCGGGTTCTCTGAAGGTCTGGTGAGTATCCATTTGCCTCGGCTGTTTTCATTGCGAAAAGCTCACCGGAGGTCGGAGAACACGGCAGGAATGCTGCCCATTGCGCGCATGGTGAAGCCTGTGGCCGAACCACGACGCTAGCGTCAATAGGACACTGACGTCGTAGAACTAGCATAGCGGCGCTATTGCCGCTTCTCGCAGGGGTCTCAACCGCGAGACCTGGGCGACGGAAGCGTCGTTGTCTAGGAAGCGAGGTAAGCATCTCTATGAATCAGCCGAAGGCGACGCGCAAGGCTCACCGTGTCGCGCTGCCCGATGTGCTGTTGCGAGAACTCCAGGCCCGACGACGGGACACGCGTAAGCGTGACGTCTTCGCAGACCGGAGCTTGTCAGCACTGCATTCATAGCGACATCCAGATCGTCGACGACGTGATGGAGCGTCTGCGCGCGATGCCAGCATCGGCGGCACTGACATCGGGAGCCATTGCTGCTCGCCGCGGAGCCCTGACCCACAGTAAATAGATGACCGACAACGGCCGTTACTAGACATCTTGTGAGTACTTGCAGGACTCGATTAATTGAGGACACAACATGTACCGGAACACAGTCCCCGCCCGCATTCGCATGCCGCACCTTCGTCCTTAACCCATGTGTGACAGCCACATCGACATAGTGGGGAAGATGCCACTGCGAGACAGCCTGCTCTCAATCAACTGCACTGTACAGGCCTAGATGTGGACGAACAACAGGTGAGTATGATAGTCTTGAGACAATTCGAGAATGGCACAAACACAAGACATGTAATGACAACAACAGGTACGATGAACCGAAACTTGACGATGATGCCCTTGGCATGTTGTCCATCAATAGATGCCCAACGTTGCTCAGGATTTGGCTTCATATTGGATTAGCTAGATTAGAGACTTGTATTAGTAGAAGTGCATATTGAATGGATGAAGACGTACACAAGACTCTGTGAGTCACCACTGATAGTGGGAATTGGCAAACAGCAAGAGAGATTTTTCAGACAGAGAGAGAACAGGGCAAACGGGAGAGCGGAGGTAAGGAGCAGAGGCCAGGCTTTTATCCATGTACGCGGAGGAACATCTGTTCCTCCGTCCGCACGATGCCGGAGTCTTGATTCACGGCGACTTGCCTACTACCTCCGCAGTTACGTTCCACTCCATCAGTGCCTTACATTCATGTCATATTTTCGGAACCCATCTCCCGGTGATGTACAGCATGCTGGATGAACACTTTCCCTTCGTAAACTGGCTGTTTCAACAAGAGGGTCAAATCTCCGGTAGATATTCCAAGTCTGTCAGTAATAATAGATATAGATCAGTATGTTTTTCTCTATATTTATTGAATATGCCAGTAAGTGAAATGATTTCAATGGATACCTTGCTTCGGGAATCGATCGAAGGATCAAATCAGCTCTGTTATTTGTGGAAGACAAGACAGCTGATGCTCTCCATTGCCTAGAATCAATTGAAGCTACTACTATATCTTCAGTACTTTAGACTTAGCTAAAAACTCTTTATTTTCTTCGAAAAAGTCATATTGTAAGTAGGATCGAGGAGCATTGTGAATGTGAACCCAACCCAACCCAACCTAGCAGTGCTTTGTGTCGTAAGGACTCGGACTCAAGAGCACTGCTCCGATTGGCCTCCCACTAAGTTTTGATTCCATTTCTTATATACTATATTCACTTTCCAAATGGACTTGATGATTACAGACCATGTCTTATATTCTTCATACAATCAGTCAATGCAAAATCCAACTGATCCTTGCTGTAAGTACGAAGCAGCAGCATCTCCGAACGGCAAAAATCTTGGCAGCCACGACGGAGTTCTCACCGGTCGAAGTTCTGATCTGATGGCTGATGCATGATGACTCGGAATTAAATTCGAAGCCTAGTTCCATTTTTAAGTCATGAAATTTTTGAGAGTCTGCCAAATTGAGTCCAGTCTGTACGAGTTGGACAACCATGACCTCTCGACAACTTTTGTTTCAGCTCAGAATATATGATCCTTCTGGACAAACAGCAGGCATTGGCAAAGCATCGGGAGGGTAGCCCGACATTATTTTACTCATGTACATCAGTTACGAGATGCCATGGAAGATTCCGTATACGTGTCCACGACGCGACGACCCGAATCTCCGTCCATGTTTCATGGTGCGGCAATCAACCATCTATTCTCGGGATGAATATGAGGCTCTGTTCGACAGAATCATCCCTACCTCCATGTTCCATCTTTTCCCCCCACGTCTCTCATGATGATCTGTAAGCAGTTTACATTCCCTTGTATTCAGGTCAAACTAATACCTACAGAGCTATCTACAACACGACTGAACTGTTGCCACCAAACAACGAAGAGCAACACATGATGCGTCAAGGGCATCATCGTCAAGTCATGGTGGTGACGAGGTATGTGTTGTGTGCTCGTTTCTCTGAGCTCCGAGTTGTGCTTACCAGGGCCCCAAATTGCCATCTCTCGTCACCGACATCGAAGGCAGCATCAATAATGTCACATCAACGCTGACGCACCAGGCATATGCAGACAGAGCCATGCATGTTGTCTGCATCTGTGCGTGAGTACACAGCTGCTATTGACGTCAATCGTGCTCACCAGAAATCGAGCAGAGCGGCACGGCGACGCGAGCATAGGTCTCGCGCTGCGCAGCAGATATCGCCGCTAGAAAGGCGAGGCCTTCGTGGGTGTGCTATCAGCAGCGCCGCTCTGCGCATTTCTCGGTGAGTTGACTTCCTTTCGTTTGACCGGCTCGCTGACTTCTCGGAGACCCATATTTCTCCGACGAGCGGGAGCTGCCCGAGATGAAAGCGACACTAGTCTCTGCACCGCAAGGCCATTTATATCGTGCTGGCGAGTCCTTCATTACCATCAGAATTCGTAGCTTAAGACTCATCTGGATTTTCCCAAGGTACATCTATTGTCCTCGGCAGCGTCGCGTGCGGCGACGTGCGAGGCGGGACACGGTGAACGGGGTGCTCGTCGTCCTCGGCTGGATGGCGGGGACGAGAGGGCCAGGCTACATACAAATGTGCCAATTTGCGGCACGATGTCTTGTCCGTAGTAGATGTTTGCGCGGAGGCGGGATGGCACCGATGTCGCCATGGGAGCGCGGCAAGCGAGGGCAAGGGAGCAGAGGAGATGCCAGGGAGGCAGACAACTCGCGATCGCATTGATCGCGCCGCCATGTGATGCGGGGAACGACACTATGGAGGCGTCGTGTACGGGACGGGTGCGTTGCTACACATACCGCGCTCGAGCTGGGTTCGATGGGCATCGTGACGGGCGGCGTTGTCGTCGCGCACACTGAGTTACTAGTGCGCAGCGTGGCGCTTTCCCATGGACGAAGAAGCCCTGCGGATGCAGCGGCATCGGTCAGGGCGGCACTGTAGACGCGGACGCCGTGAGATCGTCTTTGCGTCACGTACGATGCTGGAGAGGGGTTGGATGGGCATTGTGATGGGCGGCGCTATCGTCCCATCTGTCAGTGCGCAGCCTCATTTCTTCGCGAACGGCGAGGCCGTCGGAGTGCAGCGACGTCGATGGCGACGCGCACGGGCATGATTCGGTGGTGCGGCGTGCGGTCCGGCATTGGGTCGGGGAGGAGCCGTGATCCCGTCGCTAAGACACGTTGCGCGACATCACGACGGCGCATGTATAGATGAGGGGTGCGATCGCTGGTAGCGGCGTACGAGCTCGGTAAGTTGCCGAACCGATATGGAGGATCATAGACTTACGTTCTCGCTTTACCCGGCCCTCCCTGGCGACGTTTTCGGGATTATCGACAGTCGACGTCGCGGGGCTTCGGAGCGACGACGGGGGTGGGAAATGGCTCGGCGTCAGCAAACAACGGCCGAACGATGACTGGAATGTCGCCGTCGTCGTTGCAGCGAATGACAGGTACCGACTGCGATGGCGCCAGACCGATCCCCACCATCGCATATCTGCGTACGACCTGGATGGTGGTTGAGAAGCGGTGTAGCGACGACGTCGGCGCCGATTCACGCGCGACCCATGAGCATTGAGCAGGAGATGCGACGTCGATGGTGTCAGGCGAGTCACGCCTGCACGTAAGAGTGGCGCACGAGTCGGCCCGACTGGCCTGTCTGCAATTGGCGCTGCCTCGCGTTTTGCTAGGCCGCGTTGGGCGCGTGAGTTCATTTTGACTGTTGCACGGCGACGCTACGGCAGCAATCGTCATCGTCGCAGCACTCAGATAAATGAGGCCGCGACGCTGATGGGGGCAACGGCACTGTTAAAGGCTCGGCGCCACTGGCACTTGCTGGTTGGGGGGGGGGACTTGAAGGCCCAGAGCCCCGTAACGAGCGGCGGGCCCTGCCGTTAGGAAACGATATCGACGGGTCTCCGTCGATGCTCGTGTTGCAGGCGCTGGAGTCGGGCGAAGCCCGACGACATCCTTGCACTCTTAGATGTTCGTGTGCATGTTCCGGAAGCTGTATGACATGTCTGGTGAGTCTTTTCATGTGTGATTAGCCGAGTCAAACATGTACTCACCAGGCTTTTCGAAACATCAGTTTTTGTCGCTGCTTTTCCAGGATCCAAAGCCCCGCGGCGAGCGGCGAGTGTATCACTAGGTTATTTAGTCGGAGCTGGCATCGACGGATTTGCGTCGACGCCCACGTCGCAGGCGGAGGAGCCGGGCGAAACCCGGCGACACTCGCGATCTCGCGATCTCACTGCTTCGCGCACGCATCCTAAGAAGTATACAGCGCGTTCTGGTGAGTTCATTTCACTGCAATTGGCCGACTAAAATGACGACTCACCAGGTTCTTCGCAGCGCCAAACCTTGTCGGCGGTTTTCGAGATTTCGATGCCCCGCGGCGAGCGTACCCGTGGATGGGTTATTCGAAGCTAACGTCGACGGGAACCCGTCTAAGCCCACGTCGCAGCACAGGAGCCAGGCGAAGCCCGGCGACGTCCTCGCGTTTCTGTTGGGTTGCGAACGTGTTCTGGGAGCTACGCGATGTGTTATGGTGAGTTTTCAGAGCGACAAACAGCCAATTAACCGAGCAACTCACCAGGCTGTTTGCAGCGCCGAGTGTCATCACCATTTTCGAAATTTCGACGCCCGGTGGCAACATGCGAGCGGGCCAACGGGACAGGCAGATAGAGTCGACGTCAGACAAATCCCGCTGACCTCGACAACACGCGAGCGCCGGGCTGCGCCCAGCGCGATTCACGATACTTTCTTCTCGTTTTGGTGAGTCTCTCATATGTAATTTAGCCGACATGACCAGATGCTCACTGGAGCTGCAGGACATCAATAATTCATGCTCGGAATTTCGAGATAGAGGCCCCCGCGGCGAGCGACAACGATATTACAAGGGCGAACTCGATGTCTGCGGGTTTCCGCTGACTTCGAGACGGGAGAGCCGGGCCCATCCCAGCGCGACTTCCTCCGCACTGTTCTCTTCCTCGCTATCTACGCAATGTCGCCCGCAGCGAACTCGGCGTCGCGTTCCCGCTTGACGTCGAGACTAGAGTGCTGGGCGTAGCCCAGCGCGACTCCCTTCCGCACGCTGCGACGTGCGCTGCGGCAGCCGCCGCCTCGTGGTGCTCGCCCATGACGCAAGCAGGGCGTCATCGTCAAGTACGTTGTACTGGCCACGGGGGAGATCCAGACGCGTGGCGGTCTTCGCATTCCCGACACCCCGAGGGTGTCATCGTCAGTTCGACGACGCAAGCGCCCGATGAGATTCCCGAGTCGCCTGTGCCCTGCGACATTGCTGACGCTTTCTGCCCAACAGAGGGCTGGCCAATGACGCGCGAGGGGCGTCATCGTCAAGTACGTCGGGGATGCAGACGTGGGGAGGATGCGCCTTCGACGCCGCGCGGGGACGCGCAAGGGCGTCATCGTCAAGTTACGTGCGGCGTCGTCCTGCTGTCTTGGTGCGCCCGCATCATGCATGTGTTGCGGCGCTGAGTTGGTCGGCCTTCACGCGTGTTCTGTGCGCCGCACAGGGCGTCATCGTCAAGTACGGGATGGGAGCGGGGAATCTGGCTGTCGGTGAGTACTCCACGGGAATCGCATTGTCGATGTACTCACCTGTCGCGAAGATTCGTCCAATTCCGCCGGCCGCACGTCGCACTCCGCCTCTCTCACCATCGAACCCCGCCGGCGCCGCGAGCGCCAAGGGCGTCATCATCAAGTTCAACGCGGCGCCCGTCGTGACCTTGCTGTGCGTGCTGGAAAGTGTCGCGCGCCGCGGCGCGTCTCCTCTCACTGGTACATTGTGCGACGGACGGCGATTCTGCGCGTTCTATTGCGCGTCGCGCGACGCTGAGATACGGTGAGCGATGCCTCTATCGCGGGGATGAAGTGCTTAGCCTTCGCGCCTGTGTTCGGAGCCGTTCGCGCAGCTCTGCTGCCTCGGTCACCGGTCCCTCACGCGTGCGAATCCGGCGTTGACGCGCCCGCCATTACCATCGATGTGCTGCCTTGGCGTTGGCCGCGCCTTCCAGCGACGGGATGTCGCGGCCTCCCGCCAACCGATTTTGCGTGCGTCGTCGTGATTTACTGATTTCGCGTGATGTTGCGGTCGGACGAGCGCGAGTGTACGCGAAAGTGATCTTTTTGCCCTCCAAGCGACTCGACAGTCCCATTGAACGGCGCGCGTGTGGGTTCGTCGATATGCGCGAATTCGATGCTGCCGTGCGGCAGAGTACGACGGGGGTAAGACCGCGCCGTCGAACTGCTGCTGGCCGTTGCGCAGAAGCTCCGTGACGCCCAGTGCGCCAGGCGACATCCCAAGCGGACTATGCGCAGCGGCGCTCGTGCCAGGCGCAAACGCCGGCGACGGAATCACCGGCGGCGGGGGCAGCGCGTGGATGCGCGAGTATCCCGCCGCAAGGCCCTGCGAGAGACTCTGCCCGGGCGCGTGCAGCGCGTCCTCCGCGCCGGCGCCGCGCGAGCGCGGGCGCCCGAGCTGGAACGGCTGCCCGCCAAGCGACTCGGCGGTCCCATCAAACGGCGTGCGCGGCGGCTCGTTGATGCGCGCGAGCAGGTTCGCCGCGTTCGCGCTGCCGGGGAGCGCGACGGTGGTGCTGTTGGGCGTGTACGCGCCGGGTCGCAGGGCGCCGGCGCGCGGCTTGGCGGGGTAGTAGTGCTGGTAGTTGCTCGGGAGGAAGGCGGCGGAGGCGTTGGAAGGCGAGAGGAACGCGTTGATCGCGTGGTCGTCCGCGAGGGAGCGCCCGCCGAAGGCAGAGTTCGAGCGCAGCGAGCTCGGCGTGCCGCCGCCGCCGAAACCTGCACCGACGCCCGCGCCCGCGCCGGCGGCGAGCCCGCCTGTGACCGGCGTGCCGGCGGTCGGGCCGAGCAGGCCTTGATTGGTGTCGGACCATATCGACTTGATGTCGCCGAGGAGCGAGGGCGCGGGCACGGAGTGCGAGTAGCGGTGGTGGGGCGTGTCGACGCTCGGACGCGGGCCGGGCGCGGGCGGTGCGGGGGCATGCGGGGCATTGTTGCGCGAGTAGCGGCGCGAGCGTTCCTCGGGCGTAAGCAGGTCCGTGAGCGAGCTGGGGATGAACTCCTCGAGATCCTCGTCCTCGACGACGACATCTTCGCCAATGCCACCGTGGCGCTGCGATGCCGCCTGCTGCCAGGTGTGCGTCGCGCCGAGGGACGCTGCGAGGCCCGAGCGCGAGCGGAAGTCGGATACAGGTTCGGATAGAAAGATGGACTGCCCGCCCGGAGCGGAGAAGGGCGAACTGGAGAGGTAAGTGGGGTTCTGCGCGGGCGACGTGCCAGGAGAGAAACCATTGATGCGCGCTGGCTGGCCCAGGGACGCGATCGCGCGCGGTGGAGAGCCGATGGGCCCGAGATCGGCGGCATTGGCGTCCTGAGGCCTGCTGCGCGCGGACGGCGTGCTGACGGGGAGCGGTGCAGGCGAGGGGGCGTTGCTACCTGCGGGCGTATTTACAGCAGACTGCTCAGTGTCCTTATCCTCGGATGGTGCGGAGGCGGAAGGTGTGCCTTGGGCTGGGGCGGACGCGAGTTTATTGCTCTCATCAGGAAGGCCGAAGGACGCAAAGTCGGTATCTTTGAGCGGGGGTGCCGGTGCAGAGGGAGACACGGCGGCCTTCAGAGACATAGGCATGGGCCGGGACGACGGGCCTGTGAGGATGCGCGTCGGCGCGGTCGACCCTGCAAGTAGAGGGTTGCGCGGCTGGCCGCCGCTACCACTGCCCGCACCCGATGCTGCGCCTCCCGAACCGTTCTGCGAAGAACTCCTGTGACCCTTGTTGCCCTTCTGTCCGCCACTCGAATTGGAATTGGAACCATGAGCGGCGGCCTGCGCAGCCTTTTTATTTTTGCGGTCCATGGCCATGGTCTGGCCGGGGAGGATGTGGGCGAGGGCGCACTTGTGGCCAAACTTGCAGTTGCCCTTTACGAACCATGCACATATATCCTTGTGCTGACCCGGCTCGGGCAGGGAATGGGAGAAGGGGCACGAGGGGCCGGCAGTGCACGAGCCGACCTTGAAAAATTTGCATGGGACATGGGAGAGGTCTTTCGCTGGACCAATGTGAGTGGAGGTTGTATGGACATTAGAAGACGGCATTGCACACCTTTGGAGGGTCCCTTGGACTTCGGGCCCTTTTCACGTTCTCTATCCTTGTCACCCCGGTCCAACTCTCGACCTTCCTGGTCACTGTTCTTATCTGGCGCCGGCATTAGAGGGATTTCTGGGATGCAGTGAAAGCGTAAGTCCGACAGTCGATACAGTCAAGACCAAGATACTATACGCACCAAACAGACAGCAGATTGGCGAGTTGGTGCCCGAAGAGGTAGACGCTGGGGAGGTGGCAGCGACGGCGTCCGAGTTAGACTTTAGCGGACCGCTCTACACGTGAACTTCACGTGCGTGATTCCGACTTGATATCTCGAAATGTAGTCGAGAACCGTCGGAACGGGAGAGGAACGTACTATGTGCACGAGGTAGGCAGGTAAGTTACAAGATGGTAGACTCTGGAGGTCGAGGTAACAAAAGTCACAAAGAAATGTTACAAGTGTGATAGCCTAGATCTGAGATCGGATCAGGCGCGTACTTCGCACCGCCATGAACCTCTTTCTCGACGCCGACGACATCTAGCACACCATGGACGAAAGGCTCACCATGGATGAAAGGCTTAACAACTTTGTCGTCGGCCAGAACTACCAGCTCGTCGCACATCCATCCACTCGCTTGACTCTCGCGTCCCACTCGATTCCCTTCGCTGTCCTACTCGGCTTGTGTCCGTCCGCCGTCCGTCTCCCGCCTGCTCCGGCCGTAGCAGAGGCCTCCGCAGATATTTCAGCAACTCAGTCGTTCTCTAGGTATATAGGACACCAAGGCGAGTTCGACTTGGTCGTTTTCCAGCTGTCTACTTATCGCGCTTAGATCTCCCTCCCCGCCTTTATCGCCGCTCCCTCCGGTTTCCCTTTACTTCGTCCTCACACCGATTCCGAGCCCCATTCCGTCCCCATTCGTTTATCCGCACCGCACCGTTCCGATCCGCCGTCGCAAAGTCCGCCCACTGTCGGACTGAGCCTATAACGAGCCTGCGAGATTAGGCTCAGGGAGTGCTGACTAAACGAGACGAGTAAGGGTGCGGAGCTAGAGTCAGATGGTCCGCACCCTCTTCGTCTCGTACCATCAGCACTCCCGACGCTTTTCTCTCAAATTTTGTCTTCGACGTCTATACTCTACTTATAAATCATCTAATCTGTGTAATAATCATGCCTCCGGCTACTTCTCATACTTCGAACGACACTCCCGTGCAAGGGCGATCTAGCCCCTATTTCACTCGCGCGCAAGCTCGTACGGAAGCTGGAAGTACTCAAGAACAACACGCGTCGACTTCTCGCGATCATGCAACAGTCACTGCCGAGTACGTAATCCAGCTTTTGAAAGAGGAAGAGAGAAAGCGAAAAGTTCGGAACCAACGGAGGGCCCAAAGGCGGGCAGACGAGGGAGAAGCAGAGGTTTCGGAAGATGAACCTGAAGTGCCGGAGGTTCTGGCGACACTGAGGAATGTTGAGGGACGAGACGTTGAGGACCAGAATCCGCGGCCACGAAGCGCTGACCATGATAGGGGTTCGTTAGGTCGGGGTGATACGCGCACCTTGGAAGGTGACACGACCCCCAATCGAGAGCAGAGCGAGGCACGCGGGGAGCCCGCGCTCTTCAGAACGAAGCGCAAGGCCAACGACGTTGACGATTTACGTTTTGTAGCATCTGAGACTGTCGGCAATTCCTTCAAGTTGAATGATCACTCCATTCCCCGCGACATCTCTATCCTCGCCCGTTGTGGGCGCTCACCTCCTCTCACCCTCTTCTCTTCGGAGTCTCTCGAGCGGATTCGCACCGGTGTTGGAGTCAGATATACAAAAATGGGTACCGGCACATACGAAAACACGCGCGTCCTCGAGATCTCTGACTTTCCTTCCGAAGACACGCTCTCTACGTTCCAATGGATTGCCTGTTATCATACGTTCCTCGACTTCATCGCCTCACATGCTGAACGGGATATTTTTGAAGGGTGGGCCCGCCATTACGATGCTATGATCAATGACACACACTTCAGCGAATGGTTTCCGGCCTTTCGCGACTTTGATCATGACGTTCGAGCTCAATTTTTCTCTGCTCCCTTTGTCGTTGATCCTGATGAACCTAATTGGGGGCGCGGGCTCGACCTACAGCGCATGCTCTTTTTGCAGCAATCACAGCGCCCTCCTCCTGCTCCGACACGTTTCCAGCCCTATCCACAGCAATCCTCTTTTCAGCGAGGACCTCGTTCCTTTCGCGAACCGGCGAATGAGCGTATCAACCTGTGCTTGCGCTGCGGGCATCGTGACGGCCATGTCGCAGCCCGTTGCACGGCCACAAAGTCCTCCCGCCCCGAACGTCGTATCCTCGTTGATTACCAAGGAGGCAACCTCTACCGCTGCACAGATGGGAGACAAGTCTGTCTCCGTTTTAACATCGCGCCGAGCTGTTCCATCGTCGCCCCACGTCATCCGATACATGTCTGTTCCTTATGCAACGACGAGCACCACGGAGCGCGCGCGTGCACTCGCAACTGAGCGAGCACGCGTAATCACTCCTTACGTTGCTTCAGCTTGGGAGCGGGCTCTCGAGCGTTCCAATCTCTCATCCAAGTATCCAACACTCATTCACGATCTTGTATATGGAGCTCCTATTGGCAATCCACCCCCTCTTTCCCACACTTTCATCCCTCCCAATATGCCTAATGCTCTGCAGCATCCTGATTTTATCGAAGAACACATACACGAGGAACTGGCTGCCGGCCGATTTTCCGGGCCTTTGTCTTTATCAGATGCATTCCTCTTTTTCGGCAGCCATTTTCGTACAGCTCCGCTCGGCGTCGTCGAGAAAGAACCCGGTTCGGGCAAGTGGCGTATGATTCGAAACCTATCTGCCGATGATGAGTTTGGTGAATCGACCAATAGCTGGTTAGATGCGAAAGACTCCGTCATCATGTGGCATACAGTCGCGCATTTTGCTGACTTGGTATGTATCCTGCGCCTTCCTTTACAGTCTATTTGACTGCACCGGGCTGGTGCTGTTTGCACCTGAAAGGTGCTGTTTGCGTCTGTCTGACGCTGTTGCACTGGGCTGGTGCTGCGTGTGCCTGTAAGGCACTGTCTGCGTCCGTCTGACGCTGCTTGCACCGGGCTGGTGCTGTCTGTGCCTTTTTCTCGCACTTTCTAGTGTCACTCGCTGTATCGAGTTTGCATTTTGTTCATGATCCTTACTGCCTTTTCTTTCGTCAGATTGCTGTCGCTCCACCTGGCACTCAAGCCGCTAGCCTAGATGTTGCCAAAGCATACCGTTGCTCTCCTATCGCTCCTCAGCATAAATGCTACATTGCGATCCAGTGGAAAGACCAGATTTATGCTGACCATTGTGCACCCTTCGGTATGACCACGGCTGGCAATATTCAAGGCCAAGTTGCGGATGCCACGATTGACATCCTTGAATGTGCGATGATCACTGCTATCAAGTGGGTAGACGACTTTGACTTCTTACGCTATCCCATTCGGTCTCTCTCACATATTGATGGAACACTCTCCTTCGATTATGCTTATGACTTGTCTGATATTCTCCGCATCACTGGTCCTTTGGGTATTCCGTGGCATGACGTTTCTGAGAAGGGTCATGATTTCTCCTTTTCTACGCAGTATGGAGGCTTCGAATGGGACTTGCAGCATAAACGTGTCGCGTTGTTGGAAAAGAAGCGCCTCAAGTATCGTCGCAAGATTACGGACATCCTTTCTGTGCCACAAGGCAAAGTTACTCTACCAATTGTGCAATCAATTCACGGAACACTTCAACATGCCGCCTTTGTTTATCGCGATGGCCGTTCCTTCCTTCCCGCGCTTTCCCATTTTAGCACCTCCTTTCCGAACAAATTTGTTCAGTTTCATTTACCGTCTCGTGTTCGTAATGATTTGATTTGGTGGGATCATACACTGTCCATTCCAGACTTCTCCCGTTCTCTCTTTCCCCGATCCCCTTTCGATCCACACATTTTTGTTGACGCCTCGACTTCATGGGGTATCGCGCTTGTTGTACAAGATCAATGGGCGGCCTGGCGACTTCTTCCCGAGTGGCATTCTGATGGCCGAGATATTGGTTGGCTGGAGTTCATTGCCGTTGAATTAGCTGCCTTGTGGATCTCGACGCAACCTTTTCACGATGCATTCATCCTCGTCCATGGCGACAACCAATCCGTGATCGACTCGTACACGAAAGGCCGTTCTCGCAATCTCGCCCGTAATGCTGTCATCCGCCGCATGGCTGAACATCTCGTTCCAACCAATGTGGCCCTTCAAGCAGCTTATGTGCCATCTGCATCCAATCCGGCTGATCCCTTTTCTCGCGGCGACTTGGGGTCAGATGCGGATCGTCTTCAAATCACGTTTGCGCTCCCTGTGGAGCTCCAGCCCCTTCTCGTTTATGTATAAAGTTCATTTACTTCACGCGTCTACACGTGTAGATGCAACACGATCCGATGAGAGCACCCCGGTCAAGTCCTCTCAGCCGCAATCGGTTCGTCGTTCTCGACCTCGCATCCCTCGTAAAAACAATGCTATCCAACCAAATTCACTCCGCCCTTCTGTCCTTGCCCGTGATCGTTTTGTTAATTGGAATACGCCATGGGGGTCGAAATGGCTTGCGCAGGTCGGCCGTTCTCTCCCTCCATCTTCCATTGCCAAATTTCATCGTGTTATGCTCTCCTCCGTTTCTGTCAAAACACGTTCGAACTACAGTGCAGGTTTACTGCGCTTCACGCAGTTTTGCGACCGTCACCACATTCCCGAAGATCTCCGCATGCCTGCATCGGATGCTTTGCTTGCCTTCTTCGTCTCTGACGAAGGTGCCGAGAAAGTGGGTACGGGAGCCGTTGAAGCCTGGCTACATGGTTTGCAGCTATGGCATACTGTCAACGGCGCGCCATGGAATGGAGGTCAGATCCTGCGCCGCGTCAAACGCGGCGTTTGCAATCTCACCCCAGAACTGTCACGTCGGCCCCCACGTCAACCTGTCATGGCGTCTCACATGCACATTCTTCTTCGTGCTCTCGACCTATCCAACACCCGAGATGCTTGCATTTGGGCTGCTGCCCTCGTTGCGTGGCAGGCTTGCTGCCGTATAGGCGAGCTCCTTACTAGCTCGCTGTCTAGTTTCGACCCGGATCGTCACGTTTCACGCGCCTGTCGTACCAAACAGGGCGTCGCTCCTAATGGACACCGTTTTCTACAATTTCAGATCCCATGGTCCAAGACAAAACACGCATCAGGCGAATGGATCACACTCACAGAATCTTTCGCTGATCTCGACTGTTTTTCTGCTTTCCTTCACCATTTCTTTGTCAATGCCGATGTTCCTCCCTCCGCACCCCTTTTTTCCTATCGTACGACTTCTGGTTGGCAACCTTTATTACGCTCTGCCTTCATGCAACGTTGCAATGAGATTTGGGCCAATGCAGGTGTTTCATCTTTCACCGGTCATAGCTTTCGCATTGGAGGGACAACACATTTACTTCTTAGTGGTGTTGAACCGTGGATTGTCATGTGTCAAGGCCGTTGGTCCTCGAAGGCTTTTCTTGCATATTGGCGGAAGGTGGAATTTATTTTGCCGCTTTTTCTTGGTGATGCTTATGACAAACTACCGTCTATTCGTTCCGCTATTGCGCAGCTACATGACTAGTTGTATAATATTCTTCTATCCTCTATAATTGTGTGGGGGAGTCGGTTTCTTTGTTAGATGGATACCTCCTGACCGCTCTCTTATGTTCGCGGTTTGAATGGGATAGTAGGTATCCATCTACCTTCGGTTTCTCGCACCCGAAGGACGCGCGATCACGACGGAATCGCGCCTTTCCTTTCCCCCATATTTCTCTGGTTCTACGGCAGCTCGAGTATAGGCAGCGTCGGACTGAGCCTATAACGAGCCTGCGAGATTAGGCTCAGGGAGTGCTGACTAAACGAGACGAGTAAGGGTGCGGAGCTAGAGTCAGATGGTCCGCACCCTCTTCGTCTCGTACCATCAGCACTCCCGACGCTTTTCTCTCACCCACCCACCCGCCCGGTGCCTTGATTCCGAGTAGGTATCCATCTACCTTCGGTTTCTCGCACCCGAAGGACGCGCGATCACGACGGAATCGCGCCTTTCCTTTCCCCCATATTTCTCTGGTTCTACGGCAGCTCGAGTATAGGCAGCCCGCAGACAAGCAAAGGCCGCAAAAAAGGCGTGAAGCGCGATCACCGCAATCCCGCCGTCGCCGCCCGGAATTCTCGTAGCATGCAGCAAATATCCCGGCAGACCACATTCGACCTCCACGACAGGCGCGCGGCGCATGAGGAGCGAAGGCATGCAGCGGGATGGGGGCGGGAGAGCGCGACGTACATCGCAGAGACAGCGCGCAGTCACGACAAAGCGGCATCCGTGGTCCCGCCCCGGAACGGCTCAAAATCGAGCGGTAAGTGCCCCTTCGGAGCTCTCGGAATTCCCCAACTCACTCCGAAAACGCGGTGCGCAGGTCCGTCCGACGCGAACGAACGAACGGCGCTCCGGATACGACTCCGACAAGATTGCGTCGATGCGAACGGCGTGTATCTCGCGTGAACGACTGTGACCGCGGATTCCCGCGCCGGAGCACATCGAGGCGGCGCCGGAAGCGAGTCGGATGGCCATGAGTTCTACGAGAACGAGAAGGTGAGCGAGATGACATAACATGAAGCATCGCACAAGCTCACTCAGATAGAATAGCTCGAACGGACGTCGTGAGTCCGAAAGCGGAGCGGCGCAGAACGAGACGGCTACACGAGACAAAGCGGACCGGGACACGCGACTCACGAGGTAAGCACAGGCGCGCTACAGACAGCGGCTTATGGACTTACCCGTCTGACCACCAGCTCCAACAATCGTCAAGCGCGCTCGCGACAACGCCGCAACGTTGCGTTCGCCGACACGACAGGCGTTCCAGCCCCGTTCGAACAGATGCCACGCGCACCTGCTACGATCCGCGCACTGTGGTGAATTCGGGCGCCGGCGCCGCGTGGCCTTCCGAAATAAACTCCAAGGTGAGCGGAATCGCGTTAGGCGAAGCGGCATACAGACTCACCGATATATGTAGCACAGTTTGAACGAAAGCCGCGAGCTCCATCGCAACGAAGCGACGGAGTCATACGCATCTACGTCGCGTCGGGAGCGCGGAGACAGATGCGAGCAGCAACGCCGCGCGACGGGGATGGGTGATCGAGAGTCAGAGCGCAGAGCGGGGCCATGCAGACTCGGACTGCTGCAAGAGGCAATGCGCGAAAAGGTAAGCGTTAGCTTCTCGTGCTTTCGAGCTAAGTACTCACTAGAGTCGTTTTCACGCAGATGTCGCCCGGCCGAGCTCGATGCAGCATGGGGATGTCCAGTGCGTCTCCCGCCCGAACGCGAACGCGTCACAATCTACGACTTGCGCGGACAAGCAATGTCAGGCAAGTCCAGATGGTCGCGCAGACGATGTCGATAGAACACCGTCCGCGCCCCATCGAACATCGTGCTCTAGCGACGCCCGCGCCGCTCTCCGAGGGCCCAACATCCCAGAGACTGGGCCCGCCGTCGGCCGTTCATGTCGCCGCCGAAAAGCCGCATCGCAGCGCCTCTAAGTCACGAAAAACGCAGGAACCAGTGTGGTTTCTGAATGGCTCGTAAGTCTTTTCAAACTGAACTGTTTTCGCAGTGAATGACTCACTAAACGATGTCTCACAGTTCATGAACGCGTCGCCGACGACGCCTGCGCCGGGCTACGCCCGACTCCGGCGCAGGCAGCGCTAGCGCTCATTCCGTCGATTTGCCATAGTGACGCGGTTGCCGCTCGCCGCGGGGCTCTGAACCTCGGAATGTTGGCGACAAAACCGAGCTTCTGAAGGCGTGGTGAGTGTTCATTTCCATCGGCTAATTTCGTTGCGAAAAGCTCACCAGGCGATACCTAACAGCCCGTGGAACATGCCTCAGACCAGGCCTAAGCCGGGCTGCGCCCGGCTCCGGCGCATGCGGCACCAGCGTGCTGTGGACGCGACCTTCGCAGATCTACCCTAGTGACGCGGTCGCCGCTCGCCGCGGGGCTTTGGACCTCGGAAAATTAGCGAAGAAAACGAGTTTTCTGTAGGCTTCGTGAGTCTCTGTTCCATAAGGCTAAGTTCGCAGTGAAAAGCTCACCAAACGACTCCCCACAGCGCAAGAAACAAGTCATCGACGAAGCCTGCGCCGGGCTTCGCCCGGCTCCGGCGCGTGCGACGTCAGTGTCGAGAAGACACTGACATCGCAGACTTGATCTAGCGACACACTTGCCGCTCGCCGCGGGGCTTTGGACCTCGGAAAATTGGCGAAGAAAACGGGTTTACTGAAGGCCTCATAAGTCTTTGTTTTATTCGGCTCAGTTCGCAGTGAAAAGCTCACCTAACAACTCCCCACAGTGCGAGAAACAAGTCGTCGACGAACCCTGCGCCGGGCTTCGCCCGGCTCCGGCGCGCGCAATGTCAGTGTCGCGAAGACACTGACATCGCAGGCTTCATCTGGCGACAAGCTCGCCGCTCGCCGCGGGGCTTCGAATCTCGGAAAATCGGCGACGAAAACAGGTTCTCTAGGTACCTAGTGAGTCTCTGCATGCTTCGCTATTTAAACATTAGAAAGCTCACCAAATGACCTTCCGCAGCGCATGAGACACGTCGCCGGAGAGGCCTGCGCCGGGCTTCGCCCGGCTCCGGCGCGTGCGATGTCAGTGTCAAGAAGACAGTGACTTCGTAGACTTGGCGTAGTGACATGGTCGCCGCTCGCCGCGGGGCTCTGAACCTCAGAAAACTGGCAGCGAGAATCGGGTTCTCTGAAGGTCTGGTGAGTATCCATTTGCCTCGGCTGTTTTCATTGCGAAAAGCTCACCGGAGGTCGCAGAACATGGCAGGAATGCTGCCCATAGCACCCACGATGAAGCCTGCGGCCAAACCACAATGCCAGCATCGATAGGACACTGACGTCGTAGAATTAGCGTAGCGACGCCATTGCCGCTTCTCGCGGGGTTCTCAACCGCGAGACCTCGGCGACCGAAGCATCGTTATCTAGGAAGCCGTAAGCATCTCCATGAATCAGCCGAAGGCAACGCGCAGGGCTCACCATGTCATGCTGCACAATGTGGTGTTGCGAGAACTCCAGGCCCGATGGCGGGACACGCGTAAGCGTGATATCTGCGCAGACCGGAGCTTATCGGCGCTGCATTCATAGCGGCGTGCAGATCGTCGACGACATGATGGGGCGCCCGTGCGCGATGTCAGCATTGGCGGCGCTGACATCGGGAGCCATTGCCGCTCGCCGCGGAGCCCCGACTCATAGTAAATAGGCGACTGACAACGGCCGTTACTGAATATCTTGTGAGTACATGCAGGACTTGACTAATCGAGGACACAACACGCACCGGAACACAGTCCCCGCCCGCATTCGCCATCCTGCACCTTCGTCCTTGATCCATGTACGACAGCCACATTGATGTAATGGGGAAGATGCCACTGCGAGACAGCCTGCTCTCAATCAACTACACTGTACAGGCCTAGATGTGGATGAACAATGCGTGAGTATGATAGTCTTGAGAGAATCCGAGAATGGTAGAAACACAAGACGTGTAATGACAACAACAGGTATGATGAACCGAAACTTGACGATGATGCCCTTGGCATGTTGTCCGTTGATACATGCCTAGCATTGCTTAGGATTTGACTTCATATTGGATTGGCTAGAATAGAGACCTGTATTAGTAGAAGTGCATATTGAATGGATGAAGACGTACACAAGACACTGTAAGTCACCACTGATAGTGGGAATCGACAAACAGCAAGAGGTATTTTTCAGACAGAGGGAACAGGGCAAACGGGAGAGCGGAGGTAAGAAGCGGAGGCCAGGCTTTTATCCATGTACGCGGAGGAACACCTGTTCCTCTGTCCGCATGATGCCGGAGTCTCGATTCACGGCGACTTGCCTACTACCTCCGCAGTTACGTTCCACTCCATCAGTGCCTTACGTTCATGTGGTATTTTTGGAACCCATCTCCCGGTGATGTACAGCATGCTGGATGAACACTTCCCCTTCGTAAACTGGCTGTTTCAACAAGAGGGTCAAATCTCCGGTAGATATTCCAAGTCTGTCAGTAATAATAGATATAGATCAGAATGTTTTCCTCTATATTTATTGAATATGCCAGTGAATGAAATGATTTTGATGGATACCTTGCTTCGGGAATCAATTGAAGGATCAAATCAGCTCTGTTATTTGTGAAAGACAAGACGGCTGATGCTCTCCATTGCCTGAAATCAATTGAAGCTACTATATCTTCAGTACTTTAGACTTAGCTAAAAACTCTTTATTTTCTTCGAAAAAGTCATATTGTAAGTAGGATTGAGGAGCATTGCGAACGGTCATGTGAACCCAACCCAACCCAACCCAGCAGTGCTTTGTGTCGTAAGGACTCGGACTCAAGAGCACTGCTTCAATTGGTCTCCCACTAAGTTTTGATTCCATTTCTTATATATTATATTCACTTTCCAAATGGACTTAATGATTACAGACCATGTCTTATATTCTTCATACAGTCAGTCAATGCAAAATCCAACTGATCCTTGCTGTAAGTACGAAGCAGCAGCATCTTCGAATGGCAAAAATCTTGGCAGCCATGACGGAGTTCTCACCGGTTGAAGTTCTGATCTGATGGCTGCTGACTCGGCATTCAATTTGAAGCTTAGTTCCATTTTTATGTCACAGAAATTTTGGAAGTTTCCCGAATTGAGTCCAATCTGTACGAGATGAGTAACCATGACCTCTCGACACCTTTTGTTTCAGCTCAGAGTATATGATCCTTCTGTACAATCAGCAGGCATTGGCAAAGCATCGGGAGGGTAGTCCGACACTACTTTACTCATGTACGTCAGTTACGAGATGCCATGGAAGATTCCGTATACATGTCCATGACACGACAACCCAAATCCCCGTTCGTGTTTCAGGATGCGGCAATCAACCACCTATTCTCGGGACGAATATGAGGCTCTGTTCGACGGAAGTCATCCCTACCTCCATTTTCCATCTTTTCCCCCCACATCTCTCATGATCATCTGTAAGCAGTTTTCATTCCCTTGTATTCAGGTCAAACTAATACCTACAGAGCTATCTACGACATGACTGAACTGCTGCCGCCAAATAACAAAGAGCAATATAAGACACGTCAAGGGCATCATCGTCAAGTTATAGTGGTGATGAGGTATGTGTTGTGCACTCGTTTCTCTGAGCTCCAAGTTGTGCTTACCTGGGTCTCCAAATCACCATCTCTCGTCACCGACATCAAAGGCGACATCAATAATGTCACATCAATGCTGACGCACCAGGCATATGCAGGCAGAGCCCTGCATGTTGTCTGCATCTGTGCGTGAGTACACAACCACTATTGATGTCGACCGTGCTCACCAGAGATCGAGCAGAGCGGCGCCGTGCTGCAAGCATAAATCTCGCGCTGCGCAGCAGATATCGCCACTAGAAAGGCGAGGCCTTCGTGGGTGTGCTATCAGCAGCACCGCTCTGCGCATTTCTCGGTGAGTTGACTTCCCTTTGTTTGACCGGCTCGCTGACTTCTCCGAGACCCATATTTCTCCAGCGAGCGGGAGCTGCCCGAGATGAAAGGGGCACTAGCCTGTGCACAGCGAGGCCATTTATATCGTGCTGGCGAGTCCTTCGTTACCGTCAGAATTCGTAGCTTAAGACTCACCTAGATTTGCCCGAGGTACATCTATCGGCCTCAGCAGCATTGGGTGTGGCGACGTGTGAGGCGGGACACGGTGAATGAGGTCCTCGTCGTCCTCGGCTGGATGGTGGGGACGAGGGAGTCAGGCTACATACATGTGCCAATTTGCGGCACGGCGTCTTGTCCGTAGTAGATGTTTGCGTGGAGGCGGGATGGCGCCGATGTCGCCACGGGAGCGCGGCAAGCGAGGGCGAGGGAGCAGGCGAGATACCAGGGAGGCAGAAGACTCGTGATCGCATCGATCGGGCCGCCGTGTGATGCGGGGAACGACACTCTGGAGGCGTCGTGCACGGGACGGGTGCGTTGCTACACGTACCACGCTCGAGCTGGGTTCGATGGGCATCGTGACGGGCGGTATTGTCATCGTGCGCACTGAGTTACTACTGCTCCGCGTGGCGGCTTCCCGTGGACGAAGAAGCCCTGCGGATGCAGCGGCATCGGTCAGGGCGACACTCTGGACGCGGACACCGTGAGATCGTCTTTGCATCGCGTACGATGCTGGAGAAGGGTTGGATGGGCATTGTGACGGGCGGCGCTATCGTCACGTCTGTCAGTGCGTAACCTCATTTCTTCGCGAACAGCGAGTGCAGCGACGTCGATGGTGACGCGCACGGGCGTGGTTCGGTGGTGCGGCGTGCAATCCGGCATTGGGTCGGGGAGGAGCCGCGATCCCATCGCTAAGACACGTTGCGCGACATCGCGACGGCGCGTGTACAGATGAGGGGTGCGATCGCTGGTAGCGGCGTACGATCTCGGTAAGTTGCCGAACCGATATGGAGGATCATAGACTTACGTTCTCGCTTTACCCGGCCCTCCTAGGCGACGTTTTCGGGATTATCGATAGTCGACGTCGCGGGGCTTCGGAGCGACGACAGGGGTGGGAAATGGCTCGGCGTCAGCAAACAACGGCCGAACGATGACTGGAATGTCGCCGTCGTCGTTGCAGCGAATGACGGGTACCGACTGCGATGGCGCCAGACCGATCCCCACCATCGCATATCTGCGTACGACCTGGATGGTGGTTGAGAGGCGGTGTAGCGACGACGTCGGCGCCGATTCACGCGCGACCCATGAGCATTGAGCAGGAGATGCGACGTCGATGGTGTCAGGCGAGTCACGCCTGCACGTAAGAGTGGCGCACGAGTCGGCCCGACTGGCCTGTCTGCAATTGGCGCTGCCTCGCGTTTTGCTAGGCCGCGTTGGGCGCGTGAGTTCATTTTGACTGTTGCACGGCGACGCTACGGCAGTAATCGTCATCGTCGCAGCACTCAGATAAATGAGGCCGCGACGCTGATGGGGGCAACGGCACTGTTAAAGGCTCGGCGCCACTGGCACTTGCTGGTTGGGGGGGAACTTGAAGGCCCAGAGCCCCGTAACGAGCGGCGGGCCCTGCCGTTAGGAAACGATATCGACGGGTCTCCGTCGACGCTCGTGCTGCGGGCGCTGGAGTCGGGCGAAGCCCGGCGACATCCTCGCACTCTTAGATGTTTGCGCGCGTGTCCCGGAAGCTGTACAACATGTCTGGTGAGTCTTTTCATGTGTGATTAGCCGAGTCGAACATGTACTCACCAAACCTTTCGAAAAGTCAGCTTTTGTCGCCGCTTTTCCAGGATCCAAAGCCCCGTGGCGAGCGGCGAGCGTGTTACCAGGTTAATTAGTCGAAGCTGGCATCCACGAATTTCCGTCGACGCCCACGTCGCAAGCGGAGGAGCCGGGCGAAACCCGGCAACACTCGCGATCTCGCGATCTCGCCGCTTCGCGCACGCATCCTAAGAAGTATACAGCGCGTTCTGGTGAGTTCATTTCACTGCAATTGCCCGACTTAAATCACGACTCACGAGGTTCTTCGCAGCGCCAAGTCTCCTCGCCGTTTTTCGAAATTTCGACGCCCCGCGGCGAGCGGCGAGCGTGCCCATAGGTAAATTATTCGAAGTTGACGTCGACAGGGACCCATCCCCACGTCGCGGCACAGGAGCCGGGCGAAGCCCGGCGACGTCCTCGCGTTTCTGTTGGGTTGCGAATGTGTTTTGGTGAGTTTTCAGAGCTGCATCTGGCTGATTAAAATAATGACTCACTACGCTGTTTGCAGCACCGAGTGCCGTCACCGTTTTCGAAATTTTGACGCCCCCGCGGCGAGAGGCGACCGGGCCAACGGGACAGGCAATTGGAGTCGACGTCAGACGAATCCCGCTGACGTCGACGACACGCGAGTGCCGATTTATTCACAATACTTTCTTCCCGTTTTCGTGAGTCTTTCATATGTAATTTAGCCAAGGTGACCAGATGCTCACTGGAGCTGCAGGACATCAATATTTCATGCTCGGAATTTTGAGATCGAGGCCCCCGCGGCGAGCGACAACGATATTACAAGGCCGAACTCGATGTCTGCGGGTTTCCGCTGACATCGAGACGGAAGCGCTGGGCGCAGCCTCTACACTGTTCGCTTCCTCGCTATCTACGCAATGTCGCCCGCAGCGAACGCGGCGTCTGGTTCCCGCTTGACGTCGAGATTGGAGCGCTGGGCTACGCCCAGCGCGACTCCCTTCCGCACGCCGCGACGTGCGTTGCGGCAGCCGCCGCCTCGTGGTGCTCGCCCATGACGCACGCAGGGCGTCATCGTCAAGTACGTTGTACTGGCGACGGGGGAGATCCAGACGCGTAGCGGTCTTCGCATTCAAGGCATCCTGAGGGCGTCATCGTCGGTTCGACGATGCAAGCGCCCGATGTCATTCCCAAGTCGCCTGTGCCCCGCGATATCGCCGACGCTTTCTGCCCGACAGAGGGCTGGCCAACGGCGCGCGAGGGGCGTCATCGTCAAGTACGTGGGGGATGCAGACGTGGGGAGGATGCGCCTTCGATGCCGCGCGGGGACGCGCAAGGACGTCATCGTCAAGGTACCCGCAGCGTCGTCCTGTTGTCTTGGTGCGCCCGCATCCTACATGTGTTGCGGCGCTGAGTTGGTCGGCCTTCACGCGTGTTCTGTGCGCCGCACAGGGCGTCATCGTCAAGTACGGGGCGGGGGCGGGGAATCTCGTTGTCGGTGAGTACTCCACACGAATCGCATTGTCGACGTACTCACCTGTCGCGCAGGTTCGTCCAATTCCGCCAGCCGTACGTCGCACTCCGCCTCTCTCACCGTCGATCCCCGCCGCCGCCGCGAGCGCCAAGGGCGTCATCGTCAAGTTCGACGCGGCGCCCGTCGTGACCTTGCTGTGCGTGCTGGAAAGTGTCGCGCTCCGCGGCGCGTCTCCTCTCACTGGTACATTGTGCGGCGGACGGCGATTCTGCGCGTCCTATTGCGTGTCGCGCGACGCTGAGATACGGTGAGCGATGCCTCTATCGAGGGGATGGAGTGCTTACCTGTGTTCGGAGCCGTTCGCGCTGCTTTGTGCTCTGCTGCCTCGATCACCGGTCCCTCACGCGCGCGAATCCGGCGTTGATGCGCCCGCCATTGCCGCCGAAGTGCCGCTGCCTTCGCGTGGGCCGCGCCTTCCAGTACAGGATCTCATGGCCTCCCGCCATTCGATTTTGCGTGCGCCGTCGTGATTTGTGGATTTCGCGTGGTATTGCGGTCGGACGAGCGCGAGTGTACGCGAAGGCGACCGTTTGGTCCTCCAAGCGACTCGACAGTCCCATTGAACGGCCCGCGTGCGGGTTCGTCGATATACGCGGACTCGGGACTGCCGTGTGGCACAGTACGACGGGCGTAAAACCGCGCCGTCGAACTGCTGCTGGTCATGATGCAGGTGCTTCGCGATGCCCGACGCGCCGCAGTCACCACGCGAGCCATGCGCCGCGGCGCTCGTGCCAGGCGCGAACCCGACCGCGCCGGATGTTGCCGGAGACGGGATGACGGGCGGCGGGGGCAGCGCGTGGATGCGCGAGTATCCCGCGGCAAGACCTTGCGGGAGACTCTGTCCAGGCGCATGCAACGCGTCGTCCGCGCCGGCGCCGCGCGAGCGCGGGCGCCCGAGCTGGAACGGCTGCCCGCCGAGCGACTCGGCGGTCCCGTCGAACGGCGTGCGCGGCGGCTCGTTGATGCGCGCGAGCAGGTTCGCCGCGTTCGCGCTGCCGGGGAGCGCGACGGTGGTGCTGTTGGGCGTGTACGCGCCGGGCCGCAGGGCGCCGGCGCGCGGCTTCGCGGGGTAGTAGTGCTGGTAGTTGCTCGGGAGGAAGGCGGCGGAGGCGTTGGACGGGGAGAGGAACGCGTTGATGGCGTGATCGTCCGCGAGCGAGCGCCCGCCGAAGGCAGAGCTCGAGCGCAGCGAGCTTGGCGTGCCGCCGCCGCCGAAACCTGCACCGACGCCCGCGCCCGCGCCGGCGGCGAGCCCGCCTGTGACCGGCGTGCCGGCGGTGGGGCCGAGCAGGCCTTGATTGGTGTCGGACCATATGGACTTGATGTCGCCGAGGAGCGAGGGCGCGGGCACGGAGTGCGAGTAGCGGTGGTGGGGCGTGTCGACGCTCGGACGCGGGCCGGGCGCGGGCGGTGCCGGCGCATGCGGGGCGTTGTTGCGCGAGTAGCGGCGCGAGCGTTCCTCGGGCGTGAGCAGGTCCGTGAGCGAGCTGGGGATGAACTCCTCGAGATCCTCGTCCTCGACGACGACATCTTCGCCAATGCCACCATGGCGCTGCGATGCCGCCTGCTGCCAGGTGTGCGTCGCACCGAGCGATGCTGCGAGGCCCGAGCGCGAGCGGAAGTCGGATGCAGGCTCGGATAGGAAGATGGACTGGCCGCCGGGAGCAGAGAAGGGCGAACTGGAGAGGTAAGTGGGGTTCTGCGCGGGAGACGTGCCGGGAGAGAAACCGTTGATGCGCGCCGGCTGGCCCAGGGATGCGATCGCGCGCGGTGGAGAGCCGATGGGCCCGAGATCGGCGGCATTGGCGTCCTGAGGCCTGCTGCGCGCGGACGGCGTGCTGACAGGGAGCGGTGCAGGCGAGGGGGCGTTGCTACCTGCGGGCGTATTTACAGCAGACTGCTCAGTGTCCTTATCCTCGGATGGTGCGGAAGCGGAAGGTGTGCCTTGGGCTGGGGCGGACGCGAGTTTGTTGCTCTCATCAGGAAGGCCGAAGGACGCAAAATCGGTATCTTTGAGCGGGGGTGCCGGTGCAGAGGGAGACACGGCGGCCTTCAGAGACATAGGCATGGGCCGGGACGACGGGCCTGTGAGGATGCGCGTCGGCGCGGTCGACCCTGCGAGCAGAGGGTTGCGCGGCTGGCCGCCGCTACCACTGCCCGCACCGGATGCTGCGCCTCCCGAAACGTTCTGTGAAGAACTCTTGTGTCCCCTGTTACCCTTCTGTCCGCCATTCGAATTGGAATTGGAACCATGAGCGGCGGCCTGCGCAGCCTTTTTATTTTTGCGGTCCATGGCCATGGTCTGGCCGGGGAGGATGTGGGCGAGGGCGCACTTGTGGCCAAACTTGCAGTTGCCCTTGACAAACCATGCACATATATCCTTGTGCTGGCCAGGCTCGGGCAGGGAATGGGAGAAGGGGCACGAGGGGCCGGCAGTGCACGAGCCGACCTTGAAAAATTTGCATGGGACATGGGAGAGGTCTTTCGCTGGACCAAAATAAGTGAGGGTTGTATGGACATTAGAAGACGGCATTGCACACCTTTGGAGGGTCCCTTGGACTTCGGGCCCTTTTCGCGTTCTCTATCCTTGTCACCTCGCTCACGATCCAAGTCTCGACCTTCCTGGTCACTATTCTTATCTGGCGCCGGCATCAGAGGGGATTTCTGGGATTTGGAATGGGGGTGAATTTAACAAGATGCAGGTCGGAACAGAGCTATGCACGCACAAGACAGGCAGCAGATTGGCGAGTTGGTGCCCGAAGAGGTAGACGCTGGGGAGGTGGCAGCGACGGCGAGCGGTCCGCTAAAGTCTAACTTGGACTACAAATCAATTCCACGTGAACTTCACGTGCGTGATTCCAACTTGATATCGCGAAATGTGGTCGGGAAACCGTCGAAACGGGAGGGGGAACGTATGTGTACGAGGTAAGTACAAGATGGTAGACTCTAGAGGTCGAGGTAACAAAAGTCACAAAAGAAATATTGCAATTGTGATAAGTTAGCATGAATCTGAGATCGGATCAGGCGCGTACTCCGCACCGCCATGAACGTCGTCTCGCGTCCCACTCGATTCCCTCACCGATCTACTCGGCCTGCGTCCGTCCACTGTCCGCTGTCTGCTCCGGCCACAAAGCCCTCCGCAGATAATTCAACAACTTAGTCGTTCTCTTACTATACAGCACACCAAGGGGAACTCGACTTGGTCGTTTTCCAACTGTCTACTTATCGCGCTTAGATCCCGCCTCCCGCCTTTATCGCCGCTCACTCCGGCTTCCACTTCCGCTTTTTACTTCGTCCTCACACCGAGTCCGAGCCCCATTCCGTCGTTTATGCCCACCGCAACGTCCCGTCGATTCGCTCTCCGGTCCGCCGTCCACGACTCCGCGGACACGCAAAGGCCGCAAAAATGGCAAGAAGCCCGCGAGAACGCGACGCTCGCCGCAATCCCGCCCTCGCCGCCCGGAATTCTCATAGCACGCAACAAACACGCCGGCCGGGACCAAGACACGCGCGACGGCCATGGAAGGGGCGGGAAAACGCAGCGTTCGCATTCGCGCCTGCGATTTCGTCGGAATCGCATGGTAAGCGCTCCTCTCCACATCTCCGAAACCCCCCATCTCACCGCGTGCGCAGACCACACCCTGCGGGGGAACGGACGGCGCTGCCAAAACGACGCGACACCAGCAAGCAATATCGCACCAACGGGAGCGGCCCGTACCACCTGCGCGAAGACCGCAATATGCCCGTGCCCGGGTATGTCGAGGAGTCGTGACGGGAAAAACGGGAAGCCGCGCACTTCCTGCGAGAACAAGGTGAGCGAGGTTTCGTTACACGAAGTCGTGCGAACTCACCGGTCCAGTACAGCTCGAACGGACGTCGGGAGTGTGGATGCGGAGCGCCGGAGAGCGGGACGGGGACACGAGAGAAGGCGGACTGGGACACGCGACTTCGCGTACTTGACGAGGTAAGCATAGCCGCGCAACAGACAGCGGTGCATGGACTGACTGATCTGACCACCAGCTCCAACAGTCGTCGGGCGCGCTTGCGATAACGCCGCAATATTGCGTTCGCGGACGCGACGGGCGTTCCAGCCCCATTCGAACAGTTGCCGTGCGCATCTGCCACGACCCGCGCACTGGTGAAATCGGGCGCCGGCGCCGCGCTGCGCTGCGAAAGGGACCCCAAGGTGAGCGGAATCGTGTTGGGCGAAGCAGCATACAGACTTACCAATTCAGCGCAGCTTGAACGAAAGCCCCGAACTCGATCGCAACTCAGCGACGGAGTCATACGCATCTACGTCGCGTCGGGAGCACGGAGGCGGACGCGAGCAGCGACGCCGCGTGACGGGGATGGGCGATCGAAAGTGAGAGCGCAGAGCGGGGCCATGCAGACTCGGACTGCTGCGAAAGGCAGGACGAGAAAAGGTAAGCGTTATGCTCTCGCATCTTCGAGCTACGTACTCACTGGAGTCGTTCGCACATAGATGTCGCCCGATCGTGCAAGACGCAACACGAGGATATCCCGTGCGTCTCCCGCCCGAACGCGAACGCGTCGCGGTCTACGGCTCGCGCGGACAAGCGATGTCGGCCAAGTCTAGGTGGTCGCGCGTACGGTGTCGGTAGAACGCCATCCGCGCTCCTTCCGAACGTCGTGCTCCAGCGACGCGGGCGCCGTACCTGCAGGGCCATACATCCAAGAGACTCGGGCCCGACGTCGGCCGTTCATGTCGCCGTCGAAACGCCGCATCGCAGCGCCTCCAAGCCACGAAAAGGGCGGGACCGATTATGCTTTCTGAATGGCTCGTAAGTCTTTTCAAGTTGGACAATTTTCGCAGTGAACGACTCACTAAACGATACCTCACAGCTCGTGGAATGCGCCGTCGTCGACGCCTGCGCCGGGCTACGCCCGGCTCCAGCGCGGGCAGCGTCAGCGTTCACTCCGTTGATTTGCCCTAGTGACGCGGTTGCCCCTCGCCGCGGGGCTCTGAGCCTCGGAATTTTGGCGACAAAACCGAGCTTCTGAAGGCCTGGTGAGTGTGGATTCACCTCGGCCAATTTCACTTCGAAAAGCTCAACGAGCGACATTGAACAGCTGGTCGAACAGGCTACAGACGATGCCTACGCCGGGCTGCGCCCGGCTCCGGCGCAGGCGGCGCCAGCGTGCTGTGGACGCGAACTCCGTAGATCTGCCCTAGTGACGCGGTTGCCGCTCGCCGCGGGGCTTTGGACCTCGGAAAATTAGCGAAGAGAACGAGTTTTCTGTAGGCTTCGTGAGTCTCTGTTCCATAAGGCTAAGTTCGCAGTGAAAAGCTCACCAAACGACTCCCCACAGCGCAAGAAACAAGTCATCGACGAAGCCTGCGCCGGGCTTCGCCCGGCTCCGGCGCGTGCGACGTCAGTGTCGAAAAGACACTGACATCGCAGACTTGATCTAGCGACACGCTCGCCGCTCGCCGCGGGGCTTTGGACCACGGAAAATTGGCGAAGAAAACGGGTTTTCTGAAGGCCTCATAAGTCTTTGTTTTACTCGGCTCAGTTCGCAGTGAAAAGCTCACCTAACAACGCCCCACAGTGCGAGAAACAAGTTGTCGACGAAGCCTGCGCCGGGCTTCGCCCGGCTCCGGCGCGCGCAATGTCAGTGTCGAGAAGACACTGACATCCGCAAGCTTAATCTAGCGACACGCTCGCCGCTCGCCGCGGGGCTTTGGACCTTGGAAAATACGCGACAAAAATGAGCTTTCTAGAGGCTTGGTGAGTCTATCTAACAAGGCTATGCTCGCAGCGAAAAGCTCACCAAACTGTTCCCCACAGCGCGTGAAACAGGTCATCAACGAAGCCTGCGCCGGGCTTCGCCCGGCTCCGGCGCATGCGACGTCAGTGTGGAGAAGACATTGACTTCGTAGACTTGGCGTAATAACAAGCTCGCCGCTCGCCGCGGGGCTTTGGATCTTGGAAAATCGGCGACGAAAACAGGTCCTTCAAGGACCTCGTGAGTCTCTGTATGCCCCGGCTCTCTAAACATTAGAAAGCTCACCAAACGACCTTCCGCAGCGCATGAGACATGTCACCGGAGAGGCCTGCGCCGGGCTTCGCCCGGCTTCGGCGCGTACGACGTCAGTGTCAAGAAGACACTGACTTCGTAGACTTGGCGTAGTGACACCGCCGCCGCTCGCCGCGGGGCTCTGAACCTCAGAAAATTGGCAGCGAGAATCGGATTCTCTGAAGGCCTGGTGAATATCCATTTACCTCGGCTGTTTTCAGTGCGAAAAGCTCACCGGCGGTTGCAGAACACGGCAGGAATGCTGCCCATAGCGCGCACGTGAAGCCTGCGGCCGAACCACGACGCCAGCGTCAATAGGACACTGACGTCGTTGAACTAGCGTAGCGGCGCTATTGCCGCTTCTCGCGGGGCTTTCAACCGTGAGACCTGGACGACCGAAGCGTCGTTATCTAGGAAGCGAGGTAAGCATCTGCATGAATCAGCCGAGGGCGACGCGCACGGCTCACCATGTCGCGCTGCACAATGTGCTGTTGCGAGAACTCCAGGCCCGACGGCGGGGCACGCGTAAGCGTGATGTCTGCGCAGGCCGGAGCTCGTCGACGCTGCATTCATAGCGGCGTCCAAATCGTCGACGACGTGATGGGGTGCTCGCGCGCGGCGTCAGCATCGGCGGTGCTGCATTTGAACAGCTGACATCGAGAGCCATTGCCGCTTGCCACGGAGCCCCAACCCACAGTAAATAGGTGACCGACAACGGCCGTTACTAGATATCTTGTGAGTACTTGCAGAACTTGACTAATTGAGGATAAAACACGCACCGGAACACAGTCCCCGCCCGCATTCGCCATCCTGCACCTTCGTCCTTGATCCATGTACGACAGCCACATTGACGTAATGGGGAAGATGCCATTGCGAGACAGCCTGCTCTCAATCAACTACACTGTACAGGCCTAGATGTGGTTGAACAACAGGTGAGTATGATAGTCTTGAGAGAATTCGAGAATGGCACAAACACAAGACGTGTAATGACAACAACAGGTACGATGAACCGAAACTTGACGATGATGCCCTTGGCATGTTGTCCGTCGATACATGCCTAGCATTGCTTAGGATTTGACTTCATGTTGGATTGGCTAGAATAGAGACCTGTATTAGTAGAAGTGCATATTGAATGGATGAAGACGTACACAAGACACCGTAAGTCACCACTGACAGTGGGAATCAACAAACAGCAAGAGGGATTTTTCAGACAGAGGGAACAGGGCAAACGGGAGAGTGGAGGTAAGGAGCGGAGGCCAGGCTTTTATCCATGTACGCGGAGGAACACCTGTTCCTCCGTCCGCACGATGCCGGAGTCTTGATTCACGGCGACTTGCCTACTACCTCCGCAGTTACGTTCCACTCCATCAGTGCCTTACGTTCATGTCATATTTTCGGAACCCATCTCCCGGTGATGTACAGCATGCTGGATGAACACTTTCTCTTTGTAAACTGGCTGTTTCGACAAGAGGGTCAAATCTCCTGTACATATTCCAAGTCTGTCAGTAATAATAGATGTAGATTGTTCTCCTCTATATTTATTGAATATGCCAGTAAGTGAAATGATTTCGATGGATACCTTGCTTCGAAATTTAATCGAAGGATCAAATCAGCTCTATTATTTGTAGGAGACAATATGGCTGATGCTCTCTATTGCCTAAAATTAATTGAAGCTACTATATCTCCAGTATTTTAGACAATTGAGCAAGTCATACCGTAGGATCGGGGAGCATTGTGCACGGTCATGCCCGAAATGTAAACCCAACCCAACCCAACCCAGCAGTGCTTTGTGTTGCAAGAACTCGGTCTCAAGAGCACCGGTCCGACTGGCCTTCCACTAAGTTGCTATTCCATTTCTCATATTCTATATTTTCTTTCCAAATGGACTTGATGAATAGAGACCATGTCTCATATTCTTCATGCAATCAGTCAATGCAAAATCCAACTGATCTTTGCTGTAAGTACAAAGCAGCAGCATCTCTGAACGGCAAAAATCTTGGCAGCCACAACGGAGTTCTCACCGATCGAAATACTGATCTGATGGCTGATGACTTGGAATTAAATTCGAAGCTTAGTTCCATTTTTAAGTCATGAAATTTTTGAGAGTCTGCCGAATTGAGTCCAGTCTGTACGAGTTGGACAACCATGACCTCTCGACAACTTTTGTTTCAGCTCAGAATATATGATCCTTCTGGACAAACAGCAGGCATTGGCAAAGCATCGGGAGGGTAGCCCGACATTATTTTACTCATGTATGTCAGTTACGAGATGCCATGGAAGATTCCGTATACGTGTCCACAACATGACGACCCGAATCCCCGTCCGTGTTTCATGGTGCGGCAATCAACCATCTATTCTCGGGATGAATATGAGGCTCTGTTCGACAGAATCATCCCTACCTCCATGTTTCATCTTCCCCCCCCACGTCTCTCATGATCATCTGTAAGCAGTTTTCATTCCCTTGTATTCAGGTCAAACTAATACCTACAGAGCTATCTACAACACGACTGAACTGTTGCCACCAAACAACGAAGAGCAACACATGATGTGTCAAGGGCATCATTGTCAAGTTATGGTGGTGACGAGGTATGTGTTGTGTGCTTGTTTCTCTGAGCTCCGAGTTGTGCTTACCTGGGTCCCAAATTGCCATCTCTTGTCACCGACATCGAAGGCAGCATCAATAATGTCACATCAACGCTGATGCACCAGGCATATGCAGACAGAGCCCTGCATGTTGTCTGCATCTGTGCGTGAGTACACAGCTGCTATTGACATCGATCGTGCTCACCAGAAATCGAGCAGAGCGGCGCGGCGCAGCGAGCATAGGTCTCGTGCTGCACAGCAGATATCGGCGCTAGAAATGCGAGGCCTTCGCGGGTGTGCTATCAGCAGCGCCGCTCTGCGCATTTCTCGGTGAGTTGACTTCCTTTCGTTTGACCGGCTCGCTGACTTCTCGGAGACCCATATTTCTCCAGCGAGCAGGAGCTGCCCGAGATGAAAGCGACACTAGTTTCTGCACCGCAAGGCCATTTATATCGTGCTGGCGAGTCCTTCATTACCATCAGAATTTGTAGCTTAAGACTCACCTGGATTTTCCCAAGGTACATCTATTGTCCTCGGCAGCGTCGCGTGCGGCGACGTGCGAGGCGGGACACGGTGAACGGGGTGCTCGTCGTCCTCGGCTGGATGGCGGGGACGAGAGGGTCAGGCTACATACAAATGTGCCAATTTGGGGCGCGGTGTCTTGTCCGTAGTAGATGTGTGTGCGGAGGTGGGATGGCGCCGATGTCGCCATGGGAGCACGGCGAGCGTGGGCGACGGAGCGGGCGAGATGCCAGGGAGGCAGAAAACTCGCGATCGCATCGATCGCGCCGCCGTGTGACGTGGGGAACGACACCGTGGAGGCATCGTGCACGGGACGGGCGGGTTGCTACACGTACCACGCTCGAGCTGGGTTCCATGGGCATCGTGACGGGCGGCGTTATCGTCGCGCGCACTGAGTTACGAGTGCGCCGCGTAGCGGCTTTCCGTGGACGAAAAAGCCCTGCAGATGCAGCGGCATCGGTCAGGGCGGCACTGTAGATGCGGACGCCGTGAGATCGTCTTTGCATCACGTACGATGCTGGAAAGGGGTTGGATGGGCATTGTGACGGGCGGTGCTATGATCACTTCAGCCAGTGCGTAGCCTCATTTTTCGCGAACGATGAGAGCGTGGGAGTGCAGCGACGTCGACGGCGATGCGCACGGGCGTGGTTCGGCGGTCTCGCATGCGATCCGGCATTGGATCGAAGGCGGGGAGGAGCCGCAATCCCACCGCTAAGACACATTGCGTGACATCGCGACGGCGCGTGTATAGACGAGGGGTGCAATCGCTGGAAGCGGCGAATGATCTCGGTAAGTTGTCAAACCAATATGCAGGATCATAGACTTACGTTCTCGCCTTGCCTGGCCCTCCCTGATGACATTTTCGCGATTATCGACAGTCGACGTCGCGGGGCTTCGGAGCGACGACGGGGGTGGAAAATGGCTCGGCGTCAGCGACCAACGGCCGAATGACGACTGGAACGTCGCCGTCGTCGTTGCAGCGAATGACGGGTACCGACTGCGATAACGCCGGACCGATCCCCACCATCGCATATCTGTGTACGACCTAAATGGTGGTTGAAATGCGGTGCAGCGATGGCGTGGGCATGAGCAGGAGATGCGACGTCGATGGTGTCAGGCAGGTCGCGTCTGCACGCAAGAGTGGCGCATGAGTCGGCCAGACTGGCCTGCCTGCAATTGGCGCTGCTTCGCGTTTTGCTAGGGCGTATTGGGCGCGTGAGTTTCATTTTGACTGTTGCATGGCGACGCTATGGCAGCAATCGTCATCGTCGCGTCACTCAGATAAATGAGGCCGCGACGCTGACGGGGGGAACGGCGCTGTTAAAGGCTACGTGCCGCTGGCACTTGTTGGTCGGGGGAAACTTGAAGGGCCAGAGCCCCGCGACGAGCAGAGGGCCTTGCTGTTTGGAAGCGACATCGATGGGTCTCAATCAGCATTCTTGTTACGGGTACTGGAGTCGGGCGAAGCCCGGCGACATCCTCGCACTCTTAGATGTTCGCGCGCGTTCCGGAAGCTGCACATCATGTTTGGTGAGTCTTTTCATGTGTGATTAGCCGAGTCAAACATGTACTCACCCGGCCTTTCGAAACATCAGTTTTTGTCGCTGCTTTTCTAGGATCCAAAGCCCCGCGGCGAGCGGCGAGTGTATCACTAGGTTATTTAGTCGGAGCTGGCATCGACGGGTCGACGCCGACACCGACGTTGCGGGCGCAGGAGCAGGGCGTAGCCCGGCGACGTCCTCGCTGTTCTGCATGTCATTGCTGATCCTCGGACACGTTCTGCGAACTGTATGATGCATTTCGGTGAGTTTTCGAGCAGGATTTACCAGAGTAGAATCGGTACTCACCAGGCCTCGCGGGCCTCTTAGGACCGGTTTCCTCGCCATATTTTCATATCTCGAGGCCACGCGGCGAGCGGGGAGCATGTCCTTAGGTTAATTGGTCGGAGCTGACGTCGACAAATTTCCGTCGACGCGCACGCATTCTCAAAACTGTACGGCGCGTTCTGATGAGTTCATTTCACTGCAATTGCCCGACTTAAATGACGACTCACGAGGTTCTTCGCAGCGCCAAGTCTCCACGCCGTTTTTCGAGATTTCGACGCCCCGCGGCGAGCGGCGAGCGTGCCCATAGGTAAATTATTCGAAGTTGACGTCGACAGGGACCCATCCCCATGTCGCGGCACAGGAGCCGGGCGAAGCCCGGCGACGTCCTCGCGTTTCTGTTGGGTTGCGAACGTGTTCTGGGAGCTACGCGATGTGTTATGGTGAGTTTTCAGAGCGACAAACAGCCAATTAACCGAGCAACTCACCAGGCTGTTTGCAGCGCCGAGTGTCATCACCATTTTCGAAATTTCGACGCCCGGTGGCAACATGCGAGCGGGCCAACGGGACAGGCAGATAGAGTCGACGTCAGACAAATCCCGCTGACGTCGACAACACGCGATTTACGATACTTTCTTCTCGTTTTCGTGAGTCTCTCATATGTAATTTAGCCGACATGACCAGATGCTCACTGAAGCTGCAGGACATCAATATTTCATGCTCGGAATTTCGAGATCGAGGCCCCCGCGGCGAGCGACAACGATATTACAAGGCCGAACTCGATGTCTGCGGGTTTCCGCTGACATCGAGACGGAAGCGCTGGGCGCAGCCTCTACACTGTTCGCTTCCTCGCTATCTACGCAATGTCGCCCGCAGCGAACGCAGCGTCTGGTTCCCGTTTGACGTCGAGATTGGAGCGCTGGGCTACGCCCAACGCGACTCCCTCCCGCACGCCGCGACATGCGTTGCCTGCAGCCGCCGCCTCGTGGTGCTCGCCCATGACGCAAGCAGGGCGTCATCGTCAAGTACGTTGTACTGGCCACGGGGGAGATCCAGACGCGTGGCAGTCTTCGCGTTCCCGACACCCCGAGGGTGTCATCGTCAGTTCGACGACGCAAGCGCCCGATGAGATTCCCGAGTCGCCTGTGCCCTGCGACATCGCTGACGCTTTCTGCCCGACAGAGAGCTGGCCAACGGCGCGCGAGGGCTGACATCGTCAAGTACGTGGGGGATGTAGAAATGGAGCGGAGGCGCCTTCGACGTCGCGCGAGGACGCGCAAGGACGTCATCGTCAAGTTACCCGCGGCGTCGTCCTGCTGTCTTGGTGCGCCCGCACCCTACATGTGTTACGGCGCTGAGTCGGTCGGCCTTCACGCGTGTTCTGTGCGCCGCACAGGGCGTCATCGTCAAGTACGGGATGGGAGCGGGGAATCTGGCTGTCGGTGAGTACTCCACGGGAATCGCATTGTCGATGTACTCACCTGTCGCGAAGATTCGTCCAATTCCGCCGGCCGCACGTCACACTCCGCCTCTCTCACCATCGAACCCCGCCGGCGCCGCGAGCGCCAAGGGCGTCATCGTCAAGTTCGACGCGGCGACCGTCGCGACCTTGCTGTGCGTGCTGGAAAGTGTCGCGTTCCGCGGCGCGTCTCCTCTCACTGTTAGATTGTGCGGCGGACGGCGATTCTGCGCGTTCTATTGCGCGTCGCGCGACGCTGAGATACGGTGAGCGATGCCTCTATCGCGGGGGATGAAGTGCTTACCCTTCGCGCCTGTGTTTGGAGCCGTTCGCGCTACTCTGTGCTCTGCTGCCTCGGTCACCGGTCCCTCACGCGCACGAATCCGGCGTCGATGCGTCCGCCATTGCCACCGACATGCCGCTGCCTTGGCGTTGGCCGCGCCGTCCAGCGACGGGATCTCACGGCCTCCAGCTGCCCGATTTTGCGTGCGCAAACCGCCGCCGTTGTGATTTGCTGACTTCGCGCGGTATTACCGTCGGACGGGTGTGAATGTGTGCAAAGGCAATTTTTTGCCCTCCAAGCGACTCGACAGTTCCATTGAACAGCGCGCATGTGAGTTCGTCGATATGCGCGAATTCGGGGCTGCCGTGCGGCACAGTACGACGGGCGTAAGACCGCGCTGTCGAACTGCTCCTGGTCATGATGCAGCTGCTCCGCGATGCCCGACGCGCCGCAGTCGCCAAGCGAGCCATGCGCCGCGGCGCTCATGCCAGGTGCGAACCCAAGCGCGCCGGACGTCGCCGGGGACGGGATGACGGGCGGCGGGGGCAGCGCGTGGATGCGCGAATACCCCGCCGCAAGACCCTGCGGGAGACTTTGCCCAGGCGCATGCAACGCGTCCTCCGCGCCGGCGCCGCGCGAGCGCGGGCGGCCGAGCTGGAACGGCTGCCCGCCGAGCGACTCGGCGGTCCCGTCGAACGGCGTGCGCGGCGGCTCGTTGATGCGCGCGAGCAGGTTCGCCGCGTTCGCGCTGCCGGGGAGCGCGACAGTGGTGCTGTTGGGCGTGTACGCGCCGGGCCGCAGGGCGCCGGCGCGCGGCTTCGCGGGGTAGTAGTGCTGGTAGTTGCTCGGGAGGAAGGCGGCGGAGGCGTTGGAGGGCGAGAGGAACGCGTTGATGGCGTGGTCGTCCGCGAGCGAGCGCCCGCCGAAGGCAGAGCTCGAGCGCAGCGAGCTCGGCGTGCCGCCGCCGAGACCTGCACCGATGCCCGCGCCCGCGCCGGCGGCGAGCCCGCCTGTGACCGGCGTGCCGGCGGTGGGGCCGAGCAGGCCTTGATTGGTGTCGGACCATATCGACTTGATGTCGCCGAGGAGCGAGGGCGCGGGCACGGAGTGCGAGTAGCGGTGGTGGGGCGTGTCGACGCTCGGACGCGGGCCGGGCGCGGGCGGTGCGGGGGCGTGCGGGGCGTTATTGCGAGAGTAGCGGCGCGAGCGTTCCTCGGGCGTGAGCAGGTCCGTGAGCGAGCTGGGGATGAACTCCTCGAGATCCTCGTCCTCGACGACGACATCTTCGCCAATGCCACCATGGCGCTGCGATGCCGCCTGCTGCCAGGTGTGCGTCGCGCCGAGCGACGCGGCGAGGCCCGAGCGCGAGCGGAAGTCGGATGCAGGCTCGGATAGGAAGATGGACTGGCCGCCGGGAGCGGAGAAGGGCGAACTGGAGAGGTAGGTGGGGTTCTGCGCGGGAGACGTGCCGGGAGAGAAACCGTTGATGCGTGCCGGCTGGCCCAGGGATGCGATCGCGCGCGGTGGAGAGCCGATGGGCCCGAGATCGGCGGCATTGGCGTCCTGAGGCCTGCTGCGCGCGGACGGCGTGCTGACGGGGAGCGGTGCAGGCGAGGGGGCATTGCTACCTGCGGGCGTATTTACAGCAGACTGCTCAGTGTCCTTATCCTCGGATGGTGCGGAGGCGGAAGGTGTGCCTTGGGCTGGGGCGGACGCGAGTTTGTTGCTCTCATCAGGAAGGCCGAAGGACGCGAAGTCGGTATCTTTGAGCGGGGGTGCCGGTGCAGAGGGAGACACGGCGGCCTTCAGAGACATGGGCATGGGCCGGGACGACGGGCCTGTGAGGATGCGCGTCGGCGCAGTCGAGCCTGCGAGCAGTGGGTTGCGCGCTTGGCTACTGCTACCACTGCCCGCACCTGACGCTGCGCCTCCCGAACCGTTCTGTGGAGAATTCTTGTGACCCTTGCTACCCTTCTGTCCGTTATTCGAATTGGAACCATGAGCGGCGGCTTGCGCAGCCTTTTTATTTTTGCGGTCCATGGCCATGGTCTGGCCGGGGAGGATGTGGGCGAGGGCGCACTTGTGGCCGAACTTGCAGTTGCCCTTGACAAACCATGCACAGATGTCCTTGTGCTGGCCAGGCTCGGGCAGGGAATGAGAGAAGGGGCATGAAGGGCCGGCGGTGCACGAGCCGACCTTGAAAAATTTGCATGGGACATGGGAGAGGTCTTTCGCTGGACCAAAATAAGTGAGGGTTGTATGGACATTAGAAGACGGCATTGCACACCTTTGGAGGGTCCCTTGGACTTCGGGCCCTTTTCGCGTTCTCTATCCTTGTCACCTCGCTCACGATCCAAGTCTCGACCTTCCTGGTCACTATTCTTATCTGGCGCCGGCATCAGAGGGGATTTCTGGGATTTGGAATGGGGGTGAATTTAACAAGATGCAGGTCGGAACAGAGCTATGCACGCACAAGACAGGCAGCAGATTGGCGAGTTGGTGCCCGAAGAGGTAGACGCTGGGGAGGTGGCAGCGACGGCGAGCGGTCCGCTAAAGTCTAACTTGGACTACAAATCAATTCCACGTGAACTTCACGTGCGTGATTCCAACTTGATATCGCGAAATGTGGTCGGGAAACCGTCGAAACGGGAGGGGGAACGTATGTGTACGAGGTAAGTACAAGATGGTAGACTCTAGAGGTCGAGGTAACAAAAGTCACAAAAGAAATATTGCAATTGTGATAAGTTAGCATGAATCTGAGATCGGATCAGGCGCGTACTCCGCACCGCCATGAACGTCGTCTCGCGTCCCACTCGATTCCCTCACCGATCTACTCGGCCTGCGTCCGTCCACTGTCCGCTGTCTGCTCCGGCCACAAAGCCCTCCGCAGATAATTCAACAACTTAGTCGTTCTCTTACTATACAGCACACCAAGGGGAACTCGACTTGGTCGTTTTCCAACTGTCTACTTATCGCGCTTAGATCCCGCCTCCCGCCTTTATCGCCGCTCACTCCGGCTTCCACTTCCGCTTTTTACTTCGTCCTCACACCGAGTCCGAGCCCCATTCCGTCGTTTATGCCCACCGCAACGTCCCGTCGATTCGCTCTCCGGTCCGCCGTCCACGACTCCGCGGACACGCAAAGGCCGCAAAAATGGCAAGAAGCCCGCGAGAACGCGACGCTCGCCGCAATCCCGCCCTCGCCGCCCGGAATTCTCATAGCACGCAACAAACACGCCGGCCGGGACCAAGACACGCGCGACGGCCATGGAAGGGGCGGGAAAACGCAGCGTTCGCATTCGCGCCTGCGATTTCGTCGGAATCGCATGGTAAGCGCTCCTCTCCACATCTCCGAAACCCCCCATCTCACCGCGTGCGCAGACCACACCCTGCGGGGGAACGGACGGCGCTGCCAAAACGACGCGACACCAGCAAGCAATATCGCACCAACGGGAGCGGCCCGTACCACCTGCGCGAAGACCGCAATATGCCCGTGCCCGGGTATGTCGAGGAGTCGTGACGGGAAAAACGGGAAGCCGCGCACTTCCTGCGAGAACAAGGTGAGCGAGGTTTCGTTACACGAAGTCGTGCGAACTCACCGGTCCAGTACAGCTCGAACGGACGTCGGGAGTGTGGATGCGGAGCGCCGGAGAGCGGGACGGGGACACGAGAGAAGGCGGACTGGGACACGCGACTTCGCGTACTTGACGAGGTAAGCATAGCCGCGCAACAGACAGCGGTGCATGGACTGACTGATCTGACCACCAGCTCCAACAGTCGTCGGGCGCGCTTGCGATAACGCCGCAATATTGCGTTCGCGGACGCGACGGGCGTTCCAGCCCCATTCGAACAGTTGCCGTGCGCATCTGCCACGACCCGCGCACTGGTGAAATCGGGCGCCGGCGCCGCGCTGCGCTGCGAAAGGGACCCCAAGGTGAGCGGAATCGTGTTGGGCGAAGCAGCATACAGACTTACCAATTCAGCGCAGCTTGAACGAAAGCCCCGAACTCGATCGCAACTCAGCGACGGAGTCATACGCATCTACGTCGCGTCGGGAGCACGGAGGCGGACGCGAGCAGCGACGCCGCGTGACGGGGATGGGCGATCGAAAGTGAGAGCGCAGAGCGGGGCCATGCAGACTCGGACTGCTGCGAAAGGCAGGACGAGAAAAGGTAAGCGTTATGCTCTCGCATCTTCGAGCTACGTACTCACTGGAGTCGTTCGCACATAGATGTCGCCCGATCGTGCAAGACGCAACACGAGGATATCCCGTGCGTCTCCCGCCCGAACGCGAACGCGTCGCGGTCTACGGCTCGCGCGGACAAGCGATGTCGGCCAAGTCTAGGTGGTCGCGCGTACGGTGTCGGTAGAACGCCATCCGCGCTCCTTCCGAACGTCGTGCTCCAGCGACGCGGGCGCCGTACCTGCAGGGCCATACATCCAAGAGACTCGGGCCCGACGTCGGCCGTTCATGTCGCCGTCGAAACGCCGCATCGCAGCGCCTCCAAGCCACGAAAAGGGCGGGACCGATTATGCTTTCTGAATGGCTCGTAAGTCTTTTCAAGTTGGACAATTTTCGCAGTGAACGACTCACTAAACGATACCTCACAGCTCGTGGAATGCGCCGTCGTCGACGCCTGCGCCGGGCTACGCCCGGCTCCAGCGCGGGCAGCGTCAGCGTTCACTCCGTTGATTTGCCCTAGTGACGCGGTTGCCCCTCGCCGCGGGGCTCTGAGCCTCGGAATTTTGGCGACAAAACCGAGCTTCTGAAGGCCTGGTGAGTGTGGATTCACCTCGGCCAATTTCACTTCGAAAAGCTCAACGAGCGACATTGAACAGCTGGTCGAACAGGCTACAGACGATGCCTACGCCGGGCTGCGCCCGGCTCCGGCGCAGGCGGCGCCAGCGTGCTGTGGACGCGAACTCCGTAGATCTGCCCTAGTGACGCGGTTGCCGCTCGCCGCGGGGCTTTGGACCTCGGAAAATTAGCGAAGAGAACGAGTTTTCTGTAGGCTTCGTGAGTCTCTGTTCCATAAGGCTAAGTTCGCAGTGAAAAGCTCACCAAACGACTCCCCACAGCGCAAGAAACAAGTCATCGACGAAGCCTGCGCCGGGCTTCGCCCGGCTCCGGCGCGTGCGACGTCAGTGTCGAAAAGACACTGACATCGCAGACTTGATCTAGCGACACGCTCGCCGCTCGCCGCGGGGCTTTGGACCACGGAAAATTGGCGAAGAAAACGGGTTTTCTGAAGGCCTCATAAGTCTTTGTTTTACTCGGCTCAGTTCGCAGTGAAAAGCTCACCTAACAACGCCCCACAGTGCGAGAAACAAGTTGTCGACGAAGCCTGCGCCGGGCTTCGCCCGGCTCCGGCGCGCGCAATGTCAGTGTCGAGAAGACACTGACATCCGCAAGCTTAATCTAGCGACACGCTCGCCGCTCGCCGCGGGGCTTTGGACCTTGGAAAATACGCGACAAAAATGAGCTTTCTAGAGGCTTGGTGAGTCTATCTAACAAGGCTATGCTCGCAGCGAAAAGCTCACCAAACTGTTCCCCACAGCGCGTGAAACAGGTCATCAACGAAGCCTGCGCCGGGCTTCGCCCGGCTCCGGCGCATGCGACGTCAGTGTGGAGAAGACATTGACTTCGTAGACTTGGCGTAATAACAAGCTCGCCGCTCGCCGCGGGGCTTTGGATCTTGGAAAATCGGCGACGAAAACAGGTCCTTCAAGGACCTCGTGAGTCTCTGTATGCCCCGGCTCTCTAAACATTAGAAAGCTCACCAAACGACCTTCCGCAGCGCATGAGACATGTCACCGGAGAGGCCTGCGCCGGGCTTCGCCCGGCTTCGGCGCGTACGACGTCAGTGTCAAGAAGACACTGACTTCGTAGACTTGGCGTAGTGACACCGCCGCCGCTCGCCGCGGGGCTCTGAACCTCAGAAAATTGGCAGCGAGAATCGGATTCTCTGAAGGCCTGGTGAATATCCATTTACCTCGGCTGTTTTCAGTGCGAAAAGCTCACCGGCGGTTGCAGAACACGGCAGGAATGCTGCCCATAGCGCGCACGTGAAGCCTGCGGCCGAACCACGACGCCAGCGTCAATAGGACACTGACGTCGTTGAACTAGCGTAGCGGCGCTATTGCCGCTTCTCGCGGGGCTTTCAACCGTGAGACCTGGACGACCGAAGCGTCGTTATCTAGGAAGCGAGGTAAGCATCTGCATGAATCAGCCGAGGGCGACGCGCACGGCTCACCATGTCGCGCTGCACAATGTGCTGTTGCGAGAACTCCAGGCCCGACGGCGGGGCACGCGTAAGCGTGATGTCTGCGCAGGCCGGAGCTCGTCGACGCTGCATTCATAGCGGCGTCCAAATCGTCGACGACGTGATGGGGTGCTCGCGCGCGGCGTCAGCATCGGCGGTGCTGCATTTGAACAGCTGACATCGAGAGCCATTGCCGCTTGCCACGGAGCCCCAACCCACAGTAAATAGGTGACCGACAACGGCCGTTACTAGATATCTTGTGAGTACTTGCAGAACTTGACTAATTGAGGATAAAACACGCACCGGAACACAGTCCCCGCCCGCATTCGCCATCCTGCACCTTCGTCCTTGATCCATGTACGACAGCCACATTGACGTAATGGGGAAGATGCCATTGCGAGACAGCCTGCTCTCAATCAACTACACTGTACAGGCCTAGATGTGGTTGAACAACAGGTGAGTATGATAGTCTTGAGAGAATTCGAGAATGGCACAAACACAAGACGTGTAATGACAACAACAGGTACGATGAACCGAAACTTGACGATGATGCCCTTGGCATGTTGTCCGTCGATACATGCCTAGCATTGCTTAGGATTTGACTTCATGTTGGATTGGCTAGAATAGAGACCTGTATTAGTAGAAGTGCATATTGAATGGATGAAGACGTACACAAGACACCGTAAGTCACCACTGACAGTGGGAATCAACAAACAGCAAGAGGGATTTTTCAGACAGAGGGAACAGGGCAAACGGGAGAGTGGAGGTAAGGAGCGGAGGCCAGGCTTTTATCCATGTACGCGGAGGAACACCTGTTCCTCCGTCCGCACGATGCCGGAGTCTTGATTCACGGCGACTTGCCTACTACCTCCGCAGTTACGTTCCACTCCATCAGTGCCTTACGTTCATGTCATATTTTCGGAACCCATCTCCCGGTGATGTACAGCATGCTGGATGAACACTTTCTCTTTGTAAACTGGCTGTTTCGACAAGAGGGTCAAATCTCCTGTACATATTCCAAGTCTGTCAGTAATAATAGATGTAGATTGTTCTCCTCTATATTTATTGAATATGCCAGTAAGTGAAATGATTTCGATGGATACCTTGCTTCGAAATTTAATCGAAGGATCAAATCAGCTCTATTATTTGTAGGAGACAATATGGCTGATGCTCTCTATTGCCTAAAATTAATTGAAGCTACTATATCTCCAGTATTTTAGACAATTGAGCAAGTCATACCGTAGGATCGGGGAGCATTGTGCACGGTCATGCCCGAAATGTAAACCCAACCCAACCCAACCCAGCAGTGCTTTGTGTTGCAAGAACTCGGTCTCAAGAGCACCGGTCCGACTGGCCTTCCACTAAGTTGCTATTCCATTTCTCATATTCTATATTTTCTTTCCAAATGGACTTGATGAATAGAGACCATGTCTCATATTCTTCATGCAATCAGTCAATGCAAAATCCAACTGATCTTTGCTGTAAGTACAAAGCAGCAGCATCTCTGAACGGCAAAAATCTTGGCAGCCACAACGGAGTTCTCACCGATCGAAATACTGATCTGATGGCTGATGACTTGGAATTAAATTCGAAGCTTAGTTCCATTTTTAAGTCATGAAATTTTTGAGAGTCTGCCGAATTGAGTCCAGTCTGTACGAGTTGGACAACCATGACCTCTCGACAACTTTTGTTTCAGCTCAGAATATATGATCCTTCTGGACAAACAGCAGGCATTGGCAAAGCATCGGGAGGGTAGCCCGACATTATTTTACTCATGTATGTCAGTTACGAGATGCCATGGAAGATTCCGTATACGTGTCCACAACATGACGACCCGAATCCCCGTCCGTGTTTCATGGTGCGGCAATCAACCATCTATTCTCGGGATGAATATGAGGCTCTGTTCGACAGAATCATCCCTACCTCCATGTTTCATCTTCCCCCCCCACGTCTCTCATGATCATCTGTAAGCAGTTTTCATTCCCTTGTATTCAGGTCAAACTAATACCTACAGAGCTATCTACAACACGACTGAACTGTTGCCACCAAACAACGAAGAGCAACACATGATGTGTCAAGGGCATCATTGTCAAGTTATGGTGGTGACGAGGTATGTGTTGTGTGCTTGTTTCTCTGAGCTCCGAGTTGTGCTTACCTGGGTCCCAAATTGCCATCTCTTGTCACCGACATCGAAGGCAGCATCAATAATGTCACATCAACGCTGATGCACCAGGCATATGCAGACAGAGCCCTGCATGTTGTCTGCATCTGTGCGTGAGTACACAGCTGCTATTGACATCGATCGTGCTCACCAGAAATCGAGCAGAGCGGCGCGGCGCAGCGAGCATAGGTCTCGTGCTGCACAGCAGATATCGGCGCTAGAAATGCGAGGCCTTCGCGGGTGTGCTATCAGCAGCGCCGCTCTGCGCATTTCTCGGTGAGTTGACTTCCTTTCGTTTGACCGGCTCGCTGACTTCTCGGAGACCCATATTTCTCCAGCGAGCAGGAGCTGCCCGAGATGAAAGCGACACTAGTTTCTGCACCGCAAGGCCATTTATATCGTGCTGGCGAGTCCTTCATTACCATCAGAATTTGTAGCTTAAGACTCACCTGGATTTTCCCAAGGTACATCTATTGTCCTCGGCAGCGTCGCGTGCGGCGACGTGCGAGGCGGGACACGGTGAACGGGGTGCTCGTCGTCCTCGGCTGGATGGCGGGGACGAGAGGGTCAGGCTACATACAAATGTGCCAATTTGGGGCGCGGTGTCTTGTCCGTAGTAGATGTGTGTGCGGAGGTGGGATGGCGCCGATGTCGCCATGGGAGCACGGCGAGCGTGGGCGACGGAGCGGGCGAGATGCCAGGGAGGCAGAAAACTCGCGATCGCATCGATCGCGCCGCCGTGTGACGTGGGGAACGACACCGTGGAGGCATCGTGCACGGGACGGGCGGGTTGCTACACGTACCACGCTCGAGCTGGGTTCCATGGGCATCGTGACGGGCGGCGTTATCGTCGCGCGCACTGAGTTACGAGTGCGCCGCGTAGCGGCTTTCCGTGGACGAAAAAGCCCTGCAGATGCAGCGGCATCGGTCAGGGCGGCACTGTAGATGCGGACGCCGTGAGATCGTCTTTGCATCACGTACGATGCTGGAAAGGGGTTGGATGGGCATTGTGACGGGCGGTGCTATGATCACTTCAGCCAGTGCGTAGCCTCATTTTTCGCGAACGATGAGAGCGTGGGAGTGCAGCGACGTCGACGGCGATGCGCACGGGCGTGGTTCGGCGGTCTCGCATGCGATCCGGCATTGGATCGAAGGCGGGGAGGAGCCGCAATCCCACCGCTAAGACACATTGCGTGACATCGCGACGGCGCGTGTATAGACGAGGGGTGCAATCGCTGGAAGCGGCGAATGATCTCGGTAAGTTGTCAAACCAATATGCAGGATCATAGACTTACGTTCTCGCCTTGCCTGGCCCTCCCTGATGACATTTTCGCGATTATCGACAGTCGACGTCGCGGGGCTTCGGAGCGACGACGGGGGTGGAAAATGGCTCGGCGTCAGCGACCAACGGCCGAATGACGACTGGAACGTCGCCGTCGTCGTTGCAGCGAATGACGGGTACCGACTGCGATAACGCCGGACCGATCCCCACCATCGCATATCTGTGTACGACCTAAATGGTGGTTGAAATGCGGTGCAGCGATGGCGTGGGCATGAGCAGGAGATGCGACGTCGATGGTGTCAGGCAGGTCGCGTCTGCACGCAAGAGTGGCGCATGAGTCGGCCAGACTGGCCTGCCTGCAATTGGCGCTGCTTCGCGTTTTGCTAGGGCGTATTGGGCGCGTGAGTTTCATTTTGACTGTTGCATGGCGACGCTATGGCAGCAATCGTCATCGTCGCGTCACTCAGATAAATGAGGCCGCGACGCTGACGGGGGGAACGGCGCTGTTAAAGGCTACGTGCCGCTGGCACTTGTTGGTCGGGGGAAACTTGAAGGGCCAGAGCCCCGCGACGAGCAGAGGGCCTTGCTGTTTGGAAGCGACATCGATGGGTCTCAATCAGCATTCTTGTTACGGGTACTGGAGTCGGGCGAAGCCCGGCGACATCCTCGCACTCTTAGATGTTCGCGCGCGTTCCGGAAGCTGCACATCATGTTTGGTGAGTCTTTTCATGTGTGATTAGCCGAGTCAAACATGTACTCACCCGGCCTTTCGAAACATCAGTTTTTGTCGCTGCTTTTCTAGGATCCAAAGCCCCGCGGCGAGCGGCGAGTGTATCACTAGGTTATTTAGTCGGAGCTGGCATCGACGGGTCGACGCCGACACCGACGTTGCGGGCGCAGGAGCAGGGCGTAGCCCGGCGACGTCCTCGCTGTTCTGCATGTCATTGCTGATCCTCGGACACGTTCTGCGAACTGTATGATGCATTTCGGTGAGTTTTCGAGCAGGATTTACCAGAGTAGAATCGGTACTCACCAGGCCTCGCGGGCCTCTTAGGACCGGTTTCCTCGCCATATTTTCATATCTCGAGGCCACGCGGCGAGCGGGGAGCATGTCCTTAGGTTAATTGGTCGGAGCTGACGTCGACAAATTTCCGTCGACGCGCACGCATTCTCAAAACTGTACGGCGCGTTCTGATGAGTTCATTTCACTGCAATTGCCCGACTTAAATGACGACTCACGAGGTTCTTCGCAGCGCCAAGTCTCCACGCCGTTTTTCGAGATTTCGACGCCCCGCGGCGAGCGGCGAGCGTGCCCATAGGTAAATTATTCGAAGTTGACGTCGACAGGGACCCATCCCCATGTCGCGGCACAGGAGCCGGGCGAAGCCCGGCGACGTCCTCGCGTTTCTGTTGGGTTGCGAACGTGTTCTGGGAGCTACGCGATGTGTTATGGTGAGTTTTCAGAGCGACAAACAGCCAATTAACCGAGCAACTCACCAGGCTGTTTGCAGCGCCGAGTGTCATCACCATTTTCGAAATTTCGACGCCCGGTGGCAACATGCGAGCGGGCCAACGGGACAGGCAGATAGAGTCGACGTCAGACAAATCCCGCTGACGTCGACAACACGCGATTTACGATACTTTCTTCTCGTTTTCGTGAGTCTCTCATATGTAATTTAGCCGACATGACCAGATGCTCACTGAAGCTGCAGGACATCAATATTTCATGCTCGGAATTTCGAGATCGAGGCCCCCGCGGCGAGCGACAACGATATTACAAGGCCGAACTCGATGTCTGCGGGTTTCCGCTGACATCGAGACGGAAGCGCTGGGCGCAGCCTCTACACTGTTCGCTTCCTCGCTATCTACGCAATGTCGCCCGCAGCGAACGCAGCGTCTGGTTCCCGTTTGACGTCGAGATTGGAGCGCTGGGCTACGCCCAACGCGACTCCCTCCCGCACGCCGCGACATGCGTTGCCTGCAGCCGCCGCCTCGTGGTGCTCGCCCATGACGCAAGCAGGGCGTCATCGTCAAGTACGTTGTACTGGCCACGGGGGAGATCCAGACGCGTGGCAGTCTTCGCGTTCCCGACACCCCGAGGGTGTCATCGTCAGTTCGACGACGCAAGCGCCCGATGAGATTCCCGAGTCGCCTGTGCCCTGCGACATCGCTGACGCTTTCTGCCCGACAGAGAGCTGGCCAACGGCGCGCGAGGGCTGACATCGTCAAGTACGTGGGGGATGTAGAAATGGAGCGGAGGCGCCTTCGACGTCGCGCGAGGACGCGCAAGGACGTCATCGTCAAGTTACCCGCGGCGTCGTCCTGCTGTCTTGGTGCGCCCGCACCCTACATGTGTTACGGCGCTGAGTCGGTCGGCCTTCACGCGTGTTCTGTGCGCCGCACAGGGCGTCATCGTCAAGTACGGGATGGGAGCGGGGAATCTGGCTGTCGGTGAGTACTCCACGGGAATCGCATTGTCGATGTACTCACCTGTCGCGAAGATTCGTCCAATTCCGCCGGCCGCACGTCACACTCCGCCTCTCTCACCATCGAACCCCGCCGGCGCCGCGAGCGCCAAGGGCGTCATCGTCAAGTTCGACGCGGCGACCGTCGCGACCTTGCTGTGCGTGCTGGAAAGTGTCGCGTTCCGCGGCGCGTCTCCTCTCACTGTTAGATTGTGCGGCGGACGGCGATTCTGCGCGTTCTATTGCGCGTCGCGCGACGCTGAGATACGGTGAGCGATGCCTCTATCGCGGGGGATGAAGTGCTTACCCTTCGCGCCTGTGTTTGGAGCCGTTCGCGCTACTCTGTGCTCTGCTGCCTCGGTCACCGGTCCCTCACGCGCACGAATCCGGCGTCGATGCGTCCGCCATTGCCACCGACATGCCGCTGCCTTGGCGTTGGCCGCGCCGTCCAGCGACGGGATCTCACGGCCTCCAGCTGCCCGATTTTGCGTGCGCAAACCGCCGCCGTTGTGATTTGCTGACTTCGCGCGGTATTACCGTCGGACGGGTGTGAATGTGTGCAAAGGCAATTTTTTGCCCTCCAAGCGACTCGACAGTTCCATTGAACAGCGCGCATGTGAGTTCGTCGATATGCGCGAATTCGGGGCTGCCGTGCGGCACAGTACGACGGGCGTAAGACCGCGCTGTCGAACTGCTCCTGGTCATGATGCAGCTGCTCCGCGATGCCCGACGCGCCGCAGTCGCCAAGCGAGCCATGCGCCGCGGCGCTCATGCCAGGTGCGAACCCAAGCGCGCCGGACGTCGCCGGGGACGGGATGACGGGCGGCGGGGGCAGCGCGTGGATGCGCGAATACCCCGCCGCAAGACCCTGCGGGAGACTTTGCCCAGGCGCATGCAACGCGTCCTCCGCGCCGGCGCCGCGCGAGCGCGGGCGGCCGAGCTGGAACGGCTGCCCGCCGAGCGACTCGGCGGTCCCGTCGAACGGCGTGCGCGGCGGCTCGTTGATGCGCGCGAGCAGGTTCGCCGCGTTCGCGCTGCCGGGGAGCGCGACAGTGGTGCTGTTGGGCGTGTACGCGCCGGGCCGCAGGGCGCCGGCGCGCGGCTTCGCGGGGTAGTAGTGCTGGTAGTTGCTCGGGAGGAAGGCGGCGGAGGCGTTGGAGGGCGAGAGGAACGCGTTGATGGCGTGGTCGTCCGCGAGCGAGCGCCCGCCGAAGGCAGAGCTCGAGCGCAGCGAGCTCGGCGTGCCGCCGCCGAGACCTGCACCGATGCCCGCGCCCGCGCCGGCGGCGAGCCCGCCTGTGACCGGCGTGCCGGCGGTGGGGCCGAGCAGGCCTTGATTGGTGTCGGACCATATCGACTTGATGTCGCCGAGGAGCGAGGGCGCGGGCACGGAGTGCGAGTAGCGGTGGTGGGGCGTGTCGACGCTCGGACGCGGGCCGGGCGCGGGCGGTGCGGGGGCGTGCGGGGCGTTATTGCGAGAGTAGCGGCGCGAGCGTTCCTCGGGCGTGAGCAGGTCCGTGAGCGAGCTGGGGATGAACTCCTCGAGATCCTCGTCCTCGACGACGACATCTTCGCCAATGCCACCATGGCGCTGCGATGCCGCCTGCTGCCAGGTGTGCGTCGCGCCGAGCGACGCGGCGAGGCCCGAGCGCGAGCGGAAGTCGGATGCAGGCTCGGATAGGAAGATGGACTGGCCGCCGGGAGCGGAGAAGGGCGAACTGGAGAGGTAGGTGGGGTTCTGCGCGGGAGACGTGCCGGGAGAGAAACCGTTGATGCGTGCCGGCTGGCCCAGGGATGCGATCGCGCGCGGTGGAGAGCCGATGGGCCCGAGATCGGCGGCATTGGCGTCCTGAGGCCTGCTGCGCGCGGACGGCGTGCTGACGGGGAGCGGTGCAGGCGAGGGGGCATTGCTACCTGCGGGCGTATTTACAGCAGACTGCTCAGTGTCCTTATCCTCGGATGGTGCGGAGGCGGAAGGTGTGCCTTGGGCTGGGGCGGACGCGAGTTTGTTGCTCTCATCAGGAAGGCCGAAGGACGCGAAGTCGGTATCTTTGAGCGGGGGTGCCGGTGCAGAGGGAGACACGGCGGCCTTCAGAGACATGGGCATGGGCCGGGACGACGGGCCTGTGAGGATGCGCGTCGGCGCAGTCGAGCCTGCGAGCAGTGGGTTGCGCGCTTGGCTACTGCTACCACTGCCCGCACCTGACGCTGCGCCTCCCGAACCGTTCTGTGGAGAATTCTTGTGACCCTTGCTACCCTTCTGTCCGTTATTCGAATTGGAACCATGAGCGGCGGCTTGCGCAGCCTTTTTATTTTTGCGGTCCATGGCCATGGTCTGGCCGGGGAGGATGTGGGCGAGGGCGCACTTGTGGCCGAACTTGCAGTTGCCCTTGACAAACCATGCACAGATGTCCTTGTGCTGGCCAGGCTCGGGCAGGGAATGAGAGAAGGGGCATGAAGGGCCGGCGGTGCACGAGCCGACCTTGAAAAATTTGCATGGGACATGGGAGAGGTCTTTCGCTGGACCAAAATAAGTGAGGGTTGTATGGACATTAGAAGACGGCATTGCACACCTTTGGAGGGTCCCTTGGACTTCGGGCCCTTTTCGCGTTCTCTATCCTTGTCACCTCGCTCACGATCCAAGTCTCGACCTTCCTGGTCACTATTCTTATCTGGCGCCGGCATCAGAGGGGATTTCTGGGATTTGGAATGGGGGTGAATTTAACAAGATGCAGGTCGGAACAGAGCTATGCACGCACAAGACAGGCAGCAGATTGGCGAGTTGGTGCCCGAAGAGGTAGACGCTGGGGAGGTGGCAGCGACGGCGAGCGGTCCGCTAAAGTCTAACTTGGACTACAAATCAATTCCACGTGAACTTCACGTGCGTGATTCCAACTTGATATCGCGAAATGTGGTCGGGAAACCGTCGAAACGGGAGGGGGAACGTATGTGTACGAGGTAAGTACAAGATGGTAGACTCTAGAGGTCGAGGTAACAAAAGTCACAAAAGAAATATTGCAATTGTGATAAGTTAGCATGAATCTGAGATCGGATCAGGCGCGTACTCCGCACCGCCATGAACGTCGTCTCGCGTCCCACTCGATTCCCTCACCGATCTACTCGGCCTGCGTCCGTCCACTGTCCGCTGTCTGCTCCGGCCACAAAGCCCTCCGCAGATAATTCAACAACTTAGTCGTTCTCTTACTATACAGCACACCAAGGGGAACTCGACTTGGTCGTTTTCCAACTGTCTACTTATCGCGCTTAGATCCCGCCTCCCGCCTTTATCGCCGCTCACTCCGGCTTCCACTTCCGCTTTTTACTTCGTCCTCACACCGAGTCCGAGCCCCATTCCGTCGTTTATGCCCACCGCAACGTCCCGTCGATTCGCTCTCCGGTCCGCCGTCCACGACTCCGCGGACACGCAAAGGCCGCAAAAATGGCAAGAAGCCCGCGAGAACGCGACGCTCGCCGCAATCCCGCCCTCGCCGCCCGGAATTCTCATAGCACGCAACAAACACGCCGGCCGGGACCAAGACACGCGCGACGGCCATGGAAGGGGCGGGAAAACGCAGCGTTCGCATTCGCGCCTGCGATTTCGTCGGAATCGCATGGTAAGCGCTCCTCTCCACATCTCCGAAACCCCCCATCTCACCGCGTGCGCAGACCACACCCTGCGGGGGAACGGACGGCGCTGCCAAAACGACGCGACACCAGCAAGCAATATCGCACCAACGGGAGCGGCCCGTACCACCTGCGCGAAGACCGCAATATGCCCGTGCCCGGGTATGTCGAGGAGTCGTGACGGGAAAAACGGGAAGCCGCGCACTTCCTGCGAGAACAAGGTGAGCGAGGTTTCGTTACACGAAGTCGTGCGAACTCACCGGTCCAGTACAGCTCGAACGGACGTCGGGAGTGTGGATGCGGAGCGCCGGAGAGCGGGACGGGGACACGAGAGAAGGCGGACTGGGACACGCGACTTCGCGTACTTGACGAGGTAAGCATAGCCGCGCAACAGACAGCGGTGCATGGACTGACTGATCTGACCACCAGCTCCAACAGTCGTCGGGCGCGCTTGCGATAACGCCGCAATATTGCGTTCGCGGACGCGACGGGCGTTCCAGCCCCATTCGAACAGTTGCCGTGCGCATCTGCCACGACCCGCGCACTGGTGAAATCGGGCGCCGGCGCCGCGCTGCGCTGCGAAAGGGACCCCAAGGTGAGCGGAATCGTGTTGGGCGAAGCAGCATACAGACTTACCAATTCAGCGCAGCTTGAACGAAAGCCCCGAACTCGATCGCAACTCAGCGACGGAGTCATACGCATCTACGTCGCGTCGGGAGCACGGAGGCGGACGCGAGCAGCGACGCCGCGTGACGGGGATGGGCGATCGAAAGTGAGAGCGCAGAGCGGGGCCATGCAGACTCGGACTGCTGCGAAAGGCAGGACGAGAAAAGGTAAGCGTTATGCTCTCGCATCTTCGAGCTACGTACTCACTGGAGTCGTTCGCACATAGATGTCGCCCGATCGTGCAAGACGCAACACGAGGATATCCCGTGCGTCTCCCGCCCGAACGCGAACGCGTCGCGGTCTACGGCTCGCGCGGACAAGCGATGTCGGCCAAGTCTAGGTGGTCGCGCGTACGGTGTCGGTAGAACGCCATCCGCGCTCCTTCCGAACGTCGTGCTCCAGCGACGCGGGCGCCGTACCTGCAGGGCCATACATCCAAGAGACTCGGGCCCGACGTCGGCCGTTCATGTCGCCGTCGAAACGCCGCATCGCAGCGCCTCCAAGCCACGAAAAGGGCGGGACCGATTATGCTTTCTGAATGGCTCGTAAGTCTTTTCAAGTTGGACAATTTTCGCAGTGAACGACTCACTAAACGATACCTCACAGCTCGTGGAATGCGCCGTCGTCGACGCCTGCGCCGGGCTACGCCCGGCTCCAGCGCGGGCAGCGTCAGCGTTCACTCCGTTGATTTGCCCTAGTGACGCGGTTGCCCCTCGCCGCGGGGCTCTGAGCCTCGGAATTTTGGCGACAAAACCGAGCTTCTGAAGGCCTGGTGAGTGTGGATTCACCTCGGCCAATTTCACTTCGAAAAGCTCAACGAGCGACATTGAACAGCTGGTCGAACAGGCTACAGACGATGCCTACGCCGGGCTGCGCCCGGCTCCGGCGCAGGCGGCGCCAGCGTGCTGTGGACGCGAACTCCGTAGATCTGCCCTAGTGACGCGGTTGCCGCTCGCCGCGGGGCTTTGGACCTCGGAAAATTAGCGAAGAGAACGAGTTTTCTGTAGGCTTCGTGAGTCTCTGTTCCATAAGGCTAAGTTCGCAGTGAAAAGCTCACCAAACGACTCCCCACAGCGCAAGAAACAAGTCATCGACGAAGCCTGCGCCGGGCTTCGCCCGGCTCCGGCGCGTGCGACGTCAGTGTCGAAAAGACACTGACATCGCAGACTTGATCTAGCGACACGCTCGCCGCTCGCCGCGGGGCTTTGGACCACGGAAAATTGGCGAAGAAAACGGGTTTTCTGAAGGCCTCATAAGTCTTTGTTTTACTCGGCTCAGTTCGCAGTGAAAAGCTCACCTAACAACGCCCCACAGTGCGAGAAACAAGTTGTCGACGAAGCCTGCGCCGGGCTTCGCCCGGCTCCGGCGCGCGCAATGTCAGTGTCGAGAAGACACTGACATCCGCAAGCTTAATCTAGCGACACGCTCGCCGCTCGCCGCGGGGCTTTGGACCTTGGAAAATACGCGACAAAAATGAGCTTTCTAGAGGCTTGGTGAGTCTATCTAACAAGGCTATGCTCGCAGCGAAAAGCTCACCAAACTGTTCCCCACAGCGCGTGAAACAGGTCATCAACGAAGCCTGCGCCGGGCTTCGCCCGGCTCCGGCGCATGCGACGTCAGTGTGGAGAAGACATTGACTTCGTAGACTTGGCGTAATAACAAGCTCGCCGCTCGCCGCGGGGCTTTGGATCTTGGAAAATCGGCGACGAAAACAGGTCCTTCAAGGACCTCGTGAGTCTCTGTATGCCCCGGCTCTCTAAACATTAGAAAGCTCACCAAACGACCTTCCGCAGCGCATGAGACATGTCACCGGAGAGGCCTGCGCCGGGCTTCGCCCGGCTTCGGCGCGTACGACGTCAGTGTCAAGAAGACACTGACTTCGTAGACTTGGCGTAGTGACACCGCCGCCGCTCGCCGCGGGGCTCTGAACCTCAGAAAATTGGCAGCGAGAATCGGATTCTCTGAAGGCCTGGTGAATATCCATTTACCTCGGCTGTTTTCAGTGCGAAAAGCTCACCGGCGGTTGCAGAACACGGCAGGAATGCTGCCCATAGCGCGCACGTGAAGCCTGCGGCCGAACCACGACGCCAGCGTCAATAGGACACTGACGTCGTTGAACTAGCGTAGCGGCGCTATTGCCGCTTCTCGCGGGGCTTTCAACCGTGAGACCTGGACGACCGAAGCGTCGTTATCTAGGAAGCGAGGTAAGCATCTGCATGAATCAGCCGAGGGCGACGCGCACGGCTCACCATGTCGCGCTGCACAATGTGCTGTTGCGAGAACTCCAGGCCCGACGGCGGGGCACGCGTAAGCGTGATGTCTGCGCAGGCCGGAGCTCGTCGACGCTGCATTCATAGCGGCGTCCAAATCGTCGACGACGTGATGGGGTGCTCGCGCGCGGCGTCAGCATCGGCGGTGCTGCATTTGAACAGCTGACATCGAGAGCCATTGCCGCTTGCCACGGAGCCCCAACCCACAGTAAATAGGTGACCGACAACGGCCGTTACTAGATATCTTGTGAGTACTTGCAGAACTTGACTAATTGAGGATAAAACACGCACCGGAACACAGTCCCCGCCCGCATTCGCCATCCTGCACCTTCGTCCTTGATCCATGTACGACAGCCACATTGACGTAATGGGGAAGATGCCATTGCGAGACAGCCTGCTCTCAATCAACTACACTGTACAGGCCTAGATGTGGTTGAACAACAGGTGAGTATGATAGTCTTGAGAGAATTCGAGAATGGCACAAACACAAGACGTGTAATGACAACAACAGGTACGATGAACCGAAACTTGACGATGATGCCCTTGGCATGTTGTCCGTCGATACATGCCTAGCATTGCTTAGGATTTGACTTCATGTTGGATTGGCTAGAATAGAGACCTGTATTAGTAGAAGTGCATATTGAATGGATGAAGACGTACACAAGACACCGTAAGTCACCACTGACAGTGGGAATCAACAAACAGCAAGAGGGATTTTTCAGACAGAGGGAACAGGGCAAACGGGAGAGTGGAGGTAAGGAGCGGAGGCCAGGCTTTTATCCATGTACGCGGAGGAACACCTGTTCCTCCGTCCGCACGATGCCGGAGTCTTGATTCACGGCGACTTGCCTACTACCTCCGCAGTTACGTTCCACTCCATCAGTGCCTTACGTTCATGTCATATTTTCGGAACCCATCTCCCGGTGATGTACAGCATGCTGGATGAACACTTTCTCTTTGTAAACTGGCTGTTTCGACAAGAGGGTCAAATCTCCTGTACATATTCCAAGTCTGTCAGTAATAATAGATGTAGATTGTTCTCCTCTATATTTATTGAATATGCCAGTAAGTGAAATGATTTCGATGGATACCTTGCTTCGAAATTTAATCGAAGGATCAAATCAGCTCTATTATTTGTAGGAGACAATATGGCTGATGCTCTCTATTGCCTAAAATTAATTGAAGCTACTATATCTCCAGTATTTTAGACAATTGAGCAAGTCATACCGTAGGATCGGGGAGCATTGTGCACGGTCATGCCCGAAATGTAAACCCAACCCAACCCAACCCAGCAGTGCTTTGTGTTGCAAGAACTCGGTCTCAAGAGCACCGGTCCGACTGGCCTTCCACTAAGTTGCTATTCCATTTCTCATATTCTATATTTTCTTTCCAAATGGACTTGATGAATAGAGACCATGTCTCATATTCTTCATGCAATCAGTCAATGCAAAATCCAACTGATCTTTGCTGTAAGTACAAAGCAGCAGCATCTCTGAACGGCAAAAATCTTGGCAGCCACAACGGAGTTCTCACCGATCGAAATACTGATCTGATGGCTGATGACTTGGAATTAAATTCGAAGCTTAGTTCCATTTTTAAGTCATGAAATTTTTGAGAGTCTGCCGAATTGAGTCCAGTCTGTACGAGTTGGACAACCATGACCTCTCGACAACTTTTGTTTCAGCTCAGAATATATGATCCTTCTGGACAAACAGCAGGCATTGGCAAAGCATCGGGAGGGTAGCCCGACATTATTTTACTCATGTATGTCAGTTACGAGATGCCATGGAAGATTCCGTATACGTGTCCACAACATGACGACCCGAATCCCCGTCCGTGTTTCATGGTGCGGCAATCAACCATCTATTCTCGGGATGAATATGAGGCTCTGTTCGACAGAATCATCCCTACCTCCATGTTTCATCTTCCCCCCCCACGTCTCTCATGATCATCTGTAAGCAGTTTTCATTCCCTTGTATTCAGGTCAAACTAATACCTACAGAGCTATCTACAACACGACTGAACTGTTGCCACCAAACAACGAAGAGCAACACATGATGTGTCAAGGGCATCATTGTCAAGTTATGGTGGTGACGAGGTATGTGTTGTGTGCTTGTTTCTCTGAGCTCCGAGTTGTGCTTACCTGGGTCCCAAATTGCCATCTCTTGTCACCGACATCGAAGGCAGCATCAATAATGTCACATCAACGCTGATGCACCAGGCATATGCAGACAGAGCCCTGCATGTTGTCTGCATCTGTGCGTGAGTACACAGCTGCTATTGACATCGATCGTGCTCACCAGAAATCGAGCAGAGCGGCGCGGCGCAGCGAGCATAGGTCTCGTGCTGCACAGCAGATATCGGCGCTAGAAATGCGAGGCCTTCGCGGGTGTGCTATCAGCAGCGCCGCTCTGCGCATTTCTCGGTGAGTTGACTTCCTTTCGTTTGACCGGCTCGCTGACTTCTCGGAGACCCATATTTCTCCAGCGAGCAGGAGCTGCCCGAGATGAAAGCGACACTAGTTTCTGCACCGCAAGGCCATTTATATCGTGCTGGCGAGTCCTTCATTACCATCAGAATTTGTAGCTTAAGACTCACCTGGATTTTCCCAAGGTACATCTATTGTCCTCGGCAGCGTCGCGTGCGGCGACGTGCGAGGCGGGACACGGTGAACGGGGTGCTCGTCGTCCTCGGCTGGATGGCGGGGACGAGAGGGTCAGGCTACATACAAATGTGCCAATTTGGGGCGCGGTGTCTTGTCCGTAGTAGATGTGTGTGCGGAGGTGGGATGGCGCCGATGTCGCCATGGGAGCACGGCGAGCGTGGGCGACGGAGCGGGCGAGATGCCAGGGAGGCAGAAAACTCGCGATCGCATCGATCGCGCCGCCGTGTGACGTGGGGAACGACACCGTGGAGGCATCGTGCACGGGACGGGCGGGTTGCTACACGTACCACGCTCGAGCTGGGTTCCATGGGCATCGTGACGGGCGGCGTTATCGTCGCGCGCACTGAGTTACGAGTGCGCCGCGTAGCGGCTTTCCGTGGACGAAAAAGCCCTGCAGATGCAGCGGCATCGGTCAGGGCGGCACTGTAGATGCGGACGCCGTGAGATCGTCTTTGCATCACGTACGATGCTGGAAAGGGGTTGGATGGGCATTGTGACGGGCGGTGCTATGATCACTTCAGCCAGTGCGTAGCCTCATTTTTCGCGAACGATGAGAGCGTGGGAGTGCAGCGACGTCGACGGCGATGCGCACGGGCGTGGTTCGGCGGTCTCGCATGCGATCCGGCATTGGATCGAAGGCGGGGAGGAGCCGCAATCCCACCGCTAAGACACATTGCGTGACATCGCGACGGCGCGTGTATAGACGAGGGGTGCAATCGCTGGAAGCGGCGAATGATCTCGGTAAGTTGTCAAACCAATATGCAGGATCATAGACTTACGTTCTCGCCTTGCCTGGCCCTCCCTGATGACATTTTCGCGATTATCGACAGTCGACGTCGCGGGGCTTCGGAGCGACGACGGGGGTGGAAAATGGCTCGGCGTCAGCGACCAACGGCCGAATGACGACTGGAACGTCGCCGTCGTCGTTGCAGCGAATGACGGGTACCGACTGCGATAACGCCGGACCGATCCCCACCATCGCATATCTGTGTACGACCTAAATGGTGGTTGAAATGCGGTGCAGCGATGGCGTGGGCATGAGCAGGAGATGCGACGTCGATGGTGTCAGGCAGGTCGCGTCTGCACGCAAGAGTGGCGCATGAGTCGGCCAGACTGGCCTGCCTGCAATTGGCGCTGCTTCGCGTTTTGCTAGGGCGTATTGGGCGCGTGAGTTTCATTTTGACTGTTGCATGGCGACGCTATGGCAGCAATCGTCATCGTCGCGTCACTCAGATAAATGAGGCCGCGACGCTGACGGGGGGAACGGCGCTGTTAAAGGCTACGTGCCGCTGGCACTTGTTGGTCGGGGGAAACTTGAAGGGCCAGAGCCCCGCGACGAGCAGAGGGCCTTGCTGTTTGGAAGCGACATCGATGGGTCTCAATCAGCATTCTTGTTACGGGTACTGGAGTCGGGCGAAGCCCGGCGACATCCTCGCACTCTTAGATGTTCGCGCGCGTTCCGGAAGCTGCACATCATGTTTGGTGAGTCTTTTCATGTGTGATTAGCCGAGTCAAACATGTACTCACCCGGCCTTTCGAAACATCAGTTTTTGTCGCTGCTTTTCTAGGATCCAAAGCCCCGCGGCGAGCGGCGAGTGTATCACTAGGTTATTTAGTCGGAGCTGGCATCGACGGGTCGACGCCGACACCGACGTTGCGGGCGCAGGAGCAGGGCGTAGCCCGGCGACGTCCTCGCTGTTCTGCATGTCATTGCTGATCCTCGGACACGTTCTGCGAACTGTATGATGCATTTCGGTGAGTTTTCGAGCAGGATTTACCAGAGTAGAATCGGTACTCACCAGGCCTCGCGGGCCTCTTAGGACCGGTTTCCTCGCCATATTTTCATATCTCGAGGCCACGCGGCGAGCGGGGAGCATGTCCTTAGGTTAATTGGTCGGAGCTGACGTCGACAAATTTCCGTCGACGCGCACGCATTCTCAAAACTGTACGGCGCGTTCTGATGAGTTCATTTCACTGCAATTGCCCGACTTAAATGACGACTCACGAGGTTCTTCGCAGCGCCAAGTCTCCACGCCGTTTTTCGAGATTTCGACGCCCCGCGGCGAGCGGCGAGCGTGCCCATAGGTAAATTATTCGAAGTTGACGTCGACAGGGACCCATCCCCATGTCGCGGCACAGGAGCCGGGCGAAGCCCGGCGACGTCCTCGCGTTTCTGTTGGGTTGCGAACGTGTTCTGGGAGCTACGCGATGTGTTATGGTGAGTTTTCAGAGCGACAAACAGCCAATTAACCGAGCAACTCACCAGGCTGTTTGCAGCGCCGAGTGTCATCACCATTTTCGAAATTTCGACGCCCGGTGGCAACATGCGAGCGGGCCAACGGGACAGGCAGATAGAGTCGACGTCAGACAAATCCCGCTGACGTCGACAACACGCGATTTACGATACTTTCTTCTCGTTTTCGTGAGTCTCTCATATGTAATTTAGCCGACATGACCAGATGCTCACTGAAGCTGCAGGACATCAATATTTCATGCTCGGAATTTCGAGATCGAGGCCCCCGCGGCGAGCGACAACGATATTACAAGGCCGAACTCGATGTCTGCGGGTTTCCGCTGACATCGAGACGGAAGCGCTGGGCGCAGCCTCTACACTGTTCGCTTCCTCGCTATCTACGCAATGTCGCCCGCAGCGAACGCAGCGTCTGGTTCCCGTTTGACGTCGAGATTGGAGCGCTGGGCTACGCCCAACGCGACTCCCTCCCGCACGCCGCGACATGCGTTGCCTGCAGCCGCCGCCTCGTGGTGCTCGCCCATGACGCAAGCAGGGCGTCATCGTCAAGTACGTTGTACTGGCCACGGGGGAGATCCAGACGCGTGGCAGTCTTCGCGTTCCCGACACCCCGAGGGTGTCATCGTCAGTTCGACGACGCAAGCGCCCGATGAGATTCCCGAGTCGCCTGTGCCCTGCGACATCGCTGACGCTTTCTGCCCGACAGAGAGCTGGCCAACGGCGCGCGAGGGCTGACATCGTCAAGTACGTGGGGGATGTAGAAATGGAGCGGAGGCGCCTTCGACGTCGCGCGAGGACGCGCAAGGACGTCATCGTCAAGTTACCCGCGGCGTCGTCCTGCTGTCTTGGTGCGCCCGCACCCTACATGTGTTACGGCGCTGAGTCGGTCGGCCTTCACGCGTGTTCTGTGCGCCGCACAGGGCGTCATCGTCAAGTACGGGATGGGAGCGGGGAATCTGGCTGTCGGTGAGTACTCCACGGGAATCGCATTGTCGATGTACTCACCTGTCGCGAAGATTCGTCCAATTCCGCCGGCCGCACGTCACACTCCGCCTCTCTCACCATCGAACCCCGCCGGCGCCGCGAGCGCCAAGGGCGTCATCGTCAAGTTCGACGCGGCGACCGTCGCGACCTTGCTGTGCGTGCTGGAAAGTGTCGCGTTCCGCGGCGCGTCTCCTCTCACTGTTAGATTGTGCGGCGGACGGCGATTCTGCGCGTTCTATTGCGCGTCGCGCGACGCTGAGATACGGTGAGCGATGCCTCTATCGCGGGGGATGAAGTGCTTACCCTTCGCGCCTGTGTTTGGAGCCGTTCGCGCTACTCTGTGCTCTGCTGCCTCGGTCACCGGTCCCTCACGCGCACGAATCCGGCGTCGATGCGTCCGCCATTGCCACCGACATGCCGCTGCCTTGGCGTTGGCCGCGCCGTCCAGCGACGGGATCTCACGGCCTCCAGCTGCCCGATTTTGCGTGCGCAAACCGCCGCCGTTGTGATTTGCTGACTTCGCGCGGTATTACCGTCGGACGGGTGTGAATGTGTGCAAAGGCAATTTTTTGCCCTCCAAGCGACTCGACAGTTCCATTGAACAGCGCGCATGTGAGTTCGTCGATATGCGCGAATTCGGGGCTGCCGTGCGGCACAGTACGACGGGCGTAAGACCGCGCTGTCGAACTGCTCCTGGTCATGATGCAGCTGCTCCGCGATGCCCGACGCGCCGCAGTCGCCAAGCGAGCCATGCGCCGCGGCGCTCATGCCAGGTGCGAACCCAAGCGCGCCGGACGTCGCCGGGGACGGGATGACGGGCGGCGGGGGCAGCGCGTGGATGCGCGAATACCCCGCCGCAAGACCCTGCGGGAGACTTTGCCCAGGCGCATGCAACGCGTCCTCCGCGCCGGCGCCGCGCGAGCGCGGGCGGCCGAGCTGGAACGGCTGCCCGCCGAGCGACTCGGCGGTCCCGTCGAACGGCGTGCGCGGCGGCTCGTTGATGCGCGCGAGCAGGTTCGCCGCGTTCGCGCTGCCGGGGAGCGCGACAGTGGTGCTGTTGGGCGTGTACGCGCCGGGCCGCAGGGCGCCGGCGCGCGGCTTCGCGGGGTAGTAGTGCTGGTAGTTGCTCGGGAGGAAGGCGGCGGAGGCGTTGGAGGGCGAGAGGAACGCGTTGATGGCGTGGTCGTCCGCGAGCGAGCGCCCGCCGAAGGCAGAGCTCGAGCGCAGCGAGCTCGGCGTGCCGCCGCCGAGACCTGCACCGATGCCCGCGCCCGCGCCGGCGGCGAGCCCGCCTGTGACCGGCGTGCCGGCGGTGGGGCCGAGCAGGCCTTGATTGGTGTCGGACCATATCGACTTGATGTCGCCGAGGAGCGAGGGCGCGGGCACGGAGTGCGAGTAGCGGTGGTGGGGCGTGTCGACGCTCGGACGCGGGCCGGGCGCGGGCGGTGCGGGGGCGTGCGGGGCGTTATTGCGAGAGTAGCGGCGCGAGCGTTCCTCGGGCGTGAGCAGGTCCGTGAGCGAGCTGGGGATGAACTCCTCGAGATCCTCGTCCTCGACGACGACATCTTCGCCAATGCCACCATGGCGCTGCGATGCCGCCTGCTGCCAGGTGTGCGTCGCGCCGAGCGACGCGGCGAGGCCCGAGCGCGAGCGGAAGTCGGATGCAGGCTCGGATAGGAAGATGGACTGGCCGCCGGGAGCGGAGAAGGGCGAACTGGAGAGGTAGGTGGGGTTCTGCGCGGGAGACGTGCCGGGAGAGAAACCGTTGATGCGTGCCGGCTGGCCCAGGGATGCGATCGCGCGCGGTGGAGAGCCGATGGGCCCGAGATCGGCGGCATTGGCGTCCTGAGGCCTGCTGCGCGCGGACGGCGTGCTGACGGGGAGCGGTGCAGGCGAGGGGGCATTGCTACCTGCGGGCGTATTTACAGCAGACTGCTCAGTGTCCTTATCCTCGGATGGTGCGGAGGCGGAAGGTGTGCCTTGGGCTGGGGCGGACGCGAGTTTGTTGCTCTCATCAGGAAGGCCGAAGGACGCGAAGTCGGTATCTTTGAGCGGGGGTGCCGGTGCAGAGGGAGACACGGCGGCCTTCAGAGACATGGGCATGGGCCGGGACGACGGGCCTGTGAGGATGCGCGTCGGCGCAGTCGAGCCTGCGAGCAGTGGGTTGCGCGCTTGGCTACTGCTACCACTGCCCGCACCTGACGCTGCGCCTCCCGAACCGTTCTGTGGAGAATTCTTGTGACCCTTGCTACCCTTCTGTCCGTTATTCGAATTGGAACCATGAGCGGCGGCTTGCGCAGCCTTTTTATTTTTGCGGTCCATGGCCATGGTCTGGCCGGGGAGGATGTGGGCGAGGGCGCACTTGTGGCCGAACTTGCAGTTGCCCTTGACAAACCATGCACAGATGTCCTTGTGCTGGCCAGGCTCGGGCAGGGAATGAGAGAAGGGGCATGAAGGGCCGGCGGTGCACGAGCCGACCTTGAAAAATTTGCACGGGACATGGGAGAGGTCTTTCGCTGAAGCGATGTGAGTGGGGGTTGTGTGGGCATTAGAAGGCAACAATGCACACCTTTGGAGGGTCCCTTGGACTTCGGGCCCTTTTCACGTTCTCTATCCTTGTCACCCCGGTCCAACTCTCGACCTTCCTGGTCGCTGTTCTTATCTGGCGCCGGCATTAGAGGGATTTCTGGGATGCAGTGAAAGCGTGAGTCCGACAGTCGATACAGTCAAGACCAAGATACTATACGCACAAAACAGACAGCAGATTGGCGAGTTGGTGCCCAAAGAGGTAGACGCTGGGGAGGTGGCAGCGACGGCGTCCGACTCCAAGTTAGACTTTAGCGGACCGCTCTACACGTGAACTTCACGTGCGTGATTCCGACTTGATATCTCGAAATGTAGTCGAGAACCGTCTGAACGGGAGAGGAACGTACTATGTGCACGAGGTAGGCAGGTAAGTTAAAAGATGGTAGACTCTGCAGGTCGAGGTAACAAAAGTCACAAAAGAAATGTTACAATTGTGATAGCCCAGATCTGAGATCGGATCAGGCGCGTACTTCGCACCGCCATGAACCTCTTTCTCGACGCCGACGACATCTAGCACACCATGGACGAAAGGCTCACCATGGACGAAAGGCTTAACAACTTTGTCGTCGGCCAGAACTACCAGCTCGTCGATATCATCGGCGAGGGTGCGTACGGCGTCGTATGGTGCGTACTTCCCCGACGCCATCTACCCGCGCCACGCTCGCCCGACCATCTCTGCTGCTTCTCATACTGATCGTGATTATGGCCCACCAGCTCAGCGTTGCACATACCATCGCAGCGAAAAGTCGCTATCAAGCGCATCACGCCGTTCGACCATACCATGTTCTGCCTCCGCACCCTCCGCGAGATTAAGCTGCTTCGCCACTTTCACCACGAGAACATCATCTCTATCCTTGACATTCTCCAGCCGACAAGCCTCGCCGAGTTTAGGGAGGTCTACCTCGTTCAAGAGCTTATGGAGACCGATTTGCATCGCGTGATCAGAACCCAGACTCTCAGCGATGACCATTGTCAGTACTTCATATACCAGGTGTGTGCCGGTTATCAGAGCTTTCGCAACCACCCGACCCGAACGTCGATTCAAATGGCCACGCGCGAGAATCCGCCAGATGAACCTACTCGGTTGCTCCACAGGCCGAGTCGAAATTTGGGTCGGGCTGTTGCGAAAGCTCTATTGTGTTCATGCACAGCGAGTAAGATGTCTCAACTTCATTACAGACATTCCGTGCCCTCAAGGCCCTCCACTCCGCCGACGTCCTCCACCGCGACCTCAAACCCTCAAACCTCCTCCTCAACGCCAACTGCGATCTCAAAGTACCGTGCCCTTTCCTTTATCAGACCTCCCATTAATCTTGTACAGCTCTGCGACTTCGGACTCGCGCGCTCGGCAAGACCTCCGCCAAATATTGAAGACGGCAGCACGTTTCTCACAGAATACGTCGCCACGCGGTGGTACCGTGCGCCCGAGGTTATGCTCACCTTTAAAGAGTACACTCGCGCGATCGATATCTGGAGCGTCGGCTGTGTGCTTGCCGAGATGCTGTCCGGCAAGCCGCTCTTCCCAGGGCGCGACTGTGAGTCCCCCCTTCACTGCCTACACTGAAGATCTTTGCCTGTGTGTGAAAGTGTGAAGACATGGTGAATTCAAACGCTGCCTAACACCTTTCTGCAGAAATTTGAGTGATAGTCTAATTAACGTTTCCTGCTCGTTCGTCCTTATCTGTGGCGTTGCAGATAGAACACTGCGGAAAGGTTGATCAAATTATGACACAAATTTCTGCAGAAAGGCCAATTAAGGCCGGTCTTGCTGCCTCTATCTTATTTTCTTGAATTTGTTATGAAGGATCGCGTTGTGTGCGCAGCGCATCGTCAGGCCGAGCTGATATGATGCGCCGCAGATCACCACCAGCTCTCGCTCATCCTCGACATCCTCGGCACACCCTCGCTCGACGACTTCTACGCGATCACGAGCACGCGCTCGCGCGAGTACCTCCGCGCGCTGCCCTTTCGCCGCAAACGGCCCTTCGAGCAACTCTTCCCCGAAGCGAACCCCCTCGTACGTTCCTCACACCGTCGTATAGACCCGCGAACTCACGCCGCGCAGGCTATCGATCTCATGGAGCGCTGCCTGACCTTCAGCCCGAAGAAGCGCATCGACGTCGCCGAGGCGCTGCGCCATCCCTACCTCGCGGTACGTTCCCGCCGCCGCGGCCCCGGGCCTCACTAACGCGCACGCAGTCCTACCACGACCCCGACGACGAGCCAGACGCAGAGCCGCTCGACCCGTCCTTCTTCGACTTCGACAACACGAACGGACCGAGCAAAGACGAGCTCAAACGTGCGTGCCCCACCCCTTACCCCACCTCGCGCTGAGCTGATATCGCGCAGTGCTCATCTACAAGGAGATCACGATCGCGCCGCCCGCGCCGCCGTCGTGAGGCGCCGTATACATACTAACAGAACAGAACAGAACGACCCTAGTGCCGCAGCGAGTGCTGCGCTAATTATTGGTAGAGACTAATGCGTGCATACCCTTTTGCGTTCGTGGATGTACATACGAGCGTTGTTTTGGAATGTGTAATTTACCCTGGTTTGAAGGAAGCATGGCGCGAGATGAGGGCTGCGTGCGAGGTGAATGGTGGGCTGTGGCCTGGAGCTCACTCTGTTGCGCTTGTGATCCCGTTCGACTGAGGCCCGAACGAGCAGGATGCGCAAATTTATCGGAGTGCGTGATACGGTGGAATCTGTCTAACGTTATGCTTCTTTCGTCCTCTGACGGCTAATTTGACAGCTTCTACGGATGTATTCTTATCTTGGCAACAACTCGCGCGAGTCCGAAACCAGGCCTCTTTCCACCTCTGAAGAGGATACATATGCTCGAAACAAAGAGAAACGCAAGCGAGGAATCAATACATGCGCGAAACTCTACAGTTCGTGCAGTGCGGATGACTTCACGATACTTACTTTAGAGCGCTAAACGATACAGTATCCCGATGGCTCCGTAGACTCGAAGTGGCATTGCAATAAGGACAACATTGCGACTTGCTGACCGCTAGGGACGTGTGACTTGACTAGCCTGGCACCAAGGACTCGGGCGAGCTCAGGCCCGAACAGACTCCAACGACGCGTTCGATTTCTGCTTCTAATCGAAAGTCATGTCCTTCCCATTCCGTCCTGCATCTGCCGCCACCCACCACTGCGGCTTCATAGTGCACTCCTGGATGCGTAGCCTCAGGGTGTGTCCCTGTGCGGCCTTACGTGCCTGCAAGTATGCTTTCAATCTAACATGATTCAAGAAGCTTTCCGTCGACCCCAGGTTGGCACCCAAATCGATCTGCCAGAAGGCTATGGCGGTCATTCTGCATAAAATATCAAGAGCGAGCGAACATATGAACGATGCGAGCACAAGTTCGGACTTGCGGCATGCTAATATGGTGTATGTATGTATGTAGCCGACGACTCGTCACCGCCATATTCAACGATTTAGTAACAGCCCAAATCTTCCTTTATACATGCAGAAGCCATCAAGGCCGTGCTGGCCGAAGCCCAGAAGGACAGTCCAAAAGCCTTACTAGAGGTGCTGTCAGCCGGTCATCTCTGAAAGAATGAAAAGTCGGATCAAGGTCGTGAACAGTCAGTTCGAGGTCGAGATGGGACTAGATAGAGATGAAATAAAATGATTTTGACAGCGAGGCGACTTACTTCGTCAATGGCCAGAAAACAAGCGAAGAGGAATTCTTGGCACCGCCAATTGCGCTGTCGGTGCTTGGCGTCCGGTAGAAGGCTGCCTGGAGTTGCAGCGTAGTCGCAAGTCAGTCGGAAGTAGCTTGATGGAAAGTCAAGCGGACGTTGAGTGCAAGTCGCGCGCACGTCGATGCGAAGTCGAGGACAAATCGTTGGCAACGCCACGACCGTCCGATGGCCGTCTTCGCATAGTCACGATCCAGTCGCGGTGAGTCGGCACGAGTTGTAATCGAGTCGGTTTTCAGTCATATTCAAGTCGGCAAGTAGTCATTCTCAAGTCAATGGTCGGTCACACTCAAGTCAGCAGTCAGTCGCACTCAAGTCGAGCTGCTTCGATTCGAGTCGAATCGATGTATTGTTTGCTCGAGAGATTTTACTGCATGTTGGCCGCACATCTCGACAAGTCAAAGTACTCATTTTACCATACCATTGAATTAACTCGTTGCCTTCCCTGCAGGACTGCCACCTACCCGCCCAATGTCCCTCTTCGACGACTCGAACAACCATGCCTGCCCTCCGCCAAGCTGCTCCAGTTGTAGAGCACTGAAATTGCCTCGGGCTTGAACGCGCTGCACAAGCACGGCATCATCCACCGCAATGTGAAACTCGCGAACGTCCTGTTCGGCACTGACAGCCATGCGCGCGTCGCAAACTTTGGCCTCGTGCGGCGCTTCAAGCCACACGGGGCGGCAGGGACCGTGCTCGCCTTGTACATTGACGGGTGGTGCGTTCTCATGCCCGTGTGCTGCCCGATGATGGCGGAGGTGAAGGATGCTGAGATGCTGCGTGAGCTGCGATATTTGTATACGGTCGACCGCAGCTGAAGACCTTTCAACTTACCCGATAAGTAATGATTAGCACTTCTGTATACCTACCCACCAGCCGTTAGCTCTTATGTTCTCAATCCGAAATGAACATACATATACCAAAACACCACCTTCTTCCACAGCTTCTAAGCCTCTGATACTTCTCCAGATCGCATGCACATGCGCCCGCCCTGCCCTGATGCACCATTGGACTCGCGCCGACTTTCTGGTCGACTCGCTTCTCGCCTTTCTTCTTGCCCGGTGAGCAGCAATGCACGAGATCGCACCTGTGTGTGCATTGTGCCATGCGCGGGGGTGCGTGATGCGGTACGCGTGGCCCATCTGACATGTGCGACGAGAGGAAGCTGAGCAGGCACGTCTATGGGTGTGGCACAACTGCCTGTGCCTCCTAGGATACCACAGCTTGACCACATGCACACAGCAATTAATACAAGCAGCAGGAGAAAATGGAGATAGAGGCAAATTGGACTTACATAGGATGCGCAGTAGTGGTGGAGCAGCCCTGCAAGGTTGACCTTCAGCTGGGCTGCCTATGGCTGGGTGTTCTGCTCGCGAAAAGAGAAAAGGCAATAGAAGGCACTAAAGAAGGCAAAGGAAAAGAGAAGACGGAGAGCGGAATGATTCGAGTAGTAGAGGAAAAGACGAACCAAGAGCGCTGATGCAGTGCTGACAACGCTATGCAGTGCATTATGTAAACACAGTTTCCTAATTCGCCTCGAGATGCCTCCAGCCCTGCATACTTACCTTCATGCAGACAAAGGAGGAGGAGCATTGACTTCTCCTGAACATTGTAATCTAACACACTATTTGCTTGCCAGTAAAAATGAGATGCTGCAAATTTGGAGAAAGGCTCTTCTTGTCCTGAAATTTAATCTTGATCATGTCTGGTAACTCAACCTTCCTTAATGCTGTCAATAGTGTTGAACAACTTCATCTCTCTGGACATTGTTGATAGTGTTGGATGACTCCACTTTTCTTCACGTCATTGATGGTATCAATAGTGTCAGACGACTCCACTTCTCTTCACGTTGTCGATGGTATCGATAGTGTCGGACGACTCCATCTCTCTTCACATTGTCAATGGTGTCGGATGACTCCAGCTCTTCTTCACGTTGTCGATGGTGTTGACAGTGTCGGATGACTCCACTTCTCTTCACGTTGTCAATGGTGTCGATAGTGTCGGACGACTCCATCTCTCTTCATGTTGTCGATAGTGTCAGACGACTCCACTTCTCTTGAGGCGTCCTTGTAACCCATTTTCAACCTGTACCGGTAGGAACAGGAGGGATGGTTTCAAACTGTACCAGTAGTTAGGGAGGGTTTAGAACCCATTCTAAGCAGCTCAAATTCCTCATTTAAAAATAAAAATAAAATCACTATAAATACAGGGACCCTTCAATAACATTATAAGAGGGTGAAAAATGATGCTAGATACCTCAGACCCTTGAAAAAAGTGATATAATGATGAAACAGAAGAGAAATACTTCAAAATAGAAATAAATCGAAATAAAATCATGAAAAATCACAGAAAATCACAGAAAATCACAGAAAATTTAGGATGGTCTAAAATCAAGGACTTACCATCTCTACCCTCAAAGCCAGAGAGAATTAAGGAGGAAGTAGTGCTCCTGTCATGCTCAAAACTTTAATCAAATTAGAATGGATGATACATGATGTACGGTGAATCAGTTGCTGGAATGCCTACTGTGCGACCGAAACCGACTCAGCACCTCCTGAAGTTTCTGCTGCAGGTGCTATACTGGCAATGAATTTAGCAGCGTCCTCTTGAATATCAGACCACAGGGTTCGGACCGACGACACCATATTGTTGTACATGGCCGCGTGTTCTCCAGCATATGCGATCAGGCCTTCTGCAAGAAGAGGGTCGAGGGGCCTTGGGGTGTCATTCTCATCCTCTGAAGAGTGTGGAGACTGTCGTCGACTGGCCTTCTCGATCCATTGATGAGCCATCCATAAGAAGAACATGACTACCCGGGACATCTCGGAGTCGAGGAGTCGGACCTCTTCTCTCCACCGAAGAGCTCGGGCACGGGCTTTCAGCCATTCGATTCGAAAGTCTGTCATGAAGATTTAAAGCCAGAACCTAACAAAAGAATGTTTACTCACCTTCATTCAACAAATCATCGCCTACGCCTGTCTGCGGAGAATACCAGATCCACGATAACTTGTACTTACTCTGTCCGGTCACCATACCATACCCAGCAGTAGCTTTGACCTTATTTTGTTCCATCTGGTCGCGTTCTTTCAGAACACGTTCCCCGAGACCACGCTTATCCTCCGGCTTCAGCTCTTGCAACACTGCTTCCCAGTCACCCCCACCTACTAGTCGTCGATAAGCCTCCCTTGCACGACAATAGCTCTCTGCTGCTTTGTCCACCTTCCGATCAATGCTCGCTTGTACAGCACGAGCATGCGTGTTCGGTTGCTGGCCACGGATTTGCCTGAGCTTGAATTGACTCATATAAGTCCGAACCCGAAGTTGTCGTCGAAGGTCGTCGAGTGCGTCGAATGCTGCAGCATACCGAAGCTGAGCCTCGACAGAGGAAAGGGCAGATGGACAGTATTCTTCTCGAGCAGACGAGGAGAGACCAGAGGGAAGGAACAACCTGATTTTCTCAGGGGATCGGGTGGTGTGGGCACTGCCGTCTTCATCTGCTGGAACGAGCTGCGAGACGCCAGGCATGTAGACATCTTGATCTGCCCGAAAACATCTAATCATCCGCAGAATAGTTGTTTTAGACTCTTGCAATTTGGCGGATGATTGCTGCTCGTGCTCTTGGTCTTTTCGTTGAAGACTGGCCCTAGATCAGATCCCGATAAATATGAGATATACAGATCAAAATATCATAACGTACTGCATCTCCTCTATCTTGAACCCTAACAGAATAAACTGTGCCCAAGAATCTTGATCTTCAGCATCTGCCATGTCTGGCCTATCAGCCGCTGCCAAGGCTTGACGGACGGAAGCGAGAGTGACTTCTGCAATGAACATTGAGCATGCGATCCCCACTTCTTAGAGATCTGACCCTCACTTTTAGCGGTACTCTGGTATGGGTTCGGACCTTGCAGCTCCTTTTCCCACTGCTGTATCGACTCCGTCCATTCCTGGATCTGGTCGCTGTGCTTTTCTTCGAGTGCGGCGGTGTAATCTGCAAACAGCTGCTGCTGATCTCGAGCCTCTGGAATTGCAGCTTTGAGACGACGAAGGAGTTGAGGACCTAATACGGAGTACGTGAGTTATATGTAATAAAACAGAAGAACAGGGACTTACCCATTTGAACCACCTTTCGCCAGTTCGAATGTCCACAGTAGTCATCTAACGTATCGTGTCTAGCACCAGGACCCATCTCTTTGGTGCTCGAGGCAGCGCCATTCATGTTCGACCAATTTCTCTCTGGAGCTTCGCCGTCAGTTTGGCCAGCACCCTTCTTGTAGTGAAAGCTGTATGGGGCCTGGCAGGAATCTTCGTGGGCAGGAAGATGGAATTTTGGGACTGCGAACTCCACTAGAGTCCGAGATAAGGAAATGTGCAAGGAAGGATGGAGCCCATTCATCCGATTCCAAAGGTTCAGGCTCCATTGGCAGCAGATGTCGTAGGATATAAGAAGGGCGAGAATGTGGAGGAGCGTAACAGCACTAAAAAAGATGAAGTCCATGTTACAGTAGCTGAAAAAGTATTATAAGTGGAGATCAGTTTGTATAATAGGAGCCTGCTTACCGTTCACCCTTTTGTAAATCGCCTACGCCATTTGCCAACCACAAGCCATGGCGTGCATCAAATGCACCTCCAACACCCGTCGCCCTCAACCCTTTGGTCTGCTTCGAATTGGCCGCGGATATAGCAGAAAACCCTGAGCATGTACTGATCTGAGTTGAAGGTCGTTAGAATAACCATAGCTATGAAAACGCGAAATGCGACACTCACTTCTTCCTGCGTCGCATGTTTCAAGACATGTTCCTCGTAGTCGGACTCGGGAACAAAGTATGCTTGCCCTGTCACAAGCCCGGGATCCTTCTCCTTCGAAGATCGAAGTCTATTCTTGAGTCGGAAGTTAGCGTCTAGTGCCACAATAAGTCGGTAAAGCCACCTAAGAAGTAATAAATAACTGAAGGACAGCACAAATAGATGTACTTACCATGAATCGGGGTCCATTTGCCAACCGGCAGGTAAATTAATCCCTGGATGCGCACACGCTGGGCATTTCACTGCCAATTCACCCCTCGATGTCCCCTTGATGCCGTCCTGCTCGTGTCCGCGACCCGCTCTTTTGAACATTTTGAGTGCGCGCCATTCTCGAATCATCAAGGTGAAACTTTCCAGACGATCCTAAGAGACTATTAAACTTCTAGAATATGCAAGACAACAACAGCCAGCTTACCGGAATGGAAACAAGACCGGTATTATCTGTGGCCAGCTCCAACGACTTGTAGAAGTCGTAGGCTGTCGTCTTCCCCTGAAGAGATAGCAGATGAAAGAGATGCAGCGTTGAGAAGGTAGCGGCGGTCTGTGGCTCAAGGGGTGTTGCAGGCCACCATTCCATCCGTAGGAGTTGCTGTCGATGTGACACGCCCGTGGATGCAGAGCACCCACAGAAATCTACTTCTACTTGATGGATCCCGTTTGTATGGATGACCATGAATTTCGTATGACCAGCTTGTCGAAGGCCACATGTTTTCCCTGGAGAGTGTCCCATTTGTATCCGGAGGCCAAGATCGGCCAACGTGACCTGGTCAAAGTACACGCCATTCCATTTCTAAGGAGCAGTCAGCGAAGCATTATTATCAATGTCGATGAGAACTTACTTTGATTACATGCAATGGATCTCGGCGGTGGGTCTTGATCGCGCAGCTCTGACACATTAGTTGCCGTCCGAAACAGTCCATGCAACGAATGACAGCCGGCATGTCATCCTCGCAGAACGGGCATTTTTCTGGGGCCCCAGCGCGACCTTCTAGATGAAGCATCTCATCCAGATATTCGTCTTGGTACGGTATCCAGGTTTTTAATGGTAAGTCCTATGATCCATGGTTTAAGAGATGAATGAGCAAGATGATACTTTTACGCACTGAGCTAGCATAGCGAGGGGCCTGCCCCATGACTACCACATCAGCCTCGACGTTCCCATCCTCGTCTACATCTAGGAGGGGATCCTGATAAGCTAGATCCTCGTCGTCCTGGTCATTGTCAAAGGTATTATCGGTGGCAGTGGTGACGGGCAGGATAGGGGTCAAAGAAGGCATAGATGGTGCTGGCTCCATGACAAGGCGATCGGATAATAGACGACGGCCATCTTGAGACCGAGAAAGCACTACAGACCGACTACGGGCAGCGTCGGTTTGTTCGAAAAAGCCGGCTGGGGCTGGCCGTTTACCCTTTCCAGGTTTGGGGGGCATCTGTCGTGTATAGGAAGGAGGGCTGGAATGGGCACTATGTGTGTCAGTATGCCAATACCGTAAAACAAAAAGCAGGTCTCACGCACCTCGATCAGCAATCAACAAAGACGCGTTGAAAGTCGCGACGCGTCAGGTCACATGACCATTCTGAGGCCCATGACCGCAAAGTCCTATTACTGCTATCAGCTGGAGTGCAGTACTGTACTTGAGCTATTATAGGTGTACTTGAAAGGCACTCAGATATCGAAATGTAAATATAATTTTATTCAGTGAGAAGCAGCAAAAACTGTACGGATATCAGAAGGCAGTTCATCGTACTTTGAAAACAATCCTAAGCCGGCTGCCCACCGGTCCTTCCGCTCACCCTTTAGCCTATTCCACTCCTCCGGATCCTCACTGGTCAGTGTCTTCTCCGTCCGATATCCATAGTGAACCCAGCGGAAGAGCGCGCCTGCTGTGAATAGGGTGAAAGACGAACGCTCATCACCTGGTAAAAGCAGCGTGTTGCCATGGCTGATGCTTGCTGACGGGAGTTCAATCAGAGAGTGTGCGGGAAAGCGAACCACTGTTTTCAGCTCGTAAAGGATAAGGTGCGCGCTGGAACTAGGATTGAACGTGCCAAATGGCACCACTGCACACCATCCGTAAGGGAGATTTGCCGAGTCGAAATGCCTCGCCGTTGCCACATCTGGGCCGAAATTGAAAGTGCACGCTGCGAAGGTGGGGTTGTCATACGGTATACGGAGATCTGGCTGGGAACTCTTGATCGCCCGTAAGTTCTCTTCATAGTGTTTATAAAGCTTGGGGGCACCAAGCTTGAAAGCGCCTACGCATACCGATGAGTATGGTTCGAACATGTTCATAAAGCATTGCACTCACTAGACGCGAAGTGAGAGATACGCTTAAGGTGCGGGCTGTCGAGCAGCTCGCCGATCGCACGACGGTTCTTCATGCTCTTTGGATCAAGATTCATTGGCATCTAGGGAGCATCAACATCTGTTACAGTAGTTAAGAGAAGGACTTACTGGCTGTCCGCATCCAAAAGAAACACCCGTTGTGAGTGAGCGATAACCACCTCGTCGGTTACGATTAGCTGATATGGACTGTGTCTGTTGCACGCGCTGCATGTCCGCTGCAGCTCCTTGACAAGCGACATCCCAGCTTGGCTCTGCGGGGCGACCAGCGAGCAAAGCAATGATGTAGTTGCGTCGATCGAGCATCGCGACGGGCGTGCTAGACGTAGGTCAGTACCGATGATGAGAAGCCGATGGATCACTTACCGGCCATCCCACTCAAACAATCTAAATCCCTGCTGCAGGAGAGAGGAAACAGACGGCGGCGCCATACCCCTGAGCTCCGCAGGCAAGCTCTTCCCAACCCACGCGCCGTCCGCATGAGGTAAGAGCCTTGCATTGAAGTTGATGGACAAGGAGCCGGGGTGTCCATACCGTGCAACCAACCTTTCCTTGACCGAGGAAGCATGTGCCGCCGCCGCCGCCGCTTGTGTTCGTTTATCGTTGCGCTGTTTCCGTCATAGCTTCTTGTGTAGGATACGCGATGATACTTCATCCGGCGCTGCGGACTCGACTGTACGTTCGGGAGTTTGGGTACTTGACAAACAGGCGAGAAGGCGATGTGGCACCTCGTCGACGACACCGAACGGCCGGGATTGTATATCATTAGATGAAGTCGTGGATGACTGCGTGGGAAGAGGGACGGTCCTTGAAAACGGGCTGGACGAGGGAGATGACAAAGGTGTGAGGGGACTGGGAGGTGTGATGCATCTATCCTCATCGAAAGCCGATCGTGGCTCGAAAGAAGTGGAGGCAGATGCTGTAGCGAGGTGGGAGAGGGAGATCGCGGAGCACGTTGATGGGAAAAGGACAGGCTTAGGCGTCAATGTCGGCGTCGAAGGTTGCTGGGAGTGATTGGCGCTTAGGGTGGGCAGCGGGACTTCAACCCGAGGCTGGGCGTCTCCGAGTCTGACAAGCGCCCTGTAAGTCGCGGCGGTGGTGGCAGAGGTTGACGGATTAGCGTGAGTCGAGGGATGGTGCGTGAATGGATGGTCCATAAAAGGATGGTCCATGAAGCCGGTGGGGGAGTCGTCTGCATCACCATCGTCTTGTCTCTGGAACGCATCTTGTACAAGTTGTCCGAATTCGAAGTCGTCTGGGGGTTGAAGGAAGGGGTAGGTAGGCACGTTCTGTAGGGGGGAAATACGTCTTTGTTAATGGAGATAGACAGTATGGACTTACTACTTGAGGCATAATCAACTCGGATTGTATAAAGGCGCACTTGTATAAACCCGTATGAAACTGTACATCCTCAAATCAGCTAACAGCATCTCATAAAAGAATAAGATCGGTCAGGACAGTCCAAATGATTGAACGTCAGCCAGCGCCTTGTATGGCATCCAGAACCAACGCGCAAGCAAATTAGACCGGCGACGAGATGCAAAACGCCTCGATCGAAATCCCTGCGCTTCGGTCAGCGCCTTGTGAGGCATCCGGAACCAAAGCGCAAGGGACCAAGTTGACTACTGGATCTACAGCACCTCGGCCAGTGCCTTGTGGGCATCCAGAACCAGGCACTGCAGAAGCAGGACAGGGGATCGAATGGTGAATGGACGTACCAGAGAGAAGAGCGAGCGTCGCAGGCACTTCGAGGGTAATGAGGTCTGCGCGGGCAGACATCTTATAAGATGCAAGGAACAATAGGCTGTCGCTTTGAGGGGCGAATCCCACTGTGGACTGCCACATGGCCCCCGCAGATCGCTATTGTACTTCTGGTGTGGTGGCCATCTTGTGGCAACTTCGTGCTCAGGCTGAGACCACCGGCTCCCAGCACGAGTCTCGGTCAGACAGAAATTTGCAGAACAAAAGCGCCACTCAACTTGAACCAATGACAGTAACCGAGGATATCTCAAGAAATTCAATGTGCCCCACACGTATAACAGCTCGGACGTCCGACGCTGATCACGTCGTGTACTCTCTGAATCGAAGGCTCGTGGCTCGCGGCTCACCTGTCAAAGCGGAATGATTCTCCCATCCCAGCAATCGGCACTTTGAACGTGCTCACCTGTTACCACCCTCAAATGCACCCGCTTTGAGGATCGCCCTGAGCTCTGATTGTAAGTACATCTTGCCGTTCACGGATCGTGGCGCGTTCAAGTCGGCAATTTGCAGCACTCGTTGTATGACGTCGCGCGAAGACCCAACTGTCCTTCGAAGCATCGAAGCATCGAAGCATTGCAGTGCGTCATCCGTGCATCATGCATATGCTTTGAACACGCTTATCGTCCTCTAAATTTGCCAGTCTTAATCGCCACGAACTCGGCTTTGAGGATCGCTACAAATTCGGCTTGAATGTGGTATGAACTCAGCTTTGACGTGAACTCGATCGGGAACTCAGCAACACGGCAATCCCTCGAAGTGTACTACGACAAGCCGGATGTGGCACAAGTTGTCTGGCATCCTTTCTATGGCCTTTCGAAGTCCGGTCGTCATCTCCATCATCCGGTAAGTATCTATGTTCTGGCTGTTCATTGACCTGGGCCGGTACCAACAGCATGCCACTTGACCCGATCACGTTCGCTCAGTTGCTAACATCGCTGCGACTCGGATACCACTGTATCAACACTATGCAAAGATCGAGGGGGCGATGTGCGTCTCATCAGCCTTATCATGCTGCTGTGAAAGACGACGGATAATATAGCCTCCCGAATAAACGATGAGTCCATTGCCATTGCCATTATCTTTTGTTACCGATGCTCATGAACAACACAGCGAATGTCAGCATAACTCTGAACGTTCGCATGTCTGCAAGCTCTTGGCCCTAAGACGTAACAAGCTCTAGATGCGAAGAAGCCAAGAACTACACATCCGTGGCTTCGCGCGTTGGTTACACGGTCCAACTGAGCGCTGATCCGATATCCCGCCACAGGAGGACTGTGCTTCAAAGTTGACTTTTGGAGGTATGTCACTTCGAGTTTTGACGTGAATTTACGGTATTCGTGATTCTCATCATTAACAAATCCGGTCCATCTTCCGTCTCCCTTGAATCTCTAGTTGTATAAACCCAGACTCGACTTTCATCAATATCCCAACACCAACCCTCCGAGCAGTCATGGTTCATCTCGAAATCGACATAGATACCGAGGAGATCAATGAGCTCTCCAACCAGTTCGGGTCCATACGGCTGAGCTTCGAGCCAGCGCACTCTCAGCAAGCCAATCCCTCTCCAGCCAATCCCTCTCCAGCCAATCCCTCTCCAGCCAATCCCTCTCCAGCCAATCCCTCTCCAGCCAATCCCTCTCCAGCCGACCCCTCTCCAGTCGACCCTTCTCCAGCCGACCCCTCTCCAGCCGACCCCTCTCATACAGATCCACCTGAAGCACAGCCGAGCGGTGGCGATCGCGCCCATCCCCAAGAGGAACAGCCCGCTGATGGAGAACCCGCAACCCATGATCAGACGGACGAAAAGCGGCGCCCATCACCGTCGGACAAATCGGACACAGGCAACGTTTTTGGATCTTGCTATGGAATACAAGCTGATTATCTTTCTGCAGATGAGCCAAGGTCGTTCTACGTGATATTTGCTGGTCGTCGGCCAGGTGTTTTCAATTATATGTACGTCTTTCTTGCAACTTGATAAGCGAAATTTTACAAATACTTCTCAGGCGCTTCGTCAAGAGATACACGAGCGGGTTGCAGGACGCTGTGTGGGCTGAGTATCCTCATTATCAAGCAGCTTATGCTGCCTATACTACCGCTAAGGCAGCTGATCAGCTCGTGGTCATCAATGAGGATCCCACTGCATCTGATTCTGAGCCAGCACAAGGCAAAGGAAAACGTAAGGCCGACGGATCGGACGAGAGCAGCGAGCATCCGTAAGTGCCTCTCTCGGTCACATTATACCTGTCAATTACTTACGACACGTTGAGGCCCCCGTATGAGCCCTCCGATTCTGGGCACGGTTCATTCTCTTCGTTTGCGCACGCATCCCCGAGGCCGGCCGATTTTGGTGGCTTCCAACCGGGAACGCCGGCTCCACACTCCGACGAGTCGTTCTCCATGCCGAGCGCAACTTCCCAGGCTCAAAACGCCGCTAGCTCCTCCTCCCGGGAAGCAGGCGGTAGCCAAGCTCCGGTTCCGATCTTTGGGCCTGGCGAAATACCCATCAGCCCCAGAAGCAGGAAAAACAAGCAGAAGGCATGGGCTGTATTCATTGGAAGACGTCCAGGGATATATCTTACCTGGTAAGTTAGTCAGATCTCATAGGGTTTTCTCTCTGACTTGTGTTAACGTTAGGGAGGATGCGGAAAGACAGGTGCACAGGGCGGGTCGGTGCGACTACCTGAGCTTCGGCACCATTGAAGCGGCAGAAGATGAGTATCGACGTCGCCTGAATAAGCCGAACGGCATTATCGTGAAGGGGTCTACCGTTTGACCCATATGTACCAAAGTGTATGCAGAAATTTGAGTCTAGGTCCTTCTACTCCGAGACGTGTCAATCTCTATCCTAAAAAAATTAGTTCCGAGTTGTTAGCCGATTCATTTGATGGTCTCAACCTGTCTTATAAACATGCTGTGCTGGCACAAGCAAGATGGGAGTCTTTCCACGGTGCGCATACCCTCCTTACTCTTGTCTTCTCATCTTTTCGGTCACTCTTGTTACTCTCTGTCCTCCATGCCTCGTAAGCCCACAGGAAACCCTCCCGGCCGACGGTCTTGGGCTCTAGGGCCCCGTGGAGAATTTCTAGAGATCTACCTCCCAGAATATCGAACTGTCGAGAAAGATCGTGTCCGTGCTACCCCCTTCTATAATCGAGTGGCCCGGCTCCTGATCAAGAAATTCACGTACAAGCTGGCTCTTGGTGGTCAGCTTCCCGACAACCTTCCGGACAACCCCACCCTCTCTGACGCTGATAAAGAGAGTGACCACGAGGGTGACTCGGAGGAGGACCGAAAGGAAAAGGAACGCATTTTCGATGAAGTTCGCGCGGTAAGAATCATGTTGTATTCGACTCGAAGATTACTAAAATTATCTCTAGAAAGTCGTCAGGTGGTTCCAGGACCGTGCTCGAAAGCTGGAGGCCCAGTCTGGCTCCAACGCTGATACAGCTGGTGCGCAGTCTGCCTTCACCTCGCTGATCCGTCAGTACATCACCCCGCCCCGAAAAGAGCAAGAACTTCATGTATACTCCCGGCTTCACTGGGAAGAACGTATCCGACCTGCTTTCGAAGCAGAGATGGGCAGGCTCGGTTTGAATCCAGACACTGCAAGCCGCGACATCGCCCTCAAGGCTTCCGTCACGCGTAATCAATATTACAACAATGAGTCTCCTGAATTTCGAGAGGAAATGAAGGCGTTAGTGGAGGAGCGCCACCGCCAGGCCATGGCAGATTACAAGCGGCAGGTTGAGGACCCTGTCACGATCAAGGATCAGACCTGGTGCGTCGTCATCATAAGGAGTTCTAGCTTAACGTTTGGTCTAATTCTCTTATAGGTCGCTGAATTCCGCTTTTATGTTCCTTCAACCTATTGCGGACATTATCGCGGATAGGTACGGTCAAGTCGTGGCCATCATGATGTGTGGGAAGGCGTCGGATCGAGATGAGGTCGATGTCTTAAGGTATGATATATATCCATGCTCAATCTTTTCGTTGCTCATGTCACTTTTATTTAGTGTTCACTCCAACCATACCCGTGGTGTTGTAGATGAGATGTGGCCTCACTACGATAGGCAAGGCTTCAACCAAGCTTCAAATTCGCTGAGAAATTTTGGCAGGGCTTTATTACTCGGTACGAAATTGTTGCTACTTTCTCTGCCAACTTTTTATTAACTTCACATACTATATAGCTGCTTCAGACCCGATGCGTCAGTTGGGTCCTATCATCTTGGATCCTCCTGGCACAGATGCCACCGAGGGAACAGGTGCTTCGGGAACGAGCGCCCAGAATTCTGGAGGAGACATCCTTAGCATCATCCTCCACCCCTCTTTGGTCTCGTCGACAACAACTCCAGTAGGGCCCTCTATCACTGGTCAGAATCCAGAACTTCTTCAAGCCAATGTGGCCAATCAGAATGTCTTGACCATCGCTCGAAGCAGCAGCACCGATACCTTCGGTGTCAAGGCAAACCGTCAAACATCGGCGGCCGGCAACCCTTCTGGACAAGACCAACCTATGGACGTCGATCAGCCTGTAGCACAGGATGAAGTCTTCCCAGGTGGAGATACAAGCCCCGGGGCCTCCCCAACTCCAACCCCTGTGCCCTCTCCAAATTCGATGCCTGGACCTTCTCCCACCTCGACGCCTGCACCGACGCCTCCGCCCACGCCCACGCCTTCGCCTACTGGTTCTACACAGTCTTCCGCGGCTCCCTCCCCTGCAAATTCGCCTTCGGTCGCACCGACAGCCCTGCCTTCAACTCTGCAAGTAGCCTCGTCCTCCATTATGCCTTCCACTTCGAATTCCTCGACCGCTTCACCCCCCACATCTGGTGCCATGTCCAGCACCGACGTCCGGTCTAAACATTCAGAGTCCAGCTTGATGTCCACCTCCAAACATTCGTTGGACCATGTCGCTTCAGGCTGGGTCCCTCCGGAGCTCACCAGCCGCGAACGCCTTATTCCGGGCCAGAAGTGGCCGAAGGCCTATCGAGAGGGTTATCTGTATATGCTGGATCTCCGCTTCGGCAAAGACTTCGAGGCTTTGGTAAATGCCTTCTTCACGTGCGATGAAGCTTGGGATTTCAAGGTAAGCTCTACACTTTCATCTTCTGCAGTCGTATTTAACTGATTTTTCTCTTCAGCCCCGTGAAGTCGCGAGGCTGGGGACCTACCATCGCCCGGAGATCCTCAGCACATTCATTCAATATGCTAGAGGTTGGGCCAAGGGATATCCAATTAACGACGTCGATGGGTACTCTCAAGAATTCTGGCTATGGTACAAGTCTCTGCAGCCTGAGGCCCGCATTCAAGGTAACCAACTGCTGCAGCCCGACAAGGGCATGGAGTGGTCTCAATTTGACGTCTCTGGACCCAACGGTCTTCTTATCGTCCTCGCGGGCCTCACGTTCTGGGGCCAAGCCCTCGCCATCTCCCAGAAGCCCGAGGAAGTTGTTACCTGGCTCAACGCCGTTCGCGACTTCGGCGCTGTTTTGGATGTCTTCACGCCTCCTCATCATCAGTCCAAACAGCGTTCGACGGTATCCGACTCCGTATCGAAGCCGGTGGCGAAGAAGACTCGCAGGTGGGTGTCAGTTATCGTTGGTCTCATCAAACGGTGGTGAAAGTTTTAGTGCAGGAAGTAGGAAATTGAGGACGAGTTGGCCACATACGCGTTCTCAATGACTCGTAACATTTTTTGGTCGACTTCTCATGTTCTATTATCCTTGATCCATAGCTCGTATGATTTCTTGTCTACAACTATACTTAGACTTTAATGTGAAGACTGCTACTCCTGTGGGTCTCCCTAGCATTTTTTATCTATCAGATTGGTTCTGCTATGCTCTCAAATTTTTATCGACTCGAAATATCTTTGACTTGTGCCTTTGAGCCAAGATCACATGATCAAGAATTGACTCCGAGGCATCAACATTGAATCAACGTCCGCGCGCTGCAGTGCCCGCGTGTCCCAGCCTCAAACCCGCATGTCTCAGCCCCCTGCATCCCTCCCAGTCCCGCGCCCACGTCCTAGAACGGTGCCCACATCCCAGCCCAGTGCCCACATCCCAGCCCGGTGCCTGCATCCCTACCCAGCTCGCCGTCCCTCCCAGTCCCGAGCCCGCTCTCAAGTCCTGAGCCCGTTCTCAAGTCCCGAGCCCACGCTCCAATCCCGAGGCGGTGCGCGTCCAAGCCCCGAGCCCATATATCGCAGCTTCAAGCCCACGCGTCGCAGCTTCAAGCCCGCGCGTCGCAGCTTCAAGCCCGCGCGTCACATCTTCAAGCCCGCACGTCACAGTTCCAAGCTCCAAGCCCATACGTCGAAGCTTCAAGCCCGCGCGTCGAGCTTCAAGCTGGCGCGCCACACCTCCAAGCCCGCGCGTCGTAGCTCCAAGCCGGCGCGTCGCATCTTCAAGCCCGCACGTCAGAGCTCCAAGCTCCAAGCGCACACGTCGCAGCTTCAAGCCGGCGCGTCGAGCTCCAAGATGGCGCATCGCACCTCCAAGCTGGCACGCCGCACCTCCAAGCCCGTGCGCCGCACCTCCAAGCCCGCGCATCGTAGCTCCAAGCCGGCGCGTCGCATCTTCAAGCCCGCACGTTAGAGCTCCAAGCTCCAAGCGCACACGTCGCAGCTTCAAGCCGGCGCGTCGAGCTCCAAGATGGCGTATTGCACCTCCAAGCCCGCCCGTCGCACCTCCAAGCCCGCCCGTCGCAGCTCCAAGCCCACCCGTCGCAGCTCCAAGCCCGCCCATCGCAGTCCTGAGCCCGTGCGATCCAGCCTCGAGCCTGCGCACACTCCAGCCCCAAACCCATGCGTGCTCCAGTCCCGCGCCCATCGTCCCAGCATCGTCCCCATCATCCCAGCACCGTGTTCATCGTTCCAGCGCCCCGCCCATCATCCCAGCATCGCAGCCGCTCCCTAGCATCCCACCCCGAGCCCACGCGTGACTTTTGCTCATCCACTCACGCGCGGGAGCCATCGATAGTGCGCGGTGGATGCGTGGCCGGTGCAGTGGACCGCGCGGATGTGTACCGCCCCTGTGCCGACCGGACCACAGCGCATACGCTCTGCAGCGGGTGTGCGGCGAACAGCGCGCGCAACGTGCATGCAGCGCGTGCATAGCCGTGGGGTGGGAGCCGGTATGGCAGGCAGGAGTGGGCGAGGGTGCAGGACCTAGCGGCAGCGCGCCGGTGAGCGCGAAGGAAGCGCGCCGGCGAGCGCGAGGAAGCACCGGGGAGCGCGAGGGGAAGCGCCGGGAACCACGAGGGGAAGCGCCGGGAACCACGAGGAGAAGCGCCGGGAACCACGAGGGGAAGCGCCGGGGAGCGCGACGAGAAGCGCCGGGGAGCACGACGAGAAGCGCCGAGGAGCGCCGAGGAGAAGCGCCGAGGAGCGCCGAGGAGTGCGAGGGGAAGCGCCGAGGAGTGCGAGGAGAAGCGCCGGGGAGCGCACAGGGAAGCGCCGGCGAGCGCGCAGGGAAGCGCCGGCGAGCGCGCAGGGAAGCGCCGGCGAGCGCACAGGGAAGCGCCGGCGAGCGCGAGGAGAAGCGCCGGCGAGCGCGAGGAGAAGCGCCGGCGAGCGCGCAGGGAAGCGCCGGCGAGCGCACAGGGAAGCGCCGGCGAGCGCGAGGAGAAGCGCCGGCGAGCGCGAGGAGAAGCGCCGGCGAGCGCACAGGGGAGCGCCGGAGAGCACACAGGGAAGCGCCGGCGAGGGCGAGGAGAAGCGCCGGCGAGCGCGCGGGTAGTAATGATGGCCGAGATCCTTAAGATCTCTGCCGATATGTTTTTTTTGGAATATAGTATGTTTTCGTGGCATTTCTCTGCTTATAGTGTACTGGTACAGTTTGAAACTCTCCCTCCTATTACTACTGGTATAGGTTGCAACTGATCTACAGGGTCTGGTGTTCTCTTCACGTTGTCAATGGTGTCGATAGTGTCAGACAACTCCACTTCTCTTCACGTTGTCGATGGTGTCGATAGTGTCAGACGACTCCATCTCTCTTCACGTTGTCGATGGTGTCGATAGTGTCAGACGACTCCACTTCTCTTCACGTTGTCAATGGTGTCAATAGTGTCAGACGACTCCACTTCTCTTCACGTTGTCAATGGTGTCAATAGTGTCAGACAACTCCACTTCTCTTCACATTGTCGATGGTGTCGATAGTGTCGGACGACTCCATCTCTCTTCATGTTGTCGATGGTGTCGGATGACTCCAGCTCTTCTTCACGTTGTCAATGGTGTTGATAGTGTCGGACGACTCCACTTCTCTTCACGTTGTCGATGGTGTCGATAGTGTCAGACGACTCCATCTCTCTTCACGTTGTCGATGGTGTCAGATGACTCCAGCTCTTCTTCACGTTGTCGATGGTGTTGACAGTGTCGGACGACTCCACTTCTCTTCACGTTGTCGATGGTGTCGATAGTGTCAGATGACTCCACTTCTCTTCACGTTGTCAATGGTGTCGATAGTGTCAGACAACTCCACTTCTCTTCACATTGTCGATGGTGTCGATAGTGTCGGACAACTCCATCTCTCTTCATGTTGTCAATGGTGTCGGATGACTCCAGCTCTTCTTCACGTTGTCGATGGTGTTGACAGTGTCAGACGACTCCACTTCTCTTCATCTGAAAAATATACCATTGCTATATTGCCCTATATAAGTTATATAGAAGCCATAGTTCCATAGCAATCCCCTTTTATACATAGGACTTCCATAGCTGAAGGGCTGTCTATGGTAAGCTATGTAGTCAAATAGGATAGCTATGCCTAGCTATGGTAGCTATGATAGCTATCAGAGCATAAAGCATAGCTATGATAGCTATAGAGGCTATATTTGTTATGCCATATATGTCTATTATTATATCATATCTAGCTTAATAGGATTGCTATATATTCTGTCTCACCTTTAAGTACTATATTGCCTAACAATGCTATAAAAATATTTCAAATATCTCAATTGTTTTATACACTTAATAGCTATTATATTTTCAACAAGCAAAACATCGAAAATTTAAAGACATATTATTTGATCAAATGTACAAATATACAAAAGACACTAATATACAATAAAACTATATACAATGAGACCACATTATACTATAATAAAAATCAACAACTCATTATAAGTAAACAATAGAAAGAAAGAACAAATAAAAAAAAAACTTACCAAAGAGAAGAAAAAGCGAAAATATTCAAGTCTACAAAGATAATACATAAGCATAAGTATTAGTTAACAATGTAACAACATAACAACTTACCGAACATAAAGAGTTGAAGTGCAAAAGAGGAGAGAATAGCGAAAGACGGGAGATGGTAGTGGTAGGGAAGAGAGAGAGGACGCGCGTTGCGCACGCCTTATATAGGCGAGCGCGTCGGAGCCCGAATTGCAGCTGGCCGGTGGTTGCCGGGTGCCGCGGCAGAGGCTACTGATTTAGATCTCACTAAGTTAGCTTGAGTGCTGACAGACATAGGCTATAATAGATACATACCTACCTCACTCATCATGTAGTAATAACAGATTCATGCAAATAGCTTTTTTCGTGGATTTATTAGCATTTGATTTGATTTGTTGAGCTCGAAACCGCCAGCCGCGCGAGTCGAATGCTGTGGCTGCACTCGACGCGCGACTTGGTGCGTTTCTTCGCCCAGTACTTCTTCAACCCAACCGTCAGCTCTCCCTTCGTCTCCCCTCGTCTCCCCTCTCTCCCCACACGCAGGACGTCGGTCGACGGTCAGGAGGGCTCGCAGGGCGTTCGGGGGCCCTAGGTAAGTAAACATATGTCTTTTTTTTTTGTCTTTTCGTGCTAATCAAACGAGTATCGCTCGTTGTCAACGAGCGATACTCGTGTGTCGTCTCGCGGACCCCCGCTCGCCTTCGACAACACTCGCCCACACCCACGAGCCCGCCTCATCCCCTCTCCTCGACAACGCCGTCGTCGACGCCGTCGTCGAGTCTCGTTGCTACGGCAACGAGACTCGACCAAACGTCGTACGACGTGCTCTGCCTCCGCCCTCTCCCGCAACACCCGCGCCCAATCTCCCGCTCCGCCCCTGTCCCCGTCCCCGCTGCCAGCGCACACGTGCCCAGGCGCGCATGGTCGACACGCGTGCGTGTGGCCCCACGTGCATGCGTGTGGCCATGTCCGCCGGCAAGTCCTCGCGCACGGCCGCGGACGATCGCCAGCGCATCCGTGCATGTGCACGCTGCGCGGGCGACCACGGACTGCGTGCGCGGGGCCAGCACGCCGGCGGACGACCGCGCCAGTAGCATGCGGGTAGCCGCGGACGATCCGGGCAGCATACGCACGCGCGCGGGACTATGCGCGGCTGCGGGTGACCTCAACGGCCGCGAACTGCCCCGCCAGCACGCAGGCTGTCAAGCGCGATCCCGCTGCGCCTGCGCACGGCCGCAGACGATCGCGCCAGCGCGTGTGCGCACGCACGGCGAGGGAGCCGCGCACGGACGTGCCAGCGCGCGTTCTGCCACCCACGACCTCGCTCGCCGACCAACGCGGGGTCACGCAGGCTGGCGTCTGAGCGTGCAGGTCCACGCAGGCCAGCCCCAGCGCATGCACACGATCACGCATGGCGTGGGCAGCCGCGCACGGCGCCGTCTGCGTGCACGAGGCTGCGTGGCGCCGTCTGCCGCGTCCCCGCCTTCTCGCGTCCCCGTCCTCGCCATCTTATGGCCCCGTCCTCGCCGTCTCGCAGCCCCGTCCTCGCCGTCTCGAGGCCCCGCCCCGCCTGCATCGGCCGTGGACGATCGCGCCCGCGCAACCACACACGCATGCAGACGACCGCGCCAGCCCACGCACGCACGGCGTGGGCAGCCGCGCATGGCGCCATCTGCGTGCGCGAGGCTGCGTGGCCCCGTTTGCGTGCGCGTTGCCACGCATACGGGCTACCACGCACACACAATCGCAACGTACGCATGCCGGCGCAAGCAGCCACGTGCGGCGCCCTCTGCGTGCCACGCGAGGCCACGCATGCCGACGACGATGCGCGCCAGGTCCATGTAGGGTACGTACTTTGTATTTAGGTAATTGTATAATGTAGTAGACCATTGTGTAATGATTATATGATGCCCTGAATCCATTTAATTCAAGAAATCTGACTTGAAAGTTTTGGTGTCTGTCTGACTTAGCATAGTCAGTATAGTACTCATAGAAGCCATAGTCCCCCTTATCAAGTAGAATAGCTCTATGTATTTGACAGTACAAGCTATGTAGGCTATGTACTTTAAACAGTCCACTATAAAGGCTACAATAGCTCTCATAGCTCTACATAGCTTGACAAGTCAAAGCCATAGACTCCATAGCATATCTATAGTACCCATAGCTTGACCCTTTGCTATATAAAAATTAGATTTTTCAGATGTTCACGTTGTCGATGGTGTTGACAGTGTCGGACAACTCCATCTCTCTTCACGTTGTCGATGGTGTCGATAGTGTTGTAGTGTTGTGTTGGACGACTCCATCTCTCTTCACGTTGTCGATGGTGTTGGATGACTCCAGCTCTTCTTCACGTTGTTGATGGTGTTGATAGTGTCAGATGACTCCATCTCTCTTGACGTTGTCGATGGTGTCAGATAACTCCAGCTCTTCTTCACATTGTCAATGGTGTTGATAGTGTCGGATGACTCCATCTCTCTTGACGTTGTCGATGGTGTCAGACAACTCCATCTCTCTTCATGTTGTCAATGGTGTTAGATGACTCCACCTCTCTTCACATTGTCGATAGTGTCGGATGACTCCAGCTCTTCTTCACGTTGTCGATGGTGTTGACAGTGTCGGACGACTCCACTTCTCTTCACGTTGTCGATGGTGTCGATAGTGTCAGACGACTCCACTTCTCTTCACGTTGTCAATGGTGTCGATAGTGTCAGACAACTCTATCTCTCTTCACATTGTTGATGGTGTGGAATGACTCCAGCTCTCTTGACATTGTTGATGATGTCAGACAACTCTATCTCTCTTGATGTTGTCGATGGTATCAGATGACTCCAGCTCTCTTGATGTTGTTGATGGTGTCTGATGACTTTTGATATTGTCAATAGTGTCAGACAACTTTACCTCTCTTAGTAGTGTTAGATAATTGCACTTTTCTTGACATTGTTGATGATGTTGGATGATTCAATTATTAGGATAATGATCTTTCTAATAAATATCTTTACAAAGTCTGCCAAATATAAGAAAGATAACAAAGAGAAGTAAAAGAATCAAATGTATTGGTGCAGTACCTACTAGACAAGAAAAAAAGCTGAAACATACATTTTTACTACTAAGGACAAAACAGAGCAGATGAGAGAAAATGATAGCTAAAAATATAATAGGAAAGTAGAAGAATTGAATAAATAAAAGGCTCTCTTATCAAAGATAGTTCAAAATCAAAGTTTGAGCATATCAAGTATTGTACAAGATAATCATATTGGAAAGTAGATCATTGCTAGTACAAATATAAATAAATAAAAAAAAGGTTGTATAAATATGAAAGTCACTAGCAAATGAAGAATATATTGTATAAGTTTGATGTAATGAAGAGAAAAAATAAAACAACGTACATGGTGAAGCTAAAATATATATTATTAATCTCAATCATTACTCCAAGTCATCATCCTCCTCATCTTCATCTATGACTTCATGTTCTTCTGGTGATAATGAATCTAATCCAGGATGTTTTCTGAGAATATGTATTGTGTCATTTGTATATGACCATAGTCCAACCAGATTTGATATATCTGATGTACGTATAACTGCAATATCTGATGACCATTTTCCTTGCCACTGATTAAATATTTCTTTGGTCTCTATCAATGGATGATAAACACATAGAACATCATTACTATTAGTTTTTTCTACTTGATAGAAGCAGATAGCTTCTCCAAATAATGGATCAGTAGAATTCTGCTGTTTTCCTTCAAAATATCGAGCAGACCTTGTAACTGAACTTCGACCATTCTCAAACAAATAGCTTCGTAAGGTAGTATTATCCTTCAAGCAAAATTTTGCCCATCTTTTTATAGGAAGATCTGATTTTAAAGTTAAAGATAAAAATTGACAAATAGCTTGAAGATGGTCATGCAATGGTAAATTGATATTTTTGCTCTCTTTTTTGGTAATTCTAATCTCAGTAAATGGCAAGCCTACTTTTTTACGTTTTTTAATATTTGTAAATGAGTATGAAAGTTGAAATTTATATGAGAAAAGTTCAGGATAGCTTATTGAAAGCAGTTTTATCAGCTCTCGTTCAAATATAATATTTGCTAAATTTGCAAATGGTGCTTTTTTTGATCGTATTAAATGTCCAAGTTCTCCAATCATCTTTTCACAAGTTGCTTGTGATCCAAGTCTAATATTGCCATACCAAAATATATGAATAGGTATATGTATAAGTTGAAATACACATAATCGAAAACGTGAAACTCGTTCTGGATTGTCTCCAACATATAACTTTTGAAATCCTCTTAAAAATCTAATAATTCTGTTATGTAAAGATCTTATGTCTGCTTCTGATCTTGGCTTAAGAAGCATAGCATACTCAATAATTTCTACAAATTGTGCAAAATTGTGCAAAACATTGATATTAATATTAAGTTCTATCATAATTGGTATAAGATACCAATGCATAATTGCCATCCATTCATAAATTTTATATTGACTTTGTCGTTTTTCATACACATTACGAACTGGACCACAAAATGCAGCTGGAAGTGTGGAAACTCCTTCAGCTATAAGTGATCCAATTAGTTTAGCTTTTTCTTCAGAAAGATGAACAATTTCTGATGCTTGTCAAGACTCGGTCGTAGACAGCAGAGAACCACCCAAGTCACCAGCGATGATGGGAGCGAGAGAGCAGAGAGCGACTAGCAGCGCAGTGACCTGTATTGGAGGTACAGTACGGTACAGATGAAATGGACAATCTAGGGAAATAGGCGAGCGACAGGGAGCCTATAAGTACTGGGACGACAATGGGAAAAGAACAATGAACACCATAATGGGTCGAACAATAGAGTGAGAACAATGGTGGCCAAAAGGAGAACAATGGGAGGGAGAACAATAGGATGTCCCAAAGGGGAACAAGGGCATGGGTGAAGGATAGCCCCAGGTCATGTGAGGAAGTGAACATGTGATGGGGCTGCTGGAGCACATGACCGACGTGATGCCTTGATGGCAGAGAAGAAGCCGGAGAGAAATGGAGCGATCCGTGACAATGCTAAGGTAAGAGTTACCCAAAGGTCCCATAGAAATGCCATAATATTTTCATAGAATAAATGAAATGGATCAATTGGAAAGTAACTTGGATGAGTAAAAGCTTTACTTGTAGCACATAAGGGAGCTCGTGCTACACCTGTCTCTTTAGAAATGATATTACGTTCTTTTTTAGTTGTAGCTAAATCAAGCTTAGTAATTGTATCAAAATATTCATCTAATGTTCTTTTTGGTAAATTTTTTAAATCATATTCAGGATGATCTGGATTATATTTATCTTTTTCTAGATGTGCTAGTGGATAATATTGATATTTTGCTCCCATACTACTTCTTGCACCATGGACCATACTAAAACGGTCACCATGAAATGCAGAATGACCAGACATTCCACTTAATTTAGCTGATCCTAACATATCACCTAATACCATGCAAATATATGCATGAGTTGTAAAATATGAGGAATCTATAGCATCCCAAATCCAGATTCCTTCACTGCACATTGCCATCTCTTGAAATAGTGGCCAACAAAAGGACTCTATATTTTCAGGTACAGTAGGACCTGGAATTGCAAAAGATACAATTATATGTTTAGATTTGTATCTTAGTTCAGGTGGTAGATTAAGCAACTGAAGAAGGAGTATCCATGTATCAGAGTTTTTTTTCATAGTCAACTGTGCACCATCAGTTGACAAAGCAAATGCAACATCTTGCTGATTTTTAAATAATCCCATTCTTTCATAATGCTGCTTATGAATTCGAGAATCACAAAAATCAGAATATCTACTAGCTGCTTCTGTTAGATGAAGTGCTTTCTGCAAACATTTATCACGATGACGCATAAGTTCTGAAGTTTCTACATTTCCATATAATGCTTTAATTGTAGGTATAACAGGTAAAATCATCATTTTAGCTCGAGCTTGCTTGTTTTTTCTACTAGAGGCTTGATACCTAGGCTGTCCACAAACTTTTTTGCCTCGAATATAAGGACACACAGTAAGCTCTTTAAATTGTCCAACATATGCTATACAGCTATTGGGACATATATCAATTAAATTTGGATACAGTTCAGTTAGACCTCTTGCAAGCTTTCTTACTTTATGCAAAGATAATATTTCAATCTTTGATATTGCCTGCAAGATATCTCTATATTCATTATAGGCATTTACCGTGCCATTGGTCTTTTTCCAGGTAATATAATGGATAAGACTCCATTTTTCTGATTCTTCTAGTTCAGGTTTCTGAGGTGCAAGCTCTGGACATTTTAATTTTTGATAACCATCTAGCAGCTGTTCTTTTAGTAACTGTAGTGATTTAGGTAATGGCAAAGGCTCCATAGATACATTATAAGCTGCATCATGATCTGAGATATGATCTAAGCTCTCTTCAAAATTTTCATTTGAGCTTTGATCTAGACTTATGTCTGAACTTTGATCTAGATTTGTATCTGAGCCTTCATCCATATTTTCATCTGAGTCCTCATTTAAATTTTTATCTGAGCTCTTATCTGAATTTTCTTCTGAGCTATCATATAAATTTTCTTCTGAGCTATTTGCAATTTCCATTTGCAAGTCTGAAGTATTATCTGGAATTTCAGGCATAGTGTCTCCACCCCAGTATTGATCAGAATCAGGAGTGTCATCATCAATTAGATTCATACTTTCAATAGCAGCACTAGCAGCAGTAGCATCAAAAGCAATAGCACCAGCAGAAGTAGCACCAGCAGGTATAGCACCAGCAGGAATAGCAGCAGGAGCATCAGCAGCAGTAGCATCAGCAGCAGTAGCATCAGCAGCAGTAGCACCAGCAGCAGTAGCAGCAGCAGCAATATTCATGCTATGATCATCAGATTTAGAAAGAGCATTTGAGATAGCATGCATAATATTATGCTCTGAATTGTCAATCATCATAGCATTTTCAAATGATTTATCATGATCATCAATATCCATAGCAAAAGATTCCTGAAAATCAGATACAGGCACAGTTGAAGAAGCACCTATGGCTTTGTAAAATTATTAGTCATTAAATGCATATACAGTCTTAAATCTTGAGTATTTGAACATACCTTGACTAACAGATCCTATTGTATTATAAAGTAAGTTTATATACTGATAATTTGAGAACATGACAACTCACCTGCATTAGTCCTTTGCTCATAACCAAGAGAAGACGAAGTGGCAATTACTTTTAGAAGAATCAACATGAATTATTGTGCTAATAATTAAGATTACTCACCATGGCTGCGAGAATGTTGTACAGACTTCTGACTCTGTTTGTCTTGCATGATAGTAACCAGACTCTCCTGAGTTCTCTTGATACAAAGCTGCAAGTGCTTGGCTAGATCTAGATCATTATGATTCTTAGTATCAAGTAGCTGGAGCTGTGCCTGATCATTTCGAAGATGTTTCACAATAGTTTGCTCGGTACGAACTATGAAACCAGAAGAGACATGCGAGCATTTGTAACAGAAGCAATTTCCGTGATTGCTCAGCATGAAGAGGGCAAGTAGTAGCAACGACGAGAGTCTGTAGATCAAGATCGATGAGAGTTGGGAGCAAGGTGCGCTAGCACCGTATATGGTAATTGTACACCAAGCGCGCACTTGGAAAAGGCCTACATGCTCTGAGATCACCATCATCATGCAGCCCACGTTCAACGATCAGGCTGATCCTTTTTCTCTAAGCTCTTTTGGGCTCCATCTACCCGCAGATTTCAACGTCAACTCGACCATGGGCAATACCCCTTCAACTTCTCAGTCCAACGAGCTTGACGCTCCTAGGCCGAATAGTCAGTCTCTACCGCATGTTCAACCCAACACGCAGCAGGCGACGTCAACCCAGGATGCATTCAACTTCCCCACCAGCTCTTCCTCTGGCATGCAGCCTCCTATACCTACGATGCCTCAACAGCCAGGTTTGCTTACAGCTGGCATGGATTTTGGCTCATTTTTGGGGCACCCAGTCATAGTCGGCCTTGTCAATCAAATCCAAGTTCAAACGCAGACCGCCTACAACTCAACTCAGTTAGCGAACAGCCTCATGCGAGAGAACGAGACTTTAAGGGCACGGGTGCATACTATGGAGGCAGAAAGTCTGGGAGCTAATTAGTGCATTTTTGCTATCTCGTTATCTATCTCAATCTGCTAAACTCGTATTTCTTAAAGTCGTCGTGGAAGATCTCCAAGCGCTTCAGTTGCGGGATCGCGAGAGACTTCCGTCGCTCGAGCCCATAGTGTCTCACTCGCTCCAAGTGAGTATTCACTTTCATCCTCCCAGACGTCTGTTCCACTCTTGAACATGCCTCCAACTCGACCGCCGGAGTACAACAAGAAGATACTGTGGACCAAGGATGATGCATGCGAAGATGAAGGTGCGAAGGTTACCAAGGCCAACGCTTCAAGATTCAACATTGCACGGTGTGTGCGGACCCCTCCTGATGGAGATCCGATAACGCAAGAAGAGGTTAGGAACATCAAGAACTCGGGCGAGCGCATTGTGCTGAAGTTGTTTAGTCTGCCACGTACGTACTTACACATAGTTTCTGTATATTTATTGATCTTGTCATAGCACCCCAAGATCCGCGAGCGAGACTTCAACGACGCAATATCAGGTATTTCGAAGAGCATCACCGACGCGAGTACTATTCAGCAATTGCTGAGCTCGAACATGTTCGGCCCTATCTCGTGCCTTGTGCGGGACACTGGAAAGCTCGTTGTGTCCTTCAACTCGGCATCCATAAGATGGACCCTGATGCGAAATCCCGCTCCTGCTCCCATTCTCATGTCACCCCTTCTTCCAATGACCCCACTGGTCACAACATGTCTGACGAAGACGACAACAACAATAATGAAGAAACACTTTCTATGACCAGCCTTTCAGTAGCGGGAAGCCAGGGAAAATGGCCGCGGTCCAATTCCGGCTCAACCGCGCCATCGAAGCGGTCAAAGGCAAGCTCAGCAAGCTCAGCAAGATCAAGGCCAGCCAATGCGCAGGATCAAGCAACAAGCCGCAACACTGCTACTGGCCTAGACTCATTGCAGGCACATCGGCAGTTGCATGAGCATGAGCGACAGGCAGTAAGTGGCGGTAAAGGTCAGTAAAACAAGTTGGATACATATGTGATGCTGGCTAACGTGACTGTCACCCTGCAGGGAAGTCCAGATTCAACGTTGATACCCTCAACTTTTCTACATCAGGCGCCGCGGTGTAACGGATGGTTTATCAGTTACTACTATAGTCTTCTACTTTCTTACTCTTTTCTACCTGGCTTACTTTTCGAGTTTTGCAGAGTTTCCTTATTAGGATAGCTGAGTTTGAATCATGTACTTAGAGCGGATTTCCTTATTGGGAATAAGGATCTATCTTGCCAACACACCACCATCTGTCTGCTTTTGTCTCAGTCTCTGCTTGTTCTCCTCATATCTGAAAAGTTCTCTTGGGATCCAACCCTCAAAGGAAGGTGTGTGGCCCCCAAAACCCTCATCAGGAGGTCTATATCTGCTGCTGGCCCTCAGAGGAGGTGCCAGCTCATCACTCATCTGCTTGGCTGCAGGACTGAGGCATCCTCGGTTCTGTTAGCTCTAGCTTGTGGACTCTCTCTAGGAGGTCTACGACACCTTTATACCCTCCTCACTCGCTCGCCTACCTTGGACTTCCCGGGCAGTAGCGGCTCGACCTCTATCGTCCGTTACAAAGGTGGATACATCCGGAAGTCCACTTGTCTCTGGCTGGCTGGTGAGGACTTCACATGTCTCATTCGGTTCCCCTCTCCCTGGACGTGGCATCCATGTCCAGGTTCCTTATCTCAAGTGACGATGTCAAGTCGTCTTATCGCCATTTGCTGGAGAGCCGCGTTCTCGCTCTCCGGTCTCATTCCTTTGTCGACAGTGATCTTGTCGACAATGGGCTTGGTATCCAAGCCCATCGGTTTCAGATCAGGGAGCCCTTGCTCCATTTTGCCTTAGAGGTCATCAAGCGACTTCAATCGTCGCTCGATCAAGTCTGGTTTTGCCTGCCATACCCCCCAAGGTCTGTCTTCACGGTCGACAGGGATCTCGTTCTCCGTTCCTGTCTCCATGGGTCACCATCTCCCTGGGACGTTCGTTGGGCCTGGCGCACTTTGCAGGCATGAGTTGCTGAAGGTGTCGATATTCTATTCCGGTATGCAGGTGCTCTTCCTCCTGCCATCAAGACTCCTCCTTCTCCTCGAGTTGAGGACCTCAGGGACGTGGAATCCATGTCCCTGGCAGTCCCAGGAGCTCCCTACCTTCGCATAGAACATGTCCCATGTGTTCTCCAGCCGCTGTCTGTCGACGCAAGACTCGCTCGGCCATTCCAGGCCTCCTCCTCCTCTGGGCAGCTCCCTGCCTCTGGCTCCTCCTTCGGCCCAATTCTGGCTGCTTGGAGGGCCCTATATGCATCTCTAGTCCTCATAGAGATGCTTCGCTTCGTTTCCTTATCAACAGGGCCTCGCCTCGAGGAGTCCCATGCTGAGGAGAGGGTCAGGGAGCCTGGTAGTTCACCCCCTCTCTAACTCTCTCATTTCTGGATGGATTCCCTCGGTTTCTTTTGTATCCTATTCGCTTTTCAAACGCTTTCCACCTCGCTTCAAGTCCAGGAGGCTGGGGGGGCTGTAGATCGCTGAGATCAGGCTCTGCCAGGCGATGTAGGGAGGTTTTGGACGCAAATCGTGCTTTGTACGTTGCCCCTGCTCCTTGAATCGCTCCATAGTCCTCTTCTCCTTCTTAAACGCTTTCGAACGAGCCCAAGAACGTCTCAAGCGCTCCAGCGGTTGTCAAGATATCTTCATGCTCTCCTCATCCTCCCTCTGAAGCGAAATTTCACTGTATTTCCTTCAAATTTTCTTCTATTCCTTCGAAACTTGCTCCGTGGAATCCATGGAGCATTCGTTACACCTTCGCATAACCGCTTTCACCCTGGGAGAAGACCCAGCTCATCAAATCTTCGCCATAGCTTATCCCCTATGGCCGGACTATATTGGGGCTCATGAAGTCAGTTCTTCGCCGATCCTTATACGGACAGGACGCCTCGATTTGGACCATCCACATGAATCCAACGAGCCCTTGCACGAGCTGATTGGAGCCCTACTTCCCATTTCATCGGCGATCCTGCTCTGCCTGGAGGAGAGATCATATTGCACTGCTGTATCTCTCCTTTCCCTCTATCGATTTGGAACTGGGTTTTTGCACGTCGATGTGTGCCTTTAGGACCGTTCCGCTCGCCAGGATGCTTCTCAGAGTGTCCAGCAATCCCCTTGGAATCCGAGGGTATCAAGGACGCTTCCTGGTGCGCTAAGATAGCCATAGCGTGGCACCTATGCTAGCTATGACCAAACGGACTTTTGCCCCGAGTTCGCGTTGCGAATACGCTTCGAACAAGCCCTCATACGTCCAGATCCGACCACCGGTTCTCATTATGCTCGAGGGGCTACTCACCCTGCTGCCCCTCCTGAGTGCCAGCTGGTATCTCCCTTAATACTGGACCGATTTCGAAGCGGTCTTTTGCACTCGACTCGCATTATTGACCCGGTACCAGAACACCAAAACGATTTGAGGGACGTCCAGCCGTTCCTCCGGAATTGTGTCCATAGTCCAGGGGATTCCCCAGGCAGCCCCAGCTCCATATCTCCATGACCAGGGGTGCTATCAACAAGCGGTTTCTTGTCATCTATTCCTTTATTTCACCATATCCATTCGTCTTAGGACCAGGAGGCCGGGGGGGCTGCCAATGGCCGGACTTGGGCGACCCTGGGCGATGTAGTGGCACTTGGATGAAGCTCTGTGGTATCCACTGGAGCTTCATTCCTCCAGCTCTTCCTACATTAAGCCTACTCTTTGCAAGCGCTTTCTAACAAGCCCAAGATCGTGCCGATTGGTCCAGCCGTTCTCAAGATCACATCATCTCCTCTTCCTCCTCCCTCTGGGGCGAATTTTCCTTGTATCTTCTTCAATTCTCCTCCAATTCTTTCGAAACCTTTCTCGGTGGAATCCACTGAGAATTCGCTTTCGTATTCCTGCATTTGTTCTGCCCTGAGAGGCTCCTTTCTTCGCCATCTCTCTGGCCCTGCCTGTTCTTCAGGCCAGACTTATCTCTACACCCAAGGCCAAATATCTGGCGGATTGTCAAACGGTTTGAATGCCCAAGTTTGCGTTTTTAATGCGATTCCAACAAGCCCTCATATGACCTGATACGACCAGCCGTTCCCATTCCACCTACGGGGCCACAGCCTCTGGGAAGAGTCCAGACTGCATAACCATATCTCTGCCGTCCGTGGACCAATTCCTAAGCAGATTTTTGCATCTGGACCGCAATAATCGTCGTATTCTGGGGCACCCAAAACATTTCTACAAACGCTATCCCATTCCGTTGGATTCCAATGGAACTGATGGCGCTCTTGGGTGCCTTAGAAGGCTTGTAGCGCTCGATCCACATGTGCTATCGCTGCAAACTCTTCTTGCCCTTAACACGTTCACAAAAGGGATTCAAACAAGCCCTCATCCATTGTCATCCACCCAGCCGTTCCCATTCGACCTTCGCCTGGCTTTTGCAGCTAGCCATCCTCCCTATCCTGCCACATCTCCTTCGTTTCTGGACCGATTTGGATGCAGATTTTTGCGCTCTACTCGCATACTCGAACGCTTTTGAATCCCTATACAAGCTCTGGGGTATTCTATGGCTTGGGTAGTCATCCAGCAAGTCACTTGGCGATTTAGGCCTCTTTTGGCTCGGCCATATCTCGGCGTCCAGACCACTAATCAACAAGCGGATTTTTGCATCTCCTCCGCATTGTTCACACCTCCAGAACGCGCCCTCACACGTCCTAATCCGACATGGCCTTGCTCCGCAAATCCCTTCTCTCCATCCTCATCTCCTTCAACATCCTAGGGATGGCATCCATCCCTTTCTGCTTATCTGCAACCCTCGCTGCTCTTACGCTCTGTGATCCTCATTCAATCCTGTCTACTCTCAACTCAAATCTCCTGCACCAGTCTGGGGGGGCTCGCACGCCTCACTCATCGTCTGTCCTCGACCCCACCATCCACCCATATTTTGGACTTCCATCTAGTTTCTGATGCGGAGTCTGGGGGGGCTTGTGTGACTAGGGCCTGTGGCACAGTTTTCAGGATTTTGGGACCTTAGAGGTATGGAGGTTTCGCTCCCCCTGTCCATCTACTGGGAGTACCTGCACAGAGCTAGCGATGGGGGGCTATAGGGATGTATAGAAGGGAGGCTGGAGCCTTGCAGAGCACTGGATCCAGCATTCCTTTGGAGTCAGACCCTTAGGGCTGAGAGCAGCTGGGAGCTGCATAGGAGCTTGTGAGATCCTGCCTTCCTGCTGTGAGCAGACTGGAGGAGTGGCTGGATGCCTTAGGCCTCAGCCATCCTGAGACCAGCTTGGAGACCTAGGAGCTGAAGAGATCCTGTCTCTTTGCTGAGAGCAGTCTGGAGTCTGGGTGGCTGAGATAGCCTGTGGCCTTGGCTTAGCATCTTTCATCCTTCCCTTTTGGATGTGAAGTGCTGCAGCTGGAGGACTTGTAGCTTGGCTAGGGTTGGAGGCTGCTCTGTTAAGAGAGCTTGGTGCAGTTAAGTCTGGAGCTGCAGAGCTTCACATGCAGATTTTCTCTTTAATTTTCTTCTCTAATTTTTCACTTTTATCTTGTTTCTACTTTCTTCTCTAGATTTTTCTCTGATTTTTCTACTTTAACCCTTTTTCTTCTTTTCTTCTTTTGTCTTGTTCCCTTTCTGCTTTGTTCATTCTCAGCTTTGCACTACTCACTTTGTGTTCAGGAGTCTCAAAGACCAAGAAAGTGGGGGGGCTCTGTAACGGATGGTTTATCAGTTACTACTATAGTCTTCTACTTTCTTACTCTTTTCTACCTGGCTTACTTTTCGAGTTTTGCAGAGTTTCCTTATTAGGATAGCTGAGTTTGAATCATGTACTTAGAGCGGATTTCCTTATTGGGAATAAGGATCTATCTTGCCAACACACCACCATCTGTCTGCTTTTGTCTCAGTCTCTGCTTGTTCTCCTCATATCTGAAAAGTTCTCTTGGGATCCAACCCTCAAAGGAAGGTGTGTGGCCCCCAAAACCCTCATCAGGAGGTCTATATCTGCTGCTGGCCCTCAGAGGAGGTGCCAGCTCATCACTCATCTGCTTGGCTGCAGGACTGAGGCATCCTCGGTTCTGTTAGCTCTAGCTTGTGGACTCTCTCTAGGAGGTCTACGACACCTTTATACCCTCCTCACTTGCTCGCCTACCTTGGACTTCCCGGGCAGTAGCGGCTCGACCTCTATCATCCGTTACACGCGGCCACTATCACTGCCGGGTACATCGATATTAGCGTCATCTCTGTTGATCCTAGTGGTGAGTTCCTCGTGGTTCTTGTTCCGTCAACAAGCATGTTGCCTCACATATACTTCGACAGTATCAAATCTCCTCGACATCATTGCCCATGACTACAACTCTGTCCCGTTTGCCAGTGACCTTCTGTCTGCTATGCAGAAGGGATCTTCACTTCCGGAATGCGACCCATCTGCTGATGTCACCTGGTACATCACTCGTATTGAGGACGCAGACCTGAACGACCCGGAGTTAGATGAAGACAATACTAATGCGGGCTGGGGCCACGAGCAATTCACGTCAGGCGGGCTCAGGGCGTCCACTGTCCTCACGTCATGGAATGCTGTTGGAAGCGTAGCAACAGCTTGCAGACTTATCGCCACGGCGATTAAGACCTGCCAAGTGGCACGACACCTCTGTCTTGTGCATGGAGTAAATGCAGCCACATTCCTGAGTGATGCTTATCTCGCAGAAATCGTCGAGAGGTTATGGACGTTGTGGAAATCTGCAACCCAGGTATGTTTGGTAAATTTGTTCAATCGTTTTATCTAAGTTTAAATATGAAGCAGGCCCCATCGACAGAGCAAGCAGTATTGGTGGCACGAGGCCCTTTCATCATGATCACGTCACCCGGTGGGTCCCATACAGACCATTCTCAAGGCGCTGCTACTCCTCAGATACAACGCGCCCGACTACGCCGACCCCACGTTCGAGTCAGCAGGAGTCTGTTGGATCTGCGCAACAGGAATCGACCGCGACGCTGCCTTCTTCGCCGCTACACGACACGTCAAGCTCAATGGATAAGTCCGATCACGATGTGTGTTCCATCGTTTTTTTCCTTCATGTTCTCCTGCTAACCGCTAAGTCATTATAGGTCTTTGGGGGTCCTGCAAATGCGGCCGCTCCAGATCTCAATGTGCTTACCATCGCAGAGCTGAAGGATTGAATCGCTGAACATCTTCCTGGTGCAAACTGCAAAGGTCGCAAGAAAGACGGTAAGTCACTCTCTTCTTGCATGTACTTGTGATACGCAGATCTCAATGCGTGCTATAGGCCTTATTAATATCATTCAATCTGCCGCTCCGGAGTGTCCGCTGCCCACCAAGGCTGAGATAGACAATATCAAAGCAAAGGTTCGTTGTCTGCATGTTACCCAGCAAATTTAATGACTTTTTCGTCTCTTCTTAGCGAAAGGGCAAGAAACCGGCGCGCAACGCTTAGCACACGAGCAGGCCAAAGGCTACATTGTATTTGTGCTAGGAAAGCATAGTTCTTGTACTTGTATGACAGACATATGACTCTGTTGATGACTTCCCTTGATGAAAAGCAATGAGATATACACTGTTTTGACTACAATCGGAGGGGCCGACCGCCAACTCCCGTGTCACCGACCCTTGACTTGAGAATGACTATTTGCCGACTTGAATATGACTGAAAACCGACTCGACTACAACTCGCGCCGACTCACCGCGACTGGATCGTGACTATGCGAAGACGGCCATCGGACGGTCGTGGCGTTGCCAACGATTTGTCCTCGACTTCGCATCGACGTGCGCGCGACTTGCACTCAACGTCCGCTTGACTTTCCATCAAGCTACTTCCGACTGACTTGCGACTACGCTGCAACTCCAGGCAGCCTTCTACCGGACGCCAAGCACCGACAGCGCAATTGGCGGTGCCAAGAATTCCTCTTCGCTTGTTTTCTGGCCATTGACGAAGTAAGTCGCCTCGCTGTCAAAATCATTTTATTTCATCTCTATCTAGTCCCATCTCGACCTCGAACTGACTGTTCACGACCTTGATCCGACTTTTCATTCTTTCAGAGCGGTCATGGTGCGGCGTTGACGAAGCCCATGCTTGCCATGTCCTCCACTTAACAAGGGTCGAGATCTGCTGCAGTGTAAGACACGGTGCCGGAGTTGGCGATCGTGTCGAGTCGATCATCGCGTCCAAGTGCTCCAATTTGGTTCGTCATTCAGATCCAGCGCAGAGTATGGACCTGCACCTAAACTTTCAGTCTGAAGGACCTTTTTCTGAACTTCAAAGCAATCCGGGTAAATCTCTTGCAGTACTTGTACAATAATGTAACACGATTGGAGAGGAGCGAAGATGACTTGTGTTCTATATTACAGCGGTGGGCGCATCCAGCACAACACCCCGCGAAATGGAATTCTAATAGCTGTCCTCAAACCTGTCTGGTCTGCTCTTCAGAATGACATCGCGGGATACGAAGCGACAAGGTCACTCACGAGTTCTCCTCTACGTCATATAGCTTGCTCTCACCACTCACGGGCCTGGCGGGTGGTGGCGGCGCGCGACCGTTCTGGCTGCGTGAGCGCGAGCGCGTCATGTTGCCCACCCCGCCTCTGCCGGACGAGCGCTATAAAAACTGTGTCTTCAGCACAATAGGCAGATATGGAAGTGCAGCGGGACTCACGATGCCCGACGCGGCATGTGCGGCCTCCGCGAGGAGCTGCTGCTCGTATACTGTATCGTGTGGTGCGGGCGCGTCGGCGTCCGCAGCGCGGATGTTGCCTGCGCCGCCCCTACCGATGGAGACGGACTGTGTTCCGAGGTTAGTCTATGTGGCGCGGTATGAGGACAGAGGGATACACACATTTGTGCGTGCATGATCGGGTTGTGCGCGCGGCTCGCGTCCGCGTGTTGTAGAGAAGTCGTCGGGGCCAGACTGTCGATCGCGCGAGGCGGAAGTCGAGGAGGAGGACGGGCGGATGTTACCTGCTCCGCCGCGACCTGAAGATCTCTGCGTGAAGTCATGAGGATAGGTGAACGTAAAGGGACAGGAACAGGGTGCTCACGAATTCGCGGCCGCGGGAGACAGAACGGTCCTTCTGCTCATTGATGGAGTCCGCCTTGCCTGTAGGTGAGAAAGACGGTCAGCGCATGGTTGATAAGGGCTCGGTGCCGCGAAGCATTGAAGAAAACATAGACAACTGCTCATACCCCGCCCCTGGCCGCGCCGCCGGCTGACGCCCACACCCCGCACATCAACGAGGTCCACGCATCCAGCCCATCGTCAAGCATGCACCATTTGAAAAGCAGCCCAGGCATACGGTGCGATAAGAGCAAGAACCAGCCAACGTCGCGATCACAGCAGGCACGGGTGGGAGATAAGCACCCCGGGACGCGATAGATAAGGGCCAGCGGGTTTCCTCTTCGAACTACGACGCCTGCCTACCTTGGCCGGATACCTGGGGCTCTACCGCCGTCCACAACGAGCCCGCCGTGGTCTGGCTGTCGCGCGAGCGGGTGCGGGTGAGGCCCAGCCGCGTACCCAGCGCGCTGATCTGGTCGGAGACAGTCGGCTTCTTCGCGGACGCGGACGGGGAATGCTCAGGCTGGCGAATTGTGCTGATCGTCGTCATGCTTTGCATGTGCGTTGAGCGGCGGCAAGAAAAAAGGTGAGGGATTGTGTTGGCGAGTTTCCTTGCGCGCGAGGATCAGATTACAGGTACAGCAGCGGCCGACCGTGCGCAGGCGCAGCGGTTTTGTGCGTGCGGTGGGCGTGCGTGCGTGCTCCCCGGCTCGGGTCTTGCTGTTCCTGTCGACAATCCCTGCGCCAATGGCGAGTCTGGACGTCATGTAGCGTGATCAGACGACGCGATGCCTCCGTGCGGCCCTCAGGCTACGCACCCTGGAATTAATGATCTGACCAGTCGCGGCATTACACGTGAGCGGTTCCAAAGACCGCATGCATGAACGTGCCTCGTCATAGCCTCGCTGCACGGGCCAATATTTGGCCGGTTTGTGGACCGCAGCGGCCGCGGATATTCAAAGTAGGCTCGGATGGGCGAATGAAAGCACGTTCATGTGCCCCAGAATTTAGTGCCGTCATTTCAGAATTGCGCCTTTTTTCTGACTGCGCCTTCGGTATGCGTATGCTAGGAAGGACACCTTTGGGCTGGGCGGATCGACGTTGACTTACGTATGTATAGGACAAAATGGAAACGTGGTGGAAGTGCATTCCGAATGGTCCAAATGGCTCTAGCAATGGCGTTCACCGCGTCAGTTTCCTCGGACGGGGATGTCTTTCCCAGCGTGGTGCGCCAACAGGGTGAATGTCCTCATCTCGGTGTGAGGTCGCGAGAAAGCTCGTGATCATGCACTGCAGCTGATGTCTGGCGCCACCATCGAATCCACTGGAACGAAGATTCTAAGGATAGGACGCACCGAATGACCCCCTCTTCCTAGCCCACCCTGCTCATCCTCAGACTGAAAAACAACCCGCAATGGGTACTGTCTAAATTAGTGCTACATGATATGGGCGAACCAGGTGTTCCGGCGACCCCTGGGCATAGAAGTATACAAGTTGTCAATCATAGATACAGCAGGCCTCGCCACGCCGCTACCTGACCTTGCCAGCACCTCACTTCGTCAGGACGTGCGGCTTCACCTCCGCAGACTGGATAAGCAGCTTCCACAGCCGCCTCCACGACATCGGGTCGCCCTGCACATGGTCAGCGCCACGCCGCATTTCTCGCGAAGGAAGCTCCACGCACCTCGTCGCGCCGCATGATGCACAGGCTGCCCGCGCCGAGTCCAGAGACCGCGAACGGCTCGACCTCGACCCAGCCCATGAACTTCACCTTGCGGTGGTCGAACCCGCCGATACGGCACACGAGCCGGTCCTCGCCGCCCGCCGCGGGCGGCTGGTGCTTGAACTTGACGTGCAGCGCCGCGAAGGCGCGCTCGATGAGCGTGAGCAGCGGCGCCGGCGCGAGCGCGGCGTAGAAGCGCGTGAGGCTCGGGTTGTAGCGCGTGCCGTGCTGCGTTTGCGACTGCGCGGGCGTGGCGTTAGTATGTGTAGGGCTTGGGAAAGGGGAGACGGACGAAGAGGAGGAGTTTCTGTGTGAATTGCGAGCCGGAGGTCGCGGAGATCATATGCGCGTCCTCGTCTTGGTCCATGTCGACGTCGCTGCGGGACAGGTGAGTGCAGGTAGGAAGGTAAGATACGGCGGGACGCACGCGTTCAGCGAGGGATTCGCGATAGCCAGATCGCCGTTCTCCCGCAGGGACTGCGTGAGCTGCTCAGCGAGCACCACGGGCCCGCGGTTGTCCAGCTGGCTTTGCCGGAGGACCCAGGGATGGGAGAAAGCTTCGGCGAGTGTCATTCGCGTGGAAGGGTTTATGTCGAGCAGCCGCGTGATGAGCGAGAGACAGCTGCCTCCGATGCCTTTCCACGGATCGTCGTCGAATATCTCCTTGCTGAGGTATCGCTGGTACTCGTAGCTGCGATGTGTCGGTTCGTCCCATGGCGTGTCTGGTTTCAAGGTTTACATGCCGTTTGCAAGCGAAGATAGTGGCCACTTACTGCCGGCCAGCATGGTGAAGAGGATGATGCCGACGCCCCAGACGTCTACGGGCTCAGCTTGGTACGCAGAATTGCCGGCGAGCTACGAGGACGATAAGCATGACAGACTGCAAGTCAGGACGGGAATCTGACCTCAGGTGCGACGTAGGGAAGACTGCCACATCGTTCTGTCAGCATGCGCGTCCGTCCCGTCTCCTTGAGCTTGAATACAGAACAAAGGCCAAAATCGGATATCTTGAGTGTACCCGCTGCGTCGAGGAGCAGGTTCTCGGGCTTCAGATCGCGATGGCATACACCTTCACCGTGGATATAGTTCTACGGCACGTAATTGAGCTGATTTCTCGATTGGCGATGGAGGATGGAGACACACCAGGCCTTCGATAAGCTGCCGGAAGTAATAATGTGCCACATCGTCCGCGATGCCAACGTCCGGCGCTACAGTTCATTTTTAGAACCAGTTTTGAAGTGAGCGTATATCTTCCAAATATAACGATACGTACCAATTTTGTCGAAGAGATCGCCACCCGCCGCGAATTCGAGCAGCATGTAGATCGCAGGGAAGTACGACGAGCTCGTCCCGGGCTCTACGATGACCGCATTGACGAACTCGAGAACATGCAGATTCTTCAGCGCCGCATGCACGCGCATCTCTTTGTCGAGCGTCTTGCGCTCGGCTTGCGTGGTGCTTTCGGTCAACGTGACGACCTTGCATGCCGCGACACGGTGCTCTTCGACGTGGATCGCCTGGAAGACGCTGTGCGGTACGCGTCGTCAGTCTACAACGCGAGCCAGTGAATAGTATGTAGACAACGCTTCACCATGAAAAACCTCCATTGCCCACTTTTTGCACCAGTCGGTATCCTGGACAAAGGCGTGAGCTGATGATAACGCGATACCGCGGCGCGCGGCGCGCGTGGACGCGTACCTGCAACCTTGGGGTATCTGAGTCCCTCCATCGTCGACGTGCAAGGAGGGTGGGTATATAATTGAGCACGGTCTGTAGGGTATTGAAGTTCTTGGTGAAGATGTCGCGAAGCGATAAAGCAGGCCACTGCAGAAGCTGCTTTCAGCGCGACGCGTTCCGTCACGGTGCACGTGGTTCGCCTCGTGGGCTAGATTTTCGACGACATTTACTTCACTTTTTACGAACAGCAGAAAGGATTCTCTAAACACCGCTCTCTTGAATTTCAGATAAGCAAGATCTATTACTGGGAGAATATTGGTATCCGAAATTTATGGGAGATGTGAAGGCTGAGGACTTTGGAAAACAGTTACTGTGCTGGGTGGAAGAAATGAAGCCTTTCGTGCACGCCAAATCTTTAATTTGTGTCGACATGAGCTATGCCAATGTTCAGACTCGAATGTCATAGCAACAAGCCGCGAGCGGAAGATAGCAAGTGAATGACCAACTGTGATATGCGTGTGGAACACAGTGCATGGGTATAAACAGGAATGATAACCAATAAAAATACAGACAGCAAATTCATCTAGAGCGAAAGACGTGAGATTAAGAAGGAAAGAGAAGCTACGAAGGACACTCACAAATGCTCAACTTGACTCAAGGACGGCTTCCGTGGTACCATCGTGGCGAGTCATGGACACCAAGTTCTTTCCGAATAATATCCATCACCTCTTCCTCTTCCTCTGGCTCCAGTTCTTCATAATACCATGTATAGTTGGTAAAGCGGGCGACCATCCAATCATAGTCGGTGCCCAATGGGAACTCCAGGTACAACTTGGTGCCACAGAGCCGGTCGAGCTCCTTCACCGCGGCTTGAAAGACGATATACTCGCAATCTTCGTCACCGCGCCACTCTGCGGGGACGAGACAACGCTTGAAGGCGTATTCATATAGATGTTCTGCCTTGACGGCGAGCCCGAAGTGCATTCGCGGCGGGTTGCAGTGCGGCTTTTGAGGGTAAACGAAGTCTTCAGCCGGAAGCTGGTCCATTGGCTCCCACATTGCGAGCGGGAACGATTCGTACTACAATCAATGTTAATAGAGCGTCAAAATGGAAGAACGGTGTGAAAACAGACATGACACAGAGCCGCCATTGCACGAGTCTTTAGTTCATCTGCGCCGGTAGGAATGCCGTTTTTTTCAACGCAACGCTTGGATTCCTTCGATGGAGCCACGTTCTGAGTTCGTAGAGAATCCATGAAGCAAGAGGATGAGTACGACCAGAGGATGTTAGAGAGCATTAAGATAAGCAGTTTTTTAAGCTTCAGAGCACGACGCGTTTCCGTCACAGTGCACAATTATTGTTGGGATGATCACGTAGAGTTCCGTGAATCCAGGGATGGAAGGCCTCGAACATTGGGCCTACAGTGAACTCCGAACAAAAACGTGGGCTGGGGGATTACTATCGGTTGACACTCACCAGGATCGTCGCTGCTCCAACCTGGGGGTTTTCATGAGAAATATGGTTAAATCTCTGATGCCATCTGCGCCGTGTACAATAGCTATGCTGCTAGAGAAGCGAGAGGACAATCGAAACGATGTACACGTACTGAATGGAAATAGCAGCATTGTTGAACTGTGGCGTGGCGGGTTCTCTTACGGCGCTAGTCGGCAACGTGTAAGAGTCGTGCAAGCTTTTACGGGCTTTGTCCCTCTTGTTTCGTCCTGGTCGTCGCCGATGTCGTCGTCGACAGTGCTCTACACCTCGCCGCCATCGCTTGACAGTTTCTCGCTGAGCAGCGTGCGAGAGCAGCTGGAGGAGTATGCGCGGCATGTGCCGAGGCCAAACGTGAACCAAACAAAGGCGGGCAGTCAACGGCTTGTCACTGTCCGCCAGCGTCCCTCATCGTCCCCAACGTCGTCGGCGCCGTCGCCCGCCATGCCCGCTCCCTTCGCCATCCAACAACCCCTTCCCGCACTCTATCTATACCCCCTCAACGACTCTTTCATCCCAAAACACATCCATCTCCCTCCCAACCAGCACGTGAAGATCGGTCGTCAGACGAACGCAAAGACCGCTCCTGGCGAACGCAATGGCTTCTTTGACTCCAAGGTGCTCAGTCGACAGCACGCAGAAGTGTGGGAGGAATCTGGAAAGGTGCGCTGGCCCCCTTTTTCAAGCCTCCATACCGCCTAACGCGTTACATACGCAAAAACGCAGATCTACATCAAGGATGTGAAGAGCTCGAACGGCACTTTTATCAACGGCGAGCGTTTGAGCCCAGAGTCCGCGGAGTCGGATCCGTTCGAGCTCAAGACTGATGATATTGTGGTGCGTCGGGTGCTACGACCAGGATGAGCTGCCTATTCACCCGCCGTCGCAGGAATTCGGCATCGACATCGTCGGCGAAGACAACAGGAGCATCATCCACCACAAGGTCGCGGCGCGCGTCGTGTGCGTCATTACGGAGCAGGATGCCCAGGCTGCGGCACGCGTTGAGCAGCACCAGCACCAGAATCCGCCGGCGCTCGCCTCGCCAGGTAGTGGTGGCGCAAATGGCGCCAACCCCGCATTTAACTTTGCAGGCGCACCACCCGGCAGCGCTGGTGGGGGCCAGGGCGGCCCCCAGCGCAGGCCGACCCTCCAGCAGGGCCTCGTCGGAATGGGTGGTATGGGCGGAAACATGCGCGCACCAGGCAAGAGCGGACTGACATTCGATCACATCTTAAGTCGTCTGCAGAGTGAGCTACAGAAGAGTCGAGAGACGGGGACGGAGCTGCACTTGCTGACGGGTGCGATGAACGAGATCCAGGACACCCTGGGCGGTAATTTGGTAAATTCTCTCGAACACTAGCTGTGTATTCGTTCTAAGCAAGATCCGTTTAGCCACAAAATATGCCTCCATTCCCGCATTCAATCCCCCCAGTGCGAGAGCCTCCTCCACCGGCACCTGCCGATGCGAATGCACCTCCGCGAGCGGCACTCGCAGACCTTCAGGCTGAACTGCGAGAGACACAGGCGTCGCTCGCAACACATATCGAGAAGATACACGCATTGGAAGGTGTCCTTGCAGAGCATGACGCGATTAAGCGCGAGGTCGGGGCACTGCGGGAGCAGATGGAGGCAGAGCGCCGGGACCTAGAGCACATCCGAGGGGGGCGACGAGAGGAGGGCGAGTACATGGGGGATGAGGAAGATGATGCGCGGAGTATCAACACGGTGACACCGCACGAGCTTGAAAGAGTGGAGGAAGAGGACGAGGAGCAGCTGGCGGCCGAGGAGGAGGAAGAGGAGCGGCGGAGACGAAGAGCGGAGCTCGGTAGGCCGCGGACGCCCGAGCCGACGAGCATGGGTATGGAGGACGACGACTACCACGGTCGGCACGGCACTCACTTATCAGCACGGCCACGCTCGCCATCCCCGCCGCGTACAGAACGCGAGCCGGAACGTCCCGCATCGCCCTTGCCTCCCACGGTGCCTGACGATGTGACAGAGCGCCTGAATGCGCTTTCGTTGCAGCTCGAAACGGCCCTCGAACTCTCGCGGACGCTGCAGACACAACATGCCGCTGCCCAGAGCACTATTTCGACATTGGAGTCGAAGGTGACGACCTTGGAGTCCCTAGTGCAGACTACGCACACTCAGGCTCAGGCACAGACTCAGGAGCGGGCTTCGCTAACGGATCTGCTCAATGAGTGGAAGAAAGGCGTCGAGGGCAAGTGGAGCGGCGTGCAGGAGGAGTGGGCGCAGGAGCGGACGCGATTGGGCAAGGCGCACGACGAGTGGGAGACGCGAATGCGGACGGTGGAGAGCGGCGTCAGCGCGGCGACGGAGAAGGTGGAGTCCGGGCTCGCGAACATCCAGCAGCAGCAACAGCAGCAATTGCATGCGCTGAAGATGAACGGAAGCGCGCGGCCAGGCGGGGGGCTTGTTACGCCGCCGAGTCCACGCAGTCTGTCGTCCGACTCTGCGAAGCAGCGGCATAGACGGAAACGGTCGGCGTCGTCGCGCGGCCGGTCGCGCTCGCGGTCGGTAGGGTCGAAGGAGGGGGATGCCGAGGGCGGGTACAACAGCCTGTCGGAGAGCGCGACGCTGTTGGATGCCACGGCGCCAGCGCCGCATCCGAACTCGCCACCGCGGTCGAGGCCGCGCTCACCGTGGATGCCGGACGACTCGGATTCGGATGCGCATCTCGGCGCGGGAAAGGACCATGGGAAGGAGCGGCCGCTGATGCCCAGCCAGTACCCAATGACGCCCGAGTCGTCCGTGCGGAAATCGTCGACGGGGTCGTCGGTGACTATGACCACCGAAAGCGACGCGGCGGTCAGCTCTTCGGCGACGCACGAGCACCATGCGAAGGATCGATTTCTGAGTTCGGTATGTGCTTGTGCTGTCGCGCTCCCCGGTCTGCGTCTGACAGTGCTGCAGCAGGCGAAGGCCCAGAGCGGGCGACACATGACGCAGGTGTCCATCGGCTTCATCGTGCTCAGCATGGCCGCCGCCGCCGTGCTGTACAGAGTCAAAACAGAGTGATCCGCGCCCATGCCCCACCACTTTTTTCGCATTGACATACATCGTACTCTCGTTTACACGATCTCTAATCTTGTGTCCGCGTCCGCGTGCGCCGTGTCTCTCTCTTGTGTGCGTTCGTTCGTCTTGTGCTCTCTCGCTCGTCTCGTCTGGTCAATACATACCTCTTCGTGTACACATGCTCGCCTTCTTCACGACCCCGCGTATTACTTTATGACGTGTCATGATTTTTTTTATCAGTTTTGCGGAATTCTATGTTTCCCTGGACATTCGTTCTTGAACATGGCGTACGGGAAAAGCGTAGTGTGCCGGTGGCAAGCGCATACGTTTTTCTTGAACGGAGTGAGTGTAGCATATGAATCCTGGCGGGAATGATTGGATTCGGTCCATCGCTCTTGCATACAAGGACATCAGGTCCTTTGATCCATTGATTTATTATAAATAAAACAAATTGATTCGCACTCGTGTACATAGTAAAGGAGCGTAAGGCAGCTACATGAAACGACAGTGAGGGAGGGGGAATGATGGATACATAGTTCCGTGACGATTCGAATACATAACCTTGTAGCCATTGAAAGGAATGTGGTGGTGTTTTGAGAGCCAATAATACAGCGGCGTGGAGATTCAAAGGTGTTGTCCTCTGCCAGAGCCTTGAGACACGACAACCGAGTTACAGTATTTATATAGTGCTTCAACAACTTGAAGACTTGAATCCCTTGCTGCAGTATCATTTGAAGGAGTGGAAGGCGGGATTCAATTGTGAAGTCCATGATATCGATTAAAACTCGATGGCGCGACCTCAGAATCAGCGAGATCTTGCGTGTAGGCGATGGCATCATCTACCGAGGGCGGCTCGCAGCTTTACCTCGCCCCAGCGCGCGGACATCGTGGCCATGAGAGGAAGCGTGCGATGCGGAAGCCCGTCCGCGCATCCCACCACCGGTAGCAAATGCAGGTCCACTCGTCATGGCAGTAGTGTCGGCGATCGGAGCAGCCCTTGATCTGGTAAGCCTTGTAGCTGCAGGCCCGCTCACCGCCCCAGAAACTATCCTGGGCCTCTTCGAGGGACCGGCTGGCGATGGGCTGTTGTCCCCAGCACCCAGATCAGCGATGTCGTCCTCGTTAGGGCTGACGCTGGCAGACCGGGCCCGCTTGGGCGCGCGACGTACATTCTGCTTGTCGCTATGAGAGACACCCGCGGAGCTAGTACGGGTAACACCGATAGGCAGGGCTCTTGGTGGCCCCATTGTGGACTGTGTCTGAGCGGCACGAGATGAGCCCGTGGGGTCAGGATTTGCTGTTGCGGTAGAAACGGAGGCAGTCTCTGCGAGACGAGAAAGATTAGGCTGAGAAGAAGTTGGGAGGGTTACTGTGGAAGGATGGATCCGATGTCTGGACGCGGCATTTGGACGGCGCGGGGGATCATTAGCTCCTGAGGGGCCATTGATAACGTGTCGAGGAAGTCGCCGCAATGGGGGGACATCGACAGCGGCGATCTGAGCGATGGGCTCAGGCCGTGGTCCTGTGGGTGAGCCTGCACCCGCGTGGACATCTGCCGTGTTGGATGAGCTGCCGGCGAGAAGGCGAAGCCGAGACCCTGATACCGCCGCACGTCCATGGACGTTCCTAGATGGGCCAGCTAGAGCCACAGAGGAAAGACCTTCAGAACGAAGCTGAGTTCGCGAGACGTGCGCGTTCTTGAGCGCCCCAGGGAGCTGAGGTGCCTGAGTAGTGCCAGCAAGGTGAAGATGACCAGGATGAGACTTGGCTGGACCTGACTGCGCAATCCCCTCGGTTTCCGGTTCGACAGCAGCGTCAAGAACACGACGCGGCTGACGTCTCCTCACTTGGACAACATCATCGGGTGCACCTGTGACCCCGTCTGCAGGAGGTACTTCGCCAGTGAGTACCCGGCCGATGGGTGCTTGGCCAGTAGGAACTTTTCCAGCGGGTGCTTCGACAGGGCGTGGCGCATTTGGTCGGAAACGCAAATCAAAATTGCAACGGGGCAACTTGGCAATTGCTCGAAGGGAGGCAGTCGATGGGTCGTAGGCTGAACCCGGGGCCGGGGTCGCTGTAGCAGTCGTGTCACCCAACGACATCTCCTCCGGAGCAGCTTTCTCTTCAATTGAGTCTTTAAACGCGGCGATGGCTTTGTTGGCGGAAGTCTGCATTCGATACGGTCAGTAAAATAAGATGTGACGGTAGCAATCCGAAGAGCGTACCAGCTTTGGCTTGCCCCTGCGATAGTCACGCGGAGGCTGGAACCAAGACCGTTGATGCGATACATGAAGGCCAGACGTCATGAGACCGAGCGTGTCCTTCCACATCGGGCTGAGATCCGACAGATCTGGCAAAAAGACCAATTCGTTCGAATACATTGTATCAGGAATTGGATAGTCGACAGGATCGAACTGTGCCGAAAATGACTTCCCTCTGTATTTTTCACGAACGTTATCCCAATCGGCCGGCCGAGTGAACTTGAAGCAGAAGAAACGAGCGCCATAGAACACCGCCGCATAGAAGACGTCGCCTTCAGAATGGAGCATTGCAAAGAAGGCTTGTTCGCAGACTTGCGCTATATCAGAAGCAATTTCATGGTCAGCATATGCTTTTGCTCTCGCGCCGAAGAAGTCCTTGATGCCACGGACTGCCTTTGCCTCCACCCAGGATCCCACGGAAGGCATTATATACCCCGCCTCGCCCAACCTAGCTGTCTGATTGTGGGAGAGGGTAAGGTATCCATCGGAGAATCTGCGCCTGCGCCTCTCCGTGTTGCTTTCGCTAGGGATGCCCAAGACAGCTTCAAAGCAGCCTTGCGGAATGAAGCATACTGCAGCATCTGGGTCGGCATGTTCACAAGTCTCGGCATAGGTCACTAGCATATGGCCGATTGGACCATAGGTAAATGATTCAAGATGGTTGTAGACGGCCGAATGGCGGTAGAAATTGACTAATTTCTTGATATACGGCTTCCGCTTGATGACGATGACCTGCGCCATGATATAGTCCATGAGTGAGTGCTGTAGATGAAGTGGGAGAACATACATCGGGATCATTGTACAAAGCGTGTATGCGAGCCGAGGAGCCTGTCCTCGCTGGCATGATTAACGTGAAATAAACTTGAAGAAGGAAGGAGGAAAGGTTGATGGCAGCTTACTGCCGTCGAGCGAATATATAACCATTGGGCACAATAGGGCGGCATGAGCACCTCTGTGGACGGCACCATTGTTCATTTGGTGGCTAAGAGACGATATAGCTATTACCGTATGTCCGTGAAATCGCCATTGTCAATGCAATCTCAGCGAGATGCAGAGCACGTCCACAGGTTGCACGCTGTGGGGATGTGATCAATGCTAGTCCCCGAACAAAGAACTATGAAGGAATTGGACTGTATCTCATCTATATTCATGCCGTCAAACGAGCGCAAAGCGCAGAATTTAGTACGCCTGACTCCAGTGGGGACGCGCAGGAGTCGAAATGCATCCGGGACGATCATCTTAGCCGTGACCGTGTAAAGAGGACCGTGACCGTGACCGTGACGTAGTTGAAGCCAACGCTTCCCCGCAGTTGAACTTGACTTGCATCCTACGACTGCCTCACCTGCACCGATACTCTCTGACATCCTTCTTCTACACTCATACTCTCACTTCATCACATCTCTACAACATCGTAACATGGCTCCATCGAAGAAACAAGGGCTTCGCGTTGAGAGCAATCGCGCTGCTGTTGGCGCTGGTCACGAACTAAAGTCGCGCTCGACGGTGGCTCAATGTCATGTCCGTACCCTGTCTTTTCTTTCTATTGTTTCTTCCCTGACCTTGATTTCAGTATGAGTCGTTCCCAGTTGCATTATGGGAGCCCATGGAGCAGCTTCCAGCGGAAGACTTCGTCTATCCCCAAAAGCCACACTGCAACCCGCCGCGAATGCACTTCGGCCTTGGCGTCAAGGCACAATCGCTCTACGAATACGCCTTCAAGCGTCGTCTCGTCCCCGCAGAGTGGCGCGGTGACGAAGATTGCGAGTATATCGTCTTTCAGGCCGCGGTGAAGGAGCTCGACCGGCTCTGTGGCACCAAGTTGTACCTGGAGTTCCCATTGGGCACCGACTATGATTGGATGGTCGCCCGCTTTACCAACTATACATGGTATTATGAAGAGCTGGAGCCCGAGGAGGAGGAGGAGGTGATGGATATCATTAGAAGAGAACTTGGTGTCCACGACTCGCCGCGATGGTACCATGGAAGCCGTCCGTGAGGTCTCGTGAGTATCTTACGTCTCTGCTCCCTTCGTCATCTAAATCCTCTCGCCCCTAATAGATAAAATGGTGTCTGTATCTTATTGGTTATATGTCTTCATTCCTGTTTATACCCTGCATTGTATTCTACACGCATTAACGCTTGATATCCCTGCTATCTCCCATTCCCGACCAGTCGCTATGACCTTCGGCTTTGAACATTGGTATAGCTCATGTCGATAGACATGACGGTCACGAAAGCACTCACTGAGCGGCGAGGCCACTGAGTATCAAGTAAAATATACATTCCTTCGCTACAGGGCCGGCAAGCGGTGCCCGTGCAAGGCGTAACTAACTTATCGCATCCACTTACAGATTTCGTGGTATATCTATTATCAGTACACAATACAAATCAGCACAGTCTACGCATGCAGCGTCCTGACGCGCTTGACGAGCAGCGGCATGTTGTCCGACGGCTCTGGACGTGCGCAGTCAGAAATTCACGGGACGGAAACGAGAGAGGGGGACGACGCACTCATGGTCACCGCCGCAGTGGGCTTGGCCACCTGCCCCTCGTACGCCGGCGCGAACTCGAACCGCGCGACGAGCGCCCTGCCGCATCGCACCCCGTCAACAGAAGAACAGAAGAAAGCAAGGGAGAGGCGCACGCGATGACGGCCTTCATCTCGGAGATGCTCATTGTCTTGCCGATGCAGCCGTGCGGGCCCGTGATGAACGACAGGAAGGAGAACGTCGGGTTCACGGCGTCCGGCAGCGCGAGCCAGCGCTCGGGGACGAAGGCCTCCGCGTCTGCGCCCCACGTCTCTTTCCAGGTGTTAATGACGCGGATCTGTGCAGGATCGATGTGTATTGAGTAGAAGAGGGGAGGAAGGGGAGGGGGCGCACGGGGACGTAGAGAAGTGTGCCTTTGGGGACGAAGACGCCGTCGAGCCATGCGCCCTGTGCGACCTGGCGGAAGGTCATCGGCACGGGTGGGTACAGGCGCAGGCTCTCCATCCTGCAGCCGGCACGGGTCAGGACTCAGCGGTGAGGGGGAGGGGTGCGGGGACGCACACGACGCATTCGAGCATCTTGAGGTCCTTGAGCGTGCGGTAGTCCGGGCGGGGGGTGTGTGCGAAGAGGGGGGCCACTTCGGCGCGGAGCTTGGATTGGGCGCGCGGGTCGTTCGCGAGGAGCCAGAGCGTCTGGGCGGGGCGGGCGTCAGTGTCGTCTCGAGGGCGGCAGGTGTGAGGTAGTGCGCACCCATGAGATGCCGGACGCGGTTGTTTCGTGTCCCGCGCCGAGGAACGTCAGCTGCACGCCGTCCGTGTGAGCGCCAGCATCTAGGGGTTGTGTATAGATACGTGGCTCACCACCTGCTCGACGAGGTCGTCGTCGCTGAGCTGGTACTCGCCCTTCTCGCCCCCGCGCCGCGCGCGCACGAGCAGCGTCATGATGTCCTTCTTCGCGGCCGCGTCCTCGAGGTCGCCGGCGAGCTCTGCGACCTTCTGCGTGAGCATATCGCGCGCGACGGCGCGGATGCGGTGCGTCGAGTCGATGAGGGTTGTCGCGACCGCTGTCAGGTGGCGTCAGGCGGTCGCAGGGAAAGAAGGGAGGGAGGAAGGGCGTACTGAGGGGCTTCCAGAGGCCGATGAGGTGGCGGAGGCGGAAGCCGAGGGCGGAGGTGCAGAAGGAGGGGGAGCCGGGGATGGACACGAGGGCAGCGAACTTGGAGAGGTTCGCGCCTGTGGGGAGCGTTAGATGCGGAGTGGGACTGAAAGGAGCGCACCTGTTTGGAGGTTGAGCATGGCTTCGTAGGCTTCGGTGAGCTCGTTGTGCGGGTCGCGGAGGGAGTTGGAGTGGTAGCCGAAGGCGGTCTCGCAGATGATGTCGAGGGTTACTTTGCTTGCTGTGGTACGTTTATGAGATGAACAGGTGGGAACCTGAGATGTACACACCCCACTCGTACATGTGGAAGACTTTGCCGCTTGCCGGATCGGCCTGCTGATCCAGCTCAGCGTCGAGGATCTCGAGCAGGCTATGAAGATCAAAGTGAGATCAAACGAACTCAGGACGATAGTGCACGAACGTCTCGATGGAATCATAGTACAAGTCGTATTCTGGATTTCCTCAGACTAAGTGTTCAGGAGACCATATGAGACGAAGCAGATACGCACGGGCCATCAAATTTGGGAGGGCGAATGCAGGGTTCATGGCTTTTCGCATTTGCTTGTGCTCGTTCCCTGTCACGGTCAACAACCCATACCCAGCAGTGATGCCCAGGATGTTCCGCATGAACATCGGCTTCAATCCACATCCTTAAATCCCTCCGTACGATACAACATCGACATCGCACTCACCCGGGGGAACTCAAGCCAGTCCGCGACGAGCACCTTGTGCATTACCTCCGGCTTCATGAAGATGAGACGCTCGATGCCGAAGGGCCCGACCGCGCGTACGACAGGCCCGTGCTGCTTCACCCATTCGCGCTGGAGGATGCCGGCCTCCGAGCGCACGATGGGCAAGAGCTGCCCGAGCAGGATGCCGCCCAGCGGGGGGCCGGGGACGGACCTGAGGGGCGAGAAGTAGCACGGGTAGAGGAAGATGAGATAGAAGAGGCGGCAGAAGAGGTAGGCTGTGGTTTATGATAAGTAGGAGAAAGGCGAGGGACGGAGATGGACTTGCTGGAGAGGGCTAGATAGATGTATCCTGGGGTTAGGAATGTGTACACGGTCGAGAGAGCATCGGATAGAGATGTGGACGGCATCGCGAGCCTTGCCTGGGTTCAGCACATGGGGGTGTCTCGAGGAAGTGCTTGGACTGATCTGCCTTGAATTACTACTACCTCGGCATCCGGAGAACGAGCAATGCCTACTACATGCATTGCCCGTGATTTTGAAGGCGAAGACGAAGCCATCAGCAGACCATCCATTAATTGTTGTGCAGAAACACACCAACAAATAACGGGTTTCCAGTTTGATGCGCTCGGGTGCAATTCAAATCAGTGCTGAACTGCATAGCTCTGAGCAGAGCGGTATCTTTTCAGTGTTCACGAGACTTGCCTTGGGCGCTTGCTTGCTTGATTTTATTCGACTTCCGCGGACGACTTGGTCAATGTTCTATGACGATCAAGACATCCGAGAATTATCATAGCCTCGTGTTCGAGACAAGTTGAAGATAGCCTGTATAACCCGGTGAGTGACGTGCTCTGCTTCGACTTTTCGAGGACAACGCAAATCCGATGTTTGAGAAGGCTGTGGTATCGAACAACTGTCAAAGCTTCTGAGAAGCTCTCATCGTCGCGTGCATCGAAGCATGCGGACAGTTCGCTGGCTGATACCGCCTGTCAGGTGAGCATACAGAGTCTTGCAATTACGAGCGTTTCAGACAAAAGCCTGCACCTCGGACGCACAATTATACTCTCGAGACGCTGTGTGACTTCCATTGCTGATGCTACTACTCGTACACAGGACGGCTTCCGTAGCGGCAACTTTACGGAGACCTTCGCGCGCTCGTTCGCTCGCTCGTGTGCCGCTCTGACCGCACTACCTGCTTAAAATTTCCGTCGCCTCCAAAACGATGTTCCTCTCCCCTGATAGGCCGCATCGCATCTCTGCCTCTCGTTCCCTGCGCGTTTCTCGAACTTCGGTCAACGACCATGTCCATTTCTGTGTAACACGATGCGCTGCATGTGGATACTCTGGCACGGGCGCTGGCCATGACGGCACTTTGATCTGCAAGGATCTCCGAATCGAGGGCCACTGCAAAGCCTGTGTCCATCAGCCCATATGCCAGTAGTAGAGGGTTGAACCTGCAACATGATGATGCCGGTCAGACGCGGTCATTCAAGGACAACTTATCGGTAATGTCGATCCCCCCTTCCCCCCCGAAAGGCATGCTATGGCAGGTTCATCCGGGCCATTTGAAAGAGGGTGCTTTGATCATCACTGTAGATGTCGTTGTTCGGGGGAAGAGAAACACAGGTGCTGACCTCCGTGTCCTCACAACTACAATGTTAGAACAGACAGCCCGAACCTATGTCCTGTGATGAGCATGGTCTCTGGCAGTACACTCCTAACCGGATCTTGTTTGACCGAAACGATCGGACAGCCTGAGCGAAGTAGACCTATTCCAGCATGTCTTCACACACAGCATAATGTGCTCGGCGCATGAAATATGTCTGCGTAGAGGAATCAGTAAAGTGAACGCAGCATAGAGCATTGGAAAGGTTCGACTTGTACATGCACCCGGCACTGCAATGCGAACACCGCACGCTCGTGAGTCCCGTCTACCCCCTGACCGGACGATCTGCAGCCGGGACAAGAGAACGTCGACTTGCGTCTATCGATACAATTGAAGGCTCCAAGAGAAAATACAGATTTTTACTGAAATAGTGTAGATCTCTATCCCTCCAAGAGCTTGTCCACAAAAGCCGCGAACGAATCGCACACCTCATCTGGCGGCAACACGCCCTCCCTCGCCTCGTCCCCCCGCCGATACTTCCCCGTCTTCACTAAACCTCCCATCAGCACTGGCACACTACACTGCATCAACCGCGAAACGACGTACCCAAGACCCGCCACAGCCCGCACTCCGCCGCGCCGCCGCCCAGATCCCCCCGCACATCGTCCCCCACCATCACAATACGCCCCTCATCCGCGCCAAGGGCGAACTCAAAGCTGCGCAGCGCCATCTCAAAAAACGCGCGCTCCGGCTTCCCCACGACCTGCGCACGCACGCCCGCACCCATCTCAAGCGCCGCAACAAACGGGCCCGGACCAAGCGACAGGCGCCCGTCCGCAGCCTGGACATAGCGCGACGCGTGCGTCGCGAAGAGCGGCAGCGGCGGCGCGTGCGCGGTGTCGGCCTGCGCGGGGAGCTCGTGCATGAGCACGCGGAACGCGGTGTTGAGCGTGTGGAAGTCGTAGTGCGCGGGCGCGTAGGCGAGCACGACGGCGTCGTAGTCCGCGTGCGGCGTGTCCGCGGGCGCGGGCGCGTCGATGCTCGGCGGGAGCTCGTGCGGCGCGGGCGGGGGCGCGCCGAGGCTTGCGAGGATTTCTTGCTTTGCGGGCTCGGTTGCGACTACGAATGGGCTGTGGGAGGTGTCAGAGATCAGGGCTGCGGGTGCTAGAGTATGGCGGGACAGGGGCGCACCGCGAGCACTGCCGGCTGCGCAGCGCGGCGCCGACGGCGCGGAGGCTCGTCCAGAGTTCGCCGTCGCGCACGTCGATGCCGAGGTTGTGCAGGCGCTCGAGGAGCGCGTGGGTGGACTCGTTGCTTGTGTTGCTGCAGAAGCGGAAGGGGATGTGTGCGGCGCGCAGGCGCTCGATGGCGGATGCGGCGCCGGGGGTCGCGTGCGCGCCTATTTGGATTGTGCCGGAGAGGTCGATGAGCAGCGCGCGGGTGGGCGGGGGCGTCATCGTTGGAATGTGGATGGTCCTGGTGAGGATAATGGTGAGAGAATGAGTTTAAGTGCAGCAAGCGGGAGGAACATCATAGCTGGAGCGCTGCAGCTGGGCCGGTCCAGACACCATCAACTCAACATCTTGTCATGTTAGGGGTGTCGTCAAAGTCTACAGCTACAGGTTGGATGATTGTTGTGAACGGGTAAGAGAGTACATTTTGAAGTGCTGTTAGATAAGTACAATGGTGTCTACGTATGTGCGATCCAAGAAATATGTCAATGCATGCATGCGGGGTCACGTCAACGGATGTGGTATAGATAATAACCTGTACAGCAAGAAATCCCACTTAGGTGGATTAGATATGATGATCTAAGATTGCGGAAGAGCCAAAGAAATGTGAGTAGGCGGCCGGGCACGAATTGACGATGGGGAAAGGAAGGCAGAAGCTTGCACAGCAGGCAACGCAGGGAGGGACATGGACGGCTTGCGCGCACGCGGAACGTGCACGTCGCACCCCGCGCGCCCACACGCCGAGCCGCAGCACTTGTCCTTGTCGGGCACGAGCGCGAGCCAGCTGCCGCGCCGCTCGTAGTCGTCGAGCGACATCATGACGCCGTCACCCGCACCCGCGTCGCGGTTGCGCTCGTCGAGCCACTCGGCGAGATGGACAAAGTCGGAGGAGGGTGAGATGGAGATGACGGACTGCGTGGGGGGCGTCAGGAGCGAGCACGAGTCGTCCGTGTCGAAGCTGCGGCCGGAGAGCACGGGCATGGAGTCCGCGGCGATGACGATGTCAGGGCGTCGGCGCGTGTACGTGGTGAGCTGGCGCACGAGACCGCCGAGGCTTTTCTTGAGGGATCGTCGCAGGGTCTTGAGTCGGCCTGGCTTGGACGCGGGGCGGACAGATGCCTGGCCTGATGATCGTCTCGGCTCGGGAGTATGAGGGCATGTGCTGGACATAAAGCGAGAGTAGTTGCTTGAAGGGCGAGAATGATCCAATGTCGGGGTAAGTGGACGCATGATCTGGCTGCGAATGGAAGAGGCCCAGGGCATGTACGGGCTGTTCGGATGCTGCAATGCGGGTATGATGTAGTCTCCGGGATTGAGCGAAGATGCGGGATTCGCACGTGTGCCAGTTCGTTCTGACGTCGAGAGCGAGGCCGGAGGATGCGAGTTGGGCAGGAGCTGGGTATCCACTTCGAGCGACACGGCAGGCAGGGGCTGGAAGCGCGACTCGCCGTCGCTAGCATGCGGGACAAAATGGAGGGCTGAGCTTGAGGTTTTCGTAACAAAAGAAGGTGGTGCTGAAGGAGCGAGGGGATTGTTTCGTGGCTCGTGGTCCGGACTGGGGACGTCCTACAACCTCAAGGTTAGATAAGCGAGCGATACCGTGTAAATTCTGACGCACAACAGCCAGGGTTCGCGGCTTGCGCAGCATACCAATGATGGACTTGGTGCGGTGCTTGAAGCTGCTGGATGTGAACCCGGACTGTGTCGAGGATGCGAGCGAACGAGTGGGTGGTTTGAATGCAGAATCGTGGAGGTGAAGGACCATAGCGTCGAGACCAGCTAAGCATACGCGGTCGGTGATAGACATCGTTACAAGAAATGGGAAAATGGCATGGAAGCAAACATTAAAGATCGCCCAGGACAGAGAAACAGAGAAAGGGTAGAGAAGAGAGAAACGGTCGTTGAAGGTTTGCTGGTCGATGCGCGTCGAGTATTGTCCGCCACAAAAGGAAACCCGCGGGTGGGGTTAGGGTGGACGCTGGGTGGATCTGTTCCCGCTGCCTGCAAGTCTGCTCGTCGCTTGCTCGCTGCTCGCAGTCCAGTTCGAAAATACCGAGGGCAAATGTGAAACTCTGTCTCTCTCGTATTCTACTCCCCTTGAGCTGTCTCCCTCGTATTCTACTCCCCAACTACTCCCCTTGGGCAGCCGACAGCCGTGGTTCGTCGCATATTCACTCGCTCGATTTTCGCGTAGCTCACTCAGTCGGACTGACTACTTTCCCCGCTGCTTTCAGCTCTTTCCCACCAGAGTCGCACTCCGGTTGTCTACAGAAGTCTCGAAAATACACCGTCTACCATCCCGTCCAGTCCGCCCTTCTTCCGGCCACAAATGCGCCTTCGACCGTCCACGCGAAGATGACGCGGAATGCGCCCCCAACAATACCGGAATACGCCCAACGTCTGCATCCCGCCGCGCGTCCAACTTGACGATGACGCCCTCGGTGGAGATCGTGCCGGAGTCGAGCGCACGACTTCGGACGGCGCGGGGCAACGCGATGATGTTTAAAGTCCACTGGCCAGGTCCCGAGGCGTGTCAAGCCGTTTCGCGCGAAGATGACGCGGAATGCGCGGGAAGTTTGCACAACAGCGCCGGAAACGACGCGTGTGGATGGACGCGTACGCAGATAATGACTGGAGCGTGCGGTACTTGACGATGACGCCCTTGTGGTCGTCGTCTCCATCGCGGTCAAGGTGTCCAGAATCACGCATGTGTTGGCATGATGGGAGGCTGAGAGGACGTGACGTGGGGAACGGCGCGGGGAAGCTGTGGATTCCGGAATGAGCGCACCCGCGGAGAGCTGCAGCTCACGGAGGATGCCCGAGCCGCGCATATGCAACAGAACCAACGGCGGCACGTCTAACTTGACGATGACGCCCTCGGAGTGCATGGTCCAGATGAGCGGATGGCGCGTCGTCGGAAGGTTTTGGGAAGCGGGATATGCGGGTCACGGATGGTGAGTTTCCACGCGACCTCGCATGTCTCCAAGACTGACCAACTTTGCAGAACCGCGCGTGTTGCAGCAACGGCGATGCTGAGCCTTGGACAGAGTCGACGGGCAGGAGATGACGACGGGAACGCGACAAAGAAGATGACGAGGACACGGCGGAGGTGGCGGCGATGCGATGAAGGTGGCGGCGACACGATAAGTGCGACGGGAAGGCTGCCGGCAGGCCATGAAGGCGATGGTGACCGGCGCGCGTCAAATTTGACGATAACGCCCTTGGTCTCGTTCACCAGCGCGACTGATGTGCTCTGAATCGCGCCCGCGACTGGACGACGGGGGGCAGATATGCGTCATGGGAATGTGTGCGGAACAGTGTTGAGAAGCCGAGGGCATACAAGGAGTGCTGCGAGACACGTAACGTGAGTTTCAGTGCAATCTCATGTCTCGAAGACTTACCGACATGTTCACCTGTCATCGCGACAATTCCGAAGACGAGCACTGCCAGACACGACCACCAATGCGCGACGGGACGGTCTCGCACGAATAGCATGAACGGTGTCATCCGCATCTTCAGCGCGCCCGTCACAACGCCCATCGAGCCGCCGCTTCGCATGCGATCTGGTACTGAAACCCACGCGTGGGCAACGCGAGCGGGATGGCGGGGATGTCGACAGGGCAGGGACGAAATGCGAGGCGGCGGCCGCTGCATAGAGGACATACAGGTGAGCAGGAGTATGTCCTACTGCGAGAGCGCGGAAATACTCACGACATCATCCAGAAGACACACGCTGCTTCATTCAGAGCACCAGCGCTGACTGCAACACGGCGCGCACAGTCCGTCAACGCCAACGCCGCGGCTGTCTTTCCTATCGGCATGTATTACGTTGACTGCGGGGCTTTGAACCTCGCAATTCTTGGAGCAAAACACCGATATCCTGGGACTTCAGGTGAGTCCCGAAAACACATTGGTGAGTAACGATAAAGAGGCTTACAAGCATGCAGAAAGACTCTCGCACCTCCAGGGCAGGCGTGCGGCGGGCTGCGCCCGCCTTCCGCCTCCGACAGCGCGAGCGTCGACGGCAACCCGTCGACACCCAGCTCGACAGATTCATTCTATGGGCACGCCCGCCGCTCGCCGCGGGGCTTTGAACCTTGGAAAAAAGGGCGAGCAAAAGCAATCTTTTAAAGCGCCTAGTAAGTCCCCTTTCAACATGGTTTATTCTAGTGTAAAAGACTTACGGAAGGCCCAGAACAATCAGCAGGACACGAGGACGAACCCAACAAGCAAAGGTGGGCACCGGGCTGCGCCCGGCGCCCGCGTGCAAAGTCCGCATCGACGAACCGTCGATGACGACCGCGACTTCGTGAAATTTGCCCTAGGGACGTTGAGGCCGCTCGCCGCGGGGCTTTGAAGGTCGGAACAATGGCGACGAAAGTTGCTTTCTGGGCGTCACGGTAAGCATGAGTTCGGCAAGGCGAAATTCCCAGACGAACTGACTTACCAGCAAGTTCCAAGACGTCACGCGATGTGTATAGCGAAGGCGTACATCGGGCTGCGCCCGATGTACGGAAGGCGGGACGCGAGCGTCGACGGCAACCGTCGACGCTTACTCCGAAAGCTTTACTCTAGAGACGCGCATGCCGCTCGGCGCGGGCCCTGAATCCTAGAAATTTGGGCATGAAACAGCGGTTTTCTAAGGGTCACGGTGAGTCCGTCTTTGCGTCGGCTAATTTGAATGTGAACCGACTTACCAGGGCACGAAAAACGCGAGATGCGGGCGTATGGGCATCATGGGACACTCTGCGAACGCGTCCGCCAGGCTGCGCCCGACATCGGTGACGTGAGCGTCGACGGGGCACCGTCGACGCTCATTTCGTAAGATGGAGTCTACGAGCGAGTAGGCCGCTCGCCGCGGGGCATTGAGGGTTGAAAATCCGGGCCAACGAGATGGGTTTCTAGACATCACGGTGAGTCTGAGTTCACCTCGGCTAATTTCAAGTTGAACTGACTTGTCAACGCACTGGAATCGCATTGCAGAGCTTGAGCACATCACAGGGCGTACGTCGTGCTTCGCCCGACTTCCGCCGCCCGCGAAGTGAGAGACGACGGTATCCCCTCGACGCTGACTTCGTATCTTTCGTTCAAGGGATGCGCACGCCGCTCGGCGCGGGCCCTGAATCCTGGGAATTTAAATGCGAAAACTACCCTTCCTACAGTTTACGGTGAGTACAGTCTGGCCCCGCTATTCCACGATAAGATCACTCACCAGCAGGCGCAGAAACACGCGCACGATTGCAATCGTCGTCCGGCAACGTCAACGGCCTATGGCCGTTGACGCCGCCTTCGAAGTCCTTGTCTGAATGGCGCGGATCGCCGCTCGCCGCGGGGCATTGAATTCTGGAAAATTTGCGCCTCAAAATGAATTTTCTAAAGGCCCGGTGAGTTACGGTTTTGCTCGGCTAATTCGACAGTGAAATACTCGCCTAACAGCACCATATAGGCAACAGAACATCCCAGGATGCAGCCGCGCCCGGCTCTGACGCATACGCGGCGTCAGCTTCGACGCCGATGCTGCGCAAGATCTGTGAGACGAATGTCAAGGTAAGGCCTCGAATGCAAGGACAGATCCCCGCTCAACACTCACCAACGGACGGCTTCCCGGCTTCCCTAGTTTCATATCTCCTCCGTCAGTCCTCTACTCAATGACCACCGTATCTGGTCCCGTCGCTGCTCGCCATCCTTCTCCCTTTCGCACCGCGCAGACGATATTGCACCAGCCAACGGCCCACAACCCGGCTTCTTTGGTACGTATGGCTTGCGCCGCGCTTCGTTCCCCTCCGTCAGTCCTCTGCTCAATGACTGCCGTATCTGGTCCCGTCGCTGCTCGCCATCCTTCTCCCTTCCGTACTGCGCAGGCGACACCGCGCCAGGCAACGGCCCATAACACGGCTTCTTCGGTAAGTACGCCTTTCCGCTGCGCTTCATGGCGAGGACGGGTGTCGTTCTCCGCGTCCAATGGTGCGGTGTTGGCTTTCGCATCCATGCTACCATTTGCTGCGAGGGCACAGGCCTCGAGGAATGCGGAACGCACAGAGCGCCTGGACGAAGATTGCAGGTGAGCGATCAGATCGACATCGAGAGGTCCAGTGAACACCTACAGGGGACCGCGGCGAGGCGTCACATCCGTGCAAGCCACCGGCTGCTGCTAGCGGCCTGGGTAGTGACGATGCGATGCGCGCATCGAGTGAGGAGGGGGTGAGCCTGAAGGAACTGGCTTCGGGTGTCGTGTCCGAGCATGTGTGCGCGGCATCACCACTGCCATCGATCCGGAGACCTGCATGCGGGAGATGACCTCCAGCATTGCGGGAGCAGATTTGGGGGGACTCGGGGGAGCGGAAGCGAAGGGAATTAGGTGGGCACCGGACGCAGGTCTTATACGCCCGACCACGCGGAGGATCACCTCTTCCTCCGCGCATTCTGCCGGGGCCTCGATCCACGGTAAGTCCCATTTGCCCTCGTTACGTGTGCGTTTCGTGGCCTCCGGCCTCCGATCAGATTCATACCTTCCTGGGCAATGCAATGTGTTCCCCATCAAGTAAGCTTGTCGATTCTTGTGTAGGATACATTGCTACTTCTATGGTCTAGAAAATATCATTTCCACTATTTTGTATGCGACATGGTACCAGGCCTGGCATCTCCGGAGACAGATAACAAGTTTGGGTCTTGAAGCTTACCGAAGGCCTGAATGTCGGCGAAGTTATGTGAAAAGACAGAAACAGACCATCATTATTTAAATCCCAGTCTCGCAAAGGCCACCACCATACATGTCATTGTACAAATGATATAAGAGTTTTGTAGATGTGTCTTCGTAGATGAAGGGAACTTGTTTTGAGTAGGAGACTAATGATTAGACTTGACTATGAGAATGATCGGATTTACCGCGGCTGCAGTGTGCCTTTACTTCACCGCTAGTGATCTCGACATGTACCCGTTCAGCACCTCTCTGCACTCCAGTCGATTGTTACTCTTACTTTGTCTGCCTTGTAGAGCATTACCCTAGTTGAGATAAGTTAGTTACATTCATTTTTGAGACTAGGTGCAGCCACCGTGCAGCATTCAAATCACGTTCGTAGCGGCGTACAGATTTGGCGCCAAGCGTTGCTTCTCTGCTTGCCGCTGCAAGTGCCCTCCGAAGTGGTCATTCCTGCTACTAGAATATGGCTAAGCCATTTAATTTCATCCTGCAGCTTGATGCAGAGGCTGACTGCAGCATCAGGAAGTTTCTACAGAACAAATCTATTTTCTTATGTTGCTTTCATGCAGCAGACACTATTCAATTCAAGGCCGCATCTGGTGTCTGCCGTGGCCATGCCTTCCGTCTCGGGACTCGTACTCCACCGGCAAAAATGAGACTGATGCCCGTGGTGTCCGACAGCCGGTGGACACCATCAGATCAGTGAATTTCGGCAGGACTCTGACCTGCCGTCATATGAGATTCTTATACCGGAGGGGAGCCAAGACTCTGAGGAAAATAATTTGAGCCAGAGAAGATATCCACCTAGCATCAGAGATTATTTTATAAATCTGAACTGGACTTGAGGAATATTTCTCAGCTGAGAGGGACAGTACGTGCAGAAACAGAATTCACACAGCAACCGGGGATCAGCTCACTTTACTCAATCCCGCTGTCTGTGACTAAAGGCCAAGAGTTCTATTTATGAGTGTGGAAGATTGCGAAGATGGTCTGTGTTTCAAGGAACTGCAGTTACGTTGCTGCGGGAGATCCTCAACCCTTCCGAGGCTCCGACGAGCTTTTAGCATCCCTCGCACTTCTGCGGTCGAATGTGATTCCATTCGAACCCCCGCCTTGCCTCTCGAGATGCCCTCAAACAGCCTGATAATATTTGTAAGTATCTATCCTTGTCGCAGAGTCCTCATGCTTACTATGTTCTTGAGCTCATGCATAAACAGCCACCGGAGTCTTCAATTGTCGCATGCATGCAAATGATCATTGTGGGTCTCCACGATGCGATAGCATGTGTACAGGACTAGGCCCTCGAATTCAGTGTTGCCTCGATGCTCTCGTCGCTCTCCTCGGGAGGCGGGTGCAGCCCGCTGGATGCCTTCGTAGAGGACACAGCGCGAGATCTTGGGCTCTGCGTGTAAGTCGATCTGCACAGTAATTGATCGAGATTCGGGGCTCACCTGTGCTTGCAGAAAGCCCAGTCTTCATCGCCGAAATCCCAGGGTTCCGGGGCCCGCGCCGAGCGGTGACCACGTCCCTAGGTTAGGACCTTCGTGGTCGGGGCTGCGCTGGCGCTGACAGCGTCTGCGCACTGCTGGGCGGAGCCCAGGATGCACACTACGTCGCGCTGGGTGTCTGCGACTGAAAAATACGATGTATACATGCTGGTAAGCCGGTTTCCTTTCAAATAGCCAAGCTTATTGGTACTCACCTGTGTTTGTAGGAAACCCGGTTTTTTTCGCCCAGATTCCAGGATTCCAGTGGCCCGCACCCAGCGGCGACTGCGTCACTAGGATAAGATCTTCATGATCGAGGCTTCGTTGGCGTTGACGACGCCTTCGCGCTGCTGGGCGAAGCCCAGCATGTGCGCGAGAACGCGGTGCTTGTTCTGGGAGTGAGAGATGCGGTTGCTGTGCTCTGGTAAGTCATATTCCCTTAAATTTAGCTGGGATCTATCGACACTCACCTGTATCCACAGGGAAGTCACTTTTTCGGCTGAAAATCCAGGATCCAGTGGCCCGCGCCGAGCGGCGACCATGTCACTAGGAAAAGCCCTTCGTAGTCGGCGCCTGTGTGCTGCTGGGCGGAGCCCAGCCTGCGCGCCGCGTTCCAGTCCGCGCTGGCACTCAGCCCCGTCTTGTTGTATTCGTGGCCATAGCTGTACACTGGTCCCCGCTTGCTTCAACCCATTGCGTGCGCGTGCAATTGCCTCCCGCCCGACTGTTGACACATGGGCATCGTGACGGGCAGTGGTGGTGCATATGATCCCTGCCTTCGAACGGGATAGAGTCGGTGAGTCTCACCGGCATTCTGGAACGCGGCAATATTGCTTACCTTTCGCCTTTCCAGCAACCTTCTTGCACGCTTCGTGCTGTCGTCTCCGGGGCATCTCGTCCGCTTTCCGTGCAATTTGCGCTGATGTTTCGTTGTTCGACCTGCTGCGCTGACAACAAGGTAAGTATCTGACATATTTTTTGTGCCGTAGAGACTCACTTTTGGGATTCGCAGCCTCGCCACTGTCATTGCTTCCCGGCAACCTGCTTCATCATATTTACCCACCACCAGGATCTGCCTCTCGCCCAAACCTCAATGATGCACCAAGGGCATCATCGTCAAGTATCACGACGGCGCTCTTTTCACACGTCACACTGGGCTCATTGGATGAACACGATGGAGTCGCTCTATCGTCTGTATGAAGCTGGTATACGGGGAAAGCGAGTCGAGCCGACCATGGGGCCCGGGGCCAGGACTGGATTTTGACGTGTTGCTGTCGGGCATAACCTGAGGTCCTCAGCATTGAGCTGAATGTACTCCGGTTCATGCACCAAAGCCCGGAATGCGTGGCAAATTGGTGGCGGCGGGTCCCGGTCAGGCTGCGGGATTGGAGACGACAAGTCCATCATGCAGGGATCAATATGTATGTAATGTCTGGTGGCTCGTAGCTAGAAAGAAGCAGCGGGGGTGATGGTGTGGTGGGGGCATGGATCCGCATTGGGATGACACCGCAGGCATGGTGGCATTCTGGGCGGGGGCACGCGAAGCCCGCATGCATGATATTGGCACCGTCGTCAAGATTGACATGAGCATACCATCTTAGCTGTCCGCATGGTCATCCCGCCCTCGCGCTGCGACAGCCAGACCAGGGTGCTCTGCCTTGAGTGATCCCGCCGACCATCGGTGTGGCTGCCGTTGTGGACTCCTTGAACGCACAAGGTGTGACCTTGGCGGCAGGCATGAGTACGCATGATGGCAACTGACTTATGGTGAATAAGAGTGAGTACTCACCTGTGGTTGGGCTTTGCCATCGTCAGATACGGTGCAGCAGAGACATGAAGATGTCGAGAACGCCGATGCGAGCTTTTTACGGCAAGGCTTTAACACAACGTCATTCCCGACATCCGAGGGGATGCCAGTGCTGCATATTCAAATGCTAGGAGATGTCGCTATGCATTGCAGATGAGACGAGCAGCACGGCAGCAAGATATGTCCCTGCTGTGAAATGGTGCGGGGAAGTCGCCGCACCCGATCGACGATCGTGGAGATGCAATGAAAAATGGGGCATGCAGCGAGCAGCTCTGGAGCTGCATGTTGCAAATCCGGGGGAATTGCCGCCGTTCATGTTGGTGAAAGTCTTGACCATGGCATGGCATTTACGGTCAAGTTGATGCGGGGACCCAGCACTACTCAGTGCCAGCGAGAGCGCCCGCGGCATGACCGGCGTCATCGTCAAGTTAGGAAACTTACGGCGTAGCTTGTGTGGGCAGTATGCAGCAGTCACCGGGAGTGCGGACCCCAGCATGGACCTGCGCCATTGTTTCAAGCACGTCGGGTTGTTGTGGTGAGAGAGAAAGCACGCTGAATGCGGCATGTTACCGTGTCGACCTTCAAGCTTCAAGTCAAGTTCTTGCGGGGAATTGAAATATCGTGCTCTTGTACAGATAAGATGTCACATTTTATTTCGATTCATTCATAGCACAGTATGGCCATATAAGCGAGTACACATGTAGATACAGCAGATACAAATTACGCTAGAGAACCAGACATGGCGGCGATAGGTGACCGCGGAGCACGCACGACGCACTCAATCTCGAGGTTCTTCGCGGTGGTACGCACCTGTACATTGTCTTCGTGTGCGCGGCTGGCACGCCGGAAGAAGGGGGGATAGGGTGCGGAGGAACTCATATTCCACTCGAACATCGCGAGGATCTCTGCCTCCGCGTACACTGTTCGCAGAGTGGCGCCGTGGGCATGGTACACATCGTGAGCGGACCAGAAGCGGTCAACGACCTTCGTTACGAAGAACGACGCCCTGTAGCGCGTGCGTGTGCCGCTCTCGCTCGCTCTAATGCAGAAGCGAGCGCGCGCGCATGCAGCATTCGCGCGCTCGTGATGTTTGTCGCGAGAGCCGCGCTGCTACGCTTTTGCGTGCGTGCATGAAGCAATCAGCAATGACCACATACCTCAATGCACCGCACCGCTTCCGACACAAACATGTCCGCCCCACCGCCCAAATCCCCCCGCACGTCGTCCCCCACCATCACGATGCACCCCTCGTCCACACCAGGGGCGAAGTCAAAGCTGCGCAGCGCCATCTCAAAGAATGCGCGCTCCGGCTTGCCCACGACCTGCGCACGCACGCCCGCGCCCATCTCGAGCGCCGCAACAAACGGGCCCGGACCAAGCGACAGGCGCCCGTCCGCAGCCTGGACATAGCGCGACGCGTGCGTCGCGAAGAGCGGCAGCGGCGGCGCGTGCGCGGTGTCGGCCTGCGCGGGGAGCTCGTGCATGAGCACGCGGAAGGCCGTGTTGAGCGTGTGGAAGTCGTAGTGCGCGGGCGCGTAGGCGAGCACGACGGCGTCGTAGTCCGCGTGCGGCGTGTCTGCGGGCGCGGGCGCGCCGATGCTCGGCGGGATCTCGTGCGGCGCGGGCGGGGGCGCGCCGATGCTTGCGAGGATTTCGTGCTTTGCGGGCTCGGTCGCGACTACGAACGGGCTGTGGGAGGTGTTAGATCCGGGGTGCGGGTGGTATGGTATAGCGGGACAGGGGCGCACCGCGAGCAGTGGCGGCTGTGCAGCGCGGCGCCGACGGCGCGGAGGCTCGTCCAGAGCTCGTCGGCGCGCACGTCGATGCCGAGATTGTGCAGGCGCTCGAGGAGCGCGTGGGTGGACTCGTTGCTTGTGTTGCTGCAGAAGCGGAAGGGGATGTGTGCGGCGCGTAGGCGCTCGAGGGCGGATGCGGCGCCGGGGGTAGCGTGCGCGCCTATTTGGATTGTGCCGGAGAGGTCGATGAGCACTGCGCGGGTGGGCGGGGGCGTCATCGTTGGAATGTGGATGGTCCTGGCGAGGATAATGGTGAGAGAATGAGGTTAAGTGCAGCAAGCGGGAGGAGCATCATAGCTGGAGCAGGCTGCAGCTGGGCCGGTCCAGACACCACCAACGGAACATCTTGTCATGTTAGGGGTGTCGTCAAAGTCTACAGCTGTAGCTACAGGCGTGATGATTGCAATGAACGGGTAAGATAGTACATTTTGAAGTTTGCTGTTAGATAAGTACAATGGTGTCTACGTACGTGCGATCCAAGAAATATGTAAATGCATGCAGGGTCACGTCAACGGATGTGGTATAGATAATAAACTGTACAGCAAGAAATTCCAGAGAAATGGATTAGATACGATGGTCTAGGATTGCGGAAGAGCCAAAGAAATGTGAGTAGGCGGCCGGGCAGGAATTGACGATGGGGCAAGGAAGGCAGAAGCTTGCGCAGCAGGCAACGCAGGGAGGGACATGGATGGCTTGCGCGCGCGCGGGACGTGCACGTCGCACCCCGCGCGCCCACACGCCGAGCCACAGCACTTGTCCTTGTCGGGCACGAGCGCGAGCCAGCTGCCGCGCCGCTCGTAGTCGTCGAGCGACATCAGGACGCCGTCGTCCGCACCCGCGTCGCGGTTGCGCTCGTCGAGCCACTCGGCGAGATGGACAAAGTCGGAGGAGGGCGAGATCGAGATGACGGACTGCGTGGGGGGCGTCAGGAGCGAGCGCGAGTCGTCCGTGTCGAAGCTGCGGCCGGAGAGCACGGGGACGGAGTCTGCGGCGATGACGATGTCGGGGCGGCGGCGCGTGTACGTGGTGAGCTGGCGCACGAGGCCGCCGAGGCTTTTCTTGAGGGAGCGCCGCAGGGATTTGAGTCGGCCTGGCTTGGACGCGGGCGTGCGCTTGGGGTGGATAGATGCCTGATCTGATGATCGTCGGAGCTCGGGGCCTTGACTGCTAGCGCTGGACATAGGGCGAGGGTAATTGCTGGAAGGGCGCGAATGATCCAATGTCGGGGTAAGTGGACGCATGATCTGGCTGCGAATGGAAGAGGCCCAGGGCATGTACGGGCTGTTAGGATGCTGCAATGCGGGTATGATGTAGTCTCCGGGATTGAGCGAAGATGCGGGATTCGCACGTGTGCCGGTTCGTTCTGACGTCGAGGGCGAGGCCGGAGGATGCGAGTTGGGCAGGACCTGGGTATGCACGTCGAGTACAGATGTTCGTTTCACGGCAGGCAGGGGCTGGAAGCGCGACTCGCCGTCGCTAGCATGCGGGACAAAATGGAGGGCTGAGCTTGATGTTTTCGTGACAAAAGAAGGTGGTGCTGAAGGAGCGAGGGTGTTGTTTTGTGACTCGTGGTCCGGACTAGGGACGTCCTAAAACCTCAAGGTCAGATAAGCGAGCGATACTATGTAAACTCTGACGCACGACTGCCAGGGTTCGGATCTTGCGCAGGATACCAATGACGGACTTGGAGCGGTGCTTGAAGCTGCTGGATGTGAACCCGGACCGTGTTGAGGATGCGAGCGAACGAGTGGGTGGTTTGAATGCAGAATCGTGGAGGTGAAGGACCATAGCGTCAAGACCAGCTAAGCATACGCGGTCGGTGATAGACATCGTTACAAGAAATGAAGAAATCTAATATGGAAGCAAATATTAAAGATCGTCCAGGACAGATAAGAGAGAAGGAGAAGAGGAAAACGGAGAACTCGGTCGCTGAAGGTTTGCTGGTCGATGCGCGCGTTAAGTATTGACGTCCACAAAAGGAAACCCTGCCTTTTGTTCGCTGTCCACGTGATGGCTATATGCACGTGCACAATGGACAAATATTTGGCCGTCCATGCGCCGCTACTTCGGGTCCCGTACTTACGAAGAGCTGCCCACCACCACAATTGGACTCGACAGCCATGTCGACCACTGGCAGGACTATGGGCGGATGGCTGCGTGGTACGACGGTGCGCAAGGGCACCTCCTCTGCAGCCTCCACACGCCCCGTTACACCTCATCATGTGCAAAGCACGTCTTCTACCATCTTCGGCGGTGGTGTCAAGGACCCGTCTGGCAGAACATCAGAATTCTTTGTAAGGAGCCATACTGACCCACTTTGTATACGCCTCTAATCAAAGGTCAGTCCATGGACGATCAATGTCCGGTATGCAAGTCGGACAGGTACCTCAACCCAAAGTTGCGCTTGCTGGTCAGCTCATGCTATCACAAGATGTAAGCAGGTCGTCTTGCCCTGCTTTTAATGTATTTACAGATCTCACACTGCCCACCCAAAGGTGCGAGTCGTGCATCGATAGGCTTTTCACTCTGGGACCAGCACCCTGTCCGATATGCAACAAAATCCTCCGAAAGCTAGCCTTTATGCCACAAACATTCGAGGACCTCACTGTCGAAAAAGAGGTCGCCGTCCGCAGACGAATAGCGAAAGAGTGGGTTTCATTGGATCCACCTTGTCAACATTTTCTGACCATTGCTTTTCTAGATTCAACAAACGCAGAGATGACTTTCCCGACTTGCGATCGTACAACGACTATCTCGAAGAGATAGAAGACATCAGTAAGTCCTCCCTCGGCTCGTACACTCCATTACTGACGGCTCCCCAGCCTTCAACCTCATCAACGACATCGATATACCCCAGACCGAAGCCCGCATCGCCGCGTACCACAAAGAAAACGCCGCGCTCATCGAGCTCAACCAGCAGCGCGAAGCGGCCTACGTCCTCGCGCTCAAAGAGCAGGAGGACGCCGAGCGCAAGGAGCGCCAGCTGCGCGCGGAGGAGGCGCGGCGCACCGAGGAGGCCGAGCGCGACGCGCGCGAGAGCGAGCGCCGCCAGCTCATCGACTCGCTCGAGAGCAGCACCGTCGACGCGACGCGCCTCGTCGCGCAGTCGCGCGCGGACGCGCTCAAGCGCGCGCAGGCGCGCATGGTCGCCGCCGAGACCGCCGTGCAGCAGACGTCCGCGCTGTTCCTGCGCACGCGCACCGTGCGCAGCACTGTTGCGGATGTGCCGCATGTGCCGTTCCAGGACGACTGGTATGCGTATGAGGACCGGTACAGCCTGCGGCCGAACTACTTCGATCCGGCCAGCGAGGCGGTGCGGCGGGACAAGGAGGGGATTATGCGTGCGGGGGGATACTGCACGGAGGAGGCGTGGAGGCGGGCGATACAGAGTGCTGTGGCGGATCTGACCGTGCCGCCGCTTGTGTAGCTGGAAATACAGGATGTACGATATGCAGAACATGGAGGTGTTCGATATCGGGCTATGGCTGCATTACATCTCGTGGACGTTGCTCTACGGTAATGTGTCAAATATTCTTGCGACTTGCCATACGGCTTCTTCGCAATGCTTGTCAAGCTCGTCCGCTTGATGCCAAGCAGGTCGTCCAAACATGGTCAGGCGGAAATCAACTTCTTAGAGATCCTGTTCATGGCTGGGCCGCAGCGCGCCGCTCCCGACAAAAATTCCGCGTCGTCAGTGAGATTAAACAAACTGGAACGTCAGGGCTCCTGCTGAACTTCGGTCTCAAGGTCAGATGAAACGATCCTGAGGCACGATGGTTGAGTAATCATCTACTCTGCCTTAGGGAGACTAGTCTCAAGGCGATATGGTCACGTGGCCACTGGTGCTCGTGTACTGTATGTTGCTGACAAACACCGGTTTGTAGCGCTGTAGCAGTGGGTGATGGAATTAGCCCCTCTCCTCTTTGAAGTCCTCAATCACTGCCTGTCAACTTCACACCCAATTGCACTATATCCCTTAGCCATCGATGGCGTACAAGCGTCGGGGTGATGATCACCCGCCAGGCCGTGTTGCCCAGGCTCCCAGAACCGGCGAGCAAAACATCGATATCAACAAAGACTTCAATGACGCTTTCTATCGAAATAATGCCCTATTCATTGATCCATGTTTACCAATCCTCAATTCCTCCTCGCCTAGAAATGACCACTTGCTAAATCTCATGAGTTCTGTGTTTTCGAGTCTGGTAGAGGAGGATAACGAGCTTGATCGAAGATACGTGAACATGCCTCAGAAGCACCTTCGTGAAGTCTTGAGACCTCCTCCTGTCCTGACGCTCATGGAGGAGGCATTAAGAAGCGGCGATTGGACTGCCGTACGCGGTATGAATTATACCATCCTTTTTTTGGTGACGCAAGGCGTGCTGATCTTCTCTCAGCTAAATTTCGGCCACAGAAGGAATTGAGTCCGAACGCTGAGAACGCGGCTGGCGATGGTAAGTAACTTTTATTGGATTCGTTTGAATTGTCCTGACATCGCTTTGTCCGTAATCTGTAGCGTTTGGTACGATATCTACTTCTCTTCTCCAGATTTCTTTTGAATCCCTGTTTCCATCATTAGCTACCCAAGGTGCATGGAAGACTCCATACCACGGAGATTACGCCAGACTCATGCGTGACACCCTCAATACCATGAATATCAAGCGCCATAGGTCGGACGTCTATGCCAATTTTGTACCGATCGTTCAAAGTTCTGGGACCGGAAAATCAAGGACTGTAGATGAGGTAGCTAAACTCCTCATCACGCTTCCGTTGTGCTTGCGTCGCGCCGGGGAAGAAGGTCCGTCAACTCCACTTCACTGATTCATATCTGACCGCGAAGCCCTACAGGCTATCCGTACGCCGATGCTAGTGTCCGAGACCGACTTATAACGCTCTTCGACCTTTATGGCACATCTAGCCCGCTAGCGCAAATGGGCTACCTATATTTTTTTACAGTGCTCTTCATCTTGGCCGCAGAGCAAATTAGCAGAGTAGCAGCGAAAAATCGAGGCTTGCGTGATAAAGCTCTATCTCTATCTGACCTGGCGGAAGTCTGGCGTACACATCTGGCTAATGATGAAAGCAAATGCAGAAGAGAACTTTACGATGAGGCTGTCCACAGGAGTCGAATTCTTTTTGATGTGAGTGTCTATCAGGTCTTTTATCACGTGTGCTCAGATGGTGCAGGACTACCTGTCAGGGAAAGAAAATGCCATAGAGGAGATTTTCAAGGGTCTCAACTTGACTCTGCAGAAGGATCCCGTCACCGAGCAGGGTCTCGACAATTTGAATGATGACAGTAAGACTGCAGCATCGTCGTCTGATGTGCAGAGCAAAGGACATGGGGAAGATACTGGGAATGAGAAACACCGGGTGCCTTTCAATGTGGCACAAACGAGTGGTACGTGATGATACTATCCCAGGCTGGACGGGCTGTTAGCCTAACTGATGTTTCACTGGCAGTGAGCAGAGCAGCCAACTATATCAGTCAAGTAATCAATGAGAACATCATTGGGGAACTGAACGCATCACACATTCGCCTCCTCATCTACGTTGACGAAGCACAGTCACTCATGAACCTGAGGAAATCAGAGAAGGCCGTTGGTGACGATCTCAGCCAACACACCTACACGAACCCTGCACCCCCCGCCGCATACCATGCACTGTGTTCCGTTATTAACGCATGGTGAGTCTTGTGTCACCGACTGTGTCGGTCCTGGATAGTGCAGCACCTGACGTTTTCACCGTAGGAGCGCTGCTGAGATCTTTACTGTTTTTCTTTCGACCAACTCCCATCTTTCCAGGCTATCCCCTGCTCGTCAGTTCTGGTTTTCTTCTCGAACTCGAGAGAGAACGACCGACTACGTACAAGCTCCTATTACGGAGATGCCTTTTGACGTATGGGGGGATGGTTCCAAAGCCACCATTATGGAAGACGATATAACGCTCGCAGGCGCAGTTGCACCAGAAGTCATGGTTCGGTTTGGTCGTCCTTTGTACGCCATTGTATCAGTTACATTTCAGTACATTTGATTGACACTTGTTATATTATAGGTGGTGGACGCGCTGGGATAATTCAAATTATGAAATACAGAAGGATATTTTCAAGTATGCTCAGGCAAAGCTTCTCGGAGAAAATAGACTCGATGCAAATCGTCGGGCACTCTCAATGACCTCAACAGCTGAATTGGCCGTCTTGGGCGAGCGCGTTTTGCTGAATTTCGAGCCAAGACGCATTCTCGCCATCGACATCGAAAACGAACTAGTTGAAGGCTACATGCGCATAGCATACTCTGTCCCGAAGCATCGGGAGTTTCTATATTCTGGTGCTTCCTCTGAACCTGTCTTGGCCGAAGCAGCTGCGCAGCTGATGAATGGACCTGACTTTTCCCAAATCTGGCCGAGAAGATTGGCAAGACATGTGGAAACGGGGATCATTGACAAAGGCCAGGCTGGAGAGCTTGCATTCCGACTCATCCTGACTCTAGCCCACGACGTTGCTGTCCGTCTTCTGCCCAGAAACGAGGATGACGTCAAGCAGTGGGATGTTCCCATCCCTCTTGACGTGTTCTTGGTGGCTCTTTTTGGAAAGGAGAATGCTGAAAGAGTCCTAGAATCGCATCCAGACAATGTTCCCGAAGGACAGACGTTGCGCGAGGCCTTTAAAGGGGCCAAGGTCCGGTTTTCTCACTTCGTCCAGGCATACGATGCGACAATCGTCACCGATGAGGCAATCTGGGCTGCCTTGGCACGTGGCATGGCCTTCCAATGCTATAGCACTCAGGCGATCATCGACATCATCATCCCTCTACTTCTGTGGGACAAGAAACTTGGTCGACACGTTGTATCCGCCATTTTTGTCCAGGTCAAGAATACTTCGAAAGAGAAAAAGCCAGAAATAAAAGTCGAATCGCTCAAGATCTTTAGCGAGGAAGGTGCCGACGAGAAATCTAAAAGACGGCCATACATTACACTCGTCGTCAATCTCGGAGTGCATCGACCCAAAAGCGACGCGGCGAAAGGCTTGACTAAGGTACCTAGCAGCCAAAGTTCAAGCTCCGGCAAGTCGCTTTCTTATGATATGCCCTCGACATCTCAGCAGCGATTGGAGACACCAAATAAATCTGGTGTCGGAATTCCTCCGTCTGGACGACTGTCGAAGGCCCGCAAAACGAAACAAGCCCGCAAGTACTCTACCCATCACCGTTATGCAATGGAAATCACCGGATGTTCCCCCACTGTCTATCCCTATGTCGTGACCCCCGACCAGAGCAACTATTTCGCCCAGTTACTTGGACGTCGCGAACTAATCGATGAGCATCCAAGGCAAACGGAGCGTGCGCTTCGTAGTGTCCTGCAGCTTAAGCCGTATTGGAGCTGTAAGCTTCGCTCATTCAACTGGGCTGGACGGTCGCCCGGCAGCGAGTCCAGTCGTCCTGCCTTTCAAGAAGACTACCCGGAAGAAGATTTACCTGATACAGTCAAAGTCGTATCCTTTGTCGAAGAGGGTGACGGCGACGGTGACGGTGAAGGCGAAAAGGGCGAGGAGGGCGAAGAAGACTGGGCGGACTGATAAGATAACATCATACCGTCGGTCAACCAACTTGCAAACGACAACATCCTATTTACGATTTAACGTCCCGAATCCTCGTACTGCGAATAAGATGATCGCATCGGCGGACGCCTTACCGAACCTTCCGAAAGCCTGAACTTGAGCGTGCGGTGATGGTTGTATTGCAGCGTTAGGTCGATGTGGTTGAAGTCTTCTTCGATGCCCTATGCTGCGTTCACTTTACTGATTCCACCTGTGCAGACGTGTTTCATGTGTCAAACTCATCTTATTGTGTATTAAGACGTGCGATAGCTCTACTTCATTCAGGTTGCCCGGAGTCTCAACGTGTTAGAATTCTGTTCGGTCAAACAAGATCCGACTCGGTATGTTCTGCCAGAGACTATTATGCTCATTTGGACGAGTAAATTCAGGATGTCTATTCTAACATTGTGATTGTGAGAACACGTAGGTCTTTTCCTTCCTGCACGCTGACAGTGGGGAATAGCGACATCTACCCTGATGATCAAAGCATCTTTCTGATCTCTCAGATGGCCCCGATAAACCTGCCATTCACTGTTTCGACATTGGATGGCTTCCGGGGATCGACATTATCGCTGAGTTGTCCTTGAAGCTTGAATGACCGCATCTGACTGGCATTATCATATTGCAGGAGCAACATGATTTGGCGCGTACCTGTCTGCTATCTGTACATGGTATCACGGCCCTGCATTGCATATCCCCTCATCCATTCGTCTCAAGAGAAGGACATCAGACGACTAGAAACGATGTATGTGCTGAGTACACGCCATTCGGAGGATACTTCGATGATCATTCTGGTCTCCCGTATGCAATGTTAGCGTCCCGTCCATCGTGATCTCCACATCAACTTGGAAGTGGATCATCTTGACGCGCGCACTGTTCACTGTCTCGTAAGCCGAGATATTCTCATGTCGTTGAGAATATCATGTCTATTCCTTTGGCCGGTGCAGAGTTGCTTGAAACGGGGGACAGAGACAGACATTTCGCAGCAATTGCACGATCGCATGCTCAACTGACAGGCATGCCCAGCCGGCGATTGAACCATGTCCGCATGCTTCGCTGAGAGCTTCTCAGAAACTTTGACAGTTGTCCGATACCACAGCCTTCCCGAACATCGTATTTGCGCTGTCCTGGAAAAGTCGAAGCAGATCACGTCACTCACCGGGTCATACAGACCATCTTCAACTTGTCTCGAATATGAGGCTATGATAATTCTCGGATGTCTTGACCGTCATAAAACATTGACCAGGTCGTCCGCGGAAGTCGAATAAAGTCAAGCAAGCAAGCGCCCAAGGCAAGTCTCGTGAACATCTGAAAAGATGCCGCTCTGCTCAGTGCTATGCAGTACAACACTGATTTGAATTGCACCCGAGCGCACTAAATTAGCGGAAACCCGTCATTTGTCGGTGTGTTTCTCCACAATAATTAACGGATGGTCTGCTGATGGCTTCGTCTTCACCCTTAAAATCACGGGCAATGCATGTGGTAGCCATTGCTCGTTCTCCGGACGCCGGCATAGTAGTTCTTCAAGACAGACCAGCCCAAGCACTTCCTCGAGACACCCCCATGTGCTGAACAGGCAAGGCTCGCGATGCCGTCCACATTTCTATCTGATGCTCTCTCGACCATGTACACATTCCTAACCCCAGGATACATTTATTTAGCCCTCTCCAGCAAGTCCATCTCCGTCTATCGTCTTTCTCCTACTTATCATAAACCACAGCCTACCTCTTCTGCCGCCTCTTCTATCTCATCTTCCTCTACCCGCGCTACTTCTCGCCCCTCAGGTCCGTCCCCGGCCCCCCGCTGGGCGGCATCCTGCTCGGGCAGCTCTTGCCCATCGTGCGCTCGGAGGCCGGCATCCTCCAGCGCGAATGGGTAGAGCAGCACGGCCCCGCCGTACGCGCGGTCGGGCCCTTCGGCATCGAGCGCATCATCTTCATGAAGCCGGAGGTAATGCACAAGGTGCTCGTCGCGGACTGGCTTGAGTTCCCGCGGGTGAGTGCGATGTCAATGTCGTAGCGTGCGGAGAGATTTAAGGATGTGGATTGAAGCCGACGTTCATGCGGAACATCCTGGGTATCACTGCTGGGTATGGATTGTTGACCGTGACAGGAGACGAGCACAAGCGGATGCGAAAAGCCATGAACCCTGCATTCTCCCTCCCGAATCTGATGGCCCGTGCGTATCTGCTTCGTCTCGTATGGTCTCCTGAACACTTAGTCTGAGGAAATCCAGAATACGACCTGTACTATGATTCCATCGAAATGTTCGTGCACTATCGTCCTGAGTTCGTTTGATCTCACTTTGATGTTCACAGCCTGCTCGAGATCCTCAACGCTGAGCTGGATCAGCAGGCCGATCCTGCAAGCGGCAAAGTCTTCCACATGTACGAGTGGGGTGTGTACTTCTCAGGTCCCCACCTGTTCATTTCATAACACACCGCACCACAGCAAGCAAAGTAACCCTCGACATCATCTGCGAGACCGCCTGCGGCTACAACTCCAACTCCCTTCGCGACCCGCACAACGAGCTCACCGAAGCCTACGAAACCATGCTAAACCTCCAAACAGGTGCGCTCCTTTCAGTCCCCATCCCGCATCTAACGCTCCCGACAGGCGCGAACCTCTCCAAATTCGCTGCGCTCGTCTCCATCCCCGGCTCCCCCTCCCTCTGCGCATCCGCCCTCGGCTAGCAACGAGTCGACGTGCGCGCTCACCGAGCGGCTGCACACGCTCGGCATCGACGTGCGCGAGGGCGAGCTGTGGACCAGCCTGCGCGCCACGGATATGCAGGACGCGGCGTACGACGCCGTCGTGCTCGCCTATGCACCCGCGCAGTACGACTTCCGCACGCTCAACGCCGGCTTCCGCGTGCTCATGCACGAGCGCCCGTCCCAGCCCCATGCGCCGCTGCCGCTGTTCGTCGCGGTACGTCCAGGCCGCGGACGGCCGCCTGTCGCTCGGCCCGGGCCCGTTCGTCGCGGCGCTCGAGCGCGATGCGGGCGTGCAAGCGCAGGTCGTGGGCAAGCCGGAACGCGCGTTCTTCGAGATGGTGCTAAACAGCTTCGATTTCGCCGGCGATGCGGGTGGGGGCGGGAGGATTGTTATGGTGGGCGACGATGTGCGGGGGGATTTGAGCGGCGGGGCGGCGGAGTGTGGGTTGTGGCGGGTTTTGGGTATGTCGTTTCGCGATTGGTGTGGTGTGGTACGTATGCTGATGGGGGGTTTAGTGAGGACGGGGAAGTATCGGCTGGGGGATGAGGCGACGGAGGGCGTGTTGCCGCCTGATGAGGTGTGCGATTCGTTTGCGGATTTCGTGGACAGGCTCTTGGATGGACAAGGTTCTACGTAAACGCTGTATTACCTGCTAAGTTGAAGCTGTATCGATAGATACAACGATGTTATTATCTGGACGGTGTTTTGCCCTTGGTGTAGCAGATCTAATCTAATCAGTAATATTGGTTCCGCGCGGCAACACTCAACTCAACTCCTTGACATCTCAACACCGCGCGCATACGGCCTTATAGGGCCAGCGGCTACTCCACACCGCCGTCTTACTTCTCCTGACGACGACGAGCAGCTCATTCTTTAATATAGACCATATCATCAAGCAGGGCACTGAACTGCAGAACGGTGTCTTGTCAACCGCATCTGCCCGAACACGCCAGTGATGGCCCGCCGCGATGCGCCCTCGCTGACGACGTTCGGCTGGATTGTCAGCATATGGGTCCTAGTCGTCTCCTTCCAGGTCCATCTTCCCCGTCTCCCTCATATCCTACCGCTGACCCGCCAACATAGTACGGCTACCACATATCCACCCTCAACCAAATCCAAGCGGTCCTCACCTGCCGGTACGCGGGGGGCGAAGAAGACGGGCGCGCGCAGCTCGGTCTACCGCGCTGCATCCCGATGTCGGACGCGACGTTCTCGGTCGTCACGTCTGCGTTCACCGTGGGCGGGCTCGTTGGTAGCCTGGTCGCGAATATATTTATGGACCGGTATGGGCGGAAGAGGGCCGTGCAGCGCAGTGGGCTCGCGGTGGCCGTGGGGGCGGCGCTGATGGGCGCGTCTGGGTCTGTTGCGCCGCTCTTGGTTGGGAGGTATGCGCATAGGTCTGGCATTTGAGCGTTAGTTTGCTGAGGCTTTGCAGGGCGTTTACGGGAGTGGGGGCGGGGATTGGGCTCTGTGTGGGTCCGGTCTTCATTGCGGAGATCGCGCCGGAGAGGTTGAAGAGCAGCCTGGGTACGTTTGTCTCTGGTCGCGTTATGAGTAGCTGACACGTCATTTCAAGGTGTCCTCACGCAGTTTGCCATCGTCATGGGCATCCTCATTACCCAGGCGCTGGGTCTGTACATGGCGACGCCCGGGCGCTGGCGTCTCGTCTTCGTATTCTCCTCGGCGCTGTCCATCGCGCAGCTTCTGCTCAGCTCGTTCGTGGTTGACACGCCGGTGTGGCTGACCCGGACCAACCAATCCGACGTTGCGAAGGGCGTCGTGCGTAAGCTGTGGACGGCGGCGGACAAGGACCTGGGTAAGAAGTATGCCTCACGTCAGAAAGATGTATTCTGACGTGCTGTAGCCGTCGCAGACGACGCTGAGGATCCCCTGCTCGAGGAGCAGGACCAGCCGGACGATGTGAGCGAGCATACTGTGCACGAAAGGCCTTCTGCGGTATCGGTCCTGGGATCGTTCAGAGCTCGCGAACTCCGCCGGCCGCTAAGTATCGTCTCGCTCGGCATGATCATGCAACAGCTATCCGGTGAGTGCGGCTTTGATTTCATCGTACCGTGACGCTAACGTCATATGCAGGCATCAACGCAGGTCTGTATTCGCATTCGAGGGGGTCGTCACGAAACTGAGAGAACACAGTACTCTATTATAGCAACGACATACTTTCAAAGGCGCTTCCTGGCATGGGTCCTTACATTTCTTTGGGGATTACGGTTGTCAACGTCTTCATGACGTTCCCGCCTATCTTTCTCATAAAGGTACGGGTCTATTCATATCCGTTGTCTCAAGTTAACGCATATATGCAGAGAGTCGGCCATAAGACGCTCCTGCGAGTGTCGATGCTCGGGGCCTGCACTTCTTTGATCCTCGCTGGATTTGGCCTCAATCACGGCATGGTCGCGCTCACCAGCGTCGCCGTCATGGCGTTCGTAGCGTACGTGTCCCAGTCATCGTCTATATGCAGTCTTCTGAAGGGTGTCCAGCTCCTTTGCGGTTGGCATCGGCCCCGTCCCCTTCGTCACGATACCGGAGGTCTCGCCGTCCTACGTGCGTATCCATCCCTCTGCACCCGCAACGCGCACACTGACCCCATCTCGAAGGCCGTATCCGCGCTGTCCTCCGTCGCTCTTTCCATGAACTGTAAGTCCGCCCCGTCTCCGCACGACCACTCACTGAGAACGGTTGCAGGGATCGCGAATTTCATCGTCGCGCTCGTGTTTTTGCCTCTGCGGAACTTGCTGTCGCGTGGTGATCCGGCGGCGGAGGGACAGGTGTTCTACGTGTTTGCGGTTCTGCTGTCGGTGCTCTCGCTTGGGTTGTTTTATGTTTGGAGGGCGTAGGGCGCTGTGGATGGATATGGTGTCGTTGAGGGATGCTGCTATTGCGATAATTTATTGAGGTTGTGTATGATATTGTTCCCATCGTGGCTTGACGGACGTCCTTGGGGAGCCGTTGCATCGTTCGTGAGTGTCTGTTGAGGCCCACGGATCAAACATAAGTTCAATCTTCACACATATTTTGACTGCTGCCTTTTTAAAATTTCAATTTTTCACATGTCATCATCAGACATCAACTCTGCTAGCTCTCTCTCCTCTTCTTCAGTCAGAGTTTGTGATGCACTAGGCTGGCTAGAGATATAAGCATTTGCTTTGTCTTCTGCATTTAAATTCTTGGAGATCAACATGTCTAAAAAGTGCCATTGATAAGCTTGCAGATAGACTGTCATATATCTACCAATTGTACCTGACATCTTCCATCTTCGGATCGTCTTGTCTAAACCGGTACTGACAATCCAAAGCTCCTTCTCCGAACTGCCCGCCTTGCCTTTAAGCCAAAGACGCAAGTGCGTAACATCGTGCCAATGACCCTCCACTTCTGTCAACAGCTCAGGCTCATCGAGCGATGACACGTTGTAGACCTTTATGAGATCCCCTGTCGCTCCGAACACGTACGGAAACGAGTCTGCATCCAGTTGCGGCGAAGCCGGCAGCGGAAGGACAGCTTTGAATGCGGTTGTGTGCTTCAGGGTGGAAATGACCTTCGGTGGTGACTGTGTGGGCGACGCCAATGGATAATGAAGTATCTGGATTGTTTCGTCCGTGGATGCTATATCATGATGTCGATCCGTGCTCGTAAGAGGCGAACGAAAGATCGATCCGTGACTTACCGGTCCACAGATGCTCGTTGGCATACAGCAGTTCATTGATACCAGTGCGATGATGCTTCAATTCGTCTCGCAGACTGTGCTTCCATCTGTATCGACCCCCTTCTTCTTCTCTCACAAAGTCCCACACTCTGATGACGCCCATGGTGTCAGCCGTAAATACAATGAGAGCGGGCAGGCCGGGTATATCAGGTCCGGGCACGTGGGCAGCTAGACACTGGACTGGACGCGTATGCGACGACAGCGAACCCACAGAAGGCAATGGCCCGGGTGATAAGGGCGAAGAGAGATCCCTGCAGGACTTGTGAGAAGTGTCAAAATAGAGCGAGACTTACCTACCAGAAGCGAACAGACTTGTCGGAGCTTCCCGATAACAATAAATTGAATTGTGGGACGACAAGAAGCGTTTTCACGAAGTCGGCGTGCGCGGGGGTCGAGGAAATCATATCGCCCGTCTGTCGTCCGTTGCGTCAGGTGCATCGTATCGTTTCAGTGGAAGTAAACATACGTCTGTATTCCATAGTTTGATTGTCTTCCGACGTCACATGGTCAGTAAGATGCGGGCTTTCGAACGGCTGCACATACCATATCCCACGAGCCGCTAATCAGGACCTTCCTATCGCCGGAGCCAGGATGCATGTCGCAAAACGCAAGAGCAGTAACAGGGCCGCTGTGCCCTCTGAAAATCTTGACAGTCCTTCCAGTCTAAGGGAGGTCATTGAATTCGCAGTCTCTGCTGAACCGGGATACACAAAGCTTACCTCCAGATCAAGTTTACGAATGGTCGATGTGTTCTCCGCAAGCCAAGCGTAGTTACCGACTATCTTCACGTCTATAGGCACCCCGTTCAACTCGATTGGGTTGCCGAATGCTTTGAACTTTTCGGCTTTACGCTTCCGTTTCTGTTGTCAAGACTCAAGTGAGCGCGGCTTTCAGAGGTAGGTTAAGCAAGACTGGTCGCACCTCGTCCAGGACTAGTTCGGATTCTGCCCTGAGAAATTCTGCCGCTTTGATTTTATCTTGTTGTGACATTGCGAGTATGGCCAGTGGTTATGAGTGACAGCAGCGGTGCCCAGGCAGTGGCAAAAGCATAGAAGGAGTCGAGAGTCGATCGTACTTGCCGGCGGGGTGTATAGCTCGGCAACGCCCGCGCGCATATCGCGTCCAAGCGCGCCGAGCTTTGGAAAAGAAGTTCAAGCAAGTCACTGTTACTTCATCATGCTAAGTTCCTCCACTCCGGTCCCTCACCGGCCTCACCGTGAAGCAACCGCACCACCAGCCCCAAAATGAGCGCACGCCTCGCCTCCTTCCGCGGCCCCTCAACCCCCTCGCCCTCGCCCGTCCAGCCCAACCAACCCCCCAAAGCCTCCCCATCATCTCGCCCCGTCGAATCGACCTACCACCGCAAAGTCCGAAACTCGCTGCAGGACGTGCGCGCGGCGTGCTATACGTGGGACGACCTGGTGCTGACCGACGGCTTCAAGAGCCTCCGATCCTTGGTCGATGCGCGGACGGATCTCGAGTGCGCTTTGCTTTGCTCTGTTCGTAAATTGGCGCATTTCTTACAATAATCTGGTTGCAGAAATCAACTGCTTTCGGTCCCTGGCGGAGAGCAGCCGCGCTCTCGTCTCGTCGGCGCAAAGCTGGCGCATATGGACGAGTGTCTTTCCGATCTGGACGTGGTGCTCGCGAAACTGGTGAGCCCTAAATAAATAGCCGGTGAGAAGGACTGTGTCGAGCGTCCCGCGCAGAGGAAGCAGTTCCAGAAGATGGCCGCTATCGTCGAGAATCTCGAGGCGCTCGTTGCGGAGACGCACAGAGCTAAGGGATGGGCGTGGGTGCATGAGCAGTCTATGTGGACGACGTGGCCACTGGAGAAATTCGGTGCGGGTTTCCGTTGACATCGTACACGCCGTGTGCTCATTCAGCGTAGTGAGGTCTATCTCCGATATACTGCATCCTTATCATCGGTCCTTGCGCCTCCATGAAGAGTTGGTGGATTTATTACGGAGTCACTCGGTGTCATTTGACACCGCCCGTGAGGCAGTTCAGAGATGGGTCGAGCAGCCGTGGCTTGAAGACGATGGATGGGATGCCCGATGGGAGGACCTGTGCATCGCGGAAATCGAAGGATGGAAAGCAAGCTAAATGTACCATAGACTACACACAATCTCAGCAAGGCTAATAATTCAGTAACGCCCATATGTAAAAGCTGGCTACAAAATCGACAGCGCGACGACAAACCGCTTACTCTTCCTCGTCCGAAATCTGGATCTCCTCTACGTTAGCAGCACCAACGGGTGCCTCCGCAGCCACAACGCCCTTCGGCTGCGGAAGCTGCTGTGCCGCAACGAACGCCGGCCCAGCCTTCCCCCCAACCTGCCGCTCCACCGCAGCCATCGCATCCCCGCCCGGCCTCGCAGCCGCAGCCGCAGCCTCGACCCTATCAGCCCCAGGCCCCCCCGCGCCGACCGTCTGCGCCGCCAAATAACTCGCCTCCGTATTAAACAGCGCCTGCACACTGCGCTTGATGCGCAGCATCTCGCGGAACGTGTCCTCCGAGCCCGTGTCGATCTCGAACGCGTGCCACTCCGCCCAGAACGCAGGCACGACGCGCGGGTCGCAGAACTGCGCCGCGTGCGCGTAGATCGCGCGCGCGCGGTCGATCTCGCCGAGCTTGCGCTCTAAGGCGGCGAAGCGCAGGCACATCTGCGCGGCGTGCCGGTCGGGGAGGACTTCGAGCGCTTTTTCGTAGATGGGCCGCGTCGCGGCGAGGCCGTAGTTGGCGGCGGCTTTGGCGATGTAGATTGCGAACATCTGGAGAGGAGGATGAGGTTAGATGGGAAGAGGGGGAAGAGGGATGCGTTACTTCGAATTTGTCGGTGTCGTCGACGACGGAGGTCGCGCGGTCGTAGATCGACATTGCGCGTTTTGCCAGGCCGTGCTCTTCTTCCAGTTGGGCGTACATTAGGAATATCGGCTTGCACGATTTGGGCGGGCATTTCTCCAGTGCCTGCTCGAAGAGATCACGAGCGCGTTCGAGTTTTGTGCCGCCCTATACCGAAATGAGAAAACATACAGATAGTCTGGTGATGGTACTCACATATCGCTTGACGAATTTGGACAAGTAGATGTTCCAGATTTCGAAGGATACTGGGAAAGTAAACAGGTCGATACCCCGTTCGTATACCTGGGCAAAACATGGTGAGCGTGGTTCTCGCGCGAGGAATTTGTCAAGTACCTTGTAGCTCTCCTCGAAATACTTGTTTTCTTCCAGGAAAGCCGCATAGTTCACGATAACTTGTGCATTGGCGATCCGCAAATCCAAAATCTTGTCGTAGACAGCTTTTGCGGAGTCCACAGTCCCAAGGGACTCCTCGAGATCGACGTAAAATGACCATAGCTTGAGAGACTTGAACAACCGGGCCTGTACAGGCAGGGACTGGAGCAGGGGTCAGTTATGTGGAAAGATGCGCGGCAAGAATACGCACATGATCGAAGTAATTGATTTTCGTGTCTTTTGGAGTGGCGGTAGCACGTTGCATGAGCCGGATGGCGTCGTCGTAGTTTCTTGTGGAGAATATTTAACATAAACGACGACGAGGGCAAGCAAAGATGTAGACTCACTCGTGTCGAATTTCCATCTCTGCCCACTCACACCATATCTCCGCGAGATCTTCAACATTTTTGAAGTTAACCTTCGTCGCCTTCTCCAGGATCTTGCGGGCGCTGGCCAAATCAGGCTCGGCCTCGCCCGTAGCGCCTCCCTCCTCGTAGAATTTGGCAAAGTTGATGAACAATCTGTGCAGATTCGCCGTCGCTTTTCTGGGACTGATAGTAGACAATGCATTTGTGTACGTCTCAGCAATCTATGAAAAGATAAATCAGTGGTATTCACCAGTCAAGGAAAATATGGCTTACTTTTGCGTCGTCGTCGCCCCACAACGCCACGCGCTTCTCCCACTCCTGGACATCGTTCGGATTTCTTCGCAGAAGGACATCATTGACGAGGAACGGCCTCCTGTCCATGAGCTCCTCGAACTCCTTCACCTTCGCATCCAGCTCCCGCTCCGTCTCCCTCGCGTCCTCCTCGTCCTCATCTTCATCGGGGTTCGCCAGGCTCTCCATCAACGCGCTAATCAGCGACTCGCTGAACTCGGCGTACGCGTCGAAGATCTGCGTAAAGTCGCGGACGGTGAGGACTGAGCCGATGCCGGACTCGAACGTGTGTTTTGCGCGGTCGAACTCGCCGCGCTTGATCCAGTATGTTGCCAGCCCGGTCCACAGGCGGCCAGCTTGGTCTTTGTAGAGGGTCAACCCGTCCTGGCGCACTATCTTCTCGATGTTAAGTTTGCGCGGACTTGTTGGGTCTACGTCCTCGTCGTAGGGCTGATCGGCTGTGCCGTCCGGGGCAACAGTTTTCGGAGGACCAGCGAACTTGATGAGGCCTCCAGATATTGAGGCCTGCTGTGCAGAGGATCCCGTAGTACCATTGACGCCGCTTTCCGACTTCTGCTGCGGTTCCCCGTCATTGACGGTCTCCTCCACATCCAAACCGACATCCTCTGCGTGGTCTTCGACCACGCTCAGCCACTCCCCGAGCAGCTGGTAAGGGCTCTTTCCCTCGGGGCTGACATAACTGCCCTGAGCAGCATCGCGCGCGAGCTTGAGCAGCAGCTTCGCGGCTTCCAGAGGTCGAGGAGCGTCGTTACGCGGCGAGAGCAGGAGCGCGGCGTAGCGCTCGGTGAGACTGCGGTCGACGGCGAGGTACCGCCTGTACACGGCGACAGTCGTGCTGCCGCCCTTGGTCTCCGCCCACAGCAAGTAGCGCACCCAGATGCGATGGTGAAGGGACGGCGGAAGCGTGCGCAGGGCGCGATCGAATGTCCGGCGCGCATGGGTCTGCGAGATGAGTGGGGGGCATTGGGGGTGGTGGAAGATGGAGTGGTACATCAGCCAGAGCTTCGGCAGCTGTAGATACGCGTGAGCTCGTGTTCGTGCAGTTGGAGTATGGTATGGGACGCACCTTGGGCAGCCACATTAGAGCCCGCTCGAACGTCGCGACGAGAGCTCGCCACTCCTGCCATCCGACGACCCCGTCTAAGCCGTCCTCCCAGTCTTCCAGGTCCTCCACTTCATCCTCCAATGCCTCCTTCATCTCCGGAAACTTCTTCTTCCCGCCTGCTCTCTTCCGCACGATCTGCTTGCCCAGGACGAACGACATCCGCGTCTGCAGGTACGACTTCCACAGCTTGAATGATCCGGGGAAGTGAACCAGCGCGGCCTCATAGAGGTATGTCAGGCGCTGGAAATCCTTGCGGGCGATTGCAGAGGCGAGCGGTCCGAGGACGGTGGTGACGCCCTCCGGAAGGTCGAACTTCTCGGACCTTTGTCGTTGTACGATGGCATCTCGTAAGGCATGGATCGCGGTCCACCAGTGTCGGAAGGAGAACGGATTGCGCAGGAGGTCTTCTTCTCGGGTCAAGTCTTTGGGAGCGAGAAGGTCGGGAGCCGATATGGGTGTGGGGACTGGGAGTGTGAGAGGGAACAGCGAAGTCAGAGAATCCACTGAGGGCGTCATTTCCATGGCCGAAGGCATGGCGTGCGTCGTGAGCAAGGAAGTGGTGTCGACGAGTCGGTCGTTTGTGCAGAGTTGCAAGCTGTCTGACGCGAAGCTGCAGAGGCTCTAGCACGTGACTGCAGACCCCGACATGGCGACTTGCTGCGTTCTTCGACCTCTCAGTCGTCCACCTTCCACCACGCAATCTTGTAAATATGGTACGCACGTCTTGATCAAAATGAAGCTGAGATTCACCCTTCGCCAAAGCATGGCGTCCGTCGCGTCCGCGAGTCCCGCGATGTAGCTCAGAGCAAGAGAGACCGCGAGAAGGCCAAACTAGCCTCCTACCTTGCGCTCACTGACGACGTCCTATCGAGGGTGCGCTCGCTCTAGCATTCGTCTGATAACCATTGTCACATATGGCAGCTTAGAAAAAGCGCAAGGACTGGTCTCAAGAGGCCCTGGAGCTGACCTCGAAGCTCCTCAGCATGAATCCGGAGTTCTACACTGTCTGGAACTATCGCAGGAATATCCTCGTCCATGGCATCTTCCCGAATAGGTACGCGATCCCAAAGCTCTACTTGATCTGACTTTGACTGCTGAATGCATGCCAGTTCGCCGAAGGAGATTAACGCGCTCCTGTCGAACGACTTGGCGATGACCACCGCCGCCCTCAAAGTGCACCCCAAAGTCTACTGGATCTGGAACCACCGACGGTGGTGCCTCGAGAACGTCCCCGACGGCGGCGACGGCGACGACATCCACGGCTGGAAGAAGGCAAACTGGGAGCGCGAGCTGTTCGTCGTGGAGAAGATGCTCGACGCGGACGCGCGGAACTGTGAGCGCGCTCGCTCACTCTACTCTCTCGCGGCCCCGCGCTGAGCCCATTTTTTTTTCCAGTTCATGCGTGGAATTACCGGCGATACGTCCTTGCGAATATGCCGGTGCGTCGCCCCGAGACGGCCGAGCTCGCGTCTACGACCCGCAAGATCGAGGCGAACTTCTCGAACTTCAGCGCTTGGCATCAGCGGACCAAGGTCCTCGAATCTTTATGGAGCAGTGGCAAGCTGGATCGGGCCTCGTCTGTCCAGCAGGGTGAGGCGAATCCTTGCTCGCGGGAGATGTATCTTATGTCGTGGTGATAGAATTCGACTTTGTCCAGAATGCGATGTACACGGATCCGAATGATCAGAGCGTGTGGCTTTACCATCGCTGGCTTATCGGCTCTGGTCAGTCCTTCAACCTCGGGTTCTGCGTTCTGTTCCGTTGATTGTCTCTGACGATGTCAGCGGAGGACCGCAAGCTTCTCGAGCGTGAAATCGTAGTCATACAGGATCTATTGGACGAGCAGCCGGACAGTAAATGTGGGTCTCGGACTCTGGCGAGTCGGATTTGTATGCTAATGGTCGCGATCTGTTAGGGTGCATGGAAACACTGGTTCACTATAAGCAGTTGATCCTGTCCAAACATTCGGCCGAGATCAGTCCAGCGGAAGCCGAGAAACTCGTCGAGCAGTGTATTGCTCTTCTCAAACAACTGGAAGAGATAGACCCGCCTCGTCGGCAGAGGTATCGGGAACTCGGTGAGCATGTCTTCTCAATCTCCATGCCATCAAATCTCACAGCGCATCTATCAGCTGAGGAGGTGAAGCGGTAGGTGTTGCTATCTACAGGCGTAGGACTTAGCAGGACCAATGCTCTTGTCGCATATGTATTTGTATCAGGCCTCAGTGTACGGATGGCCTCGGACTTTCGATGAATGCAACAATATTCCGGATTGTGAATGCACGACAAGCTACAACACTTGACACACCAAGATCACGTATGAAATGAGATATACAGATACACTAGGTACTTCCAGACTGAGGCGTCCCAGCTGCACCTATCGCCTTCGGCATTTTCTTCTCGCCTTTCGATAACTGTTCTAGATCGGCCGGCTTGAAATAATGCGGCGCAACTGATGAGATGGACGTTAGCATCAGTTCTGAATGAAAAGCTTGACACTACCCACCTTCCATAAGCCACGACGGCTTGATCTCCATCACCTGTCGCAAGTACGACTTCGACGTCATGACCAGCTCGTAGTAGAGAACCGTCTTCACCGGCGGCTGGTGCTGGAACAGACTCGACGACGGGTGGATGTACACAGTCTGGTTCGTCTTCAGCGTCCGATACGAGTCGCCGCTCTTCTGCAACGACGCCTGCCACAACACAACTATCAGCGCAAGCCCACCAAGACGCGCAAAAGCAAAAGCGCACGCACCGTGTTGTAGAAGTACCCCGCCGTGATCGCCTTCTGCACCGGCGTGATGTCGTTCGCGTTCGGATTCGCCTCGACGACGACCTCCACGCGCTCGCACAGCCCCGCGAGCTGGTCGCGGATGTCGCGCGCCCGGCACAGGCTCTTGTACTGCAAAAACTGCTCATAGCAGAACTGCTGCGAATAGTTCGTCTCCGCCCACTGCTCCCACACATTGAGCAGCGTGAAGTGGTCGCCGCCGGGCCGCACGAAGTTCTGGCGCGCCTGGTCCGCGTGCAGCTTCTTGTCCTTGGGGCGGTAGAACAGCGAGCCCGACTCGGAGAGCATGGAGATGATGGTGAGGACCTCGTCCGTGCAGTGGTAGGTCTCGCTCGAGATGATCGCTTTCGACAGCATGGGGTCCACGGGGAACTCGGCCATCCGCCGTCCGAGCTTCGTCAGCTCGCCGCGGTCGTTGAGCGCGCCGAGGGCGTAGAGCAGCTCCAGGGCGCGCATGAGCGTCTCCCCGGGCGGCGGATCCATGAACTCGAATCCGATGAGGTCGTTGATGCCGAGGGATTTGAGGAGGAGGACCGTCATTCCCAGATTGGTGCGTTGGATTTCGGGCACGGTGTTTGCCTCGAGCTCGTTCGTGTATGCCCATTTCGTGTACAGACGGAAGGCCTTTCCAGGCCCAACGCGTCCGGCACGCCCTGCTCGTTGATTGGCTGAGGCTCGTGAACACTGAAGGATTTAGACACTTAGCAGTTGCTGGCGCAGTCAAATGATGGGGTACTTACGGGAACGACCACAAGACTTGACATGCCCGTCCGCGGGTTGTACGAGTTTTGTTTCACGAATCCCGGATCGATGACGAATACGACACCGTCAATGGTGATTGATGTTTCAGCGATGTTGGTGGCCAATACGACCTTGCGCGCGCCTTCAGGAGTCGGCTCGAAGATTTTAGCTTGCATGTCGCTCGGCAGGTTGGCGTAGATAGGACATATGATAAGTTCGGCGATTTTATTCCCTAGCGCGCGTGCTGTCTCCGTCAGGTTTTCCTGGGCTGCTTCAATCTCGTCTTGTCCCTGCGAAAACAAATGAGTAAAGGAAATATTGGGGTGAAAGTGGACTTACAGTCAGGAAAACCAGGATGTCTCCTTTCGGTTGCGTCGTATGAATCTGGAATACAGTCGTTATGGCGGCATGCAAGTAATTCGCTTCCGGTTGCGGAGTGTAGTGGATATCGACCGGATAACGCCTTCCAGGAACTATAACAAGATCATTAAGTAATTGTTGCTTGCGCAGCTGCTAATGGACGCACCATAAAACACAGGAGCATCGTCGAAGTACTCGCTGAACTTTTCAGCATCCATCGTGGCACTAGAGATTAGAAGGCGGAGTTCAGGGCGGAACCGCGCAATATCCTGAGGTATCATTTAGTTGCCTGAGAAAGAATCCAGCAGTTATGAGACGCACCTTGACAAGCGCAAAAAGAATATCCGTACTGAGTGTCCGCTCGTGGGCCTCGTCGATGATGAGTGCGGAATACCCGGCAAGATCTGGCTCTGTCAAGAACTCGCGCAGCAGCATGCCGTCCGTCATGTACTTCAGCACGGTCTTGTCGCTCGTCGCGTCCTCGAAACGGATGGAATACCCGACCTCGTATCCAACCTTCGTGCCCATTTCTTCGGCGACACGGGCGGCGACGGACATGGCAGCAACACGACGGGGTTGTGTGCAACCGACCTTCATGCCGCCGGCGGTATACCCGGCCTCGTGGAGATATTGCGGAAGTTGTGTGGTCTTCCCTGAGCCAGTCTCTGCAACGACAATCAAGACCTGGTGCTCCTTGATTGCGGCCAGGAGCTGTTCGCGGTAGGTATAGATCGGCAGTGATTTCCGTGTCTGGTCGATTGTTTCCGCTGAAGAGAGCAATTAGTGGGGCAAGAAGCGAAAGCAATCATGCAAACTCACCGTGTCGTTCTGCCTCTTCGATTTGTTGTTGCAAAAGCTTGTCTTTCGCGCTCATGGGGCCTTCGCCACCCATAGTAGTCTCCATGACGAATCTGATTGTCTGACTCTCGTCAAACACATAGTCATATTCTTCGACAACCTCCTTCTTATCCATAGAGCCCATTTTAAAGGTGCTGTGCTTCGTCTGACTGGCCTCCCACTGGTCGACGTCGGTAACGAACTGGTCGTCCTTCGGTTTTGCCTCTTCGTAGCGCTGGTAGAGGGCACTCTCCTTGCGCTTCTTGTCGATCTTGCCTTGTTCAGTGATGTAGTCCTCCGGAAGCATGTACCCTTCCCACTTGTCGTCAATCCGAAGCCGCTCTTCGACGAGCCGAAGGACGTCCTTCTTGCGATCGAGCTCACGCTGCTCGCGCTTGGATATGCGCATGCCGCGGAACAAGGCCTCGTCATCTGCGATCTCCTTCCGCAAGAGCTCTACTTGTTGGAGCTCACGCTTCGTGAGATATTGCTGTCGGGAGTGCTCTCGGAGCGACGGCATCGCAAGGGCGCGCGAGGCCGAGTCGTCTGCAAGCTTGCGTCGCTGCGCTGCTTCGGCTGCTGCACCGGTAGCCTTCGATGAGCGGTCCTCGACGAGGCGTTTCGTGCGATCCACATCGCGCTGCTTGACCCTTTCCGCAAACTCGTCTCGCTCCCTGATATCCCGTAGGCGCTCCCTCTCCCTGCGCGTGGCTTCATCCTCCCCTGCATGTCTGTCGCCTTCGTCTACTCTCCTTCGTTTTCTCGACTCGTCTTCTCGGTCGTAGTCCCGTTCGCGCGCTACCGGCTTGCCGTCACCGCGAGAGCGCCGTCTGTCATCCTCATGGCTTGTAGAACTCTCACCTCTGGGCATGAAGGGCGGTATCTAGACAATAGAGGTTCGAAATCATTCAGATAAGTCGAGAGTAAAGAGAAAAGACTGACCGACCTGAAAGACGTGAGCAAGGATTGGTGAATTGGAGGAGTCGCGCGCCTAGGTCAGTAAAGCAGGTCTGCTGACTAATCCATGTGTCACCAAACTCTCGGATACGTGTACCCTCTCGGCGCTTACAGCAATACTTGCACGCAGCAATTCGACTGCCCCGAGTCCGTCGCACGGTAATCCTCGCTGAGTGAAGGCTAATAAGCCATATAGAATAGAATATCGAGTTATGTTGCTAGACCCGACGAGCCCCACGAAGTTGACGTTCCAGTCGGCTCTGGCCGAATCGCTCGTGATAACTACCCCACACGTGATATCCACCCCGCGGGGCGGAAATCACAGCTGCCAGCCCGCTGCTTCGTTCTCTCGACCACCACATCCGACTTTCAGCTGCATGCTGCACATTTCTATCCAACCCCCTCGTTCACTCCCTAGCTTCACCATGTCAGCGGGATGGAGAATCACGTCGGCGCTCTGGGATAGGATTCATCATTTCGCGTCGTTTCCCCAGACCGGAGGTGAGCTCCGGACTATCTATTGAAGCCGCAGATACTGACTCGCATCGTATCCAGTGTCTCTGCAGCAGATGGTCTTGTTCGGACAAAATCCTAGCCAAGGGACTTTGTTGAAAGCCAGTATGTTCCTAGGCGGTGAGTGTGCAACGTCTGATGGCTTGAGTCACTTCTGACATGGCACTTGTTCCCAGAGGAGCTCCCCGTTCGCCTCGCTCATCGCGTGAAGGAACTGGACGAACTGCCGCATGGCCTCTCACTTATGCCGTCTATCAACAAGGTCAAGGAGTGGTATGCTCAGTCGTTTGAAGTAGGCATCACCTGCGTTTCGAGTCACGCGAGCTGGTGCTCATCACAACGGCGTATCTAGGAGCTCATAACGTTCCCGCCACTGCACGTCGCTCCGAACGTTCGCGCGGCACTGTTAAGCAGACCGGACGACGACCTGCACTTGCCCGAGTCCCTGCCAAACCCGTCCCTGGAAAATCTGGGGGAGCATTACGCCCTGCACGGCCATACCAACGGCAACGGCAATGGCCAGAATCGCCTGAAGCTGCGTATCCCCATGGAGAAGAGGCAAGTACATCATTGCTCCATGCGTTAGCATCGAGGTAACCATAACGCTGCTCAATAGGTATTTTGCCAGGCCCTTAGAAGTAGACTGGCCGCCAGAAGTCCACGACTATAATAAGCGATTCACCAAGACGCTGGAAATGATCAAAAGGCGACACGACCCTACTGTCACGACTGTAGCGCAGGGTGTCCTCGAGTGGAAACGAAGCCGAAATGCGCGACACATCGGTCTTGATATCCAGGCATGGTTGGACCGCTTCTATATGTCACGAATCGGTATTCGGTTTTTGATTGGTCAACGTGAGTTGCCCGGTTCTCAACTTGGGAACGCATGCTTACCGAGGAACAGATATCGCACTGAACACTCTACAACCTCATCCGGACTATGTCGGTATTATCTGTACTCGCGCGGTAAGTCCCAAAGTCAAACCGGATCTTCGCCATATCTCACTTCGCACCAAACCAGAACATCCACGACATCGTCCACGAGGCAATCGAGAACGCGCGCTTCGTCTGCGAAGAGCACTACGCGATGTTCAAAGGCCCGCCGGTCCAGCTCATCTGCCCCAAAGACCTCCACTTCGCCTACGTCCCCGGCCACCTCTCGCACATCTGCTTCGAGCTGCTCAAGAACTCGCTGCGCGCCGTCGTCGAGCGCTACGGGCGCGACAACGAGGACAAGCTGCCGCCGATCAAGGTCATCGTCGTCGAGGGCAAGGAGGACATCACGATCAAGATCTCCGACGAGGGCGGCGGGATCCCGCGCAGCGCGATTCCGCTCATCTGGACGTACATGTACACGACGATGGAGGGGCAGGGCATCGACCAGGATTTCCAGGCCAGCGACTTCAAGGCCCCGATGGCCGGCTTTGGCTACGGCCTTCCCCTCTCGCGATTGGTACGCCGTCTGCAGCTCAGATTCTCCGTACGATGCTCATATTTTGCTGCAGTACGCGCGATACTTCGGTGGCGATATCCGGCTAATCTCGATGGACGGCTTCGGGACCGACGTCTATATCCATCTGAACCGCTTGTCCAGCAGCAGAGAGCCTCTTTTATAACAGGCGACGGACTATCTAGGCCGGAAGTACGCACCCCACATTGTATACTAGCACACTCTACCATGTTCATCATAATGCAATCACCCGATGCAATGTCAAAGCTATGTATAGTACTAATGATACAAAGAAACAGATGTAAGATAATGTTCCAAAATACGGGTTTGTTGCAGGAACCAATGTTCTATAGCCCTGCAGCGATATCGATATATATGTATAACATCCACAGATTCACCCCGACGCCCACTCGTCCGTGTTCGTATGGTAGCGCACGTCCTGCGGATACGCATCGTCCGGCAACGCACGGGTCTGCGGCCCCGCGCGCTGCTGCTCCACCGGCCGCAGCCCCGCCTCCAGCCCCTCGATCTCCGCGCACAGCCGCTGGTTCTCGATCTTGAGCTGCTGCAGCTCGTACTGCCAGCTCGTCGTGCGCGCCGTCTCGAGCTCGCGCAGCAGATTCTCCGCCGGCGGCGGCGCGCCCGCGAACGGCCGCGCGCCGCCGGGCAGCCGGAACTGGCACACGACCGGCAGCGGCGGCTCCGGCTCCGCGGGCGCGGGCACGGGCGGCAGCGGGTACAGCACGAGCTCGAGCGCGCGCGCGCCGCCCGCCTTCGTGCGCACCTCGACGCGCACGCGCTCCGGCGCGGCGCTCTCGCGCGCGACGACGCGCCGCAGCGCGGCCGCGCACGGCGCGTCCGCGCCGTCGCGCACGAAGTCGAGGAGCGCCATGCCGATGACCTCCGCGACGCCCCAGCCTGTGAGGTCCTTCGCGCCCGCGCCCATGAAGAGCAGCGTGCCGCCCGCGCTCAGCAGCGCCCAGATCTCGGGGTCTGCGCCGCCGCGGGCGGGCGCGGGCGCGGGCGCGGGCTTGTTCGCGGCGACGACGGCGCCCCAGTCGAGGCTGGGCATGGACGTCGCGCGTGCGCTCAGGATGATCGCTTTGCGGCCCTTGCCCGGCTCGACGTGCAGGCGCCCGCGGCACTCCAGCCAGGTGTACGCGCCGGACGCGCAGCGCGCGCGGAAGAGCAGGTTTACGGTCTTTGGCGCGCCGGGGAACGCGAGCGTGCCGAGGCTGTAGGGGTCCTGCGGCGCTGTCGAGGGGGTGGAGGATTCCTTGAGCTCGCGCATGAGGGGGACGAGGTCCGAGGTGTGGCAGTAGTCGACGACTGACTTTCCGGCGAGCTCTTCGGGGTCGTAGCCGAGGACGCGGCGTACGGATGGCGAGACGTACAGGAAGGAGCCCTTGAGCGAGAGGACGAGCAGGAAGTCGGGCGCTGCGTCTAGGAGAAGCAGGCTCAAGGGCTGGTTGCCCTCGTTCCAGTCGGCCGCATCGTCTGTCGGCGCAGCTGCCGAGGGAGACAGCGAAGATACGAAGTCCTGATCCTCGAGGAGATACCGCAGATCCTTCGAGACGGCGTTAAGGGAGTAGGATTTGTTGCGACGGTCTCGCGAAGGGAACATGGACGTCGCGACGGAGCCGACGTAGCTGGAGCTGTAGTTCACCATGTAGCTGCCGTCACGCAGCTTCTGCAGTATCGCATTGGGCTGTTCTGTCAAGTCAACCTGGAAACCAACATGGTACACGATGTCGTCGGCCTCCTCAGGGCTATTGGACACTCCACCGGCAATAGGAATGATGGTGATCAGGTTGATAAATGCCGAGCCGTCTTTTTTATAATTGATGATACTCGTCTGGCATTCCTTGTCACTGACAAGGCTCTTTCGAAGGTAGGCCACTGCTTCTGGTGACGTGTATGACCGTGGCTCGCCCCTCTGAACCTGTCCGTCCGGAGACTGCAAGAACCGACAATTGCGCCCAAGGACTTCGTGCTCCTCATAGCCTGTCAGGCGGCAAAACGACGGCGAAGCATAGACCATAGGGTTGTCGAAGCGCCGCGTGTCGACCACCACGAAGGAGCACGACATATCGACGGGGCCAAGCACGATTTTCGGATTCTGTCTGTGGGCAACACGTGCTAAGATGGAGAGAAGATCGAAGCCAGAAGAAGAATAAACGGGAAGGCCGAGAGGTGAAGGTGCGGATAACGACGCCGCGAAGGCTCCTGGTCTGGGATGAGAAGCAGCTGTCAGGGACGGCATCGGGTGGCATGGAGAAGGCGTAGGCGCTAAGATAGGTGGTCTACACGTTGGTAAGTGCGACAGAAATGCAGAAGACCCTATCGATGCGGGAGACGCAGTCCTAGGATCTTCAGCAGACAGATGAGCACTCAGTGTGCTGTAACTCGACAAGGGATATTTTGGTGGTGGTGGCGTATACCTGAAACGCGGTCAGCTGGCAAACCCACGCGTGAAATAAATGAGAATGGACATACGCCTCTTCACTTGCCCTAGGGGTGAAGCCACTATTCGCAAACCAGGATGAGCCCATCGTGCCCTGCATGCCCATGAATCCCGCGGGAAGAACCTCTGCGCCGCCGCCTGGCGCCACTGTGGGTAGGCCGGCATGCATAAAATGGGGCATCTGGAACTGAACACCGCCCGAGAACGTCGACGCATCGACGCCATACATGGGACCCCGCGAGATGCCATCGAACGGCGGCTGTCCGAAATCGTGAGCAGCATGCGAGCTCGAGCCTGTTGACGGGTCTGGCTGAGGCCCAGGTTCAGGATCTGGTTGAAGGTAGCGTTCGAAAGGCATGGGCTGCTGACAATGGCCGATGTTCGTGGCAAACAGCTGGATGCGGGATGTCGTGGGGCGCGTCTTGGAACTGAATGGTGGTCGCTCCAAGGCGGGCGGAGGCAAGCTAGCCACGCGGCGAACCTTCTTCCATTCTTGCTTTCACCCAAAACGGAAACAATGTGGGCGCTTCGCTGCTTCGGCGCGGCGCTTCAGGGACATCTCGACGTTGCCAGTGCCCGCCATGTCCGAGTCTGCCTATCCACCTGGCCTCGCCGATTCTGACGCTGCACCAGTCTGTGAACTATGGCATTTCCGCGGTCCTTGCCAACCGCAGGACGGTCCATGGGTTGATATAGCTCGCTTTTACGCTGCACTTTGGAGCCGCCCTGAACGCAGCCGGTGCATCTTCAGGCAAGGTAAGGCAGTAGATGTCCCCGCCCTCGGCCAGAAGGACTGGACGGATAGCTATTACTCGGGGACTCATCATCCGTACGTGCATGGCTTGTCGCCATCCGCCATTTTGACCGCCTCGCAGTGGCACCGCTCGGACTTTCACACCCGAGTGGTTCTCCCTCAGTTCGACACTGAACAGGCAGTACAATCCGAGGCTGCTCGTCCGCCCAGAATATCGTGAGCTCATTGCAGACATCGACAAACGTAGAGCAATATTTGACAGTGCACTCGTACTGGGATGGTCCGGCATCGGTCCGTACAAAGGTACCAACAGATAGTCACTTACAGCTGACACTCGCACCCAGGTATCTCCATGTTCATGCGCATCTATCTCGCCGAGCTCCTCATGCGCGGCGAGCGCGTCCTATGGTTCAATCCCGGCGCCCCCGCATCCTTTTTCGCCTTTGACGGCGACGAAAGCGGCGGCCGCGTCCGAATGCTCACGGCCGACGCGCTCGAGAACTTCCTCTACTTCAACCCCCGCTTCCACGGCTGCTTCGCCCTGTTCGACAGCACCTCGGCCGCTCCCGAGCCGCCAGCCCGCCTCGCGGGCTGCGAAGACGTCTGGTTCGTCCACACCACGTGCGAGAACAACCACGCCTGGCCGTGGCGCCGAAGGTGCATGAAGTGGTGGATGCAGCCCTGCACCTGGCCGGAGATATACGTCCTCGCCAGGTACGTCGCCCACCGCGCGCACGCCTCAAGCCTGCTCACCGCCCACAGACGCGACCCGCTCGCCTCCGAAACCGGCGTCCGCGACGCCTACCTCGCCTGCGGACCCTGCATCTACCTGGTCAACAACCGCCAGCTCCCCATCCTGCGCGACCAAGTCCGGGCGCAGACCAAACGCCTCTGCGCAAACCTCGCGCACTTCGACATCACGTACTACCGCGCGCGCGGGCTCCTGTCGGACGGCACGCCTGCCTACATCGGGCCCCCGGAGCTCTTCATCCCGGTCCCGCCGTGCACCGGCCCCAACCCGCGCCGCGCGGTCGACTTCTACCCCGCCTCGGAGCAGGCGATGCGGCAGCTGCAGCGCAGCGTGCGCCGCATGCCCCCGGAGGAGCGCGCGCCGTTCCTCGAGAGCGTGCGCCGCACGCCGCGCGCGCGCCCCGTCTACGCGCGGCTGTTCGAGCGCGGCGCGGTGCAGTGGCTCTACGACTGCCGTGCGCGCACGGACATCCCGACGACGGGTCTTGGTCTCGGCGCGCGCGCGGACGGCACGGCGCCGATCCCGTGGCCTGCGGACATGCGCGTCGTGCTGTGCGACGCGCTGGCTGCCGTGGGGGAGGAGTGGGCGCGTGCCGGGGACGTGCTGCTCGTGCCGTTCCCGCACACCCGCACGGCGTTCACCGCCGTCGCGCGCATCGGCGCGCTGGTGTACCTGTTCGTCATGACGGTGCGGACGGCGCACGATGTGTCCGTCGAGGGGCTGCAGGACGTCGCGGAGACGCTCGGCGGCGCGCTGCCGTTCCGCCTCGTGTTCGTCCTTCCCGCCGACGACTCCGGTGCGGCGATGACGACGCGGCAGCGCGTCGTGCAGGGCTCGTGTGCGTCGACGCCGCGGGCGGAGGACTCGACCGTGGGCCGCAGCACCGCGTCGGGGCCGACTGACATTTCGGGCGCATGTTCGCCGTCAGAGTCCGACGGCGACGATCTGGACGTGCCATTGCAGAAGCGCCAGAGAACCGTGCCGGCGGACGACTTATGGGAGGACGACGTCCCCGAGACGGTGGCGTATTGGCGCAGCGAGGCGCAGTTGGTGCAGTATGTGTGGCACCTCGATATTAACGGTCTCTGAGACTCTGTCCTCTGCGTTGGAAGGCTCTTGTGAAGAAAGCGGGACATGCGCTGCGGGCGCAACCAGTGATGACAGATTATCGAGTACAGTACAGCCCAAGCTCGAGCGAAAGTAAGAGGTCTTCCCTCTTTCGCGAGCACGTATGGCCTCAGGACATCGACGCCTGAGCGTTGTCTCGGAACTTCCTGTTTTGACGCGGGAGGTATAAGGGTTGAGCGAGGCGGGACTTTATTTCCCCTAGATTCTCTCTTTCTCTCCCAGGTTCGTGTCCTCTGGCCTGAGGAGCCCTGCACCGTGTGCTAACTAATTACTCTTCTCACAGAGTAATTTGAGCTCCTGCCACACCCGCCCTTTTCGAGTCTCTCATATGGACGTGCCGTAGCTCCCTTATCGTCTGGCAAGGTTGAATCATGAATGGCTGCATAGTAGTGTTTGCAGGCATGTAATAGGGCATGAATTTACTTATCATTCAATTTAATGCGGACATGACACCAATTTTATGAAGTTCCATCGCATTATGCATTATGCGGACGATATGCATGCTACACAAGGTCCCATCCGGTTAGGCGGACGGATTGGCCGAAAATCAGACGTCCCATCCGATTTTCGGACGTTTTCGGCCAAAATCCATGCGGACATAAAGGCCAAAATTTAGCGTTTTAGGATGGAACGGAGACCCAAAAGTCAAAGCACGTGCATACGCCCTCACGTGATCAGATCGTTGGGTGGCACAGGCAGGGTGGCGCGCGTGTGCTTCCAGTCTCCACTCCATCCCTTGTCCGTTGTCCACACTATCACCACATTGCCGTTCAGGATGTCCGAAACACAGGGAGGTTCATACCCTGTTTTCTTGGTTTCGCCTCAACTACCGGCCGACGACCCTGTTCTTGCCGTGCGCGTGGAGAAATCCCAAGAGAAGGTCTGCTTTAGCCACCTCGAACACTTCATGCGCGCCCAATTTTCACGCGAACTCGCTGATGCTGGGATTGGCCCGGAGAAGCTCAAGTGGTATACTCTGGTAGCGCCGTTTCATCGTACTGTGTCGTATGCAAGCCGTGCTTACTACCTGCTATGTCAGCCTACCCCCATAGACATCGAACCAATCGAGGACCTGCTGCAGCGTCTTGAAGAACTCAAAGAACAAAGACAGAAGCGAAGAGCGTCGTTGGTAGTGAGATCCGAGTGGTTTGGCGATGGAGACCATGTTTGTATTGTTTTCGAGACCGAGAAGCCTATTCGTAAGTATCCAAGCTATAAAGGCAGTGCTCGTCTGACATATTGCTTCATCCTCAGGAGTCCCTCCAGAGGAGAATCATGATGAAATGAGTAAGTCTATGCTTCATTCCATATCCATCGATATCTCACCCCACTCATGTGCATGCATAGACCACCGCCAAGCAATAGAGCACGGCGCTCAGGCGCCTAGTCCATCCACGGCAGCCACGAGCGCAACTGCATATTCACAAGGCCAGCAGAAGCATCCCATCTACAACGGTCGTCCTCCACAATATGTCGGACCGCCACTTTCAATATACAACTCGACGTTTGCCACGATCCAAGAGAGGCTCATGAAACTGGATGCCGGTGCTGCGGTGGAACCTCAACTCGCAAAGGATGTCACACAGTTGTTTGATGTTTGCAATACGCAGCATGCCTCTGAACGGGAGATGTCGAAAAAGGTTCTTCCCGTTCTTGACAGACTTTTCGGAGTTGAATTTGCCGATCATGTCCGCACACGAAATCGAACCACCGAGAGTGACGCCGTCGCTACAGCCAACACGCTCGATGGGCACCGCGCCATTATCTCTCATGCAGAACTCAAGCAATATTTAGGGATCGGTGGCGCTAGCGAGTTGCAGAACGCACTCACAGTGAGGAAGCATCAGGTATCAGACGAGGTCCGTGGATCCCGTCCCGTCTCCTCCACAGAATCTAATCGCATTCGTTTGCGTTATAGTATAAGACAATCCGCAATGTCTCGAACTGTCCCTGCCTGCACATCTCGATTGCGGGGCCTTATATACAATTCGCAGGCTCCGTTCTGGTTGACATCTTCATTTCCCAGCCATTCACTACTTTTCTGTATCTTGGCCCGGACCCAAATAGGACAGAACGCGTGTACCAACTGGCACGTATCATCAGCATCTTCAAGGATGGTGTCACGACATTGCAGAAGCATTACCAAGAAATGACGACCAGCACGACTACCGAACTTGCACGGCTATTCCCTGACCCGACGTACCGCACACAGGGCCTCGTGGATCCACGACTCGTCTTCAAGGAGCGCTATCGTTTTCACGGGTGGACCGCTGACGTCTTCTCCCGCGCTCTTTTCCGTGCCGAGTTGGGAAATGAATCTGTCTTGGTCAAGTTTTCCGAGCGGTACTGCATCGAGGCACACAGTCTGCTGGCAGGGAAACAACTGGCACCGGCAATTCGTTATTTCGGATGGCTGAAAGGAGGAATGGCCATGATCGTCATGGAGGAGCTGAAAGGCACGACGGCACAGCAACAGTGGTCGAGCCCAGAAAATATCGCCGACACCGTCTTGGCCGACGTGAAGAAGGCCATGACGATTCTGCACGACAATGGCTTCGTATACGGCGACATTCGGAGTCCAAACGTCTTTGTGCGTCAGGAGAAGCAGGACAACAGCCAGCTGGTCTGGCGGGCACGCCTTCTTGACTTTGATTGGGGTGGGAAAGAGGGGACAGTTTTCTACCCGACAAATCTGAACATGGCAATCAAGTGGGCAGATGGCGTCGAGTCCTGTGCACCGATCCTCAAGGAGCACGACGATATCATGCTGGAAAGGCTCAACGAAAGGCCCCAGCCACCTAGAATCTCACAGACCTTCAATGTCAAAGACACTGGGACACCGCTGGCCAGTGTGAAGGAGTGAGCATGACGGAATTTGGTTTGTTCACACATTCTTTGGATTCGAAACTGTAGCAACACAGCCTATGCTCACATTTTTCATGGAACTTACACATATTGTTGGCATCTATATCCTCTCGCTGTACATGAAATACAGTCTTTGCATATTATGATGAGTGGCAATGCTGCTTTGAGAAGTGTCCAGGGCATGTGATGCCATGGCACTGTGAAACATATTTGAAAGGTGGTACAGGAGCATCTGTCCCTCTACAGGACCTTATCTAACTAGACCATGCCATGTGGCATGGCATGATCTAGTCATCAAGAATTGTACATTTCATTTTTCTTTGTTCTCAACATTCAAAATTCAGCAGTTTTCATTTCATGATCTACATGTGCTACAGGAACTACTGTAGCCATGATTCTGGGTTTGTAACATCTCTGGGTCAATGGATATCAAACTGGTTATCTATCAGTAGCTAAGGCTCAGCTATGATAGCCAAGGTGCGGTGTCAGTAGTGCTGTCCTGGCTATCACCCAAGGAACCATTTTTCCTGATGAAGCAGGTCATGAGATGCCAGAAGACATGTGCCACGGCATGTGTAGCACTTGTCCTCTTCCCGTTCCTCGACAGCGTGCGCCGCACGCCGCGCGCGCGCCCCGTCTACGCGCGGCTGTTCGAGCGCGGCGCGGTGCAGTGGCTCTACGACTGCCGCGCGCGCACGGACATCCCGACGACGGGTCTTGGTCTCGGCGCGCGGGCGGGGGGCACGGTGCCGATCCCGTGGCCTGCAGACATGCGCATCGTGCTGTGGGATGCGCTGGCGCCCGTGCGGGAGGAGTGGGCGCGCGCCGGGGACGTGCTGCTCGTGCCGTACCCGCACACCCGCACGGCGTTCACCGCCGTTGCGCGCATCGGCGCGCAGGTGTACCTGTTTGTTATGACGGTGCGGACGGCGCACGATGTGCCCGTCGAGGGGCTGCAGGACGTCGCGGAGACGCTGGGCGGCGCGCTGCCGTATCGCCTTGTCTTCGTCCTCCCCGCTGAGCCTGCGGATGCGACGATGACGACGCGGCAGCGCGTCGTGCAGGGCTCGTGTCCGTCGGCGCCGCGGACGGAGGACTCGACCGTGGGCCGCAGCGTCGTGTCGGGGCCGAGCGACATTTCGGGGGCATGTTCGCCGTCAGAGTCCGACAGCGACGATCTGGACGTGCCATTGCAGAAGCGCCAGAGAACCGTGCCGGTGGAGGACCTGTGCGAGGACGACGTGCCTGAGACGGTAGCTTATTGGCGCAGCGAAGCGCGGCTGGAGCAGTATGTGTGGCACCTCGATCTACACGGTTCTTGAGAGTCTGATCCTCATGCACACCGATTGAGGTGAGATGCGTGTGATCGTGACGATAGGACCTTGTCTTCGAGTCCTGGCTTATTTCAGCCAATGTTTACTGTGTTTTGAATCTCATGGTATAAGGAAGTAATGAATGCTCCACATTAATTACAAGATGTCATCACTCTATTACCATTCTGCAATACAAGGGAACACGAAGTGAACTAATGCTGCAGAATCTGTGAGAAATGATATTTATCTCTGCCCCGTTTCCCCTAACCATCGTCCATTGTAATCGGATGATGTAGTGAATATAGAGGCATAAAAAAAATGGAAATCACACTTCACACAATGAGCTTACAACGGATATCTTATAGAATCAGAGCAGATACGGTACACGAGAGATCAACGATAGGCATCTTATGCCCTGAGCTGAGCCTTAAGGTTGTTCTCGAGGGGACCTCTGGGGCGAATGAACTGCACATAAGCACCATCCCTGAACCAATTGTCAGAACAAATCGAGCGGAGCGAAACAGGTCACGTACTGGACCACAAGCTTGTCCTCCTTGAGCTTCGGGTAGTCCTCGCGGTTGACGTTGGTGAAGCCCCACTTGCGCGAGACGATGATCTTCTGGCGACCGGGGAACTTGTAGCGCGCACGGCGGAGAGCCTCCTGAATGACGGGGGCGTTCGCGTCCTTGCAACGGATGGAGAGGATGATCTGGCCGATGTTCACGCGGGCGACGGTGCCATAGGGCTTGCCCCAGGCGCCACGCATGCCGGTCTGAAGACTATATATAGGAGATGAACATTTGCACGAACCCTATTCGCCAAGGACACTCACCGATCGGCACCAGCGCACGACAACATCTTGTTGATACGGATAACGTGGAAAGGGTGGACGCGGACCCTCATGTGGAACGCATCCTTGCCGGCAGTCTTCGTAACATACTTGTTGGCGCAAATACGGGCGGCCTCCAGCGCCTCGCTCGAGAGCTGCTCGTACTCATCGGAGACGAGATGGCAGCAGAAGGGGAACTCGTCGACGGAGGCACGCTTACGGCCAAGATCGAAAATGCGGATCTGAATAGATAAGACCGCTGTGAGCAAATTGTGCCCGATTGCACGGGCGGCGGGGCAAGACTCGCCTTGGAGTCGGGCACACCACGGTTGTACCTCGACTTGGGGTACGGCTTGTTTTTGCAGTAGCGGTAGCAGCGGGCGGGACGGCGACCCATGGCGACTGCTGCAGAAGAGAAGGCAAAACAAAGTCAGCGCTCTAGTTCTAGCGTTATCCGCACTCCAGCGCCTCCATCCAACGCCATCCAGCATGGTTTCCGCCTGCAAAATGGGCCCAAACGACTGCAACGGACGCAACGGACGCGGCTGGGGCAAGAAAATGGGACTCACAAGTGGTTGGTGTCGGGGATGGTGGGGAGATGGACGAGAGCTGTCCTTTTTGACCGACTGTGAGACGATGACAAACACCACTGCTGAGTAAAGCCCTTGCCACTTAGGCGCCGAGGCTGTCCCACGGACTGCGGTGGGTATCCGGTACCGGAAGACGGTTATGCAGCAGGTCCGTGGACCTTGGACGACTCCCTCGCCGTTCGCTGCTCACTTGGCGCACGATACTATTGCGTCGGTACCAACCAACATTTCTGCCTGATCTTTGTGGAGTAGACGGGTCTGTAGACCTCTCTCTGAAACATTGCTTACTGATTTGATACTTGCCATGCATACTAATTATTGCAACATGATCTGACATGATCCTTCCTCGGTCATGCTCTGCCCTTTCTGTGTACTCCGGTTCCGAAGAGTCATTTTGAGGAAGGAATTAAAGGACATCAGTAAGCATCTTACATTCTGTTTAGCATGACATTGTGATTTATAGACGGAGTAACCTTGGGGGCCGCAGTAACAGCTACTTCTTTGACGTATCAGGTTTGGCGTAGGCTACATTTACCTTTCGCCGTCATGACCAGCCATCAAATTCGATGGCCTGTTGTGGACTTGATTGCACTAGTTTGGGACTTTCGACGCTGATTCGTTCTCTACGAATATCTTCCGTGAAATATGAACGCTCACATTACCTCTGAAGGCCCTAATCGTTCGCACTTGCTCATTTTCTTGGAGTCAAGTGGACTGAGGTGCCAGAGTCCGCTCACTCGCAAGCCAGCAACTTTTTGTGACGCCTAACAACGGGCAACAAATGAGCGATGTATCTGTTGCATCCGGATTCTGTTAAAGATTTTGGTATGGTTACCTTTCTTTACTCTGTGACGCATAAGGCCATCGGGTTTCTGGATTTTATCCACCGTTCCATTGCTGTAAGCCGTTCTGTTTGCTTATGATTGTGTGCCCCATAACATATAAGGCTGATTCTCCCCCCAGCGCTAGGAAGCTTCGCAAATGCCAAACGATCTCAGGAATAAAGTGAAGATCATGACAAGCTACTCCGCCCATCTTGTGAATGCCTTGACTATAATTATGATCACCAGCTCTCTCTTGCAACGTGGAACGAATCTAGACAGTCCACGGAGTGCCAGCAGCCTTCCTGCTCTTCTGGATTTCGAACGCTGCATCCAACCCTATCAGCTGACGACAAAGCATGTCGAAGATGTGGTGCAGCGCGGAGGGAGCTGCCCTCGGCACCTATAATTCCCATGAGGGATGACAATGCCGTTCAGGTCCCGACGCTCTGATTATATCCCGGTTTAGCTGCAGGGGCTATCATCTGGTATCTGTTACGTGGATTCGTTGCTGTCAATGTTGAGTGGGTGATAACGCGGGTTTAGCAGCACATCGTATCATAGTATGCAGGGATTTTAACTGAGATGACAGGTTCGCTCATAACTCCTGACGCCATGTCTGACTTGCGAGATCGTTCCATCGTTTCACTTTCTTATTGTCACCTCGGCGTAAACGCTGAGGGAGACCGGGGCCGCGGATAGCAGTTTACCGTACAACCAAGCATATGATATGTTGTCGACTTCTTCGTGGGGACAGAGAAGCACCGCAGGTTCCTTGCACCGTAGAGTTCGCGTGGAGATGTCATTCCGATCAGTTCGACGCCGGATTTGAAACCTGGTAAGAGCAAGGGGCGGCGCTGGCCGCTGCATCGCCCGAGGCGGTCAGCAGAGACATGTCTTTTGGCCCAATCGGGACCGGCGCTACGTGTCAAGACGCGCGTATCGTCCGGCCTCCAGGGCCTCTAACGCCCGCGAAGCCATCCGCGTCCTCATCTACCCCCCGCACCCGTCGCCAACGAGGCGAATCGTGATTGTGCCCGAAACGTGTTTCGCTAGCAGCCCGCTGTAGTACTATATAGCCGTCGTGCTAAGCTTGAGCGGACACTCGCCACGAGTACCCCCACGCCTGCCGCCTGTTCCATTTTCACATTCATTGCTTCCTGCCATCATGCGCATGTTCGACGTTTACGAGCACCCCACCTTCGAGTTGAACGACGGGGACAAGGCGGCCGCACAGACGGCCCTGCTGCGCATAGGCCTGCTTGTGCTGTCTGCGTTAGCGGCCGCGGGATACTGGAAGTATTATATGCCAAGCAAACGTGAGTCGCAGTCGCTCGCTGACTCGGATGTATCGCTCACGATCGCGCAGCGCTGAAGGACACAGAACCGTTTAATGTCTGACGATGCGCCGCCTTCGTATATCCTGTCGTCATCGCACCTTGTTTGGAACGTTCACGTTTGGCTCGCTCGCACGCGGAATGTGAGTGCTATCCCTGATCCTGGTTCCGTAACGGTGCTGATTCGACGTGGAGCAGCTTTTATGTATCAGTATTGTGTAATTCCTAATGTTGTCGAGGTCACAGGAAGCTTTTATGCACATGGAAGGGTTTTGTTTGTATGATACCAGCACTTACCGGAAACGTTTGATCCACTCTCTTCGCCACGCTATTGTAATTTCACGGAATCAACACAGGCTTTTACTCAATCTCTGCTGCGTCCCGATCCCGAGTCGTGCCAAAGGGCAGTTATGTTTCCGATGAGAGCGAGAAGAATGATCGCAAGACCAGAGACGATGTACAGATCCACTGACATACAATCTACGATCCGGTGATCTCTGCTCGCTTCAATCTATGAATGCTGGGCACAGAGCCTCCGTGCGCGCATCGTGCTTCGCAATCATCGACCAGATCCTCCAGGAACCTGCATCTCATCGCGATATCGACAGCGCCCCTTATTACGCGCATGTGCGCATGGCAAACAGTCCGTAAACCTCGATGCCAGACAAAGAGTTTGCCCTGGGAATAACCTGTCAACATGGACGTTACCTGCGAAATCCGATATTTGCGAGCACTCGGAAGTTGACACAGCACGAACATATGGGGACCATCACTGAGATACGGTAGCTCTGCGAGCGGTGGATAGTGGTGGATAACTCCTTTTGAGGCGCTGACTAAGCGAAACATGCCTTGTTCCTCGCCTTGCAGCCGGTGGGACCGGCAGTTGGGTCATTCTCTGCATTGCTTCATTCCCGATTAGTGTCCACTCGAGATATGTTGGCGAGCGAATACCTGCAAGTACAGACAGCACGGAATGTACAGGGGACGCGTTGTGAAGAGTGAAACTGTATATGCCGCGCGGTGAGTTTTTTCGTGCGGTTTTCGCCTTCGGCGGCAGGAGACAGTGGCGCTTTGGACGGAAACCTCGAGATTGTTTTGTTCGAAAGAACCGGAGGATTTAAAAGAGCAGATATGGTCGGCTTGGAGCGCTATCAGAGGGTGGATGGGGCCAGTTGTATCATTTTCTCTGCCGTGCGATTATTAAGCTCCGCATATCGTGCCATTCTACGTGTATTTAATGGAACGCTCATTCGAGGTTCAAGACGTCAACCTTCCATCCCTATATCCCCCTATCATACAAGCCCTTCCCCCACTGCACCCCCGGTCGTCTCCATCTCCAACAATGGCCATTGAAGCGTCTTCCACCACTCCTACCATCCCCTCCATCTTCGACGCGCAAACCGAGCGTCCCCGCCCCAAGGATGTCGGTATCCTTGCCATGGACATGTACTTCCCGAAAAGGGTGAGCATTTTATGCGCTGTCAATGTCTCCAACCTGACGTGTCGCGTTTCCAGTGCATCTCTGAGGAGGAGCTGGAGGTATTCGATGGCGTCCCGAAGGGCAAGTACACCATTGGTCTCGGGCAATCGTACATGGCGTTCGCCGACGACCGCGAGGACATCAACTCCATTGCATTGACCGGTAAGCGCCATCATTCCCGCAAACTGAATACCCCCTCAACTGCTCCCGGGCGCCCCCAGTCGTGTCGAGCCTGCTCAAGCGCTACAACATCGACCCCAAGTCGATCGGCCGCCTCGAAGTTGGCACTGAGACGATCATCGACAAGTCCAAGTCAGTGAAGACGGTGCTCATGGACCTCTTCGAGTCGTCGGGCAACCACGACATCGAAGGCCTCGACTCGAAGAACGCGTGCTACGGCTCCACCGCCGCGCTCTTCAACGCGGTGAACTGGATCGAGAGCCGCTCCTGGGACGGGCGCAACGCGATCGTCTTCTCCGGCGACATCGCCGTTTACGCCGAGGGCGCCGCCCGGCCCGCCGGAGGCGCCGGTGCCTGCGCGCTCCTCATCGGTCCCGACGCGCCTATCGTCTTTGAGCGTAAGCACCGTCCTGCACGACCCTCCCGGACGCAATTGACGTCGCTCATGCAGCCATCCACGGCACGTACATGGCGAACGTGTATGACTTCTACAAGCCCAAGCTTTCGTCGGAGTACCCCGTAGTCGACGGCCCGCTCTCCGTTTCGACCTACATCACCGCCATCGACGGCGCATACTCCGCGTACCGCGCGAAGATCGCCGCCGCATCAAAAGCGCTCTCGAAGGGCGTCAACGGCGATGCGAAGGGCAAGACCTCCGATCCCAAGGCCGTCTTCAGCCTCGACGACGTGGACTACCCCGTGTACCACTCGCCGTACGGGAAGCAGGTGCAGAAGGGCCACGCGCGCATGGTATGATGACGTCTTCCGCCAGTCTCGAAGTCGCGTGCTGATGTATCCGAACAGCTGTTCAACGACTACCTCTCGGCACCACACAAGCCCGAGTTCGCGTCCGTCCCCGCGGAGTTCCTCGATCTCCCCTACGCAGCGACGCTCTCCGACAAAGCCGTCGAGAAGACGTTCATGGGCCTTACGAAGGCGGACTACGCGAAGCGCGTCGGCCCATCGATGCGCTGTGCCGCGCGCTGCGGCAACATGTACACCGCGTCGCTCTACGGCGGCCTTACGTCCCTCGTCTCCGTCGTCGAGCCCAAGGAGCTCCTCGGCAAGCGCATCTCGATGTACGCGTACGGCTCCGGGTGCGCGAGCAGCTTCTTCACGCTGCGCGTCAAGGGCGACACGAGCGCGATCCGCGAGAAGATGGATCTGCTCAGCCGCCTCGAGGCCGTCAAGGTCGTGCCCTGCGAGGAGTTCGTCGCCGGCTTGAAGGTGCGTGCCTCGTTCTTCTTTCCCTCTGCACGTTACTCACACTTGTGCCGTGCAGCTGCGTGAGGAGAACCACAACGCGGCGCCGTACACGCCCGTCGGCTCCGTCGAGAACGTCTGGTCTGGCGCGTACTACCTCGAGAGCATCGACTCCATGAACCGCCGCAAGTACGCCGTTGCCGCGTGAGCTGCTCGTCATACCATTTCGCACTTCCTGGGGCCAATTGTTTGCATCATGATCATGTACTTTTACATTATCCCATTAGATCATAGACCGATATACCGCTAACTTATGTAAAGTCAATGTCTCGACCGTGCTTGCTGTTCGTACACGTATAATGCACTGTTTTTGCACGCACAGTCGGTTGTCATGAGGTCCCTTCGAGGTATCATGTCAATATCATTATGAGCGACAAGACGAGACGAGACGAGATGGGCGAGCTGGAATTCAGCAGCCCCAATGCGCCTGCAAGTCCTCGAGCCGACCCTGTGGGAGAAAGGAAATTGGAGCCGATAGAATTCTCTCGGCTGACTTGTTCCCTGTATCATCCAAGTATAGTATTGCAACCACCGGCGAACTCTGTTTGGCGCCGTCTTTCATCCTGCGCTCTCCATCCTCGTCCAACATGAACATCTCCGGTCCACGCGTCCGTCCTGCTCCATCCGCTCTCAAAAGTGATGGGGCACGAAAACGTCAGAAGACAAAGATGGGGTACAAGCTGGCCGTGGATGTCGACGGCGTTGGGCACGACGATGACGACGAATCCCCCTCTGCAGCTGGGCAGATTGTCCAGTCCAATAACAGTCGCAATAATGCTACGTGTAAGTCAACCACTTCATTTCTAGTGCTAGCAATGTGCCTACGTGGTTTCTGCATGCGATAGCCACTTCCTCGACCCCGTCGACCGTGTCAAAGGCTTTGGTATCGCTCACAGGCATCAATGACGCTACGGATATACCTGACGGGACGGTGAGTTCAAGCTTCATGAAAATGTCACACATTGCTCAGTCGGAGGTTGTTTTATTTATTCACAGCGCTGCGTCGCGTGTGGCGAGTGTACGAGCCTGTGGCGCTGCATCAAATGCAACCGCCCATTCTGCGTGTCGGAGGAGCGAGGCGAACGTTGCGTCGGGCCCTTTGAACCGGGCCACGGCCAGGCGACGTTCCAGTGCCCCATCTGCTGGGCCCACGAGCGTAAGATGCCACCAGTAAGAACATTTGCCCCTTCTGATGCAAAAGACGTCATCGTTTGCAGTATGCAACAACAGGGTCCCCATGGCGTTTCCACTTTCCCGCACAGCGACAACCTTGTGTGGTATTGTCGCTGCATGCCAGGGAACCAGAACCATCTTACCTCTCTGACATGGCCTTGACCCATTTCAACTACGTCTCTGACCAGAATTCTATGCCGCAGGTAAGCTTTGTGTTTTTACTTATTTATCTCACTGATCAATGGACTGGATCATCTGCAGTATTTAATCCTCGACATCAAGATGAATGGAACACAATCGCGGCCATTGTATGCCGATCGACACTGCAAACAGTTTGAATCCTGGGAGAACGAGCAGACAGAGCTTCCATGTGTCTGTGTCATGCTTTGTGCTCAGAGTGACTACATGGGCCGCTTGAGAATTAATAACGGTGTGATGACAGCTGAATCTGTAAGCGTGCGTTTCATTTCTTGTTTATACAGGGATCTGAACCACATACTACAGACGTTAAATCTTTATCTCGGCGACCGCATGATTACCTAACTCAAGAAACCGACGTTTTCGCAGAAGATGTTGATTCTTGTGCCTTTTGGACCTGCCGTTGACAACTCGGACTCGTTTCACCACCTGCAAGGCCTGGTCTCGAGGTGAAGTGTATTATGCATGTCTCAATGCAGCCCAATATTCATCATCCCTTTTTCATTCAGTGGCCTCTTCGATACAGTGATCAGCTTCGGATCTGGATTTGTCCGGCACGAGAAGATCAGCATCACATTGCTGAAGGTCGTGGCTGAGTTCGGGTCAGTGATGTCAGCCTTCGACTGGCAAAAGAAGGTGTTTGCAGAGTTCTGCCTCGTGGATGACCTTGGCTCGATGTCAGTCAACATCATTCGACGAGGTGCTGCCGGAGATGTAGAGGGTACGATGATGCTCATGTCGCAGCCTGGGGTAAGGCCATGGGGCCTCGACATCCACTGCCCTCACTGTGGTGCTCCACCTCCCGTTGTTCGTTGGGTGGCCCCCAAGCTCGACAAGCGCACACATGTGCGCATGCGTGTCGATTGCGAGAGGTGTCTATTCAAGGTACCCTCGCTGTACCTGACAGCACCTTCGTGGGTGACCCCACTGGCTGGCTTCTTTTTCTGCATGCCCATGGTCCTGCCTCAGGATCCTACGGAGTGGGCAAAGCAGGCAATTGAGGAGTGGAAGGTGACACACAGAGGTAGGATGGTCTGGCCACTGTGGTGCAGCACTCGGCGATATCAGCTGCATATGCAGACTCTTGAGGCAATAAAGGCAGGAAACTCACCACCCCCCAAAGAGAATCTTGATGCCTGTGACAGCTCACTGGATATGGAGATTCAAAAAAGCCAGAGTCTGTGGGGTACATTGTAAAGTCTCTGTCAGCAACTTTCTTGTCACAGTTCATAATAGAAAGAGTTGATAAAATGAGGACATATAGCCTCCAGAAAAATGTTAGAAATTTAAGTCAGAAAAGAGAAAGAAAAACAAGAATAAGAGACTAGAGAGAACAGTGACAGAGAATAGCAGCAGATATGATGCAAGATAGGCAGAGAAAACTGAGAACATAACAAAAAAAAAAGAGCAAGGATGGCAGGAACAAAGAAGAAAGAGGATAAGAAAATGAGAGGATGAATCAATAGAAAGAGATGAAGCAAGATGAAAGAAATTAGGGGAAAAAAGTGGAAAGAGAGAGTTGAAGAATGGAAAAGAAAAAAAGTGGAAGGAAAAAAAAGGTGGAAAACAATAGAGAAAAAAAGGAAGGAAAGAAACAAAAAACACATAGATGGAGCAAGAGATGAAGAAAGGAAGAGATGAGGGAAAAAAAGGAAGGGAGAAAGGAAAGATAGAAGGCAGAGATGAAACGAAACGAGACCGGATGAGGAATACTAAAGCACATCCAACATCTCGTCAGATGTCACATGGCTCAGACCAGGAGAGACAGCACCCATAGTCCAAAAGGCAGACATGAGCCTAGAGATAACCTAGAAGAGCGACCAGATGCAAGTACAGAGCAGGTACCCTAGAAGCAGTTCAAGACCAACGAGCGAGATCCTAGAGACCCGGAGCCCAAGAGCAACACAGAGACGGGCAGCGAGCGCGAGAATTTGGCCATCGAGCAATCCAAGACATGGCTGACAGATAGAAGTACGATCGTCAGCAGAATGTATGACTTGCGTGAGATGCGCGACCGTGAACAATACTGCAGCTGACAACGGACCAGATCAATGTCAGTCGGGGCACCGAAGGGCCGAATGGTACGAAACATACCATCAGAGTCGGGACATGGAAGCTGGAAGAATAGACGAGGGTGGTCCCTACGAGCAGGTGAAATGCGAACAGGACCGGCTGCATGGTTGCTGCGGCTTGAGCGAACCGGTCAAACCACCGCTGTTACCCTTTGATGCTGTCGAAATGGACGACGAACAAATAAGTCGGCGATCCAACAAGTCGCAGATCTGAAATGACGTTGATGGACGTTGATCTTGTAGTAGAGGAAGAGAATGTGTGTTTGATGTCGACTGTCGGATGTGGAAGGGCAACAGCGGCGTTGAGGGACGGTAGGAGCCTAGAAGCCTAGGAGGTGACGAAGTGACGACGGGAATAATCCTGGTGGTCATGTCGGTAGTACAGGAAGTACGGTCGAGAGACTTAAGCTTACGTGAGACAAAAAAAGGCCAGAAGGTCAATACGGCTCTGCGGCGAACAAAGGCGACAACTCACATGAAGATAACATAGATCATGGGAAAGCATCGACAAATCGATGGGATCCAGAGAAACTACAAGGAAATTGTCTGATCAAGTCAGTATACGGCAAGAAAAGAATAAGGGTAAGCTTACCGAGACTCTGAAGCAGAGCGCATGAAGGTGCAACAATGCGACACCATCATCGACGACGATCTTGGTCAGGAACCGCCTCCAATGGCGATATCAGCAAAGAGCATAGCTTCGCCTTCAGCTACCCACCAGCACATAAGCAATTGGACGGTAGGTGTGCATAGCAAGTACTCACCTAGCCAAATACAACGGGCGATGGCCTCGGAACGAAACAGAAGTGCAAGTAGAGACATAGGACGGGGCAATAGGGAAGATAAGAAGGATCAAAATAGAAATGTTTTTGGGATTTTTATGCTTTTTCGATTTTTGTAGAAGGGTTTATTTGTTTTGTCGGATTTCTGTTCGGTGACGAGAAACTGAAATGGAAGCAGGTCAACGAAGCAGGCCGGAATGCAATGGGGCCCAACAGGAGAAAATGAGATGAAACCGAAACACCACGCACAGTTCGGCCCACCCACAGATGCCAAACGGACTGCCGTCGCGACCGGCAGTCCGCCTAGCAGCTGCAGGCACGCGGGCTCGGGTCTTCAGAGCTTCAGAAGTTGAGGACGCCGAGCTCGCAGAGGACCTGCGCGATCTGATATGCCGCCTCGAAGTCCTTCGTCTCGAGCCACATCTTGAGCATCATCCGCCCAATGGGATCCTCGTCGAGCGCCATGTCGATCTCGACCGACTTGTCGTCGTCTGAGTCGTCATCAGCCGTGGTCTGGGACTCGGTGCTGCCGCTAGACTCGAAGGTGTGTTCGCTGGACGCGGAGGTGCTGCCGCTGGACTCGGAGTCAGAGTGCGTGACGATGGACTTGTCCGAGCTCAGAAAGTTGATCTCTGCATCGAGCTCGGCGAGCATCTGCGAGATAGCGGGCAGGGGAGTATCCACGGTCTCGATGAGCCCAAAGACGGACGCAGCGCGCGACACGTCTGCCACGCGCCGGTCGCTGAGCCGCATCATACCGGGAACAGTGAGCGTGTCCATAGTGCTCTCCACCGGCTCGACGCGCGTGCGATGTCCAACCCGGCGGTAGAGAGGACGGAGATCGGCAGGGTAGACGCGCTCCGCCTCGGTGATCACATAGATCTGGGGAATGGTGGTAGACGGCGTAGACGGGTCAGACACACGACGACCCTTGCTCTTCCCCAAGTCGATCAGCTTGCCTGAGCAGAGATAACACAATACTTGTGAGAATTGGGCAGTACGAAGGTGGATAAAGCAGACTCACCAACGAAGCCGGTCGCTTTGCCCCTAAGCCTGCTCTTGAAAGAGTTTTTGGCTGGAGGGAGGGACCGCCGACCGTTCACAAGCCTCTCATTGATCGGCTTTGAATCGGAAAAGGGATTGAAGAGAGTGATAGTGGGGGGGCGGTGAACATACATGTTATAATCAAGGGGATTGGATGATAGTTCAGAACAAGAAATAAAATCTCGTTGGGATATCCCAGACATTGGAAAGCGAGTAGTTAAAGACCCGTTGGATTCTCACCTGAGTCTGAGACTTTCAAAACAACCTGTGATGGTTCTAAATAAGACTTTCAGCTTGTGTTATTGCATCGCCATTCCTACATCGCAAGTTTGAAACAGACCAGAAGACTGAATCAAGACAGTTGGACGAGAGCATAGATATTGGTGTTCTGATCATTGGGCCTTGGGCGACGATTACAGTATCATGATGACACGAGGTGAAGGCTGGCCTCGTAACCAGGCCGTCTGAGTCAATGTTGAAAGGCGAGCATTGAACATTCTACAGCAATGCTTGCCTTTCAATGTCGTAGACAGACTGTCACCGACGGTCTAGGTGAAGGCAGGAAAGACGCCAACGTCCGCCGGGCCGTCGACGCGTCGTGGGCGCTTATTATTTCTTGTTGAGCGCTTTGAGTCTAGCGGCAGGCCGTGTTTCCGACCTCTTCCTGCTCGTCTTCGTCGTCTGAACAGTGCCGACTGCTCATCGAATTGCCGACGTCACATCTGACACTTCCCTCTTAAGAAGAATCTTTTCGCTGCCTTCTATATAGAAAAGCAGCCAGAGCTGTCCAACGATGGCAGGCCACCGATGGTCCGAACTGGCTCGTCTCCCATGGATGTTTGCATAGCTTGGAGATCATATCATCTCGCATAGCAAGAAAGGGCGGTGCTGAGCTTCTCACATGCAGAGTGGGTCTACCGGCATATTTCATCAAAGCGCCCGCATATCTAACAGCGTGTTAGTACCTTAATGCCACACGATCGCCCACCGTGACGATATGATTTCATTTGCATATACAATTGTCAGTGTGCCACGGAAGTGCATTCACCATAAAATAACCGCGTGTGCTTTGCATGGTACTGATCGGAGTATCCCAGGCCCTGACGGACACGTTGCTCGCCAAAGCACAAGATTATTGTGCTTGTGCTTTGTTCTTGTATCGGTTGCCTCAACTTGCGGATGGAGCAAGCAGTTTAGTTATAAAGCCCGTCTTGCTGTTTGTCTTCATCCACTCAACCATCTTCACATTTTTCTTCCCACATCTCACTGCCCAGCAATGAGTTTTTCGTCTACCAATGGGTCTTACGGCTGGCCGCGCAACTATTACCCGTTCCTCGCAGAACTGCTAGGAATTCCCGGGCTCGAGTCCGACCCTCTCGCCCGTAGCGTCCTTCATCAACCATCCGATATTTCCTACACTTATGGTCATCGGGCATACTTTTGGCCGCGCTGTCCTGACTTCCTCGATGACGTGCTGGACCTTCCGGGCCTCCACTCCCTGGACCTCAGAGATTGTATCGACGAAGATGGCGAGCCTGTCCGGGTCTGGTCGTTCTTCACAGCTTCGCTGGAAGAATACAAGCAAGTGGACACGTCGAATCTCCTCGATACAGACACCGCGAAGAAACTCCGGAAGAAGGTGTGGGCCCGCGAAGACAAGCCACGGTGGTTTAGACTTGTATCCCCCGAGCGAGACGGTAGGAAAGGCATCAATACACCGTACCAGTGGTTGCTCTCTGTATGTTCTCTTACCTTTAATGTCTATACCTCGTCCACATCTGACTTCGACGATGATTGCCATGAACCTGTCTTATACAGAAACGGAATGGCAATGCTATTGGTTTCCGGGCCAGCTCCGACCCGCACAACTATGACCATGTTGTCGCAGAATTACGCAAACAGAAAGGCCTCAAGTCTCTGGAACTCCGACAATGCATCGGCGGCCACGGCGAGAAGATTAACATCTGGGCACTTTTTACTCAACGTAGTGGGATGATGTGGAAGGAAGGGCTCCCAGATGAAACTACGCTGGAACTCGTACGAAAGAAGCTCAAAATTGAAGGCCACCCCAAGCCAGACTCGTACCCACTTGATTCGATCTTTTGATAGTGGCTGAGCATGTCTCGTAGAAGAGCAGCTTCCTCACATATATTCTCTTGTCTATGTTCAAGCCGAAATTGACTTCGACTAAGTACGGCATACGTCTGCTTTCTGCCCTATGAAGGAATGCTCAGAATATCTCGGACCTGGGTGGCTAAATCTCGAAGCCCATTGTTCATAAGTATGTTGAATGTCTTTCTGGAACATCAATTAAAAAATGGAACTCCTCATGCTCATCATGTTCGGGAGGACGACTATGACATGGTTTGAGGACGGAGACAATAGGGGGTGATCATGGTACGGTACCGGTGCTGATGCTGACTTCGACTTCTACCAGAGAATGATCTAAGGGTAGTCGAATGAATCTCAAAACCATTGTATAGCTTTTTGTATATTTTCCTGTAACATCTAGAGATACAGCGCCCCTCGCTGGGTATATCAATTCCATTATATCAATCCACCAAACGATTACATATAAAGTGCAAGTCACACCAAGCAAGCCCTCCTCACGGCTGCTGGTTCGGCGGCGGCTGTGGGAAGCGAGCAATCGTGTAGCTCTCGCCCGTCAGCGTAAAGCTCGTGCGCGCAGCACCGGTCGTGTCCAGCCACAGAATGTACGTTCCGGGGTACAGCACGCTGTTGCCCTGCTCGTCCACGCGCGCGATGCTCCCGAGCGTGACCTCGAGCTGCTTCTCCTGCGTCTCGCCGGGCTTGAGCGCGCTGAGGCGGCCGTACCCGACGAGCTGTTTGAGCGGCGCGGGCGTGGGCCCGGCGGTCGTGTTCGAGAAAAGCAGTGCGACGTAATCCGAGGCGACCTTGCCCGTGTTCTGGATGCTAACCTTGAAAACGTCGAGCACACCCAGATCAAGGTGCTGCTGTGTCTGCGCGTTCTTGACAAGCGTCTGGATGTCGTACAATTTCGGCCTGTCCACGAACGACGCGTTGAACGTGGTGTAGTGCTCGCCCGCGCCGAACTCGTACACGGGCGCGCCGGTATACCACTTGTACGTGCGCCCGGGGTTGCCGCTCGTCGCGTTCGGGCGGACAGCCATGTCGGTCATGGGTACCTGATTGACGAAGTCCGCGACGTACTGCGTGGTCGGCAGGCGGCCCGCGGGCGCGACTTTGCCTGTGATGATGTCGACGAGGGCCTGCCCGCCCGACTGGCCAGGGTATCCGCCCCAGATCAGCGCGTTCACCTTGACACGCCAGCATCAAGAAGCTGAATTAATTTTAAAAAAAGCGGAAAGGCGCTCACCCTGCTGTCGTTCTTGAGCGAGGAGCTGTCGACCTGGCCGCCGCCCATCTGGAGTACGACGAACGGCTTTCCGACGCCCGCGAGCTGCTGGATGAGCTGCAGCTGATTGCCAGGCCACGCAATATCCATGCGGTCCATGCTCTCCGCCTCATACGTGACGTCAATCCCGCCCGCATACACCACCAGATCCGCGCCCCGCGCCGCATCGAGCGCGGCGCCGAACCCGCTCGCGTCGTCCGAGTTGATACCCGTGCCGTTTGCGAAGTTGACTGTGTAGCCCGCGCTCTGGAACGCGTCGACGGGGCTAATGAGGAACGGCGCGACGCCCTGGTAGTTGCCCTGCATCTGCGTGGTCGCGTTCGCCCACGGCCCGACGACCGCGACGGTCTTGGTGCCGTTGGCCTGCAGCGGGAGCGTGCCATCGTTCTTGAGAAGCACGATACTCTTGGCGGCGGCGGTGTATGCCAGCTGCTGGGCGGACTGGACGTTGACGTCTGCCCAGCCGAGCTGGCGGTAAGGCTGCGACTCTGCGGGATCGAAGTAGCCGAGGCTGCATGCACGATGTCAATGCATGTTCCAACAAAGAAAGTACGAAGAGCTCACCGGACAAGAGAGGAGAATTGGCGGTAGAGCGCCTGCTGGATGTCCGCCTGGGTGACGAGGGTCTGGTTCACCGCGTCGCCGAGCGACCTAGCATACGTCGTGCCGCAGTCAATGTCGGTGCCGGCCTTGAGGGCATCAGCTGACGCCTCCGCCTCCGTCTTGGTATAGTTGTGTGGACTGTAGATGTTTTCGACGGCATCGCAATCGGACGTGATCCAGTTGTCGTTGCCCAGACCGAAGTAGTCGCGGACGATGTCCTTGAGGAAGTACTCGCTCGCGCACGACGGGATGCCGTTGACGGCATTGTACGAGCACATAATGGAGCCGACCTTAGCGTCGCGCACACATGTCTGGAAGCTCGGGGTATAGAACTCCGCGAGATCCTGCGTTGAAATTCTCGCGTCGAACGAGAGGCGCGAGTTGCCGTTCCAGTTCTCGAGGTCATAGCCCGCGAAGTGCTTGCAGTCGGCGACGACCTTGAAGAAGGGGTCGGGGCCGAGCCCGCCTTGGAGGCCCGTGACGAGCTGATAGACGTAGCGGGACGTGTGGTACGGATCCTCTCCAGGCGTCTCTTGCCCACGCCCCCAGCGCGGGTCTCTGAAAGGATTAATGTTGGGCGTCCAGAAGTCGAGTCCGGCCCGGCCCCCGTTGTTGAACGCGCGCGCTTCGGTGGACACGACGGTCGCAACCTGGTGAATAAGGTCGTCGTCGAACGCCGCGCTCATGAGGATGGGCTGAGGGAAAGACGTCGCTGAACTGAAGTTGCCAGACTCGGCGAACGTCACGCCAGGACTCGCTGCTACGCCGTGCTATTGATATCAAGGTCAGTCATAGCGCGTGTGAATTAGAGATAACGGCTCACGAGAGCTTCGTTCCACCAGTTGTAAGGAGGAAGTCCGAGACGGGGAACGCCAGGCGATGTGTTGACCGAGTTGTTGATGAGTTCCTGCAGTGTGAACTCGTTCACGACGGCCTTGGCCCGATCGAGGTAGTTCGCATGAGGATTGCAAACAAGGTTGTCCTTGAGAGGTCCGTTCTGGCAATCAGGGAAGGCCGCCTTCGCGCTAGATGCGAGCGCAGCGAGCACTGCGAGGAGCTGAGCAGATGTGGGGGCCATGGCGAGACCTCGACTGAGCGACGAGATACACCATGTCCCCACGGCGCCTTTTATTCAACTCAGAAAGGGACTTACGCGACTCTACCTGGCACTGGACATGAGCAGAACACGGCGCGGTCCGGACATACCACCACGTTATGGTTATGAGATCAGGTGTGCCGCATGGCAAAAGAGCGGCGAGAAGACCGGTGACGAGCACATACACGACGATGAGCAGGTACAAGGAAGAGAAGCACCTACAATGCTCTTTCAACAAGCGTACTGGCCGCATGACGGGCGCACGCGGGCGATGGCAAGATGCTTGCGAAGCTGCGTCACGGCAGATGAAGGAAGCGCGCATTTCCTGCTTGGGTTCTTTTCCCGACGCCGAACGACACGACGACATTGCCCGATGTCTTCCGTTTCGCCCACAATTTAAAATTCCTTGGTTTGACTGCTGTCTTCAGCAACCATCTAGCCCGCCATGGCACATAGTATCACCCCCTTCACGTCGCTTTCACGTTTTTTGTTTGCAAGCCACCCGTTACTGACACCGTCTGCGGTTTTCGTTGAGACCAAATTTGTCTGAATTGGCTATTTTTACTGACTTGCTCATGTGGTCTTGGCTGCATTAGGTCCGTATGCTGATGTTCGTCAGCATGCTTTATATTTTTGCGTGTAGGATGTCCCCGCCGGATTCGGACCTCCCTATCGACCTTGGACAAGGACTGCAGTGCGTTTCTCGTGGTACAATCTTCGTTCTTATTCTCGTTTTGAGACTATATACTGTCTATAGGCCGATGATTATGTGCTCGTAATCTGCACACCCCGTTCTCTATGTCAGAAATCGCCTGCAAAAAAAGGTCAGTTGACCGCATCGACCCCAGATCGTCATAATCTCATCACGATCTTCTACTGATCCTTGCGACAGAGGAACGGAGAAGTTACTTGCATGCGGTTGCACCTACCAGCGGTCCGTCAAGGAACGTCGTGTCTCTACGATTGAGATTGCATCATACACGAGTCAACGTCCTCAAACTCCGGAGTGCCGTCACACCTCGACCTCTAGGTCTTGTGCCCACGTTTACGTCTAGCTAAGAACGAGGTTTGTTGCTTCGTAGGATCATCCGACTTGACTTCTTTGTCCAACTGCCGCTCCGACAATGAACACTATAAACTGCTTAGAAGCTTCCAAGGACCGGCACAGTTCATAGCAGATTGTTCCGAGCCGGAATGACACTTACATGACGACTATTGATAGTAAGGCCAAGTGCTTCTTTGCTTTGTCAAGCACTTGGCCGACATTACTGCGCTCAGACTCCAGCACCGACCCCTTTCGCTATCGCTGCTTCTCAAATTTCAAAACAAGTTCTTCCGTCGCACGGTGTCAAATTTTAACAGAATGAATGAACACCCTCATGACTCCTGACACGCCCGGCCGGTTAGAAATGACAATGCACAGTAATCCCAAACCCGATGTCGAGTTGTATGGCTCCATCCGTACAGCTTCGTCAACTATCAACAGATAAGCTATTTTGCCTTCCAATTCCGTTAGATTTCTCAACTCTATCTCAAGGATCCGCAGATTAACGGAGACAATATCTTAGAACCGTGTCAAGGACGTTTTGGGCACGATGGAATTTTGTGGAACGCTCCACTTTAATTCATAGGCACAGCTCGACAGTTTTCAATTAGCATCGAGGCAGAGATAGAATCTGGCAGTACGGACGCCAGTAGCGCCATGCCTCGCAACAACTTGTCAAAAATCTCAAAACACTGGCAGGAACTTTTTGACGAAGGTCATTAGCATCGGCATGGACAGGCGGTGGAATGTGTAGCTCGACTGGCAAATATTCACCTGCCCGGGCATTGCTCGCTGCCGAGAGCCCAACCACAATATGCCGATCGGAGATGCAGAAGCTTCGAATAATCTCGTCTTTAATCAGCCTTCCGGATCTGGTTGTTCCTGAACTGCTAGCCAAGTCAGGAGAAATAAGCGGCTTCAAATGGATGTCTTACGCCGCTTTGTCGAACCTCCCGCTCAACAGGCGTGTAGCCCATCTGCAGGTCGATGACCGGCGTCCGGGGCAGTCACGCAGAAGCTACATATATCGATGATCATGCATCATGTGCCGGCGCGCGAGAACCACACCGACATTTCTTCTGCGGAACCAATACTTACATATGCTCCAAATCAAGGTCGACAATTCTCGTTCTTCTCAAATAGTGGAAGAAAAGTCACAAATTGGATGCTGAAGATGGAGATCTGAGGTTGCGCAAGGAACTTAGCAGCTTCCGTCCAACGGAGGCTATTGGTGAATTTGCAAACGTCCAGGAAAGGAAGTTATCCAAGAACAAAATTTCCAGGTACCTCGATGTTCTACTCAGTCCCCGCCACCGTGATAACGATGACTAGGCTAGCATAACGTGCGTTAAGCAGACCTACCATTTCGTCTCGAGAAAGGAGCGTTACGTTACATCCACGCGTTTCCGACTCTCAGCTAGATGGGGTTTCTTTCTTCTCCTTTCTAATCCTCTCCATGCCAAGCCGGATATCCCGTGCCGTCATAACCGTCTCCAACAGCCCATGTACATGATGCGGCGTCCAGCCCTCCGGAAATCGTTCCTTCGAGAGCCACTCCCGAAAGCGCTCCAACGGAACACCTTCCGCCTCCTTCCCCTTCTCCGTGAACACGCCGAGCGAAATCGAGACTTCTCCGCGTGCGATTTCCCCATGCAACGCGTCCAGGGGGGAAGTCTCGTATGCATCCTCCTTCGCGACGCGAACCGCTGCGATATCCTCCGCCCTGACCTTCGCCGGCAACTTGCTCAGGAAGTCCTCGAGCTTCTCCTCGTTGCCAAACACGGGCGCGTATTTCTCCCCGTCCGCGTCGTCGTGGTACAGCGACGCGTTGTGCTCGATCCCGCCGTGCGCCGCGAAGTCGTACAGATCGAATGGAGGCATTTTGCGCATGAGGACGATGGCGCCGTATCCGAGCAGATAGCCCAGCGGCGCGGACAAGCCATATCCCTCCATCAACGCTTTGGTGAGCGTGATTGAACTGATGTTCTTTCCGTCGCGTGGGCTGACAACGTGAGTGCATCAGTGTACTACCCGAAAATGTAGATGAACTGGAGACAGGTAACTCACAGGTACCCATGGTTGGCCAGGGTGTTGAGAGCGGGACAAGGACACCGCGAGTCGCCGGCTTGAGCAGGACACCAGCCATGTTTGCCTGTAACCGGACAAGTGCCTTCGGCATGGGAGTGGGCTTCGGCAGACGACATTGAGGAGACAGGAAGTGAAGACCAGGTGTGAAAAGACAAGAATGAAATGTATTCGATGAAGGCTCGTCCCAAACCATATTTATGTGCGGGAGATTCGGCTAAATGTTATATCGCACAGGGATGTGCGACCCGGAGATTGTCTAGGATGCGATCAGATCATCTGTGACTTCAGTCAACGGACCGGGTCCTGGCGAGATCTCCTTCAAGGTGTGCGCATAGGCCTTATTTCGTCTATTTCGGCAGCCCATACGACACTTGCTATTTAGGCGCCAGCGAGCGCACTGGAGCTGCAGCAAAACAGCCTCTCCTGCCAGTAGGCGCTAGAGCACTATTTGGCTAGAGTTGGATACCAACTGTACGGCATGTTTCAGGCATCCGGGGATCGTAGCCCCAGACCTTCCGTGGTGCCTTTTCGATGGCGTTGTAAAGAAGATGCACAGGTCGCCAACGGCTATCAATATCACTATACTCTTCATTCAAGGTGCGCCATGATAGTACCCTTCTCCCGTGAGAGCGTGCTTGCTGATTTCAAGACGCTCGTCTCGTTAGTCTCCGTTGCTGGCATCAAGCAGGAGATAGACATCCGCTGTACAATCGTCGCCTGCAGGACGACCTCAATATGTCCAAAACCTTTGTAACGCGGTTTAGCTGACTATATACGCCGAAGAAGACGATGGGGGTTCTAAACAGGACCGAACGGTGTTATTGACCGCTCGCGGGGCCTCCCCTGATCTTCATCGAACTCCTATTTATCCACCTCTACCTTCCTGTTCTCCGAAACCCCAATAGTAGTCTTCCTGCAATCTGGGGAAGCATCCGACGGGTCGCAATCCTGCGTGTCAAATAATGGAGATAAAACCGGACGTGAGCGCTCCGCTGCAATATTTCTCGTCGGCGGGGCAGAGAATTCTCATCGTCAGGCGCGTAAGTAGTTTTTGAACACCGGCATGCAGGGAAAGGGTTGCCTTTGCGCCGGTGCTAAATCACACGATCGTTTTGTAGCAATCGACATGACTTTTGCAGCGGATGATATACGACCGTACAGGGTGCCTTACACAGGCTTGAAGCTTGAAGCAAGAGTAGACGTTGATCGGTAGATACATGAGTCACCTCTTACAGCGGGTGGCGTTCGCCATGCCCACCATGAGCGGGCGCTCCGTTGGGCTGTGCTCTCAAGCGCGCGATATGCGTTAAGTCCCAGTGCTTGTCAGATACTCTCGGAGCTCAGTGCGGGACATGCGTAGGATAGTGCTGGAGTTTGAATCATCGGAACGGATTGACCCCGGTCCGGGCAGTACAGATGATCAAAATGGGGCCCGAACCTGGGGAAACGTGAATGCGAGACGTGTTTCCTCTCTAGCCAGACTCTTCATAGATGCTTCCTGGAAATAAGTAGTCAGGCACTTTAGGGGAAGAGAGACTGTCAAGGGCTTCGATTAGCAAGCGCTTGACGAAAAGTGGATGCGTTCAGACTGAATTGACGCCTTGTATCGATCTCAAGAATTCCCGAAGGACCAAGCCGCCTGCTGTAACTGCGCAGTCGCGTTCGACCAAGACAATGGATCGATGGCGGGTGTTGCCATTCTGGCCTCTAGAAGACTTTAAAACCGTTGAATTATGTCGATCATTTGGGACCTGCAAAATAACTGTACGACATTCAGGGCTGTTCAGAGACATTAAGATTCACCCCAAAACATGTCTCCAGATAACGAGTCATGATAAAGAGTATGATAGACCCCGACTGAATTAGTGATCTAGTCGAACACAAACCCAAACGTTGCCGGATTACGGTCTATCCACCGTCGTGCCTGCGAGATTACCAGTGACAGGGTGGCAGTATAGATTCCGGATTCGAATAAACATAAAGAAACGTACACCCAAGCCGCTTTGAATGCATCCATAAACTAAGGGGACTGAAACCAGCCTAGATCTGCTTCAGTGGCGAGCGCCGTTCCTGTCCGCGACGGCCGCCTACCTCCCGACAGTGTCACCTCGAGCACCGGTAGAACCGGCTCAGCAAAAAGCTGCATTACTTATCGTTCTTGCATGGTTGTCTGCCATCATAATTGCAAGACACTGTATCACTTTTACCCTGTAGGACGTCAAGTAGTTCAGCTGATACCTACATATTCCGGTGGAATCTACTTACGTTCCGGTGTTTTACGCACATCGCTCCACTAACGCTATCACGTCTTACTAAAATATACAGTGGGCCGTAAAACTCCGTAGAATGGGTTGAGGCGACGTGCCTTTATGTCGTTCAATCAGAAAATGAGGCAGCCAACAGCACCTTGAGGTCCGTCACTGACGTTGGAAAAATGGCTCAAGAGTGAATACGGATTTATCGTCAGACTCACTTTAGAAATGGCGGCGGAAGGACAAGGCGGAGGACCGCTGTGGCAGATGATCAGGACATGACACCTGCAATTGATCCAGTTGATCAGACCGTCAGTGCGATGGGGGTGACACACATTGATTTTCTAAGGAGGAAGAGGCGCATCGCATAGGGCCATCAAAGACGCGCGATCATCGATGACATCGGTGGCGGTGCCACGTGATCGCGTAGCGGACTGTCGACGCTTCCGCTCGCTTCCGCCGTTCGTTTGCTCGCTGTTCGCAACGGCGATCACGATGGTTTTGAGCTCAAGGCCAAGCAGCAAATCAGATGTTTCTGCGTCTTGATCATGGTCTCGTGTCTAGGAGTCTATTTATCTTCTTCATCATCATGTTCGAGAAGTTCACCACACCCAGTGACCAGGGCCAGCCAACCGACGGCCCGCCCTCCCTTCGTTTTCGTGCATCTGCTGGGCCAATTCCCGCTGTCATTCCTCGATGTGAGGAATATAAAATGGAGTACTTTGAAGGGCTGAGCCAGACGTCTTGGAGACAAGTTTACCATGTCATTCACGTCTGCGCGGCTCCTTGCCGGCGTCATCGCTCTCGCTCATAGTGCCCATGCCTTCTTCCCCGATTGCAACCTCGGTCCACTGAAGGACAACATCGTCTGCAATCCTCATGCCAACTCTAGGGACAGGGCCAAGGCCGTTGTCAACGAGTTCACTCTTGAGGAACTCATAAATAATACTGTGAACGATTCCCCAGGCGTGCCTCGCCTGGGTCTGCCACCTTACAACTGGTGGAGTGAAGCGCTGGTGAGTATCTTGCTTGTCTTCTGCGTGAATTTCATGAAGTCTTTTTGAGCCAGCATGGTGTTGCGTCCAGACACGGGGTCAACTTCTCCGCGGTTGGCGACTTCAGTTCCGCCACCTCCTTCCCCCAGCCCATTCTCATGGGTGCGGCGTTTGACGATGACCTCATCCACCAAGTCGCTACGATCATCTCTACAGAGGGGCGGGCTTTTAACAACATCGACCGGGCCGGCCTTGACTTTTGGACGCCAAACATTAACCCCTTCAAGGATCCTCGATGGGGTCGTGGCCAAGAAACGCCCGGAGAGGATCCGTACCATCTCTCCCGCTACGTGTACCAGCTCGTCACGGGTCTCCAGGACGGTCTCGGACCGGACCCTTACTTCAAGGTCGTCGCCGACTGCAAGCACTTCGCTGGGTACGATCTTGAGAACTGGAACGGGAACGATCGCAAGGGATTCAATGCCATCATCACCACGCAGGACCTGAGCGAGTACTACACGCCCAGTTTCCAGTCCTGTGTCCGTGACGCTAAGATCGGCTCCGTCATGTGTTCATACAACACAGTCAACGGCGTCCCGTCGTGCGCCAACGGGTACTTCCTCAAGGACCTCGTGCGCGACTTTTACGGTCTCGGGAATGATTAGTGGATCACATCTGACTGCGACGCCGTCAACAACGTCTTCACTCCTCATAATTACACGACCTCCAACGCCAACGCATCTGCGCTCTCCCTCAAGGCCGGTACGGACATCGATTGTGGTACAACGTACTCGACGAGCCTTGGCGATGCTATCGACCAGAACCTCGTCACCAAGGTCGTTCTGCGACAGGCGCTGTACCGCCAGTACGCATCTCTGGTCAGGTCAGTAGCAATTGCTTTCCGACCTTCGCGTCTAAACTTATTCGTTCCTATGCAGACTCGGCTACTTCGATCCACCGGAGATGGTGTCCTACCGCAAGTACACTTGGTCAGACGTCAACACGAAGACGGCCCAAAATACTGCTTACATGGCCGCCGTAGAAGGCATCGTCCTGCTCAAGAACGATGGCACGCTTCCCCTCAAGAAAGGCATCAAGAACGTGTTGCTCGTCGGCGAGTGGGGCAACGCGACCTTCCAGATGCAAGGCAACTACCAGGGCGTCGCGCCATACATCATCACTCCTCTCGATGCCTTCCAGTCGTCCGGCTTCAACGTCACTTTCGTCAACGGCACGTTGGACTCGAATGATACGAGTGGCTTCGCGCCCTCCATTGCTGCCGCACAGACTGCCGACTTGGTTGTCTTCGCAGGTGGTCTAGACGAGACAGTCGAGAAAGAGGGACTGGATCGCATGAATATCACCTGGCCTGGCGTACAGCTCGATTGGATCCAACAGCTTGCAGGAACCGGGAAGCCGCTGGTGGTGCTCCAGATGGGCGGTGGCCAAGTGGACAGCTCTTCGCTCAAGAATGACAGCAGGGTGAGGTAGTTGTCCTCCGACTCAGCACGTCACAATCTTACCCATCTTTATCCAGGTGAACGCGCTGCTTTGGGGCGGGTATCCCGGCCAATCCGGCGGCCAAGCCCTCGTCGACATCATCACCGGCAAGCAGGCCCCTGCCGGCCGCCTCTCCACCACTCAATACCCCGCCGCATACGCCGACCAGGTCCCCATGACCGACATGAACCTCCGTCCGAACACGACGAGCGGCAAATCCGGCCGCACCTACAAGTGGTACACGGGCACGCCCGTTTTCGAGTTCGGCCACGGGCTGCACTACACGAACTTCTCCGTGTCCTGGGCGTCCGGCGGGCCGAAGAAGTCATACAACATCCAGCAACTCGTCGCGGCCGCGAAGGGCAAGGCGCACGCGGACCTCGGCGTGCTCGATACGTTCAAGGTGAACGTCTATAACACGGGCAAGACGGCGTCGGACTACGTCGCGCTGCTCTTCTCTAACACCACCGCCGGACCGTCGCCTGCGCCGCTCAAACAGCTCACGTCGTACGACCGTGTCAAGGGCGTGAAGGCCGGACAGACAAAGACTGCGTCGCTTGAGGTCACGCTCGGGACCATCGCCCGCGTCGACGAGAAGGGCAACAGGATCCTGTACCCTGGGACTTACAATCTATGGCTTGACACCACCGGGCAGATAAAGCGCAGCTTCACGCTCACCGGCAAGGAGGAGCAGATCCAGACGTTCCCTCAGCCTCCTCCGGACCAGCAGGCGTGATGGCTTGCGCGTAGCTTTAGTGTAATAAGAAGCATTTTACTCGAGATTTCGTTTGCCATACATTGAATGACATTGTTGTGAATACCGTTTCCTTGATTTCCATAACTTCCAAAGTAATGTCGGGCTAGAAACCTCTCGCGTTATCGTAACGAAAAGATGTATCAACCAAGTGACGACCTTTACGACCAAAAACCACCATGCGTTAATAAAGCAGCCATATACTGCGAACCACATATAGATATCGATGCCAAGTGGGTACGTTGAGTTGTGGTATTAGATATATATGAACGAATCAAAAAAAAGCAGCGAAAAAGAGCGAAACTAGGGTATGCGATCTTGAAGTAAAGCAAAAACTGTCTGCGATCTTGAAGTAAAGCGAAAACTGTCTGTGCGATCCATGCATCCGAAATTGCAAACCAATCCATCCAAATTATAGTGCATTTTGTGTCCCGCGATCCGCCTACATGATCACGCACTCCTTCTCCTCGAGCTTCGCGCTCTGGAAGCCCATCTCCTGGAACGTCTGCGGGCCCTTCGGCTTCGGCGTCACAGGCGCAGGCGCAGGGCCCACGGATCCACCCGAGCCCTGGCGCAGCGGCGACTGCGTACGCGCCGAGTTCGCGCCGGGGTCGGTGAGTCCGTACCGCGGGCGGTCGGCGAACTGCCGCCCCGGCTGCGGTCCGGGTCCTGGCGCGGATCCCGCGCCGCCTTGCAGCGGCGGGCGGGCCTGCGGCGAGTACTGCTGAGGTGGCGGGCCCTGCTGCTGCAATGGCGGACCCTGCTGTTGTAGTGGCGGGCCCTGCTGGCGCGGCGGCGAGCCTTGCTGTGGTGGTGGTGGGCCTTGCGGTTGGGCGTAGCCGGGTCCTGGTCCGGGGCCGGGCGCAACACCTGCGGGCGGCGGGTACGCAGTCTGTCCGGGCCCAGGGGCGTACGCGAGCGACGCCTTCCGCGCATGCGCCATGACCTGCTGCCGCCCGCCGCCGGGCGCGGGCGCCTGCTCGGGCCCGTCGGGGCGCGCGTCGGAGCGCTGCTTCGCCTGCGTGCGCTTACGTACGAGCGTCGTCTCCGCGAGGTTCTCGTGCTCCTGCCGCGAGAGCGACTGCGGCGTCGGCTGCGAGAGCGCCGCGAGGCGCTCCTGCGCGTCCGCGTTGCCGTGCTCCGCCGCGCGCTGGTACCACCGGCACGACGCGTCGAGGTCCTTCGGGCCACCGACGCCGACCTCCATGTAGTACCCCATCGCGAACTCCGCGCTCGGGAGGCCCTTGCGCGCGGCCTTCTCGGCGAATGTGAATGCGAGCGCCTCGTCCTTGTCGAAGCTGCCCTCCGCGCCGCAGAGGAACCACTTGGAGAGCGCCATGTCCGCCTCGATCTCGCCCTGCTGGCTCGCGAGCGAGTAGTACTGCACGCTGAGGAGCGCGTCGAAGGGGAACGGCGTCTGCGCGAACTCGTACGCGTGCCCGAGCTTGTACTGTGCAGGCGCGAAGTTGAGGTACGCCGCGCGCTCGAGATGCCGCCGCGCCTCGGTCTCGCGGGTTGAACCAGGTGGTATGAATGGCGTGAAGAGGTGTGGAGGGATGGCGACATGCGAGAACTCGTTCAGAAGCAGGAGGCCGTAGACGTACGCGGGTTGCGGAACCTCGACGGTGGCGAGTGTGGCGGCGCGCTGCAGCAGCGGGAGGGCAACCTCAGGGTTGGCGGGCATCGACAGCTGGCCCATCAGGTGCGCCATGCCCAAGCGCTGGACGAGTATATCGCATGAGAACAATACCATACGGAGCATGCGAAGGAACTTACGTAGAGACAGCTCTCATTGTTGTTCTTCATCCCGCGCTCGAAGCAATCCTTCGCATGCGCAAAGTCGCCGAACGTCTCGTAGTCCCGCCCGAGCCGGAACCACGCAGCGTAGATCCCCGACCGCGCCGCACGCTCATAGTCACGGAACGCCGACCGCGGGTTATGCTGCACGAACTGCGGATAATTGCCCGATGCCGCAAACGTCGCACGCAAATAGATTGCCTCGGCGACATACGGCGGCAGCGGATTCGGCGGCGCCGGCTGCGGGTTCGAGATCTGCACGACGAGCGGCACGGCGATCTGCACGAGCCGCGCGAGCACCGGGTCCGCGATGTCGATCGGCCCCGGCGGCGGCGCGTCAGCAACGCCTGTGGGCTGCGCGGCGCTGGAGGACGACGAGGCCGCCTGCATGCGGTCCACGAGGGACAGGACATCTCGGCACCACGCGAGTTTGGGCGCAGGGTTACCATTCGGATTTTGGATCGACGGTAGCGCGCCGTTCAGCGTCGTCAGGGTGGGAAGAGGCGCAGTCAGGGATGGAGGACCGGGGATGCCGGGTGAAGGATTGCTATTTTGGCGCAAGGGCTGTGAGATGCCCATGCCGGCCATGGCGGGGCCCAATGAGTCTACTGCGCTGGACATGGGACGTGACTGGCGTGGAGAGATGTAGGCGGGCTGGGAGTTTGAGTATGGCACTTCGGAGTATGTACGAGTATGCTGCGCTGGCGGAGAATAGGCGTGTCCTATTGGAGGCGAAGCGTAACCTGGCTGAGGTTGCGGAGAGAAGCTCTGCTGCTGTGAGTAGGCGGAAGGGTATGAGGGCTGTCTAGGACGTGCAGCACCGTTCGGAGCAGGCAATGGTTGGGAAAAGGAAGGAGGGGAGTTGCTCTGAGGCACGTTCCAAGGGGACCAAGAAGAACCCTGAGGGGGAGGCAGAGGTGAAGGGCCGCGTGAAGGTGCGTTGGGGTTTGGGTAAGCGAAGCCCGGCGTAATATTTAAAGCGGCACCAGGAGGAGGGCCTGGCGAAGGACGTCCAAAGTAATCGGGTGCGTTGTTCGGGACAGGCAAGCTACCAGGAGTGTTGCCGACTTGCACATCGAGAGAGCGCGCCATCTGTAAATCATTGGAATCGGGACGGATAGACGTAAGCGTCGCATAGATGGACCGAGACGTAATGAATCGTACGCACGTCTGCAGGCAGATCTGGCTGTGCTTTCGTCGGGCGGGGGGCAACAAGGGGATCTTCAAAGTGCGGCGGGGAGATGTAAGATTCCTGCTCCTGCTGGGCGTGATAGTTGGGCGGAAGCGGTGGGATCGGGGGCGGGGGCGGGATGGTGTTGTACTGGGTGGTCGCCATGAAACACAAAGCGCGCAGTTATATTCCACAGTCGAGCGCCGCTGTGGAGGAGGAAAACAGAATGATGGTGCTGCGGCCAACCATCGATGAGACTTTCCATTATAAATTCACAGACAAAGCCTGTGCTTCCCACGGACGCTATCACTGCTTTTATATCTGTCCATCATACAAGCACTACCACCGCCTTCAACATGACAATTCTGGCGACGTTGGCTTGTGTCACTGAATTTTGCCCGGTTTTTAAGCGTTGGAGGCATCAAGTTTGCTGTTGCAGCCAAGCCTCTTCGTCATCATCCGGCAAACATACGCACTTACATTTCGTATTCTGTCATCTTCTAGGGTGCCCATGTCCTCATTTCCCTTGCAGTCTTCTCGCTCGGCATCTCTCCCAACAGCATGGTAAGCCTTTATATACCTGTCATGCTCTGCGGGAAAGGCCCGGCTTATCCGTCGTAATTATAGCCCTAAGGAAGGAGACCACGCACGAGCCACCGGCATCTGATCAATCGACGCGTCCCCTTGACGCCGACTCGGGCGGGCTGCTTGAAGATTGATGCCTCCTTCCCTCAGCTAGACGGATCAGTCCACCGCGGATCGTGCCGCCGAGGAATGTGCGGTTGATGTGAATTAATACCGAAATGACAGATCTGTAGGTGCCTTCCGTTGCCTGCTCACCATCTGTCTGCCTGGATTGCTGCGCGGCCCACATATCTCGTCGCTGTACGCTTCTGTAGCAAGACGCCAGCGAAGCTGCAGCCCTGCATTTACATCGGTAAGTCGCGTTACTGTTCGCGATGATCAGATGTGAGGTACATACTCGCAAACGCTTACGCCCGTGGGCACAGGGACTGCCCAGAATAAAAAACATAGCTCCGGAAAGGAAGTCCCAGGTCAGATCGATAATGCTTGTCCACCCTAAAGCGTGCACGTTCCTCTGTCCATCAATTCATTACAATTAAGAATACGGCGAAACTGTCCATGACGTCCGCAAGTCATATGAACGTGCCGAAGCACTTCTTCCCATCCCAACTTTCGACGCCATCGCCGTTCTTTCGCCCCTCATTTTCGTAAGCTGCAAAATCCGATACAGCAAGTGCTCACCTCCCCCCAACAGCCGACTGCAGCGCAATTGCGTTCCGATCGCAGCGCCCGCCGCCCATTTCCACTGCCATATCCTGCAGATCAGCTGGTGCTTTTACCCCCCTCATGCATCCGACCTCCTCACCGCGGCTGGTTACAACGACACCGATCCTCGGCCCTCTGCGCGTTGCGTCGTGAGTGTCGGGGGCTGCGCGTGCCTCTCAGCGCGATCGTCCGACTCCGAGCCCCCGTCGTCCGGATTGCCCTCGAGGTCAAACAAAGCCTTTGCCTCACTGATTGTATGCCGTACCAGCCGGCGCTGCATGGGCGGCCTCTTGCCTCGTCGGCATAGCCTTCATGATCGTGCGGCTTGCTTCATCTGCAGACATTTCTGGATTCTGATGCCTGGGCCGGACTTCACGCTCGCGCTCTGGACCGCCAGAGCATAATTACGACGATACGGCCGACGGCGTGGTGCGATGGTGTGGATAAAAACTGCGCTCGTCCTCTTCACTTGGTGCGGGGTTCGCTGAGGCTCGCCGAGCGCGCTTTCCGCTTTCGAATATTTGTCGCGATGCGGCCATGTCATTGTATCCATGAAATTACCTCTATGACCACCATTATAACTCGCTCGTACATAGTCCTGCCCCATCCGCGCCGTCGCCTCAAGCCCACGGATCAAACACAACCTTCCCGCACTCCCCACGCTCAAAGCGCGCATACGCCTCCTTTGCCTGCGAAAGCGGCAGCACCCGCTCGACGACCTCGCCCAGCATGTCCTGCCTGCGCACGAGCAGGCCCTGCGCGGCGCCGAGGAGCGCGCGCACGCTGCAGCGCCCGAACTCGAGCGTCGCGTTGCTGTTGTACATCTGCGCGCCCGTGAAGGGGAGCGGCGGCGCCTGGTGCACGCCGCACGACGAGAGGACGCCGGCGGGCGCGAGCAGCGCGTGGGCGAGCGTTAGCGCGGGGGGGTTGCCGACGGCCTGTCGTGCTGGGATTAGTCGCGGGGTGGGGGGACAAAGATTGGTGCTGACTTCGATTACGGCGTGGCACCCCTCCGCGCGCCATTGTTGCAGGGTCTGCTTCGCCTCGCCTGGTGCACCTATGAAGATCTGGCCCTCGTGCGTCAGGTGTGAGAGAAGCTGCTGCACTTTGGCAGCCCTGGACGTGTTCGGATCGACGGCGAGCAGCCGGAATGGAACGGGCGGCCGATGCGCCGTGGTCAAGAAGTCCAACAACGCGATGACTGCGCACTACAACTCGCGTGAGCACAACGCGTCGAGATGTGTGCATGACATGACGCACGAGACCAACAGGCCCCAGGCCCACGACGGCGACAGTCAGGACCCTATCCTCGTCCGTCGGCGGCGCGGTACCGCTGTCCTCCGCCTGCACGCCATAATCCACGCTCGCGAACTGCGCGAACGCACTGTGCGGCCACGCGCGCCCGCCGAGCACGGGCGCGAGCTTCGGGTGCGCGAGCGCCTGCAGCACGACGAAGAGCCCGGTGGGCAGGATGTCCGCGAGCAGGAGGAGCGCGCGGTCCGGGAGCGTGCTCAGCGGCGACGCGGGCGCCGCGGGCGGAGGGAGGACGAGCAGCGTGCCGCCGGCATGGGGGACGCGGACGTATTGCGCTTGTGCACCCGGGAGGGCCGGCGAGCCGAAGAGCAGCGACGACGTGCAGCGCGCTGTGAAGCCGAGGCGGCAGAATCTGCGGGTGATTTGTGCACTGTGCAGACGGGGGCAGAGGGGTCACACGCACTGGCACTCGCCGCAGGAGGTTGTGAAGGGCGAGACAACTTTGTCTCCGATGCGGAGGGTGCGATACAGTGGCGGTCGCGTCGTCGGCGACTCGGGGTTGAAGGAGGAGCCCAGAGTGACGACGTGCCCGACAAACTCATGGCCGCAGATATGGCTGCAATCATCGGGATGATAAACAACGTGAAAGGTCAATTAGGAGCAGTGTCCTACGGCTCATGGACGTCCTCTAGCCCGCGATAAACATGGAGATCGCTGCCGCAGAGACCTGCGAGCTGAGATGGTAAGGTGAACCGGGGTTCAACAGTCGTCCGTCTTGAAAATGGATACTTTACAGCTTACTTGAATCTTGACAATCGCATCGTCTGGATGCTCGATTCTTGAATGTGCAGTGCAAAATTAGAGACGCCGTTGCTACGAGACTGACGATGAAGTTATTGGGTACTCACTGTGGGACCAGGACGGTCTCGACGCGAACATCAAACGATGGTGGGTACCACTTTACAGCAGTTTGGGTAGAAGGTAGTGAATCGGACATTATGGGGAAAGGCACGACGGTTTAATCTGAGGTCTGTCGATGCAAAAGAGTGTGTGCTCGAGATTATTCAAAGCTGTGAATTTAAAGCTGTGAGGCCCGACGTCCGGAACAGATCGATCTTCATCCCGTGGACAGCTCTGGTCTTCCTAGGTCTCGGAAGTTCATAAGGATGGAAGTGGAACATACGAGATGCATGCATTAAGTAAATGAATAGCCCGACCTACCATTTGTCCCAGTGCACACGCGCAAAACGCTTTGCAGTAGGACTAGGAGCTCGAGCCTGTTCGCGACTTGAACTCAGGCCATACATAATTGTCCAACAGCTGCATATGAAACAAAATACCAGAACTTACACTTCGTGCTATGGAAGACTTAATTCTGGGAATTTCTGAAGCCCGTTACCGTCTGACGGAATCAATTTTTGTAAATTTGGGCAAGGAACATGCGAGATCAGGTCATGGCTCGTGGCGTGGCTGGCGCTCGGGGATGACGGGATTCGGACGGTCGCCGACGACTCCGCCGCCATATCCCCGCTCGCTGCATCTGACGGTCTCCACCACCATCGCTCACCGCTCAGCGCGACATATACCCAGGCTCTCTCGTTGCTGTAGTGACCGGCGAGCACACTCGTCTTCTTTTTCTCAGCTTTCGGTGTCATCTCGTGTTGTTTCTGTCTTAACTAAACTGGACTGCCCTGACCTCAACCTCGTGTTCGCTTCGTTTCTTTTCCACAACCCTCTATAGCATCTCGATACCAGCTAGCTCATAATAAGATGGCTTTGGTGCTGGCGACACCGCAGGCGAGTCCGCCGGGTCTGAAGGAAGCGACCGAGAACTCGACACAGGCGTGGCAACGAGATCTCGAGTCCCTGTTCCACATGGCCAAAGATCGCTTTCCCGACGTCGTTTGGGATCTTCTGCCAGACGAAGATGCAGAAGGAAAGGGTGAAGAGGTGTGGGGTCATAAGGGTGAGTCTTCGAACTTTCGGAAATCTATCATCTGGCCTCTCGTCTGGCACGCGTTCGACTAAGCCCTGGCCCTCACATGGACTGAGCTGTCCAGCCCCTGCTGTATCACATAGGTTTCGCAACCGTCTGACTGGTCCCTCCACTCCACTGGTGGAGCACCGAGTCCGAGCCGCAGCTGTAAGCAATTGTGAGCGGCAGCATGGGGTGGCTAGTGGATTGTGGGGTTCGACAGGCCGGGTTTAAGTTCGGAGTGCTGTGAGATCTGTTTGTCTACACGACAGTCCTTCTCTTTCGCCGAGGCGCATCTTTCTCTTTTCATGCCGCAGGTAGATGCTGGCGTTATGCTGACATATGACTTGTTGCTGCTTCTTGCTAACCTGTCTCCGTGATGTCTACAAATACTGATTATTCTGTTACATAGCCATCGTCTATGCACGCGCACCACCCAGCTTCCAAGCGCGATATTTTTCTTTTCGTCCTGCACCAATTGCATCCCCCGGTCCATATCTACCCTCCGGCTACCCAGCACAATCAGCTTTATCGCTATCCCTAGATGTCGAACTGCAGTCACGCTCACCATCGCCTGGATTCAGACCAGCATCTCCCGTAGGATCGACAAACCAGAATGGTATCCTTCGCCTTACAACGTCCATTAACCCCACTCTCTTCTCTAAAGAACTCGAATATCTGTACACCGGGAAGGGTTTCGGAGAAGCCTTCGAATTTCTCTTCGACTCGAAAGAACACAGGTTTCGCGAAGAGGGCGACGAGGAAGAAAGCAGAATAGACAAGCTTCGAAAGGATCTCGTATTCATGTGGCGCTCACGCCTCTATTCCGACGTCCGCGTTGCCATCGACGGCAGCTTCTCGTCCAACCATGAGAACACCGCAGCCGTCTTCTCGACACACCGCTTCATTCTCGTCTCTCGCTGCTCCTACTTCCACACTGCCCTGAGCGCATGGCCCAATCCCAACCGATCCGATGATGACTCGGAGATACAGACTCTCAGCCTTCCGTCCCCGCCATTCACCCCGCCCGCCCTGCACTTCATCCTCGGATACATTTACACCGGCACGCTCATCTTTTCCAACCGGTCCTATGACCTGGACACCGGCTTCCACATCCTGCGCTCTGCGATGTACCTCGGCCTCGACCAGCTCGTCGACGAGATCCAGGCGCGCCTCGTGCAGGAGATGATGCACGGGCTCTTCCATGCATTCCTTGAGTTCGGGGAGTACGAGCGCGTCACGGGCGGGAAGTGGGGCCTGGGCGGCTGCCGCTGCAAGCAGTGCTCGCGGCGCGTGCCGCGCATCATCGAGTTTGCGCTCCTCGACGACGTCAAGAACCAGCACCTCGAGCGCGGCGCGCGGCGCGCGCTCGTCGGTCTGTTCGGCGAGGGCTGGTGCACAGCGGAGTTTGGGCGGCTCGACAAGAAGATCCGCGAGACGGCGCTGAAGGGCGTCGCGAAGCGCACGACGCCACTGAATGTCTTTCCGCTTTTGTTTGCCGCAGAGGTGGCGCTGAAGAAGCTCGAAAGCATCGTTGATGTGTGGGCGGATACAGTGGGAGATATGATCCGGGATGCGAGGAGGGTGATTGACCAGGTGTTGACCATGGAGGCGGCCGAGTGCTTCGAGCAGCCAGAATGGCTGGAGCTGATGGAGGCCAATGGAGCTCGGTTCGAGGATGGCGAGAAAGTGGAAACCATCATGAGCTCGGTCAAGCGTGGATTCTCGGACAAGTCTGCTGGCTTGTTGTATCAGGTGAGTATCTTCCTCAACAGATATTCAGGCTGCAGTTAATCCATTCCATCAGACATTGGTATCTTCTATACTGCTGCGGCCTCACCCCACTGATGTTAACGCTACGATGCTATCTGACACCTCCCATATACACGTCCAAGTCGAGGAGACTCGGGTTGAACTACTTCGATGGATGCGCAAGCGATGGGTTGGAATTCGACAAGAAGGCGGCTTCGATAATTTGGAGGGGTGGGCTCTCAAAGAGATCAGCCATGGTACGTGTATCTTCCGTCCGGGCTTCACTTTTTCTAAGCTGGTTTGCAGAGATTGAAGTGGCTGTCGAAGACCTCACCTCCCCGCCGTCGCCGTCAATGTCGAAGGGGTCGGCTGCGCGATCAGGCGTTCGCTCCACCGCAGGGAGGAACAACGACGGAGATGGCGACACCATCAGCATGCATTCCCTTCGTGCAAGCGTATTGAATCGCAATATGGCGAAGTACCATGTCCCAGCTACACGCAAGGAACCGGTCGCGTCGTCGAGTACATCCATCAGATCCGTCGCTCGTAGTGTGCAATCTACAGCATCCCGAACGAGCGCGATTTCCACCTCCACTTCTACCCCGGCTCCCCGTCGCTCAACGCCTTCTCTGAACTTGCGGCCCGACTCGAAGCTTACCCCATCCACAAACGGTTCACGGCCCACCTCGCCTGCCGCATCTACCATCTCAGAAGAACCGCCCACCACTACGTCCTCCTCGCCTACGCCGTCGACAACAGATTCGTCAGCGACAGCTGGGCAACGCAGTCCGGTGAGAGTACCGCGCAATGGGGCAGACAGTGCACCGCGGCCGAAGTCACAAGCACCCTCTGTCTCATCTGTGAAGTCACGAGCGTCCACTGTACGGAAACCAATGACGAGCACACCCACTCTCCGAGTCACGAATGTGCCCTCACGGCCGTCTTCATCGGTCTCAACGACGAGCACAAGTGACAGTTCCTCAGCCTTCAAGTCAGCGAGATCGGATCAGTCGACGGCTTTCAAGACAGCGAAATCAGAACTGTCCTCTCCAGATGCAAACTTACGCACGCGCAAGACCTCGTCGTCCTCGACCGTGTCAGCCGTGAGCGCGCGAACGACCGGCGCATCGACGAAGTCCACGACAGCTACGCGGCCTTCACCTACGGCTGCACGGCCCCGACGGCCATCCGCTGGGTCCATGGCATCGACGACGAGCACCCTTGCGCGGACAAAGAAAGCTGCCGCGGGACTCTTGCAGGACAAGACAACCCCGCGCGAGAGAGTCTCATCGGCTGCGTCCGTCCGCTCAACGGCATCGGCGTCTCCTTCGACGCTGAAGAAGGTCACGGTGCGCAAGTCGGTCGCGGGCAGTCTGAAGAACGAGCCTGTGAAGGTAAAGATACCACCAATACCCACGGGGGTTAAGGGCAAGGGCAAGGCGCCCGCAGTGGCGAAGGCACCTGCGGGTGCAAAAGAACCAAAGGATACTCCAGCCGTGGAGGACGGCGCCAAGACGAAAGAGCTGAAGCGCAAGTCCTCGGCCGATACCATCAAGCACTCCTTGTCCAGCGGGCCTGCAGAGGGCGGTCCCGTCGAGCTGCAGTTGCCGCCGCCGCCACCGCCGCCCAGCGGGATTCTGCTCCCCACGCCGCCAGGTGCGACACTGGAGATCGGCATCCCGTGCATCATCTCGTCGAAGCGCACGCGCTTCCGCGCGTTCGCGCGGTACATCGGCGAGGTGGAGGGCGAAGCGGGACCATGGGTTGGTGTCGAGGTGCCGATGGGCGATACGTGGCCCGGCGAGAAGCTCGAGCGCGACGCGCGCGTGTGGCACGACGGGACGTGGGGCGGCGTGCGCTATTTCGAGCTCGGAGGCAACGGCGCCGCGTCGGAGTGGGACTTTGGCGAGGAGCGCGGGTCGCGCCGCCGGCGGACGGAGTGGGCGGGCGCGGGCTCGAAGGGCGTGAAGCGCGAGGGTGAGCAGCTGGGCACGGGGGAGCGTGTGAAGAGGCTGCGGAGCGCGAGCCCCGCGGTATCGGACGTTACGACGGCGGAGTCGAGGGGCTTGTTCGTAAGGCCGCAGCAGGTGCTGTATGTGATTGATGCTATTGGGGGAGATTATTGAATAAGTAGGAGCACTATCGTTCGCATATTCGGAAATACATACCTTGTCGCTCGTTAATCTGAGTTCGTTAATCTGAGTTCATTCTCGTCCTGCTCCCCGCACTGGATCGACGACTGTCAATGCTAAGTCAGCACTATCACAGCTGTGTGCCTGGCCCCAGTGCCATCAACAGTCAATACCTGACTATTGTCTGCCACTGCATGACATTTGCTGCCGAAGCTGTTACATGAAGGCATCGATCGCATCTCACTAAAATCGTGTCCGAAACACTGGCTGCACGAGACAATATGTCCTAGGAAAAAGTTTGAAAATTTGATTAGAAGTAGATGATCCAATTTCCATGTCTTTCATTCAAGAAATTAGTTTGAGAAAGGGGCTATCTCTCTCCACACTGTTTTCTTGAGAACAGAACAAATAAATGTGAATCAAAAATTTCAGCAACTTTTACCATCACATCTCTCTTCCTAATTCTCAAGAAGCTGGGCAAAGTCATTTCTATCATATTTTTCAAGAAAAAAAAATACTAACTAATTTTTATTATTATCTTACATACTCTCTTGAGAAATATAGCAATACAAATATTACATGCTCTTTATAATAGGTCTCCAAAGCAGCATCTAATTCAGCCAAGCTGTCTTCATCAATAACAGATCTTTGGGCAATGTAGCAGAATTTTAGAAAAGCTGCAATGGCTCAAACTATCTGTAGAGGCACATGACCTTCAATTGCAGGCAGCCAAACCTTTATAAGTGCTTTGAAATCATCACTAGTCCACTGTTATGATTTTCCTAAAATCATTTACTCTATACTGCCTTTTCATAGTAAAAACGACATGTGAATGATAATTATGCCTATTAGGCAGTTGGCTTATATAATCACACATCTTCAATTTGATGAGTTTGCAGGTTCAATTCCAGTTCAAGCCTAACTATCTTTACACTTTATTTAATATATGATACAAGAGGCCCCAGGATAACAATTTTTGTACACAAGGGTCGGGGGTCAAAGGGGGGTGGTCATCGGCCAATGGGCCGGTCTGGAATAAAGTACAAAAATGAAGAAATAAGGTGGATCCGGCTCAGATTCAGCGAGACCTAAGCTGTGCCATCCTGGCAGGCAATTTGATCGATGCAAAGTCAATCTCGCACCATGATGACGCTCATTGGGGCTCAAGTGCATGACCGACCACTCATCGCATCCGAAGCGCTCCCTTTCAAGATGGTTAATACTACGTAACTAGTAGCTGACAAAATAAAAACATTTTTTGCAATTAATCGACAGTAGCTAAGGGCCCGATCAATTCAACGATACTCACAATGACCTCAACGATGGCATTTTTGTCATCCAAATTGCCTTGGAACAGCCCTCCGCCTGAGAGCATCAGCAACAGTGATATGCCGGATAACATGGCTGTCGAGTGGGATGTCGAGAATGATGCCGGGGATGACACTGACAGCTCTTCATGCAGTGCTTCTCGATTTGATGATGAGTCTGCATCAGAAGCCCTCGAGGAATCCATCAGCATCCAGTCATCTGCAAAGCAGGCGGGCAGCAATGACAGTTCAGAGGAGATGAATACCTTTCCGGGAGAGAAGGACGCAGTGCCGGGCGAGGTCTTCTGGGAGATTCATCAGCGCCGAGACAAGACAATCACTGTGCGATGCAGAAAGTGTCTCACCTGCGAGAAAGTCATCGAGCTTGGTGAAGGGTCCTCGATGCACTCCTTTAACGAACATGTTGCGGGAAAGGCATGCAAGAAAGAAGCGATACGACGTGCCCGAGAAGCAAGATGTGAAGTCGAAGGCAAGAAGCAGCGGAAACTCACTGACATGTTCACCCAAAGCAGTCGTGAGCCCGCTGTCTCCTTCATGCTCGAATCTAGCCCCCCTCTATCTGGTCCATCATCCCCCAATCCATCCCCTCCTGCTGATTCCCCTCCGGTGTTCCCACCATCAAATCCTGGTGCACAGAGCCCTTGCCCCGGTGTTGCCTTACGGTGGTCAGGCAGTATTTGGTCAAGGTATCCATGGCACTTACATCAATTCAAGAACCTTTCATATCTATTTTGCGGTGTTTCCGAGGACAGATCATTGTTTCAAATCTGAAGCAAGCATTGTACACACATACCATGGGCAGTTGGAGAACCTTGCATGATGTGCGTTCACCTGCGCACAAGTGCCGAGCTCGAAGAACTCCGTGATCGTGCCGCTGTTGCAGACCCACCCACATCGACCAATTGGCGCTTCCTAACATTCGAGCAGATCTGCAAGGTCCTAGAACAGAAGGTTCATCAGCATAATGAGCTCAAATTGAAAGTATGTTTCAAACCTCTCTTTGATACGAACCAAAGTTGATGTATAATGTGAACGGCTAGACATTGAATATGAGTCGCCAGATTGCCTCGCTAACAACTCGCCTGGATGATCATAAGCGCATCGTTATGGCAATTGCAATGAATGACTTACCGTCAATTGGCCGTCTCATTAGTGTAGCACTTCAGAACAATTGTGGACCGAAGGAGATCTTGTCTCGTCTCGAGCGAGCATGCCAGGCCCTCTATCATGTTAAGAGTTTCAAGGTAAGCATGATCCTTCACGTCATGCAAAAGACGGGAGCTCACGATACTGCAGCAAAAGGATTTTGATCTTGCAAAATTGGTCCTCACACTAGGCGAACCGAAGCTCCTTTATGCATTGCATATTGCATTAGACATGCCCAATGTCAATTCTGTCTACAAGCATGCACCATCACCGAAGATCCTCCCTTCATTGGGGATGCCCACACTGAACAAGATCGTGCACAACATGGAGATTCTGTCACAGGCTGGCTTCTTTTGGCCGAGTTCAATTGGCTCGTCCCCACCTCGGCGTAGCTGGTTGATTATGGTAGACAACATTGCTCTCGAAGAGCGGCTACGGTATGATAACACCTGAAATGCTGTTGTGGGGATGTGCCGTGAACATGCTTCTTGTTGCGACCTCAAAGTGATGTCGGTGGCACCTCTTCATGCGATTCAAGGATCCCTAGAAGCTGGTGAGATACATCGTGCAAAAGAAGTGACTGTTGCCGGGATCACACCATTTTCAAGCTCCAATTACTCAATGGCACCAGTCTTGATATCAGGCACATGCAAGCAAGAGAATGCTACAAGTCAAAAGTGGGTCTTTGTGGCCCTTATCGGTGCATGGTACCTCGAACAACCTGGAGGAAGCTTTGCAGTCAAATATGGCGAGATCTGGAACGTAGCAACAGACGGGGATGCAATGTACCGTGCCTCACTGCACTCACTACTGATGTCACAGACATTAGGCCCAGCTTCGGTAATCTATCGCTACATTGCGCCGCTACATCTCATGAACCTGCAATGTGAGATGCGAGAAATATTAGCAGACAAAGATCTCAAGCATAAGGTGAAAAGTAAGTTGCATCGTTCTCACGATTGAAGGTCTAGCGCCAAATTACTGACACCAATGCCATCTTCGTCTATCCTTTAGATTTTGCCAGTCATCTTCGGACTGCAGAGGGGTTTATGGTTGCTCATTCACATATTCAGCCAGGCATGCTACGTTCTGCCATATCAAGCCATCTCAATGTCGAGGCTGCTACTATCAATGGCCTTTTTGATCCCCGTGATCACCAAAATGTACCAAAGGCAGTTCGCCTTGTTGTTCTCATTTGCCGCCTTAGTGACTCGAAGTTTCTTTCACCGGTCACTGATGCTGAAATATACATCCTTGGGAAGCTCCTCGGAAATCTAGTCGAGCTGTTCATTACACCGTCCATGTCTCTTTCTGAACAGTTAACATCCCTCTCGGTCTGTGCTCATCTTCATCAGTAAACCTGGAAATTTCTGATTGATATCTGATTGTATCTGATTGATCTGATTCAGACCATTCAGACAGTCAGATGAGTCAGGTAGGTCTCTATCGTCCAGTGTCTTTCAGACAAAGTGTCTGATTTTAGATAGCCATCTGAGAGTCAGACAGTCATCTGAGACTCAGACAGCTGTCTAGGAGTCAGACCACTGTCTGAGTGTCAGACAAATGTTTAGATGCCAGACAAATGTCTGAGAGTCAGATCCTGTCTAAGAGTCAGATTCTATCTGGGAGTCAGACCTTGTCAGATATTTCTCTTATTTGTATCTGAGATCAGACCAAGTCTAAAAGTCAGACTTTGGTCTGAAGTTAGATTTTGATCTGACAGTCAGATAAATTATAATTTCAGACATAAATCAGATTAGATCAGATATATCTCAGGATATGGTTCAGATGACTCATTTGAGAACAGACATTAATATTATATCATTCAAAGCATCATGACTAGATAGGCTAAACGAAGAGTATGCTACATATTAAGGGCTGCAGATCCCATGGCATGTTGTTGCTGTAGGTCAATCTAACCCTATGTCAAGAGATGGACAGGAGAGGGGTGGGAGGCAAGTGAAAGTCAAATCAATAATCTGTTAACAGATTAGAAGCTGTAAACTGATCAGAAACATACTAGGCACCTCAATATCTACTGTTATCTTTACCCTCCGCATCCTTGGGCTGACTTGAACATCAACCTGGTCTTAGTGGATCAAGTATAGACAGAATATGAGAGGTCCCCCACCGCCATGCTCCACAAGCTGCTGGGCCTTGGCGAGGCCCAACTGGAATGCTTTGCATGGCTATGGGGCAGGGGAAAGTGCATATGGGGCAGGTACTCACTGCTCAGTCTGTGTTATTCTGTGATTGGCCAGCATGGCATGTCAGTGTTGCTGGCATATGCACGTGCTGGGCATAGGTAGGGGGTCGTCGGGGCCATCTCGAGTCTGTGCAGGGCCGTTCTGATCGGTGCCACGTGTGCGATGGCGGACTGTTCACAACGCGGTGATCCACGCGCGAAGTGTGGATGCCGTGCACGATATCGTGGGCCGTGCATGGCAAGCAGCCACGCATGAGGTGTGGGTGCCTAGAGTGCCGTGCGGGCAACGGCGAAGCCACGTTTGCGATGGTGGAGCCATGTAGCGCTATGACCAGACCACACGCGAGATGTGGAGGCCATGCGGGGCTCATGGGCATCCTGCGGAGTCTTGCGGACAACGAAGGATGCTTGCGAGGGGCGGAGGGCGCGGGAGAGCTGAGGAGGAGAGGATGTTGAGAGAAGGGGGGGGGCACTGCTCATTATCGGGCAGTACTCCCTAATCAGCACCATAGACAATGGAATAACAAGATTTCTTACTCGCCTTTTGCTCCTCCGGAGTCTAGCAAACCCCCTCAACCTTCATCGTCCCTCCGCGCGCAAGGGCAGAGGGTCGAAGGGCGCGAGAAATGGGGACACGGGAGAGGCACCGAGCGCGGCAGTGGCGAAAATGCAGAATGAGGGCGGCAGCGAAAAGGAGGGCCGACGGATGTGCGGGGGTCAGAGAATGAATACAACAGAGAGTATCGCTCGAAAACGAGCGATACTCTCATTATTAGTACGGGATAACAACAAAAATGAAGAACTATTACTCATCTTTGATACCCGGAACCCTCTGAGACCCGTGCGGGGCTCGTTTTGATGATGGAAAGCGAGAGAGAGAATGGAAAGAGGAGGAACGAGGGCGAGTGGAGTCGAAGTGACAGGATTACAGTAAGTGAGGACGAGTTGAACGTTGATGACGACGCGCGTTCCCGGGGTTTGCCGGTCGGGGTTTGCCGATTGGACCGTTAGATCACAACTCGTGTTGAAACATCAAGCTAGCTGCATCAAGTCGTACAGTTGTAAGTACCTTAGTGCTCTCTCGTCTCTCGTCCCTCGTCTCTTCTCCCCTCCGTCATTCGTTTTCTGATGCCCTGAATGCCGGAGGGGCTTATCTGAGGCTTAGGTAAGTCATAATTCTTGTTATTTTATTGTCCATTATGCTGACTCGGGGAGTGCTGCTCGTTTTCGAGCAGTACTCCCTGTTTTCGTGTTCTGTGGCACTAATTCGAAGGCGGGACGGGCTTGTTGGAGGCTAGAGACTCCAGGTGAGTATAAAATTTGTTTTTATTCTATTTTCTTTCGTGCTAATTTCGGGAGTACTGCTCGTTATCGAGCAGTACTCTCGTCCTGTGTTCTGGTCTCCTCCGTCGCATCTCCCGTGCCCCGTAGAGATGACCTAAAGGCCGGAGTGGTTTGCTGGGAAGCTAAGGTGCGTTATAAAACAGTTATAATAGTGCCTATTGTGCTAAGTCCGGGAGTACTGCTCGGCCTTCGAGCAGTACTGCCCGTTCTCTGCTCTACATCAACACCCATGCCCCCTTCTCCGCCAATTTCGTGCCCCATTCGCCTTGCGTGCTCCGGCGTTCCCCTACGCTCTGCCTCATGTGCAGCATGCCCTCTGCTCGCCTCCGCCGTCTCCCGCACGACCCCACACGGACCTGCACAACCCCGGACGGATGTGCACGGCCGCATGTCTCGCGCAGTGTCCACGCTTCGTGCGTGGTCTGCCGTGTCGTCGGTAAGCACTTTTTTGATGTCCTTTCGTTCGCCTGGTGTCCGCGCAGGCTGTGAGGCCCGAAACGTTTGCGTTTCGGGCCCTACAGGTGCGCGGGCCTTCGATTTTCCTGTTCACCTGGCCATGAAGGCTGTGGGGCCCCGAAACATTTTCGTTTCGGGTCCTATAGTCGTGAAGGCCTTTTATTTTCGTTTTTCCCTGCCCGCGCAGCTGTGAGCTCCGAAACGTTTTCGTTTTGGGCCCTACAGCTGCGTGGGCCTTCTATTTTCGTATCTACCTGCCCGCGCAAGCTGTGGGGCCCGAAACGTTCTCGTTTCGGGCCCTACAAATGCATGGGCATTCGATTATGGTGTCTACCTGCCCGCGCAGGCTGTGGGGCCCGAAACATCATCGTTTCGGGCCCTACAGATGCGTGGGCCTTCTTTTTTCGTATTTACCCGCCCGCGCAGGCTGTGGAGCCCGAAACGAGAACATTTCGGGTTCTACAGATGCGCGGACCTTCGATTTTCGTAGTTACCTACCCGCGCAGGCTGTGGGGTCCGAAACGAGAACGTTTCGGGTCCTACAGGTGCGTGGGCCTTCGGTGATCATGTCAAGTTGTCAATTTATGAATGTTAAATCTAGACTCTGCAAAGCTGTTGTGAATTCAGATTGAGCTCAAGTCCAATTTAAAATCAAAGTCTGATTTTCCATTTGATCCCGGTGCCAGTTCTGATTTTATAGCAGCCATTCAGATCCAGATTTAAGCTTGGATTTGATTTCTGTGGTGCTCAGGTTCACTTTCTGACCTTTAAGTCTGAGACAACTGTAAATATCTGATGAAATTTTAGATGTCTGATGTGTCTGAAGGCTTATCTGACTTTGTCTGATAAATAGCTACTGTCTGACTCTCATTTAATGTCTGACAGGATCAATAATGTCTGAAACAAGTTCATAAGTCTTATATGTTTAAAAAAACCTAAATGATAAGGACTTATTTGACTTTATTTGAAAAGTAGCAGCTATTTGACTTTAATTCAATCTCTGAAAGACTTAGTAATGTCTGACCAAAGTTCAAAGGTCTGGCATATCTAAAAGTATCTGAATAATAGAGACCTACTATCTGACTCTATCTGAAAAGTGACAATTGTCTGACATTTATTAAATGTCTAACAAAATGATCTTCATCTGACAGATTTTAAAAATTCTGACATGTCTGAAAAAATCTGGATGATAGAGACCTACCTGACTTTGTCTGAAAAGTAGCAATGGTCTGACATTTATTGAATGTCTGACAAAATAATCTTCACCTGACAGATACATGAGAATCTGACATGTCTGAGAACATGTGGACGATAGAGACCTATCTGACTCTATCTGAAAAGTAGCAATAATCTGACTTTTATTGAATATCTGACAAGATAACCTTCATCTGATAGATGTTCAAGAATCTGACATGTCTGAGAACATCTGGACGATAAAGACCTACCTGACTCTATCTGAAAAGTAGCAATAATCTAACTTCTATTGAATGTCTGACAAAATTACCTTCATCTGACAGATTTCTAAGAATCTGATAGGTCTGCTTATATCTGATATTCTTCTGATTTTACAAAATGATCTACACACTATTTTATTCATATGTGAGTCAGACAAATGGACCTGTTCAGAACTCTCAGACAAAAGTCAGACAGTCAGACTAGTCAGAAGATTCCTCATTTCCTGATGTTCTGTTCAAACTCTGGCATATGAATGGGGGATCATTTATTCCTGGACAGCTATACTACAATATACAGTCTCTAATCAAGAATCTCTATTGGGATACTGCAAAACAGAAGGCTGATGACCCAGACATTGATCTGTATATTGGTCAACGTGGATCTGATCGTCTTGAGGGCAAGTTTGGAAACTATCGGACAATGACACATCAGCAAAACGTTGATATTCAGCAGCTTGCAGACCGGGCTGGCACGTCTGCAGACCTCAGCCAGATATTTGCTGACCATCCTGAGATGGATCGTGGACATCAACGCTTGCGCCTTGAGGGCTCTGAAGGTGTTGATCACACGAATCCAGCATCTTGGACTGACAATGTTATTGTCAAGAATGTCAACCTCTTAACAACTTGGAATGTGGGGCGCACCAAGGCAATCAATATTCTCAAGATGGCTGGTGTTACAGACATGCCACAGGCTTTTGCCGTCACTGAAGATGAAAGTAGTATTGACATGCTGCGTTCTGAAGGCACCTATGTTGGTCTTCAGGAATCTGAGGTAGAAACAGCTACGAGCATTGTGTCCGAAGTGTCAGCGACGACGGGGAAGGCAAATGCAATGGAGCGTGACTCATCTGTTTTGGCTGCCGAGCCAGCAAACCATCTTGAGGTTGACACACTTGACCTGGAAGATGTCATCCCTGACATGCTGAGTGAGAATGCCGATGGTCTATTTACGAAGGATAACCTGTGGGTTGATATTGATGGTCATCAAGTTCACAAGGCATCTGCAATATGACTCATGCTCGGGACAGATGAAGGACTGAAGTCAACAGAACGTCTATTGTGGGTGCGTGGCTATACAAGACATGGCACCAAGTGGTCGATCAACCAGGATTCAATTGCGGGTGATCTTTTCATGGCGGGGCAACTAGTGGCCACTTTCCTTCGTGTTGACAACCAAGCGGCTCTATGCATAATCAAAGTAACTGCAATAACCAAAGAGAATGAGACAAACATCAGCTGCATCCTGCTTTCTGACCTCGCAGATCGCAAGATCATGCTACGTGGACAGGTCCTCTCCTTGAAGCCATATAGAACAGCACAATGGCGATGGACAGGCTCGTGGGAAGCGTTTGACAAGAGTTTGTCGAAGAAGTCATCGAGCAGGCTCGAACCTCAACTGGGGACCAAGCTGTCAAAGAAAGTCTTATTAGTCGATGTGCCAGCTTTCCTCGTATGCACCATCAACCTGCCTCTTACCGAGTCATCACCCATTACGTTGGAGTTCGATACTGCAGTCCTTGAGGCATTGAGTGAATGCCTCTGGCTCGACATGATGAAAGACGTGAAGGACATCCCGATACGGCCCTCAAGCACAGGATTCCCATATCAACATCACAACGGTGAGTAACCAACTTGATCCAATCTACAACGTTAGCTAATGCTATCGGTTCATCATAGGCTCGTTGGCCTTCGTGAGTACAGTACAGATGCCGACCAGGTCATCAAAAGATTACCAAAAGAAGGAGAGGTTGAGTGCTTTGTCTGCGATGGACTTGTGCAACTCAGCAAGATGCGAGACCACATTGCGACACACCTACTTGCAGCACGCTTTGGTCTTCAAGACAAGAATGGTGGTGGCAGTGTACAGGTATGTGTTCCGTAGTATGGGTTTCTCATAGCATGATCTGTAGTGCTCATTTTGCCTACCTATAGATGCATGCAGATAGGCTATATTGCAGCTTCTGTGGTCGAGAAGGAACTTGTATTGTGACTTTAAAGGCAAGCCGAAATGCATTGATTCCAATCTCACAGGACTGCCCGTACTACTATAAGTTCACCATGAAAGCAGCTGAGAAGACAACAAAGAGCGGCCCGAGTACGAACCGACCCATAGCTTGCCCTCTATGTACTGATCCAACTCATCGAAGCAATGTTGACTCTAGCCAAGTTGTGTGGACATACAATATCTCGCATCACTGCACTGAGAAGCACCCCAAGGTTGCAGAAGACCGTGTCACTGCTATCCTCCAGCAATTCAAAGTCAACAAACAAGAGCTCATCAATCTGGGCCTGAAGAAATCGAAGGATCAGCCACGCGGAAACAACTTATGACGTGGGACCAGTGCAGGTGGAAAGCGGCAGCGCGAAGAAGGAAATAGCGCAGAGTCACGCTCGAAGCGACTAAAGGACCAGTAGTAGACACGATAGCACACTGGTGAAGTTCATAACCCTCAAATTTGACCCATAGCCATACAATCACAGCATATCTATATGAAAAAGCAATTATGATAGGGGTGGGGGGGCTGGTCTGACTGAGTTTCAGGTGGCCTTAAATAAAATAAACTGCAGGGGGGGGTGGGTCACGACGAATCTCCAAGACTCTGGAAAAGGAACCCTCGTGTCGTGAAATAAAATCTGTGGGGCCTCTTGATATGATAGTACTATTATTGATGATCTGATAAATTGTCACAGATCGCTCCATTTCTCTCTGCCTTCTTCTTTGCCATCAAAGCATCGTGCCAGTCATGTGCTCCAGCAGCCCCATCACATGTTCACTTCCTCACATGACCTGGGGCTATCCTTCACTCATGCCCTTGTTCTCCTTTGGGACATCCTATTGTTTTCCCTCTCATTGTTCTCCTTTTGGCCACCATTGTTCTCACTCCATTGGTTGACCCATTATGGTGTCTATTGTTCTTTTCCCATTGTCGTCCCAGTACTTATAGGCTCTCTGTCACTTGCCTATTTCTCTAAATTGTCCATTTTGTCTGTACCGTACTGTACCTCCAATACAGGTCACTGTACTGCTAGTCGCTCTCTGCTCTCTCACTCCTATCATCGCTGGTGACTTGCGTAGTTCTCTGTTGTCTACGACCGAGTCTTAACACTTGAACAATCTCTCATACACCCGCCTCATCTTCCTACTATCGTCCATCATACCTCTCTTCTTTGAACCCTTTACTGCCGACATCTTCACCAAATCTCGACATCCATTCATCTGAGAAAACCCACATAGCTATAAAGCTCTATATAGGCTTCATATCTGTCATATGTCCATAGTTATACCCCTATGTTTATAGCTGGCCATAGAAGCAGATCAGCTATAAGGTGCTATAGAGTTACTTAGGACAGCTATAGAGTGCTATGACAGCTATAGAGCTGTAAAATATAGCTTTAGCAGCTATGTAGCCATAAGAGATGGCTATAGAGTCATAAGGGATGGCTATGAAGTCATGAGAGTAGTTATGATAGCTACATAAGATATATTTACTACAGATGCCATAGATAGTTTAATAGCTTCAATTAGCAAAATACATCAGGAAACTTCTCACTTTCCTGACTTTACTGTTGTAGGTCTGATGTTACTGTTTTGGATCTGATATTACTGTTTTCAGACATCTGGATCTGACTTGTGTCTGAAAACAGTCTGAAAACAGTAACATCAGGCCTCAAACAGTGACATCAGACCTACAACAGTAAAGCCAGGAAAGTGAAGAGTTTCCTGATGTACTCTATAGATTGTTGATAAACTAAAATGTTATAATTTTACCTTATAGACTTAATAGAAGGCTACAAATTTCTACTCATACATAATACAAACTATTCACAAAAGATCACATTGAGAATGAAGGATCAAAAGAAGATTTTATTAAATAGCTAACATATATTACACACTACAATAAAAGACTACAACTATATGATACTACAAAAAGACTACAATTACACAGGTGAACATGATATTAAAAAAAGCAAAATCTACAAAGAATAAAGCCATTGATATAAGAATATAACCAAAGATAAAACATTGACACTTACCAAGATATTAGAAAAGTGAAAATCTATTATCAAGTATTAGTATGACAAAACAAAAAATAACAAAGGCTTATCTAAGCTAATAAAAAAAAAAGCAAAAAAGTCAACAAAGAAAAACTAACTAGACTAACAAGAAAGCAAAGGTAAAAGACTACCTAATAAGTATATAAAGGATACAAGAACATTAGTATTAATGTAAGATATAAAAGACTAAGAATAAAAGCTTACCTTTATATAGACAACAATAACAAAGGAAGAAGCAATGATGACAAAAAAGGAAACAATGATGATGAGCAAGCAAGGAACGATGACAAGCAAGCAAGAAACATCGACGAGCAAGCAAAAAATAGCGATGATGATGTCAACGTAGCAAGAGATGATGGGGGTTAAAGAGCAAGCAACATGCATTATCTGTTGCCTTATATACGAATCCCAGGGGAAGCCGAGATTCGTAGCTGCTGGATGTTGCTGAATGCTGTGTCAGGGATTGGGCTGGCAGACTTTACTGCATTGGTGGGGTTGCTCAGGTGTTTATGGCACATTAGAGCACATTCAGGAACTCTAGGTTCGAAACAGATCTGTCTCGATAATGTAAACAGATGTTCAGCCACAATCGTGGAAATATAGAGCAGCTCTGTTTTGCTGCCTCGTCATGTGCGCTCTGTGCGCTCTGGACTACTGCTATGCTATGGTAGTCACCAGGGTTGCCCGAGATCGTCTTCTCGTCCTTCTTAAGCTATCTGACAACCCTTTTCGACGACACTGTCAGCTGCTTGCAGCTGCAGGCCTTGCTGCCAGTGCACTTGGGGTCTTATACTTGGTCTCAGCAAGTACCCCAAAGCCCTACCATACTTCGAAGCTTTCCAGTTTTGAATGGGTACAGGAGCTGCTTGATGGCCATAGACAGCATATCAAAGATATCCTCAGTGTATGGAAACATGTCTTCCGACAGCTGCTTTTCGAATTACAGCATCGATCACGGCTACAGTCAACACGTCATGTCTATATGGTTGAGCAGATTGCACTATTCCTGTATGCTGCTGTCACTGATCTCTCCAACCGTCAGCTGGCAGAGAGGTTTCAGTATAGTGGTGAGACTATTTCCCTGTAGGTTTTGTATTCTCTTGTCCAAGATCAAGCAATTGAACAGTTTTCTAGCATGTTTCATCATGCATCAGGAAGGTTGACAACTTTCTGATTGACCTGACAATTTCTAACCCTACTGACAGCTTCTGATTGACCTGATCCACCTGAAAGCAATCTTGAGAAGCAAATATCTGATCAAACTTTTACATTTAAGTAAAAACATTTATTGTCAGATATATAAGTTTGTAATCTCTAACTAATAGATATAACAAAATCTCTAATATCTGAAATTTTCTAAATCTGAGAGTGTCTGATCTGAGAATTTTTTCAAATCTGGAGGTCAAATATCTGAAAATTATCTGCAACTGTCTGAGAGCATCTGATGATGTCTGACACTGTCTGATCCATCTGACTGATATTTGACCTCCAGATTTGAAATCAGACACTCTCAGATTTTCAAAAATTTCAGATATCAAAGATTTTGATATATCCATTAGTTAGAGATTAAAAACTTATATATCTGACAATAAATGTCTTTTCTTGAATGTAAAAGTCTGATCAGATATTTGCTTCTCAAGATTGCTTTCAGGTGGATCAGGTCAATCAGAAGCTGTCAGTAGGGTTAGAAATTGTCAGGTCAATCAGAAAGTTGTCAACCTTCCTGATGTGTACTCAATGCAATTGTTGCACCTGGATTTCAGCATCACTACATGTGTCTTCTCACAGCTGTGACTCCAATCACGCAGAAGATTTTCTCCAATCCCAAGTTCTTTTCCTTCTTCAAAGATGCAAAAGGTGCCATAGATGGGACACACGAGCCAGTACATCCACCTTGGTGGGCACATCCCACCTTCCACGGGACTCAGGCCATCCTCCAATGATCCAATCTAGTATTGCAGCCTCCAAAATAGGAGTTACGCCCATTCAAGCAGTAGTCGACATACCCCCGAGCTGGAGCGCAAAACCAGGGTTCGCAGCCCAGGACGTCTCAGTCTTGTCCTTGCGAGGACATGTAGGAGCACGTCATTCTCAGCTCTCAGACGTCTGCCTAGATTCCTGCACGGATGTCACTCTCATGTCTTCTGAGTTCTACCGCTCCCTCTCGCACTCACCAAAGTTGAGACAGGGCCTTCGTATACGGCTCACGCAATTAACTATGGACAGAGGTGTTGAGGCAGAGGGTTTCGTACAAATCCCTATCTTCTTCCCCTCTCGCAAAGGTCCTCTTCTCTGCATCTTAGTAGAAGCATATGTCGTTCCTAACATGATGGTTCCGTTGCTTCTCGGAGAAGACTTCCACCTCACGTACGAAATCGTGGTAGCACGTAATCTCGACACCGGCACCATCATTTCTTTCCGAAACTGTCCATACGAGCTGCTGGCTCACTCTGTACAGCCGTATCGCATGCCACAAATCCAGAGAAGTCTCCTAGGAGTACAATCATTTGTGCGCGCGATGGCCCATCGCCGAGCCAAAGTCCAACACCAAAAATGTCGACGCCGAGCTTGCCTCTATGAGACGGAAATCTGGACCATGCACGATTATCGTGTTCTACCCGGGACTGTCAAGAAAATAGAAGTCATGGGCCAGTTTACGGAGGAGAAAGACTGGCTAGTCCAGCGATCTCTACTGAGTTCCGGTAAAGACAATTTCTTTATAACTCCTAATACCCTTTTTTCCAGCAGATCCCCCATTATTCCGGTCATGAACCATACACCGTGGCCGTGCTTCATCTGTAAAGGAGACATCATAGGCACGGTCATTGACCCAGCCGAGTTCTTCGACGCCCCGGAGGACCTTGCTGAACTAGAAAACATTGATCACCAAAGCTGCTCAAATATCACAGCTCATCAAAAACTTAGCAGAACCCGAGGGACCGTTTAACTGGCAAGCTTCTGATGAGGTTCCCCCTCAGAAGCTTCACGAACAGCCCAACACCACGAGTTCACTAACAGAAAGAGCCCCAAGTTTCCCCACCACTCCCTTATCGTGGCCAATTCCCATAGTGAATATCCCACGGGACCCGCCTCCAGACCCTTCATCGAGCCAACAGACATCCCCAGTGGGACCCAAAACAGCGAAGCTCCCGGACCCTACTTTCTATCCTTCAGATCGACTGTGTGACCTTCTCGACGTCGGTAGCCTCCCAGATAATCTTAAGGAAGAAGCATGGACCATGCTTGAACGTCGCATCAAAGCATTTGGATTTAACGGCCGATTAGGCCATCACCCCGCAAAAGTGCAAATCTGCACGGACAACGACTACCCTCCAATCTCTGTGCCCATGTACGGCTCGTCTCCCCGAAAACAGGAAGTCATCGAAGAACAAGTTCGTCAGTGGTTCGAACAAGATGTCATCGAGCCATCCAAGAGCCCATGGAGCGCACCAGTTGTGATAGCGTACCGTAACGGCAAAGCTAGGTTCTGCGTTGACTACAGAAAGCTCAACGGCATTACGGTCCCCAACGAGTTCCCAATACCACGCCAATCCAAAATCCTCAGTTCACTAGCGGGCGCTCAAGTATTGTCCTCCCTAGACACACTGTCGGGTTTCACACAGCTCGAAATGGATCCCAGCGATGTCGAGAAAATGGCATTTCGTACACATCTCAGTCACTTGAGGCGTCCTTGTAACCCATTCTCAACCTGTACCAGTAGTAATAGGAGGGTTGGTTTCAAACTGTACCGATAATAAGGGAGGGTTCAGAACCCAATCTGAGCCATTCAGACTGCTTATTAAAAATCCAAAAAAAATCATTATAAATAAGAAACTCCTACACAGCATTATTAGATAATCAAAAAAAGGTACTAGTAGCCTGAAACCCTTGAAAAAAGTGTTCCAACAACATACAGAAAATCACAGAAAATCACAGAAAATCACAGAAAATCACAGAAAATCACAAAAAATCACAGAAATTTGTTAGAAAAAATGGCAATCCAGCAACACCTGCCTTACGATTCTTAATCTTAGAAATAGAGAGTAAAAAAGGAGAAAGAGTATATATCCTACCTAAATGCTGATCTTTCAGATGAATCTGCAATCATAGAAATTTCAATCAAATCAAAATTTATGATATAGGATATAGGAAGAATTGACCAGCTGAAACCCTACTGTATATCAGAATCCAACTCAGCACCTTGCCCATTTCCTGCCCCAGCCTTCATTGTGGCAATGAATCTAGATGCCTCGTCTTGGATGTCAGACCACAGAATGCGAAGCGAGGACACCATATCATTGTACATGGAGGCCTGTTCTCCTGCATATGCAGCCAGACCTTCTGATAGAAGAGCGTCAAAAGAGATAGCCCCAACATGTGAAGTCTGTCGCCGGGTGGCCTTTCCAATCCACCAGTGAGCCATCCATAAGAAGAATAAAATTACCCGTGACATCTCCGAGTCGAGCAGTTGAACCTCTTCTCTCCACCGAAGAGCTCGTGCACGGGCTTTCAACCATTCGATACGAAAGTCTGGTACAAAGTTTAAGTCGAGAAGTTGACAAAGGAACGAACATGTACTCACCCTCGTTCAAAAGGTCATCACCTACACCTGTCTGTGGAGAGTACCAGATCCAGGACAGCTTGTACTTACTCTGTCCGGTCACCATACCATGTCCAGCAGTCGCCTTGACCTTGTTTTGTTCCATCTGGTCCCGTTCTTTGAGAACGCGTTCCCCAAGACCCCGCTTATCCTCTGGCTTTAGCTCCTGCAACACCGCTTCCCAGTCACCTGCACCTACTAGTCGTCGATAAGCCTCCCTTGCACGACAATAGCTCTCTGCTGCCTTGTCAACCTTCCGATCAATGCTGGCTTGGACAGCACGAGCGCGCGTGTTTGGCTGCTGGCCACGGATCTGCTTGAGCTTGAATCGACTCATGTAAGTTCGAACTCGAAGTTGTCGTCGAAGGTCATCAAGTGCATCAAATGCTGCAGCGTACCGAAGCTGAGCCTCAACAGAGGAGAGGGCAGGAGGGCAGTACTCTTCTCAGGCTGACGACGAGAGACCAGAGGGAAGGAACAACCTAATCTTCTCAGGTGATCGCGTGGTGTGGGCGCTCCCGTCTTCATCTCCAGGGACAAGCTGTGAGACGCCATGCATGTAGATGTCTTGATCAGCTCGGAACCGTCGAACCATCCGCAGAATAGCGGTCTTCGACTCTTGCATTTTGGCGGAAGATTCTTGCTCATGGTCTTGATCCTTTCGTCGAAGGCTTGCTCTAGATAAGATACCAATAAGTGATGAATATCCAGATTAAGACAATAAAACGTACTGCATTTCTTCGATCTTAAACCCCAACAGAATGAACTGCGCCCAAGCATCTTGGTCCTCGGGATCAGCAGCGTCAGGCCTGTTCGCATCAGCCAACGCTTGACGGACCGAGGCAAGAGTGACTTCTGCAAGGAAGGTTCAGCATGAGATCATGACGTCTCAGAAATGGAGAACCTTACTTTTAGCTGTGCTCTGGTATGGGTTCCGACCTTTTGGCTCCTTCTCCCATTGCTGTATCAACGTGGTCCACTCCTGAATCTGATCGCTATGCTTCTCCTCGAGTGCGGCCGTGTAATCCGCAAATAGCTGCTGTTGATCTCGAGCTTCAGGAATGGCTGCCTTGAGACGACGAAGAAGTTGGGGACCTAATTTAGTGTGGATCGTGAGTTGCATGCCATCGAACAGAATAACATGGGACATACCAATTTGAACAACCTTTCTCCAGTTCGAATGTCCACAGTAGTCATCTAATGTATCATGTCGAGCACCGGGTCCCATCTCTTTGGTGCTCGAGGCAGCACCATTCGTGTTGGACCAGTTGCGCTCTGGAGCTTCGCCGTCAGTTTGGCCAGCACCCTTCTTGAAGTGAAAGCTGTACGGGGCTTGACAGGCGTCTTCATGAGCAGGAAGATGGAACTTCGGGACTGCAAAGTCCACAAAAGTCCGAGATAATGATAGATGTAAGGAAGGAGGGAGCCCATTCATTCTATTCCAAAGGTTGAGACTCCACTGGCAACAGATGTCGTAGGATATGAGGAGGGCGATGATTTGGAGCAGCGTGACAGCACTAAAGAACAAGTAATCCATATTGCAGTAGCTGAAAAAAACGCAATGAGTTCAACGCAGTCCGTCGAATAGGAGCTTACTTACCGTTCGCCCTTCTGTAGATCACCTACACCATTTGCCAACCACAAGCCGTGACGCGCATCAAAAGCGCCCCCAACACCGGTGGCCCTCAACCCTTTAGTCCGCCTTGAGTTTGCTGCAGATATAGCAGAGAATCCCGAACATGTGCTGATCTGGAGCGAAGGTCGTTAGGAACTAATACAAGAATCAATATTTAATATTTACCTCTTCCTGTGTCGCATGCTTCAAGATGTATCCTTCATAGCCGGACTCCGGAACAAAGTACGCTAGTCCTGTTATGAGCCCGGGATCCTTCTCCTTGGAGGATCGCAGCCGATTTTTGAGTCGAAAGTTGGCATCCAACGCAACAATGAGTCGGTAAAGCCACCTAAGAAGCGATAAATAATTTGCAAATAACACCAGCGGGTAGACTCACCTTGAATCGGGGTCCATTTCCCAGTCGGCCGGTAAGTTGATGCCTGGATGTGCACATGCAGGACATTTCACGGCCAATTCTCCCCTCGATGTCCCCTTGATGCCATCCTGTTCGTGTCCGCGACCCGCTCTTTTGAACATCTTGAGTGCGCGCCATTCACGAATCATCAACATGAAGCTTTCTAGACGATCCTACGTTGAGATCATCAGATATAGAAGACCTAAAGTGACGAGAGCCAACTTACTGGAACCGCGACAAGGCCAGTATTGTCTGTGGCTAGCTCCAATGATTTGTAGAAGTCATATGCTGTCGTTTTGCCTTGGAGAGATAGAAGGTGAAATTGACGGAGTGTCGAGAAGGTGGCGACGGTCTGCGGCTCAAGCGGTGTTGCAGGCCACCACTCCATCCGTAGGAGCTGCTGTCGAGGCGATACGCCTGCAGACGCAGAACACCCGCAGAAATCAAGTTCAACTTGATGGATTCCATTCGTGTGGATGACAGTGAACTTTGTGTGCCCTGGTTGTCGGAGGCCGCACACCTTCCCCGGAGAATGTCCCATCTGTATCCGAAGGCCGAGCTGGGCCAATGTGATCCGGTCAAAGTACACTCCATTCCATTTCTAAGTAGCAGTCAGCGCAGCGTTAGGATCAATGTCGATACAAACTTACCTTGATGACGTGCAAGGGGTTTCGGCGGTGGGTCTTCATCGCACACTCCTGACACATTAACTGCTGGCCGAAACAATCCATGCAACAGATCAAAGCCGGTGCTTTATCCTCGCAGAACGGGCATTCTTGCGGGGATCCAGCGCGACCTTCTAGACGAAGCATTTCATCTAGATACTCGTCTTGATATTGCATCCAGGTTTTCAACCGGAAGTCCTACACTCCCAGGTTTGAAAAGGAAAGATAGAGAGGAAGACATTACGCACCGAGCTAGTGTAGCGACGAGCCTGCCCCACGACTGTCACATCGCCTTCGACGTTGCCATCCTCATCCACATCCAGGAGAGGATCCTGGTACGCGAGATCCTCATCGTCCTGGTCATCATCGAAGTGATCACTGGTTTGGGAAGGAATGGATAGGGGCACGGAAGGCATAGATGGTGCTGCCTCCATAAGAATACGCTCGGACAGCAGCCGGCGACCATCTTGAGACCGAGAGAGCACTATAGATCGACTACGGGCGGCGTCAGTCTGTTCGAAAAAGCCTGCTGGGGCTGGCCGTTTGCCCTTTGCAAGCTTGGGCGGCATCTGTGGTGTATACAAAAGAGATCAGGACGGGCGCTTTGTGTCTCAGTGTACAATAACCGTAAGACAGGTCTCACACACCTTGACCATCAGCAATCAGCAATCAACAAGTCGCGTTCATAGTCGCGACGCGTCAGATCACATGACCGTTCTGAGACTCATGACCGCGAAGTCCTATTTCCTCGAGTATAAGGTGTACCTACTTACTCGAAACCTTGACTGAATAGCGTTCTATTTACAATCAACTGTCCGAGACACAAAAAGTTGTACAAATATCGGAAGATAGTTCATCATACTTTGAAAACAATCCTAACCCAGCTGCCCACCGGTCCATCCGCTCGCCCTTCAGCCTGTTCCACTCCTCCGGATCCTCAGCGACCAATGTCTTCTCAGTTCGGTATCCATAGTGTACCCAGCGAAAGAGTGCGCCAGCCGTGAACTGAGTAAAGGAGGAATGCTCTTCACCTGGCAAAAGCAGAGTATTGCCGTGGCTGACGCTTGCGGAAGGGAGTTCGATCAGAGAATGGGCGGGAAATCGAACAATGGTTTTGAGTTCATATAGAATGAGATGGGCACTGCTGTTGGGATTGAAGGTGCCAAATGGCACGACAGCGCACCATCCATAAGGAAGATTCGCCGAGTCGAAGTGTCTGGTGGTCGCGACAACCGGGCCGAAATTGAAGGTGCAAGCGGCGAAGGCGGTATTCTTGTACGGTATGTCGAGTTCTGGCTGCGATGTCTTGAGAGCTGCCAAGTTCTCTTCATAATACTTGTAGAGCTTGGGGGCACCAAGCTTGAAAGTGCCTACCCACAAATATGAGCCAGGTCGAACGAGAAGATGGGGAACTCACTAGACGCGAAATGAGAAATCTGTTTGAAATTTGGGCTGTCGAGCAGCTCCTGAACTGCCCGACCGTTCCTGACACCGTGTGGATCAAGATTCTTCGGTGCCTACGGACAATTAGTATAAGTTTCAGTAGTGACAATTGAGTGACTTACTTTCTGTCCTTTTCCAAAGGAAACACCAGTCGTGAATGAGTCATACTCACCACGCCGGTTACTCCCCGTCGGAATAGACAATCGCTGTCGTACACGCTTCATGTCTGCCGCAGCTCCTTGGCAAGCTATGTCCCAGCTCGACTCTGCAGGACGGCCTGCGAGCAAAGCGATGATATAGTCGCGTTGATCGAGCATCGCGATGGGCGTGCTGAACATAGGTCAGTATTGATCATAAGCAGACAATGTACTGTAACTCACCGGCCGTCCCACTCGAAAAGTCTGAATCCCTGCTGCAGGAGGGCAGACACAGATGGTGTCGCCGTACCCAACTCACGAGGCAGCTTTGCCCCAACCCACGCGCCTTCCGCATGAGGCAAGGCTTCTGCATTCAGATTGAGGGAAAGGAAGTCAGGATTTCCATACCGCGCGACCATCTTTTGCCTTATATTCGAAATATTTCCCGCAGCGGAGGCGGCTTGCTTTTTCTTATCGTTCCGTTGCTGTCGTCGTAGTTTCTTGTGTAGGTCGCGCGACGAGACTTGGATCGGCGCCCTGGACTCGCCTGAATGTACTAGGGGAGCGTGGGTGCCCGAGGGATTCGCGAGAACGTGGTGTGAGGCCTCATCAACGACAACGATTGGCCCAGGTTGTACATAGTTAGGCGGAGGCGTGGACGGCGGAGTTGTAAGGGACGCAGTCTTGGAAAACGGGCTGGAGAAGGGAGAGGACAGAGGCGTGAGGGGACTGGGAGGGGTGATACACCGTTCCCCATCGAAAGCTGGGCGCGGTTCGAAAGAGGGATAAGATGTGGAAGTGGGAGCAGTAGCGAGGGGAGACAGAGGAGCGTGGAATGATGATGGTGTCGAACAGACGGCGCTTGCAGGCATCGAAAAATGCGGTCGCTGGGAGTGATTGGCGCCTTCAGCGCTAGGCAGGACGTCTCCGAGCCGGGCAAGCGCCCTGGAAGTCGGGGTGATTATGACGGAACTCCACGAAGCCGGTCTTGAAGGCGGATGGGTGAAAGGAAGACGAGTGGGGGAATGGGATACGGATTCACCAGCACAATCATCCTCTTCACTATCGCATTGCCTCTGATAAGCATCCTGTAGAAGCCTTCCGAAGTCGAAGTCTTCTGGGGGCCGAAGGAAGGAAAACGGGCAAAAGGTCTGTAGGAAATTAGCATCTCAATAAAATGAAGATATTTGCCTGACTCACTGCTTCAGGCATGTAGCGACTCCGATTTACTATAAAATGGCACTTGCAGAAACTTGTATAACACCTGTACGTTCTCGTGTTAGCGGACAACAGCTCATAACATAATGTACAATGAAGAATAAGATCAGCCGTGTCAGGATGATTGCACGTCAGCCGGCGCCTTGTCTGGCATCCAGAACCAATGGCCAACGAGAATCGAGCGACACGGCAAGGAGCAACGCTTCGACCGCATCACTTGCACCTCAGCCAGCGCCTTGTGGGGCATCCAGAACTGAAGCGCAAGGGCGTCGACCATGCCCACAGCACGCCAGCCAGCGCCGTGTGGGCATCCAGAACTGGGTGGTAGGAACAGGAGCAGGGAACGGGATCCAATACTAGATAAACGCACCAGGGAGAAGGCAGAGGTTGGAAGGCAGCCCGAGCGTGCTGAAGCCTCCGCGGGGAGACGGCTTATAAGGGGCGAGGGACAATTGTCCCTGACGCTTTGACACACAGCAAAGCTCCCTGTGGACTGCTGCATGGCTCGAGCAGATCGCTATTGTGCTGGTGCTATGATGCGCCATTCCGTCGCCGCCTTGTGGTCTAGGGTAAGGCAACCGGCTCCGAGCAAAAATAAAAGTGAGACATAAACTTGAAACAATGGAAGGCCACTCAGCTTAGACCGACCTCAATGTCCGTGATATCCAGACAATGCAAAAAAGGGCCCGAGAGGTGCGACTCGGACTTCCGACACAGATCGGACGGATCTGGGTTTAAGCTCGTTCTCGATAACCCACCTCTCGAGTCTTGCCTACATAGTAGTATTTGAGACCAAGTTGGTTGAAAGTTGTAGTTAAGATGGTGACCGAGTCTCTTGAATGCAATGACGGAAAGTTGAGTACTGTATTGAATGCCAAGTCGTAGTCGCGTCGCAGCAAACGCCCATTGAGCGCCTGCTGCGCCAGATTCGAGCACCATTCCAAAAGTTTGCTGTAGAGCGTTCAAATGTACTTTAAATTAGCTGAAATTGTGTAGAAAGGTGATTGTGATATATATCTCCAATACTATAGCGTCAGAAATCCTTAGACAATTCTCGCAGTGTCGATAATCGGCAGTTCGTGAGCAGGTATGGACCGCCTAATACTACGGTCGTCGGCTATGTACAGCAACCGCGATGCCACTTGGACTCCTCGTTCTCTTTATTGTTCTCGTCCTTATTTCTCGGTTTCATCCCTGTTTCTCGGTTTCGTTCCTGCTTCTCGGTTTCGTTCCTTTCCTTCTCAACCTTCAATATATATCTTATTATATAGATCTGTGATGTACTCATAATCGAAGACGCGACTGGTCTGTCAAAGCATCACGATCCAAGCATCTCAGCATAAAATGTGAACCGAACGTGCTCACCTATTGCCACATCTCCCTCAAATGTGCCCACTTTGACCCTAGTGAGCTCTGACTTACATCTCGCCATCCATGGACCGTATCTGAATTGCGCTGAACTCGGCAGCTTGCAGACTCGTATGACGTCGCGCGAAGACTCGGTTGTCTGAACATCGAAACATCGAAGCATCGCAGTGCATCGTGCATGGAACACTTTCATCGCTCTCAAATCGGCCAGCTTCGAGGATTATCACGGATTCAGGTTTGACATGAATTTCAACTTCGATGACGTGAATTCGATTTTGACGTGAAATAAGCTTTAGCTTTGCCAACTCAGCATTGCCGCAATCACTCGAGCGCCGTTGAATGAGCTGGATGTGGCCACGGGCAGAAGTCGTTTGGAGTTGCTTCAAAGCATGCTTCAAAGTCCCGTAGCCATTTCCATTGTTCAATAAGTAGTATATCTAACTATTTTAGCTGCCGATTGACATGGTTGTGATACGAACAGGATGCGACAGAGTTGCAATCGCGATCGCCCAAGTTACGACTCGATCCGTGCAATATCAAACGAGGCCCGTACCCATCCCTCCTCCTTCGACATGATGTTTTAGGGAGAGATGATGGATGATGTAGTCATCCAACTTGACGGTGAGTCCGTTACCACTGTATGTCATTCACAGTACTCACTAACGACTCAGTAAATGTTCATGAAAATCCGAACGTTTTCGCGCCTACAGGATCTTCGCACTCTTGTGCAAAGAAGCCACGAATTGCACGCCCGTCGCTTCCCGCGTCATTTACACGGTCCAGCCACACGCTGATCCGAATCCCCGCAGGACAAGATGACGGCCTTTCAAGGCTGAGTTCTGAGGTATGTCACTTTGACGCCTTGAGGCGGGTTTACGATATGTTCTGATTTCCATCATCATTTACATATCGGGTCCATCTCTTCCCCCTCCTTTGCACTTCCAGTCTTATAAACCAAGCTGGGCTCAACCATCGCCAGTCTCCCGACATATCGAGCAGCCATGGTGCATCTCGAAATCGACATAGACCCGGATGAGATCAATGAACTCTCCACTCAGTTCGGGGCTATAAGACTGAGCTTCGAGCCAGTGCACCCTCCAGCTGAGCCTCCTCAGGCGGACTCCTCTCAAACGGACCCATCTCTACCCCACCCTTCTCAAGCCAATCCCTCTGGACCGGACCCCTTTCCTGCCGACTTTTCCTATACAGACTCCCCCGCAGCGCAGTCGAGAGAGGATGGTCCAGCCCGTCCGCAAGAGGGACAGCCCGCTGATCGGGCATCAGGGACGCATGGTCACGCAAAGGAACAGCAGCGCCCATCCCCGTTTGAACCAAATGATGCACACGGGGAGGGAGATATTCCCGATAGCAAAGGCAATGTTTTTTTCCTTACCTTCGGGATGCAATACTGACTGACCGCCTTTCTTCAGACGAGCCACGATCGTTCTATGTGATATTCGCTGGTCGTCGCCCAGGTGTCTTCAATTTCATGTGCGTATTTCTGGAGACTTAATAAGCGAGGTCACTCTTATAAATGCTTCTCAGGCATCTGGTCAAGCGATACACGAGCGGTTTGCAAGATGCTGTGTGGGCGGAATATCCCCATTCCCAAGCAGCTTACGCGGCCTATAATTCTGCCAAGGAAGCGGGCCAGCTTGTGGTCTTAGATGGAGGTCCTGCGGCGTCTGGCACTGAGCCAGGGAAAGCCAAGGGAAAAGCCCCTGCATCTGACGAGAGCGAACATCCGTAAGTGTGTCCCTTGGTCATATTGTACTTGTCAGTTTCTTACGACATATCGAGGCCCCCGTATGAGTCCCCCCAAGCTGGGCATAGTTCGAATTCCTCGTCCGCCGGCACGTTCTCAGGCCCGGCCGACTTTGGTGGCTTTTCGCCGGACATGCCGGCTCCACACCCCGACATTTTCTCCTCAATGCCGAGCCAGACTTCCCAGGCTCAAGACACCGCTGGTCCTTCATCCCCGGAACCAGGCGATAGCCAAGCTCCAGTTCCTATCTTCGGGCCTGGGGAGCTGCCCATCAATCCCAGAAGCCGAAGAAATAAGCAGAAGGCTTGGGCGGTGTTCATTGGAAGAGTTCCAGGGATATATCTGACCTGGTGAGCTGGTCGTAGTCCGTTGTCTTTTCTCTCTGACCTGATTTAACTTTAGGGAGGACGCGGAGAAACAGGTACATAGGGCAGGTAAATGTGATCATTTGAGCTTCAACACTGTTGAGGATGCAGAAGAGGAGTACCGGCGTCGCCTCAAGAAGAACGGCATCATCGCGAAGGGATCTACGGCTTGAGCCCACTTAGCCCATATGTACACGAATATATTCAGAATTCTAGGTCCTTCTACTCCATGCAATGTCCCTAATTCTTTAGCTCCGAACAGTTAGCCGGTTCATTTGATGGTTGCGACCTGTCCGCCCAAACATATATGCTTGCTGAGCTGGCAGGAACAAGGCAGGAGCCTTTCCAACCGTGCGTATACCCCCCTTTCTCTCTGCTCATCGCGTCGCTTTTTCACCGCACCCTCAGCCCTCTTCTTTACTGTACTCTCAGCCCTCCATGCCTCGTAAGCCCACAGGTAATCCTCCCGGTCGACGGTCTTGGGCCTACGGCCCCCGCGAGACCTATCTAGATAAATTCACGCCAGAGTATCGAACCGTTGAAAAAGATCGCAAACGTGCCTCCCCCTTCTACACTCGAGTCGCACGGCTTCATATCAAGAAATTCACCTATGAGCTAGCTCTAGTGGGTGCGCTTCCGGATGACCTCCCGCCGGACCCCACTCTCTCCGACGTCGATGAAGAGAGTGACCATGAAGGTGACTCGGAGGAGGACCGGAAGAGAAAGGAGGAAATCTTCTCTGAAGTTCGCACGGTAAGATCTTGGCTTGTATCTATTGCGAAGACCACTAACATCGTCCTTAGAAAATAGTAAGGTGGTTCCAGGATCGTGTGCGCAAGCTGGATACCCAGACTGGCTCTGGCGTGGACACTGCTGCTGCTCAGGCGGCGTTCACTGCTTTGATTCGTCAGTACATCGCCCCTCCCCGAAAGGAACAGGAAGTCCATCTCTACTCCCACTTGCACTGGGAAGATCGTATCCGACCTACCTTCGAGGCCGAAATGCAGAGACTTGGATTGAATCCGGAGACTGCGAGTCGCGACATCTCCCTCAAGGCTTCGATCATTCGTGATCAATACCAGGCGGAGCCCCCCGAGTTCCGTGACCAGATCAAGTCATTGGTAGAAGAACGTCACCGTGAGGCCCTTGCGGATTACAAGAGGCAGGTCGAAGATCCTGTTTGCATCGAGGATCAAGCTTGGTACGTCGTCGTTAGCAGTTTTAACTCAATATTTGGTCTAACTCTCTTATAGGTCCTTGAATTCTGCGTACTTGTTCCTACAACCCATTGTGGATATCATCGCCCAACGGTACGGTCAAGTCGCTTGTATCATGATGGCCGGGAAGGCACAGGATCGAGATGAAATTGATGTGTTGAGGTATGTCTTGTATGCATGCCCCGTCTTCGTATTGCTCATATGGCTCTCATCTAGTGTTCATTCCAACCATATCCATGGTGTTGTAGATGAAATCTGGCCTCACTACGACAGGCAAGGATTTAATCAGGCTTCAAACTCATTGAGGAATTTCGGCAGAGCTCTATTTGGTAAGGAATCACTTTTTCCTTCGGATGTCTGCCTATATTAACTTCTCTATAGCTGCATCAGATAGGGGGCTTCTGAGCCTTGATGACTCCGACCTTTCGGGCACGAGTGCTACTGGAGAAATGAGCGCACAGACCTCCCTCAATATTCCCAGCATCGTTCTACATTCCTCTTCTGCGGTCTCGTCCACAACGACCTTAGTTGAGCACCCTACCGCAGGTCAGAATCCGGAGCTTCTTCGACCGGATGATGCCAATCGGAACAATTCGGTCATCACTCACAGCTGCAGCACTGACACTTTCGGCGTCATGGCAAATCGGCAGGCTGGTGGAACGTCAGTCGATAGCTCTTTGGTGCATGACCAAATGGGTGTGGATCAGCCTGCTCCCAAGCCATCCGCTCCTGTGGTGCCCATGCCCTCTCCAGCTTCCGTGCGCACGCCCTCTCCAACGTCGACGCTCGTGGCCTCTCCTACGTCGACGCCTGTGCCCTCTTCCACGCCGACGCCTGTGCCCTCTCCGACGTCGACACCTGCACCCTCTCCGACGTCGACGCCTACACCGACCCCTCCACCCACGCCTTCACCATCCCCAACTGCTTCGGCGCAGCCCTCCCCTACCACGTCGCCCTCGGTTTCCCCCACAGCCTTGCCTGGAACTGAGCTAGCACCTCCATCGTCCACTATAAGTTCTGCTCTGCACTGCTCACCCGGTTCATCTGCAACATCCGGCATCTCTAGCACCAGTCTCCAATTTAGACATTCGGAGACTAGCTTTTTGTCCAACTCACAGCAGCTGGACCATGTCTCCTGGGTCCCTCCGGCGCTGAGCAACAGCGCCCAGCTTACTCCGGGTCAGAAGTGGCCGAAGGCCTATCGAGAGGGCTACCAATACGTGTTGAGTCTTGGTTTGGGCAAGGACTTCGAAGCTCTGGTAAATCTCGTCTTCAAGCGGGATGAGGCTTGGGATTTCAAGGTAAGCATGAAATATTCGATCATCAATTCTATCTAGCTAATGCTTGTCTTCAGCCTCGCGAAGTTGCCAGACTCGGGACCTATCATCGCCCGGAGATCCTCGGCACGTTTATTCAATATGCTAGAGGTTGGAGCAAGGGGTACCCGATCAAGAACCTTAATCATTACTCTCAAGAATATTGGCTATGGTACATCTCTTTGCAGCCGGAGACCCGTGTTCACGGTGACAAATTGCTGCAGCCTGACAAGAAGATGGATTGGTCTCAATTCGACGTCTCCGGACCCAATGGCCTCCTTATCATCCTCGCGGCCCTCACTTTCTGGGGCCAAGCCCTTGCCGTCTCCCAGAAGCCCGAAGATGTCCATACCTGGCTTAACGCCGTTCGTGACTTCGGTGCTATTCTGGATGTCCTGCCGCCGCCTCATCATCAGTCCAAACGGCGTTCCACCATGTCGGACTCTACTTCAAAGCCCGTGGCGAAGAAACCCCGCAGGTGGGTGTCAATCATGGTCAGTCTGTTCAAATGGGAGTAAAGACTTGGGTGCAGGAAGTAGAGAACCGATGAGAATTTGATTTGATATCAATCACTCGCTTTCTGAAGGACTTGGGAGTATTTTCCGACTTTCCATATTCTCGTACACTCTATGCGCATTTCCTATGATTTCTTGCCTCTAAGTACTACTTAGTACATTTGATCGTTTTTAATGTGAAACTGGTGTCCTTAGTACTGGTCTGAAAGCATACGAAGGGAGGGAAAGCGCTGAAGTCATGATCTGTTGGTCTTCGCTGTTCGAGCGTAGCTTAACTCGGCAATTGCCGAACCATGCCACAAGCTCGTCCGAGTCGTCGCTGAGGCTGCCGCTCGAGTCTCTTCCCAGGGCGCAATACGAGGTTCAATGGCCTCATAATTCGTAAGTCTTTTCCTTTTCTTTCCAAAGGTTCACTTTGCTAATGAAATTCGGTTTCTTTAGCCTTAGCTGCGATGACGTGGCACGCTGCACGCACCCAACACCGCCGCCGCCGCCGCCCATGTACCCGTCTCCCTCGTGCTTCCAAACGCTAGTCCGAGATCTCCCTACGCCATGAATGGACACTCACCAGCATAAAAGACCATGCGCTCGCAACTACACACCATCAAAGTCTCTCAGAGGCATGCGCACATGCTGCGCGATGCCACCCCATCCCCACCCCCGCTACGCCACGTTCACGCCGACACGTTCGCATTCGCGTGTGCGTCGGCTCAATACTACACGCGCACTGGGAATGTAGACATCGTCAACCTCGCCCTTAATCAATATACCCAAGGAATACACCCTACTCTCGACTTCAGCGATATCCAGCACGTCATCGACGTCGTTACCCAATGTAATGACCTGCCTGTCCACCCACGGCATCCATACGCGGGCGAGCTTGTCTTCACCGCTTTCTCAGGCTCACATCAGGACACGATCAAGAAGGGCTTCGAGGAACAGGCGAAACGACACGCAGTGGCACGGCACACCCCCCATCGAGTAGCAACCACACGCGGATACATACGACACCCTCCCCTGCAGGCGCCCGACACCAGCTCTGCAGCCGCGTGCTGTAGTGCCCGCACTCCCAGCCCAGCGCCCACTCTGCAGCCGCGAGCCCGCGCGTCCCAGCCTCAGGCCTGTGCGCTTTAGCCATGAGCCCCTGCGTCCACTCTCCAGCCCCGAGCCCACACTGCACGAGCCCCCGCGTCCCAGCCTCAAGTCTGCGCGCTCCAGCCACAAGCCCCCGTGCCCGCTCCAACACCGTGCCCATCGTCCTAGCGCCGCGCTGGCTCCCTAGCACCCCACCCTGACCCCCAGTCACGAATTTCGCCCGCCCACTCTACGCGGCAGCCATCGGCGGTGCGTGGCGCATGCATAGCCAATGCAGTGGACCGTACCGCCCCTTTGCCTATCGGACCGCAATGCGCACGATTTACAGCAGGCGTGCGGCGAACAGCGCGCGGAACATGCATGCAGTGCATGTGTAGCAGCGGGGCGGGAATGGGAATGGCTGGCAGAAGCGCGAGGGTCAGGGCCGGCGAGCGCGAGGGGGAGCGCCAGCGAGCGCGGCAGGGGAGCGCCGGCGAGCGCGGCAGAGGAGCGCCGGCGAGCGTGCAGGGGAGCGCCCGATGGCGCAGGGAGGAGCGCCGGCGAGCACGCAGGGGAGCGCCGGCGAAGGCGGGGGGAAGCGCCGGCGAAGGCGGGGGGAAGCGCCGGCGAAGGCGGGGGGAAGCGCCAGCGAAGGCGGGAGGAAGCGCTGGTGAGCGCGCAGGGAAGCGCCGGCGAAGGCGGGGGGAAGCGCTGGCGAGCGCGCAGGGAAGCGCTGGCGAGCGCGCAGGGAAGCGCTGGCGAGCGCGCAGGGAAGCGCCGGCGAAGGCGGGGGGAAGTGCCGGCGAGCGCGCAAAGGAAGCGCTGGCAGGCGCCGGTGAGCGTGCAGGTAGCGATGATGGCCGAGATCTTTAAGATCTCGGCCGATATGTTTTTTTCGGAATATAATATGTTTTCATGACATTCCTCTGCCTATAGTATACTGGTACAGTTTGAAACCATCCCTCCTATTACTACTGGTATAGGTTTCAAATGATCTACAGGATCTGGTGGTCACTTTCAATTCAAATGCATGCCGTTTGGCCTCCACAATGGCCCAGCAATCTTCCAGCGAGTCATGCAGTCAGTCCTCACCCCGTACCTTTGGCTCTTCTGCCTCGTCTATATAGATGACATCGTGGTCTTTTCCCGTACACACAAGGAACATATCATGCATCTCGAAGCAGTTGAAGGCACCGGAATCACCCTCTCACCTTCCAAATGCCATCTATTCTACTCTTCCATTATCCTGCTAGGCCATAAAGTCTCCTGACTAGGCCTATCCATGCACCAACAGAAGGTAGACGTAGTCGCAAAATTAGCCACACCAGAGTCCGTACCTCAGCTTCAAACGTTCTTAGGAATGGCAGTCTACTTCTCTGCATTTATTCTGTACTATGCGGACCGCGTGCGACCTCTATTCGAACTCACACGGAAAGGCACGCAATGGCATTGGGACGCAGAACATCAAGACGCCTTCGACAGCATACGCAACACCCTCCAGCAAGCTCCAGTTTTAGGTCACCCGACACAAGGGAAACCGTATCGCTTGTACACAGACGCATCAGTCACCGCACTGGGGTGTGCCCTTCAGCAAATACAGCCCATAGCCATCAAGGACCTTGCAGGCACCAATGCCTACAAGAAACTCCTCACCACATTCCAAGAAGGACGTCCGCCCCTGAAGCTGGTTGTTCAGATGGATTCCGAATTCGATGACTTCATGCTGCCGGATGGATGGTCTCCCTCCTTCGACAATACAATAGTCCCGGTCGAGTGAGTTATCGCCTACTGGTCTCGTACCTTTAAGTCAGTGGCGCTTAATTATTCGGTCACGGAGAAGGAAGCTCTCGCAGCCAAAGAAGGGCTCGTCAAGTTCCAGCCCTTCATTGAAGGCGAGAAGATCCTCCTCGTCACGGATCATTCTGCATTACAATGGGCTAAGACTTACGAACATACTAACCGTCGCCTCACTGCATGGGGAGCCATATTCTCAGCCTACAAACCTGGCTTGCAGATTATCCATCGCCCCGGGCACGTACACTCTAACGTAGACCCCTTATCGAGGATGCCCCTTCAGCTGCCTGCCCACATCTCCCCAGCAGAGGATGCAGGACCAAGCCTCTTGACGGACGATGCCACTGCAGCCCAAATCGAAATGCGAGCAAGAACCCGCCCTGCAGACATCTTTACCGCCTTCTCCATCGAGGACTGCCTAGACACCGACTTGGTGTTCATCACAACACGAGCCACAACAAGAGCCCAGGACCTCCAAGCATGGAACGCTGCCCCGGACTCCAAGACCAATGCAGGTGCTGACAACGCGTCCCCCATAGTGGGCGGTTCACCCCCACAGGCGAGTGTTGTGGATCCAGTCGAACCTGAGGCCATGCCATCGGGAGCCTCATCCCCGCCGCCTGAGAGGCTACCTCCGGAGATGGGGCTTCACTGCCCGAAATCCTTCCCAATGCTCTCGCTGTCCGACGACCTCCTAGCGGACTTCCACACCACATATAACCTCGACCCTGCATTCAAATCTAAATGGATGACTCCGCCCAGCCCGTTCCAGGACCATCGCCCAGGCCAATAATTCTTTAAAGACGACCAAGGCCTCCTGTTTTTCGAAGACGTGAACACGAGCATCTGCCTTTGCATCCCAAAACGCCTCCAACCCCAATTCCTGGAACTAGCACATTGCTCCACAGGAGAAACAGCACACGCCGGTGTGGAGAAGCTACGAGCATTTCTCACACACAAAGTTTACTGGCCCCACATGAACGCAGATATTGAGAGATACTGCGCATCATGCGATGTCTGCCAGAAGACCAAAGCTCGCAACTTCAAGAAGTATGGGTTTCTCATACCCAACCCCATCCCCAATTGCCCGTTTCAATCCGTGTCCATGGACCTCATCGTAAGCCTTCCTATGTCGGAGCTCTTTAACGCGATCCTCGTCGTGGTCTGCCACTTATCAAAATACGTGCAATTCATACCGACCACATCCGGCCTTTCAGCCGCAGACTTTGTGAAGCTTTTCACAGACAGAATCATCTGCCGCTTTGGTGTCCCGGATTCTATTATCAGCGATCGTGACCCACGATGGACACACGATTTCTGAAAAGCCGTAAGCACACGTCTCAGCCTCACCATGCACCTATCATCCTCGCACCACCCACAACACGACGGCCAGACAGAAATAATGAACCGAGCCCTGGAGACGGCCCTTCGTGCCTACGTTGCATCAGACAAAGTGTCTTGGGCTTCTTGGCTCCCACTTCTCGAATTCGCCCACAATACTGCAGTGTCGTCGACCACAGGCTACTCACCAGCCTTCCTCCTGTACGGATTCCAGCCTAACGACGTTATCGACGCGATCATCCCCATGGATCAACGCCGCATATTCCACACTAGTGTCACCGGTGACTTCTTATTGTCCCTCGATTCTCACTGAGCAGTGGCTCGCGATGCCATGGCCCACGCACAGCACAATCAAGCCCAGCAGTATAACAAAGGATGCCACCCACTGAAATTCAATGAAGGCGACCTCGTACTTGTAAATCCGCACTCCTTGGAGTGGAAAGAGTCAAAGGGCGAGGGTGCGAAGCTCATCCAATGCCTCATCGGGCCCTTCGAGGTCCAACAGCGAATCAACGAAAATGTTTATCACCTTCGCATGGGGGATAATTTCCCAGGCTCTACCATTTTTAATGTCCAACACTTACAACCTTACCGAGCATCTCCGCCGGAATTCGATGAGAGGATCACCCTCCCGGACACCCGCGCGGACAAGCCACCCTTGGAAGAATTCGAGGTCGAGAAGATAGTTGCGCACAGAAAGAACCCCCGATCTGGTCGCCTAGAATTTCTCGTTCGCTGGACGGGATACTCCCCCTTATACGATATGTGGCTAACCAGCTGTGACTTACATAATGCACCTATCAAACTGTTCAATTATCGCAAGGCACACAGGCTGTAACGGGCTGAGCGCCCCAGCTTGGCGCGAGCAGCCACAACTGTACAGTTTTAGTTAAGCAAGAAACTCCGACACGGCTTCCTACGTCTTATGTCTTTCAGCCCATTTCTACCCTCTCCCAGTAGACACCGTGTAGCGGTATCCTCGCAGTGTGCCTATACCCTTTTTTCTATTCTTTTGATGGCCTTCTGTTCTATTTCATGCTACCGTGCTCATAACACGGTGTGGATCCGCATTTGGGACGATCGCCCTCCTATCTGCTCTCTGCCTCACCCCTCCGGCCCCTACCTGACATTCGACGCCTCGACAGGCACCTTCCAGCCATGGGATTGGGTCCGCGACCCAGACTGGGTCGACTTCGGCACACCCTGGCACCCCACCGCCCGCCCTCCACTTCATGTCTGACCTGTTCTGGGTGTACGCGTCAAATGCGTCGTCCAGTGTCAACCCCGAGTACCTCGCCGACGGGAGATGGTGCGTTCCATCCGATGTCACAGGATCCTACGCCCGCACCAAGATCTGGCTTGAATCTCAAGTCCAGTTCGTCCGTACAGCGGGAGGCGTTGGTCTATCTCCACCCCCGCCGATGCACTCAGCAATCATGTTCAGCACCCTCCACGCCGATGACCCTGAAGCCCTTCGAGCAGCCGTGTGGCCTTATTGCCGCAACCTATTGGACTGGTTCAGATATTTCATATGGGCCCTAGCCAGCATACCTGGGCAGTGGTTTACCCTGCCCGTAATGCAGGCCAACGTTGAATTTGTTGACTTTGCCACTCGGTACTTGGTCGGAGCCACACCTTGAGGCATCTCCATTCACACAGACGACTTCCCCACATAGCCTGCAATGTGGCATTCCATCTTCCGATGATGGCTCGACCTCGGCGTACCCATCAACTATCCGTGGAGCACCGCCCATGCCGAAGATCGCCGATGGCTCCAGCTGCACCCTGCGGTGTACCCCTCCAGCTGGCACCACGTCGATTGCTCCGTCCCCTGTCAAACGGCCATCCTCACCCCCAATATCCATGCCACCTCTGGGTACAAAGCCTGGAAGCACAAAGAGAGCAAGAGCTGGCACGCCGCCCTCCATTTCAGTGACTATTCAAACGCAGATGACTTCGTGAACCTGCGAGTGTACTACAGGGACGCTATTCACAACGACGATGCAGACATCTTCGAACCTGACAACAATGATGACAAATAGCCCCCCCAGAGGGTACGACGCGTGACACTTTAACTTTTCGTCGTTCCGCCACCAGCTTCGTGACTCTCCAGGTCTCGCTCACTGGAGAGACTGACACCCGGCAGCCCGAAGTCCTCCCCACTCTGCATCAGCAACCCATTTGGAGGCCAGGCCTTCCATGTCATCTACCACCTACCAGACCCAGGATCAGACCCCAACGACCACCGGCGCGCTCCCCACAATGGCATCTATAACCCATGCCGCCAAGCCGGATGACGACCTCGTCTCCCTTGGCAGCGGTGAGGGTCACGACCCAGCCATGCCAGGCATGGACACGATCGCACCACTGTCGACATCCGATACGGCAATAACTCCTCCAGCAGCCCCCGTGCTGATCCCCAGTCCCCCACCAACGCAAACAGGTGCGGCCTATGCCTCAGAAGCGACCCCGGCCGCCGCTCTGCAACCTCTTATGGACAGCAACGAACCGGACCATGAAGGTGCCACCCATGAGGGCCCAGTTTCGCAAGACAATGACGCCGAGCCTGACCCCGAAAGTGCTACCCACGCAGGCCAGGCTATGCAAGACAATGATGCCAGACCTGACCCCGTAGGCGCTACCCACGCGGGTCAGGTTTCGCAGGAGGACATCGACATGGAAGCCCCAGACAAACAAAGCCCCGCCCCAAACAACGTCTTCTCCACGTTCTGGGCCGGGGTCACCATGGGCCACCCAGGCCTAGCAGCAGTCTACCAAGTCACGCCTAACATGTCTTTCGGGATCGATGGGCAGTTCTTCACCGTCATGATGGTCACCATCCTGCCAACCACGGAGGCCCGCCTTGCTCAAGCCCTCGAACATAACCCCACAGCGGTGCCCGCTGAGCTCGTTCGTCTTATGCTCCATCTGGGTATGCGCTTCCATGTCTCGTGGCCACCAGCCTGGGGTGCGGCCTGGGCCTACATTCGTTGGAATGGAGATGGTCCCCTTCCCCTGCCTACTTATCTCGCTAACACGCTGGCTCCCCTCGGCCCACCGTCCATGGCATTCCACGAACTCTGTGCAGCCTACCTTCTCCGAGCCGATGACCTGTTTCGCCGACCATGCAACGGTCACCTTCTTCACTACGGCGGCATAATCTGGCATCTCGCCCTCCACTACGGTGGCATCGACCTCTCCGATGCTGTCTTGGATGGGCTGTCGTCATCCTATGCCTTCCATGGCTGGTTCTTTACAGCTCCTGACAGCAACCACTGCGACAACCCAATCACCTGGCAGGACGATCCAGTCATTCTGGAGGCCTTAGGCACTAGTCCGTACTCATCGGCACCCACTCTGTGGCCGGATCCTGATGTCTGGGAATGCAGCGGCTGCTGGTCTGGATGATGGAATGCATTTGCGGAAACTTGGTTTACCAGCCGCATTGTCGAAATTCAGGACCATACCGCCTGACCTCTCACTCCCCACAAATGGCAAGAGAACCTTCGAGGGATCAACCAAGGCATTTGCGATAACACCCGCGTGCACCTGCAGCTGTCGGCCGTGCTCTCGGGCCTCCACACTACCGTGACCTCATATCTTGCGACCTCACCTCTCTCTCATCAAGGCCGCCTGCAACTCCTCACGGCTCTCGCTCCTCCTTGAACGAAGGCTGAGGGGGCTCTGTAATGGGGCAGCAAAGGAACGGACCGGCCAGGCTGCGGAGCCGTGCCGACTGCAAAAGGAAGCCTTCGGTAAGTAGTTCGGGAGTCACTGAGGCGGAGATAGAACCGTACATAGAGAATGCACATAGCACACGATGTACTTACCTTCTTGATTCATTACTGCTTCTATCATCGGAACTCGACGTTCCACGTCTCTCCTCCCTTTTCGGGAGTCGTTTCTCAGTATTCTCACCTCGCTGACCATCGGCCGCAGGCCTTTGAGTAAGTCCTCGTCTGAGCTCGTCTCTTGTTTTCACCAGCGCTACGAGAGGTTTTCTCCCGAAGCGCTGACTGTTTGGCACTGAAGAGTTGGCAGTCACCTTTCTTCAGGTTCTTTGGCTCATCCCTCGCGGATGCGCCGCTCTTCTCTCGCTCTCCTCCCCTTCTTCGAGAGGGCTTCCCTCGAAGGAGAATCTCTTCGCGCTTCGTGCCACGTCATCACACCAAGTCCGCTCCGTTTGCTAGGTAGTCCCACTGACCTGTAGCAAGATCACCGCTACAGCTTATCATGTTGGCTGCAAGGCTTGACAGGTATCTCCAAGTCTTCTGCTGAGTGGTCGATAGTTTGGAACCAGGAGATACTCGACCTAACAGCTCATCTTAGCTGTCTTGTATGTATCTCACTTGCTGAGCTGGCAGACTAATTTATTTATAGGTCTCTAAATCTGATACCAACCAGGGTGTATTATAGCTTGTCAAAACCACATTGATAGCTGCTTTCAGATGATGCCTTCTAAGCTATGCTAGGCTATCTGCCTAGTTACAAATTAACCAATTATTATTATCCAAATGATCTTGAGGTAAGTCTCTCATTTCTTCACCAATTCTCTCATTCTAAAATGCATTGGAATGTACTAATTAATCGCTTTCCAAACATTCTACATATGTCCAATTCTGTCCAGAACTCGAAAATCAAGACTCCAAATTGAGATCTCCCCTTCAAGATCAAGATCTTGAGGTAAGTCTCTCATTTCTTTACTGATTCACTCATTCTAAAATGCACTGGAATGTACTAATTAATCACTTTTCAGCCATGCTACATAAGCCACAGGCCATCCAGGACTCTAAAAAAACAAAGCTCAAAATTGAGATCTTCCTCCTTAAGATTTTGATCTTGAGGTAAGTCCTTCAGTTCTTCACTGATGCACTCGTTCTAAATTGCATTAGAATGTACTAATTTGTCACTTTGCAGATATTCTACATATGTCCAATTTTGTTCAGTCAAAAATCAAGACTCAAAATTGTGATCTCTCCTCCAGGACGATCTTGAGGTAAGTCTGGCAGTTTTTCACCAATTTATTCATTCTAAAATGCACTGAAATGTATTAATTAATCACTTTCCAGACATGCTACATAGACCCTATATCATCCAGAACTTAAAAACTTAAACTCAAAATTGAGATCTTCTCCCTAGGATCTTGTTTCTAAGGTGAGTCTCTCATTTTTTCACCAATTCACTCGTTCTCAATTGAGTTAGACTGTACTAATTAATCTCTTTTCAACCATACTATATAGACCTCAGTGTGACCAGACCTCAAAATTCAAAACTCAAAATTGAGATCTCCCCTCTCCCTTAGGATCTTGCCTTTGAGGTGAGTTCCTCATTTCTTCACCAATTTACTCATTCTAAATTGAGCTGAGATATACTAATCAATCACTTTCCAGACATGCTACATATGTCCAATTCTGTCTAGAAGTCGAAAATTAAAACTCAAAATTGAGATCTCTCTCTTAGGATCTTGTTCCTAAGGTGAGTCTCTCATTTCTTCACCAATTCACTTATTCTAAATTGAACTGGACTGTACTAATTAATTGTTTTCTAGTTATGCTATGTAAGCCCCAGCCATTTAGAACTCAAAATTCAAGACTCAAAATTGGAATTACTCCTCTAGTATGCTTGATCTTAAGGTAAGTCCCTCAGTTCTCCACTGATTCACTCATTCTAAATTATGCTGAAGTATACTAATTAATCACTTTTCAGACATATCATATAGACCTTAGTCTGTCCAGAACTCAAAAATCAAGACTCAAAATTGAGATTTTCCCCTAGCATCATCATCTTGATCTTGAGATAAGTCCCTCAATTCTCTACTGATTCACTTGTTCTAAGATGCATTGGAATCTACTAATTAAATATTTCTCAACCATACTACATTAGTCTAAGCCTGTGCTAAACTTGAAACTCAAGGCTCAAAATTGAGATCTTCTACCCAGAATCTTGACCTTAACTGATTTACTTATTCTAAAATGCATTGAACTCTACTAATTGATCACATTTTAGGTATGCTACTTACATCTCATTCTGTGCTGAACTTGAAAAATGCAGTATAAAATTAGAATTTCTCCTCTTAGCATCACTGACCTTCATGTAAGTCTACCAGTTCTTCACCAATTTACTCATTTCTAACTATATTGATCTCTACTCATTTAATACACTCTAGTTCTTTGCTTATATATATATCTTCATTGAACATAACTCACAATAAAATAGGAATTGTCTTGCCGTGCAAAGCATCAGCCTACTTCCTCCAAGTGAGATATCTGTCAGCACAACATCCATGTGCATAACACTATGATACCTGCTCGTCATCTATTTAATATTGCCAAGAGACGTTTCTATCGCTACAGCCAACATGCCCCAGCGGGCAGCTCAGGGATGGAAAGGACTGGACAAGACATTGTGGGGTGAGTACTACTATTATTTTTGAAGATGCAACAAGTCATGTTAGGCTTAGTCGAGCAGACCTACTTCAACTTATGTGCAAGTGGCACAGTACCCATCTCCTTGCCGACTCTGTTTCCATGCCCAGACACCTACTCCAGCAGAGTCATTGAGATTGGGTGATCACTGTCAGGATTGAAGTACCATCGCTTTTGCCATCTTCTGCTCATCGGCATTTCTCTCACTCTCGCTCACTAGCATTTCCAAGCAACTGTCATTCATCATGTGTCTACTCATTGTCCACACTTAATCTGAGAGAGCTGAGCTGGTGTTTGGCATATTAGACAATGTCGTCATCTGTACCTCGTCTGATTCCATATTGAGACTGCCTCAGAGATATTTATCTTCAATGTCTGTGTGGTCTGCAGCCCAACAAGCACAAACTCTGCAAGTCTGGGATGTGTATGTTTAGCCCCACCCACTGTGCATTTGTCCATGCTCCTTTGTGTTTCTAGCTATCTCATGCATCGTAAGTGATGCACAACACATTGAATGAGATTGTGGTGCATGCTTTTGCATTCACATCAAGTGCAAGACCGAAGCGTGGGCAGTGCATTTGGCTGACATCATTGGTGAGTATCTCGTGCCTTTCAAATTTGAGGCTCTCATCATCAGTCCAGTTGCAGGTACAGCTGCCTTCACATGACCAATGCAAGGCTGAAACAGCCATTGCAGTAGCATTGCAGTAGACACTCCTACTACTATGGCTGAGACAAGACATCTGCATCTAGTGTGCACATAACTTGAGGCCCATGTTGAGCAGTGCCAGTCGTAAAGTGTGAGGACTATCTCGTGCATTTGGCTGGTAATGTCAATGCAGCTTGAGCCACAAGACAGGCATGAAGAACAAATTTTGGAGATCTGTTGTGAGTGCTAGCATCATTTTCGGAAGCACTGTCACCATCTCAGGCAGATACATGCAGTCAGTCTGCTCCAGCATCACATCTCGGTGATCCAATTGACCCGATAGAAGGGTGAATGTGCTGGCAACAGTTACGATTCCTTAGAATTGTTTACTCTATACCGCCTTTTCATAGTGAAAACGACACCAAAATGATGACTATGCCCATTAGGCAGTTGGCTTATATAATCACATATCTTCAATTTAACGAGTTTGCAGGTTCAACTCCAGCTCTAGCCAAACTTTGTTGATTTAATGTAACTTGATCAGTTCTCAACCAATTTACCTGTTCTCAAATGCATCTGGATTTGCTCATTTATTGCTTTCTGACAGTATTTTTTGCATCCTAATCTGTGCAGAAGTTACAGAGTGCAATGAATTTCTACATTTCCCCTTTATAACATTTGAATTTGAGCTAACTCAGTCCATTCTTCACCGATTTATTTGTTCTCAAATGCGTCTAAATCTACTCGCTTATAGCTTTGCTACCATACTTCATGCATCCAAATTGGTTAAGAACTCACAGAATGCAAAGTGTTTCTTTTTTTCCTCTTCTAAGATGCTTGAACCCTAGCTAGCTAGATCAATTCCCAACCGATTTACTCATTCTAAAGTGCATCAGAATCTACTTATTGATAGCTTTCTGAATACCTCATGCGTCAGGATCGGTGCAAAACTCGCAGAATGCAAATTGTTTCTGCATTTTTCCCCTAGAATGCTTGAACTCCAGCTAACTTAATCAGTACTCAACCGATTCACTTGTTCTCAAATGCATCCTAATCTACCAGAAAGCCGGTCTCCAACACAATTTACTGCTTACAGAAAGATACAGCCACTAAAATGATACACAGCAAACAAATGTACATACTGTTTATTGATAAAATAAGCAAAACAATGCAATTTATCGGTAGCAGTGGGTTCTGAGACTTGGTCATGTGATCCTACAAGACCTTGTGCGGCCGAACAAGGTCTTAGTGCCTGCTTACATAAGCATAAGTCGCTTAGAGAGCCAATACACTGTATACAGTGATTGTTTTATAGCTCTGCAACAAAGCAATCAATTGACAAACAGTAAATTGTGTTCAAATACCCTGAATTACATCTTTCCAACCCAGTTTAGAATATGCAAATCGGATCACTCCAAGCAGAGATATTTCTCAATTTATGTGCCACATCAGCAAAATAGTATTGTCTTCTATCTCAACAAACAATAGTGCTATAATGTTGTAAACTATACTGTTAGAAAGCTACTGTAAATCTGATTTCAATAAGCCCTCATACATCATGATTGATGCAGTATCAGCAGAGCTATAAAGCAATTAGTCTGCCACATCATTACGGACATATAGTCCAATAGGTCAGCATTTTGCCATGCTATCTTGCTGTTTATGGCACTATTCTAAAGCTATTCTAAATCTGATTCCAACAAGCTTTCACTCATTCTGATTCATGTGGTATTGAGAGGGCCATGGTGCAATCTCTATGCCACATCATCAGAAGAGATCCAGAAAGTTGGTGATGGCCCTACACCATCATTGGACACCTCAGCCGCAACTCGCTGTAGATGGGAACTGGGCGTGTCCAAGCCTTGTAGTCAGTGTGCACTACTAGTAGTATCACACTGACTAGTAGTATCACACTGACTTCAAAGCTATCTGAAGAAAAGAAGAGAAAGCAGAGAGTGCAACATCAACTACTGCTGACATAAGCTAAGCACAGCCACCAGACCTTGTGCGGCCAAACAAGGTCTGCTATTGATCACGTGATTGGCCATTAGCTTTGTTCAACAATACAATGTTTAACATTGATCATATATTCAATCTTGAATCTTATTTGATTAGACATACAACTAGACTACTACTATAATTGTAGATATTACAAGTATCTATAGTATAAGCATATATAATAGTGTATATCATATATCGGGCTAAGTAGAATAAGATATGACAAGTGTATACTGTATAACACACAAGATTATATATAAAATAAGGTGCTAAGATATATAATATAATAGAAAATGTAGAGTTATCAGAGGTAGGAGCTGAACTACTCATGATTAGATTAGATTAAATAGTGTTTTTTTTATATGCTTAAAGTGATGTTTGCACAATTGATGCTCTCATGCATTTGTATGAGTTTTTTGTTACTCTAGACCTTCATGTTAGTCGACAGGCAATTTTATCGGAAAGTAGTTGCCATATTTGGTCACTAATTTCTGCCAGTATACAAAATATGATTTGAAAGTGAGAATTTAATTTTAATAGTATTTAATGCATGTAAAATAGAAAAATACTGACTATATTATACATTGAAGAGATATAAGCTCTATTAAAAAAACTAGTATGACTTATGTTATTTTTTGTAAAAGTCAGAAAAAAAATCCAAATATAGAAATTAAATTCTGTCTTTGATGCTAGCAGCAATGCATACAAATCAATAGAAGGTGCACAGGCTAACAGGAAATGTATGAGGTAGTAGGAGCATACATAAGTTTGCTGTGATGCTCCTGGGTTGATACATGTGTAAGTAGATTAACAAAGGTATACATAGGTCAAAAAATGTGAGCCAAGAGTGCATATATGAGTTGGTGTAGTGTATATTATCTGAAAAATTGAAATTTCACATAGCTCAGTGTTGATCTATATGTCCTATCATAGTACTAGCTTGAAGTAGACAGACATAGCAGGAAGACGTGATATATGCCATGCTCGAGATGTATCCAGCACGATTGGTGGTTCATTGTGTGTATGCACTGGCAATGAGGTCTGTAGTGTGGTGGCACGTTCTGTTGTGGGCAGGGGCTCACTCTGGTGAGTTGCAGGCACATTTATCACATCAGAGAGAGTGTCAGCTGGCACATCATGCAGGGCTTGCTCTGCGGTGGTTGACGACATGTGGTCTGGAGGCAGTTGGTCAGCCTCATAGGTAGTACGGTCCATCGCGGGGGTATCTTTCAGTGCAGCATTGTCTACACATCAATGGCAACCCACCTCTCTGAAGCATGACCATCAAAAAGTTCAATTAGTCAATCATCCGCGAGTGTGTCGGTCATTGGCAGCAGTGCAGCATCGTTCCAAATGATGTTGCACTCGACGGTGATTGAGTACTTGTAGGACCAATATACTAATATTCCTTTGCTCTTGCTACTGTAGCTGACAAACTTCCCTTTGTCAGTACATTCATCAAGCTTCCATCAGTTCTCAATGCAGACCCAGATGGGGCATTCCCATTCATGCAGGTCCAACAGGTCTGGTTTCTTGCTGAATGCCTGTTTATACTGGGTTTGGTGCCAGTGATCTTTTCTCTGGTGCAGTTCCAAAGCCACATGGCATGTTGCATCACAGTGGCCCAGAGGAATTTAGGGAGTCCCACAGCCAATAGCATCATGAGCGCATGTGTGACACTCATGCAGAAAAAAATGTTCTGTGGTGCCATTTCATGAAGATGAGTCATGGACTGTCTTTTCATGATGTGTGCCTTGCTTCGCAAGATGATCTTCAAATGCAAGGCTGGTGTACTCACCATCTCGGTCGGAACAGAAAGTCTGTATTACAGAGACCTCCCAATGAACTTGGACAAATTTCTCATAGTTCACATATTTGTCGAAAGCTTCACTCTTGTGCTGGAAAAATGAGATGAGGACCTCATAGGTTGCATCATCCAATAATGTCATAGTGTGCTGATGTCTGACAAGAGATGTGACGTGAGCAGGGCCAAATAAATCAGATGATACAAGTTTGCCATAGATTGTCGATCGAGGCTACATGCATTCTTTTAGAAATGGTACGTGCTGGAATTTTGCTTGGACACAAGCTTGACAGAGTTCCATCTCCTAGATCAGATTGTCAAGATTAATGCCAGTGATTGTGCCACACTTGATTAGGGACTTTGCAACATCAATTGACATATGGCCTAGCTGGTGATGAAGGTTGATGGCAGACAGCATGAGATTGGCACTATGGTCATTGACAGCTGCAATGAAAGCTAGCATATGTGCAAGTGCATCTGCAGGACTACTAAATTTGTAGAGGTTGTTGTCGCACAGGATGCATGTGATAGTTTGTCCAACGGAACTGCAAATCTGGCAATGTCCATCACAGAACATTGTTAAAAAGCCCGATGCATCAATGTGGTTGATTGAAATCAGGATAAATGCTATGCTCAGTGTGTACAGTACATCCTTCAGGATAATCCTGGTGACTGTGTCACCATTTGGGAAGGTAATAATTACATCACTGCAGCCTATCATGAAGAAGACGTGCTTGTCAGCAGTGACGATCAGTTTAGGTGCAATCAGATGAAAGTTCAAGAATTCTGATTGAAAAGGGAAGTAGTGGTGACTGGTGCTGATGTTGATGCATTGCATTAGGACTGAGTCGGGAACTGTGACAGCTAGTGCTGAGAAAGCAAAATGGGTCTCGAGGGTGGCAGCCACATTTGCTGTACCTTTCCCATTGCTGTCCTTGTCTTTCCTGCTGCTCTTGCTCTTCCTATCAGATCTCTGCCCCTCCTTTCTGCCTCCTTTCTGCCAGCAATTAGTGGTGCTGTGAAAATGGTGTCTGTAGTTCAAGCACTTGACATTGTTCTTCGTGCCGGAGCTGCTGCCATTGTTATTGCCACACATTCTTTGGCTAGTACTATGCTTCTTTGAATCAGATCCCACGATGAGCACTGTATCGACCTTGTTGAGCTGGGCCTTGATTGCATGGTGATCAAATTCCTCATTGATGTGAGAAATGATGGTCATTGGCAGGATGGTCTTCCCAGTGATACAAGCAGCTGAGAGCATTGCTGAGAGGACAGGATCGTAGTTGGTGGGGAGCAAGGATAAAATTATGACAGTAAAATTGGTGTCAATTAGTTTAGCCCTCATGTCTACTAATTTTTTCTTCATGTGAAGCAACAAATTGAAGTGCTCATGGATGTCATCACTGGGTTGACAGTGTGTCTCCTGGAGTCATCGCTGGAGATCAATTTGGACCATTTTGGTCTTGCCCTTGTATTCATTACAAGTATGGCAGATCATACTTTGTGTGCATGATCAAGATCTTGCATGCATGAAAGGAGTAATTTGGTGATCATCAAGAAGATCTGTTGTTTGATGGTGTACTCCTGTTAGAGCCACTTGTCTCACTTCTCTTCATAATCATCTAGTTGCTTGGTCATTGGATTGATATCCTTTTTGTCTTTATCAAGTGATGTCAATGGTTCCTTTGGTTCCTTGACAGTACCTCTCAGATGGTGCATCAAACCTTTTACTCCGATCATGGTCACAATGTAGGCTTTGTACATCACCCAGTTCGAGCCATTGGCTGTGAGCTTTGGGACAGTGTAAAGGTTGAATGAGTTGTTGAGTGACATTGATTCAGGACCAGGGCCCATAACCTCTTAGAAGAACCAGGGTATGGGAGGTATCTAAAATGATACTGAGCAGTCAGGACTCAGTGATAGAAGAATTCACTGCATTGATTATGTACTTAAAATGATACTGAGCAGTCAGGACTGCCCATGGAGTAAGTACATTAATAATCAATGAAAGAAGTGTAGATCGCATACCTTAGTGATAGAAGAATTCACTGAGGTAAACATCCTGCAAACTTGTGCTTACATCAATGGTGCGAGGGGCTGTAAGCAACTGTACAGTAGTGTACATAATTGATCTAGGCTGCAAGCCCAAAACATCTAATCTAAAGGTAAGGAATGAGATAAGATGAAAATCACACTTAGTGTGCTTTGGTAATGGACATTTGCCCTGATCTTAACAAAGGTATAAGCAGGTAACACACCTGCACATGGCAACACACAATGTGTGTATATGGTTGTGCTGACTGACATGCTCACATTCAGCTGTAGCCATCTCTGAGCTGTCACTGGCCCATCCACAAGGTACATTGAGATGTGGTGGACCAGTATAGGGTGTGGCCAGTGAACATGAGGCACAGTGGGCTGGCATGAGGTGTAGCAGGCATGCACAAGGCACTGGCCCTAGCACAATGCTACATGCCAAATATAAGGCATGAGTAGTACAGGCCTGCATGCAAGATGTAGTGTACCTGTGCATGGCCATACATAACATGCCTACACAGGTGTGCTAACTGATGTGCTTGTGCATGGCTATGACCATTTATCAGCCATATATATGCTAGCATGTGTAGTATCTGAGCTCATGCATAAGACATCAGAGGCAGAGCATGGTGTGTCTGATCTATGTGTGAGGTAATTTATATACCTTCATTAATAATAAAAAAAGGAATCATTTTGCCATGCACAGCATTGGCCCTCTTCCCCCAAGTTCTGTGGGTGGCTCACATGACTTGATTTCATGTGAAGAGGAATGCCAGCCAAGATGCAATGCTCTGTAGGTGTAGGAGTGTAGGAGCATAGATTAGCAAGTTCAGACTTCAAAATAGGAATGTTCAGGTCAATGGTGCATTGAATGATGGATCATGTCCTTTGAAATGAGGTAGTCTAGTCAGAGTAGTCAGAGTCAGATGTATAACAGTACAATATCAATGTTCTGATCATTGCAATCAGTGTAAGTGTTTAACTAACAAGTGGGGGTATTGGGGTATTGGCATGTAAGGTATGTAACATGTAAGGACTATATAGAAACTTGGGGATCAAACAAAGACAAAGACAAATTAAGTAGATGCTGTGGTGGGCTTCTTACGTGCTCGACTGCCCAATGACACATCAAATTGACTGACAATTGACTGATCAACTGTGAGCCACTGTTTCTTTACAATGACAGCAACAGCTGTAGTTGCTACACTTGCACCAGCACATATCAGCAATGCAACTTCAAGCAGCTTCTGATGTTGACACTTTTCCTCAGGCTTGGTATGTCTGCCCTTGACCTTGCATTTTCTGACAAACTGCATGCTGACTTGGGGAAAGTGGGCCGATGCTTCACACGGCAATTAGTTACATTTAACTTGGAAGAAGAGGGGTGATGCTTCACATAACAAGATGATTTTTTTCAATTGTTAGTTATATTTAAAATAGTGCATAAATGAGTAAAGTCTTACTGGTTAGATTGATTATAAATTGTGGCTCAACTACATAGCAGCTATAGCACTATGAAACTAGGCATAGCATTGGCTAGCAGCTATGTAGATTTTACATTTTTGAGATGGCTGCACATCTATGCTTATATATGCTGCTATACTGTTAAGTTGTATATACTACATCAGGAACCTTGACAATTTTCTGATAGGTCTAACAGTGTCTGACAGTACTTGTGCAAGTCAAATCAGATGCATCAGACAGTATCAGATAGCTGTTAGTTAAATCAGATAGCATCAGACTCTATCAGACACTATCAGCTAAATGGACATGCAGATGCTGTAGAGATTGCTCAGAATGTTCTCAGATTTGTAAAAATATCAAATATTAGAAATTTTATTATAATATATAATTAGAGATGGATAACTCCTATAGTGAACAATAGGTGACCACTCTTAAATGTATAAGCTAAATCAGATGTGATCATTTGAAAAGTGGCTGCAGACAGATCAGACTCTATGAGCTCTATCAGATACTGTCAGACACTGTTAGACACTGCAGGTCAATCTAAAAATTGTCAAGGTTCCTGATGTATATAACACTATTATCAGAGTCGTAGCATCATTGGTTGAAAGTTTAGTACAAAGAAAACTCATTTTTTGAACATACAAAATTGACTTTTTTAAACATTTAATTCAATGTTTTTGAGTGTTAAAGTTGATTCTACATGTAATATATTCATCTGAGAAATTTAACAGTGGTATATAGCACTATGTAGCCTATATAGCTCTGATAGGGCCATAGCAGTCTCCTTTTCTACATAGCACTTTATAGCAGCAAGACAATCTATATAGAGCTAAGATAGACGACAGCCAAAACCACCCCCAATTATGTAAGCAAGTCAGACCTTCGACGGCAATGACAACTCCTCCATGCTCACTCACACAATCATTAATCTACCCTCTGAAATACATAGCTGGGGTGCATGGGCACACCTGCCTGAAAGAATTTTGAGTAAATATGAAAAACCGGGGATGGTATAAGGTCCACAATCTGAACCAACCGAACTTTTTTCTAAAGTGTTCTTTTGTGCTTTCCGATGCTCCTGGCGCATTTTTCAAAATTTGGGTCAACACGATTTGGTGGGTCACGTGACTTATGTAATCAATCACATGATGTTATCATAACCAATTTGGGTTAGATCAGTAGATAAGACAACTGAATGTCCGTGCTCCCGCTCAACTTCCGCTCCGACCGGAGCGCCAGTCTGTCCCCGGTCTGCCCCCGGGGTGGGTTGGGAGACTGTTGCTGACATCTCTACAAGCCCGCAAGTCCCGATTGATACATGCACAGATAATTTAATTTTTCATGAATTCTCTGACCTACATCATGGGCATGTTTAGCTGAAATCTCGGTGAGGGAAATGTCGGGCCTTTCAGATTTGGCAGTTTCTCACACCACAATTATGTAATAGCTGGGGGGGTGGTTTTGGTTGTCGTCTATCTTATTACGATTCCTTAGAATCGTTTACTCTAACTCGCTTTTCAACTCAAAAAAGATGACACCCAGCCAATGTAATGCCTTTTATAGTAATAATTTCTCACATCTTAAAGTAAGGTTGTAGGTTCGATTCTAGCAATTGTCATTCTTCTAATTTTAAATATTTCTGAGAGATATCAGTCTACTAAATCAAATTCAATTAGTGTTAAACTATATGCATATGTAAATCAATGCTAGTCTTATTAGAACTGAAAAATTTTAGTATAAGAAAGTGCAAACTTGTTGAGATAACAGATAAACATATTTTATAGGATATTCTGCACCTTGTCATTGATGTAAGTCAGTGTGGTTCATAATAATATGATCAAGACAGATTTTAGCTAGTCAGAACTTTTTTTTTCATGAGAATAGGTTCAGAAATGACTGAGATATGAGCAAATCACTTCAAAAGATACCTTTGAGGAGAAGATCATAGTGATTGCATCGTAGCGGAGCAATGAGTGGTGCTATTTACACGCTAAAGATACCGTTGGAAAGGTCGGATTAATACCTTTCCAACGGTATATTGTACAAGACGATCGGGTAAGTATTGAGAAAACGCGGTAGCGATTACTGAAGGGTTGGTGTTAGAGGTAGGGGCAAACTTGTTGAGGCCATATCTTTTTATTGACTCATCCAATTGTAGTGTACCTAGTGTCGTTGAAAAGGTATAATAGAGATCTTTCTGATGCAATCAAGGGACCGATGATATCTCCAGTACTCAAGGAGGTACACTCGAATTATCACAAAACCTCCTATTTGACTATTTTCAAGGTTTTACATAATCCGCAGCACGGGCAAAATGACATACTCCCGTCCCATGACATCATGAGGGGGACGGGAGTACGTCATTTTGCCCGTGCTGCGGATTACATAAGCAATTTATAAGCACGAAAAAATCGAAAAAATCATTCAAGTCTAGAGGCAAATCATCAAATCATCTGAGAATAGACACATACTGAGTAGCATAAAAAATCAGTAAAAATCGTGTTAATATGGCCATTGATAGTACTGTTCAGAAACACTTGAGTTTATGTTTATAGCTAGAGAATTGACAGAGATATAGCCAAATTACTGATTCAGACCCCTAGAAGGCAAATATAAAATCAATCTAGGCAACATACAACAGTTGACAGACCTTCAAAGGCCACATTTATGTACTTCATAAATGTAAACACAATTTTTGAGAAGTCACATGCAACAGCGAGCCCGGTCAGGCTCGCTGTTGCACGTGACCATTATTTTGTCATTAGTTCAACTCTTGCTAGTAACAAAGTTTAAAAATAAGAGATAAGTGTAAAACAATATACTTTGAAGATGGAGATCTTTGCAGCATTACAATACTAGTATATTCAATTCTCTGTTATCTTATTAATTCTGTGAGCATAACACTACAAAGTTAGAACAATTCAAAAGGAATCGTATTGCCGTGCAGAGCATCGGCCCTCTTCCCCCAAGTGATAGCACTCTATAGCAGTAAGACAATCTATACAGAGCTATCATAGCTATCATGAGATAAGGTAGTAACTATCATAGTCATCATAGTTATCTGTTATAAGATGATAACTATTATAACTGCCATAACATATGATGATTATTATAGCTATATTAGCTATGTGGTATATCCTTAGTATCATATTATATGCAGCTAGTTAGACTATTATTGACTCTATATCATCTTTACCAACAATGTTACTCAAAAGATGCTAATTATAAGACATCTCAGATATTCAAAACATCGAAAATTTAAAAACATTGTATTTCAAGTAATATTTGATTATAATACATCTACAAATATTACTAGCAAATCTATGATACACTATAAGATATGGTAAGACTGTAAGATAAAGACAAGATAAGATAAAAGATAAGATAAAAATAAAACTTACTGTCAAGATAAGAAAAAGCAAAAATGATCTACAAAAGAAGTCAACAAATCAGTATCACAAAATAAAATAAAAACATAAGGCTTACCTAAGAAAATAAAAGTGAAAATGAAGTCTATGAAGAACATTAGGGTTAAAAACAAAAATAACAACATACCAAAGAAAATAAAAAAGTGAAAATGCAAAGGCTATAGAAAAAAACATAAGGTTAGATACAATAAAACAAGAATACAACATATCAAACATAAGAAGATTAAAGCAAAAGGGAAGAGAGTGATGAGAGACGAGAGATGATGGTGGTAGGTGGTAGAGAAGAGAGAGAGCAAGTGCATCGCGCATGCCTTATATAGACGTGGCGAGTGCCAAATGTGAGTGACGCGACTTGGCCCGGGCGCTGCCAGAATGCTGCATCAGAGGCTAAGGCGGCAGACATCATTAAGTTCCTGTTGCTGCCCGGTAGCTTGTAGTACAGTAGCTAGGTAGTTAGCTCATGCAATCAAATTATATTGGTAAATTGTACACAACATCTTTTTCTTGGATTTGTGGCTATTTTATTTTATTTGCTAAGCTCGAGACATTCGAACTCACGTGCATTCGGTGGCTGAATGCGTGTTGAAGTTCGAATGTTCAACTCGAGCTTCGACCACCACTACTTACCTCTCCCTCTCCTCCTCCCTTCTGTCTGTCCTCAAACCGAACACTGAAGGAGGGTAGCAGGATGCTGAGGGCCCTGCAGGTGAATAAAAAAAACCTCTACATTTTTTTTCGTAGTAACTATTTGAGTGATACTCTCACCACCTTTCGCCCTTGCAGGCCTCTCTCGCCACCATTCCTGACTGCCACCCCTTCCTCGTCGACTCCCCATCTTCCGACATCACCCCCACAAACCACTGGACGATGCACGCCCCTTTGCACATGGGCCAGGCATGCCAGTGCATGCACGGCTGGTGGATGGCCATGGCCATATGTGGGCACATCAGCCAGCACATGCATGCATGCACGTCGTGCATGACCATACAAGGCATGCTCGCACACAGGCCCTGGGGCCTCTGCACAGGCCTCTGTGTCGTGCACGAGCCCGATGCCTTGTACATGCCCGCTATGCCCTGCTGCACCTGCCGCACCCTGTATACAAGCCAGCACCCAGAGGATGCTTGCCGTACCTTGCGTATGGGCCCACAGCAGTCCAGCACCTCACGCATGCTCCCCGTGCCTCACCCATGCTCTCGCACCTCACCCACACCCTCTACACTCTCACCTACGCCCCCTGTGCCCCGCTCATGCCCCCCGTGCCTCACTCACATCCTCCGCGCCTCGCTCATGTCCCCCACGTCTCACTCATGTCCTCCACACCTCGCTCATGCCTTCCATGGCATCCTCGGGGCCCATGATGTCTGTCGTATCCCACGGATGCTCACCATATCCCGTGGATGCCCGCCGCACCTCGTGAATGATGCCACACTACGTACAATGCTGCCGCGCCTGCAATATCTTGCACACGAGCCAGCAGGAGCCCCACGCCCTGTGCAACATCTGGCGTGCCTTATGCATGGTCACCAGACTCCAATGCATTGCCCATGCCTGCTGTGCTTCTCGCACGGGCCTACCACACCCCAGCGACCTGAGCACACCTGCTGCCGTGCCCTGCCGTGCCCTGCCGTGCCTCACACATACCCTATGTCTTGCATATGAGCTCGCCACAGCCCAACGTTGGTGCGCATGGCCTCGGCGCTTTCCATGCCTCGTGCACGGACCTAGCACCTCGCGGATAGGCCAACGCCTCGTGCATGGGCCTAGCGCCTTGCGGATAGGCCTGCTGTGCTGCACACATAACTCCTGTGCCCCGCACACCTGCTGCGCCCCGTGCGCTTGAGCGCGCTTATCTGTGTGGTGTAACGGATGGTTTATCAGTTACTACTATAGTCTTCTACTTTCTTACTCTTTTCTATCTGGCTTACTTTTCAAGTTTTGCAGAGTTTCCTTATTAGGATAGCTGAGTTTGAATCATGTACTTAGAGCAGATTTCCTTATTGGGAATAAGCATCTATCTTGCCAACTCACCACCATCTGTCTGCTTTTGTCTCAGTCTCTGCTTGTTCTCCTCATATCTGAAAGGTTCTCTTGAGATCCAACCCTCAAAGGAAGGTGTGTGGCTCTCAAAACCCTCATCAGGAGGTCTATATCTGTTGCTGGCCCTCAGAGGAGGTGCCAGCTCATCACTCATCTGCTTGGCTGCAGGACTGAGGCATCCTCGGTTCTGTTAGCTCTAGCTCGTGGACTCTCTCTAGGAGGTCTACGACACCTTTATACCCTCCTCACTCGCTTGCCTACCTTAAACTTCCTGGGCAGTAGCGGCTCGACCTCTATTGTCTGTTACATGTGGCATGTGTTGTTCATATTAGTAGTGTAATTGATTGTACTACTAGCCACATTAAATATAATTGATTTTTTTTGTACTTAATTGACTTCTAAGGTAGTAATAATAGTATTCATATCTCACTTACTGTAGGGATCATAAGGACCATAGGGACCATAGCAAGCTAGTAAATTTATATAGCAGCTATAGCTGCCCCTTAGAAATATATAGCACTATATAGTGTCTAACTACTGCTATATAAGCTATGATAGGCCTCATAGCCTTATATAGTTGAGAAAGATAGCCACATAGATGATGACAGACCTAATAGCATTATGATAGGACATATAAATGAACACTAAACTATATAAAATTTTAATTTCTCAGATGTCAATACACATAAGTTTTACTTGTCAAGCATTAAACACATTTATTATAAATTAAAAGACAAGAAAAAACAAAATGGTCAGAGGTGGAATTGAACCTGAGCAAACACCTTAACAGCTGTTAAGGCATTGCTTACATAAGCAAAACTCAGTTTTGAAGTGCAACATCTCCCTGCTAGCCTTTTCTTCAGACAGTTGTTGAAGCCAGTGGTCCCTCTACCAGTGGCTGTAACACTTTCAGACTACTTCTCCTCCTCTCGATGTGAGTGGGTGGAGAGGATGTTTACCCAATGGCTGTAGTGGTCATCCTGTATGTATCTCACTTGTTGATGTGGCAGACTAATTTCATTTTAGCTCTATCAATACTGCACCAATGAAGGTGGATAAGGGCTCATTGAAAGCAGATTTGTAGCTGCTTTTAGATAATATCTTGTGAGTCATAATAGCACCACTGGTAATCAAGATATAGGGGTATGACTAATTGATGATGTGGCAGATATACTGGATCATATCTTCACTTCCTATGATCTGATTTTTGCATTTTAAATTGTTTTGCAAAGCTGCTATATAGTATGTTCCAACCCAAATTACTGCTTGTTGATTAATTCATTTGTTGCAGAGCTATGAGACAGTCATTGTTTACAGTAGGCTAACTCTTGGATGCATGTTTTGCTTATGTAAGCAAATGCTAATACTTCATTCAGCTACATAAGGTCCTGTGAGATCACATCACTGAGAGTCTCAGAACCCAGTGCTACTGATAAATTGCATTTTTGGCTCATTTAAGTAATAAACAGTATCTAACTTTGTTTGCTGTATATCTCTTTACTGGCTTTGTCTTTCCATAAGCAGTAAACTGTATTGGAGATGGGTTTTCTGATAGATCCAGACAAACTTGAGAACAAGTGAATTGGCAGAGAACTGACCAGTTTAGCTAGAATTCAAACATTTTAGGGGCAGAAAGAAAACAATGCTTCGCATTCTGCGAGTTCTTAACCAATCCAGATGCATGAAATATGGCTGAAAAGCTATAAATAAGTGGATCTATACGCACTTGAGAACGAGTAAATCGGAGGAGAATTGACTAAGTTAGCTCAAGTTCAAATATTGTAAGGGGAAAATGTAGGAATTCATTTCACTCTGTGAGTTCTACATGGATCAGGATGCAAAAAATACTAACAGAAAGCAATAAATGAGTAGATCCAGACACATTTGAGAACAGATGAATTGGTTGAGAACTGATCAAGTTACATTAAATCAAGTGTAAATAAAAGTCCGACCAGACCTGGAGTTGAACCTGCAACCTCTAATGAGTGTTAAGAGATAGGTCACATGGTGTGCGCCTTAACGGCCATTAAGGCACACACCATGTGACCTACCTCTTAATGGCTGTTAACAGGTAGATCATATAATTATCTAACTTTGTTTGCTGTATATCTTTTTACTGGCTTTATCATTTTGTAAATAGTAAATTGGTTTGAAGGCAGGCTTCCTAATAGATCCAGATGCACTTGAGAACGAGTAAATCGGTGGAGAATTGACCAAGTTAGCTAGGATTCAAACATTTTAGGGGAGAAAACAAAGAAATGCTTCGCATTCTGCGAGTTCTTGACCATTCTAGACGCATTAGGTATGGCTGGAAAGCTATAAATGAGTAGACTTAGATGCACTTGAGAACAAGTAAATCGGTTGAAATTTGACCAAGGTAGCTTAAGTTCAAATATTGCAGGGAAAAATGTAGGAACTCATTGCACTCTGTGAGTTCTGCACAGATCAGGATGCAAAAAATACTACCAGAAAGCAATAAATGAGTAGATCCAGATGCATTTGAGAACAGGTGAATTGGTTGAGAACTAATCAAGTTACATTAAATCAAATGTAATTAAAAGTCCGGCCAGACTTGGAGTTGAACCTGCAAACTCATCAGATCAGTGATCTTGCAATTGGATAAGCTGACTGCCAAATGAGGGTAGTGATCATTTTGGTGTTGTTTTCAATAGGAAAACCCGGTATAGAGTAAACAATTCTAAGGAATCGTAATCACCCACTCCATAAGGTGTAATGGAACTGTGATGACACCTAGACTAGAAATCGTCCTGAGGCTCTTAAGTTAACACAACCTCTATGAGATGCAAGATCTATGACACTCACTGAATTGTCTTGAAGATTTTCACTAGTACTGCATTGTCAACCCATTCCAGAGGTCCAATCACTACATTTCTTGAGCATGTAATCCTATTTTTGAACATGTTCTTAATGTGCTCATAGTTGTCAGAGTGCATCCAAACAGGCTGTCTCCTAGTCCAAGCAGATATTAGATATTACAACAGTCTAGTAGTTGATAACCCACATTGCAGTTGGTGGCATGGTTAATGTCATCCACATTGCTGGCATAGTGTCAGCTGATGGAGTTGTGTACCGATGGACTTGGATTTGACTGGCTTTCATGGCTGTTTTGTCTAAGTACAGCTTGTCGATATAGATATCAGTATAGAGATATGTCCATAGCTGCTGTGATTGTAGTAATGTATCTGCACAAAATGAAAGTCAAATGAAAGGAGTGCACAACTAGGAGGATACTTACAGCATCTGACATACCATCTTAGTGAGTTATTGGGTCAACATCTACTGGCACCATTTTTCTCATTGCAATTCATGTTTTACATTCAAAAATGAGATGATCAAGATGCCCAGGCTTTGATAAGCCTGTTTTGAGGTATGTTGGTTCAAAGGGATCTGGTGGACCGGTGAACGTCTCTGCACTCTTTTGTGTGGCTGGAATCTCAGAGTGTACATCGTCTGTCTGGGCTTTATTAGTGAACATCTGATCGATCTGACCTTGCTTTTTTTGACACAGCTTCTTAGCAAGCTTTGCAGCCTTTGCCTTTTTTTGCCTTGCATACTTCTCAGTCTCATCTATCGCATCCTGATAAATCTCATTGTCATCCAGAAAATCTTCATATTTTGGGTGAAAATCCTGATTATCCTTTATTAAATAAGATCACAGTCAATAATTACTACGTGACACTCACCAAATGTGTCTGGATCAAAGTCTTTAGGCATTACAGGACACATACGAAGTCATGGCCATAAACGTAGAGCCAGCCAACATACTGCTTGTATTGCTCGAGTGTTAGCACCAGTAAGCCTTTACGGATCACTGGCTTCACAAGCTTGGGCCTAATAAATTTATTAATCAAATGTTTTGCTTTATCCTAATAATATCCAGACACATCATATCTCGTATTTGGAAATCTATGCATAGCAAAAATAAGCCTCACATAGATGAGCACATCTGGATGAAGAATTAAATACTTCTTTCTCAGACATCCATGGCAATAGTCCTGGGTTGAATGAGTATACGGTCCACCAATAAATAAATAAAAACACAACATGCCTGCAGTATGTGACAACTTATTGTATTGATAACTGCCTGTACTATAAAATGGTGCACTGGGATCATGGAGAATATCCCCAATTAAATGCTTTTGAGAAGCTGATGAATACTGATTGTCACTATCAGGTTGAAGTTTTCCCAGGGTATGCTGCTCAAGCCACTCTGCCACCATGGCCAGCCAGTTTGACCAGTTGGTGACAGAGTTGAGCCCTGTGTATGGTAGTTCTGCTTTTCTTTTTGCCTAGGTGATCTTAAGTCGTACAGTCAATCTCTCAAATACAAAGGAAATGGATGAAACATATGCGAAGGATCAGTTGTTGGATAACAAATGCAATAATATGCCTGTCAAACACATCACCTAAGCTGACTTGAAAGTCTCACAGCTGCACAGATGAAGGTTAGTGTGTAAAAAGAACAAGAACCACAGGACTGACATCATGATGTACAGAAAGGATGCACTGAGTCCATTGCTCTGTGGAATATACCTGAACAGGTGTATGCATCATGAGATGAACCTGCACACAGTGAAATTTTGAGTTCAGATATGACACAAGGACTGACCATGCATAATAAATGCATTGTACCTGCAGCTACATCACCCTAAAGTCAACACACACGGTGTTGACTCGACCACTTTTAAGATCATGTTCTGAAAGGGTGATTTTCAGTCTTTCTGGACAGGCTTCACAGGTGGCCACAGATTCAGCCAATCCTTGTCAGAATCAAGCTGATCCTGCTTCTGGGCTCCATGTCTCACTTTTCAGGCTTTCTTGCCAGTCAGAAAATCTATGAGACCTTGATTTTGCCAAGGTGTAGCCCACCCATCACTGACCTCTTTTGAGCTTGCATCATAGGCAAGTAACTGCAAGGTCCAGTTAGCATTTTGCTCCAGTATGTAGTCAATGTACCTTTCCATGGCCTTGACCTCTCAGGATTTGAGCATGTCAACAAGAATGGCATGACAGAACAAAAGACCAAGGAAAGACCAAGCAGTGAAAAAGAGTGGGTTTGAAAGTAATGAAGAAAGAAGAAAAGGAGTAGTGATCAAAGGAGTGAAAGTGCTGAGAACGTGGAGAGGAAAGGTACTGTAAACTAAGAGGACCAGTGTGCATGCACACATCTGAGTTGGAGGATAAGTGCTAGCGATGAGCTGTCACAATCACATGACTGTGTCCTGACATCCTCTCTACAAGCAGCACAAATGTTTGCTGTTTTGTGTGCAAACCTGCTCACTCGTACGGCTTTCATGTATGAGCAGTCATGAGTCAAGAAGTTGTTGCTGTTCTCAGTAATTATGCATTGCTCCCCACTCGAGTTACAGCTTAGTTCAACTTACAATGGCTGCAGCGATAGGAACATCCATAGTAACACTCTATCATTCACTCAGTATTTGTCAAAGTGCGAATCTGAGCGATAGGGAGCAACTCAGGAGTGCAGGAAGTGAAAGGGAGACACAGGGATCGATTAGAGACTGCAGTCCAATGTGAGCAACTAGATACATGAGAAAGAAACACCATAACACACCTGCAGTCCAATGTAAGCAACTAAGGAGCTCACAGTCGATGGGACTGCAGGTGTACGATGCTCTACGGAAGTTGCCAGATAGTGGCTTCAAAACTGTACAGTAGACACAACCAACAAGGGCAAGGCCTCAAAGAGCAAAAGTGAAATAAGCCATAGAGTAAGCAGTGCAATAGACAAGGCAATGCGACCGAGAAAAATAGTCCTGTAATAACAACCAGTTGGCTAAGTGATAAAGTGTGCTAGACTGACCTGTAAGGTGTCAAAGTGCGAATCTGAGCGATAGGGAGTGACTCAGGAGCGTGGGAAGCGAGAGGGAGACACAGGGATCAATTAGAGACTGCAGTCCAATGTGAGCAATTTGATACATGAGAAGGAGCTCACAGTCGATGGGACCGCAGGTGTACGACGCTCTATGGAAGTTGCCGGGCAGTGGCTTCAAAACTGTACAGTAGACACAACCAACAAGGGCAAGGCCTGAAAGAGCAAAAGTGAAATAAGCCATAGAGTAAGCAGTGCAATAGACAAGGCAATGCGAGCGAGAAAAATAGTCCTGTAACAACAACCAGTTGGCTAAGTGGTAAAGGGTGCTAGACTGACCTGTAAGGGTCCCGGGTTCGAATCCTGACTAGTGCATTAAAGCATAAGGTCATAGGTTCAACTCCCGAGTAGTGCGCACTAAGCAAGTGTCTCTAAGATCGAATCTCAGAGACTACAAGCTAGTCACAAGTCCTAAGTTCGACTCTAGGTGTCCGCATGCTTGCAGAAGGACCTAAGATCGAGCCTTGACTGTGCTGTGATTTTGCACCAGGATGCTGAGTCAAAAGACTTCAACATAAGGGTCCCGAGTTCGAATCCTGACTAGTGCATTAAAGCATAAGGTCATAGGTTCAACTTCTGAATAGTGCGCACTAAGCAAGTGTCTCTATGATCAAATCTCAGAGACTACAAGCTAGTCACAAGTCCTAGGTTCGACTCTAGGTGTCCGCATGCTTGCAGAAGGACCTAGAATTGAGCCTTGACTGTGCTGTGATTTTGCACCAGATGCTGAGTCAAAAAAGACTTCAACACATTTTCAACAGACATCAAACATATACAGTGACCACTACAAATGTGAGCAATGAGCAAGTGACAAAGATCAGCAATACCGAGCATACCAAAATTGAGCAAGCTGTGTTCACAAGCAAGTTCACGCAAACAGGACAATAGACATCTTCAAGGTCATGAAGAACAGTCAAAAGTAGAAAAGATGAGGAAGATGGTGTACTTTGCAGAAAATCAGGTCCTATGTCTGCCTCATATTTGATGAGCATATCTACAGATGATAATACACCCACATCATGTGGGCAAGCCATATATGATAGGTACAAGCATAGATGACAGACAAAGAAGAAGTAAGAGTCAGCACAGGCAGAAAAAAGAAAACATTATTGACACACCTATGTCATTGTTGGCAGTAGACACAGTGGCATACGATGATGATGGTGTTGAGACAGAATCTATTGCAACACAATTGTGATGAACATGAGATGAGCAAGAAGGTGAACAAAAAAGATCTGCCAATAATGATGAACACAAACATGATAACATATTGCACTATGTTTGGTGATATTGACATCGACAGGTACAAGTGATGCATCTGCAATATCTTGTGCATCGGCTTGTAACAATGTCTCATTTTTGCGTAGTGTACAATACACCATCATCTGAACAAGATCGTGAAGTAAAAAGCCAGTTTTCGTATGATTTTCAAGGTGGACAGTATGAGGATGATAGTAGTCACAGTGACATCATGTGAAGGTTTGCAAGGCAGAGTTGAATGTAGCACAGCCTCTTGAACCTAGATGGGCATGCCAAAGTGAAATCACAATCTAGAGCTCTAAGACCCTCTACTACTCCTTGGGTAGTGGAAATTTCTGCCCTGCGTGCAAGCCTAGATATTGGATCACAGCACGTTGCTGCCTCTCACATGACTTCGTCATCCTGAAGGTCGCAGCGATGGTCAAACAGGGGTCTTTGCTTTCTTTTCACGACCGTCATGCACCTTCAGTGTGACTGTGATTTTGAGCACCCTCCCTCCCTCTCGGTTTCAGCTTCTCTCTTTGTTGTCACTAGCTACAGTGTATGCATGCATGTATTACATAGGGATCACCTCACTGCAATATGATAATACATGCCATTTGTTCTGAGGCCACCCTGCACATGTGCAGGGCAGCTGCAACACCCTATTGACCTCTTGCTATGCTATCTCTCTTGAGCTCCATCTGGTCTCGACAAGGACAATTAGACATCCCAAGTCAAGACCCAAAGTTATTGGACATCAGTGCATCTGCATCAGCCCTGGTCAGATTCATGAAGGTCTCACTCGATCCTTCCAGCCTTCTGTTCAGAATTGGCCAGTTTTCGAAAATGGCAGTATATATGATGTAGAGTGATGTGTAGAGCAATGATGGTTGGAGGTGAGAGAAAAAGGGACAGACTTGAGAGACCGATGTCAAATCAGATGATGCAAACCAACACCTTCACTGTCAGAGGACTGTGTGCTATTCATGGACTTCCACATGCTCGAGCGCTACATGTTGAAGTCTTTTGACTCAGCATCCTGGTGCAAAATCACAGCACAGTCAAGGCTCGATCTTAGGCCCTTCTGCAAGCATGCGGACACCTAGAGTCGAACCTAGGACTTGTGACTAGCTTGTAGTCTCTGAGATTCGATCTTAGAGACACTTGCTTAGTGCGCACTACTCGGGAGTTGAACCTATGACCTTATGCTTTAATGCACTAGTCAGGATTCGAACCCGGAACCCTTACAGGTCAGTCTAGCACACTTTACCACTCAGCCAACTGGTTGTTGTTACAGGACTATTTTTCTCGCTCGCATTGCCTTGTCTATTGCACTGCTTATTCTATAGCTTACTTCACTTTCGCTCTTTCGGGCCTTGCCCTTGTTGGTTGTGTCTACTGTACAGTTTTGAAGCCACTGCCCGGCAACTTCCGTAGAGCGTCGTACACCTGCGGTCCCATCGACTGTGAGCTCCTTAGTTGCTCACATTGGACTGCAGGTGCGCTATAGTGTTTCTTTCTCATGTATCAAATTGCTCACATTGGACTGCAGTCTCTAATCGATCCCTGTGTCTCCCTCTCGCTTCCTGCGCTCCTGAGTCGCTCCCTATCGCTCAGATTCGCACTTTTACAGGTTATGGGCCCTGCGCTCTAGCGAAGTTTTCACATCATCGATATCTGCCCATCCACTTGTCCGATCTCGCCGATCTTTCGCCAACGACGTCACCTCTGCGTACCTTCGTTGCCCACAAGTTTTCGCGCCGATCCGCTGAGCCATCCGGTCTTAACATCGTTGAGTCACTTCTGCATCTATCTCTTATATCTCTATCCCCTCCGCTCCCAAAAAGCGTTGACCCTTCATTTTATCGACTTCTACCTTCGACAATCAAGCCCCTACACTATAGTGCCTTGCTGATCTTCCCCGGTCCGACTCAGATATGTCGAACCCTTTTTCGCACCTCATGCAAATTTCGAGGCTTTCGTCCTCGAACTATGTTCAGTGGAGTGAGAAGATCACCGTGGTCTTGAGGTTGAGGGGTCTATGGGGTATTGTGAGTGGTACTGAGCCCAAGCCGGATGTGAAGGAGATGGATAAGGTTGCTGATTGGTTGGAGAAGCATGATAAGGCTCTTGGTGTGCTGTTTCTTGCTATTGCCCTGGACCAGCGCATCCATATCCAGGCTTGCAAGTCCGATGCTAAGCTTATCTGGACCACCCTTCGTTCTGTTCATCTCTCGCAGCATCCCGGTGCTCGATTCAATGCCTACGACGATCTCTTCTCCATCCGCAAGGGTGAGGAGGAGTCGCTCGCATCCCTGATGAACCGCATCGATGAGGCCATTCTCCGCGTTCAGAACCTGCATCCGGAGTCCTTCGACATCACCAAGCTCGACGAGGAGCTCGTTTGCATAACCATGATTCGTTCTCTGCCCTCTGAATACTCCTCCTTCTCCTCTTTATTGCTCCTACTCGAGAAGATGGATCGTTCGTCGCTTCAGGCAGCATTCCGCAACGAGGAGATCAATCGCATGCATCGATCTGGCAACGTTTCAGGCAAGGATGGTGCCTCTGCACTTCGGACTTTCTCCAAGCCTCCGCGGACCGGTGGCAAGCCCTCTGGTACGCCCTTAGGCCCGCGTGTGACATGTACATACTGCAAGAGAGGTGGTCATAGTGAGGAACAGTGTCAAGGGGTGTTTGCACTGTATGACCAGAGGATATCACCATGTCCAAGGTGGAGGAGGAGAGATATCACCTTCAAAATGGCAAGTGGAGATGAGACCTTGTGGGCGGAAATTGTATGGGAAGTGGAAACGGTGAATGTCCAGTTGGACTTTCTCACGATGGACAAAGATCTACTCCCCAAGAAGTATGCCGATGGTGCTTCAATGGTGCAGAGAGAAGGTGAAGCGAGAGGGTTGTGGCATGGAGAGATACATCCATGCTGAGAGGATCGGTGCGAGATCATGAGGGGTAGAGGATTCGTGGATGCATTCTCGGCAGAACAGTGGGAGGATAGAGTGGAGGTGATGAAGCTTATTATGGCCAAGCTGATGCGTGATTGGTTGATATGGCAGAGGAAGGATGCACCGAAGGAGCTCAACACTGTGGAAGAGAGAGACGGGGTGAGTTTCGGGATGTGAGAAGCAGAGGTGATCGAATACTACTGTCAGCAATTTCATATGGCCATCTGCCGATGATTCCAAATGTAGAACCTGGGACAGTGGGCAGATACGGTAAAATCCAAGAAGAAACACAGTAGGAAAAGGTATGTGTCGTAGTATGGAAGCAGAGAAATTTACAAATTCAACAGATAGCAGATAGGACTGTCATCCATCATTGACGTCAACTGTATTCGAACAAAGAAGTATAACTCTCTCTTGTCAAGTGGACATAGTGTGGTTCTCAGCAATGTAACGACATTGAATTGATGCAATGAAAGCTGATCGAAGAAGAGAATGGCCAGTGAGCCAGTGAAAAAGATGGAATGGTAAGGTGGGGAGTGTTATGAAAACACAGAGAGGTAAATGGAGAAAAGAAGGAGACAACGGGAATTGGAGCTATGAGGCAAGGGTGCATATTATTGTTGTTTTGGGATTGTGGTCAGGTAGCTCATAAGCATTAAAAGCAGTGCGTGATGAGCAGCACAAAATAAATTGGGACAAGGTGCATAGATTAGGATGGCATGGTGTACGGCACTGTGGCATATCGAAGGAGGGGAATGGAGAAAGAAATAAGAAATGAAAAAGGTGAGAATGCTAAGTCGAGGGACCAGAAAGGCATCAGGAGGTCAAGCGGCATACAAATCGCATTGGAATGTATAGGTGCAGTTGTAGCTGGGATAATGACCAAGATGTGGATGGGGGTGTGAACAGATGCATGGCGATAGAGCACATACAGACAGAGAGAAAGCAAAATAGGCAATATCAAAAGAAATGCTGCAATCTTGAAATTTATTTGACATTGGCTAATGGAGGCATGTTTTATTTACAATCTGGATGTGGGTAGAGGTTGGATCCCAGTTCGCCTACCACTAGCGTGCTTTCTTCACTAGACTCGAAGACATCCATCACCTCAATCCTGATGATCTAGTTCATCTCTGGCTCCTGCACCATCTATTTCTAGCAGACATTGACGAGGACTGCCAGAATTTCCAACAGGATTGAAATTATCACCCAATCTCTGGCAAAGCAAAAGATCAATCACCGGTGGTATGATTCAGACACTTGTCCAGCTTTGCATGTCTGACATTATATTGCTAGGACATGCATTTACTTGGTCAACTTGAACATGACATTTATGCTGATGACTATGAAGACGTCCATCCTGATGTCCTTAACCACTACTTCGGCGTTGAGGTTGATGTCGAGCGCATACATGGACAACATGGACAGACAGGCGCTGGCCATCCTGATGATGAAGAAGATGAACTTCCATCACTGCGTGAGCGACTCAGGAGCACAGGAAGCGAAAGGGAGACACAGTGATCAATTAGAGACTGCAGTCCAATGTGAACAACTAGATACATGAGAAAGAAACACCATAACACACCTGCAGTCCAATGTGAGCAACTAAGGAGCTCACAGTCGATGGGACTGCAGGTGTACGACGCTCTACGGAAGTTGCCGGGCAGTGGCTTCAAAACTGTACAGTAGACACAACCAACAAGGGCAAGGCCCGAAAGAGCGAAAGTGAAGTAAGCCATAGAGTAAGCAGTGCAATAGACAAGGCAATGCGAGCGAGAAAAATAGTCCTGTAACAACAACCAGTTAGCTAAGTGGTAAAGTGTGCTAGACTGACCTGTAAGGGTTCCAGGTTCGACAACAATTGTCTGAAGCCTCGAATGCTAGCTGACAGCACCAGTACCGATGCGGAGGACATAGCCAGATGTGGAATGACCATTGTCCGGGTTGCCTGCATGATCAGCATCAGAATAGGCAGAGAAGAGCTCAGGCGAAGTCCCAGAGGGACTCGAACTATAAGCGAGCTTCAAGTCGACTGTGCCCTTGAGATACTTGAGCAAGTGCTGAATGGCCTTCCAATGTGCCATGCCAGGATTGGAGGTGAAGTGGCAGAGGACCCCGACAGCATAAGCAATGTCCGGGCGCGTGCCACCTGCGAGATAGAGGAGAGAACCAACTGCACTGATGTAAGGGATGTTCTCCATCTTCTGGTGCTCCTGCGGGGTCTGCGGACTCATGACCTTCGAAAGCTGCAGTCCAGGCTCCATCGGTGTCGAGAGAGGCTTGCAATCGTTGTGATTGTAGCGTTCGAGCATATCGAGGATGTACTGGCGCTGGGAGAGGAAGAGACGATGAGTAGAGCAATCCCGGGTCACTGCAACACCGAGAAGAAATGAAGTCGCACCCAAATCCCGAAGCTTGAAGTGAGAGGCTAACTCCTCCAAGAGCTTGTCAAGAAGCTTCTCCGAGTTGGATGCCATCGTCCCATCATCCACAAAGACAGGTACTATGACTCGCACATCACCCTTCTGGAACACATAGATGCTGTTGTCCGAGTGAATGTAGGTGAAGCCCATCTTGTGCACGAGGATCTTCGTCAACTTCTTCTTCCACAACAGTGCGGCCTGCTTCAATCCATAGATAGACTTCATCAGCGCAGACACATCATCTGGATTGCCCTCTACAAACCCCTCTGGCTGCTTCACGTAGACCTCTGCATCGAGATCACCATTGATGAAGGCATGGGAGATGTCGAAAGAGCGAAGAGAGAGGTCCTCGACAGCTGCAAGAGCAAGGACAGTCTGAGTAGAGGCAAACTTGCATGTGGGAGTGAAGGTCTCATTGAAATCCATGCCTGGATGCTGGCTAAACCCCTTGGCAACCAATCGAGCCTTGTAACGCTCGATAGAGCCATCCGAGTCACAGAGCGACCCCGACAAGCAGGCTGAACAACAGGGGCTGCAGCAAGTGGCAGAGCGGCTGCAGGTGGAGGAGAGAGTGCCGGTTTCAACATTGTGCTCCTGTTCTTCAGCAGCAGGCTGTCTTCTGACTGACAGCTGAGAAGAGGGTGCATCACTATCCCCCTCCAGAACTGGTACAATCATCGGAGCAGAATCCTGAGCGTCAGGCAAGGAAGCAAGCAAACGTGAAGAAGAGGAGGGTGTAGACATCGATGGGGAGTTCCTAGAACGACTAGGGAAGTCACGCTCATCGAAAGTGGCACACTCACTGATTACAGACTTGCGAGTCTGCGGATTATAAAACTTCCAACCCTTGTACCCCTCCGATAAAGATGCACTTCTCCATGTGGGGATCTAGGGACCTCCTCTTGTCCTTCTGCACATGCACATAGGCCGCACATCCCCACACTCGCAGACGCAAGACATCAGGCTTCGCACCATGCCAGAGCTGATAGGCAGTGGCATTCTCAACGGCAGAGGTACCCACACGGTTCCAAACGTGCACATAAGCTGCCAGACACTCACCCCAGAATGTCTTCGGCAGCCCAGACTCCGCCAGCATCGTGGTAACCCCCTCATCCATTGTACGGTTCGCACGCTCAGCTACTCCATTTTGTTGAGGCCTGTTCCGCACGGTATGTTGACGAGTGATGCCTGCAGCAGTGATAAAAGCGATGAACTCATTCGACATGTACTTACCCCCCTTATCATCTCGCAAGCCCTTGATCTGCGAGTCAAAGTGATTCTCAACATAAGCTTTGAATGCCTTGAATGCAGCAAAGGCCCCATCCTTCGTGCGAAGCAGATAGATGGTGCAGAAGCGGGAGTAGTCATCAATGAAGCTGATCCAGTACTTGTAGCCTCCGATGGACTGAACAACGAGAGGGCCATGAAGATCTGTGTGAATAAGCTGCAAAGGCGAGTCCGCGCGAGATAAGGAGCTCGGAAAGGGATCTGCATGCATCTTGCCTGCGAGACAAGCGACACAGATTGGATCCGGTGTTGCAGATGACTGGAGATCGAGGCCAGTAACGAGATCTTCACGAATGAGGCACTAAACACCAGCGATGTGATGATGACAGAGTCGACGATGCCAGAGAGACATATCGAGAGGAAGAGTCGATGCAAGACATGCAAAGGCGATTGAGTGGACAGTGTGACCCTCGAGGAAGGCAGAGTTCGAGCCGTTGACTCGAGCAGTGAAGAACAGCTCACCAGCACACTCGAATCGCATACAGTCGCCTTTGATCACAACAGTGAAGCCCTTGGCTCGAGTAAGAAAGAGGACTGAGAGGAGATTATTGCGGAGATCAGGGACATGAAGGACTCGAGTAAAGATGTGTTGAAGTCTTTTGACTCAGCATCCTAGTGCAAAATCACAGCACAGTCAAGACTCGATCCTAGGTCCTTCTGCAAGCATGCAGACACCTAGAGTCGAGCCTAGGACTTGTGACTAGCTTGTAGTCTCTGAGATTCGATCTTAGAGACACTTGCTTAGTGCGCACTACTCGGGAGTTGAACCTATGACCTTATGCTTTAATGCACTAGTCAGGATTCGAACCCGGAACCCTTACAGGTCAGTCTAACACACTTTACCACTTAGCCAACTGGTTGTTGTTACAGGACTATTTTTCTCGCTCGCATTGCCTTGTCTATTGCACTGCTTACTCTATAGCTTACTTCACTTTCGCTCTTTCGGGCCTTGCCCTTGTTGGTTGTGTCTACTGTACAGTTTTGAAGCCACTGCCCGGCAACTTCCGTAGAGCGTCGTATACCTGCGATCCCATCGACTGTGAGCTCCTTAGTTGCTCACATTGGACTGCAGGTGTGCTATAGTGTTTCTTTCTCATGTATCAAATTGCTCACATTGGACTGCAGTCTCTAATCGATCCCTGTGTCTCCCTTTCGCTTCCTGCGCTCCTGAGTCGCTCCCTATCGCTCAGATTCGCACTTTGATAAGATGACTGGCTGCTGCTCCTTTCCTCCGACTACTGGCACAAACTGAACCGAGCCTACTCCTGCAGCATAAATGACCTTGTTGTCTGCAAGACGAACAAGAACGACGTGCGGAGTGTAGTCGACGAACCAATGGCGATGGGAGGTCATATGAGACGTGGCCCCAGTGTCTGCATTTCAGGAATCATCAGCAACAAAGGAGGGTGAGGCAGAGGCTGCGAGAGAGAGTGAGAGTGAAGAACTTGCACTTCCAGCAAACTCTTGAACGACGGAGGCAGAATGAGCGACCGCAGGAGCTGCAAAGGTAGATCCTGACGCCATTGCCTTCTGCTTCTCGTCCCAGGCCTTCCGATGACACTGTTCCTCGCTATGACCACCTCTCTTGCAGTATGTGCACGTCACACGCAGGCCTGAGGGCGTACCAGAGGGCTTGCCACCGGTCCGCGGAGGCTTGGAGAAAGTCCGAAGTGCAGAGGCACCATCCTTGCCTGAAACGTTGCCAGATCGATGCATGCGATTGATCTCCTCGTTGCGGAATGCTGCCTGAAGCGATGAACGATCCATCTTCTCGAGTAGGAGCAATAAAGAGGAGAAGGAGGAGTATTCAGAGGGCAGAGAACGAATCATGGTTATGCAAACGAGCTCCTCGTCGAGCTTGGTGATGTCGAAGGACTCCGGATGCAGGTTCTGAACGCGGAGAATGGCCTCATCGATGCGGTTCATCAGGGATGCGAGCGACTCCTCCTCACCCTTGCGGATGGAGAAGAGATCGTCGTAGGCATTGAATCGAGCACCGGGATGCTGCGAGAGATGAACAGAACGAAGGGTGGTCCAGATAAGCTTAGCATCGGACTTGCAAGCCTGGATATGGATGCGCTGGTCCAGGGCAATAGCAAGAAACAGCACACCAAGAGCCTTATCATGCTTCTCCAACCAATCAGCAACCTTATCCATCTCCTTCACATCCGGCTTGGGCTCAGTACCACTCACAATACCCCATAGACCCCTCAACCTCAAGACCACGGTGATCTTCTCACTCCACTGAACATAGTTCGAGGACGAAAGCCTCGAAATTTGCATGAGGTGCGAAAAAGGGTTCGACATATCTGAGTCGGACCGGGGAAGATCAGCAAGGCACTATAGTGTAGGGGCTTGATTGTCGAAGGTAGAAGTCGATAAAATGAAGGGTCAACGCTTTTTGGGAGCGGAGGGGATAGAGATATAAGAGATAGATGCAGAAGTGACTCAACGATGTTAAGACCGGATGGCTCAGCGGATCGGCGCGAAAACTTGTGGGCAACGAAGGTACGCAGAGGTGACGTCGTTGGCGAAAGATCGGCGAGATCGGACAAGTGGATGGGCAGATATCGATGATGTGAAAACTTCGCTAGAGCGCAGGGCCCATAACCTGTAAAAGTGCGAATCTGAGCGATAGGGAGCGACTCAGGAGCGCAGGAAGCGAGAGGGAGACACAGGGATCGATTAGAGACTGCAGTCCAATGTGAGCAATTTGATACATGAGAAAGAAACACTATAGCGCACCTGCAGTCCAATGTGAGCAACTAAGGAGCTCACAGTCGATGGGACCGCAGGTGTACGACGCTCTACGGAAGTTGCCGGGCAGTGGCTTCAAAACTGTACAGTAGACACAACCAACAAGGGCAAGGCCCGAAAGAGCGAAAGTGAAGTAAGCTATAGAATAAGCAGTGCAATAGACAAGGCAATGCGAGCGAGAAAAATAGTCCTGTAACAACAACCAGTTGGCTGAGTGGTAAAGTGTGCTAGACTGACCTGTAAGGGTTCCGGGTTCGAATCCTGACTAGTGCATTAAAGCATAAGGTCATAGGTTCAACTCCCGAGTAGTGCGCACTAAGCAAGTGTCTCTAAGATCGAATCTCAGAGACTACAAGCTAGTCACAAGTCCTAGGTTCGACTCTAGGTGTCCGCATGCTTGCAGAAGGGCCTAAGATCGAGCCTTGACTGTGCTGTAATTTTGCACCAGGATGTTGAGTCAAAAGACTTCAACAATCACCCACATCAGAAACCCTACAAACTTTCTGATTGTGTCTGATTGGACCTGGCAGCAAGATTCAGACAAGTCAGACAGTCAGATAGGTGTAATCTTACAGATAAGATCAGATTTTATATCTGACTTCAGATTTCAAGTCTGACTCCAGATTTTGTATCTGAATTCAGGTTAAAGTCTGAATTCAGATTTTAAGTCTGACTTCAGTTTTAAGTCTGATATAAGGACTTAGTCTTGTGTAAGAATTTAGTCTTATATCAGAATTTAGTCTGATATAAGAAAGTAGTCTGGTATAAGAAATTCATCTGATATCAGACATCAATTTTGCATTATCCATTTGGCTCAAATCACACTCAAAGGAAGATAACTGCATCTCTAAATTCAGCAGATTAAAAGATATAGTAAACTAAAAAGTGTAGTTAGAGACTCAAAAGGTAGGCATAAAGGTAGAGAGAAATGCATAAGAGATCACTGGAGTACTAAAGATATCAAATGCAAAACAGGTCTCAATCACTAAAATTATCATTCTTGAGGGCAACACGCTGACAAGACTCTAGTGAACCCTCCATATTATTAGCTGTCTCATCCTTCTCAGGCAAGAACTCTGCCACTCTAGAGTATATCAGATGCCACTTAGCTCTATCAATGTCTTCACAGATATTTGACCACTGTTTGATTGGCATGTGCTAGTGCTTAGTTGCAAACCACCCCTCTGATCTCCACTTAAGCTTGGGATGGTCAGTAGATCCAAATAGCAGGTGACGTGACAAGGCATGCTGAATCTAAGACATCATGAACAAAATGTCAATCAAATAAAATCAAACATACAGCACACATAGTCAAGGCCATAGCTCCAATAGGAGGCTGGTCTCGATGAAGATGGTTTGGGAGAATATTATTATTCATTGTCTTAACATGTGCTTTTGCAAATGTCCGAGCAACAACAGTCGACAGAAAAGCACCATGATATGTCTGCAAGAAACAATTAGATTACAAACTATAAATAAGGAGAAACTTATTATATGACCATCAGATGCATTTTCAATCTTTTGATACATAAAGAGGATGTGATCATCCTTCAATGTGTTCTTCAACCCGAGGCAGATTCGAGCAATGTCATCTCTCGCTAAGCCCTTGGGATCATCTTTTGTATCAGAAAATCGAGACATGAGATCGGCAACGGCCTCTACAGCCTCAATGGCAAACCCACTCTGCCACTCATATGTGCATTGTAAAAGCTGTAGTACATCTGTTAGCACAGTGATATGGGTATATACAAGAAACTTACTATCACAAACATAGCCTCTTGCTTAGCCTTGAGCTTGTGTGGAATGTGGGGAAAAATCTTGTCCCAAAGTTGTTGAGCAGCATCAAGCAGATCACGAGTAAGCCATGGGTCAGACCATATACCCAGAAACTCCTGCCACATGTGAAGGTAATACTGTCCCCACTTCTCCAAACAATGTGGAGGCAAATCTGAGTTGTTGTATAATTTGTGTAGCTTGTGCGGACCATTTTCATCATCAGTGTTGTCTTCCTCTGATAAGTTCAGGCCTTGTGCAGGCTCCAATAAGCTGGTGGAGTCCTGTTGACCAGTTGTAGACAAAGATCAAGGTGTTGGTATCATTATAGATTGTGAGGGGCCAGCATCACTTGCCGTGTGTGAACACTGTGAAAACATAAGTATATGCAACTAGCCATGAGTAAAAATGTACAAGGCAGATGGCACACAAACATACCATAAAACGTGATAGTCCTGGAGTCTGTGGAGATGCAAAGGGCTCATCATATATAATTGGATTTATGCGTACAGACTATGAAGGATATGTCAACATGATACTGGTAGTCCACATGGACTAATAAATACATACCTTCTTACTACCAGTGGATGGCTGCTGTTTCGGAGAAGACCGCCTGTCACTCGTACGAGCAGGTGTGACAGCACCCAGTTGACCATGGTGCTTGACACTCATAAATGGGTTGATAACATGCAAAGGGTGGCCCCCGGAGTTGACACCAGGCATGTTCGAGGTTTCAGGATGTTCGGTGGAGGCAGAATGTTGGCCTCGAGGCCCATCCAAGTCGATACCCAAAGGCGCACGATGTTCAACAATGACAGAGACAGCAGATTTGGGGTGTTGGAGGCCACCTGAGTCAAGATCGAGCCTCCTGGAGGCTGCACGGCCTGAAGAAGAGGCAGAGGAGGCAATATCAGGGCTTTTGCAGCCACCCAAGTCAGAATTGAGCCTCCCAGTGTTAAAATCAACCCTGCCAGAGGCTATATGCGACATTGAGGTGAGACAGAAGGGGTGAGATCAATGCGCTGGTGGCCATCCGAGTTGACATTGGGCTGCCAGAAGGTTGTACCATGTCGAGGGGAGACAGATGGGACATAATCGGGCTGCTGGGGATCATTGAAGGTGACACCATCCCTCCCAGAGGCTGCACGATGACTGGCAGAGGTGGAGAGAATGAGTTCGGACTGCTGGCAGTCATCCAACTCGAAATTGTGCTGCCTGGAGGCTGCACGATGACCGGCGGAGGCAGAAGGAGCGAGTTCAGACTGCTGGGAGTCATCCAACTCAAAAGAGGCTGCACAACATCAAGGGATGGCAGAAGGGGCAAAATTGGGCTGCTAGGGCTCCACCAGACCCTGTAGATCAGTTGCAACCTATACCAGTAGTAACAGGAGGGAAGGTTCCAACTGTACCAGTCATACTATAAGCAGTATTTTTGGGCTAAATGCAATGTTTGAAACTTCATATGTTTTGCATAGAATATGTTTTTCATACTATGACATATCCAAAAAAAACATGTTATATTCTTTTTAGAAAACATATCAGCCAAGACCTTAAGGATCTCGACTACTACTACCTATGGCTCACCGGCGCTTTCCCTCGTGCTCACCGGCACTTTCTCTGTGCTCGCCAGCACTTTCATCTGCGCTCGCCGGCGCTTCACGCGTACTTTCTCTCTTGTTCGCCGGTGCCTACCACCTACCGTTTCCACTCCCGCCCCATGGCTACACATATGCTGCATGCAAGTTGCACGTGCTATTCACTGCACACCCGCTGCAGAGCATGCATGCCGCAGTCGGCACACGTATGTGCACCATCCCCTACGCTCACCGCACATCTGCCGCGCACCACCAATGGCTCCTGCGCGTGGAATGCGTCGGCTCGAGGCTGATGCATGGGCGTAGGCTCGGCATTGGAGCATGTAGGGCCAGCACTGGGATGCGGGCATGAGAATGGGGTTGGACGTGGGATGGAGAACACGGCCACAGTGCTGCGATGGCGCAGGTGGGGCTGGGGGCTGAGACGTGTAGAGCTGGGGCTGGGACACATGCAGGCACGGTGCTGGGACAGCGCGCGGAGGGCTGGAGACAGCATGCATGGGACTGAAGGCGGCACACAGAGGGCTGGAGATCACGCATGGGGGGGCTGGAAATGGCACGCGGGGGGGGGGGGGGGGGTGGAGATTGCACACGGGGCTGGAGATCACGTGCGGGGGGCTGGAGATCACGCGCGGGGGGGCTGAAGATTGCGTGCAGGGCTGGAGATTGCGCGCGAGGGCTCAGGACTGGGACACATGAGGCTTGGATATGTGGCACAGCCATGGGGTTGAGAGGGACCACGGGTGCGGAGCTGGGAGGGATCGTGGGCATGGGGGCTGGGAAGGACCATGAGTGTGAGGCTGAGACATGCCGGCTCAATGCTGGAATGCGCTGGCTTGATGCTGGAATGTGCCAGCTCAACGCTGGGACGTGCGGGGCTGGAACAGGGTTGAGAGGGACTGCAGGTGCGGGGCTGGGGTTCGGGGACTCGGAGTTGGCACGCACGCACCTCTTGGAGGCTTTGATGGCATGTGGTTGTGAGCGCGGAGTTGAGTGCATCGGCGAGTGCCCATTCATGGCACAGTGAGGTGTCGAACGTGCATTTGGAAGCACAACGGGGGTGGGTAAAACAGCAGCGGCAGTATTGCGGTGCATGCAGCGTGCCACATCATCATATTCGAAGGCTAAAGAAATCGAAGTTCGTTAGTTAGAGTATACATTGGGAGAAAAAGAAAAGAAACTTACGAATTCTGCAGCTATTGAGCCTTGTATTGAGTCCCACTTGAGGGAGGGAGGGAAGAGAAGTGGCCTCAGCAACGAGCTTGTGGCATGGTTCGGCAATTGCCAAATTGGCTACATGCCTCATCCCGAGTCGTCGAAGACAATTTTGAGGTGCAAGTAAATTCAATTAAACACTAGAAATAATATGGTAGATGTATATAGTGTGACTACAATATATTATGAAGTTTGGTGGAAATACAATGCAATGGAGAAGAGAAACTGCTAAGACACGGATAAGAAAGTCTAAAATGCATAAAAGACTAAACACGTCAAGCTTGAATCGAGGCCTCGGGCACATCGGGCACAAGATTCGAGATGCAATTGTGCAACATGTCATAATTTCATCCTGTATCGGTCTATCTTAGTGCATTGGGACATATTTTAAAAATGTATTTCTAATTGATCATATTTTTTCGTAATCTGGATCTTCAGGATCTGGCGAAAGATATAGATTTTCAGTTCCATGAACTGTATTTTCATATGTATTTCAGGTCTCAAACTCTTAAATTGAGTCAAAAAAATTTCAATCATCGTAAGAACATTACTGGTAGCATCACAAGCAATTTCGCATAGCTAAATAGGTAAGATCTTCCGTAGTGAAGCCTCTACTATGTGTAATTCGAGTTAGGATTACCATATGTCACTCATTGTGGCTCAAATCATTCTATAAATCATTCTAAAATTTGTATATACAATGTATTATATCCTAGATACATAAAAACATCTCTAATTGGGGAGAATATACTGCAGAACTCGTGCGGAGTAGCACCTCTCCTCCAGCGTCGGGCACCTCGGTCTCAGCTGCCGATTCTCAGCAGTTTCCGAGCTGCGCCACAGCTGACGTGCACTTGAGTCTCTCCCTCCCTCTTCTTCTGCGTCCATGCCATCTCCTGCTCACCAACCCTCCTCTTTGTGCATACGCACTTCTCCATGCATTTCACGTGTTTCATCTCCCTCTCCGTGCACTAGCTCCTTTCCCTGGCCCTCCCGTGCATCTAGCACCCTCCATAGCCCTTAACCACAACCCCACAGCTCCCAGCTGCCATCTGCCTTCTTCCCCATGCATTAGACACACTCGCAAGCATGTGAAATATGCTCTGGATGTGTATGCATCCTGCCGATAGTGAAGGCGTGTGCCTGACGGCTGTTCATGCACGTGTGCAGTGTCAGCACCCTGCGACACATGCATATACAGTGCTCAGCACCCGCGACATGCGTGTCTACTGCCCCACGCATTACATGCTACCCCTGCGCAGCCCCCAATGCTATGCATCACTCGACATCCATTGTGCTGCACCTGTGCAGAAAGTGCAGCATTCCTGCAATGGCACACAGCATGCGGCAGCTGCACATGCCCCCCACCACTCACTCTCTAGCCCCACCACCCGTACTCAATGCCAGCATCTGCGCGCCATGCACAGCGCTCACTGAGAATACCCCAACAACAATCTGCAACACGCAGCAACGGCGCACGGTCCCGATGGTGGCGCGTGGCAGTGCTTGCCAACAATGTAGCAATGACGATGACAGCAGCACCTGCGGCACTGCTGACATCATCACAGTGATAGTGTGGGAGAGTGAATGGCAGCAGCAGTGGCGGTAGGCGGATGCTGGTGCGTAGCTGAGGGCAGAACGAGCGAGCGAGTGCCTGTGTAGCCAAGGTCGGACAGAGCGGGAGGCAGCATGCAATTAGCCAATGCGAGAAGCGCGCAGAGCAGGCACCATGCCGAGTGCAGCCATGCATTGAGCAGGCAAGCTAAACGTGCAGCAGCAAGTAGTATACGGCCCGGTCTATAATTATATTTTTTCGGATTTATAATGAGTGGTTTGAATGGGTTCTAAACCCTCCCTAAGTTCTTGGTAAAGTTGCAACCCTCCCTTCTGTCCTTACTGGTACAGGTTGAAAATGGGTTACAGGGATGCCTTGGGGCTCATTGAAGGCAATATCATGCCTCCTGGGAGCTGCACAATGACCAGCAGAAGATGGCTGCCAGTGGTGGCCGTCCGACTCAAAATCATGCTGCCCAGAGGCTGCACGACAGCCAGCAGAGGCAGAGAGCCCAAGATTGGGTGGGAACCCATCCAACTCAAAACCATGCCTCCTGGAGGCTGCAAGACGATCTGCCAGTGTGGAGCTGAAGGAAGCAAATTCAGGATGTTGATAGTTGTTCGACTTGAAATCGTGCTGCTCGGAGGTTGCACGATGACCAGCGGAGACAGACGGTGCAAGTTCGGATCACTGGCAGCCATCTGACTCAAAATTGTGCCTCCCAGAAGCTGTACAGCTTTGAGGGGAGGCGGAGGGGGCAAAATCAGGCTACTGAGGGTCATTGAAGGTGATATTGTGCCTCCCAGAGGCGGAAGATGCAAGTTCAGATTGCTGGCAGCTATCTGACTTGATATCATGCTGCCCGGAGGCAGTACAATGGCTGACGGAGGCAGAAAGCCCAAGATCGGGATGCTGGAGGACACAGGAGTCGAGATTGTGCCTCGCAGAGGCTGCACAGTTGGCAGAATGTACTGGTGGGCATCTCTCATCACTGTTGTATCGTACCTGTGTGAGGCTCTAATGATGTAGGTGTGATAAGTAGTTTGAATACAAAAAATGATAACATTATGCACCTTTCCAGACCAGATTTGAAGCTCCTCAGACCCCTCACGATCTGGCCGTTCCTCTACGAAGTCGTCAAAGAACTTAAATGATGTGCTCACATAGCCATCGATACTGTCTTTGCCCTGAGGCTTGGCCTCCAAGTGAGTCTTGCTGTCCCACGTTGAATGAAGTCCCGACTTCTTATTGCTTTTTGAAGGCGGTTGGTCAGACCTTGGAGCGAAACGTCGAGTGATGCAAAATGGAGGTACATTGTAGGTTAACAAAAGGAGGAGAGAATGGGCAAGTATTGAAAAACGATGCAGAAGGTCGAGATGAAAAGGATAATAGATGCCAGTAAGTACAAGCACCGAACAATTGAACAATTGAGTGAAAACTTACTGATGAGATAAGGCAATTGAGGCAGCATGCTGCTCTCGCACCAATGCTCACATCTTAATCTTCTTTGCCTTGCATCCTCCACCTTGATTGCTTGTCTTTCTACCCTTGTTCATGTTCTGACCCTTTTGCTCAGGGCCCAGAATCTTGATTTCCTCATCTTTTTGCCGTTGTTTTTGCTTTCCCTTTCTCTTCTTCCTCTTCAAGGCTTTGCTCTCACTTATGTTGCTCATTTGGACATCAAAATCTTCATCGCTGCACATTTGTGGGTGGTAATTCGAGTTGTTGCCCGAGTTACTGTCTGAGATTGCAGAGACAGTGATCCTAGGTGAGTTTGATAACCCTGTAGATATCGAGCCTAACAACTTACCTTGCTCCGATCTCTGTGCTTTGTAGTTCCTTGCCTCCTCTTCCAGTTGACCTTGGTGTCATTTCTTGGTGGCCTTCGACTTCGGCACAAAGTCCCCATCCATTCCAACTTCCTGCTCACTTCACTGCTCGTCGACCATCTCAGTCTCAGCATCTTAGCTGCCTGAATCAAGATTCTTGTGACGTACCTCGATCTCCATATCATCTTCACCTCTCGCATTGTCGTCTATTTACGATTCCTTAGAATCGTTTACTCTAACCTGCTTTTCAACTCAAAAAAGATGACACCCAGCCAATGTAATGCCTTTTATAGTAATAATTTCTCACATCTTAAAGTAAGGTTGTAGGTTCGATTCTGGCAATTGTCATTCTTGTGATTTTAAATGTTTCTGAGAGATATTAGTCTACTAAATCAAATTCAATTAGTGTTAAACTATATGCATATGTAAATCAATGCTAGTCTTATTAGAACTGAAAGGTTTTAGTATAAGAAAGTACAAACTTGTTGAGATAACAGATAAACATATTCAATAGGATATTCTGCACCTTGTCATTAATGTAAGTCAGTGTGGTTCATGATAATATGATCAAGGCAGATTTTACCTCTTCAGAACATTTTTTTTCATGAGAATAGGTTCAGAAATGACTGAGATATGAGCAAATCACTTTAAAAGATACCTTTGAGGAGAAGATCATAGTGATTGCATCGTAGCGGAGCAATGAGTGGTGCTATTTACACGCTAAAGATACCATTGGAAAGGTCTGATTCGTACCTTTCCAACGGTATATTGTACAAGATGATCGGATACTTATTGAGAAAACGCGGTAGCGATTACTGAAGGGTTGGTATTAGAGGTAGAGGCAAACTTGTTGAGGCCATATCTTTTTATCAACTCATCCAATTGTAATGTACCTAGCATCGTTGGAAAGGTATAATAAAGAGCTTTCTCACACAATCAAGGGACCGATGATATCTCCAGTACTTAAGGAGGTACACTTGGATTATCACAAAACCTCCTATTTGACTATTTTTAAGATTTTACATAATCTGCAGCATGGGCAAAATGACATACTCCCGTCCCATGACATCATGAGAGGGACGGGAGTACGTCATTTTGCCCGTGCTGCGGATTACATAAGCAATTTATAAGCAGGAAAAAATCGAAAAAGTTATTCAAGTCTAGGGGCAAATCATCAAATCATCTGAGAATAGGCACATACAGAGTAGTATAAAAAATCAGTAAAAATCGTGATAATATGGCCATTGATAATACCATTCAGAAACACTTGAGTTTATGTTTATAGCTAGAGAATTGACAGAGATATAGCCAAATTACTGATTCAAACCTTTAGAAGGCAAAAATAAAATCAATCTAGGCAACATACAACAGTTGACAGACTTCCAAAGGCCACACTTATGTACTTCATAAATGTAAACACAATTTTTGAGAAGTCACGTGCAACAGCGAGCCTGACCGGGCTCGCTGTTGCATGTGACCATTATTTTGTCATTAGTTCAACTCTTGCTGGTAACAAAGTTTAAAAATAAGAGATAAGTGTAAAACAATATACTTTGAATATGGAGATCTTTGCAGCATTGCAATAATAGTATATTCAATTCTCTGTTATCTTATTAATTCTGTAAGAATAACACTACAAAGTTAGAACAATTCAAAAGGAATCGTATTGCCGTGCAGAGCATCGGCTCTCTTCCCCCAAGTGCACTCTCCAACTTTTGCAAGTCCTTATTGATCGCAGTCTTTGTGACTGCATATCTGTGTAAGTCATCTACATTTTAAAATCCAGCGTAAGACTTACCTTTATCTACGTCCATAGCTTGCAAATCATCCTCATCAACTTCATCAACCTCATCGTATGCACATGTACGTGCTGCTGTACTCTTCGTCTTGGAAGATGAGGCCCTCTCTGGTTGTTGTCAAGAGGTCAGTACATGGCCATTCACTTTTGATAACTGTGATACTAACCTTTTTGTATCATTGAACTCCCTCCGTGTGCCTTCGCATTGTCTTTTCTACCATGCTGACCACTGATAACAACTTCGGGCATCATTCTTGGATGCTGCTTTGACTTGATGGCTACAGTGGCATCAGCTACACGTTTTGTCACCTCGAATTGCGATATCTGCCAAGCAGTAGCTTGACGTCGAGCATGCTGCTCAGCTTCATTGCGAGCCCACATCTGTGCTGCAATTTCAGCCTTCTTGATAGGCCTGGGTTTTGGCTTTGGTTTCTGAGTTAGGGGTGGTGCTGGGTCAGCCTGACTATCAAAGGACAACTGAGCTTTCGCCTTCTTGACCAGTGCAGACTTCTTCTTTGGGAACTTCAGGAGCTCTTCATTATTGGAGAACAACCCTGCATCACTGTGAGTCCGCTTCTTATCCTTTGACCTAGTTATCATAATGATAGAGTGTGTAGATTAGTAATAGGAGCAAAGAAGTGTACGATATAGCCTGTTGAGTGTCATATGGGCAGAGACGAAGAGTGACACCTTTGTCACAATACTACATCAATAAACTTGATCATTTTTCTGAATGACTTAACTTGGTGGAAGAGGGCCGATGCTTTGCACGGTAATACGATTCCTTTTTTATTGTTAGCTAGTATATTTTATGAAGGTGCATAAATAAGTAAACTTGCTTCTTGTTCTTTTGCATAATGCAAATTGCCAAAATCTGATAGCATAGTACCTTCAAACTCACATTGTCTACCAGTGGTTGCTCCATTGTAGGGTTCAACATGATTCAGAGTCACCTATGTGTTAACACAGATAAACCTGTGAAATTTACTCACAGGTTTCTGACCTGCAGATCCAGATCACCTGGTGGCTAAAACCTGTTTAAATCTAGGTCAAGACTTTGCTAAACTTCATCGACTCACAGGTAACCCATGGTGATCTGTAACTTGAACTTCAATTGCCAAAGTGTTATGATTATTCAGGATATGAGCTCTAATTTATGGTAGTAACTACATATAATTGTAGAGCTAATACTGCTATACTACACCCTCTGCTGCTACCCATCACACTCTGTAAGTGACATGATTCAATAGCACAAGTTGCCACAGGGCTTGTGGGGGCCATGTATGAGCAGGCACACATGCAGTAAGGGGTTGTGTGCAGATAAACACAAGGGCACGTGGTAGCACATGCACCATCTGTGCTATACATGGACATGCAGTCCAAGAATTGCAGGGATAGCAGATGCATGTGTGTACATACACTGCTATGATGTATGCTATCCTAAGTATGCAAAGGCAATTGCACACTGTCACAAAATGGGGTACCACTCACCAGACACAGCTGAGGGGATGACATGCTTGTTGAGGAAGTCAAGAATGTCCTCACAGATCTTAACGAGCTTAAGCTCACTTCTGATCCTCTTCCAGTCACTCTTGATCATGAAGATCTAAACATCTTCAGTTATACAATATGTACTTGATGTACTTGAGAGAAGAGAAACAATGCTTTGCATAGCAAGATAATTTTTTTGTTCCACTATTAGTTATATTTAATAACAGTATATAAATGAGTAAAGTCTTACTAGTCAGATTGATTATAAGTCTCTATGCAATTTATAGCAAATAGTCTATAATAACACTAGGTACAAATTGTTATCACTTAATTAAAGTATGATCAGTGGAGATCTGTTAGACTTACCTTAAGGTCAAGAGCCTGAGGAACAAATCTCAATTTTGAGTCTTGATTTTTGAGTTCTAGACATGAAAAAAAAATACAAGACCTGTATAGCATGGCTGAGAAGCAGTTTATTAGTAAAATTTGAAGCATTTGAGAACAAGAGAATTGGTAAAGAATTGATGGACTTACCTCAAGGTCAAGATTTCTGGAGGGGATAATTCCAATTTCAAGTCTTGGTTTTTGAGCTCTGAACAATCTGAGGGCTATGCATTATGTAGCATGTCTATAAAGCAATTGATTAGTACATTTCAGGTCATTTTAGAACAAGAGAATCAGTAGAGAACTGCTAGACTTACCTCAAAGTCAAGATGTTGAGAGGAAAATCTCAATTTTGAGTCTTGATTTTCGAGTTCTAGATGATCTGGGGGCTATGTAGTGTAACTGGAAAGCAATTTACTAGTAGAGTCCAATGCATTCTAGAATGAGAAAATTGGTGAAGAACTGCTAGACTTACCTCAAGGTCAAGGTTTCTGAGAGGTAATCTCAATTTCGAGTCTTGATTTTCGAGTTCTGAACAGAATTGGACATATGTAGGATGTCTGAAAAGCGATTAATTAGCACATTCCAACACATTTGAGAACAAGTAAATTGGTGGAGAATTGAGGGACTTACCTCAAGCTCATTTGAATAATAATGATTGTTAATTTTCAACTAAGCAGATATGCTAGCATAGCTCAGAATGCATTGTCTAAAAGCAGCTGTCAATGTGATTTTGAAAAGGTATAATACACCCTGGTTGGTGCTAAATTTAGAGACTTATGAATAAATTAGTCTGCCAGCTCAGCAAGTGAGATACATACAAGATGACCAAGGTGAGCCATCGGGTTGAGTACCTCTTGGTTCCAAACCGTCAACCACTCAGCGGATGACTTGGAGATACCCATCGAGTCTTGCAGCCAACATGACAAGCATGCAGAATGTAAAGCTCATGAGGAAGCAAGACTTTACTGCTCTCACACTTCACCACTGAGTTTTGATTATGTAATCAGTCTTCAACACATAGATTTATAGGCATTTCTGTACTTATAATATACTATAAGAGTAGACATTGTACTAATGCTCATTGCTCATTGATTATATTATTTTTAGTATTACAAAATATCAAAAAAGTCTGGCACGAACTGAAATTGAACTTGCAAACTCAAGAGAACTCACACTTCACCACCGAGTTTTGATTATGTAATCATCACATGATCACCAGCATGGTACGGCCGTACCATAGTGAAGTGCTCATGTGATCACAACTATGGTACAGCTGTACCATGATGAAGTGCTGCTACATTGGAGCTCATACTAAGACTGAATCTTTCAACAGTCATTAAATGATATGATCACATAGTAGATTGCTATATAGTATATGTACTTATTGAGTATGCTCAATGTATACTAAAAATGATTGAGCAACATAGATCACAAAACCGAGTTTTTGTGTGAGTTCTGCATGGATCATAACATATAAAATATAGCTAGAAATCTATGAGTGAGTAGCATCTGATCCACTTGAGAACGAGTGAATCAGTGGAGAATTGACTGAGATAACTAAGAATTACGCATACTAGGAAAAAAAATACAGGAATACTTTGCATTCTGCAAAATCTGCATGGATCAAGATGCATAATATATGGCTAGAAAGCGATAGATGAGTAGATTCTGATGCATTTGAGAATGAGTGAATTGGTCAAGAACTGACCAAGTTACAGTAAACAAAGTGTAAAATAAAAAGTCTGGCCAGAGCTGGAATTGAACCTGCAAACTCATCAGATTGAAGATGTGTGATTATATAAGCCAACTGCCTAATGGGCATAGTCATCATTTGCATGTCGTTTTCACTATGAAAAGGTGGTATAGAGTAAACAATTCTAAGGAATCGTAAAATGGTCTGAATGCATCTAAATGAGTCTGAATAGGACATTTTCAGATATTCAGATGTAAAGATAGTTAGTTTTTTTTTGAAAACTCAGATAATCTCAGATTAAAATTGTCTGAATAAAGGATTTTTAAACTGAATTCAGATCTTTATTTCAAATTCAGATCATTTTTAGATTTCAGATTGTGATTCAGAGATTAATAATAAATTCAGACTACAATTAGACTCAAGTCAGATCTTTGTTATAAATTCAAACATAGATCCAGATCATAACTTAGTGAAAGAGAGCCAATGCTTCACACGGCAATACGATTCCTTTTTCATTGTTAGTTATATTTAGAAATAGTGCATAAATGATGTAAAGTCTCACTTGTCAGATTGATTATAAATCTCTATAAAATCTATAGCTACTTCAAGATCAAGATCTTGAAAGGAAGATCTCAATTTCCAATTTTAATTTTTGAGTTTTGGATGGACTGAGGCCTATGTAGCATAGCTGAAAAGTGATTAATCAGTACATTTCAGTGCATTTTAGAACAAGTGAATCCTCCAGTTAAGGGAAAGGCCAGGTTGGGGTTGTCTGGGGATAGTCCGGTCAATATCAGGTATTTGGACAAATTATTTATCGTGTGAAATGGCTGATATGGCTGATATTTCTGATGGATCATTTCCTAATATTTACCATGTGTACAAGGACACCTGTTCTTGTGCGCATGTAGTCTGCTTTTGATTATGTATAATAGTCATGCACAAAGCCCCATGTCTTTGTGCGCACCATGTCAGATAGAATAATAGCTGCACATGAGGACATGGGACCTTGTGTGTGCATGTCTTACCATGTATATATAGAAATATAGAGATATAATTTATTGTACAAAATGAATAATTGACATGAGTTCATGTGTACACAAAATACTAGATACACCAGATATATTATACTACTGATTTACGCAAACTGGATGCCACATTACAGAGTGTGAATTTGCAGTTAATGTTTATCATCCATTAGTGCTACAATGGTTGTTCTTAAGGTGCATAATAGTTGCTCATTCATATGCCAGATGGCAAACAAATGTATAGCTTATACTGACTGTTCATGGAGTATTCAGATTATGGATAATTCAGAATGAAGCAGTATAATAATGTATCACGTCTGGTGAGTAAACAGCATATGATGCGTGCACGAAGACAGCCATCCTTGTGCGCATGCTATTCGACAAGATAATGCCTGCGCATGATGACGGCTGTCATCGTGCGCATGCTGTTCGACAGCATATGATGTGCACATGATGACAGCTGTCATCGTGCACACACTGTTCGACAGCATACGACATGCACACGATGACAGCTGTCTTCTTGTGTACGCATTATCGTGTCGAACAGCATGCACATGAAGACAGTCATCATCATGTGCATGCATTATTATGTTGAACAGCATGCACACGATGACAGCTGTCTTCGTGCGCATGTCGTATGCTGTCGAACAGTATGCACACGAGAACAGCTGTCTTCGTGCATGTCGTATGTGTAGTGAAGGTAAGCCAATGTGAATAAAAATGACACGTGATAGCGCCATGCTGTTGGTGTGAGACGTGACTACTGAACCCGAAAATCACAAGAAGGACACACATTCGAGGAGATACTTATCGAACAACGCAGAGGGCAAAGGGCTCTCAGTCGACCACCACAACATCGATTACCAGTCTTGAAACCAGTCTCGAAACCTGTACGTTTCGTTCTTCGATTGCAGGGGGGCTAACATAGACATTGCTCATAGACTTCAATCAATCGAATTCTAAACTCAATGCCGGCTTCTAACGACATAGAGGTACGTAGTATATCGTGGTAAACAGATGGCGTAGCTAAGATAAACAGTCTACAAAGATCGTCAAAAACATCCCTCCTGCTACAGATGGGGCGTCTAAGGAGAAAAAGAATATAGAGCAGGGAGTCGGCGATCAGGTGAGCTTGTGGTGTCTGACGTGAGGATGACATTTTGGGACTTACATCTGATGGACAGGGTGGGGTGCTGCCGAAGGCGAAGGCGAAGCCACGTCCAGTGGCGAGGAGGCAGGCCGGTTGGCCGGAGGGCAGTGGCAAAAAGAAGGAGATGGTGGACGAGGAGAATGAGGGTAATCGGATCCCAGGAGAGACGCCAGAGCCAGAGGACGAGATTGTGGAGATGAGGAGGGGCAGAAAGAAGGTGAAGAAGGCGGAAGTGGTGGAGGAGATAGTGGAAAGTGAGGAGGAAGGGGAGGAGGAGGTAAGTGTGGGGAAGGAGAAAAGGCAGTAGGATGAGGAAGAGAAGGACGAGAAGGACGAGAGTGAGGAGGAGTCAGAGGAGAGGCAGGAGGGTGAGGAGGAGGAGGGAGCGACGAGCTGTGGTCAGCCGAAGAAACAGGAGAAGATGACAGTGGACGCAAAGGGAAAGGGAAAGGGAAAGGGAAAGGGAAAGGCAACGATGGAGGATGAGGAGAAGGTGAGTAAGTATGAGGACAAGAAAGGGAAGATGCAGGTGCCAGTCGGGTGTGGTGTGGAGTTGACAATGGGCAAGGAGCAGTTGAACACCATGGACATGGATATACGGGCAAGTGAGGTGAGGCTTGGTTGGGCATACGTCGTCCTTGACGATGAACTGCAGGCTGAACTGGACCTGAACGTGCCGTACCGATTGCGGTGGGGGGAGTACAACTCACGGCTGATCCAGCATACGTATATGCTGAAGCTGGCACAAGAATTCAACATGAACAGTGTGTTCTACTACGTCAATCCGATGAAGATCTCGGTGAAGCCGAGCTGAGTGGATACGATGCAGCTACGGAAGATGTGGCCAGAGCCTAGTGACCAGATGCCGATGGTGGTTTGGCGTACCCCTCCAGCTAGCACCACGTTGATTGCTCCGTCCCTCGTCAAACAGCCATCCTCGCCCCCAATATCCATGCCACCTCCGGGTACAAAGCCTGGAAGCACAAAGAGAGCAAGAGCTGGCACGCCGCCCTCCATTTCAGCGACTATTCGAACGCAGACAACTTCGTGAACCTGTGAGTGTACTACAGGGATGCTATTCATGACGACGATGCAGACATCTTCGAACCTGACGACGACGATGACAAATAGCTCCCCGGAGGGTACGATGCACGACACTTTAACTTTTCGTCGTTCCGCCACCGGCTTTGTGACTCTCCAGGTCTCGCTCGCTGGAGAGACCGACACCCGGCAGCCCGAAGTCCTCCCCACTCTGCATCAGCAACCCATTTGGAGGCCAGGCCTTCCATGTCATCTACCGCCTACCAGACCCAGGATCAGACCCCAACGACCACTGGCACGCTCCCCGCAATGGCATCTATAACCCACACTGCTGAGTCGGATGACAACCTCATCTCCCTCGGCAGCAGCGAGGGTCACGACCCGGCCATGCCAGGTATGGACACGATCACACCACCGTTGACATCCGATATGGCGATAATTCCTCCAGCAGCCCCCGTGCCGATCCCCAGTCCCCCACCAATGCAAACAGGCACGGCCTATGCCTCGGAAGCGACCCCGGCCGCCACTCTGCAACCTCTTACGGATGGCAACGAACTGGACCACGAAGGTGCCATCCATGAGGGCCTGGTTTCGCAAGACAATGATGCCGAGCCTGACCCCGAAGGTGCTATCCACGTGGGCCAGGCTATGCAAGACAATAACGCTGGACCCGACCCCGTAGGCACTACCCACGCGGGTCAGGTTTCGCAGGAGGACATCGACATGGAAGCCCCAGACAAACAAAGCCCAGCCCCGAACAATGTCTTCTCCACGTTCTGGGCCAGGATCACCACGGGCCACCCAGGCCTAGCAGCAGTCTACCAAGTCGCACCTAACGTGTCTTTCAGGATCGACGGGCAGTTCTTCACCATCATGACGGTCACCATCCCGCCGACCACGAAGGCTCGCCTTGCTCAAGCCCTCGAATGTAACCCCACAGCGGTGCCCGCTGAGCTCGTTCATCTTATGCTCCATCTAGGTATGCACTTCCATGTCTCGTGGCCACCAGCCTGGGGTGCGGCCTGGGCCTATCTTCATTGGAATGGAGATGGCCTCCTTCCCCTGCCTACTTATCTCGCTAACGCGCTGGCTCTCCTCAGCCCACCATCCATGGCATTCCACAAACTCTGCGCAGCCTACCTTCTCCGAGCCGATGACCTGTTTCGCCGATCATGCAACAGTCACCGACTATGCAACGGTCGCCTTCTTCGCTACGGCGGCATAATCTGGCGTCTCGCCCTCCACTATGGTGGTGTCGACCTCTCCGATGCTATCTTGGACAGGCCGTCATCACCCTATGCCTTCCATGGCTGGTTCTTTACAGCTCTTGATGGCAACCACTGCGACAACCCAATCATCTGGCAGGACAATCCAGTCATTCTGGAGGCCTTAGGCACTAGTCCGTACTCATCGGCACCCACTCTATGGCCGGATCCCGATGTCTGGGAACGTAGCGGCCGCTGGTCTGGACGATGGAACACATTTGCGAAAACTTGGTTTACCAGTCACATTGCTGAAATTCAGGACCATACCACCTGACCTCTCACTCCCTGCAAATGATGAGAGAACCTTCGAGGGATCAACCAAGGCATTCGCAATAACACCCGCGTGTGCCTGCAGCTGTCGGCCGTGCTCCCGGGCCTCCGCACTACCACAACCTCATATCTTGCAACCTCACCTCTCTCTCATCAAGGCCACCTGCAACTCCTCACAGCTCCCGCTTCTCCTTGAACGAAGGCTGGGGGGGCTCTGTAACAGGGCAGCAAAGGAACGGACCGGCCGGGCTGCGGAGCTGCACCGACTGCAAAAGGAAGCCTTCGGTAAGTAGTTCAGGAGTCACCGAGGCAGAGATGGAACCGTACATAGAGAACGCACGTAGCACACGATGTACTTACCTTCTTGATTCATTACTGCTTCTATCATCGGAACTCGACGTTTCACCTCTCTCCTCCCTTTTTGGGAGTCGTTTCTCAGTATTTTCACCTCGCTGACCACTGGCCGCAGGCCTTTGAGTAAGTCCTCGTCCAAGCTCGTCTCTTGTTTTCGCCAGTGCTACAAGAGATTTTCCCCCGAAGTGCTGACTGTTTGGCACTGAAGAGTCGGCAGTCACCTTTCTTCAGGTTCTTTGGCTCATCCCTCGCGGACGCGCCGCTCTTCTCTCGCTCTCCTCCCCTTCTTCGAGAGGGCTTCCCTCGAAGGAGAATCTCTTCGAGCTTCGCGCCACATCATCACACCAAGTCTGCTCCGTTCGCTAGGTAGTCCCACTGACCTGTAGCGAGACCACCGCTACAGCTTGTCATGTTGGCTGCAAGGCTTGACAGGTATCTCCAAGTCTTCTGCTGAGTGGTCGATAGTTTGGAACCAGGAGATACTCGACCTAACAGCTCATCTTAGCTGTCTTGTATGTATCTCACTTGCTGAGCTGGCAGACTAATTTATTTATAGGTCTCTAAATCTGATACCAACCAGGGTGTATTATAGCTTGTCAAAACCACATTGACAGCTGCTTTCAGATGATGCCTTCTAAGCTATGCTAGGCTATCTGCCTAGTTACAAATTAACCAATTATTATTATCCAAATGATCTTGAGGTAAGTCTCTCATTTCTTCACCAATTCTCTCATTCTAAAATGCATTGGAATGTACTAATTAATCACTTTCCAAACATTCTACATATGTCCAATTCTGTCCAGAACTCGAAAATTAAGACTCCAAATTGAGATCTCCCCTTCAAGATCAAGATCTTGAGGTAAGTCCCTCATTTCTTTACTGATTCACTCATTCTAAAATGCACTGGAATGTACTAATTAATCACTTTTCAGCCATGCTACATAAGCTACAGGCCATCCAGGACTCTAAAAAAACAAAGCTCAAAATTGAGATCTTTCTCCTTAAGATTTTGATCTTGAGGTAAGTCCTTCAATTCTTTACTGATGCACTTGTTCTAAATTGCATTAGAATGTACTAATTTGTCACTTTGCAGATATTCTACATATGTCCAATTTTGTTCAGTCAAAAATCAAGACTCAAAATTGTGATCTCTCCTCCAGGACGATCTTGAGGTAAGTCTGGCAGTTTTTCACCAATTTATTCATTCTAAAATGCACTGAAATGTATTAATTAATCACTTTCCAGACATGCTACATAGACCCTATATCATCCAGAACTTAAAAACTTAAACTCAAAATTGAGATCTTCTCCCTAGGATCTTGTTTCTAAGGTGAGTCTCTCATTTTTTCACCAATTCACTCGTTCTCAATTGAGTTAGACTGTACTAATTAATCTCTTTTCAACCATACTATATAGACCTCAGTGTGACCAGACCTCAAAATTCAAAACTCAAAATTGAGATCTCCCCTCTCCCTTAGGATCTTGCCTTTGAGGTGAGTTCCTCATTTCTTCACCAATTTACTCATTCTAAATTGAGCTGAGATATACTAATCAATCACTTTCCAGACATGCTACATATGTCCAATTCTGTCTAGAAGTCGAAAATTAAAACTCAAAATTGAGATCTCTCTCTTAGGATCTTGTTCCTAAGGTGAGTCCCTCATTTCTTCACCAATTCACTTATTCTAAATTGAACTGGACTGTACTAATTAATTGTTTTACAGTTATGCTATGTAAGCCCTAGCCATTTAGAACTCAAAATTCAAGACTCAAACTTGGGGGAAGAGGGCCGATGCTCTGCACGGCAATACGATTCCTTTTAAATTGTTCTAACTTTGTAGTGTTATGCTCACAGAATTAATAAGATAACAGAGAATTGAATATACTAATATTGTAATGCTACAAAAATCTCCATCTTCAAAGTATATTGTTTTACACTTATCTCTTATTTTTAAACTTTGTTACCAGCAAGAGTTGAACTAATGACAAAATAATGGTCACATGCAACAACAAGCCTGGTCAGCCTCGCTGTTGCACGTGACCTCTCAAAAATTGTGTTTACATTTATGAAGTACATAAGTGTGGCCTTTGAAGGTCTGTCAACTGTTGTATGTTGCCTAGATTGATTTTATTTTTGCCTTCTAGGGGTCTGAATCAGTAATTTGGCTATATCTCTGTCAATTCTCTAGCTATGAACATAAACTCAAGTGTTTCAGAATATGACTATCAATGGCTATATTAACACGATTTTTACTGATTTTTTTTACAATACTCAGTATGTGCCTATTCTCAGATGATTTGATGATTTGCCCCTAGACTTGAATGATTTTTTCGATTTTTTCCTGCTTAAAAATTGCTTATGTAATCCGCAGCACGGGCAAAATGACGTACTCCCGTCCCCCTCATGATGTCATGGGATGGGAGTATGTCATTTTGCCCGTGCTGCGGATTATGTAAAACCTTGAAAATAGTCAAATAGGAGGCTTTGTGATAATTCGAGTGTACCTCCTTAAGTACTGGAGATATCATCGGTCCCTTGATTGCATCAGAAAGATCTCCATTACACCTTTTCAACAACGCTAGGTACATTACAATTGGATGAGTCAATAAAAAGATATGGCCTCAACAAGTTTGCCCCTGCCTCTAACACCAACCCTTCAGTAATCACTACCGCATTTTCTCAATACATATCCAATCGTCTTGTATAATATGCCGTTGGAAAGGTACGAATCAGAACTTTCCAACGGTATCTTTAGCTGTAAATAGCGCCACTCATTGCTCCACTACAATGCAATCACTATGATCTTCTTCTCAAGGATATCTTTTGAAGTGATTTGCTCATATCTCAGTCATTTCTGGACCTATTGTTATGAAAACAAATGTTCTGAGGAGGTAAAATTTGCTCTCATTATATTACCATACATCACACTCACCTATATCAATGAAAAGATACAGACTTTACTATGAAGTACATTTATCCACTATCTTGTAACAAGTTTGCACTTTTTCATACTGAGAACTTCTGGTCCTAATATGACTAGCATTGACTTAAATATGCATATAGTCTAACAATGATTTAGTTAGATTTAGAAGACTGAATATCTCTAAGAAATATCCAAAATTATAAGAATGGCAATTGGCAGAATCAAACTTACAACCTCACTTTATATGAGAAATCAGTTAGAGTAAATGATTCCAAGAAATTATAATGAGATATAAATGTTATGTATAATGATTGTGAACAGTGACAGTGAGATATGTTGATTGTAAAATGAAATAAAAGAATTCAAGGTTGAACTGGAATTGAACCTGCAAACTTGTCAGATTGTTAACTTGTGATTATATAAGCCAACTGCCAAATGGGGATGGTCATCATTTTGGTGTCATTTTCGATAGGAAAAGCCGGTATAGAGTAAATGATTCTAAGGAATCGTAAATTGGAATTACTCCTCTAGTATGCTTGACCTTAAGATAAGTCCCTCAGTTCTCCACTGATTCACTCATTCTAAATTATGCTGAAGTATACTAATTAATCACTTTTCAGACATATCATATAGGCCTTAGTCTGTCCAGAACTCAAAAATCAAGACTCAAAATTGAGATTTTCCCCTAGCATCATCATCTTGATCTTGAGATAAGTCGCTCAATTCTCTACTGATTCACTTGTTCTAAGATGCATTGGTATCTACTAATTAAATATTTCTCAACCATACTACATTAGTCTAAGCCTGTGCTGAACTTGAAACTCAAGGCTCAAAATTGAGATCTCCTACCCAGAATCTTGACCTTAACTGATTTACTTATTCTAAAATGCATTGAACTCTACTAATTGACCACATTTTAGGTATGCTACTTACATCTCATTCTGTGCTGAACTTGAAAAATGTAGTATAAAATTAGAATTTCTCCTCTTAGCATCACTGACCTTCATGTAAGTCTACCAGTTCTTCACCAATTTACTCATTTCTAACTATATTGATCTCTACTCATTTAATACACTCTAGTTCTTTGCTTATATATATATCTTCATTGAACATAACTCACAATAAAATAGGAATTGTCTTGCCATGCAAAGCATCAGCCTACTTTCTCCAAGTGAGATATCTGTCAGCACAACATCCATGTGCATAACACCATGACACCTGCTCATCATCTATTTAATATTGCCAAGGGACGTTTCTATCGCTACAGCCAACATGCCCCAGCAGGCAGCTCAGGGATGGAAAGGACTGGACAAGACATTGTGGGGTGAGTACTACTATTATTTTTGAAGATGCAACAAGTCATGTTAGGCTTAGTCGAGCAGACCTACTTCAACTTATGTGCAAGTGGCACAGTACCCATCTCCTTGCCGACTCTGTTTTCATGCCCAGACACCTACTCCAGCAGAGTCATTGAGATTGGATGATCACTGTCAGGATTGAAGTACCATCGCTTTTGCCATCTTCTGCTCATCGGCATTTCTCTCACTCTTGCTCACTAGCATTTCCAAGCAACTGTCATTTATCATGTGTCTACTCATTGTCCACACTTAATCTGAGAGAGCTGAGCTGGTGTTTGGCATATTAGACAATGCCGTCATCTGTACCTCGTCTGATTCCATATTGAGACTGCCTCAGAGATATTTATCTTCAATGTCTGTGTGGTCTGCAGCCCAACAAACACAAACTCTGCAAGTCTGAGATGTGTATGTTTAGCCCCACCTACTGTGCATTTGTCCATGCTCCTTTGTGTTTCTAGCTATCTCATGCATCGTAAGTGATGCACAACACATTGAATGAGATTGTGGTGCATGCTTTTGCATTCACATCAAGTGCAAGAGCGAAGCGTGGGCAGTGCATTTGGCTGACATCATTGGTGAGTATCTCGTGCCTTTCAAATTTGAGGCTCTCATCATCAGTCCAGTTGCAGGTACAGCTGCCTTCACATGACCAATGCAAGGCTGAAACAGCCATTGCAGTAGCATTGCAGTAGACACTCCTACTACTATGGCTGAGACAAGACATCTGCATCTAGTGTGCACATAACTTGAGGCCCATGTCGAGCAGTGCCAGTCGTAAAGTGTGAGGACTGTCTCGTGCATTTGGCTGGTAATGTCAATGCAGCTTGAGCCACAAGACAGGCATGAAGAACAAATTTTGGAGATCTGTTGTGAGTGCTAGCATCATTTTCGGAAGCACTGTCACCATCTCAAGCAGATACATGCAGTCAGTCTGCTCCAGCATCACATCTCGGTGATCCAATTGACCCGATAGAAGGGTGAATGTGCTGGCAACAGTTCTGTGGGTGGCTCACATGACTTGATTTTATGTGAAGAGGAATGCCAGCCAAGATGCAATGCTCTGTAGGTGTAGGAGTGTAGGAGCATAGATTAGCAAGTTCAGACTTCAAAATAGGAATGTTCAGGTCAATGGTGCATTGAATGATGGATCATGTCCTTTGAAATGAGGTAGTCTAGTCAGAGTAGTTAGAGTCAGATGTATAACAGTACAATATCAATGTTCTGATCATTGCAATCAGTGTAAGTGTTTAACTAACAAGTGGGGGTATTGGGGTATTGGCATGTAAGGTATGTAACATGTAAGGACTATATAGAAACTTGGGGATCAAACAAAGACAAAGACAAATTAAGTAGATGCTGTGGTGGGCTTCTTACGTGCTCGACTGCCCAATGACACATCAAATTGACTGACAATTGACTGATCAACTGTGAGCCACTGTTTCTTTACAATGACAGCAACAGCTGTAGTTGCTACACTTGCACCAGCACATATCAGCAATGCAACTTCAAGCAGCTTCTGATGTTGACACTTTTCCTCAGGCTTGGTATGTCTGCCCTTGACCTTGCATTTTCTGACAAACTGCATACTGACTTGGGGAAAGTGGGCCGATGCTTCACATGGCAAGACGATTCCTTTTTTTTATTAGTTACATTTAACTTGGAAGAAGAGGAGTGATGCTTCACATAACAAGATGATTTTTTTCAATTGTTAGTTATATTTAAAATAGTACATAAATGAGTAAAGTCTTACTGGTTAGATTGATTATAAATTGTGGCTCAACTACATAGCAGCTATAGCACTATGAAACTAGGCATAGCGTTGGCTAGCAGCTATGTAGATTTTACATTTTTGAGATGGCTGCACATCTATGCTCATATATGCTGCTATACTGTTAAGTTGTATATACTACATCAGGAACCTTGACAATTTTCTGATGAGTCTGACAGTGTCTGACAGTACTCATGCAAGTCAAATCAGATGCATCAGACAGTATCAGATAGCTGTTAGTTAAATCAGATAGCATCAGACTCTATCAGACACTATTAGCTAAATGGACATGCAAATGCTGTAGAGATTGCTCAGAATGTTCTCAGATTTGTGAAAATATCAAATATTAGAAATTTTATTATAATATATAATTAGAGATGGATAACTCCTATAGTGAACAATAGGTGATCACTCTTAAATGTATAAGCTAAATCAGATGTGATCATTTGAAAAGTGGCTGCAGACAGATCAGACTCTATGAGCTCTATCAAATACTGTCAGACACTATTAGACACTGCAGGTCAATCTAAAAATTGTCAAGGTTCCTGATGTATATAACACTATTATCAGAGTCATAGCATCATTGGTTGAAAGTTTAGTACAAAGAAAACTCATTTTTTGAACATACAAAATTGACTTTTTTAAACATTTAATTCAATGTTTTTGAGTGTTAAAGTTGATTCTACATGTAATATATTCATCTGAGAAATTTAACAGTGGTATATAGCACTATGTAGCCTATATAGCTCTGATAGGGCCATAGCAGTCTCCTTTTCTACATAGCACTTTATAGCAGCAAGACAATCTATATAGAGCTAAGATAGACGACAGCCAAAACCACCCCCAATTATGTAAGCAAGTCAGACCTTCGACGGCAATGACAACTCCTCCATGCTCACTCACACAATCATTAATCTACCCTCTGAAATACATAGCTGGGGTGCATGGGCACACCTGCCTGAAAGAATTTTGAGTAAATATGAAAAACTGGGGATGGTATAAGGTCCACAATCTGAACCAACCGAACTTTTTTCTAAAGTGTTCTTTTGTGCTTTCCGATGCTCCTGGCGCATTTTTCAAAATTTGGGTCAACACGATTTGGTGGGTCACGTGACTTATGTAATCAATCACATGATGTTATCATAACCAATTTGGGTTAGATCAGTAGATAAGACAACTGAATGTCCGTGCTCCCGCTCAACTTCCGCTCCGACCGGAGCGCCAGTCTGTCCCCGGTCTGCCCCCGGGGTGGGTTGGGAGACTGTTGCTGACATCTCTACAAGCCCGCAAGTCCCGATTGATACATGCACAGATAATTTAATTTTTCATGAATTCTCTGACCTACATCATGGGCATGTTTAGCTGAAATCTCGGTGAGGGAAATGTCGGGCCTTTCAGATTTGGCAGTTTCTCACACCACAATTATGTAATAGCTGGGGGGGTGGTTTTGGTTGTCGTCTATCTTATCATAGCACTCTATAGCAGTAAGACAATCTATACAGAGCTATCATAGCTATCATGAGATAAGGTAGTAACTATCATAGTCATCATAGTTATCTGTTATAAGATGATAACTATTATAACTGCCATAACATATGATGATTATTATAGCTATATTAGCTATGTGGTATATCCTTAGTATCATATTATATGCAGCTAGTTAGACTATTATTGACTCTATATCATCTTTACCAACAATGTTACTCAAAAGATGCTAATTATAAGACATCTCAGATATTCAAAACATCGAAAATTTAAAAGCATTGTATTTCAAGTAATATTTGATTATAATACATCTACAAATATTACTAGCAAATCTATGATACACTATAAGATATGGTAAGACTGTAAGATAAAGACAAGATAAGATAAAAGATAAGATAAAAATAAAACTTACTGTCAAGATAAGAAAAAGCAAAAATGATCTACAAAAGAAGTCAACAAATCAGTATCACAAAATAAAATAAAAACATAAGGCTTACCTAAGAAAATAAAAGTGAAAATGAAGTCTATGAAGAACATTAGGGTTAAAAACAAAAATAACAACATACCAAAGAAAATAAAAAAGTGAAAATGCAAAGGCTATAGAAAAAAACATAAGGTTAGATACAATAAAACAAGAATACAACATATCAAACATAAGAAGATTAAAGCAAAAGGGAAGAGAGTGATGAGAGACGAGAGATGATGGTGGTAGGTGGTAGGGAAGAGAGAGAGCAAGTGCATCGCGCACGCCTTATATAGACGTGGCGAGTGCCAAATGTGAGTGATGCGACTTGGCCTGGGCGCTGCCAGAATGCTGCATCAGAGGCTAAGGCGGCAGACATCATTAAGTTCCTGTTGCTGCCCGGTAGCTTGTAGTACAGCAATCAAATTATATTGGTAAATTGTACACAACATCTTTTTCTTGGATTTGTGGCTATTTTATTTTATTTGCTAAGCTCGAGACATTCGAACTCACGTGCATTCGGTGGCTGAATGCGTGTTGAAGTTCGAATGTTCAACTCGAGCTTCGACCACCACTACTTACCTCTCCCTCTCCTCCTCCCTTCTGTCTGTCCTCAAACCGAACACTGAAGGAGGGTAGCAGGATGCTGAGGGCCCCGCAGGTGAATAAAAAAACCTCTATACATTTTTTTTCGTACTAACTATTTGAGTGATACTCTCACCACCTTTCGCTCTTGCAGGCATCCCTCGCCACCATTCCTGACTGCCACCCCTTCCTCGTCGACTCCTCGTCTTCCGACATCACCCTCACAAACCACCGGACAATGCACGCCCCTTCGCACACGGGCCAGGCATGCCAGTGCATGCATGGCTGGTGGATGGCCATGGCCATGCGTGGGCACATTAGCCAGCACATGCATGCATGCACGTCGTGCATGACCATGCGAGGCATGCTCGCACACAGGCCCTGGGGCCTCTGCACAGTGTTGAAGTCTTTTGACTCAGCATCCTAGTGCAAAATCACAGCACAGTCAAGGCTCGATCCTAGGTCCTTCTGCAAGCATGCGGACACCTAGAGTTGAACCTAGGACTTGTGACTAGCTTGTAGTCTCTGAGATTCGATCTTAGAGACACTTGCTTAGTGCGCACTACTCGGGAGTTGAACCTATGATCTTATGCTTTAATGCACTAGTCAGGATTCGAACCCGGGACCCTTACAGGTCAGTCTAGCACACTTTACCACTTAGCTAACTGGTTGTTGTTACAGGACTATTTTTCTCGCTCGCATTGCCTTGTCTATTGCACTGCTTACTCTATGGCTTACTTCACTTTCGCTCTTTCGGGCCTTGCCCTTGTTGGTTGTGTCTCCTGTACAGTTTTGAAGCCACTGCCCAGCAACTTCTGTAGAGCGTCGTACACCTGCGGTCCCATCGACTGTGAGCTCCTTAGTTGCTCACATTGGACTGCAGGTGTGTTATAGTGTTTCTTTCTCATGTATCTAGTTGCTCACATTGGACTGCAGTCTCTAATCGATCCCTGTGTCTCCCTTTCGCTCCCTGTGCTCCTGAGTCGCTCCCTATCACTCAGATTCGCACTTTGACAGGTTATGGGCCCTGCGCTCTAGCGAAGTTTTCACATCATCGATATCTGCCCATCCACTCGTCCGATCTCGCCGATCTTTCGTCAACGACGTCGCCTCTGCGTACCTTCGTTGTCCACAAGTTTTCGCGCCGATCCGCTGAGCCATCGGGTCTTAACATCGTTGAGTTACTCTGCATCTATCTCTTATATCTCTATCCCCTCCGCTCCCAAAAAGCGTCGACCCTTCATTTTATCGACTTCTACCTTCGACAATCAAGCCCGCTACACTATAGTGCCTTGCTGGTCTTCCCCGGTCCGACTCAGATATGTCGAACCCATTTTCGCACCTCATGCAAATTTCGAGGCTTTCGTCCTCGAACTATGTTCAGTGGAGTGAGGAGATCACCGCGGTCTTGAGGTTGAGGGGTCTATGGGGTATTGTGAGTGGTACTGAGCCCAAGCCGGATGTGAAGGAGATGGATAAGGTTGCTGATTGGTTGGAGAAGCATGATAAGGCTCTTGGTGCGCTGTTTCTTGCTATTGCTCCGGACCAGCGCATCCATATCCAGGCTTGCAAGTCCGATGCTAAGCTTATCTGGACCACCCTTCGTTCTGTTCATCTCTCGCAGCGTCCCGGTGCTCGCTTCAATGCCTACGACGATCTCTTCTCCATCCGCAAGGGTGAGGAGGAGTCGCTCGCATCCCTGATGAACTGCATCGATGAGGCCATTCTCCGCGTTCAGAACCTGCGTCCGGAGTCCTTCGACATCACCAAGCTCGACGAGGAGCTCGTTTGCATGACCATGATTCGTTCTCTGCCCTCTGAATACTCCTCCTTCTCCTCTTCCTTGCTCCTACTCGAGAAGATGGATCGTTCGTCGCTTCAGGCAGCGTTCCGCAACGAGGAGATCAATCGCATGCATCGATCCAGCGACGTTTTAGGCAAGGATGGTGCCTCTGCACTTCGGACTTTCTCCAAGCCTCCGCGGACCGGTGGCAAGCCCTCTGGTACGCCCTCAGGCCTGCGTGTGACGTGCACATACTGCAAGAGAGGTGGTCATAGTGAGGAACAGTGTCATCGGAAGGCCTGGGACGAGAAGCAGAAGGCAATGGCGTCAGGATCTACCTTTGCAGCTCCTGCGGTCGCTCATTCTGCCTCCGTCGTTCAAGAGTTTGCTGGAAGTGCAAGTCCTTCACTCTCACTCTCTCTCGCAGCCTCTGCCTCACCCTCCTTCGTTGCTGATGATTCCTGGAATGCAGACACTGGGGCCACGTCTCATATGACCTCTCATCGCCATTGGTTCATCGACTACACTCCGCACGTCGTTCCCGTTCGTCTCGCAGACAACAAGGTCGTCTATGCTGCAGGAGTAGGCTCGGTTCAGTTTGTGCCAGTGGTCGGAGGAAAGGAGCAGCAGCCAGTCATCTTTACTCGAGTCCTTCATGTCCCTGATCTCTGCAATAATCTCCTCTCAGTTCTCTTCCTCACTCGAGCCAAGGGCTTCACTGTTGTGATCAAAGGTGACTGTATGCGATTCGAGCGCGCTGGTGAGCTGTTCTTCACTGCTCGAGTCAACGGCTCGAACTCTGCCTTCCTCGAGGGTCACACTGTCCACTCGATCGCCTTTGCACGTCTTGCATCGACTCTTCCTCTCGATATGTCTCTCTGGCATCGTCGACTCTGTCACCATCACATTGCTGGTGTCCAACGCCTCATTCGTGAAGACCTCGTTACTGGCCTCGATCTCCAGTCGTCTGCAACACCGGATCCGATCTGTGTCGCTTGTCTCGCAGGCAAGATGCATGCAGATCCCTTTCCGAGCTCCTTATCTCGCGCGGACTCGCCTTTGCAGCTTATTCACACAGATCTTCATGGCCCTCTCGTTGTTCAGTCCATCGGAGGCTACAAGTACTGGATCAGCTTCATTGATGACTACTCCCGCTTCCGCACCATCTATCTGCTTCGCACGAAGGATGGGGCCTTTGCTGCTTTCAAGGCATTCAAAGCTTATGCTGAGAATCACTTTGACTCGCAGATCAAGGCCTTGCGAGATGATAAGGGGGGTGAGTACATGTCGAATGAGTTCATCGCTTTTACCACCGCTGCAGGGATCACTCGTCAACATACCGTGCGGAACAGGCCTCAGCAAAATGGAGTAGCTGAGCGTGCGAACCGTACGATGGATGAGGGGGTTACCACAATGCTAGCAGAGTCTGGGCTGCCGAAGACATTCTGGGGTGAGTGTCTGGCAGCTTATGTGCACGTTTGGAACCGTGTGGGTACCTCTGCCGTTGAGAATGCCACTCCCTATCAGCTCTGGCATGGCGCGAAGCCTGATGTCTCGCGTCTGCGAGTGTGGGGGTGTGCGGCCTATGTGCATGTGCAGAAGGACAAGAGGAGGTCCCTGGATCCCCATATGGAGAAGTGCATCTTTATCGGGTATCCGGAGGGGTACAAGGGTTGGAAGTTTTATAATCCGCAGACTCGCAAGTCTGTAATCAGTGAGTGTGCCACTTTCGATGAGCGTGACTTTCCTAGTCGTTCTAGGAACTCCCCATCGACGTCTACACCCTCTTCTCCTTCGCGTTTGCTTGCTTCCTCGCTCAATGCTCAGGATTCTGCTCCGATGATTGTACCGGTTCTGGAGGGGGATGGTGACGCACCCTCTTCTCAGCCGTCAGTCAGAAGACAGCCTGTTGCTGAAGAACAGGAGCACGACGTTGAACCAGCACTCTCTCCTCCGCCTGCAGCTCCTGCTGCTCTGCCACCTGCTGCAGCCCCTGCTGTTCAGCCTGCTCGTCGGGGTCGCTCTGTGACTCGAGGGACCATGCCTGCCTTGCCAGAGCATCGAGGAACTCGAGAGCGCAAGCAACCTGGCGAGTGGTGGAAGACTCCCAAGACCGATCCGAAGCCCTCTGGGTCCAAGATCAAGTCCGCGGCCAAGTCTTCTACCAAGGTCCAAGCTCCTCCGCCCTCCATTCATGAAGCTCGGGAGCCTACACCTGCAGTGTCATCATCTGGCTCTGGCTCGGACGTTGAGGACGTCGAGCAGACTTCAGCTGATGCTTCAGAGCCCGAGAAACAGGAGAGAGACAGCCCTGATGAGCTTGATCTTCTCTCCGAAGGTGCGATGCTCTCTTCTGCTGATTCCGAGCCCATGTCCTTTCGCGAGGCAATGCAGCGTCCCGATGCACAGGACTGGCTTCTCGCATGTCAGGAGGAGATGGAGGCCCACAAGCGCAATGGCACTTGGTCTGTAGGTCCGCTTCCACCTGGTCGCACTGCGATTGGGTCTCAGTGGGTCTTCAAAATCAAGCGAAACCCGGACGGCTCTATCGAGCGATACAAGGCTCGATTGGTTGCCAAGGGGTTTAGCCAGCAGCCAGGCATGGATTTCAACGAGACCTTCGCTCCCACATGCAAGTTTGCCTCTATTCGCACTGTCCTTGCTCTTGCAGCAGTCGAGGACCTCTCCCTTCGCTCTTTCGACATCTCCCATGCCTTCATCAATGGTGATCTCGATGCGGAGGTCTATATGAAGCAGCCAGAGGGGTTTGTAGAGGGCAATCCAGGTGATGTGTCTGCGCTGATGAAGTCTATCTATGGATTGAAGCAGGCCGCGCTGTTGTGGAAGAAGAAGTTGACGAAGATCCTCGTGCACAAGATGGGCTTCACCTGCATTCACTCGGACAACAGCATCTATGTGTTTCAGAAGGGTGATGTGCGAGTCATAGTGCCTGTCTTTGTGGACGATGGGACGATGGCATCCAACTCGGAGAAGCTTCTTGACGAGCTCTTGGAGGAGTTAGCCTCTCACTTCAAGCTTCGGGATTTGGGTGTGACTTCATTTCTTCTCGGTGTTGCAGTGACCCGGGATCGCTCTACTCGTCGTCTCTTCCTCTCCCAGCGCCAGTACATCCTCGACATGCTCGAACGTTACAATCACAACGATTGCAAGCCTCTCTCGACACCGATGGAGCCTGGACTGCAGCTTTCGAAGGCCATGAGTCCGCAGACCCCGCAGGAGCGCCAGGAGATGGAGAGCATCCCTTACATCAGTGCAGTTGGTTCTCTCCTCTATCTCGCAGGTGGCACGCACCCGGACATTGCTTATGCTGTCGGGGTCCTCTGCCGCTTCACCTCCAATCCTGGCATGGCACATTGGAAGGCCGTTCAGCACTTGCTCAAGTATCTCAAGGGCACAGTTGACTTGAAGCTTGCTTATGGTCCAAGTCCCTCTGGGACTTCGCCTGAGATCTTCTCTGCCTATTCTGATGCTGATCATGCAGGCAACCCGAACAACGGTCGCTCCACATCTGGCTATGTCCTCCGCATTGGTACCGGTGCTGTCAGCTGGCGTTCGAGACTTCAGACAATTGTTGCCACCTCTACTACGGAGGCTGAGTACATTGCTGCTTTCGACGCTGGTCAGGAGGTCTGCTGGATGCGCAACTTGCTTTCGGAGTTTGGCTATGATGTCCTGTCCAGTCCTTCGACTCTGCACATGGACAATCAGTCTGCCATTGCCTCTTCAAAGCACCCAGAGCACCATGGTCGGATGAAGCACATGCAGCTTCGGTTTTACTGGTTGAGGGACCAGGTAGACTCTGGAGTGTTGCATCCTGTGTTCCTTGGGACTGCGGACATGCCTGCGGATGCACTGACGAAGGCCCTGGCGAGGGATCGCGTTGTTAAGTGCCGAGAAATGTTTGGATTGGTTGAAGGTTAGAGAGTCGAGAGATTCGGGGGGAGCTGAGTGGTGTTATGTTTCCTTTCTCTCTTTCTCTCATGGTCTCTACTTGCTTTGCTACACTTACTCTCTTTGTTTCTTTTGCTCAGACATGCCTCATCCAGGGGGAGTGTTGAAGTCTTTTGACTCAGCATCCTAGTGCAAAATCACAGCACAGTCAAGGCTCGATCCTAGGTCCTTCTGCAAGCATGCGGACACCTAGAGTCGAACCTAGGACTTGTGACTAGCTTGTAGTCTCTGAGATTCGATCTTAGAGACACTTGCTTAGTGCGCACTACTCGGGAGTTGAACCTATGATCTTATGCTTTAATGCACTAGTCAGGATTCGAACCCGGGACCCTTACAGGTCAGTCTAGCACACTTTACCACTTAGCTAACTGGTTGTTGTTACAGGACTATTTTTCTCGCTCGCATTGCCTTGTCTATTGCACTGCTTACTCTATGGCTTACTTCACTTTCGCTCTTTCGGGCCTTGCCCTTGTTGGTTGTGTCTCCTGTACAGTTTTGAAGCCACTGCCCGGCAACTTCTGTAGAGCGTCGTACACCTGCGGTCCCATCGACTGTGAGCTCCTTAGTTGCTCACATTGGACTGCAGGTGTGTTATAGTGTTTCTTTCTCATGTATCTAGTTGCTCACATTGGACTGCAGTCTCTAATCGATCCCTGTGTCTCCCTTTCGCTCCCTGCGCTCCTGAGTCGCTCCCTATCGCTCAGATTCGCACTTTGACACACAGGCCTCTGTGTCGCGCATGAGCCTGATGCCTTGTACATGCCCGCTATGCTCTGCTGCACCTGCCGCACCCTGTATACAAGCCAGCACCCAGAGGATGCTTGCCGTACCTTGCGTATAGGCCCACAGCAGTCCAGCACCTCGCGCATGCTCCCCGTGCCTCACCCATGCTCCCGCACCTCACCCACACCCTCTACACTCTCACCTATGCCCCCTGTGCCCCGCTCATGCCCCCTGTGCCTCACTCACATCCCCCGCACCTCGCTCATGTCCCCCACGTCTTGCTCATGTCCTTCACACCTCACTCATGCCTCCTATGGCATCCCCAGGGCCCGTGATGCCTGTCGTATCCCGCGGATGCCCACCATATCCCGTGGATGCCCGCCGCACCTCGTGAATGATGCCACACTACGTACAATGCTGCCGCGCCTGCAATATCTTGCACACGAGCCAGCAGGAGCCCCACGCCCTGTGCAACATCTGGCATGCCTTGTGCATGGTCACCAGACTCCGATGCATCGCCCATGCCTGCCGCGCTTCTCGCACAGGCCTACCACACCCCAGCGACTCGAGCACGCCCGCTATCGTGCCCTGCCGTGCCTCACACATATCCTATGTCTTGCATATGAGCTCGCCACAGCCCAACGTTGGTGTGCATAGCCTCGGCGCTTTCCATGCCTCGCGCATGGACCTAGCACCTCACAGATAGGCCAACGCCTCATGCACGGGCCTAGCACCTTGCGGATAGGCCTGCTGTGCTGCACACACGACTCCTGTGCCCCGCACACCTGCCACGCCCTGTGCGTTTGAGCGCGCTTGTCTGTGTGGTGTAATGGATGGTTTATCAGTTACTACTATAGTCTTCTACTTTCTTACTCTTTTCTACCTGGCTTACTTTTCAAGTTTTGCAGAGTTTTCTTATTAGGATAGCTGAGTTTGAATCATGTACTTAGAGCAGATTTCCTTATTGGGAATAAGCATCTATCTTGCCAACTCACCACCATCTGTCTGCTTTTGTCTCAGTCTCTGCTTGTTCTCCTCATATCTGACACTGCCTGCATGACATAGTATTTTCCTCGACAGGACCTTAATAAGAGTTTGAGAGTTATTACAGTCCTTATTCAGAAAGGGATGCTAAAAAAGAAATAAATATTATCATGGTGTTTTTCTTAAAAAGGATGTTGAAAATGACTAGACTCTTTTCAGAGTGTATCATTGGCAAACTCTTTAACTATTATCAACATCCCTTGCAGAGAAATGTTATTAAAAAGGTTTAAAATCTTTTTTCCCTCCTTTTTCAGAAATACACTTTGAACTTGGGGGGAGAGGGCCGATGCTTCGCACGGCAAGACGATTCCTTTTTTATTTATTTATTTAGTCATTAAGGTGCATAAATAAGTAAACTTGCTTCTCGCTCTTTTGCATAATGCAAATTATCAAAACCTGACAGCATACCTTCAAACTCACATTGTCTACCAGTAGTTACTCCATCATAGTACCAGATCCTTTTTCCTTTGTCAATAATTCTTGCAGTAAAATGAACATCTCCAAAATACACTATAGCCACCAGTTTGAATGATGTCTTTTCGTTATTTGTGTGATGCTTCATGGTAAATGAGTGATTTATTTTTATATTATGATAGTCCACTTCTATAGCTATCAATGGTGGACTGTTGTTGGTAAAAACAGTAGTAGTATGAAGTGCACTATTGCACTGAGGGCATTTTTTCATACTAATTCCATTCATAATTTTTCCTAATTCACTAGCAGTATTTGAGTCTGCAGACAAGCTAGGAATATGCCATACAAGATTATGAACATTTTCAGTCACAGAATACTCACAAGATGTACAATTGTCTTCTACATATCCTACATCTGTTTGACATGCAAGTATAACAGAGGTTAACTCTCTGATATCAGTTCCCACTCCTTGTGTATTAGGAAATTTGATAGGATCAAATTGTGTGAGCAAAGCTCTAACATTTTTTCTTATTAACTCAAAGTCAGAATGTTCCAAGTGAGTCCATTCATTATTCAATGTACTACAGTAATTGTTCAAATTTGCTAAGTGATCTTCCCAAAGATCTTTTTTTGTCCTAAAAATATGATAAAGGATGGTAAACAATGTATCATATGCACAGCTCCAAGTTTGACCACACCATTTCAATCCAATAGGAGAAGAAACTTTTACCTTTGAAGTATCACTTGTTTTTTGTTTTTTTATCTTTCTTTTATCAGCAGCTTCTTTACTAACCTGATCTAATGCTTTTGTTCCATTTGCTGTATCAAAGCTATCTGGCTTCTCTTCAAATGTTACAAGCTTTCTTTTCTTAAGATTATCAGGCTCCTCTATACTATTTTTATTAATTGTATCAGTCTTTTGTTTGACTAAAATTGTCCATTCTGCATTCTTTGTGTTATGAACAAGTTCAAAAGGATCTGATTTTGTCCATTTGAGTGGAGCAGGTACATTTGGTGGGACATAGTCAACTCCTTTCCACATTTGATACTACTGGATGCGAGCTGCTCTAGTAGGAGCATCAATGATTGCAGGAAGTTTTTTGTAACATTGAAGACAAGTTATTTCATCTAATAACTCAAGCTCTCTGAATTCTGATCTTAGATATCCAGGGAGTCTTCCTTTAATTTTGTCAGTATTAAACTGCTGAAGAATGGCTGCTCCAGCAATACTTGAGCTTCGTGAGAGAGCAGTATAGACTCCTCTTTGGTCCTTACAATTTTGAATATCAACAACATTGAATGGTCGTGTTCTTCCTTGAGAAGCATAGTCTGTCATTGAAAAGTTAGGTAGGATGGGAATCTGAGATCTACTAATCCATATTTCTTTATCATTGGGCATAAAGCATTTGATTTTCTCTTCAACTCTGGAGATAGGAACAACATTAAGAGGCAGTCCTGTGAGTTGGACTGGCTTGGGTGCACAAGTCAATCTCACAAAGACTACGTCTAACACAAGCTTGTCATCAATACCAGTATGACACTTCCATCCTACGACCACACCTTCAGCTCCATTGGTAACACACATCTCAGTTGCTTCATTATGTTTGAGCATGACAGGCATTCCTATACACAAAGATAGTTTCCCTGCATAGTGTTTAGTCATAGATGGAATTAACTCCCATAGTTTTCTTTGCAAGGTAATGTGAATTTGATTGTTTGCTCTTATAGGATCACTATACATATTTTTTTTCTTTTTACTTGACAAAGATTCATCAGCCTTATGCCATCTATCTATAGAGTAAAAGTGTACAAGTTTTTGACTGGACTCCATTCCACATCGAATTGTTCCTGCTTTATTAATTTCATCTCTCTGAATGTTGAATGATGTAATGATAGATACATTTCGAAATTGAGGATCTGCAATGTTGGGTCTATTGGCCCCAGGTCCTGTAATTCTAGATCTAAGAAGGTTAATATCATCTTCTGTACAATATTTGTATCTCATATTTTCTAAAGCTCTTCTAAATCTAGCATCATCAGGTGTCTGTGTTTTTTGACGCATATTCTGTCTTAAAATTACTACAGTCACAAACTGATGCCATAATGCTTTTCCTAAACAAGCCTTTTGTTTTAAATGAGAATGAGTGGTGTGAATTATGGTATCTACATCCTGACTGTACAAGGCACTATTAGCAGGAGGAGGTAGTTGAGCAAAGTCACCAGCAAGAATGATGTTCACACCTCCAAAAGGTTGATCTTCTACTTTGAGTGCACTGCTCATTTGGGCACTGATATTGTACAAACTATTGCAATCTACCATAGACACCTCATCTAGAAAGATATATTGAACATGTTGGAGCCTGGTATGGACGTCAGCTAAAGTAGATACACCTTTGCCTCCTTCTGGTTGAAATTTATTGATAGCCAACATAGAATGATATGTTGATCCTCCTATCAAAGCTGCAGCAGCTCCTGTGGGTGCCATGATTAGAAATTTGTAAGACTCTTGTCTCTGCTCAAAAAATCTGGTCATAGCTTTGATGACTTGTGACTTGCCAGTGCCAGCCATACCCCCTAAATACATTTTGAGCTGCTCAGACTGTGGAGTCACAGCATGATTTGCAATAATTTTGAATGCTCTTGATTGCTCAACATTTAGTGTGAATGTCTTAGCTATTTCATCAATGTTTAATCTATCCTCTGGATTTTTCGGATGATAATTGTAATCTAAATATGCTCTACTCACTAACTTGACTTCATTTATATTATAAGGATCTCTATAGGAAGTATCATTATTCTTTTCTGCATTGCTAGCTTCAAGATCTCTTTTGGCCAAGATAATATCTTTTTCTCGTGCTAGAGTTGCTTTCCATTCTCTTTGAGACTTGGATAACATGACATTCTCATCAACAGCATTTTCTGTCTGCTCTATTTTACTTGGATTTAACCATCCAGTACCTTGAATAAGTTTATGCATCTCATACATATCTGCCAGTCTTTTTTGTTGTTTTTTGCCTATATCATCCCATTCTTCTTGAAGCTTTTCAGTCAGACTATCTACACCCCAGTTGGCAGTTGCTTCATCTTCATCATGTTGGCCATCAAGCTCATGCTGAAATGTGGCAAAGATTTTATCACCAAAACTGTTGTTCTGTTTTTGTTGTTTTCTTTGCGCAGAAAAGTCATCTCTAGCATCATTGCATTCATATTTGATTTGAAAAAAATCCATCACCTGCTTTTGTCGAGAAGTAAACTTATATTTGTCAAAAGCATCATCCCATGACTGTTCTTTGTTCTTGAGATCAAGACCAGATCTCCAAGGCTTAAATAGTGTAAGCATAGTCTGACAATATTCTTCTCTATTGCCTTTATCTCTTCTAGGCAAAGAACCACCTGTGAAATTTGGAACTTTGATATTCTCTTCCTTTAGTTTGTGTATGTAATGAGTCTTGAGTTGAGGATGTGGCTCAATAAATAGCTTTTTTGGTACAATTCTCTTCTTTGTGTTGTATTGATTATTTTTTGGATTGTAATCCTTATCATTTGGATCATCATACTCATCTTCTTCCTCTTCCTCTTCTTCTTTCTCATTATCTTCATTGTCTATATTTATATATTCATCATTATCTTCTTGATAACTTGGCTCTCTATCCAAATTGTTTTCTTCTTCAACTTGAGTAAAAGCATCATTTTCATCAACTATCTTCATTTCATTTTCTTCCAGTTCATCAGTCTCAATATTCTTCATGATCACATCTACAATATCTTTTGATGTACTTGTCTTTTTACTAATATTTGATTTCTGATCCAAGTGTGACTTTGATTTTTTCAATCCACTTAAAGATCTTTTCTCATACCGACAGATCCAATCATACAAAGTTACATCTACTAGCTCCTTTGACCTATACATATAATCCAGAATTGGAGACAAACCTACTAACTTTCCTTGAATTTCATTTACTATGACTTTGTCAGGAACATTCTCATGAAAGTCATCAATTTGATTCCAGTCTTGGCTAACTTGTTTGACATAAGTACTCCAGAAGAAAACTTTGAACAAGTGACTTGTATAATGATCTGGATGAGACAAGAGATACATACATGCCATAGGAGATCCCATTTCTAACTTTACAGTTAACGAGTTGACTATCTGAACTATCAACTTTCTTGCTTTTTCTTGTCTAGAACTATCACCACCAATATAAGTAGTGTTTCTATCAAACACACTACGAATAGCTTGAAACATGACATGTGTATTCAGAGGTGATTTAGTAATGTAGTCAGTAATATATGCAACAATAGACTTAATGGCAGTTCCTGAAAGCATACTAGTTACATCTGTATTACATCCCAAAAGATATGTTAAAGGTGTGGAAAATGTGTTAAGCATGGCCTCTCCTTTTTTCATGATAATGCTACCACTGTCCTTGTCTATTAAAGAAGCTAGATATGTGTCTCTTGGAAAACGAGCTTTGCAACTATCATATTTTTTATTCTTGCAACCTCCTCTATCACAACTGTGAACATTAGACAAATATAAAAGTTCATTGACTCTCTTTTTAAAATGTGTCCACCATGAACAGGTTTCTTGGCAATTGCTGCAATCAGTTATATATTCATTGTTATCATGCTCAACTTCAAAACTTGGTACTAAAGGTGCATCACCTTTTTTTACATGTATTTTGCATGGTTTGGGTGGAGCTTCTGGTAAAACTTGAGTTGGCTCAACATACTTGATATCCTTTTTTACTTGTTGTATCATGTCATTTTCTACTTTTGCCATAGTACTATCTATAAATTCTCCTTGATGACAACTTTCTAAATATTTAATCATCTCCTTTTGAAACTCTGAAGTAGGATCTAAAATTCTATCTCTAATTTCCTGAGGTGACAAACAACCTTGAATCCAGATCATAGTATGCAGATGGAGGCTTAGACGACCTTGTTGTTCTACAGTTCCATAGTATCCAGCAGTCTTACCATACAATCCTCTTCTTTTGTCATTGAATCTCAATACATGTTTGATAAACAAGTCCACCATGAGTTTGAAAAACCTGGCACCTGCTACAGGATTGCTAGCAATAAGACGAAACTGCTCATCCTTCTCATAAAGCTTTGGATAGAATCTCATGTCTTTGTCAGCAAAATACAAACAGATAGGATGTTTAAGATCTGCTGGTGCAAATGTAATAAACCAAGAAGGGGCACCCAAATATGATATAAGAGACCAGATCTCATTTCTCATATATTTACGACCTGTCTTTGAACCTTGCACATGATGAGCAACATGGTCCAAATCATTGATGATTTGATAGCAAAGTTTTTCCTCATCTGTCTCTGGCTGTACTCTTTCTCCATCAGCCAATCTATCTATAAGTTGACTTAAAACTTCTGGATTTACTGACATGAGTCTATCTGCTATATTGGAAAAATTGGCTTTTTTAGCCAAAAGGTAACCACCTGTTGTACTCTCTTTAATTTGATCATGATTGATACAAACCAAGGGAAACATAGCCTCATATTGAAATCTTTTGTCATGATACATCAATAGATCACCTTTTCTTGCATGATCAGATATTTTTACACTGCCATTGCTATTGCCAACACCTCCTAGGCCATATGGAAACAGCCATGGAAATATTTGAGGATAAAGCTGAGAATTGTTATATATTGACTCTGGATTTGCAGCTTGTCCAATGCCTAAAGCTCTGTTGTTTTTGCCTCTCATATGTTGTAAAGCAATTGCTCTCAGCTGTTGAGTAGTCTTTTTGTCCAAATCTCCACCTATCAAACCATGTACAATAAAAGGACATTTTCCAGACTCTACACCTTGAAGAGGTTCATCAGATACTGACATCATTCCAGGCTCAATAGCATCATCTGAAATTTTGCACTCTACAACTACAGGAGGAATGTCTTCAGGATAGCTATTGAGATTCTCATAAGATATATCCAAGTCAGCATAATCAATATGATTAAGCTTAAGCCATTCTAAAGCATGAGCAACTTTATTTCTCCGAACCAAAAGAGGAGTCCGCTTAAATTCTTTTTCAGTAGGCTGAGTTTGACCTATATAAACAAATGCCATAACTTCATCCAATTCATCAAGGCTAGGTGGAAGCTTTGCATATATCTTAGGCATGGGAGTGGAGAAAAAAACTGCATTTGCAGACATTTTGTATAAGCCAGACTTGTGCACACGCACAATGCATCGGTTGTGACACACCCTTGAGATAAGCATCTTTTCTGTCCAACTGAGATCCTGTAGCTGCTCTGGAATTTCACCTATCCAATTGCCATTGATTAGAGCATGTTTTGGTATCTTTTTCTTTTTTAACTCTTGAAGACAAGTATTGCAGATGCTTTTTGAGTGTTTATCAAGTAATGGTCCTTTACAAGATTGTATTATATCTGATGAGTTGTATCTTTCCTGTCTTGCAATGAAAGTATTGTCAGTTTCAAGGATAGATAAGTCTAAATCATGTTCAGACATATCTGTCAGATGTTGAAGTGAAGTCAAAAGGCCACAGACACTACATAAGCTCTCCAATATCATATTTGGTTGTATATCATTACAGTATTCAGAAACAATATCTTCAATCAGTTTTTTTGAAGGAGGTTTTGGAGGAAAGGATTGTTCATTTGGCTGTATAATTTTTTTATGTTGTTTATATCTTTTACGTTTTATATTATTCTTATTTTCAACAAGTTTAAATAATGTAAAATGTTCTTTACAACTTTTTTCCTTACAGCTATGATTGCTTAATTTATTTTGCAAGTCTTGCAACATATTTCGATCATTTGCTTGTATCTTATGTTGATGACATACATTAATAATAGCACGTTTTGGGAGTTTAGCTAGTTTGGAAATTGGAATGGTAGTTACAATCATATCATTAGCTACTGGTACTAAATCTTGACTATGAGAAACAAAATTCCAAGATGTGTTTTTATGAAATACAACATCTCCTTGTATAAAATTAGAGATTTCATTGTATGACCAAGTTATATTTGGAGCAAAACCTCCTAACATTTGTGGCTTTTTGGTATTTATTGACAACAAGATATTACTTTTCATACTATCTTGTGTGTTGTATGATATACTATCTTTATAAGATGATATCCATCCAATAAGGAAGGACTTTTGTCTGCTCAATTTGGCTTTGGTTATGCATAATAGCAATATTAAAACTAAGCACGTCATAACATGTATTTTTTGTAGTCCGAGCGCCTTGGCCCAATTATTTGTACACTTTGATACAGGCACTTTGGCCAATGTTAGCTGCACGTAGCAACTGGAGTGGCCCTTATCTAAATATATCATCAAAGAACTCACCACAAATATAGCAAATAATAGCACTAAGGCAATGGTCTAAGCAAGGGTCTCTACCTCGTTTATCGGATTCTATCGCTCAATAGCGATAGAATCCAATTGATTTTTTTTTCAATCACATGTAATGATGCATAATTAAAAAGATATATTTGAGTCCTAATATAAAAGTCAAAACAAAGATTTTAGAATTCCAACGCTTTTACTAATATATTAATCCTCCTTTTCGCGAGCAAGCAAGTAGACACCCTGGATGTTAAGACTAAGGTTGGAGAAATCGCCTTTCATCCAATGGGATGTGGTATGAATAATCGCAACTACATCTCCAGCATGCAAATCATCCTGAATCACCTTGACCTCAGAATGCGTATGAGCTTTACCGAACAAAAGAGATGGATCTCCTCGGTCAACAGATCCTCCATCACCAATACGCTTGTAAAGTGCAGTGCAGTCCCACACTGGAACTGTATAACAAAAAAAGAAAGTTAGTTGATGAAAACAACAAGATAGACGCACTTACCATCATAGGACACCGGAATGGCTCTCTTACTCATTCCTTTGATCCCCATCTTGAATGTGGCATCGGTCCCTGTAGCCTGAGAAGCTGGGCTAACATTGGACCACTTGTCTCGTGACTTGGAAGACGGAGTGGCCAACTCCTTGGAGCCTAATGTATAGTTACACTTAGTATTTCAGGTTGATAAAGATAATGTGCAAAACTTGCCGGATGACTGAGATTTCTTTTTGGAGGAAGAAGGTGCAACCGGACTCATCGCAGTTGAAAAAGGAAGCGCATTGTCCATGCAGTATATGCTTAGCTTGGACTTCTGAAAGACCAGGCCATAGAATGCCAAAGCCCTTTCCCATTCCATGCTCAAGGGAGAGACATAGAGCTCTTTGATCTGACGTCCATCTAAAATAAGATAGTCATATTGCATACAAGAGATGATAACAATAAAGAACGTACTGCTTTCCAGCACCCGTGCATTGGCTAGATGAGAATCTACAACAAATCCAACGGTAAGACACAAGGCTGTGCTTTTATTTCCGTCCTTGAATGCAATAGCATGACCAGTGCCTAAAGGCATAGCAACAAAGTCACTTGGATCTGCACGAGAGGGATTCATCAAATTCAAAGATCGGTTCTCCTGGAATGTGATAATCTGAAGGAGATAGCTGTGCACATACATTATTAATATATTGTACGATGAAATGAGTTGAACAATAAACTTACTCGAGTGTAATGTTACCATAGGCATCATCTGTCAGACGACTAACTGCGTAGGTCATGACATCTACACTGCCACCAATCAGACTAGTAGACGTGCTATAAGAAAAAAGAGTCGTAAGTCATTCTGAAAAGCTTACAACAAAAATCAAGCGTACTTTAGAGGTGGAAGTTGTTTGTAAAACATTGTCATAAGGGGATCAATCAACGTAGCAATGGTGACATTGCAGCCCTCTGGAATTCTGAAAGAAGAATGATTTAGTATTCCAATAGATGTGACAATAACATACAGATTGTCGTCCATCATGTCCAAGTCAATGTTGTCTTGATTCTCTTTGTTTTCATCTGTGCTCTTCTGCACGTCATCAGAAACCATTGCATCTGTAGTGTCAGCAGCTTCGTCATCTAGAAAGACATCCTTTGATCTATAATGTGTAGGCAAATCAGCAATCATTCTACAGATAAAACTGTACGACATACTTCTTCTGAGGATTAACCTCCTTAATCGAAAATGGACTGCCAAGTACAATTGTAAAGCTAAGCAAGCTTGGACTATGCATGTGGAGAATGCAATAAAATCACGTACTCATCATCCGATATCAAGGTATGCTCTTTTCTGCAAAAACAACAATATCAAGAAAGCAAATGTATGAGAAAAAAACATATAAGTACTTCTCATTTATCTTCTGTTTCTTCGGGGCAGAAGCAGTCCCATTATTGTTAGTCGTTTCTGATGTTTTGCGTAAGCGGAGAGGCTCTCTTATTCTTATGTTAATGCATATCTAAACAGTAAAAGATAAAAAAAACTCACCGATCTGCTTTAGCCATCCGTTTAAAACGTGTAGTCAATGGAGTCTGCAACTCTGGCCTACGCACAAAATAGTCAGAAAAGTATGAAACAAAATTCCAAAAAGATAAGTGTACTCTTCATCGGACTCGAACACTGGCTCTTCCAAAGCTCTCTTTCTACTGTCAATGGCATTAGCCCAATCATATAATTGCACAAAATAAAGACATACGAGTTCATAGAACCTAGTGAGCTAGCCAGAGATGACGTCCGGCTGAGTCCCTTGGGAGCCGAAGGTTGAACGGTCATCTTGGGCTTACGAACAGGGGTGGAAGGAAGAGCAAGGACCTTGTCCTTGTTGCTGCGAGACCGAGTATTCATGATGAAAAAAGGTATAAGAAGAGGATAATAGACGTGCAATAAGACAAATGAAGTGTCAGGCAAAGATGCAAAAGAACAGTAGGGTAGCAAATGCTGAGGCAAAGTGATTGAACTGCTCTCTTCTTATATAAAATGAGGATAGGAGTTTAGGGCAGGTGTAAATCTGACTTAGACCTCAAGTCATACTTTGTGAACGCACCGATGAATGATGCAATTGGAGATATTATGATAGAAAGCGTGCTTACATCTGAATTTGTGTAGTCACCTATCAAATCGGTCTGACAGATCTTTGGGGTATAGTGACGTGTCAAGTAGTAACTGAATATCCAAAACAAATAAGAATTAGCAAGATGCAGAGCAAGATGAACAAGGAAATCAGAACCTGAGATCAACAAAATGCTTCAGCGTTGGCCCGAAGTACGGTAAAAACACGTATGTTCCTAGGATGTTTGTAGCCGACATTGGAAATGTAAAATATAGAATTTCAACTGGACAACAAAGTGTTAGGCATAACATAAAACCCTGATGGTTGATTCGGAAGCAATATGTTCTAGGTAAGATCTGCAAAGTAGCTGAGCCTTAAGCGAGCTTAAGAAAAAATGACACGTACCATTGGACCTGAAGCTTTGGAACAAACATAAAACACAGGATGCCTATTGGATCGGAAGAGTGACAACTCGCAATGAAATTCCAAGAGAGCAATTGAAAGAAGCAGAGGGCAAAGTGCTAGGCATAGCATGAAACTGTTGACGGTTGATTCGGAAGCAATATGTTCTAAGCGAGATCTGCAAAGTAGCTGAACATTCAGCCAGCTTGAGGAATGATGACACGTATCATGGGACCTGAAGCTTCGGAACAAACATAAAACACAGGATGCCCATTGGACCGGAAGAGTGACAACCAGCAATGAAATTCCAAGAGAGCGATTGAAAGAAGCAGTGAGCAAAGTGCTAGGCATAACATGAAGCCATTGACCGTTGATTCAGAAGCAATATGTTCTAAGCGAGATCTTCCGAGTAGCCAAGCCTTGACCGGACTTAAGCGGAGATGACACCAAGAAACCTGGATCACGGAGGATCATTAAAATTGAAATTGTTGGATCGTAATCTTGATACATTTGAAAATAAGCCTGCACCTTACTACATTCACATAGAACATAGATCGGATTGTGCTGCTATGAATCTAGAGATCTTGTTGTTAATGCTGACCAATAGAAAAAACAGAGTCAGAATCAGATCACATCGTAATTTTGAATGCTCCGGTCTATCCTTTGCAGTTCTGCCGTCCTATCCTATCTTTCTTCTTTTTCCCCCTCTAAGGATTGTTTTCATTATCCATACGTTCTACGCATCATTTAAGATGTCTCTACCTTTGATTGAGTTTTTAGACAAGCCAGATTGCCGTAAGTGATTAGTGTTTTGTCTCTGTATGGTTTGTCGAATGAATATGTAGGAGCACATCTTATGAAGATCAGTGATGATGCTGTAAAGCAGTTACCACGTCATCTTCAACTCAGCAATATGTCTGATGTGCGTATTCATACCTTACTATTGTTGGGATTCAGCTAACTAGCTTTGTTAGATGAAGTTCTTGAGAGAGAACTATGTCGCACATAAAGCCGTAGATGGATCTGCAAAGGTTGTGTTGCGAAACTCGGATCTTGATGCAGAGATGGAGGAAGCCAGTCTGGGAAGGACAAGGTGTCTTGTTAGACTATGACTTGCCACCAATTTTGGATCGCAACAGGTGTGTTATTATCTGCTTTTGTCGTCTTTCTCTTTGCTTAAAAACATATGACAGTCTACCTACGAAGATCATTTGGGCGAAACAGAGCGTTCGCCTACTAGGAATAGGATCTCCTCTCTTTGATCAATCAGTTGCCGGTGTTGCAGCTATCCATCGTCTCATAGATAGCATCTATTCTGTGAAGGGTCTCAGACCATGGGTTCCTGATCAAGTTGAGAGTCATGCAAGCCTTAGCTTTGCCAACCGTTACGTCACTCCTCTCTCACTTGTCAACGGCTCAAGTCCTGTACCCTTTGGGGATGTCGTGGATCCACAAGGCCTCTTGCTACTGGCCACATCTACTGCAGGTGCTCATCTTGATGATAATAAGGTTGAGTACTATGAAAGAAAGTGGAACAGCACGTACGTCAACTCTATGCTGACTCTTGCATTGTATTTTACTAATGTTAAAACCTCTAGATCTTCTGATTATCACTATATCACCATTGATCCAGCTATCATTCGACCTGGTCAGATTGTTCAGGTGCAAGTGTCTTTTGTTACGGTACCTCTGTCTGGAAAAAAAGGGTTGTATCAGATGGCATGCAAGTTGCGATCTGTAGCTATTCTTGATCGTCAATTGCAAGAGGTAAATTTGTTTGTATCTTTGTATAGATGACACTTACAGATAGATTGTTACTAGGCCTATGATATGCAAGCATACTCTATTGAGTTTCAGAAGAAGGCATCTCCTCCAAAGGTATTGAAAAGGCGCATTGGATATGTGGTCTCAGTTGACGCTATGTCAAGAGAGGTGAAGAAGACAAAGAGCACGGTTGTAGAAGGCTTAGAGGACACCTTTATGCAAGATTCTAGTTCTGCGTAGATCAATATTGTTTGTCGTGAAGTGTTTTTTTTGGATTGTCTGTACACATGATACCTATTCAATATTTCATTCCATCCATCTGTCACGAGTTACTATAAGACAGATCAAATCAGAGTTGATCACTTATAAATATATAAGACATCTTACCAACTGCTCTAACCCAAAGTTCCACAGTCGAGATACTTTACATAAAGTATGTTCTAGCATAATAGGATCAAACACCATCTTCTCTTTCTCTTCTATAGTCAGCTGTGCATCTAGAAAATGAAATAGCAAAACAAATGCATCTTTGATGACCATCTTGTTTTTCTCCTTAGGATGGATCAATTGTAATTTTGCTAGGCCTTTCAGTGCTCCTGCTTGGATCTCTGATATAAGTTCACCCATATCATACTCTGATGGCATATCAATGACATCTGTATAAGCATAGTCTGCAGTGAGAAGATAAGCCACAAGTGGTCCAAAGCCATAGAACATGACTTCATTTGTTTTGGACTTTTTGTTTTTGATGCACTTGTAAAATGCTGCAAAGGAGCAATGTGCTGTTCTTTCCACCAAATTCTTCCATTCTATGTTTGCTGCCCTCCAATATTTCTCTGCATGTTCAACGCTACGCTGGGTTGGACAACCATAAGCTGTGGTGTCGCAGAAATAATTTGAGGATTTATTGGATTTAAGGCTGTCATAACAGGCTGACCAGTCTTCTAGGTCTGAAAACATGGCTTTCTGATCCAAGACAAACTGGCAACCATAAGTGATGCCACGGAAGATCAGAGCACTGAAAAATCCAGCTTGAGAGTGAACATTTGTTGGCGAAAAAGGAGTATCATCTTCTCTCATCCTCACAAGGCTTGGTGCACGCTGACGAAAGGGAAGATAATGGTCAAGTCGTGTAGCCATTTTTGTAAGGAGGGCATGATGTTCTGGAGGTGCACATTCTAGATCACCTGTAAAGGACAGCTCATTCTCCAAGGAACATCTATCCAGGAAGAATACAGCTGCATGCAGAAACTTTAAACATTTTGTGTAGCCAAGTGGAGGATGAGAAAATAGAGGAGGATGTGGTGAAGGGGAATGTCTCTCTTCAGACTGACTAGCAGTAGAGGGAATTGGCAAGGTCTCAATATGTTTACGAGCATCTTTGTTGAAACCAGAATATTGATCACAAACATCATTGATGGACATCAGGAGTTTATGCTCCTCGGTGTCTGGTATGACAATAGCATGATGAGATAGCCAAGTTGAAAAATGTTGTAAATCATCTTGAGATACGGAGCGCCGTAGCTTTTTCTTTGCCACCATTGAACTAAATCCACAGAAGAGAACAAAAGTCTTCTCCAAGTAAAGAATCTCTAACCCTGTTTATCATGATGAGATATTATAAAATATTACTATTGATATATAAACATACCTGCAATAGAGACTAAATTCTGTACAAATACTGCTTGAGCAACAGCATGAGGAGAGACAGTTTGATCAGGATTTAACCATTGTCCTAAAGTCATTCGTAAAGATTGGTGAAGAAACTGTTTTCGAGGGCTAAAGTCAACAGAGCTGAGATCATTGCGACAAGGTGGGAGACAAATAACACTGGGCACAGTAGAAAGATTTGAAGTAAAATGGGATGGTGTCAGAGTGATATTGCATGAATTAGTTGCATTAGCAGCAGCCAACAATATTCGCCCAAGCTTCACAATCCAGTTTTCTTCATCCTCAGCATGGACATTCAAGACTTGATCTGCATAGTAGCTTGCAATATGATCAATCCATAGCCATGCTGTCATATGAGACATCATGACTATAAATTGATTGCAACGAGTGTCTAGAGATTGAAGTGCAATGTTATGAAGAAGATCAGAAATGTTTTGTAGGCCTTTCTGAACTGAAGGCAAAGGATCCAGACATCCAGGAGTGCATTTTTTAATAGCTGTTGCCATGTTGCTGAGGCTGATATGTGTAGATGGCCCCACAACATAACTAGAGGAGGATGCAGGAATGGAGTTCCTATGAGTAGAGAGTGCTTCCAAGTCATTTTTGAGTGATTCTACTGAAAAGTATTCTACTCTTGATGTTAGACTCATATTGTTAATTAAAAAAAAAATCTCCATACCTTTCCATCGTAAAATAGAAGAAAGCGGAATACCATCTCTATCATCAGATTCTTTTGAGGAAAGCATATCTTTAAAGCACTCTTGGCTCCAAGATAGGGTCTTCTCCACATTTGCAAGGCTTTTTTGTACTTGATCAGCACTGTTCTCCTCTTCTTGTTCATCTTCATTTTCCTGTTCTTCATCATCATATTGTTCATCTTCATCTTGCCACTGATCTTCATCTGAAGCATCTCTCATTTCTTCATCTTCATCTTGGTCTTCATCTGATCTCATACTATGCTCAGTATGTAATAATTATGTTATATGTAATTGTTAAAAACTAACATGCATAATTCACCCTATGGCACAATCTCTTGCTTCTTCGTATTCCTTCTTCATTGTCATCTTCTCTGGTCCTTTTCTTTCCTTTGTCTGATGTTTTTTGCTTATATGGAGAAATAAGTGCATCTGCTACCGATCGTATTTTCTTGTTTATGTTGGAACGTGTTTTCAAACTGCCAACAGAAAAGTGCTTAGGTTTGCGTAGTTTTGCTATTACAAAGATAAAATGTTGAGCAATTAGTCTTAGCTAATACACCATAAGTTAATTACTACCTGGCTTAGATCTTGTATAGGCCTTTGTCTTTCCTATATAAAAGATAATTTAGTTGAATCTCTTTTATATCAAAAAAATGTAAACACACCTCCCAAATAACTACCACCTAACACCTGAGACTCTAATGGATTATCTGGATCAATGAATAGCTTTGGGAAAGACTTGTGATTGCTGGGCATAAGATTGTAGTTTTGAATTAACCATTCTTTCCATCTTTTCAGGACAGGATGTCTTGGATCTTCTACCACTTCTTGGCCATTTGTAGCAGATGGAACCACAGTGATAGGAATAGTATCAATGTTATCGATATGCACTGCAACTTGACCAGGTGCTAGAGCCCAAGTTTTTGCAACATATCGATGAGATGAATTTGAATCTGCTGATTTGATGCTAAAAGCAGAGACAAACTTGTCAACATCAATTTGAACCTATAGAGTGAAATATCAATAATCAACAAAATAATCAAGTAAGAAAAACAAACTTGAAGCTTGGGCCAGATCTGTGCACATATGAAAATACACAACAACAGAAGATGTCGTACAATAAAATCAAGTAAGGAGTCAGGCTGCATGATGATGTGTCCATCTCTAGCCCAGCTACCCTTGCCAGCATTGACGGGATTATCTGTAGTGTCACTTCTATCCTCTGGACTACATTTACAAAGATAAATCAATATATATAGTTTTAATATTACAAGTAGAACTCACTAATATCTAATCTCAGGACCTAAAGGTAAAAAGCCTTCCTTTGATGATTTTGAGGACCAAGCGCACAAAGGTAAGATGCCTTTCATATCATACAAGATATCATTTGGATAGCCAATAGCATTGAGGCGAACTGTAGTCTTCAAGGCCGATGTTGATGTTCCTAAAGGAGCCTTTGGAGAAGTACCACCATGCATAAGCAAGCCTGAAAAATAACAAGCCAAAGTATCTTCTAGCACGATGAAAACACCAAGCTCTAGCAAGTGAAAGCGACCAGGATCGTATCCATTTTTAGGATACTTGGAATGAGAAACCATAGCAGTAAAAGCTCCAAGGGCATCATATCCATCTTTATGTTTGCCACCATAATGACCAAGGATAGATGCAAGATCTACATCTATGTAGATATTAGTTTTGAATCTTTGTTATATTCATTTGAATTTTACTAACCTGCTTCAGAAGTAGTGGCATTTGAGATATTTACTTGCATGGCCTGGGTCATAAAATTGTCTGACGATCCAATTTTGGGAAAAGGATGCAAGTCTGCAAAAGACTGAACATAACTTTGTATGCCTGGCAAGCATTTATAGCCCTCTGAAAACAAGCCAGTAGTTGCCTATACAGCTTTAGCCAAATTGATATCAGAAAGATCTTATAAACCTACATCCAATAGTTCTTTAGACATCTTCTGTGCATCTGTCAACTCTCCACCTTTCTCTAACTTGCCATTTTTTGAAGGCGCAAAAAGATGTGGTGGCTTTTGATGGGTTGGTCCAATCTGATATGTTCTACCGGATTTGTCTGGCAGGATACCAGTACACTCAAAAGCAGTACCACCCATTAACATTTTAGAATCTGAATCCCAAATAGGCATTGATGCTGTACTCTCCTCCTCTTCTCCAAGAGCATTTTCCAATGCCTGTTGCAAATGCTCCATTTTTTCTGAAGAGAAAAATTTTCTATCACATAAAGTTCTTGAATTAGTATAGTGATACCAAGCTAAACAGTTTAAACAACATACCCTGCTATCATGGTTCCCTGAAAAAGATCCTTCTTGCCTGTCACATCTCCATCTTGTTGCGATCGTACAAACACCATGTCACCAGAATTCAACTGAATCAAGCCTGACAAATATTATTTCTATTAGTAGCTGTATAAAAATGTGAGCAAAATACTCACCAAATTTGTCTTTCATCTCTCTCAAGGTACCCCGAGGTACTCCAACCCGAGCTGCATACTCCGCATTTTTCTGCTTGCCTGCTGAACTTGTATCCACTATGCACACATATGTTGTACCATCCTTGAATGTATTGTACAAAGGATCGTCGCTATTCAAAAAGTTCTTTGCATGCAGAGGATGATCTGGCCGTATGCCAATAGGAGGAAGTTCAGAATCTCGACCATGTAATTGTAATGATTTTAGATCATGTGGTAGAGTTTGAGAAGTCATAACTATATTTATTATAATTTATATCAATCCTAGTACTTGCAAACAATATGAGAGAAGTTGACTTACTATAGAAAAAAGCACTAAAAATGTCAAATTGAAATATTTTTATTGTTGTTGTTGAAAAGTAGCTATTTATTGCTCTATCTTTAGCTTTAGGCCCATATGGATAGACCAATTAGATTCACTCCAAAAGAATCACTTAAAAAGAAGTACCTACCCCGTACCGAACTGACCGGACTGCTCAAACCGACTGACCGGACTGCTCAAACCCCACAAAAAGCTCCAAAGATGCCACCAATGTTAAGGGTCGACTCTTTGCTATTGAGACCTCTGTCTATAATAACATTAGCATATACATATACATATGATATAAGGAAAATATAGCTTACTATCAAGATAAACGGCTAAAAGGAAGCACTCAGCTCCGACAGTATACCAAAAGTACTCAAAATGCCGGTGAATTGACAATCCACACTCGGATTGCTAAAGATAGTAGGTGTTATGATTTATTTAGCCATTTTATACATCTATACAAAGATTATAAGAATAATTAGACTCACCGCTAAAGAAAACCACGAAGAAGACGAGATTTGAGCACTGTTGTCGAGATGACGGGAAGAAGTAAGGAGCCTGGCAGCAAGCGCCCGCAGCGTTCGCAGCACGGGCGAAATGACGTACTCCCGTCCCATGACATCACCAGGGGGACGGCAGTACGTCATTTCGCCCGTGCTGCGGATTACGTAAGGCCCGATCGTGATTTCCAGCGCAAGTCCTCTCTCTTGCTCTTTCTCTGGTAAGTACTCGTTCTTCTCGCAGAGTTGGGGCTTGGTGGAACGTCGGGAGGGTTTGCGGAGCATTCAGGTGAGTAATAAATGTTCTCATTTCAATCTATGTACTAATGATGAGCACCAACTCGCTCGTTTGAATCCCATCCCTCCCCCCTCCCTCCGACCTCATCCATTGCCCCCCGGGGCTCGCGCGCCGGGCCCAACGGCCTGATTGAGGTCCAACGACCTCGCGAATGGCTCGACCGCGCTCCGTTCCGGCCCACGGCCTCACTTCCGGCCCCGGGGCTTCGAGCACTGCCCAGGGCAGTTGCAGCTGGCGTTTTGCCAGCTGCGTTCGGCTGGAAAAACGTCAGCTGCAACTGCCCTGGGCAGTGCTCGAAGCCCGGGGCCGGAAGTGAGGCCGTTGGGCCGGAACGGAGCGCGGTCGAGCCATTCGCGAGGTCGTTGGACCTCAATCAGGCCGTTGGGCCCGGCGCGCGAGCCCCGGGGGGCAATGGATGAGGTCGGAGGGAGGGGGGAGGGATGGATTCGAAACGAGCGAGTTGGTGCTCATCATTAGTACATAGATTGAAATGAGAACATTTATTACTCACCTGAATGCTCCGCAAACCCTCCCGACGTTCCACCAAGCCCCAACTCTGCGAGAAGAACGAGTACTTACCAGAGAAAGAGCAAGAGAGAGGACTTGCGCTGGAAATCACGATCGGGCCTTACGTAATCCGCAGCACGGGCGAAATGACGTACTGCCGTCCCCCTGGTGATGTCATGGGACGGGAGTACGTCATTTCGCCCGTGCTGCGAACGCTGCGGGCGCTTGCTGCCAGGCTCCTTACTTCTTCCCGTCATCTCGACAACAGTGCTCAAATCTCGTCTTCTTCGTGGTTTTCTTTAGCGGTGAGTCTAATTATTCTTATAATCTTTGTATAGATGTATAAAATGGCTAAAATAAATCATAACACCTACTATCTTTAGCAATCCGAGTGTGGATTGTCAATTCACCGGCATTTTGAGTACTTTTGGTATACTGTCGGAGCTGAGTGCTTCCTTTTAGCCGTTTATCTTGATAGTAAGCTATATTTTCCTTATATCATATGTATATGTATATGCTAATGTTATAGACAGAGGTCTCAATAGCAAAGAGTCGACCCTAACATTGGTGGCATCTTTGGAGCTTTTTGTGGGGTTTGAGCAGTCCGGTCAGTCGGTTTGAGCAGTCGGTCAGTTCGGTACGGGGTAGGTACTTCTTTTTAAGTGATTCTTTTTGGAGTGAATCTAATTGGTCTATCCATATGGGCCTAAAGCTAAAGATAGAGCAATAAATAGCTACTTTTCAACAACAACAATAAAAATATTTCAATTTGACATTTTTAGTGCTTTTTTCTATAGTAAGTCAACTTCTCTCATATTGTTTGCAAGTACTAGGATTGATAAATTATAATAAATATAGTTATGACTTCTCAAACTCTACCACATGATCTAAAATCATTACAATTACATGGTCGAGATTCTGAACTTCCTCCTATTGGCATACGGCCAGATCATCCTCTGCATGCAAAGAACTTTTTGAATAGCGACGATCCTTTGTACAATACATTCAAGGATGGTACAACATATGTGTGCATAGTGGATACAAGTTCAGCAGGCAAGCAGAAAAATGCGGAGTATGCAGCTCGGGTTGGAGTACCTCGGGGTACCTTGAGAGAGATGAAAGACAAATTTGGTGAGTATTTTGCTCACATTTTTATACAGCTACTAATAGAAATAATATTTGTCAGGCTTGATTCAGTTGAATTCTGGTGACATGGTGTTTGTACGATCGCAACAAGATGGAGATGTGACAGGCAAGAAGGATCTTTTTCAGGGAACCATGATAGCAGGGTATGTTGTTTAAACTTTTTAGCTTGGTATCACTACTAATTCAAGAACTTTATGTGATAGAAAATTTTTCTCTTCAGAAAAAATGGAGCATTTGCAACAGGCATTGGAAAATGCTCTTGGAGAAGAGGAGGAGAGTACAGCATCAATGCCTATTTGGGATTCAGATTCTAAAACGTTAATGGGTGGTACTGCTTTTGAGCGTACTGGTATCCTGCCAGACAAATCCGGTAGAACATATCAGATTGGACCAACCCATCAAAAGCCACCACATCTTTTTGCGCCTTCAAAAAATGGCAAGTTAGAGAAAGGTGGAGAGTTGACAGATGCACAGAAGATGTCTAAAGAACTATTGGATGTAGGTTTATAAGATCTTTCTGATATCAATTTGGCTAAAGCTGTATAGGCAACTACTGGCTTGTTTTCAGAGGGCTATAAATGCTTGCCAGGCATACAAAGTTATGTTCAGTCTTTTGCAGACTTGCATCCTTTTCCCAAAATTGGATCGTCAGACAATTTTATGACCCAGGCCATGCAAGTAAATATCTCAAATGCCACTACTTCTGAAGCAGGTTAGTAAAATTCAAATGAATATAACAAAGATTCAAAACTAATATCTACATAGATGTAGATCTTGCATCTATCCTTGGTCATTATGGTGGCAAACATAAAGATGGATATGATGCCCTTGGAGCTTTTACTGCTATGGTTTCTCATTCCAAGTATCCTAAAAATGGATACGATCCTGGTCGCTTTCACTTGCTAGAGCTTGGTGTTTTCATCGTGCTAGAAGATACTTTGGCTTGTTATTTTTCAGGCTTGCTTATGCATGGTGGTACTTCTCCAAAGGCTCCTTTAGGAACATCAACATCGGCCTTGAAGACTACAGTTCGCCTCAATGCTATTGGCTATCCAAATGATATCTTGTATGATATGAAAGGCATCTTACCTTTGTGCGCTTGGTCCTCAAAATCATCAAAGGAAGGCTTTTTACCTTTAGGTCCTGAGATTAGATATTAGTGAGTTCTACTTGTAATATTAAACTATATATTGATTTATCTTTGTAAATGTAGTCCAGAGGATAGAAGTGACACTACAGATAATCCCGTCAATGCTGGCAAGGGTAGCTGGGCTAGAGATGGACACATCATCATGCAGCCTGACTCCTTACTTGATTTTATTGTACGACATCTTCTGTTGTTGTGTATTTTCATATGTGCACAGATCTGGCCCAAGCTTCAAGTTTGTTTTTCTTACTTGATTATTTTGTTGATTATGATATTTCACTCTATAGGTTCAAATTGATGTTGACAAGTTTGTCTCTGCTTTTAGCATCAAATCAGCAGATTCAAATTCATCTCATCGATATGTTGCAAAAACTTGGGCTCTAGCACCTGGTCAAGTTGCAGTGCATATCGATAACATTGATACTATTCCTATCACTGTGGTTCCATCTGCTACAAATGGCCAAGAAGTGGTAGAAGATCCAAGACATCCTGTCCTGAAAAGATGGAAAGAATGGTTAATTCAAAACTACAATCTTATGCCCAGCAATCACAAGTCTTTCCCAAAGCTATTCATTGATCCAGATAATCCATTAGAGTCTCAGGTGTTAGGTGGTAGTTATTTGGGAGGTGTGTTTACTTTTTTGATATAAAAGAGATTCAACTAAATTATCTTTTATATAGGAAAGACAAAGGCCTATACAAGATCTAAGCCAGGTAGTAATTAACTTATGGTGTATTAGCTAAGACTAATTGCTCAACATTTTATCTTTGTAATAGCAAAACTATGCAAACCTAAGCACTTTTCTGTTGGCAGTTTGAAAACACGTTCCAACATAAACAAGAAAATACGATCGGTAGCAGATGCACTTATTTCTCCATATAAGCAAAAAACATCAGACAAAGGAAAGAAAAGGACCAGAGAAGATGACAATGAAGAAGGAATACGAAGAAGCAAGAGATTGTGCCATAGGGTGAATTATGCATGTTAGTTTTTAACAATTACATATAACATAATTATTACATACTGAGCATAGTATGAGATCAGATGAAGACCAAGATGAAGATGAAGAAATGAGAGATGCTTCAGATGAAGATCCGTGGCAAGATGAAGATGAACAATATGATGATGAAGAACAGGAAAATGAAGATGAACAAGAAGAGGAGAACAGTGCTGATCAAGTACAAAAAAACCTTGCAAATGTGGAGAAGACCCTATCTTGGAGCCAAGAGTGCTTTAAAGATATGCTTTCCTCAAAAGAATCTGATGATAGAGATGGTATTCCGCTTTCTTCTATTTTACGATGGAAAGGTATGGAGATTTTTTTTTTTAGTTAACAATATGAGTCTAACATCAAGAGCAGAATACTTTTCAGTAGAATCACTCAAAAATGACTTGGAAGCACTCTCTACTCATAGGAACTCCATTCCTGCATCCTCCTCTAGTTATGTTGTGGGGCCATCTACACATATCAGCCTCAGCAACATGGCAACAGCTATTAAAAAATGCACTCCTGGATGTCTGGATCCTTTGCCTTCAGTTCAGAAAGGCCTACAAAACATTTCTGATCTTCTTCATAACATTGCACTTCAATCTCTAGACACTCGTTGCAATCAATTTATAGTCATGATGTCTCATATGACAGCATGGCTATGGATTGATCATATTGCAAGCTACTATGCAGATCAAGTCTTGAATGTCCATGCTGAGGATGAAGAAAACTGGATTGTGAAGCTTGGGCGAATATTGTTGGCTGCTGCTAATGCAACTAATTCATGCAATATCACTCTGACACCATCTCATTTTACTTCAAATCTTTCTACTGTGCCCAGTGTTATTTGTCTCCCACCTTGTCGCAATGATCTCAGCTCTGTTGACTTTAGCCCTCGAAAACAGTTTCTTCACCAATCTTTACGAATGACTTTAGGACAATGGTTAAATCCTGATCAAACTGTCTCTCCTCATGCTGTTGCTCAAGCAGTATTTGTACAGAATTTAGTCTCTATTGCAGGTATGTTTATATATCAATAGTAATATTTTATAATATCTCATCATGATAAACAGGGTTAGAGATTCTTTACTTGGAGAAGACTTTTGTTCTCTTCTGTGGATTTAGTTCAATGGTGGCAAAGAAAAAGCTACGGCGCTCCGTATCTCAAGATGATTTACAACATTTTTCAACTTGGCTATCTCATCATGCTATTGTCATACCAGACACCGAGGAGCATAAACTCCTGATGTCCATCAATGATGTTTGTGATCAATATTCTGGTTTCAACAAAGATGCTCGTAAACATATTGAGACCTTGCCAATTCCCTCTACTGCTAGTCAGTCTGAAGAGAGACATTCCCCTTCACCACATCCTCCTCTATTTTCTCATCCTCCACTTGGCTACACAAAATGTTTAAAGTTTCTGCATGCAGCTGTATTCTTCCTGGATAGATGTTCCTTGGAGAATGAGCTGTCCTTTACAGGTGATCTAGAATGTGCACCTCCAGAACATCATGCCCTCCTTACAAAAATGGCTACACGACTTGACCATTATCTTCCCTTTCGTCAGCGTGCACCAAGCCTTGTGAGGATGAGAGAAGATGATACTCCTTTTTCGCCAACAAATGTTCACTCTCAAGCTGGATTTTTCAGTGCTCTGATCTTCCGTGGCATCACTTATGGTTGCCAGTTTGTCTTGGATCAGAAAGCCATGTTTTCAGACCTAGAAGACTGGTCAGCCTGTTATGACAGCCTTAAATCCAATAAATCCTCAAATTATTTCTGCGACACCACAGCTTATGGTTGTCCAACCCAGCGTAGCGTTGAACATGCAGAGAAATATTGGAGGGCAGCAAACATAGAATGGAAGAATTTGGTGGAAAGAACAGCACATTGCTCCTTTGCAGCATTTTACAAGTGCATCAAAAACAAAAAGTCCAAAACAAATGAAGTCATGTTCTATGGCTTTGGACCACTTGTGGCTTATCTTCTCACTGCAGACTATGCTTATACAGATGTCATTGATATGCCATCAGAGTATGATATGGGTGAACTTATATCAGAGATCCAAGCAGGAGCACTGAAAGGCCTAGCAAAATTACAATTGATCCATCCTAAGGAGAAAAACAAGATGGTCATCAAAGATGCATTTGTTTTGCTATTTCATTTTCTAGATGCACAGCTGACTATAGAAGAGAAAGAGAAGATGGTGTTTGATCCTATTATGCTAGAACATACTTTATGTAAAGTATCTCGACTGTGGAACTTTGGGTTAGAGCAGTTGGTAAGATGTCTTATATATTTATAAGTGATCAACTCTGATTTGATCTGTCTTATAGTAACTCGTGACAGATGGATGGAATGAAATATTGAATAGGTATCATGTGTACAGACAATCCAAAAAAAACACTTCACGACAAACAATATTGATCTACGCAGAACTAGAATCTTGCATAAAGGTGTCCTCTAAGCCTTCTACAACCGTGCTCTTTGTCTTCTTCACCTCTCTTGACATAGCGTCAACTGAGACCACATATCCAATGCGCCTTTTCAATACCTTTGGAGGAGATGCCTTCTTCTGAAACTCAATAGAGTATGCTTGCATATCATAGGCCTAGTAACAATCTATCTGTAAGTGTCATCTATACAAAGATACAAACAAATTTACCTCTTGCAATTGACGATCAAGAATAGCTACAGATCGCAACTTGCATGCCATCTGATACAACCCTTTTTTTCCAGACAGAGGTACCGTAACAAAAGACACTTGCACCTGAACAATCTGACCAGGTCGAATGATAGCTGGATCAATGGTGATATAGTGATAATCAGAAGATCTAGAGGTTTTAACATTAGTAAAATACAATGCAAGAGTCAGCATAGAGTTGACGTACGTGCTGTTCCACTTTCTTTCATAGTACTCAACCTTATTATCATCAAGATGAGCACCTGCAGTAGATGTGGCCAGTAGCAAGAGGCCTTGTGGATCCACGACATCCCCAAAGGGTACAGGACTTGAGCCGTTGACAAGTGAGAGAGGAGTGACGTAACGGTTGGCAAAGCTAAGGCTTGCATGACTCTCAACTTGATCAGGAACCCATGGTCTGAGACCCTTCACAGAATAGATGCTATCTATGAGACGATGGATAGCTGCAACACCGGCAACTGATTGATCAAAGAGAGGAGATCCTATTCCTAGTAGGCGAACGCTCTGTTTCGCCCAAATGATCTTCGTAGGTAGACTGTCATATGTTTTTAAGCAAAGAGAAAGACGACAAAAGCAGATAATAACACACCTGTTGCGATCCAAAATTGGTGGCAAGTCATAGTCTAACAAGACACCTTGTCCTTCCCAGACGGCTTCCTCCATCTCTGCATCAAGATCCGAGTTTCGCAACACAACCTTTGCAGATCCATCTACGGCTTTATGTGCGACATAGTTCTCTCTCAAGAACTTCATCTAACAAAGCTAGTTAGCTGAATCCCAACAATAGTAAGGTATGAATACGCACATCAGACATATTGCTGAGTTGAAGATGACGTGGTAACTGCTTTACAGCATCATCACTGATCTTCATAAGATGTGCTCCTACATATTCATTCGACAAACCACAGAGACAAAACACTAATCACTTACGGCAATCTGGCTTGTCTAAAAACTCAATCAAAGGTAGAGACATCTTAAATGATGCGTAGAACGTATGGATAATGAAAACAATCCTTAGAGGGGGAAAAAGAAGAAAGATAGGATAGGACGGCAGAACTGCAAAGGATAGACCGGAGCATTCAAAATTACGATGTGGTCTGATTCTGACTCTGTTTTTTCTATTGGTCAGCATTAACAACAAGATCGTCTAGATTCATAGCAGCACAATCCGATCTATGTTCTTTGTGAATGTAGTAAGGTGCAGGCTTATTTTCAAATGTATCAAGATTATGATCCAACAATTTCAATTTTAATGATCCTCCGTGATCCAGGTTTCTTGGTGTCATCTCCGCTTAAGTCCGGTCAAGGCTTGGCTACTCGGAAGATCTCGCTTAGAACATATTGCTTCTGAATCAACGGTCAATGGCTTCATGTTATGCCTAGCACTTTGCTCACTGCTTCTTTCAATCGCTCTCTTGGAATTTCATTGCTGGTTGTCACTCTTCCGGTCCAATGGGCATCCTGTGTTTTATGTTTGTTCCGAAGCTTCAGGTCCCATGATACGTGTCATCATTCCTGAAGCTGGCTGAATGTTCAGCTACTTTGCAGATCTCGCTTAGAACATATTGCTTCCGAATCAACCGTCAACAGTTTCATGCTATGCCTAGCACTTTGCCCCCTGCTTCTTTCAATTGCTCTCTTGGAATTTCATTGCGAGTTGTCACTCTTCCGATCCAATAGGCATCCTGTGTTTTATGTTTGTTCCAAAGCTTCAGGTCCAATGGTACGTGTCATTTTTTCTTAAGCTCGCTTAAGGCTCAGCTACTTTGCAGATCTTACCTAGAACATATTGCTTCCGAATCAACCATCAGGGTTTTATGTTATGCCTAACACTTTGTTGTCCAGTTGAAATTCTATATTTTACATTTCCAATGTCGGCTACAAACATCCTAGGAACATACGTACTTCGGGCCAACGCTGAAGCATTTTGTTGATCTCAGGTTCCGATTTCCTTGTTCATCTTGCTCTGCATCTTGCTAATTCTTATTTGTTTTGGATATTCAGTTACTACTTGACACGTCACTATACCCCAAAGATCTGTCAGACCGATTTGATAGGTGACTACACAAATTCAGATGTAAGCACGCTTTCTATCATAATATCTCCAATTGCATCATTCATTGGTGCGTTCACAAAGTATGACTTGAGGTCTAAGTCAGATTTACACCTGCCCTAAACTCCTATCCTCATTTTATATAAGAAGAGAGCAGTTCAATCACTTTGCCTCAGCATTTGCTACCCTACTGTTCTTTTGCATCTTTGCTGACACTTCATTTGTCTTATTGCACGTCTATTATCCTCTTCTTATACCTTTTTTCATCATGAATACTCGGTCTCGCAGCAACAAGGACAAGGTCCTTGCTCTTCCTTCCACCCCTGTTCGTAAGCCCAAGATGACCGTTCAACCTTCGGCTCCCAAGGGACTCAGCCGGACGTCATCTCTGGCTAGCTCACTAGGTTCTATGAACTCGTATGTCTTTATTTTGTGCAATTATATGATTGGGCTAATGCCATTGACAGTAGAAAGAGAGCTTTGGAAGAGCCAGTGTTCGAGTCCGATGAAGAGTACACTTATCTTTTTGGAATTTTGTTTCATACTTTTCTGACTATTTTGTGCGTAGGCCAGAGTTGCAGACTCCATTGACTACACGTTTTAAACGGATGGCTAAAGCAGATCGGTGAGTTTTTTTTTATCTTTTACTGTTTAGATATGCATTAACATAAGAATAAGAGAGCCTCTCCGCTTACGCAAAACATCAGAAACGACTAACAATAATGGGACTGCTTCTGCCCCGAAGAAACAGAAGATAAATGAGAAGTACTTATATGTTTTTTTTCTCATACATTTGCTTTCTTGATATTGTTGTTTTTGCAGAAAAGAGCATACCTTGATATCGGATGATGAGTACGTGATTTTATTGCATTCTCCACATGCATAGTCCAAGCTTGCTTAGCTTTACAATTGTACTTGGCAGTCCATTTTCGATTAAGGAGGTTAATCCTCAGAAGAAGTATGTCGTACAGTTTCATCTGTAGAATGATTGCTGATTTGCCTACACATTATAGATCAAAGGATGTCTTTCTAGATGACGAAGCTGCTGACACTACAGATGCAATGGTTTCTGATGACGTGCAGAAGAGCACAGATGAAAACAAAGAGAATCAAGACAACATTGACTTGGACATGATGGACGACAATCTGTATGTTATTGTCACATCTATTGGAATACTAAATCATTCTTCTTTCAGAATTCCAGAGGGCTGCAATGTCACCATTGCTACGTTGATTGATCCCCTTATGACAATGTTTTACAAACAACTTCCACCTCTAAAGTACGCTTGATTTTTGTTGTAAGCTTTTCAGAATGACTTACGACTCTTTTTTCTTATAGCACGTCTACTAGTCTGATTGGTGGCAGTGTAGATGTCATGACCTATGCAGTTAGTCGTCTGACAGATGATGTCTATGGTAACATTACACTCGAGTAAGTTTATTGTTCAACTCATTTCATCGTACAATATATTAATAGTGTATGTGCACAGCTATCTCCTTCAGATTATCACATTCCAGGAGAACCGATCTTTGAATTTGATGAATCCCTCTCGTGCAGATCCAAGTGACTTTGTTGCTATGCCTTTAGGCACTGGTCATGCTATTGCATTCAAGGACGGAAATAAAAGCACAGCCTTGTGTCTTACCGTTGGATTTGTTGTAGATTCTCATCTAGCCAATGCACGGGTGCTGGAAAGCAGTACGTTCTTTATTGTTATCATCTCTTGTATGCAATATGACTATCTTATTTTAGATGGACGTCAGATCAAAGAGCTCTATGTCTCTCCCTTGAGCATGGAATGGGAAAGGGCTTTGGCATTCTATGGCCTGGTCTTTCAGAAGTCCAAGCTAAGCATATACTGCATGGACAATGCGCTTCCTTTTTCAACTGCGATGAGTCCGGTTGCACCTTCTTCCTCCAAAAAGAAATCTCAGTCATCCGGCAAGTTTTGCACATTATCTTTATCAACCTGAAATACTAAGTGTAACTATACATTAGGCTCCAAGGAGTTGGCCACTCCGTCTTCCAAGTCACGAGACAAGTGGTCCAATGTTAGCCCAGCTTCTCAGGCTACAGGGACCGATGCCACATTCAAGATGGGGATCAAAGGAATGAGTAAGAGAGCCATTCCGGTGTCCTATGATGGTAAGTGCGTCTATCTTGTTGTTTTCATCAACTAACTTTGTTTTTTTTGTTATACAGTTCCAGTGTGGGACTGCACTGCACTTTACAAGCGTATTGGTGATGGAGGATCTGTTGACCGAGGAGATCCATCTCTTTTGTTCGGTAAAGCTCATACGCATTCTGAGGTCAAGGTGATTCAGGATGATTTGCATGCTGGAGATGTAGTTGCGATTATTCATACCACATCCCATTGGATGAAAGGTGATTTCTCCAACCTTAGTCTTAACATCCAGGGTGTCTACTTGCTTGCTCGCGAAAAGGAGGATTAATACAAGATTCGGCGGAGCTGGCGCTCCGCCAATCTTGCGTTCGGTCTAAGGTTAGGTTGACGCAAGGAAGAATATTTTTTTGCCAATATAATCAGTAGCTAAGGATGTCAATGCATATACATGGAGAATGTCTATGGCAAATTACAGTAAGATCTCGGGGAAGGTTACGTTTGTCGTCGATGTGGAATGTTGCGGTAGGCGAATGAGGCAATCTAGACGATGGCGAATGCGGGATAGTGCAGTATACAACTGACCATGTGAGAAAACAGGCCGGCAAAGATCGACACCCACTCTGTCAAGGGTCAGGCCTTGACAGCTGTTGAAGGTTGTGGCGTAGGCTGTAGCTAAAGGAAACTGGCGGCGCAGCAATGTATGGCCAGAATGAAGTTCGTGGTGGAAAGGAATGCGAGGAATCAGAATGTAGTCAGAAGCGACATCGCCGTGGCCGTTGAGAGTTGGCAGTAATCTTTTGACAGTGATTATGCGGTGTCCAACGTCAACGACAACGACACGTGTATTCTTCACTAGTCCACGGTCGAGAGACATGTTGCGCATGATCCGCATAACCGCGCCGACTTTAGTCGGCAGAGTGTGATGCGGAAGGCCGGGAGGTGTCGAAGCATGAGCAATGTAGTCCAAAACAGGTTCTGGAGGTATCATCCCGGCATCGTCGACCTCTTTCAATGAATCAGCAGCGAGGTACGTTCGAGAAGCTCCAGGAAGACGATCCAAAATGATCCCGTTGTATTCGTCGATCTGGGCGTTAGTGACAGCTAGAATTGACTGTCGTACAGCGCAAACCGGATCGAGGATGGTAGACCCGGGATAGACGAAGTCGATGAGATCTGTGGGCGCGTTGCAAGTGGATAGAAAACTGAGGTCGATTTCGGGGCCGGCACCATCGCCAATACCGTCAACGAAGTTGGCGAAGTCAGGATCCGCTGCGTTGCGAATGGGAATAGACAGTCGAGCGATGGAAAAATTATGCCAAAGAGCCGATGATCGAATGGAAGCGTCTATGATTTGTCGACGACTGCCATTGCGGACGACAGGACATGTCTGACGGAAGTCCCCTGACACCGAAGCAGGGAGGTTAGCTTGGATTGATTTCGAAAAGTCTGAAATCACCTAATAAGACCAGACTTTTTCCACCAAACGGTGTGTCATTTGCCATGATGCGGCGCAAGGTATCATCCACACAGCCGAGTACGGCTTTATTAGCCATGGGAGCTTCATCCCATATAATCAGCGTCGCAGCGGCGAGAAGTTCGCCTCGTGCGGTATGGCGCTCAATGGGTGATGATAGCATCTCACTTCTGTCGTTGATCGGGACCTATCCATTGGTTAAAAATTAGTGAAGATCCATTCGTCAGTGACAAACGAACAGACTTTGAATGTGGAATGTGTTGTACGACCGCCAGGATAAAGTCGGAATCAGCACTCGCACTGGTTGTCCCTGGAAGAATGTTACATTCAATCAATATTACGGGCCAAAGAATAGATAAACAATCTCATACCTGCGAGCGACGCATGTGCAAAAGGTAACAACGTACGATATTCTTCTCCTGCGTCGGCCAGGGGCAGGCCCCAGCCAAGGGTACCATGAGGAAAGAGAAGCGGATATGCAAGCGGCTCCCATAAACGGCTGTATATCGAGATGTTCTGCGCGTGGCCGTCTGCATGGGAAATAACTATCTCCCGTGGATGAACATCAGTCAATGATGTGTTCTGGAATGAAATGAGGGCTGCTATATCCTGCGCCGGTCCTGAATCACGAACGACGAGCCGATAAGGCGGCGGTTGGGCTTCATGTGATGCGAGGGATTGTTGTTGGCATAACGAATGCATTGTCATCAGCGCGGAGGCGAAGGGATTGTACGCCATCAATGCATTGCGGACACCATTGTATGAGAATGGAGGTAGACTCGGAATGAGATTGGAATGGGGTGCGAGTGCTTCGGGCATGTAGCCGTCGTGAAGAAGCCAGCGAACGGCGGAGTTTGCATGTTCTGGGCGAACACGATGGTAGACTTTGCCTTGGATAGCAAAGAATGCAGGAGGACCTCTGCCAAAGTCAGGGAAGGCATGCGTGGTTTCGAGCGATGCAAACGAGAACACCAAATTCAGCAGTCGTGATTTCGCCGAAATTGTCGGTTCCAGAATTAGAAGGTTGTACGCCGCAGGCAAAGGTGGCAGAGCAGGGACGTCGTTCTTCTTCGAACCATTTGTGCCGCAACAGAATCCAGCTCTCTCGCCAGTAAGAAGTAAAATGCCGCAATGATGACAACGATGGCGCCCGTTGCGCGTCTGCGCTCCCCACTCGAGCCGTGCGGATGCGACACGAGACATGGACCATGGGTCTGTCATCAGAAGCACCAGGGCAATGGGCAAGACGAATGGATTAAGCCCGTCGCAAGAGAGACGAATCAACGTGTACAAAGATTCCAAGCCTATATCTTAAAACATAGCACCATACAGATTCCGCCGCGGACATATATCGCTGACTCATATCAAACAGGCTAACTGGCATCGTAGGCAGGATGGGGGACGGGATGGACGTGCTGCTATACGATAGAAATATTCCCTGCGTTGACAATTCAGGGTGAGTATGTACCAAAAAAATATCGATGGCCAGGAGACATACCGATGATGCATTATCAAACGCCACACATTGTTCATAGCGGACAGGCTCGAATGTAAACACCTGTCCATAGGATGAGACGTGATGCTCCCGACTGAACAAAAAAAAATTGACCGTTGTATTCAAAACATGGAGATGCGGACATCCTCGTCCTTGCCATTCGACGTGGCCAGTGACATAGACAAATGAAGGCATTGGGCAGAAAGGTCGATAGATAATGAAGATGAGCCCTCGAGGCAACTGCTATGACGTTAATAAGACTGAAAACGTGGAAAATATCCGAAACATACCGCGAGACACTGACGGCGAACATCATGAGCCCCAAATCCAGATCGGCAAGCGGCATCGCTGATAACAGAGTTACCAGTCCTCCTCCAATGTTGTCTCGAGCGAGACACTCTTTCTCCGCGGCAACGTAAGCATGCTGCAGCCGATCATCGTATACAGCGCTGGCAATGACGTAGCCATCGACGAGCGCGTACGATAGGTCGATGAGCGACGGTGCTTGTGCACATGCAAATGCAAATGAATCAGACAGACGGAGCAACGTGTAAGCCAGACGCAATGGCCGAAGATTGGCTGGAGATGGGAGCAGGATGGTAAGTCGATATGTCACATTCGATTGTTGCATTTTTTCCCAGAAAATGTGCACGGAGAAATGCATCAAATCCGGTTGGTAAATGATCGGGAATGAATGTGACAGCTGTGGAAGCAGAGTGAACCTGGACGGATGCATCGGGACGACATGCTTACCGTCAATGCATTTGTCAAGTCAGAAATGACATCATTCATGGAGCGATGCACGACTTCATTCACGATGGCGACCGGGTCGCGGACTTCACCGGACACAATCTCGATGGAAGGTGCACATGAGAAAGCATTAGTGACGGCATCGATATCTGACCGAACGTGAGCGCACATCAAAGACTTGCGGATGAACACAAAATAGAGCCAGACTTACAATCTGCATTGCCAACCAGTGATTGGAAGCGGAAATAGTCACTCTGCAAGTCACGGTTCATGGTCGGATATCGAGATGGAAGAAAGCAACGCGTCGACGTGTATTCAGGCTGCTATTATACCGTACAAAAGATCCGCGACAGGCCGTATGACATCATAACTCGCGGACGCTAGCATACGTTCACTCACGCGCGCGCTTCTTGCCTTTTGCAGCTCTGCCAGGTGTCGCAGAAACGGGCGGACTACCGCTGTTATCTGTTGGCGCGGCAGAATCGGATGGCACCGCGTTATCTCCATTATCGGCAGGAGCGGAAGCATCACGGTCTACGACATGATCGGAGGGCGCACTGCCATGCGGGCAATTAGAACGAAGCGAATACATAGCGCACAACATGAACTCACAATGCGAAGGGTGCGGCAGATAAAGGATCGGAAGTGGAGGACGACGCAACAGCACCGCCAGAAGCAGAAGATATTCCTCCGAGCTGAGAAGATGCACCAGCGTGCGACCCCTTGCCGACGCTGAGAACATTATGAACGGACGCGGAATAGAAAGGCAGGAAATGACATACTTCGCTACTCCAACCGAATTCTGGGCCTTCCCAGCATGCGGCGTCTTCGATCCGTTGTTGTCGTTGGTAGTCATCAGGCTGCAGATGAAAGTCACAATCAACATGATAAATAATAATGTGGCCGACGAACACTGATGCAACGTCCGTCTTCGGTGGTCCGTACTTGCGTGGCCTCGAAGGTTGACCTCCTTGAGCAGGCGGACCGCCAGCGTCGTCGTCCGTGGCTTCGAGGCCGTTGACTTGAGCACCAAAGACGAGGTGCGAGACGGACACGTGCAAACGTTGTTGCAGCACGTGTGAGCACGTACCGACAACAAAAACCGTACCTCCTACTCGAGGAGGCTTGGTGCGCTGCCAGCGCACGGTGTCCTCGAAGAAACAGCTGCGAGATGACACATTAGAGTTGACAATGACGGACTGCAAAACGACGCACCCCACAACAGACGTCTGCACGCCGCCGCGCAGGTACTCAGATACCCTCAGCACGAAGTCGCGCGGCCCATTCTGAATGACAGTTCCAAGTCCTGAGAATGTCGTGCCCTCCATGTCCGGGATGGCGGCCTCATACGCTTCATCATCCGGGTCGCCAGGAAATGGGAAGAAGTAAATGGGCTCCAATATAGCGCCACCGATGTCTGGGGCAATGTGCACCTTCGCCATGATATACACCACGGTCCCATCCGGCACAGGCTGGCTAGAAGCCGGAGCATAGACGCGAACGGTGCCATCCATGGGACTGCCGTTATTGGCCGACAGCTGGAATTGCAAGCTGTACAAATAGAACGGCGTACCAGGTCCGGTTGAGCCAGGAGCCTTCACCAGCGTTTGCCGGCCGCCATAAAGACCGAAGTTACCAATGACGAGTGCGGAAGACATCTCTCGCGAAGGGTGTGGGCTAACGCGTTAAAATTCCCGGCATTTTAAAGATCTTGCACTTATCGGCTGAGCGGAAAGGAGGTGTGTCTCAGCGTGACGCTGATGCGACATGCCAATGCGGAATGATGACATTCCGATATCGCGTCGGAAACAAAGATGCGCAACCGTCGATGGACGACAAAATGTCTGACGAAATGGGAGTGGATCGCAAGAGCACAAAGGGCAACATTGACGACTGGCAGTGCAGCTACAACCAAACATGAGCAAACGCGCGGGAAACGCGCGAGGGCGACTACGACCAAACATGTACAATTGCTGCGCAGTGTGGAGGGTAAGAGTAGAGGAATATTAGTAAAAGCGTTGGAATTCTAAAATCTTTGTTTTGACTTTTATATTAGGACTCAAATATATCTTTTTAATTATGCATCATTACGTGTGATTGAAAAAAAATCAATTGGATTCTATCGCTATTGAGCGATAGAATCCGATAAACGAGGTAGAGACCCTTGCTTAGACCATTGCCTTAGTGCTATTATTTGCTATATTTGTGGTGAGTTCTTTGATGATATATTTAGATAAGGGCCACTCCAGTTGCTACGTGCAGCTAACATTGGCCAAAGTGCCTGTATCAAAGTGTACAAATAATTGGGCCAAGGTGCTCGCACTACAAAAAATACATGTTATGACGTGCTTAGTTTTAATATTGCTATTATGCATAACCGAAGCCAAATTGAGCAGACAAAAGTCCTTTCTTATTGGATGGATATCATCTTATAAAGATAGTATATCATACAACACACAAGATAGTATGAAAAGTAATATCTTGTTGTCAATAAATACCAAAAAGCCACAAATGTTAGGAGGTTTTGCTCCAAATATAACTTGGTCATACAATGAAATCTCTAATTTTATACAAGGAGATGTTGTATTTCATAAAAACACATCTTGGAATTTTGTTTCTCATAGTCAAGATTTAGTACCAGTAGCTAATGATATGATTGTAACTACCATTCCAATTTCCAAACTAGCTAAACTCCCAAAACGTGCTATTATTAATGTATGTCATCAACATAAGATACAAGCAAATGATCGAAATATGTTGCAAGACTTGCAAAATAAATTAAGCAATCATAGCTGTAAGGAAAAAAGTTGTAAAGAACATTTTACATTATTTAAACTTGTTGAAAATAAGAATAATATAAAACGTAAAAGATATAAACAACATAAAAAAATTATACAGCCAAATGAACAATCCTTTCCTCCAAAACCTCCTTCAAAAAAACTGATTGAAGATATTGTTTCTGAATACTGTAATGATATACAACCAAATATGATATTGGAGAGCTTATGTAGTGTCTGTGGTCTTTTGACTTCACTTCAACATCTGACAGATATGTCTGAACATGATTTAGACTTATCTATCCTTGAAACTGACAATACTTTCATTGCAAGACAGGAAAGATACAACTCATCAGATATAATACAATCTTGTAAAGGACCATTACTTGATAAACACTCAAAAAGCATCTGCAATACTTGTCTTCAAGAGTTAAAAAAGAAAAAGATACCAAAACATGCTCTAATCAATGGCAATTGGATAGGTGAAATTCCAGAGCAGCTACAAGATCTCAGTTGGACAGAAAAGATGCTTATCTCAAGGGTGTGTCACAACCGATGCATTGTGCATGTGCACAAGTCTGGCTTATACAAAATGTCTGCAAATGCAGTTTTTTTCTCCACTCCCATGCCTAAGATATATGCAAAGCTTCCACCTAGCCTTGATGAATTGGATGAAGTTATGGCATTTGTTTATATAGGTCAAACTCAGCCTACTGAAAAAGAATTTAAGCGGACTCCTCTTTTGGTTCAGAGAAATAAAGTTGCTCATGCTTTAGAATGGCTTAAGCTTAATCATATTGATTATGCTGACTTGGATATATCTTATGAGAATCTCAATAGCTATCCTGAAGACATTCCTCCTGTAGTTGTAGAGTGCAAAATTTCAGATGATGCTATTGAGCCTGGAATGATGTCAGTATCTGATGAACCTCTTCAAGGTGTAGAGTCTGGAAAATGTCCTTTTATTGTACATGGTTTGATAGGTGGAGATTTGGACAAAAAGACTACTCAACAGCTGAGAGCAATTGCTTTACAACATATGAGAGGCAAAAACAACAGAGCTTTAGGCATTGGACAAGCTGCAAATCCAGAGTCAATATATAACAATTCTCAGCTTTATCCTCAAATATTTCCATGGCTGTTTCCATATGGCCTAGGAGGTGTTGGCAATAGCAATGGCAGTGTAAAAATATCTGATCATGCAAAAAAAGGTGATCTATTGATGTATCATGACAAAAGATTTCAATATGAGGCTATGTTTCTCTTGGTTTGTATCAATCATGATCAAATTAAAGAGAGTACAACAGGTGGTTACCTTTTGGCTAAAAAAGCCAATTTTTCCAATATAGCAGATAGACTCATGTCAGTAAATCCAGAAGTTTTAAGTCAACTTATAGATAGATTGGCTGATGGAGAAAGAGTACAGCCAGAGACAGATGAGGAAAAACTTTGCTATCAAATCATCAATGATTTGGACCATGTTGCTCATCATGTGCAAGGTTCAAAGACAGGTCGTAAATATATGAGAAATGAGATCTGGTCTCTTATATCATATTTGGGTGCCCCTTCTTGGTTTATTACATTTGCACCAGCAGATCTTAAACATCCTATTTGTTTGTATTTTGCTGACAAAGACATGAGATTCTATCCAAAGCTTTATGAGAAGGATGAGCAGTTTTGTCTTATTGCTAGCAATCCTGTAGCAGGTGCCAGGTTTTTCAAACTCATGGTGGACTTGTTTATCAAACATGTATTGAGATTCAATGACAAAAGAAGAGGATTGTATGGTAAGACTGCTGGATACTATGGAACTGTAGAACAACAAGGTCGTCTAAGCCTCCATCTGCATACTATGATCTGGATTCAAGGTTGTTTGTCACCTCAGGAAATTAGAGATAGAATTTTAGATCCTACTTCAGAGTTTCAAAAGGAGATGATTAAATATTTAGAAAGTTGTCATCAAGGAGGATTTATAGATAGTACTATGGCAAAAGTAGAAAATGACATGATACAACAAGTAAAAAAGGATATCAACTATGTTGAGCCAACTCAAATTTTACCAGAAGCTCCACCCAAACCATGCAAAATACATGTAAAAAAAGGTGATGCACCTTTAGTACCAAGTTTTGAAGTTGAGCATGATAACAATGAATATATAACTGATTGCAGCAATTGCCAAGAAACCTGTTCATGGTGGACACATTTTAAAAAGAGAGTCAATGAACTTTTATATTTGTCTAATGTTCACAGTTGTGATAGAGGAGGTTGCAAGAATAAAAAATATGATAGTTGCAAAGCTCGTTTTCCAAGAGACACATATCTAGCTTCTTTAATAGACAAGGACAGTGGTAGCATTATCATAAAAAAAGGAGAGGCCATGCTTAACACATTTTCCACACCTTTAACATATCTTTTGGGATGTAATACAGATGTAACTAGTATGCTTTCAGGAACTGCCATTAAGTCTATTGTTGCATATATTACTGACTACATTACTAAATCACCTCTGAATACACATGTCATGTTTCAAGCTATTCGTAGTGTGTTTGATAGAAACACTACTTATATTGGTGGTGATAGTTCTAGACAAGAAAAAGCAAGAAAGTTGATAGTTCAGATAGTCAACTCGTTAACTGTAAAGTTAGAAATGGGATCTCCTATAGCATGTATGTATCTCTTGTCTCATCCAGATCATTATACAAGTCACTTGTTCAAAGTTTTCTTTTGGAGTACTTATGTCAAACAAGTTAGCCAAGACTGGAATCAAATTGATGACTTTCATGAGAATGTTCCTGACAAAGTCATAGTAAATGAAATTCAAGGAAAGTTAGTAGGTTTGTCTCCAATTCTGGATTATATGTATAGGTCAAAGGAGCTAGTAGATGTAACTTTGTATGATTGGATCTGTCGGTATGAGAAAAGATCTTTAAGTGGATTGAAAAAATCAAAGTCACACTTGGATCAGAAATCAAATATTAGTAAAAAGACAAGTACATCAAAAGATATTGTAGATGTGATCATGAAGAATATTGAGACTGATGAACTGGAAGAAAATGAAATGAAGATAGTTGATGAAAATGATGCTTTTACTCAAGTTGAAGAAGAAAACAATTTGGATAGAGAGCCAAGTTATCAAGAAGATAATGATGAATATATAAATATAGACAATGAAGATAATGAGAAAGAAGAAGAGGAAGAGGAAGAAGATGAGTATGATGATCCAAATGATAAGGATTACAATCCAAAAAATAATCAATACAACACAAAGAAGAGAATTGTGCCAAAAAAGCTATTTATTGAGCCACATCCTCAACTCAAGACTCATTACATACACAAACTAAAGGAAGAGAATATCAAAGTTTCAAATTTCACAGGTGGTTCTTTGCCTAGAAGAGATAAAGGCAATAGAGAAGAATATTGTCAGACTATGCTTACACTATTTAAGCCTTGGAGATCTGGTCTTGATCTCAAGAACAAAGAACAGTCATGGGATGATGCTTTTGACAAATATAAGTTTACTTCTCGACAAAAGCAGGTGATGGATTTTTTTCAAATCAAATATGAATGCAATGATGCTAGAGATGACTTTTCTGCGCAAAGAAAACAACAAGAACAGAACAACAGTTTTGGTGATAAAATCTTTGCCACATTCCAGCATGAGCTTGATGGCCAACATGATGAAGATGAAGCAACTGCCAACTGGGGTGTAGATAGTCTGACTGAAAAGCTTCAAGAAGAATGGGATGATATAGGCAAAAAACAACAAAAAAAACTGGCAGATATGTATGACATGCATAAACTTATTCAAGGTACTGGATGGTTAAATCCAAGTAAAATAGAGCAGACAGAAAATGCTGTTGATGAGAATGTCATGTTATCCAAGTCTTAAAGAGAATGGAAAGCAACTCTAGCACGAGAAAAAGATATTATCTTGGCCAAAAGAGATCTTGAAGCTAGCAATGCAGAAAAGAATAATGATACTTCCTATAGAGATCCTTATAATATAAATGAAGTCAAGTTAGTGAGTAGAGCATATTTAGATTACAATTATCATCCGAAAAATCCAGAGGATAGATTAAACATTGATGAAATAGCTAAGACATTCACACTAAATGTTGAACAATCAAGAGCATTCAAAATTATTGCAAATCATGCTGTGACTCCACAGTCTGAGCAGCTCAAAATGTATTTAGGGGGTATGGCTGGCACTGGCAAGTCACAAGTCATCAAAGCTATGACCAGATTTTTTGAGCAGAGACAAGAGTCTTACAAATTTCTAATCATGGCACCCACAGGAGCTGCTGCAGCTTTGATAGGAGGATCAACATATCATTCTATGTTGGCTATCAATAAATTTCAACCAGAAGGAGGGAAAGGTGTATCTACTTTAGCTGACATCCATACCAGGCTCCAACATGTTCAATATATATTTCTAGATGAGGTGTCTATGGTAGATTGCAATAGTTTGTACAATATCAGTGCCCAAATGAGCAGTGCACTCAAAGTAGAAGATCAACCTTTTGGAGGTGTGAACATCATTCTTGCTGGTGACTTTGCTCAACTACCTCCTCCTGCTAATAGTGCCTTGTACAGTCAGGATGTAGATACCATAATTCACACCACTCATTCTCATTTAAAACAAAAGGCCTGTTTAGGAAAAGCATTATGGCATCAGTTTGTGACTGTAGTAATTTTAAGACAGAATATGCGTCAAAAAACACAGACACCTGATGATGCTAGATTTAGAAGAGCTTTAGAAAATATGAGATACAAATATTGTACAGAAGATGATATCAACCTTCTTAGATCTAGAATTACAGGACCTGGGGCCAATAGACCCAACATTGCAGATCCTCAATTTCGAAATGTATCTATCACTTGGGGGAAGAGGGCCGATGCTCTGCACGGCAATACAATTTCTTTTAAATTGTTCTAACTTTGTAGTGTTATTCTCACAGAATTAATAAGATGACAGAGAATTGAATATACTAGTATTATAATGCTGCAAAGATCTCCATCTTCAAAGTATATTGTTTTACACTTATCTCTTATTTTTAAACTTTGTTACCAGCAAGAGTTGAACCAATGACAAGATAATGGTCACGTGCAACAGCGAGCCCGGTCAGGCTCGCTGTTGCACGTGACTTCTCAAAAATTGTGTTTACATTTATGAAGTACATAAGTGTGGCCTTTGAAAGTCTGTCAACTGTTGTATGTTGCCTAGAAAGATTTTATTTTTGCCTTCTAGGGGTCTGAATCAGTAATTTGGTTATATCTCTGTCAATTCTCTAGCTATAAACATAAACTCAAGTGTTTCTGAATAGTACTATCAATGGCCATATTAACACGATTTTTACTGATTTTTTGTGCTACTCAGTATGTGTCTATTCTCAGATGATTTGATGATTTGCCCCTAGACTTGAATGATTTTTTCGATTTTTTCCTGCTTATAAATCGCTTATGTAATCCGCAGCACGGGCAAAATGACGTACTCCCGTCCCCCTCATGATGTCATGGGACAGGAGTATGTCATTTTGCCTGTGCTGCGGATTATGTAAAACTGGGAAAATAGTCAAATAGGAGGTTTTGTGATAATTCGAGTGTACCTCCTTAAATACTGGAGATATCACCGGTCCCTTGATTGCGTCAGAAAGCCCTTTATTATACCTTTCCAACGATGCTAGGTACATTACAATTGGATGAGTCGATAAAACGATATGGCCTCAACAAGTTTGCCCCTACCTCTAATACCAACCCTTCAGTAATCGCTACCGCATTTTCTGAATACTTATCCGATCGTCTTGTACAATATACCGTTGGAAAGGTATGAATCAGAGCTTTCCAATGGTATCTTCATCGTGTAAATAGCACCACTCTTTGCGCCGCTATGATGCAATCACTATGATCTTCTCCTCAAAGGTATCTTTTGAAGTGATTTGCTCATATCTCAGTCATTTCTGAACCTATTGTCATGGGAAAAAATGTTCTGAGGAGGTAGAATTTGCCTTTATCATGTTATCATACATCCCACTCACTTACATCAATAACAAGGTGCAGAATATCCTATTAAATATGTTTATCTGTTATTTCAACAAGTTTGCACTTTCTTATACTAAAATCTTTCAGTTCTAATAAGACTAGCATTGATTTACATATGCATATAGTTTGGCACTAATTAAATTTGATTTAGTAGACTGATATCTCTAAGAAACATTTAAAATCACAAAAATGACAATTGCCAGAATCGAACCTACAACCTTACTTTAAGATGTGAGAAATGATTACTATAAAAGGAATTACATTGGCTGGGTGTCATCTTTTTTGAGTTGAAAAGCAGGTTAGAGTAAACGATTCTAAGGAATCGTAATTACATCATTCAACATTCAGAGAGATGAAATTAATAAAGCAGGAACAATTCGATGTGGAATGGAGTCCGGTCAAAAACTTGTACACTTTTACTCTATAGATAGATGGCATAAGGCTGATGAATCTTTGTCAAGTAAAAAGAAAAAAAATATGTATAGTGATCCTATAAGAGCAAACAATCAAATTCACATTACCTTGCAAAGAAAACTATGGGAGTTAATTCCATCTATGACTAAACACTATGCAGGGAAACTATCTTTGTGTATAGGAATGCCTGTCATGCTCAAACATAATGAAGCAACTGAGATGTGTGTTACCAATGGAGCTGAAGGTGTGGTCGTAGGATGGAAGTGTCATACTGGTATTGATGACAAGCTTGTGTTAGACGTAGTCTTTGTGAGATTGACTTGTGCACCCAAGCCAGTCCAACTCACAGGACTGCCTCTTAATGTTGTTCCTATCTCCAGAGTTGAAGAGAAAATCAAATGCTTTATGCCCAATGATAACGAAATATGGATTAGTAGATCTCAGATTCCCATCCTACCTAACTTTTCAATGACAGACTATGCTTCTCAAGGAAGAACACGACCATTCAATGTTGTTGATATTCAAAATTGTAAGGACCAAAGAGGAGTCTATACTGCTCTCTCACGAAGCTCAAGTATTGCCGGAACAGCTATTCTTCAGCAATTTAATACTGATAAAATTAAAGGAAGACTGCCTGGATATCTAAGATCAGAATTTAGAGAGCTTGAGCTATTAGATGAAATAACTTGTCTTCAATATTACAAGAAACTTCCTGCAATCATTGATGCTCCTACTAGAGCAGCTCGCATCCAGCAGTATCAAATGTGGAAAGGAGTTGATTATGTCCCACCAAATGTGCCTGTTCCACTCAAATGGACAAAATCAGATCCTTTTGAACTTGTTCATAACACAAAGAATGCAGAATGGACAATTTTAATCAAACAAAAGACTGATACAATTAATAAAAATAGTATAGAGGAGCCTGATAATCTTAAGAAAAGAAAGCTTGTAACATTTGAAGAGAAGCCAGATAGCTTTGATACAGCAAATGGAACAAAAGCATTAGATCAGGTTAGTAAAGAAGCTGCTGATAAAAGAAAGATAAAAAAACAAAAAACAAGTGGTACTTCAAAGATAAAAGTTTCTTCTCCTATTGGATTGAAATGGTGTGGTCAAACTTGGAGCTGTGCATATGATACATTGTTTACCATCCTTTATCATATTTTTAGGACAAAAAAAGATCTTTGGGAAGATCACTTAGCAAATTTGAACAATTACTGTAGTACATTGAATAATGAATGGACTCACTTGGAACATTCTGACTTTGAGTTAGTAAGAAAAAATGTTAGAGCTTTGCTCACACAATTTGATCCTATCAAATTTTCTAATACACAAGGAGTGGGAACTGATATCAGAGAGTTAACCTCTGTTATACTTGCATGTCAAACAGATGTAGGATATGTAGAAGACAATTGTACATCTTGTGAGTATTCTGTGACTGAAAATGTTCATAATCTTGTATGGCATATTTCTAGCTTGTCTGCAGACTCAAATACTGCTAGTGAATTAGGAAAAATTATGAATGGAATTAGTATGAAAAAATGCCCTCAGTGCAATAGTGCACTTCATACTACTACTGTTTTTACCAACAACAGTCCACCATTGATAGCTATAGAAGTGGACTATCATAATATAAAAATAAATCACTCATTTACCATGAAGCATCACACAAATAATGAAAAGACATCATTCAAACTGGTGGCTATAGTGTATTTTGGAGATGTTCATTTTACTGCAAGAATTATTGATAAAGGAAAAAGGATCTGGTACTATGATGGAGTAACTACTGGTAGACAATGTGAGTTTGAAGGTATGCTGTCAGGTTTTGATAATTTGCATTATGCAAAAGAGCGAGAAGCAAGTTTACTTATTTATGCACCTTAATGACTAAATAAATAAATAAAAAAGGAATCGTCTTGCCATGCGAAGCATCGGCCCTCTCCCCCCAAGTCTGAAACTACAGACTTACCGAGAATTGGAAGTTCAGCAGAAGAGTTAGAATTGAGTCTTCTGCACTGCTGATCTTCTGCTTTGGTTAAGCGAGAACCAGGAACCTTGATGGAAAGTTCCATAGTGCTGTTTAACAGAGTTGACAAACAGCTGAATTGGGATGTTGATCCAGTTGACACAATCTACAGATCTCGAAAACTTTTAACAATCTTTGCTTCTCCACTAACACTGTTGCTCCGTTCAATTTTTGCAGTGTGGCCTAAGCTGATTGGCAGTGCCCATTCACATAACCCAGATCCATTTCTCAGATGGTTTAGACACCTTCGCTTTACTCACATAGAATTGCAAAGTCTATGAGTAACCTGGTAATGCTCTTCACCTACCTATCCACATGATATTTCTCTGACCGTCTACCAATCAAACAAATCTGTGAAATCATCTCATCTCAATTTTTGTCCAGGTCAAACAGCCCAAATTTTCTTGCATCGCTCCTCTTCTTCCTCATTTTGTCTCCATCTATCTTCATATACATGCCTCTCTTTGTCTTCAACTTCTCTTACTGTACAATGTCTCACTCTCTGATCCAATTTCTGGACAAGTCAGATTGTCGTAAGTCTATGTCCTTTTGCACTTCCTCCTAGCTAGCCGCAATTTGTAGAAAGTCATGCTCTCAAAATCTGTGAGGATGCTTGCTGTCCAGCAATTGCCGTGTCACCTTTAGCTCAAACATATGTTAGATGTGCATCTAGCTATCTTCTTGCTTATGACCTTTTTCTGAATGTTGTCTTTCTCAGATCAAATTTTTGCGTGCAAACTATGTTTCACATAAGGCCCCTGATGATACTGCAAAGGTTGTCTTATGGAACAGTGATCCTAAGGCAGAACTGGAAGAGGCTGTCTGGGAGATACAGGGTGTCTTGCTTGACTATGATTTACCTCCTGTCTTGCATCGTAACCAGTACGTGTCAACTTTATCTCTCTTTTGTCTGTAATAACTTGAATGATATCATTTTAGCCTACATCAGGAAGGTTGACAACTTTCTGCTAGACCTGCGAGCAATCTGAGAGCATCTGAGAGCATCTGATTGACTTGCAGATTTTCTGATCTTATCTGAGAGTGTCTGATTTATTTGTCAGACAAGATCAGAAAATCTGCAGGTCAATCAGATGCTCTCAGATGCTCTCAGATTGCTCGCAGGTCTAGCAGAAAGTTGTCAACCTTCCTGATGTAGGCTAAAATGATATCATTCAAGTTATTACAGACAAAAGAGAGATAAAGTTGACACGTACCGGTTACGATGCAAGACAGGAGGTAAATCATAGTCAAGCATTTGCTAGGCTTCAGCTCATCAATCTTTGAGCAGGCTATAACAGGCATCGCTGCCATCCATCATGTCATTGATAGTGTCTATTCGGTAAATAGTCTCAGACCCTGGGTCCTTGATCAGACAGAAGATCATCCGTCTTTTGCCTTTTCCAATCGCTATGCCACTCCCCTCTCTCAATCTCAGGGTCATAGTCCTGTTCCATTTGGAGACGTCGTAGATCCCCAAGGTATCTTGCTGCAAGCTACATCTAATGTAGGTGCTCACCTCGAAGACAACAAAGTGGAGTATTATGAGAGACAATCTGATACCTTGTATGATTTCTTGTTTTTTATCAGTTCAATGTCGCTTTAATCTGATGAGTATTTTTTTAGAACATCTAACTACGACTATACTGCTATTGATCCAGCAGTCATATGCTCAGGTCAAATAGTTCAGCTGCAGGTATCCTTTGCTACTGTATCACTCTGGGCAAAGAAAGGCATGTATCAAATAGTGTGCAAGCTTCAATCTATTGCTATTTTGGATCGTCAGCTTCAAGAGGCAACTTATTTCTTTTGATCTTTACTCATCAACCTTGCTCACACATCACTATTAGGCTTACGACATGCAAGTATATACTGCACAGTTTACTAAAACTGTTTCCCCTTCCAAGACTATGAAGAGATGCATTGGATATTCAGTGAAGAAGGAGGCGAAGAAGGTGAAGAGCAGCAGCATCCAAGGGGTAGATCGTGTAAAAGGATTAGAAGACACTTTTATGCAAGATACAGCACCTTCTGCTACTTAACTTAGTCTTTGCTTTATATAATCTCTCTCAGTTTTGAACGCATATCCTGTTGGTGTTGTAGGGGGGATGCTTACAGCTTTTGCAGAAAGGATGACAGTTCATGCCATATAAAAACTTGCTGTGACATCATCAGTCTTTTGCTAAATTGGGGGTGCCACATCTCAGATACAGATAAGCCCTTGTTGCCTCTTACTGTACGTCCTTTCTGCATTATTCCTTGTACATCTAGTTTATTACTGTCCTAATTTCAGCTAGTACATTCAGAAGATATAATCATATTTTGCAACTGCACGAGTGTCAGATGACTGTGCTGAGATCACATGACCTATACTGACCTTGTGTGGCTGGACAAGGTCTGATAGCTGTGCTAAGGTCACATGACCCACTCTGACCTTGTCTGGCCGAACAAGGTCTGGTGGCTGAGGTCATGTGATTTGCTGTGACCTTGTCTTGTGACATCACATGTATGCCATGCAATCAGTGCTATCTCTACTTCTTTTATCTTTCATCTGGCCATCTTCTTTGCATTATTCACTCTTTGCTCTTCACGATCATGAAACTTCCTACAGAGATATACATTAGAATTTGTGCAGATTCTATGCTAAAAGCTGGAGATATGCATCTTATTAACAAGGCTGTACTTAGAGCAGTGGCACATCGCCCTACCACAGTTCATCTTCATACATCTAGACAGTTTTTCGGATTTCTAAAAACAGTAAGATTATCTATCTTTCCTTTGAGCTTGCAATATATCAATACCATCTACTTGCAGCTTTGCCAACACTTTGCTATTATAAATTCTCTTATCTCTTCTTGTCCTGAATTCATCTTTATAGATGTTGCCATCATCATATTCCATGAGGGAGTCCTTTCTCCTCACATCTATTCAATCAACCTTCCACAAAGACTTGTCAAAATTCTTCAAATCTTAAATGCCTATGTTCTCAATTAGGCAGATACTCTTTTTTCACATCTCATCACCATCTTTTCTATTGTTATATCCATGGACAATATTCAATCTTATCATCTTCAAGTCATATCAAAATGGATGAAAAGTCTCAACCAACAATCTATCACTCTTTCTATCATCAATCATTCAGATGAGAGTACTGATGTATACAATTTGGGTCTATTGTCTTCTCCAATTGTTCTGACGTGTCTTATTTATTGTAGGAGCCATATGGTCATTACACATATCTATGGCTATCAAGACACATCTGGATCTTGTTATTGATGCAGTTTTCAAATATCACACGTCTTATCATCTCAACCACATGGCTCATCTCAGATTGGTCAGAGGATGCACACTTTCCAGGCAATGAAGACATCTCAGATGCTGATGATGAGTCAGAACACAATCCAAATCCAGCATATTTTGAAAAATGTGATGTTTTGATGCACAACCTAGAAACATCAATGGTATCCAATTCAGTTGCAGGTTTACCTCATCTAAAAGAGATTTATCTGCATTATGGCTCTGGTTTTGGATATAGTGAATTATCACATAGAGGAGAAGGAACTTTTAGACTGTGGGAACAGTCAGATAATAATTGGATTAGATCAAATACTTGACCAGTTAAAAAGTACAAGCTATGGTCTCTATATTTCTAACTATTCTGCTCTTTTATATCTCATTGTCCCAGTATGCATTTCTTAGCTCTCTACCTCATCTGGCTCTTGCTTGCTGTCTTGCTGCATTTACTGCTCTCTTTGGAGTAGTTGCACATTGACCTTTGTTTTTTCCAGCTGGACCTCCTCCTTCTTCTTCTCCTCCTCCTCCTCCTCCTCCTCCTCCTCCTCCTCCTCCTCCTGCAGTGTTTCTTATTTCACTTTTACCTGGCATAATAGTACCATGCATTTTTTTTTGCATTCCACCACCTAGACTTTTTCAATAAAACATATTTATGTCACAACAAATTTGCTTACCATACACATCTAGGCTGAGTGTGAAAATACACACCATATGCTGTATAGGCAAAGTTGAAACTTGTGTCCCTCAGGTCTTCTGATTTTGTGAGCTGACTACAGGCCGACCATCCTTCATCATTGTCACTATGTTGAGGTGCCATGTAATCATCACAATAAAAAAGATTGATACCAGTTGCACCAAGCCTTTTAAGCTCAGCATTGTCCTTGTCGCTTCGCAAATCTGCTCTTGCAATGTTTCCTTCTGCTCCAAGGGATTGGGTTAGGATCTCATCATCCTAAATCATCCTTAGTTCAAATATTAGTAGTATTAAACAATCCTCTTACTTTGGCATGGTTGAATAATATCTGAATATTCTCAATAGTGTTGGTCTCTGCTCTTGGATATTCCCTATAAGTGTCTCCAGCCATACCACCCATAGCTTGTCTTGCTCCTATTGGAATCATATCACCATATGCCCATTGCTGAAAGTTTGAGCCTCTTTTTAACTTAGATTGATTTGATTCAAATAGTTGACTGTGATGCTCCACACACATGTCCAATAGGTCCTCTCTTATTGTATTGAACTTGATACCACCAACCTGATGCTGCATGTTAGTACGTAATATATAAATCAAATAGAGCCAACATTGAAGCTCACTATTTTCTGATCAGGTGTTAGCACCTGTACTGCATCTCTTCCACATCTATTGAACACTGCAGGTTGATGTTCAATCCTTTGCAGATTTAACTCTTCAGGTGTCCGATACTGTATATCAGAATGCAAAGTCTTTGGAACACTCTTTGAATAATATTAGCTCAAGATATATGCAAGATACAAAAAGAGCCATGCCTTTGGGACCAATCGATTATTGGTAGGAGCAGAAGTAATCACAAACCCCTTCAGAGCCTCCACATCTTTTTCTTCAACAACCAACTTTAGAATGCATGCCTTACTAGCAGCCAGGTGTCCACATGTATAACATCCCTTCTTTTCTCCTTGAAGCTTTGGTGTGTCTTGCTGAAGATCCACTTTAGATTCTAGTTGACTTGTAATTGTACCGACTTCTGCTCGATTGAAACCTTGATTTTTTGCTTTGCGAGATATGTCCTTCAATTCCTTTGTACATTTGAATATGCACAGAAACCTTTCATCGGTGATATGTGTTGCCACATCTTATACAGTGTCTCTCATAACATCTGCATATAGATTTGCTAGATTCCATGTTGAAGTCTAAAAACTTTGTGTTAACTCACAAATTTCAATAATTATTATGTCACAAATAAAAACATATGTTTGATATTCCAGCAATTTTTTCAAGTCCATCTTGCAACCATTGATCCCATCATCTGAGAAATTAAAATTTTATATAGTCTAGTGTTCATTTATATGTCCTATCATGATACTATGAGGTCTATCATCATCTATGTAGCTATCTTTCTCAACTATATAAGGCTATGAGGCCTATCATGGCTTATATAGCAGTAGTTAGACACTATATAGTGCTATATATTTTTAAGGGGCAGCTATAGCTGCTATATAAATGCAGTAGCTTGCTATGGTCCCTATGGTCCTTATGATCCCTACAGTAAGTGAGATATGAATACTATTATTCTATCTCAGAAGTCAATTAAGTACAAAAAAATCAATTTTATTTAATGTGGCTACTAGTACAATCAAGTACACTACTAATATGAACAATGCATGCCCCACGGACAAGGTGCGCATGCGTACGAGGCGCGGCGGGCGTGCACGGCGCGATGGTCGTGCACATGACAGCAGTCGTGCGTGAGGTGCTAGGTTCATGCGTGAGGCACGGTGGCCATGGGCGAGGCACGGGAGGCGCGGTGGCCATGCGGATGGCGTAGCGGCGTACACACCGATGTCGGGCTGCGGTGGGTCCATAGGCGAGACGCGGGGTGTACGCAAGATGCGGCGGGCAGCGAGCCTATGCGTGCGGTATTGGGGACCGTGCGCGAGGTGCAACGGGCGAGCACGAGGTGCAACGGGCGAGCGCGAGGCATGGGGGCCCGTGCGTCGGGCGCTGGGCTGCCCGGGGCACAGGGCTGCCGCTGGCTCGTGTGCGAGGTGCGGTAGCAGGCAGCGGCGGGCATATCCGAGTTGCCAGGGCACGGTAGGCCCGTGTGCGGGGCATGGGATTCCCGCAGGCTCGCGCGCGAGATACGGCGCGGCGCGAGGCCGGGCACGGGGTGTGGCGAGCGTTCGCGGGGTGTGGCGAGCGTTCGCGAGGTCCGGCGGGCGTCCACGAGGTACGTCGGGTGTCGCGGGGCCTGGGGCTGCCGCAGACTCGTGCGCAAGGTGCGGCGGGCATGGACGAGGTGCGGCAGGCATAGGCGAGGCGTTCCGAACGTGGACGAGGCGCGGCGAACGTGGGCGAGGTGCGGGGAAGGCACGGCGAGCGTGCCCGGGATGCTGGGCTGCCGCGGGCCCGTACACGAGGTACGGCAGGCATCCGCCAGGCGCTGGCTCGTCCGTGAGGTGCGGCGGGATGCAGCGGGGCGCAGCGGGGGCAGCAGACGTGCGCGAGGCACTGGGCCCGTGCACGACGCAGAGGCCTGCGCACGAGGCACCGGGGCCCGCGAGCATGTGCTGGTGTTCGCTGACGTGCCCGCCCGCAGCTGTGACCATCCCCAGCTGTGCGTGCGCTGGCATGCGCAGCATGGTGGGGTCACGCGCAGTGCGTGGGCCCATGCGCGAGACGCGGAGCCAGCGCGCAGCGTGCCTGGCCCGTGCGCGAGGCGGCGCTGCCGTGTGCGTCATCCAGGGGTGTGTGTGGCGGGGAAGTCGGGGGTGGGTCGGCGAGGGCGAGATGGCGGTGAAAGGCAGCGAGAGGAGAGGCGAGAGGAGAGGCGAGGGGATGGGAAAGGTCCGCGAGGGCGAGAGGAAGTCGAGAGTATCGCTCAAATGAGCGATACTCTCTGTGTTAGTACAAAAAAAACGTATAGAGTTTTTTTTTAACTCACCTGCGGGGCCCTCAGCATCCCGCTACCCTCCTTCGGTGTTCGATTTGACGGGAGAGGAGGAAAGAAGGGAGGAGGAGAGGGAGAGGTAGTGGTCGAAGCTCGAGTTGAACATTCGAACTTCGACGCGCGTTTCGGTGGTTCAGCCATCGAACGCGCGCGAGTTCAAATGTCTTGAGCTTAGCAAATCAAATAAAATAGCCACAAATCTAAGAAAAAGACGTTGTGTACAATTTATCAATATAATTCTATTGCATGAGCCAACTACCTAGCTACTATACTACAGGCTACCGGGCAGCGACACGAACTTAATGATGTCTGCCGCCTTAGCCTCTGATGCAGCATCCGGCAGCGCCTGGGCCGAGTCGCGTCTCACGCATTTGGCGCTCCGCTCGCCACGTCTATATAAGGTGTGCGCGACTCGCTTTCTCTCTCTCTTCCTTACCACTATCATCTCTCGTCTTTCATCATCTCTTCCCTTCTGCTTTGTCTTATGTTTGGTAAGTTGTCATATTGTTTTATTGTCTTTAACCTTATGTTATTTGTGGTCTATGCATTTTCGCTTTTTCATTTTCTTTGATATGTTGCTATATTGTTTGATTGCTTCTAACCCTATTGTTCTTTGTAGACTTGTGCATTTTCGCTTTTATTTCCTTAGGTAAGCCTTATGTTTTTATCTTATCTTGTAATACTAATTTGTTGACTTCTTTTGTAGATCATTTTTGCTTTTTCTTATCTTAACAATAAGTTTTATCTATTATCTTATCTTATCTTTTATCTTTATCTTCTAGTTTTATCATATCTTATAGTGTATTATAGATTTGTTAGTAATATTTGTAGATGTATTATAGTCAAATACTACTTCTTGAAATATAATGCTTCTAAATTTTCGATGTTTTGAATATCTCAGATGAGCTTTAATTATTTTATTTTACTGATGAGTTTATAGCATCCTTTGAGTAACATTGTTGGTAAAGATGATATAGAGTCAATAGTAGTCTAACTAGCTACATGTAATATGATACTAAGGATATACCACATAGCTAATATAGCTATGATAATCATCATATGCTATGGCAGTTATAATAGTTATCATCTTATAACAGATGACTATGATGACTATGATAGTTATCACCTTATCCTATGATAGCTATGATAGCTCTGTATAGATTGTCTTACTGCTATAGAGTGCTATGATAGCTCTATATAGACTGTTCTGCTGCTATAGAGTGCTATGTAGAAAAGGAGACTGCTATGGCCCTATCAGAGCTATATAGGCTACATAGTGCTATATACCACTGTTAAATTTCTCAGATGATGCCAGCATAAAATTCTTGAGAGACACAAGAAAGAAAACTGTGCTTGAATAAGCAGGTTGAGAAATGAGCTGAGGATGATTTTGAAAAGCATTCAAGAATATTTTCTTGATATTATCAAGGGGTATTCTTTCTCTTTCAGTTGTTGGTTCTATCTAGATCAAAGCTTATATGTTATGTTTTCTATAATTCAACTGAACCAACTCACCCTTGTATCTGAATCAGGCAAACCACTAAAGACTGTGGCAGGAGTCCACAGATGTTCAATCACAGACAATGCTTGTGTCCAGCAGTATCTTCTGTAGCTATTTTGTAAACTTATCCTTTCAATTGTAGGAAAGAAGACTGGATCTGTAACTTCCTTGAAGACATCATGAAGCCCAGAATGCTGACATAAAAGTAAAACATTGATAATAAACTAATCTTATACAAATGCACACACCTTGACTGCCTTTTTCCAAGTTTTTTTCTCTCTAATGGCCTTTTTGATGGCTCACATCTGCCTCAATGCTTTTACAGCTTCTACTTGAACTAATTTCACCATATTTTCATCATCATCCCCCTGCATATAATTGTAAGTGAGATAAAATTGAAATCTCTGTAAACTCACATCTACATGAAACAATCTATATAAGCTCTCTTGCCATTGTGTACAGATTTTCAACTTATTTTCATACGATGTCGTCACATATGTAAACAAAGTTGAATGATTTCTGCTAGTGATTTTGAAGTTGGCCAGATTGAATTCTGTGGATCTATCTACAGATATAATCAGTTTTAAGCATACAATGTCTGTAAAGATACATACCACTAGGGTTCTGATTACCATCATCTATACTGTCAATCACCATATCACTACCACTATCACTGCTTATGTCCATATCACTGTCCTCATTACTCTTATGATCTATTTCTTCAGGAACATATTCTTCATCTATAACCACATTTGACACTTAGTGTGCAATTTTTTAGAATGCATATATGAACATACCATCACTCTCATCCTCACTGTCTAAATCATGAAACTCTCCCCTTCCAAAAGCTATCTGATCTTCAGCAAAGCAGTAGCTAGATCCATCAAGCTCAGGAGTTGTCATGCTCAGTTTTTGCATTTTTGGTGCCTGTACAGTGATCATTAGATGCTTGTCACATTCACTTTTGTTAAGTAAACTTACTCCACTACTTTCTAAAAATGTTTGCCATCTCTGCAAGTATTCCTCACGGTACTTCTTGATGATATGCAATGAGCTGAAAAAGATGGCGAGTGCTTGTGCTTGATTGCTCATGGAGCAAGCTGTAGTAAAGATAATGTACTGCAATGCCTGTGCAGTCTATATAAATTAGAAAATAAGTCAATATAATGCAAATCACCATGCATTCAATCCAACCACTTACCCAGCTAGGATCCTCAATAATCAGGGCTGTGATGGGTTTAGGGAGCCCATGCCAGCAATGATCAGGCTCTATAACAAAAGGTATCTTTTGTATGCAGTCAGCAATGATTCTAGATTTTAACCACTTTTTAGTGTGAGGATGGGTCTGGATCTTTCACCTGACATGCAGAAGTGTTGCCATGATCAGTTGAATATGAGACCAGGATACTAGAATGTGTACCAGAGGTGGTGGTAAGAAAATGAGAGACCAAGGACAGAGAAATGCTATCTGATCGGACTATCTGTGACAGTGCTACATGATCACATGACTGACTTGTTGAAAAGTCGTTGCTTGTGGCTGGCTCTCTTCTTCAGAACATTCCACCCAGAGCAAGTTAGGTTGAGCACAAATGCAATGTAACTCAGGTCATTCGTGCACTAACTCACTTGCACTGGCTGTAAGGTTCAAGGAGGCACGCCCATCCTCCATCCACAACAGGTTGCAGTTGAGGTGCCCCTGCCTGACGTCTCTATGTGGTCATCATCACCTTTCAACACATCTTCAAGATGCAAGCCTGAACATAGTACAGGTAGGTGATGGCAGAACACGAACATCCATATAAGGTAGAGGTTTTATGGATGGCAGAATTTGTCTTACCATATTTGGAAGTAACAATTCTGCACCGGTCCCAGACATCAGACCGGGCCTGAATTGTGCAGCACTGGACAACGGTGGAGTCGCGCAACTTGTCTTGCATCCTGCTACTGCATAACAATGGGTGAGTTTTTACATTTCTTTTCTGTTGCTGGTGACTTGCTATTGGTTATAAACAGGTCATAAGGCGACAACGCACAACAAGCAGGGCAAAAAATGTACGCAGGAGGACAGGGCAAAACTCGATAAGAAGAGGGAGTTAGAGATGAGGTAGGCGGTCATCTTGTGCTTAATGTTTCACTAACGATAGCCTTTCTCTAGGCATTATTACCACAAGAAGCAGTTGACTGAACAATCCACGAAGTTTGTGATCATTCAGTTGACTGCAGAGGATTTGCGCCAGAGAGCTGAGCAGGACGCTGAGTGTGTTGCGTCTGCAGCATCTCATAAGGTGGCACAATACATTCCCTTATCCCTGGTCCCACTGCTCGCACACCACATCCTGCCGCTCCTCGTGCAACACATCCACCATCCTGTCCCATCTCCGCTCATGCAAGACATCCCAACACACGTCCTGCTACCCACACAAAATGTCCCGCATCGTCTCCTGAAGTTCACTGCTCTCTCGGTTCTGTCCACTCTAGTGTCACCATTCACCCTGTGGCTCGGTCAAGTCAAAAGTTGGCTCATGCAGTCTGAACTTCTCTGGATCTGGGACGCAGTGAATGTGGATGACGCTGTTCTTACTCTGCAGCATCAATTACTGTCCACGATCAAAGACCAGCTGGTCAAAAGCAAGGCTGATGTGGGATACAACAGCATCGTCAAGCGACGTAGGGAGTTTGAGCGAGCACTTGCTGGTGGTCGATATCTGCTTGAACGAGCAACAATGACGTGGAATACAAATCCGTGGGATATGTGCTTTCTCGTGTTCAGGCTCTTGTTTTTGGAATTCTGGTCACTGTGCAAGGCATTCATTCAGAAATCCTATCATGGAGGGATAAGGGCTATGTATCCATCAAGTCGACTCTAAAAGAGGTGATTGAGCTTCTTCCTTTGACAACTGTCATTTCTGATATGTGTTTCAGCTCGTCAAGAAGAAGGTCAAACAAAATATCAAGATCTCGTGTGTGCAGTCCGACTTGGATTGTCTCCACCCAGGTCAGATGTTGAGCGGTACGTTGATAACGTACTTTGCAATCAAGTGAAACAGCCAGTTCCCCAATTTCCTCATTCTGTGCACAAGTTTCATGAACACTCATCTACCCTCTGCGCTGCCACCCTCAAGTTTCAAAGATGTTTTCTCGTATCCTGGGCTGCAGGTACATTTCTTCCCTCTGGCATCTCTGACATCTGGACTCAGATGTCCTTGACAGAACATGTTCGAGCATGGCCATGGCCTCCCTTGGAAGCAAATACTTATTCCAGTCCATCTTCCATCAGAGATCCACTGGGTGTTAGCTAGGATCAAGCCTTGACTGTGCTGTGATTTTGCACCAGGATGCTGAGTCAAAAGACTTCAACAGATGGGTCAGATGCCAGCTCAAAATCTCAATGATGCGGGCATTTGCATGCGATATCGAGCTCGAGGCACTTGTCAATTGATTTTCCTGAATCTGAAAATATGTTTTGATTTGATTACTATCCAGCTCAATGAAGTCCTTCTTCTTTCACATGGTAATAGCATCGAAGATAAGATCACATGCAAAGTTATTAGTACGCTACTCATAAGTACTGTTCCTGTCAAGACCTCAGGGACAGTTCAAGACCTCAGCACTTCGCTGTGGCATGTAAGTTCTAGGTTCTACATTATGTGTTACATGACTTTGTTCACATGCTTCTCCATATCCCAGTGTATACAGACATTCGTTACGAGCCTGGTCCCATCACATCAAGTCAAGGAGCTCTATCTGACTCTGTTCATGCAGTGCTTTACTTAGGGTACAATACCAGTGGCTCTTGTGTACAATATCCTTTGGAGCGTGTTACTGCAGAAAACTTACCGATGTTAAACTCAAAGGCCTGCTTCTACAGCTTCGCTCTCCTCGATGGCCGTCGTACGTTTTGTCCCATACAGTTTATCACACATGCATTACCTTTCTCTGCAGACCACGATGCCCATGATCGTCTGCTTGTGCCTGCCTGCATCTGCCAGCATCGGCCGTGTGTCTCAGTACTTGAGCATGTTCACCAGGCTGTCACTCAGGATGCCATTCCTGTCTGACATGGACATGACGCTGTAGAAGTTGTCCTTGTGGCCATTGAGATACTCGACAAGCTTGCCTGTGTACACATCTCAGAGACATCGATGATCGTGTGGAGCGAGCTCATGGTGACGAGGTGACCGTCAGGTGAGATCATGATGGACATCATGCTCGTTGGATGGGTAGGATGCTGCATGTCCCATCGTTGAGGTCCCAGATGCATGTCATTTTGTAGCCTGAACTCGACACAATTAGGCACCCCTCAAACAAGAGGTCGAGCAAGTATATATCATGATGTTGAAGTCTTTTGACTCAGCATCCTGGTGCAAAATCACAGCACAGTCAAGACTCGATCCTAGGTCCTTCTGCAAGCATGCGGACACCTGGAGTCGAGCCTAGGACTTGTCACTAGCTTGTAGTCTCTGAGATTCTATCTTAGAGACACTTGCTTAGTGCGCACTACTCGGGAGTTGAACCTATGACCTTATGCTTTAATGCACTAGTCAGGATTCGAACTCGGGACCCTTATAGGTCAGTCTAGCACCCTTTACCACTTAGCCAACTGGTTGTTGTTACAGCTCTATTTTTCTCGTTCACATTGCCTTGTCTATTGCACTGCTTACTCTATGGCTTACTTCACTTTTGCTCTTTCAGGCCTTGCCCTTGTTGGTTGTGTCTACTGTACAGTTTTGAAGCCACTGCCCGGCAACTTCCGTAGAACGTCGTACACCTACGGTCCCATCGACTGTGAGCTCCTTAGTTGCTTACATTGAACTGCAGGTGTGTTATAGTGTTTCTTTCTCATGTATCCAGTTGCTTACATTGGACTGTAGTCTTTAATCGATCCCTGTGTCTCCCTTTCGCTCCCTGCGCTCCTGAGTCGCTCCCTATCGCTCAGATTCGCACTTTGACACATGGTAGTGCCTGTCAAATACGTTGTGGATGCGGTGCTTCCTGATATTTCAGATATTACGATTCCTTTGAATCATTTACTCTATACCGGGTTTTCCTATTGAATATCTAATTGCAAGATCACTGATCTGATGAGTTTGCAGGTTCAACTTCAGGTCTGGCCGGACTTTTATTTACACTAGATTTAATGTCACTTGATCAGTTCTCAACCAATTCACCTGTTCTCAAATGCTGCTGGATCTACTCATTTATCGCTTTTTGGCAGTATTTTTTGCATCCTGATCTGTGCAGAACTCACAGAGTGCAATGAATTCCTACATTTCTCCCTACAATACTTGAACTTAAGCTACCTTAGTCAATTCTCAACTGATTTACTTGTTCTCAAGTGTGTCTAAATCTACTCATTTATAACTTTCCAGCCATTCTTCATGCATCTGGATCAGTTAAGAACTCGTAGAATGCGAAGCATTTCTTTGTTTTCCCCCTTAAAATGTTTGAATCTTAGCTAACTTGGCCAATTCTTCACCGATTTACTCATTCTCAAGTGCGTCTAAATCTACTTATTCATCGCTTTTTAGTCACATTTTATGTGTTATGATCTATGCAGAACTCACAGAATGTGAACCATTTCTGTATTTTCCTCCAAGTATACTTTATTCTCAGCTACCTCAGTCAGTTCTTGACCAATTCACTCATTCTCAAGTGCATCTGAATCTATTCATTTATCGCTTTCTAGTCATATTTTATGCATTTTGATTTGCACAGAACTTGTAGAACACAAAGCACTTTTGTATTTTCTCCTCTAGTTTGCTTGATCTGCAGCTATCTTAATCAGATCTTAGCTGATTCACTTGTTCTCAAGTGAATCAGAATCTACTCAATCATAGCTTTCGAGTCATATTTTATATGTCTTGATCGGTGCAAAACTTGCAGAACGCAAAGCATTACTATATTGTTCCCTCTAGTATGCTTGATCTCTAGCTATCTCAGTCAGTTCTTGATGGATTTACTTGTTCTGAAGTGTATTGGAATCTACTAATTTATAGCATTCTTTGATATAATATATACTGAACAGACTTGTTATATCACAAGGAGACAACAAGACAACACAATAATGGGTAGGGTTCACTTAAAGTCTCAGTTCAGTCATGTGATCTTACCTCTCAATGGCCATTGAGAGGTCATGAGAATTGATTACATAATCAAAACTCGGTGGTGAAGTGCAAGTTCTCCTAAGTTTGCAAGTTCAATTCCAGTTCATGTCAGATTTTTTTGATTTTTGATTTTATTTATTATTGCTAATACTAAAAATGATATAATCAATGAGCAATTAGTATTAGTACAATGTCTACTCTTATAGTATACTATAAGTACAAAAATGCCTATAAATCTATGGTTTTAAAGACTGATTACATAATCAAAACTCGGTGCTAAAGTGTTAGAGCAGTAAAGTCTTGCTTTCTCATGAGCTTTACATCCTGCATGCTTGTCATGTTGGCTGCAAGGCTCAACGGGTATCCTCAAGTCTTCCGCTGAGTGGTCGATGGTTTGAAACCAGAAGGTACTCGACTTGGCGGCTCACCTTAGTCATCTTGTATGTATCTCACTTGCTGAGCTGGCAGACTAATTTATTTATAGGTCTCTAAATCTGATACCAACCAGGGTATATTAGAGCTTGTCAAAAACCACATTGACAGCTGCTTTCAGATGATGCCTTCTAAGCTATGCTAGGCTATCTGCCTGGTTAGAAATTAACCAATCATTATTATTCAAATGATCTTGAGGTAAGTCTCTCATTTCTTCACCAATTCTCTCATTCTAAAATGCATTGGAATGTACTGATTAATCACTTTCCATACATTCTACATATATCCAATTCTGTCCAGAACTCGAAAATCAAGACTCAAAATTGAGATCTCCCCCTCAAGATCTTGATCTTGAGGTAAGTCCCTCATTTCTCCACCAATTCACTTTTTCTAAAATTTGTTGAACTCTACTAATTAATCACTTTTCAGCCATGCTATATAGGCCCCAGTCTGTCTAGACCTCGAAATTCAAGACTCGAAATTGAGATCTCTCCTCTTAGGATCTTACCTTTGAGGTGAGTCTTTCATTTCTTTACCAATTCACTCATTCTAAATTGAGTTAAAATATACTAATCAATCACTTTTCAGACATGCTACATATGTTAAATTCTGTCTAGAACTCGAAAATCAAAACTCAAAATTGAGATTTCTCTCCTCAAGATCTTGTTCTTAAGGTGAGTCCCTCATTTCTTCACCAATTCACTCATTCTAAATTGAACTGGACTGTACTGATTAATCACTTTCTAGTCATACTATGTAGGCTCAAGGTCATCCAGAACTCAAAATTCAAGACTCGAAATTGAAATTACCTCCTCAGTATACCTAACCTTAAGGTAAGTCCCTCAGTTCTTCACTGATTCACTCATTCTAAATTGTGCTGAAGTATACTAATTAATCACTTTTCAGACATGTCATATGGGCCTCAGTCTGTCCAGAACTCAAAAATCAGGACTCAAAATTGAGATTTCTCCTTAGCATCATCATTTTGATCTTGAGATAAGTCCCTCAATTCTCTACTAATTCACTTGTTCTAAGATGCATTGAAATCTACTAATTAAGTATTTCTCAGCCATGCTACATTAGTTCAAGCCTGTGTTGAACTTGAAAACCAAGGCTCAAAATTGAGATCTCTCCCCTAGACTTGAAATTAAGATCTCCTACCCAGAATTTTGACCTTAACTGATTTACTTATTCTAAAATGCATTGAACTCTACTAATTGACCACATTTCAGGCATGCTACTTACATCTCATTCTGTGCTGAACTTGAAAAATGCAGTATAAAATTGAGATTTCTCCTCTTAGCATTACTGACCTTCATGTAAGTCTATCATTTCTGCACCAATTTACTCATTTCTAACTATGTTGATCTCTACGCATTTGATACACTCTGGTCCTTTACTTCTGTATACATCTTCATTAAACATAACTCACAATAAAATAGGAATTGTCTTGCCGTGCAAAGCATCGGCCCACTTCTCCCAAGTACAGATAAGTGGGTGAGTGAGGCACAGATATGTGAGATGGTAGGATGTACGTGGATGTGCCTGTCCTCCCTGATACTGATGATATACTTGGTGTCTGGGCTGAAGGACATGCTGTGAATGTGAACATCATGTCATCTAGCACCAAATCTACCTAGATGGCTCTCGTGCCATTTTTGCCCTTTTCATGGTGTGGACATTGTTCAGCGAGCTGCATGGGGATGTTGAACAGCAGTGGGTTGTAGTTGTTGACTTCTGGGGAAGGGGTGGGTCGATGAAGTAGACTCGAACAGGGGGAAGAGAGGGGGACATACCGGAGCGAGTAAAATAATAATGAGCCTATTAGGGCTAATGCTGTCTGCGAAAGAGGTTGGGGATGGGCAAATGATCATGAATGGTGACTTCGATCAGGTGTGTGGTGGCCACACTTAGGTTCGAGGAGGGGGACAAGGCCTGTACAAAAAGAGTATGAGACTGTTGGAGTCTGTACTTTGGCATATAAGTAGATTGTTATGAAACTATGACAGTGTTCACACACCTCATTTGTTTATGGATGACACATATAACACTTGTAAGTGATGTTGACGATTAGCTCAGTGCTAGTGCTGCGTTTAGCACTCTTGCAGACAGACAGAGACAAATAGACCTAAATAGACCTGTTCATGTAGGCACCCTAGTTGAATGGTGTCTTCATCTATCTAGCTTCATAATGCGGTCTAGACACACCCTCTGTCTATACCATCTCCACGCTGCCTGTGTATGTCCTGCGAGACTTGTGTATTCTACATATCCAATCATTGTCCTCATGTCTTAGCTGATGCTCTGTATCTGCTGCCGGTACATATAGGTACACAAGTCATATGAAAGTCTCTCCGCTCCCATTGCCCATGCTACACCTGTACCAGGCTGAACGCCATTCCCTCAGGTGCACTGGAGGGCCCTCCACCCTTAAAATCAGGTTTTCCAACCATGGTCCATGCGATCATCGTGGCAAATTCGGTTTAGTACTCATTTTTTCAATTCATTAACAGAGGCTTTTTTGCTTCCAGCTTTGTGTAGCTACCCTGAAACCACGCTGATCAAATATTTCAAAATGCCCTTGCTGCGGGTTTGATATTGAAGCAAATGGTATAAAGTTGACCAGCATGATAGGGGATGATGTGCAAATGCAGAATGGCATTTCTCTCTGTGAGTAACATACGAAGGTGTCGAGCTATTGACTGACATTCCGACTTGTACTGCCACAGGATGGCTCGGATGATGAACGAATCGATCAAAGCCCGTCTCGATGGACAGCCTTCGGGAATCTTCGAAGGTGACATCATATTCCCTTGAGCCAGCTGTCCAATTGCACGACCTTTGAGCATGATTGGGGGGACAAGCCGAGCAGGCCATTCCGCTGGTCTTTCTGCATCCTGTGCTACATCTGCTAACCTACCAACATGCAATGCAGGGCATTCGAGGGCTCTTGCTCAAGCCAGATCATCGAGCAGTCACCGAGCAGCAGTGTCGGTCCGGAGCACCTTATTAAGCTACCTTTCAGAGAGCGAAAGAAACTCTCCAGCCCCTCTCGAGAGTGAAGCGATGGACAGCAACACAATGGATGTCTTCACATCTCTACGGCCCAACATAAACATGGGTTCCTCCCCTCCCCTCTCTCCTTCCAACTCTGACATACTCATAGGATCACCGCGGCGACAGAAACCCCCCACGATTTGAGATGTGCCATCCCCTGTCCAACGATTCCCAGCAGAATCAGCATCACAGTCACCTCCGACCGCAGGCCATACTGAAATGTGGATCTCTCTCGGTCTTTATGATGATCCTGATGACATGCATGAGCTCGTGCACGACTTTGAGGGTCTGGAGGTCCACAACATCTCTATTGCTGCACCTCCCCTCTCCCATGACATCCAGACCATCAGTTCATCAATCTGATGTTCGAAGTCCAACATGGAAGGCTGTCGAGGTATACACAGAAAGCCACCCCATGTGGTATGCACGGTTACTTATCGTGCTCATTGCGTTTCTGCACACTCGATTCCACGTCTCGTTCTGGGCCTCTGCAGTAATACTCTCGTGCCTCAACCTCATATTTATCGCATTGAAGCTCCTCGTGCTATCTTCACCTCTTTCCAGCACATTGACCACGATTATCGAATGCTTGGATCTGACCGATCGCTTCGAAGTACGGCCAACATGCAAGAACTGCCATGCATTGTACTCCTTTGGTATGCCTCACAATGCGCTGTGCTCAAATTGCGATACACCTCTCTTCAAGTCTGTGTCGTCTTCACTTTTCCACCATGTAACGGGACATATATCAAGCAAGCCGAAAGCAACCTCACTTCAGGCCACGCCTATCCGAACCCTGTCCTTGTCTCTTGCGGACTTTCTTGCTCGGCCTGGAATTGAGGAGAAGCTTGAGGAGTGGAAGACTCGTGCGCCACCTGAAGCAGCAGAATTTCGAAATATGCCCGATAGTACTGTCTGGAATACTCTCAAAGCCTATGATGGACAGAAGTTTTTTGACAAATCAGATGCAACACTGATTGAGCCTGATGAGTTATGAATTGGAGTGACTATGAGCCTTGATTGGTGCGCAGTTTTCTTTCATTGAGAATTCTCCTGCATATGATGATAACCTCTCATATATTATCAGGTTTGTTGAAGTCTTTTGACTCAGCATCCTAGTGCAAAATCACAGCACAGTCAAGACTCGATCCTAGGTCCTTCTGCAAGCATGCGGACACCTGGAGTCGAGCCTAGGACTTGTGACTAGTTTGTAGTCTCTGAGATTCGATCTTAGAGACACTTGCTTAGTGCGCACTACTCGGGAGTTGAACCTATGACCTTATGCTTTCATGCACTAGTCAGGATTCGAACCCGGGACCCTTACAGGTCAGTCTAGCACACTTTACCACTTAGCCAACTGGTTGTTGTTACAGGACTATTTTTCTCGCTCGCATTGCCTTGTCTATTGCACTGCTTACTCTATGGCTTACTTCACTTTCGCTCTTTCGGGCCTTGCCCTTGTTGGTTGTGTCTACTGTACAGTTTTGAAGCCACTGCCCGGCAACTTCCGTAGAGCGTCGTACACCTGCGGTCCCATCGACTGTGAGCTCCTTAGTTGCTCACATTGGACTGCAGTCTCTAATCGATCCCTGTGTCTCCCTTTCGCTCCCTGCACTCCTGAGTCGCTCCTTATCGCTCAGATTCGCACTTTGACAGGTTATGGGCCCTGCGCTCTAGCGAAGTTTTCACATTATCGATATCTGTCCATCCACTTGTCCGATCTCGCCGATCTTTCGCCAACGACGTCGCCTCTGCGTACCTTCGTTGCCCACAAGTTTTCGTGCCGATCCGCTGAGCCATCGGGTCTTAACATCGTTGAGTCACTCTGCATCTATCTCTTATATCTCTATCCCCTCCGCTCCCAAAAAGCGTCGACCCTTCATTTTATCGACTTCTACCTTCGACAATCAAGCCCGCTACACTATAGTGCCTTGCTGGTCTTCCCCGGTCCGACTCAGATATGTCGAACCCATTTTCGCACCTCATGCAAATTTCGAGGCTTTCGTCCTCGAACTATGTTCAGTGGAGTGAGGAGATCACCGCGGTCTTGAGGTTGAGGGGTCTATGGGGTATTGTGAGTGGTACTGAGCCGAAGCCGGATGTGAAGGAGACGGATAAGGTTGCCGATTGGTTGGAGAAGCACGATAAGGCTCTTGGTGCGCTATTTCTTGCTATTGCCCCGGACCAGCGCATCCATATCCAGGCTTGCAAGTCTGATGCGAAGCTTATCTGGACCACCCTTCGTTCTGTTCACCTCTCGCAGCGTCCCGGTGCTCGATTCAATGCCTATGACGATCTCTTCTCCATCCGCAAGGGTGAGGAGGAGTCGCTCGCATCCCTGATGAACCGCATCGATGAGGCCATTCTCCGCGTTCAGAACCTGCGTCCGGAGTCCTTCGACATCACCAAGCTCGACGAGGAGCTCGTTTGCATGACCATGATTCGTTCTCTGCCCTCTGAATACTCCTCCTTCTCCTCTTCCTTGCTCCTACTCGAGAAGATGGATCGTTCGTCGCTTCAGGCAGCGTTCCGCAACGAGGAGATCAATCGCATGCATCGATCCGGCGACGTTTCAGGCAAGGATGGTGCCTCTGCACTTCGGACTTTCTCCAAGCCTCCGCGGACCGGTGGCAAGCCCTCTGGTACGCCCTCATGTTGAAGTCTTTTGACTCAGCATCCTGGTGCAAAATCACAGCACAGTCAAGACTCGATCCTAGGTCCTTCTGCAAGCATGCGGACACCTAGAGTCGAACCTAGGACTTGTGACTAGCTTGTAGTCTCTGAGATTCGATCTTAGAGACACTTGCTTAGTGCGCACTACTCGGGAGTTGAACCTATAACCTTATGCTTTAATGCACTAGTCAGGATTCGAACCCGGGACCCTTACAGGTCAGTCTAGCACACTTTACCACTTAGCCAACTGGTTGTTGTTACAGCTCTATTTTTCTCGCTCGCATTGCCTTGTCTATTGCACTGCTTACTCTATGGCTTACTTCACTTTCGCTCTTTCGGGCCTTGCCCTTGTTGGTTGTGTCTACTGTACAGTTTTGAAGCCACTGCCCGGCAACTTCCGTAGAGCGTCGTACACCTGCGGTCCCATCGACTGTGAGCTCCTTAGTTGCTCACATTGGACTGCAGGTGTGTTATAGTGTTTCTTTCTCATGTATCTAGTTGCTCACATTGGACTGCAGTCTCTAATCGATCCCTGTGTCTCCCTTTCACTCCCTGCGCTCCTGAGTCGCTCCCTATCGCTCAGATTCGCACTTTGACAGGTTATGGGCCCTGCGCTCTAGCGAAGTTTTCACATCATCGATATCTGCCCATCCACTCGTCCGATCTCGCCGATCTTTCGCCAACGACGTCGCCTCTGCGTACCTTCATTGTCCACAAGTTTTCGCGCCGATCCGCTGAGCCATCGGGTCTTAACATCGTTGAGTTACTCTGCATCTACCTCTTATATCTCTATCCCCTCCGCTCCCAAAAAGCGTCGACCCTTCATTTTATCGACTTCTACCATCGACAATCAAGCCCGCTACACTATAGTGCCTTGCTGGTCTTCTCCGGTCCGACTCAGATATGTCGAACCCATTTTCGCACCTCATGCAAATTTCGAGGCTTTCGTCCTCGAACTATGTCCAGTGGAGTGAGGAGATCACCGCGGTCTTGAGGTTGAGGGGTCTATGGGGTATTGTGAGTGGTACTGAGCCGAAGCCGGATGGGAAGGAGACGGATAAGGTTGCTGATTGGTTGGAGAAGCACGATAAGGCTCTTGGTGCGCTGTTTCTTGCTATTGCCCCGGACCAGCGCATCCATATCCAGGCTTGCAAGTCCGATGCTAAGCTTATCTGGACCACCCTTCGTTCTGTTCACCTCTCGCAGCGTCCCGGTGCTCGATTCAATGCCTACGACGATCTCTTCTCCATCCGCAAGGGTGAGGAGGAGTCTCTCGCATCCCTGATGAACCGCATCGATGAGGCCATTCTCCGCGTTCAGAACCTGCGTCCGGAGACCTTCGACATCACCAAGCTCGACGAGGAGCTCGTTTGCATGACCATGATTCGTTCTCTGCCCTCTGAATACTCCTCCTTCTCCTCTTCCTTGCTCCTACTCGAGAAGATGGATCGTTCGTCGCTTCAGGCAGCGTTCCGCAACGAGGAGATCAATCGCATGCATCGATCTGGCGACGTTTCAGGCAAGGATGGTGCCTCTGCACTTCGGACTTTCTCCAAGCCTCCGCGGACCGGTGGCAAGCCCTCTGGTACACCCTCAGGCCCGCGTGTGACGTGCACATACTGCAAGAGAGGTGGTCATAGCGAGGAACAGTGTCATCGGAAGGCCTGGGACGAGAAGCAGAAGGCAATGGCGTCAGGATCTACCTTTGCAGCTCCCGCGGTCGCTCATTCTGCCTCCGTCGTTCAAGAGTTTGCTGGAAGTGCAAGTCCTTCACTCTCACTCTCTCTTGCAGCCTCTGCCTCACCCTCCTTCGTTGCTGACGATTCCTGGAATGCAGACACTGGGGCCACGTCTCATATGACCTCTCATCGCCATTGGTTCGTCGACTACACTCCTCACGTCGTTCCCGTTCGTCTCGCAGACAACAAGGTCGTTTATGCTGCAGGAGTAGGCTCGGTTCAGTTTGTGCCAGTGGTCGGAGGAAAGGAGCAGCAGCCAGTCATCTTTACTCGAGTCCTTCATGTCCCTGATCTTCGCAATAATCTCCTCTCAGTCCTCTTCCTCACTCGAGCCAAGGGCTTCACTGTTGTGATCAAAGGCGACTGTATGCGATTCGAGCGCGCTGGTGAGCTGTTCTTCACTGCTCGAGTCAACGGCTCGAACTCTGCCTTCCTCGAGGGTCACACTGTCCACTCGATTGCCTTTGCACGTCTTGCATCGACTCTTCCTCTCGATATGTCTCTCTGGCATCGTCGACTCTGTCATCATCACATCGCTGGTGTCCAACGCCTCATTCGTGAAGACCTCGTTACTGGCCTCGATCTCCAGTCATCTGCAACACCGGATCCGATCTGTGTCGCTTGTCTCGCAGGCAAGATGCATGCAGATCCCTTTCCGAGCTCCTTATCTCGTGCGGACTCGCCTTTGCAGCTTATTCACACAGATCTTCATGGCCCTCTCGTTGTTCAGTCCATCGGAGGTTACAAGTACTGGATCAGCTTCATTGACGACTACTCCCGCTTCCGCACCATCTATCTGCTTCGCACGAAGGATGGGGCCTTTGCTGCGTTCAAGGCATTCAAAGCTTATGCTGAGAATCACTTCGACTCGCAGATCAAGGGCTTGCGAGATGATAAGGGGGGTGAGTACATGTCAAACGAGTTCATTGCTTTTACCACCGCTGCAGGCATCACTCGTCAACATACCGTGCGGAACAGGCCTCAGCAAAATGGAGTAGCTGAGCGTGCGAACCGTACGATGGATGAGGGGGTTACCACAATGCTAGCAGAGTCTGGACTGCCAAAGACATTCTGGGGTGAGTGTCTGGCGGCTTATGTGCACGTTTGGAACCGTGTGGGTACGTCTGCCGTCGAGAATGCCACTCCTTATCAGCTCTGGCATGGCGCGAAGCCTGATGTCTCGTGTCTGCGAGTGTGGGGATGTGCGGCCTATGTGCACGTGCAGAAGGACAAGAGGAGGTCCCTGGATCCCCATATGGAGAAGTGCATCTTTATCGGGTATCCGGAGGGGTATAAGGGTTGGAAGTTTTATAATCCGCAGACTCACAAGTCTGTAATCAGTGAGTGTGCCACTTTCGATGAGCGTGACTTCCCTAGTCGTTCTAGGAACTCCCCATCGACGTCTACACCCTCTTCTCCTTCGCGTTTGCTTGCTTCCTCGCCTAATGCTCAGGATTCTGCTCCGATGATTGTACCGGTTCTGGAGGAGGATGGTGACGCACCCTCTTCTCAGCCGTCAGTCAGAAGACAGCCTGCTGCTGAAGAACAGGAGCACGACATTGAACCGGCACTCTCTCCTCCGCCTGCAGCCCCTGCTGCTCTGCCACCTGCTGCAGCCCCTGCTGTTCAGCCTGCTCGTCGGGGTCGCTCTGTGACTCGAGGGACCACGCCTGCCTTGCCAGAGCGTCGAGGAACTCGAGAGCGCAAGCAACCTGGCGAGTGGTGGAAGACTCCCAAGACTGATCCGAAGCCCTCTGGGTCCAAGATCAAGTCCGTGGCCAAGTCTTCTACCAAGGTCCAAGCTCCTCCGCCCTCCATTCATGAAGCTCGGGAGCCTACACCTGCAGTATTGTCATCTGGATCTGGCTCGGACGTTGAGGACGTCGAGCAGACTTCAGCTGATGCTTCAGAGCCCGAGGAACAGGAGAGAGACAGCCCGGATGAGCTTGATCTTCTCTCCGAAGGTGCGATGCTCTCTTCTGCTGATTCCGAGCCCATGTCCTTTCGCGAGGCAATGCAGCGCTCCGATGCACAGGACTGGCTTCTCGCATGTCAGGAGGAGATGGAGGCCCACAAGCGCAACGGCACTTGGTCTGTAGGTCCGCTTCCACCTGGTCGCACTGCGATCGGGTCTCGGTGGGTCTTCAAGATCAAGCGGAACCCGGATGGCTCTATCGAGCGATACAAGGCTCGATTGGTGGCCAAGGGGTTTAGCCAGCAGCCAGGCATGGACTTCAATGAGACCTTCGCTCCCACATGCAAGTTTGCCTCTATTCGCACTGTTGTTGCTCTTGCAGCCGTCGAGGACCTCTCCCTTCGCTCTTTCGACATCTCCCATGCCTTCATCAATGGTGATCTCGATGCAGAGGTCTATATGAAGCAGCCGGAGGGGTTTGTAGAGGGCGATCCAGGTGATGTATCTGCACTGATGAAGTCTATCTATGGATTGAAGCAGGCCGCGCTATTGTGGAAGAAGAAGTTGACGAAGATCCTCGTGCACAAGATGGGCTTCACCTGCATTCACTCGGACAACAGCATCTATGTGTTCCAGAAGGGTAATGTGCGAGTCATAGTGCCTGTCTTTGTGGACGATGGGATCATGGCATCCAACTCGGAGAAGCTTCTTGACGAGCTCTTGGAGGAGTTAGCCTCTCACTTCAAGCTTCGGGATTTGGGTGCGACTTCATTTCTTCTCGGTGTTGCAGTAACCCAGGATCGCTCTACTCGTCTGTCAAAGTGCGAATCTGAGCGATAGGGAGCGACTCAGGAGCGCAGGGAGCGAAAGGGAGACACAGGGATCGATTAGAGACTGCAGTCCAATGTGAGCAACTAGATACATGAGAAAGAAACACTATAACACACCTGCAGTCCAATGTGAGCAACTAAGGAGCTCACAGTCGATGGGACCGCAGGTGTACGACGCTCTACGGAAGTTGCCGGGCAGTGGCTTCAAAACTGTACAGTAGACACAACCAACAAGGGCAAGGCCTGAAAGAGCGAAAGTGAAGTAAGCCATAGAGTAAGCAGAGCAATAGACAAGGCAATGCGAGCGAGAAAAATAGTCCTGTAATAACAACCAGTTGGCCAAGTGGTAAAGTGTGCTAGACTGACCTGTAAGGGTCCTGGGTTCGAATCCTGACTAGTGCATTAAAGCATAAGGTCATAGGTTCAACTCCCGAGTAGTGCGCACTAAGCAAGTGTCTCTAAGATCGAATCTCAGAGACTACAAGCTAGTCACAAGTCCTAGGCTCGACTCCAGGTGTCCGCATGCTTGCAGAAGGACCTAAGATCGAGCCTTGACTGTGCTGTGATTTTGCACTAGGATGCTGAGTCAAAAGACTTCAACATCGTCATCTCTTCCTCTCCCAGCACCAGTACATCCTCGACATGCTCGAGCGCTACAATCACAACGATTGCAAGCCTCTCTCGACACCGATGGAGCCTGGATTGCAGCTTTCAAAGGCCATGAGTCTGCAGACCCCGCAGGAGCGCCAGGAGATGGAGAGCATCCCTTACATCAGTGCAGTTGGTTCTCTCCTCTATCTCGCAGGTGGCACGCGCCCGGACATTGCTTATGCTGTCGGGGTCCTCTGCCGCTTCACCTCCAATCCTGGCATGGCACATTGGAAGGCCGTTCAGCACTTGCTCAAGTATCTCAAGGGCACAGTCGACCTGAAGCTTGCTTATGGTCCGAGTCCCTCTGGGGCTTCGCCTGAGCTCTTCTCTGCCTATTCTGATGCTGATCATGCAGGCAACCCGGACAATGGTCGCTCCACATCTGGCTATGTCCTCTGCATCGGTACTGGTGCTATCAGCTGGCGTTCGAGGCTTCAGACAATTGTTGCCACCTCTACTACTGAGGCTGAGTACATTGCTGCCTTCGATGCTGGTCAGGAGGTCTGCTGGATGCGCAACCTGCTTTCAGAGTTTGGCTATGATGTCCTGTCACGTCCTTCGACTCTGCACATGGACAATCAGTCTGCCATTGCCTCTTCGAAGCATCCGGAGCACCATGGTCGGATGAAGCACATGCAGCTTCGGTTTTACTGGTTGAGGGACCAGGTAGACTCTGGAGTGTTGCATCCTGTGTTTTTTGGGACTGTAGACATGTCTGCGGACGCACTGACGAAGGCCCTGGCGAGGGATCGCGTTGTTAAGTGCCGGGAGATGTTTGGATTGGTTGAAGGTTAGAGAGTCGAGAGATTCGGGGGGAGCTGAGTGGTGTTATGTTTCCTTTCTCTCTTTCTCTCATGGTCTCTGCTTGCTTTGCTACACTTACTCTCCTTTGTTTCTTTTGCTCAGACATGCCTCATCCGGGGGGAGTGTTGAAGTCTTTTGACTCAGCATCCTAGTGCAAAATCACAGCACAGTCAAGGCTCGATCCTAGGTCCTTCTGCAAGCATGCGGACACCTAGAGTCGAACCTAGGACTTGTGACTAGCTTGTAGTCTCTGAGATTCGATCTTAGAGACACTTGCTTAGTGCGCACTACTCGAGAGTTGAACCTATGACCTTATGCTTTAATGTACTAGTCAGGATTCGAACTCGGGACCCTTACAGGTCAGTCTAGCACACTTTACCACTTAGCCAACTGGTTGTTGTTACAGCTCTATTTTTCTCGGTCGCATTGCCTTGTCTATTGCACTGCTTACTCTATGGCTTACTTCACTTTTGCTCTTTCGGACCTTGCCCTTGTTGGTTGTGTCTACTGTACAGTTTTGAAGCCACTGCCCGGCAACTTCCATAGAGCGTCGTACACCTGCAGTCCCATTGACTGTGAGCTCCTTAGTTGCTCACATTGGACTGCAGGTGCGCTATAGTGTTTCTTTCTCATGTATCAAGTTGCTCACATTGGACTGCAGTCTCTAATCGATCCCTGTGTCTCTCTTTCGCTTCCTGCGCTCCTGAGTCGCTCCCTATCGCTCAGATTCGCACTTTGACACTCTCTTGCAGTATGTGCATGTCACACGCGGGCCTGAGGGCATACCAGAGGGCTTGCTACCGGTCTGCGGAGGCTTGGAGAAAGTCCGAAGTGCAGAGGCACCATCCTTGCCTGAAATGTCATCAGATCGATGCATGCGATTGATCTCCTCATTGCGGAACGCTGCCTGAAGCGACGAACGATCCATCTTCTCGAGTAGGAGCAAGGAAGAGGAGAAGGAGGAGTATTCAGAGGGCAGAGAACGAATCATGGTCATGCAAACAAGCTCCTCGTCGAGCTTGGTGATGTCGAAGGACTCCGGACGCAGGTTCTGAACGCGGAGAATGACCTCATCGATGCGGTTCATCAGGGATGCGAGAGACTCCTCCTAACCCTTGCGGATGGAGAAGAGATCGTCGTAGGCATTGAATCGAGCACCGGGACGCTGCGAGAGGTGAACAGAACGAAGGGTGGTCCAGATAAGCTTCGCATCGGACTTGCAAGCCTGGATATGGATGCGCTGGTCCGGGTCAAAAGACTTCAACATTTGCAGCGATACACACTGCCACAGTTGTTCATTTGTTATTGCTAGCTCATGTACATGCTCTCGATGGCATGCATGGGTAGAGGGGAAGATGTAGGCAGTTGAGAGGCTAGTCAGATGACGTGAAAGGCACTGCGCATGATGTCGACTGCAGCTTACAGGGGCCTGACATTGAGTGGAGTCCAGGGTGAGCACGCAGGATGAAGGTGACACGGAAGGTTAGACAGGAAGAAGTGGAGAAACATCACTTAGTTAGTATGAAAGGAGCAAATAAACAGTTCTTTTTACTCACCTGCAAGACTACACACCATTCCAGGTGAGGCAACAGGGTACGGAGGGTATAGGGAAGGAGATAAAGGACATTGCTCATATAATGAGCGATGTTCTCTTTGTTAGTACGTGAGAACAACCAACTTGAATGAGGTCCACTCACCTGAGATACCTAAGAAGCCCTCTGTGCAACGTGTTATTAGGCATGAGACATGCTGGCATTGCTGGCATGCAGATGTGGGACATTGAGATGCATGGTGGGGCTGTCGAGGCCACACGCACCATGTTGGTTACCCTGGTGACATGACAGGAACGCGGGAGAATCAGTGAGGGTGCAAGAGAACCAGCAGAGATGTGAGAGAACTGGTGGCAGCATGGGATGACAGCAGCAGCAAATAGGATGACCAGGGGTAGTGTGAATGGCAGAGAACAGAGAGCAGAGAGTGAAGTTGTGCTTGTTTAGGCTCGTTATCTCTTCCTACCCCTTCATTCCTCATTTCTGATCATTTCAAGGCCTGAAGAATGTTTCCAAACTGGCTGGGGTTTGATCAGGCTCGGAGGTAAGTAAATAAAGCTCGTATTTTTGTGTTTATTGTGCTAACACTGGGAGTACTGCTCATGACAAGCAGTACTCCTTGTTTTTTGGGCTCCCTTGACACAGAAGGCTGGAAGGATGTTTGGAAAGGCGGAGGGCTTAGTAGAGACCAAGGTGAGTGAAAACAGCATGATTTTTATTGTCTATTATGCTAATTAGGGGAGTATTGCTCATTTTTGAGCAATACTCCCTGATGTCTTCCTAACCCTCCTTTCCATCGACTCTCCTACATCCCGCATGCCACCTCCCATGTCCCATTTCCCCCATCCAGTCTGCCCATCTTCGACGTGCTCCTTGCAGCCTTTTCCATCGTGCGCAAGACTCTGCACAGATGTGCACGAGTCCGCATGGATCCACCGACACATACGACCCCGCACCAAACTGCATGGCCCCGCCCGGACTGCATGTACATCCGCCGCACCGTGCATACAAGCTGGAGGGATGGTAGGCTTGGAAACAAGAGGGGCTTTTTAGGTAAGTACTGAATCTTTACTCTATTGGCTATCGTGCTAACATGAGGAATACTGCTCGTTATCGAGCAGTATTCCCTATTCTCTGTCCTGCTACCACATCACACCCCCTCCATCACCTCTCTCATGTCCCACACCACACAGATGCCCTCGAGCCCGCATGAATACCCTCAAGCCTGCACAAATACACCTGGCCTGCACGTCTCATGTGCAGCCTGACCACGTCGCTCTGCTGTTGCTTGCAGGGACCTGCACTTGGCATGGCCCTCACCCACTATGAACCAACTTTGGATCTAGCACGAGGACAACAGGCTCATTCTCACTTCAAGATAAGTATAACCCTAGTTCTTCCTCTGTGAACCATGCTAATTCGTCTTCTCACCTCTCTCACCCCATGCATGTAGTCTCTTCCATGCTCCATCTCCCACGTGCACCCCACATCTTGCCTCGGCACATTCTTGATGGCAGACCTTGTGATAAATATGGAAATTATATTAATTCAAATGCAGAGCCATGTGGCCTTCCTCTACCCAAAGATAAAAATGATTGGTCTCCATTTCGGAATCGAGTTGAATTTGAGACTGCAGATTTGCTATTCCGTCGAGTTCAGATTTCTGAGGATAATCATAATGATCTTATGGACTTGTGGGCTGCTTCTCATGATGGAGAGCCTCCTTTTGCAAATCAAAAAGATTTACATGGTGTTCTTGATTCTATTACTTTGAGAGATGCACCATGGTTCCGTTTCACTATAAATTATACTGGAAAGATTCCAAAGAAAAACCCTCCTAAATGGATGTTGGCTACATATGAAGTGTGGTATCGAGATCCACGTACAATAATAAAGAATCAGCTGAGCAACCCTGACTTTAAGGGTGAAATTGACTATGCTCCAAAACGTCAGTTTAAAAATAACAAGAGATGCTGGACAGACTTTATGTCAGAAAACTGGGCATGGCGTCAGGCTGATAAAATTGCTGAAGATCCCAAAACTCATGGTGCCATGTTTGTGCCTCTTGTCATGGGAAGTGATAAGACTACAGTTTCAGTTGGTACAGGCAGCAATGAATATTACCCACTCTATGCATCAATAGGCAATGTGCATAATAATGTTTGACGTGCTCATCATGATGCTTTAAATGTGATGGGCTTTCTTTCTGTTGCAAGAGCAGATTGCAGAAGTAAAAAAAGTGTTGAATTTCGCAGATTTAAGAAACACCTTTTGCATGAATCCTTGAAAGCAATTTTAGGATATTTGCAACCTGGTCTAACTACACCACAAGTACTTTGCTGTTCTGATGGGCACTTGCACCGTGTTATTTATGGTCTTGGTCCTTATATTGGAGATTATCTTGAGCAAGTTGATTTGTCTGCTATTGTTAAAAACTGGTGTTTTACATGCAAATGCAGACCAAAGCAACTTGATAATGATCCTGATCATGGTCCAAGAAGTCATGAAGACACATGTGAATTGATGCAGTCTAAGACTAATCAACAACTATGGTATGAGTATGGCATAGTTCTAGGTATAATGGTTAGTACATATAATTTTATCTTGTTAAAACTTTTATCTAATGATTTATTAAGCCATTTACAGCATCCTTTGCTCGTGCTGATATTTATGAACTTCTTTCTCCTGATCTTTTGCATCAAATCATTAAAGCCACATTTCATGATCACATTGTGCTTTGGATTGAAAAATACCTGATAAAAGTACATGGCAAAACAGCTGGATCTGAAATTCTTACTGAAATTGATCGTAGAATTGCTGCTGCACCTGCATTTCCAGAACTTCATCGTTTTCCAGATGGACGTGGATTTTCACAATGGACTGGTGATGACTCTAAGGCATTGATGAAAGTATTTTTGCCTGCAATTGATGGTCTTGTTCCTCAAAGAATGGTTCGTTGTGTTCATGCACTTTTGAATTTCTGTTATCTTGCACGAAGATCAACAATTGATGAAGATACTCTAAATGAAATAGAAGCTGCCTTAGAGATATTTTGGAAAGAAAGAGAAATATTTGTAGAAGTTGGAATATATCCAAATGGTATTTCTTTACCTCGGCAGCACTCTTTGAAACATTATCGTCATTGGATTGAAGAATTTGCAGTGCCCAATGGACTGTGTTCATTTATCACAGAGTCAAAGCATATTAGAGCTGTAAAAGAACCATGGTGTCGCTCTAGTCAATTCAATGCTCTTGGACAGATGCTTATGACAAATCAAAGACTTGACAAATTAGCAGCATGCTGGGATGATTTTGTTGACCGTGAAATGCTAAACAAACCAGTAGCTATAGAGGCAGACTCTGATGATAATTCAGTTATAGAAGATGATGAAATTAAAATTTCTGAATTGCTTTTCAATGCAGGAGATTATAGATTTTTGCAAGATGGTGGACCTGTAGAAGGCTCTAAGATTATGGCAAATGTTAGAATGGCAAGGTCAAGAGAGAAGAGTGGCTATCCTAGAAAACTTTATAAACTTTCAAGATATATTGAGCAGCCAGATCTTCCTGAATTGATTCGTCATTTTTTGTATGATCAGCTTGAAGCAACACCTGACAGAACATCATCACATGTGGAACTATCTGAATGTCCAAAAGCACCACACAAAATTGATGTTTTTCATTCAGTGATTGCTACATACTATTCACCTAGTGATTTATCTGGAAGAACAGAATTTTATCAGCATCGTATTTGATCAAATCCTAAATGGCGCAATGGTCCTGCATGTCATAATTGTATTTTTGTAGAAAGTAATCCTGATTTGCCAGGAATGCAAGGGCTTTTTGTTGGTCAAGTCTTGCTATTTTTCTCTTTTATACACAGACAAAAGACCTATCTATGTGCACTTATCTCATGGTTTACTACTATTGATAATAAGCCAGATGAAGACACTGGAATGTGGATTGTTGAAAGAGAAGTGGATGAAGATGGTGAAAGAGTGTGCTCTGTTGTCCACTTAGATACTATACTTCGAAGTGCTCATCTGATTGGAGTATATGGTAATGAACATCTTCCTTCTGACTTTCATTATACTTATACTCTTGATGCATTTCACTCTTACTATGTTAACAAATTTTCTGATCATCATGCAAATGAAATAGCCTTTTGATAGCATATCTTTCAGTTTTTGTACTTATATATTATCAGTAGTAATAACTGACAATCTGAGATTTTAACTATTAGTTTATAATGTGAAGATTAAAATGTAAAGTACAATCTAAAAGTCTGATCTGGATCTATATTTCAGTCTTACTAGAACTGATATTGTCTGAGATAAAGATATAGTTCTGAGAACAATCTGACTTGAGTCTGTATCTAGTCTGAAAGTAAGTATAAATCTGACTTGAGTCTGACCCTAGTCTGAACAGTAAGTATAAATCTGACTTGAGTCTGACCCTAGTCTGAACAGTATGTATAAATCTGATAATTTCTGAGCTCAGTCTGAGAACAGTCTGAGTATAAAGATATTATCTGATTGTTTTTGATTTTTTATCTAATTTCTGTTTAGAATCTGATTGATGTCTAGTTTAACTCTGATAGATAAAGATAAATCTGATTGAGTCTGATATAGTTCTGAAACAAGTGTGTAGGTCTGAAGTAAATCTGAATATTATCTGATTGAAATCTGTCTTGCAAAGTAAAAATCTGATTATATCTGTAGTACAAAAAAAATCTGATTACTGTCTGATTTATCTCTGACAGCAAAGCTCATATCTGATTAGTATCTGACTCAAGTCTGTTGATAGATCTCAAATCTGATAGTTTCTGATTCTATCTGACAATCATATTAAAATCTGATTGCTCTCTGAAGTATATCTGATAATATGTCTTATTTCTAATTATATCTGACTATAGTCTGAATTGAATCTGATCATTTATATTATTTCTGACTAATATCTAAATTACATCTGAAAAGGTCAAATATTTCTGAAGTAATCTGATGTTAGTCTGAAACTGTTCAATATTTCTAATTTGATCTGATATTAGTCTAAGATTGTACTCAACATCTGTAATGATCTGATATCAATCTGATGTTACTCTGAGATTATATTTTAAATCTGATACAAATCTGTAAGTATATGAAGAAGATCTGATTGATATCTGATCAATTTTACAAAATCTGAATGTGTCTGATGTATATCTGACAGATCTGATATATATCTGAGAAAATTTTATCAGAAATCCAAAAATTTTCAGATGTATCAGATAATCAGATAGTTTCAGATATTTTTCAGACAGTTTCAGATGCATCAGAAAGTTGTAAGGGTTCCTGATGAACAAACAGGAATCAAGCCTCATTGCTGTATAGCACATTGTTGCTGATGTTATACTGGCACTACACATACTTTTCAGAATGTGGATGGGAGCTGAAACACTTGCACATGTGAGAGCAAAGTTTGCAGGCATTATCGGTACTGAGGGCATTATTGAACACACAGGTAATGGAGAGAGGCATAAACAACATACTAGGTGAGGTATAATATCAAAAGATAGTAGAACAGTGGGCTATGAAAGAATATTGAAAACAAGTCTCACTCAATAATGAGTGAGACTCCTAAGATCAGCAATGTATGACAGAATTAATAGTGATTAGACTCACCTTAATCCCCTCAAGCTGATTCAAACCCATTCCTGCCATTGCATTGAAGAAAATGGTGCAATGAAAAGCATACTTAGTGTATCGTAGTAGTAGTAAGTGAAGACAAGATGAACTGACCTGCAAGTGATTTATGATGTCACAGGTACCTGTCACAGATCGCTCCATTTCTCTCCGCCTTCTTCTCTGCCATCAAGGCATCGCATCGGTCATGTGCTCCAGCAGCCCCATCACATGTTCACTTCCTCACATGACCTGGGGCTATCCTTCACCCATGCCCTTGTTCCCCTTTGGAACATCCTATTGTTCTCCCTCCCATTGTTCTCCTTTTGGCCACCATTGTTCTCACTCTATTGTTCGACCCGTTATGGTGTCCATTGTTCTTTTCTCATTGTCGTCCCAGTACTTATAGGCTCCCTGTCGCTTGCCTATTTCCCTAGATTGTCCATTTCATCTGTACCGTACTGTACCTCCAATACAGGTCACTGCGCTGCTAGTCGCTCTCTGCTCTCTCGCTCCCATCATCGCCGGTGACTTGGGTGGTTCTCTGCTGTCTACAACCGAGTCTTAACACCTGGACAATCTTTCATACACCCGCCTCACCTCCCTACTATCACCCATCATACCTTTCTTCTTTGAACCCTTCACCGCCGACATCTTCACCGAATCTTGACATCCATTCCATCAACCTCATCTCCCCTTCCCCATCGCCAACACCATCGAGGGCAGTGCACTCATTCCCCTCCTCCGCTATTGTGCTGTGAAGCATTGGGAAGCCGAAGGAGTTTGGTTTCGATTAAGGTCGTGGAAACCACGTGCAGGTGCTATCTCCATTGCCTTATACGTTCGAATTTGAGTTTCCTTTGACGTCGACTTGCAAGAATTCACGTTCGGTGCCTCGGACATCGCTTACCACTGTCGCCAACCCAACCGAGGATCCCCTGCAAGTATCCTGCCATCGACCTCATTCCCCTTTTGCACACTAGGTCTCTTCACCCCCGAACCCTCGCCTGAGCCTGTGTGGGCCAGAGAACGCCTCGGCCACTGATTCCTCAGAACCCTGTACTCAGATCCCCTGTACCCTCGTGCTCTTGGTCGTCGCCCAGTCGCGGCTGACTTCCTCTAGACCTCACCATTGATCCCACCGACCCCCGTTTTCAGACCACCGAACCATACCCACTTGGCATCTTTGCCTCGCTTGACAAATACTTCATCTACACCCTTTCTGGCATCATTCGAGTAGACTTCGACACTCCGGACGAGGACGAGGACGGTCTCGCACAGTGGTACTTCGCTGATCGTGACGACCAGGCAGACCTCGAGCTCAACGACTTCGACGTCGCAGCCACAGAACACTGCCGCCAACACCCCGCTACCCCACTGCTTCCCACTGTTGCCCTTTCTAGCACAGATTCTCCCCCTGCTCGCACCACACCACTTGTTGTTCCCCCAGGTATTACCTTCAACCCCGTAACCAACAACTACTACGCATACCGCTCCGACACCAATTGGCTTGTAGTCAGTTGGTGACCCAGCCTCGTAGACGAAAGTGACCTGTGGTTTTGGCAGGCCAGTACCCTCTTCTTAACCGCTGCAGAACTTGCACTCTCTCAGGCAGTTATAGAGAATCTCACTCAGCAACAAGCTACCTGCCTCGATACCCTTTGGGCCCCACTACCACCACCTGTTTCAACGCCTACCCCAGTACCAGTCCCCTCACCTGCTCCACCCATTGCCGCTGTTGCATCGACACCCACCGTCAACGTCAAACCAATCATCGCCCCAGCCCCCTCTGTCCAACCGTCCATCGACATGTCCAACCCTGAAATCGGCGTCAAACCTGCTCCCTTTGAGGGAGATCGTTCCAAGTCCAAGGAATTCCAGCTGCGTATTCGCTTATTCCTTCGTGCCAACTCCGTCAGGTATAAAGAGGATACCGCCCAGATCTCCCTCTTTCTTGACCTCTGCCAAGGCCCCATTGCCGGCCAGTGGGCCATCCAGCATGTCGAGGAGATCCTTGAGGACGACGATCTTGTGGCTGCAAACACATCCCCACCTCACGTTCCCCATTACGCCAACCTCACCGCCCTTCGAACTTGCTTCAACTTGGACTTCTCCCCCCTTGATGACTCCAAGGATGCCTCCCATGCCATCCAGACCCTCCAGATGGGTACGCGCCCGGTAGTCGACTACATCACCGAGTTTGAGTCCTTTGCCCCTCGCACCGGCTACAATGACGTGGCCCTAATCGACTGGCACATCAGCAAAACGTAAAATTTCTGATTTGATCTGAAAGTGATCTAAATATGATCTGAAATGATCTGCTTTTTGGATTTCAGATACTCAGACTATCAGGCAAGTCTTGTTTTTTCAGACACTATCAGCTATATATTCTAACATCAGACAGAATGTCTGAAGTCAGATATGTTTCTTATATCAGACATGTAGACATTTTTCAGGAAATTATCTTAAACTCAGACATAACTCAGACATAACTTTTATAATCAGATACTATAGTGTCAGATAAGCTAAATTTAGATAACACATAATCAGAGTTAGATCAGACATAATTCAGACAAGATAACTTCAGAAAAGTTAAGGTCAGACTAGTATCAGACACACTAACTTAGTTCAAGATTTTCAGATAAGTCAACTTCAGACAGGTCAAAATCAGATCAGATATATTAAAATAAACATTTCAGATAAGAAAAACTAGTACAGATCAGTGAGAGTCAGAAAAGATCAAGTCAACTTAGACAAACTAGTACAGAGTAGTGTAAATTAGAAAAGATCATATTAACTCAGACAAATACACAAAGAATAGCTTATATCAGATAAAGCAAAGTCAGAACAGATCAAGTCAGAATAGATCAAGTCAGATCAGATCAAGTCAGGCTCAGAAAAGCCACACTCAGATAAGTCAAAGCCAAAAAAGGTTGAAATCAGACAAAGCCAAATCAGATAAGTTGTCATCAGAAAAGTTAACTCAGACAAATATCAGATCAGACAAGTTGATTTCAGACTCATCTCAGCCAAGTCAGATGACTTAAATCAGACAACACTAATAAGACCAGATCAGACAAGCAAAACAAGCAAGATCACATTAACTCTAGGCAGATCAGACTTGTAACTCAATCAAAGATCAGAGTATGAAAAAGTCCACAAAGATAGGATAAAGGCAGGGATAGAAGAATGGAGAGCATGAGAGAATAGTATGGATGAGTATAGTAGGGCAAGAAAAGGCATGAGTGAGTGGGGATTATAGAGAGCAGTGAATAAAAATCTAGTTCACGAAGATCAAGTATGTAGAACAACCTAAGTCAAAAAGCAAAGAAATTAGATTCTACATGCAAGAGTAACAGAAACATACCTTAGTCATCCTCATCTGCACTCAGGTAGCCACCAAGAGCAAGGCGAGGATGAGAGGAAGGTGACGGAGGAGCAGGAGTGACAACATTATTGTTGTTCTTGTTCTTGACGAAAGGCTTCGCCGCATCGAGGATCTTCTTCCACTTTTTGTCGGACAGCTGCATAATCGTCTTCATGTAGTTGTCGGTGGCATCACCCCAGTTGCTAGAAGAGAAGTCACCAGTACGCTTGCCTTTGTCCTTGCACTCCGAGACCAGGATCATGCGCAAGAAGGCGCATTCAACCTATTTACAGTAAGCGAAATAATAGATAATAATGACAAATCACTTACTGCAGCACAAGTCAGTGCCAATGCACCGTGAGAGAACCCAGTCTTTGCCGTATGCTCAGGGACCACACCCAGATGGGCATGTGCAAGAGTCTGCAGGATAACAGGGGACCTAAAAAGCTCTGTATAGGTCTTCGAATGTTGTTAGCATTGATTGAATACAAGAGGAAGAAAAATTTGACTTACATCACCAGACTTATTACCAAATAGGAATATGAGCACCCTGTCGTTGTTGATATCTTCGTTGATAGGCTTGAACTTGTCATAACCGAGGAAGAACCTTGCCCATCGTGTTCGGTATTTGGTGCTCTCCAGATCGAACTGGCCTTCGTGTTGCTGCCAGAAGCCTTTGACTGACTTCTCAGCATGGGTAAAGAAGGAACTACGCCACTCGTATGTTCTTTGCATCATCTAGTACAAAAAAAATGAGCATTCAACTTAAAAAAAAAAAACGGAGTACTTACTATGCCATAGCATGGCTCATTTCGAGTAGCCAATACCTGCTCACTATCAGGGAAGGCCTTGTCGAATGCCGCTTGGGCACGTTCAACGAGACCCTCCATGTTCCAGGGATCCATGCGGGTAGAGAAATAGTGACGCCAAATCGGAACGACAAGCTTGCAGAATTCATCAGCAGGTACAGGGAGGTCAGAGTTCTTGAAGCTCCTGGACGCGCGGACAGTGGGGAACTCATTGTCATTGCCGGCCTTGGTGTCCTTGGTCGATGCCGATGCTTGCGAGAACGAGAGGGCCTGTAGGGAAGATGGAAGGATGTCAGTTATAAAGATGGCAGCAAGCTGCGGCGACATACCGTGAGCATCGAATCTGTACGAGACTAGTCAAATATTAGTGATTAGTATACCATAGTCTATAACGAACAAGATTACTTACAATAGAGGAAACAGATGGCATGGAAAGACTGCGCGCGTGGTTTGAGCGCACCTCCACGACTTGCGGCTTGGACAGAGATCGAGCATGCTGGCCTGGCAGACGAGCACTGGATGTGGCCTTGTCACTACTGGCGGAGGCGTTCGTCTGCAGCATGGAGGTGGGGGCCTTCCGCGTGCTCGTGTTTGAAGGTGCATGGCGACTTCGGCTTGCTGGGGTATTGATTGTGGATCCACGATCGGCAGCCTGCGACGATGTAGCTGTTTGAGACATTGAGAAGATGTTGCTGGCATGAGAGGCGGAGGTAGGAGGGACAGAGCGAGATGGCAATGGAGGTGGGGATGGTGAGTGATTGCCGTTCGACTCGTAGTCACTGTTGATGTTGTCTGGGAGCTTGGACAGGTGCACTTCGTCATCGTCGAAAAAGAAGCCCCCGTCACTCAGCATAGGACCGTCGATATCGATAAGATGGTCGGACTCGTCCTCCTGAAACGACTGCACGTCAACCTGGACAGGTGATGGATGTACTTTCTGTTTTGAGGGCTGGGTCACTCGCTTTGGGGTCTTGTGCTTGGGTTGCACAACGACAACGTCGAGCTCAAGTGAGATAGGATTAGTAGCATATAAGTAATTAAAGATATGCAACGTACCTTGTGTGAATCACGGTCTTCATCCTGCGATGCCTCAGCCTCGTTGACCTCGTCCTCATCCTCCATGCCATCAAACCATCTCTCTACATGCGCCTGGCTTGCAGTGCGATCGACAGACTTGGCACTGGATCGGGACTGCGGTCTTCCACGAGAGGACTTGCTGGACGAACATGGGATCTTGTCCTCCCAGCCCGGCCGCAAACTGCGTTTCACGCGGCTTGGATAAGGAATTTTGAAGACGGACGATTGACGTGGAAAGAGCGAGGCGGAAGCAGAAGTCACGACCGAAAGGGTCGACATAGTGGAGTGGGAAGTTGGAGAAGGGATGAGGTGACGAAACACGAAGATAGGAGCGGTAATGGAAAACATCGACGTAGATTGGGCCAGGAGGAGATGATAGAGGGTAAGGGACGATGTTTGAGAGATCGAAGACGACGGTGAGCAAGTGCAAAGTCGACGTGGATGGTGAGCGCTTACCTTCCGTTCGATTCCGGTGATGCTGACTCAGCCTCGACGTTGTCGAACACGACTCGTTTCTTCAACGCCTTGCCCTTGGCTTTCTTATCTCCCTTTCTCTTCGTCGTCCTCCCTCTCTTATCACGACCTTCTCCCTCGCTGCTAAGTTCCTCCGCCGACTCCTCCTCCTCTACGCGGGCCTCATCGAACATCTCAACATCGTCCGCATTCGACTCGGGTTGGAAGGTTGGGTCTCGATCGGAATCATCAGTGGGTTCTGGGTACTGCAGGTGAGTAACGATTCGTCTTTAGAGTGAAAATAAACCACTGACCTTCAATGATCTCCTTCTCGGACATCCTACGGCCACCCACAGCCGCTCGCGCAACTCCTTTCGACTTTGAACTCGTCTTCTCCTTCGCCTTCCCACCTGCAACCACCTGTCTTGCTGTCTTCCCCTTCAACAACGACCTATCGCGTACCAGATCGGCGCGGATTGACTTATTGCCAGCATCTCGGTCCCTCTCCCCATCCTCCTCCAACTTCTCCTCCTCCGACGTGTCCTCGTGCACACGTTTCTGCCCTCTAGGCATCGCGGGTGGGACCTCAACGAAAACTTGCTGCCTGGGAGCTGTTGTTGAGACATCAACAAGGTGAGCTTAAGAATCTCCAATCGAAAAATATGAACTAACCTTGCTGGACTGCCCGCCCCGCACGACCACCACCATGACCGTATATCCTCGACGGTCCCGCACGCTCACCATCAAGCAGAGCCTCGTTCGCCTGCCGAACGCATTCAAGGCGGGAACTCCGGTCAGCTGCCTGCTCTTGAGCAGCCCATTCAGCAGCTTCGCCAGCCGCGAGCTGCTCGTTCGTCCGACGCCGCTTGTGCGAGTTTGACAAAGTCGTCCGAGACTGGTGAGTACTAGCATCCGGTAATGAAGTCGAGCCGGATTGACCAGAGCCACGGGGGGATGCGGCTCAAGTCTTCGCGCGAGTGGACACCATGAAGCAAAGACTGACTGAGTTGTTAACAGATAGTAGAGGAGAACACGAGGGGGGAGAGTGTGTGTCAGACGAGCAACGATACACACCTGTATTTAAAGTCGAGTGCCCGTAGTTTTGGCTTTCGGCTCTGTGCTGTGGGTTCTGCCATGCCCGAGCTGTGAATTCCCCCGCACGCGAGCCTTCCATCCCTGGTAAGTCCCGACTTCGCGTGTTTCCCGCTGCCGTGTGCGCTCCCGCCTGATTTGATTTGCTTTTTCCCTTTCACCCAGATCTTCCGACTTCTTTGTGTCTCGGCCCTGCCATTTGGTCTGCACCACGCGCGCTTCCTCTGATTGCATCGCACGTGTTGTCTCCGTGTCCCGCCCAGGAGCTCCTCAGTATCTTTCACACCAGCTGTCCCGAGATCTCGCACCCGCCGTTTGGCTTACAATCCCACTTCTATTCACCTGAGGCCCCGACCCAGTCTGCACCCCGCATGTGAGTAGCTCCCTATCTCTCATCACAGCTTACTCACGTGCGGTGTCTTGTGCCCACAGTTTCTGTTCCCGTCTCCATTCCCGTTCCACTTTGGGCTCTTTCCGCTACCACCGTAGTCTATCTGCGCACCTCTGCTGTGCCTCGCGCATGCTCAGTGGAGCTATTTGACTGGGCTTAATCTCACGCACGCATTGTGTGCTGTGCTTTGTGCGTGCCTGGGCCTGTACATCTCGAGCAGCATCTTGCACATTTTTGACACATCTCGCACATCTCCGGCGATATCATACACACCTCAGCTCATCTCTCTTGTGGTGCTGCATCTTGGGTGTTTGTCTCAGTGCACCTTGGGAACTTTGTGCTGTGTGTTTCTCACTGTGCTATGCTTTCAAAGCTTGTTGCTGTGTCTTGCATATTTTCGTAGAGTCTGAATCGGAAATCTAGTGTCTTGTTGAACTTTGTTTGAATATTGGGCCCTGATCTTGCCCTGATTGCACATATTTCTTGCTTGGCCTCTAGCCTTTAGCATTGATAAATCTGAATTGACTGAGAAAATAACATTGATCCTTGAAACTACTGGCTATTATTGGTTGGCTTGCTAAACATGCCTCTTCCTCGCCGCAAAGTGCAGCGTGCTCGTGCATATGCTTGTCCAGTGCCTTCAGGGTACATTTGCAGACTTGGCTTTGTAACTTTAGGAGGTCTCAAAAAACACATGACTGCATCACATCCTGATATACAAAGTTTGGAGGATGCACAGGCTTCTGCTCGTGCTCGTGCTCGTGCTCGTACTTCTCGAGTTCCATCACCTATGCCTCGTTCTCCATCCCCAAGTCGTTCTTCATCTCCAGATGTGCCTGCAGCTTTTTATGATGATCCAGACTGTTGTCCACAAGATGGACCTGATACAGAGGAAACTGCAGGCCCTAAAAATACAACCATAACACATCCTGTTTTAAATGGAAGGCCATGTGATAAATCTGGAAAATATCTTGATGATCCTGATGCACCACCTGTACCAAAGACTTCAGATCCAGATAATTGGTCTCCTTTTGAAAATCGGATAGAATTTGAAACTGCAGATCTCCTTTTTCGTCAGGTGCACACATCAGAAAAAAAATTTGACACTCTGATGAGGCTTTGGGCACAGACTACAGATGACTGCCCTTTTGCAGATCACGAGGACTTACATGTCACACTTGACTCAATCTCTATGGGAGATGCACCATGGCTATGTTTTACTGTAAAATGGAATGGAGCTGTTGGAAGAAATGCACCTGCATGGATGTTTGAAGAATATGAAGTGTGGTATCGCAATCCACGTATTGTCATTCAGAATCAATTGAAAAATCCTGACTTCAAAGAAGAAGTTGATTATGCTCCTAAAAGAGAGTTTGGTTCAAATGGCAAAAGACAATGGACAGATTTTATGTCAGGAAATTGGGCATGGAGACAAGCTGATGAAATTGCTAAGGAGAATCCTACAAATGAAGGTGCAATGTTTGTGCCAGTTATTTTGGGTAGTGATAAAACAACAGTCTCTGTGGGTACTGGTCACACTCAGTATTGGCCACTTTATGCATCAATTGGAAATGTACACAATAATGTACGCCATGCTCATCGTGATGCAGTAACTGTTATGGGATTTTTAGCTATTGCAAAAACAGATCAGGAATATCAAAATAGTGTTTATTTTCCATGGTTTCGACGACATCTTATGCATTAATCATTACGGACAATTCTTGAGCATATACATCCTGGAATGACTACTCCTAAAGTAGTGCAGTGTTCAGATGGACATTTTCGCAGTGCTATTTATGGTCTTGGACCATACATTGGAGATTATCCTGAACAGGTTTTATTTGCTTGTATTGTTCAAAACTGGTGCCCTAAATGCACATGTCATTGGAAAGATCTAGACAGTGGACAAGGCATTAATTGATCTCATGAGCATACCAAAAGTTTGATAGATGATAGATCTAATAGTAATAAAAAGCTTTGAGATAATTATGGCATAGTAGCAAATATTATGGTAAGTAATTAACTTGATAAAATATTGCATAGATTGTCTAAATAAAGATTTTACAACAGCCATTTACATATTATTTTCCACGTGCTGATATTCATGAATTGCTTTCATTTGATCTTCTTCACCAAGTGATTAAAGGCACCTTTAAAGATCATTTAGTTGATTGGATTCAAAAATATTTGATTAAGCAACATGGACCATCTCGTGCTCTACAAATTATGGCAGATATTGATCGAAGAATTGCTGCTACTCCATCATTTCCAGGATTGCGTCGATTTCCTGATGGATGTAGTTATACACAGTGGACTGGTGATGATTCCAAGGCACTTATGAAAGTTTGGCTGCCTGCAATTGAAGGTCATGTGCCTTCACAGATGGTTCGAGCCATTGCAGCCTTTTTAGAATTTTGCTACATTGCACGAAGATCTGTCATTGATGAAGACAGCTTGGCTGAATTAGATGCTGCTTTGGAGACCTATTATAAAGAGCGTGTAATATTTGAAAAAGCTGGTGTTACTCCAAAAAAACATATCATTACCTCGACAACACTCTTCGAAGCATTATCATCACTTGATTGAGGAGTTTGCAGTACCAAATGGCCTATGCACTTCTATTACAGAGGCAAAACATATCAAAGCTGTAAAAGAGCCTTGGAGATGGTCTAGCAGATTTAATGCTTTAGGACAAATGCTTATTACAAATCAAAGACTTGATAAACTTTCAGCATGCCGGGTTGATTTTACAACTCGAGGCATGTTAGATGTACCTTTTGATTTTGTAATAACAGATGAAGAAGTTGATCCAGGTGCCAATAATGATTTGAGCACTTCAGACTCAGATTCTGATAGTGATAGACTTCAAAATGATGGAGAACTGCTACTAGATGATTATAAAGAAGATCCTGAGGAAAGTGGACCTTTGCTAGTAGAGAGATCTGAAATTATCATGTCTAGTGTCTCATTAGCCAAAGGCCGAGATACATATTATCCTCGAAGGCTTCGAGCTGTTGAAACATTTACTGGCTATTGGGAATTATCTGATTTTATTCAAAGATTCCTATATGATCAATATCATCTTGATGAGCCACCACCACTAGATGACATTCCTCTGTCACAATGTCCACTTGCACCATACAAAATTGATATAGTCAGTTCTGCTACAGCAATCTATCATTCTCCTAGTGATCCTTCAGGCATCACAGGAATGCGACATCATCTGATCCGTTCATCATCTTCTTGGCGTGGTTCAGGTCCAAGACATGATTGTGTATATGTAAACAATAATGCAAAATTGCCAGGAATGCATGGATTATATATTGCACAGATCTTACTTTTCTTTTCATTCTCACATGAAGGCACAGTATATCTCTGTGCATTTGTTGAATGGTTTATTACTATTGGAGATGAGCCAGATTCAAATACAGGAATGTGGATAGTAGAGCGAGAACAAGATGACAATGGTGAACCTGTTCGTTCAGTGATACATATTGATACAATTCTTCGTGGTGCCCATTTACTTCCTATCTTTGGAAATGATTTTCTTCCATCAAATTTTCAGCATACATGGTCATTAGATGCATTTTCTACATACTATGTTAACAAATACTCAGATCATCATGCACATGAAATTGCATTCTAACTCTGTATATTATATGTACTAGTAATTACAATAATCAGTGTTGGTTATAAAGATGATTGTCATTTGTCATTATATGATAAAATTGATGTGATATTTTTTGCTACCAGGTATGTTATGATGTTTAGCTTTGTCACTAAAATCTGAAACTGTTGCTACTGAACTTACCTTGTCAGAATGTGTTTGAATCTCAAATCATCAAAAAGATACTCTTTGCTTAAGATCTTATAATGTTAGAATTGAATTAAATTTCAGACCTTTAGATAAGCTTTGCTTTTCAGGTTGCATAGAAATACTAAATCACTTCAGACTTTACTACATTTTTTCAGACTTGACATGTAATATCAAAATGTATTTGAACCTAAGACTATCAGACAACAACTTTTGATTAGATATGTCAAAATGTCAGAGTTGAACTTAATTTCAGAGTTTCAGACAACTTCTATTTTTCAAACTGCACAGACACTCTAAATCTTTTCAGAGATTTCACATTCTTTCAGACTTGACATATAATGTCAGAATATGTTTGAATCTCAGATCATCAGGCAAAAAAAGAAATCCAGATATTTCAAAATTGTTAGAAGTAACCTCAATGTCAGACTTTCAGACAATATCTGCTTTTTCAACTACACACAGACTTTTTAAGTCTTTTCAGATACTCTAAATCTTTTCAGACTTGAAATTAGTAATTTCTTTTAGACTTAATATATAATGTCAGAATATATTTAAATCTCAGACTGTGAATCTTATAGTAGTATCAAATTAAGCTCAATATATTTGAATTGCAAACTATCAGATCAAAAGTTTTTGCTATTAAGATATTTTTATATCTTGAAGTTAAAGTTGAAGTTAAACATAAGACTTGATATCATAGTACTATACTGTATACTACTTAGTATCAAACTGTCAGACAACTCTTACTTAGTATTAATCTAGTGAATACTAGAAATACTAGTACTAAAATTAAGTATTACTACTAGGCTAGTACTAATAATATTCAAGTTAGTACTCCTTAGTACTTTTACTACTTTCAAGTTGTGCCTCAGAGCAGATCTTTTTTCTTGAAAGTGACAAGTTTTTTGAAAGCCTCATATTGTCACAAATTGGAAGTCTAATACTAGTTTTAGCAGAGTATTAGTAATAAGTTCTACAATTACTGAGTACTACTACTAAGCAGACATCACATTTAACATCTCAATATAATATTTGTCTCAGCTTGAAGCAAAAAAAAAAGAAATCTCTAAATACTGCTAAGTTAGTAGTGAGGCTTTTGATTAATCAGTCTATCAATGAACTTAATGCATGTTACTTAGTGTATCTCACCAATTAAGTAATAAATCTTATAGTAAGATCATCCACATCTCTGAGAAAAATATAAGTTATAATTGATCTGAAAAAAACAAGACTTGCCTGATAGTCTGAATCTGTCTTTAACTCTGAGTATCTGATTATTTTTGATATCTAATATGTCTGAATGCTTCTGAAACACAGTCTAAAATTTTACTGTGTCTTTTTTTCATCTGATATGTCTAATTTATCTGAATATTGTCTGAGAGCAACTTTCTTCAGACATGTAAAGATTTCAGACAAATCAGTCAAATTAGACAGCTTCAGACTAGTCAGAAATTTTGGGTTTTGCTGATGTGGTTCCTGCATGGACTCAACAGTGCCCTGCGTGACGATTGCCAGCGCAGCTACCCCACACCCACCACCCTGGTCGAGTGGAAGGCAAGAGCCTGTGACAGGAACACTGCCTACCTCATGCGCACCCGGTTCCAGAGTCCCCGCCCTACAACTGGGTGCACCCCGGTGAGCAGTCGCTCCCCTCAGTCCGCATCTACTGGCCGATCCCGCACAGTTGCTGCTACAGGTGCCCCACTGCTCAAACTCTTGGAGCCTGACCGTGAGCGCCTCAGGCGTGAGGGCGGTTGCTTCCGCTGCCGCCAGAAGGGCCGTGGCTTCCACGACTGCCCCCTCAATGCCGACTCCAACCCCCGTGCCCCAACCCCTCGTGTCCGAGCGCTAGAAACCGGCTCTGCCCCGGGAGTAGCTCCAGAAGATGCAGCCGCCGCCCTCGCTGTCCCCGCTATCAACAGGTCCATCGCCGACTTATCGTCGCAGTTGAAGGACTTGAGCGAGGAAGAGAGGGAAGAGGCAAAGGTTGCATTAAAGGATATGGTTGAGGGTTTTTAAAGCGCCCCCCGGTCACGTCGTCCGTGGGTGGCAAGAAACATTTCTTTGATCTGTCGAATCGCTTCTCTGTACTATCCGACCCCTGTGAGCAATCGTATCCATCGTCTTTGCGCATGTCCGCTATCACGCCCAACCGTCAGACACCGTCCATTACACTCCAGGCCAAGATTATCACTACCCCGATCAAGAAACAAATCGACGCTGAGGCACTTCTCGATAGTGGTGCCGAAGGCATCATTATGCACCCCAAGTTTGCCAAGAAACACCAGTTCCCCCTCAAGAAACTCCCTAAACCCTTTCCCGTTCGCAACGTGGACAACTCCGAAAACATCATGGGCTGGGTCCGCTATTCAGTCAACCAGAACATCCACATTTACGCCAAGGACTCGACGTCCTTCCATGAGGAGACAGCTGAGTTCTATCTCGTTGACATTGGCGACTACGACATTATCCTTGGGACCGATTGGTTACAGGAGCACAACCCTGAAATTGATTGGGTCTCTCGTCGTGTCGACATGACCCGCTGCCCTCCCTCTTGCACTCTGACTTGGGGGGAGAGGGCCGATGCTTCGCACGGCAAGACGATTCCTTTTTTATTTATTTATTGAGTCATTAAGGTGCATAAATAAGTAAACTTGCTTCTCGCTCTTTTGCATAATGCAAATTATCAAAACCTGACAGCATATCTTCAAACTCACATTGTCTACCAGTAGTTACTCCATCATAGTACCAGATCCTTTTTCCTTTATCAATAATTCTTGCAGTAAAATGAACATCTCCAAAATACACTATAGCCACCAGTTTGAATGATGTCTTTTCATTATTTGTGTGATGCTTCATGGTAAATGAGTGATTTATTTTTATATTATGATAGTCCACTTCTATAGCTATCAATGGTGGACTGTTGTTGGTAAAAACAGTAGTAGTATGAAGTGCACTATTGCACTGAGGGCATTTTTTCATACTAATTCCATTCATAATTTTTCCTAATTCACTAGCAGTATTTGAGTCTGCAGACAAGCTAGAAATATGCCATACAAGATTATGAACATTTTCAGTCACAGAATACTCACAAGATGTACAATTGTCTTCTACATATCCTACATCTGTTTGACATGCAAGTATAACAGAGGTTAACTCTCTGATATCAGTTCCCACTCCTTGTGTATTAGAAAATTTGATAGGATCAAATTGTGTGAGCAAAGCTCTAACATTTTTTCTTACTAACTCAAAGTCAGAATGTTCCAAGTGAGTCCATTCATTATTCAATGTACTACAGTAATTGTTCAAATTTGCTAAGTGATCTTCCCAAAGATCTTTTTTTGTCCTAAAAATATGATAAAGGATGGTAAACAATGTATCATATGCACAGCTCCAAGTTTGACCACACCATTTCAATCCAATAGGAGAAGAAACTTTTATCTTTGAAGTACCACTTGTTTTTTGTTTTTTTATCTTTCTTTTATCAGCAGCTTCTTTACTAACCTGATCTAATGCTTTTGTTCCATTTGCTGTATCAAAGCTATCTGGCTTCTCTTCAAATGTTACAAGCTTTCTTTTCTTAAGATTATCAGGCTCCTCTATACTATTTTTATTAATTGTATTAGTCTTTTGTTTGACTAAAATTGTCCATTCTGCATTCTTTGTGTTATGAACAAGTTCAAAAGGATCTGATTTTGTCCATTTGAGTGGAACAGGCACATTTGGTGGGACATAATCAACTCCTTTCCACATTTGATACTGCTGGATGCGAGCTGCTCTAGTAGGAGCATCAATGATTGCAGGAAGTTTCTTGTAATATTGAAGACAAGTTATTTCATCTAATAGCTCAAGCTCTCTAAATTCTGATCTTAGATATCCAGGCAGTCTTCCTTTAATTTTATCAGTATTAAATTGCTGAAGAATAGCTGTTCCGGCAATACTTGAGCTTCGTGAGAGAGCAGTATAGACTCCTCTTTGGTCCTTACAATTTTGAATATCAACAACATTGAATGGTCGTGTTCTTCCTTGAGAAGCATAGTCTGTCATTGAAAAGTTAGGTAGGATGGGAATCTGAGATCTACTAATCCATATTTCTTTATCATTGGGCATAAAGCATTTGATTTTCTCTTCAACTCTGGAGATAGGAACAACATTAAGAGGCAGTCCTGTGAGTTGGACTGGCTTGGGTGCACAAGTCAATCTCACAAAGACTACGTCTAACACAAGCTTGTCATCAATACCAGTATGACACTTCCATCCTACGACCACACCTTCAGCTCCATTGGTAACACACATCTCAGTTGCTTCATTATGTTTGAGCATGACAAGCATTCCTATACACAAAGATAGTTTCCCTGCATAGTGTTTAGTCATAGATGGAATTAACTCCCATAGTTTTCTTTGCAAGGTAATGTGAATTTGATTGTTTGCTCTTATAGGATCACTATACATATTTTTTTTCTTTTTACTTGACAAAGATTCATCAGCCTTATGCCATCTATCTATAGAGTAAAAGTGTACAAGTTTTTGACCGGACTCCATTCCACATCGAATTGTTCCTGCTTTATTAATTTCATCTCTCTGAATGTTGAATGATGTAATGATAGATACATTTCGAAATTGAGGATCTGCAATGTTGGGTCTATTGGCCCCAGGTCCTGTAATTCTAGATCTAAGAAGGTTGATATCATCTTCTGTACAATATTTGTATCTCATATTTTCTAAAGCTCTTCTAAATCTAGCATCATCAGGTGTCTGTGTTTTTTGACGCATATTCTGTCTTAAAATTACTACAGTCACAAACTGATGCCATAATGCTTTTCCTAAACAGGCCTTTTGTTTTAAATGAGAATGAGTGATGTGAATTATGGTATCTACATCCTGACTGTACAAGGCACTATTAGCAGGAGGAGGTAGTTCATCAGGAAGGTTGACAACTTTCTGCTAGACCTGAGAGCAATCTGATAGCATCTGACAGCATCTGATTGACCTGCTGTCAGACAGATCAGATGGATCAGACAGTGTCAGACATTATCAGATGCTCTCAGATAGTTGCAGATAATTTTCAGATATTTGACCTCCAGATTTGAAAAAATTGTCAGATCAGACACTCTCAGATTTAGAAAAATTTAGATATCAGAGATTTTGTTATATCTATTAGTTAGAGATTAAAAACTTATATATCTGACAATAAATGTCTTTACTTGAATGTAAAAGTTTGATCAGATATTTGCCTGTTAAGATTGCTTTCAGGTAGATCAGGTCAATCAGGAGCTGTCAGTAGGGTTAGAAATTGTCAGGTCAAGCAGAAAGTTGTCAACCTTCCTGATGTTGAGCAAAGTCACCAGCAAGAATGATGTTCACACCTCCAAAAGGTTGATCTTCTACTTTGAGTGCACTGCTCATTTGGGCACTGATATTGTACAAACTATTGCAATCTACCATAGACACCTCATCTAGAAATATATATTGAACATGTTGGAGCCTGGTATGGATGTCAGCTAAAGTAGATACACCTTTCCCTCCTTCTGGTTGAAATTTATTGATAGCCAACATAGAATGATATGTTGATCCTCCTATCAAAGCTGCAGCAGCTCCTGTGGGTGCCATGATTAGAAATTTGTAAGACTCTTGTCTCTGCTCAAAAAATCTGGTCATAGCTTTGATGACTTGTGACTTGCCAGTGCCAGCCATACCCCCTGAATACATTTTGAGCTGCTCAGACTGTGGAGTCACAGCATGATTTGCAATAATTTTGAATGCTCTTGATTGTTCAACATTTAGTGTGAATGTCTTAGCTATTTCATCAATGTTTAATCTATCCTCTGGATTTTTCGGATGATAATTGTAATCTAAATATGCTCTACTCACTAACTTGACTTCATTTATATTATAAGGATCTCTATAGGAAGTATCATTATTCTTTTCTGCATTGCTAGCTTCAAGATCTCTTTTGGCCAAGATAGTATCTTTTTCTCGTGCTAGAGTTGCTTTCCATTCTCTTTGAGACTTGGATAACATGACATTCTCATCAACAGCATTTTCTGTCTGCTCTATTTTACTTGGATTTAACCATCCAGTACCTTGAATAAGTTTATGCATGTCATACATATCTGCCAGTTTTTTTTGTTGTTTTTTGCCTATATCATCCCATTCTTCTTGAAGCTTTTCAGTCAGACTATCTACACCCCAGTTGGCAGTTGCTTCATCTTCATCATGTTGGCCATCAAGTTCATGCTGGAATGTGGCAAAGATTTTATCACCAAAACTGTTGTTCTGTTCTTGTTGTTTTCTTTGCACAGAAAAGTCATCTCTAGCATCATTGCATTCATATTTGATTTGAAAAAAATCCATCACCTGCTTTTGTCGAGAAGTAAACTTATATTTGTCAAAAGCATCATCCCATGACTGTTCTTTGTTCTTGAGATCAAGACCAGATCTCCAAGGCTTAAATAGTGTAAGCATAGTCTGACAATATTCTTCTCTATTGCCTTTATCTCTTCTAGGCAAAGAACCACCTGTGAAATTTGGAACTTTGATATTCTCTTCCTTTAGTTTGTGTATGTAATGAGTCTTGAGTTGAGGATGTGGCTCAATAAATAGCTTTTTTGGCACAATTCTCTTCTTTGTGTTGTATTGATTATTTTTTGGATTGTAATCCTTATCATTTGGATCATCATACTCATCTTCTTCCTCTTCCTCTTCTTCTTTCTCATTATCTTCATTGTCTATATTTATATATTCATCATTATCTTCTTGATAACTTGGCTCTCTATCCAAATTGTTTTCTTCTTCAACTTGAGTAAAAGCATCATTTTCATCAACTATCTTCATTTCATTTTCTTCCAGTTCATCAGTCTCAATATTCTTCATGATCACATCTACAATATCTTTTGATGTACTTGTCTTTTTACTAATATTTGATTTCTGATCCAAGTGTGACTTTGATTTTTTCAATCCACTTAAAGATCTTTTCTCATACCGACAGATCCAATCATACAAAGTTACATCTACTAGCTTCTTTGACCTATACATATAATCCAGAATTGGAGACAAACCTACTAACTTTCTTTGAATTTCATTTACTATGACTTTGTCAGGAACATTCTCATGAAAGTCATCAATTTGATTCCAGTCTTGGCTAACTTGTTTGACATAAGTACTCCAAAAGAAAACTTTGAACAAGTGACTTGTATAATGATCTGGATGAGACAAGAGATACATACATGCCATAGGAGATCCCATTTCTAACTTTACAGTTAACGAGTTGACTATCTGAACTATCAACTTTCTTGCTTTTTCTTGTCTAGAACTATCACCACCAATATAAGTAGTGTTTCTATCAAACACACTACGAATAGCTTGAAACATGACATGTATATTCAGAGGTGATTTAGTAATGTAGTTAGTAATATATGCAACAATAGACTTAATGGCAGTTCCTGAAAGCATACTAGTTATATCTGTATTACATCCCAAAAGATATGTTAAAGGTGTGGAAAATGTGTTAAGCATGGCCTCTCCTTTTTTCATGATAATGCTACCACTGTCCTTGTCTATTAAAGAAGCTAGATATGTGTCTCTTGGAAAACGAGCTTTGCAACTATCATATTTTTTATTCTTGCAACCTCCTCTATCACAACTGTGAACATTAGACAAATATAAAAGTTCATTGACTCTCTTTTTAAAATGTGTCCACCATGAACAGGTTTCTTGGCAATTGCTGCAATCAGTTATATATTCATTGTTATCATGCTCAACTTCAAAACTTGGTACTAAAGGTGCATCACCTTTTTTTACATGTATTTTGCATGGTTTGGGTGGAGCTTCTGGTAAAACTTGAGTTGGCTCAACATAGTTGATATCCTTTTTTACTTGTTGTATCATGTCATTTTCTACTTTTGCCATAGTACTATCTATAAATTCTCCTTGATGACAACTTTCTAAATATTTAATCATCTCCTTTTGAAACTCTGAAGTAGGATCTAAAATTCTATCTCTAATTTCCTGAGGTGACAAACAACCTTGAATCCAGATCATAGTATGCAGATGGAGGCTTAGACGACCTTGTTGTTCTACAGTTCCATAGTATCCAGCAGTCTTACCATACAATCCTCTTCTTTTGTCATTGAATCTCAATACATGTTTGATAAACAAGTCCACCATGAGTTTGAAAAACCTGGCACCTGCTACAGGATTGCTAGCAATAAGACGAAACTGCTCATCCTTCTCATAAAGCTTTGGATAGAATCTCATGTCTTTGTCAGCAAAATACAAACAAATAGGATGTTTAAGATCTGCTGGTGCAAATGTAATAAACCAAGAAGGGGCACCCAAATATGATATAAGAGACCAGATCTCATTTCTCATATATTTATGACCTGTCTTTGAACCTTGCACATGATGAGCAACATGGTCCAAATCATTGATGATTTGATAGCAAAGTTTTTCCTCATCTGTCTCTGGCTGTACTCTTTCTCCATCAGCCAATCTATCTATAAGTTGACTTAAAACTTCTGGATTTACTGACATGAGTCTATCTGCTATATTGGAAAAATTGGCTTTTTTAGCCAAAAGGTAACCACCTGTTGTACTCTCTTTAATTTGATCATGATTGATACAAACCAAGAGAAACATAGCCTCATATTGAAATCTTTTGTCATGATACATCAATAGATCACCTTTTTTTGCATGATCAGATATTTTTACACTGCCATTGCTATTGCCAACACCTCCTAGGCCATATGGAAACAGCCATGGAAATATTTGAGGATAAAGCTGAGAATTGTTATATATTGACTCTGGATTTGCAGCTTGTCCAATGCCTAAAGCTCTGTTGTTTTTGCCTCTCATATGTTGTAAAGCAATTGCTCTCAGCTGTTGAGTAGTCTTTTTGTCCAAATCTCCACCTATCAAACCATGTACAATAAAAGGACATTTTCCAGACTCTACACCTTGAAGAGGTTCATCAGATACTGACATCATTCCAGGCTCAATAGCATCATCTGAAATTTTGCACTCTACAACTACAGGAGGAATGTCTTCAGGATAGCTATTGAGATTCTCATAAGATATATCCAAGTCAGCATAATCAATATGATTAAGCTTAAGCCATTCTAAAGCATGAGCAACTTTATTTCTCTGAACCAAAAGAGGAGTCCGCTTAAATTCTTTTTCAGTAGGCTGAGTTTGACCTATATAAACAAATGCCATAACTTCATCCAATTCATCAAGGCTAGGTGGAAGCTTTGCATATATCTTAGGCATGGGAGTGGAGAAAAAAACTGCATTTGCAGACATTTTGTATAAGCCAGACTTGTGCACATGCACAATGCATCGGTTGTGACACACCCTTGAGATAAGCATCTTTTCTGTCCAACTGAGATCTTGTAGCTGCTCTGGAATTTCACCTATCCAATTGCCATTGATTAGAGCATGTTTTGGTATCTTTTTCTTTTTTAACTCTTGAAGACAAGTATTGCAGATGCTTTTTGAGTGTTTATCAAGTAATGGTCCTTTACAAGATTGTATTATATCTGATGAGTTGTATCTTTCCTGTCTTGCAATGAAAGTATTGTCAGTTTCAAGGATAGATAAGTCTAAATCATGTTCAGACATATCTGTCAGATGTTGAAGTGAAGTCAAAAGACCACAGACACTACATAAGCTCTCCAATATCATATTTGGTTGTATATCATTACAGTATTCAGAAACAATATCTTCAATCAGTTTTTTTGAAGGAGGTTTTGGAGGAAAGGATTGTTCATTTGGCTGTATAATTTTTTTATGTTGTTTATATCTTTTACGTTTTATATTATTCTTATTTTCAACAAGTTTAAATAATGTAAAATGTTCTTTACAACTTTTTTCCTTACAGCTATGATTGCTTAATTTATTTTGCAAGTCTTGCAACATATTTCGATCATTTGCTTGTATCTTATGTTGATGACATACATTAATAATAGCACGTTTTGGGAGTTTAGCTAGTTTGGAAATTGGAATGGTAGTTACAATCATATCATTAGCTACTGGTACTAAATCTTGACTATGAGAAACAAAATTCCAAGATGTGTTTTTATGAAATACAACATCTCCTTGTATAAAATTAGAGATTTCATTGTATGACCAAGTTATATTTGGAGCAAAACCTCCTAACATTTGTGGCTTTTTGGTATTTATTGACAACAAGATATTACTTTTCATACTATCTTGTGTGTTGTATGATATACTATCTTTATAAGATGATATCCATCCAATAAGGAAGGACTTTTGTCTGCTCAATTTGGCTTCGGTTATGCATAATAGCAATATTAAAACTAAGCACGTCATAACATGTATTTTTTGTAGTGCGAGCACCTTGGCCCAATTATTTGTACACTTTGATACAGGCACTTTGGCCAATGTTAGCTGCACGTAGCAACTGGAGTGGCCCTTATCTAAATATATCATCAAAGAACTCACCACAAATATAGCAAATAATTATGATTCCTTAGAATCGTTTACTCTATACTGCCTTTTCATAGTGAAAACGACATGCAAACGATGACCATCCCCATTTGGCAGTTGGCTTATATAATTGCAAGATCATCGATCTGATGAGTTTGTAGGTTCAACTCCAGCTCTGGCCAAACTTTGTTGATTTAATGTAACTTGATCAGTTCTCAACCAATTCACCTGTTCTCAAATGCATCTGAATCTGCTCCTTTATGGCTTTCTGACAGTATTTTTTGCATCCTGATCTGTGCAGAAGTCACAGAGTGCAATGAATTTCTACATTTCCCCTCTATAACACTCACTTGGGGCATAAAAGAATTTTGTCTGAGCTGGTGTCTGGCTGAATTGCAGATACGCCTATATATTTCAGTCCGAATATCAGATCATCTGATTGCAAGCTATATCACAACAATTTGACTATGTTTCAATTAAATGTTGGCTAGGCCGAGCACTGGCAAAAAATTGTTGAAATAGCTAAGTCGAGTTTCTATTCGAATTATTTTGCCTCCAATCCATATCACTGGAGCGAGAAGCTGGCTGAAACCGAGGAAGACGGCTTTGTTTCAGCCACACCGAAAGGTGGCCGAGATAAAGACACATGCCTGGATTTCGGCTGAGCCGATCTCTGGCCTCAATGCAAAACTTTATTCGACTTTTCGCCAATGCGATCTGGGCGCGATATGTTTTAATTCGGGCAGAAAATGCTTCAGCTGACAGTCGGCCATCAATGCTTGTTTTTAACACAGACTGCTTTGGCTGGAAGCCTTCCGAGAACAGCAGTTTCAGGGCAGCATCCGATTGGCTGAGCAATGCCGCAAACCCGAAATCTCGTCCGCCTTTCGATGCAGCTGAAACCCGTCGGTGTTTTTACAAGGTCGACACGTTTCAGCCTCCCACTTTTCCGCCAGAAATGATTAATCATGGCTCGCCCGAAATGCCCAAGAAACCCCATCGATCATTTGTTGTTTGCTCTCAATATTCATCCAGGTCAAACATATCTGAAATATTAAAAAAAAAGCTATATTTCAGATTCAGCACAGCCCTGCGTTGCAGCGCTCAGAACAGCGGTGGCATTAGCGGTGGCGCTGCCTTACGAGTCAGCATGCAGCAGTACGACCGCCATCTCTTCGGCAGTTCGTTCATTCACCAGTCCACCAGCTCAGCACGTCGGCTCCGGACCCCAGACACCACAAACCGTCGCACTCAAGCACCGCACAACTGCGACTAAGGAATTCAGGAAATGGACCTCGAGCAGCACGTATTCAAGATATTAACAAAAGCTTGTCGAGTCGAAGTATTCCTCTAAACTAGGATTCTCCTCCATATTGATTTCTACATCGATTCCAGCTGCCTCTTCGATTGTCTGGACAAAGCTCCTAAATGCCAAGCACTCGAAGGGAGCCGTCGTGAACCGCTTACGGCATATGGGGCAAAGATACCGCCCCGGTACATGCTGGCGCATGGACCTGATCTCTTCAGGTGTGACGCGTGTGGGGTCATCCGACAGGTCCAGCAAGGACCGCGGTATATCGGGGTCGAATTCGGCCGTGATCTCAAGGTCAGCCCGGAGCAGAACCAGGAGGTGCCGGCGCATGCAAGGGGAACAGCAAATATGCCCGCAGCCTGGTATGCTTTGAACAAGGTCAGAAAGATGAAGTTTCGAGGTTTAAGCGATGAGCGTACAAAAGTGGGTGGACTGTCCCCTTGCAGATAGGACATTCTAATTCTCTGATCATCCCATCTCGAGTCTGCAGATATTGTTCAGTGCCACGACATGTTTACAGTGCCATGGCACTTACTTTGTCAAGGATTCTCTCGTATTTGGAAAATAGTACCTGGTTGTTGGCCCAGTCGCTCTCGCAGGCGTGCAGTTTTTCTTGTAACAAACGTGTTTCCTGATGTCATGATGTCAGACAGAGAATGGAGTTCAATACCTTCACGTGAAAGCGCACTGCCTCGGCCATCTGGATTGCCTTACGGATCCCAAGCAGCTCTGCATCATACGCCAACGTCTCATCCTTCTAGATCGCGAAGTCAGGATGGGATATATACCATGCGTATAAACGTACTACCTTAGCTGTTTGAGAAACAGCTTGATGCAGGCTTGAAAGGCGTCCTCTCGCCGTGGTAGAGCTGTCCTGGATTAGATGGCTCGATGGTGTGAATCTGGGTATAGGAGCTTCAAGAAACGAGACTGGAGGTGCCGTCAGCAGCGAGTTCGAAGCCGTCGCAGGAGGGGACAGTTTCATTGGACGAGGGGGTCTAATACGTCGCCCATTGCGCGAAGCCATGGTGTTGTTGGGAGATAGGGAGTGATCCAACGGTGCTTGTTACATCTCCGAAACGATACCTATATGCTATTGAGGCAGGTTTACAGTATGCAACCAGGATGCAATTGAGGCGGTTTTACAGTACGCAACCAGGATGCAACCATGATGCAACTGAGATGCGATGTCTTCGCTTCGAGCCTCGTGTACGTGATTGCAAGTCGAGTCGACGACGTCGACAGGGTCTAATCGTAGCGGCGACAAGCATCGTTCTCATCCTAGCGTACGAGCATCCTGTCGGAGGTCTTATCGTGTGGTAGGGACTAATGTAAACTATACATGCAAGATCATTGTCATTTGCACTCGAAAGATATCATAGAACAGTTATAAAGACAATATGGTAGGGCAAAGACTCAAAGACTGAATTCGAATCAATGTCGGAGGCCCCCAAAGAGAATACTGACTGCGCAGCCATGTCAAGTTTAGTCTGTAAAAACAGTTCAATCTGAGTCTACGAGTTAAGACTCACTTCAACATTCGAACAGGCTCTGGACCCATGCGATGGCCCCGGGTGTGGGGATGAGAAAAAACCGAAGCCACAGAAACCGTGCGAGTGGACTGCGCTGAAGTCGGCGCAGACGAGATGGCGGGGGCGGGACTCGTGGGGACGAGGCGACGCAAACCAGCCGGAGGCGGAGCACAAGCTCAGGTGCGCGAACTGCCTGGCGATGTTCCGCTTGCGGACATCGCGCGTGAAGGCTGCGTCATATCGCATCGTCAGGTCATCGAACTTCAGGATGCACGTGAGTTCTACATCATGTTGCAATCTGCAAGGCGATCACCTGGATTATTCCCCTCCGTCCTCCGCTTGTCTTCTTTGACCTGTTAAAGCGTTGCGTGCCGCGACGTCTGGAGATCGGCGCTACCGTCGCCGAAGTGCACATTTTGGCCGGCGCAGTCTTGTCATAACGCGCTGAGTGCCGTCCGGGATGGAGAGAATGATGCCGAGGCCGATTAACGAGCGCGGGGATTGCGTTGAGGCTGCGTGAATGATGCAGCTACCAGCGGGCCGCCGCATTGCGGGATGAAGTGGTGGAGGTGGACAGGTGTTTACGCATGTGTTAAACTCCGTAATTCCTGATGAAGCGAAGGGGGCGGTAGCCGGTGCGCGGGCGGTGGAAAGCGTATGTGGTGCTGCGAGGTGTTCAGTCCTACATTGAATCTACGAAGGAACGGTGCCGACGCTCCTAAAAGGCGCTTTGTCCCGAGTGAAAGCTTCATGGATCGGGTTGTATCACTCACTAGGGCAATATCGGCTCGGTCTGATGCTCGGGTCTGACCCACTAAAGTATGACGACCCTCCATACGGTCTTGACCTCGTCCCTGGCTGTGAACGAGACAGAACGTGCCGCGAAAGACTCGGCACCGTACGCGATCGAGCCAGAAACGGTCAGCAAGCTGCCCGGCGACGTGCAGGTGTGGACCTGCGCGTGGTGCCTGTACGCGTACCCAAACGCACCCAGGCTCGGCGGGTGCGAGTCGAACGCATAGGAATGGGGCGAGCGCGGTCAAGCAGAAGCGAGGCACACGCACAGGTGCACGAGTTGCATGGCGTGCGTTGGTGCATGAGGTTGTGCGCATCAGCGGCGGGTGCGCGTGGAGGTCGCAAGATACGAGCCGGCGAGGGAAAGGTGTGTAGGTCTGAAGATGTACGCCGAGACCGTGCCAAATACGACAGACGCGCGCGTCAGTCTCTCTGCTCACTGCGGCGGACGCACACTCCACGACGAGCACCCCTAGCTCTAGCTCTTCTTTCACTCTGTGTCGAGCACTCGACTTGTATTTTCTGCACCTTTTTGTCCATTGCTCTCGTTAGCAACATGTCTATTCATGTATATGTGGATTCAGCGCTCCTTCAAACCTTCATCCGCGTACGTTCCTGAATCCCTTCCACTCCAGCTAGGTCAGAAACCATCATGTCCTCAGACCAACGGCTATCAATGCGTACTTGAAAATGCCGGCGCCGCTGACCCTGCGGCAGTGGTATGGCCACCACACCCGACGGGTCCGAAGGAGACACGCTTTCAAGGAACGCCCGATTTCGTCGTCGGGTGGGCAGAGTCCATCCCGCGGCGCAATGGCTATCCTGCCAAAGTTCTATGCGTTCGCCTCCCACCAGGCTCAGCTCTTCGACAGAATGAGGTCGTCATCGGACAGCAATTGAACGTGAGGCGCACCGCTAGGGCGGTGTTTCTCTCTGCATTGAAAAAGGCCGTCACGACGCTCTTAGTTGAAGAATTGAGACATATTATCAACACGGTCGTTCGGCATGAGTATGAAGTGGTACGCTTGCCTTCTTCGATTTCATGTCCATCCCTCCAACATCTTGCTGTGCTCAGTCTCGAGGGCACGCCACTTTATGCGGCGTTGCGTCTTGCGCGGATCGTGATGTTCAAGCATGGCCACGACATGCCAAGCGTGAAAGGACCGCCGGTCTGACGCTTGTATGGGGCGCCATTGACGGCAGTCATAGGGTGATCATTATGCGAGCGTCGTGCACCGCGCAATCCAAGCTCTTGCGCGCTATAGCGGAGCACGATCCACGCAATCGACTAGCAGTGCTGAAATGGCAACTGGCCGCTGCGCCCACAGAGCAAGGCTTCATTAAAGAATGCGCGGCCCAAATCGGCGCCGAGTAGAAGTTTTCGTCCGATATCTTTCTTGATTAGCTTTCTTGGTGCTCTTGTTTGCTATCACGATTTCATAGTACCTTTCCTTTTGCTAATACTCAATTTTATTAGCATGTATATCACGAGCAAGCCGCGTGCTAACGGTCATTCCCTACTATGAGCTATAAGGTGGTCAGCATGGTTTCCATACGAGTTGACTTAATAGCACTTACCTACTTTAGACGCATACGTCACTGCTGTCGACCATAGACCATCATCCAACAGAAATGTAGGCTATTACTCGTCGAGCCGCATCCTCATACCATACAGCCTTGTATTTCCAGTGTATCATTCTTGCGCTTCAACTCACGCACACCTGCCCTCGTGTTCCCAGAGCAACCCAAGTCCCGGGCGGAACCTCCAGCCCGCCTGTTGACGGAGTCGGGTCCTGAAATGGGATCAGTCAACGCTCCATGAACCTAGCACTCATCAGGCGCGCTCTACTAGATCTTGCTGAGGGAAGAGGGAAGTTTAGGTACGCACCTTTACCTACCGCTATTGCTGCTCTTCACGAGCCGTGTACCAGTTAAGACCTCATTTGCAGTGAATATGGGACCTCATGTTGACATTGAGATTTGCTGCCATCCGGTTTGTGGACGTGCGTGGCAACACGAGCCAGAGCGCGAATTCTGAAAGGTGGGTGGAAGGATGGTGCGCGTGTTGAGCAAGTGCATTGTTAAAATGCATCACGTTCTGCTGTCCCAGGCAAACATCAGCACATAGTCACATAGATGAGCGATAGGGAGGAGGTGAAACGGAAATTAACTCAAGCACGACAGGATCCGTAAATGCTTTGGAGGTCCTCTTGCAATCCCGCTGTAAGGTATAGGTGGAAGCCACACGCACCTGCTGACCGCGGCCGCGGCCGCTAAAGCCATCAGCTCCTTCTTGTCAGTTCCGCTTTTCGAGCTTATGCCTGCCTATCGCTGGACGCAATACGGTGAGAGCGTTCGTAGAGGGAACTTTGGCGCGAGCAAGTTCCAGTGACAGGCGATGGCACCAGCTATGATCGTTGATCAGAGTTCATCGGGCGTTCCCACGGTGAATACCCTGCATCCAGTCTGCATCCTTACAGTATCCTTACTTGCGCATAGCAATTTACAATACGAACATATTGTGAGGACCTGAGAAAGTATCCCTGGGGAGCTGGATGCAGCCATAACACGTTCTGACTGACATATTGGCCGGTCTCACTGATCAAGTACAGATGAATCCGTATCATGATATGTATGAAGGATTATGGTTCGCCGTAAAATGCTTTGATTATCTAGAAGTTGGCCTACATAATCTTGATCAGAATAGCAATGAAAGCCATTTTGGCTCAGTGGTATGGGTATCTGGTCTCGGCCTTGAGGACATTAACTGTACGTTCGATTTTCAGTATTCCCGCTACCCTTGGGTAGAGGGTTTTAGTTCTTGAACTTGTCCACGCGTTTTCTCGAGTGTTTTAAGGTTCGGGTGGCAGTGCCGATTACAACGCTCCGCCCGGAAAATGCCACAGTCACCCAGCATTACACCAAACTTGAACGAGCCCTGCACGTACCAAATCGCAAGAGAAGTAGCTTTTGAAAACGGCAAAAGCTATGTACGGCCATGTTATATATCATATCCACGATCTGCACTTTTGTACATGCCAATGGTGAAGATATGGCATGTGACTACATCCGACAGCAGAAACCTAACCCTACATGCATGCCGCATGTCCCGTTGCCCGTGTCACACACCCTCTGTATCTCGACCGTCGGCATGTACTAAGCTCTGTGACTTGCCAGGCTCCTCCTCCTCACTGTTACAGATGTCATACCAAGTCAGATCCTACTTCCCGCATACTTTCGAGACCAGAGAAAGATGTCACACTTCGTGACGTACCACAGCATGTGTGACCAACCCGGTAGCGGGTGCTGCTGCCAGAGCGGCCATAGGCGTTATTGTTTTGTTTTGCCTCGCGTCAGCATTCACTACGAGATTCACAGGGGCTAAGTACTCTGTACTCTGAATGTCTACGATAAAGCTACATGTAGGCATACGCTGAACCTGCAGCATGGATAGATAGAGCCGCATGTCGACTGTTGCGGGAGGCTGGGAGCTCAAGCTCAAGATCTAGCTTTAATGGGCGCTATTCCAATGCGATCAAGAAAGGCCTCAGAGAAGGCTACTATCTATCGCATCGAACACAACTCTTCTAGTGAATTGGTAAGCAATCTTGGATGGTGCTATCGGGATCTACAAGCTCTGGCGATGGAATAGGCTCGAAATCCGTGATGGTATCTGTAATGTATCTGAAAGACGGAATTGCTATGTACAACAGGACACGACAAGCCATACGATCAAAGAGATGGAATATATTCAGATATATCAGGGCAGGGGAAGGTGATTTCTCGCAGAGGATTGACTGAAAGATTTCAGACGGAAAGAGGGACATACATTGTGACTTCCTTCTCTGAGAGAAAGAGTCGAATGCATGCCAGCCCAACATCTTGAATATGGAGGAAATGCCCGGTGTGCAGGCTTGCTCGGTGCAGGATGCGTAATAAGGGATTGAATCTGATCGTGAGCAGATCCTTGCGGGTAAAGGTCGGGATGATTCCCACATCACAAGCAGAGAGCAGAATCATTCTGGAGCGGAGCGATGCCGAAGCTTCGCAAGCTCTGGGATAAACAGCTTCGATGCCATTGCGTAGTTCAACCTGCCGGCGATTTGACATAGCCTTCCGGGAAATCGGGGTAAGAGACCGCAGATGCGACAGAATGATCGAGTTCCTTACCGACATGCTGACTCGTACTGACAAGGTGAAGAAGCTATGCAGCTCATCAACGACACTAGCAAGGGATTGAACTAATTTGAACGACGTTCCGTCAGTAATGATTGGCGAGAGACTTCAAATTTTACGTACGCCTATGCCAGGTGATGACTTTCGCGACCAGCTGAGACCAGACATCTCCAATCAAAAGTGCTCGCTCGTAGTGGGGGATGCTGCAATGGTAATCAACCAAGACCCGCAGCACGTCCAAGTCGAAAATGTCGCGCATTTCATGAGACCGAAAGGCATGCGTATGCATTTTGATTGCGATGGTATTGGAGAGGTAATACTTGCTCAGAACCATGAAGGGAAGAAGAGGATGGCGGAAGAGGCGGTTACGGAGGACAAGTGGCTCTGGGTCGGAGAAAACCTTGCGTGGGGATGTATGGGCTAAATGGGCAAAGACACGCAGGGTATTCATTGCGATGCTGCATTCCTTCGTAAGGCTGCGCCCTCAATGAGCACTCGTCTACGTGGCTCCATAAAAACGCTGCTTCTCACCTGCCAACCGCGGTTGTAAAGCTCCCTCCCCACAAGCGCTCAAGGAGTTTAATGGTGATACCCCGGAACGTTTGAGAGACAAGAAGCAAAATAGGAACGACCTGAATGTGGAGTGTATCGCGGTGACCAAGAATAACGTCGCGGAAGTATGCCCCAATGGCTTCGGCAAGAATAAGATAGACGAGCTCCGTTGGTAGGATAAGGCAGTGCCGTGGAATGAGGGCCTGGTGAGTACCAGAGGTAATGGTCAATGCAAGACGCTGCCTCTTCGGATAGGGCATATTAGAGTTGCAAAAGTCGCAAAAGGTTGACGGGGACTGGAACCAGCTCACAGTTGCTTTAAACCCTGAGCTCTTTGTCGTCTGGAACGTGGCATGCCATGATGCATGTGGTGTGCGTTTTCGCGCATTCGTGTTGCATATAAGATGCTTGTAGGTATGTTAGATTTTCGGATAAACCAGATAATAACAGGTCCCGCATCGAGAATTACTTGGCAATAAGGACAACAAGTTTGCGGAGTCGTGACATGCGATGAGGTCGTTGTTCCGCGGTCCTGCTGGATATGCGCCACAATAAGTAATGACGCTGAACTTGAACACGTCGAAGGCGCGCACATGGTCAATGAGCAAAGTTCGAAGGCCAGCGGCCTCACGTTGTTGCGACATCTTGACATGGCCAAAGTGCGAAGGGTGAAGGTGTCCACATCATAGGGTGAATGGAACATATCGACGCTGGAGCTCATGCACATGTGTCGGCACCAGGGTTACGAAAGCGACCAGAACTAGCGCTCTGTATGCGACCCACAGCTGCCAACTTAAGCAGGTATTCCACCGTGTCCTCCTCCTCCCGTCCCGCCACAGGTGACAGTATTGTCCATCTCGAGTGCGCTGCTTCGCCGCCGAGTCACCGAGCTCAGTCTGTGGATGAAAGCCGCGATACAGGTCTCTAGCGAATCCAGAATCCAGAACCCTACTTTGTCTAATCATGTTCTCTCGTCCCAGCATGTCATCACGCCGATGTAGTTTGGTCAAACATAGAGCGCGCGTTGTCGTATTAACAGGCCCTGACGTCATCGCCTTGGATAATTTAGTTAAATCACGTACTTACATACTAGCATAGCCCACTTATCATTATCTTGGCATCCTCTCGTTCAGCAGGTTTCTGTCCTGAACATTAGCTCAGTTCAAACCTGCCGAAGGTAAAACCGAAGGTCGAAGGCGAAGGTCGACTCGAAGGTGACCTTCGGCGCAGAAAACTTGAGAGTACCTGCGCGACCTGCGGCCGCAGGTGATTACATAATGTCACGGCTGCGGTAGTTGAGACGAACACACGAGCGCGCTGCCTGCACGCGTTCTGAGTGACTGTCACGTGTCACATTCCTGCGGCGCCTCAGCCACAGCAAGTCGAAGAAGGTCGAAGGAGACCTTCGACCTTCGAGTTCACCTTCGGCAGGTTTGAACTCTGCTATTCAAATCGCCCAGCTGGCAGCTATCCTAGGATTCAATCTAAAGATGAGCATGGCATAGATAATTTAGCTAACAATCACACACAAACGTAACAATTGAGAGGTGTGTACGGATATATGAAGGAGTCCTGGAAGTACTGGATCAATCCGAGAGTAGAAGCCATCCAACAAGAAAAAAAAGGCAAAGCAAAAGGAAATCATAATGCCACACATGCAATTCTAACCCTTCCACTCGCCTTTCAATACTGCAGGTCGCATCCTCCAAGTGCCCCAAATCAGAAGCAACGTGCTGAGATCCTGCATCGCAGTTGACAGCGAGCAGAGTGAGTCTGTGCTCGATGGCTGCGAAACAGCTCTCCAAACCGTCGCGAATGACATGAATGCTACAATCGAGGCGCTCGCTGATAGCCAACACGTTTCCGAGGCTGCCATTCAAGTCGTGGACATTGCGCATGCGCTCTTCACGAAGCTCTGAAACAAGGTTTACAAGACCGATTGCTAACAGAACCGTCAATAACTATGCATGGCCGCGACAGAGTATTGTCACCTTCTGCCTTCGCTTGCTCCAACTGCTTTTGCATTCCTTGCGACGAGTGAGCATCCTGGCCTACAGTGTCACTGCTCGCAGATGGAGACGTAGACTGGTCGGGCATTTCGTCCTTGTGAGGGAGTGTCGTTGACTACGTAATGAAGCTAGGTGAGAAGGTGGCGCAAACGTAGAATTCCGATTGACTTGGAAAGACCCAAGAGCTCGAAAAACATACTTGTAGTCTCCATCTCTGGTCTTTGTCGCGTTTCCAGATCGGCGCGGAAGGGGTGGCGCTGGAGGACACATCAGATTTCGGGGCCATCAACTCGACGTCCGAGATCGCGGAGGTAGGTATGGAGGGCTGCATGGGAGACGGTCAGAGGTATTATGGGGTCGAGCGGAAAGAAAATACGGACTAAATCACTGACCGCAAATGCTGTTGTATATACACGCTGACCACGTGATCGCAACGTGCCGAGCAACATCACCGCAGACTCTTGAGTCTGAGTGCGACCTTATCTGCGAGCGCATCGGTGATCACTGAATTCACTGACCACCGACACGTCACCTATGTCCAAATATAATTGAACAAAACACAGAGTGGAAAGATACCTTCTCGCGGGGGCAGATATCGCGCAAAAATCAGTCATGGTATTAGTGCAAGGCCAAGGCATAGGTGGTGCATGCTATCGAGCATAACGTATGCATGTTCTGGGAATTGAAAGTCAGCAAGGTAAGCCATAACGGGGGCATAGTATTTTCTACATTGTTGCATTGCTGCTGGGTCCAAATCCAACTTGCTATCGGGGATTGCGTGGCATTCTTGCTGCATACTATATGATAAGCAAACATTCTGGCATCTCTACACTTCTGACAAGGCCATCTTCTCCGAGACACCTTATCCCGACACCTTCCGCAGACTCCCAGCGAACGCAATGTCCGAAGCAATCGCGTCCACCCTCAGCCCACCACCAAGCGGCATCATTCCGGCTTTGGACAGCGACGAAAAGAAGGATAATGAGCAGCGGCTTACCAATGTGCGAGAATGTAAGAAGTTGGTTGCGGCTGCCCAACGACGCGTGGCCGTTGAGCGGGAGGTACTTCACCGCGCGCAACGGGATGCATTGAAATTCGCTGATGAGAGACAGAAGTCAAGGTTGAAGTCAAAGAAGATACGGATGAATAGACTGATAAAGGATAGAAAGCGACGAGTATGTACTTGCCTTTGAATAGTCTTACAGACCGGGCTGAGTGGACTGGTGCCGCAGGCTCGATAGGAAAAGCGGAGCGGAATCGCTATAGTACGTGGCACATGGAAGAGATTCAACATGACGCGAACGAAAGCGCTACGGATGCAGAAGAGAGAAAAGGCCAAGGCTGTGATGGCACTGTGGAAGGACATGCCGCGGTCGATTATCCAGCGCTGGGGAAAACTTGCTCAGTTGGAGATGAAGATGGTTATGGTCACCCAGTTGGTCACCGCAGGAGTAGAGACGCATACGGGGGTTATCGAACCGGGCAGGACAGCGTCAAAAGATATTTCCATGATTTCGTTCCAGAACAAACCCATCTCGAGATGTTCAAATTTCGCCTTTCGTCGTGTGCTTCATGTACTCAACTCAGGCTAGATGGGTGGGTCGAGCGGGAATTGCCATCAAGCCATGAGTGCCATCAGACCATCAGTGCCGCCATCTCTCTTCACAACAATCCGAGACCAACGATGAACCGCACGCGTGCACGCTCGTCAACTTTTTCAACGTCGATATAGAATAAAGAAGGCGGCTCAGCTCCATTATTGCTTCCTCATAAACTCTGAAATAAAATGAGTCAATCCAACGAGTACCCACAACCTCCGTACGTTCGTTACAGTGAGGCGGTCGGAGAACTTGGTCTGGCGAGTACTTTTCATCTGCCTTCATCGTCAGTGATCATGTGGGGGGGTATGACTGATTAAAACTCACCTTACATCCAATACTTTATGCACTGCCATTGAATGACCTGACTTGAACGAACCATAGCGACATGGACCTGCAACAATCCTGCAGTTAATAGACAATTCGATTGAGAGCTCACAATGAAAATTTTCGTTATGCCCGAGTTCCGATCCTAGCAGTATGTGCAAGGACGTGCTTTGTACGTCGTAAATCGTCCAAAAAAATACGCTTGTTATCGATCCATCATATTGCAGGAATACCTGCCATAAACCACGCCAAAACGACACAATATATTCGCACAATATTTAGCGAGTCCTTTGATGATGGTTAATGCAAAGTGATGTTTATGAGAGAGACGGATATTGCAGAGCACGGACGGGGGCACGTACCCGCAAATTGTTGCACCTGTTGGTCGTCCGAGTCCGCAGGAAGGAAGATGTTTGTGCTTGTTGATCATCCGGAGCTGAAGTGACAGCAGTGTGACAGCAGGACCCGCAGGACCGCACGTCACCATTCTGATCCGTGAAAGGCTTTGGCAAACTGTCTCAAAGGAAACAATGATCATCTACTCCTACAAATGCCTCAGCTAGTTTCTTGCAGCTGGGAAACGAACGTTTTACCTGTGTCCTATCTGACATGTATCTGAGTCAACAGATTTTCCATAGACCGCACTTTGGATCACCAACGAACCGGCATTGCTTCAGTCCAGAACGAAGCCCCAGCCCAGAATATTCAGGGCTAACCAACCGTAAAGTGTTCCCGCTGGACAATTTCGAAGAAACTCCCGATGCTTTTGACGAAGGTAATGCGATACCGGAAGCTTCGGTGGGCGATGCTGCAACATCCGGAGGCCGCCAGGACGATGTACCTCTAAAGGACGCCGGTGCGATAGTGCTGATTCCCGATGAGACGAATGTCTAATACCAAATTCAGCAGCTGGATCCTCGACTGCTTCACGTGGGTCCTCCTCGACCGCTTCAGGTGAGAATGACCGCCTGTCCTGCTCCGACTCGTATGATTACTGATGCGGCTATAGGTTTCGATACACCCAAGTCGAACACGACGACTCCAGGTAAGAGGGTCTGCCGACTTCGTCCAATCTACCAGCTAACCGCTTATCCGCCTTAGCGCAACAGCCTGCTGCTGCTGGTACTGCTTCAGCGGACAGCCCCCCGCAGAACGGCTGGCGCGCGACTCTGACTCCATCTATCGCAAACGGCCTTACTGATGATGAAGAGGCTACTCGAAAGCAAATGATTGAGCTAGGCAGGCTCATTCCGCAACCCCATGGTCAGCTCTCACGGCCCGGCAGCAGGGGCTACGTGCTGGCCAATGAAGTTGCCTGGAGGAAGAGCACATACAAGGCAATCCAAGTTCGCATCACGATCTGACATTTCGTACTTCATCTCACGCCGTTCTGGGTAGGACGAAATTCATAATCTTTGTGGCAAGCACTTCAATGTACATCTCTCTCTTGGCCATCAAACACAGAGAGACGTGCACGCATTTCTGCAAGAGGTAGGACTCTTTTTCGATTGCACGTTTTGTTCTCAAGGTACCTTTAGGTCGCCAATGAAATACAGATCGTAAGATACTACGAGTCATCCTGGCCCGGAAGAGATTTTGCGCAGATGTATCTGAAGAATACGTCAGCCAGCTCTCGTCAGGCTCAAGCAAGGCCAAGAGTATGGTCCCCGAGACGGTAGAATTGAAGTACTTGGGAATGCCAAGCTTGGAAAGGTGATGATATATGTCTAAGATCTCTTAACTTTGCAGACGGAAAGGCAGACGAGCATCAGGACGGAAGATATAGTAATTTTTGTATATGCCTCATGCTGCTTGCGGTAATCACGCTCCTCCGAATCCTCGACTTTGACTCGAGTGCCGCCGGGGGGGCGGAGCCCTTGCTCGGAGTTCGAGTTCGAGTTCGAGTTCAGCTGGAAGGCTGGCAATCGGTGCGCAGCACGATGACTTCAACATGAGATCACGATTGATGTCATTGCCAGCAGAAAAGGAAATTGTATCCTAAAAAGGTGTTTGTTTGTTCGAGGACGCTGTGCCTGCACGAATTTCCGTGCCATTGTGTGGGTGGAGAGCCTTGCTCTCCGAGCAAGGGATAATTGTGTCGCTGACATGATCAGAGAGGTCGTCTCTTCGTCTCTCTCAATATCTGCCCTGCCTGTGGGAGACTAGCCGACATCAGACCTTTACATGCACATTCGACACTTAACACTAGCGCAAGTGGATTCATTGTATGGCTCTTATTCGGACGGGTGACATTGTTGTTGGGCGCGTCGTTAGGCCGATTCCGCTACCCAAAAACCACCGATTTCAACGATTACAACGTACATAGCGCAAGCTCCATGCATGCGCCTTACCGGCATCTCTGAAGTACGATCCGGTACTCCCACGCGAATAGTCTGAGACCCGTCAGATCCGTGCGAAGGCACTCGCGAACTGCGCTTACTATCATTTTCTGAGCAAGACACAGTGGAATTGCATCAGGATGGGCCCGTCGCCTCGAGCTTAGTACGTTTCCCCTGGGTTCCACTTACCACCGTGTCTTCTGCGAGTCACTCGTTGTGCATGCTCCGTCACCTGCAATCTAACACCGGCCTCTCGAGCTCGAAGTGATAGATACACTTCGGAATGGCGACCACAATTCTACGGCTTTCGGCATGTGCATCGAGCTCTTCGATGGTCGTCGCAGCCCACGTCACGAGAATTTGACATCGAGGTACCGCCGTCCGAAAGCGCCAGATCAGCAGCAAACGATCGGCCGGCTCAGAGGACATCGGTTGTGTCTAGATCTGTCCTCGAGGAGTGCTCCACTGGTGCCTTGTACGCTGGGGATCTCACCCTGGATCTGCTCATGTTCGATGCTTTCCAGGCGTAAGTATCATTTATTTTCTGCTGTCTTGTTGCTGTGTTCCTGGCACTCGCGCTACTCTACGTCAGCAGTGTCCTGAGCGTCCCGAGCTGCCCATGATCCACACGCAGATGGTACGGGCCGATCTGCTTGACCGCGCACTGTCTGCAGTGGACGCTCGTGTGCGGTTTGCTGTCGCCTGCCTGCTCTACAGTGGCGTGCCCTCGCATGGCTTCCTTGTTGCATGTTTATTCAGAATGTATCACTAGTCACCCATTTTGTCATTGCTGCTCTGCGTGCTCGAAGGCCTTTTATGCCGTTGCCTGCCTCTGCATCAGTTTGTATCTAGCTATCTTTCTTTCCTTATTCTATGTATCCCTAGCTGCTTTCGTGGCAGGATGAGAGCGGACCTACAGCGAAGGTAACCTTCGCGCCTCAAGCCCTTGTCGCTGTACGAATTCGCATGCAGCTGCAATGTTTCACATGCCGCGGTCTTCTCACAACGGGCGTCGCGGCATTACCGAGAAAAGCGCGTCGGTGATCATCTAGATGTCGACGGAAGCGTTGCCCGATTGAGCCAGTTCCATTTGGCGCCCATATGATAATTCAGCGCGAGTTAGTCGAGCACGGAGCCCCAATGAGCGGTGAGCACGTCGTTAGGTCGTACCAGCCATCCCGCTCGAAGTACGATGTCGATGCCGAAGACGCAGTTGCTGTGGGCACGATCAGTCAGCAAGCGCGGAGCGCGCGGGAGCACCGGCGGGGGACGTACAAGTGCACGAGCTTGGGGAAGATAACAGTGCCCTCATGCGACATGTCGAGGTTGAGGACGTGGACCATGTTCGGCCACTCGTCGTGCTCGGTCACGTCGTCCTGGCCGATGCACGTGCCGTACATATCGAGCAGGCAGGCAGGCCGCTCAAGACCTCCCAGTCATAGCTAAGGTACTCGAAGATGCCCGCGCGGCCGGCGATGATCGCCCAGAAGTACTCCTGGTCGCTGAGGCCGCCGCTGGTGAAGCGGCTTTCAGCGCCGTGCATGCAGAAGAGAGCCTCGAAGGTGAGGAGGAAGCGCAGGCGGGGAGAGCCGCGCGGGCGAGGGGAGCCCGGACATGTCGGCATGGTAGATGGAGGAGACCGTGAAACGCATCGCACGGAGGCGGTCGAAGTTGACAAGCATGATGCAGGAGCAGAGTCTTTTGTCGTCGTGCCACTGCGGGGCGGACTGGTCGGGGTGGGTGCAGAGATGGCGACGGTGCCATTCATGCGGTCGAAACGGCCCCAGAGCAGGGCGGGCTCGGTGAGGAAGAAGGCGTCGTGGTGTCGACATATGAGCGACGCGACACATGACGCGACTGAGCATGGACGCACCGAGCGCGAACACCGAATGCGAACGCGAGCGAGACGACGGTGTATATGCAGGGAGAGACGCAGGAGTCGAGCTGGATGCCAAAAGGGGCAACCACTGCCTTCATACGTAATTGCATTCGAAAACCGAGACTCAGAGGCGCAAGACATCCGGATGGAAAGCAGATCTGGATGAAAAGCAGATCCGGATCGGAAAAAATCGGATGTGCAGGAGGTCGCGCAATATAGTGTAAGAGAAGGAGTGGAGAAGGAGAAGAATTGTTGCGTTCGAAAAACGAGAGGCAAGAGATGGATCGAGAGTGGATCTGGATCGAAAGCGAATCCAAATCGGAAATGGATTGAAAGTCGCACGGGAGAGCAGAATCTCCCACGATCGCATGCATATAATCTTTAGAATTCCTGGCCTCGTAGAGCCAGGTCTCCCCTCAGCATTCGTCCTAAGCCACATACCATGAAGGAAATCAAAATCATCCGTAACAGAAACCCAACCCAAATTAAATTGTCCGCTACGAGACCAGGCGATGCCCGAAGGGCCGTGGAATACACAGAACGTTGGGCGTCGACGCTAGTGCGCTCCACATTTTGATCGCTATGGGCGATGCTGCGAACGACTACAACTTCACGGCTTTGATTCATGATTGGTCGACTGTCTATCCCGAGCTTCTGCCGTATGGAGATGACGGCGAGAGCGTGTCTGAACTTTTGACGCCTTCCAATTGAGCTCGAACTCGAACACCAAGCAAGGGCTCCGCCGGCGGCGGCGGCACTGGAGTATGAACGTTGAACGTTGAACTGCTGGAGATGAGATCATTATCTTGGCGCTCGAACGAGCGCTTAAATGTACATTCCCACGAGTCACCATATCGCTGCGACTGCGACGCAAGATAGAGATGCAACCTAGATGCAGCTAGTATGCAGCTTAACTGCAGTGCAAGCTGCCAGTACCGGTGCGTATACATTCTCATGACCAAGAGCTGCCTATGTCACCTAAATGCTTCGCACATGCAGCTAGGTTGCGAGCATCTCCAGCAAGAACAGCCGGCTCGCGACGCCGCAGCAGTAGTTGACTGGCCTTCATGCTTTCCTCAACCTCAAGACAAGGTATGAGCATGCGTATATATATGTTTTCATATACATTTCCAACCCAATCACCTGTGGTATGTTATCAAAAAACAACGGTCTCGGCTTTTCCCCAGAAACCCACTTCCGGCTTCTAGACATCGTGGCCCGCGTTCCGTGGACGCGGAGAATAAATATCGAGATGCGGCGCAATGCAGACCTTGCCACCTCTCTCAACTGCTCTTCTACAGTCCCTGTCGCCTTCGTGTCCATTTCTGCCTCAATGAGTGTGAGCGTCTCTCTGTTCCCCTCACGCGCTCAGCCCACTTATCGCATCCTTAGCTCGTCAATTGCGATCTTGGAGCCACATCTTCCTCATCCTCCGTTAGTCTCGACGCTCCCGACCGTGCGCTTCGGTCGTCAGCCAGCCAGGATACTATTCGTAGCAGGACCTACAGAGTTACCTTAGATGCGGAGAAAGTGAGTTGTGGCACGAAAACCTTCCTCTGACATGCTAAAACAGACGTCCTGGACAGCAACAAATCCTAGGAGACATATCCAAGTCAATGCAAACCATCGTAGGATGTCACAGCGCTACTTATGTGATACTCGCCGAGGATGTCCTAAATTCTGGAAAGGATATCGATGGTTTCCGCCAATGTATTGCTTCGATGGAGATGGCGATGATTATTATTCGAGCAGCCTTCTACGGAGTGGTGCTTGTTGTCGCTATGTGTCTGGTTTTCTTCGCGTATTGGCCTGCTGTTACACCTGATCCCTCCTTCGTATTGCTTGATCTGTGATCTTAGCTAATGGTCATTTCTGGAACGGAGTAGATTGATACCGATGTTTACTTACCTTTATTTCCGGCTGCCTTTCCCCAATTGATCTTGTTGCCCTCGACGATCACCACGACTGTTGTCATGTAAATTGGCCCTGACTTACCTCCATTCACCTTGGACTGACTCGAAATTCTTGGCGTCAAGTCCAACATATCTACAAAGAGTTTCCGTAGTCTCTACAGCGTGCGTACCGGAGCCGTCTGGCTTCTTCACATCACAAAAGGCTCGCGATCGTTTGCCTGCGGGTATGTATAGTGCATATAGGTTGCATGCAGGTTGCAGATGCGTACCATACGTTTACCCGACCGTCACGTGGAGCGAACCATAGCGAAGGCTGGATGCTAGTGATTTCGCTTTGTGTTGTGACAACGCCCTGCGACATCTGACTTGACCTCTTCGTCTTCCGGAGACATGCACGTCGGCCCTTATTCCTCGTTCAATGTTCTGCGGAATGGACATACAGACTCTGTGAACTGCCTTGCTTTCTCTTCGAATAGCAAATACCTTGCAAGCGGCTCCGACGACGGCTTTCTGATGATATGGGATATAACGAAGTCGAAGAGTATCAACGAATTCAATCTGAACAGCCCAATAACGTCGCTCGTCTGGATGCCAACTCGCTCTGCCTCTGTGGTCGGCGGGACTTTAGACGGCACGGTTCAAATGTACCACAACGTGGACAGCCCAAATGTAAGATAATATCCTCTAGCTAGTCCTATTCGACGATCTGATACGAGTGGGACTTCCAGGTAAAGAGAGAGCCCAGCAACGTTCTACTGGGAATACGGGCAGAGGTGTATTGCTTGGACATGGAAGCTACTTTTGGCTACCTAGCCGTTGGAATTGGTTCGGAGGTCCATGTAGCAAGGCAACAGACGCATGCACAGAGTGCGCTTGTCCGCACCTCTTCCTTATAGCTGACTCGTAGTAGTAAATTCATACTAACTCTGTCCCGTTACTACAGAAGTCTACGCGTCCTTTGCTATGCTTCCGAAGCCTAAGGATATAGTGTCCTCTCCAGACAGCGACAGTCGCATCAGACCTAGGTCCTTGCACCTTTTAAAGGATGGGGCTCGTATCATAGTCACCTATCTCAGTCACGGAATTGTGTATGTGGTTACAGATGTCCATTTTCTTCGCTCACGAATTTGCTAGATGCTGGAATTTCAATCAAAGCGCACAGCTATGGCAAATTGAACCCAGTCACTCGTATGGTCTACTGTGAGTAGTTAATCTGAAATGCTTCGGCCGGGAACTCAAGATTCCTGCAGTGGTTCCAGCGCATTAGCGCCGAATGCCCGGTCAATCTTGGTGTACAACATGCACAACGCTGTTGATCTCTATCCGCTCACCCAGTGCACAAAGCCCAAAGCAACCTTTCATTATACTCCCGACAAGGGGCGCCATTATGTTATGCAGGTATCTTTCCTTCACGACGGTGCAGCTGTTATCTGCGGATCGTCTCGTGGAAGCGTTCCGATATGGGAAATAGAAGGCGAGCTACTTCAGGAACTTCCTTATGACGGTGACTGAATCATCAAGGACCGCATATTACTTTTTCTGACACGACTTCGATCCCAGGGCACGTAATTCAGGCTATCGCGGTCGGTGGTATTCTGTGCTCTCACCCATTCTCGAGTTGATCTTTGGGCCAGACCACGTCTAGCACAAATTCCTCGTACATTGCCACGGCTCCTTTAGGCAGGGGCGATCAGACGGATATTAGGATTTGGTCTGCACAGATCAGTACGAAAACGAAAACTGTCACGTCCATTCTTATGGTTACTGACAGATGGCGATCCAGCTAGAGGATTTCTGGACACTTATATATCCTCCTCGCGGGGTATTTCAGTAAGTCAAACGCATTCACTGTTAGCGTAGCTAATTGTTGTTGCCTTCTGAGCTCCATTGGTTCCAAATTGACCTCGATGATCATCAAGGGGCATTGAATGCCATCGGAGCATCATTGGTCCTCCTCTGCGCCGTGTATTACTGGAGGGAGTTCTTCGGGTTATCGGGGATGAGCGCTGTAAGATTTGCCAGAATTGCATAGAGAGTCATACTAATAACAGTACTTTCCCTCAGCTTCAGCTCGCTGGTTATGCGGTACGTCGGCACCGGGGCTATCATTTCAGATTGCCAATTTGTTCCAGGTGCAAGGCGCGATAACTCACGTCCTGACCACCATGGACCAATTTCTGAGCATCATCTTATCCATCTGGAGCGCACTTGTTACTTGGCTCAAGATTTCAGCCAGGTCTTTCCTAGAGATTGAGCAATAGGCTCGGTGCATCACGATTATGGGCGGTCGTACTGTAAATAAATGTAAGGGGTTTTGATCACCACACATCTTCCTTCATGCCAAGTACCGGCTTTGTTGGAGTGGTTTCGAGTGGGAGAAGGGTGGCGAGCGACGAACAAGTTCGACGAAGGCGGACGGTCGTTATGAACAATTAAATTGGATATGTCATTCAATTTGTCCGTGTAATGATAAATACATGCCTTCCGAAACACAGTGGATCTTCATCTACGTATTAAGGCCAAGGTCTTCGGAGAGAAACTACACAAATACAGTGAATGCGATCTAGCCTTCGACTGGAGTCTCGAGCTCGAGCTTCATATCCTCCAAAACAGGAATTATGATACAGTCCCCGTCTGCATATTCCCACTTGTGCCCGCCTCTTAGACTTTCATTGTTTATCTCGTCTTGACTAATTTCGTTAGCCTGCATGATGGCTTGGATCACACAGAGAGCTCGTCTCCTCTCTTCCGTGTATTCCGGTGAAAGTGAAGGCGTGGGGCAGGCATGATCTGGAGGAACTCTGGCCACATATGCTTCGTGCTCCATGACCATGTGAGCCAAGGCCAAGAACTGGCGCCTTGACACCGCTAAAAGTGAACGAACTCTCCATCAACCAACGGAGAATGGCGCGACATAAAACATACTCACATTCTTCCAGATACAACAAAGCGATAACCATACGGCAAAGGTTCCGCAAGATACCTAGCTGTTCTGTGTTCCCTGACTCCAGGCCAAGGTCATGATCAAACCACCGAGCAAACTGGGTGAGGTGCATTGTCCGGTAGGTCAAGAAGTGGCCGCCATGAGCAATTGTCTTAACAGGCGTGTAAACTTCTCGCCATTTACCCGGGGGGGTGATCCTAAAACGATCTTAAGCGGGCAGCTCAGTCCAGCGTGCAGAGCAACTTACAGAACGGAGCCTTCGCACAGCAAAAGATTGTGTGCGCTTGTGTATTTCTCGCGGTCCACTGTCTGCAGGATATCTGTGTCCATGGCCGCCTTGTGGAGGTCGCGCAGTTCCGTTAACGAATCGTCCTGCAATTGCTCATTGCGTGGTTCTCTAATGCACCACAATTTCGCTCCGTTGCGAATGGTTATCCAAGTGCACAGGCCATCAGGATCGTGGCTCATGCCTGAGTAGAAACCGGCCATCGTCAGACACTGCCATGGCCGAATTGGGACTACATTCTCGCTTATGGGAACCGCAGCGCCACTCGAGTGGGCAGATGGTGAAGTGGTCCTCCAGGCAAGCGCATCCCTAGAGATCCGCCTGATGGCGGAATCAACCTGAGAACATCCGCGTTCAATAGTATCGCCTACCTGATAAACCATGGTATGTCTCCTTCGTTCGACAGAACATTCGACAGATTTCCGCAGGTAGTAGGCTCATCGGCCAGCTCCAAGAATTTCCGGAGTGTTGTGGCACGATGGATGGCCGGCGGCCCCTCCGAGAGTACAGCATCAGTCCTCTCCATCGTTTTTGCCCGCAAGGTTGCACCTGCTCGAATGATGTCAGCTGATAGCTGTGGTTATCAATGACGGTGTCTACTCACACGTCCACTGCAGTAGTCGATCCTGGTCCTCGGCTCCTCGCGACGATGAGATACTTTCCTCATGGAACGTCATGCGTGGGCCATCTGCTTTCCATGGTACTACCAGGACACTTTTCCCACCTGACAAACCTGCCTCAATACGCGATAAGATTTCTTTCTCGTCCAGGAAACCTGTGTCGGATGTCAAACCGCTCACGCCAGAAGTGTAATCTTCCAATTTCACTAGCATGACGGGCGATTCAAAGCCGTCATCTTCAAACGCGTCGCACCCAGCGGCCATTTTTTTGACAGCTCGCGTATCGTGAGTCTCCTAAAATTTCCGTTAGAGTTCAAGTATTTGATATTATATCAAACGTCTGACTTTACCGTCCTGGCCTCCTACAAACGGTAGGATGGTTTCTAAACCATTCCACCAACTGATTGTCTCCGTCCCCTTAGGCCATTCTCTTCCCTCTCTGTCCCCAAGACAACACCGTGATGGCAGTTCCGGATAGGCTTCTGATCTCCCTATTGTTTCTACAGGAACATAAGCAGCCGTGTTGTTGGCAGAGCTTGATTGCTGAGACTTGGCAGGGCTGCGAGAGACGGTGCCATGACCATCGCCCGGATTCGAGCACTCGCCAGGAAGTACATGCAGATGCACATCAGCAGAACCGGATTGCGCCGGTGTATGAGCACTCGTCGGACCCTCTTTGATAGAATCATGGATAGAGGCATCGTGTGCCGCAATTTCCCCGTAATTATTCAGCCAGGTAAAGATATCACTGTAGGGGTCAAATTCGGCACTGAGCGGGAAGGGTTCTTCGACAACAGAAGCCGGTGTGAGACCGACAGTGCCTGCTTCATTGTAAGATGGTTCAAAACTTTGTGATTGAGGATCATTTGCATCGTTAGCAGACTCCAGATGCGGCGGTGGCGTGATGGCATTGAACCAAGAGAATGATGGGTTTGGAGACGAGAGAAACGGAGCTGACTGACGGAGGGCCATAGCAGAAGGGTTGAAGTCCCGATTACGTTCCGGAGAGACAATTGGGGCTGTCGCGATAGTCTCCATGCCGGTGCTGGGACCGAAAGACGTCAACGCTGGTACTAGGGCAGGCTGCATGCAATTGGGATCCAAAGACATGGACGGCATTGCTATCATGGTGGCAACCTCGATGCTCGCCCGGTGACCGGGCAGCACTGCTGCAGTAGGCTCAACGCGGCTCGGACCCGCCTGGATGTGTGGGCTGTGACCGAAGGCCTGGGGAGAGATAGTTCTCAGTCGCTTGTGGCTTGCAGATTGGTCGCTTCCGTCCTCGCCTTCCTCCTCATCCTCGTCCTCATCCTTGTCCTGGCTCGTCGCCTTCCTCTTCGAACTATGGCCTCGACCGCATCCAGAACTCAACGTACCCCCAACCGACAACCACTGTTCCACCGTCTGGCGACCACTCGGCAGGATGGCCTTCTCTTTTCCATCAACAACTGTCCGTCTCCCGTTTTCCTTTGCCCACTTTCCGCCTCCTCTCGATCCGCCGGTCCATCGCAGCCTCTGCGAGCGCATAGAGGTCATTTTGACCCAATTCCAGAATCCTCCGTTAAACCAGAGCGTATAGTCATCAAAGACAGGATGCTTATAATTGACATTGTTTCCTTTCCACTTCCCCCATTGGAATTCGCTTTGGCAGATCCACACGCCCTTCTGATTAGCTTCACAGACCCAGATGTCGCCCGGTAGGGCTTTGAAGGTGTCCGGCGGTGGCTTACTAGATATGAATGTCGCGAAGTTAACGGGGAAGTTGCCTTTATCATTCTTTGAGATCCTGTAGTTGTATCCCAATGGCAGCTCGTTGGGAAAGAATTTCGCCCACTGGTGTCTTACTGTGAAGTCGCAGGACAGAGGTACGGGATTCATCTTGGGGTATGGGTGGTTCACTTTACTTTTTTGACCTAAAATGTCGCCCATGAGACATACATAAGAAGAATAGATATCGAGACCTATCCTTACCTTCCGCCATAGCGCGCGTGTGCAGCGAGGGAGAACAAAGAAAGATACAGCCCTAGAGACGATCTAAGCATAAGATTAAACGTCAAAGATCAGTTAGATGCCATTCAGAGAAGAAAAGCTACTCAAGAGACTCTAGAACACGGTGCAACGCGTCCCAGACAACGCGTCCCCGCGCAAAGGAGAAAGTAACTTATGTGAATTCGTCGAGGCAATAGAATACATGAGCGCGCGATTGCTACTTTAGGGTAGAACCCAGACATAAGGTTAGCTAGGGTTAAGGTCCGCTGACCGGCGCAAGTCGGTCGTAGAATCATGGTAGATAACACAGAGCAGAACAAAGGCGGTGATGCAGATGGCACGGGGGCAGCACCAGGACTTCGAAAACGTCCCAATGCCGAGCGACTCACAGTGAAGACTGTTAGACTGCTGTGGGCGAGAAGCATGGGCCGCTGTGCGGAAGGCACTGCGCTCACTCAATGCTAGAATTGTTCTAGCGGTCTAGTCAAGGATGTCGATCTCGTCCTTGTTTCCAAGAATTACCTGGAGTGCTCATCACGATGGTATTATGCATTTTAATGAACAAGAACGCACCATCATTCCACTACCAAGTGTTTCGGACCTCAACATAATCTCTTGCGCTACCAGTTCTCCACATGGAGGGGATAATTGCAATCCCAAGTGCAAGCAGGAAGAAGAGGAACATCATGCGATCATCCAGGAAGAAAGCAAATGACGTGAGTTATCCGTAACTGAGGAACACCTACCTCATGCAATCTTACCCCGCGATCAGCGCTACAAGGTCATCAGAGACGTCTTCGATGCCAAGTAGCGCGCGTCGAGGCATCGGGCCGTACGCAGCGCTGACATGCGTCGTCGACGGAGAAGCCTATTAGCTGAGTGCCATCACTCACGATAAGATAAATCGTTATCACGGATGTCCCTCTGGACTCGACGTCTGATCACGATTGCGAAGAGTATGCGGTACCACGAGCCCCGACAGGGTCATGTGAGAGGCGTATTCGGTGCTTTCGGCCCTTTGGAACTTGATGATAGATGCGATGAGGATAAGCCAGAAACAGGGTGGTAAACAGCATTGCGACCTTCGTATAAAGGGTTATATCCAGAACACGATGAGCTGTGCAACAATGGACACCTCCGCCAGTAATTCGCTCACCTTGACCAATCCGCAGCCAACGGCCAGAACATATCCTGTCCTCGCTTGCATGTAAGCTTCATCGTATATAGCCTATAGCTTCAGGGATTTATGAGCTTCCAGTCTAGTAGACTGGCCAATGCCTAAAGGTTACATACCGAATAGCCAGGATCTCGAGCCGTGTCGTATGTGCAGATCCACGACAGCAGACGAAGTGAGAGCCAGCATCCCTAATCCACCCTAACCCTTACCTTAGTCCTCCCGAACTGTCCTTGAAAAAGGGTAATACGAACCATGACGGTTTTGTTGGAGGACAAGATGATCGAAGCTGCGTAGGGACTCGGAGAGCGGGGAAGGGCGAGGAGCATCGTTGAACTGCTTTTGCTTACACAGTGACACAGAAAATGGAGAGTTGGTATCACGTGTTTCAGCGCTCAGCCGTTGCGCCATCTTGAAAATTTGAAGTATTCCTTCCTTCTTTGCACGCTCAGAGAAAATTGCGCAGCTGTGTTCACTGTTGTCAATGTAATGAATACCAGGTATCAGATATTGGAATGCGAATAGACGCATCGACGTCGAGGGTTTGTCGACTGGCCTGCAGCATCTAACGATGGCAGCAATTTACGGCAGCTGTTGTGTATTGGTTGTATACTTCACTTGATGCGTACGTGGCGGAACCGAGGTGCTGGTTTGGTGACTTGTACGAGTTGTAATTCGACTTCGAACTCGATTCTCTTCACCGTCGGCCCGTATAAACTTCTGAGACTCTATGGGCCTCAGCATTGGCATAAAATGTATTCATTTACGGAGAAGAACCCCAGATTGCTTTACGTTGGGGCCGTTGAGATCGCGGAGAGATTTGAGAGCTTTACACCAGCGGGAGAGCTACTGCGCGTGAACGAATGGTATGTCTTGGATGTGATACCAGGTTACATCGATTAATATCTTGCGTGAAAACGAAACAGGATTGATCACTATAAGACGCAATGCCAATGGACGAGTGAAAATCTGGGTACATGATTACTACTATGTATACATATCCTCATAGGCTGCTTGCACCAACATCCTTTTGGGTGTCGTCTCACGATTCATCAACCATCATCCTCCTCCTCTTCCAGAATGGACAAAGCGTCCCGTAGTCCTTTATCCGCATTGGTAACCACAGCCCTGAACGTGTCAAATTCGCGAAGCGTTGCTCTGACTCTTCGCATTGCGTTCTGAATCCGCTCCCTCCTCGGAGTTATCCAGTACTGCGGACTTGCCAGTGCCTTCCCCTTCCCCTTCGCGTCTCGACCGCTGCGACCCTGCGCCCGACCATGGTCTGAATCAGTGCCTGTATCCCTATCACTGCATAAGTACAATACACGTCAGAAACCGGGATGCCTATTTACGAGACGTACTACAGAGGCTTACGTATTGTCAAAGCTGGATTGCGGAATATTACTGCTGGTGCTCGCATGTCGAGCATTCGCATCCAACACGGGAGCCTGCGGAATTGAGACAAAAACATTTCCGGCCACATGTTGGGGCCTGGAAATCTTGCTCAAGGCGATGGTCGCCAGTGAGGGAACCGCTGCCGTGGCAGTGTTGCGAGCTGATCAACGATTAGAAATGTTAGCGGAATAAGTAGGAGGAGTTGGGGTGAATAGAGATTCGGCGGACTTTTGGGCTTATTCTTCCGCTCCAATGAGTCTAAGACGTCTTCCATAACCACGCTCCTCAGTGAACCCGATTTCAACAAGGGGTTTGAGCTTTGAGAGGGGGCCGCTCCGGATCTACGAGCTGCAGGAACGGAGGCGCTATGGGCACCGTGGACTACAGCGCTGACAGGCGATGAACGCGCCTTGCCGTTGCTCAGCGCGCTAAGGGCGATAGATTTAATGATATTCAGGTCTTTCTGAACCTAAAATGTAACGTTAGTTTCGTATGTCCCGAAAAAAGTGAGCGCACATAGAAGTTGTACCTCGTCCAAAGTCCAAGTGGACTTCCTCCCGAAGAGGACTCGGAGGAGACAACATGTAAACCTGCGCTTGGCCCAAGCATGGCGTGCGAGATGCGGATCCAGGCTGAGCTTTTGCTGTAGCCGCATGCACCTGAGACGGTGTTGGGAATATGTTTATGGAGGTAAACGACATCTTTGAACAACCATATAGCTTACGTGGTTTGTGCACGACCTGTGAGTCGTACCGAAGAAAGGACGATGGAAAGCTCAACGATACCCTCTTCAGACTGAGCAGAAGAGGCGTCCTGCGTCAGCGATACTGATACATCGGGACTTTAAGACCAAGTAACGCACCAGATAGCGGAGCTCGCTCAATAGAGGGCCTGTGGGACTCGAATCCAATGCCAGGCCATCTTTCGAGGCGAGCGACTTGGCTGGTGAAGAACAGTTCAGTTGAAAGCTCAGGATAACTTATCACATCCTTACTATGGTCAAGAACATCCTGGAGCCGGTGAGTTTGTGAAACGCCAGTGGTTTTGATCGACTCCTCGAACAACGCAAGCATCACATCTACTTCCATCGGGAAGGGTTCACTATGGTATCATAAGGAGGACATACATTCCCGCATGGACGGTAATCTTCGACCCGTGGCTCAGTTGAGTGTCTGCATAAAGATATGGCGAGTAGCTTACATGACGAGAACATCGGACATTTGCTATGGACGCACTTGGAGAGCACGTATATGCTTGTTGGGAGAGATCAACGTGAAGACGCAGGTGTGATCTGCTTGTCCTCCACGCAATGGCAACTTGAAGGCAACTCTTCGCTGAGCCAAAAGCATGCCTCGTGCATAGTTATTGCATCTACAGCGGCGTCTGCTGTACCGATCCAGTGCATATTTCGTGCGTGACTGTTGCATTTATGGCGCTTGTTCTAAAGATCTCGGCGAATCCCGAAATCTATATTGGTGCATAGTTGTCGCATTTTTCTTTACAGTAAGAGTCACAAATGCAACAGCTATGCACGAAGTCGCGCTACGCATTGCAACGTTTCCGGATCAAACCAGAAGATTTCCGGGCAGCCTGGCTCTGCCACATCGTGCCGTGACGCACAAGGGCATCGAAATGCGCTTTTCGATTGCGAGTCCAACATGGGAGGTTCATATATTACATGGTACGGACTGTAGCTTATGACCATCGATCATAAGCGGGGATATGGGATAATCATTGGTATGAACTGAGCCAGCCACACGCCTAAGGGTGAACCGGTGATGTCGAACGAAAGCGCGATCTACCGCAGGACGAAACGCCTTGGAGGAGACGAGGGTATTAATGAGCCGAACCCATGAACTGAAGACATCACGTACGACCGTAGCTTATAGAGGAAGCTCAGTGGGAAGATGAGCATTGAGAGCATCGGGTCCTTCTTCGAGTATCGGTGCAATGGCTACGAGAAATCTGCGCAAACAGGTGAGATGATTCTCATATTGAATGTTCATCATGCGACACATACTTTCGAACGGCTTCCTTGGCGAGAACGACCGGCGCATCCATGTTGACGACAAAGGCTGCACGGCCCTGTCGCATGACCACGAGAGGCCCTCTCCATTGCACCTGGGGCAAGATGCTCTGAAGTCCCCGGTTTAATTCTGCTCCAATGTCATATCTGCAGGAGATAAGAAAACGATGCATGGCGCCTTCGAAATCGTGAACCATGACGGAGCAGTCGTGCACAGGCGTTTCTGACCCTAAGACTGATTCAAGACAAGGAAAACGTGGGTGATAGAACGACTCGTTCTTCGGTATGACGGTGATGATCTTTATGCGAGACGTCCTGGCGGAGTGGTGGTCAAAGAATAGCGCGCTGAGCAGCAGCGGTTCGGTCTGAATACGTGGTTAAGATTAGCTGCAATGTTCTTAGTTAACGATCCTGGGATTCACTAACATTGTGTCTGGGAGATGGCGTACGAAGAGAAGGCATGGATGAAATGAACGGCGCTGGAATGGCAACCGATCCGTGCAGATGTGCAAGAGCAAGAGACGGTTCGGCTATGAAACAGCACAACAAGCGTCAGCCACCACGAGGCATTTATGGTGCGTATCTGTTGCATTGGTGAAGCCGATGGATCAGGCCTCGAGGCCGCTCGTCTGCCCTTGCAAGGATGCTGTCAATTCCTATACACACACGTCTCCGTTACCCTCCAACTTACAGCTGCAGTACATTCTCTTTCCCTGCGAAATGTCTGACCAGAGCCGCAGAAATACGTTTGGACCTCATGCACGAGGTATAAAGGAGGTAAGTGACGCAAGCATTCGAGAAGTACCAAGAGACGACGTTTCTTCCCATAGAACGCCACTGCAGCGCAGACTCATGTCCCTGCTGAACAGAGGCTAGAAAGTGAACTGCGCACCACGATGAACCGCCATTTCGCCGATATACAAGCGCAGCTGTCGAATGACGTCGAACGTAAATCACAAAACGATTTCATCATCCTGTACGAGCGCCTGCAGAAGGGTCTTAATGAGTCCATGGGCAAGATGAGCGAGGAGTTCCGTGAGTGGGTGGTGAAGGAGCTGCAGACATGGGAGGGGACCGCGCAAGGTCAATTGGAGATCAAAGTCATAGGCCAGGTTTGCGATGAACAGCTAGTTTCCTCCATATTGCCTATGCTAAAGACCATGTGTCAGCTCAACGACTGACTCGCGACATACAGCACGACAGAGCAGACGACTCAGCAAATGATAAAAGAGATCAACACCCTTCGCAAATCGACTTCGAACTGGGTCAGCGCCGAAATCAAGAAGTCCCGCGAGAGCCTCTGGCTGGCCGTATTGGGCCAGTTCAAGGGTTTCCAAGCCCAATTTGAGCGTGAGGCTCCGCCAGTACCAACGACCACCCTTGACGAACTCGTGCACAAAGTGGTGGAAACACGTGCCCAGGAATCAGACGGGAAGTTGAAGGCTTCGGTTGAGGCTTACTTGGACGACCGCGTGGCAGCATCACTGGAAGCCCACACCCACGCGTTGGACGCAAGACTGGAGGCCGCGATGAGGGCTCAGTCCGACAGGGTTGAGGCTAAAATCAAGGCCGCACTGGATACTGGCGTTACGAAGTCGAAGGAAAGACTGAGAGCGCCGAGCGACAGCGCAACTACATCTACCACTGCGCAAAGCTTAGTGAACGCCTTTGCCCAGGCCTTGCTCGCCCTCCAAGGGCCAGGAGCGGAGGTCGGAGGCCCTATCGTTACTGACGCTCCTTGCGCATCGGCCACTGACAGCGGGCACGGACTAGAGCAGGATGTGTTGATGGAGGAAGACCAGGAGAAAATCGTGAACGCACATGGTCCAGACCTGCAATCGGGGGCGGATGAGGAGGCGGCCTATCTGAGGGAGGAGTCGGCACAGCTGAGGGAGGAATCGGCGCGGCTGAGGGAGGAATCGGCGCAGCTGAGAGAGGAGTTGGCGCGGCTGAGGGAGGAATCGGCGCAGCTAAGGGCGGAGCTAAAGGAGTTGAAGGAGAACTTGGTCCACAAGATGGAGGTCCTGTCTACTCTGCGCCAAGAATTGACGGGTGGAGAGGAAGAAAGACGACGTCTGGCAGAAGAAACTGAGGATCTCCGCAAGCTATACGATGCGCAGCTTCAGGAGATGCAGGATGTTCACCAACAGGAGCTAGACCTTTTCGACGAAGAACGCACAGCACTTTACACACAGCTCATGACGCTCACGGTCGACAACAGCACCGGGTTCAGCAGCGTCGACAGGGTAAAGATGCTTTACGAGCGCATGTGGACCTTCGCAACGTCGAACAGCTTGACATTTGAAGCCATGCCCTGGCCTGTTCAGGCGACAGGTCTACGCTCCGTTCAGGATTTGAATGACGACGATATTCGGGAGTTCTTTGCAGCGAATGCCTCTTGGGAGCCGGCGATACCTGTCAAAATCAAGATACACCGTGCCCTGCTACGCTGGCATCCCGATAAGACGTCCCGCACATTGGCCCGTGTCAAGGAGGAAGAGAAAACCAAAGTGATCGAGGGCATTAACGCCGTGACCCATGTTCTGAACACGATGCTCGAAGAAGCTCGATGATCCCTCGACTTTGGGAGGGGAAGGGGTGGGGATGTACGAGTCCAGAGAGACGTAGTCTAATGCGCAAAGCTTCCGGTTTGTTGACTTTTTTGTACAATATCATCATGAGCTTCCAGCTTCGTCTTCTCCTTGTAACGAGCGACACAGCGTCTACCGTGTGCTGGCTGCGCAGAAACATGTATACCTCGCCTTCCTTCATCCTCGAACGGGATGCATGCCTGATGTACTTCCCTAGTCCATCTGGTCATGGCAGTGCTTCTTGCGCTGGAATAAGATCTGCGGGACGTCAGGAGAGGGAAAACAACCAGGGATGGTGACACGCCTGCAAGCTGTTGACATCCCCGGGCGGGTGGCTTCTGCGCCTTGGGTATCTTCGGTGGCGGACATTGATCTTGGAATAATCAATAAACGGCAGCTCGCAAGCGACGTGCTGAAGAAATTCGAGGAAGGATAAATACGTGGTCTTTTGCTGATGAGTTTGCCCCTGATGAGGACTCACCGGCACCTTCCCAGGGTTCCCTTGCCCTGCGCTTGCTCTACCCTCCATCTCTACCCGCCCTCGCCTGACACCCCGTATTCAGCTTTCAGGACGGCACATATCGATTACTTATGAGCCGTGTGCATGTGGTGTATGACGAGGAAGTTGACGAGCAGTAATTACGTGAGTACATTCAACCCCATCTCTCGATTCCGAAGGCAGAGTGGATGATTACTCAACCATCGTGCCTCAGGCTCATTCCCTAGATCTGGCGTCAGCCTTCGAATGAAACCAGATACCGTCTCTGCGCTGCCCGCCAATGCCTCATCGACTTGCGCCGCTATTGTTGGAAGGGTCGCATGATCAAAGCGACGACAACGGCGCCGAATTCCATATAATTGTTCCCTGAAGGCCGGGCCATCATCCAGAGTAGCATAAGTTCGGAGGTCTCAATGAGGACCCTTATTAAACACCATCTTTGCACCCCATGACTCGTAAGTACTTCGTGTCTTTGCTTTTTCTGTCATTCGCCGGACGCCCGCCGCGCAAGCGCCCCTCCAAGGCGGTTACGGCGGTCGCCACGGCGCCAACGGCTCCATTTCTCCTCATCCCCTCTGTTCTCCGCTGCCATGGATGGCGCTGACGTCTTGGCGCTGATAGTTGACCTCCGTTTGCTCTTATAGTGGCTTGTTGACGTGTCGTTTCTGAGTTTATGCAGGAGCAGCCATGGCGTGCCATAACCGCCCATTCCACGACGTTCGCATCCGCTGCGGCATCGAAGGCGTGTACATGAGTTTCCTGTCTGGGCGTCGAACGGCGACAGGTCTGACATCCGTGCCCATCCCATCACGATTCTGGCATGACGCGATGAAGGGGGGAGCGTGCCATAGCAAGGATCAGATGAAGTGCAAACACAGAATTAGCTACGGGGGATGACGAGAGGTGGTGCGTCAGAGAAGCATGCTTGGATAAACTGGCGCCGCATCGCTCGTGGTCGCAGTCGCGATGCAGGACAGCAGTGCGAGACATTACAGCAGTGCGGGACATTTGAGCACGCGGGACGTGGAGCATGTCAAGGCGCGGGACACGGCTCCTGCTGTGAGAGATGCGGAACTATGGTGGATTGGCCGACAGCATTGGGCATTAGATAAGTATGAGTTACGTAGAGGAGTGTGTATATGCGAATTTGAAGAGGCAATGAGCAAATCCTTTGCACGAGCTGCGTTTCATAACAGAGGAACGTAGTAAATCGAAAGGTGTAAGTGATACGTTTGAGACGGCATGCCCCGCAAGCGGAGAACACTATTAGGAGGAAGAGAGAGCTATGTAGGCGTACTGTCAGAAACAAGTACACTATTAAGTAATTGAGGGAGAAAAACCTGCAGTACGGTATGAGCTGCGGACTGTATATGCGATCGACATCAAGACAATGCACAAACCTTTGCTGTGGAGGCCATTGACAAGAGGTAATCAACGACGGCTGCCAGAGCTACTCTTCACTTTTCAGGCGAAGTGCCCTGGCGCTTTGAGCAACGGATCACAGGCAAGGACACTTTTCTTCAGCGAAGCAATGTGTCCTTGAGCCGGCGCAATGCTACGAAGGGTCGATAAATCCGCTGCATGAATGTCGGAGTCCGGGCTGGTGTCACGGCCGGGGATGCGCCAATGAGTAACAGTGAAGTGCGCTTCGACAGGAGTGCCCCGCAAGGACCAGTAGTCGGCCGGTGTCATGGGATTGCCATCCAAACTGTACACACAGAAGGGATTGATGCCATGCGTCAGTTTCAGCGGCTCGTGGCGAGCGGCGTCAAATCAGATGGGCCAGTTTTGGATGGCAGAGCTATCTCCAAGTTCTGTCGGAGAGTGGGTCAGCATGGACGGTATAGAAAGGTGTTGAAGACCATACCCTCGTGATCGATTACGGTGGCATCAGAGGCGACTTCCAGCAGTTACCAGAGTCAGCTGCAGAACACATAACGTAGCTGGGACGTGGACGCATGTAGAAAAAGAGATGTATAGCGAATCTTCGACTAACCGCTATCATCATCCAGTAAATAGTCTCTCTTGATGTAGCCAGGTAATGCGACCGTCAGACAGAGAGAAAGGCACACTACTGTCCGACGCCAACAATATTCCCTCACCCTCGCATACGCGTTCACGGATTATTGCTCGCAAGTGTAAACGTTGCCTTATGTCATAATCGATATCACAAGGCCACCATATGCGAAGTTGGAGTTCGGACTCAACCTTTACGTTGCATTATCGCGGAGTGCAGGACGGCAGTCCATACGCCTACTGCGAGACTTCGACGCCACAAAGTAGTGAGGGCGGTGAATGATACGGAACTGCTACAAGGGCATGACAGGCTAGCGAGGCTGAAAACGGCAACAAAACAGAAGTACGAGTACGAACCTGCCAAGGCGGGACAAGGAGTGTAGAGCTGACACACGTGAAGCGCGGGACATGGGTGAAGCGCGAGCCATGGCGCATAAGGCGAGGCGGGACATGCCGTGTGAAGCGAAGCGGGACATTGCTGAAACTATGCAGGAAAAGCGGAAGACTTTGCGAAATCATTGAAAGTTCATGACGTTGCGGTTAGCTCTGTACAACATCATGCAGTACCACAACATGCCATACGTACATTCATTTGCTATTATGAAGTCGACTGTTGTCCACGTTGCAAGCCGCTGCTTTAGGAGACGCGGGACTAGGAATGGGCATGCCTCACACGTCGTACTTCTTCGACACAATCAGCGTGATCGCAAGGGTGTCTGCAATAGATGGCAAATGCCTCGCAGCCTACCATGACAAAAACAACCTGCCGTGTCGAGCAGAAGGCAGAGACAAAAAGTCAGTAGCGCGTGGAATGAACTCGAGGGATTACAATAGGTGCATGCAGTGGCCCAGGCTTGAAGCGCAGAAACGGAAAACGCGTGGTCTTTAACCAACTGAAGAGATACAGACATGCCTGAACATATCATGAACAAGTAAGTCTCATGAACAATTGCTCAGAGCGAACAAGAGCCGCGGCTCTTCGCTCTGAAGAAAGCGTGGGACGGAGATAGCCGTGGCGGACTCAAATCGGAGTGTTAATCACCCTACGTCACAGAAGATGCCGAACGCATTGGGAGATTCGGCAAGACCTCATGCAAGTACTTACGGCGGGGCGATAACCCAGGAAGGAAGTCATGTAGTAGTCGTATTCGCTATAGGCTGGTCTCAATTCATCGGCTTCCTACATTCGATCGTCACCACGAGCAGAGCGCCACTTAACTTGGTTATCTCGCCTCGCCGAACCACAGGTTTGCTGCCACTTTCGGTACCTCTGATACACTTAAACACAGAACACCTATCTTCTGTGTAAGGTCTGCTCGGAGACTAGCCTTACGTGCCACTGGGCCTTCAGTCATCCACAATCAATACGGCGACAGGTTATTTTCGAATTTAGCCAAAAGTCATCGACAGATGGGCATATGATATACGGTGTACACTTTGTTCCTGACGCGATAAATAGTCCCCACTTCAACCCAGACCTTGTCCTCTAGTGCGACGCAGAGCCGCTGGAAACCTATTAAGAGTCTGAGTCCGAAACCTCTTCGACCGTTGGTTGCGGTGGTCTTGAACTCGGTCCGGCTTCTGGCTGATCTGCAGTAGCGCTGGTGTTCTGATGATGCCTACTGACGTCAAAATCATAGTCAGAATTAATCATTCTGAGCTGCTCCAGTTCATGCGGGCGCAGAGTGGAGAGGAAATGGAGGTCGTAGCAGTTTCTGTGAAGACCGGGTGGCGCAACTCGATTGTGGTTCACCTCCGCCGTGTGCATCCTCTTGCGACGTGCAGCTCCAGGCTTGACGCGCATGCCGACCCTTGACCTGTCCAGTTCTGAAGTGTCTCGGTCGACTTCGAAAAAGAAGTTTGCGAACTGACGGCTGCACCATCCTGGGCTGACGCGCCTGAAAATCCTCCTCCGATCGTCCAGATCAGGTTGATCGACGTCTTCTTCATCAGAGCTCACAGCCAGTGTGGTAGTGGCTCGTAGCAGCGCAAAGTGCCGGCGGAGGTGAGGAATACTTAAAACTGTCCCGAGGCGCGCTTTGAATAACTGTAATAATCGACATCAGTTAACTCGTCGCTGTGGCCAAAAGAGAAAAGTATCACCCTATATTTCCGGCTACGCCTTGCCATGGCCTTCAACCGTAGATTTATCTCGTCCTCAGAGAGGCCTTGACGCTGTTTTCTATATCGTTCACCGGCGTACTTGAGAGCATTGTAGAAGCAAAACTTGACATAATTTTGATCCAGGAGCTTGCGATCCAGAGGGGACAGATCTTTGTGCGGGATAGAAACAGAATACCAGCTGCAATTCAGAACGCGGTCGCAGAAGTCTTGGGCAAAGAGATGAATGGCTTCTTGATTGAACGGTGCCGACCTGGACTGGAAGAAATCAACGCGGAAATTCTCACGCGATATCTCGATGCAGCCGATTTCCTGGTTGTTATATGCCTCGATCTCTGCAAGCGTCAGCGGTTCAGGGCTGTTGATGAGATATTTAAACTTCTTGATCCGGAGAAGGCGGCAAAGATGTTGTCGGATATGATACTAAAAGCCCTAAGTCAGAGGGTAGCAGTACTGACAATGGAAGAGCTTACACGAAGACGGTTGTGTTGCTTATGCTTCTTATATATATCCGGTAATTTGTCAGGATGCGTGTCGTGCTGGGCATACATTTCGCTGTCTATGGGGACCTCGTTGAACGCTGCACCCGAAGACGGACCAGCAGGGCCGAAGCCTGTGGCTGAAGCTGAAGCTCCGGACGGCAATGAAGCACTGTGGCTTTGAAGAAATTGGGACATTCTGTCTAAAGCAGATCCGACGGCACGCGAAGTCTGCATCATGAATTGATGCATGTCCTGTTGCATAGCGAGCATGGCATTCGCAAACTGAGATACTGGAGGAAGACCCCCAGTATCCGTGGCCTGTCACACATCGAAATTAGCAGGCTCTCATACAAAAATCATAGACATGATACGTACGTCACCGGCTTCATCAACACCATTGATCTCGGGATCTTCATCGCTGTAGTCAGATTCATCATCATTCGGCCCGGGGTCATCATCCCGCGCTCTCTGTTTCCCCTTCGAATTGGACGACGGTTGGGCCCAATCCGCCTGCGACCTAGATGAAGTCTGAGCAGGATCATCATAACCTTGGCTGTTCGGAGATAGTGCATACTGAAGAACAGAAGCATATTAGCACTGAGCACTAAACCGAGGCCTCGAAAGCAGATCATTACCTGCGAACCCAATCCAGCGACTGATGGATCAGCACTGCGTGAGGATGTCGGAGGTATTGTCGAAGGGTCAGATTGGTAAGGGAAGGCTCGAACGTGTGGTAAAGCGGTATCATGGAAAGCCTGCATGTGTGGATGCGGAAGATACGACGCATAGGGCTGAGGCATTGTCAAAGGCGTCGCAGATCCGACATAGGAAAAGGGTGGCGGTTGCACCGAGAAAGGGGGCATTGCGGAGAAGTGCAGTGCACCAGGTAGAGACGCCGGCTCTTGAGCAGGCGCAAATGGATTTGCATACGAATAAGGCTGTTCTACCGTATGTGCCGCAGGCGGATGAAAGTCCGGAGTCGAGTTTGAAGTCGAGTTTGGAATCGGAGGAGTGCTAGTAAAGGGAGGCCCGCTGGTAGAGGGATGCCCACTGGTAAAGAGATGCCCACTGGAAAATGCAGGCCCGTTGGAAAAGGCAGGCCCACTCGAAAAGGCAGAAGCATGCGCCGGGGGAGCCGCGCTAGCAATGGGAGAGGCGTACCCGTGGGGCGACGTGCCATCATGGGGCGAGGCATACCCGTGAGGCGACGGGCCACCATGGGGCGAGGCATACCCGTGAGGCGACCTCCCATCATAGGGCGACGCGCTAGCCTGGGGTGGCGCGCTAGCCTGGGATGGCGCGCTAGCCTGGGGCGACGCGCCCGGCGGCAGCGACGCGTGCGCATGGGTCGACGTTTGCGGCGACGCATGGGCGTGGGGCGACGCGCCAGCATGGGGAGACGCGCCCGCATGGGGAGACGCGCCCGCATGGGGAGACGCGCCCGCATGGGGAGACGCGCCCGCATGGGGAGATGCGCCCGCATGGGGAAAGCCCTGGGCCTGGGGAGGTCCAGCAGAAAGAGAAGGTAAACTAACAAAATGTGTTAAACTCGAAAATGTGCCAAGAGGAATGCAGTACGTGCCTTGTTCCTTGATACTGAGCAGGATGTGACGATGATCCAGACGGGGTCGGCATTGAATACCCATCTTGGCGTGCTGTATGAGCTGTAGCCGGCTCCTGGCCCTGATAGTAGGCAAATTCCGAGGGACCTCCAGGGGTCTGAGCTGTTGAGTGGTGCTGTGGTGAAGGCTGGGACGTCTGAGATGATGGCGATGGGTCGGAAGCTCGGCCATGCTGCTGTCCGTGATAGTTTCCGTACGCTTGGTGGTAGACGGATTGAGGCTGAGCACGCTGAGTGTCAGAACATGCAAAGCGGAAAATATTTGAACTTATAAGTCACCATAAGCGTGGGATTAACCCGAAAATAACCACCCCAGGAATCCTGCAGAAAAGCTGGCGGCTCAGGGACAATTGAGACTCTTGGATTGAACTAGTTGCGAGACCCTTCTGTCAGTACACGTATACCTCCCGGGTGACCGGTAGCCCCATGATAGCTACACACCTGAAAGTTTGCGAGTCCGTAGTCTGAACTCGGTTGGCCTGCTGGAACGCTCTGACCCTGGTTTCTCCGCGTCCGTGAACCCGACGCCCTCTGGCTACCCTATCGATATATTGATTAGTTTCATCACCAACCGCTTTGAAGGAGATCGCACCTGTCGAGACAGTGGGCTGGCCCTTCCCGCACCCGAACGTCGTGCCTGGGTACCCACACTAACCCGAGATCTACGAGCAGCCTTCGGTGCAGGACCGGAGTCCGTGAAATCATCAAGTCTGCGACGTTTGGACTGCACTGGCGGCGGGAGCGAGAAGGAACCATTCTCAGTAGGGAAAGTGTCCATGACTTCGTCGTCCGTATCGAGGGCGGGATAGTCATCTGGATAATCCATGTTGAGAGCGGGCAGAAGAAATATGAGAAGTGATGGCAGTCAAGAGACCCTTGGAGCTATATCCAGAGGCATCCATATGGCGGATATTTATATGCAAGAATAAGGCTACAAAGACCTTTCCCCGACATCAGTCACAAACGAACAAAGGAATATGACGTCACCCTAGTTCAATGCCGGAGCGAACAGGATGGTGAACGTTTGGACCTCTCGCATGGAGAACGCACTGGTAATTGATTCTGGTGGATAAGGCTGTAGTCAGAATCTCAGTAACCACTACGCAACCACTAACCCTCCTAATAGAATTCGTTGACTATCGGGGGCGAGCAGATTCTATGGAGAATCGCGAGCTCCTGAATCGACTTGCGACACGCATGCCACGACAACGCAATTCAAATTTGGAAGCGTTGCAATATGCAACTCTACAGTCTTGATGCGTACCTGAGCGCATTGAAGCAGCGTGCCTGAGTGCATTGGAGCAGCATACTTGGTGCCTTTGAACAGCATGTCTATTGCATGGCGTCGAAGATCTTGAACACAGAACGACTAATTCTATCCTCTGTGTAGGCCGTACTCGGAGATTGGGTGGTGAAAATTGCGAGCGAAGCGAGCATACATCGGCCAAGGACTGAGGCTCGCAGACAAACAAGGCCAAATTCTACGCTGCAGTGGCACCGGGCGGACTTGAGGGAAAGTCGCGCTAGTCGTGTCGTGTCAATTTCATCGAATCTCAGCATGAAACTTCCAGGACTGAAGCTATATCCTCAAATTCAATATCTCGGGTTTTGAACAGAGTCCATCATGAAAAACATAAATTTTGAGGCAGATAAACTCAGATCGCCCCCGCGCGCCACGCCAGCAAAGAGCTTGGCTCCGGCAGGCCGTTTCCCACCCGGCCCGGATTGGGAATATTCACGGTAGGCTCGCTCTTCCGGGTCTTCGATCCCACGTCGATCGACATCATGTCGTTCTACATCCTGTCGTTCTTCGATCTGCCGATCTGGACTAGGATGACGCCAGTTGTTTCTCCCTACAACATTTGCTACAGTAGTTATGCTTGAATACCATGAGCTGGTCCTCCAGGTGCAGGCAAGTGACAGGGTGAATTCGGAATCCCATGGACCGTCCGAAGCGCATAAGCCAGGCTGCCTTGGCGGCGTCGGCTTCTCCTTAGCTCAAGAAGCCGTCGATCGCAAGCGTACTCGTGAACTGAAATTTGAAGAGAAGTACTTAAGTACTGAGTACTGAGGGCTCGAGCAAAGCGGCTCGAGAAAGGGCGTGCAACTAAGGCCCAGCTCGTGCCGCAGAGCAAGGTACATTGGGCATTAATATCGGGACTTGTCCCATCAGCTCAGAGAATGTGAGTCTTACTACAATCAATAACAAAAGTTATTTAGGCAACATCATCCGCCGAATGTTACCGTCCCACCTCGGAGCAAGCGACTTGGAGTGAGATGAGGATTAGCCCTTTTACGCGGCCGTGACCGCGGGCAGGAACACTGTAGACTCTTTAATCCAATTCGCCATCGTCCTCCGCGCTTGACATACAGTAGTTTCTTCGGCTGAGCCAACCTTGGCCAGAACGTCTCCGCTTCTAAGATCTGTCCATCCGAGAAAGTCACGTTGGACCGTCGCTGAACTTGAAGCAGAGCTTTACAAAACAAGATAGGTACGATCCTTGCCATATATTCCGATCGCCTCGTGCTGGCGTATTTGCATTGATAATTACCGAGCTTTTCACTGAATGCTAAGCTCACCAGAATGTCGTATCTGATCTTCATGCCGATGAGCATGAGCTGAAACTATCTGATAACGGCGAACTATAAGACCACTTGCTCGAACCCACGGATGTGATAAGTATTTTCATGGCGACGGGCTCTTTTCATCAACCGTTTATACAAATTGAGATCGACACTGTATCCCTCGACGAGCGTATACATAGCCCAGCTACCGACTCCCTCGATAAAGCAACTTGTATGCACACTGCCGAACCTCTATCATGTTGCATGCATTAGTCCTAAGCTGCAGTGAGTGTGAGCATCAACGAGATCGGCGTGTCGGACCCACCCTACAGAGAGATAGTACTACTTGTTGACATGGGTTGTCGCGGTAGGGGCACGAAGCGAAATGGCTATCAATTTGAGAAGCCTTCACGATAATTGCAGTCTGTTGGAGGGATCTACTATACAGCATAGCGCCAAGGAGAGGGAATTGTCTGTAAGGGTCGCTCCGGGCTTCATCTTGTGAAAGCGGAAGGAATGGTTTGATTGCCAAGAAGACATCGGAAATGGTCTGCTTGTTGAGATCCGGATGGCGATGAACGAATATGTCTTCGATTACAGCAGGAAGGTGATAATGTTGGCCGACGGGGCGATAAAGGATGAGACTGTCACCTTTGGAACTCCCTGTCGGTTCATACGAAACCCCCTTGATAGTCACCTTCGAACAAAATTGTCCAACGGGCTCCAATTCCGTAAGACCAGTACCACTATGGATGGCAGCAAAGCGGCGCAATGAGGCATCGTGGTTCAGACGATCGATCAAGGCCTGGTAAATGGTGGGATCCAGCGGCCTTGCATGCTCTTTAATGAAGGTTACATCAAGGCCGCTGGTGTCCGGGCCAGGGCCAGCTTCCGTTCGCATTGCGAGGATGTCACTCATGACTGAGCCATGGAAGTAAGTGCCGAAAAATGTCTCGAAGAGTCGCTGAAAGCTCTCTAATAAAGAGCTAACGCCGCGGCTGTTCATAAGGGCTCGGAAGTTGGCCGCTCGGGTAAAGCTATCGAAGAAGGTGAACTCTAACTGGCCTGAGGCTTTATGAGCATAATCATAAGGGCAAAGAACAAGGTAATTACCTATTTTGTTGTTTGTCTTGAACCGTTGCATGATTCCATTATATCTCTCGAAAGGAAATGCCCACCATCCATGAACGGGTCCGAAAAGCTGCAAACAATCGACTAGATGGAGGGACATATGGTGGTTGACGACGAGTATCTCCTTTCCGAACAATTCTATTGCAGTGGTGAGGTAGCGGTAGAGATTTTCCTGTATAATAGTTCGATGGTTTTGGGATGTCGAGCGCATCGTGGCCCACCGCACAGCGATCACTAGATACAAGAAGTTATTCAGCAAATTCTTTTCTCGAATTGTGGCTTCAACGCGACCCCATAGCCGGATGAGAGTGATGGGCAAGTGGACCATACAAGCAGTCCTCCACTGATCTGCTTTAAGTCTACCCTGGCCAGGTTTACCAAGGTGCTTGGGAGCACGGCCCATCCACGACGGCAGAATGGTCTCAGCGATATCTGCCCATATTTCTTTCAAAATTGGCCCATCCAGAACCACGTCCTTCTTGCTTTGGTAAGGCCGGGCGAAATCGGAAACTGGAAACGGGTGCGCAACGAGCTGGACGATTTGCGCGTGTGGATGGGACTGTCTCTATCGCAGGAGTAGTCAGCTCGGTGAAGGAGAAATGGCAAGAAAAATAACAACGAACCCATTTCATCAGGGCATCAGCAATGTCATTTTTGTAGGGGACCTCACTCTCGAGGGGCACACTGCAAGCTCTGGCAAGCGCTAATAGGTAGCCATGACGTGCTTTCATCAAGAGCGTCCTGTCTTGCGTCTGTAGGGCATTTCTAGTCACTCCAATCCATTTCGTCTGCTCTTCCGGCGAGTGCGGCAGTACCTTCTCTGGGAGGTGTTCCTGTTTCGGAGACATATGCCAGATATCGGAGCAATGTCTATGAAGATCACCGAGAAAGAGGTTGTGCATTGAGTCGACGACTGAATATTTGATCACGTCCCAATAGGAAAGCCTCAGGAGCTCTGACCATCGTACGCCATGTGCTTTGAATAAGGTAGTCCGATCACCCTCCGATTGTGCATCTCTGTACTGGATAGCTAGGTTGAGGTGCTCTTCCCATGTTCTCTTCGGCCAGGTGCGAAAATCGACGTTTGCGATATGCTCCTTCTGCAACTTACAGCAAGAGCAAAAGTGATGTCCACTGTGACCCATGAAACCGGCTGTCTTCCGAAGAGCTGGCAGGTCACAGATTAGGGGAATGATAGCTGCTCGCGACATACGACCGCTGGGATAATTTGCCGTCTGCCTTATCAACACTCCAGAATTCCACAATTCCAGCATATCATCGACGAGAGGCTTGATAAGATGGTTGAGCTCGTCAACCTTCGGCTCGGAGGGGCCGGGAATGATTCCGACGAGATACACATTTTCCATCTTGTATCGCATGTGGGGGGGGAGGTTTAGACAGATCATGTATATAGCACCAATGGATGATTTCGTGCTAGAGGCACGATTCCCAAATGGGTTGAACCAGTCCACAAAGAGGCTGAACACCAGACGGCATTCGCCTTTTGGAGCCTTAAAAAATGATTGTCCATCCGGACCTTTAAAGGAAGCAAATGCGCTTCCATCCCAGATATCGTCCTCTCGGCCCCCTGGTGGTGCGTGCTTTGGGCTTGTAATTAGACAGTCTTCTATACCATCACGAGAAAGGAGGGAGGCAATCCATGACGAGACAGGTTGATAGACGAATTCCCTGAACGGGATTTTACCGCCACCTTTCTCTTTCGCGCGGAGTAGCTCCGCACCGCATTCCGCACTCTCGGGCGTAAGCTTGAAGATGCAACGTTCCGGATATCTTGGGTTATCAGGCGATAGAGGTGCATAGCATGCAAAGCACCGTTTGCAGCAAGCATACCGGACGCTACGACCCTCCAGTTTGAAAGAATTATATAAAGTTCGGATATCCGTAGGCATCGAGGCCAGCTGGTGGATCTGAGATTCGGGGATGATAATCCCTAGAGAATTAATGAAAGAACATGTGGCAATGACGATCATCTGAATCGCTCGCAGGAGAAAGTTGGCATGATCGCGCGAGATACCGACTATAAGAGCCATGACCAAAGCTGTAAACGCTGATAGAAGAACTGGGATGGGAGAATCTAGCCTCGTAGTTCCGGGTAAGATGGCTAGAATGAGATTTATTTAGACTCTGGTCAAACCAATAACACTAGGTTAGATTACATACCCGTCTCCTCTATCCTTGGCAACGGTTCGGACTGAGGCAGAATAAAACCGAGCTCCAGCTTCTTCCGATACCAAGCATCGTTCACCAATCCCTCTAAATAATCCACGTGTTCAGACAATTGCTGCAATAGTTCCCGTCGGATGTCCGCTGCTTGACCACCGTGGTGTTCTCCCATTCTCTGGACAAGACTTCGTAGGCCTGTCACCTCGTCTAGATGACCCAGATAGCTTTTATTAGCTTCTCGTAGCTGCGAAGTAGCTGATATTCGCGAAGCAGGATCTGTAGCTGATGATGGTGGGGTTTCGAACTGCAGGACGGGGTAATCGAAGTGGGCTTTGCTTCGCAGAAATTGATCCCCGTATCGCCCCAGCTCGGCCAGGATAGTTTGCTGCTCTGTACGCTGTCTGGCTCCATCTAATTCAGAAATGGGACATTAGCTCAAAGTTTTGTATCAAGATTGCTGACGCGTACCATGACTGCCGTGCGCTGCTGAGGTTTGGAGAGAAGGATGACGAGGAGGTGGCCCGCCTCCGGCGCGATGCAGCGAAGAAGCTCGTTGATCCTGCAGGAAACCTGCTGTTGGTCCTGTTATCCGATATATGTGAGCACATGCATGGTCATTAGAGGTCTGTCGCGCACCTCCGGAAACGGCACGCGAGCCGCCTACACCCGTGTCCCTGGTTATTGAGGCATCGGAAACAGGACTTTCTTCGAGAGTAGTATCTGCTATAATACGCGCAATATTGCTCCTGTCGCGTTCGGCCTTCCATATCGCTTCTGCCAGTTGATGCTCTCTGTATCTTCCATCCGTCAAATAGAATCCGGTGACTAACTCCCCGTTGGAGGGATTGGTCGAGGACTCCTCTATGCATCCTTTCGCGTGGCATTGACAGAGTTTCGTGGGCATGTCAAGATCCAAGCCTAGAATCCCATGAAACAGAGTGTAGGAAAGACGAGTGGGCTCGATAACAACGGCACGGTGCAGGGATGTCCTCTTTCGAGCGTTGCGATCTGATTAATGATTGCTCACTCTACTGCGGCACTTACCGCTAGAAGATATATAGCTCGCGGACCCAGCCGGTCGTGGATTCACCATAATGCAGATCTGACAAATTGATGAGTGAGGGTTGCGGCGGGAGCACAAGGATGGACGGTGGTGGGGCCCTGACGAGTAGCTGAACGATGGATCGACGGGGCGACTAGCTACATTATAACTAATACTACAGCGTGGTATTTCTCAGATTTGGCGCGGTATCCCGTGCAGCCCTGTCCAGTGCTCACTTCCCCGCATCTCGGATCCAAATATCGATGCCGATCAAGCCATGCGAAGGAACGAAGTATCAAACGTAACCAAAAGGTAGTATGCAAGGAAAAGCAGACCCCCAGCAACAGAAAACGCCACTCCGTAGGAGATGCCCCGAATAAACTGCATCGTCATCTCCAACGAGATGATATCCTGACGGAAACCATCGATGTCCTTCCGAGAATCTTGGATGCCATCTGCAACTCTGATGCAAGTAGCACCATGAGATCCCAGAATACGATGCGTTGTTTTGAGCATGCCCCGTAAGATTCCGTGCTGACCATGATGTCTTTTAGAATGTCAAGGTATAGGTGCCGCGTCGAACTCACCATTTCTGGGTCTGAGGTAACTTTGTAGGTCCTGTTACGAATGGTATACTGTCTAGCTGATGACCGAAGGGCACGGTCGGGAGCGTCGAGACTGACGGAGGATGAGGAAGATGTGGCTCCAAGATCGCAATTGACGAGCTAAGGATGCGATAAGTGGGCTGAGCGCGTGAGGGGAACGGAGAGACGCTCACACTCATTGAGGCAGAAATGGACACGAAGGTGACAGGGACTGTAGAAGAGCAGTTGAGAGAGGTGGCAAGGTCTGCATTGCGCCGCATCTCGATATTTATTCTCTGCGTCCACGGAACGCGGGCCACGATGTCTAGAAGCCAGAAGTGGGTTTCTGGGGAAAAGCCGAGACCGTTGTTTTTTGATAACATACCACAGGTGATTGGGTTGGAAATGTATATGAAAACATATATATACGCATGCTCATACCTTGTCTTGAGGTTGAGGAAAGCATGAAGGCCAGTCAACTACTGCTGCGGCGTCGCGAGCCGGCTGTTCTTGCTGGGGATGCTCGCAACCTAGCTGCATATGCGAAGCATTTAGGTGGCATAGGCAGCTCTTGGTCGTGAGAATGTATACGCACCGATACTGGCAGCTTCCACTGCAGTTTAGCTGCATAGTAGCTGCATAGTAGCTGCATCTAAGTTGCATCTATCTTGCGTCGATCTTGGGCCGGGGGTGACAAGGCTGGTGACATTATGTAACAACAAGCGCTCGTCACGCCTTCAGCCACAGGACCTCACAGGACCGTCGAGTTGACCTACGTCTTCGAGCTTCGGCAGGTTTGAACTCCACTATCGATGCAGGGCGCGTGCGCCATCGTCGACGCGTTTCCTGTGCTCCTCGCCCTTCCTCGCCCGAGCAGTGAAGGTAGTTCTCGCTAGCCTGTGTTTGATGTCAGTCTTGGAGGTCCTGTGCCACACATCGGCGACGAGAGCTGCCTGGAGCAATGCATCGTGGTCAGTCGCGATTGACAGATATTGACGTTGATGCTGATATCGCATTCAGCAAGCAAGAGGTGGGCGCAGCCCATCGTTCGCCTTCATGGCACGTGTTTCTCAAAGCGCCCCAGTAAGCCCCATTATCGGTTGTCATCAACATTGAAATATGGAGTTTACTCTAGAGCGAATTGATTGAAATGTCTTTCGACTGGCACTATGCCATGTTCCACCAGCCACATCAAATCTCTTCTTCAGCATCGGCAATTGGTCCCAGCAACTAATCTGACGCTATACAAGCGAGTTGAATGAAAGAGGTCACCACCCCACACCTCTTTGCAGCCCTGGCGCATCATCAGGAATGCATGGTTCTGCAGCGCTATCGCGGCCTTCAGTTCATTCGCCCGCGCCCTCTTCATACTCTTCTATGCGGCACGCGATGTAGGGGATAGTCTCGTCACGTTTCTTCTGCCGAATCTGCGGCGCAAGTTCACTCGGCCTGCTGTCTTCAGATTGCGTTCCGAGGCAAGCACATACCCGTACTCCCCCCTCTCTTACTAGCCGACTAACCAGTTTCTTTTTCTTGTCTTTTTCGACTCTCGACTCTCGTCTCTCTCGTCTCTCGCCAGCCAATTTCATCACCTCATGGCTCGTGCGGCAATACTCTTTCTGCTAATCATCCCAGCAATGTAGGGTGGCCCTGAAGTTGTTTCTCACTAGCTCAGCGGGAAGATGCCGTATGTTATCTATCGTCCTGCCACTGTCCGAAGTTGGGACGTTGTGTATCATCTCATCGCCATCCAAAGCCAGGACAATGTTGCTGGATGGAGGAATGAGCCTGGATGTGACTGTTTCAGACATTCTGCTCGCTCAGACCACGCACAAGGAGTGAGGACAAAGGTCAAGTATGACGGAGAAGACTGGCCTCGTTAAAGATGTAGACGTATCAGAACGCTCTCATTTTTTTTTACCATGTGATACACGGCAAGAATGCTGCAGATCCCCGAGAACGATTTTGAATTCGAAAGCAGCAGTTATGCAACCATGCAGTCAGTATGCACCCGTTATAGTGGTTACCTTGCGGACGCTCATCTCCTGGGATATGCACTGATTATGCACCCATTATGCAACCATTATGCGTTACTTGTGCGCTATTGCATGCACTAGGCATGCTTTTGCTTAGGCTGGCAATATCTATTGCCATCGGTGCGTGTTTTCCTGCCTGCCACTCAACACACGAAGGCGGAAACGATCCTTTGTCATCTCGCAGATAAATTTCGTTAGGGTAGGACTTAACTCCCAGTCGTAGCCGACTACCGTTCCTCCCTAGCCCTCACAGTGCAAGTAAGACCCTCCTTATCTCGCGACATACTCTCAAGCCTCTCCCTTTGGCATGGGTCACGGTACGAATTTTGTCGAGGGTGGCCCCAACTTAGGTTCGCCATCAATCCAGTCCAAGCGGCGCAGAAGTGGTGGTTCGACGGGAATTGGCCCGATCCAGAAAGTTTCCCGCACGACGGGACGCAGTGTGAGCGGGGAAGTGCACCGTTCGAAATCCAGCAGGGGTAAACAACAGGTGCGAGATCCATTCCGCACGATAACATATCACTAACTGGCTAATATCCTGCAGGAACGATGTAGAGAGCCTGCCTCACGCGTTCTACAAAATCCCGTACAATTTGCCGCGGCGGGTATGGTGGGTGAAGATTACGCGCTGGCTGGCTTTCAGGTGCGCCGAGTCGATAAGGACGTCAATATTTCACCTGATGTTGGGCCCGCAGTTTAAACCCATGTCGTCCACTTCACTGGCTGCTATGGAAGGCTTGGTGAGTATTGGCTTGCCCACGCTTGTGTATGTATCTTCAATTTATTTCACCACAGTTCTCGAGAATAAGGCCTTCCTATCCTCTATCGCTGCCCTCGTCAGCCCAGACCTCTTCTCAGCCATTTTCCTTATCTGCCGAAGTCGACTCCTTCCGCAGTGGTGCCGGCTTGTCCGACTCTTGGAAACTGGGCATTGATTCACAGGAACCCCGTCCTTCGAACGTCCCTACGGCTGTGCTGCCGTTCGCTGCCATGCCTTCCAATCCGGCCTTCTCACTCTCCGGCCCTGACCTTTTCGCCTGGCCTCCTTTCCTCGCAGACGCTCATTTTTCTGCTATCGATCCTCGCCTTGATGCCACCCTCTCTGCACCAGCAGTCTCACTGCATGATCAACATACGCTTGGCTCAGAATTACGGAACAACACCAGATATGAGGGGTCCATCCAGTCGTCGATGATTTTCCAGGCTGAGCAGGAGCACCGCGATGCCTTCGATGTCAATGACGAATGCGACTGTTCTGTCTGCACGAGAGGCTCGCCATCTTTCACTCACTGGCCAGAGCCCTCAATTATCAGAGATGTGTCAAGCTCTCGTTTGTTCCCGGGGAGCATAGTAGAGGAAGTTCAGCGCAATGAGGCGTTGTGTACCGCGCAGGCTTCGATCAGCATGGAATCCGTTGTCCATCAGCTTTCTGAACCGAACGGAGACGCCGGTCCGGGATACTCCATGGCATTGGCGAATTCTCCAGGTTCGCGCGCGGAGGCTATGTGCTGTGGCGAATCTTCCGTGCGAGAGAAAGATCATATTGATAGACCGTCAGAATCAGGTCCGAGTCGTACCCAACGCAGCCGAGGACACGTGAGTGACATCGCTTCTCGATATGAGGCTCGCCCTTGACTTCATCTTCGCAGTGTCATGTCTTCAAATCCCTTTTCAAGGTCAAAGGGTTAAGGAAATCCATCATCAAGGGATCTCGGCTCTGGCGGTCACGCGAAAGCAGCGATTAGCGTTGACGCCGACGCGCTTTAAGATTTTGAAGGTGGTGATCGAGAATCTGGCAGTGGTTGTACGTTCTCAGTATCCTCGTCCAATGGCACATGCATCCGCACCTCGTTTTCTTGTCTATCATGTCGCATTTCGTTTGTTATAAAGATGCTCCATGCCCTGTATTCCTTCACATAGTTAACGCTCTGTGTGGATGAACTTTCTTCACTTGTCCGAGCTTCGTCAATGGAGCCTGAATGTCGCGTGTCCAGCATGCGACCTGCGCACATTCCCTTGTTTGCAAGGGCTTCATTAAATCCATTACACTGTAAATAGATGTGCTGGACATCGTAGCATATATTCCGCATCTGATTCATGTGCACGCACACCAACACAGACGCAGATGCCGTTGGCAGAAGCGGGATTTGCGGGAGTCCTCGTTCAGTAGGCGACAGCTGGCTGACCTGTCAGATACGACGATCCTGAGGCACGAAGGTTGAATCCAGTATCTATTCTGCTCCCGGGAGAATAGCCGAAGGTGAACTCGAAGGTCGAAGGTCGAAGGTCTCCTTCGACCTCCTTCGACTTGCTGTGGCTGAGGCGCCGCAGGAACGTGACATGTGACAGTCACTCAGAACGCGTGAAGGCAGCGCTCGTGTGTTCGTCTCAACTACCGCGGGCGTGACATTATGTAATCACCTGCGGCCGCAGGTCGCGCAGGTGCTCTCAAGTTTTCTGCGCCGAAGGTCACCTTCGAGTAGACCTTCGCCTTCGACCTTCGGTTTTACCCTCGGCAGGTTTGAACTGAGCTACTCTCACGCCTCCGTACTGCACTGAAGCGCCCGGTCTCAGAGCGATGTCAAGAAGTCGATAGATTACAACAAGGAGTCGTGCTCTGTGTCCTAGTATACTGCAGCGCAACCGCGCTGGCTTCTTGCGCCTCTGCGATACCGGCGTCGCGCCCAGAGTCCTATGTAGGTGAGTACCACACCGCCGCCTGAGTTGACTTGATGCCGAATGCCGCGTCGAGCACCCGCCCACCACGTTTGCCTCCGCCACCCTCACCGCAATTCCCACCGTAAGCTGCCACTCACAATTTCGGTGGCCGAGGCGATTCGGGTGCGAGCGTACCGAGTGGCCGTGACGCGAACCGGCTCCAAGCCCGTAGCGTATGGCAAGCTGAAGGGCACAACGGTCACTTAGAGATGCAAGTAAACAACATCACTGGCCACCCCGCTAACCCTTTTACCATTCCCGCCCTGCAGATCTGCATACGAAGGCCCCCCACGGCACAACACACACTTATCAGCCCCCGAACTCACGTCGAAGGCCCCTCCTTATCTTCTCCAGGGAGGTCCGCCAACAGGTGCTGCCCAGCGTCCACCTGCGCCTGAGAAGTTTCACTGCTATCAATTAGGATACATAATCTTGTTTATGTATTACTGTAGATAGCACAATAATATTGATTTTTATGACTTTTCCCGCTACCTTTAGGTAGAGGGTCTTAGGGCCTACTAACGTGTTTCACTTTTGGCGGAGGATTTTACGTTCACGACATCCAACTCCGCCTCGGCGACGTCCGCACATCAGCGTGCTTAGTACCTCGCACGAAATCGCAGGCTACGACCTGACATCATCCGAGAACTGGCTTTTGACTTGACAGTTATATGCATTCCACGTTGTCCCACGTCTGTGCGAACTTTCAGACCTTAGTGCATGCCGACGCTCAGAGTATTCTACTCGCAACGTACGCTCTGCGAATACGTTTCTGTGTGGCAGTGCTGTCTCTCGAACTCCGCTTGAACAGAATGCGCACGGTGACGTAGTACGCATGTCTCCTCTCTCTCCTAAATCTCACATACCGTACGTGCTCTTTGTCTTTTGTTAACTTGCCGACTATCACGACATGAGCGCACCCTCGTCGTACATCGCTGCCATTGCAGCAAATGATGACATAGGTACGTCCGCTGTTATTGACGCTGACGCAGCGCTAACGTTTTCGCTTCCTTCACTTGGTCTTCCATCCATATCATCTGCCTATGTGGGAATCTGTTGTATCGATGCTTTCGCATAGATATGCTTGTCGAGCACAGCATAGATATGGACGCGACTCATGCCAGTCCAATACCATCAACGTCTTCATTTCCTTTATTGACTGTTATTCATGAGCTGGAAGACGCACGCCGGCCGCGCTTGCGTAAACTCGCGCGCGAACATAATTCAGTTGGCTTTTCCAAGCTCACATCATGTATCAGTAGCCCTTGTGAATGGTAAAAGAATTCTGAGAAACTTGTCCGGATCGAAAACACTGAGGTAGCGGGCTTTGCCGCGTAGCCGGCTCCTTCGTTATCTCATGATGTGACGTCATGCGATCTCATTCGATGGCAGGAGACCGCTTATAAGCATAGGTATCACCAGAAAATGTCGCATAAGGTCACATAGCATCGACGCATGAGATCGAACACGAAAGCAACGTTCATTGCGGCTCGCCGGGACGCGACTTCATGCGACTTCTGTATCAAAATATAAACTGAGACTGGTCCTCGTCGAACGGCGCCGCACAGGTCTGTCTTGCTCGCTCTCATCCGTCCCCAAGTGAAGTCGTTTTCACTGGGTGTCAATAGCCGCTTCTCACCTACTCCAGTACTAGAGCAAGTCATCAGGCAGTACAGAATCTCCTTCTTTCAATGCATTGTCAGTTGTCAGATAGACACGGTTGACCGAACTGCGTAAGGGAGTTTCTCGTTCGACATCGTTTTACTAGACTAAAATGAGGGGCCGAAAGAACGAAAGATCTCTCACTCGTATACATTCCCAAAGTACCCATCCCACCCATCGAATCCTGCAGTGTCGTCGAGCACAGTATCTGTCGCTTCAGCAACCACTGCTGCGAGATTGGTGAATGCTGGCCCCGATGTAGGAGCTTGATCAAACGGAGTGCGGCAAGAAGGGCACGAGTACTTGGGAGCTAAGACGCATCTCCGAAGCTCACGTACTTCCATGCCTGTTACGAAGCTGGGATTATCTGATAGATTAAGGACATGATCCGGGACATTGACGGTTATTTCGTGGCGAGCGCGGGCTTGATTTTCGAGAAAGGTAAGCATGACTCGTTTGATGCATGCAAAGCAGAAACTATGCCCGCATTCCTGGACACTTGTACCGCTGAATTCAGGCAGGGATTATGCGCAGGAAGGTAATTCTTACCAGAATAACTTGGTGACAGCGATTTTGCATATCGGACACTCCATTTCCTGGTCCAGGGATGCCTTGATCTGCTACCCTTCAGACAGTGTGATCAGGAAGAAAGAAAGAAAGAAACAACCTTTTCTGTTTTGCCTTTAAAATCCTGAAATTGGACATTGAGGCTCTGCAACGTCTGTAGTCTTTTTGCCGAGTCTGCCTTTTCCTAGATAATACAAATAAATTCACATCGAATCGCATTGAGTATACATAAGAGAAACATACCCGTTCACATCGCTCTAATTGTTGCTTGAGGAGGTCTGCCTGCGATAATGAACTGCCTGAAGGCGAGGATCCATGAGACATATGCATATTAGCACATCGCAGGCCGGTTTGCACCGGGTGCCTTGGCATCGGATTGAAACGCGAGGAGCCTGAAAGGTTGGGTCGGTCAGGACCACTCATATCTAGAAATCCTGCGACTGGATGGAATCTGCGTCGACCTAATCGACCTAATCGTCGAAGTGGTTGCTGCCTTTCTCCAGATATAATCGATTGAGCAGTACCACAGCGACTGATGGTTCGACGCAAGTAGTGACATGAGGCTATAAATATTACGTAGTCGTGACTAAAGTTAATAATACTCCCGAACAGCACCCCTCCGTTTCAGTCTCAATTAATGGCGCGCTTGTACCAGACAGCCCACGCCGCGCCCAGACGTCGACATAGTCGATCCCCTAGTGATGCTCTTAACTCAACCAGCATGCGGAGCCCTCAAACTTCTGCTCGCTAACGCCGACGCCGACGCAACCCGCTCTCTTTTTCCGGGCTGCATTAGGGAGCCCCGGTCTCCTATTTAGCCCAAGGTGTGCCTAATCCCCGAGCAGACCTTACCCAGAAGATAGTCATTCTGTGTTTAAGAGGCACGCCTAATCAGCCGCACGCCGATCCCGAACCCGGCATTCGCAAAGTTGTCGTCCGCGCAGCACTGCGACATCCATACCCCCACGACATTCATCGCGTCATCGTCCTCAGTCCTGAACGCATGTGCGACAGTCTCACAATCACCTGGCCCCGACTCTATGTGCGTGCACAAATGCCTTACATGCCATTGCACACTGCTATCCTGCGAAACAGAAGTCAGGGCGCGAAGGTGGAGAAGAGATCGCAATCTACCGAGACGGTCCGCGGTGTACACATGCCTGGTGTCGTACATCGGCATGAGCCCATTCGCATGCGAGCTGCTGAGCAGCATTCATGACGACACTGCAGGATTGAACAGGTGTCAATGGTCCGTCCCGTTTCCCCTCGGCCGTGGCTAGTGCGCCTCGAAGCTCGCAACCAGACTGCAGTGATTCGTCGACTGCGGCCAGTGACGCTCTGAATTGCTCTGTATGATACCCCACCGCACTCGGAGCCGCAGTGGCCGGGATTGGGACAGCCGTGAGGCGTCCTTGTAACCCATTTTCAACCTGTACCAGTAGATACAGGAGGGAGGGTTGCAACTTACACCAGTAACTTAGGGAGGGTTTAGAACCCAATTGAACCGAAAAAAATCATTCTAAATATAGAACCTTAACAGTCCGGGCCGCTTACCGGGCCGTACACTACTCTCGGCATCGTGCCCAGCCCTGCCTCGGCATCGTCCACTGCCTTGCGCGCTTCCCGCCTCGGCTACGCGCGTGGCGCCGCCCGCCCCGCCCGACTCGGCTACGCACGCGCCGCTGCCCGCCCCGCCCGACCTCGTCAACGCGTGCCGCCGCCCGCCCCGCCCGACCTCGGCTACCGCGCTCACTCGCGCGTGCCTGCGCCCGCCTCCTGCCGCTCGTTCCCCGCCGTCGCCGCTCGCTCCCCGCACTGTTGCCGCGACGTATGTTGTCAGCGCCGTTGCCGCTGCCGACGACGCCGCTGCTGCATCGTGAGGGTGCATTGCGGACGTTGGGGGGGCTGAGTGAGGGGGCCCGCACGCCGTCGTTGTTGCGCGTGGGCACTGGGTGTGCGGCGCGGGGTGCTGGGCGGATGGCACGGGTGCTGGGCGGGCCGTGCGCGTGCTGGGAGCCCGGCACCATTGCCGGGGATGCGGATCGTTGCTGAGGCGTGCGGGCTGTGGCTCGTGGGCCACGGGGGGGGCCACGGCCGTGGCTGGGTCGTCGCGGGTATGTGCTACGCGTCGAGCGGGCTGGCCATGCTGGGCCGTGCGTATTCTCCGCGTGTCCGTGCGTGTCCTCCGCGTGTCGGTGTGCGTTCATCGCGTGCTCGTGCGCGTCCTTGCGCTCTACGTACCGGTGCCAGGGTGCTGCGCGTGGCGCGCAGGCGTTGGTGACCCGGCGCGAGCGGGCGCCAATGCTCGGGGGTGTCGGAAGCCGCGGGGACGCAACGCGCGCCGTATAGGGGCCGCGGAGACGCGACGCGCGACACGGAGGGGCGGCAGGGACACGACACGCGACGCGTAGAGGCCACGCGCACGCGCGCCGGGTGTTGTCTTGGTCGTGGGTGCCTGCGCCGCGCGGGTGCAAGCGCGGGTGTCGCGTGCCATGTTCGTTCGGGCCTGGGGCGACTTGTACGCGCTTCTACTGCGTGTCGAGACGCGTGGAAGAGGGCGGACGGCTGCTGGGAGCCGTGGAGGGCGTGGAGAGACGTCCGGGAGGGCGGGGAATGCGCGGGTAGGGCGCAAGCAGAGGAGGCGGAGCGGAGAGGGTACCGAGGGGCGCGAAAAGTGGGGAGATGCGCGTGAGCGCAGAAGATGGGAGGAGGGCTGGAGAATGAGGATGAGGGAAGGGCTGGAGAACGAGCCGCGTACGTGCTGTGACGCGTGCTGTGACGCGGCTCGGAAATCGCCGAACGTCGCTGCAGCCCGAGAAGCCCGACGCTCGACGAGGTGCACCTCCGCGCGATTTCTGGAGTGTATCACCCCCCAATAGAGTACTCAATATGTACATAGAATAGTTTAAGTTCTATATACAGAATCTTGAACGATATGGAGTATTTTTCAAGCCACAATGAGTGACTTATGGTAACCCTACAGTAACCCTAGCTCGAATTTCGTGCAACAAAGACTTCATTATGGGGGATCTTACCTATATAGCTATCCTAGATTGCTTTTGATGCTGTAAGAAATGTGAGTACGAAGTTTGAAAATTTCTGGATTCGATTCCAGAGCTTGAGGCCCGAGATACACACAAAATGCAGCTCATGGAGCCGAAAATTTATGTATTTGGCCAGATCCTAATGATCCAGACCACCAAAAATTATAACGAAGTCTACATAAGCTCTATACATATGTCACGATGCATACAGTTAAGCCGATATGAGATGCGAGCAAGATAAGCTGCACAATTACAGCTCGAATCTTGTGCCCGCCGTGCCCGAGGCCTCGATTCGAGCTTGACGTGTTTAGTCTTTCGCACTTTTTAGACTTTCTTATCAATGTCTCGAGCGTTTCTCTCCTCCATTGCACTCTCTTCCTACCAAACTTTTTATTTGATTTTATTCAGACTAGATACATCTACCATATTATTTACAGGGTTTAAATGAATTTATTCGTCCTTGAAAGACCTCTTCGACGACTCGACTCGGCATGTAGCCTAATTCGGCAATCGCCGAACCGTGTCGCAAGCTCGTACTAAGGCTATCTTTCTTCCCTCCCTCCCTCAAGCGGGGCGCAAATACGAGGCTCAATAGCCTCCATAACTGATCGTAAGTCTTTTTCTTTTTCTTTTTTCTCCCCATGCATGTGTTTGCTAACGAGATTCTATTTCTTTAGCCTTCAACCGCGATGACGTGGCACTCGGCACGCACCGCAACGCCGCCGCCCCTCTACCCACCTCCATCGCGCTTCCAAATGCGCGTCCGACGCCTCCCCGCGCCATGAAGAGGCACTCGCCGGCACACAAGACCCCGCGCTCGCAACCGCGCGCCATCGATGTCCCTTCCAGCCCCGCGCGCGTCTCGGCCTCGTGCCCGCGGTCCCTCCCAGTCCAGAGCCCGCGCGTCCACGCCCCCAAGCCAGCGTGCTCCAGCCCCATGCCTGTACGCTGCAGCCAACGCCCGCGCGTCAGCCCCAATCCCGCGCATCCCAGCCCCGATCCCGCGCGTCCCACTCCCGATCCCGGCGTCCCACCCCTGATCCCGGCGTTCCAGTCCCGAGCCCGCGCGTCTCAGCCGCAAGCCTGCGCCCGCGCGCGCCAGCATCGTACCCGCACGCTCCAGCACCGAGCGTGCGCGTTCACAGCCCCGAGTTTGCGCGTTCACAGCCCCGAGCCCGCCATCTCTCCCAGTCCTGCGCCCGCACGCCTCGGTCCCGCGCCCGCACGCCTCAGTCCCGCGCCCGCACGCCTCAGTCCCGCTCCCGCATGCCTCACTCTCGTGTTCGCGCGCCCTCCCAACACCGAGCCCGCGCCCTCGATCCCTTCCCGCGCGTTTTAGCCTCGAACGGGCCCTCCCAGCTCCCAGCCCACGCCTGCCCTCCAATCCCACGTGTCTTAGCCCCGAACGCGCCTTCCCAACCCCCAGCCCGCGTCCACGTTCCAATCCCGCGCGTCTCAGCCCCAAGCGCCCGCGTCTCAGCCTCAAGCCCGCCAGCCGTCCCTCCCAGTCCCGCGCCCGCGCCCGCGTCCCAATTCCGAACCGGTGCGCCCGCTTTTTAGCACCGCACTCCGCCGCCGCGCGTGAATTTCGCCCGCCCACTCCATGCGCGGGATCCATCGGCAGTGCGCAGCGGATGCGCGGCGAGCATAGTGGACGGCGCAAGCGCGTACCGCACCTGTGCCGACCGCGGCGCGCACGTTCCGAAGCAGGCGTGCGGCGAACAGCGCGCGCAGCGTGCATGCAGCGCGTGTGTAGCCACGGCGCGGGAGCAGGAGTGGAAGGCGATAGGCGCCGGCAAGCGCGAGGCAAAGCGCCGGCGAGCGCAGGAAGGGAAGCGCCGGCGAGCGCGCGAAGGGAAGCGCCGGCGAGCGCGCGAAGGGAAGCGCCGGCGAGCGCGCGAAGGGAAGCGCCGGCGAGCGCGCAGAGGAAGCACCGGCGAGCGCGCGAGGAAGCGCCGGGAGGCAGCGCGAGGACAAGCGCCGGTGAGCGCATAGGTAGCAATGATGGCCGAGATCCTCAAGATCTCGGCCGATACTTTTTTTTGGGAATATAACATGTTTTTTTTGGCCATTTGTCATATGTTTTTCCATGCAAAACATATTTTATGCAAAACATTTGATATTCCAAACATTTGATTTCATTCGAAAACATTGCTTATACTGTTACTGGTACAGTTGGAACCTTCCCTCCTGTTGCTACTGGTATAGGTTGTAAATGATCTACAGGATCTGGTGCAGCCGTGGCATGCTCGTATTCGGGGTAGAAGATAAAAGGCTTGTTGCCGTCATTGCGTGGTGCCAGTGCGGATAACGTGGGCACAGCAAGCCCAGGAACGAACACTGGCAGTGACGAGCCGGGTGGCAAGGGGTAGGATGTGTACGGTCCGCTCTGGAAGTCGGATCCAGGTAGCGCCACTTGCAAGGGCATCATCGCATTCTGGAGCACAGGGCTCATAAGCCACTTGCCCGCAGTCTCTACAGCATGTGTCATTTGAGCTTGCGAGTGTGGGAGCACCGAAAATGAGTCCTGCGTCCACAGCTGGCCGATCGCTGGTTCGGGAAGCGGCGACGAAGAGTATATGATGTCCGGGTCGCCCGTCGCATGGTCCACCGGCATGGTCGCATGCATCTCCGCCTCGCGCACGGGGACGTGGGTGACGAGCGGTGAGACCGCTGTCCGTGAAGAGCCAGACTTGGAGAGGTCTGTATCGGGCGATGCGATGCGCGGCGACCGCTTGTTCGGGTGCTGGGGCTTTTTGAAGGCCTTCTGCTTGGCTTTTTTCCGGGCACTACTGCGTCGGGGCCGGTGCGGGATTGTGGTCTGTGAGGAGATGAGCTGGGCATGTACCAAGCTGCCGCATATAGCCTGGGGGTCCGAGGTATTGTAGTTGGAGTCGAGGGCGTGATCGTAGCTCGTTTCGCCGTTATCGTCACGCACGAAGGGCGCGCAGGGGGGCTGGATGCCCTGTGCCCGCTTTTTCACAAGACCGTGCACCTTCTGGAGGTATTTGACGAGGCTGGGTCGCTGCATGTCTGTTTCATGTCTGAGGTGAATTGCTGAGCGGATGGGGATGCATTGCCCAAGCCCTACAGGAGGGGCTCCCTTGCGGCGAGGGAGGCTAGCCCAGTGCGGGTAGCATAACGATGTATGCGGACCCGAACTGTTGTCGGAGATATGTGGCAAGACCTGGTACCTATCCGCCGATTCTGGTATAGAGCTTCTTTAGGTAACTTCAGAGCGATTTCGGGTATGTACTGACCGTGCTCTATTGGAATAATGGAGTTGACAGGACACGAGAGGAAGAAAAAAAAAATATCCAAGTCGGCTTGGAACCAAGGGTTCACATTGCAACATGATTGCATCTGCGCCTACTAGACAATCAACTGAAAGGGCAGAGTAACGAAGATAACCGGACGAACGGTGTCGGCATGCAAACAAACGAGTTTATCCATGTTATGTCCAGGGGCGGGTGCCAGGATCATATGTAGATATATACTTTTCTGCGAACAAAGTCAAAAGTATGATATACAGTGGGACCCGACGTAGACGCGTACCTGGCAAAGCACCGTTGAGAGATAGTCCCAAGGCGATTGAGAGCCGATGGCGCTTGGAATGCCAACGGTGTTATCTAGGTCATCGATGGGAGTCGAAGCAGAGACTACAATGAGGTGTCGAGTAGAAGGAACATCTTGAAAAGTCGAGGAGAGAAGCTGTAACGAGATGGTTGGAAAGCGCACACGAGGGGTCCTTTTAGACTAACTTCGAGCGCACGGTAGAGTTTCCCCAGTGAGATCCTGTTTTTCAAGTTTGCGATAGGACGAATTTCTGGTAACTGGTAGTACTGTCGCGAGCGATTGAGCGAAAGCATCAGCAAAACTCAAAATTTCTAACTGCTCTGAGAGCATCTGAGAGGATCTTTTTTGTATCTTTTTTATCTGAATATGCACTATGTCTGAGAAAAACAAGACTTGCCTGATGGTCTGATGGTCTGAAATTGTCTGAAAGGCAGATTCAGAGCATTTCAGGCTATTTCAGATAAAATTCAGACCAGACTCAGAAATTTTGGGTTTTGCTGATGAGCGAGAGCTGGTCCTCTGAGACCGTCGGACAGCTCGGCATCCACAGTATCTGAATCTATCGTCAAAGGGATGCGTAAGCCGCACTGAGAGGCATAAATTGGAAAACACACACTGGGACATCGGGGTTGGCTTTCCTCATAGTTCCAAGGAGGTTGGGGAGATACTGATTCCGCAGATCAGGCCAGCGCGATATCATCTCCTGGGAGTTCTCGATGAGAATGAGGGTCACGACGGAGTGTCCTGGTGCGTGTGGAGAGAAGATCCTGGGTGGAGATGCCTCCATGATAAGGAAAGGCAAGACAAAATCCGAACGACTTCGTAGATGAATGCCGACGGGGTCAAGATGAAAAATGACGGACGAGCGGCTACGAGCGGGTATTGTGCGTGGAGATGAGTGCCTAGACTTGCGACCAGCCTCTATACATAATTGGGTGAGAGTGCAGCAAGAATGAGCGCTTGACAGAACACCCTGAGAGGCCTTGAGAGGCTCGAGTAGTTAGCGGGACTAGGCGAACCGCCTGGGCTCTGTAGGATCTCGTGCGCATCACATGGGCGCGTCCCATTTTAGACCATGGCATTACAGTAGTCTCCTATGCAGACCTTACACAGAAGATACTCGTTCTATGTTCAAGAGCAATATAGTAGATATTGAGGACAGGCCTCACAATTGAGAGTTTATGAACCAGCTCTATTATTTCTATCCAGGGCCTATTCACCTTCGACATAATGACGATGTTCGTGTTGATCACAGAGACGAGATGTGCACCAATACCAATGCGAGAAAGCGTTCAGCTAAAACAACTAGCGATACGGTAAATACATTGGTATAAATCTGCCCTATCGCAAGCACCTTGAGGCGGCCACCACGCTACTTCGAATGCGACGATAGCGGTCCGCACGTAAGGAAGAGGCGACAAACGAATTAAGATAAACTAACTGGAAAGGAAGAGGCGAGGCAACGAGATCATGGTAGTCAAGGCCGTAAAGCTGGGATGAAATGCGAGCAGAAGAAAGCACAGAGCCATCCCCACAACAGCACCGATCAAAGTACCAACCAAAAACCGCGACCTCGAGCGGATTCCGTCAAGGGTCTTGCGAACACGTTCGAGGTCGACTCTGAGAGCAGCCAAGTCTTCGATTGCCTCAGCGTAGTCTGCGCTGAGATGCTCAGCCATATCAATCAGGAGCTCTATGTCATCATTATCCTGCACGGCATGATGAGCTCAAGGCAGCCTTAAAAGCATCTGGCGCGCACGAAAACTTACCACAGGATTCCCGGGAGCAGAGAACACGTCTGATATATTGATGGAGGAGATATCCTTAGACTCGTCAACAAATGCAATAGTTGACGGTATCGAACGGGGTCTGTCGCGGTGAAGGGTATACTGCTGCGTATTTTCAGTCTTCACTAGGCGTTAGGCAAGTCGTGAACGGAATGAGAAAAAGAGCGTGGACTCACGCTCATTTTCAAGACTTTTAGTAATAGAAGGCGGGAGGGAGATGATGGAACGCACCGAATTTACAGTTTATATATTGACGGCGCATGAGCATATAGGATGCAAAAGTGTTGCGTTTGCTGCTGCATTGCAATGCTGCGATGCAACTTGGATGCAACTGCAAATCTGAGAAGCTAAATAACATAAATAATTTGAGTAAGCAAGGCCACGTTGGTCCCTTGACGGAGTTTGACGGAGCGCGCCACGTGGGATCTAGCCAACTACTGCCCCTCAGACGCTTTGCCAATGCCAACCACCTTCACGCTTTGAACTTGCGGTTTGCCTTTGGGCCTTTTGACTTTTCCTCATTTCAACTTCTTTGCCAGTGTCACATACCAAGCTCTCTTTCATACCTTTGGCTGAGCCTTATTTAAATGTGTCGTGGTGGCATGTGGTACCCGTATCCGTCCCGTCCCAGTGAGCTGCACGTCTCCCGCATTCTTCTGTCCATATGAAAACGAACTCGAATCGCGACTCTCGTATCTTGCCATCTCCGTATCCAGGCTTGCACGGAAGAAGCTCAGGTCCGTACCGACCCATTTTGCGCTTCTCCAAGGATGTAAGTATGTTTCTTGCATTGCATTGGCTTGGACCTCATCATTTTCTGCAGATCGTCCCAATCCATCGGTTGGTATTTCCGACCGAGTGTAGACTCGATCGATCACGCAGCTATTGCAAGTTCGAGGAGAGCGATGCTAATATACAGGTCTGCTCATGTTCATACGGTATTCAGCACACCTGACTGGTTCCTTATACAGGTTGTTCCGCTCGCCCGCAAACTATTTATGTCATGCATAGACTGCGACAAGGCAAGAATAGAAGCGGACAGCCAAGGTCTTCGGGAACCGGGATCGAGAAGGTCAGAGATGGCCCACTAGTGGTCAAATGGTCTTCTCATAGATCTGTAGCTCCCCGCCGCCCCAGAATGGGCAACAGGAAGTTGTGCCAAACCATATTTCTGTCCTCTCCTCTCCACCTCCTGTCCGTCAACAGCAACCCATGTCTCCGCCCATCTGCGCTGCCATACCCACGTCCCCTGTTGCAGGCAATTCCTCGTCTGAGGCTAGCGCCACCTCTGGCGAGGACTTTACGATCAAGAAATGTTATCGCAAGGCGCGAGGAGTGGGCTATCAGTTTACATTTTTGTATTCCAACAGTTCAGAAGCCCTCTCGGTGCCGCCGCGGTGCGAAGCAAGCCCTGGTTGGATATATACTCACGTCAAAGCAAATGCCGCCCCGGCGCAGGTATGGGTCATGACGGCCACGGGCGAATGGGTGAAGGCGGTACAAGGCTTTCCTCACCCCGAGATGCAGGGGTATGAGTTATCTTTCGCGTCTAATGGCTCTCTCCGCTGGCAAAGCACGTCCAATTCTGAGGGTAAATTTCTGCTTCACATCGTTGGACTAATTCGTGCTTATTACTGCATTATAGGACCACGCGATGACAGTTCCATCGTCCCTGCGAGTGGTTGACAGATACTTTATGGTATTGTGTATCATGTGTAATGAACTAGATGTATCATATGCTATCACTTGGTCTTCACATGGGAGAAAATTAAGAGCAGAATATGATAGACATACATACATGGAGGGTACCTGTGCTGTGAGCCTGCTGTGCAGGACCCAACATTCGATGTTTGTGCACGCGGCAGGCCGCGGGCCGCTGACAAGCGCCCATAGTAAAGCGTCCGAGAAAATAACGCTCTCATGGCATCTCAATATTTTGTTTCAAACTTAGTACACATACAGTCACCCAAAATCAAGACGTAGACTCTAGCTGCCTTGGCTTCGAGGAATAAGGCGGGAGCACAGCGTCGCATTGCGGGAGACCTACCCCTGGAAGACCATGTGTTGCGCGCACGAAGCGGAGCTCAACATAGACGGAGAGACCACGAGCTCGAGGAGGATAATGTGTGAGGAAACTGAGGCGGGATGAATTGAGCAAGTTAATGTAAGTACTGATCACGGTTATCTCTATATGCAGCCTCATTTTCTGTTATGCGCAGCGAATCAGCGATGGTGATTTGGACGGTGCATCTCAGGTCGGAGAAGGCACGCCAGACGTCGAAATGTAAGATGATGCCGCGTCCTTGGAGACACCAGGCGAATCTTTAAGAAAGCCCATACACGCACCCTCCGTACCGCAAATCCATAGAGAGGAATGTTTCCATTGCATGTCGTAAGTACAACTCATATGAACACCTCCTCACGCCTATCTTCTAGCCTCTCTCCTTCCCGAATGGGCGCCGTTCGCCCTCCACCCGTGCCTCCAACACGCCCTGTACACCCAAGATTTACCTCGCCTACGCACAGGCTCTCCCCATCACTCTTGCCGGCTGCGACATCATCGGCATCGCCGAATCAGGCTCTGGCAAAATGCTCACATACGGCCTGCCGATGTGCCTCCTGCTGGACAAAGCGGCTGCAGATCCCCGGCGCGCCGCCCGCTGCGCGCACTCAGGCCCCGACGCGCGAACTCACGCTGCACGTCTTGATCAACCCTCTGGATGCGTATCTGGATGCGTACGAGGTCGCGGACATGGATGTGAACTTCGAAGAGCCCGAGGCGGCGGTGGCTCCGCTCCAAGATGGCAAAGGGAAAGGAGAATTGGAAAAGTGGGCGAAGCATAAGAAAAAGGGCAAAGAAAAAGAACAGGCGGGTGGGTCAAAGCCGTCACCGCTCGTGAGCGTGGCGGTGATCGTCAACGGCATGTCCGTGCAGAAGCAGAAGTGCATCCTTGATCCCGGCGTGCGTGTGCTTGTAGTAGCGACGCCTAGGCGACCCTGGGATATCTTGGAGGAGGTGCGTCGGGTGCCAGTATACTGTAGCTTGATAAATGATCCCATGTGCGGTAGATAGGACGATGAGCTTGGGCAGGACATGAAGGCCCTGCATTTCCTTGTTCTAGACGAGGCGGATCGCATAATTCAGACGGGTCACTTCACGGAGCTGGACAATATTCTGCGGCTCACGCAGCGACACTTTCAGTGCGCCTTCTCTAATTCGCTCTGGTGGACCCATCCCGAGGCTCGTATCTGCTTTCGTAAACAAGATGCCACAGATTCCGTTCGACAGGTCTACCTCCGATGGCGATGAACAGCCAGAAGAACGTGACGTCGAAAAGGACGATGCCTCGCTACGTACGACTGGATGCAGACGTTCGTCTTCTTGGTGATATTAAGTAAAGACTTTCAGTAATATCTAATAAAGAGACACAGAGCTCGCCTCATGACGGAAGGAGGAAAACTTGCCTTAACTCTCGGTTGGTTTTGGCATATTCATCTTAGTTTATAGCCAGAGAGTGGCGTCGTCTCAACACTACGAGAGAGCAAGTCCGACTATCTCTCGGGTCGACAAGGTCAGTCAAACCATTGAAGACTACGTACTAGGATCAGCCTTTGACCGAGCCGTATGCATGGATTTAGGACATAAATCTTTAGCATTTCCTATTGCGCTATCCAGATCAAATCCCTGGTTATCCTCAATGCGATGACCGTGGCTAGCCCGTCATTCACTATGTTGACATGGCTGCCAAATTCGACCAGATGGTGGACTCAATTGGCGGGCCCAATTGGCCTATGTAGCCGTGTACGGCAAGAGCGCACCTCATTCGGGCGTAAGGGGAAAGCTCTGCCTACCGTGGCCCTCCCATGTTGAGTCGGTTTCGTTCTTGCATATCCAGGAATATACTTACGTGCATGCGGTAGGTCTGGCCTGCGCCTTTCAGTTGCAACCGGACGAAGAAGGAGGCTTATACAGGAGCTCGATGCTTCAGCCGATGCTTCCTTCAAGCTCACCATCGTCAACCTTAGGGGCCCAGCTGCTTCTGGCAGTGCTTTCATCATCTATTCTGGACGTCATCAGCTGCTCATGGCTTCGCTCATGACCTCATTAATGATAGTGAATACTTCGGTGTGCCGACCGAGGGTCAGACGTACATGTACCCTTACATTATCGCCGAACACATCACGCATGGCTTGCACCGTGAGGGCAAGACCCTCATCATCGGTGGTGGTGTCACCAATTTTATGCACGTCGCTGCGAAGTCCGAGGATATCATCCATGCACCCAAGGAGTATAAGACGCACTTCAATATCATCAGGTCCTCATCTTCGTGCACGCGTCACTGTAACTACCAGAAGGATATCAAGGTCATGCCCCTTCTCGGCAAGTCGCTCGGCATCCCCATTCAAGTCTGCACCCCATGTCCATCCACTCCAGGTTTCCGCACCATAATTGCTGGTCACATGCATCGTGATTCATGATATTGCCGTGATTTGCTCTATGACATGCCAAAGCCAGAAACGTGTTTGACTAGACACAAGACGCGACGGAGCTGGCGCTCCGCCGGTCTTGGCGAAGGGAGAATCAATATTCATGCTTCGTTTGATATGTACAACCAAAGCTCATATTCAATTCCACTCAACGGACTTTTTACAGATAGCAGTACACGTATGTACACGAGTTAAAGTCATGAATTGCTACGAAAATGTGCAGACTCCTAACGAGTAAAATACCGAGAAAAATGTATCTTTTCCATTTAAACAACCTCGTACACCTCATATTCAGCATGGCCAAAATATGGGAAGGCAGTGCAAACTGTGAAGGTAGAAAGGCGTACCAGTAATGCGGGAGCCAACAATGCCGGCGACATCGTGCAAGGGGAAGTCGACGCTGTATAGGTCATACGCACCATACACTGATTGCTCTTGCGCGTTAGGAAATTGAGAGCAGAGCGGGAGAGGGCGGGTCACGCCCGGCACGCCGACCGTATGCGCGTGTCCCGCAGGTACACAATGCGCATCAAAAACGAAGACGGGGTGATCGTTTGTACATCTTTGACACGGCGCTCAGGCCAAAGGCTACCCGACGAGTGATGCTGGTTCAACATACATATAATTGCACCGTATATCGGTCAGAAGCGTGGAAAGAAAGCAAAAGATGGCGCGACCATGTGATGTAGTCCTCCGCCGCATAGCCCACCGGCTTGCGCTCGGTGGTCGCGTTCAGGAAGAGGCACTTCGCCTTAAGCGTGGCCAAGCATCCGAGCGCACCCGCGTCGACACGCAGGGCGAGGCGTGGCGTTCAAAGCGAGCCGGGCGCATATACAAACGTGGTGCCGCTGAGCAGGCCCGCGAGAAACTCCTTTGCGGCGCAGGGTGGATATCGTACCTGTACCCGTTGACGTAGTACAGCAATAGAATCGACGCGTCGAGCGCGGGAGTGTCCATCGCGTCATGAAAGAACAGCACTTATCGTGCGGCGGGAGCAGGTCATAGATCAGCTCATCCGAACTGTCCGGGATGAATGCAAGTGAGGGCGTGGTGTGTGGGATGGGGTGCGAGATGTTGCACTGCCCAATGAATTGAGCGCCATTCGCGAGCTCGGCAGCGATCGTGATATGACCATAGATTATGTGGAAGAGTAGAATGCGAATACCTGGCTGCCGGTGAGGGAAATGGCGGAAGGGAGCAAACGGAAGAAAATCTGTGTGACAGCGAGTACAGGGCTGATGCTGCACGCCATGTATCTCAACTGACCACAAAACAAAGAGAGACATACGGGCGCACCTCTCATTCACGAACGAAAAACTCTTACACGCATGATGCAGCCTCTCAATCTCGCATTACAGGAATCCCTACAGACCCGCATCAAGAATGGTCAGCGCAGAAGAGTGATGCGACGGCGCACCTCACACAGCGTCTTTCCGGTCATAGGGGTGCCCGCCTAGAGCACACTGCGCGGTCGATGATCGCGCACCATGTGTCGCACGCGGCCTATTCAGACGTCGCAGGCAGGCATTACACCAGAAGGACGTGCGGGCCGTCGAGAGGGAGTGGAGAGCTTGAGTGCATGGTCATGGAAGAAAAGTGAGTATTTGGCGGGAGACTTCGTGCTATGGTCGATGCGGGCACAAGTGCATGCCGATGAGGATATTCAATAGTATCTCATCAGAAGATAGATGTCATATCTGAGGGCGGGATGACGTTCAATCCGCAACGACATGTCTGGGAAGATGGAGTAGTAGAGTCTACAACCAAACACGAGCAAAGGCGAGAACGACGCGCAAGGAGGGTTACAACGTCAGATACGACGATCCTGAGGCACGATGGTTGAGTCAAGTATCTACTCTGCCTTTGGGAGACTAGTTACAACCAGATACGTACAATTGCTGCGCAGCGTACTCGGTAATAGTAGAGGAATAGCCTAGAGTCATGATATGACTACGGTGAACATGATGCATTGAAGATATATTGTACGAAATTTGCTTATACGAGAATCACAAACTGAGAATATGGTGGACATGAAAGGAAAAAGATGACTCTGGGCAGTCATTGATTGATTGTTCAAAAGTGCTGGTGCGGAGGGAAAAAAAAAGGTACTAGTGAGCTCATTGTCGAACTTCTGACAGATACAGTCACTTACATTAAAACGGCATGAGAAGTTCGGCACAAGCCAGTGAGTCCAGCCTCCCCTGGATCCTATCAACCAACGCCTTTAAGGCTGCCGCAGCTCGAAGGCCCATGCGCGGCAAGGAAGGAGAATCCGTAATCAGGCCTTCGAAAAGACGACTGCGTTCTTCGTCCAAAGTGAGCTCGACATCGTGCAGCAAGTGATCTACGATTGTGAGGCACTGCTTCATTTCAGCGTAGAAGCATGCTAGATCACGAACGGCGACTGCTGAAGGGGGTTCGGATATGGTGGCAGTACGAATCTTGAACGAAATAAATCGGCCTGTAGAGTAAGTTTCTTCTCCCAGGCGGTGCAAGGAATGGCCGACGACCGAGTTCCGTTGCATAAAAACCATCATGGTCTCTATGAAAGATACTACAGAGGAGGAGAATGCGTCGTGAGAGAAGTGCCAAGCCGACATGTTACGGGCTGTGGGGAAGTGCGCCGATACTGTTGCATTGAAACTGGAGATCTGTGTTCATCTGATGTTCCCTTGAGAGAAAAATCACACTTACTTGTAGGCGACACCACGTATATCAGACAAAAATTCCTGAATCTCCCATCCCGCCTGATGGGCCTTCAATGACACTATCAACGTCTTCGTCGCGGCTACCTCGCTTTCCTCGAGCTGACTGCGAAGTATAGCGGCGACAAACCCTTCCGTGGCTTGAGGAGAAGTGGGAAGAGATATGACACGCTTGTCGCATGCGACGTCGCCGATGTTGGCGGTGCGACGGGCGAAGCCACGGACGACAAGATCCACAACGTCAGCAGGGCTGTGGACACCCAACTGGTGATTGGTTAGAAAAGACAGCACATAGCATTGTGGCTTAGAGGGACGCACCATCAGCCGATTGAACACAATCGCGGCGAGGAGTGAGACGAGACAACAAAGTACGAGTACCAAGGCCCTAAGACGGGCCTGCAGCACCCGCTGAGAGGGGCGCATTATTATGACTGGAAGAAAACGTAGATAGGGGAAACAGAGAGGCAAGAAAGTACATACCTCGACACGTCCATCCTGCAATTATATAGAGGCGTTTCCGGGACGCGCCATGCGATTAGGCCAAGGACAAGTAGAGTCGTAGCATACTGGAACCTGCTGCATTCGTGTTGCGTTGCTGGGTTATCTGACTTCCACGTGTTGACTCCATTAGATAAGCCGAGACAGTATACCCGCCTTAGGTCTTGCACCTCTAATGCACCCTGAATGCGCCTTGAATGCGCCCTGTGTGCATCTCGAATGTGCATCGAATAAACCTCAAATGCGCCTCGAATGCCATATTAGAAGACTAACTTGGATGTATTGAAATCTCCTCGTCCATATCTCGTGGTCATCTTACTCACCTTTTGCTCATTTCCGAACCGCTTCTGCTGCAGATGGAATTGCAGCAGAAGTACTCTTTTCAAGGCTCACTTAGAGGACATACGGCGCCTCTCAACTGCTTACGGCTGACTGAGGACGGATCTTTGCTCGCAAGTGGTGGTATGTACACTGTCATCTAATTGTAGTACTCCATGCATATCTTCATCTTAACTGTTAAAGCCGACGACGGACACATAATAGTATGGTCTGTGACAGAGGTGAAGATGCTTCAACGCATCCGTCCGAAACAAGGGGCGATAACTGCCATCGAATGGCTCTGGTCCCCACAAGGTACGCAAGACGCGACATTTATGTGCGGTGGAGCAGATGGAAATATACAGTTGTGGAGGGGGTCCAAGGCTGGGGTACGCTTCTGAATTGATCGTTTCTACCTCCACTGAGTCATAAATCAATAGACAGCTTTTGAATTCGTGTCGAATTACACGCTATTTGACAATCCCGTTGAAGATATCTCTGTCGACATCCTTCAGAAAATCGCGGCAGTAACCACCCGCGGAAGGTTCGCACTGGTGTCTCTGAGCATAGACGAGTCTCGTATGTGATACTCACCATACTGTAGTTTTCAATATGAGATTTCAAAAGCTTATTTTCAGGTACTACGTCTTGAGCCGCCTGCTGGCCAGAGCGCGCGAAGAGATATCGCGCGTAGTTGTCATTTTATCGATGGTGGTCGTATCGTGATGGTCAGTTTCCTTGAATCGCGACTGATGTAAGTGTATCTAAAGTTGCGCTCATTTCTGCAAACTAAGTCGATGCTAGATCTGCTTGGTCAATTAATCTGTGGGCTAATCTTTGGCATCACAAAGTGATCAACCGTATGTGAGTAGTTTGGTCCTTTGATGCAAATATCTATCGCCTCGAGCTCACACTTTGCTAGCGGAAACACGGCTTGGTCGGCGGAGTCACGTACTCTATTAATTTGGAACTTAAAAAATGGAATCGATGTGTACCGTGTTGCGGACCGTCCGACATGGATCAAGACTATCAATCAGAAAGTAAGACGGAATATGCCCATCCAAATGACCATTGTGCATCGAGGCGAGAAGGAGATCGTGGCTTATGGGAGTGACAGTGGCGAGGTATTCATACAAGACTTGGCCTCTGGCACGCAGCAAGTTCTGACCCATGGGCATGGCAAGTAAATCCAGAGCATTCCAGCTGCTTTTCAGTAAGAAATGATCCGGATCTGATTTGCTATGCCCAGAACTACAGACAGTCCAAGTGATCGACGTGAGTGTAAGTTCTATTTTTCTAAGCTTTGGCGGCACTGATGTTCCCTTAGTCTAGCTCTCCGCAAGTGAACGTACATCGACTCGCAACCGGCACTGCCGACATAGGTGATACAAAGCCTATAATCAAAATATGGGCGGTTATACCGGTATCTTATATCTCGGGCTATCCCTTTGTGGATCTCATCTTTTGCGACTAGGTCGGTGGTTACAATCACATTATCCCTCCGTCCGAGGGAGCAACTGAAAACATCGATGCATCCTTGCCGTCCAGAGCTGTAGTCCAGTCCAAGTCACGCTGGGAAATGATGCGAGCTTCAGTAACTATGATTGTTTTGATAATTATTGGGATAGCGGGTATTTTGAACATCGTCATCTCTCTTCAGCTCATTATCGTGTAGTTGTTGTACAACCAATCATACTGTACTGCCATTACTTCCGGGTTCACGGAAATAGTCATCAGTGTTTGTGGTACCCGGAGCTGGCGCCCGGAGCTGGTACTTCCCGCTGATCGCGGTTGACGAGCTGCCGTTACCGGCGCCGATCTGAGCTGCGACGCTGCACGCTGATGCTCCATCTAATATCGATCTAAAATTCGAGATTTCAGTTGAGATTCCTCTTGGCGGAAGCCCCGCAGAGATAATTGACCTCGGGAGCAAATGTTGCCTGAGCGAGAAGCTGGCTGAAACCGAGGAAGACGGCTTTGTTTCAGCCACACCGAAAGGTGGCCGAGATAAAGACACATGCCTGGATTTCGGCTGAGCCGATCTCTGGCCTCAATGCAAAACTTTATTCGACTTTTCGCCAATGCGATCTGGGCGCGATATGTTTTAATTTGGGCAGAAAATGCTTCAGCTGACAGTCGGCCATCAATGCTTGTTTTTAACACAGACTGCTTTGGCTGGAAGCCTTCCGAGAACAGCAGTTTCAGGGCAGCATCCGATTGGCCGAGCAATGCCGCAAACCCGAAATCTCGTCCGCCTTTCGATGCAGCTGAAACCCGTCGGTGTTTTTACAAGGTCGACACGTTTCAGCCTCCCACTTTTCCGCCAGAAATGATTAATCATGGCTCGCCCGAAATGCCCAAGAAACCCCATAGATTGTATCAGATTCTAGCGACTCAGAGATGTGGAAGAGATAAGATATCCTATACGACTTTATGATGTCCTGAAATCTGGCTAAAACTACCCATTTCGGTCAGATCTTAGATTATCTCACGTCGCGGCTGAAATTTATAGGCGTATCTGCATTTCAGCCAGACACCAGCTCAGACAAAATTCTTTTATGCCCCAAGTGACTTGAACTTGAGCTAACTCAGTTCATTCTCCACCGATTTACTCGTTCTCAAATGCGTCTAAATCTACTCACTCATAGCTTTGCTACCATACTTTATGCATCCAAATCAGTTAAGAACTCGCAGAATGCAAAGTGTTTCTTTTTTTCCTCTTTTAAAATGCTTGCACCCTAGCTAACTAGGTCAATTCCCAACCGATTTACTCGTTCTAAAGTGCATCAGAATCTACTTATTGATAGCTTTCTGACGGTACCTCATGCATCAGGATCGGTGCAAAACTCGCAGAATGCGAATTGTTTCTGCATTTTCCCCCTAGAATGCTTGAACTTCAGCTAACTTAATCAGTACTCAGCCGATTCACTTGTTCTCAAATGCATCCTAATATATCAGAAAGCTGGTCTCCAACACAATTTACTGCTCATAGAAAGATACAGCCACTAAAATGATACACAGCAAACAAATGTACATACTGTTTATTGATAAAATGAGCAAAACAATGCAATTTATCGGTAGCAATGGGTCCTGAGACTCGGTCATGTGATCCTACAAGACCTTGTGCGGCCGAACAAGGTCTTAGCGCCCGCTTACATAAGCATAAGTCGCCTAGAGAGCCAATACACTGTATACAGTGATTGCTTTATAGCTCTGCAACGAAGCAATCAATCGACAAACGGTAAATTGTGTTCAAATACCTTTGATTACACCTTTCCAACCCAATTTAGAATATGAGAATCGGATCACTCCAAGAAGAGATATTTCTCGATTTATGTGCCACATCAGCAAAACAGTATTGTCTCCTATCTTAACAACCAATGGTGCTATAATGTTGTAAACTATACTGTTAGAAAGCTACTGTAAATCTGATTTCAATAAGCCCTCATACATCATGATTGATGCAGTATTAGCAGAGCTATAAAGCAATTAGTCTGCCACATCATCACGGACATATAGTTCAATAGATCAGCATTTTGCCATGCTATCTTGCTGTTTGTGGCACTATTCTAAAGCTATTCTAAATTTGATTCCAACAAGCTTTCACTCATTCTGATTCATGTGGTATTGAGAGGGCCATGGTGCAATCTCTATGCCACATCATCAGAAGAGATCCAGAAAGTTGGTGATGGCCCTACACCATCATTGGACACCTCAGCCGCAACTCGCTGTAGATGGGAACTGGGCGTGTCCAAGCCTTGTAGTCAGTGTGCACTACTGGTAGTATCACACTGACTTCAAAGCTATCTGAAGAAAAGAAGAGAAAGCAGAGAGCGCAACATCAACTACTGCTGACATAAGCTAAGCACAGCCACCAGACCTTGTGCGGCCGAACAAGGTCTGCTATTGATCACGTGATTGGCCATTAGCTTTGTTCAACAATACATACAACTAGACTACTACTATAATTGTAGATATTACAAGTATCTATAGTATAAGTATATATAATAGTGTATATCATATATCGAGCTGAGTAGAATAAGATATGACAAGTGTGTACTATATAACACACAAGATTATATATAAAATAAGGTGCTAAGATATATGACATAGCAGAAAATGTAGAGTTATCAGAGGTAGGAGCTGAACTACTCATGATTAGATTAGATTAAATAGTGTTTTTTTATATGCTTAAAGTGATGTTTGCACAATTGATGCTCTCATGCATTTGTATGAGTTTTTTGTTACTCTGGACCTTCATGTTAGTCGACAGGCAATTTTATCAGAAAGTAGTTGCCATATTTGGTCACTAATTTCTGCCAGTATACAAAATATGATTTGAAAGTGAGAATTCAATTTTAATAGTATTTAATGCATGTAAAATAGAAAAATACTGACTAGATTATACATTGAAGAGATATAAGCTCTATTAAAAAAACTAGTATGAGTTATGTTATTTTTTGTAAAAGTCAGAAAAAAATCCAAATATAGAAATTAAATTCTGCCTTTGGTGCTAGCAGCAATGCATACAAATCAATAGAAGGTGCACAGGCTAACAGGAAATGTATGAGGTAGTAGAAGCATACATATGTTTGCTATGATGCTCATGGGTTGATACATGTGTAAGTAGATCAACAAAGGTATACATAGGTCAAAAAATGTGAGCCAAGAGTGCATATATGAGTTGGTGTAGTGTATATCATCTGAAAAACTGAAATTTCACATAGTCCAGTGTTGATCTATATGTCCTATCATAGTACTAGCTTGAAGTAAACAGACGTAGCAGGAAGGTACAATATGCACTGTGCTTGAGATGCATCCAGCACAGTTGGTGGTTCACTGTGCGTATGCACTGGCAATGGGGTCTGTAGTGCGGTGGCATGTCCTATCGTAGGTGGGGGCTCACTTTGGCAAGTTGCAGGCACATTCATCACATCAGGCAGAGTGTCAGCTGGCACATCATGCAGGGCTTGCTCTGTGACGGTTGGTGACATGTGGTCTGGAGGCAGTTGGTCGGCCTCTGGGACAGTATGGTCTGTCGTGGGAGTATCTCTCAGTGCAGCATTGTCCCCGTCAATGGCAACCCACTCCTCTGGAGCACAACTGTCAAAAAGTTCAATTAGCCAATCATCCATGGGCATGTCAGTCATCGGCAGCAGTGCAATGTCATCTCAAATGACATTGCACTCGACAGTGATCGAGTGCTTGCAGGGCCAATATACTAATATTCCTTTGCTCTTGCTGCTGTAGCTAACAAACTTCCCTTTGTCAGCACATTCATCAAGCTTCAGTCAGTTCTCAATGCAGACCCAGATGGGGCATTCCCATTCATGCAGGTCCAACAGGTCTGATTTCTTGCTGAATGCCCATTCATATTGGGTTTGGTTGCCAGTGATCTTTCCTCTGGTGCAGTTCCAAAGCCACATGGCATGTTGCATCACAGTGGCCCAGAGGAATTTAGGGAGTCCCATGGCCAATAGCATTGCAAGGATGCATGTGACACTCATGCAGAAAAAAAGTTCTGCAGCACCATTCTGTGAAGACGAGTCATGGACCATCTTTTTATGATGTGTGCCTTGCTTCATGAGATGATCTTCGAATGCGAGGCTGGTGTACTTGCCACCTTGGTCAGAACAGAAAGTCTGTATTACAGAGACCCTCCAATGAACTTGGACAAATTTCTCGTAGTTCACATATTTGTCGAAAGCTTTGCTCTTGTGCTGGAGGAATGAGATGAGGACCTCATAGGTTGTATCGTCCAATAATGTCATAGCATACCAATGTCTGGCAAGGGATGCAATGTGAGCAGGGCCGAATAGATCAGATGATACAAGTTTGCCATAGATTGTCGATCGAGATCACATGCATTCTTTTGGAAATGGCACATGCTGGATTTTTGCTTGGACACAAGCTCAGCAGAGTTCCATCTCCTGGATCAGATCATTGAGATTAATGTCAGTGATCATGCCATGCTTGATTAGAGACTTTGCAGCATCAATTGACATATGGCCTAGCTGGTGATGAAGGTCAGCAGTGAACAGCATGAGATTGGCACTATGGTCATCGATGGCCGCAATGGAAGCTAGCACATGTGCGAGTGCATCTGCAGGACTAGTAAATTTGTAGAGGTTGTTGTCACACAGGATGCATGTGATGGTTTGTCTGGCGGGACTGCAAATCTGGCAATGTCCATCACAGAACATTGTCAAAAAGCCCAATGCATTAATGCGGCTGATTGAAATCAGGGTAAACACTATGCTCAGCGTGTACAGTACTGTACCATTTTGATCGTAAGCTCATGTCACAGGTCACAGGGACCCTTGAGCTATGCCTAATCACCACTTTGTCACTAGTCACAAGGTCTGATGAGCCTCATCGATATCTGTGACCAAATTTTGATTATAATTAAATTAAAATCAAAATTTTCTCGGTGTAATGCAAGACCTTTGTGGAGGGCTAAAATCATCTCATTACATGTTCAAGCTGTCTGAGCATTCACAACAAGATAATATGAGATGTCTCCAAGCATATGAGCCTCAACTCCTCAAAAACATAAGGGATGAGTGAGCCTATTTTATTTTGGTCATGGGTCACAGCCCATTGTGAGCCTAAGAGACCAAATGAGCCTACTAAGTTCTCAGTCACAGCTCAACCCCCATGAGCCTATGATCGAAATGGTACAGTACATCCTTCAGGGTGATCCTGGTGATTGTGTCACCATTTGGGAAGGTAATAATTACATCACCGCAGCCTGTCACGAAGAAGACATGCTTGTCAGCAGTGATGATCGGTTTAGGTGCAATCTAATGGAAGTTCAAGAATTCTGATCAGAAAGAGGAGTAGTGGTGACTGGTGCTGATGTTGATGCATTACATCAGCACTGAGTCGGGAACCGTGGCAGCTAGTGCTGAGAAAGCAAAATGGGTCTCGAGGGTGGCAGCCACATTTGCTGTACCTTTCCCATTGCTGTCCTTGTCTTTCCTGCTGCTCTTGCCCTTCCTATCAGATCCCTGCCCCTTCTTTCTGCCTCCTTTCTGCCAGCAATTAGTGGTGCTGTGAAAATGGTGTCTGCAGTTCGAGCACTTGACATTGTTCTTCGTGCCAGAGCTACTGCTATTGCTGTTGCCACACATACCTTGGCTAGTGCCACACTTCTTTGGATCGGATCCCACGATGAGCACTGTATCAACCTTGTTGAGCTGGGCCTTGATCGCATGATGATCAAATTTCTCATCGACATGAGAAATGATGGTCATTGGCAGGATGGTCTTTTCAGTAATACAAGCAGCTAAGAGCATTGCTGAGAGGACAGGATTGTAGTCAGTGAGGAGCAAGGATAAAATTATGGCAGTGAAATTGGTGTCAATTAGTTTAGTCCCCATGCCTGCTAATTCTTCCTTCATGCAAAGCAACAAATTGAAATGCTCATGGACGTCGCCGCTGGGTTGACAACGTGTCTCCTGGAGCCATCACCGGAGATCGATTTGGACCATTTTGGTCTTGCCCTTGTATTCATTACAAGTATGGCAGACCATACTTTGTGTGCACGATCAAGATCTTGCATGCATGAAAGGAGTGATTTGATGATTGTCAAGAAGATCTGTTGTTTGATGGTGTATTCCTGTTGGAGCCACTTGTTCCACTTTTCTTTGTAATCATCCAGTTGCTTGGTCATTGGATTGACATCCTTTTTGTCTTTATCGAGTGATGTCAATGGTTCCTTTGGTTCCTTGGCGGTGCCTCTCAGATGGTGCATCAAACCTTTTACTCCGATCATGATCACAATGCAGGTTTTGTACGTCACCCAGTTCGAGCCATTGGCTGTGAGCTTTGGAACAGTGCAAAGGTTGAATGAGTTGTTGAGCAACATTAATTCAGGACCAGGGCCCATAACCTCTTAGAAGAACCAGGGTATGGGAGGTATCTAAAATGATACTGAGCAGTCAGGACTCAGTGATAGAAGAATTCACTGCATTGATTATGTACCTAGAATGATACCGAGCAGTCAGGACTGCCCATGGAGTAAGTACATTAATAATCAATGAAAGAAGCATAGATCACATACCTCAGTGATAGAAGAATTCGCTGAGGTAAACATCCTGCAAACTTGTGCCTACATCAACAGCACGAGGGGCTGAAAGCAACTGTACAGTAGTGTACATAATCGATCTGGGCTCCAGGCCTGAAACATCTAATCTAAAGGTAAGGAACGAGATAAGATGAAAATCACACTTAGTGTGCTTTGATAATGGGCATTTGCTCCAATCTCAACAAAGGTACAGGCAAGTGACACACCTGCACATGGCAACACACAATGTGTGTATATGGTTGTGCTGACTGACATGCTCACATTCAGCTGTAGCCATCTCTGAGCTGTCACTGGCCCATCCACAAGGTACATCGAGATGTGGTGAACCAGCATAGGGTGTGGCCAGTGAACATGAAGCACAGTGGGCTGGCATGAGGTGTAGCAGACATGCATGAGGCACTGGCCCCAGCACAATGCTGCATGCCAAGTATAAGGCATGAGGTACAGGTACATGACATGCCTACACAGGTGTGCTAACAGGTGTGCTAACTGATGTGCTTGTGCATAGCTATGACCATTTATCAGCCATACATATGCTAGCATGTGTAGCATCTGAGCCCATGCATAAGACATCAGAGGCAGGGCATAGTGTGTCTGATCTATGTGTGAGATAATTTATATACCTTCATTAATAATAATAAAAAGGAATCGTTTTGCCATGCACAGCATTGGCCCTCTTCCCCCAAGTAGCACTAAGGCAATGGTCTAAGCAAGGGTCTCTACCTCGTTTATCGGATTCTATCGCTCAATAGCGATAGAATCCAATTGATTTTTTTTTCAATCACACGTAATGATGCATAATTAAAAAGATATATTTGAGTCCTAATATAAAAGTCAAAACAAAGATTTTAGAATTCCAACGCTTTTACTAATATATGAATCCTCCTTTTCGCGAGCAAGCAAGTAGACACCCTGGATGTTAAGACTAAGGTTGGAGAAATCACCTTTCATCCAATGGGATGTGGTATGAATAATTGCAACTACATCTCCAGCATGCAAATCATCCTGAATCACCTTGACCTCAGAATGCGTATGAGCTTTACCGAACAAAAGAGATGGATCTCCTCGGTCAACAGATCCTCCATCACCAATACGCTTGTAAAGTGCAGTGCAGTCCCACACTGGAACTGTATAACAAAAAAAACAAAGTTAGTTGATGAAAACAACAAGATAGACGCACTTACCATCATAGGACACCGGAATGGCTCTCTTACTCATTCCTTTGATCCCCATCTTGAATGTGGCATCGGTCCCTGTAGCCTGAGAAGCTGGGCTAACATTGGACCACTTGTCTCGTGACTTGGAAGACGGAGTGGCCAACTCCTTGGAGCCTAATGTATAGTTACACTTAGTATTTCAGGTTGATAAAGATAATGTGCAAAACTTGCCGGATGACTGAGATTTCTTTTTGGAGGAAGAAGGTGCAACCGGACTCATCGCAGTTGAAAAAGGAAGCGCATTGTCCATGCAGTATATGCTTAGCTTGGACTTCTGAAAGACCAGGCCATAGAATGCCAAAGCCCTTTCCCATTCCATGCTCAAGGGAGAGACATAGAGCTCTTTGATCTGACGTCCATCTAAAATAAGATAGTCATATTGCATACAAGAGATGATAACAATAAAGAACGTACTGCTTTCCAGCACCCGTGCATTGGCTAGATGAGAATCTACAACAAATCCAACGGTAAGACACAAGGCTGTGCTTTTATTTCCGTCCTTGAATGCAATAGCATGACCAGTGCCTAAAGGCATAGCAACAAAGTCACTTGGATCTGCACGAGAGGGATTCATCAAATTCAAAGATCGGTTCTCCTGGAATGTGATAATCTGAAGGAGATAGCTGTGCACATACACTATTAATATATTGTACGATGAAATGAGTTGAACAATAAACTTACTCGAGTGTAATGTTACCATAGGCATCATCTGTCAGACGACTAACTGCGTAGGTCATGACATCTACACTGCCACCAATCAGACTAGTAGACGTGCTATAAGAAAAAAGAGTCGTAAGTCATTCTGAAAAGCTTACAACAAAAATCAAGCATACTTTAGAGGTGGAAGTTGTTTGTAAAACATTGTTATAAGGGGATCAATCAACGTAGCAATGGTGACATTGCAGCCCTCTGGAATTCTGAAAGAAGAATGATTTAGTATTCCAATAGATGTGACAATAACATACAGATTGTCGTCCATCATGTCCAAGTCAATGTTGTCTTGATTCTCTTTGTTTTCATCTGTGCTCTTCTGCACGTCATCAGAAACCATTGCATCTGTAGTGTCAGCAGCTTCGTCATCTAGAAAGACATCTTTTGATCTATAATGTGTAGGCAAATCAGCAATCATTCTACAGATAAAACTGTACGACATACTTCTTCTGAGGATTAACCTCCTTAATCGAAAATGGACTGCCAAGTACAATTGTAAAGCTAAGCAAGCTTGGACTATGCATGTGGAGAATGCAATAAAATCACGTACTCATCATCCGATATTAAGGTATGCTCTTTTCTGCAAAAACAACAATATCAAGAAAGCAAATGTATGAGAAAAAAAACATATAAGTACTTCTCATTTATCTTCTGTTTCTTCGGGGCAGAAGCAGTCCCATTATTGTTAGTCGTTTCTGATGTTTTGCGTAAGCGGAGAGGCTCTCTTATTCTTATGTTAATGCATATCTAAACAGTAAAAGATAAAAAAAAACTCACCGATCTGCTTTAGCCATCCGTTTAAAACGTGTAGTCAATGGAGTCTGCAACTCTGGCCTACGCACAAAATAGTCAGAAAAGTATGAAACAAAATTCCAAAAAGATAAGTGTACTCTTCATCGGACTCGAACACTGGCTCTTCCAAAGCTCTCTTTCTACTGTCAATGGCATTAGCCCAATCATATAATTGCACAAAATAAAGACATACGAGTTCATAGAACCTAGTGAGCTAGCCAGAGATGACGTCCGGCTGAGTCCCTTAGGAGCCGAAGGTTGAACGGTCATCTTGGGCTTACGAACAGGGGTGGAAGGAAGAGCAAGGACCTTGTCCTTGTTGCTGCGAGACCGAGTATTCATGATGAAAAAAGGTATAAGAAGAGGATAATAGACGTGCAATAAGACAAATGAAGTGTCAGCAAAGATGCAAAAGAACAGTAGGGTAGCAAATGCTGAGGCAAAGTGATTGAACTGCTCTCTTCTTATATAAAATGAGGATAGGAGTTTAGGGCAGGTGTAAATCTGACTTAGACCTCAAGTCATACTTTGTGAACGCACCAATGAATGATGCAATTGGAAATATTATGATAGAAAGCGTGCTTACATCTGAATTTGTGTAGTCACCTATCAAATCGGTCTGACAGATCTTTGGGGTATAGTGACGTGTCAAGTAGTAACTGAATATCCAAAACAAATAAGAATTAGCAAGATGCAGAGCAAGATGAACAAGGAAATCAGAACCTGAGATCAACAAAATGCTTCAGCGTTGGCCCGAAGTACGTATGTTCCTAGGATGTTTGTAGCCGACATTGGAAATGTAAAATATAGAATTTCAACTGGACAACAAAGTGTTAGGCATAACATAAAACCCTGATGGTTGATTCGGAAGCAATATGTTCTAGGTAAGATCTGCAAAGTAGCTGAGCCTTAAGCGAGCTTAAGAAAAAATGACACGTACCATTGGACCTGAAGCTTTGGAACAAACATAAAACACAGGATGCCTATTGGATCGGAAGAGTGACAACTCGCAATGAAATTCCAAGAGAGCAATTGAAAGAAGCAGGGGGCAAAGTGCTAGGCATAGCATGAAACTGTTGACGGTTGATTCGGAAGCAATATGTTCTAAGCGAGATCTGCAAAGTAGCTGAACATTCAGCCAGCTTCAGGAATGATGACACGTATCATGGGACCTGAAGCTTTGGAACAAACATAAAACACAGGATGCCCATTGGACCGGAAGAGTGACAACCAGCAATGAAATTCCAAGAGAGCGATTGAAAGAAGCAGTGAGCAAAGTGCTAGGCATAACATGAAGCCATTGACCGTTGATTCAGAAGCAATATGTTCTAAGCGAGATCTTCCGAGTAGCCAAGCCTTGACCAGACTTAAGCGGAGATGACACCAAGAAACCTGGATCACGGAGGATCATTAAAATTGAAATTGTTGGATCGTAATCTTGATACATTTGAAAATAAGCCTGCACCTTACTACATTCACAAAGAACATAGATCGGATTGTGCTGCTATGAATCTAGACGATCTTGTTGTTAATGCTGACCAATAGAAAAAACAGAGTCAGAATCAGACCACATCGTAATTTTGAATGCTCCGGTCTATCCTTTGCAGTTCTGCCGTCCTATCCTATCTTTCTTCTTTTTCCCCCTCTAAGGATTGTTTTCATTATCCATACGTTCTACGCATCATTTAAGATGTCTCTACCTTTGATTGAGTTTTTAGACAAGCCAGATTGCCGTAAGTGATTAGTGTTTTGTCTCTGTATGGTTTGTCGAATGAATATGTAGGAGCACATCTTATGAAGATCAGTGATGATGCTGTAAAGCAGTTACCACGTCATCTTCAACTCAGCAATATGTCTGATGTGCGTATTCATACCTTACTATTGTTGGGATTCAGCTAACTAGCTTTGTTAGATGAAGTTCTTGAGAGAGAACTATGTCGCACATAAAGCCGTAGATGGATCTGCAAAGGTTGTGTTGCGAAACTCGGATCTTGATGCAGAGATGGAGGAAGCCGTCTGGGAAGGACAAGGTGTCTTGTTAGACTATGACTTGCCACCAATCTTGGATCGCAACAGGTGTGTTATTATCTGCTTTTGTCGTCTTTCTCTTTGCTTAAAAACATATGACAGTCTACCTACGAAGATCATTTGGGCAAAACAGAGCGTTCGCCTACTAGGAATAGGATCTCCTCTCTTTGATCAATCAGTTGCCGGTGTTGCAGCTATCCATCGTCTCATAGATAGCATCTATTCTGTGAAGGGTCTCAGACCATGGGTTCCTGATCAAGTTGAGAGTCATGCAAGCCTTAGCTTTGCCAACCGTTACGTCACTCCTCTCTCACTTGTCAACGGCTCAAGTCCTGTACCCTTTGGGGACGTCGTGGATCCACAAGGCCTCTTGCTACTGGCCACATCTACTGCAGGTGCTCATCTTGATGATAATAAGGTTGAGTACTATGAAAGAAAGTGGAACAGCACGTACGTCAACTCTATGCCGACTCTTGCATTGTATTTTACTAATGTTAAAACCTCTAGATCTTCTGATTATCACTATATCACCATTGATCCAGCTATCATTCGACCTGGTCAGATTGTTCAGGTGCAAGTGTCTTTTGTTACGGTACCTCTGTCTGGAAAAAAAGGGTTGTATCAGATGGCATGCAAGTTGCGATCTGTAGCTATTCTTGATCGTCAATTGCAAGAGGTAAATTTGTTTGTATCTTTGTATAGATGACACTTACAGATAGATTGTTACTAGGCCTATGATATGCAAGCATACTCTATTGAGTTTCAGAAGAAGGCATCTCCTCCAAAGGTATTGAAAAGGCGCATTGGATATGTGGTCTCAGTTGACGCTATGTCAAGAGAGGTGAAGAAGACAAAGAGCACAGTCGTAGAAGGCTTAGAGGACACCTTTATGCAAGATTCTAGTTCTGTGTAGATCAATATTGTTTGTCGTGAAGTGTTTTTTTTGGATTGTCTGTACACATGATACCTATTCAATATTTCATTCCATCCATTTGTCACGAGTTACTATAAGACAGATCAAATCAGAGTTGATCACTTATAAATATATAAGACATCTTACCAACTGCTCTAACCCAAAGTTCCACAGTCGAGATACTTTACATAAAGTATGTTCTAGCATAATAGGATCAAACACCATCTTCTCTTTCTCTTCTATAGTCAGCTGTGCATCTAGAAAATGAAATAGCAAAACAAATGCATCTTTGATGACCATCTTGTTTTTCTCCTTAGGATGGATCAATTGTAATTTTGCTAGGCCTTTCAGTGCTCCTGCTTGGATCTCTGATATAAGTTCACCCATATCATACTCTGATGGCATATCAATGACATCTGTATAAGCATAGTCTGCAGTGAGAAGATAAGCCACAAGTGGTCCAAAGCCATAGAACATGACTTCATTTGTTTTGGACTTTTTGTTTTTGATGCACTTGTAAAATGCTGCAAAGGAGCAATGTGCTGTTCTTTCCACCAAATTCTTCCATTCTATGTTTGCTGCCCTCCAATATTTCTCTGCATGTTCAACGCTATGCTGGGTTGGACAACCATAAGCTGTGGTGTCGCAGAAATAATTTGAGGATTTATTGGATTTAAGGCTGTCATAACAGGCTGACCAGTCTTCTAGGTCTGAAAACATGGCTTTCTGATCCAAGACAGGCAACCATAAGTGATGCCACGGAAGATCAGAGCACTGAAAAATCCAGCTTGAGAGTGAACATTTGTTGGTGAAAAAGGAGTATCATCTTCTCTCATCCTCACAAGGCTTGGTGCACGCTGACGAAAGGGAAGATAATGGTCAAGTCGTGTAGCCATTTTTGTAAGGAGGGCATGATGTTCTGGAGGTGCACATTCTAGATCACCTGTAAAGGACAGCTCATTCTCCAAGGAACATCTATCCAGGAAGAATACAGCTGCATGCAGAAACTTTAAACATTTTGTGTAGCCAAGTGGAGGATGAGAAAATAGAGGAGGATGTGGTGAAGGGGAATGTCTCTCTTCAGACTGACTAGCAGTAGAGGGAATTGGCAAGGTCTCAATATGTTTACGAGCATCTTTGTTGAAACCAGAATATTGATCACAAACATCATTGATGGACATCAGGAGTTTATGCTCCTCGGTGTCTGGTATGACAATAGCATGATGAGATAGCCAAGTTGAAAAATGTTGTAAATCATCTTGAGATACGGAGCGCCATAGCTTTTTCTTTGCCACCATTGAACTAAATCCACAGAAGAGAACAAAAGTCTTTTCCAAGTAAAGAATCTCTATCCCTGTTTATCATGATGAGATATTATAAAATATTACTATTGATATATAAACATACCTGCAATAGAGACTAAATTCTGTACAAATACTGCTTGAGCAACAGCATGAGGAGAGACGGTTTGATCAGGATTTAACCATTGTCCTAAAGTCATTCGTAAAGATTGGTGAAGAAACTGTTTTCGAGGGCTAAAGTCAACAGAGCTGAGATCATTGCGACAAGGTGGGAGACAAATAACACTGGGCACAGTAGAAAGATTTGAAGTAAAATGAGATGGTGTCAGAGTGATATTGCATGAATTAGTTGCATTAGCAGCAGCCAACAATATTCGCCCAAGCTTCACAATCCAGTTTTCTTCATCCTCAGCATGGACATTCAAGACTTGATCTGCATAGTAGCTTGCAATATGATCAATCCATAGCCATGCTGTCATATGAGACATCATGACTATAAATTGATTGCAACGAGTGTCTAGAGATTGAAGTGCAATGTTATGAAGAAGATCAGAAATGTTTTGTAGGCCTTTCTGAACTGAAGGCAAAGGATCCAGACATCCAGGAGTGCATTTTTTAATAGCTGTTGCCATGTTGCTGAGGCTGATATGTGTAGATGGCCCCACAACATAACTAGAGGAGGATGCAGGAATGGAGTTCCTATGAGTAGAGAGTGCTTCCAAGTCATTTTTGAGTGATTCTACTGAAAAGTATTCTGCTCTTGATGTTAGACTCATATTGTTAACTAAAAAAAAAAATCTCCATACCTTTCCATCGTAAAATAGAAGAAAGCGGAATACCATCTCTATCATCAGATTCTTTTGAGGAAAGCATATCTTTAAAGCACTCTTGGCTCCAAGATAGGGTCTTCTCCACATTTGCAAGGCTTTTTTGTACTTGATCAGCACTGTTCTCCTCTTCTTGTTCATCTTTATTTTCCTGTTCTTCATCATCATATTGTTCATCTTCATCTTGCCACGGATCTTCATCTGAAGCATCTCTCATTTCTTCATCTTCATCTTGGTCTTCATCTGATCTCATACTATGCTCAGTATGTAATAATTATGTTATATGTAATTGTTAAAAACTAACATGCATAATTCACCCTATGGCACAATCTCTTGCTTCTTCGTATTCCTTCTTCATTGTCATCTTCTCTGGTCCTTTTCTTTCCTTTGTCTGATGTTTTTTGCTTATATGGAGAAATAAGTGCATCTGCTACCGATCGTATTTTCTTGTTTATGTTGGAACGTGTTTTCAAACTGCCAACAGAAAAGTGCTTAGGTTTGCGTAGTTTTGCTATTACAAAGATAAAATGTTGAGCAATTAGTCTTAGCTAATACACCATAAGTTAATTACTACCTGGCTTAGATCTTGTATAGGCCTTTGTCTTTCCTATATAAAAGATAATTTAGTTGAATCTCTTTTATATCAAAAAAATGTAAACACACCTCCCAAGTAACTACCACCTAACACCTGAGACTCTAATGGATTATCTGGATCAATGAATAGCTTTGGGAAAGACTTGTGATTGCTGGGCATAAGATTGTAGTTTTGAATTAACCATTCTTTCCATCTTTTCAGGACAGGATGTCTTGGATCTTCTACCACTTGGGGGAAGAGGGCCGATGCTCTGCACGGCAATACGATTCCTTTTGAATTGTTCTAACTTTGTAGTGTTATTTTCACAAAATTAATAAGATAACAGAGAATTGAATATACTAGTATTGTAATGCTGCAAAGATCTCCATCTTCAAAGTATATTGTTTTACACTTATCTCTTATTTTTAAACTTTGTTACCAGCAAGAGTTGAACTAATGACAAAATAATGGTCATGTGCAACAGCGAGCCCGGTCAGGCTCGCTGTTGCACATGACTTCTCAAAAATTGTGTTTACATTTATGAAGTACATAAGTGTGACCTTTGAAAGTCTGTCAACTGTTGTATGTTGCCTAGATTGATTTTATTTTTGCCTTCTAAGAGCCTGAATCAGTAAATTGGCTATATCTCTGTCAATTCTCCAGCTATAAACATTAACTCAAGTGTTTCTGAATAGTACTATCAATGGCCATATTAACACGATTTTTACTGATTTTTTATGCTACTCAGTATGTGTCTATTCTCAGATGATTTGATGATTTGCCTCTAGACTTGAATGATTTTTTCGATTTTTTCCTGCTTATAAATTGCTTATGTAATCCGCAGCACGGGCAAAATGACGTACTCCCGTCCCTCTCATGATGTCATGGGACGGGAGTATGTCATTTTGCCCGTGCTGCGGATTATGTAAGATCTTGAAAATAGTCAAATAGGAGGTTTTGTGATAATTCGAGTGTACCTCCTTAAGTACTGGAGATATCATTGGTCCCTTGATTGCGTCAAAAAGATCTCCATTATACCTTTTCAACGACGCTAGGTACACTACAATTGGATGAGTCGATAAAAAGATATGGCCTCAACAAGTTTGCTCCTACCTCTAATATCAACCCTTCAGTAATCGCTACCGCGTTTTCTTAATACTTATCCGATCGTCTTGTATAATATGCCGTTGGAAAGATATGAATCAGACCTTTCCAACGGTATTCTTAGCGTGTAAATAGCACCACTCATTGCTCCGCTACAATGCAATCACTATGATCTTCTCCTCAAAGGTATCTTTTGAAGTGATTTGCTCATATCTCAGTCATTTCTGAACCTATTCTCATAAAAAAAAATGTTCTGACTAGGTAAAATCTGCCTTTATCATATTATCATAAACCACACTAACTTACATCAATGACAAGGTGCAGAATATCCTATTAAATATCTGTTATCTCAACAAGTTTGCACTTTCTTATACTAAAACCTTTCAGTTCTAATAAGACTAGCATTAATTTACATATGCATATAGTTTAACACTAATTGAATTTGATTTAATAGACTGATATCTCTCAGAAACATTTTAAATCACAAGAATGACAATTGCCAGAATCGAACCTACAACCTTACTTTAAGATGTGAGAAAGTATTACTATAAAAGGCATTACATTGGCTGGGTGTCATCTTTTTTGAGTTGAAAAGCGGGTTAGAGTAAACGATTCTAAGGAATCGTAACTTCTTGGCCATTTGTAGCAGATGGAACCACAGTGATAGGAATAGTATCAATGTTATCGATATGCACTGCAACTTGACCAGGTGCTAGAGCCCAAGTTTTTGCAACATATCGATGAGATGAATTTGAATCTGCTGATTTGATGCTAAAAGCAGAGACAAACTTGTCAACATCAATTTGAACCTATAGAGTGAAATATCAATAATCAACAAAATAATCAAGTAAGAACAACAAACTTGAAGCTTGGGCCAGATCTGTGCACATATGAAAATACACAACAACAGAAGATGTCGTACAATAAAATCAAGTAAGGAGTCAGGCTGCATGATGATGTGTCCATCTCTAGTCCAGCTACCCTTGCCAGCATTGACAGGATTATCTGTAGTGTCACTTCTATCCTTTGGACTACATTTACAAAGATAAATCAATATATATAGCTTTAATATTACAAGTAGAACTCACTAATATCTAATCTCAGGTCCTAAAGGTAAAAAGCCTTCCTTTGATGATTTTGAGGACCAAGCGCACAAAGGTAAGATGCCTTTCATATCATACAAGATATCATTTGGATAACCAATAGCATTGAGGCGAACTGTAGTCTTCAAGGCGGATGGTGATGTTCCTAAAGGAGCCTTTGGAGAAGTACCACCATGCATAAGCAAGCCTGAAAAATAACAAGCCAAAGTATCCTCTAGCACGATGAAAACACCAAGCTCTAGCAAGTGAAAGTGACCAGGATCGTATCCATTTTTAGGATACTTGGAATGAGAAATCATAGCAGTAAAAGCTCCAAGGGCATCATATCCATCTTTATGTTTGCCACCATAATGACCAAGGATAGATGCAAGATCCACATCTATGTAGATATTAGTTTTGAATCTTTGTTATATTCATTTTAATTTTACTAACCTGCTTCAGAAGTAGTGGCATTTGAGATATTTACTTGCATGGCCTGGGTCATAAAATTGTCTGACGATCCAATTTTGGGAAAAGGATGCAAGTCTGCAAAAGACTGAACATAATTTTGTATGCCTGGCAAGCATTTATAGCCCTCTGAAAACAAGCCAGTAGTTGCCTATACAGCTTTAGCCAAATTGATATCAGAAAGATCTTATAAACCTACATCCAATAGTTCTTTAGACATCTTCTGTGCATCTGTCAACTCTCCACCTTTCTCTAACTTGCCATTTTTTGAAGGCGCAAAAAGATGTGGTGGCTTTTGATGGGTTGGTCCAATCTGATATGTTCTACCGGATTTGTCTGGCAGGATACCAGTACGCTCAAAAGCAGTACCACCCATTAACGTTTTAGAATCTGAATCCCAAATAGGCATTGATGCTGTACTCTCCTCCTCTTCTCCAAGAGCATTTTCCAATGCCTGTTGCAAATGCTCCATTTTTTCTGAAGAGAAAAATTTTCTATCACATAAAGTTCTTGAATTAGTATAGTGATACCAAGCTAAACAGTTTAAACAACATACCCTGCTATCATGGTTCCCTGAAAAAGATCCTTCTTGCCTGTCACATCTCCATCTTGTTGCGATCGTACAAACACCATGTCACCAGAATTCAACTGAATCAAGCCTGACAAATATTATTTCTATTAGTAGCTGTATAAAAATGTGAGCAAAATACTCACCAAATTTGTCTTTCATCTCTCTCAAGGTACCCCGAGGTACTCCAACCCGAGCTGCATACTCCGCATTTTTCTGCTTGCCTGCTGAACTTGTATCCACTATGCACACATATGTTGTACCATCCTTGAATGTATTGTACAAAGGATCGTCGCTATTCAAAAAGTTCTTTGCATGCAGAGGATGATCTGGCCGTATGCCAATAGGAGGAAGTTCAGAATCTCGACCATGTAATTGTAATGATTTTAGATCATGTGGTAGAGTTTGAGAAGTCATAACTATATTTATTATAATTTATATCAATCCTAATACTTGCAAACAATATGAGAGAAGTTGACTTACTATAGAAAAAAGCACTAAAAATGTCAAATTGAAATATTTTTATTGTTGTTGTTGAAAAGTAGCTATTTATTGCTCTATCTTTAGCTTTAGGCCCATATGGATAGACCAATTAGATTCACTCCAAAAAGAATCACTTAAAAAGAAGTACCTACCCCGTACCGAACTGACCGAACTGCTCAAACCCCACAAAAAGCTCCAAAGATGCCACCAATGTTAGGGGTCGACTCTTTGCTATTGAGACCTCTGTCTATAATAACATTAGCATATACATATACATATGATATAAGGAAAATATAGCTTACTATCAAGATAAACGGCTAAAAGGAAGCACTCAGCTCCGACAGTATACCAAAAGTACTCAAAATGCCGGTGAATTGACAATCCACACTCGGATTGCTAAAGATAGTAGGTGTTATGATTTATTTTAGCCATTTTATACATCTATACAAAGATTATAAGAATAATTAGACTCACCGCTAAAGAAAACCACGAAGAAGACGAGATTTGAGCACTGTTGTCGAGATGACGGGAAGAAGTAAGGAGCCTGGCAGCAAGCGCCCGCTAAGCACCCGCAGCGTCCGCAGCACGGGCGAAATGACGTACTCCCGTCCCATGACATCACCAGGGGGACGGCAGTACGGCATTTCGCCCGTGCTGCGGATTACGTAAGGCCCGATCGTGATTTCCAGCGCAAGTCCTCTCTTGCTCTTTCTCTGGTAAGTACTCGTTCTTCTCGCAGAGTTGGGGCTTGGTGGAACGTCGGGAGGGTTTGCGGAGCATTCAGGTGAGTAATAAATGTTCTCATTTCAATCGATTTACTAATGATGAGCACCAACTCGCTCGGAAACGAGCGAGTTGGTGCTCGTTTGAATCCCATCCCTCCCCCCTCCCTCCGACCTCATCCATTGCCCCCCGGGGCTCGCGCGCTGGGCCCAACGGCCTGATTGAGGTCCAACGACCTCGCGAATGGCTCGACCGCGCTCCGTTCCGGCCCAACGGCCTCACTTCCGGCCCCGGGGCTTCGAGCACTGCCCAGGGCAGTTGCAGCTGGCGTTTTGCCAGCTGCGTAAGGTACGTAGATCTTCCACATCATACAGATGCAGAAACGTCGCCGTTTGGCGACGTTTCTACATCTGTATGACCCGGGTCAGGTTCTGCACGGTGCGGGTAGCTCCCGCATGCCGTGCAGGGCCAGAAATGTCACCTTTTGGTGACGTTTCTGGCTGTGCACGACATGTTTCGTGTCCAGGGCGTGTGGGTAGCACCCACACGTCGTACAGGCCCTAAATCGCGACCGTTTGGTCATGTTTTTGGGTCTGTACGACCCAGACTTCTTGTGCACGGTGCGGGTAGCTCCCGCATGCCGTGCAGGGCCAGAAACGTCACCGTTCGGTGACGTTTCTAGCCCTGTGCAACAGGTTCATGTCCGGGACGTGTGGGTAACACCCACACGTCGTACAGACCCTAAATCGCGACTGTTTGGTCGCGATTTTGGGTCCGTACGACCCGGACTTGTTCTCCATAGTACAGGGATAGAAACGTCACCGTTCGGTGACGTTTCTAGTCCTGTACGAGATGCTTTGTGTCCGGGGCGTGTGGGTAGCACCCACACGTCATATGGACCCAAAATTGCGGCCGTTTGCCGCCATTTTGGGTCCATATGACCCGGACTTGTTCTGCATGGTGCAGGACTGGAAACGTCACCGTTTGGTGACATTTCTAGCCCTGTACGAGAGGGTTTGCATCCAGGGCGTGTGGGTAGTACCCACACGTCGTGCTGGCCCAAAATTGCGACCGTTTGGTCGTGATTTTGGGTCAGACTTCTGACGCTGGTGTGGGTATGCCCCACACGTCGTGCAGCTCGAAATCGTGACTGTTTGGTCTCGATTTCGAGTCTGTACGTTTCAATCTAATTATAAACTACGTAGCACAGTTATGGTATTGTATATTAGACACTTTAAATAAAATTTGTTTCTTTTTTTTTTCTCGCAATTCTGAGGGATCACATGCGACAGCGAGGACGGTCTGGCTCGCTGTCGCACATGATCAAAGATGTCATGTGATCATGTTGGCTTTCAGCCACCCGGCCTTATTGCTGCCACACCTCTCTTGCTCTCTGCTGTCATCTCTGCTACAGACAAGGTAAGCTTCCACTCTCTCTTGTCCTATGTTAATGGTGCATCTAACCTTCTGTAGACCTCATCTAATCTTCACAATCATGGCTTCCAAGTCAGCACAGCCAGATTTCAGGTATGACCCCTAAACTCATTCTTGATCTGCTATCTGATTTTACTGATGCTTTGTCAGCTGGATACCAGCCAAAGAGTTTGCTAAAACCAAACCTCCACTGGTCTCAGAGACTGTAAATAAGGCACAAGCTGAGAATGTGGATTTCAGACAAGAAGCAAAGTTGCTCCAAGCATTGCCTTGGTTCAATGGTGATATCTTGACCATCTTCACACTCAAGACCCTCTTGCAGCGGAGGCATGTCAATCCTCCAACCAAAGAGGACTTGAAGGCTTTAGTTCTGGCAGATCAGGGTGTCGAAGACAAGTTGTCGGACGTGTATGAGGTAATGTTGTACTCTTTATTCGAGTTCCGATGTTGTGTATTAAATATATTCTAGAAATTTCTGACTCATATGGATGACTGGGGAAAGGAACAGTTCTATGATTTGCCTCCTCCTCAGAAAGGAAACCTGTGGAAGCTCCTGGTCGAAGGCGGTCAAAATCTAAACACTGAGCAGGACCGCCAAGCTATTTTTCATGCCGTTCTTAATATTGGTTCCAATCATCTTCCTTTGATTATCAACATCATTGCTCGCTATCAGATTGTAGATGTCATCTGCAAGATTTATGATCTGTCACCTGCTCGAGGCCACAAGCAATTACATCTGCCTCAAGTTAGTGCATATAAGCAGCTTGTGCAGAAGGCAGGTATTCTCAAAGGGGTATGTGGTTACTTTTTCATTCTTTACTCAGTGATCTGATATATCCAAGGTTGTGGAAGATCTGAAGTCATGGCCTAGTATTATGGAGAAGGCATACCATGCATTTCATAAAGACCCGGACCAATTGCTCCTTTTAGGGACAGAGACCACTACATCAAGTGACAGTATCATTCTTACACCTAGTAAAGTGCTTGAAAGCTACTGGACTTCTACAACCTGGGATGATGAAGCTGCGGCCAAGATCACAAGTGCACTTGTGTGGGGTGTGGTGAAGAAAGACAAAGACAATCTAGTTTTTTCTATAATTCAGCACTTTGAAGCGGCAGCTGCTGGTCTACAAGCCATGATGAAGGTAATAAAGCTCAAATGTTGTATGTCTTGACAAATTAATAATCTTACTTCAGACAGCTATATTTATCACAGATGAGAATACATTTTGGAAAGAGCTTTTTATGTGAGTCATAGTATTTATGCTTAATTTATTATTTGTTCTGACCGTGATCTTGCTATAGAGATGCAAACTTATCGGATGAAGACATTGCAAAAATAGAAACTCTCAGACGTCCTAAATTTCTATCGCCTATTCTCCTTTGCCTATCACTCTCTCCAATTGTGCTATTCTTGGGACGATCATTGTATACAGATGCTTTTAGTCGTGCTGTATATCTACAGGTATGTTTAATATATCTATATCATTTTATCTGTTAACAATTTTATATGCATATGTTCTAGGTCTTCATTCTTTTAGGCAATGTTCAGCGAGCACCAAATCTGATCAAGTTTGAACGGATGATATGGATCACTCTGTTTGCTATTGCACGGGGTGCACCTGCTAGCATGCATGTACCTCAACTTCTTTCCTTTTGGAAAGTCCATTTTTCTCAGAAGGCAGAGGTGGCTGATGAGAGTAGCTGGTTCCAAGAGCCTGGATATGGTAGGAATTTTGAACATCACTTGTAAATTGGTTTTTACTAATATATTTTTAGGACGAGCAGAAGAGCAGTCTGATAATGCTGCATCTAATGATCAAGATGAAGATCAATTGGAAATAAATGTTGTTCTCAATGCAGAAACTCAACAATTGGTTCAGAGTTTGTCAGAAGATCACCAACAGACTGTGGCAGCAATTGTAGCTGGACTTAACCCTAGCAAGGTAAATCCAAATACAATTGTGCGAGACCTTGTGGAAAGTTGGCAAAGCAAATCAAGTAAGTCATTATTTGTTATATATTTAATCTAATCAATCAATTCAAATGTGTGCAGGTGATGAAGAGGATGAGGATGAGGATGAGGATGATAAAAGTAGCATTGATCAAGGTAAGTAAAAAAAATCAATTGATTCTTGGCTTGATAATCTATAATCTAATATGAATATATTTTAGCTAAAACAAAAAAGTCATTAAGGCAGAAGAAAGAGGTGAAAAAACCAGTTTACATAGAGTCTGAAGATGAGGAAGATGAGGAGCAGCAGAAGCAGAAGCAGAAAAAAGAAAAAGAGAGAAAGGAGAAGGAAAAGAAGGAGAAGGAAAAGAAAGACAAGGAGAAGGAGAAGAAGGAGGAGAAAAAGGAAAAGGAGAAGAGGGAGAAGGAGAAGAGGGAGAAGGAGAAGAAGGAAAAAGAGAAGAGAGAGAAAGAAGAGAAGGAGAAGGAGAAGAGAGAAAAAGAAGAGAAGGAAAAGAAGAGACAGCAAGAAATCCAAGCTGAGGTAGACCCTAACAGGTTTATCAGAAATATGGAAGGCAGAAAGGAAGGTACTGGTGCACGTAGGGAGGCCATTGAGGAACTTAAAACTAAGGTGAACACACTACCCTTTCAGCTGGCTATACCATCAGTAAGCTTCTCATATCAATATCTTTGGATGCATATAAAGAACTAATCTTGTTTTAGGAAATACCTGCATTGGATAACAAACCTGCTAAGGTAAAAATGCTAAATTTATGTGAAGATTTCTATGACTAACTTGTCTAATTTTGATCAGCTGCATTCTGAGCCTATCATGCTTCCTGCATATTGTGCAAAGAGTAATGATATAGTTCATATTTCCTACAAACCTGTTATCATGGAGGATGAGGTGAGAGATCAGTATATATATATTTGCACTGAGATTCTGATACATATCATTTAATAGGATGACTTTCAGATCAAGTTAGGCAACAAGTTAAAAACAGCTCTTGAATCTAGCTTGCAGCCTAATGGAAAGCCACGCATGTGTCAAGAATCTGCCAAGCAACATGAACATTCTGACAGAAATACTGGTTCTGCAGTCTATGTCACGTCTTGTGATAGTTTTGCAGAGCTAGACACCTCTATCATTCAAGATATCTTCTCTTACAGGCATATCTTGGTACATGGTCAGCCTAGTTCTAGAAGATCATCAGAGAAATATGTCACTGGTATATAACACTATGTAAGCTACATAGCTTTCCTAGGTCCATAGCTGTCCTCTTTTATACATAGCATCTCATAGCAGTCAAGTAATCTATCATAGCCTGCTATAGCTGCCATAGCTGCCATAGCATAGAGCATAAGCTACATAGCTATCATAGCATAGAGTATAAGCTATTATAGCTGTCATAGCTACTATAGTATAAAACAGCTATAGAAGCTGTATCAACTATATACTATATCTCCATTATTATATTACATCTAGTTAGAAAGATTTATATCTACCCTATATCACCTCTATCAAATATATTGTTTCAGCATGTTACAGGAAAAATATTATCAGTCTAATACTTTTATGTTTTAAAGTTACAAACATCGAAAATTGAACAGCATAATATTTTTTATATAATTTTATTACAAAACATAATACAAGCTACAAAGATTACTAGATAACTACAGAAGATACAAACTTACAATAACTATAAAAAGCGAAAATATAAACATGAAAAGACATTAATATAAAAAGACAGCATAAAAGCTTACCAAACTAATAAAAAAGTGAAACTCTACAAAACAAATTAAGACATCAGTGTAAGAAGATATAATAAAACTTACCTAGTAAGCATACACAAGTACTATACCAAGTAGTAAAGACATTAGCATAAGATATAAGAGGTGAAGAATAAAAGCTTACCTTAATAGAAATAAAATAAAAGCAACGACAACGAACAGGAAGGGACAACGACGAGCAAGAAAGCGATGACGACGAGCAAGCAACAACGACGAGCAAGCGACGACGACGAGCAAGCGACGACGACGAAGTGTCGACGTGGCAGGGGATGGTGGGAGTTAAAGAGCAAGAGATAACGCGCGTCGTGCATGCCTTATATACGAATCCCGGGCGAAGCCGAGAATCGTGGCTGCCGGGCGAAGCCGAGCGCCGCGTCAGAGGCTAAGTGGCAGACGTGATAACTTTGATTCTGCTGTCCGATCTTGTGTGCTACATTATGTAGATACTCAGCCCATTCAATCCATGTATATTACTATTCTGCAGTATAGTATCTTGTTTTGTAATTATAGGTATTTTATTCGATTTGCTACGTCGCGAGAAACTTCGACTCGCTCGTTCGGTGGCTGAAGCACCGAACTCGCGTCGAGACTTCGCACTTCCCATCTCCTCCCTCACTCTCTCTGTCCGCCTCCGCCTCTCCTCCCTCGTTCGCCTCACTTTTCCCTCTATCGACAGTCAAGACAGACCGGGCGGAGATCTAATGAGCTGGGGGGCCGTAGGTAAGTAAAAAAAATTGTTCATTCGTGTTCATTCGTACTAACGCAGAGTGTCGCTCGTTTTCGAGCGACACTCGTTCTTTCGACAACCTCACGCCCCCAATCCCCCATCGCACGTCGTCGCCCCCCCCACCTTCCCCTTCCCGTCGCCCTTCCGCCGTCCCATGCCGACGCCCTCTGAAGCCCGCGCGTGCAACGTCAACACCCCGCACCCCATGTGCCACGACACCCGCACGCCGGTCCCCAATCTCGCGCACCCGGCCATGGACTACACACACGCCGTACCACCCCGTCTACGTGCTGTCAACGACATGCACGCACGGGCCACGCCATCACCCGTGCCCTCAACGTCCGCGCATGCCCGCGCCGTCGAGTCCCGTTGCCGTGGCAACGGGACTCGAACGTCGTTCCTCCGCGTCATCAACGCCTCAAACCGAACCCCTCCACATCCCTGCCGTGTCACCAGCACGGTGATCGGCTCCAACACACCCCGCCCGCTTGCCTGAAGCCCCGCCCGCGCCCACAACGCCCCGCTTCCGCGCGCACGCGGGCCCTATGCCTCACGCCCCGCCCCGCCCTCCCCGCGTGCGGCCATCGCGCCTCGCGCGCCGGCCTTTCGCATCATGCACAGGCCCGCGGCAGTGCAGCAATTCACCCACGCCCGCCCGTCGCGTGCGCCCCCACGCCTTGTTTCTGGCGCGCCGGCCTTCCGTGTCGCGCATGGCCCCACGCCTCGTTCGCGTCGCCCGCCGCAGCCGGACACGTCGCGCAGCCACGTCGCGCACGCCTCGCGGGCCAAACGCCGCCCTGCGAGTCTCGCGCGGGCCTCGCACGGCCCGCTGATGCCTCGCGCACGGGTCTGTCGTACCCCGATGCCTCGCGGACGCCCGTCGCGCCTCGAACGTCCGCAGGGCCTCCCGAATCCGGCGCGCGGGCCTGCCACATTGCGCACGGCGGCATACCCGCTCCCCGCGCCTCGCACGCGTGCCCCGCTATCCCGTGCGCGGCGCCTGTAGCCGCTCACCGATGCCTCGGCGCGTCTCGCCCTCTCCCGCGCGCGGCTCTCGTACGGCCCGCCGCGCGCCTCGCGTACGACTGCCGCGTCGTGCACGACCGACTGCCGCGCCGCGCCGCACCTCGTGCGTGTGCGCACCTTGTCGCACCCTGCCCGTTGTAGTTTACTTGTCTGTAGTAGTAACCATAGTAAATATAAATATAAATTTGACTTTGAATATCTCATACCGAAGTACCTGGTTGACTTGACATAGTACTAGTAGTACTCATAGTAGTTATAGCTCACATTAGTAAGTATGATAGTGTATGATAGTGCTATATATTTCAGACTGCTGGCTATGGAAGCTATGATAATACTATATAACTGACACTACTAGCTATAGAGGCTATGGAAGCTCTCATAGCTCTACATAGCTGGATAAGCAAACTTTATAGCTCTGATAGCTCAATGATAGCATCTATAATGTAACCTGCAGCTATATGGAATTTACTTTTCTCAGATGATGGGGTTGGAATGAGGAATCTATGGAAAGATTGGGTGATCTGGATCAGATCATTGAGATTCAGGGTAAGATCATACTTATATCATAGGACAGGTACTAACAAATGCTTATATGATAGACATGGCTCATAGATCTGGACAAAAAGCACAGGCACAGCTGAGGAAAGGCACATGTCGTGATATTCTTCAAGCAGGCATGGATCCAGAACTGCTTGCAGAAGATTTGCATGTCCAGTATGATGGCAAGGTCTTAAATGGATTGGATAATCCTTGTCCAGAACCTTTGGCAGAAATGCCCAACTTCAGGTATGATTATAAATTTATGTGTGCTTATTTATCATATTGACTTGGAGATATCTAGTGCTTTAGCTACTCATGAACTTGTGCTGCGACACTTTGAAGCTATCCTCTGACCTAAGCATCATAATAGGCCAACAACAGATCTATCCTGGGCCACTGCAGCAACCAAGGGATCCATATCAGATTTTCATGAAGACACAGATGGCTTAGCTACAGCTTCAAAGCCACTAGTTGGCACCAAGCTCTGGATTTTGCTAACACCCAAAGATTCAAGCAAAGACAATATTGGCAACTTGAACACCTATCTGGACATTGAGAACTTTTCTGATCTTGATCTGGATAAGTATTATGTGGAGGGTATTCTTCTTCAGCCAGGTCAAACTTTGTAAGTAAAAATAATTTGCTTTGTGACTTTCAATTCTCACTTCTGACATTATTATAGATATCAGCGTGCTTGTACTCCCCACTGGGTGTATGGAGTTGAGGCAACCCTTGTCTATGGGCGTCACTTCTATGCCCAGTCATGCTTGGATCGTAGCTTCTTAGGACAAATTCATTCTCAAATGGTGGGAACAATTCACAACAACACCTCGCATCTGTTCGTCCTATACTAGCTGACTTCATGGCTTGGTGGGCTCATCTGTTGGACCATCCCTCTCCTTGTGGTGAGTTCTATCTTACAATTTGATTTGTATTATCCTCTCTAAGTATATTGTAGCTGAGTATCCCGATATCAAAACTGTTCAAGGGATGCACATCTTTTTAGCAGCTGCACATGCCGTCATCTTTGCTTCAAGCTTATCAGTTGTCAAGAACAATATACCTCGACCTGATGCTACAATTCAAGCCCACAGATCTATCAATGGACTTGCTCTTACAAAGATGATCATGCATTATCTCAGTGAAGGCTGTCATGAGAATTCACCCAATCCCTTGGCATTCTTTACTGAGAGCAGCAAAAAGGTGGCTCAGGCTTGGATCTATTATAGGGAGCAGATTGAAAAGAGGTCAGATCTCCTAGAGGCTGTTGATCTCAAGATGTCCTCTTCTTCATTATTTTCCTCTCTCTGCTCTGACTTGGAGACCTTCTGGACCAAGAAACTGAGGATGCAAGACCAAATGAACAGATGGTGGCTTGATGCCAATGCGGACCTTCCTGAAAGCCTGCAGCCCTATGTTGGAGATGGATCACAATCAGTGTGGAAGAAGCCTGATGGCTATCAGAGTCCTCCCTGGATAGAGACTCACTTTGCAGAAAATATAAAGGTGTGGAAGACTATTGGTGCTGATAAGGTAGTAGAGGAGGTGGAAAAGAGGAAGGGTATAGATGAGGAGGCAGATGAGAATTCAAGTCAGCCATCCAAGAAGACTCGTCACAAGTAGTGGCATTACTCTACAGTAGAAATGATTGTATGGCACAATAGCAGAGTTTATTGACTTCTCTTTTATTTTTCACTAAGGCAAAGTACAAGAGGGCAGAGATCCACGATATAGTTAGTTCTCTGAATTTATTGTAATATTCTCTATATCATTTTAATAGATGCTATCTAGAGTGCAAGAAGGCCATGGCATACAGATCATCATGCAAGAAAAACTTGAGACTGAGTGTAAATGTAAAAAGTCAGTTGACTAGTCATACGAGCTAAGCCCTAACTTGAAGGCCGAGGATATCTCATCCAATGTGCCTAAAAGCAAGAAGCATACAGAAAGAGTCGCTCATCATGAACTACCTATCAATAGTCTACAATCATGACTGATACAGATGCACACATCTCTCTACAAGCTTTGATTATAAATAATCAAGCATGACTGAAAGCTGTATCGTGCTCAGTAAGAAAAGCGAAAACAAATGACAGATGGTGGAATCGAACCTACAACCTTATCTTTATATTTTAGTTGTGAGAAATTATTACCATAAAAGGCATTACATTGGCTGGGTGTCATCTTTTTTGAGTTGAAAAGCGGGTTAGAGTAAACGATTCTAAGGAATCGTAAATAAACCCCCGGTCAAGAACCTGTCCACTCGTACTGAACGCCGCCACTCAGCCCCTCGTCCACCAGTCCTCAGCGCTGCTGCAGTACTGCTCCCCCCACCTTGCCCCCCTCCATTGCTCCCACTGCCCCCACCATTTGTCGCTGCTCCACTTCCCAAATACGTGATCCCCGCTCACCGAGTCCAAGGTGTCCGCCTTTGCCGCATCCACCTGTCCAAAGTCCCTGCACGTCTATTCACCGAGGACGACAACCCCCGACCTAATGTCGATGATGACTGGGTTGAAGAGGGCCTTCGTCTAGCTCATCAGGAACCTTCAAAACTTTCTGATGAATCCTGCAGAGTCTGATCAACTGCAAGACCTGATTCAGCTGCAGGCTCTAATTAGAGAACAATTTCTGATCAGAGATTTTATATTTTGAAGTCAATAACTATTGGCAGAGATAGTAGTCATCCAACTCTAATCATTAGATGCAACAAAGTTTTCAATATCTAAAATTTATATGAATCTGATCAGTTCTGATCAGTCTGCAAGCATTCTGCATTGATACTTTTTTGAATCTTGAGGTCAAATATTCTGCAGCTAGCTGAGATTAGCTGATGCTATTTGAGAGTGTCTGATGTGTCTGATGCAACTGCTGCAGATCATGCAGATACTGTCAGGTGCCTCGCAGGTCAAACAGAAAGTTTTGAAGGTTCCTGATGCTGGTGTTCTCCCTGACTGGGACACACCACCCCCACCAGACGATGACCCCGACTATCAACACACCATCCGTATCCATCGCTCTTTCACCAATGCTCAGAAACTGGCAGAGCATGTGGCCACTCGTGTTGCAGAGAAGTCCTTTGCTGAGATGGTTCCCCCTCAGTATCAGGATTTCCAACCTGTCTTCGATGAGGAATCCTCCCATCGCCTCCCTGAACGTCGCCCTTGGGATCACGCCATTGACCTGAAAGATGGTTTTGAACCCCGTTCATGCAAGGTCTATCCTATGGCTCCTACCGAGCAGGAGGACCTCGATTCATTCCTTGATGACCAGGTCAAGAAAGGCTACATCCGTCCTTCCAAATCCCCTATGGCGAGTCCCTTCTTCTTTATCAAGAAAAAAGATGGAAAACTACACCCCGTCCAGGACTATCGCACCCTCAACAAAGGCACCATCAAGAATGAATATCCCCTGCCCCTCATCTCTGAACTCGTTGACAAGCTCAAGGGTGCCAAAGTCTTCTCCAAGATGGACGTTCGTTGGGGTTACAACAATGTTCGCATCAAGGAGGGCGACGAATGGAAGGCCGCCTTCAAAACCAACCGCAGTCTCTTTGAACCCCTGGTGATGTTTTTTGGTCTTACCAACTCCCCTGCCACATTCCAAGGAATGATGAATGAACTTTTCAAGGATCTCATTGATACGGGCAAAGTCATCATCTACATGGACGATATCCTCATTTTCACCGAAACCCTCAAAGAACATCGCGACCTTGTGCGCAAGGTCCTCCAACGCCTCCAGGACAATGACCTCTTCCTCAAACCAGAGAAGTGCTCGTTCGAGCAGCCCTCAGTTGAGTTCCTCGGTCTCATCGTCTCCCATAACACGCTCACCATGGACCCCGTCAAGGTTGCAGGCATTGCTGAATGGCCTGCCCCTTGTAACGTCAAGGACGTCCAGTCCTTTGTTGGCTTTGGCAACTTCTATCGACGCTTTATCCAGGACTTCTCCAAAGTCGCTCGTCCCATGTTTGACCTTACCAAGAAAGACCATCCTTGGGCCTGGTCTGCTGAATGTCAACATGCCTTTGAGGCTCTTAAAGCTGTGTTCACCTCGTCCCCAGTCCTTATCATGCCTGACCCGTCCAAACCCTACCTGGTTGAGGTCGATGCCTCAGACTATGCCACAGGAGGTATCCTATCCCAGCGTGGGGAGGACGAGCAATGGCACCCTGTTGCTTACATCTCCAAGGCCTTCACCATCCCCGAATGCAACTACGACATCTATGACAAGGAACTCCTGGCCATCATCCGTGCCCTCAAAGCCTGACGCCACTACCTGGAAGGTTCTCCCCATACTGTGGAGATCTGGACCGACCATAAGAACCTGGAATACTTCAAGTCTGCCCAAAAGCTGAGTCGTCGTCAAGCTCGCTGGGCTCTCTTCCTCACTCGTTTTGACTTCACCCTGATCCACAAACCTGGTATTCATCACCGGCCAGATGCCATGTCGAGACGACCTGACCATAGAGAGGGGGTGGACGACGACAACTCTGATCGTGTCCTCCTCGACCCCAAGTACTTCCAGATCCGTGCTACACGTCCAGCTGCTGTCAAGTCCATTGGCAATGCTGATCTTCGCCAATGCATTCGCAATGCCAAGACCAAGGACATTGAGGTCGTTCAAGCCCTTGATGTGATCCTGAACAATGGTCCTCGCTCCCTCGTCAAGAACCTCCAAGAATGGAACTACGAGGATGGCCTCATCCTCTTTTGTGGCAAAGTCTACATCCCTGCTGACAAGGACCTTCGTCAGGACATCGTCAAGCTGCATCATGACACCCCCATGGCTGGTCACCCAGGACGCTACAAGACCTATGAGCTCCTCAGTCGCAACTACTGGTGGCCTGGTATGTCTGTCTTTGTTCGTGATTATGTTGATGGCTGTGCTACCTGCCAGGCCACCAAGGTTCAAAATCACTGCCCTCATGTTGAAACAATTCCCAATGCCATCCCTACCCGTTCCTTCCAAGACATTACCTCGGACTTCATCGTCAAACTCCCAGAATGCCAAGGCTATGACTCCATCAATGTGGTCGTTGACCGTTTTACAAAGCACGTCTCCTTCACTCCTTGTAAAGAGACCATTACCAGTGATGGCACAGTCGACATCCTTTTTGACAGGATTTATCGGAACTACGGCCTCTGGGAACGCCTCATCTCTGATCGTGGCCCACAGTATGCAGGCAAAGTCATGTGTGGCATCTTTGACAAACTTGGTATCAAGTCCTCCCTCAGCACTGCCTATCATCCACAGACAGATGGCGAGTCCGAACGCGTCAATCAAGAACTCGAGCAGTTCCTTTGTACCTTCTGCAACTACCGTCAGGATGATTGGGTCCAATGGCTCCCTTATGCTGAGTTCTCGCACAACCACCGTATCCACAGCGCCACTAACCGAGCTCCATTTGAAATGCTCCTCGGCTATATTCCCACTGCCATCCCCACTGTCAACCCCACATGGTCTACACCCGCCGTCGAGGATCGTTTCCATCACCTCGAACAACTTCGCACTGAGGTCCAGGCCAGCCTTCAAACAGCTGCTGATCTCATGAAGCGCAACAACCAGGACCATATGCACGACACCATCCACTTCCAGGTTGGTGACAAGGTCTGGCTCGATGGCAAGAACATCAAAACCACGCGACCCAAAGCTAAGCTTGCTGATCGACACCTGGGACCTTTCGAAATCACTGATGTCCTGGGCCCAGTCTCTTATCGACTGAAGCTACTGCCCACCTGGCATATCCACCCGGTGTTCCACACGTCCCTGTTGTCCCCTTACAAGGAAACCGATGCTCATGGTCCCAACTTCCCTGCACCACCACCTGACCTTGTGGAGGGTGAGGAAGAGTACGAAGTTGAGTCTGTCCTCGATGCTCGTCTCATCCGGAACAAATGCGGCATTGAATATCTCGTCAAATGGGCAGGCTACCCTGATTCGGAAAATCAGTGGCTTTCACGTACCTCCCTTTCCAATGCCCATGGCACAATCACCGACTTCTACACCCACCATCCGCATGCACTCAAGGCTCCCAATCTTCATGAACTCATCTACCTCGACCCCGTCCATGCTCATCACGCACTCCAGGCAAAAGTGCATCTTAGAGAGGGGGTGATGTCACGGATCGCTCCATTTCTCTCCGCCTTCTTCTCTGCCATCAAGGCATCGCATCAGTCATGTGCTCCAGCAGCCCCATCACATGTTCACTTCCTCACATGACCTGGGGCTATCCTTCACCCATGCCCTTGTTCCCCTTTGGGACATCCTATTGTTCTCCCTCCCATTGTTCTCCTTTTGGCCACCATTGTTCTCACTCTATTGTTCGACCCGTTATGGTGTCCATTGTTCTTTTCCCATTGTCGTCCCAGTACTTATAGGCTCCCTGTCGCTTGCCTATTTCCCTAGATTGTCCATTTTGTCTGTACCGTACTCATCAGTAAACTTGACCAGTTTTCTGAATGGCTGAAAGTGGTCTGAATGAGTCTGACTATCTGAATATGGTCTGATTTGTTAAAATTCAGATAGATGTAGACTTGGGGGAAGAGGGCCAATGCTGTGCATGGCAAAATGATTCCTTTTTATTATTATTAATGAAGGTATATAAATTATCTCACACATAGATCAGACACACCATGCCCTGCCTCTGATGTCTTATGCATGGGCTCAGATGCTACACATGCTAGCATATGTATGGCTGATAAATGGTCATAGCTATGCACAAGCACATCAGTTAGCACACCTGTGTAGGCATGTCATGTACCTGTACCTCATGCCTTATACTTGGCATGTAGCATTGTGCTGGGGCCAGTGCCTTGTGCATGCCTGCTACACCTCATGCCAGCCCACTGTGCTTCATGTTCACTGGCCACACCCTATGCTGGTTCACCACATCTCGATGTATCTTGTGGATGGGCCAGTGACAGCTCAGAGATGGCTACAGCTGAATGTGAGCATGTCAGTCAGTACAACCATATACACACATTGTGTGTTGCCATGTGCAGGTGTGTCACTTGCCTGTACCTTTGTTGAGATTGGGGCAAATGCCCATTATCAAAGCACACTAAGTGTGATTTTCATCTTATCTCGTTCCTTACCTTTAGATTAGATGTTTCAGGCCTGGAGCCCAGATCGATTATGTACACTACTGTACAGTTGCTTTCAGCCCCTCGTGCTGTTGATGTAGGCACAAGTTTGCAGGATGTTTACCTCAGCGAATTCTTCTATCACTGAGGTATGTGATCTATGCTTTTTTTATTGATTATTAATGTACTTACTCCATGGGCAGTCCTGACTGCTCGGTATCATTCTAGGTACATAATCAATGCAGTGAATTCTTCTATCACTGAGTCCTGACTGCTCAGTATCATTTTAGATACCTCCCATATCCTGGTTCTTCTAAGAGGTTATGGGCCCTGGTCCTGAATTAATGTTGCTCAACAACTCATTCAACCTTTGCACTGTTCCGAAGCTCACAGCCAATGGCTCGAACTGGGTGACGTACAAAACCTGCATTGTGATCATGATCAGAGTAAAAGGTTTGATGCACCATCTGAGAGGCACCGCCAAGGAACCAAAGGAACCATTGACATCACTCGATAAAGACAAAAAGGATGTCAATCCGATGATCAAGCAACTGGATGATTACAAAGAAAAGTGGAACAAGTGGCTCCAACAGGAATACACCATCAAACGACAGATCTTCTTGACAATCATCAAATCACTCCTTTCATGCATGCAAGATCTTGATCGTGCACACAAAGTATGGTCTGCCATACTTGTAATGAATACAAGGGCAAGACCAAAATGGTCCAAATCAATCTCCGGTGATGGCTCCAGGAGACACGTTGTCAACCCAGTGGCGACGTCCATGAGCATTTCAATTTGTTGCTTTGCATGAAGGAAGAATTAGCAAACATGGGGGCTAAACTAATTGACACCAGTTTCACTGCCATAATTTTATCCTTGCTCCTCACTGACTACAATCCTGTCCTCTCAGCAATGCTCTTAGCTGCTTGTATCACTGAAAAGACCATCCTGCCAATGACCATCATTTCTCATGTCGATGAGAAATTTGATCATCATGCGATCAAGGCCCAGCTCAACAAGGTTGATACAGTGCTCATTGTGGGATCCAATCCAAAGAAGTGTGGCACTAGCCAAGGCATGTGTGGCAACAGCAATAGCAGTAGCTCTGGCACGAAGAACAATGTCAAGTGCTCGAACTGCAGACACCATTTTCACAGCACCACTAATTGCTGGCAGAAAGGAGGCAGAAAAAAGGGGCAGAGATCTGATAGGAAGGGCAAGAGCAGCAGGAAAGACAAGGACAGCAATGGGAAAGGTACAGCAAATGTGGCTGCCACCCTCGAGACCCATTTTGCTTTCTCAGCACTAGCTGCCACGGTTCCCGACTCAGCGCTGATGTAATGCATCAACATCAGCACCAGTCACCACTACTCCTCTTTCTGATCAGAATTCTTGAACTTCCATTAGATTGCACCTAAACTGATCATCACTGCTGACAAGCATGTCTTCTTCATGACAGGCTGCGGTGATGTAATTATTACCTTCCCAAATGGTGACACAATCACCAGGATCACCCTGAAGGATGTACTGTACCATTTCGATCATAGGCTCATGGGGGTTGAGCTGTGACTGAGAACTTAGTAGGCTCATTTGGTCCATCAGGAACCTTCAAAACTTTCTGTTTGACCTGCGAGGCACCTGACAGTATCTGCATGATCTGCAGCAGTTGCATCAGACACATCAGACACTCTCAAATAGCATCAGCTAATCTCAGCTAGCTGCAGAATATTTGACCTCAAGATTCAAAAAAGTATCAATGCAGAATGCTTGCAGACTGATCAGAACTGATCAGATTCATATAAATTTTAGATATTGAAAACTTTGTTGCATCTAATGATTAGAGTTGGATGACTACTATCTCTGCCAATAGTTATTGACTTCAAAATATAAAATCTCTGATCAGAAATTGTTCTCTAATTAGAGCCTGCAGCTGAATCAGGTCTTGCAGTTGATCAGACTCTGCAGGATTCATCAGAAAGTTTTGAAGGTTCCTGATGTCTCTTAGGCTCACAACGGGCTGTGACCCATGACCAAAATAAAATAGGCTCACTCATCCCTTATGTTTTTGAGGAGTTGAGGCTCATATGCTTGGAAACATCTCATATTATCTTGTTGTGAATGCTCAGACAGCTTGAACATGTAATGAGATGATTTTAGCCCTCCACAAAGGTCTTGCATTACACCGAGAAAATTTTGATTTTAATTTAATTATAATCAAAATTTGGTCACAGATATCAATGAGGCTCATCAGACCTTGTGACTAGTGACAAAGTGGTGATTAGGCATAGCTCAAGAGTCCCTGTGACCTGTGACATGAGCTTACGATCAAAATGGTACAGTACTGTACACGCTGAGCATAGTGTTTACCCTAATTTCAATCAGCCGCATTAATGCATTGGGCTTTTTGACAATGTTCTGTGATGGACATTGCCAGATTTGCAGTCCCGCTGGACAAACCATCACATGCATCCTGTGTGACAACAACCTCTACAAATTTACTAGTCCTGCAGATGCACTCGCACATGTGCTAGTTTCCATTGTGGCCATCGATGACCATAGTGCCAATCCCATGCTGTCCACTGCTGACCTTCATCACCAGCTAGGCCATATGTCAATTGATGCTGCAAAGTCTCTAATCAAGCATGGCATGATCACTGGCATTAATCTCGATGATCTGATCCAGGAGATGGAACTCTGCTGAGCTTGTGTCCAAGCAAAAATCCAGCATGTGCCATTTCCAAAAGAATGCATGTGATCTCGATCGACAATCTATGGCAAACTTGTATCATCTGATCTATTCGGCCCTGCTCACATTGCATCCCTTGCCAGACATTGGTATGCTATGACATTATTGGACGATACAACCTATGAGGTCCTCATCTCATTCCTCCAGCACAAGAGCGAAGCTTTCGACAAATATGTGAACTACGAGAAATTTGTCCAAGTTCATTGGAGGGTCTCTGTAATACAGACTTTCTATTCTGACCAAGGTGGCAAGTACACCAGCCTCGCATTCGAAGATCATCTCATGAAGCAAGGCACACATCATGAAAAGATATTGCATGACTCATCTTCACAGAATGGTGCCGCAGAACTTTTTTTTCTGCATGAGTGTCACATGCATGCTTGCAATGCTATTGGCCGTGGGACTCCCTAAATTCCTCTGGGCCACTGTGATGCAACATGCCATGTGGCTTTGGAACTGCACCAGAGGAAAGATCACTAGCAACCAAACCCGATATGAATGGGCATTCAGCAAGAAATCAGACCTGTTGGACCTGCATGAATGGGAATGCCCCATCTGGGTCTGCATTGAGAACTGACTAAAGCTTGATGAATGTGCTGACAAAGGGAAGTTCGTTAGCTACAGCAGCAAGAGCAAAGGAATATTAGTATATTGGCCCTGCAAGCACTCGATCACTGTCGAGTGCAATGTCATTTGAGATGACATTGCACTGCTGCCGATGACTGACATACTCACAGATGATTGGCTAATTGAACTTTTTGACGGTCGTGCTCCAGAGGAGTAGGTTGCCATTGACGGGGACAATGTTGCACTGAGAGATACTCCCACGACAGACCATACTGTCCCAGAGGCCAACCAACTGCCTCCAGACCACATGTCACCAACCGTCACAGAGCAAGCCCTGCACAATGTGCCAGCTGACACTCTGCCTGATGTGATGAATGTGCCTGCAACTTGCCAGAGTGAGCCTCCACCTATGATAGGACATGCCACCGCACTACAGACCCCATTGCCAGTGCATACGCACAGTGAACCACCAACTGTGCTGGATGCATCTCAAGCACAGTGCATATTGTACCTTCCTGCTACGTCTGTTTACTTCAAGCTAGTACTATGATAGGACATATAGATCAACACTGGACTATGTGAAATTTCAGTTTTTCAGATGATATACACTACACCAACTCATATATGCACTCTTGGCTCACATTTTTTGACCTATGTATACCTTTGTTGATCTACTTACACATGTATCAACCCATGTGCATCATAGCAAACATATGTATGCTTCTACTACCTCATACATTTCCTGTTAGCCTGTGCACCTTCTATTGATTTGTATGCATTGCTGCTAGCACCAAAGGCAGAATTTAATTTCTATATTTGGATTTTTTTCTGACTTTTACAAAAAATAACATAACTCATACTAGTTTTTTTAATAGAGCTTATATCTCTTCAATGTATAATCTAGTCAGTATTTTTCTATTTTACATGCATTAAATACTATTAAAATTGAATTCTCACTTTCAAATCATCATCTGAAAAAATTACCACTGTTATATAGAGCTATGTCAGCTACATAGCTCTGATAGGTCCATAGCAGTGTTCTTCTATATATAGCCTAGCTATAGATGCAGAGTCATCTATATAGAGCTATCATAGCTACCATAGCTGTCATAGCTCAAAGGTATAGCTATCATAGCTATCATAGCATAAGAGGACAGCTATGTCAACTATGGACTATATATATGCTATTCTGTCTTATAGACCTATCAAAGCTATGTTGACTACCTACACTACATCTCCTCTTCTTGATATATATATCAGATATCCTATACAATTATGATAATATTTTCAAGCATTTTATAGGCCTTATATCTTACAAGATCTCTTAGTTTTAAGACAGACAAAACATCGAAAATTATAAGACTATATTTATTCAAAGAGATACTACTACACAAATTGTATACTACTCTACAAGTTTCCTAAGTCTTTGTTAATCAAAATATAAGACAACAAAGTCTTTAAAAAGCGAAAAATAGTTCTACAATAAACATAAGATTAGTATTAGTTGTAGTTAAGAAACATTAGACTTACAAGTAAACATACAAAAAAGCGAAAATATCTTGATAAGATAATCCATATTAGTGACAATAAGAACACAACAATATAAAGAACTTACCAGAGATAACAAGATGTTGAAGGATAATAGAGAGAAGTCGCGAAGACGAGAGATGGTAGTAGTTGAGAAGAAAGAGAGGTCGCGTGTTGCGTGGGCCTTATGTAGACGTGGCGAGCGGAGCCCAAAATGTGATCGGGCCGGGCGCTGCTGAGTGCCGTGACAGAGACTAAGTCGTAGACTTCACTAAATTCATGTCGCTGTCAAGTAGCTTGTAGTACCTTAGCTAGATATCTGTCTGACTGGATCGTATTCTATAAGTACATTGTAGTGTCTCTCTTTTTTTCAAATTTTATTCGATTTGATTCGATTTGATAAGTTCGAGATATTCGAACTTGCGCGCGTTCGGTGGCTGAAGCACCAAAACGTGCGTTGAACTTCGTCTCGACTCTTCTCTGCTACCACTTCCCACTCCTCTTCTCTTCTCCTCCCTCTTCTCTCCTGCTTCCCTCCCTTTTATCATCGAATCAGATGCCGGAGAGGGACGCGTAGGAAGCCGAGGGACATAGGTAAGTAAAAAAATCTTTCTATTTCGTATGTTTGCTAAAACAGAGAGTATCGCTCAAATTCGAGCGATACATCTGAAAAATTTACTATTGGTATATAAGGCTATGTAGGCTATATAGCTTTCCTAGGTCCATAGCTGTCCTCTTTTCTATATAGCAGTCTCATAGCAGTCAAGTAATCTATGCATAGCTATCATAGCTTGCCATAGCTACCATAGCATAGAGTATAAGCTATATAGCTGCTATAGCATAGGGTATAAGATATCATAGCTGTCATAGTCATTATAGTATAAAATTGCTATAGAAGCTATATCAACTATACACTATATCACTATTGTTATAGTATATCTAGCTAGTAAGATTTCTATCCACTCTATGTCATTTCTATCAAATATATGCTTCTAGCATACTAAAATGATTATTAGCTCAAGAATTTTTGTCTTAATCACAAATATTAGAAGCTTAAAAATCATTATATCTTTCATGAAATTTCATTACAAAACACCACTACAACTAACAAAGACTATTATAACTACAAAGGACAAAGTTACAACAACTATAAAAAGCAAAAATATAAACAAGAAAATATATTAGTATTGGAAAGATGTTAAAGATAACAGAGGCTTACCAAACTAATAAGAAAGCGAAAATCTGTAAGTGTTGAAACATGATACCACATATCTGATAAGCATATAAAAGTACTTGATATGCAAGTAAAAAAGCATTAGCATCAGACATAAGAGATTAAGAATAAACACTCACCTTAATACAGAACAATTAAAATAAAATAAAAGAACAACAACGAGCAAGAAGGACTGACAACGATGAGCAAAAAAGGAGGACTGACAACGATGAGCAAAAAAGACCGACGACAACGAGCGATAGACCGATGACGACGAGAGAGATAGCGGCAACGACGAGGGAGATAGCGACGACAACGAGAAGGGAGCAACGACAATGAGAAAGGGAGCGACGACGTCAACGATGACGTGGCAAGAGGGATAGCGGGGGTTTGGGAGCAAGAGGCAATGCGCGTCGCGCAAGCCTTATATACGAATCCCGGGCGAAGCCGAGAATCGTTGGCTGCCGGGCGCTGCCGAGCGCCGCGTCAGAGACTAAGTAGTAGATTTGGTTATGTTCACCCTCCTACCTAGTAAGATACTGTACACTTATCATAAAGTGAGCTCATGTGTTGTACTGACATATATAATCTATCGTTCTTGTCTTTTTTCCATATTTTTGGCTGTTTGATTTGATTTGCTGAGTCTCTTCGCGCATTCGGTGGCTGAAGCCCCGAGTTAACGCGTCGAGACTTGCTCCTTCCACCAGTCTCCCTTCCATTCCTCCGTCTTTCCTCTTTTTCCCTATATTTCGTCTTCTATCGACCATCAACACGGCCAGGGTGGATTTGCAGCGGGCAGAGGGACAGCAGATGAGTATCAAAAGCACTTTTATCCTTTATTCGTGCTAATCAAGAGAGTGTCGCTCGTTTTCGAGTGACACTCTCGATATCCTTCTGTCGACCTCGCATCCCCGCGCTACCGTCCCACGACTCCGCCACTCCCTTAGCTCCCTCATCGCCCCTTCCCCGACCCGTCTACGCCACGTCCGTATCCCGCGCGCAGCTTGTACACTCCGTGTCCGACTCCAACGGGCTGCCATCCCCGTGCACGGCTCCAACAACACGCACTCCCCCCGTGCTCATTTGCGCTCAGCAACGTGCACATGGCCACGGCGCGCGTGCGTGCGTGCATGCGTATGCCGTCTGCGCACGGGCCACGTCATTGCCCGTGCCCTCCACGTCCGCGCGTGTGCCCGTCGTAGTGTCCGGTTACCGTGGCAACGGGACGCGGGCGTCGTTCGTGCCCGGCCACGCACGCTCGTCTCACGTCCCGCACGCGCGCGCAGCACTCCGCGCATGCATACAACACCCGTTCCTGCACGCTACGCCCCGCGATCGCGTGCAACGCTCCGCGATCAGCTGCCCTGCACCGCTTTCGCCCGCTGCGCAACACTCTCGCCCGCCATGCACCGTTCTCGTCCGCCAAGCCACGACATCGCGCGTGGGGCCTTCAAGCCCACGCGCCCGACCAACACCCCGCAGCCCGTGCGCAACGCCCCGTCGGCGCGCGGACGCCAGCGCATAGCCCTGCACGGCCCCGATAACGTGTGCAGGGCTGTGTACGGCCCTATCAACGCCCCGCCCACGCGCCCGGGCCCACGGCGGTCCAGCGCCCTGCGCATGGGCCCGCCGCAGCCCGATGACTTGCACACGGACCCCACGCTCCGCGTCTCCCGTGCGCAGGCCCGCCGCATAGCCAGGCCTAGCCAGGCCCGCCCTATCGCGCACGGCCCCGCCAGCACGGGCACTCCCGTGCACGGGTCCCGAGGCTCATGCGCGCCATTGCACCTCGTGCGCAGGCCTGCCGCATCGCACAACCCAGCACCTCGCGCACAGGCGCGTGCCACCCCGACACCTTGCGCGCCCTGCGCACCCTGGCTGCCCCCGACGCCTCACGGCAGCCTCGCGCGCCTCGCGCACGGGCCCGCCACCCACCCCGCTTCGCGCACAAACATCGTGTCACGCGCGCATGCTGCGCCTTGGGTGGGTGGGTGCCTTGCTGTGCCTCACGGGGCACAATTCATAGTGTAGTATAGTGAACTGTAGTAGTAGTGGTACATGAAATATTATGACTTGAGAAGATTTTTTTGTGCTTTTTTGACTTATAATAATAATAGTATCAATAGCAGTCATAGCTCACCCATAGCAGCCATAGCTCACCCTGTTAAGTATGATAGTGTTATATAGTTCATACTACTAGCTATGGAAGTTATAGAAGCTCTCATAGCTCTACATAGCTGGATAAGCAAACTATATAGCTCTGATAGCCCAGTGATAGCATCCATAAAATAACCTGCAGCTATATAAAATTCAGTTTTCTCAGATGTACTCTCGATGACTTGGTCCTCCTGCGCCCATCCTCACCCCCCCGTCGTTTCTCCTCCATCACCCCATCACCTTTTGACCTTGCTGCCTTGCCGCCACGTCACCAGCGCCCATGGCACTGCCTCCGTCGACCATGACCACCGGAGTGCACCCCGTTGGCCGCAATTCTGGACGGGCATGCCAGCGCACGTACGCTCACACGTCGCATGTGGCTCTGCTTACCCGCCCTCCTGCTTACAGCTGTGCACCTCGCACGCAGGCCTAATGCATCGCACATGGGCCCGTGGCAGCCGATGTCTCGCGCATGGGCTCGCGACAGCCCGAAGACCGTCGCTCGCCCCCCGCATGCCTGATGCCTCCCGCACCAGGCCTGCACGTCGTGCATCCCCGCGCACATCATGCGCGCTGTCTCGCCGCATAGTGTATCCGGGCCCGCCGCCTTCCATGCCTGTCGCGCCCCGCGCACGTTTCTCGTGCACGTCCCCAGCACCTCCGCTTCCAGTGCGCGGGCCTGCCACATCACGCCTCGCATCACCCTGCGCCGTCGTGCTGCCTCTCGCCACACCTTGACTCCTCGCACACATCCTCGCGTGCCTCGCGCTGCCTCCCATGCCCTGCGCACGGCCTCGCGGCCCGTTGGGCTCATGCATGGGCCTGTGCATCGCACACATCCCGTGCGCATCTTTTGCGCCCCGCGTATGCCTTCTGTGCATTGCGCATGCCGTGCACAAGTCCACCGAACAGCGTAGGCCCGCCCTATCACGAACGGGCACAGCCAGCGTGTGTGCGAGAGCGTGCGGACCCCATGCCGTGTGTACGGACACGTCGGACCTCGCAAGTGTCCCCGCGTACCTTGCAAGTGCAAGCCATGTGCCGTGCCTCCCTGCCCTGGCTGCCTCACGCATGGGCGCACCGCCTACTGCGTGCGTCGCGCACCCCTCGCGTATTCTCCACCACCTCTTGACACCTAACGCCAGCTTTGCGCACCTCGTGCAGACCCACCGTACCTCACACGCGGATGCTGCGTCACACGCGAATGCTACCATTAGGTGCATGCCTGCCTTGGCATCACCCGGCATGATTCATATCTGTAGTACTTTGAATTGTAGTAGTAGTATTATTAAATATAATCAATTTTGACTTGAACTTGTAATACCTGATTGACTTCAAGACATAGTATTCATAGAAGTCATAGGCTTTCATAGCTCACCCTACCCAGTATGATAGTGTTATATAGATCATACTACTAGCTATGGAAGCTATGATAACACTACATAGCCTGTACTACTAGCTATGAAAGCTATGAAGGTTCTCATAATGCTATATAGCTAGATAAGCAAGCTATATAGCTTACATAGCTCTGTGATAGCACCTATAATGTAACCTGCAGCTATATAAAATTTGGTTTTTTCAGATGATATTTTGTATACTGGTAGAAATTAGTGACCAAATATGGCAACTACTTTCTGATAAAATTGCCTGTCGACTAACATGAAGGTCCAGAGTAACAAAAAACTCATACAAATGCATGAGAGCATCAATTGTGCAAACATCACTTTAAGCATATAAAAAAACACTATTTAATCTAATCTAATCATGAGTAGTTCAGCTCCTACCTCTGATAACTCTACATTTTCTGCTATGTCATATATCTTAGCACCTTATTTTATATATAATCTTGTGTGTTATATAGTACACACTTGTCATATCTTATTCTACTCAGCTCGATATATGATATACACTATTATATATACTTATACTATAGATACTTGTAATATCTACAATTATAGTAGTAGTCTAGTTGTATGTCTAATCAAACAAGATTCAAGATTGAATATATGATCAATGTCAAACATTGTATTGTTGAACAAAGCTAATGGCCAATCACGTGATCAATAGCAGACCTTGTTCGGCCGCACAAGGTCTGGTGGCTGTGCTTAGCTTATGTCAGCAGTAGTTGATGTTGCGCTCTCTGCTTTCTCTTCTTTTCTTCAGATAGCTTTGAAGTCAGTGTGATACTACCAGTAGTGCACACTGACTACAAGGCTTGGACACGCCCAGTTCCCATCTACAGTGAGTTGCGGCTGAGGTGTCCAATGATGGTGTAGGGCCATCACCAACTTTCTGGATCTCTTCTGATGATGTGGCATAGAGATTGCACCATGGCTCTCTCAATACCACATGAATCAGAATGAGTGAAAGCTTGTTGGAATCAGATTTAGAATAGCTTTAGAATAGTGCCACAAACAGTAAGATAGCATGACAAAATGCTGATCTATTGAACTATATGTCCGTGATGATGTGGCAGACTAATTGCTTTATAGCTCTGCTAATACTGCATCAATCATGATGTATGAGGGCTTATTGAAATTGGATTTACAGTAGCTTTCTAACAGTATAGTTTACAACGTTATAGCACCACTTGTTGTTGAGATAGGAGACAATACTGTTTTGCTGATGTGGCACATAAATCGAGAAATATCTCTTCTTGGAGTGATCCGATTTTCATATTCTAAATTGGGTTGGACAGGTGTAATCAAAGGTATTTGAACACAATTTACCGTTTGTCGATTGATTGCTTCGTTGCAGAGCTATAAAGCAATCACTGTATACAGTGTATTGGCTCTCTAGGCGACTTATGCTTATGTAAGCGGGCGCTAAGACCTTGTTCGGCCGCACAAGGTCTTGTAGGATCACATGACCGAGTCTCAGGACCCATTGCTACCGATAAATTGCATTGTTTTGCTCATTTATCAATAAACAGTATGTACATTTGTTTGCTGTGTATCATTTTAGTGGCTGTATCTTTCTATGAGCAGTAAATTGTGTTGGAGACCAGCTTTCTGATATATTAGGATGCATTTGAGAACAAGTGAATCGGCTGAGTACTGATTAAGTTAGCTGGAGTTCAAGCATTCTAGGGGGAAAATGCAGAAACAATTCGCATTCTGCGAGTTTTGCACCGATCCTGACGCATGAGGTACCGTCAGAAAGCTATCAATAAGTAGATTCTGATGCACTTTAGAACGAGTAAATCGGTTGGGAATTGACCTAGTTAGCTAGGGTGCAAGTATTTTAAAAGAGGAAAAAAAGAAACACTTTGCATTCTGCGAGTTCTTAACCGATTTGGATGCATGAAGTATGATAGCAAAGCTATAAGTGAGTAGATTTAGATCGCATTTGAGAACGAGTAAATCGGTGAAGAATGGACTGAGTTAGCTCAAGTTCAAGTGTCATAGAGGGAAAATGTAGAAATTCATTGCATTCTATGAGTTCTGCACAGATCAAGATGCAAAAAATACTGTCAGAAAGCAATAAATGAGCAGATCCAGATGCATTTGAGAACAGGTGAATTGGTTGAGAACTGATCAAGTTACATTAAATCAACAAAGTTTGACCAGAGCTGGAGTTGAACTTGCAAACTCGTCAGATTGAAGATGTGTGATTATATAAGCCAACTGCCTAATGGGCATAGTCATCGTTTGCATGTCGTTTTCACTATGAAAAGGCGGTATAGAGTAAACGATTCTAAGGAATCGTAATTAAAAATAAGACAATTCAGATTATTTTTCAAGGTTTAGAAATTGTTCAGACCCATTCAGACCCATTCAGACCACTTTCAGTCATTCAGAAAAATGGTCAAGTTTACTGATGCTGTACCTCCAATACAGGTCACTGCACTGCTAGTTGCTCTCTGCTCTCTCGCTCCCATCATCGCTGGTGACTTGGGTGGTTCTCTGCTGTTTACGACCGAGTCTTAACAGTACCTGACCCACAGCTCCAGATCATCCAGTAGCTGAAACTCACGTACATCCAGGTCAGCTCTTGCAGCATGTTGAATACCTATGGGTTTGTATTTAGGTCATCTGCAAGTGCACTTATGTCGAACTCTACAGTACTAGTGACATGAATTGGACTATTATGCTGAGGACATTTATACTGATCTCATTCATATTTTTTTAAGCTTACTAACTATATTTGACTCTGCAGATAAGCTAGCAATATGCAATACAAGATTGTAAACATCTTCAGTTATACAATATGTACTTGATGTACTTCAGAGAAGAGAGACAATGCTTTGCATAGCAAGATGATTTTTTTTTTACTATTAGTTATATTTAATTACGATTCCTTAGAATTGTTTACTCTATACCGGCTTTTCCTAATGAAAACAACACCAAAACGATGACCATCCCCATTTGGCAGTTGGCTTATATAATCACAAGTCAACAATCTGATGAGTTTGTAGGTTCAATTCCAGTTCAACCTTGAATTCTTTTATTTCATTTTACAATCAACATATCTCACTGTTACTGTTCACAATTATCATACATAACATTTATATCTCATTATGATTTCTTGGAATCATTTACTATAACTAATTTCTCATATAAAGTGAGATTATAGGTTTGATTCTGCCAATTGCCATTCTTATAATTTTGGCTATTTCTTAGAGATATTCAGTCTTTTAAATCTAACTAAATCATTGTTAGACTATATACATATTTAAGTCAATGCTAGTCATATTAGGACCAGAAGTTCTCAGTATGAAAAAGTGCAAACTTGTTACAAGATAGTGAATAAATGTACTTCATAGTAAAGTTTGCATCTGTTTATTGATGTAAGTGAGTGTGATGTATGGTAATATAATGAGAGCAAATTTTACCTTCTCAGAACATTTGTTTTCATAACAATAGGTCCAAAAATGACTGAGATATGAGCAAATCACTTCAAAAGATATCCTTGAGGAGGAGATCATAGTGATTGCATTGCAGTGGAGCAATGAGTGACGCTATTTACACGCTAAAGATACCGTTGGAAAGGTTTAATTCGTACCTTTCCAACGGCATATTATACAAGACGATCGGATAAGTATTGAGAAAACGCGGTAGCGATTACTGAAGGGTTGGTGTTAGAGGTAGGGGCAAACTTGTTGAGGCCATATCTTTTTATCAACTCATCCAATTGTAATGTACCTAGCATCATTGGAAAGGTATAATAAAGAGCTTTCTGACGCAATAAAGGGACCGGTGCTATCTCCAGTACTTAAGGAGGTACACTCGAATTATCACAAAACCTCCTATTTGACTATTTTCAAGATTTTACATAATCCACAGCACGGGCAAAATGACATACTCCCGTCCCCCTCATGATGTCATGGGACGGGAGTACGTCATTTTGCCCGTGCTGCGGATTACATAAGCGATTTATAAGCAGGAAAAAATCAAAAAAATCATTCAAGTCTAGGGCAAATCATCAAATCATCTGAGAATAGACAAATACTGAGTAGCATTAAAAATCAGTAAAAATCGTGTTAATATGGCCATTGATAGTACTATTTAGAAACACTTGAGTTTATGTTTATAGCTAGAGAATTGACAGAGATATAACCAAATTACTGATTCAGACCCCTAGAAGGCAAAAATAAAATCAATCTAGGCAACATACAACAGTTGACAGACCTTCAAAGGCCACACTTATGTACTTTATAAATGTAAACACAATTTTTGAGAAGTCACGTGCAACAGCGAGCCTGACCGGGCTTGCTGTTGCACATGACCATTATTTTGTCATTAGTTCAACTCTTGCTATTAGTTCAACTCTTGCTAGTAACAAAGTTTAAAAATAAGAGATAAGTGTAAAACAATATACTTTGAAGATGGAGATCTTTGCAGCATTACAATACTAGTATATTCAATTCTCTGTTATCTTATTAATTCTGTGAGCATAACACTACAAAGTTAGAACAATTCAAAAGGAATCGTATTGCCGTGCAGAGCATCGGCCCTCTTCCCCCAAGTAACAGTGTATAAATGAGTAAAGTCTTACTAGTCAGATTGATAATAAATCTCTATGAAATTCATAGCAAATAGTTCATAAAAACATTAGGTACAAATTGTTGGTACTTAATTAAAGTATGATCAGTGGAGACCTGTCAGACTTACCTTAAGATCAAGAGCCTGGGGGACAAATCTCAATTTTGAGTCTTGATTTTTGAGTTCTAAACAATACAAGACCTGTATAGCATCATCAGGAAGGTTGACAACTTTCTGATTGACCTGACAATTTCTAACCCTACTGACAGCTTCTGATTGACCTGATCCACCTGAAAGCAATCTTGAGAAGCAAATATCTGATCAGACTTTTACATTCAAGAAAAGACATTTATTGTCAGATATATAAGTTTTTAATCTCTAACTAATAGATATATCAAAATCTTTGATATTTAAATTTTTTGAAAATCTGAGAGTGTCTGATTTCAAATCTGGAGGTCAAATATCAGTCAGATGGATCAGACAGTGTCAGACACCATCAGATGCTCTCAGACAGTTGCAGATAATTTTCAGATATTTGACCTCCAGATTTGAAAAAAATCTCAGATCAGACACTCTCAGATTTAGAAAATTTCAAATATTAGAGATTTTGTTATATCTATTAGTTAGAGATTACAAACTTATATATCTAACAATAAATGTCTTTACTTAAAATGTAAAAGTTTGATCAGATATTTGCCTGTTAAGATTGCTTTCAGGTGGATCAGGTCAATCAGGAGCTGTCAGTAGGGTTTAAAATTGTCAGGTCAATCAGAAAGTTGTCAACCTTCCTGATGATGGCTGAGAAGCAGTTCATTAGTAAAATTTGAAGCATTTGAGAACAAGAGAATTGGTAAAGAATTGATGGACTTACCTCAAGGTCAAGATTTCTGGAGGGGATAATTCCAATTTTGAGTGTTGGTTTTTGAGCTCTGAACAGTCTGAGGGCTATGCATTATGTAGCATGGCTGAAAAGCGATTAATCAGTAGAGTCGAACATATTTTAGAACAAGAGAATCGGTGAAGAATTGAAGGACTTACCTCAAGGTCAAGGTTTCTGGAGGGTAATCTCAATTTTGAGTCTTAATTTTCGAGTTCTGAATGGTGTGGGGGCTATATAGCATGGCTGGAAAGCAATTAATCAGTGGAGTCGAACACATTTTAGAACGAGAGAATCAGTGGAGAATTCAAGGATCTACCTCAAGGTCAAGATTTTGAGGGGATAATTTAAATTTTGAGTCTTGATTTCCCAGTTCTAGACAGATCTAGACCTATGTAGGATGTCTGAAAAGCCACTAATCAGCACATGTCAACACATTTGAGAACAAGTAAATTGGTGGAGAATTGAGGGACTTACCTCAAGATTATTTGAATAATGATGATGGTTAATTTTCAACTAGGCAGATAAGCTAGCATAGCTCAAAAGGCATTATCTAAAAGCAGCTGTCAATATGATTTTGAAAAGGTATAATACACCCTGGTTGGTGCTAAATTTAGAGACCTATGAATAAATTAGCTTGCCAGCTCAGCAAGTGAGATACATACAAGACGACCAAGATGAGCCATCAGGTTGAGTACCTCCTGGTTTCAAACCGTCAACCACTCAGCAGATGACTTGGAGATACCCATCGAGCCTTGCAGTCAACATCACAAGTATGCAGGATGTAAAGCTCATGAGAAAGCAAGACTTTACTGCTCTCACACTTCACCACTGAGTTTTGATTATGTAATCAGTCTTCAACACATAGATTTATAGGCATTTCTGTACTTATAATATACCATAAGAGTAGACATTGTACTAATGCTCATTGCTCATTGATTATATTATTTTTAGTATTAAAAAATATCAAAAAAGTCTGGCATGAACTGGAATTGAACTTGCAAACTCAAGAGAACTCACACTTCACCACCGAGTTTTGATTATGTAATCATCACATGATCACCACCATGGTACGGCCGTACCATGGTGAAGTGCTCATGTGATCACAACCATGGTACAGCTGTACCATGATGAAGTGCTGCTATATTGGAGCTCATATTAAGACTGAATCTTTCAACAGTCATCAAATGATTTGCTCACATAGTATATTGCTATATAGTATATATACTTATTGTATATGCTCAATGTATACAAAAAATGATTGAGCAATATAGATCACTATCATTTAATCAAGTCTCAGAATGCCTTTGTCATGCAACAACTATAGTACTATTAGATATGGAATAAAGTGTAAAGAGAGTCAGGCTTGAACTGGAATTGAACCTGCAAACTTGTCAGATTGAAGATGCATAATTATATAAGCCAACTGTTTAATGGGCATAGTCATCATTTGCATGTCATTTTCACTATGAAATGATAGTATAGAGTAAATGATTCTAAGAAATCGTAATATATACTTGTATAATAAATACTTGTAGTATCAATATCAGATACTGTACAGTTGAAGAAAGTTAATAACCAATCATGTGATCAGTAGCAGACCTTGTTCGGCTGCACAAGGTCTGGTGGCTGTGCTTAGCCTATGTCAGCAGTAGTTGATGTTGCGCTCTCTGCTCTCTCTTCTTTTCTTTAGATAGCTTTGAAGTCAGTGTGATACTATTAGTAGTGCACACTGACTACAAGGCTTGGACATGCCCAGTCCCCATCTACAGCGAGTTGCAGCTGAGGTGTCCAATGATGGTGTAGGGCCATCACCAACTTTCTGGATCTCTTCTAATGATGTGACATAGAGATTGCACCATGGCCCTCTCAATACCATATGAATCAAAATGAGTGAAAGCTTGTTAGAATCAGATTTAGAACAGCTTTAGGATAGTGCTATAAACAGCAAGATAGCATGGCAAAATGCTGACCTATTGGACTATATGTCCGTGATGATGTGGCAGACTAATTGTTTTATAGCTCTGCTGATACTGCATCAATCATAATATATAAGGGCTTATTGAAATCAGATTTACAGTAGCTTTCTAACAGTATAGTTTACAACATTATAGCACCATTGGTTGTTGAGATAGGAGACAATACTGTTTTGCTAATGTGGCACATAAATCGAAAAATATCTCTGCTTGCAGTGATTCGATTTTCATATTCTAAATTGGGTTGGAAAGATGTAATTCAATGTATTTGAATACAGTTTACCGTTTGTTGATTGATTGCTTTGTTGCAGAGCTATAAAGCAATTACTGTATACAGTGCATTGGCTCTCTAGGTGACTTATGCTTATATAAGCAGGTGCTAAGACCTTGTTCGGCCGCACAAGATCCTGTGGGATCACATGACCGAGTCTCAGGACCCACTGCTATCGATAAATTGCATTTTTTGCTCATTTTATCAAGAAACAGTATGTACATTTGTTTACTGTGTATCATTTTAGTGGCTATATCTTTCTGTAAGCAGTAAATTGTGTTGGAGACTGGATTTCTGGTATATCTGGATGCATTTGAGAACAAGTGAATCAGTTGAGTACTGATTAAGTTAGCTGGAGTTCAAGCATTCTAGGGGGAAAATGCAAAAACAATTCACATTCTGCGAGTTTTGCACCGATCCTGATGCCTGAGGTACCATCAGAAAGCTATCAATAAGTAGATTCTGATGCATTTTAGAATGAGTAAAGCGGTTGAGAATTGATCTAGTTAGCTAGGGTTCAAGCATTTTAGAACAGCAAAAAAATAAACACTTTGCATTCTGCGAGTTCTTAACCGATTTGGACGCATAAAGTATGGTAACAAAGCTATAAGTGAGTAAATTTAGATGCATTTGAGAACAAGTAAATCAGTGAAGAATGGACTGAGTTAGCTCAAGTTCAAGTGTTATAGGGGGAAAATGTAGAAATTCATTGCACTCTGTGACTTCTGCACAGATCAGGATGCAAAAAATACTGTCAGAAAGCAATAAATGAGCAGATCCAGATGCATTTGAGAACAGGTGAATTGGTTGAGAACTGATCAGGTTACATTAAATCAACAAAGTTTGGCCAGAGCTAGAGTTGAACCTGCAAACTCGTCAGATTGAAGATGTGTGATTATATAAGCCAACTGCCTAATGGGCATAGTCATCGTTTTGGTGTCGTTTTCACTATGAAAAGGTGGTATAGAGTAAACGATTCTAAGAAATCGTAACTTCGCTGAGTGCGAAGACTTCTCCTACCTTGAACTCGTTGACTTTGACATCACCAGAGAGGAACACCATCGCCTACACCCAGCCACTCCACCGCTCCCCACCGTCACTCCTCCTAGTGTTGACTCCCCTCCCACATGCACTGAACCCCTCTTTGTACCAACAGGTATCATCTTCAACACCGTTACCAGGAAGTACTATGCATACCATTCCAACTCTCAACACCTAGTCGTTGGCTGAAGACCAAACCTAGTAGAAGGAAGAGATCAGTGGTTTTGGCAGGCCAGTAGTGTTTTCATCACTGAACCTGAACTCGCTCTCTCTCACCAAGTCCTAGATACACGTGAGCAAGAGCGAGTTGCCTGACTCGCAGTCCTCCATTCACCACTACCCCCTCGCATCCCAACCCTGATACCAGTCTTCTCACCTGCTTCACCTGTCACCACTGTTACATCCACATCCACCATCAATGTCAAACCGATCATTGCCCCAGCTCCCCCTGTTCAGCTGACTGACGACATGTCCAACCCTGAGATCGGCATCAAACCTGCTCCCTTTGAGAGAGATCGTTCCAAGTCCAAGGAGTTCCAGCTGCGTATTCGCTTATTCCTTTGTGCCAACTCTGTCCAGTATAAAGATGCTACCACCCAGATCTCCCTCTTCCTCGACCTCTGCCAGGGCCTTATTGCTGGCCAGTGGGCCACCTAGTGTGTCGAGGAGATCCTTGAGGATGATGACCTTGTGGCTGCAAATACATCTCCAGCCCATGTCCCTCACTACGCCAACCTCGTTGCCCTTCAAACTCACTTCAATTTGGACTTCTCCTCCCTTGACGACTCCAAGAATGCCTCTCATGCCATCCAGCCTACCCTCCAGATGGGTATGCACCCAGTAGTCGACTACATCACTGAGTTCGAGTCCTTCGCTCCTTGCACCAGCTACAATGATGTGGCCTTGATCAACTGGTTCCTGCATAGCCTCAACAGCACCCTGCGGGATGATTGCCAGTGCAGCTACCCCACACCCACCACCCTGGTTGAGTGGAAGGCAAGGGCCCATGACAGGAATGCTGCCTACCTCATGTGCACCCAGTTCCAGAGTCCCCGCCCTACAACTGGGCACACCTCAGTGAGCACTCACTCCCCTCAGTCCACATCTACTGGCAATCCCGCACAGTTGCTGCTACAGGTGCCCAACTGCTCAAACTCTCAGAGCCTGACCGTGAGTGCCTCAGACGTGAGGTGTCACAGATCACTCCATTTCTCTCTGCCTTCTTCTCTGCCATCAAGGCATCACATCGGTCATGTGCTCCAGCAGCCCCATCACATGTTCACTTCCTCACACGACCTGGGGCTATCCTTTACCCATGCCCTTGTTCCCCTTTGGGACATCCTATTGTTCTCCCTCCCATTGTTCTCCTTTTAGCCACCATTGTTCTCACTCTATTGTTCGACCTGTTATGGTGTCCATTGTTCTTTTCCCATTGTCGTCCCAGTACTTATAGGCTCCCTGTTGCTCACCTATTTCCCTAGATTGTCCATTTCGTCTGTACCGTACTGTATCTCCAATACAGGTCACTGCACTGCTAGTCGCTCTCTGCTCTCTCGCTCTCATCATCGCTGGTGACTTGGGTGGTTCTCTGCTGTCTACGACCGAGTCTTGACACCTGGACAATCTCTCATACACCTGCCTCACCTCCCTACTATCGCCCATCATACCTCTCTTCTTTGAACCCTTCACCACTGACATCTTCACCATATCTCGACATCCATTCCATCAACCTCATCTCCCCTTCCCCATCGCCAACACCATCGAGGGCAGTGCACTTATTCCCCTCCTCCGCTATTGTGCTGTGAAGCATTGGAAAGCCGAAGGAGTTTGGTTTCGATTGAGATCGTGGAAACCACATGCAGGTGCTATCTCCATTGCCTTATACGTTCAAATTCGAGTTGCTTTTGATGTCGACTTGCAAGAGTTCACATTTGGTGCCTCGGACATCGCCTATCACTGTCGCCAACCCAACCGAGGATCTCCTGCGAGCATCCTGCCATCGACCTCATTCCCCTTTTGCACACTAGGTTTCTTCACCCCAGAACCCTCGCCTCATCAGCAAAAGCCATATTTACTAACTTGTCTGACAATCTGATTTGTCTGAATTTTTTCAATTGTCTGGACCAAAATATGCATAAAATGATGAGTAGATACTTTTCACTTTCAGATGTGCTTCAGATGCTGTTAGAGCTATCAGATCTTGAAATATATTCAGACATTGATAATTTTATCAGAGATTGGATATATTTTCAGAAAATTTGACATTTTTCAGACAAATCTTCCAAAAAAATGTTACTTTTCAGACAAGATCCTATGAGTGTCTATCATTCAGACATAATCAGCCCTCTCAGACTTTTGAGCTCTGTCAGATATAAGAGATATCATCAGCCTAGATATAAAAAGTCAGATTTATTACAAAAGTTAGACAAAGATCCTACGAGTGTCTATCGTTCAGACCTCTCAGACTTTTGAGCTCTGTCAGATATAAGAGATTTTATCAGCCTACATATAAAAAGTCAGATATATTACAAAAGTCAAACAAAGATCCTACAAGTGTCTATCATCCAGACATAGTCAGACATTTCAGACATTTGAGCTCTATCAGATATAAGAGATATCATCAGTCTACATATAAAAAGTCAGATATATTACAAAAGTCAGACAAAAATCCTATAAGCATTTATCATCAGATATCATCAGACACTTCAGAGATTATATATAAATCAGAACTTTTAAATTATACTAGACATTATATAAAAAGTCAGAAACATTGATTTTGTTAGATCAAGTCAGACTAATATCTATTGTTCAGATACAGTTAGTCATTATTCAGACTCAAATCAGTTTAGTCAGACCTTTCAATATTAGTCAGACCTTTGTATTACTATCAGACATCAAATCATGTATCAGAAAACTGTAACATTTCAGACATAATTAGATAAATCATGATTGTCAGACAAAAGTCAGACATATTAAACATAATCTTAGATAACTTGAGATACAGAGATCTTTAAACAGCTAGCTTTATCAATTGAGTATAACTATTATATAATTGAACAAGGCAAAAATGATTTTTTTGAACTTATAGAATCACTTGGGGGAAGAGGGCCGATGCTCTGCACGGCAATACGATTCCTTTTAAATTGTTATAACCTTGTAGTGTTATTCTTATAGAATTAATATAATAACAGAGAATTGAATATACTAGCATTGTAATGTTGCAAAGATCTCCATCTTCAAAGTATATTGTTTTACACTTATCTCTTATTTTTAAACTTTGTTACCAGCAAGAGTTGAACTAATGACAAAATAATGGTCACGTGCAACAGCGAGCCCGGTCAGGCTCGCTGTTGCACGTGACTTCTCAAAATTTGTGTTTACATTTATGAAGTACATAAGTGTGGCCTTTGAAAGTCTGTCAACTGTTGTATGTTGCCTAGATTGATTTTATTTTTGCCTTCTAAGGGTCTGAATCAGTAATTTGGCTATATCTCTGTCAATTCTCCAGCTAGAAACATCAACTCAAGTGTTTCTGAATAGTACTATCAATGGCCATATTAACACGATTTTTACTGATTTTTAATGCTACTCAGTATTTGTCTATTCTCAGATGATTTGATGATTTGCCCTAGACTTGAATGATTTTTTCGATTTTTTCCTGCTTATAAATCGCTTATGTAATCCGCAGCACGGGCAAAATGACGTACTCCCGTCCCATGACATCATGAGGGGGACGGGAGTATGTCATTTTGCCCGTGCTGTGGATTATGTAAAATCTTGAAAATAGTCAAATAGGAGGTTTTGTGATAATTCGAGTGTACCTCCTTAAGTACTGGAGATAGCACCGGTCCCTTTATTGCGTCAGAAAGCTCTTTATTATACCTTTCCAATGATGCTAGGTACATTACAATTGGATGAGTTGATAAAAAGATATGGCCTCAACAAGTTTGCCCCTACCTCTAACACCAACCCTTCAGTAATCGCTACCGCGTTTTCTCAATACTTATCCGATCGTCTTGTATAATATGCCGTTGGAAAGGTACGAATTAAACCTTTCCAACGGTATCTTTAGCGTGTAAATAGCGTCACTCATTGCTCCACTGCAATGCAATCACTATGATCTCCTCCTCAAGGATATCTTTTGAAGTGATTTGCTCATATCTCAGTCATTTCTGGACCTATTGTTATGAAAACAAATGTTCTGAGAAGGTAAAATTTGCTCTCATTATATTACCTACTATCAATGGCCATATTAGCACGATTTTTATTGATTTTTTGTGCTACTCAGTATGTGTCTATTCTCAGATGATTTGATGATTTGCCCCTAGACTTGAATGATTTTCTCGATTTTTTCCTGCTTATAAATTGCTTATGTAATCCGCAGCACGGGCAAAATGACGTACTCCCGTCCCCCTCATGATGTCATGGGACAGGAGTATGTCATTTTGCCCGTGCTGCGGATTATGTAAAACCTTGAAAATAGTCAAATAGGAGGTTTTGTAATAATTCGAGTGTACCTCCTTAAGTACTGGAGATATCATCGGTCCCTTGATTGCGTCAGAAAGCTCTTTATTATACCTTTCCTCCGATGCTAGGTACATTACAATTGGATGAGTCGATAAAAAGATATGGCCTCAACAAGTTTGCCCCTACCTCTAATACCAACCCTTCAGTAATCGCTACCGCGTTTTCTCAATACTTATCCGATCGTCTTGTATAATATGCCGTTCGAAAGGTACGAATCAGAGCTTTCCAACAGTATCTTTAGCGTGTAAATATCACCACTCATTGCTCCGCTACGATGCAATCACTATGATCTTCTCCTCAAAGGTATCTTTTAAAGTGATTTGCTCATATCTCAGTCATTTCTGAACCTATTCTCATGGAAAAAAATGTTCTGACTAGGTAAAATCTGCCTTTATCATATTATTATAAACCACACTAACTTACATCAATGACAAGATGCAGAATATTCTATTAGATATGTTTATCTGTTATTTCAACAAGTTTGCACTTTCTTATACTAAAACCTTTCAGTTCTAATAAGACTAGCATTAATTTACATATGCATATAGTTTAACACTAATTGAATTTGATTTAACAGACTGATATCTCTTAGAAACATTTAAAATCACAAGAATGACAATTGCCAGAATCGAACCTACAACCTTACTTTAAGATGTGAGAAATTATTACTATAAAAGGCATTACATTGGCTGGGTGTCATCTTTTTTGAGTTGAAAAGCGAGTTAGAGTAAACGATTCTAAGGAATCGTAAATATAAAATAGTAGTAATTAGTACAACTTTATCATTTACCTGTTGTCATACAATTTAAAAGAAATCTAAATAAATTAGAAGGCTATTTCATTGGCATGATGATCAGAGAACTTGTTTACATAGTATGTATAAAAGGCATCTAAGGAATAAGTATATTCAAAGTCAGAAGGAAGAAACTCTTCTCCAAAAATAGGCATCAAGTGAGCTCCTCATAAAATTGTATCAGTATGAATCACTGAGTGAACATTCTTTCCATCTTCATCAACTTCTTGCTCTACAACCCACATTTTAGTAGTATTAGGATCTGGTGCATCTCCAACAGTAATAAACCACTCTATATATGCACAAGGATATGTGACTGTATTGTGCACAAATGAAAAAAAAAACATCAGAACTCATTCCACATAAAGTCCTTGCATTCCTGGTAACTCTGAATCATTTTCAACAAAGACACAATCTCGACGTGCAGGTCCATGTCTCCATTCAGGTGTAGAGTGAATATGATGACGGTGCATATTTGTGAGCCCTGATAAATCACTGGGAGAACGATATACAGCAATGGCAGAGTGAAATATATCAACTTTGTATGGAGCACGAGGCAGTTTAGACTCATCTACAACTGCAGATGAATGATCAGGATAAAGTTGATCATATAAAAATTGCTGAATCATCTCAGATAACTCAGGATAATCAAGATAAGTTTCAAGCAGATGAAGTTGTCGAGGATACATCAGTAAACTTGACCAGTTTTCTGAATGGCTGAAAGTGGTCTGAATGAGTCTGACTATCTGAATATGGTCTGATTTGTTAAAATTCAGATAGATGTAGATTAAAAATAAGACAATTCAGATTATTTTTCAAGGTTTAGAAATTGTTCAGACCCATTCAGACCCATTCAGACCACTTTCAGTCATTCAGAAAAATGGTCAAGTTTACTGATGTAGTTAGATGCCCTTGTTTTGGCTAGCGAAACACTTGCCATATACTCTGGTACATCATGAGCTGGTGCTCCATCTACATGATGTTTAATGGCCCTTGTAGTGTTCTCCTTATTTTCATCTTCATCATCAAATTCAATCTCATCTTCAGAGTCTGATGAAGATTCAGATTTTGAGTTATCTGAGTCAGAGTCATATTTGGTATCAACAGCATCCAGAGGCAAATCAAGCATGCCACGAGCAATAAAGTCATTTTTGGCTGCAGCTAATTTATCAAGCCTCTGATTTGTGAGCAGCATTTGACTAAGTGCATCAAATCGGCTAGAATGTTGCCATGGCTCTTTTACAGCTTTGATGTGTTTAGCCTCAGTTATAGATGTGCAAAGTCCATTTGGCACACCAAACAGCCAAATAAGTTCAACATAATGCATCAAAGCATGCTGTTTGGGTAGAGAAAAGTCTTCACGAACTTCAACATCCTTAAAGATGACTCATTCTTTATGAAATTCTTCAAGTGCAGCTTCCATAGCATTTAGTGTAGTCTCATCAATAGTGGACCTCCGTGCAAGATAGCAGAACTCCAAAAATGCAGCAAGAGCTCGGACCATTTGATCTGGAACATGTCCTTGAATTGCAAGTAAAAACACTTTCATCAAAGCTTTAGAGTCATCACCAGTCTACTGTTGAAAATTACGTCCATCAGGGAATCAACGCAATTCTGGAAATGCAGGAGCAGCAGCAATTCTCTGATCAATATCTGCCATAATTGCAGTAGCATGAGTTGGACCATGTTCTTTAATCAGATAATCTTCAACCCAAGCCACTAAATGATCTTTAAAAACACCTTTAATCACTTGGTGCAAAAGATCAAATACAATAAGCTCATGAATATCAGCCCGAGGAAAATAATATGTGAATGGCTAAGAAAATCAGAATTAGAACAAGTTAAATTTTTATTTTAGTCTATAAAACTCACCATAATATTAGGAACTATGCCATAGTCATCCCACAGTTTTCCTCTCTTGGTATCTTTATTTATCAAGGATTCTGTATGTGTGTGACTTTGAGTTTCTCCACCACCATCTAGATCTTTTGGTAGAGCTAAGCATTTTGGACACCATTTTGAAACAATGCATGATGTCAATACTTGTTCTGGATAATCTCCAATATAAGGTCCAAGACTATAAATTGCATGACAAAGATGTCCATCAGGACAGCGAACAATCTCTGGAGTAGTCATGCTAGGACACAAATGCTCAAGAATTGTGCGCAAAGATTGTTGGATCAAATGCCTACGGAATCTACGAAAATCTACACTGTTTTGATATTGTCTATTTGTTTGTCCTAAAGACAAGAATTCTAAGATGCTTACAGCATTTCGATGAGCTCGACGAACATTATTATGCACATTTCCAGGTGATATATATAGTGGCCAAAATTCACTATGTCCTGTAGCAACAGAAGCAACAGTCTTGTCACTGCCCAAGATCACTGGCACCAACATAGCTCCTTTATTTGTTGCATCTTCAGCCACAATTGTATCAGCTTGATTCCATGACCAATCTCTAGTCATAAAGTCTGTCCACTGTCGTTCACCATTTTCTTTAAAGTCTCACCTTGGAGCATAATCAAATTCTCCAGCAAAGTCAGGATTTTTGAGCTGGTTATGCAAGACTGTGTGTGGATTCCGATACCAGACTTCAAATCCTTTTGACATCCATGAAGGTGGATTTTTAGGTCGCTTGCCCTTATATTTAACAGCAAAACACAGCCATTCAGCATCTCCATGTTTAATTGAGTCAAGTACTGCATGAAGATCATCTGTATTTGCATATGGATATGCATCACTTGTCTTTGCCCAGAGTCCCATGAGACGATCAAATTTTTTCTTGGAAACTGGCATCTCTCGAAACAATAAATCTGCAGCCTCAAACTCAACTCAATTTCTGAACAGAGACCAATCATTTGAATCAGGAATATCTTCTGGATGTGGAGCTGCATCATCATCAAGATAATTTCCAATATCATCACATGGTCTTCCATTTAGATCTGGATGCATCATATTTTTAGCACCATGCTGTGCCTTTATATTTTCTGCCTCTGAGTCATTACCTTCACCATAATGTGGATCAGCATAAAACATATCTGGTTGTTCTAAAGATGGCACATGAGTTGATGCTCAACGTGGAGCTAGCGGTGGAAGATAAGGCTCTGCAGAAAAATCATCCTTATGCAAGTCTGGATGTACTGCATTTATATGCTGGGCCAAGCCACCAGCACTTATGAACCCCTTTCGACACCTAGAACCCATAGGCTTTGGACAGAAATATGTATGGGGTTTATACAACTTTCGTCTTGGAGGTGCCATCTTTGTAGCAGTTTCAACTATGTGTCAAGATCTGACAGCAAGTAGGCAATCAACAAATTATAATATATGTCAAGATGTGCTCCCAAAAAGTTCAAGACAAGTCAACAATCAAAAGTTGATTGAGATTTCAAGATTTGTTCCTCAAAGTCAAGGAGATCACAGTATCAGAGTAATCATGTAAGGCCAGCAGTATGATGATGTCTCCACACACAAGAGATTAGCAGTGGACAAGAAACTGTATCAAGCAAGACCACTGATGCACATATACAGCTCCAAGTAGCAATAGCCTAAGATGTGCCAATGAATAACCAGATAATCTGGGCCCAAGTCAGTGCGAAGGCAGCCTGGGCAGTATATGGCCACGAAAATAAGTTGACAGTGCCTACAGACAAGATATCAAGATATTGAAGGTGCGAGGCATGCGCGTTGCAACAAGTACAGATGATAGATGAGATATTGTAGTGAGATCGGGTGATGTTCAGCAGCAGCGTGTTGCACGTCAAAGGCAGCACAGAATAGATTGTCAAATGGAAAGCTCGAGGTGGAGAGTCGGAGTACCAGGATCTGAGGTGCGGCAGCTAAGGCAGTGCGAGCTGAGCTGCTCACGTGAGGTTGAGGGCCGGTCGCGAGCGAGACGATGAGTCTCATCTCCCACTCATACCACTTTACCCTGTTGTCACGTCACTCCCCCCTTCTGCTCCTGTCCATGGTGACAACTCGTCAGTCTAATGCTAGCCAGGACTCTGCCAAAGCCTCGACAAGCAAGGCAGACAAGCCGAAGTCTAAACGACGTACTACTGAGGCTATTATGGCTGACAAAGCAGTGGAAAAGGCTGCACAGGACACGGCACGGACAGGCCAGAAAGTGCACAAGAGGTCAACCAGGCAAGGCAATACGTTAAATGGGCGGGAGAAGGACGAGGATGATGGCGCTGACATGGAGACAACAGACAGTAAGTCGGGGCTTCGTATAGATTATAACTTACTTACTTTGCCCCTTGTACACTCAAGGACCACCACCGCCTTCGAAACCTAAGCCGAAGAGGACCTACGGAAAGGCATGGGACTCTGGCGACAATGGCGATGCGGGGACTACAGATGGTAAGTAACTAATTACACCTTTAGCTTTAGATTGTAACTTACCTCCAGCCTTCGGCACTTCAGCACCACCGGTGCACCTGAAATCGAAGCTGAAGAAGACGTATGGAAAGGGACAGGGTACTGGTGGAGACGGTGATGCCGAGATCACAGACAAAGCAGGTCAGGATTGGCCTATACCTCGGTTGTTCGAAATGACTTACCTTGTGCCTTCGGCACTTAGCACCACCACCTCACCCGAAACCCAAGCCAAGGAGGATATACAGCAAGTCACGGGGCACTAGTGCAGACGACGAAAGTCAGGTTGCGCACAAAGAAGGTCAGTAACGTGTTTATTGATCGTTTGAAAGGTGCTTACCTTGACCCTCAGCAGAACCAGAAGCCTCGAAAACGCGAGGCAAGCATCGCAAAGAAGGACGACCCGAAGTTGTGATCACACGCACGGCGAAGAGCAATGCAGCGTCGACAAGCAACAGTTCAGGCTCGAAGAAGAAAGTCGCAGCGTCGAAGATTGGGGCCAAACGTGTGCAGAGCAAGGACGAAATGGATGTGGAAGAGCTCAATGGGACAGTGGAGGAGGGGCGAAAACGGCGGAAGTCTGGTCAGGGTGCAGGAGGTGCAGAGAAGAGTGTCGAAGGTGCGGGAAAGAGTGTCGGAGGTGGAGGAAAGGGTGTCAAACGTCGACGAGACCAGGGTGAAACGAGTGTCAAAGAGATGGAGGTCGATCAACGTAAGTTACCTTTCGATATCGAGTGAACACGAGATACTCACCTTTTTGCTCACTCTCGTAGCTCCCCTCAACAACGATCTCAAAGATCATGCAAATCCGCTGCAGAAATCCTCCAAACGTCGCAGGGGTGGGGCCGGAATCGAACAATCGAGCCTCAACGATGGTGAGCTTGATGTCGAGGGAGATATCACGATGGAAATCGAGTTTGGAGCTAACAAACGATGGGAAGAAGGAGAAGATGGAAGGAACGAGCAAGAAACCCATAAGACTGGGAAGGGGAAGCTGAAGAAAAGGGTCAGCTTCAGCGACAAACAGTAAGTGTTTGTTTGACTTTACAATTTTCGACAGGCCGGCGCTCGTTCTACGGCACTCATTTCGGCGCTCATTCACCCTTTCTCCAGCTCTCCTCTTGTAGTCTACAAACTTGTATGATTCAACCCTCATCTATACTGTACATCTGTATCTTTCACATTATACTGACTATGCTTACTCTCCAACTCCCTCTACCTCACAGATCAGGCCCCGGACTACTCCCCAATTGGCGTGACAACGTACCACGTACCTCCACCTCCGGCTCGTCCCAACCTTCAAACCCATCAACTGCAGGATCTTCTCGATCAAAGAAAGCGGCCAAGCTTGCATGCAAGGACTGTGTGCAAGACGCAGCATCTGAGAACGAGGAGGATGATAGCCTAGAGGCTGCTGCTGTGCGAGATGGCGCACAGGGCAAGCTAAAGGTACGTTGTGTTCATTTTTTCTGGTTCACTTCTCATTGCTAACCAAATTATTCATTATTCTATGTATCATCACAGCTATCTGCACCTGTACAAGTCATCACGAAGATCTCGTCTACCGCCTGCAAGGCATCCATCAACGAACAAGTCGGCAATTCAAGTAGGCAAGGTGGTTCTAAACAGAAGGTACGTTGTGCTATATCATTATATGTAAGTACATACTAACGTCTTTCTCTATTGTGTTCGAACGCACATGGCTTAATGTCATCCCACTGCCCCGTTCCCTTCTCACTTGCCACGTTTCCATCGCCCTGCTCCCATCGCCCTGTTCCCATCTGCCGTGGCTCACTCTTCTCGCCAATACCATCTTGCTCTATCTTCCCACAGACTCCAAATATGAGTTCTGCCAGCACCGCGGCGAAGCCAGCTTCTGTCAAACAAGTCCCCATCCATAACGACCTCGATCAGCAGCAGGAGAGCAATACCGAGCCTGAAGATGACGAGGAAGCTCCGGTCAACACCATGCGAGGCAACCTGGCTGTACAGCAAAACGACAGCAGTGAGACTGAGCCTGAGGATGACGAAGAAATCCCGGTTGACACCATGCAAGGCAGCCGTGCTGTGCAGCAAGACAAAGGCAGTGCGACCGAGCCCGAGGACGACAAGGACGCTCCCGTCGACACCGCGCAAGGCAGCCGTGCTGTGCAGCAAGACGAGGACAGTGCGACCGAGCCTGAGGATGATGAGGAGGCCCCCGTTGACTCCGCACAAGGTGGCCTTGCTGTGCAGCAAGACGAGGGCAGTGCGACCGAGCCTGAGGATGATGAGGAGGCCCCCACCGACTCTGCGCAAGGTGGCCATGCTGCACAGCAAGATGAGGGCAGTGCGACCGAGCCCGAGGATGACGAGGAGGCCCCCGTCAACTCTGCGCAAGGCAACACCAGCAACACTGAGCCCGAGGACAATGTGCATGCGAGGATTGGTAACATCTTCAACGAGGCCCTTGCCACGCACAAGTCTGCACCCTTGGATGCCCCTGCTACTCCTGCGCCTCCCCGATCTATGCTCAAGACTTCCACGAAAGTTTCTTCTAAGCCCAAGACTCCAGTGAAGGCTACCCCTGTGAAGGCCTCTGCACCCAGGACCCCCGTGAAGACTCCCTCTGTAAACAAGATAGGTCCTCCTCCATCTACAAGCAAGGCTGCAGCTACTCTGCACTGTGTGTCATCAGGCTCGAAGACTCCAAGAAAAGTGGTAAAGTATCATTATAGTTTATTACACATTTTTACTAACTAGGCTTCTGTTATTCTTTTAGAGTCATACTCCTTCTGGCACAACAGAAGATGACTCAGTGTGTAGCTATAAATCTCATTGTTGTATGTTATTAACTTATTGTAGGACTCTTCGAACGGTGCGACGGATGTCGACGGCCAGTTGACATCCAGTCGCCGGCGTGGTGGCACAAATGACGATGCACCTGTACCGCTGCCGCAGTGGAATGATTATTTCATTCCACTGTGGCGCAACATGTGTAGCACGTTCCCAGATCCTTTTCATATTCCCAAGATGGTTGACCTGGTGCAAGACTTATATGACAAATGCTTTCCTGACAACCCTCATCAATATCATAAGAAGGATCGTGCTTATCGTCTGGTGAGTTGCTATCTTTCGTTTCTTATTTTTGATGATCATTTTTTTTGGCAGGTTGTGCAGCGCATGTACTACGACTGGTAAAAGCACTTTGGTAAGACAGCTATTCATGTTGTGCGTGACTATCTGCCGGACCACTGGATCACCAACTTGACCTTCGAGAAGCATGAGAAGCATGAGCCAAATCGTATTCTTGCTGCTGCACGCTTTCATCTTGGACGGGAGTGGATGATGCTGAGGATAGTGGGACTTATCCCTTTATCTTTGAGGACTTTGAGCTCAAGGAAAAGGGAGGAGTGTCATGAATCACCCATTGGTCTTCTTCATTCCCTTTGTTCCCTATATGGACACTCCCTTGTTATGTCCCCTTGTTCCCTGTTAGGATATCCCTTGTTCCCCTTTAGGATATCCCTTGTTCCCCTTTGGGACATCCCTTGTTCCCCTTCCCCTTGTTCCCCTTTCAGGATATCCCTTGTTCTCCTTTGGGCTATCCTTCCAGTATATATAGGGCTACCTTTCTGACTGGCTTCCTCAGTTTGTCCACTTGACTCTCCAGTCCCCTTGTACCCTAGACATTCTCAGCCTGTCTCTACTCTCTATGACATCCTCTGCTCTTTGATCCTTGATCCTTTGGGGTGACTTGGATGGCTTCACTGTTCCCCTGAACCCAGTCTTGACAAGGAGGCTCAGTATGTCTTCTATTTTTCCTGTTTCTTTTGTTACCAAAATTTGCAGAGAGTTTCTGGCATGTTCAAGAACCCCATGATCATCAAGACCTTTGCCTATGCTTATCTCTCTTCCATCTCCCAGCTTCCTACTAATTCCAAGCAGGATGCCTGGCCCAGGACTGCTCTTTGTCTGGCTGTGGTGGCTGTAAGTCATTTTAATTTCTTTCTTCTTGTTGCTGACTTTGTGTAGATGGAGTGTGCTTTGTTCAAGCTCCTACCTACTGCAGAGCTTCCTCTTCATCTCAGAGATATTGCTGGTAGGAAGTTCAGCTCTTGCAACTGGGGTGCAGCCTGCATGCACTACATGAAGACCATCAATTTACTTTCTGACAAGAAGTGGGAAGGCATCATGGAGCTTGCTGAGGAGGCCAGCTCCTCCAGGGGCAAGAAGCTGCCTGAGGTGGAGTCTCAGGTCATGGATGCTAATACTGTTAGGAGAGTAGCACTCTTAGATTATATGAGTGCAGATGAAGAGTTTGTGTTTCTTTTCTCTTTCTGCATAATGATCTGACTTGATTTTTTTTTAGAGATTAGATTTGATACCCTCCTATAGTTTGTGTTTCATTTCTTTATCTGAGTCTATTCTGATTTAATTTTCTGTAGGACCTGACTCTGGATTTTGTCTGAGTTTGTTTGATTTGTCTGATTTTTGTTCTGAGCTGACTCTAACTTTTTTTTTTCTAAACAGGATCTGAAGCTTCTTGATTTTATGTGAGTGTGTCTGATTTTGTCTGATTGTTCTAAGCTAACTTCTATTTTAGCTTTGCTGATACATCTGACTGCTTTAATGATTTTAATGATTTACTTTACTGTTAATTTCCTTTCATCTATGGCCTACTTTTTTGAGTTTGTGCTGCATTGGGCGTTTTAGTTGATCTACCTGCATAATTTTAGAGTGCAGTGGTTTTGACATTTTGGTGTGATTCTGAGCATCTGATTATTGATCTAAAAGATCTGATTTTAAGCTAAAAGTGCTTCTAAAGGGTCTGAAATGACTTCTAACTATTCTGAAATTAAACCTGACTTGTGTCTGATATGACTTGAAATATTATCTGAACTGACTGTTATGAGTCTGATCTTGTCTGATTTTGTATCTTAGAGAGTTCTGACATATTTGATTGATCTGACAACCCTTCAATCATGTTAGACATACATGCAGGCTTTAACTCTGATAATCCTGGGCTATTAGAGCTTATCTGTAAAGATATATAGACTTCATCTGAAAATAAACTGAGATCAGATTTTACTTTAAAATCAGAGCATGTCTGATAGTCAGGCTGCAATCTGATAGTCAGGCAATCCTCTGAAATCAGATCAACAATTCTAACCTCAGACAACTCTCTGATATTAGAATATATCTGACTGTCAGATTCAAAGTCTAATGTCAGACTTTTAATCTAAGAGTTAGACAAATCTCTAACATCAGATTAAAGTCTGATAGTCAGGCAAATTCTGATATCAGACAAAAAAATCTGACATCAGACAAACCTCTGACATCAGTATATGTCTGACTGTCAGATTAAAAACTTAGATTTCAGACTTTTGATCTGATAGTCAGACATTTGTCTGATGTCAGACAATTTTTTCTGATATAGTCTAATAATGTCTGGACAATAGACACCCGTAGGAATGTCTGACTATTTAACAACTTAAATTTAGGCAAAATTAAGCATAATTAGATATATTTTAGGCAAATCTCAGACAAGTTAGACAATTTGAGGTTTACTGATGAAATCAAGCATGCCACGAGCAATAAAGTCATTTTTGGCTGCAGCCAATTTATCAAGTCTCTGATTTGTGAGCAGCATTTGACTAAGTGCATCAAATCGGCTAGAACGTCGCCATGGCTCTTTTACTGCTTTAATATGTTTGGCCTCAGTTATAGATGTGCAAAGTCCATTTGGCACACCAAACAGTCGAATAAGTTCAACATAATGCATGAGAGCATGCTGTTTAGGCAGAGAAAATTCTTCACGAACTTCAACATCCTTAAAGATGACTTGTTCTTTATGAAATTCTTCAAGTGCAGCTTCCATAGCACTTAGTGTGGTCTCATCAATAACAGATCTTCGTGCAAGATAGCAAAACTCCAAAAATGCAGCAAGAGCTCGAATCATCTGATCTGGAACATGTCCTTGAATGGCAGGCAGCCACACTTTCATTAAAGCTTTAGAGTCATCACCAGTCTACTGCTGAAAATTATGTCCATCAGGAAATCGACGCAACTCTGGAAATGAAGGAGCAGCAGCAATTCTCCTATCAATATCTGCCATAATTGTAGTAGCACAACTTGGTCCATGTTCTTTGATCAGATAATCTTCAACCCAAGCCACTAAATGATCTTTAAAAACACCTTTAATCACTTGGTGCAAAAGATCAAATACAATAAGCTCATGAATATCAGCCCGAGGAAAATAATATGTGAATGGCTAAGAAAATCAGAATTAGAACAAGTTAAATTTTTATTTTAGTCTATAAAACTCACCATAATATCAGGAACTATACCATAGTCATCCCATAGTATTCCTTTCTTAGTACCTTTATTTATCAAAGATTCTGTATGTGTGTGACTTCGAGTCTCTCCACCACTATCTAGATCTTTTGGTTGAGCCAAGCATTTTGGACACCATTTTGAAACAATACATGATATCAATACTTGTTCTGGATAATCTCCAATATAAGGTCCAAGACTATAAATTGCACGACGAAGATGTCCATCAGGACAGCGAACAATCTCTAGAGTAGTCATGCTAGGACACAAATGCTGAAGAATTGTGTGTAAAGATTGTTGTATCAAATGCCTACGAAATTTACGAAAAGGTGCACTATTTTGATATTGTCTATCTGTTTGTCCTAAAGACAAGAATTCTAAGATGCTTACAGCATTTCGATGAGCTCGACGAACATTATTATGCACATTTCCAGGTGATATATATAGTGGCCAAAATTCAGTATGTCCTGTAGCAACAGAAGCAACAGTCTTGTCACTGCCTAAGATTACTGGCACTAACATAGCTCCTTTATTTGCTGGATCTTCAGCCACAATTGTATCAGCCTGATTCCATGACCAATCTCCAGTCATAAAGTCTGTCCATTGTCGTTCATCATTTTCTTTAAAGTCTTGTTTTGGAGCATAATCAAATTCTCCAGCAAAGTCAGGATTTTTTAGCTGGTTATGCAGAACTGTGCGTGGATTTCTATACCAGACTTCAAATTCTTTTGACATCCATGGAGGTGAATCTCTAGGTCGCTTGCTCTTATATTTTACTGAGAAACATAGCCATTCAGCATCTCCATGTTTAATTGAGTCAAGCACTGCATGAAGGTCATCTTTATTTGCATATGGATTTGCATTAGTTGTCTTTGCCCAGAGTCCCATGAGACGATTGAATTTTTTCTCAGAGACTGACATCTCTCGAAACAATAAATCTGCAGTCTCAAACTCAACTTGGGGGAAGAGGGCCGATGCTCTGCACAGCAATACGATTCCTTTTGAATTGTTCTAACTTTGTAGTGTTATGCTCACAGAATTAATAAGATAACAGAGAATTGAATATACTAGTATTGTAATGCTGCAAAGATCTCCATCTTCAAAGTATATTGTTTTACACTTATCTCTTATTTTTAAACTTTGTTACTAGCAAGAGTTGAACTAATAGCAAGAGTTGAACTAATGACAAAATAATGGTCATGTGCAACAGCAAGCCCGGTCACATCAGGAACCCTACAAACTATCTTATAAAATCTTATAAAATCTGATTGAAATCTGGAGAAACTGGTAGCAACATTCAGATTCATCAGGTAGTCAGACACCTAAGACGGGTGTCATCTGTCAGAAATAATCAGAAATAACTTATAAGATTTCAGATTTATAAGAACAATCAGATACAATCAGATACATCAGACACAGCAGAAAGTTTGTAGGGTTTCTGATGCAGGCTCGCTGTTGCACGTGACTTCTCAAAAATTGTGTTTACATTTATAAAGTACATAAGTGTGGCCTTTGAAGGTCTGTCAACTGTTGTATGTTGCCTAGATTGATTTTATTTTTGCCTTCTAGGGGTCTGAATCAGTAATTTGGTTATATCTCTGTCAATTCTCTAGCTATAAACATAAACTCAAGTGTTTCTAAATAGTACTATCAATGGCCATATTAACACGATTTTTACTGATTTTTAATGCTACTCAGTATTTGTCTATTCTCAGATGATTTGATGATTTGCCCTAGACTTGAATGATTTTTTCGATTTTTTCCTGCTTATAAATCGCTTATGTAATCCGCAGCACGGGCAAAATGACGTACTCCCGTCCCATGACATCATGAGGGGGACGGGAGTATGTCATTTTGCCCGTGCTGTGGATTATGTAAAATCTTGAAAATAGTCAAATAGGAGGTTTTGTGATAATTCGAGTGTACCTCCTTAAGTACTGGAGATAGCACCGGTCCCTTTATTGCGTCAGAAAGCTCTTTATTATACCTTTCCAATGATGCTAGGTACATTACAATTGGATGAGTTGATAAAAAGATATGGCCTCAACAAGTTTGCCCCTACCTCTAACACCAACCCTTCAGTAATCGCTACCGCGTTTTCTCAATACTTATCCGATCGTCTTGTATAATATGCCGTTGGAAAGGTACGAATTAAACCTTTCCAACGGTATCTTTAGCGTGTAAATAGCGTCACTCATTGCTCCACTGCAATGCAATCACTATGATCTCCTCCTCAAGGATATCTTTTGAAATGATTTGCTCATATCTCAGTCATTTCTGGACCTATTGTTATGAAAACAAATGTTCTGAGAAGGTAAAATTTGCTCTCATTATATTACCATACATCACACTCACTTACATCAATAAACAGATACAAACTTTACTATGAAGTACATTTATTCACTATCTTGTAACAAGTTTGCACTTTTTCATACTGAGAACTTCTGGTCCTAATATGACTAGCATTGACTTAAATATGTATATAGTCTAACAATGATTTAGTTAGATTTAAAAGACTGAATATCTCTAAGAAATAGCCAAAATTATAAGAATGGCAATTGGCAGAATCAAACCTATAATCTCACTTTATATGAGAAATTAGTTATAGTAAATGATTCCAAGAAATCATAATGAGATATAAATGTTATGTATGATAATTGTGAATAGTAACAGTGAGATATGTTGATTGTAAAATGAAATAAAAGAATTCAAGGTTGAACTGGAATTGAACCTACAAACTCATCAGATTGTTGACTTGTGATTATATAAGCCAACTGCCAAATGGGGATGGTCATCGTTTTGGTGTCGTTTTCATTAGGAAAAGCTGGTATAGAGTAAACGATTCTAAGGAATCGTAACTTGATTTCGAAATGGAGACCAGTCATTTGAATCAAAAATATTCTCTAGCTGCGGAGATGCATCATCATCAAGATAATTGCCAGCATTATCACATGGTCTCCCATTCAGATCTGGATGCGCTATATTTTTAGTACCATGTTGTGCCTCTAAATTTTCTCCATTATTGCTTTCACCATAATGTGGATCAGCATAAAATATATCTGGCTGTTCTGGAGATAGTGCATGAGTTGGAGCTCGAGGCGGAGCTAAAGCTGGAAGATAAGGCTCTGCCAAAATTTCATCTCTGTGCAAGTCTGGATGTACTGCATCTATATGCTGAGCTAAGCCACCAGCACTTATAAATCCATTTCGACACCTAGAACCCATAGGTTTTGGACAGAAATATGTGTGAGGTTTATAGAGTTTTCGTCTCGGAGGTGCCATCTGTGCAACCAATGAGATCACTGTCTTTAAATATAGTTATCACTGAAAGATGTTTCTTTAGATGTAGCCCAAATGCACAGAATAATGCCAGTGTTTCAAGTCACAAAGCAGTAAAAATCAAAAATCAATTAAGCTTGAAGCTGCACAATTTTTGCAGAAAGTATATAATATGTGCAAAGGTCTAACACAGAGCCAAAAGACTTGGAGAGCTAATGAGCAGTGTGCAGACTCAAGAGATATCAAGACACAGGGTCACCAAAGATCACGTAGCACACAAGTGTAATGCAAGGTTCAAAGTGAGAGTTTATCCTACACCAAGGATTGTGAAGCAGGCAGGAAGATAATGTCAACCCGAAACAGAACAGACTAGAGTGTATAAGCAACACGTAGAGACGTGCAATTGCTAGCAAGTGATATTGGTTGAAGGCTGTAGCTTGAGGAGGCTCGGAATGAGAAAGTGAACAAATAACGAGGCAGCGAACATGCGAAAGAATAGGAACACAGCAAGAGGGCAGGCACAAGAGTGTAGGGGATTGATATCAAGAATACAAGGTCCAGAGGATAACACGAAGATGATATTGATGAGATGCGAGACAGCAGAGGTAGAATATATTGAAGGCAACACTTGTGCGGCTCAAGAAGACGAAGAGGCAGTGCCAGAGGTGAGAGCCGAGGACTCACGTGAGAGCTGTGTTGTGGTGAGACGACAAGTCTCGTTCCACTTGTCTTGCTTGTCCTCGCTGGTGTCCTGATACCGTCTCTATTCCCTCACTGTACCTCCTTGCTCTTGTCTACTGCATCAATGCCACCCAAGATTCGTAAGTCAACGGCTCAAGGAGATGATAAGAACACTCACCGAGACTGTCCGACTTTTGCAGAGTACGGAAAGAAGAGACGGTGTACTGCTGAAGAGCAGATGGCCGATGAAGCTATGGAGAAAGCAGCCCACAATGCGGCTGTACTTACTCGTAAGTCACAGAGTGCGTGCGAGACCTCCCAGTCACAGCCTGCCAGATCGAAACGTCGACGTGGTGACGTTGACAACGGTTCCACCGATGCCGAGATACCTATGGACACAGAAGGTGAGCACATGCACTAGTCTTTGCGTATAAGCTTACTCAACTATTCAATTATGTACACAAACCAGAAACTTCGACGACGAAGTCCAAGGGTCGAAAGACACCTAGATGTTGTCAGGAGGAGGTCGAGATACCTGAGGACACAGAAGGTGAGTACAGCATACATTAATTCTTGCTTCGAAGATTACTCACTTGTGGATTGCCCTACGCTGCTACAGAACCCTCAATAATGTCTCGACGTCGCGCCGAGGTGGTAATCTCAGTCCCCACAAGCTCGAGGAAAGCCCCAAAACATCTCCATGCCGAGGGCGAGACAGACGAGGAGAGGGGAGTCAGAAGCAAGGGAATGGGCTCGACAGGCTCAGCAGCAACCTCGCAGTCTGCTAAGTCGAACAGATGAGGTAGCGGGGTGAAAGGGTGCAATAACGCAGTGAAGCAGGCTGATGCTGACACCACCAATGACATTGGTGATATACAAGCAGCCAATGGTCAGTTCAATAATTATATATCATCATAACGTTGCACTCACCTAATGCCGTTATCAAACAGCACCAGCTAGATCCTCTCAGCAGAGAGGCCGGGCTCGCAACAGCTCGCAAGGCTGGGCCGAAGTTGTGATACCGGTGTCCTCCAAGTCCAAGGGCAAGATGGCCCCGAAGCGCGCATGAATGGAGGGGGAAACAGATGGGGAGGATGGCCCCGCAACTCTGCAGGATGGTCGTAAACGGTGCAAGTCCACATTGGATGTTGGCGAGGGAATGGGAGATGATGAGGGTGCCGAGAGGCAGGCGGGAGATATTGGGAGTGGTGTCAAATGAGGCCGATGAGGAGGGAGAGTCGAGGATGCGATGGATGCCGATCAAGGTCAGTAATCATCATCAAGTTCGAATGAATCGAAAACATACCTTCTGATGATGTCCTGCAGCTCCTCTCGAAGATGATCGCACCGATCGCACTAATCGTTCATGCAAGTCGACCTCCAAACTTCGCGAAAGTGGGCCCCGATTCGAAAAACCGAACGTTGCAGATGTTGGAATTGAGTCGGGAGACGGGTTGGAGGATAACATGTTCGAAGTGGGCAGCGAAGAGGCCAGAGCAAAGACGAATGTGAAGGGGAAGGGGAAGCTGATCAAACGAGTAAGCTTCAGCAAAGAGTAAGTTGTGTGATGTTTACCTCTAAGTTTTCGACGGATGGGTGCTCGTTGATTGTTGGTGGCGCTCACCTTAACACTCACCTCATATTCGTTTCTGCTCTGCACGTTTTGTTTGTGCTCCTCATCTTTCGCCTCTCGTGTTCACTCGATACTCTGATTCATCTTCTATCATGTTGGGTTCAGTTACTAATCTTCTATTCAACAGACCCTGCGGAATACAGCCAGAATGGCACGACACGCTGCCAGGCAGCTCCAAGTCAAAGATCTCGACCACCGGCAAGTCAATGCAGCCTTCCTCGACGAAACGCACTGGCCGCGGGTGCAAGGATGCAGAGGCGAGGGCTTTCGAGGATGACGAGGATGACGAGCTCGAAGCAGCCTCTGTGCGAGGGGCTGCGAAATCGAAGGTACGTCGTTATTTGTGGTATCTCCTGTCCATGTGCTAATGATTTGTGTAATGTAGCGTGTCCTTCCACCTCCACCCGTCGAAATTATCACCAAGGTATCAGGTGCCAGCACGTCGAAGGTGCCAACCACCAGCATGTCGAAGGTGTCAGCCTCCAACTCCAAGTCCTCGACGCTCCCTTGTTTGATGACAAAGCTAACTCACGTTAATCCTGCTCGAGGGGCAGGGAAGCTTCAAGTATGTAAATTTGTTATTTCCTATGTGTGCATGCTAACATCTATTGTAAATATGTATCCTTGCAGGTGCAGCTACCTCTTCCCACTATCACGAAAGGATCAAGCTCCAGCAAGAAACAGAGTATGACACCTAAGGTGGGTTTCAAGTCTTTTCGTACAATACTACATCACTAACTGTTCTATTCACTCGATCTACGTGATTCAGCCCCACCGCCCTGCTCCTAGCATGATAGAGGTGGAGACTGAGCAGGAGGCTCGGGTGCATAATGCTCGCCCAGAATCTGATCCACCGCAAGCTGAAGGTAGTGACACCGAACCCGAGGATGACGAGGAAGTCCCCATCGGCACCGCACAAAGAGACCACGTTGCGCAGCAAGTCAAAGGGAGCGACACCGAGCCTGAGGATGATGAGGACATCCCCGTTGACACCGTGCGAGTGGGCATCACTGTTACGCGGCAAGACAAGGGCAGCGACACCGAGCCCGAGGACGATGAAGAAGTCCCCATCGACACCGTGCAAGGGGGCATCGTTTTGCGGCAAGTCAAGGGCAGTGACACCGAGCCCGAGGATGACGAGGACATCCCTGTCGACATCATGCGAGGGGGCATCATCAGTACGCGGCAAGACGAGGGCAGCGACACCGAGCCTGAGGATGACGAGGACATCCCTGTCGATGCCATGCGAGTGGGCACCATCATTTTGCGGCAAGTCGAGGGCAGTGACACTGAGCCCGAGGACAACGAGGACATCCCCATTGATACCGCACAAGGCAAAGGCAGCAACACGGAGCCTGAGGACGATGACGAAGTCCCCGTCGACACCGCACAAGGGAGCCTTGTTGCGCAGCAAGTTGAGAGCAGCGATACCGAGCCTGAGGAGAATGTGCATGTGAGGATTGCTCATATGTTTGTGGATGCTATTGCTTCGTGCGCTGAGGTGCAGACTGCACCTTTGGATCCCCCTACTACCCCTAGGCCTCCTCAATCTGCACTCAAGACTTCTGCAAAGTCTTCCTCTATGCCCAAGACTCCTGCAAAGATCTCCTCTGTAAGCAAAACTCCTGTGAAGACTCCCTCTGCCTCGCGCCATGCATCATCGGGCTCGAAGACTCTAAGAAACATGGTAAAGTATCAAATTTTGTCGATTATTGTTATTAGCTCATATTCTTTTGTTCTGTTAGAGTCGTACTCCTTCTGGCACAACAGAGGATGACTCAGTGCGTATCTACTTATTTCATTCTCGTATGTTACTGAATTGATTGTAGGACTCTTCAGACGGCGTGACAGATGTCGACGGCCAGTCGACATCTAGTCGCCACCGTGGTGGCACCAATGATGATGCACCTGTGCCGCTGCCACAGTGGAATGATTTTTTCATTCCGCTATGGCATGACATGTGTGGCACATTTCCGGATCCCTTCAACATTCCCAAGATGGTTGATCTTGTGCAAGAATTGTACGACAGGTGCTTCCCTAACAACCCTCATCAATATCATAAAAAGGATCGTGCTTATCGTCTGGTGAGTTGCTGTGTTTTGTTTCTTATTTTTGATAATCATTTCTTTGACAGGTTTTGCAGCGCACGTACGACTGGCGAAAGCACTTTGGTAAGACAGCTATCCATGTTGTGCGTGACTATCTGCCGGACCACTGGGTCACCAATCTGACCTTCGAGAAGCATGAGAAGCATGAGCCAAATTGTATCCTTGCTGCTGCACGCTTTCACCTTGGACAGGAGTGGGAGACTCCCACTCGTGCTGAGGATGATGATGCTGAGGATAGTGGATCCTATCCATTTATCTTCCTTGACTTTGAGCTAAAGGAGGGTGGAGGCTCAGTATGTTCTTTGTTTTTTCTGTTTCTTTTGCTAATCAATTTTGCAGAGTGTTTCTGGCATGTTCAGGAACTCCATGATTATCAAGACTCTTGCATATGCCCATAATTCTTCTATCTCTCAGATTCCTGCTGGTTTCATGCAGAAAGGCTGGTCTAAGGCTGCTCTTTGCCTGGCTGTGGTGGCTGTAAGTTTTTCTAAATTTTTTTAATTGTTGTTGCTGACTTTGTTTAGGTTGAACGTGCTTTGTTCAGGATCTTACCTACTCCAGAGCTTCCTCTTCATCTTAGAGATCTTCCTGGTAGGAAGTTCAGCTCTCGTAACTGGGGTGCAGCTTGCATGCACTATATGAAGGCCATTAATGAGCTTTCTGCCAATAAGAAGTGGGAAGGTATCATGGAGCTTGTTTTGGAGGTCAGCTCTTCCAGGGGCAAAAGGCTACCTGGGATTGAGTCTCAGGTACCAGATGCTAGTAGCCTTAGAAGAACAGCACTCTTAGACTATATGAGTGCAGATGAAGAGTTTGTGTTTCTGCTCTCTGTCTGCATAATGATCTGACTTGAGCTTTTTAGAGATTAAATTGAAAATCCTCTTAGTTTGTATTTCAATTTTTTATCTGAGTTTATTCTGACCTAATTTTATGTAGGACCTGACTCTTTGGATTTTGTCTGAGTTTGTCTAATTAGTCTGATTTTTGTTCTGAGCTAACTCTTGACTTTTTTTTCTGAATAGAATCTGAAGCTTCTTGATTTTATGTGAGTGTATCTAATTTTGTCTGATTGTTCTGAGCTAACTTCTAATTTAGCTCTGCTGATACATCTGACTCTTTTAATGATCTTAATGATTTACTTTACTGTTAATTTACTTTCATCTATGGCCTACTTTTTTGGGTTTGTGTTGCATTGGGCGTTTTAGTTGATCTACCTGCATAATTTTAGAGTGCAGTGGTTTTGACATTTTGGTGTGATTCTGAGTGTCTGAATATTAGTCTGAAAGATCTAATTTTGAGCTGAAAGTGCTTCTGAAGAGTCTGAAATCACTTCTGACTGTTATGAAAATATAACTAACTTGTATCTGATATAACATGAAATATATCTGAACTGACTGTAATAAGTCTGATCTTATCTGATTTTTTATCTTGCAAAGTTCTGAGATGTCTGATTGATCTAATAGTTACGATTCCTTAGAATCGTTTACTCTATACTGCCTTTTCATAGTGAAAACGACATGCAAACGATGACCATCCCCATTTGGCAGTTGGCTTATATAATTGCAAGATCATCGATCTGATGAGTTTGTAGGTTCAACTCCAGCTCTGGCCAAACTTTGTTGATTTAATGTAACTTGATCAGTTCTCAACCAATTCACCTGTTCTCAAATGCATCTGAATCTGCTCCTTTATGGCTTTCTGACAGTATTTTTTGCATCCTGATCTGTGCAGAAGTCACAGAGTGCAATGAATTTCTACATTTCCCCTCTATAACACTTGAACTTGAGCTAACTCAGTTCATTCTCCACCGATTTACTCGTTCTCAAATGCGTCTAAATCTACTCACTCATAGCTTTGCTACCATACTTTATGCGTCCAAATCAGTTAAAAACTCACAGAATGCAAAGTGTTTCTTTTTTTCCTCTTTTAAAATGCTTGCACCCTAGCTAACTAGGTCAATTCCCAACCGATTTACTCGTTCTAAAGTGCATCAGAATCTACTTATTGATAGCTTTCTGACGGTACCTCATGCGTCAGGATCGGTGCAAAACTCGCAGAATGCGAATTGTTTCTGCATTTTCCCCCTAGAATGCTTGAACTCCAGCTAACTTAATCAGTACTCAGCCGATTCACTTGTTCTCAAATGCATCCTAATATATCAGAAAGCTGGTCTCCAACACAATTTACTGCTCATAGAAAGATACAGCCACTAAAATGATACACAGCAAACAAATGTACATACTGTTTATTGATAAAATGAGCAAAACAATGCAATTTATCGGTAGCAATGGGTCCTGAGACTCGGTCATGTGATCCTACAAGACCTTGTGCGGCCGAACAAGGTCTTAGCGCCCGCTTACATAAGCATAAGTCGCCTAGAGAGCCAATACACTGTATACAGTGATTGCTTTATAGCTCTGCAACGAAGCAATCAATCGACAAACGGTAAATTGTGTTCAAATACCTTTGATTACACCTTTCCAACCCAATTTAGAATATGAAAATCGGATCACTCCAAGAAGAGATATTTCTCAATTTATGTGCCACATCAGCAAAACAGTATTGTCTCCTATCTTAACAACCAATGGTGCTATAACGTTGTAAACTATACTGTTAGAAAGCTACTGTAAATCCAATTTCAATAAGCCCTCATACATCATGATTGATGCAGTATTAGCAGAGCTATAAAGCAATTAGTCTGCCACATCATCACGGACATATAGTTCAATAGATCAGCATTTTGCCATGCTATCTTGCTGTTTGTGGCACTATTCTAAAGCTATTCTAAATTTGATTCCAACAAGCTTTCACTCATTCTGATTCATGTGGTATTGAGAGGGCCATGGTGCAATCTCTATACCACATCATCAGAAGAGATCCAGAAAGTTGGTGATGGCCCTACACCATCATTGGACACCTCAGCCGCAACTCGCTGTAGATGGGAACTGGGCATGTCCAAGCCTTGTAGTCAGTGTGCACTACTGGTAGTATCACACTGACTTCAAAGCTATCTGAAGAAAAGAAGAGAAAGCAGAGAGCGCAACATCAACTACTGCTGACATAAGCTAAGCACAGCCACCAGACCTTGTGCGGCCGAACAAGGTCTGCTATTGATCACGTGATTGGCCATTAGCTTTGTTCAACAATACATACAACTAGACTACTACTATAATTGTAGATATTACAAGTATCTATAGTATAAGTATATATAATAGTGTATATCATATATCGAGCTGAGTAGAATAAGATATGACAAGTGTGTACTATATAACACACAAGATTATATATAAAATAAGGTGCTAAGATATATGACATAGCAGAAAATGTAGAGTTATCAGAGGTAGGAGCTGAACTACTCATGATTAGATTAGATTAAATAGGGTTTTTTTATATGCTTAAAGTGATGTTTGCACAATTGATGCTCTCATGCATTTGTATGAGTTTTTTGTTACTCTGGACCTTCATGTTAGTCGACAGGCAATTTTATCAGAAAGTAGTTGCCATATTTGGTCACTAATTTCTGCCAGTATACAAAATATGATTTGAAAGTGAGAATTCAATTTTAATAGTATTTAATGCATGTAAAATAGAAAAATACTGACTAGATTATACATTGAAGAGATATAAGCTCTATTAAAAAAACTAGTATGAGTTATGTTATTTTTTGTAAAAGTCAGAAAAAAATCCAAATATAGAAATTAAATTCTGCCTTTGGTGCTAGCAGCAATGCATACAAATCAATAGAAGGTGCACAGGTTAACAGGAAATGTATGAGGTAGTAGAAGCATACATATGTTTGCTATGATGCCCATGGGTTGATACATGCATCAGGAAGGTTGACAATTTTCTGATGAGTCTGACAGTTTTTAACCCTACTGTAGGATCTAATCTGTCTGAGATTACTTTTTAAATGACCATATCTGATTCAGCTTATATATTTAAGAGTTAGCATCTATTGTTAGCCATAGTAGTTATCCATCTCTAACTATCCACTATAGCATAATTTCCGATATCCAAAATTTACACAAAACTAAGAGCATTCTGAAAAATTTCTGAGCTCAGCTTGAGGTCCAACAAACTGATAGTGTCTGATAGTGTCTGATGCTAGCTTATACTATCTGATTCATCTGATTTCACTCACACGAGTTCTGACAGATGCTATCAGATGACCACAGGTCAATCAGAAAGTTGTCAAGGTTCCTGATGTGTGTAAGTAGATCAACAAAGGTATACATAGGTCAAAAAATGTGAGCCAAGAGTGCATATATGAGTTGGTGTAGTGTATATCATCTGAAAAACTGAAATTTCACATAGTCCAGTGTTGATCTATATGTCCTATCATAGTACTAGCTTGAAGTAAACAGACGTAGCAGGAAGGTACAATATGCACTGTGCTTGATGCATCCAGCACAGTTGGTGGTTCACTGTGCGTATGCACTGGCAATGGGGTCTGTAGTGCGGCGGCATGTCCTATCGTAGGTGGGGGCTCACTCTGGCAAGTTGCAGGCACATTCATCACATCAGGCAGAGTGTCAGCTGGCACATCATGCAGGGCTTGCTCTGTGACGGTTGGTGACATGTGGTCTGGAGGCAGTTGGTCGGCCTCTGGGACAGTATGGTCTGTCGTGGGAGTATCTCTCAGTGCAGCATTGTCCCCGTCAATGGCAACCCACTCCTCTGGAGCACAACTGTCAAAAAGTTCAATTAGCCAATCATCCGTGGGCATGTCAGTCATCGGCAGCAGTGCAATGTCATCTCAAATGACATTGCACTCGACAGTGATCGAGTGCTTGCAGGGCCAATATACTAATATTCCTTTGCTCTTGCTGCTGTAGCTAACAAACTTCCCTTTGTCAGCACATTCATCAAGCTTCAGTCAGTTCTCAATGCAGACCCAGATGGGGCATTCCCATTCATGCAGGTCCAACAGGTCTGATTTCTTGCTGAATGCCCATTCATATCGGGTTTGGTTGCCAGTGATCTTTCCTCTGGTGCAGTTCCAAAGCCACATGGCATGTTGCATCACAGTGGCCCAGAGGAATTTAGGGAGTCCCACGGCCAATAGCATTGCAAGGATGCATGTGACACTCATGCAGAAAAAAAGTTCTGCGGCACCATTCTGTGAAGACGAGTCATGGACCATCTTTTTATGATGTGTGCCTTGCTTCATGAGATGATCTTCGAATGCGAGGCTGGTGTACTTGCCACCTTGGTCAGAACAGAAAGTCTGTATTACAGAGACCCTCCAATGAACTTGGACAAATTTCTCGTAGTTCACATATTTGTCGAAAGCTTCGCTCTTGTGCTGGAGGAATGAGATGAGGACCTCATAGGTTGTATCGTCCAATAATGTCATAGCATACCAATGTCTGGCAAGGGATGCAATGTGAGCAGGGCCGAATAGATCAGATGATACAAGTTTGCCATAGATTGTCAATCGAGATCACATGCATTCTTTTGGAAATGGCACACGCTGGATTTTTGCTTGGACACAAGCTCGGCAGAGTTCCATCTCCTGGATCAGATCATTGAGATTAATGTCAGTGATCATGCCATGCTTGATTAGAGACTTTGCAGCATCAATTGACATATGGCCTAGCTGGTGATGAAGGTCAGCAGTGAACAGCATGAGATTGGCACTATGGTCATCGATGGCCGCAATGGAAGCTAGCACATGTGCGAGTGCATCTGCAGGACTAGTAAATTTGTAGAGGTTGTTGTCACACAGGATGCATGTGATGGTTTGTCTGGCGGGACTGCAAATCTGGCAATGTCCATCACAGAACATTGTCAAAAAGCCCAATGCATTAATGCGGCTGATTGAAATCAGGGTAAACACTATGCTCAGCGTGTACAGTACTGTACCATTTTGATCGTAAGCTCATGTCACAGGTCACAGGGACCCTTGAGCTATGCCTAATCACCACTTTGTCACTAGTCACAAGGTCTGATGAGCCTCATCGATATCTGTGACCAAATTTTGATTATAATTAAATTAAAATCAAAATTTTCTCGGTGTAATGCAAGACCTTTGTGGAGGGCTAAAATCATCTCATTACATGTTCAAGCTGTCTGAGCATTCACAACAAGATAATATGAGATGTCTCCAAGCATATGAGCCTCAACTCCTCAAAAACATAAGGGATGAGTGAGCCTATTTTATTTTGGTCATGGGTCACAGCCCATTGTGAGCCTAAGAGACCAAATGAGCCTACTAAGTTCTCAGTCACAGCTCAACCCCCATGAGCCTATGATCGAAATGGTACAGTACATCCTTCAGGGTGATCCTGGTGATTGTGTCACCATTTGGGAAGGTAATAATTACATCACCGCAGCCTGTCACGAAGAAGACATGCTTGTCAGCAGTGATGATCGGTTTAGGTGCAATCTAATGGAAGTTCAAGAATTCTGATCAGAAAGAGGAGTAGTGGTGACTGGTGCTGATGTTGATGCATTACATCAGCGCTGAGTTGGGAACCGTGGCAGCTAGTGCTGAGAAAGCAAAATGGGTCTCGAGGGTGGCAGCCACATTTGCTGTACCTTTCCCATTGCTGTCCTTGTCTTTCCTGCTGCTCTTGCCCTTCCTATCAGATCCCTGCCCCTTCTTTCTGCCTCCTTTCTGCCAGCAATTAGTGGTGCTGTGAAAATGGTGTCTGCAGTTCGAGCACTTGACATTGTTCTTCGTGCCAGAGCTACTGCATCAGGAAGGTTGACAATTTTCTGATGAGTCTGACAGTTTTTAACCCTACTGTAGGATCTAATCTGTCTGAGATTACTTTTTAAATGACCATATCTGATTCAGCTTATATATTTAAGAGTTAGCATCTATTGTTAGCCATAGTAGTTATCCATCTCTAACTATCCAGTATAGCATAATTTCCGATATCCAAAATTTACACAAAACTGAGAGCATTCTGAAAAATTTCTGAGCTCAGCTTGAGGTCCAACAAACTGATAGTGTCTGATAGTGTCTGATGCTAGCTTATACTATCTGATTCATCTGATTTCACTCACACAAGTTCTGACAGATGCTATCAGATGACCACAGGTCAATCAGAAAGTTGTCAAGGTTCCTGATGTGCTATTGCTGTTGCCACACATACCTTGGCTAGTGCCACACTTCTTTGGATCAGATCCCACGATGAGCACTGTATCAACCTTGTTGAGCTGGGCCTTGATCGCATGATGATCAAATTTCTCATCGACATGAGAAATGATGGTCATTGGCAGGATGGTCTTTTCAGTAATACAAGCAGCTAAGAGCATTGCTGAGAGGACAGGATTGTAGTCAGTGAGGAGCAAGGATAAAATTATGGCAGTGAAATTGGTGTCAATTAGTTTAGTCCCCATGCCTGCTAATTCTTCCTTCATGCAAAGCAACAAATTGAAATGCTCATGGACGTCGCCGCTGGGTTGACAACGTGTCTCCTGGAGCCATCACCGGAGATCGATTTGGACCATTTTGGTCTTGCCCTTGTATTCATTACAAGTATGGCAGACCATACTTTGTGTGCACGATCAAGATCTTGCATGCATGAAAGGAGTGATTTGATGATTGTCAAGAAGATCTGTTGTTTGATGGTGTATTCCTGTTGGAGCCACTTGTTCCACTTTTCTTTGTAATCATCCAGTTGCTTGGTCATTGGATTGACATCCTTTTTGTCTTTATCGAGTGATGTCAATGGTTCCTTTGGTTCCTTGGCGGTGCCTCTCAGATGGTGCATCAAACCTTTTACTCCGATCATGATCACAATGCAGGTTTTGTACGTCACCCAGTTCGAGCCATTGGCTGTGAGCTTTGGAACAGTGCAAAGGTTGAATGAGTTGTTGAGCAACATTAATTCAGGACCAGGGCCCATAACCTCTTAGAAGAACCAGGGTATGGGAGGTATCTAAAATGATACTGAGCAGTCAGGACTCAGTGATAGAAGAATTCACTGCATTGATTATGTACCTAGAATGATACCGAGCAGTCAGGACTGCCCATGGAGTAAGTACATTAATAATCAATGAAAGAAGCATAGATCACATACCTCAGTGATAGAAGAATTCGCTGAGGTAAACATCCTGCAAACTTGTGCCTACATCAACAGCACGAGGGGCTGAAAGCAACTGTACAGTAGTGTACATAATCGATCTGGGCTCCAGGCCTGAAACATCTAATCTAAAGGTAAGGAACGAGATAAGATGAAAATCACACTTAGTGTGCTTTGATAATGGGCATTTGCTCCAATCTCAACAAAGGTACAGGCAAGTGACACACCTGCACATGGCAACACACAATGTGTGTATATGGTTGTGCTGACTGACATGCTCACATTCAGCTGTAGCCATCTCTGAGCTGTCACTGGCCCATCCACAAGGTACATCGAGATGTGGTGAACCAGCATAGGGTGTGGCCAGTGAACATGAAGCACAGTGGGCTGGCATGAGGTGTAGCAGACATGCATGAGGCACTGGCCCCAGCACAATGCTGCATGCCAAGTATAAGGCATGAGGTACAGGTACATGACATGCCTACACAGGTGTGCTAACAGGTGTGCTAACTGATGTGCTTGTGCATAGCTATGACCATTTATCAGCCATACATATGCTAGCATGTGTAGCATCTGAGCCCATGCATAAGACATCAGAGGCAGGGCATAGTGTGTCTGATCTATGTGTGAGATAATTTATATACCTTCATTAATAATAATAAAAAGGAATCGTTTTGCCATGCACAGCATTGGCCCTCTTCTCCCAAGTACTTGAATTATATTAAATGTCAATGTAGACTTGCACTTTAACAACTCTAAGGTATTGAAGCTTGCTTGTAAATAATCATAGACTCTATCTGACTTACTAAAAATGACTAACATCAGATTCTACTCTGAAGTCAGAGTATGTCTGATAATCAGACTACAATCTGATAGTCAGACAATTTTCTGAAATTAGATGGATAAATCTGACATCAGACAAATATCTGATGTCAGAATATGTCTGACTATCAGTTTCAAAATCTGACATTAGACTAAAGTCTGACTATCAGATTAGAAATCTGATGTCAGACAAATCTCTGATGATCAGAGTTTAGTCTAATGTCAGACTTCTGATCTGATAATCAGACTTTAGTCTAATATTAGAGATTTTTCTGATGTCAGACTTCTGATCTGATAGTCAGACTTTTCTCTGACATCAGAACAGTTTATCTGAAAGTATCTGATAGTATCTGGATGATAGACACTCGTAGGATTGTCTGACTATCTGACAACCTAAATTTAGATAAAATTAGATAAAATTAGATACATTTCAGACAAATTTCAGACAAGTCAGTAAATTTGATGTTTACTGATGCTAAGCCTGTGTGGGCCAGAGAACGCCTCGGCCACCGATTTCTCAGAACCCCGTACTCCACCACCTTGTACCCTCGTGCCCTTGGATGTCGTCCAGTTGCGGCAGACTTCCTGTAGGTTGTCACCATTGATTCCACCGACCCCCGCTTCCAGACCACTGCACCCTTCCCACTTGGGATCTTCGAGTCCCTTGGGGACTACCACGTTTACACCCTTGCTGGCATCGCCCGGATCCACTTTTCTCACCAAGACCCTGTCACCCGCCAGTGGTACTTCACTGAGCATGAAGACTTCCCCTACCTCAAACTCGTTGACTTCGACGTTGCCAGAGAAGAACACCACCGCCTACACCCAGCCACTCCACCACTCCTCATCATTGCCCCTCCTAGTATCGACTCTCCTCCTGCATGCACCGAACCCCTCTTTGTCCCAACAGGTATCATCTTCAATGCTGTTACCAGGAAGTACTACGCATACCGTTCCAACTCTTGATGCCTAGTCATTGGCTGGAGACCAAACCTAGTAGAAGGAAGAGATCAGTGGTTTTGGCAGGCCAGTAGTGTTTTCATCACTGAACCTGAACTCACTCTCTCTCACCAAGTCCTAGAAGCATGCGAGCAAGAACGAGTTGCCTGGCTTGCAGTCCTCCGTTCACCGCTACCCCCTCGCATCCCAACCCCGATACCAGTCCCCTCACCCGCTCCACCTGTCACCACTGTTACTTGGGGGGAGAGGGCCGATGCTTCGCACGGCAAGACGATTCCTTTTTTATTTATTTATTTAGTCATTAAGGTGCATAAATAAGTAAACTTGCTTCTCGCTCTTTTGCATAATGCAAATTATCAAAACCTGACAGCATACCTTCAAACTCACATTGTCTACCAGTAGTTACTCCATCATAGTACCAGATCCTTTTTCCTTTGTCAATAATTCTTGCAGTAAAATGAACATCTCCAAAATACACTATAGCCACCAGTTTGAATGATGTCTTTTCGTTATTTGTGTGATGCTTCATGGTAAATGAGTGATTTATTTTTATATTATGATAGTCCACTTCTATAGCTATCAATGGTGGACTGTTGTTGGTAAAAACAGTAGTAGTATGAAGTGCACTATTGCACTGAGGGCATTTTTTCATACTAATTCCATTCATAATTTTTCCTAATTCACTAGCAGTATTTGAGTCTGCAGACAAGCTAGGAATATGCCATACAAGATTATGAACATTTTCAGTCACAGAATACTCACAAGATGTACAATTGTCTTCTACATATCCTACATCTGTTTGACATGCAAGTATAACAGAGGTTAACTCTCTGATATCAGTTCCCACTCCTTGTGTATTAGGAAATTTGATAGGATCAAATTGTGTGAGCAAAGCTCTAACATTTTTTCTTATTAACTCAAAGTCAGAATGTTCCAAGTGAGTCCATTCATTATTCAATGTACTACAGTAATTGTTCAAATTTGCTAAGTGATCTTCCCAAAGATCTTTTTTTGTCCTAAAAATATGATAAAGGATGGTAAACAATGTATCATATGCACAGCTCCAAGTTTGACCACACCATTTCAATCCAATAGGAGAAGAAACTTTTACCTTTGAAGTATCACTTGTTTTTTGTTTTTTTATCTTTCTTTTATCAGCAGCTTCTTTACTAACCTGATCTAATGCTTTTGTTCCATTTGCTGTATCAAAGCTATCTGGCTTCTCTTCAAATGTTACAAGCTTTCTTTTCTTAAGATTATCAGGCTCCTCTATACTATTTTTATTAATTGTATCAGTCTTTTGTTTGACTAAAATTGTCCATTCTGCATTCTTTGTGTTATGAACAAGTTCAAAAGGATCTGATTTTGTCCATTTGAGTGGAACAGGCATATTTGGTGGGACATAATCAACTCCTTTCCACATTTGATACTGCTGGATGCGAGCTGCTCTAGTAGGAGCATCAATGATTGCAGGAAGTTTCTTGTAATATTGAAGACAAGTTATTTCATCTAATAGCTCAAGCTCTCTAAATTCTGATCTTAGATATCCAGGCAGTCTTCCTTTAATTTTATCAGTATTAAATTGCTGAAGAATAGCTGTTCCGGCAATACTTGAGCTTCGTGAGAGAGCAGTATAGACTCCTCTTTGGTCCTTACAATTTTGAATATCAACAACATTGAATGGTCGTGTTCTTCCTTGAGAAGCATAGTCTGTCATTGAAAAGTTAGGTAGGATGGGAATCTGAGATCTACTAATCCATATTTCTTTATCATTGGGCATAAAGCATTTGATTTTCTCTTCAACTCTGGAGATAGGAACAACATTAAGAGGCAGTCCTGTGAGTTGGACTGGCTTGGGTGCACAAGTCAATCTCACAAAGACTACGTCTAACACAAGCTTGTCATCAATACCAGTATGACACTTCCATCCTACGACCACACCTTCAGCTCCATTGGTAACACACATCTCAGTTGCTTCATTATGTTTGAGCATGACAGGCATTCCTATACACAAAGATAGTTTCCCTGCATAGTGTTTAGTCATAGATGGAATTAACTCCCATAGTTTTCTTTGCAAGGTAATGTGAATTTGATTGTTTGCTCTTATAGGATCACTATACATATTTTTTTTCTTTTTACTTGACAAAGATTCATCAGCCTTATGCCATCTATCTATAGAGTAAAAGTGTACAAGTTTTTGACTGGACTCCATTCCACATCGAATTGTTCCTGCTTTATTAATTTCATCTCTCTGAATGTTGAATGATGTAATGATAGATACATTTCGAAATTGAGGATCTGCAATGTTGGGTCTATTGGCCCCAGGTCCTGTAATTCTAGATCTAAGAAGGTTAATATCATCTTCTGTACAATATTTGTATCTCATATTTTCTAAAGCTCTTCTAAATCTAGCATCATCAGGTGTCTGTGTTTTTTGACGCATATTCTGTCTTAAAATTACTACAGTCACAAACTGATGCCATAATGCTTTTCCTAAACAAGCCTTTTGTTTTAAATGAGAATGAGTGGTGTGAATTATGGTATCTACATCCTGACTGTACAAGGCACTATTAGCAGGAGGAGGTAGTTGAGCAAAGTCACCAGCAAGAATGATGTTCACACCTCCAAAAGGTTGATCTTCTACTTTGAGTGCACTGCTCATTTGGGCACTGATATTGTACAAACTATTGCAATCTACCATAGACACCTCATCTAGAAAGATATATTGAACATGTTGGAGCCTGGTATGGATGTCAGCTAAAGTAGATACACCTTTGCCTCCTTCTGGTTGAAATTTATTGATAGCCAACATAGAATGATATGTTGATCCTCCTATCAAAGCTGCAGCAGCTCCTGTGGGTGCCATGATTAGAAATTTGTAAGACTCTTGTCTCTGCTCAAAAAATCTGGTCATAGCTTTGATGACTTGTGACTTGCCAGTGCCAGCCATACCCCCTAAATACATTTTGAGCTGCTCAGACTGTGGAGTCACAGCATGATTTGCAATAATTTTGAATGCTCTTGATTGCTCAACATTTAGTGTGAATGTCTTAGCTATTTCATCAATGTTTAATCTATCCTCTGGATTTTTCGGATGATAATTGTAATCTAAATATGCTCTACTCACTAACTTGACTTCATTTATATTATAAGGATCTCTATAGGAAGTATCATTATTCTTTTCTGCATTGCTAGCTTCAAGATCTCTTTTGGCCAAGATAATATCTTTTTCTCGTGCTAGAGTTGCTTTCCATTCTCTTTGAGACTTGGATAACATGACATTCTCATCAACAGCATTTTCTGTCTGCTCTATTTTACTTGGATTTAACCATCCAGTACCTTGAATAAGTTTATGCATCTCATACATATCTGCCAGTCTTTTTTGTTGTTTTTTGCCTATATCATCCCATTCTTCTTGAAGCTTTTCAGTCAGACTATCTACACCCCAGTTGGCAGTTGCTTCATCTTCATCATGTTGGCCATCAAGCTCATGCTGGAATGTGGCAAAAATTTTATCACCAAAACTGTTGTTCTGTTCTTGTTGTTTTCTTTGCGCAGAAAAGTCATCTCTAGCATCATTGCATTCATATTTGATTTGAAAAAAATCCATCACCTGCTTTTGTCGAGAAGTAAACTTATATTTGTCAAAAGCATCATCCCATGACTGTTCTTTGTTCTTGAGATCAAGACCAGATCTCCAAGGCTTAAATAGTGTAAGCATAGTCTGACAATATTCTTCTCTATTGCCTTTATCTCTTCTAGGCAAAGAACCACCTGTGAAATTTGGAACTTTGATATTCTCTTCCTTTAGTTTGTGTATGTAATGAGTCTTGAGTTGAGGATGTGGCTCAATAAATAGCTTTTTTGGTACAATTCTCTTCTTTGTGTTGTATTGATTATTTTTTGGATTGTAATCCTTATCATTTGGATCATCATACTCATCTTCTTCCTCTTCCTCTTCTTCTTCTTCTTTCTCATTATCTTCATTGTCTATATTTATATATTCATCATTATCTTCTTGATAACTTGGCTCTCTATCCAAATTGTTTTCTTCTTCAACTTGAGTAAAAGCATCATTTTCATCAACTATCTTCATTTCATTTTCTTCCAGTTCATCAGTCTCAATATTCTTCATGATCACATCTACAATATCTTTTGATGTACTTGTCTTTTTACTAATATTTGATTTCTGATCCAAGTGTGACTTTGATTTTTTCAATCCACTTAAAGATCTTTTCTCATACTGACAGATCCAATCATACAAAGTTACATCTACTAGCTCCTTTGACCTATACATATAATCCAGAATTGGAGACAAACCTACTAACTTTCCTTGAATTTCATTTACTATGACTTTGTCAGGAACATTCTCATGAAAGTCATCAATTTGATTCCAGTCTTGGCTAACTTGTTTGACATAAGTACTCCAGAAGAAAACTTTGAACAAGTGACTTGTATAATGATCTGGATGAGACAAGAGATACATACATGCCATAGGAGATCCCATTTCTAACTTTACAGTTAACGAGTTGACTATCTGAACTATCAACTTTCTTGCTTTTTCTTGTCTAGAACTATCACCACCAATATAAGTAGTGTTTCTATCAAACACACTACGAATAGCTTGAAACATGACATGTGTATTCAGAGGTGATTTAGTAATGTAGTCAGTAATATATGCAACAATAGACTTAATGGCAGTTCCTGAAAGCATACTAGTTACATCTGTATTACATCCCAAAAGATATGTTAAAGGTGTGGAAAATGTGTTAAGCATGGCCTCTCCTTTTTTCATGATAATGCTACCACTGTCCTTGTCTATTAAAGAAGCTAGATATGTGTCTCTTGGAAAACGAGCTTTGCAACTATCATATTTTTTATTCTTGCAACCTCCTCTATCACAACTGTGAACATTAGACAAATATAAAAGTTCATTGACTCTCTTTTTAAAATGTGTCCACCATGAACAGGTTTCTTGGCAATTGCTGCAATCAGTTATATATTCATTGTTATCATGCTCAACTTCAAAACTTGGTACTAAAGGTGCATCACCTTTTTTTACATGTATTTTGCATGGTTTGGGTGGAGCTTCTGGTAAAACTTGAGTTGGCTCAACATAGTTGATATCCTTTTTTACTTGTTGTATCATGTCATTTTCTACTTTTGCCATAGTACTATCTATAAATTCTCCTTGATGACAACTTTCTAAATATTTAATCATCTCCTTTTGAAACTCTGAAGTAGGATCTAAAATTCTATCTCTAATTTCCTGAGGTGACAAACAACCTTGAATCCAGATCATAGTATGCAGATGGAGGCTTAGACGACCTTGTTGTTCTACAGTTCCATAGTATCCAGCAGTCTTACCATACAATCCTCTTCTTTTGTCATTGAATCTCAATACATGTTTGATAAACAAGTCCACCATGAGTTTGAAAAACCTGGCACCTGCTACAGGATTGCTAGCAATAAGACGAAACTGCTCATCCTTCTCATAAAGCTTTGGATAGAATCTCATGTCTTTGTCAGCAAAATACAAACAGATAGGATGTTTACGATCTGCTGGTGCAAATGTAATAAACCAAGAAGGGGCACCCAAATATGATATAAGAGACCAGATCTCATTTCTCATATATTTACGACCTGTCTTTGAACCTTGCACATGATGAGCAACATGGTCCAAATCATTGATGATTTGATAGCAAAGTTTTTCCTCATCTGTCTCTGGCTGTACTCTTTCTCCATCAGCCAATCTATCTATAAGTTGACTTAAAACTTCTGGATTTACTGACATGAGTCTATCTGCTATATTGGAAAAATTGGCTTTTTTAGCCAAAAGGTAACCACCTGTTGTACTCTCTTTAATTTGATCATGATTGATACAAACCAAGGGAAACATAGCCTCATATTGAAATCTTTTGTCATGATACATCAATAGATCACCTTTTCTTGCATGATCAGATATTTTTACACTGCCATTGCTATTGCCAACACCTCCTAGGCCATATGGAAACAGCCATGGAAATATTTGAGGATAAAGCTGAGAATTGTTATATATTGACTCTGGATTTGCAGCTTGTCCAATGCCTAAAGCTCTGTTGTTTTTGCCTCTCATATGTTGTAAAGCAATTGCTCTCAGCTGTTGAGTAGTCTTTTTGTCCAAATCTCCACCTATCAAACCATGTACAATAAAAGGACATTTTCCAGACTCTACACCTTGAAGAGGTTCATCAGATACTGACATCATTCCAGGCTCAATAGCATCATCTGAAATTTTGCACTCTACAACTACAGGAGGAATGTCTTCAGGATAGCTATTGAGATTCTCATAAGATATATCCAAGTCAGCATAATCAATATGATTAAGCTTAAGCCATTCTAAAGCATGAGCAACTTTATTTCTCCGAACCAAAAGAGGAGTCCGCTTAAATTCTTTTTCAGTAGGCTGAGTTTGACCTATATAAACAAATGCCATAACTTCATCCAATTCATCAAGGCTAGGTGGAAGCTTTGCATATATCTTAGGCATGGGAGTGGAGAAAAAAACTGCATTTGCAGACATTTTGTATAAGCCAGACTTGTGCACACGCACAATGCATCGGTTGTGACACACCCTTGAGATAAGCATCTTTTCTGTCCAACTGAGATCCTGTAGCTGCTCTGGAATTTCACCTATCCAATTGCCATTGATTAGAGCATGTTTTGGTATCTTTTTCTTTTTTAACTCTTGAAGACAAGTATTGCAGATGCTTTTTGAGTGTTTATCAAGTAATGGTCCTTTACAAGATTGTATTATATCTGATGAGTTGTATCTTTCCTGTCTTGCAATGAAAGTATTGTCAGTTTCAAGGATAGATAAGTCTAAATCATGTTCAGACATATCTGTCAGATGTTGAAGTGAAGTCAAAAGGCCACAGACACTACATAAGCTCTCCAATATCATATTTGGTTGTATATCATTACAGTATTCAGAAACAATATCTTCAATCAGTTTTTTTGAAGGAGGTTTTGGAGGAAAGGATTGTTCATTTGGCTGTATAATTTTTTTATGTTGTTTATATCTTTTACGTTTTATATTATTCTTATTTTCAACAAGTTTAAATAATGTAAAATGTTCTTTACAACTTTTTTCCTTACAGCTATGATTGCTTAATTTATTTTGCAAGTCTTGCAACATATTTCGATCATTTGCTTGTATCTTATGTTGATGACATACATTAATAATAGCACGTTTTGGGAGTTTAGCTAGTTTGGAAATTGGAATGGTAGTTACAATCATATCATTAGCTACTGGTACTAAATCTTGACTATGAGAAACAAAATTCCAAGATGTGTTTTTATGAAATACAACATCTCCTTGTATAAAATTAGAGATTTCATTGTATGACCAAGTTATATTTGGAGCAAAACCTCCTAACATTTGTGGCTTTTTGGTATTTATTGACAACAAGATATTACTTTTCATACTATCTTGTGTGTTGTATGATATACTATCTTTATAAGATGATATCCATCCAATAAGGAAGGACTTTTGTCTGCTCAATTTGGCTTCGGTTATGCATAATAGCAATATTAAAACTAAGCACGTCATAACATGTATTTTTTGTAGTCCGAGCGCCTTGGCCCAATTATTTGTACACTTTGATACAGGCACTTTGGCCAATGTTAGCTGCACGTAGCAACTGGAGTGGCCCTTATCTAAATATATCATCAAAGAACTCACCACAAATATAGCAAATAATAGCACTAAGGCAATGGTCTAAGCAAGGGTCTCTACCTCGTTTATCGGATTCTATCGCTCAATAGCGATAGAATCCAATTGATTTTTTTTTCAATCACATGTAATGATGCATAATTAAAAAGATATATTTGAGTCCTAATATAAAAGTCAAAACAAAGATTTTAGAATTCCAACGCTTTTACTAATATATTAATCCTCCTTTTCGCGAGCAAGCAAGTAGACACCCTGGATGTTAAGACTAAGGTTGGAGAAATCGCCTTTCATCCAATGGGATGTGGTATGAATAATCGCAACTACATCTCCAGCATGCAAATCATCCTGAATCACCTTGACCTCAGAATGCGTATGAGCTTTACCGAACAAAAGAGATGGATCTCCTCGGTCAACAGATCCTCCATCACCAATACGCTTGTAAAGTGCAGTGCAGTCCCACACTGGAACTGTATAACAAAAAAAGAAAGTTAGTTGATGAAAACAACAAGATAGACGCACTTACCATCATAGGACACCGGAATGGCTCTCTTACTCATTCCTTTGATCCCCATCTTGAATGTGGCATCGGTCCCTGTAGCCTGAGAAGCTGGGCTAACATTGGACCACTTGTCTCGTGACTTGGAAGACGGAGTGGCCAACTCCTTGGAGCCTAATGTATAGTTACACTTAGTATTTCAGGTTGATAAAGATAATGTGCAAAACTTGCCGGATGACTGAGATTTCTTTTTGGAGGAAGAAGGTGCAACCGGACTCATCGCAGTTGAAAAAGGAAGCGCATTGTCCATGCAGTATATGCTTAGCTTGGACTTCTGAAAGACCAGACCATAGAATGCCAAAGCCCTTTCCCATTCCATGCTCAAGGGAGAGACATAGAGCTCTTTGATCTGACGTCCATCTAAAATAAGATAGTCATATTGCATACAAGAGATGATAACAATAAAGAACGTACTGCTTTCCAGCACCCGTGCATTGGCTAGATGAGAATCTACAACAAATCCAACGGTAAGACACAAGGCTGTGCTTTTATTTCCGTCCTTGAATGCAATAGCATGACCAGTGCCTAAAGGCATAGCAACAAAGTCACTTGGATCTGCACGAGAGGGATTCATCAAATTCAAAGATCGGTTCTCCTGGAATGTGATAATCTGAAGGAGATAGCTGTGCACATACACTATTAATATATTGTACGATGAAATGAGTTGAACAATAAACTTACTCGAGTGTAATGTTACCATAGGCATCATCTGTCAGACGACTAACTGCGTAGGTCATGACATCTACACTGCCACCAATCAGACTAGTAGACGTGCTATAAGAAAAAAGAGTCGTAAGTCATTCTGAAAAGCTTACAACAAAAATCAAGCGTACTTTAGAGGTGGAAGTTGTTTGTAAAACATTGTCATAAGGGGATCAATCAACGTAGCAATGGTGACATTGCAGCCCTCTGGAATTCTGAAAGAAGAATGATTTAGTATTCCAATAGATGTGACAATAACATACAGATTGTCGTCCATCATGTCCAAGTCAATGTTGTCTTGATTCTCTTTGTTTTCATCTGTGCTCTTCTGCACGTCATCAGAAACCATTGCATCTGTAGTGTCAGCAGCTTTGTCATCTAGAAAGACATCCTTTGATCTATAATGTGTAGGCAAATCAGCAATCATTCTACAGATAAAACTGTACGACATACTTCTTCTGAGGATTAACCTCCTTAATCGAAAATGGACTGCCAAGTACAATTGTAAAGCTAAGCAAGCTTGGACTATGCATGTGGAGAATGCAATAAAATCACGTACTCATCATCCGATATCAAGGTATGCTCTTTTCTGCAAAAACAACAATATCAAGAAAGCAAATGTATGAGAAAAAAACATATAAGTACTTCTCATTTATCTTCTGTTTCTTCGGGGCAGAAGCAGTCCCATTATTGTTAGTCGTTTCTGATGTTTTGCGTAAGCGGAGAGGCTCTCTTATTCTTATGTTAATGCATATCTAAACAGTAAAAGATAAAAAAAACTCACCGATCTGCTTTAGCCATCCGTTTAAAACGTGTAGTCAATGGAGTCTGCAACTCTGGCCTACGCACAAAATAGTCAGAAAAGTATGAAACAAAATTCCAAAAAGATAAGTGTACTCTTCATCGGACTCGAACACTGGCTCTTCCAAAGCTCTCTTTCTACTGTCAATGGCATTAGCCCAATCATATAATTGCACAAAATAAAGACATACGAGTTCATAGAACCTAGTGAGCTAGCCAGAGATGACGTCCGGCTGAGTCCCTTGGGAGCCGAAGGTTGAACGGTCATCTTGGGCTTACGAACAGGGGTGGAAGGAAGAGCAAGGACCTTGTCCTTGTTGCTGCGAGACCGAGTATTCATGATGAAAAAAGGTATAAGAAGAGGATAATAGACGTACAATAAGACAAATGAAGTGTCAGCAAAGATGCAAAAGAACAGTAGGGTAGCAAATGCTGAGGCAAAGTGATTGAACTGCTCTCTTCTTATATAAAATGAGGATAGGAGTTTAGGGCAGGTGTAAATCTGACTTGGGGGAAGAGGGCCAATGCTGTGCATGGCAAAACGATTCCTTTTTTTATTATTAATGAAGATATATAAATTACCTCACACATAGATCAGACACACCATGCCCTGCCTCTGATGTCTCATGCATGAGCTTAGATGCTACACATGCCAGCATATGTATGGCTGATAAATGGTCATAGCCATACACAAGCACATCAGTTAGCACACCTGTGTAGGCATGTTATGTATGGCCATGTACAGGTACACTACATCTTGCATGCAGGCCTGTATCTCATGCCTTATATTTGGCATGTAGCATTGTGCTGGGGCCAGTGCCTCATGCATCCTCGTGTATGCTTGCTACACCTCATGCCAGCTCACTGTGCCTCATGTTCACTGGCCACACCCTATGCTGGTCCATCACATCTCAATGTACCTTGTGGATGGGCCAGTGACAGCTCAGAGATGGCTACAGCTGAATGTGAGCATGTCAGTCAGCACAACCATATACACACATTGTGTATTGCTATGTGCAGGTGTGTCACCTGCTTGTACCTTTGTTGAGATCAGGGCAAACACCCATTACCAAAGCACACTAAGTGTGATTTTCATCTTAGTATCTTGTTCCTTACCTTTAGATTAGATGTTTTGGGCCTGGAGCCCAGATCGATTATGTACACTACTATACAGTTGCTTTCAGCCCCTCATGCCGTTGATGTAGGCACAAGTTTGCAGGATGTTTACCTTAGTGAATTCTTCTATTACTGAGGTATGCGATCTATGCTTCTTTCATTGATTATTAATGTACTTACTCCATGGGCAGTCCTGACTGCTTGGTATCATTTTAGATACCTCCCATACCCTGGTTCTTTTAAGAGGTTATGGGCTCTGGTCCTGAATCAATGTTGCTCAACAACTCATTCAACCTTTACACTGTCCTGAAGCTCACAGCCAATGGCTCGAACTGGGTGACATACAAAACCTGCATTGTGACCATGATCGGAGTAAAAGATTTGATGCACCATCTAAGAGGCACCATCAAGGAACCAAACATTGACATCACTTGATAAAGACAAAAAGGATGTCAATCCAATGACCAAGCAACTGGATGATTATGAAGAGAAGTGGGACAAGTGGCTCCAACAGAAATACACCATCAAACAACAGATCTTCTCGATGATCACCAAATTACTCCTTTCATGCATACAAGATCTCGATTGTGCAAAGTATGGTCTGCCATACTTGTAATGAATACAAGGGCAAGACCAAAATGATCCAAATTGATCTTCAGCAATAGCTCCAGGAGACACACTGTCAACCCAGCGGCAATGTCCATGAGCACTTCAATTTGTTGCTTCGTGGCAACAGCAATAGCAGCAGCTCCAGCATGAAGAACAATGTCAAGTGCTCAAACTGCAGACACCATTTTCACAGCACTGCTAATTGCTGGCAGAGTGGAGGCAGAAAGGAGGGGCAGAGATCTGATAGGAAGGGCAAGAGCAGCAGGAAAGACAAGGACAGTGATGGGAAAGGTACAGCAAATGCAGTGGCTGCCACCCTTGAGACCCATTTTGCTTTCTCAGCGCTAGTCACCACAGTTCCCAACTCAGCCCTGATGCAATGCATCAACATCGGCACTAGTCATCACTACTCCCCTTTCCAATTGGAATTCTTGAACTTTCATCAGATTGCATCTAAACCAATTGTCACTGCTGACAAGCACATCTTCTTCGTGACAGGCTGCAGTGATGTAATTATTACCTTTCCAAATGGTGACACAGTCACCAGGATCACCCTGAAGGATGTACTGTACATGCTGAGCATAGTGTTTACCCTGATTTCAATCAGCCACATTGACACATCGGGCTTTTTGACAATGTTTCATGATGGACATTACCAGATTTGCAGTCCTGAAATTTACTAGTCTTGCAGATGCACTCATACTACATGCACTAGCTTCCATTGCAGCCATTGATGACCATAGTGCCAATCTCATGCTGTCCGCCGCTGACCTTTATTGCCAGCTAGGTCATATGTCAATTGATGCTGCAAAGTCCCTAATCAAGCATGGCATGATCACTGGCATTAATCTCGATGATCTGATCCAGGAGATGGAACTCTGCTGAGCTTGTGTCCAAGCAAAAATCTGGCACATGCCATTTTCAAAAGAATGCACGTGGCCTCGATCAACAATTTATGGCAAACTTGTATCGTCTGATCTATTCAGCCTCGCTCACATTGCATCTCTTGCTAGACATCAGTATGCTATAACATTATTGGACAATGCAACCTATGAGGTCCTCATCTCATTCCTCCAGCACAAGAGCAAAGCTTTCAACAAATATGTGAACTATGAGAAATTTGTCCAAGTTCATCGGGGGGTCTCTGTAATATAGACTTTCTGTTCTGACAGAGGTGGTGAGTACACCAGTCTCACATTTGAAGATCATCTCATGAAGCAAGGTACACATCATGAAAAGATGGTCCATGACTCGTCTTCACAGAATGGTGCTGCAGAATTTTTTTTCCGCATGAGCGTCACATGCACACTTACAATGCTATTGGCCGTGGGACTCCCTAAATTCCTCTAGGCCACTGTGATGCAACATGCCATGTGGCTTTGGAACTGCACTGGGGAAAAAATTACTGGCAACCAAACCCAGCATAAATGGGCATTCAGTGAGAAACCAGACCTGTTGGACCTGCATGAACGGGAATGCCCCATCTGGATCTGCACATCAGTACTCTTACAAACTTTCTGCTGGAACTTATTCTGTCTGATCTTGTCTGATCACCTTATATACCTGACAGATTGTTCATTCCTGGCCACAAACAAAATCAGGCAAGTCAGGTAGAGTCAGATTTTATCAGATATGTATTTACACTCAGACCTAATCAGATTTGAAATATCTTCTACTGTCAGACAGATCAGGCAGGGTGTAGTCTCCCAGACACAGTCAGATTTTAAATGATGTTCAGATTTTGGATGTTCTCCAGATTTTGGATGTTAATCAGATTTTTTTTTCTTGTCAGGTCAGCCAGGCAGGGTGTAGTCTCTTAGACATAGTCAGATTTTGGATATCTTTCAGATTTTTTGCTGTCAGACAGATCAGACAGGGTATAATCTTGACACAGTCAGATTTTGAATATTTTCCAGATTCTGAATGTTTATCAGATTATTTTTTTTGTCAGTTTAGCCAGACAGGTGTAATCTCTCAGACATAGTCAGATATCAACTTACATTTAAATTTTAGCTCAATATCAAATCAAGCAGAATAATCAAAAATTAACAAGTGCAGGTGCCAACTTGCAAGGCATGTTAGTATCTGATGCAACTGCTATAGGTCATGCAGATACAATTAGATATTGTCAGATGTCTTGCAGGTCAAATAAAAAGTTTTGAAGGTTTTTGATAAATCAAAGTAAACTAAAAATTACTCTAATTCATGTACTAGGCATTTGCTGATATAGAAAGTGATTGACAAAGTTATTACAAACTCAAGGTTCAAGTAGATCACCTTTAGCTGTAAACTTCCTCTAGATTAGTAGACTAAGGTCACAGATTACATCCAGTGAAACTATGGTCAAAATAGTACAATATAATGCATAAAAGCTTATTGAAAAGCAATTACATAGGGCTTTCGACAAAAACTAATTGAGATAAATCAAGATCTCTAGTTTAAGATCAAAAGCAGAAATGGTCCTGCACAAATGAGTTTTGCAGATATCAGACTGTACAAGATCTTATTGAAATACGGTAAATCAGACCTTTTCAATACATCTAAGATTAGACAAAACACTTAGAATTGACTAGTAAGATATTATTCAATCTTCTTTCAAAATAAAACTACATCACATTCCATGAGTTTTGCACATAACATAGCATATAAAGGCTTGTTGGAAAGCCATTGAAAACATCTTTTGAAAACATCTAAGAACATTGAAATCAGATGCAGATGTGAATTGAATGAGATACTGCTCTATCTTCTTCTTAGAAGATCAAAAGCAAAAATGGATTGCATCCTATGAATTTTGAACATGACATAGTCTATGAAGGCTTGTTGGAAAGCTATTTTTCACACCTTTCTGATGCATCTAAGATCGAGAAAAAGCATCCAAAATTGACTAAGATATCATTTAATCTTCCTTCAAAACAAAAATGCATTGCATTCCATGAGTTCGGCACATAACACAGTGTATAAAGGCTTGCTGGAAAGTGGCTGACAAGACCTTTCCGACGCATCTAAGAACGTCGAAATCGGATACAAATTGAGCAAGGTACCCCTCTATCTTCTTCTCAGAAGATCGAAAACAAAAATGAATTGCATCTTATGAATTTTTCACATGACACAGTCTATGAGGTATTGTTGGAAAGCGATTATTCATCCCTTTCCAATGCATCCAAGATCGAGAAAAAGCGCCCAGAATTGACTGAGATATCATTCAATCTTCTTCCAAAACAAAAATGCACTGCGTTCCACGAGTTTTGCACATAACATAGCGTATAAAGGCTCGTTGGAAAGCGGTTGAAAAGACCTTTCGAACGCATCTAAGAACGTCGAAATCGGATACAAATTGAGCGAGCTACAAGCGCCAGATCATATGTCTTTGTTCAATTGTGGCTATGTGGCTGATTTAAACTCCGATTAAAAGACATATCAGACGAGTTTGCTCCGAAATACCTCTCTCTCTGCAACCACCATCATCTCTGCTCTTGAAGGTAAGTTTGTTATCTTTGTTACCTTTGACTTCATTTTCGCTTTTTTGTAGTTATGTGACTACTACTCCTAAGATAAGTATTGTTGACTTTGTTATCTTTCTGATCTATTTTCGCTTTTTTGTAGTGTTGCTACACTTCTAAGGTAAGCATTTGTTATCTTTGTTATCTTACTACAACTAATGTTGTTATCTTTTTGTACACTTTTCGCTTTTTTGTAGTCATTGCTATAACTGTAAGGTAAGGTTTGTTACCTTTTAAGTTGTTATCTTTTTGCTTTTTGTAGTGTTTGTTACATTGTTAAAGTAAGTTTTGTTATCTTTGTTATCTTATTACAACTGATGTTGTTATCTTTCTAGTTTATTTTCGCTTTTTTGTAGTCTTTGTTATACTTCTTAGGTATGATTTGTTATCTTTCTTATGTTGCTTACACTAATATTGTAACCTTTTCACTATATTTCGCTTTTTTGTAGTCTTTCTTATCATTGTAAGTTATGTTTTCTTATGTTTTCTTACATTTTCGCTTTTTGTACACTTTGGTATACTTTTAAGGTAAGCTTTGTTATCTTTCTTATGTTCCTTACATCTATATTGTTATCTTTCTAGTATATTTTCGCTTTTTGTAGTCTTGACTACACTTCTAAGATAAGTTTTGTTATCTTTGTTATCTTGTTAAGACTAATAAAGTTGTAGTCTTTCAGATTTATTTTTGCTTTTTTGTAGTCATTATAAGGTAAGTGTTGTTATCTTTTTAATCAATTTTTGCTTTTTCTTATCTTTGTAATGTTGTTATTTTTGTAGTTTGTTTTACTTTTTTGGTAGTTCTAAGATAAGTCTTATAATCTTTGTTATGTTTTTCAGCCTGATGTTGTTATATTTGAAGCCTTTTTGCTTTTTTTTTTGTAGTTGAGATTAGAATGATTACTTATGTAGTTGATATGATGTTTGTGTAGTCTATAGATATATTAATTGATTGAAAAGCATAAATTCAATGTTTGATATCAGATTTAAAATTGCTATCAGGTTTAAAGCTGCTATCAGCTTTAAATCTGAGGCCAGACATGAAATCTGAAGCAGATATGAAATCTGGAGTCAGACATGAAATCTGGAGTCAGACATAAAATCTGGAGCCAGACATAAATCTGAGATCAGAAGTAAAATCTGAGACCAGATATAAATCTGATTGTATCTGTGGTACTATACCCTGCATGATTGCCTGATGTGTCTGAATGTTGCTCCCAGGCGCAATCAGGTATGGCCAGATAGTTTGTAAGAGTACTGATGCATTGAGAACTGACGGAAGCTTGATGAATGTGCCAACAAAGGGAAGTTCATCAGCTACAGCAGTGAGAGCAAAGGAATATTAGTATATTGGCCCTGCAAGCACTCGATCACCATCAAGTGCAACGTCATTTGGGACAATGCTGCACTGCTGCCGATGATCGACATGCCTGTGGATGATTGGCTAATTGAACTTTTTGACAGTCATGCTCCAGAGAAGTGGGTTGCCATTGACAAGGATGATGCTGCACTGAGAGATACCCTTGCAATGGACTGTACTGTCCCTAAGACCAACCAACTGCCTCCAGACCACGTGTCACCAACTGCCACAGAGCAAGCCTTACACGACGTGCCAGCTGACACTCTGCCTGACGTGATGAATGTGCCTGCAACTCACCAGAGTGAGCCCCCACCCACGATAGGACGTGCCACTGCACTATAGACCTCATTGTCAGTGCATATGCACAGTGAACCACTAACCATGCCAGATGCACCTCAAGCATGGTGCATATCGCGTCTTCCTGCTATGTCTGTCTACTTCAAACTAGTACTATGATAGGACATATAGATCAACACTGAGCTATGTGAAATTTCAAATTTTCAGATGATATACACTACACCAACTCATATATGCACTCTTGGCTTACATTTTTTGACCTATGTATACCTTTGTTGATCTACTTACATATGTATCAACCCATGGGCATCACAGCAAACTTGTGTATGCTCCTACTACCTCATACATTTTCTGTTAGCCTGTGCACCCTCTATTGATTTGTATGCATTGTTGCTAGCACCAAAGGCAGAATTTAATTTCTATATTTGGATTTTTTTTTCTGACTTTTACAAAAAAATAACATAACTCATACTAGTTTTTTTAATAGAGCTTATATCTCTTCAATGTATAATCTAGTCAGTATTTTTCTATTTTACATGCATTAATCGCAGTTAAAAAAATATTTAACCTAGGCTAATGGTCCCAGCGCCCGGATTGCCTGAGCTCGATCTCGCTGTTCCGCGCCGTCGCTTCCCGTGGGTGTCCGCACCCCGAGCGAGCCTGTGTATCGGTACTTTGTTTGTGTCTGTGCATCCATGCGCCAAGACCTCTCTCGTTTGCCTCCGTCTCAGTCAGCCTATAAAAGGTCACAGTGTTCGGTCGTAGAGGGTCTTTACCTTCTGCTCACGACCATCGTGCACCTTCAGCACGACAGAGAGTCTTTCAAGCACTTATTGAAATCAAAGATTTCCATCAAGTTTGTCAACTCTCCAAGAAGTGAAATTTTTGAATGTCCATCCATGAGTCATCGACCTCACCTCCTCCGCCGCCTTTGTCACCGCATCCTCCTGCGGGAGGAGAACAACGTGGTAGAGGACCGCCGTCAAGCACGACTGTGCAAACCCCTGCCAGTCAGCAACCGAGTGGCACTCCATCGGCATTCAGCGATGCCATCGTCCAAGACTGCATGCAGTCCGCACAGCGCTTCAGAGGTGGGGAATACTCACGAGAGGAAGCAATTTTCCACATCTTTGACACTCTCAGGAGCGTTAATCAGCCCCAGAGTGTCATCATTCAAGGTGCACGACCCTATCTCGACATGCTCGACAGTTTCGTCTCAGCGCAGCAAAGTGCTGAGGACAGAGGACGCATTCTTGAGCGCTCTCAACTCTGCGGAGAGGAGGATGGAGACGCTGCACCACCTGTTACGAGCACGAGCCCGGATCCCCCAGTCGGAGCGAAATGCCGTCGCGTTGAGCCCGACAGTGGAAGTGACGATGAAGACGATCGAGGCAGACGACGCTCCCTCGACCTTTCAGCCCTGCCTTGGATGCAAAATGTCAAAGCGGTCCCGTTGCCCCAGCAACTCACCAACACAAGGCGGCTCATACTCCTGTTTGCGCAAGACCCCAAACGGTGGAAGACCTTCTTCACCAACCAACCAAATTGTCCGCAATTCCCCGATAGCGAGTGGACCAACATCATTGCAGGAAGAGCAATCAGCCTCGACCTCGTACTCGCATCCATGTTCAATGTCATTATTGACCACAAACTCAAGGAGCGAGTCGGGCAAGTCAGCTTCTCTCTTGACGATGTTGCCCCTGCCAAGACCATCAGAACTCAAGGCAAGTGGATGTCAGCATGGACTCGAACCACTGAGGCCACCACTTTCATCTTTTGCCACCGACGCGAGGAGCTTGCAGCCTACAGCAGCTACATCTCCTCGGTCTTCACCTCTGTACTCGAAATCCATCATTCCCGAGTACTCTCCTATGACAAACTCCTTCGGCAATGTGTATCCAGCTGCAGGGACCTGTACCTCACCAACATCCATCAGTTCAGCGACTGCTATACTCAGTGGCTCTCCTCCGTGGGAGCCGGACCGGGTGCCGGAGCCGCGCGCACTAGCGGATCTCGCCCTTCTAGCAAGGGGGCGAAAATGGAAGCGTGCCGTCGATGGAATGACGGTAAATGTCCTTTCCCAGCAGCCAAATGCAACTGGGGACATGTTTGCCTCAAATGCGCTGGTGCACACACTGTCAGTGGGTGCCCTCAACGCGGATGACGAAGAAGATTATTTGCCGATGCTGCGGCATCGTCTTGGCTTGAGCTGGGCCTTGGACGACCCACACACATACACGCCCACAGCAAATTGGTCGCTGACAGCTCCCCCTCTCCCGTCTCCTCTCAAAAATGAGAAAAACAACACTATTGTGCATCGTACCATTGCGGAGCATCCCAAACTTTTCAAAAACCCATGTATTCTAGACCGTGATGCTTTCGAAGATCTTCTATGCCTTCATCCCAACATGCCATTTATGAATTCCGTCTGCAGTGGTCTGTGCGGGGGCTTCTGGCCTTCGACTATCACTGACCGACCGGGTTATCCGATCACGTTGGACAACTCACGTTGATACGCCTCAAGCTGTGTTCAGCAATGTCAGACCTCATCTCACCATCTTCCATGCAGTTCCCCTTCACTTCCATCCAGCTTCCAGCTCCTCACCCACCAACCTCGCTCAGAGCGGTGATGTCTCTCATCTCAGGAGTTGTCAGCTACTGCAGGCCTCACCGAGGTTTCCTCAAGTTCGCTCCAGGTCGTCCTCAGCGGTTTTGGTGAGCCAATCAGGTTGCTGGCATTATGGTACCGGGTCTGTGTTGTACAGGATGCCTGGATGCTGCCTTTTGATGGTTTCGGACCATAGATGTACCATAGAGCAGCTGAGTCCGAGATCGCCCGAGATCGCCAAGGGCGAGTTTCTTACTTGTATGATAGACAGGGTCCCAGCTTCGAATAGAACCCCCCAGTGCACCTTTCCCCCTCAGAGCTCAGACCTCAGAAGTCTCTCTCACTGTTGTTCTCATCGTTCTCCGGACTTTAGACAAGTCCGCCCTCTTTAGGCCAGTCCACCCGCAGCGTCGTTCGTCAGATTCAGTCATATCAGCCGCTTTTCAGTCCTTTTCTCTAGGATTAGCCCGTCGTATCAGAGACCCGTGTGTCTCGTCGTTCTCCTTGTCATTCCACAGCCGTTCCTCATCCTTCCCAGCTGCTTATCACCAGATCGCCTCAGACTCGCCCTTAGCAAACCGGTCGCTCCATTGTTCCTGCTGCAGTGACCCTCAGCTGCCCTCACCTCACTCCTCACTTGAGATACTTGGTCCCCTCGCACCCCCCGGTACTCTGTTGGTTTTGGTTTTGGCTGCCGCCTCCATTCCCAGGGTCCACACATCAACGTCGCGAACTTGCCTCCGATGTGCATCGCGCATTCGTTGTGGAGCAATGTCAAAAAGAGATTGACGTAGGGCGCTTCTCAGAAGCTTGGGAGGCAGACGAACTGTACCCTGGCATGTACAGCATGCCGATCAGAGTTGTTCCAAAGCCCAATTCAGACAAACTCTGTCTCATCACCGATCATAGTGCTGGCAAATTCTCGCTCAACTCAATGATTCCAAAACCAGAATTTGATGAAAAGGTGCAATTGGACAACGTGCAGGACCTTGGACGAGTTCTGCTTCGTGTTCATCACGAGCATCCTGGCCGTAAGCTTGTTTTATTCAAATCCGATGTCACCGAAGCATATCGCCAAATGCCTATGCATCCATGGTGGCAAGCACATCAAATCGTATCAATTGCCAACTGGCGCATGGTCGATCGCACCAACGTCTTTGGCGGCCACCGGTCGGGCAATATTTGGTGTGCCTTCATGAGCTTAGTGCTCTGGATTGCCATCTATGTTTTGTTCATAGTGGACTTACTTGCATACTCTGACGACACCTTCTCATGGGAGTTTGCTGATGCCATTACCTGGTACAAACGCTACAAATGCTGGATGCCCACCAAACAAGTTCGTTTGTTGCGGCTCTGAGACAAGCTTCACATACCTCATAACAGCGAAAAACAAACATACGGCTCTCTGCTGGACATCATCGGATTCGATGTTGACCCGAACCTGCTGCAGATCACCCTCTCGGCGAAGAGGCGTGCTGCGCTGCTTGCCACGATCCGCGACTTCATCTCCGGGTCGTCTTCATGCCATCGTCGACCCCTTCGCCAATTCCAATCCCTTGCGGGATGGATCCAATGGTCACTCAATGTTTGGCCTCTCCTCCGTCCCGGTCTCTGCTGCCTATATGCCAAAACTCGTGGAAAGACAAATCCCAGTGCCGGCGTCGAGGTTACAGTCAAGCTGCGAGATGAGCTGATGTGGTTAGCTGACCATATTGAGCGTGCGTCTGGCATTTTCCTGCTCAATTCCCTCATTTGGTGCCCCTCTGATGCTGACCTTGTCCTGTTCACCGATGCGTCCTTCGAGGGCATCGTGTTTTGGTCACCGGCTCACTCCCTCAGTTTTCACGCTCGACTCCCTGATTTCACCACACCAATCTTCTTCTGGGAGGCACTTGCCGTCATCAGCACTATCGATTGGGCATCACACCTTGTTGTTGACCGACCACGCTGCCTTGTCATCTACTGCGACAACACCAACATGGTTGATCTTTTCAATACATTGCACGCGCAACCACAGTATAACTGTCTCCTGTTATACACAGTCGATCGCCTTCTCGACAGCAAGATTGACCTACGTGTCGTTCACCTGCCGGGAACTGCGAACGGCATCGCCGATGCACTGTCCCATTTTCAACTCAATCGTGCTACCATGCTACACCCTGGCCTCCATGCCAGACCTTTCATACCCCCTCAGGATGCGATGGGGGGTAAGAAGTGATGGATTTCCTGTCTCGCTCGTCCAGGCAACCCTTACGGGAAGCCTGGTCACATGAGCGTCTGTTGCACGAGCGTGCCATCGCCCTCAGTTGCGCGCTCTGCAATTCATCTCTCCTCGCTTACTCATCTGCCTTACAGTCTTATTTAACTTTCTGTCATACTCATGACAGGCCCATCGAACCCACAGAGGACACACTATCTTTTTACATCGTCTACACGTCCCACCACATCCACCCCACATCAGTCGCCAATTACCTGTCAGGTATTTGCAACCAGTTGGAGCCATTCTTCCCGAATGTGCGCGCCATCTGCCACTCTCAGCTCGTCTCTCGCACGATGCGTGGCTGTCTCAAGATTCATGCAACAACTCCCACACGCAAGAACCCACTCTCGCGTGCCCAATTAACACACGTTTTGATGCAATACGCGAGTAGTACGACATTCGACGACCTTCTTTTCGCTGCACTCATCGCAACTGCCTTCCATGGCTTACTTCGCCTTGGCAAGCTTGTCTGGCCTGACCGACTGGCTTTACGCGACTGGCAACGTGTTGTCACCCGCAGCTCCATTCAGTGGATGCCCAACGGGTACCGCTTCACGCTGCCTACCTCCAAAACTGATCACGCATACTCAGGACATGACATTGTCATAGCCGGTGTCACCACACCCTGCGACCCCATACTCCCTTTCCGTCGCTACCTCACGGAATGCGATCGCCTTTTCCCATTCCATCCAAACCTCTGGGTGAGACCTTCGGGAGACGTTCCCACTCGCAGTTGGTTCATGCAGTGCCTTTGCGCCCATTTTCCTTCCAACATCAGCGGGCACTCCTTGCGTGCCGGCGGTGCTACCGCCCTGGCTGAGGACGGGATCCCCCTCGACTACATTCAATTTCTTGGCCATTGGTCTTCAGATACTTTCCAAATTTATATTCGTAAAAATCCCATAATTCTCTGTTCTCTCCTGTTTCAGACCGCAAACCCTACTTAAGCAAAATCATGTCTCCTCGATATTATCTTCCTACTCCAGCGTGTCTTCCTATCCAGTTACGACCCACCTCCTCTCACCACTCTTCACCTTTCCTTTTCTTCCACTTATAGCCTTAGGGATTGTCTCAGCCTGGCGCGATAATACATCTCGTTTGAATCGGGCCGCCTGTTCTGCATGTGTGCGGGGGCGGTCGCGACATCTCTATACCTCCCATGTTGGCCTTTCCTCTCTGAGCTCCATCTGCATCGACGCATAAGACAATTAGTCGCAGTTAAAGAAATATTTAACCTAGGCTAATGGTCCCAGTGCCCGGATTGCCTGAGCTCGATCTCGCTGTTCCGTGCCGTTGCTTCCCGTGGGTGTCCGCACCCCGAGCAAGCCTGTGCGTTGGTACTTTGTTTGTGTCCATGCATCCGTGCGCTGAGACCTCTCTCATTTGCCTCCATCTCAGTCAGCCTATAAAAGGTCACAGCATTCGGTCGTAGAGGGTCTTTACCTTCTGCTCACGACCGTCGTGCACCTTCAGCGCGACAGAGAGTCTTTCAAGCACCCACCCACCCTTACCCATTTTTCTTTTTGTTCTGTACTCTGAATTCTCTCATGTATTATCTACCGAGGGATTGTCTCAGCTTGGTGCGATAATACATCTCGTTTGAATCGGACCGCCTGTTCCGCATGTGTGCGGGGGCGGTCGTGACATCCCTATACCTCCCATGTTGGCCTTTCCTCTCTGAGCTCCGTCGGCGTCGACGCGTAAGACAAATACTATTAAAATTGAATTCTCACTTTCAAATCATATTTTGTATACTGGCAGAAATTAGTGACCAAATATGGCAACTACTTTCTGATAAAATTGCCTGTCGACTAGCATGAAGGTTCAGAGCAATAAAAAACTCATACAAATGCATAAGAGCATCAATTGTGCAAACATCACTTTAAGCATATAAAAAAAACACTATTTAATCTAATCTAATCATGAGTAGTTCAGCTCCTACCTCTGATAACTCTACATTTTCTGCTATGTTATATATCTTAGCACCTTATTTTATATATAATCTTGTGTGTTATACAGTACACACTTGTCATATCTTATTCTACTCAGCCCGATATATGATATACACTATTATATATGCTTATACTATAGATACTTGTAATATCTACCATTATAGTAGTAGTCTAGTTGTATGTCTAATCAAACAAGATTTAAGATTGAATATATGATCCATGTCAAACATTGTATTGTTGAACAAAGCTAATGGCCAATCATGTGATCAATAGCAGACCTTGTTCGGCCGCACAAGGTCTGGTGGCTGTGCTTAGCTTATGTCAGCAGTAGTTGATGTTGCGCTCTCTGCTTTCTCTTCTTTTCTTCAGATAGCTTTGAAGTCAGTGTGATACTACCAGTAGTACACACTGACTACAAGGCTTGGACACGCCCAGTTCCCATCTACAGCGAGTTGCGGCTGAGGTGTCCAATGATGGTGTAGGGCCATCACCAACTTTCTGGATCTCTTCTGATGATGTGGCATAGAGATTGCACCATGGCCCTCTCAATACCACATGAATCAGAATGAGTGAAAGCTTGTTGGAATCAGATTTAGAATAGCTTTAGAATAGTGCCATAAATAGCAAGATAGCATGGCAAAATGCTGACCTATTGGACTATATGTCCGTGATGATGTGGCAGACTAATTGCTTTATAGCTCTGCTGATACTGCATCAATCATGATGTATGAGGGCTTATTGAAATCGGATTTATAGTAGCTTTCGAACAGTATAGTTTACAACATTATAGCACCATTGGTTGTTGAGATAGGAGACAATACTGTTTTGCTGATGTGGTACATAAATCGAGAAATATCTCTGCTTGGAGTGATCCGATTTTCATATTCTAAATTGGGTTGGAGAGATGTAATCCACGGTATTTGAACACAATTTACCATTTGTCGATTGATTGCTTCATTGCAGAGCTATAAAGCAATCACTGTATACAGTGTATTGACTCTCTAGGCGATTTATGCTTATGTAAGCGGGCGCTAAGACCTTGTTCGGCCGCACAAGGTCTTGTAGGATCACATGACCGAGTCTCAGGACCCACTGCTACCGATAAATTGCATTTTTTGTTCATTTTATCAATAAACAGTATGTACATTTGTTTGCTGTGTATCATTTGAGTGGCTATATCTTTCTGTAAGCAGTAAATTGTGTTGAAGACTGGCTTTCTGGTATATTCGGATGCATTTGAGAACAAGTGAATCGGTTGAGTACTGATTAAGTTAGCTGGAGTTCAAGCATTCTAGGGGGAAAATGCAGAAACAATTCGCATTCTGCGAGTTTTGCACCGATCCTGACACATGAGGTACCGTCAGAAAGCTATCAATAAGTAGATTCTGATGCACTTTAGAACGAGTAAATCGGTTGGGAATTGACCTAGTTAGCTAGGGTTCAAGCATTTTAGAAGAGGAAAAAATGAAACACTTTGCATTCTGCAAGTTCTTAACCGATTTGGATGCATAGAATATGGTAGCAAAGCTATAAGTGAGTAGATTTAGATGCATTTAAGAACAAGTAAATCAGTGAAGAATGGACTGAGTTAGCTCAAGTTCAAGTGTCATAGAGGGGAAAAGTAGAAATTCATTGCATTCTATGAGTTCTGCACAGATCAGGATGCAAAAAATACTATCAGAAAGCAATAAATGAGCAGATCCAGATGCATTTGAGAACAGGTGAATTGGTTGAGAACTGATCAAGTTACATTAAATCAACAAAGTTTGGCCAGAGCTGGAGTTGAACCTGCAAACTCGTCAGATTGAAGATGTGTGATTATATAAGCCAACTGCCTAATGGGCATAGTCATCGTTTTGGTGTCGTTTTCACTATGAAAAGGCGGTATAGAGTAAACGATTCTAAGGAATCGTAACTTAGACCTCAAGTCATACTTTGTGAACGCACTGATGAATGATGCAATTAGAGATATTATGATAGAAAGCGTGCTTACATCTGAATTTGTGTAGTCACCTATCAAATCGGTCTGACAGATCTTTGGGGTATAGTGACGTGTCAAGTAGTAACTGAATATCCAAAACAAATAAGAATTAGCAAGATGCAGAGCAAGATGAACAAGGAAATCGGAACCTGAGATCAACAAAATGCTTCAGCGTTGGCCCGAAGTACGGTAAAAACACGTATGTTCCTAGGATGTTTGTAGCCGACATTGGAAATGTAAAATATAGAATTTCAACTGGACAACAAAGTGTTAGGCATAACATAAAACCCTGATGGTTGATTCGGAAGCAATATGTTCTAGGTAAGATCTGCAAAGTAGCTGAGCCTTAAGCGAGCTTAAGAAAAAATGACACGTACCATTGGACCTGAAGCTTTGGAACAAACATAAAACACAGGATGCCTATTGGATCGGAAGAGTGACAACTCGCAATGAAATTCCAAGAGAGCAATTGAAAGAAGCAGGGGGCAAAGTGCTAGGCATAGCATGAAACTGTTGACGGTTGATTCGAAAGCAATATGTTCTAAGCGAGATCTGCAAAGTAGCTGAACATTCAGCCAGCTTGAGGAATGATGACACGTATCATGGGACCTGAAGCTTCGGAACAAACATAAAACACAGGATGCCCATTGGACCGGAAGAGTGACAACCAGCAATGAAATTCCAAGAGAGCGATTGAAAGAAGCAGTGAGCAAAGTGCTAGGCATAACATGAAGCCATTGACCGTTGATTCAGAAGCAATATGTTCTAAGCGAGATCTTCCGAGTAGCCAAGCCTTGACCGGACTTAAGCGGAGATGACACCAAGAAACCTGGATCATGGAGGATCATTAAAATTGAAATTGTTGGATCGTAATCTTGATACATTTGAAAATAAGCCTGCACCTTACTACATTCACAAAGAACATAGATCGGATTGTGCTGCTATGAATCTAGAGATCTTGTTGTTAATGCTGACCAATAGAAAAAACAGAGTCAGAATCAGATCACATCGTAATTTTGAATGCTCCGGTCTATCCTTTGCAGTTCTGCCGTCCTATCCTATCTTTCTTCTTTTTCCCCCTCTAAGGATTGTTTTCATTATCCATACGTTCTACGCATCATTTAAGATGTCTCTACCTTTGATTGAGTTTTTAGACAAGCCAGATTGCCGTAAGTGATTAGTGTTTTGTCTCTGTATGGTTTGTCGAATGAATATGTAGGAGCACATCTTATGAAGATCAGTGATGATGCTGTAAAGCAGTTACCACGTCATCTTCAACTCAGCAATATGTCTGATGTGCGTATTCATACCTTACTATTGTTGGGATTCAGCTAACTAGCTTTGTTAGATGAAGTTCTTGAGAGAGAACTATGTCGCACATAAAGCCGTAGATGGATCTGCAAAGGTTGTGTTGCGAAACTCGGATCTTGATGCAGAGATGGAGGAAGCCGTCTGGGAAGGACAAGGTGTCTTGTTAGACTATGACTTGCCACCAATTTTGGATCGCAACAGGTGTGTTATTATCTGCTTTTGTCGTCTTTCTCTTTGCTTAAAAACATATGACAGTCTACCTACGAAGATCATTTGGGCGAAACAGAGCGTTCGCCTACTAGGAATAGGATCTCCTCTCTTTGATCAATCAGTTGCCGGTGTTGCAGCTATCCATCGTCTCATAGATAGCATCTATTCTGTGAAGGGTCTCAGACCATGGGTTCCTGATCAAGTTGAGAGTCATGCAAGCCTTAGCTTTGCCAACCGTTACGTCACTCCTCTCTCACTTGTCAACGGCTCAAGTCCTGTACCCTTTGGGGATGTCGTGGATCCACAAGGCCTCTTGCTACTGGCCACATCTACTGCAGGTGCTCATCTTGATGATAATAAGGTTGAGTACTATGAAAGAAAGTGGAACAGCACGTACGTCAACTCTATGCTGACTCTTGCATTGTATTTTACTAATGTTAAAACCTCTAGATCTTCTGATTATCACTATATCACCATTGATCCAGCTATCATTCGACCTGGTCAGATTGTTCAGGTGCAAGTGTCTTTTGTTACGGTACCTCTGTCTGGAAAAAAAGGGTTGTATCAGATGGCATGCAAGTTGCGATCTGTAGCTATTCTTGATCGTCAATTGCAAGAGGTAAATTTGTTTGTATCTTTGTATAGATGACACTTACAGATAGATTGTTACTAGGCCTATGATATGCAAGCATACTCTATTGAGTTTCAGAAGAAGGCATCTCCTCCAAAGGTATTGAAAAGGCGCATTGGATATGTGGTCTCAGTTGACGCTATGTCAAGAGAGGTGAAGAAGACAAAGAGCACGGTTGTAGAAGGCTTAGAGGACACCTTTATGCAAGATTCTAGTTCTGCGTAGATCAATATTGTTTGTCGTGAAGTGTTTTTTTTGGATTGTCTGTACACATGATACCTATTCAATATTTCATTCCATCCATCTGTCACGAGTTACTATAAGACAGATCAAATCAGAGTTGATCACTTATAAATATATAAGACATCTTACCAACTGCTCTAACCCAAAGTTCCACAGTCGAGATACTTTACATAAAGTATGTTCTAGCATAATAGGATCAAACACCATCTTCTCTTTCTCTTCTATAGTCAGCTGTGCATCTAGAAAATGAAATAGCAAAACAAATGCATCTTTGATGACCATCTTGTTTTTCTCCTTAGGATGGATCAATTGTAATTTTGCTAGGCCTTTCAGTGCTCCTGCTTGGATCTCTGATATAAGTTCACCCATATCATACTCTGATGGCATATCAATGACATCTGTATAAGCATAGTCTGCAGTGAGAAGATAAGCCACAAGTGGTCCAAAGCCATAGAACATGACTTCATTTGTTTTGGACTTTTTGTTTTTGATGCACTTGTAAAATGCTGCAAAGGAGCAATGTGCTGTTCTTTTCACCAAATTCTTCCATTCTATGTTTGCTGCCCTCCAATATTTCTCTGCATGTTCAACGCTACGCTGGGTTGGACAACCATAAGCTGTGGTGTCGCAGAAATAATTTGAGGATTTATTGGATTTAAGGCTGTCATAACAGGCTGACCAGTCTTCTAGGTCTGAAAACATGGCTTTCTGATCCAAGACAAACTGGCAACCATAAGTGATGCCATGGAAGATCAGAGCACTGAAAAATCCAGCTTGAGAGTGAACATTTGTTGGCGAAAAAGGAGTATCATCTTCTCTCATCCTCACAAGGCTTGGTGCACGCTGACGAAAGGGAAGATAATGGTCAAGTCGTGTAGCCATTTTTGTAAGGAGGGCATGATGTTCTGGAGGTGCACATTCTAGATCACCTGTAAAGGACAGCTTATTCTCCAAGGAACATCTATCCAGGAAGAATACAGCTGCATGCAGAAACTTTAAACATTTTGTGTAGCCAAGTGGAGGATGAGAAAATAGAGGAGGATGTGGTGAAGGGGAATGTCTCTCTTCAGACTGACTAGCAGTAGAGGGAATTGGCAAGGTCTCAATATGTTTACGAGCATCTTTGTTGAAACCAGAATATTGATCACAAACATCATTGATGGACATCAGGAGTTTATGCTCCTCGGTGTCTGGTATGACAATAGCATGATGAGATAGCCAAGTTGAAAAATGTTGTAAATCATCTTGAGATACGGAGCGCCGTAGCTTTTTCTTTGCCACCATTGAACTAAATCCACAGAAGAGAACAAAAGTCTTTTCCAAGTAAAGAATCTCTATCCCTGTTTATCATGATGAGATATTATAAAATATTACTATTGATATATAAACATACCTGCAATAGAGACTAAATTCTGTACAAATACTGCTTGAGCAACAGCATGAGGAGAGACGGTTTGATCAGGATTTAACCATTGTCCTAAAGTCATTCGTAAAGATTGGTGAAGAAACTGTTTTCGAGGGCTAAAGTCAACAGAGCTGAGATCATTGCGACAAGGTGGGAGACAAATAACACTGGGCACAGTAGAAAGATTTGAAGTAAAATGGGATGGTGTCAGAGTGATATTGCATGAATTAGTTGCATTAGCAGCAGCCAACAATATTCGCCCAAGCTTCACAATCCAGTTTTCTTCATCCTCAGCATGGACATTCAAGACTTGATCTGCATAGTAGCTTGCAATATGATCAATCCATAGCCATGCTGTCATATGAGACATCATGACTATAAATTGATTGCAACGAGTGTCTAGAGATTGAAGTGCAATGTTATGAAGAAGATCAGAAATGTTTTGTAGGCCTTTCTGAACTGAAGGCAAAGGATCCAGACATCCAGGAGTGCATTTTTTAATAGCTGTTGCCATGTTGCTGAGGCTGATATGTGTAGATGGCCCCACAACATAACTAGAGGAGGATGCAGGAATGGAGTTCCTATGAGTAGAGAGTGCTTCCAAGTCATTTTTGAGTGATTCTACTGAAAAGTATTCTACTCTTGATGTTAGACTCATATTGTTAATTAAAAAAAAAATCTCCATACCTTTCCATCGTAAAATAGAAGAAAGCGGAATACCATCTCTATCATCAGATTCTTTTGAGGAAAGCATATCTTTAAAGCACTCTTGGCTCCAAGATAGGGTCTTCTCCACATTTGCAAGGCTTTTTTGTACTTGATCAGCACTGTTCTCCTCTTCTTGTTCATCTTCATTTTCCTGTTCTTCATCATCATATTGTTCATCTTCATCTTGCCACTGATCTTCATCTGAAGCATCTCTCATTTCTTCATCTTCATCTTGGTCTTCATCTGATCTCATACTATGCTCAGTATGTAATAATTATGTTATATGTAATTGTTAAAAACTAACATGCATAATTCACCCTATGGCACAATCTCTTGCTTCTTCGTATTCCTTCTTCATTGTCATCTTCTCTGGTCCTTTTCTTTCCTTTGTCTGATGTTTTTTGCTTATATGGAGAAATAAGTGCATCTGCTACCGATCGTATTTTCTTGTTTATGTTGGAACGTGTTTTCAAACTGCCAACAGAAAAGTGCTTAGGTTTGCGTAGTTTTGCTATTACAAAGATAAAATGTTGAGCAATTAGTCTTAGCTAATACACCATAAGTTAATTACTACCTGGCTTAGATCTTGTATAGGCCTTTGTCTTTCCTATATAAAAGATAATTTAGTTGAATCTCTTTTATATCAAAAAAATGTAAACACACCTCCCAAATAACTACCACCTAACACCTGAGACTCTAATGGATTATCTGGATCAATGAATAGCTTTGGGAAAGACTTGTGATTGCTGGGCATAAGATTGTAGTTTTGAATTAACCATTCTTTCCATCTTTTCAGGACAGGATGTCTTGGATCTTCTACCACTTCTTGGCCATTTGTAGCAGATGGAACCACAGTGATAGGAATAGTATCAATGTTATCGATATGCACTGCAACTTGACCAGGTGCTAGAGCCCAAGTTTTTGCAACATATCGATGAGATGAATTTGAATCTGCTGATTTGATGCTAAAAGCAGAGACAAACTTGTCAACATCAATTTGAACCTATAGAGTGAAATATCAATAATCAACAAAATAATCAAGTAAGAAAAACAAACTTGAAGCTTGGGCCAGATCTGTGCACATATGAAAATACACAACAACAGAAGATGTCGTACAATAAAATCAAGTAAGGAGTCAGGCTGCATGATGATGTGTCCATCTCTAGCCCAGCTACCCTTGCCAGCATTGACGGGATTATCTGTAGTGTCACTTCTATCCTCTGGACTACATTTACAAAGATAAATCAATATATATAGTTTTAATATTACAAGTAGAACTCACTAATATCTAATCTCAGGACCTAAAGGTAAAAAGCCTTCCTTTGATGATTTTGAGGACCAAGCGCACAAAGGTAAGATGCCTTTCATATCATACAAGATATCATTTGGATAGCCAATAGCATTGAGGCGAACTGTAGTCTTCAAGGCCGATGTTGATGTTCCTAAAGGAGCCTTTGGAGAAGTACCACCATGCATAAGCAAGCCTGAAAAATAACAAGCCAAAGTATCTTCTAGCACGATGAAAACACCAAGCTCTAGCAAGTGAAAGCGACCAGGATCGTATCCATTTTTAGGATACTTGGAATGAGAAACCATAGCAGTAAAAGCTCCAAGGGCATCATATCCATCTTTATGTTTGCCACCATAATGACCAAGGATAGATGCAAGATCTACATCTATGTAGATATTAGTTTTGAATCTTTGTTATATTCATTTGAATTTTACTAACCTGCTTCAGAAGTAGTGGCATTTGAGATATTTACTTGCATGGCCTGGGTCATAAAATTGTCTGACGATCCAATTTTGGGAAAAGGATGCAAGTCTGCAAAAGACTGAACATAACTTTGTATGCCTGGCAAGCATTTATAGCCCTCTGAAAACAAGCCAGTAGTTGCCTATACAGCTTTAGCCAAATTGATATCAGAAAGATCTTATAAACCTACATCCAATAGTTCTTTAGACATCTTCTGTGCATCTGTCAACTCTCCACCTTTCTCTAACTTGCCATTTTTTGAAGGCGCAAAAAGATGTGGTGGCTTTTGATGGGTTGGTCCAATCTGATATGTTCTACCGGATTTGTCTGGCAGGATACCAGTACGCTCAAAAGCAGTACCACCCATTAACGTTTTAGAATCTGAATCCCAAATAGGCATTGATGCTGTACTCTCCTCCTCTTCTCCAAGAGCATTTTCCAATGCCTGTTGCAAATGCTCCATTTTTTCTGAAGAGAAAAATTTTCTATCACATAAAGTTCTTGAATTAGTATAGTGATACCAAGCTAAAAAGTTTAAACAACATACCCTGCTATCATGGTTCCCTGAAAAAGATCCTTCTTGCCTGTCACATCTCCATCTTGTTGCGATCGTACAAACACCATGTCACCAGAATTCAACTGAATCAAGCCTGACAAATATTATTTCTATTAGTAGCTGTATAAAAATGTGAGCAAAATACTCACCAAATTTGTCTTTCATCTCTCTCAAGGTACCCCGAGGTACTCCAACCCGAGCTGCATACTCCGCATTTTTCTGCTTGCCTGCTGAACTTGTATCCACTATGCACACATATGTTGTACCATCCTTGAATGTATTGTACAAAGGATCGTCGCTATTCAAAAAGTTCTTTGCATGCAGAGGATGATCTGGCTGTATGCCAATAGGAGGAAGTTCAGAATCTCGACCATGTAATTGTAATGATTTTAGATCATGTGGTAGAGTTTGAGAAGTCATAACTATATTTATTATAATTTATATCAATCCTAGTACTTGCAAACAATATGAGAGAAGTTGACTTACTATAGAAAAAAGCACTAAAAATGTCAAATTGAAATATTTTTATTGTTGTTGTTGAAAAGTAGCTATTTATTGCTCTATCTTTAGCTTTAGGCCCATATGGATAGACCAATTAGATTCACTCCAAAAAGAATCACTTAAAAAGAAGTACCTACCCCGTACCGAACTGACCGGACTGCTCAAACCGACTGACCGGACTGCTCAAACCCCACAAAAAGCTCCAAAGATGCCACCAATGTTAGGGTCGACTCTTTGCTATTGAGACCTCTGTCTATAATAACATTAGCATATACATATACATATGATATAAGGAAAATATAGCTTACTATCAAGATAAACGGCTAAAAGGAAGCACTCAGCTCCGACAGTATACCAAAAGTACTCAAAATGCCGGTGAATTGACAATCCACACTCGGATTGCTAAAGATAGTAGGTGTTATGATTTATTTTAGCCATTTTATACATCTATACAAAGATTATAAGAATAATTAGACTCACCGCTAAAGAAAACCACGAAGAAGACGAGATTTGAGCACTGTTGTCGAGATGACGGGAAGAAGTAAGGAGCCTGGCAGCAAGCGCCCGCTAAGCGCCCGCAGCGTCCGCAGCACGGGCGAAATGACGTACTCCCGTCCCATGACATCACCAGGGGGACGGCAGTACGTCATTTCGCCCGTGCTGCGGATTACGTAAGGCCCGATCGTGATTTCCAGCGCAAGTCCTCTCTCTTGCTCTTTCTCTGGTAAGTACTCGTTCTTCTCGCAGAGTTGGGGCTTGGTGGAACGTCGGGAGGGTTTGCGGAGCATTCAGGTGAGTAATAAATGTTCTCATTTCAATCTATGTACTAATGATGAGCACCAACTCGCTCGTTTCGAGCGAGTTGGTGCTCGTTTGAATCCCATCCCTCCCCCCTCCCTCCGACCTCATCCATTGCCCCCCGGGGCTCGCGCGCCGGGCCCAACGGCCTGATTGAGGTCCAACGACCTCGCGAATGGCTCGACCGCGCTCCGTTCCGGCCCAACGGCCTCACTTCCGGCCCCGGGGCTTCGAGCACTGCCCAGGGCAGTTGCAGCTGGCGTTTTGCCAGCTGCGTAAGGTGCGTAGATCTTCCACATCATACAGATGCAGAAACGTCGCCGTTTGGCAACGTTTCTGCATCTGTATGACCCGGGTCAGGTTCTGCACGGTGCGGGTAGCTCCCGCATGCCGTGCAGGGCCAGAAACGTCACCTTTTGGTGACGTTTCTGGCTGTGCACGACACGTTTCGTGTCCAGGGCGTGTGGGTAGCACCCACACGTCGTACAGGCCCTAAATCGCGACCGTTTGGTCGCGTTTTTGGGTCTGTACGACCCAGACTTCTTGTGCACGGTGCGGGTAGCTCCCGCATGCCGTGCAGGGCCAGAAACGTCACCGTTCGGTGACGTTTCTGGCTGTGCACGACACGTTTCATGTCCAGGGCATGTGGGTAGCACCCACACGTCGTACAGGCCCTAAATCGCGACCGTTTGGTCGCGTTTTTGGGTCTGTACGACCTGGACTTCTTCTGCACGGTGCGGGTAGCTCCCGCATGCCGTGCAGGGCCAGAAACGTCACCGTTCGGTGACGTTTCTAGCCCTGTGCGACAGGTTCATGTCCGGGACGTGTGGGTAACACCCACACGTCGTACAGACCCTAAATCGCGACCGTTTGGTCGCGATTTTGGGTCCGTACGACCCGGACTTGTTCTCCATAGTACAGGGATAGAAACGTCACCGTTCGGTGACGTTTCTAGTCCTGTACGAGATGCTTTGTGTCCGGGGCATGTGGGTAGCACCCACATGTCATATGGACCCAAAATTGCGGTCGTTTGCCGCCATTTTGGGTCCATATGACCCGGACTTGTTCTGCATGGTGCAGGACTGGAAACGTCACCGTTCGGTGACGTTTCTAGCCCTGTACGAGAGGGTTTGCATCCAGGGCGTGTGGGTAGTACCCACACGTCGTGCTGGCCCAAAATTGCGACCGTTTGGTCGTGATTTTGGGTCAGACTTCTGATGCTGGTGTGGGTATGCCCCACACGTCGTGCAGCTCGAAATCGTGACCGTTTGGTCTCGATTTCGAGTCTGTACGTTTCAATCTAATTATAAACTACGTAGCACAGTTATCCTATTGTATATTAGACACTTTAGATAAAATTTGTTTCTTTTTTTTTTTCTCGCAATTCTGAGGGATCACGTGCGACAGCGAGGACGGTCGGGCTCGCTGTCGCACATGATCAAAGATGTCATGTGATCATGTTGGCTTTCAGCCACCCGGCCTTATTGCTGCCACACCTCTCTTGCTCTCTGCTGTCATCTCTGCTACAGACAAGGTAAGCTTCCACTCTCTCTTGTCCTATGTTAATGGTGCATCTAACCTTCTGTAGACCTCATCTAATCTTCACAATCATGGCTTCCAAGTCAGCACAGCCAGATTTCAGGTATGACCCCTAAACTCATTCTTGATCTGCTATCTGATTTTACTGATGCTTTGTCAGCTGGATACCAGCCAAAGAGTTTGCTAAAACCAAACCTCCACTGGTCTCAGAGACTGTAAATAAGGCACAAGCTGAGAATGTGGATTTCAGACAAGAAGCAAAGTTGCTCCAAGCATTGCCTTGGTTCAATGGTGATATCTTGACCATCTTCACACTCAAGACCCTCTTGCAGCGGAGGCATGTCAATCCTCCAACCAAAGAGGACTTGAAGGCTTTAGTTCTGGCAGATCAGGGTGTGGAAGACAAGTTGTCGGACGTGTATGAGGTAATGTTGTACTCTTTATTCGAGTTCCGATGTTGTGTATTAAATATATTCTAGAAATTTCTGACTCATATGGATGACTGGGGAAAGGAACAGTTCTATGATTTGCCTCCTCCTCAGAAAGGAAACCTGTGGAAGCTCCTGGTCGAAGGTGGTCAAAATCTAAACAATGAGCAGGACCGCCAAGCTATTTTTCATGCCGTTCTTAATATTGGTTCCAATCATCTTCCTCTGATTACCAACATCATTGCTCGCTATCAGATTGTAGATGTCATCTGCAAGATTTATGATCTGTCACCTGCTCGAGGCCACAAGCAATTACATCTGCCTCAAGTTAGTGCATATAAGCAGCTTGTGCAGAAGGCAGGTATTCTCAAAGGGGTATGTGGTTACTTTTTCATTCTTTACTCAGTGATCTGATATATCCAAGGTTGTGGAAGATCTGAAGTCATGGCCTAGTATTATGGAGAAGGCATACCATGCATTTCATAAGGACCCGGACCAATTGCTCCTTTTAGGGACAGAGGCCACTACATCAAGTGACAGTATCATTCTTACACCTAGTAAAGTGCTTGAAAGCTACTGGACTTCTACAACCTGGGATGATGAAGCTGCGGCCAAGATCACAAGTGCACTTATGTGGGGTGTGGTGAAGAAAGACAAAGACAATCTAGTTTTTTCTATAATTCAGCACTTTGAAGCGGCAGCTGCTGGTCTACAAGCCATGATGAAGGTAATAAAGCTCAAATGTTGTATGTCTTGACAAATTAATAATCTTACTTCAGACAGCTATATTTATCACAGATGAGGATACATTTTGGAAAGAGCTTTTTATGTGAGTCATAGTATTTATGCTTAATTTATTATTTGTTCTGACCGTGATCTTGCTATAGAGATGCAAACTTATCGGATGAAGACATTGCAAAAATAGAAACTCTCAGACGTCCTAAATTTCTATCGCCTATTCTCCTTTGCCTATCACTCTCTCCAATTGTGCTATTCTTGGGACGATCATTGTATACAGATGCTTTCAGTCGTGCTGTATATCTACAGGTATGTTTAATATATCTATATCATTTTATCTGTTAACAATTTTATATGCATATGTTCTAGGTCTTCATTCTTTTAGGCAATGTTCAGCGAGCACCAAATCTGATCAAGTTTGAACGGATGATATGGATCACTCTGTTTGCTATTGCACGGGGTGCACCTGCTAGCATGCATGTACCTCAACTTCTTTCGTTTTGGAAAGTCCATTTTTCTCAGAAGGCAGAGGTGGCTGATGAGAGTAGCTGGTTCCAAGAGCCTGGATATGGTAGGAATTTTGAACATCACTTGTAAATTGGTTTTTACTAATATATTTTTAGGACGAGCAGAAGAGCAGTCTGATAATGCTGCATCTAATGATCAAGATGAAGATCAATTGGAAATAAATGTTGTTCTCAATGCAGAAACTCAACAATTGGTTCAGAGTTTGTCAGAAGATCACCAACAGACTGTGGCAGCAATTGTAGCTGGACTTAACCCTAGCAAGGTAAATCCAAATACAATTGTGCGAGACCTTGTGGAAAGTTGGCAAAGCAAATCAAGTAAGTCATTATTTGTTATATATTTAATCTAATCAATCAATTCAAATGTGTGCAGGTGATGAAGAGGATGAGGATGAGGATGAGGATGATAAAAGTAGCATTGATCAAGGTAAGTAAAAAAAATCAATTGATTCTTGGCTTGATAATCTATAATCTAATATGAATATATTTTAGCTAAAACAAAAAAGTCATTAAGGCAGAAGAAAGAGGTGAAAAAACCAGTTTACATAGAGTCTGAAGATGAGGAAGATGAGGAGCAGCAGAAGCAGAAGCAGAAAAAAGAAAAAGAGAGAAAGGAGAAGGAAAAGAAGGAGAAGGAAAAGAAAGACAAGGAGAAGGAGAAGAAGGAGGAGAAAAAGGAAAAGGAGAAGAGGGAGAAGGAGAAGAGGGAGAAGGAGAAGAAGGAAAAAGAGAAGAGAGAGAAAGAAGAGAAGGAGAAGGAGAAGAGAGAAAAAGAAGAGAAGGAAAAGAAGAGACAGCAAGAAATCCAAGCTGAGGTAGACCCTAACAGGTTTATCAGAAATATGGAAGGCAGAAAGGAAGGTACTGGTGCACGTAGGGAGGCCATTGAGGAACTCAAAACTAAGGTGAACACACTACCCTTTCAGCTGGCTATACCATCAGTAAGCTTCTCATATCAATATCTTTGGATGCATATAAAGAACTAATCTTGTTTTAGGAAATACCTGCATTGGATAACAAACCTGCTAAGGTAAAAATGCTAAATTTATGTGAAGATTTCTATGACTAACTTGTCTAATTTTGATCAGCTGCATTCTGAGCCTATCATGCTTCCTGCATATTGTGCAAAGAGTAATGATATAGTTCATATTTCCTACAAACCTGTTATCATGGAGGATGAGGTGAGAGATCAGTATATATATATTTGCACTGAGATTCTGATACATATCATTTAATAGGATGACTTTCAGATCAAGTTAGGCAACAAGTTAAAAACAGCTCTTGAATCTAGCTTGCAGCCTAATGGAAAGCCACGCATGTGTCAAGAATCTGCCAAGCAACATGAACATTCTGACAGAAATACTGGTTCTGCAGTCTATGTCACGTCTTGTGATAGTTTTGCAGAGCTAGACACCTCTATCATTCAAGATATCTTCTCTTACAGGCATATCTTGGTACATGGTCAGCCTAGTTCTAGAAGATGGGGTTGGAATGAGGAATCTATGGAAAGATTGGGTGATCTGGATCAGATCATTGAGATTCAGGGTAAGATCATACTTATATCATAGGACAGGTACTAACAAATGCTTATATGACAGACATGGCTCATAGATCTGGACAAAAAGCACAGGCACAGCTGAGGAAAGGCACACGTCGTGATATTCTTCAAGCAGGCATGGATCCAGAACTGCTTGCAGAAGATTTGCATGTCCAGTATGATGGCAAGGTCTTAAATGGATTGGATAATCCTTGTCCAGAACCTTTGGCAGAAATGCCCAACTTCAGGTATGATTATAAATTTATGTGTGCTTATTTATCATATTGACTTGGAGATATCAAGTGCTTTAGCTACTCATGAACTTGTGCTGCGACACTTTGAAGCTATCCTCCGACCTAAGCATCATAATAGGCCAACAACAGATCTATCCTGGGCCACTGCAGCAACCAAGGGATCCATATCAGATTTTCATGAAGACACAGATGGCTTAGCTACAGCTTCAAAGCCACTAGTTGGCACCAAGCTCTGGATTTTGCTAACACCCAAAGATTCAAGCAAAGACAATATTGGCAACTTGAACACCTATCTGGACATTGAGAACTTTTCTGATCTTGATCTGGATAAGTATTATGTGGAGGGTATTCTTCTTCAGCCAGGTCAAACTTTGTAAGTAAAAATAATTTGCTTTGTGACTTTCAATTCTCACTTCTGACATTATTATAGATATCAGCGTGCTTGTACTCCCCACTGGGTGTATGGAGTTGAGGCAACCCTTGTCTATGGGCGTCACTTCTATGCCCAGTCATGCTTGGATCGTAGCTTCTTAGGACAAATTCATTCTCAAATGGTGGGAACAATTCACAACAACACCTCTCATCCATCTGTTCGTCCTATACTAGCTGACTTCATGGCTTGGTGGGCTCATCTGTTGGACCATCCCTCTCCTTGTGGTGAGTTCTATCTTACAATTTGATTTGTATTATCCTCTCTAAGTATATTGTAGCTGAGTATCCCAATATCAAAACTGTTCAAGGGATGCACATCTTTTTAGCAGCTGCACATGCTGTCATCTTTGCTTCAAGCTTATCAGTTGTCAAGAACAATATACCTCGACCTGATGCTACAATTCAAGCCCACAGATCTATCAATGGACTTGCTCTTACAAAGATGATCATGCATTATCTCAGTGAAGGCTGTCATGAGAATTCACCCAATCCCTTGGCATTCTTTACTGAGAGCAGCAAAAAGGTGGCTCAGGCTTGGATCTATTATAGGGAGCAGATTGAAAAGAGGTCAGATCTCCTAGAGGCTGTTGATCTCAAGATGTCCTCTTCTTCATTATTTTCCTCTCTCTGCTCTGACTTGGAGACCTTCTGGACCAAGAAACTGAGGATGCAAGACCAAATGAACAGATGGTGGCTTGATGCCAATGCGGACCTTCCTGAAAGCCTGCAGCCCTATGTTGGAGATGGATCACAATCGGTGTGGAAGAAGCCTGATGGCTATCAGAGTCCTCCCTGGATAGAGACTCACTTTGCAGAAAATATAAAGGTGTGGAAGACTATTGGTGCTGATAAGGTAGTAGAGGAGGTGGAAAAGAGGAAGGGTATAGATGAGGAGGCAGATGAGAATTCAAGTCAGCCATCCAAGAAGACTCGTCACAAGTAGTGGCATTACTCTACAGTAGAAATGATTGTATGGCACAATAGCAGAGTTTATTGACTTCTCTTTTATTTTTCACTAAGGCAAAGTACAAGAGGGCAGAGATCCACGATATAGTTAGTTCTCTGAATTTATTGTAATATTCTCTATATCATTTTAATAGATGCTATCTAGAGTGCAAGAAGGCCATGGCATACAGATCATCATGCAAGAAAAACTTGAGACTGAGTGTAAATGTAAAAAGTCAGTTGACTAGTCATACGAGCTAAGCCCTAACTTGAAGGCTGAGGATATCTCATCCAATGTGCCTAAAAGCAAGAAGCATACAGAAAGAGTCGCTCATCATGAACTACCTATCAATAGTCTACAATCATGACTGATACAGATGCACACATCTCTCTACAAGCTTTGATTATAAATAATCAAGCATGACTGAAAGCCGTATCGTGCTCAGTAAGAAAAGCGAAAACAAATGACAGATGGTGGAATCGAACCTACAACCTTATCTTTATATTTTAGGTGTGAGAAATTATTACCATAAAAGGCATTACATTGGCTGGGTGTCATCTTTTTTGAGTTGAAAAGCGGGTTAGAGTAAACGATTCTAAGGAATCGTAACATCCACATCCACTGTCAATGTCAAACTGATCATCACCCCAGCTCCCCCTGTTCAGCTGCCCGACGACATGTCCAACCCTGAGATCGGCATCAAACCTGCTCCCTTTGAGGGAGATCGTTCCAAGTCCAAGGAATTCCAGCTGCGTATTTGCTTATTCCTTCGCGCCAACTCTGTCAGGTATAAAGATGATACTGCCCAGATCTCCCTCTTCCTCGACCTCTGCCAGGGCCCTATTGCTGGCCAGTGGGCCACCCAGCGTGTCGAGGAGATTCTTGAGGATGACGATCTCATGGCTGCAAACACATCTCCAGCTCACGTCCCTCGCTATGCCAACCTTGCTGCCCTTTGAACTCACTTCAATTTGGACTTCTCCCCCCTTGACGACTCCAAGGACGCCTCCCATGCCATCCAGACCCTCCAGATGGGTATGCGCCCGGTAGTCGACTACATCACTGAGTTCAAGTCCTTTGCTCCTCACACCGGCTACAACGATGTGGCCCTGATCGATTGGTTCCTGCATGGCCTCAACAGCGCCCTGCGGGATGATTGTCAGCGCAGCTACCCCATGCCCACCACCCTGGATGAGTGGAAGGCGAGGGCCTGTGACAGGAATGCTGCCTACCTCATGTGCACCCAGTTCCAGAGTCCCTGCCCTACAACTGGGTGCACCCCGGTGAGCACTCGCTCCCCTCAGTCCACATCTACTGGCCGGTCCCACACAGTTGCTGCTACAGGTGCTCCACTGCCCAAACTCTTGGAGCCTGACCGTGAGCATCTCAGGCGTGAGGGCAGTTGCTTCCGCTGCTGCCAGAAGGGCCATGGCTTCCGCGACTGCCCCCTCAATGCTGACTCCAACCCCCGTACCCCAATCCCTCGTGTCCGAGCGCTAGAAACCGGCTCTGCCCCAGGAGTAGCTCCAGAAGATGCAGCCGCCACCCTCGCTGTCCCTGCCATCAACAGGTCCATCGCTGACTTATTGTCGCAGTTGAAGGACTTGAGTGAGGAAGAGAGGGAAGAGGCAAAGGCTGCATTAAAGGATATGGTTGAGGGTTTTTAAAGCGCCCCCCAGTCGTGGGTGGCAAGAAACATTTCTTTGATCTGTCGAATCGCTTCTCTGTACTATCCGACCCCTGTGAGCAATTGTATCCATCGTCTTTGCACATGTCCGCTATCACGTCCAACCATCAGACACCGTCCATTACACTCCAGGCCAAGATTATCACTGCCCTGATCAAGAAACAAATTGACGCTGAGGCACTTCTCGATAGTGGTGCAGAAGGCATCATTATGCACCCCAAGTTTGCCAAGAAACACCAGTTCCCCCTCAAGAAACTCCCTAAACCCTTTCCCGTTCACAATGTGGACAACTCCGAAAACATCATGGGCTGGGTTCGCTATTCAGTCAACCAGAACATCTGCATTTACGCCAAGGACTCGACATCCTTCCATGAGGAGACAGCTGAGTTCTATCTCGTTGACATTGGTGACTACGACATCATCCTTGGGACCGATTGGTTACAGGAGCACAACCCTGAAATTGATTGGGTCTCTCGTCGTGTCGATATGACTCGCTGTCCTCCCTCTTGCACTCTGAATAAACCCCCGGTCAAGAACCTGTCCACTCGCATTGAACGCCGCCAGTCAGCCCCTCATCCACCAGTCCTCAGCGCTGCTGCAGTACTGCTCCCCCCACCTTGCCCCCCTCCATTGCTCCCACTGCCCCCACCATTTGTTGCTGCTCCACTTCCCAAATACGTGATCCCTGCCCGCCGAGTCCAAGGTGTCCGCCTTTGCTGCATCCACCTGTCCAAAGTCCCTGCACGTCTATTCACCGAGGACGATGACCCCCGACCTAATGTCAATGATGACTGGGTTGAAGAGGGCCTTTGCCTAGCTGGTGTTCTCCCTGACTGGAACACACCACCCCCACCAGACGATGACCCCGACTATCAACACACCATCTGTATCCGTCGCTCTTTCACCAATGCTCAGAAACTGGCTGAGTGTGTAGCCACTCGTGTTGCAGAGAAGTCCTTTAATGAGATGGTTCCCCCTCAGTATCAGGATTTCCAACCTGTCTTCGACAAGAAATCCTCCCATCGCCTCCCCGAACGTCGCTCTTGGGATCACGCCATTGACCTAAAAGATGGTTTTGAACCTCGCTCCTGCAAGGTCTATCTCATGGCTCCTACTGAGCAGGAGGACCTCGATTCATTCCTTGATGACCAGGTCAAGAAAGGCTACATCCATCCTTCCAAATCCCCTATGGCGAGTCCCTTCTTCTTTATCAAGAAAAAAGATGGAAAACTACGCCCCGTCCAGGACTATCGCACCCTCAACAAAGGCACCATCAAGAATGAATATCCCCTGCCCCTCATCTCTGAACTCGTTGACAAGCTCAAGGGTGCCAAAGTCTTCTCCAAGATGGACGTTCGTTGGGGTTACAACAACGTTCACATCAAGGAGCATCAGTAGACTTGACCATTTTTCTGAGTGGCTGAAAATGATCTGAATGGGTCTGAATGGGTCTGAATAGGGCATTTTCAGACATTTAGATGTTAAGATATTTAGTTTTTTTTTGAAAACTCAGATAATCTTAGATTAGAACTGTCTGAATAAAGATTTTTTATATGAATTCAGATTTTTATTCCTAATTCAGATTATTTTCAGATTTCAGATTGTGATTTAGAGACTGATAGCAAATTCAGATTACAATTAGACTTAAGTCATATTTCTGTTACAAAGTCAGACATAGATTTAGATCATAACAAAACTTTCAGTTCAGATTTTTCATTCAGTTCAAATTATTTTTTCAGTTTAGAAGTTAGATTCAGGTTCAGATATTCAGACTCAGATATAATTTCAGATTGAGATTTTGCTTTTCAGACTCAGACTCAGATCAGACCAGTTTTAGATTCAGTTTAAATTTTGCTTTTCAGACTCCAATTCAGATTAGATCAGTTTCAGATTCAGTTCAGATACTCAGGTTCAGAATCAGTTCAGATAGTTAGATTCAGACTTAGATCATCAGTTCAGATTCAGTTCAGATAGTCAATTCAGAGTTAGACTTAGACAATGAGTAAGATTCAGATAATTAGTTCAAATTCAGACTCAGGCTCAGACTCAGACTCAGACTTAGACTTAGACTTGGAGTCAATTTAAGACTCAAATCAGATATAACTTAAGACTCAGACAATGTGAAAAATCAAAAGCCAAGAGCTGCAAGTCTAAGTTATGCAAACCTGACCAAGGGTATATGAAAATCAACTAATATGCCATGTGGCTAAGAAGAGAAATGACAAAGCTAAAGATGAAAAGAAGAAGATGAAGATAAAGTCTAATCACTAAGATCACCCACCAAAGCCTCATGCCGCTGATCACCTGCATAAACAACATCCTCATCAGGCACATCCAAAGTATTATGCTTCAACTTCTCAGCCTCCTCCAAAATCAACTCCCACTTATCTTCAGTGAAGCCCTCAATTGCACGCACATAACTCCCAGTGCTTTTGGTCCACACAGAGTTAGAGAACTGATCAGAATACTTCTTGATGATATCACCATGATCTCGCTTATCAAGTTGATCCACATGCAGATACCGAATATAGGCACCCTCAACCTGCAAGCAAAATTAGCACTGAGATACAAGCTTAGAAAAAGACTCACAGCAGTAGTGGCCAAAGCCAGAGCACCAATAGGATAGAATGTAGACTGACCATCAAGAGATGCAGGGATTCTAGCCAAATGAGCAGTAGCCAAGGTTTGCAAGATGGGGTTGGTGAGAAAAGACTCCTTCATTGCCTGACAAAGAACTTAGTACAACTGTAGAGGGAGAAAAAAAAACTTACATATTTTCCAGATACAAGACGTTCTCTTAACCTATACAGGAAAGGGAGACAATTGGGCTTTTCAGCATAGTTGGGATTTAACCCAAGCATCTTCCATGCATGATGATGCACACGATGGCCATCAGGATCAGAAAGATAATCTCGTTCCATAAGGTCTGCTTGAACTGCTGCATCAGCAACCTCCTTGAAGCGATGGCGCCAATCATAAGCCTTCTGCCTCACCTGAAATAAACAAGAATATAAGCATCAACTTGAAAATGAACAAGAAACTTACCAAGCGAAAAATAGGATCATTGGGTTCTTTGAAGGTCTCAGGGGTGTCAGGAAAGATCTTGTGCCAGATACGTTGTGCTGGCTCAATAAGGTCTTCTGAACCCCATGTATCCTTAGTCATGCCAAGATAGTCCCACCAATGATGAAGAAAATCACTCTTGAACTTCTTGATCAGCTCTGGAGGAATAACAGAGTTGTTGATCTTCAGCTTTATACTCTACATGCATGATGTTCATTAGTGTTTATATAAGTCCAAAGGAAAACATACCTGTGAAGACGAGCGCTTGTGCTGTTTCGGCTAAAGGTCATCTTGAGAAGAGGCTGCACGCTAGAAAGAATACATTAATTAGTTAGCAAAACAAGCAATTTATGCACACACACCATGCATATAGTACATGTACATACCGGTTCAGACTGAACTACAGCCAATGATGAAGTCCCCAACACACTTCAGGACAGACCTGAAGCACACGCCTGTCTAACCTGTGACACCGAGTGAGACTGATGATGATAACGAGCCCTCGGTGCAAAGGTCACTGTTGCAGATTGCATGGAGTTGTGGCCACGGCCATGTGTAGGATCTGCACATTGAAAAAGCTATTCTATAACAAAAAAAGCTGTACTCACCTGCTGAGGATTGTGGAGGACGAGAGGAAGACCCTGTAAGACAAATAAGGTTAGTGTTGTGGCACGATGTACCCGCAATAAGTACATGTATTTAACTTACCTTTGACTCATTGTGGGACAGTGCTATTATCCTTGAGAGACTCAGTATTCATTTGAGGACGGCATCTTGCAGGCACGATGGGGCTCGGAGGTGAGGAGGAATATTCGAAGTCCATCTTGGAACAAATATAAGAATCAGTGATGTAGAAAAGGCACAGGAATCTTCCACGCACCTGCACATCATCCATTGCCTGGACTTCCACATCTCTAGCCCTCTGGTTGATACGACTCGGGCCCTCCTTTGGTCCAGATCGATGCAAATGAGCTGCAGATGATGCAAATGGTAAATCATCTGCAAGAGTTGGTCGTGTCCCATACAGCACATGTGGTCATAGCGAGAAGACACAGTGTGTGCAGCCACAACAAAAGTGATACAAATGGGACTTACCTTGGTGTGAATGAGCTGCAGCTCTTGGCGCAGCACGTAGAGGATCTACGCACTTATCAACAAGATGGCTTGGAGGTGGGGGAGATGAACTGAAGTCCACCTGAGATACAAGCATAACAATTAGTGATGGACAAAGAACAGAGGTACTACTACAACGTACTGGAAGGCCGTCCCGAGCCTGAAGCTCCCGAACTCCAGTTCCCTGTTCATTGTACTTGTCACGGTGGAGTGCTCCTGCATCTCAAAAATGTGAAATCTACATAGCTCTCACTCAAACATATACTATCTATTGAACATCTATGCTTACTATGATAGTCAACAAGGCATACTATATAGCTCTATGCCTTCTATAGTAGCATATATAGCTTAAAGCCAGAGATACATAGGCTATATATGTGTATAGCATATCTATGTGATCTATATAAGCTATGTAATACTCGCGGTCACCAAAAGTAACGAGAATTATGTAAGCGACGCGTGACGCGTCGTGCGCTGGCACTGTAAAACTTATTGTGTACCACTACCTACTTCCTCCCTCTGCCTTCGGATGCCCCCTATCAGAAACTTCTACTGCCATCATGACTCTCCTAAAAAGAACCGGTTCATTGGTGCAGTCAAATCTGGTATGAATGTCTCTCAAGCTGCCTATCAAGAAAATATCCCTCTTCCCACGGCCTATGCCCTCTTTCACAAGTATGAGGAAACTGGCTCGACACATTCTCTCCCACGAAGTGGCCGTCCACCAAAGGCCACAGAGCGTACCAAGCGTCAAGTGGTGCGAGAAGCTCGAAACCATCGACGGGAACCACTCGCTGCTATTGGAAAGGCGGTCGAGCCACCAATCAGTGAAACCACCGTTCGACGGATTTTGAGCAAGGAAGGATACCACCGGAGGGTTGCTAGGAGGGTCCCATATCTCACTCTGGACCAGAAGAAGGCTAGGCTGACTTGGGCTCGGGTCAATCAGAGGCTGGGAGATGAGGATTGGAAGCACATCATTTGGTCAGATGAGTGTTACATCTACATTGGTGGTACTCCAGGTCGTATCTATGTTACACGCCGCTCGGAGGAGGTCCTGCAGGAGAATTGTGTTGTTCCAACCTTCAAGCAGTCACCTGTACGTGTTATGGTGTGGGGATGCATTATGTGGGGAAAAAAAGGGCCATTGGTGGTGCTGGAGTATCCTGGAGGCAAAGGTGGTGGGATGAACTCTCAGCGGTATCAGGAACAGGTTCTGGAGCCATTTTTGAAGGACTTTTATAGGGAGATGATGGAGCTGAGGGGTTCAGTGAAGTTCCAGCAGGACGGTGCACCCTCACATACCAGCAAATCAACAAAACTCTGGCTCACCTCTCACTCAATTGAGACTTTCCCTCATCCATCATCTTCTCCTGATATGAACCCCATTGAACCAGTTTGGCATGAGCTCAAGGTCCATATACATGCTCTTCCACATCTCCCAAATACCCTTGACCAGCTCAAAGTTGCTGTACACTATGCATGGAATGCTCTCACCATGGAGGATATCGACAAGCATGTTAGACGCATGTCGGACAGAGTGAAGGCAGTTTTGAAGGCAAAAGGTGGACATACAGGTTTCTGACCCCATGAACACTTAGAGTAGATGAAATTCAAGCATACATTGCATTATGACACTATCAAGTAGCGTTGTCGACTGTTCCGAAGGCAAACAACGAGGGGTATGTCACGTGACCCTTATGTAATTCTCGTTACTTTTGGCAGCCGCGAGTATACACTGATGTCTATGGATGCTATATGCCTTATATAGATTCTTATGTATACTATGAAAGCTATATGTGCTATAAGATAAGGATATGTCTGATAGTTGGTATAGGCTCTCTGTGATCTCAATATTGTATAGCAAGGTAACATTTTAATATATGGTCTGGTAGGTGTACTTGTCTACAAAGTTGTTTACAAAAAATGATTTGCATCTATCAAGTACATTCTCCTTAGTCCATGCCCTGTCAGCCCTCTCTCCAAAGTCTGGAATCAGCTGACAGCTTCTTTTAATGTCACTGAGTTCTACAATTGATACATCAGCACGATTTCCCTTCATAGGAGTAACATGGTACATGTGATGGTGAGCCTTCTTCGTAGTGAAAGGACTATACCACTCAATATAGGCTAAGTGGCCAGGTGGTGAGGCTTTTCGTGAAGTGAAGATCATCTGATCGAAGGCACTTGGAAGTTGAACTTGGGGGAAGAGGGCCGATGCTCTGCACGGCAATACAATTCCTTTTAAATTGTTCTAACTTTGTAGTGTTATTCTCACAGAATTAATAAGATGACAGAGAATTGAATATACTAGTATTATAATGCTGCAAAGATCTCCATCTTCAAAGTATATTGTTTTACACTTATCTCTTATTTTTAAACTTTGTTACCAGCAAGAGTTGAACCAATGACAAAATAATGGTCACGTGCAACAGCGAGCCCAGTCAGGCTCGCTGTTGCACGTGACTTCTCAAAAATTGTGTTTACATTTATGAAGTACATAAGTGTGGCCTTTGAAAGTCTGTCAACTGTTGTATGTTGCCTGGAAAGATTTTATTTTTGCCTTCTAGGGGTCTGAATCAGTAATTTGGTTATATCTCTGTCAATTCTCTAGCTATAAACATAAACTCAAGTGTTTCTGAATAGTACTATCAATGGCCATATTAACACGATTTTTACTGATTTTTTGTGCTACTCAGTATGTGTCTATTCTCAGATGATTTGATGATTTGCCCCTAGACTTGAATGATTTTTTCGATTTTTTCCTGCTTATAAATCGCTTATGTAATCCGCAGCACGGGCAAAATGACGTACTCCCGTCCCCCTCATGATGTCATGGGATGGGAGTATGTCATTTTGCCTGTGCTGCGGATTATGTAAAACTGGGAAAATAGTCAAATAGGAGGTTTTGTGATAATTCGAGTGTACCTCCTTAAATACTGGAGATATCACCGGTCCCTTGATTGCGTCAGAAAGCCCTTTATTATACCTTTCCAACGATGCTAGGTACATTACAATTGGATGAGTCGATAAAACGATATGGCCTCAACAAGTTTGCCCCTACCTCTAATACCAACCCTTCAGTAATCGCTACCGCATTTTCTGAATACTTATCCGATCGTCTTGTACAATATACCGTTGGAAAGGTATGAATCAGAGCTTTCCAATGGTATCTTCATCGTGTAAATAGCACCACTCGTTGCGCCGCTATGATGCAATCACTATGATCTTCTCCTCAAAGGTATCTTTTGAAGTGATTTGCTCATATCTCAGTCATTTCTGAACCTATTGTCATGGGAAAAAATGTTCTGAGGAGGTAGAATTTGCCTTTATCATGTTATCATACATCCCACTCACTTACATCAATAACAAGGTGCAGAATATCCTATTAAATATGTTTATCTGTTATTTCAACAAGTTTGCACTTTCTTATACTAAAATCTTTCAGTTCTAATAAGACTAGCATTGATTTACATATGCATATAGTTTGGCACTAATTAAATTTGATTTAGTAGACTGATATCTCTAAGAAACATTTAAAATCACAAAAATGACAATTGCCAGAATCGAACCTACAACCTTACTTTAAGATGTGAGAAATGATTACTATAAAAGGAATTACATTGGCTGGGTGTCATCTTTTTTGAGTTGAAAAGCAGGTTAGAGTAAACGATTCTAAGGAATCGTAAAGATAATTCGCAAACGACCAACACAAAGACCTGGTCAAGATTTTAGTGATGTTGTGCATGTACCAAGATCACGAACGTACCAGTAATACCGGTCTCTTCAGCACCATCTCCGACAACCACCAAGACAGTGTCAAATTGAGCGGCCTTGTTCGCACTTGTCGGAGTTGCTACTGCAGTATCCATAATAAGAGGCACGTCATCGAGTTGAAGATGCTGAAGCCTGAACTTGACACGGTCCCAAACCTCAACATGATTGAAGGGAATGATGATAGGATTGGTACGGCGTTGATGAGCTGAAAGGTCGCAGTAGTTGGCAATAAATGTTTCCAGCGCGTGCGAGAAGTGTCGAGCATGATAGTCACTAATGATACGAGTGAAGACCACGGAGCGATAATTTGCTCGTTTCGCAACGGTGTGGCCTGGGAGCACAGCCTGAGGAAGTTGCAGCAGCAGGAGAGTGTCTTGACGGTAATGGAGATGAACACCAAAGATGGTGACACGTTCGCGACGGTCAAGCCAATTTACCATCTGCTCGAGGTAATCTTGCTTGTTCATCGCACGGTAGGCATCCTTTGCGTAGTCAATATGCAGGCGCTCTGTGGCCTCCGTATTGTAGTTATCTGTTGTTCCAAGTTCATATATGGAATTGAGGTAGTGCTGCAAGGCATGAAGCTTTGGTAAGTTGAAATGATGGGCTGTAATACAAAATATTTTGTTAGGCTAAATCTGATAAGCAAAAAAAGAATAATGTACACGTACGAGCTCCTAGCTCAAGAAAGATATTCTTGTCCTTGTGGAAATCATCGAGGGCAGCTTGCATGTACAACAGAGTCTCTTCTGAATGGCTGTCATAAACGGCAAGATGCAGAAACTCCAGAAGCACGCGCGAAGCATTAATGGCGCGTGCGGGTGCCTTGCCAATGATACAGCCCAACAGTTGCTTGCAGATCTCCTTGTGTTTGCTGCCGGAGACTCGTACGAGACTACTAATGCCACCGGCGAATGATCGCACGCCATGTGCCTGCAGCAATCTCTTGAACCGTGCGTCAAGCTCCGCAACACCAATGATTGATGTGACCCAAGTTACGAGATATTTAAGTAAGCTTTGCAGGAGCTGATGCAATATGTCGGGGGTGATAGCGTCGTGGATGTTGCAGTATAGGAAATCCCTCCAGAAAGGATCTATAACGTGAGTGAGACCCACTCCCTTGAGAACGGCCTCTTCACGTGTGGCAGTTGGTTGCTGCGAGCCGCGCCGTAGAGTACTCAGCGTTTCCTCTTGCTTTCGCTTTCTCCATGGCAGTTCGTGCTCCTCGAACTCTATCTCGACTGCATGGCACTTTGGACACCATGAGTTTTGACGTGTACACGTGACAAGGGATTGTTCCGGATGGTCCGCAACATATACCGCAATAATAGGATGGCAGTGACGCACTGTGCCGTCACCGCTGGTAAGCTCCACGCCGTCGCGCTCTGCTTCCTTCAAAGACTGCATGATGACAGTCACTGCTGCATGGAAGAGGCGTGCACGAACTGTACGCGCATGATCCTCAGAGAGGCCAGAGAGGCTGGGAGTGGGGAGATAACCAATAAGCATTTGAGCATGGAGCGAAGGCTTGCGGCGGATGTCCTTTTCGATGTTGCCAATTGACACGTACATAGGGTACGCACTCGTCTCACCAGAATTGAAGGTAGTCAGTTGTGTCTTGTCCGAACTAAAGATGACTGGGACGACAGTCACGCCGTCTCCTAGTTTTGCCTGCTTGTGGGTCAGCTCTGAAGTCAGTTTAAATTGCGGTGAATGACTTACTTGTGTTCGCCACCACCAGTCACCCGTATGCATCTCATTGTAGATGCGATGATCCTTCGCGGCGTCACGGTGTTGCCTTTCGGGAGCAAAGGCCATGTGCTTAGTGAACACGGGATTGCTGTAAATAGTCTTGATGCTCTCGAGGGCATCGCAGAAGAAGAAATCTGTCGAAATCTTGCCGATAGAGTGGTGAGTCACTTCGATAGGTGCTGATGACCAAGGTGCCAAATGAGGGAGCTGATCGATGGTCTGATTTAGGGACTGAGAATCGTTGTAAGAAAGCTCGAGCTTCTCGCGAAACTGAAAAAGAATTAAGATGAAACAAGATTCAAGATAAAGGTTACTACTTACCCCGGGAATCTTAAGGAGCTCTGAAAACGAGTTTTGACTGACATCATGGGTTTTCGCCCACTTCGCCAGTTCCCAGTCCAAAGGGTTGTTGAAGGGTGCATACACATTCGCGGTAGGTGCCATATGGGCTTGGTACGCTGACCTCACGTCCGCATCATAGCGAAGGACACGTCCAGCACCTCGATACAGGATGGAGTCCGACACGTTCTCGTCATGTTCGTTGTTGCCTCCTGCAGGCGTATGGGAGTCGGAAGATACATGAAAGGGATTGGGGGACTGTGGAGCTGATGGGACAGAAGGTGAATGTGGTGGATGGGGCATGTTGTCGAACTCTGTGAAGATATCATTGTCGTCCTCGACGATGGTGTCCGTTGCCTCTAAAACTGGCGGGTCTTCTTCTTGGTCCGAGTCATCCAGATAGTTGCGAAGCCCGACGGGAGTAGCATCTTCTTGTAGAGTTAAAACCCAGCGACAGGTTGTCTGATGCTGGTGCATGCGCAGAGCTTTATTGCTAGCGAAACCTCATCGACGGCAGCCAATGCATATGTGAGTTGCTTCCATGGGTGAGAGAGAAATGTGGCCGATGTCGAGCAGGTCTATGGAAAGAGGGTGGCAGAGAGATGCGGCTGATGTCGAGCAGGTCCGTGGAAAGACAGTAAGACTAAGAGAGCGCAAATTAGTAATGCTACACCAGACTCGATTAAGTCCCAGACTCAAAAACTGACACGCACCACAAGCTCAAACAACCGCGTAAATTTCTACTTGACGTGCGTTGTGCTGTCGCCTTACCACCTTCACCCCTACATCCACATATGCCTAAATTCATCCGCTATTTACCTTCAACTCAAATACCACTACCCTTCCTTCATCTGCTTCAATGACATCCAAAGATGCATCCGTAGATCTCCTCGTCAATGGGATTACTTCTCTAGACAAAGCACACCTTGAAAAGGTCATTGCGCTGAGTCGAAAGACTCTGAGAGATCAACAGAGACAGAGTACGTACCTCCACCACTGCGCGATATGATCTACTGTCACTGATCTTTCTTTCCATCATGCGAAGGTGCCCGAGCTGAGGCGCAAGCCGAGAAACGGCTCGCAGCTGAAGATGAGGCATGTTACCGTGCTCAAGAACGGGACGAAATCGACGATGATCCCAAGGCCGATGAAGAGGATGTTGATGTCGAGGCCTCTCCGAAGAAGAGGAAGACATTGCCTAAGGGTACTAATGGAAAATGTGAGTGTCGCCGAATGCGTTTATGAACACGCACCTTGGTATCATTGCTCCAGTGTTGTCGCTGCTGTCGAGCATAGGCTGCTCGTCATTGACTTGTCGATGACGTGTGACATTGTGACGTGACATGACGTGCGTTCGTTGCCAACACACAAGACACGCTCGACAGCTCCTCTGACTCGACACTCTACTCTATGTTCTGCTTACTCGGCTCCTTTTCACCTTCCATTTTCCATCTTCCCCATCCGCTTTCATCGCACGTTTCATTCTTTGTGCAGCCATTACTGACATCAAGCTCTCCAGACTGGATTCAGTCAGACGAAGATCCAGTGCATTCGAGCGACGAGGAGGTTCAGTTACCTCCGTCGAAGAGACAGCGTGGTGGGCCTCAGGTGCATTTCGATTACATTCGCGTGCTTCTTGTTTGCTGATGAGTTACCTTCGAGCCTCAGATTGTGGTGCGAACACCGAAGAAGGTCGTGAAGAACCTACCTCCATGCTGTGGCCATGCTCATACCGCGTCGACAGTGAGCAGCGTCACCACGGTATCTTCCCCTTCCTGCCACCCGCCGACCTCTGACGCACCCAGCAGTCCCGTCCAATGACCAGGCAAGCACGCTGTGGTGCCGTTCACGCCATACAGCCAAGACAATTCTGTCTACAAGACGCAAGGGAAACAATCTCCCTCGACCCAGTCACTACTGTCCACGGCGTACCGTCACTTCCAGATGAAGGTCACGCTGGAAGAACCCTTCCCTGACGGCACACTCAGGGTAGCAATGGCCAAAGCAAGCTTCATTGAAGCATGCCTGGAGGATGGTGTGCCGAGGCATCTGGCATGTTTCAGAGCAGATAAGCTCTACGTTACCAGAATGGCAGACTCGGTAAGTGATATATTAGGTTGAAGATGCTTTCTGATTTCTTGTTGCAACAGATTGGTGACCACATTGCTCAGTTACGCGGTGAGGTCAAGACAAAGGCACAAGCCCTCATCTCGGGACAGTACGGGCTAGCGTCACTGTCTGAGGACGAGCTTAAGCAAGAAATCAAGTGACTGACGACACGTGGCACGTTTCATTTTGGAGATACCAAGAAGGTGAGTAGTATATGTTACTGTCTTTTCAATCAATCTTATATATGTGTTTAGCGCAAGGGTATGTTCGAAAACATCATCATCCCGATGGTCTTCGCCGAACAGTGGCTCAAGCGCAAGTCCACGGAGGGAGCCGGGAAGTACAGCAAACATTTCAACCCTTGCTCGCTTCCCCTCATCGCTCTGATAGTTACTGTGGTATGTATTGTGGCTTCAACTGATACAATAGCTAACTTATTTTGCAGATCGAATGCGCATTGTTCGACTACGAGACTGGTGCATACTCGGGCGCATCCAATATGTTTACACATGACGAGTATCTTCCTGAGTATCAGAGACATCTTGCGAGCCTCGAGAAATATCAGAAGAAGGCACCTGCCCAACTTGCGAAGCTCCAGAAGGCAATCTGGACGGACGGATGGTATGTTCATCCTTTATGTATGAACATTGTTATCTTACATGTTCCTTTAGGAGGATTGCTGGTCGAAGCCCACCAAAGGTGGGTGCTGGGGACTCTGATCTTGACGATGATGACTTCGAGGAGATCTTGCAGCGGGAGGCTGGTCCAGCTTGATTTAATTATCCTTCTATACTCTCTACAGTAGCCCTGTCTGTTATGTTTGATCCTAGACCCTCATGTTTATCTTACTCTGCTTGCCAATGGCTATTGTTATAATTTTCTCTGATGATAGTGTGATATCCAAGATATATAGTGAAGATGAAAATTGACAAGTGCTATAGGATATCATTATCTGCTACTTATACATAACAGTGAATAGACATCATAATGACAACAGGTCATGTAGACTATACAGTTATGTTGATACCTGTCAAGACTCGGTTGGAGACAGCAGAGAACCACCCAAGTCACCAGCGATGATGGGAGCGAGAGAGCAGAGAGCAACTAGCAGCGCAGTGACCTGTATTGGAGGTACAGTACGGTACAGACGAAATGGACAATCTAGGGAGATAGGCAAGCGACAGGGAGCCTATAAGTACTGGAACGACAATGGGAAAAGAACAATGGACACCATAATGGGTCGAACAATAGAGTGAGAACAATGGTGGCCAAAAGGAGAACAATGGGAGGGAGAACAATAGGATGTCCCAAAGGGGAACAAGGGCATGGGTGAAGGATAGCCCCAGGTCATGTGAGGAAGTGAACATGTGATGGGGCTGCTGGAGCACATGACCGACGCGATGCCTTGATGGCAGAGAAGAAGGCGGAGAGAAATGGAGCGATCCGTGACATCACCCCCTCTCTAAGACGCACTTTCGCCTGGAGTGCGTGATGAGCATGGACGGGGTCGAGGTAAATGAGTCCACGAAGATTGGGAGCCTTGAGTGCATGTGGGTGGTGGGTGTAGAAGTCGGTGATTGCACCATGGGCATTGGAAAGGGAGGTACGTGAAAGCCACTGATTTTCTGAATCAGGGTAGCCTGCCCATTTGACGAGATATTCAATGCCGCGTTTGTTCCGGGTGAGACGAGCATCGAGGACAGACTCAACTTCGTACTCTTCCTCGCCCTCCACAAGGTCAGGTGGTGGTGCAGGGAAGTTGGGACCATGAGCATTGGTTTCCTTGTAAGGGGACAACAGGGACGTGTGGAACACTGGGTGGATACGCCAGGTGGGCGGTAGCTTCAGTCGATAAGAGACTGGGCCCAGGACGTCAGTGATTTCGAAAGGTCCCAGGCGTCGATCAGCAAGCTTAGCTTTGGGTCACGTGGTTTTGATGTTCTTGCCATCGAGCCAGACCTTGTCACCAACCTGGAAGTGGATGGTGTCGTGCATATGGTCCTGGTTGTTGCGCTTCATGAGATCAGCAGCTGTTTGAAGGCTGGCCTGGACCTCAGTGCGAAGTTGTTCGAGGTGACGGAAACGATCCTCGACGGCGGGTGTAGACGATGTGGGGTTGACAGTGGGGATGGCAGTGGGAATATAGCCGAGGAGCATTTCAAATGGAGCTCGGTTAGTGGCGCTGTGAATACGGTGGTTGTGCGAGAACTCAGCGTAAGGGAGCCATTGGACCCAATCATCCTGACGGTAGTTGCAGAAGGTACGAAGGAACTGCTCGAGTTCTTGATTGACGCGTTCTGACTCGCCATCGGTCTGTGGATGATAGGCGGTGCTGAGGGAGGACTTGATACCAAGTTTGTCAAAGACGCCACGCATGACTTTGCCTGCATACTGTGGGCCACGATCAGAGATGAGGCGTTCCCAGAGGCCATAGTTCCGATAAATCCTGTCAAAAAGGATGTCGACTGTGCCATCACTGGTAATGGTCTCTTTACAAGGAGTGAAGGAGACGTGCTTTGTAAAACGGTCGACGACCACATTGATGGAGTCATAGCCTTGGCATTCTGGGAGTTTGACGATGAAGTCCGAGGTAATGTCTTGGAAGGGACGGGTAGGAATGGCATTGGGAATTGTTTCAACATGAGGGCGGTGATTTTGAACCTTGGTGGCCTGGCAGGTAGCACAGCCATCAACATAATCACGAACGAAGACAGACATACCGGGCCACCAGTAGTTGCGACTGAGGAGCTCATAGGTCTTGTAGCGTCCTGGGTGACCAGCCATGGGGGTGTCATGATGCAGCTTGACGATGTCCCGACGAAGGTCCTTGTCAGCAGGGATGTAGACTTTGCCACGAAAGAGGATGAGGCCATCCTCGTAGTTCCATTCTTGGAGGTTCTTGACGAGGGAACGAGGACCATTGTTCAGGATCACATCAAGGGCTTGAACAACCTCAATGTCCTTGGTCTTGGCATTGCGAATGCGTTGGCGAAGATCAGCATTGCCAATGGACTTGACAGCAGCTGGACGTGTAGCACGGATCTGGAAGTACTTGGGGTCGAGGAGGACACGATCGGAGTTGTCGTCGTCCACCCCCTCTCTATGGTCAGGTCGTCTCGACATGGCATCTGGCCGGTGATGAATACCGGGTTTGTGGATCAGGGTGAAGTCGAAACGAGTGAGGAAGAGAGCCCAGCGAGCTTGACGACGACTCAGCTTTTGGGCAGACTTGAAGTATTCCAGGTTCTTATGGTCGGTCCAGATCTCCACAGTATGGGGAGAACCTTCCAGGTAGTGGCGCCAGGCTTCGAGGGCGCGGATGATGGCCAGGAGTTCCTTGTCATAGATGTCGTAGTTGCGTTCGGGGGCGGTGAAGGCCTTGGAGATGTAAGCAACAGGGTGCCATTGCTCGTCCTCCCCACGCTGGGACAGGATACCTCCTGTGGCGTAATCTGAGGCATCGACCTCAACCAGGTAGGGTTTGGATGGGTCAGGCATGATAAGGACTGGGGACGAGGTGAACGCAGCTTTAAGAGCCTCAAAGGCATGTTGACATTCAGCAGACCAGGCCCAAGGATGGTCTTTCTTGGTAAGGTCAAACATGGGACGAGCGACTTTGGAGAAGTCCTGGATAAAGCGTCGATAGAAGTTGCCAAAGCCAACAAAGGACTGGACGTCCTTGACGTTACGAGGGGCAGGCCATTCAGCAATGCCTGCAACCTTGACGGGGTCCATGGCGAGCGTGTTATGGGAGACGATGAGACCGAGGAACTCAACTGAGGGCTGCTCGAACGAGCACTTCTCTGGTTTGAGGAAGAGGTCATTGTCCTGGAGGCGTTGGAGGACCTTGCGCACAAGGTCACGATGTTCTTCGAGGGTTTCGGTGAAAATGAGGATATCGTCCATGTAGATGACGACTTTGCCCGTATCGATGAGATCCTTGAAAAGTTCATTCATCATTCCTTGGAACGTGGCAGGGGAGTTGGTAAGACCAAAAAACATCACCAGGGGTTCGAAGAGACCACGGTTGGTTTTGAAGGCGGCTTTCCATTCGTCGCCCTCCTTGATGCGAACGTTGTTGTAACCCCAACGAACGTCCATCTTGGAGAAGACTTTGGCACCCTTGAGCTTGTCCACGAGTTCAGAGATGAGGGGCAGGGGATATTCATTCTTGATGGTGCCTTTGTTGAGGGTGCGATAGTCCTGGACGGGGCGTAGTTTTCCATCTTTTTTCTTGATAAAGAAGAAGGGACTCGCCATAGGGGATTTGGAAGGACGGATGTAGCCTTTCTTGACCTGGTCATCAAGGAATGAATCGAGGTCCTCCTGCTCAGTAGGAGCCATGGGATAGACCTTGCATGAACGGGGTTCAAAACCATCTTTCAGGTCAATGGCGTGATCCCAAGGGCGACGTTCGGGGAGGCGATGGGAGGATTCCTCGTCGAAGACAGGTTGGAAGTCCTGATACTGAGGGGGAACCATCTCAGCAAAGGACTTCTCTGCAACACGAGTGGCCACCCGCTCCGCCAGTTTCTGAGCATTGGTGAAAGAGCGACGGATACGGATGGTGTGTTGATAGTCGGGGTCGTCGTCTGGTGGGGGTGGTGTGTCCCAGTCAGGGAGAACGCCAGCTAGACGAAGGCCCTCTTCAACCCAGTCGTCATCGACATTAGGTCGGGGGTCATCGTCCTCGGTGAATAGATGTGCAGGGACTTTGGACAGGTGGATGCGGCGAAGGCGGACGCCTTGGACTCAGCGAGCGGGGATCACGTATTTGGGAAGTGGAGCAGCGACAAATGGTGGGGGCAGTGGGAGCAATGGAGGGGGGCAAGGTGGGGGGAGCAGTACTGCAGCAGCGCTGAGGACTGGTGGACGAGGGGCGGAGTGGCGGCGTTCAGTGCGGGTGGACAGGTTCTTGACCGGGGGTTTATTCAGAGTGCAAGAGGGAGGGCAGCGAGTCATGTCGACACAACGAGAGACCCAATCAATTTCAGGGTTGTGTTCCTGTAACCAATCGGTCCCAAGGATAATGTCGTAGTCGCCAATGTCAACGAGATAGAACTCAGCTGTCTCCTCATGGAAGGACGTCGAGTCCTTGGCATAAATGCGGATGTTCTGGTTGACTGAATAGCGAACCCAGCCCATGATGTTTTCGGAGTTGTCCACGTTGCGAACGGGAAAGGGTTTAGGGAGTTTCTTGAGGGGGAACTGGTGTTTCTTGGCAAACTCGGGGTGCATAATGATGCCTTCTGCACCACTATCGAGAAGTGCCTCAGCGTCGATTTGTTTCTTGATCGGGGCAGTGATAATCTTGGCCTGGAGTGTAATGGACGGTGTCTGACGGTTGGGCGTGATAGCAGACATGCGCAAAGACGATGGATACGATTGCTCACAGGGGTCGGATAGTACAGAGAAGCAATTCGATGGATCAAAGAAATGTTTCTTGCCACCCACGGACGACGTGACCGGGGGGCGCTTTAAAAACCCTCAACCATATCCTTTAATGCAGCTTTTGCCTCTTCCCTCTCTTCCTCGCTCAAGTCCTTCAACTGCAATGATAAGTCGGCGATGGACCTGTTGATGGCGGGGACAGCGAGGGCGGCGGCTGCATCTTCTGGAGCTACTCCCGGGGCAGAGCCGGTTTCTAGCGCTCGGACACGAGGGATTGGGGCACGGGGGTTGGAGTCAGCATTGAGGGGGCAGTCGCGGAAGCCATGGCCCTTCTGGCGGCAGCGGAAGCAACCGCCCTCACGCCTGAGACGCTCACGGTCAGGCTCCGAGAGTTTGGGCAGTGGGGCACCTGTAGCAGCAACTGTGCGGGATCGGCCAGTAGATGTGGACTGAGGGGAGCGAGTGCTCACCGGGGTGCGCCCAGTTGTAGGGCGGGGACTCTGGAACCGGGTGCGCATGAGGTAGGCAGCATTCCTGTCACGGGCCCTCGCCTTCCACTCAACCAGGGTGGTGGGCGTGGGGTAGCTGCGCTGGCAATCATCCCGCAAGGCGCTGTTGAGGCCATGCAGGAACCAATCGATCAGGGCCACATCATTGTAGCCAGTGCGAGGAGCGAAGGACTCGAACTCGGTGATGTAGTCGACTACTGGGCGCGTCCCCATCTGGAGGGTCTGGATGGCATGGGAGGCGTCCTTGGAGTCGTCAAGGGGGGAGAAGTCCAAGTTGAAGCGAGTTTGAAGGGCAGTGAGGTTGGCGTAACGGGGAACGTGAGCTGGAGATGTTTTTGCAGCCACGAGATCGTCGTCCTCAAGGATCTCCTCGACACGCTGGGTGGCCCACTGGCCGGCAATGGGGCCCTGGCAGAGGTCAAGAAAGAGGGAGATCTGGGTGGTATCCTCTTTATACCTGACAGAGTTGGCACGAAGGAATAAGCGAATACGCAGCTGGAATTCCTTGGACTTGGAACGATCTCCCTCAAAGGGAGCAGGTTTGACGCCGATCTCAGGGTTGGACATGTCGACGGACGGTTGGACAGGGGGGGCTGGGGCGATGATCGGTTTGACGTTGACAGTGGATGTCGATGCAACAGCAGCAACGGGTGGAGCAGGTGAGGGGACTGGTACTGGGGTAGGCGTTGAAACAGGTGGTGGTAGTGGGGCCCAAAGGGTATCGAGGTGGGTAGCTTGTTGCTGAGCGAGATTCTCTATAACTGCCTGAGAGAGTGCAAGTTCTGCAGCGGTTAAGAAGAGGGTACTGGCCTGCCAAAACCACAGGTCACTTTCGTCTACGAGGCTGGGTCGCCAACCGACTACAAGCCGATTGGTGTCGGAGCGGTATGCGTAGTAGTTGTTGGTTACCGGGTTGAAGGTAATACCTGGGGGAACAACAAGTGGTGTGGTGCGAGCAGGGGGAGAATCTGCACTCGAAAGGGCAACGGTGGGAAGCGGTGGGGTAGCGGGGTGTTGACGGCGGTGTTCTGTAGCTGCGACGTCGAAGTCGTTAAGCTCGAGGTCCGCCTGATCGTCACGATCAGCGAAGTACCACTGTGCAGGACCGTCGTCGTCCTCCGAGACAAAGTCTATGCGAACGATGCCAGAAAGGGTGTAGATGAAGTATTCGTCGAGTGAGGCAAAGACGCCAAGTGGGTATGGTTCTGTGGTCTGGAAACGGGGGTCGGTGGGATCAATGGTGAGGTCTAGAGGAAGTCAGCCGCAACTGGGCGACGACCAAGAGCACGAGGGTACAGGGGGTCCGAGTACCGGGTTCTGAGGAATCGGTGGCCGAGGCGTTCTCTGGCCCACACAGGCTCAGGCGAGGGTTCCGGGGTGAAGAGACCTAGTGTGCAAAAGGGGAACGAGGTCGATGGCAGGATGCTTGCAGGGGATCCTCGGTTGGGTTGGCGACAGTGGTAAGCGATGTCCGAGGCACCAAACGTGAATTCTTGCAAGTCGACGTCAAAGAAAACTCGAATTCGAACGTATAAGGCAATGGAGATAGCACCTGCACGTGGTTTCCACGACCTCAATCGAAACCAAACTCCTTCGGCTTCCCAACGCTTCACAGCACAATAGTGGCAGAGGGGGATGAGTGCACTGCCCTCGATGGTGTTGGCAATGGGGAAGGGAAGATGAGGTCGATGGAATGGATGTTGAGATTCAGTGAAGATGTCGGCGGTGAAGGGTTCAAAGAAGAGAGGTATGATGGGCGATAGTAGAGAGGTGAGGCAGGTGTATGAGAGATTGTCCAGGTGTCAAGACCCGGTCGTAGACAGCAGAGAACCACCCAAGTCACCAGCGATGATGGGAGCGAGAGAGCAGAGAGCAACTAGCAGCGCAGTGACCTGTATTGGAGGTACAGTACGGTACAGATGAAATGGACAATCTAGGGAAATAGGCGAGCGACAGGGAGCCTATAAGTACTGGGACGACAATGGGAAAAGAACAATGGACACCATAACGGGTCGAACAATAGAGTGAGAACAATGGTGGCCAAAAGGAGAACAATGGGAGGGAGAACAATAGGATGTCCCAAAGGGGAACAAGGGCATGGGTGAAGGATAGCCCCAGGTCATGTGAGGAAGTGAACATGTGATGGGGCTGCTGGAGCACATGACCGACGCGATGCCTTGATGGCAGAGAAGAAGGCGGAGAGAAATGGAGCGATCCGTGACAGCGCCCAAACCAACGGACCCAGAGAAAGTCCATGCGCTGTGGTCTCTCCTGAGAACCGCGCAATTGTACCATGACGTGGAAAATTCCGACGACTCGGGCATACCAGTACTGTCACGGATCACTCCATTTCTCTCCGCCTTCTTCTCTGCCATCAAGGCATCGCGTCGGTCATGTGCTCCAGCAGCCCCATCACATGTTCACTTCCTCACATGACCTGGGGCTATCCTTCACCCATGCCCTTGTTCCCCTTTGGGACATCCTATTTTTCTCCCTCCCATTGTTCTCCTTTTGGCCACCATTGTTCTCACTCTATTGTTCGACCTGTTATGGTGTCCATTGTTCTTTTCCCATTGTCGTCCCAGTACTTATAGGCTCCCTGTCGCTCGTCTATTTCCCTAGATTGTCCATTTCGTCTGTACCATACTGTACCTCCAATACAGGTCACTGCGCTGCTAGTCACTCTCTGCTCTCTCGCTCCCATCATCGCTGGTGACTTGGGTGGTTCTCTGCTGTCTACGACCGGGTCTTGACAAGTACGGATGAGGACTGCCCTCATCATCATCTTCATATGCGAGAACTATGATGTCGGCTCTGGTGCGAGGGTTTATAGAGTCTTGTTGGCATCGTAGATCGTAGCTCGTATAGTTGACGCAAAGGACGCTGTGCTTGTACAGCCGGTCTTCTGCAAAGAGGACTGCATCTATGTCTTCATCTGTAAAAGTGTGCTCATCACCCTGGTATTCTATTCCATGCAACCGGGTGAGTAAATGACTTTTCAGTCTGGGTAAAAAGTCCTGTAAGAAGAATATGAGATGTGCTAATTGCTCGTAAATCTCGTGAGCTTACCTGGATGGCAGGATCATCAATATTGTTGCCTAGCCATTCAGTGATGTCGACATGGTCCCGCGAGCTGGCTGCAATATGATAATGTGCAGCTGGGTTAGTGAACGGCAGTGGGTCGCCTGATGCTGATGTCGTCCTTGCTTTACGGCACTTCATAACCGGGTTTGCCTTTTGTCGAACTTGGTCCAGGCGGCGCTGTACCTGACACATGAGATGTTCACGCACGTCATGCTTCGCTAACTGCGATATGAAGTTGTTCTTGCTAGTGCGGGTGAAGTGTCGTTTTGATCGACAGTGTTCGAGCTCAGGCTAGAAGCGAACTCATGTAATTATGGTGGAGGGCAGGGAGCGGTTTAGCAATACTTACCATTTGTGTACTGTAGCCATCGTGTGTTCCATGACTGGGGATCAAGTCTGGATAATGGCCCAATGCATGCCATTTGTACGTTGAAAGATTGAGGGTCTTGTGCTTCTTTCAGCCTAATCCGGCTTTTCCTGATTGAGCGCTGTTCTCTGTTTGCATTTGCGCCTGACGGCGCCAACCGCGTGCTGTATATTCACGGGTCAACTCCCTGGTATCCCAGGCTGAGCAGACCTTCTTGACGAACTTGCGCACAGTCTGACCCAGTAATGTTGTTGCGATACGAAAGTCCTCAACGGTCACATCAGTGTGGATACAAAGCTTCGCATATGCATGCCATGTGGCAAGATCAAACAGTAAGTCTTGAACGATCTTGTCTTGTGGGAGGTCTGGCAATAGATTTTCGAAAATGGGCATCACACACTATGCCTATGATGAGATGAAAGATAGACATAAACAATTGGATGCTTACTTGAAGCAGATCCTCAAAATCTCATGCAGCTGGATGCTTCATAGCGGATGCTTCCTTATGAAACTTCCAGATTGTACCTCGCCCAAATGTTGGTACTGCACGATATCTATATGACTGATATTAATATGATTATGCAAGAGCAACGAATGGATGTACCTTGCATCCAGCATCGGAATAGCTTCACCTCCGACTGCAACCAGAATGCGCATGAGGTGTATGAAGATTGACTTCCGTACACCGAGCTCGAAATCATGAAGCAGATCGACAACGAACATTAAAAAGAAGCAAAAGCCAAACTCAGCAAGACGGCTCGAGAAGGCATTCTGTGACGAAAGTGAGCTAGCATGTCTGTAAATGCATACTATCTTAAATATGCTCACCCGAGTTGGAACCCCTGACGTTGCCTGCAGAATGTTAGTGACATTTGTCCCATTTACTGCGCGGCCTTGCTCGAAAATTGCACGCCGAGCATGTTTGACAGTTGTACGTCTAGCATGATTGTCTTGACGGACTTGGGCATGTCGCTGGGCATCGTTCTTATCTCCCATATGAACAATTTGCTCTGTCTTGATAAGACATCAAGGGCAGGGGCAGGCACCAAGATACCGGATGTTCGCCAGTAGAACTCTGCGACATAACAAATAAGTGAAGAGTAGATGTCAATAATCAGGAGAAACGAACTTTTCAGGATAGTCAGCAGAATATGTGTAAAAGCGAGGGAACAAGCGACGCCGCTTTCCATCGCTACATGACACAACAATACCGTAACGATAGGCATGAACCAATTTTTCATTCATGATTTTCCCCCATACCGCATGCATAAGCTCGCGCTTGCAGTGTGTGATGACTGCCGCTGAAGCACTCTCCCCAAATGCCTCCTTGTATTGGTCCTGAAAATTCTCGGGAAGCTGAATTGAATTAATTTTAGACTTAGAACATGCACAGGGTTTAAATCGTGACTTACCATTGGAATATAAGCCAGATGATGACACGAGTTTGATGTTGGCTTGGAGCGCGTGTATTTTGACTGATTTCTGAAGTGCATGTACATTGGCCATACCGATGCTGGTCCAAAGCTTGCAAGGTGTGTAGAGTCCGATGCAAACATCAGCGGTACAACTACACGCTCGAGAGCTTCTTCATCATCCGGTATCTCCAGTGATTGGACTTCTTCATGCACTTCGAGCACGGTATCCGACCAATATGCCTCACCGTAGACATGATGAACAGTTTCCTCATCGTCGTAAGGCTTCCAATATTGCTTGAAGGGAGTGTGATGAAAGGATTCAGAGATGGGATCCTCAAAGACTGATGTAATGATGTCGACAATGTCCCGGTGGTGAACATTATGGACGTCAAATTCTGGGGCTTTCTCCTCGGTCTTGAACTTGGTCTTCGTGTGGGGTAATTTGACACTGACCAAAGAGTGTATCCAGCTATCCTCATTCCCGAGGGAATGCGTACGACTGGACTTGTCATTGAGATAGTCATCCATGCGCTTATTCTCTGACTCGAAGTTGAAGAAATCGAAGTCTGCGACATCAATCGGCAGACCGGTGAGTGCACGGGCAAACTCATTCAGTTGGTCGCCGGACTTTGTCACGTTGCCATTATAATGCCAGCCCATCATGGCAGCAGCAGCGACACTGCTGAATGGTGCATGTTTGTCGCTATCGTCTGTTGATTGCTGACTTGCCGGCGGAGCATCTGAGCCATCAGATCTATCGAGAGCGGGAGAGTCGCAGACATCGCGAAGTGTTGCATGAGCATCTGGATCTGTAGTTGGTGGTGTCGGATAGCACCGAAAGAGACCAAAGTCGTCGACAGGAGTTTGATAAATCATGGAAGGGGCGGGAGGTGATAAGGATGCAGTGGAAGACGTAGGCACTTCATCATCAAGCTCATCGGAGACATAGGCTTTTCGCTGGACAGGATTTATGGAAGGTATATGATCCAGTGGTGTTTTCGAACCTGGAAGAAAATCCATATATTGCTTAGGAAACTTGATGGCTCGTCCCGAGCGCGCAGACCTAATGACAGGTTCCGGAGTAGGCATCTGGTCTACATCTACTGCAAGATAAATATCCTGAAAGAAAGTCAGATCTAAGGGTTGCAAACTAGATGGGTTACGCACCTCGCGGGCTTCATGATCGACCTTGCCCTCAGCCTCATTATCCCTCTCAGACTCTGAATCGTTGACCCTGCTCCATTTCTGCATCTCCCACTCTACTCGTAATTCCTCGCGCTCACATTTGCTCAATGTTGGTATAATCGGGGCATCTTGGAAGTCCCTGCAACTACGTTTGTGGTTGTTCAGTGACTTCTGGCTCTTGAAATTGGACCGGCCACACAAAAGGCATGCAAAGGACATGATGTAGCTGGCTGCAGGCCACCGGAACCTATTTTTATATTGTATATAAGCATTTTATTAGGTAGGAAAGCTCAAAAAGAGGTCCAGTTTACTTACGATTAGACGGGCAAAAAGTTAGATGAAGGGTATATGTTGCGCTCTCTCATGAAGGCGTGGGAGAGAACGGTCACGTGCAGTAACGGTTTGCGCGTGGCTGGCTCGTTCAGTGCCAGCTTCAACGACCATATCTTTTGCGCTGTCTCGTTCTTTGCTAATTGCAGTAGGCCGACCCCATCCCCCGCCTGTGCTTTTAACGTCAGCTAGTGGGGCCGCCGAACTTGTTTTGGCAAGGAATGCAGGAATCGACTCCGGAGAGCTGTCTCGCATTGAGGTGAGTCAAGTTTTCTATTCAACTTCCCTGCCCCTATACCAGTCACACTACACGGTGCACAGGGGAACTTTGTCTGAAGTGCGGAAAGTGGGGGAAGCGGCCAGCGCATCGTCAGTGTGAGGGAAACCCCACGCGATAGAACCACCAGTGAAATGGCAGCGAGAAGGCATAGGGACTACGTGGCAAAGGCTGGCAACCCGTACATGATTCCTTTCTGTTCGCGTGCTCAATTACAGTGTCAACGCACCATTCGCAGGTACTTAACGTGACGCCCTTGGTGCATAGAGAACGAGCTCTCGCGCAAGCGCATCATCTCAATGACACATGCTCCCAGCTCCGGTGGTCGCAGACGTAACAAGACCAATGTCACCAAGGGCACCGTCGTGGCGCTCAAGCCCAGTGCTGCTCTCACTGTGCTGGAGACTATCACCATCACCAACGCCAGTCAGCTGTGCGCTGCGAAGCGAACCGACTGCATGTTGGACGTTTGAGCAGCATTTTCACTGTCGAAGACTTGGTGTACCAAGTGGGTTGCTTCTCGCTCAGAGTGGGCATCGTGCTGATTATGTGCAGGTCACCGCTGAGGGCATCGACCCCCATACGTGTACCGTCGTCCAAGTCATACTTCAAGTTCTGCACACCCAGCAGCAATACGCACCACTTCCAGGCACGTCACGACAGCATCTAGCACCTGTGCGACATCGAGCAAACACTGACGTTGTCATAGCCCCAACGGCCTGCTGAAGTTGCTCTCCGTAAAGGAGACCAACCAGCTCACAATGCTCGCTCTAGCTGCCGCGCACGCGCTCGTCAAGACCAGACCCCCCTCGATGCCTACGATATCTGCGTGACCGGTGCCATGCTCAAGCAAGTCACATAGCACCCCTGCGCACCAGAAGACCTTCATCCTGTATATGTAGGTGTACGCGTGCATCTCGCCCATGCAAAAGGATATAATCCTGATGACGCTGCGCTTGCTCAGATTTGTCACGCTCATGGCGGGCGACGGCACGAACAACGTCGGCATGGTCAAGCAGGCACATATCGACGTCGTGCTTCTCCATGGCATGCCCGAAGACCTGCAGAAATTTGTGGAGCGCAAGCACGTCGAGCGGCTCAAAAAAGTGTACGAAAGCCAGCTCAAGATCTCGGCGCGGTTCAATGAGCCGCCTCCTGTGCCTCCCATCCTTGGGCGGTGCTCGTGGAGAAGCTGTCGCACGAGACCCCGATCAACAATATCTTCAACTTCTACCTTCTGCTCTCTCCGCACGGCGTCTGAGGTAGTATGTGCACTGCTCGGCGCATACATTCAGGTCTTGTAGTCGGCGCTTTTTCATAGGGACACGTCCAGCGGGCGTGCTCCTCTTCCTAGATGAAATTCGGCCTTCGTATAACAGCTATAATAAATCTGAGAGTACAGTATCAATCATAATAACCATCCATGTTTCAGGGTGCCATGAAGAACATGGAAAGCGGTATGAAACTCACGCCAGCTGACCGCACGTGATGTGCAGTGAATCCCTTATAACTTACTCGTCGGTATGGTCAAACATCCAATTTTTTGCTAGGTGTCACAAAGACATAGGAACTAACACCCTGTGTTCTTAAAACCTACTTCTCATTCGTTTTGCATGCTCTGAAGGGCAGCTTTCGCACCTATGCTGTTGCTGTTCCCAATTTGGCAGTCAGCAGTACTCGTGCAATGTTGCAGACATAATTGCTCCTCTGTCGGCTTGACATAACGTATGAAAACTTGTAGGCTACAAGACATAGATTTTAACTAAAATATAGCGAAGAGAAAACCCAGTTTGCATGAGATCTCGACTCGCAGCAAATAAAACTATGTTGAGTGTGCTGAGACCCGATGCGGACACGTGATCTCGACGCGGCTTTTGGGTCTCGAGTCTCAACTCGTCTTTCTGCATCCTCTCTTGCTTCCCAACCACCATGTCTGGACATCGCTCCCGTCATCGCTCTCGCTCTCGCTCCTCTTCCCGTTCCCCATCCCCCTCCCCCTCCCCTGCTCGAACCTCAAAGCACAAGAGGTTGCACAAGAAACAGAAGACATCAAAGCCGGTGCCTCAGAAATGTACTCAGGACAAACGCGGCAGCACATCCGATGAAAGCGACCACGACCGCCCATCAAAGCGGCCCAGGTGCGTTCCTTTGTACCTTTCCTGGAGATATACATAACTAATATCTCCAAGGGTTGAGACCGATGTTGTTGTTGATGAGGAGACAATTGCACTGTATCGTCGAGCGGGTCGAGGCATTGGAAGATTCTTGTCTCCCTTCCTAGACCTCAAACAGCTCACGATGTTCTATGCCGCAACTGTCACGGATCGCTCCATTTCTCTCCGCCTTCTTCTCTGCCATCAAGGCATCGCGTCGGTCATGTGCTCCAGCAGCCCCATCACATGTTCACTTCCTCACATGACCTGGGGCTATCCTTCACCCATGCCCTTGTTCCCCTTTGGGACACCCTATTGTTCTCCCTCCCATTGTTCTCCTTTTGGCCACCATTGTTCTCACTCTATTGTTCGACCCATTATGGCGTCCATTGTTCTTTTCCCATTGTCGTCCCAGTACTTATAGGCTCCCTGTCGCTCGCCTATCTCCCTAGATTGTCCATTTTGTCTGTACCGTACTGTACCTCCAATACAGGTCACTGCGCTGCTAGTCGCTCTCTGCTCTCTCGCTCCCATCATCGCTGGTGACTTGGGTGGTTCTCTGCTGTCTACGACCGAGTCTTGACACCTGGACAATCTCTCATACACCCGCCTCACCTCCCTACTATCGCCCATCATACCTTTCTTCTTTGAACCCTTCACCGCCGACATCTTCACCGAATCTTGACATCCATTCCATCAACCTCATCTCCCTTTCCCCATCGCCAACACCATCGAGGGCAGCGCACTCATCCCCCTCCTCCGCTATTGTGCTGTGAAGCGTTGGGAAGCCGAAGGAGTTTGGTTTCGATTGAGGTCGTGGAAACCACGTGCAGGTGCTATCTCCATTGCCTTATACGTTCGAATTCGAGTTTCCTTTGACGTCGACTTGCAAGAATTCACGTTTGGTGCCTCGGACATCGCTTACCACTGTCGCCAACCCAACCGAGGATCCCCTGCAAGCATCCTGCCATCGACCTCGTTCCCCTTTTGCACACTAGGTCTCTTCACCCCGGAACCCTCGCCTGAGCCTGTGTGGGCCAGAGAACGCCTCGGCCACCGATTCCTCAGAACCCGGTACTCGGACCCCCTGTACCCTCGTGCTCTTGGTCGTCGCCCAGTTGCGGCTGACTTCCTCTAGACCTCACCATTGATCCCACCGACCCCCGTTTCCAGACCACAGAACCATACCCACTTGGCGTCTTTGCCTCACTCGACGAATACTTCATCTACACCCTTTCTGGCATCGTTCGCATAGACTTTGTCTCGGAGGACGACGACGGTCCTGCACAGTGGTACTTCGCTGATCGTGACGATCAGGCGGACCTCGAGCTTAACGACTTCGACGTCGCAGCTACAGAACACCGCCGTCAACACCCCGCTACCCCACCGCTTCCCACCGTTGCCCTTTCGAGTGCAGATTCTCCCCCTGCTCGCACCACACCACTTGTTGTTCCCCCAGGTATTACCTTCAACCCGGTAACCAACAACTACTACGCATACCGCTCCGACACCAATCGGCTTGTAGTCAGTTGGTGACCCAGCCTCGTAGACGAAAGTGACCTGTGGTTTTGGCAGGCCAGTACCCTCTTCTTAACCGCTGCAGAACTTGCACTCTCTCAGGCAGTTATAGAGAATCTCGCTCAGCAACAAGCTACCCGCCTCGATACCCTTCGGGCCCCACTACCACCACCTGTTTCAACGCCTACCCCAGTACCAGTCCCCTCACCTGCTCCACCCGTTGCTGCTGTTGCATCGACATCCACTGTCAACGTCAAACCGATCATCGCCCCCGCCCCCCCTGTCCAACCGTCCATCGACATGTCCAATCCTGAGATTGGCGTCAAACCTGCTCCCTTTGAGGGAGATCGTTCCAAGTCCAAGGAATTCCAGCTGCGTATTCGCTTATACCTTCGTGCCAACTCTGTCAGGTATAAAGAGGATACCGCCCAGATCTCCCTCTTTCTTGACCTCTGCCAGGGCCCCATTGCCGGCCAGTGGGCCACCCAGCGTGTCGAGGAGATCCTTGAGGACGACGATCTCGTGGCTGCAAAAACATCTCCAGCTCACGTTCCCCGTTACGCCAACCTCACTGCCCTTCGAACTCGCTTCAACTTGGACTTCTCCCCCCTTGACGACTCCAAGGATGCCTCCCATGCCATCCAGACCCTCCAGATGGGTACGCGCCCGGTAGTCGACTACATCACCGAGTTCGAGTCCTTCGCCCCTCGCACCGGCTACAATGATGTGGCCCTGATCGACTGGTTCCTGCATGGCCTCAACAGCGCCCTACGGGATGATTGCCAGCGCAGCTACCCAACGCCCACCACCCTGGATGAGTGGAAGGCAAGGGCCCGTGACAGGAATGCAGCCTACCTCATGCGCACCCGGTTCCAGAGTCCCCGCCCTACAACTGGGCGCACCTCGGTGAGCACTCGCTCCCCTCAGTCTGCATCTACTGGCCGATCCCGCACAGTTGCTGCTACAGGTGCTCAACTGCCCAAACTCTCGGAGCCTGACCGTGAGCGCCTCAGGCGTGAGGGCGGTTGCTTCCGCTGCCGCCAGAAGGGCCATGGCTTCCGCGACTGCCCCCTCAATGCCGACTCCAACCCCCGTGCCCCAATCCCTCGTGTCCGAGCGCTAGAAACCGGCTCTGCCCCGGGAGTAGCTCCAGAAGATGCAGCCGCCGCCCTCGCTGTCCCCGCCATCAACAGGTCCATTGCCGATTTATCATCGCAGTTGAAGGACTTGAGCGAGGAGGAGAGGGAAGAGGCGAAGGCTGCATTGAAGGACATGGTTGAGGGTTTTTAAAGCGCCCCCCGGTCACGTCGTCCGTGGGTGGCAAGAAACATTTCTTTGATCCATCGAATCGCTTCTCTGTACTATCCGACCCCTGTGAGCAATCGTATCCATCGTCTTTGCGCATGTCCGCTATCATGCCCAACCGTCAGACACCGTCCATTACGCTCCAGGCCAAGATTATCACTGCCCCGATCAAGAAACAAATCGATGCTGAGGCACTTCTCGACAGTGGTGCAGAAGGCATCATTATGCACCCCGAGTTTGCCAAGAAACACCAGTTCCCCCTCAAGAAACTCCCTAAACCCTTTCCCGTTCGCAACGTGGACAATTCCGAAAACATCATGGGCTGGGTTCGCTATTCAGTCAACCAGAACATCCGCATTTATGCCAAGGACTCGACGTCCTTCCATGAGGAGACAGCTGAGTTCTATCTCGTTGACATTGGCGACTACGACATTATCCTTGGGACCGATTGGTTACAGGAACACAACCCTGAAATTGATTGGGTCTCTCATCGTGTCGACATGACTCGCTGCCCTCCCTCTTGCACTCTGAATAAACCCCCGGTCAAGAACCTGTCCACTCGCACTGAACGCCGCCACTCAGCCCCCCGTCCACCAGTCCTCAGCGCTGCTGCAGTACTGCTCCCACCTTGCCCCCCTCCATTGCTCCCACTGCCCCCACCATTTGTCGCTGCTCCACTTCCCAAATATGTGATCCCCGCTCGCCGAGTCCAAGGTGTCCGCCTTCGCCGCATCCACCTGTCCAAAGTCCCTGCACGTCTATTCACCGAGGACGATGACCCCCGACCTAATGTCGATGATGACTGGGTTGAAGAGGGCCTTCGTCTAGCTGGTGTTCTCCCTGACTGGGACACACCACCCCCACCAGACGACGACCCCGACTATCAACACACCATCCGTATCCGTCGCTCTTTCACCAATGCTCAGAAACTGGCGGAGCGTGTGGCCACTTGTGTTGCAGAGAAGTCCTTTGCTGAGATGGTTCCCCCTCAGTATCAGGATTTCCAACCTGTCTTCGATGAGGAATCCTCCCACTGCCTCCCCGAACGTCGCCCTTGGGATCACGCCATTGACCTGAAAGATGGTTTTGAACCCCGCTCCTGCAAGGTCTATCCCATGGCTCCTACTGAGCAGGAGGACCTCGATTCATTCCTTGATGACCATGTCAAGAAAGGCTACATCCGTCCTTCCAAATCCCCTATGGCGAGTCCCTTCTTCTTTATCAAGAAAAAAGATGGAAAACTACGCCCCGTCTAGGACTATCGCACCCTCAACAAAGGCACCATCAAGAATGAATATCCCCTGCCCCTCATCTCTGAACTCGTTGACAAGCTCAAGGGTGCCAAAGTCTTCTCCAAGATGGACGTTCATTGGGGTTACAACAACGTTCGCATCAAGGAGGGCGATGAATGGAAAGCCGCCTTCAAAACCAACCGCGGTCTCTTTGAACCCCTGGTGATGTTTTTTGGTCTTACCAACTCCCCTGCCACGTTCCAAGGAATGATGAATGAACTTTTCAAGGATCTCATCGATACGGGCAAAGTCGTCATCTACATGGACGACATCCTCATTTTCACCGAAACCCTCGAAGAACATCGCGACCTTGTGCGCAAGGTCCTCCAACGCCTCCAGGACAATGACCTCTTCCTCAAACCAGAGAAGTGCTCGTTCGAGCAGCCCTCAGTTGAGTTCCTCGGTCTCATCGTCTCCCATAACACGCTCGCCATGGACCCCGTCAAGGTTGCAGGCATTGCTGAATGGCCTGCCCCTCGTAACGTCAAGGACGTCCAGTCCTTTGTTGGCTTTGGCAACTTCTATCGACGCTTTATCCAGGACTTCTCCAAAGTCGCTCGTCCCATGTTTGACCTTACCAAGAAAGACCATCCTTGGGCCTGGTCTGCTGAATGTCAACATGCCTTTGAGGCTCTTAAAGCTGCGTTCACCTCGTCCCCAGTCCTTATCATGCCTGACCCGTCCAAACCCTACCTGGTTGAGGTCGATGCCTCAGACTATGCCACAGGAGGTATCCTATCCCAGCGCGGGGAGGACGAGCAATGGCACCCTGTTGCTTACATCTCCAAGGCCTTCACCGCCCCCGAACGCAACTACGACATCTATGACAAGGAACTCCTGGCCATCATCCGTGCCCTCGAAGCCTGGCGCCACTACCTGGAAGGCTCTCCCCATACTGTGGAGATCTGGACCGACCATAAGAACCTGGAATACTTCAAGTCTGCCCAAAAGCTGAGTCGTCGTCAAGCTCGCTGGGCTCTCTTCCTCACTCGTTTCGACTTCACCCTGATCCACAAACCCGGTATTCATCACCGGCCAGATGCCATGTCGAGACGACCTGACCATAGAGAGGGGGTGGACGACGACAACTCCGATCGTGTCCTCCTCGACCCCAAGTACTTCCAGATCTGTGCTACACGTCCAGCTGCTGTCAAGTCCATTGGCAATGCTGATCTTCGCCAACGCATTCGCAATGCCAAGACCAAGGACATTGAGGTTGTTCAAGCCCTGGATGTGATCCTGAACAATGGTCCTCGCTCCCTCGTCAAGAACCTTCAAGAATGGAACTACGAGGATGGCCTCATCCTCTTTCGTGGCAAAGTCTACATCCCCGCTGACAAGGACCTTCGTCGGGACATCGTCAAGCTGCATCATGACACCCCCATGGCTGGTCACCCAGGACGCTACAAGACCTATGAGCTCCTCAGTCGCAACTACTGGTGGCCCGGTATGTCTGTCTTCGTTCGTGATTATGTTGACGGCTGTGCTACCTGCCAGGCCACCAAGGTTCAAAATCACCGCCCTCATGTTGAAACAATTCCCAATGCCATCCCTACCCGTCCCTTCCAAGACATTACCTCGGACTTCATCGTCAAACTCCCAGAATGCCAAGGCTATGACTCCATCAATGTGGTCGTCGACCGTTTTACAAAGCACGTCTCCTTCACTCCTTGTAAAGAGACCATTACCAGTGATGGCACAGTCGACATCCTTTTTGACAGGATTTATCGGAACTACGGCCTCTGGGAACGCCTCATCTCTGATCGTGGCCCACAGTATGCAGGCAAAGTCATGCGTGGCGTCTTTGACAAACTTGGTATCAAGTCCTCCCTCAGCACCGCCTATCATCCACAGACCGACGGCGAGTCAGAACGCGTCAATCAAGAACTCGAGCAGTTCCTTCGTACCTTCTGCAACTACCGCCAGGATGATTGGGTCCAATGGCTCCCTTACGCTGAGTTCTCGCACAACCACCGTATCCACAGCGCCACTAACCGAGCTCCATTTGAAATGCTCCTCGGCTACATTCCCACTGCCATCCCCACTGTCAACCCCACATCGTCTACACCCGCCGTCGAGAATCGTTTCCGTCACCTCGAACAACTTCGCACTGAGGTCCAGGCCAGCCTTCAAACAGCTGCTGATCTCATGAAGCGCAACAACCAGGACCATATGCACGACACCATCCACTTCCAGGTTGGTGACAAGGTCTGGCTCGATGGCAAGAACATCAAAACTACGCGACCCAAAGCTAAGCTTGCTGATCGACGCCTGGGACCTTTCGAGATCACTGACGTCCTGGGCCCAGTCTCTTATCGACTGAAGCTACCGCCCACCTGGCGTATCCACCCGGTGTTCCACACGTCCCTGTTGTCCCCTTACAAGGAAACCGATGCTCATGGTCCCAACTTCCCTGCACCACCACCTGACCTTGTGGAGGGCGAGGAAGAGTACGAAGTTGAGTCTGTCCTCGATGCTCGTCTCACCCGGAACAAACGCGGCATTGAATATCTCGTCAAATGGGCAGGCTACCCTGATTCGGAAAATCAGTGGCTTTCACGTACCTCCCTTTCCAATGCCCATGGTGCAATCACCGACTTCTACACCCGCCATCCACATGCACTCAAGGCTCCCAATCTTCGTGGACTCATCTACCTCGACCCCGTCCATGCTCATCACGCACTCCAGGCGAAAGTGCGTCTTAGAGAGGGGGTGATGTCACGGATCGCTCCATTTCTCTCCGCCTTCTTCTCTGCCATCAAGGCATCGCGTCGGTCATGTGCTCCAGCAGCCCCATCACATGTTCACTTCCTCACATGACCTGGGGCTATCCTTCACCCATGCCCTTGTTCCCCTTTGGGACACCCTATTGTTCTCCCTCCCATTGTTCTCCTTTTGGCCACCATTGTTCTCACTCTATTGTTCGACCCATTATGGCGTCCATTGTTCTTTTCCCATTGTCGTCCCAGTACTTATAGGCTCCCTGTCGCTCGCCTATCTCCCTAGATTGTCCATTTTGTCTGTACCGTACTGTACCTCCAATACAGGTCACTGCGCTGCTAGTCGCTCTCTGCTCTCTCGCTCCCATCATCGCTGGTGACTTGGGTGGTTCTCTGCTGTCTACGACCGAGTCTTGACAGCAACTGTCAATGCCATCTCATCTAGATCTCATGCTGCGCTTGCTAATAACAAGTACGGCAAGCTCAAGTAAGTCTGAATCGCCCTATATGCGCTGCTCACAGGATATATGCAGTTATTTTGTAGAGATAAGCATGCAAGGGATGCGTACATAACCTGCTATGAGCAGATCTTTAATCTGGTCCCCGGATTCCGTGAGATCGTTGAGGGTGGCGCGAAGAATGCTGCCATTGTCAGCCGGCTACTGGAGGCAGTAAGTGCATATATGCGCTTATTGTTCCTGTCCATGCTGATGTGATACCCTTCCAGTGTAAGGACTGACTCAGATTGGTGTGCCACAATGTAACGCCTACGCCAAAAGGGCGCAATGTCAAGCTTGGCTTGACATCTGGCACACAGTATATATACACTTCTAAGTCATGAAGGACCAATTCATGACATCCAGCTTTCAGAAGGGATGGATGCTGCCCAGTGCGATGACAGAAGTGCACTGAAGACCGAGATCGGTGACTATATGTCGAGGAACAACCATGCCCAACCCCAAGAGCCGCTGCAGAAGCGGTCCAAGATAAGCCGTGGCCTCAACAACATAAGCATAGCACGGCTCTTTTGCCTGGTGAAGTTCCTGAGCAAATTTGACAATGAACCCGAAGCGTACGTATCGTGCAATGCGACTAATCGTGTCTGATTTATTTTGCACCAGTTGGCGTCAGAAATTCGTGCAAGGACAAAAGAAGATACGCGGAGATATGTATCCAGCCATGTTGTACGGTAACTCTGAGTACGTCAAGAGGGATCCCGAAGCAGGGCTTTTCCAGAGCGAAATCCTTGTAAAAGTATGTCTGCCTCGCTATTCATGTGTTTTCGTCTCTAATACATTTTAGACTATGCTGCATCTCTTCACAGGTCCATCGTCGGCGCATGCATTTGAGGATGGTGGAGGCACCCGCTCTACCAATGCAGGTATTCATGGCCTCACTACTGTCACCGGACGCATGATTGCATACACTTACGTGCAGGCAAGTCGTCTTACACAGGGCTGTTCTTCTCTCATACCTTTTTAGGCACGGTATGCCCTTAGCTCGAAATCAAGGTGGTCCACCATCAGGGAAATTGAAATTCTACATAGCTCAGTGTTAAGTTATATGTCCTATCAGAGTGCTATGAGGCCTATGTAACTATCCTTCTCAACTATGTAGGGCTATGAGGCCTATCATAGCTTTCATAGCAGTAGTCAGATGCTATACAGTGCTATATATGTCTGAGGGACAGCTATGACTGCTATATAATCTCATAGGCTTGCTATGGTCATTATGGCATCTACAGCAAGTCTGCTAGACTGCAGAGTCATCCAGTCACATATCACATATCTTGTCTCTCACACTCAAGAATTTAGCAAAATCTTGTTTATTTAATTGGTATACTATTGCAGGGACATAAGACTAATTACATGTGACCAATGCGCCCGCACAGCTGAAGAGGCTGTTTGCAAGTGACAAGGGCCATGTGCGGAATGGTGCACGCACGCTCGAGATGATAGGGTGCACGCGAAAAGGCGGGGTTGCGTATGCAACGGCTGCCAAGTGCGACGCACAGAGGCAGTGCACAAAGCACCAGGGCCGTGCGCGAGACGGTCAGGCCACACACGCGACTGCGGGGACACGCGCGCGACTGCGGGGACACGCGCGCGACTGGGGACATGCGCGCGTGACTCTGGGCTGTCGTGTGTGCGTGGACGCGAGTACGCGAGTCGGGGGCCATGCGGGGCCGTGCGCGCAGTCGGAAGCGGGCGTGGGCATTCAGGCATACCCACAGGCAGTCGGGCACGGGCGCGCAGTCGATAGCGGATGCGGGCACATGAGAGCGAGTGCGAGCACACTGTTGGAGGCCGCGTACGCGCAGGGCGGAGGCACTGTCGTGCCCGGTGTCCGGGCGCGCGAAGGCGGAGTCGGGGGCCTGCGTACACTGTGCACTGATGCACTCTTGGCAGCACGGTGCTCTGGGGCCGTGTGCGGACTGCACGACGTCGGCGTCGCCGACGGCATTGTCGATGGGATGGGGTGGCTCCTGGGCGTGGACGCCGGGAGGTGGCAGTCGCCGGCGGGCGTAGCCCCGAGTGCACAGGTGGGGCCGTGCATGGCCGCCCGCGTACTGGCAGGACTGTGCGTGGCTGCCCACGCCGTGCGTGTCTGCATGTGCGTGCTGGCGCGGTCGTCCACGGCCGTGTGCATGCAGTTGCCAGCGTGTGTGGCCCCGCTCGTGCAAGCAGGGCCGTGCGCACACAACCGCTGGCACGCGTAGGCAGGGTCACCCGCCGGACTGCACATGGGGATGTGGGTATGGGCGTGGCTTGGGCTTGAAGCAGAGGCGGGGCGCAGGCGTGGGCGTGGTGATGTGCTGGAGGGCGAGCAGGGGCGATGGACTAGGGAGCCGGAGGCTCCCTGCATGCAGAGGTTCGGAGGATGCCGAGGCTTAGTCAGCATGTCCATAGCTAGTCTCACCTCATGTAGAGTAGTCCTCGTCTCTGCTATCACCTTGGGCATAGCTCTCGCCCTTAGGCCACTCCATCTTGGTGATGAGAGTGTGATTCGACCCACTTCAGCTTTGGGTTGAGTCACTCCGGTCTTTTCTGGTGTTTTTTCTGCTTTTTTTCGCATCATTTTCGTTGTCTCCCTCACGCGCCCCGTGTTCCGTTCTCGCGCCCCGTGTTGCGCACGTTTTTCGTCTCCTCACGCGCTCAAGTCTCCCCCGTGTCTCGCGTCTTCTAGTGTCAACCTCAAGTGCTCCCCGTGCTCGTATTTCGACGCTCGCGTATCGTTTTCGCGCACTCGAACCCACGTTCAACAACATCTGCACGATTACCCGATATGGGCAAGAGACGCTCAGCCACGCGCCGAGCTGCAGCAACAGCAGCAATAGCACCAGCACCAGCTGCTACCACGAGCCCAGTACGTCCGCTCGACACACGCACCACCCCAGTCGACACGACACCCGCATCCGACGCTGAGGAACTCCTCGCGAACCGCCCACCGCAACCGCGCGTTAGCCACGAGGCAGACGCGATTCGCGCGCCTCGTGCAGCATCCCCCGCGCAGCCCACCCACGACACCTCGCTCAGTCTCGAGCCAGCAACCAGCCACGCACACGCAGCCACGCCCGTTGCCATAGCAATGCCACAAACGCACGCAGCCCACGCGTGTTCCGAGCCCCGCGAGCCTGCACCCACGGTGAACACCCGCACCGTACCACGCACCCCCAACCCTGCGTTCTCCACCCCAGGTACCACAGCAGGAGCAGCCGCGGGTCTCGCGACCATTATCGCGTGCATCGGCCCACCGGACTTGTACATTACCAGTCCCTCGCAGAATTTCGAACTCACAACCACCTGCGACGACCACGACCATTCGGCGCCTGCGCGATGGGCCACGTCGCTCGACGAAATCGACAACGAGCTCCTGGCGCAGATCGTGGAGCATGCCCGGAAGCTCGAGCGATGCAAGAGCCACCACGCAACATCGCACGACGTTCAGTCGACGAGCACGCCCCCGCACCTGGCCAATTCGATCCACGAGATCGATGAGGCTCTAGTCGAAGAAATCCGCGAGGAAGGCCGGAAGGAAGCGAGACGAGAAGCGAGGAAGGAAGAGAGGGTGGAAGTGCAGCAGCGAGAATGGGCTTGGAAGGATGGGTACGAGCAGGGCCGATGGGAAGGCTACCGCGAAGGACTCGAAGTCGCGCGTACCGAGGTGAGTACGCAATCTCGCGTCGATGCGACCGTCCAGGCGGACGACGCTGTGCCTACCCCTCCCGTCGACACGACCAATGCGACCTCGTGCATCGATGCAAATGTCCAGACGGACAACTCCACCCCGACACTCTCCCCGCCCGCCTCCGCATGCAATATGACCCCGCGCATCGACCCCGCGACTCCGCGCGTCCACACCGGCATTCAGGCCGACGCATGGCCTCACTCGCTCACCCCGCCAACCGACTCGTACGTCCCGCAGGACGTTCCCATCCCTGCGGCCTCTACCTCCACGCGTGTCGTTCAAGATACCAGCACTTCATGTATATTGATTCCGACCCCTGACGTTATTCATCTGCACACGACGCCGACCAATCCTAATACTTCCACATCCTCTAACGACCTTTCATTGTCCTATAATGATGCCGACATGTCTTTAACCACTGCACATACACATCTACCTTCTTTTTCTTGGGCTGACGAGGCCTCTTCACTTCCCATCAACACTCCAGCTCCATTAATCTCACCCCCAACTCGTGACTTTTCTATTCTTCGCTCTAGCTCTGTACGACCTTTCGACTCCCTTAAGCGACGTGCACGACGATCTCAGACGCGGCCCGCTTGTCTTTCACGCCCATCTCGACAATTCATTCCGACTTCCGAGCCCATCGTCACACGGCGACATCCCGCTGGTCTTCGCGCGGATCGCCCTTCGGTCATCATCTCATCCTCGCCATTGGTTTCGCATTCGGTCAAGCTCGAGGCCTCACCTTTGGACTGGCAGGGTGATCCCCATCTTCAGGAGTTGGGTCGGGTTCTTCGAGGTCTAGGTTGGGTTCATGTTTCAGGTTCTTAGGTTGTCCACCAGCGACGCGGACGTCACTTTTTTCGAGGGGGGCACCTGGACTAGGGAGCCGGAGGCTCCCTGCATGCAGAGGTTCGGAGGATGCCGAGGCTTAGTCAGCATGTCCATAGCTAGTCTCACCTCATGTAGAGTAGTCCTCGTCTCTGCTATCACCTTGGGCATAGCTCTCGCCCTTAGGCCACTCCAGCGAGCGCGGATCGTACAATGTTTGGTCGAGTCTTGTTGCCGTAGCAACGAAACTCGACGACGGCGTCAACGACGGCGTTGTCGAGGGGAGGGGATGCGGCGGGCTCGTGGGTGTGGACGAGGGTTGTCGAGGGCGAGCGGGGGTCCACGAGACGACACACGAGTATCGCTCGTTGGCAACGAGCGATACTCGTTTGATTAGCACGAAAAGACAAAAAAAGGCATATAATTACTTACTTGAGCCCCCTGAATGCCCTGCGAGCCCTCCTAAACCGTCGATGGACGTCGTACTTCGCGCGTGGAGAGAGAGAAGGGAGGGAGAGGTGGAGGTTGGGCAGAATGAGAATGAACTGGACGAAGAAACGCACGAAGTCGCGCGTCGAGTGTAGGACTCGTGCGGCTGGCAGTTTTGAGTCCAACAAATCAAATAAAATCTTTTAAAATACGAGAAAAATGGAGCACGCATAAATTCATTAGTTCTACACGATAAATGAGCTAGATAGGTATCTACTGTACTGTATGTCCTTCAGCAATCAACCTAACTTACTGAAATCTAACTCAGTAGCCTCTGCCGCAGCATCCGGCAACTGCCGGCCAGCCACAATTCGGGCTCTGACGTGCTCACATATATAAGGCATGCGCGACGCGCATCCTCTCTCTCTTCTCTACCACTACCATCCTCCGTCTTTTGTCGTTCGCTTCCCTCCCTCTCTTCAACTTTCTTTGTTCGGTAAGTTCTTATGTTGTTATATTGTTAACTTATACTATGCTTATGTATTATCTTTATAGACTTTGAATATTTTCGCTTTTTTTTTCTCTTTGGTAAGTCTTATCTATTATGTTCTTTCTATCTATTGTTTACTTATAATAAGTTGTTGTTGACATTTTAGATTTTATTTTCGCTTTTTATTGTCTTTGATGTAAGTCTTATGTTATGTATTTTATCTGATATAGCTTGACTTCTACTTGTAAATTTGTATAGGCTTATAATTTTGTAGTATAATGTAGTAGTACTCATCTGTGTAGTAGTATTTCAAATAAATTATAATGTCTTTTAAAATTTCGATGTTTTGTTGATCTGAAATTTGTGTAAAAAATTGTTTTTACTCTGATTGTAGATTAGATAGTATGAATAGCTTTTATTGCTTTTATAGATGTGTCAAGTCTACCTTATGGACATAGCTTATATTAATAGTATAGCTTCCATAGCTTTCATAGCTATATGTCCTATGATAGCTGCATAGTCAGCTATGATGGCTATGATAGCACTATATAGCATCTCTCCTTGGCTATATAGGCTATGGAGTAAAGGGCAATGCTATGGCCCTAGGGACTCTATATAACTCTGATAGAGCTATGTAGCATCTCTACATTTTCCTGATGACAAAGGACGGGACACTTGACTATGTTGTCGCTTACAACAAAGTCGTCGCACAATTCGAGACTAACCCAGAGGATATATGTAATGGATGGTTTATCAGTTACTACTATAGTCTTCTACTTTCTTACTCTTTTCTACCTGGCTTACTTTTCGAGTTTTGCAGAGTTTCCTTATTAGGATAGCTGAGTTTGAATCATGTACTTAGAGCGGATTTCCTTATTGGGAATAAGCATCTATCTTGCCAACTCACCACCATCTGTCTGCTTTTGTCTCAGTCTCTGCTTGTTCTCCTCATATCTGAAAGGTTCTCTTGGGATCCAACCCTCAAAGGAAGGTGTGTGGCCCCCAAAACCCTCATTAGGAGGTCTATATCTGTTGCTGGCCCTCAGAGGAGGTGCCAGCTCATCACTCATCTGCTTGGCTGCAGGACTGAGGCATCCTCGGTTCTGTTAGTTCTAGCTCGTGGACTCTCTCTAGGAGGTCTACGACACCTTTATACCCTCCTCACTCGCTCGCCTACCTTGGACTTCCTGGGCAGTAGCGGCTCGACCTCTATCGTCCGTTACAAAGGTGGATACATCCGGAAGTCCACTCATCTCTGGCTGGCTGGTGAGGACTTTACATGTCTCATTCAGTTCCCCTCTCCCTGGACGTGGCATCCATGTCCAGGTTCCTTATCTCAAGTGATGATGTCAACTCGTCTTATCGCCATTCGCTGGAGAGCCGCGTTCTTGCTCTCCGGTCTCATTCCCTTGTCGACAGTGATCTTGTCGACAATGGGCTTGGTATCCGAGCCCATCAGTTTCGGATCAGGGAGCCCTTGCTCCACTTTGCCTTAGAGGTCGTCGAGCGACTTCAATCGTTGCTCGATCAAGTTGGGTTTTGCCTGCCATACCCCCCGAGTTCTGTCTTTATGGTCGACAGGGATCTCGTTCTCTATTCCTGTCTCCATGGGTCACCGTCTCCCTGGGATGTTCGTTGGGCCTGGCGCACTTTGCAGGCACGAGTTGCTGAAGGTGTTGATATCCTATTCCGGTATGCAGGTGCTCTTCCTCCTGCCATCAAGACTCCTCCTCCTCCTCGAGTTGAGGACCTCAGGGACATGGAATCCATGTCCCTGGCAGTCCCAGGAGCTCCCCACCTTCGCATAGAACATGTCCCATGTGTTCTCCGGCCACTGTCTGTCGACGCAAGACTCGCTCGGCCATTCCAGGCCTCCTCCTCCTCTGGGCAGCTCCCTGCCTCCAGCTCCTCCTTTGGCCCAATTCTGGCTGTTTGGAGGGCCCTATATGCATCTCTAGTCCTCATAGAGATGCTTCGCTTCATTGCCCTATCAACAGGGCCTCGCCTCGAGGAGTCCCATGCCGAGGAGAGGGTCAGGGAGCCTGGTAGTTCACCCCCTCTCTAACTCTCTCATTTCTGGATGGATTCCCTCGGTTTCTTTTGTATCCTATTCGCTTTTCAAACGCTTTCCATATCGCTTCAAGTCCAGGAGGCTGGGGGGGCTGTAGATCGCTGAGATCAGGCTCTGCCAGGCGATGTAGGGAGGTTTTGGACGCAAATCGTGCTTTGTACGTTGCCCCTGCTCCTTGAATCGCTCCATAGTCCTCTTCTCCTTTTCAAACGCTTTCGAACGAGCCCAAGAACGTCTCAAGCGCTCCAGCGGTTGTCAAGATATCTTCATGCTCTCCTCATCCTCCCTCTGAAGCGAAATTTCACTGTATTTCCTTCAAATTTTCTTCTATTCCTTCGAAACTTGCTCCGTGGAATCCATGGAGCATTCGTTACACCTTCGCATAACCGCTTTTACCCTGGGAGAAGACCCAGCTCATCAAATCTTCGCCATAGCTTATCTCCTATGGCCGGACTATATTGGGGCTCATGAAGTCAGTTCTTCGCCGATCCTTATACGGACAGGACGCCTCGATTCGGACCATCCACATGAATCCATCGAGCCCTTGCACGAGCTGATTGGAGCCCTACTTCCCATTTCATCGGCGATCCTGCTCTGCCTGGAGGAGAGATCATATTGCACTGCTGTATCTCTCCTTTCCCTCTATCGATTTGGAACCGGGTTTTTGCACGTCAATGTGTGCCTTTAGGACCATTCCGCTCGCCAGGACGCTTCTCAGAGTGTCCAGCCATCCCCTTGGAATCCGAGGGTATCAAGGACGCTTCCTGGTGCGCTAAGATGGCCATAGCGTGGCGCCCATGCTAGCTATGACCAAACGGACTTTTGGCCCGAGTCCGCATTGCAAATACGCTTCGAACGAGCCCTCATACGTCCAGATCCGACCACCGGTTCTCATTATGCTCGAGGGGCTACTCACCCTGCTGCCCCTCCTGAGTGCCAGCTGGTATCTCCCTTAATACTGGACCGATTTCGAAGCGGTCTTTTGCATTCGACTCGCATTATTGACCCGGTACTGGAACACCAAAACGATTTGAGGGACGTCCAGCCGTTCCTCCGGAATTGTGTCCATAGTCCAGGGGATTCCCCAGGCAGCCCCAGCTCCGTATCTCCGTGACCAGGGGTGCTATCAACAAGCGGTTTCTTGTCATCTATTCCTTTATCTCACCATATTCATTCGTCTTAAGACCAGGAGGCTGGGGGGGCTGCCAATGGCCGGACTTGGGCAACCCTGGGCGATGTAGTGGCACTTGGATGAAGCTCTGTGGTATCCACTGGAGCTTCATTCCTCCTGTTCTTCCTATATTCAGCCTACCCTTTGCAAACGCTTTTCAACAAGCCCAAGATCGTGCTGATTGGTCCAGCCGTTCTCAAGATTGAATCATCTCCTCTTCCTCCTCCCTCTGGGGTGAATTTTCCTTGTATCTTCTTCAATTCTCCTCCAATTCTTTCGAAACATTTCTCGGTGGAATCCACTGAGAATTTGCTTTCGTATTCCTGCATTTGTTTTGCCCTGAGAGGCTCCTTTCTTCGCCATCTCTCTGGCCCTGCCTGTTCTTCAGGCCAGACTTATCTCTACACCCAAGGCCGAATATCTGGCGGATTGTCAAACGGTTTGAACGCCCAAGTTTGCGTTTTTAATGCGATTCCAACAAGCCCTCATATGACCTGATACGACCAGCCGTTCCCATTCCACCTACAGGGCTACAGCCTCTGGGAAGGGCCCAGACTGCATATCCGTATCTCTGCCATCCGTGGACCAATTCCTAAGCGGATTTTTGCATCTGGACCGCAATAATCATCGTATTCTGGGGCACCCAAAATGTTTCTAGGAACACTATCCCATTCCGTTGGATTCCAATGGAACTGGTGACGCTCTTGGGTGCCTTAGAAGGCTTGTAGCGCTCGATCCACATGTGCTATCGCTGCAAACTCTTCTGGCCCTTAACATGTTCATAAAAGGGATTTGAACGAGCCCTCAACCATTGTCTTCCACCCAGCCGTTCCCATTCGACCTTCGCCTGACTTTTGCAGCTAGCCATCCTCCCTATCCTGCCACATCCCCTTCGTTTCTGGACCGATTTGGATGCGGATTTTTGCGCTCTGCTCGCATACTCGAACGCTTTTGAATCCCTATACAAGCTCTGGGGTATTCTATGGCTTGGGTAGTCATCCAGCAAGTCACTTGGCGATTTAGGCCTCTTTTGGCTCAGCCATATCTCGGCATCCAGACCACCAATCAACAAGCGGATTTTTGCATCTCCTCCGCATTGTTCACACCTCCAAAACGCGCCCTCATACGTCCTAATCCGACACGACCTTGCTCCGCAAATCTGTTCTCTCCATCCTCATCTCCTTCCACATCCTAGGGATGGCATCCATCCCTTTCTGCTTATCCTCAACCCTCGCTGCTCTTACGCTCTGTGATCCTCATTCAATCCTGTCTACTCTCAACTAAAATCTCCTGCGCCAGTCTGGGGGGGCTCGCACGCCTCACTCATTGTCCGTCCTCGACCCCACCATCCACCCATATTTTGGACTTCCATCTAGTTTTCGATGCGGAGTCTGGGGGGGCTTGTGTGACTAGGGCCTGTGGTACAGTTTTCAGGATTTTGGGACCTTAGAGGTATGGAGGTTTCGCTCCCCCTGTCCATCTACTGGGAGTACCTGCACAGAGCTAGCGATGGGGGGCTATAGGGATGTATAGGAGGGAGGCTGGAGCCTTGCACATCTGAAAAATCTGTTTTCTACATAGCTCTCAGCCAACAATATGACTCTTATGGTAGTGCTATGATTCCTATGTGCTTTGACAGCACAGCTATATAGCTCTATGAGATCTACCATAGCTTTCATAGCTGTTGATGGAGGATATATAGAGCTATATACTTACTAGTGGCAGCTATGGCAGCTATGTAACATCATAAGGTTGCTATCAATGCTATGACTCCTATCATGGTGTATCTAGATCTCAAAGATATCTTAGGACTGAAGCATCTCAAGGTCAGATATCTAAGTTCAAGACATTTATATTATGGACTCTAGGATAATATACAATTACTAATTCTACTAGAAATAGGAGTCAGGTAATCAAAAACTGAGTAGGCATTCGGACATTGTCGAAGATGGGCATGCTCGGAAATAGCCAAGGCTACGCGCACACAGGCAGAGCCAATGCGGGCATGCATGCGCGGCACGGGAGGCCGGCACGAGACCCGGGACCCGTGCATTGCGAGTACCCGTGCTGGCCGGTGCCATGCACGACAGGGCGCGCACGTGCACGAGGCGCGGCAGGTGTGCGCGCAGGAGGCGCGGGGCATAGGGGTCCGTACTCGAGGCGGCATGCCTGCACGCGAGGCGCGGGGCGTGAGGCGCAGGGGGCGTACGTGAGGCATCAGGGACGGCAGGCCCGTGCGCAAGGAGTCAGGCTGCTGTGAGCCCGTGCGCGAGACACTAGGCCACCGCAGGCTTGTGTGTGACGCATCATTCCTGCGTGCGGGAGATGCGAGGCGCGCAGGGCGCGTAGGCGAAGCGTCGAGGATGGCGGGCCCGTGTGCAAAGCATGGGTTGCCGCGGGCTCGTCCATGACGTGGCAGCGCTGCACGCAGGAAAGCGAGGCGTGCGGAGGGCGTGGGCGAAGGTCGAGAGCGGCAGGCCCGTGCACGAGGCGCAGGGGCCAGGCACGAAGTGTCGACTGCCGCGGACCTCTGCGCAAGGCACTAGACCGACGCGGGCTCATGCGCGACGCGTCAGGCCTGTGTGCGGGTGACGCGGCGGTGGGCCCGTGGCAGGACGTTGGGCGACGGGCAGCGGGTCCATGCGTGAGGGACAGGGGACATACGAGAGCGCCGGGCTGTCGCGGGCCCGTGCGCAAGTCTCTGGGTTACCGCAGGCCCGTGCGTGATGCGCAGGCCTGCGCGCGAGGCACGATGGCCGTGGGCGGTCGCGCAGGCAGACAGGGCCACGCGCGACGCACGATGCACGCTAGCGTGCCCGTCCCGGGTCACAGCGGTGGTCGTAGTCGTTGGAGACAGCGCGCCGGGCGCTAGTGACGTGGCGGCAAGGCGGCGAGGTCGAAGGAGGGTGGGGTGATGTAGGAGGGACAGCCGTAGGACGCGAGGGGGAGTGAGGGCGCGGGAGGACGAAAGAAGGAGAGAGTATCGCTCGAACGAGCGATACTCTCTACGTTAGTACGAATAAACACAATATAAGTTTTGTTGACTCACCTGGGGAGCCCTCAACTTCCTGTTACTCTCCTTCGAACTTCGGTTTGACGAGAGAGACATCGAAAAGAGCAGAGGAGAGGAGGGAGAGGATGGACGAAGTGGTGGCAGCACGAGTGAGCAATGAGTTGAACTTCGACGCGACGTTCGGTGCTTTAGCCCCGAACGTAATGTTGCTCGAGCCTCAACAAATCAAATAAAATCGTATAAATTCAGAAACAAAAACCGCAGTGATAAATGATACATAAAACTTGAATGCATGAGAACCTTATGTATCTACCGTATCGTGTACCTCTGAGCAATTGCATTAACGTACTAAAGTCTGCCAGCCCAGTCTCTGACGCGACGCTCGGCAAGCGCCCAGCAGCCACGAATCCCGGCTCCGCCCGGGATTCGTATATAAGGCTCGCGCGACGCGCGCTGCCTCTTGCTCTTTAACTCCCACTGTCTCTTGCCACGTCGATGCCTTTGTCGACGTCGTTTGCTCGCTCATCGTTGTTTTTTGCTCACTCGTCGTTGTGTATTTGCTCGCTCGTCGTTATTTCTTGCTCGTTGCTATCTTTAAGGTATTCTTTTAATGGTTGATCTCTTATTGCTTATACTAATACTAATGTCTTTAAGTTAGTTTTTCAGATTTCACTTTTTGTTACTTTGGTAAGTTCTCATGTGTTATCTTTATTTCTAAGACTCATGTTTTCTTATCTTTTCTTACTTAGTTTATTATCTTATCTTATCTTCTTTATTATCTTATCTTTATTTATCTTATCTTACTTATCTTATCTTATCTGCTTGTATTATCTTATATTTTTATTTTCTTACTTATATTTTTGCTTCTTAGTTAGTAGTAGTGTTTGTGATATCAATATAATCTTGATGCATTGAAATACTTTATATCTGTGTGATCATATATTATTAATTTTGATATAATTGTAGAAAAGATTTAGAGTTCTAATAAATTTTATTTGCTTTAATATATATATCAGGTCTACATAGTAAATATAAGATATATGAGACACATATTGAATGTAGGATATGTAAGACATATATTATACATAGGTTATGTGAGACACATATTGAATATAGGATATGTAAGACACATAAGCTTTATAGCTTTCATAGCTAGTCATACTATCATAGCTACATAGTCAGCTCTCATAGCTATGATAGCACTTCATAGCACTCCATAGCATCACCTTTGAGCTTCATAGCACTACATAGCATCACCCTTTGGCTATGTGGGCTATACAATAAAGGGCGATACTATGAAGCTAGGAGATCTATGTAGACTAGATAGAGCTATGTATCACTAGCAAATTTTTCAGATGCAGAGCACTGGATCCAGCATTCCTTTGGAGTCAGATCCTTAGGGCTGAGAGCAACTGGGAGACCTAGGAGCTGAAGAGATCCTGTCTCTTTGCTGAGAGCAGTCTGGAGTCTGGGTGGCTGAGATAGCCTGTGGCCTTGACTTAGCATCTTTCATCCTTCCCTTTTGGATGTGAAGTGCTGCAGCTGGAGGACTGGTAGCTTGGCTAGGGTTGGAGGCTGCTCTGTTAAGAGAGCTTGGTGCAGTTAAGTCTGGAGCTGCAGAGCTTCACATGCAGATTTTCTCTGCAATTTTCTTCTCTAATTTTTCACTCTAATTTTTCACTCTAATTTTTCACTTTTATCTTATTTCTACTTTCTTCTCTAGATTTTTCTCTGATTTTTCTACTTTAACCCTTTTTCCTCTTTTCTAATTTTGTCTTGTTCCCTTTCTGCTTTGTTCATTCTCAGCTTTGCACTACTCACTTTGTGTTCAGGAGTCTCAAAGACCAAGAAAGTGGGGGGGCTCTGTAACGGATGGTTTATCAGTTACTACTATAGTCTTCTACTTTCTTACTCTTTTCTACCTGGCTTACTTTTCGAGTTTTGCAGAGTTTCCTTATTAGGATAGCTGAGTTTGAATCATGTACTTAGAGCGGATTTCCTTATTGGGAATAAGCATCTATCTTGCCAACTCACCACCATCTGTCTGCTTTTGTCTCAGTCTCTGCTTGTTCTCCTCATATCTGAAAGGTTCTCTTGGGATCCAACCCTCAAAGGAAGGTGTGTGGCCCCCAAAACCCTCATTAGGAGGTCTATATCTGTTGCTGGCCCTCAGAGGAGGTGCCAGCTCATCACTCATCTGCTTGGCTGCAGGACTGAGGCATCCTCGGTTCTGTTAGTTCTAGCTCGTGGACTCTCTCTAGGAGGTCTACGACACCTTTATACCCTCCTCACTCGCTCGCCTACCTTGGACTTCCTGGGCAGTAGCGGCTCGACCTCTATCGTCCGTTACAATATATGGGTGCTCAAGACACTTGCATGGTTTAACAAGTGAGTACAGTACCGTGATCTTGCTCTCTTCTCGAGTGACTGCAATGATACTAGGGAGGTTTTCGGATCTGAGAATGGCCTTGACCCCAACGGCGATGACTCTGCTAGTGACCCCGACACCGATGATGAGTCGGGCGATAAGACCGTCGACCCCCTGGATCAACAGGCGCGGCGAGCAAAAGAAGCCGTCGAACAGTCTGAAGATGATGGCGCGAATGACGACCATCACGCTAGGCAACACGGATACAAGAATGGCCCATATGCTGGCCAGTACACGGGCAGTAGCGACGACGATGACGAAGAGATGGTCGAATAGCAGCCAGGGCCCTATGATGTGGAGTACGAAGAAGGAGAAGGCGCAATGACAGAGCAGTGGCCAGAACTCCGAGCATTCGATGCGGAGGATGAACCTCAAGAACAAGATACAGAAGATGAAGGCGAAGACGGTGGTCAAGATAAACCGCGTACGTTCTTAATTTCTCTGAGGTTCGCTTTTTCAATGCAGTTTTGCAGCTTCGAGTCGTCGTTCAAGCTCTCAAGTAATCAGCCGCCCGTCGAGCCCGCTGACACAGCCGTCGAGCTCTCCGCGGCCTCCTATCCACGCTAATCTCCCCGCCCCCACTGTCAAGAAACGTCAACCAGCTGTTATCCCAGCACCACACATGACAGCGCAGCTTGCCGTTGTTGCCCAAGGCAATGCCAGCGCGAAGCAAGCTTGAGCCACACGCGATCTGTTCAGTCCTCTTCCAGTGTCCGCCGATAAGTCCAGGAGCACTAAGCGCATGCAAGAACTCCCATCTACTTCTGCTCAAGAGGATGTAGAGCGCGAGGCTCCAACGAAACCAAAGCCAAAGCCAAGAAGGACCTATGCTTCCGGGCAGCGCAAGTCGACGCGTCAAGCGACCCGCAACAAATGAAGCCCGTGCGTCATTTCTGTCTTGTACCTGCCTTATTACACCTTGCTAATTAATTCTATCTCGCGCATTCCAGCGCCGCCCTGCTCGTTTCTCGTCCTTGTCATTTTTCAGTATCCTCAACCCGCCTTCTGCTCAGATTCGCGTGCCCGTACTATTCTTTTCTCTCGTCAACCTTGGACGCTCTCGCTTTTCTTTGCCTCAGTTGTGCTCTCTATCATCCTCGGGCTGTGTTATCTTCGGTCTGGGCCGTGTCGCTCAGATAGTCCGCCTTGTTGCCCGCCTTGTCGCTCTCATGTTCTGCCTTGTAGCTCCTGTATCCCAACTCGTCGCTCTCGTATTCGGTCTCGTATCCTGTCCTGCAGCTCTCGTATTCAGCTGTGTCGCCTGTATTGTGCTTCGCTCTCGTACTTTCTTGTCCTGTCGCTCTCGCATTCTGCTTCGCGTTCCGTGCTGATCCTCGTCCGTGGTCGGTTACTTACGTTTCAAATTCGCATACCTGCATGTAATTCAGACTGCTCAATGTAATCCTGACAATGATCTGGCAGCTTCAGATGCCAATATGATAGGATTTCAGGTGTCTACACTATGGTCATGACCTGATTCCACGACAACGCAAGATCTCTCTCGAAAGTGTAATATAAGGTTCAGTCCACATCTCGGGCATTATACTCTACGAAACGGCATGATAAGTTCGGGGAATCTGACTAGACCTTGTAAGGTCCGCAAGGTGCCCCAAGGCCTTGTCAGCTTCGCAATCTGGTGGCTCCTGGTCAGAAAACCCGACCAGGATATGAAATACTTTTACCTGGTATACCTTGTGGCCTTGTGGCCCATATATGGTCACATATTTCCATGTTGCACTCTCGCACTTTTGCTGATGGCATTTGCTCGGGCGATATTCAAATTGTGACCCTTGCGTGACGGGACGCGTCTTCTCAGGGTTTTCCGTCACACTTGTGGCCTTACAGGCTTACAGCTTGCCAGACTCCAGTAGCTTGCCTCGACACCATCCCCATTCTGAACGGACTGGCTCGCTTCCACGTTATCGATGCTCACACAAGCTCAGACGCTGCAGAGACCTGCTTGATGCGGCAGAATGCAGTATCGGGAAGAAGAGAGGCGACGTCAGTGAGTTCTATAACCGCCCGACCCATTTCGTCGTATACTCGTTCACTTCCACGAGTTGCGGATGCTTCCATGCCTTGTCGCTCTCTTAGGCGCAGCAGTCTCATCCAAGTCCCATCCCGTCTAAAGCGCGCCTTCTGCCATGTATCAGAGAAGCACCCTGAGACCAAACGCTGAGGGCCGGCGGCTTCTTTTCACCTATGACCGGTTAAAGACTGCGGCACCTGCGAAGTCAAGACGGGTGCTTTCGTCCTGCGCGCCTGCATGTACGCTGGTCTGGAGGCAGGTATCATCCTGGTATCAGGATCCCATGGTACGGCGGGAATGAAAAGGTACAACACAGCGGTCCTGCGCTCCATGAGCAAGGAGTCCGACCTGTGCTGGCAAACATGGTTGACCCTGCAGGATCGATTATTCAGCTCCAACCGATCAACATGATGTACACCTGGAAACGTTGACATCGGCTCGCGATGCAACAGAAAGCGGCCTGTCACTGCAGCCGTAAGTTGCGCGGCGCGCATGCAATTGCCGAGGTGCGCTCTAATGCCGAGCAGCCCGTGGATCGCGGTATGGCGCTCTCACAGCGTGCTTTTCGCCGCTGTGGTTAGCTAACTTATACGTGCATATGCACTGTACCTTATAAGTTACGATGAAGAAGGGCTGCACCATCCGATGCTGACAATTTGACGTTGGACAGTATTCGCTTCTAGCGGCTACAATCTAATGATTCGGTACCGTGAAGGCTGTACATACATGTATCCTTTCCTATCTTAGCTTGCTAACTTTTTTAACACAGTGTATGTCCGTTAACATGTTCAGATCAACTTTGAGCGGCGATGTTTTATTCGAGTGGTGTTGATGGGAGTGCGGAAGTATAAATGCAGTCATGGCATTGGCGCGGAGTTGGAAGTTCTTAGGAAACGGATCTCCTAAGGATCTCGGTGAGTGTCTATTAACGGCTCTCGCACAGGCAACAAACGCCTCGCGGCATGAATTTAGTGCTGACGACCCGATGCTCCGTGCACTCTCGATAGAGCGTCCTTGCCGGTGTCACGGTCACTGCTTCATTGACATCAGATGCCGCAGACAACTCAATGACCAACGACGCGGACATCCCCATTAACACCACAAAATCCACATGACTCCCGCCACGCTCTCGCAAGACGCTGGTGAATCGTCCGACCTATTGCCAGGCACATACCAAGATGAGAAAAGGATCCGAGGTGTTCATGGCGGTGTCCAAGAAGAGTGCTTCGATCATGGAAGCTGTCGGGACGGGAAGCCGGAGAAATTAGTGTCCCTGCGATGGATGCCAATCCGACCGCGGATGAATATCCTTTGAAGGCCAGATGCAATTCGTTCACAGGACTTTTTGGGGTGCGGACGAGCTCCGAAACAGATGCCTCTGTCATGCAGCGAGCTCCAAATTTGTCTTCTTGTCGAGTCGATGCCGCACGTTGATTCTCATATATAACTGATATCGTATATGAGCAGCGCGCTCGAGATTCTCCTCGACCCCCCATCGCCGTTCTCCATCGCGCGCACGTCGGCGTCGCGTCTTGTTCGCGGCACGATCTTTGATGATCAGCATCTTGCGGTCAACGATCTTAATCTGCCTCGCACGACCCACGCAGCCCACAAAAGACTACCATGTCCGACACGCGTCCTCTCGCCCCTCAATCCGCCGTCATCCCCACGTCCATCCCCAATTCAGAAGCCCGCGCTGCTTTTCCTGTCCCCGATCCACATCCATCTACGCCACCACCCGTTATGCCCGAGCCCGCCCCTGCTACTGTCACACTCCCAGCCAACGCTGAGCCAACTGTGGTGTCCGCTTCCATCTCAGCAGCCGAACCTCAATCTGATCCCCCTCCCGGTCCTCATCCTATTGAGAGCCCGGCGACGCCTCCCGCATCTCATGTCATCACCACCAGCATACCCTCCCCAACCATCAACATCGCTACTCGTCCATCTGTCGCTCCACAACGTGTCGCTCCACCAGAACACGGTATGCACCACCAATCCAGCGCTCGGGACCAGCTGTCCCCGCTTCCGACTTCCAGCGCCTTGGCCCTCGCGCGCGACCGTGATCCCCCGCTCCCTCCGCTCCCAAACACCACCTCGTATCCCTCTACCGGAGCCTCTCACGCCACGCGACCTGCATCTTACCCCGCACAATCACAAGTCCAATTTTCAGCCTCACAGGACCCGACGCCGCCGCGCCGCCGCTCATACAGCCCGCACCAGGACGTGTATGCCAGCGTTGCGCTCCAGGGCGCCGACGGTCTGGGCCGCAACAACAGCAACGTGAACTTCGCGCATCCCCGCGCCCCGCGCCCTGTGATGATGACCAACAATGGTGGTCCGGCCTCGATCGGGCACGGCGTTGTGCCGAGTGGATATCTCAGCCGCACGGGTTCGCAAGCCGCGCGGCCGCGGTCTGCTGGCGCGGGGTCCGAGGGCGGGCATGGGCATGGGCATGGAGGCGGCATGGCGGGTAGCGAGATGGACTGGATTGTTCCGAAGGCGGTGAGTGATTTCGATGTGTTCATGATGGAGAGAGCAGTGATTTATGATGGGGTCTTTGTTGCAGAGGAGGGAGTTGACGGTGGGCGAGCGGTTGCAGCCTACTATTGACTCTGCGATCAAGGAGAGGGATCGCGCGGCATTCAGAGGTCGGTCTATTTTATGGCTCTGTCTGACTTGTGTCCTCCCTGACGTCTTTTTCAGCCAAAATGAGTGGGTTCGCGCTTAACATCGCCATCGGCTTGCAAGTCCTGCTCGGTGCGCTCACCACAGGGCTAGGCGCCGCTCTGACCGGCAAATCGGTATGTCTTTCCGTGAGTTGATTTCTTCAGGATGAGGACACTGACGTGCGCAGACCTCCGTGGCGATCTCGATATTGGGCGGCGCATCGACGCTCGTCGCGTCCTACCTCGCGCGTGCACGGGGGTCGAATGAGCCGGAGGCATCATTGTTACGCGTGCAGGGCTTGGACCACTTTCTGCGCGAGGCAAGCGCCTTCAAGCTGGACCATGGACATGAGGTGCGTCGGCTGCTGGTGTTGCAGTGATCGGGCTGCTCACGCCACGTCGCGGTTGGTAGGTTGGCTCAGGGTGGGACAGGGAGCTTGACGGTTTTAGAGGCGCTTTTGAGGGGATGATGGGGCATCCGGGGAGAGGCGTCGGCGAGGACGACACCCGTGGTGGAATGCGGCCACGAGCAACCTCGAGGTATGCTTTCTCGTCTTGAAACCTGTCTTTTGATCTCACGTTAAGCTGTGATAGGACGTTAACCGACTCGAGTGTGCCGAACGAGAAGTTGGGTCTGCCCATGCACGTGTAAGACGTGCGCCCTGCCAGGCTCAAGAAATGAAAGCCACACAAACCGAAATCTGTATTGACTCCCGCTCCGCACACTGTGGCCTGTGTGTTCTATGCCCTAATACACTAGACCCAACGCTTTTATTCCCTCATTATACAACGTAGCCCTCACGTTCGCAGCTTCACGCTTTTAACGTTGCCGCATGTTATTCTTATTGCATGATACCATTTCCACGAGAATTCAAATCCTGCTGTGTAGCGCTACTTTCCACTGTTGCTTTGCATACCGTAATTTCCTCCACTGCGTAGTCTCCCTAAGGCAGAATAAATGAATACTTTACCATCGTGCCGCAGAATCATTTCATCTGACCCGGGACCCACTGCGCCCTGTCGCGCCTCCAAGCGCCCATAGAAACGCGTCGCGTCACAAGTATGTCACGCCTCGCGCGCGTCGTGTCGTTACGATCTTTGTCCGCTCCATCTTCCACTTACTTAGCTGCTAGATTAGCAATCAAATCGCATCGTACAGCCCTTTGTTCTGGTGCGGCGTGTCTGTCTTCTTGAACAGCACCTGTGAGTTGTCTTTCTTTTATCGTAGAGGATCTTTAGACCAACTGACTGCAATTTTCAGCATCGCACTGAGAGCTCATCGATCATCACTGAAGTTCAGACCGAGGAAGGATTTGGCATCATGAGCACAGTGAGCATGTCAGAACTTGTCGGCGTGCACGGCTGCATCCTAATGCATTGCCCTTGCGGACTCCGATGGCCATCGACAGCCGGTCTGCCTGTGACCGACGCACAATCAGAGCGGTACCCACCGAAGTGCTCTGCCAGATATTCCGTGCCGCAAAAGACATACAACGGTTCACCGAGCTCGACGATGTCAATGGTCGCTATCCATCCTTCGACCAGATCGCCATCTCCCACGTCTGTCGCCACTGGCGCGACAATGCCCTCCGGCTGCCCGAGCTCTGGACAACGCTCCTGATCGTCCGCGATTCTTTTCAATGGGATCGTATCGACACGTTTCTGAACAGATCGCAGTTGCAGCCGCTCGACATCATCATCCGTTGGTGCCCACGCAGATACGAAGACGAGATAACGGGAGCTAACTTCGCCGTGCCCATTCTTTCCGTCTTGTCCATGCTCTCCCTCCATTCCCACCGCTGGCGCTCGTTTGATCTTATAGGGGATACAGGGAATGCGGTTAATTTTGCGCTTGCAGTGCTGCGACCATTGCGAGTGCCGTTGCTTCGGCGCCTCAGCCTGAAGTACATCACACCCCCAAATGAGGGGCGCTCTGCACCATGGCAAATTATGAGCCCTATTGCTCCCTTCGAAATCTTTGGTACGCAACTCGAAGAGCTCTCCATTGCCGAAGCCTTCGTGGACTGGGGCAACCCCGTCTTCACAGGTCCCAATTCCCAAGGTCTCGATTTCGCAGGCCTCAAATCATTGATATTGTGCAATGGGTTTATTCCGGTCGGGCCAACCATGCCGCAGCTTTTTAACATCCTCACCAGGTGCCCGAACTTGACCATGCTTCATTGCGGCGCATTCCCAGATGAATCGCCCATCCAGCTCTTCGACGTCAAGCTTTCCGCATTGCAGAGCTTGGAGCTCATGTGGTACAGCAACGAACACGTCGCCGCCCTGCTACATCATCTCTCCGCACCAAAGCTCCGTTCCTTCTCGCTCAAATGTGCCTTGTCCTTAGCAGGATCCGTTCTCAACGCGCTCATGGAACGCCCGCCGCTCCTCGAATGGGCACCGACCCCACTCCCCGACGCACCGTCGTTCCTGCAGCGCCTGCGCGCTCTGCGCACCCGCACACCGATGGCGTTCCTGCCAGCAGAATGGCGCCATGGGTTCTATGAGCGGTTGCAAGACATCCACGTGCTCGTCCTCGAAAACACGTCGGCCCAGAACGAAAATGACCTGCCGACCGTGTTGGCTGATCTGGTCAGCGGGATACCTCCGAACCACAGCAGTGCCAGCACGGCGCCGGCCGTCCTCTTGCCGCACCTCACCACCCTCGTCTTGATGTACCCCCAACCAGGGCTCCTCCGCCCCTTCGTCGAGGGGAGAAGAAACGCAGGCGTACCGCTGAAAAAGCTCTTCGCCGACTTTGCTCCTGATCACCCTGTACTTGGGATGGAGTGGTTGAGGCAGAATTTAGAGGTTGTGGGCACCGTCAGGCAGTTCTTGGAGAACGGGGATGGGAATGTTGAGACGTGGTTGGCGCTCGATGCGGAGCCCGTGGGCACTGCGCGGTTCGTGGAACTTTGCACAGATGTCGGCTGTGTCGTTTCTCCTGGGCTTGCCTGAATGCCCGGAGTCAATCTCAGATCGAGATTTGCACAGTTGCCTGAGCTTCCGGCGAATACATAGTACGGTCTGTGGCGCTTGCCGTGGCGTACAAATACTGCCTTGCTTGGGAGATACCAAGATGCCAACTATACCGTACTTAGGGTTGTTGAATATTCAAAGATTACAGATTACTTAGAGGAAACATATACTTACACGGGCGACAAACGGTCCCCGCGAGCTCATCGGATGGACGCGTCGCGTCACAAAGGATGTCACGTCGCGCCTGGTCGAGTCACGCCCGCGTCGTCTTTGTCCGACTTCCTCCAGCACAACATACCCATGACTTGCCAGATGAATCATACGACTCCGTACAGCCCTTCGTACTTGTCCAGCGAGTCAAACATATGAGGACATCGGAGCAGATTTGTGAGTATCTCCTTCTTACCTGTGGACTCGGAAGGTTGAGCAAAAATCACTTACCTAACTGGCCAGCTGTACCTTTCACTGCAACCTCCCGCGCGTCGTCGAGAGCGCATTCTAGGTACTGCAGTGCTGAATTTTAGGACATCGAAGGTTTTGCTTCACGAACGTGAGCGCAGGATACTTTCAATCATGTGCGGCTGCCGTGTACTCACCATCTATCTCTATGCGCAGACAGTGATGGACATCGACAATCCCGCAGTCAACCAACTTGACCGAAGCTACATAAGAAAGATACCTACCGAAGTGCTCTGTGGCATATTCCGCGCCGCAAAAGACATACAGCGGTTCACCCGTGGTGACGATCTCAGTGGTCGTTATCCACCATTTGACCAGATCGCCATCTCACACGTTTGTCGCCACTGGCGCGACATCGCTCTCCGGCAGCCTGAGCTCTGGACGACTCTCCGTATCGTCCGCGATTCCTACGATTGGGATCGTCTCGACACGTTTCTGCGGCGGTCAGAGTCGCAGCCGCTCGACATCGTTATCCGATGGTGCCCACGCAAGTATCGGGATGAAGTGGCAGACGACAACGTGGCGGCGTCCTTACTCGCCGTGTTCTCTATGCTCATCCCTCACTCCGATCATTGGCGCTCGTTGGACCTTGTAGCAGACACCGGGACCGCAGTAAATTTCGCCCTCGCACTATTTCGGCCGCTGCGAGTGCCATTACTCCGTCACCTCAACCTGAAGTATATCACAGCCGAGCCAAACGAGGTGGCATACAGACCACAGACGGCCACGAATCGCGTCATTCCCTTCGAGCTGTTCGGTGCACGGCTTGAAGAGCTCTCTGTTGGATCAGCCTTTATAGACTGGGACCCCCGCATCTTGACTGCTCTTGATCTGACGCATCTGAAGTCATTGAAATTAGGTAGCATCTGGCCCGAGTTCAGCCCCACTATGCCACAGCTGTTCATTATCCTGTCCAAATGCCCAAATTTGACCATGCTCGCGTGCCATCAGTTCCAGGATGAAGAACCGATTCTCCCCCTCTCCACCCTAGAGCTTCCCGCGCTGCTGAGCCTGGAGCTCATCTGCTGTAGGGCCAACCGGTTCTTCCTACAGCACCTGTCCGCGCCGAATCTGCGCTCTTTCTCTTACATATGGGCGTACTCATGGCCGGGGAATATCCTCAACCTGCTTATGGAGCGCCCGCTAGACCTCGACTGGGCGCCGACGCCGCTCCCTACCACGCCTTCGCTGCTGCCACGCCTGCACGCTCTGCACATGCGCACTCTCCTCTCCAGCTGTACGGTGGAACAGTGGCGTTTCGCATTCTACGAACGGCTACAGAATGTGCGCACGCTCGTCGTCGAGAACATATCGGTCCTGGACGACAAGGACCTGCCAATGGTATTGACGGATTTGGTCAGCGGAACACCTCCGAACCACAGCAGTGCCAGCTCGACGCCGGCGGTCCTCCTGCCACATCTCACCACCCTCGTCCTTATGTCCCCTAGGTCAGGGATCCTCCGCCCCTTCGTCGAGGGGAGAAGAGATGTCGGCATACCGCTGAAGCGGCTCTTTGCTGACTTCGCCTTCGACCACTCCAAATTGGAAATGGAATGGTTGAAACAGAATCTCGAAGTGGTGGGCACCGTCGAAAAGTTCTGGGAGAGCGGGGAGGGGAACGTGGAGACGTGGCTGGCGCTTGGTACGGAGCCTGTGGGTACTGCGCGGTTCGTGGAACTATGCGCAGACGTCGGCTGTGTGGTTTCCCCTGGGCCTGCCTAAACGCATTCGAGACATTCTCGGACAGGAAATATGCGAAAGTAAAGCCGGTATGTGCACTTCACTGAAGGGGAGATATAAGGAAGCATGAAGCTAACGAATTTCTTCGCAGGCAGCGTGCCTTTCTCTATCGCTTGGATAAATCTTCATATCCCGAGGTTCCCTGGCCAGACCTTGGAGCGTGGCTGCTGGGGGGAACTCGAGCTGCCGGCGCCATCTATTGTATATGTCGAATAGTGATTGATTATTCTAGAGAAAAGGAATCGAGGACCATTCCCAGCATCTCTTCACATACATACTATAGACGGTTAGATGCAGATACTTATCAACTGAAAACCTGAAGGATTTGAACTTGAAACAATATGAAAGCTTCTGAACCGTCACTGATCGTAGCGAATCGCAAAGCGTGACGCGTGACACGCCGAAGCGCCTTGCAGCAACGGCCCGGTATTCGTGCTTCCAACCGTCAACGTCTGTATACATCATATGGTCATTGGCAAGTTAGATCTTTGATTCTTCGAAGCAGGAGCGGCTGTCCAGATTGGTATCTACTCCTCATCTGTCGCAGTTTTCATTCCTGACTAGTTCTCAGTTTTCAATAAATTAGGCCCTAGCCGTTCACTTCCCCTGAGTGTGCTGGCCAGCAGTGCGCATGCTCAACATCTTTACACCTGCGTCAACCTTTCGTGCACTGGAGTCGATATAAGCCCGCTAGGCGCGCATAGCAACGATTGGTCGTAGTGCTGACTATTATCACACGGCTCGCCAATTAGAGCTTGGGCCTCCGAAATCCCGGCTCCTGAGCATATTGTTGTGAGTACACATGAGATGTCTCAGTACGGCCTGCAAATTCATTCTCACCAAATCGTAGGACTTGATGGAAGTCGATGTTATTTCTGAAGCATGTTACATCAGCGCCATGCCCGTGGAGGTGCTCTGCGACATCTTCCGTACTCTCAGGGATGCGCACCAACTCACGGAAATTGATGACACAAACGGCCGCTACCCCAACCTCTACCAGATACCCATCTCTCACGTATGTCGTCACTGGCGTAACATCGCCCTTCATCTTCCGGAGCTATGGACGAGCATCGTGATACACCGCAGTCACAAACATTTAGAGCGTGTCGATGCGTTCTTGCAACGATCGAAGTTGCTGCCGCTCGATATGGTCATCCGATGGTGTCCGCGCTGCTATGAAACCGAAGACGAAGAAGATCTAGAATTGGAGCCTTTCATCCCCATGCATTGTGTCATGTCCATCCTCTTACCGCATGTGCACCGTTGGCATTCGCTGGACGTTGGCATAGACATTTGGAGGACAATGGCGTTCGTTCTCGAAATGCTGTGGCCACTTCGGGCACCATCTCTGCGGCGACTTCGTCTAGTCTATATCCCATCTGTACTAGATGAAGATTTCAGCGTGCTAGGGGATGAGTATAATCCCTTTGTTCCCTTCGGACTTTCAGGTGTCCCGATGCAGTTGGAGGAGGTGTCACTCGAATCGATCTACCTGGACTGGGATCAATGCGTTTTTGCCGACCTGAAGTCCTTGACTTTCTCAAGCTCATATGAGTGGATCAATCCTACCATGCACCATGTATTTGACATCTTGGTCAAGAGTCCTGGCATAACAACGTTTCATCTGGAAGCAGAACTCCCTGATATCATGGACAATCACATACCGGTCGTCGAATTATCACTGCTGAAGGATTTAGAGATTTGGATACCCCAGACAATGCTTCTGTTACAGATTTTCTTGCAGCATCTGAACATGCCAGCTCTTCGTTCCTTCTCGCTTCAGGACAATCCAGGCTGGTCCAGTGGTGACTTACTCGACGTACTCATGGGCCGGGAGATCGGGTTCGATTGGGAAGACATTCCAAGTCAGTTGTTAAGACCTTCGATACTCCAAACGCTACTTGGCCTCCGAATCCAATGCCCAAATCCTACCCTTCCAAGGGCGCAGCGTCTTGCATTTTGGGGGCATTTGCGGAACTTGCGTGTTCTCGTCCTCGATAACAACCCTCTTTCCCCAGACGCCGGTTTACAGACTGCTCTTTCAGATCTTCTTGAAAACTATCCTTACCAGGGCAACGATGGCCAAACGTCTTCGATTCTTCTTCCGCGCCTCACGAGCCTCATCGTCATGGAATCATCCACGGAGTCCATGCGTCCATTCTTGGAGGGTAGAATAAATGCCGGCGTGCCTCTGAAGAGGATATATGCCGACTTTGCCGCCGTCTATGACCATCCGGACATTTTGTGGATGCTTGACCACTTGGAGGTTGTCGGCATGGTTGACGGCTTCCAGGAAGCAGCCAAGGGAAATGTAGAGACGTGGTTGGCTCTTGATGCAGAGCCTATAGGAACGGCGAGATTCCAGGAACTGCTCGCAAGTGTTGAGTGCGATATGAGGTTTTCACAGTGGAATATTGAGCTTCCAGCCGACATAACAGCGTGGCCTACTGCGTACAGGTAATACTTTCCATGGGCGACATCAACCTAATCGTACTTTGATCAGAGATTTGCCAAATTACAGACAGCCTTGTATACAGTACTCAACTTGATCTTATCGCCATATTTTAAGGCTTGCAGCGAGGCTAGTGCGAGCACGGGCGTGAGCTCGAGCCTCGGAGTAGGAGACGGACGCGTCGCGTCAAGAAATTTGACGCGTCTTGTCTCTGTCCTTGCTCCATCAGAACTACTGACTTGCAGTATGATCAGACAGCCTTGTGCATCCTCTTGTCTTGGTTCAGCGTGTCCAAATATACTCAAGTATTTCGGACGACAAAAGGACGACGGGTTTTTTTTGAAAGCGCTAGCGCCCGCAGAACGCGTCGCGTCACAGGGAAGTCACACATCGCGCATCGTGTCCAATCTTTGTCCGACTTGCTCCATCATCCGGCTGCTTGCCAGATCTATAATCAAACCACATCGTCCAGCCCTTTGCCCCTGGTACAGGGTGTCGATTGTGTATAACGGCACAAATATGTGAGTTTAGTATCCTTTCTAGATAGCCACCACTAACGTGCTACAATTTAATGTAGAAGCGTAACATTTGCAAGAGAAGACTTGTGAAACTCTACGTACAGTTTATCGAGGATTTTCCCACCATGAGTGTGAGTGTACCACGCCGTCAAACCTGCAGCATATTGACCACCTTTTGTTGTAGACGCCGATGGATGTTAATGACCCCGCAACGGAGCGATGTTACATCAGAGCAGTCCCTACCGAAGTGCTCTGCGAGATTTTCCGCACCGCGCAACACACACAACGGTTCCCCCGCATCGACGATCTCAACGGCCGCTATCCTCTCCTTGTTCAGATCAGCATCTCTCACGTGTGTCGTCATTGGCGTGACATTACCCTCCAGCTACCCGATCTCTGGACGACTCTTCTGATCGTACGCGATCGCATTCATTTCGACTTCCTGGATGCGTTTCTCCAGCGTTCACAGTCACAGCCGCTTGATATTATCATTCGCTGGTGTCCGCGCAGATACGAAGACGAGGTGATGGACACCCCAGAGGCTAGCTTTGCTGTGCCGGTGCTCTCCGTCCTGTCCATGCTCATCACCCACTCTCCTCGCTGGCGCTCGCTCGACCTAATAGCAGACACCGGGGATGCGGTGAATTTTGTTCTCGAACAGCTTCGGCCATTGCGCGTTCCGCTGCTCCGTCGCCTTTGTCTGCAGTACATCACGGCCGTGCCACACGAGACGCGCTATGAACCGTGGCAAAATGTGGATCCTGGCGTGCCTTTCGACCTCTTTGGCGCACAGCTCGAAGAGCTCTCCATTGGCGCAGCATATATAGACTGGGACTACCCTATCTCAGACACTCTCGGTCTCACAGGCCTCAAGTCGTTAACTTTGGGAAATACGTTCACCGAGGTCAATCCCACGATCCCGCAGTTGTTTACCATCTTGTCTGGATGTCCAAATTTGACGACCCTGGTCTGCGGCGCCGTGGATGACGAGCCGATCCAGCTCTTCACCCCTCTCGAGCTCGGCGCACTGCAGAGTCTAGAGTTCACCTCCAAGGATACACCTGTGCAGTTATTTGCCTTCCTTCAGAATCTGTCCGCACCCAGGCTGCGCTCGTTCTCGCTTAAATCCGACGTCCTGTCCGGCAAGACGGTCAACGCGCTCATGGGGCGCGAACTGGATCTCGAATGGACGCTAACGCCCCTCCCCACCGCACCGTCGTTCCTTCAGCGTCTCCGCGCCCTGCGCATCCGGACGCCGATGACTTATCTCACAGAACAGTGGCGTCTCGCGTTCTACGAACGCATGCAGGACGTCCGCGTGCTCATTCTAGAGAGTACTCCAGACGCCGATTCTGATGGCCTGAAGACCGCCCTTTTGGATCTAGTCAATGTAGCACCTCCAAACAGCGCTTCGCCGGCGGTCCTCCTACCGAACCTCACCACCCTCATCGTGACAGGGCCCGAACCAGGGCTCCTCCGCCCGTTCGTCGAGGGCAGAAAAAACGCGGGCTTGCCGCTGAAGCGGCTGTTCTCTGATTTCGCTGCAGGCATCTCCAGGCAGGAGGTTGGATGGTTGGAGAAGAATCTGGAGGTCCTGGGGATCACAGAACGGTTCAGAGCGAAGGGGGACGGGAACGTCGAGGCGTGGCTGGCGCTCGATGCAGAGCCTGTAGGCACGGTGCATGCTCTGGAGCTGTGCGCCGACGTTGGCTGTCTGTTCCGCAGCGGGCGTGCTTTCCCGCGGAGTGTAATTACCAGGAGCCGGTAGGCACAAGGAGATCCCAGCAATTGCTCACCGGTGGGTATTGCATACACCATCCGATTGGCGCGGTGGGTTAGGCTGTATGGGAGTTAAGCTAACATGCACATCGTCCGGTCTGGTCTGTATAAATGTTATCTAGACCAATGTCGATTTGATCGCCACGCCGCTGAATATCTGGTTCCCTGGTCGGGATACGCGTCTTCAAACAGGCAACATATTACACAAGGACACTTGGTATGTTCGTGCTTCGAGATGCTTAGCCGTTCGGACACACTACATCGGCCAGGAATAGGTCTGTCAGCCATGTCTTTGGAGAGCATATGCTAATCACAGACCACTCACAACAAGCTAGACGCCGGCATGGAAGCATCCTCGAAGGCAACATCCGGCAATAATTGCATCTGGCCACAGCGGGATATCTTGATTGTCCTGTCCCGAAAAACAATGCGCTGGATCTCATCATCGCGGGCCGCGAGCTGGCCGTATTGTCTTGATGAATCCGTGATGAAGTGCTCCAAGCTGATAGAAGCTCATAATGCGAAGAAAGTCGTGCTTCGTGCCCGCGAGGTAGACATGAGGCTTCGCGAGCCCTTCTCAGACCGCGCACACTCCGTTCTATTCACATCTCCTGTTCAACTTGGCCAGAACAGGCTACATGGATATTGCTTCATCTGTTCCAAATCCAGGATCGGAATTCTCGCTGGCCGACCGTTTCATTTCTCTTGACGTGCCGGTTCTTAGGATGCGCACACTCCGCGCCTTTGCCTGCTGCGATGCTTCCAGTCGATCGTGACACATCTTTAAACTTAGCTGCCGTGCACCGTTGTGGAGAAAGGTAGGTCTTTCACGCTGAAAGGCTGTCTTTCTTCATCTCCGCTTTGTCCCTCAGACTGCCCTCATATTGTGGTGGGTATGCATCCCTGAATCCTGCATCCGTCTCTCCTTCTACAGCAATGTCTTTGTCCGGGGATCATGCCAACGCAAGCATTGTGAGTCTTTTTCCCCTGCAGACCCCTCTACAATGACTGCATCAGTCAATCTCACAGAGTGCTCTGCCTCCCATCTCCGGAAGAGACGTTCGTCGACGGAGCGGCGATACAGCGGACGGACCGTCCATCGCTCGTCACGAGGCAACTCGCGCCTCCGACCTTCCGCCAACTCCCTCGCCCCACGACAACCCACCAGGTCAACGCTCGGTCGTACGACCCGCATCCCCCAGGGCTGATGGAGCGTCGCCATCAGGCAGTCGCGCATCTCGGCAGCGATCCAGCAGCCCACATGTACGCATGGTACTGCATTGCGGTGTAGGCCATGAATCCACAGTCGATCCTCAAGGCACTGAACACACCCAAGAGGTGCCAACAGAAGCCGCTGGGCCTTCATACCAAGATCCAGCGAGCGATCAGGATGGCAATGCCATCGAACATAACTATCCGCTCAATAGTTCGCAATTTCCACGCCCTCAAAGACCAGAACCTGCTCGAAGGAGTTTGAGAGATTCCGGGTTTGGCGAGCGACCAAATGAGCCCAACGATGCTGTCATCAATGACAGGCCACCGGCGGACAATCCCAATTTCAGGACATCATATGGAAACGGGTTGACTGACTGGATTGTATCTGTGAGTCGTTATGAAAACATTACTTCTTCCCTCATTTTCTCAATTGCCTTTATCGTAGAGAAGAAATAGGACAGTCTTAGATCGTCTACAGCCGACGATCACCGAAGCGCGTGAAGAAAAGGATCGCGCTGAACGAACCGGTAGGCTTACTGCTTCTTATTTATCTGGATGAGCCCTTGAATACAGTCCTCACATGACTCCGTGTCCTTGCAGCTAGATTTTTCACATACAGTCTCAACATTGCTGCCTCTATGCAGATCATCATCGGAGCGCTTACCACCGGGATAGGTGCAGCCTTGCGAGGCGACTCCGTGAGTCTCAGCTTCTCTCCATTTCAAGCTGAAATTTCCATGAAGCTCTAGGTGAACATCGCCATAGCCCTCCTCGGCGGCATGTCGACCATCCTTGCGTCTTACCTGGCCCGCGCACGGTTTTCGAATGAACCAGAAAGCTCGCTGCTCCGAGCTGAAGCATTGATACAATTCATTCGGGAGGTCAACACCTTCATAATCGATTACGGTGACGATGCGCGTTTTGCATTGGTGGGCTCTTCGACGCCCAAAAGACTGATTAAGCGGTTTCAGCTAGGATCACGGCACGACGAGCCAATTAAAGGGTACCGGACGACCTTCGCAAATCTAATGGGGCAATCTAGCGCCCAAAGCGAAAAGTTCGAAGACATGAAGAACGGAAGTGTCGCTGACGAGAGCATCAGGTGAGAATCCTCTATACTTTGGTGAGTAACTTAGAACTCAGTGTAGTAGGCCAACGGCGCACCGGTCCCAGAGAATGGGTGGTCTGCGCGACCCCGTTTCGTTCGCTTAGGGTTTCCAACCAGTCGGGAAATTCTACACCGAGGTTCGAGGATGGCTGACGGAGGAGCTCCAAGAAGGTGCGCGCGCATCGGGAGATGGATGCTCGTTAGGAGAGATGGATGTTCGTAGGAGGGATTATCACCTTTGCGTATATTGCACATTCAGATAAGGTCCAAAGGCATTGAACGTACTAGACGCACTAGGCGCGACATCTTCCCTTGGGAGACGTCGGAAGTTGTTGAAGTGGCAGAACCTCGACAGATGGATAGATGAATCGATGCTTACGTACTGTAGGAGACATCATCGTTCCCTTCGCTGCTTAAATACAGGTCAATCTTGTACTTTATCCCACCCAGCAGCTTCTGCAGCTTCTTGTCCCCACACCTCTTAGTCTTGAACCCCCACCTAACCACATCATCCAAAGTCGCGATTCCTGAAGGAATCCGTTGCTCTGCTTCAAGCTGGCTTCCTCAAAGACCATGAAGAACCGCAATAAAACAACCAAATTCCCGGTGGTACGTGCAGTTCATACTTACAGCATAGTACAGTGCTGTGCATGCCAATAAATCGTTGTGCTCATGCGTCATCACTGCAGGCCCGAATAAAGAAGATCATGCAGAAGGATGAGGAAGTAGGCAAAGTGGCACAGGCAACGCCAATCGTCATCTGTGCGCTTTATTCCCACATTTATCTCCCACAGAGTCTCACCCATATTGTTCATGTAATTTCCAGCGAAGGCACTCGAGCTCTTTCTACAGATGATTATAGACGAATCGAGCAGAGTGACCACCTCGCGCGGAAGCAAGAAAGTGGAGGCATATCATCTGTGCGCCCCACGCTCTACCCTGTTCGCATTGCGCCTCGTTCGCTGACATGTATTGTCTTTCTGTAGGAAACATGCCGTAGAAACTACTGAGATGCTCGACTTTCTCAAGGAGATCGTCGAGAACGTGCCAGACCCCTCCCAAGGCGGGACCATCAACCTCGATATGCCCGAACCCGACGCTGCAGGGTCTACCTCAACAGGGAAGCGCTCGCGCAAAGGCAAGAAGGCGGCTGCTGCAGAGGACGGTGAGGGAAGTGCGCCCGCGCCGAAGCGGAGACGGAGGAAGAAGGCGGAGATCGAGGCGTCGAGGAAGGCAAAGGATGAGGAGGAAGAGGAGGAGGAGATGCCTCAAGCAGGCAGTTTCAGGAGGCAGGAAGAGACATGGGATGATGAAGATGGATATGAGGCACCAGCGACCTCAGATGAGTACCGTTGAAGAGTTTGGGATTCTGGATCTAATATGGCGTGAAGCCACTGTGTGTAAGTTCTTTTCTGTAGTCGATGGGTAGACAGGACGTCTGTATTCCAAGGGTTATCTGCTGAGACAATACTGTTCTTGACGTGCTCAAGTTCTCAGAAGTCCCGAACACACTTTTCAGATGATTGGGTACATCACGAAATGGCGGTCCACTCTGCATAGGCAGGGGATCCCGTGCCCCCCTTACTTATTACCTACGTATGTATGTTCGCTCACCAATAAAATCGGTGTGGTTCAAGGAATCTATAGGCTTTCCTTTCGACATGGAGCGGGTTTCCAGTGTTTGTATTATGGTAAGTCGGTATCGAATGAAACACACCAATGACGAATATGCTCTATGGTAAGACGGCAGCCGCGCCCTTCTTCGAATGGTCTGGCGACGTTCTCGCAAACGGACTTGCATTTTCCCGCACACCCTCGAGGACTGGCAGACCTGCGGCCTGGCGCTCGTTCTTCCACCGCGTCCACGACGACCCACCAGCAGTGTCCATAAGTTCTTGAAAGATGTTGGCCGACCACTTGTTAGCGAGATCTATGCTCTTAGTATCGCCATTTCCTGTTTGCGTCAGTCGTGAGCTAGGGCCTCAGCGCTGATCTAGTGACACGCACGGAATTCCAACACCATCTCCGGGTTCCAGCTCTCTTCCTTGGTTTTTGGACGTTTGTCGACATGGATTGACACGTTGGCGTTGGCATACTGTATCCGCGGCAAATCCTCCTTCACGAAATGTCTGTGCGTTACTTTCATGAGCCTGCTGCTCTACTGCGACAGAGAATGGACACGCACCGGGCACCAAAATGATCATTCTTCAATGCTAGCGTCAGCCTGAGACTCTTCACACCGCTCAACTGAGGCTTCGGGCTCTTGTTGAGGTTGAGCAGTATCTGCGACAGCCTCGAGGGGCCGAGGACAGCTTTTACTCTGCGGACCATTGGGATGAGCGTGTCCGATGTCAGAGCGTGCGTCGGCCGGAATGGGAAGCGGTTGTTTGTGCTTGTTAGGATCAGAGGCCATTGGCTTCGACGCACTACCGCCTAACCCCGCGCCACTCACTTCCACCATCGTACGTCGACCATGGACGAAGATGATTCTCTCGTGCGACGTCGGTCGCGCAGGAGCACTGCTGGAAATAGGTGCGCTGGGGTGTTTATTATGTAGGCTTAGCTGACAACGCGTCTGAAGGATGGAGGCCGCGCTTGCGGAGTTGGGTCTCGTGGACGCTGAGCAGGAGGTTGAAGAGGACATCGACTTCATGATGGGAAGAGGTGCATCACATCTAGTTATATACGCTCATACATTCTGAACTCTCTCTCAGATGAAGAAGACGTGTTTGAGTCTGACTTTGAGAGCACGGACGAGGAGGCTGCCGAAGTAGTCCCTGAAGCCGGCGAGAAAGCTGTCCGAGACGAGGAGCGACGTACAAAGAAGGTGTGCTATCATCACCCCTTCAGTTTCATAGAAGCGTTTAACGATTTGATAGACTGTCCGCAGCAGAGTCGAGAAAGCCACTGCTATAGCACATGCGCGTCAAAAGGTCACGTTCAACCCGGAAGCATACGAAATAGTGTTCACGCCCGAAAAGTCGACGCTTCCCGAGAAGAAGAGGAGGCGCGTCTCTCTGGGTCTTGCAATCAATGCAGAGACGGGTGAGGTCGTGACAAGCGCAAAGAGGCAGAGTCGCCGGTCGCATACCATGGTGAACACGAAGGCTGCCTACACCAGGATGCTTGATGAGGAAGAGAAAAAGGTAAGAAATTTCATACTTTCCAGTTGGAAATAGATCTGATGCACACAATGTGTAGTCTGCCCTCCCTAAGAGAGCCAAGGTCAAGGCGCGAGTACTTTCGCAGAATGAACTCATAGCCCGAGCTCTTGACATGGAAGAGGGCAACATTGCGGAACACAGGAATTATCTGAGTAATGAGGAGGAGAAGCGGAAGAAGGCTCACGCTGTTCGTACGGTCGTCCAAGGGCCTTTGGTCAGATGGGTTAGTAAACGTGAAGAAGTCGACGTACCTACGGAGGTACCAGATAACGTGAATGTAGGTAATCTGCTCGAAGTTCTTCGCTTCATATTCAACCACATATTGCAGTCCGTCGGCTCTTCTGCTGCAGCCCTTAGTGAGTATACCTCGGCCATCGTCTTGAACCCTTATCTGAAATGTTTCGACAGAACCACCGCCCGCTCCATCAAGTTACATTGCGCCCAATCTTACTATTCAGGTGCCTTCTGAGCCTGCGCCCATGGTCAAGAAAACTATGGTTGTTTGCAAGAATTACGTAGTCCACGAAGTATCACAAGACGAGAACGCGACTAGGCCTCCCTGGAAAGATACAATGGCGGCTATGTTTGGAGATCATGTTCCATGGGAGGACCTGAAAGTGTACACAACCAAGAACAGACCCATGGGTACGTGCTTTCACCCGAGGCAAAGGTTCTCCCTAACTATTGGGCCATGGATTTAGCTCGCCCCGTACAGACCTGCCCGATCACAGGGCGGCCTGCACCCTACCTGGATCCGAGGACTAATGTGCCCTATGCAAATATCGCCGCGTTTCAGACTTTGTCGAAGATTCTGGAGCACCAATACGTCTGGAGTCCTTCTCTAGGCCGTTATGTCGAACCTTGGACTGGTGCACATCATGACGACTAAAAGTGATTTTTTATCATCCGTGCTATTGAGCTGAAAGAATGACTGATAGCAATGCGTAGGTGATAAACGCCTAGATCAAGGTATTCAGGCTACAACGACTCCCTGACGCTGAAGGAGAAAACATCCATCGGCACCCACTGAACTGCGGACGAGTTCCGTGAGGCGTGTGCGACTCTATAACACCGCCCTAGGTAGCTCTCAATGGGTTTGTGCGCCTAGTTTGGGCCAAGCAATTGCCTCTGGCAATGACCAATCCTGACATGGGCGCCCGTTTGCCATTGCCGCGCGCTCGGTGGCATTTGAATCGCACTCTCTTTCTACCATAGGACTTGGAGACCATACAGTTTCCCTCAATTTGTTTTATGGTGACGACTATCAATGATGATCTTTGCGACCAGGTCCGGCTAGGCGTCCGTTAACTTCGGCGCCTCGTCAGCGGGGCAAGAACTAATCAAACTGCTATGGCCCCATCACCGCGGATGCCCATGTAAGTATGCCTCTTATAGTCATTGATTTGCTCGCATAGGCACGCCCGCGTAGGACATATTTTTGGCTTGTCAGGACATCGATAAACCCACGATACGAGAGACGTGACTGGACACACTTCCATCGTTGCTTCAGACAGAATCCTTTGGACAGGTCAATCGGAACCTGCGTTTTCTGGTTGGAGCGCTTGTAAATAAGGCACATCTCGGTCACAGTGTGTCCCCTCCCGCTCCGTCGACCATTGAGAGTCAGGCAATCTCCAATCCGTCACCCGCTTCAAGCCAGATATCTGGTTGTTCTCAGCGATCTCGATCAAATTAGGAACATGTGGCGATGCCCTTCCGTGGATGTCGATCGGTGTTATCCGTGTTTTCAGGTCCGTTCGTCCGTGCTTAGCGCCGTAAATAGAATGGACCTTTGTCATAAAGCGGACATCCACGTTTTGCAGCCATCTTAGGCGTTTGTGAGTTTATCATTGGATCCCTTCGTCGCTTTGCTTGCGTTAATGTTGCTCCATGGGCACATATGATAGGGTTCACCGTTGTGAAGGCGCGTGGTGATCGCGTGCCCGAGGACACTGTAGCTGGCCCAGTTCCGAGTTCGCAATCAAGCGTCGGGTCTCGCAGCGCCTCGGCCAAGGCTCCCTTGCGTGCAAATTTGTTCCAGCCGGTAGAGTTACGCAGCATGCTGTTCCGTGACATAACAATTTTCATCCCAAGCCATCGTTCCTCACAGCCGCGTCAGCCTGTCTGAGGCTTCCATATCCGCATGCTTCTTTTGCACAGAATCCACCAGTGGCAACTCAGATCCAGCCAGCACCGTCGAAAGCGCCCAAGCCATGCTTCAGCGTTTCCAAGACATTGATCTCATCCCCAGATTGCCGCGGCTCTGGCTCTGTTCGCTATGACGTTCCCTGACGTCTTGCCTCCTACGACGGCTTCTGACCTCTGATCCGCGGTACGCTGGCGATTGAACTGAAGCCGTTCATGGAGAGGAACGGCTACAGGATGGCACGGGACCATTCGTTCGGTGTCCCTCAATGGAGAAATTTCCAGGACCCCGCGTGGAGACATATCACATCCTACTGTCGGGCGGCTGCGGTTCTAATGATCGGGAGGAACACGTTTTGAGGAGCATCGTGTTTTACCGATTGTGCTCGATGCTGGCGAAGGCGCTATGGCCGGAGGCTCAGTCATACCACCCAGATCCCACCCGGATTTGCGTTCTACGCATATTGCAATGACAAGGTGAGCTCGGCTTGGACGGTATCCTGTGTTACCAACATCATAGGCCCTGCTATCCAGGGCGAGACTTCTTGCCGAGAATTCATGACTACATCAGATCGACGAAACATAAGCACGGATTTAAGCACGAGTTAGTTAACCGCCGGCGCCCGCGGCTTCGAATTCATAGGACAGGCCTTTGCACTCATAAGGCTTTGAGAATAAGCTCGGACGGCAGCGACTCAAGCCACTCACGATGCGTTCTCTGGCAGCCTTCGTCGTCCTGGCTCAATTGAGCCTCTCGGCTTATGCAGCAATCTACACCTCTGTTGCAGACTTGCCGAAGACGAAGTATGACTTCGTCGTAGTAGGAGGTGCGCAGATCCTATTGCTGCCTTCAAATTACCTGAGAATTAACCATGCTATAGGTGGTCTGTCTGGCGCCGTCGTAGCCAATCGTTTGACTGAGGAGAAGTTCAAGGTTTTGCTTCTTGAAGCGGGCTCAACGTAAGTAGACTGTGATCATTGACGGTTGGACATCGTCCTGAATAGCACGCGTTATTAAAGCACTTCTGGGAACATCAACACGACTGTGCCTTTGTATGCGATCCAAGCTGTGGCAGCCAACTTCTGGAACTACACCACGATCGTCCAACCTGGGCTTAACAACAAGCCAACGTCGTATGCTCAGGGTCACGGTCTCGGCGGTGGAACTGCAGTCAGTGAGTGCATCAAATCAACGTTCATAACAGTTGATGGTGAGACTTTGCCTCCAGATGGAATGATCTACAGCCGGGGAACTCCTGACGACTATAATCGTTACGCGGATATCGCTCGTGATGGACGCTGGTCGTGGGATGCTCTCCAAGAGTTCATTGCCAGAGTGAGCCATCCCATTACGCCTCATGGAAATGTCCTGACGCCTTTGGAACAGAACGAGGACTTCCAGAAGCCCACGGATGGCCACAATATTACTGGCCAATACAACGCATCTATCCATTCTACCAACGGTATCACTGGGGTCGGCGTGTCGAACTGGCCCCATCCCACAGATGAGCGCGTGCTACGAACCACGAGCGAGTTTCCAGATGAGTTCCCGATGCGCCTGGATGTCAACGGCGGGCAGCTCGGCTTCGGTAAGATAATTTCATAGTAGCGTTGCCTTGCCCCGTGCTCACCGGATGGCGTAGGTTGGACGCAATCAGCGATTAAGAATGGTGAACGGAGCAGCTCCGCAGCATCATACCTTGCACCCGAATTTGTCAACAGGACGAACTTTGACGTGCTCGTTCACGCGCGGGTGACCCGCGTCAAAGAGACGCACCAGAAGCACTTTACGACTGTCGAGTTCATCGTAGACGGAGGTACGTTCTTGCGAAGCTGTTCTGATCCTGTAGGCGCTCACACCCTAAATTAGATAACAAGACGCGCAGCATCACGGCGGACAAGGAAGTTATTCTCAGCGCGGGCGCCGTCGCGACGCCTCATCTCCTGCTCAACTCCGGCATTGGCCCTAAGAAGGATCTCGCTGCTGTCGGCATTAAGACTATCGTCGATCTTCCGAGCGTTGGACAGAATCTCTCTGATCATCCGTCGCTCTCATTGAAGTATCAAGTGAACACGACGGACACTTGGGACGACCTTTGGCGCAATCAGACGCAGGCGGATGCGGCCTTCCAGTTATGGTCGACCAACAGAACCGGGCCTCTCGCAGATACACTCCCGGGACATATCATGTGGGCGCGTGTGCCAGAGAACATTACGAACAAGTACGGCGACCCTTCACCGGGCCCTAACACTCCCCACATCGAGATGAGCGTTCAGGTACGCCGATTTTTCTCGGAGCGCGGAACGCCCGACTGAACGCCCGCGGTACGACAGAATGGCTGGAACATCCCGCTGCAGACTCTGCCTGCCGGCCAGTACTTCATCACTCTGGGTGTTGGTACCTTGACCCCCTTCTCCCGTACACATTCGCAAATGAATTCTCCTGACGCCTGAATCTAACTGACATGCTTTTCTCCGCAGGCGGCACCATCAAGCTGAACAGCTCTAACCCTCTGGACGACCCGCTCATCGACCCTGCCTTCCTGACGCACGACTTCGACGTCGCCGCCGCGGTCGCCGCGCTCCGCCTCGGCATGCGCTTCCTCGCGAAGCCCGCGTGGCAGGAGATCATCGTCGCGCCAACCAACACGAGCATCACGCTCGACGCGTCCGACGAGCTGCTCGAGCAGTTCGTGCGCGACAACGCTGCGTCGAACGCGCACGCCGTGGGCACGGCCGGCATGTCGCCGTACGGCGCATCCTACGGTGTTGTCGACCCTGACCTCCGTGTCAAGGGTGCCACAGGCCTGCGTGTCATCGACGCGTCTATTATTGTGAGTTCCGCGGCTTTGCATCTTGTAGCCGCCTTCCTGTCATCTAACTGGCCACCTATGACAGCCTTTTGTTCCGAGCGCGCACACCATGGCGCCGACGTACATCATCGCCGAGCGGGGTGCCGAGTTCGTCAAGGAGGAGTGGGTGAATATGTAGATTGAAGTACTGAAGCCTCGCGACAGTCTGTTCCATACGGACATCACAATTCTTTACGGTAGCTCACAAGAGTCGGAACCACACATACTTAACTTTATTTACCTTATGCCAGCTGCTACTTACGACATGTAATTGCGCCGGACTTTTGAACCAATAATGCACACGATTTTGATGCAGCTTTCTCTCTGAGATTCTTGGTTCTCTGGGCACTGTAGTCTGTCATTTTCTGGACATCTGTGTTCCATGGGCGTCGGTTCTCTGGGCGTTCTAGGCGTTCTGGCCGATGCAAATGTCTTCGACATAAAGAGCACATGACCAGACTCGAAGAATATAAAGAATCGGTCGATGAGTATTAGGGCCTGCACATGCGTCTGAAATTCAAGACGAAATTTTCCGACCTGCCAATCAAGAGCAGAAAATCCGTTGGCAACTTGCGCAATCTAGCCTCCGAGGATCAAGCCAGATCCGTTGCCTTGGCGGAAGCGCTGTAAGTTGCGACCGTGGGCAATGCTACTCAGAATACCTCCAACAGGTCATCAACCAATTCGCTATCCCAACTGTTCGAAGGGTCCTGAAGGGTCTTCTGGGACGGAGCAAGCTAAAATTAGTGGGGCCTCAGGCCTCATCACCGAAACATCATCTAGCCATGGGTTTCATCGTTCCCTTCGGCCTCAGGTCATAGGAACCGGACACAGGACGAACACGACCTAGTGAATTTGCTGCAGGGCCCGGCAACAGTACGGACGTGCCCTGACATATGATTGTCGCCCAGGGTGCACAAAGCTGCCGCAAAACAGTTTGCGGACATACATTTTCCAGTCTAGTGTCGACAGGGCATGTTCAGGCGGCTATTTTTTACAATGTCGGAGAAAACGCACCCAGGCACTCCGGACGCCGTTCCATGATCCAAATTGCTCAACACTTGCAATGCCGCCCTCTGTTGTGGTCCGGACGCGGAGCGCAGAGGCGCAAGGCTAAATCATCCAGGTCCTTTGATGACTGATACTGATACGTTCTGTTGACTCGATGCAGCGTGCGGAAGCTTTACACCAAGTGATCTCACGCATTCGTTGTTACAATTGTCAATGGCCCGTAGTTGCGAAGTCCTGTGTGTTCGATCATGTCTGGGCGCGATTGGAAAATCCTAAACGCTCCTACCCCATACTGTAGCTGGCTCATCGCCACCAACATCGATCATCCAAAGGCGCCGCCCCACAGCGGTTCTGCTATGGCGGCGCGCACCTGGCGCTCGAGGCTGGATAGATACGGCTGATCGAAGACTGCCCGAGGTCAGAAATGCTGTACTTACAAACTGTCACGAATGCTACGAACGCCAACGTTTCGTTGACCGGCGGCAGGATGCGATCGCGGCCGGCAGAGGATCCGGGCTGTGTCGCATTGCAATATCAGCGTTGCCCTGATTGTCAGTAAGTCCGATGAACATAATATTTGCCTGACGATGCCAAGTCCCGAGCTGCATCCCGTTCCGTTGTAGGCGGATCCGTTGGCCGCGTGTTCGGTCGTGAAAGGCTTGAATGATGACCGTCATTCAAAGCACCGCATGCAGAGTTGACAAGGTCAAGCTAGGAATCGAGTTTTTTTTTCGGAGTTGAGAAAGATCACCAGGATGACAGTCTATGTGGTTGAACAGTGTGTTCAGACGCGTATTTGCGGCGTTCAAAGGAGATTTCGACTTGAAGGAGAAATCGGGCAGCCCGGAGTCCTCGAGCGCTTAGTAAGGGCGGCGCTTGCCGGTTCAATGTCCCGGCAGATGGCATCACGAACTTGTCCTCCTCCTTCCTCTTGTCTCTCGGCTTGTTCTACGCAATACGTGCACACCCATGTGATACATTCTATTTCTATCCGATGCTATACCACTCGAATTTGAAGCCTTCGTGCCTGTGTTGTATCCAGAATATCAGCACATATTCCGCTCATACACCGGATCTTTTCAGGTCGCATGTTGAAGTTGATCTCCCCTATCATTGTTCAACAGCACGCTGACGACTTGACCTGGATACTAGTACCATCTTGGCGCCCAATGTGCGCATGGCCCATGAGGCCAATCTTAGCACTGCAAACTATTTGCCGAAATCCCTTCGCGCCGTCGAACGGCTATAATGACGGGGTAGTGTCAGACTCGGGTATTCTACATCTATTCTTGGCGTCGTCATTCAGTAAACTGTGCTCATGCACATGAGCCGGCGTTGATACCTCTTGAGCTAAATTTATCACATCTCCAACGAGGATGTCCTGGTCATCGCGGCTCTCCCGTTTCAAATCTATGGTAAGCAAACCAGGACACAACTCATCGCCCGTTCCTTCTCCCAATTAGCAACAAGCCCTGATGAGTCTCAGCGCCGTGCGCTGCGGAGACGCCTATGCTCGCAGTGTCAGCTTGCTACTCGTTTGGCGAGAAGCTGTGTATCTCATCCCGATATCCTCATTCCGCTACTCCCTATTTAAGAGAACCAGAATGGGCCATGCATTCCTCATCTTGTTCTCTCACTCGGCTTCTCAGGATGGTTCGCAAATTGCGCTCCCTGTCTCTACTATTGGCCGCTGTGGCTCTTCGCTCGAGCGGCCTCATCTATGAGGACGTGTCAGAATTGCCCGCGTTGAATGGCTATGATTATGTCGTCGTTGGTGGTATGTGGATCGATGATGCCGTATTTCATTGAACGCTAACCGAAATGTTTGACAGGTGGTACTGCCGGAGCTGTCGTTGCAAACCGGCTGTCAGAGGACCAGGATGTCAAGGTCTTGGTCCTCGAGGGCGGATCAACGTACGTCGTCTTTGCTGTTATCTACCTCTTATGACTCACTGGCTGTCCAGAAACCGAGGCAAACCTGAGGTCACAATCCCTTATTTGATTCGTCAGGCTTTGGGCGAGCCGTCTCTGGACTGGAACACCACTTACATTCCGTACGTATACAGCGGCGGCGTTCGTGTTTTCATTCGCTGAGTGTCTTTCATTGCTAGTCAACCGGGTCTTCTCAACCGGACTGTTGGGTTTACGCGTGGTTACGTCCTCGGAGGATCTAGCTCCATAAGTAGGTCTCAATTATATCTGTCGTCTTTTCAGCGCTCAACAGAATCAACAGATGGAATGGTCTACAGCCGTGGCACGTCTGAGGACTATGATCGCTATGCGAAAGTATCTGGCGACGCTGGCTGGTCGTGGAATGCTCTCCAGAAGTACTTCAAGAAAGTATGCTATTGACATTCTAAATGAGATGTTTGCCGCTAATGCGTGTGTTCAGGGCGAGGACTTCCACTGCATGGTGGACAAACTTAACACCACCGGCCACTATGATCCAAAGATCCACGGGACTAATGGTCCTATGGGCACCAGTGTCAACGCATGGCCGATGGACACGGATGCCATCCTCACGAAGATCACACAGGATTCTCCTCAGGAATACCCCTTCGACTTGGACTTCAACGATGGCACCGCAAATGGCATTGGTGTGTACCCTCTCTAACCCATCACGACTGCGCTTTGAACGCTTCTCTATAGGTTGGGCACAGTACACCATCGGAAATGGGACGCGTGCCAGCTCCGCTTGGGCATACCTGGCAGACGAATACGTCAACCGTCCCAACCTCGATGTCCTGACCGGCGCCACGGTTCGTCGCGTGCTGCAGACGAAGAAGAACGGCCCCATCAACTCCGTAGAGTTCGTTCAATCGCAAGGGAATGGTGCGTCATCTTTTGACCGCTTCGTGTGAAGTGCGACCCATGCTTACATTTACCTAGGCACTCTCCTGTACACCAACGTTACCGGCGAGATCATTCTGTCGGCCGGAACTGTTGGCAGCACGCAGATCCTGCTCAACTCGGGTATCGGCGACAAGCAGACGCTCGAGAGCATCAACATCACATCCGTCATCGACCTCCCGGCCGTCGGCCAGAACCTCTCGGAGCAGACCCTCGTGCCCAACACCAAGTGGATGACGACCTCGACCGATGACTTCCAGCACATCCTGGACAACAGTACGACGGCGGCCGACGCGCTTGCGCAGTGGAACGCGTCGCGCACGGGGCCGTTCGCGGCTGGTGGCATCAACCAGTTCTTGTGGCAGCGCCTGAACGAGTCCGACCCGGAGGTGCAGAAGATGATCAAGCAGTACGGTGACCCTGCCGCCGGCCCCAAGTCGCCTCACTGGGAGATCACGCCTAGCGTGAGTCGTGCTTTGTTCTCTTCCAGGTCAAGGTTCTGACTTTCATTTCGTCAGAACGGTCGCCCTGACCAGCCTGCTCTCATGGATGTGTCTCCCATCGGCCTCAACCCTTACTCCCGTGAGTCGCCGTCCATCTCTTATGATCTCGTGCCGAGTCTGACACCCCTTCTTAAGGTGGCTCCTTGAAGCTGAACGGCTCTGACCCCTTCGGCCAACCCATCCTCGACGGTGGCTTCTACAGCCACCCCATGGACATGTTCATCCAGAAGCAATCCATCCTCGCCGCGATCCGCCTCGCCTCGCAGCCCGCCTTCAAGGGCTACATTGTGCAGCCCGGCCCCGAGCTCTCCACTGTCTTCAAGAATGGCACCGTCGACGATGGCCTGCTTGAGACGTTTATCCGCAACAACACCGTTTCGAACATCCACGCCGTCGGCACGAACTCGATGAGCCCGCGCGGCGCCAAGTGGGGCGTCGTCGACCCCGACTGCAAGGTCAAGGGCGCGCAGGGCCTGCGCGTCATCGATGCCTCTATCTTCGTGCGTTTTTCGCTCCATGGATTTCTGAGGCGCTATGCTGACGGGATGTGCAGCCCTTCGTCGCTGCGGGACACATGCAGGTGCCCATCTACGTCTTCGCAGAGAGGGCGTCGGACCTCATCAAGCAGGACGCCGCGAGCAAGAAGCATCACAACTAGTAGGATCGAAATCTTAATTGACATTTCCGAGCCGCACGAATCCGAGAAGCTTGAGTGTAGCATACAACCCATCCCGCTAAAGCTAACTTTCTTTGACTTGGTCTTGCGGTACACTTCTATTTACATTATTGCGCTTCCCAATGTTGTCTCACCTTCATCATATCTATCTCACCATTGCTATCATCATAATCACAGCCTATCCAAATGATAAATTCATCTCTCCACTGATCTGACTGACAGGTAGTGTCGCCGGATTTCTTTTTGTGAACGGCGAGTCTGCCTTGGTTGATCTGGCAGCACAAGTGGCTCAAGCGATCGGTGGGCTATCGACGTCAAAGTCCTCGTCAGCTAACTGAAATTGTAATATTCGTCGACTCCAAACAGTCTCAAATCGTTTCATTGGGTGCTCGGTCCGACTTCGGAGCCAATCAGTCAAATAGAGGTTCCGCTCCGTGTTAATTTCCGATATGATATCATCGCGGCATGAAATTGCAGTGCCGTACCATTCGTCGGTCCGAGCATATCTTGCATAATGCAGAATGAGGTGGGTCCCGCTCAAACCAGGGATCATCAGGTGCCCTCAATGACATGCACACTTCGACAAATGCCAAAAATCAAAGTGTCAGGCAAAATGGTCGAGTGCAGACACGGGGGGTCGTCGGAGGCCGGAGGAGAATCTTCGTCCATCCCGCGGCTCAAAGTTTATTAGCGGTTCATTGTTCCCTTCTTTATCGCGCCCGGCTTTGGGCTCGGGCCTGACCTCCGGCGGCAAGCCTCGCAGGCATAAAATCCCTGCGGGCGTACATACAAAATCGTTACAATCGGAAAGTCATGAACAATACTAAACAGTATCTACATCGTAAACGTACACTATGGTGAAAGCCGCAGACTAGCCCAAGGATAGCCATCCCAACAACACCAACCGAATAAGGGCAACATGAAGGTCATGGTGCAAAGAGAGGTTTAGACAATGTCGTCGTCCGCGGGGAAATTGCCGGCAGGAGGCTTCTGGCGCTCTGCATGCTTCGCAGTAGCATGGTGCCTCCGCGCAGCGGCATTCCTGGTGCAGATATGAGGATCGCCTTAGAGCGGGTGGGTGAGGGGGACTTACGGTCGGTTGAAGATGCTCTCGCTCCCGGTGAAGATGAGCGCATCGTAGACGAATGCGCCGACCAGTCCACCGGAGATGGGAGCCAAGATCGGGCACCAGAGCCAGTACTGACTGCGGAAATCGAAGACTATCACACAATTCAACGGTCGGCAGCTGGCTTGGATGGCACTACCGAAGGCGGAAGATGCGTACCTGCTTTCCCATAGCCCATCATGGCAGTCATGATTCGCGGGCCAAGATCACGAGCTGGGTTCACGGCGTAGCCTGGCTTGGGTGTGAACGGGGGACAAACATTCCAGGACGCGAGCTATGTTACCTGTCTGCATGCCAAAGGCGACGCCCACACCCAGAATGACGATGAAAATAACCAGGGGCACCATTCCTGGAGGAGGGGGTCCGTTCCGCTGGTCCGTAACCGCAAACACGACTAGAACGAGGGCAAATGTCGCGATGAACTGTGATATGCCGGAAGGGGTCAGCCATGCACGGAAGGACTGGAAAAATGGAGCATGATACTTGCCTCCTCGAAGAAGCTGTTCGCAGCGGGCAGGTAGTCTATCTGACCAAACCGCAAATGGTGAGATTCATTGGTAGGTGGGAAGCGCCCGTGACTTACTGCGTACGTGGCGAACAGCGATGCTGTTCCTGGAGTTGTTCGTGCACCGTGTCCGCCTTCGACGATGTTGATGGAGTGGAAGTAGTTAGCATAGATGAGCATGGCACCGATCCATGCGCCGATGATCTGGGCCAAAATATAGATCGGAACCTTCCACCATGGAAAGTCCCTGAAGACAGCCAAGCAGATGGTGACCTTCGAAAATGTCAGACAAAATATAACGATGCGTGAAAGCTGCTACAAGCGTACCGCAGGATTGATATGACCGCCGGTAACACCACCAGAGACCCAAACGCCAAGGCTGGCACCTGCGAAAATGCGTTAACATGATCGCCTGGTCTGGTTGTCATGTGCGTACCGATTGCCCAGCCAAAATTCAGCGAAAGGTAGTCCCCCTTCGGCGTCGCGGACACCCTAGTGTCCGCACCGAGGATACTCTGACAATCTACACCGTTCCCGAAGATCACCAGAATCATGGTGCCCAGCATCTCTGCAGCAGGCTCACGAAGTTTCTCCCTGCGAGTAAAACTAAGACCATGTCTGGTAAATTAGATCTGAAGTACGTACCGTATCTTGGACCAGTTGTTAGGATACCGGGTGTAATATTCATGCTGTGCCTCGAATTCGTTGACGGACAGGTCAGAGGCTTGCTGGACGTGCATGTCGTCGTCCTTGTGGGATGTGGTATCACTGATATTACTCTCTCTACGGAGAGGGCTCTTCGACGTGGCAGTGGTCATGGCGAGCTGACGTGATCTGTGGATAGAAAGAAGAAAGTATCCCCGACGAAACGAAGACCAGCGCCCCCGCCATTTTATACTTCCATGTCATCTGACAGCACAAATGGGCCATATCCTGTTTCGCGCACGACCGTACGGCGAGGTCGCGCCTGCATTCCATTACGCAACATGCACCGCACGGTGAGAGTGCCCCCATTCTTCCCTATTGCCCCACAGTCGACAAATTCGGGATGATAAGCCTTCCGAGGAGTCGGGCGGCGAGAATGGCCAAACGGGCCGATCGCGATGGCAGGTGGATGTATCATGAACCCCGGCATACCTCCAGACGCTCGACGCTCCACAAGCCAAAGGGCAGCGCTCGCGCGGCGGCGCCTTGGGCTCGACATGTGGCCCGCCCGCCCGCCGCTGCGCTCGGGCTCGACGACAGATCCGACGGTGGACATGAGATCGTGCAATTTTGAGAATCTGCGTCATGTTGACATACGTTGAACCCATCCTTGATCTTGGACATACCTAGGATCTCGATTACTTGTCTACCTAAAGCGTAATGAAAGTCTCGTGCCGTGCTTCGATAGATAGAAGCTTCTTGGAAGCCGCCAGATCACCTCGCCTTCAGTGTCAGGTCTAGGAGAAAGCAAAGACATATGTGAGCGGCCTTGATCTCTGGTATGGAGTCGCTATGATACGTATGCATCGCGCGTCATAAATCAACTAGTAATACCTGGTCCTATGCATGGAGATAAAGTTGTCGGAACTGAACGCCAGTATTCAACTTGGACTTCCATTGGGACCAGCTTGCCAGACAGGGACTCGAAGGTATCTGTTTTCCTTATAAGTTCACTACGAGAAAACGTCAGGGGAACGAGAGCAACACAGGGAATAGAACCAAGAACCCAGAGCGCCGCTCGCCACAGCATCGACGAAGCTGAGTTTCGCATTCAATCCACGTGCCTGAGGGCGCGCTTTACGTGCAGTTAAAGTCGGTGTGGAGATTAAGGAAGTCGACATCTTGGCACATCATGATTGCTATGATCTTAGAAGTTCCCAGAGCCACTCAGGAACTTCATGCCCTGGGACCTGAATACAAGATAGCGTTTGTATATCTGAGCAGAAAAGAGATGATACAGATCCACGAGTGCTAAACCCTACATCATTCGAAAGGTATACAGTACTTATAAAAAGTCGTGACGGTGTGGCACAAGACCAGGCCTCCGGGAGCTCATGTTCGTCCCGGAGGCCTTGATTAACATCTTCTGTAAGGATGTTAGCTGGTGTGCTCAGAAAATTACGTCTACAATGAGCACTCACCCACAACACAAAATCCCGGTGATACAATCTGCAATACCAGTGCAGAGTCCGGCGATTGCTACAAAGCATGTAATTAGATGAAGTCAGGTCGACAGCCTACCCTGTACCCACCTGCAACTATGCACTCAAGGCAATCCGCAATGAGACCTATAATGCTCATTATGACATCGCCTATACAGCTGAAGATGCCTGCTATGCAGGAGAATATAATCCTGTTCAATCGGCCGGGTTTCAGTTAGGTTCTCCCGCAGCGACGTGTGCAAGGACTCACCCCATGACGATGGAAGAAAGATGGCGAGCGCGGGTCGTATACAACCGTCCTCTTATATGTTGAATTGTTACTGTGACGTCTTGCAGCACCAATTGAGCACCAAAATCTCTATCCAAGGCGGAGCTCGTCGACGTGCAGAAATACAGCCAACGACGTCATCGTCGGCGGCCACGCGCGGTGGTATTTAGGGCAGGTCTTTACGCGGCGCGCCTCCGATCTGGGAAATGAATTCGCGATGGCTGGCCTGTGGCCACCTCCCTACAGCTTTATTCTTCTTTCCATCTGCCTCGCGACATGCCTCCCCGAAATGTGCTGCTGGACGACGATGATCCCATGGAAGGCCCCTCTTTCATTCGCCGCGCTCTGAACGCGCCAGATGATGACGATCGCGCTGCGCCCAATTACACGCACCATTTTAATATTGGCGACGGCCCAGAAGAGTCGCCATTGCAGCAGATGATCCGATATTGGATGAATGAACGACACGCGCCGGATATACTTCCAGGACAGGAAGAGGTGCTTGGCAGGCTGCTAGATCACATTCGGCGGCAGGTGGGTATGTTCGGAGTCATACGACTGTCTATGCTGCGAACATCGCTGACTTGACATTTTGTAGACGGAAACGGTCCAGCTGCTGAGAGGAGATCCTGACTCTTCCGAGGATGAGCATTTTCGCATCATGCTTGCGCAGACAGAGGTCGAGCGAGTGAAGTTCGTTGTCCGATCATATCTAAGGACAAGATTATTCAAGGTCGCGGCGCTGCATGTTTCTCTGAAGTAGTGCTGACAGGATGTAATAGATAGAGAAGTATGCACGTCATATCGTGACCACGCCTGAGATGCAAGCACGATTATCACAAACGGAACTCGATCATGCGCAGGCGTATGTCTTCCATCATCTATCAAGTCCGAAATCTGACCATGTGTTCGCAGCTTCTCTCAGCTTACAGAGAAACATTTTCGGGTTTCCGTTCTTCAGTCGTTGCCAGAGCATCAGCAGTCCATGGATGACACTACCGTCTTCATGCCGCCTATGAGTAGGGCTACTTTCTGTCATCATGTGCACGCTCGTTCACACTGTGCTTACTAGTCACCGAGCCCGATAAGAATCGTGCAGTATTTGTTCACGCGCGAGAGGAATGCCCACCGGTGAGATTGCCAGGGTATGTGGTTTGACTTTTCTGCTTCGTAATCCCGATGATGACCTGTACGGTAGCGGTGCGATTCTTCAGATGAAAAAGGATCAGATCGTCCTCACGCCTTACGCTGTCGTAGAGCAGCTTCTGACGATGGGGACTGTTGAACTGGTCTAGCAAGGCACACGTATCCCTGTAATATCTCCCTATCAGTGTTTCTCTCGTCTATCTAGCACAGGTTCATTCTTGCAGGGACATGCTATCACACTTCCCGGATACGCTTCAATGCAGACATGCAAGCGCCCCTGAAACTGACATGCACTTCATCATTCTCTAGTCTTCAGAGCTTGACCTTTCTCAATTAGCAGCAGATTGCTTCCGACGCGCCGACTTCATTTGAGTTGTCGGGCGCCTTGCCCAATACCTGTCGTGTATCAGAGCATGTTGGAATCGCACGTAACAGTGTGTTGTCCACTTGACGACGAATTTTATCTGTCCTATGGTCATGCTTTCTCTTCTTCCGGACACGCTCTGTACGATCCTTGATGCCACGGACATGCTCAGATATTCATCTCGGTTTCTTATATACCTTGCGTTCGACTTTCCCTCTCTCACTCTTTTTTCCCCCCTTCCTCCTTCCCTCAGTGCTTCTTTCACTTCCATCGGTATTTATTTCTCTTTATACGGCTGACTGGCGTAAGGTGAGCTTTCTTTATCTCTTTTGTGGATGTACTTAGTAGAGAACTGGAGATATGGAAATCGTCAAATGTGCTTCATCCAATTGCAGACATCAAGACCGAGATATGAGATTCTGGAGTCTCCTCCGAGTCGGTATCGTGAGCTCGACGCATCTTGCAAGCTGCAGCCTACGAGTACTTACAGTACATGTCAGGAGAGTCCTCGTCGTGCTCTGTCACTCTCGCGCTAGTGCCTGGCGCGTTTTGTCACGCATACAGTCACGAAGTATGTATGCGTTTTCTGTCACGCTGCGTTGATTAGCGCTCGCTTACCAGCCGGACACGAGGTGTAGATGTGTAAATGAAACGCGGAGAACATCTTTGCTTCTTCCAGCTCTATGACCGCATTGTAGGGGTTACCATTCGCTCATAGAGGGCACGCGAGCAGGATTTGGGCGTTGGCAGCGATCGAGAACACAAAGAATCAGATAAAGATCTGGGGCGTCGGCGCAAACACGGACAAACACAGACGGTATGTTTTCGCAGATGGAAACGCGAGATTTTTCTTCTCCTTCTCCTCTTCACTCGATCCAACTCTCCTGCTAGGCCGAGTGAAGAGGACAAGGTCTAGTTACACGCACGCGGTCGGCCCACAATCTATCTTCTTCCTCTGCAGCAGCCATGTCCTCACCATCGTTGACTAAAATTGGCGCTTCGCCGCCTGTAATTTCTCGCTCTGCGAGCTATGCAGCTAACGGCATCCCGGCCCCGCCTGTTACCTCCCTCTCTTTCAAGCCAAGCGGAACAAAACTCGACGTCGATGCGGTCCTCGAGCTCACAGACGGAGCCGCCTTCCGAGGTATCAGTTTTGGTGCTGAAAACAAAAGTGTCGCTGGAGAATGCGTTTTCCAGACCGGTACGAGCGCCTTACCGCCTCGAATCATGATGCTCGTCTAACCACTAGCAGGCATGGTGGGCTACACCGAATCCCTCACGGACCCCTCGTATGAGGGCCAGATTCTCGTCCTCACATACCCACTCATCGGGAACTACGGCGTGCCCAGCCGACCGACCGACTTCGCTGCTCTGCCAGAAAACTTCGAGTCCTCGCGCATCCATATTGCAGGGCTCATCGTGGGCTACTACTCGGAAGACTTCAGCCACTTCCTCGCCAAGTCCTCTCTCGGTACCTGGCTGAAGGAGAACGGCGTCCCCGCTGTGTACGGCGTCGACACTCGGGCGCTTACGAAAAGGATCCGCGAGAAGGGATCTATGTTGGGTAGGATCCTCGCGCGGAAGGAAGGTGCTCCTGTCGGGCGTGCGCGTGCACTGATCCCGGAGTCCGTGCCAGCCTCTCGCGCGGGGTCGCCGAGCGCGTCACCAGCCTGGCGCGAAGATTACATCGACATTGCCTGGCGAGACCCCAACGGCGACAACCTGGTCGGGGCTGTATCCATTCAGTCCCCTCGCCTGCATGCGCCAACGGGAGTCCCGAAGCTGCATCCATCGGGCCGCCCTCTCCGTGTAGTCGCAGTCGACGTCGGCATGAAGTACAATCAGGTTCGCTGCTTCACGAACCGCGGTGTCGAGCTGAAGGTCGTGCCCTGGGATTACGACTTCAACTCGCCCTCGGAAGAGCCGTTCGATGGCCTTTTCCTGTCGAACGGTCCTGGCGACCCGACCATGGTCCAAGAAACGATCGCTCGCCTAGCGCAGGCCATGAACAAGGGCGACCGCCCTATCTTCGGAATATGTCTCGGGCACCAGCTGATGGCCCTCGCGGCTGGCGCGCACACGTCGAAGATGAAGTACGGAAATCGCGGACACAACATACCCTGCACCGACGCGCTGAGCGGTCGGTGCTATATCACCAGCCAGAATCACGGTTTCCAGGTCGATACCACGACGCTGCCCGCGGGTTGGAAGGAGCTGTTCAAGAACGCGAATGACGGCAGCAATGAGGGCATCTACTGCGAGGACAAGCCGTTCTTCTCTGTCCAGTTCCACCCGGAGTCGACGCCCGGACCGCGCGATACGGAGTTCTTGTTCGATGTGTTCATCCAGAACATCATGGACTGCATCACCACGCACAGCATGGTTCCCATCAAGATGCCTGGAGGCAAGATGGAAGACAACGAGAAGCGCGTTCCTCGTGCCAAGGTCCAGAAAGTCCTCATCCTCGGTTCAGGCGGCCTTTCGATCGGCCAGGCGGGAGAGTTCGACTACTCCGGCTCGCAGGCCATCAAGGCGCTCAAGGAAGAGGGCATCTACACTATCTTGGTGAACCCGAATATCGCGACGATCGCGACGTCGAAGGGCCTCGCCGACAAGGTCTACTTCCTGCCCGTGACTCCCGAGTTCGTGCGCAAGATAATCCTCTACGAGAAGCCGGACGGCATCTACGTGACCTTCGGTGGGCAGACCGCGCTCAACGTCGGCATCAAGCTCAAGGATGAGTTCGCGAGCCTCGGCGTGCAGGTGCTCGGCACGTCCATCGAGACGATCATCACCACGGAAGACCGGCAGCACTTCGCGTCCGCCATGGAGGAGATCGGCGAGAAGTGTGCGCAGAGCAACACGGCAACGACGCAGGAGGAGGCGATTGTGGCTGCGAACGAGATTGGCTATCCGGTCATCGTCCGCGCGGCGTATGCCCTTGGCGGCCTCGGATCCGGTTTCGCGCAGAATGAGGCACAGCTGAAGGCGCTGTGCGAGAAGGCGTTCGCGACGAGCCCGCAGGTCCTGGTGGAGAAGAGTATGAAGGGCTGGAAAGAGATCGAGTACGAGGTCGTCCGTGATTGCAGAGACAACTGTATCACAGTCTGTAACATGGAGGTACGTGTGCTGTCACGTTGGAAGGCATGCTTCTCACTCGTCTTCACCAGAACTTCGACCCGTTGGGCATTCACACCGGTGACTCGATTGTCGTCGCGCCTTCGCAGACTCTCTCGGATGTCGACTACAATATGCTGCGCACGACTGCTATCAACGTCATCCGCCATCTGGGCGTCGTTGGCGAGTGCAACATCCAATACGCTCTGAATCCCACCTCGCGCGAGTACTGCATCATCGAGGTTGGTGTCCCGTACGATTATTTATGTTCTCGGACTGATTTCCTTTCAGGTTAACGCCCGTCTCTCTCGCTCCTCGGCTCTCGCCTCCAAAGCGACTGGTTATCCTCTGGCTTTCATTGCTGCTAAGCTCGGTCTTGGTATACCCCTGAACGAGATCAAGAACTCCGTCACGAAAGTCACTTCTGCCTGCTTCGAGCCGAGCTTGGATTATGTCGTCGTCAAGATCCCACGCTGGGATTTGAAGAAGTTCAGTCGCGTCAGTCGGCTCCTAAGCAGCAGCATGAAGAGTGTCGGTGAAGTCATGAGCATTGGTAGGACCTTCGAGGAGACCTTCCAGAAAGCCATCCGTTGCATCGATGATCAGTTTTCTGGCTTTGCGAAGGTGAGTATCATTCTATCGTCGGATTGTATCTTGCTCAGACTTTCACGCCAGAATGATTACGTCGAGGACATCGATGAAGAGTTGGTCAATCCGACGGACAAGCGCATCTTTGCCATCTCTACCGCTTTCCATCGCGGTTACTCTGTTGACAAGATCTGGCAAATGACGAACATCGACAAGTGGTTTTTGACGAAGCTCCAACATATCTTCATGATGGAGGAGCGCCTTTCGTAAGTGCCGCGTTTCATGTGTGATGACTGAAACTGATCTCGTTAACGCCAGGACACTGAACGTCGGGAGCATCACGCCGGCTGTTCTCCGCCAGGCAAAGCAGCTCGGTTTCTCTGACCGTCAGTTGGCCATCTGCATGGAATCCAATGAGCTTGCTGTCCGCCGTCTGCGCCAAGAAGGCGGCATTTTCCCATTCGTCAAGCAGATCGACACTGTTGCGGCCGAGTTCCCCGCATTCACGAACTACCTTTACACGACGTACAACGCCATCGAACATGATATCGAGTTCAACGACCGCGGTGTAATGGTGCTGGGTTCTGGTGTCTACCGCATCGGATCGTCTGTCGAATTCGACTGGTGTGCCGTTCGGGCCATCAGGACGCTGCGCGACCAGGGCATCTCGACCATCATGGTCAATTACAACCCGGAGACTGTCAGTACGGATTATGACGAAGCGGACCGCTTGTACTTCGAGAACATCAGCCTTGAGACCATCCTCGATATCTACGACACCGAGGGGTCCCGCGGCGTCATTCTCGCCATGGGTGGCCAGACCCCGAACAACATCGCCCTGCCGCTGTACCGCCAGAATGTCCACATTTATGGAACCTCGCCGGAGATGATCGATACCGCTGAGAACAGGTTCAAGTTCTCTCGCCTCCTGGATGAGATCGGTGTGGACCAGCCTTTGTGGAAGGAGCTTACTAGTTTCGAGGAGGCACAGACCTTCTGTGAGACAGTTGGCTATCCTGTCCTGGTTCGGCCTTCGTACGTCCTCTCTGGCGCTGCGATGAACGTCGTCTCCACGGGCGATGACCTGTCGAACTATCTCACTCAAGCCACGGCCGTCTCTCGCGACCATCCCGTCGTCATCACCAAGTACATCGAGCAGGCGAAAGAGATTGAGATGGATGCTGTTGCGAAGGATGGCAAGATGATCATGCACTACATCTCCGAGCACGTCGAGAACGCCGGCGTGCACTCTGGCGACGCGACGCTCATCCACCCTCCCCAGGATCTCGACCCCACGACCGTCCGCCAGATCGAGGAAGCGACCGCGAAGATCGGAAACGCGCTGAATGTGACCGGCCCATACAACATCCAATTCATCGCCAAGAACAACGAGATAAAGGTCATCGAGTGCAACCTGCGCGCAGCGAGGTCGTTCCCTTTCGTGTCCAAAGTGACCGGAATCGACGCCATCGAGATGGCCACCAAGGTGATGCTCGGCATTCCAGTCGAGCCCTATCCCGACGCAGGCCTTCCCGCCGACTATGTCGGCGTCAAGGTCCCGCAGTTCAGCTTCAGTCGTCTGTCCGGTGCCGACCCCGTTCTGGGAGTCGAGATGGCATCGACGGGAGAGGTCGCCTGCTTCGGCAAGGACAAATTCGAGGCATACTTGAAGGCGTTGATCTCGACTGGCATTGTCCCACCGAAGAAGAACATATTGTTCTCCATCGGTGGTTACAAGGAGAAGCTCGAATTACTTCCTTCGATTCAGAGGCTGCAGGCCGCTGGGTACAACATCTTCGCGACCTCGGGCACGGCAGATTTCTTGAGCGAACACAATGTCTTTTGCAGGGTATGTATTCAGTCCTTCCGTGTGACTGCTCTAACACATTGTGCAACAGTACCTCGAGACCCTCGGGGAGGACAGCCGCGACAAGCAGAAGTCCGAATACTCGTTGACGCAGCATCTGGCAAACAACCTCATCGACATGTACATAAATCTTCCGTCGAAGAACCACTATCGCCGACCCGCCAGCTATGCAAGCAAGGGTTATCGGACCCGACGGATGGCGGTCGATTTCGCCGTGCCGCTCATCACCAATGTCAAGGTCGCCAAGATGCTGGCTGAGGCTCTCGTACGGAAGCTTCCGTTGGACGTCTCACCCATTGATGCGAAGACGTCGCACGAGACTCATGTCCTACCTGGCCTTGTCAACATCGGAGCATTCGTGCCTAATCTTGCGGTGGCGGATAGCACTGACTTCATCGAAGCGACCAAGGCTTCCATTAGTGCTGGATTCACCACTTCTCTGGTCATTCCATTGGGATACAGGAACAAGATTGATGACGCCGCTAGCCTCCAAGTTGCGAAGGCAAATGCTGCCCGGGGCGCATATTGCAACTACGCGTTTAGCATTGCTGCATCCTCCACCAATACCACTTCACTAGATGAAGAGCTGGTGGCCGATGTGAAGTCTCTGTTCATACCCTTCCACGTCGACAACGTCGCAACGCAGGTCTCGGTCGTCGCAGCTCATTTCGCAGCTTGGCCGGTCGACAAGCCTATTGTCACGGACGCCAAGGGCGCAGACTTGGCTTCTGTGCTACTCCTGGCATCGCTTCACAGCCGGAGCTTGCACATCACCGATGTTCAGAGCGCGGAAGACATCATGCTGATCAAGCTGAGCAAAGCGAAGCAGCTGAAAGTCACATGCGACGTTTGCGTATATGCGTTGTTCTTCACTCGGGACCAATTTGATGAAGCAGTGAAGCCATTGCCGTCAAAGGAGGACCAGGCAGCCATCTGGAAGAACCTGGACGTCATCGATGCGTTCACAGTGAACGGGCCTCCCTTCTACGTGGCCACTGAGCAAGGGAAGCCTGCCTCGCCTTGGTCCGGTGTGATGGAGTCATTGCCTCTCTTGTTGACCGCCGTTGCGGAGGGCCGTCTGACGCTCAAAGACGTTCGTGAGCGACTTCACGACAACCCCATCCGCATCTTTGGATTGTCGGATCAGGCCCATACCCAAGTCGAAGTCGCCATTGGCCGTCCTTTCTCCTTCACTGCCAGAGGTCAATACTGGTCGCCGCTCACTGGTAAGATTATGAAAGGTGCCGTTGAGCGGGTTGCAATTCATGGCCAGACTGTCTTCTTGGATGGAGAATTCGTTGGCTCGGCCTTAGGAAAGGATGTATCCGCTGCAACAGTGAGCCATGTCCATGCTGCGATAGCCGAAAAACCTTTGCCAGCTGTCCCGTCAGCGATCTCAAGCACAGCTCACAACGCAGTCATCGTGTCGCCTGTTGTCCGGGCCACAGATGAACAGGTGCAAGCCGCTGTGACCGCACTTCACGGTCCTACCGCAATGCCGCATCTGTTCTCTCATCTTATACCCCATCCCGCATTCCACAGGCGCCATATTCTCTCCATCAAACAGTTCACCCAGCGGGATATCTACGATCTTTTCTCTCTTGCTCATGAGATGCGCCTGCAAGTTGAGCGTGCCGGAACTTTGGACATCCTCCACGGCAAGGTTCTCTGCAACCTTTTCTACGAACCCTCGACGCGCACTAGCTCTTCCTTCGAAACGGCGATGAAACGCTGCGGTGGCGAGGTCATCTACGTCTCTGCCGACAGAAGTAGCGTGCAGAAGGGAGAGACCTTGGCCGATACCGTTAGGACGCTGGGCTGCTATGTTGACGCGATCGCGCTCAGGCATCCGGATGTCGGCAGTGCTCGATTGGCAGCTAAATTCTCACCTGTGCCTATCCTCAACGCAGGTGACGGTATTGGAGAGCACCCGACTCAAGCGCTTTTGGACGTGTACACCATCCGTTCGGAGCTTGGTACTGTCAACGGCAGGACCATCACTCTCCTTGGAGACCTGAAGAATGGCCGTACTGTCCACTCTCTCGTGACGCTGCTGTGCCAGTACTCCGTTCGTCTGAACTTCGTTTCACCGCCTTCTCTGGCCATGCCTGCAAGCGTCGTCTCAGAGGCACGCAAGGCTGGCATTCCCGTCAAGCAGTGTGAAAGCCTGGAGGAGGTCCTTGGTGAGACAGACGTGCTGTACGTGACGAGGATTCAGAAGGAGCGATTCGAGAGTGAAGCAGAGTGGGAGAACGTGAAGGATGTGTATCGCGTCGATCATGCCGTCCTTGCTCGCGCAAAGGAGGAGATGATTGTCATGCATCCTTTGCCTAGGTTGAATGGTATGTCGTTTCGCTTCCTTGTTCAAATCCAAATTCTGACTGCCATCCCCTCAGAAATTGACCCAGAAGTTGATTTTGACTCTCGCCGTGCGGTGTACTTCCGGCAGATGCGCTACGGTCTCTACGTACGTCGTCCTTGCTTATGGCGTGAATGCATAACTGATCATATATCCATAGATTCGTATGGCTCTGCTTGTCAGCGTTCTTGGATGAACGGCACCAATACTAAAACGCTTGAATAGCGACTCAAATTTTGTTTTTATATTTAATATCATTTTTACTAGATCTCCACATAGCATTGCAACTCACAAAGTAGATTTAAAGATGGAACGAGGACTTTCTGTGTCATTTTCGACCCTCATTCAAGATAGATAGTAGCCGGGTAGTAGTCAAAAAGTGCTTGTAGCAATATTAGAGTCATTCAAAGACTTGTTTTCCAAGCAATATATTTCATATCCAATCTCCCATTGATGGGCTAGGAAAATACCGTAGACCTATCATTGGCCACTCGGACTTCAATATATACTACCGCAGGGACGCGTTGGTGTGCGCATGCAGTCATGTCTCCCGAAGCCAGTCTCACTGCATTTCTTGGAAGATACTGATTGACACTCTTGTCGCTCCAGACTCATCGACGAGCAGATTGTCCTGTAAGAACGGTAAGTCTTCGTGATCACTACAATAAACCTGAAGCCTACACTGCAACCCGAGCCCAAAGCGGCGCTGCCGACCCATCCAGGCTCCCAGTAGACTGCCGCACCGTTAGCACATCGCAACCTTCGTATTCAGGATTCACTTACATATCCCCTGTCCCAGCCCATTCGGCAAGCCCTTCAAAACATCCACAATATCCGAGATCCACGTCTCCTGGCCCTGCGCTGACACCGCAATACTCGGCTCCGTAAGCTGCACGCCCGAGCACACAACCGGCCAATCTGTCTCTGCAACGACAATGGGCTTCCCGAACGCATTCGCCGCATTCGTGAGTGACGACTTGAGCGCCGCAAGCGTCGCGCCCGCGTCATAGAACGGATAGAACGACACGCCGATGTAGTCGACCTGCGAGGCGGCGAGCGCGCCGGGGATGTAGACGCCACCGAAGAAGGACTGCAGACCGGCCCAGTCCCACCCGTTCGCGAGGTGCAGCAGGATTTTGGGCGAGCCGGCGGATTTGGCGCCGTTGATGGCGGAGTGTAGTAGCTGTGAGACGGGGTCGATGCCGTTCACTGAGATCTCGCCGACAGGCCAGAGGAGACCGTTGTTGATTTCGTTACCGACCTACATAGGTTACAAAGCCGGGATAAGGCAGCGCATACACGCCGGGGATGGGAAGGCACTGACCTGGAGAATGTCAATGGGTGTTCCTTGCGCGGCGAACTGCTGCACGATGCCAGCAGTATATCTGACACGATACGCATCAGTTCATAGCATACGATCAGAGTATACAAACTCCCTGAACTCACGTGTATATTTCCGTATTCAACCCATCCAAGTCCTTCGGCCATGCAGCCGGGATGGCTTGCTTGCCCGGATCCGCCCCTACAAACCACCAGCGCACTCGATTCCCACCCATCGGGATAAACACAACCACGTACAGGTATCACTATAGTGCAAATCCACCACCAACGTCATCCTCGCCGCCTTTACCCGCTCCGCAAGCGCAAGCGCATATGGCGCATCATACGTCCCTGCCGTCCACACGCGGATCCTGGCTGCGTTCGCGCCGTGGCTCGTCAGGATGTCCTCAAAAGGCTTCTGCTGGCCGCCGTCAGAGAAACGTACGCCCTGCTGCTCGACGACGGCGAGCGAGGAGATGTCCGCGGCGCGGAAGGTCAGCGCGGCGGCATGCGCGGCGAACAAAAGCACGCTGAGGAGCGGGGGCAAACGCATGGTGCGCGCGCGCGGTTATGTGCGCTGTGGGCCTTTTATACCGCGGTACGGTTCGCGAAGGGCGTCACGCGTATCGGGAGGGGTCTGCAGCACTCGACAAGTCAGACCCACCATGACACTTGCGCGGATCGCCGAAGTTCTGCAGCGCGGTCCCGTGATGCTACGTTTGCAGCTTGCGGTGCCCACACCGCCGGGCTACCGTTGGGCTGGGCCTGGTCGGAAGGAGATGTACAGTAGTTATCAGGAGAAATCGTGCGGCCTGACATTGACTTGTCGCGGGATGATCGTCATGGCGAGGATCCGCGGTGCAATGCGACGGGTGTCATGGCAAGGTATCCTAGGTCTGCAGCACTCACAAGTCAGTGCACAGCTGAGCATCGCCGAGATTCTGCAGCGCGGCCCCGTGACGCTGCATATGCGGCTCGCACTGCCCACACCGCTGTGCTGGGCGCGCCGTCAGTGGTCCGGGCGAGGTGTAGCGATCACGAGGAACCGTGCGGCCTGATATTGGCCTTTCGCAGGATGCTCGTCGTGGCGGGGATGTATACCAGTTTATAAGGTACCGTGATCCAGGCTGCAGACAATATAATGGAGGTTGATCAGTCCGACGGAGAGAGAGTATATGCGCACCAAGCGTTCCTTCCACAATGCGGCAATAATGCGGGAACATAAGAAAGACATGAAGCCTTAGCATATGAAGGATTTGGAAGCAAGACTCGGATACAAAAGAAAGGGTGTTCCGCAAAGACGCGACCGAAAGGAGCTGGTACGCATCACTCTGCTGCATAGTCGCCGTAGCCGACCTCACACAGCAGACAGCCGTTCCGTGCATCGGAGCTGGTGGGTCTACGATGCAGTCTCAATTTGCCTTCATTCAACGGCTCCCCACGAAGTACGAGCTCGCGAGCGGCAGGCGCTAGACACGGTCGTCCGACGAACAGCGTCTATGCACACCGAACTTGATGATTATGTGAATAGCCTAAGCTGAGAAAACCATCATGAGCATATGAAAGAACGAAAACGAAGTCGAAACGCCCTCGCAGACGCGATGGAAAGCAAGACCTCCAAGCCGCCAAGAGGAACCCGCCTAGTCCGACGAAGCCAGTATATGCGCACCTGATGTCCGCATGCGACGATGATGAGAATAGTCTACCGCAAGTCTGATAGGCCATTAGCATAGACAGAAGCAAGCAAGGTGGGCATAGCTCACGCTGGGGCCCTGATGGAAGCCAGCGCCTGATTTAAGCCATTAGTCCGACCAAGACAGCGTATATGCACACTGATTGCGAGTAGCTTGGACTGAGATGGACTACGAGCGTACGAAGGAATCAGGACGAAGTTGAAAGGCCTTCGCAGACGCGATGGAAGGTGGCAGGGCTCCCTACGGCCGAGCGGAGGAGCCTGTCAGTCCGAAGGACAGAGTATATGCGCACTTACCATCACATTCCGATACATTTTGATAGAGCGAGTAGCCTGCAACAAATCTGTATTGATAGACCATCAGCATACACAGAAGCAAGCAAAATGAACACAGCACCGCGCACGCTCACGCGAAGCTCTTGACATGAACTCACCCAACAAACCCACCAGCAACCACAAGGCATTCACGCAGACGTGCACATAATCCATAGGCACGTGTTTCATACCGTTAAAGCTATGTTGCAAGAACGATATACTAATCCGACCGTCAATCGTTAAAACGTTTCGATAACCGTGATACTAAGTATGAAAAGAGGAAGAGGAAACAATGATTGCAGAATAGGGTAACGTGGGTAACGGGTGATCGTGGGTGGGGTGGGGTGAACGTGCAGAAGGGCGCCAACAGGAACCCGAGACCAATAGAGGATGACTGGTAGAGTTTTAGGAGCGCGAGGCAAGGAAAAGAAAGCACCTTCAGCGGAATGCATCTATACCTCCTCCTCAACGGGGACCTCCTCTTCGTACTCGCCCTCCTCCTCGGCACTATAAGCAAGATATAAGTATAAAGAAAGATAGAAAGGACGGGAGGCACATACGTGGCATCCTGGTACTGCTGATACTCAGCAACCAGATCCTGCATGTTGGACTCGGCCTCCGTGAACTCCATCTCGTCCATGCCTTCCTGAGTGTACCAATGCAAGAACGCCTTGCGCTTGAACATGGCGGTGAACTGGTCACTGACACGGCGGAACAGCTCCTGGATGGCAGTCGAGTTACCGAGGAAGGTAACGGACATCTTGAGGCCGCGAGGAGGAATGTCGCACTGCGCGGTCAGGACGTTGTTGGGAATCCACTCGACAAAGTAGGCAGAGTTCTTGTTCTGAACGTTCTGCATCTGCTCCTCAACCTCCTTCATCGACACACGGCCACGGAAGATGGCGGCGACGGTGAGGTAACGACCATGCCTGGGGTCAGATGCAGCCATCATGTTCTTGGCATCGAACATCTGCTGGGTCAACTCGGGAACAGTGACAGCGCGGTACTGCTGGCTGCCGCGGGCGGTCAATGGCGCGAAGCCCGTCAAGAAGAAGTGAAGACGGGGGAAAGGAACTGCGCGTTATTAAGTTCATGAACACAAGGCATAGTTTGAAACGACGCACCCATGTTGACAGCGAGCTTACGAAGATCCGAGTTGAGCTGACCAGGGAAACGCAAGCAAGTGGTGATGCCAGACATGACGATGGACACGAGGTGGTTGAGATCACCGTAAGTGGGCGTCGACAGCTTGAGTGTGCGGAAGTGGATGTCGTAAAGCGCCTCGTTATCAATGCAGAAGGTCTCATCAGAGTTCTCAACCAGCTGGTGAACTGAGAGCGTGGCGTTGTAGGGCTATTCAGATATGTCAGGGACAACAGTATTGCTAGGCTACGGCGCGTGACTTACCTCAACGACGGTGTCGGAGACCTTAGGACTGGGCACGACAGAGAACGTGCACATCATCCTGTCAGGGTACTCCTCACGAATCTTCGAGATCAGGAGTGTACCCATACCGGCACCAGTGCCGCCTCCAAGGGAGTGGGTAATCTGGAAGCCTAGAGCGCCAGATCAATACGGATGTTGCAGTAGAAGAATAGAATTATCGCATCTAGTGGCGTGACGGATGGAGTGCACGAACCTTGGAGTGCTTCAGTACCCTCAGCCTCTTTGCGAACAACATCAAGGACGGAGTCAACGAGCTCAGCTCCCTCCGTGTAATCTAGAATGAAAAGTGCATCAGACACGTGTCAAGTCGCAAAAACATAATGGGGTAAGTCGGGCCGCAAACAAAACTACCGCCGACGCGCTAGGGACGCATCCAACCAACTAACGTTGGGACAAACAACGATGCATGCACGACAGTGCTTCGCGACCGTCTTCCCACGCAATAAATGCACTCACGTCCTTTCGCCCAGTTGTTACCCGCTCCACTCTGACCAAAAACGAAGTTGTCCGGGCGGAAAAGTCCACCAAGGGGGCCGGCGCGGACGGCGTCCATGGTACCGGGCTCGAGGTCGATAAGGACGGCGCGAGGCACGTACTTGTTCGCACCGGTCTCATTGTAGTAGACGGAGATGCGCTCAAGCTGGAGATCATTGGTGCCCTTGTAGAGACCGTCGCGCTCGATGCCGTGCTCGTCTGAAATGACCTCCCAGAACTTGACACCTGAAGATATGCGTGAGCCACTGACGCCCAGCCTCGTTGCGTGACCCTCGTACCGATCTGGTTACCGCACTACATGCCGAGGAAGCCCACGTCAGTGATAGATCCGCCAGCGTGACTGAGGAATATACAGTACCTGGCCGGTCTGGAGGTGGACAATTTCACGCATTCTGGAGAGACGTGTCAGCGCAATGTTGATGCGACGCGAGTGGTACGACAAAGGAACGCGACAAAACGACGCGTCTGCGCGCCGCTGCCCGTCCTCGACCGCCACGAAAGCCACGCAGATAAATAAAAGCAGGGACGTACATGGAAAGATGAGGCCGGAAAGGGTATCGGACAGGAGAGAGTGAGGGAGGGTATGAAAGAGGTGGGGTCGGTCAAAAACGAGGCGTCGTGATTCGGGGTTGAGGGTCTTCCTCTCCTTTCAGGCGGAGTCTCAACTGCAACGTGGCTCCAGCCACCCCCGCTAACCTCTCACTTCACCTCCTGCACCTGCATCAACACACCTCGCCTTTGTACGTACACCCGCAGACTCATGTGCTATACGTAGCTGACTTACAGAAGATTTATTTGCATTAGGACATGGGTGTACTAGTATGAATGCTCGTAGCATCTCGCTGAGGACCCTCTTTTCGGAGTCTTCCATTTTTTTTTTTGCCCCGGCAACGAAGGAGAAATGGGATATGACATGCCTTCATATGCGCAGCAAACTTCACCAGCAAATCCTTGAATGGGCTGGCCTAGGCAACCAACTTGACGCTTCCATTCATAGCATGCTCGGTCTTTTATGCTGGATCAACTCAATCTTGTTCGTAAGTGGCTCCTCATTTCAGCCAAGGCCTGTGCTGTATGTTACAAATTATAGCAGTAGGTTCTTTTACTCTTGCATATTGGCAGGATGCTCTCTTCGAAACTATAATACAACCTCACATTTCAACAGGTTGAAAGCGTGTCATGCACCTTTTCTGTAATGGAGACCAGCGATAAAGTCGCAAGCACTATGTGCACTAGACAAGTTCGATTTATTGTAAGTAGCTCGTGTTTCTCTGGCATCAATGGCGATACTAAGCGCACCTACAGTGTGCGTCCGTTTTGCTACTAATGCTATTGTATGCCTACAGACTACCGTACACGTCATATCTTACATTCCACTTGACTGTGCAGCTATCTCTACGTACACTATATCTCGCTACTCGACCTCGACTACGCGCTCTGCGGCAAAAAAAGCATTCTCAACCTCAGGACATACAGCATTAAACGCCTTCCCCAAATACTCAAAATCCGACACCTACATCCCACCATCAGCACCTTGCCCACCAAACCACTCGGTGACCACTCACCTCATTCCAAATCTGCGCGCTGCACCGCGCCCACCACCGCCCATTATGCTTATAATACGCCGCATACGTGTTCCATTCACGCAGCAACTTCTCCGCGAACAGCGCGTGCACCGCGGGGGTGTTCGGGACGTCGACCGAGAGCGGCAGCGCGACGTTGACCATCGCGAGCGTCTGTGCGCCCGACACGTCCAGGAGCTCCGTGCCCATGACCTTTGCAAGGCGGGCGCCGCCCGCGAGGGCCAGCTCGTGGCAGTACTCGTTGATTATGGCTTCATCACCGAGCCATTGGCGGAAGTCGAGGGCTGCGAGGCGTGAGGGCCGGTTCGAGAAGGAGACGAAGGGTCTTACCAGCGTCGACACTCAGATATGGTATAAAATCTCGCGTTCCGGTCACTGTGGGTTGTTCGGCGCGGTCATATTGAACTCGAACGAACGCGGTGCTAGAGGTACGTACAGTGGAAGTTCCTGATGAAGTTCGGTGTCTTGGTTGGCGGGTCGGCGGGCGACACGTATCCATGGGAAGTTGGGAACGGCGTCTTCATGATGTGCTGGTTCCTGTAGCAAAAGCAGATTCACAAGTCGCAATGTGAAGGTACGCCTTCGCAGGCATCGACAGCTGCGACGTACCGCTTTGGGACATACATGATCGCACACCCGCGCTTTGCGAAGAGCCACTTGTGGCAATTCTAAGACATTCCTCAGCCATGATCATTCCCAACCATAGATCGAAGTACCACGATAACTCAGAAACACTTACCGACACCCAAAAATCAGGCTTCGCCTCCGCCAAGTTAATATCAGGCTCCTGCCCAATACTATGCGCCGCATCAACGACACTCCACACTCCCTCCTCGCGACATATCTTGACAGCCTCCTTCCACGGGTACAACGTTCCCGGATTCGCGACGATGCTGTCGATAACAGCCATGATCTTCAACTCTGCACCGTCCGCCCTCTGCGCCTGCGCCGCCTTCACGCGCCGCACGTGCGCGCGGAAGGCCTCCACGATCTCAGCCTGCGACACGGGGTACGCAAGCTTGAACTCGGATATCTCGGGGTGCGGCGGTATATCGTGCAGATACTGGATCGTCCGCTCAATCGCATTGTACGTCGTCGTTGCTGCGTACACGCATAAGCAACCACTCCAAACGCATCGAGCGGAAAACGCACTGCCGATGAGGACGTCGCCCGTGTGCCACTCGAAGTTCTTGAGCACGGTGTTGAGCCCGTGCGACGCGTTCGCGGTGATCACGATCTCGTCAACCTCCGCGCCGATCAGCGCGGCGAGGCGCATCCGGATGGCGCGCAGGCGTCCCGCGAGCTCGAGGCGCATGAACTTGTCCGGGTTGGACTCGATCCGGCGCGAGAGTGCATCGCACGCGTTCGCGACGGGGTGCGGCATCGAGCCGTACGACCCTGCGTCCATTCAGCCAACCGCGCTCGACTGCAGGACTGATGCTAGAGATGGTTAGGATACGCACCGTGGTTGAGGTTGACGTATGCGGGGTCGAAGCCGAAGTACTTGTGCATAGCGTGGCCGAAGGGCGGGGGCGTGCCTCCGTACGTCGGGTTCTGCGCATCTGCGGCTGCATCTGCGCTGCTATCGAGGTTAGACATGGCCTGCAGGTGCTTGTGCCGGTCGATGTTGTATCTTGCCTTGACCGCTGTGACTCGGCGAGTCTTATCGCGTTTAGAGTGGTTCGGCGTTCCCAGGCTGAGTCAGCAACAATTTATTGGAAGCCTGGCGACTGCAAAGTCAAGGCAAAACCAGTGAAATAACAAATTTGCGTCACCTCTCCACCATGTGCAAAGAGGCACAAAGTGGATTTTTGATCAAAGAATGACGTCGAACAGAACCAACAAGCTCTCCTTGAAAAGTGGAAGATGATGGAGGATTCGTTTGGCCCTATTTCTTGAATACTCAGCCCACAAGGAGAACCGACTTGAAGCGGAGAGCTAGACAGCCAGATCAAAATCTGCAGACCATAGCTGGTGCAATGGCCGGTGTGATCCGCGCGAGTTATTGGTGGCTTGCTCGAAGTATGGCTGACGAATTACCAGCACGACCGTGATAGCGAACTAGATCAACGGAAACCATCAAGGCGTACCAGTTAGGGAGAACTTGTCGAAGAATGGCGCATGGTTCAGCCCGTGGATTGCGTGGACAGCCCAATGAGAGCTACGGCCTGGATCCGCGAAAGAGACGGAATTTCGATGACGTTGCGGACAGAAGTCCTTGGAAGAAAGACCCTCCAACAGAGAAGGCCACTTGGGGTGATGACAGATGCACAGAAGGAACGTACAAATGTGCTAGTGGTCCTCTGACTCGTGGACTTGCTGCGAAGGGTTCTGGAAGAGCAAGAACGTCGATCTGCAAATGGTGGGCATCGCGAAGTCATTAGCCAGAAGCTGCAGACATCAGTGTTGCTAGGGCCACTCTTCATGCGGCGAGCTCGCCAAAGCCTTATGACAAGCTCTGTAGAAGAAGATGCGTTCAGCATAAAACATGAAAAGAGGACGAATCAAAGAGGGATGGGGACATGTCAGCGACATGGTGGTCAGAGAACAAGAAGCGGGTAATGCAGCCACAACGAGGGAACCGCCTTAAGTACCTCGCGCGGATGTGGTCGCTGTTCCGTCTCGGGACGAGCAATTGCAAGAGTCTCAGAGATTCTGACTTGAGTCGGTCGAGATTGAAATGCAGTACATCAGCGGCCTTGCGGGTGAATGCATGGATGGTCGGGCAAGATGGCATATCAGGATGACAGGAAAGCAAATGGTGAATGAATATCGTAGAGCAAGATTGGTTTCTCCAGAACGCTGCCTTCGGCTTGTTGCCAGGTGAAAAGCAGAAGCAAAAAGGCTCAGAGGACCTCACAGACGCGTTTCGTTCCGTACTGCCACGTGATCGCGCCTGCCCGCGTGGCGCGCTTGGCCTGCGGTCGTGGTCGCGGTCATCACCGCGACGTGCAGCAGAGCTAGCATGCCATGGCAGGTTTATCTACATGAAGATGGCTCTGAGATATTCCCAAGGGAATATTGAAGGCAGATTATCAATTCGGAATCACGAAATACAATGGAGGACTCCAATAGTTCTGTCGGAACCTTGGAACATATCCTACCAACTCCTCTATAGCCTCGCTAAGCATCGTTGATTTCCATAATAATGAATAGGTCCACGACGGAGATGCGTCATGCAAAAACAGCCGCCAAACAAGCCAAGCATCGTCGATTTATTTGAGGTTTCCTTGGAGAATGTCCGAACACGGGAGAGAAGACACAGGGGAGATAGAATTGAGGTCAAGGCTCGGAGAAGATGGTTCCCACAGAGAGACGTTGCGGTCAATGATATCTTGGGTTTATATCGCATAGGGAAGAATCGAAGGAGACGGCGAAGAGGGAAAAAGGGATGTGACGGTCGATGGAGTGTGCGTTGACAAAGGAGGAACGCGTGGCCACGCCAAAATGGTGATGAGCTGTTATGCCGGATCGTAAGTGGAGAAGAGAAGCGACGCAGGTGTAGAGCGTACCAGGAATGAGAAACGAAAGACTTTGAAAAAGGAAATGAACTCAGGCTTTGAGGAGTGTGAAAGTTACCGGCATCGGAGTCAGAGCAATCGCACGCAGGTAAGGCGCGGAAAGATCCCAGAGAGCCGAGGATGAGACAAAATGTAGGCAAGGCAGACTTGAGGATACGAAGAAGAATTATCAGAGAGAACAAGCTCGGAAGTATCTTGGGTTTATGGGGTATAGAAGAGCCACAGAAAAAAGAGAGGGAGGAAAACATCCACAGGGCGTGCGCGTGTGTGGGAAAACCGCACAGTTGCTTCAAGGAGGCGCCTAGCTGAGGGCGATGACCTGAGATAATCAGCTTGTACGAGAGCAACAATAACAGCAGACAGAAGAGAGTTTACCATGGACCAAGGCCTCAGCTACCAGGAGGGTAAAGGCATTTAGACTTCAGAGACAGAGAGCATCCGCCGGTATCGCGGGCATGACTATGCAGAATGAGGGCCACCAGAACAAGCAGCTGCGGCCGACGCGCAGGAACACGAGGCCAATGGCAAGGCCGAGCGCGCATATCGAGAGAGCATGTTGATGCGGCATCGAAGCGGAATAAAGCGAGGGACGGATGGCGAATAAGGTGGAGGACGAGGATGCACGGCAGAAGTAAGGAGTGAAATATGCAGGAAGGGCAAAGAGGATGTTACGAGACACGGCTCGTGTATGTCGGCCAGGCGCAGCGAGAGCGAGTAACAGAGTCTAAGAGCAGAGAACAAAGCAGAGACGATCCAAGAGAAACGCGCTCGGGTTAGGAGCGCTAGCGAAGGTGAAGCGGTGCAAAGGTGGCTGGTGTAGCCGAAAGGGCGGTAAAAGAGTGACTTTGCAGTTGACGCAATGAGCGACTAGAAAGGCTTGATGCTTGAAAAGGGACAACCAAAAAAAATGCCGAGGCCTCGAATCGACGAAAAGAAAGCAGAGAAGCACAGCCTGGGGGAATTGAGGGCTGCGCTGAGAGACTGCCTATAGGGCAACGAACTGGAGTAATTTGTGAAGTAGTACGAAACGATAACATAAGAACTAGAGGACTTGCCATGAATGAACCAATGAAGTCTCAGAAAGGGAACGAGGCTTCGGCTCCGGGGCCGGTTTGATTCCGCTGGTGACACGGACACAAACGTGCAGATTGACGGACCCCAGAATACGCAATGACCGATGAACAGGAGCACGATGTTAATGATTGCCAGGACCGAATGCGCGCATCGGAAGAGAGCGTTGATGCGGAATCGGAGTGGAATAACACAGAGGAGGTTGGCGGATAAAGTGAAAGGGGATAGAATGCACAGGTGAAGTGAGGAGTTGAATGTGCAGGAATGCGGAGTGGACGTCGCAAGGCACGAATCGTGTATGTCGGCCTAGCACAGAGAAGGCGAGATTCGAAAGCAAGCAGAGAGAATGGAAGAGACCAAGGCAAAGGATTCCAAGAGAAATGCGCTCGGGTGAGGAGCACTGGCGAAGGTGACGTGGGTAAAGGTGGCTAGCGTAGCCGAAGGGTTGTTAAAGAAAGACTATGCAGTTGGTGCAAGGAGTGACGTGAAAGGCTTGACGCTCGAAAAAGGGTAACCAAAAAAGGATATAGAGGCGCGAAGGCCTTGGTTTGAAGAAGGTGAAGATGCAGGCAGTACATAGGCAGAACAGAGATACATCGGGGGGATGGCGGGGGGTAGGAGTGAAGAAGGTTGGCCGGGGCGGCGCGTCTTGTCGTCGCTCAGCCGCGCGGTGTCGCTGAAGGCATTGATCTGAAAGGGTGAGGCTCAGCGATGCTTATCGTTGCTGGGCCATGTGGGCCAGATAAGTCGCTAAAGGCGCTGATCAGGGATGAACTTGCAGGCCGGGTGGCTGACATGTGGAGGTTGGCAGAATGAATGGGGATGGCTGGCCATTTATGAGATCGAGGCACAGATGAAATGGAGAAAGAGACTCACACTGCTGTAGCAGAGCTTGTTGACGGCAGTCTAAGATATCGCCGGTGGAGCTGATCTGCGATGTGCACATGTAGCTTGTTGTCGCCGAGCGGCGCAGTATCGCTGATGGCTGTGAGCTGACGACAACAAAAGGGTGGTGGGCGGCGGCAAGACGGAGAGAAGGGAGGGGCCTGAAGAGGCGGGCAGAGCGCTGCTTGTTGTCGCTATGCTATGCGGTCGGAGGCGTTGCTGGAGGCACTGAACCAGGTTGTCGCTGAAGGCGCTGAACGGGGCTGACAGGTGGCATGTCGAAGGCGGCGGGCGGGATGGAAGAGGCGGGGGCGAGATAGATGAGGTGAAGGAAGCGCGATAGAAGAGGAGGGATGGGATAGAGGGGGAGGGAGATGACGTGGACGAGAGCCGAAGATAATGTTCAAAAAGACAGACGAGTCGAAGAAAGATGAATGAAGAGGACTCGCTGTATAAAGAGGATGGCGGTAGAAAGGAATTAAATAAAGTAAGATAACACGAAGACCAAAGCTGTAAAGGAGTGACTGCAGTTGGTGTTGAACGTTGAACCCCGAGGACGGAGAACTGCCTTGGGTGGTGGGGTAAGGAAGAAGCAGGAATGTGGGAGGAGAGTGAGTTTTTATGCCTCTCGAGCAAGGTGCGGCTGGCAAGGGCTAGCGAGACTAACAGTAGACCGTCGATGTCCTACTTAGCAAAGTGCTGCAGTCTAGTCCAAAGTGGGTTTGGAATTCATTAGCATAGGACGCTGTGGCTAAGGCGAACACGCATGCTGGGCAGGGCGAAGCTTAGAGCTAACGGGGAGCTCGTTCGCCAGAGTTTGGGTCAACGAGCCTAGGCAGATACATGTTGATGTGCTGTTGCAGGAGCACCAGGAGCAAATTCAAGTCAGGATCGACAAGTTCGAAATTACAAACTCACTCCATCCAGCAGACGAGATTTGGTGCAAAATATATGATACATCGACATTCCTTTGGGAGCGTTACCATCGAATCTCCAAAAGCATTCCCAGAGTGTACTGTACATCCTGCGCCAAGAACATGTAAGTAGAGCTTCGCGCATGCGCGCCCCAAAGAGCAGGGGCTACCCGTCTCGGATGTGACACGCTTTAGAAATCAAGCTGCCGTACACCATTCGGAGTCGGAACATAGTTGCAAGGCATTCTAAACCGTGATGTGAGCGTGGCAGCTGCGTAATCGCGACGAAGGGGAAAACGCCTGCGTCCAGTCGATCAAAACTTGAACAAAGGCAAGTTCTACTCACGACGCTTGATTACTGCAACACTTCCTGCAGGAGATCCTGTACAGTGAAATGACTGAATGCAATAAATAAGTGAGAATTCACAAACACGGATAGATTGGTACTTACTACAGCCGGACAGATGATCGCCAGCTCCTGCTTTGCGCGAGCCCTCGGCTGTCCTCGGCCACTTGTGAGCCCTGTCGCCATCCCCACGGCAAAAAGATACGTCCCACGACTCTCGCAAGAACATCCTTTCCCCACGCTTCTCGCATTCTTAAGATCAGTTCTCAAAGCGCCCATGGACTTCTGAGAAAATATTTAGAAAAGAAGCCAGTCTGCGCCAGCGACGTGACGTACTCGTGCCGTTCCCATGCCAATTACCACAAGTGCGTACCCTTGCGTACCTTTGTCTGCGGGCTCCCGTGCGTGAGATCGGTCTATGTCAGTGTTAAAAGTGCCAGTGGATGATGGAAGATCGGGTGCGGCGTCGGAACACGTACGATAAGAGGCCAGCAGCGCCAATAACTGCGAGTCGGGCCCTGACAGGCCCTGACCTACATGTACGACTCTGCGGATTCGATGAATTTCAGTCGTCATATGTACGTGTCGTGATCAAGTCATGGCAAACATGAAGGATGATAAGATAAGAAGATCGAGACGCGATATCGATGCCAGGAGGACTCGATCGCAGTAGATCGCAATGCGCGAAACCGGTTGGTGGCCTCCTACTTACAATGAACTCCGACTAGCTCGCATCGCTCGGGACATGTCGCGGCATCAACCATTCCTCCTTCTCCCAAGTCTCCGCGTCGGACTCGGATTCATAGCGAAATATGCCTCCTTGAGGGGTGCGAATGACACCAGACGTAGCACAGGTGGACGGCTCGGTAGATGTGCCCTTGACAGACCCCGACAACGGCGCGCACTGCCACTAGTGCATCGAAGCAACAAGTATCCACAACTCTCCTACACGGGCAAGAATTTGATGGTCGATTTTGGGCGATTTGAGTGATATTCGATCTGGGCTCCTCCGGATTTGCTGGATTAGCCATGCTGAGAGCCCAGCATAAGGAATCGGGCCGATCCAATGGCTTTGACAATCCCGAAAACCGTGATCAGGCAATCCGATCAGATTGCGTGAATCCACCAAGTCAGATTGTCGATTACAGACAATCTCGCTAATTTTGTAGTCATATCCCTTAGCGTAATGATAATGCTCAGCAGCGTCGGTCCATCTGTGCGAACAAGTTCACTGTGCATGAAGCCGGCAGCCTTGTTTGAACGTGCGAGACAGCAATATTTGTGTTATTCACGGACATCTACTAATTATTTCTAGTACTGGGTCTTCTGCCTTTTTGGCATCCGCAGATTCGACGGTGCACCAGCTATGATGGTTTCAAGCATGTCCTTTTCGTAAGTACTCCTGCCGCCCACCTCCTGTGTGCTCGCGGTCGTACTAGCAAGGCATTCGCTTCCTTCCGCACTGCTTGAGGATGCGTCTCCCTGCGCGCCTAACGTGAGATGAACGTGAGATTCTGCGCCTGTCATGTTGAAGGGAGCGGGGACTCACCGACCACACCCATACCCGCCACCTCTTGCTCCATCAGACCGTCTTGGCCGGCTTCCCCTCCAGCTTGGTCCCACGCGAGAGGCTTCCCTGCTCGCATCTTTTCGAAATCAGGATCGTACACATAGTTGTCACCATCGTCGTCCTCCTGCCATGGTGGTATCTGTGATTCAAGCCGGTTGGGCATATCGCCGCCAACGCGCTCGATCTCAGCCTCCAGTTGGCCAACGTACCACTTCTCGGCCTTGGTGTTGCATCGGTAAGATTCCAGCCTTTGGTATTGGTCCATGTTCTGACTCTCCAACTCAATTAATTCTTGCTGCATCCCGTTTATCGTGCACTCCAAATCATAGTTTTTGGCCTTCAATTCTGCGATTGTCTCCTCCGCAGTCTGCGTCTCTTCAACAACGCGGTCGACATTGTCTGCGTAAACGGTATCGCATCAACAGCTCATCATGTCGTGGCGATTTTGACTCACCGTCATCGCTTTGCAGCGGCTTCAATTCGCGCGTGTCACCGTCTTCGCGAGGCTGCGTTCGGTCATCGAAGAATTGGGTATCCGTTGTTTGGGTATGCAGAGCACCACCGGGAAGGAAAACCCTATAAAGAGGCATGGTTACTGACTCATCCAAGCTTCAGACGAGCAACCAACAAGCGACGTACTGGAGCCGCCCGCGGGCATTTTTGCCTGCCTGCGACGCTTTTCGCTTGGGTCTGTCCTTCGGCGCGTAAAAGTCCTGTGACGGTGCCTGCGTAGGGACATATGTCCGGTCATCTATATCCGAGTCAACTGACTCTGAGCGCGAGCGTTTTGAGCAATCCATCCCGACGTGAAGAGTGTGTGGTGGGGGATTGGGTCGAAAGCACAAGTCGCGCCGCGCAAGTTTGAGACCAGCAGTTCCAAATCTGGTACCCGCCCCTGGGCCCCATCCCTCTTGTTGCTCGTTGAACAATCGGCAGTACTTCTTGCTATTTCGCCCCCGAACGAATAAAATCTGCGAGCATGCCCTTTTCCGATTCCTATATTTCTGCAGATGACTCTGATGAAGATGAGATCCTGCGGCAACCGAAGGGTAAGCATTGTATCTCACAATGTTTCTTTATGACGGGCCAGCTTTAACATCCGGTTCGTAGCATTTATTCCAGCTGGTCGGTCGACATACCGTTGCATTATCTGCCCTGGGACTCCCATTTTTGGTTTAGCGAAATCAGTAAGACATGAAGATTCCGAAGCCCATGTTCGCGCTCTCCGTGACCTTGATGATACTCAGCCTTCAACGGACCCATTGGCCGCCATGATGGAGCAATCACCCTCCTCTGAACACCCTGTCGGTAATGGACCAAACGCGCAGGCTGTCCCCACCTCTCATGGACAGCACATCCCGCGACGTGAAGGCCCCATTCCACCGCTGCCAATGGGTGAATCAATACCAACCTTGGACGACCTTCTTCCTCCACGCGTCACTATTCATGGTCCAGCCCTCCCCAGCGACCCCCCCAACCAGTTATTTGATGACTACGGTGGCATGTGGGCAGCAGCTCCTGAGGTCCCACCATCAACGGCAACCCCGGTCGATCGTTCAGCTTGGTGGAAGACTCAGGCCAGCCCGGACAAAAGCGAGGATGACATGGACATCTGGGACGTACTGAGCTCGATCGGTTCCAGTGCGGATGCATCAGACTCATCAGGTAGCGAGTCGGATGAGGACGAGACACACCTGGACATGCCGCAATGCAAGGACGACCTTCAGAATTCAGGCTCCGAGGACTTACTGGGTATGCACAATTGCTGCTTCGAGAACAGGATGTGTATTCACCGGAGCGAATTTAGCGCATGCCCCAGACGATGGACTTCGACCGGCCAACAAGGACGAGTGGTGGCCGTGGAATAATGAGAAGGTAAGTACTATTTCCGGCGAGCTCGCATTTCTTACCGGCCTGACTGCTGTCTCGTTCCGCCTCTCAGGAGTGTTTGACAGATCTGCTCAGCGCATTCCCCCGCGCCGTATTTTCGGAGTCCGAGTTGGAGATAACACGATGGTATGCCACCAAACTCGGTGTCAATAAACTCCCCAAGATGAATTCCTTGAAGAAGCAACGCAAGCAGATTCTGAAACTCGCAGGGACCGAGCCACGGCTCGTCAATGGCTCACTGGGGAACTTGTATTCTGTGGCCAGCCTGGCGAAGATCATTGCGCATGTAAGCCCTCCCGATTATCATTCTACAGTGGCGCATTCTCATATGGCTTGTACAGGAAATGGCCAACCCCAAAGTGCGAGAGCACCTTCACTTCCTTCCTGCCGACAACGGTGACGGCCACTGTGAGGCACGTCATGGGGAACGCTGGCGACGCGAGGTCGATCCCTCCCTCGCGGGGCCAATGGCTCGCAACAAACATGGACATGATTACTTTGTCGAAGAGCCTGCTCTGGCAAATGTGGACGAGCTTGAAGCACTGCGTCCTGTTTGGCCAACCCGATGGTTCCAACGTCAAGGGCAAACGTTTGCAACCGTACATGATTTACGTGTCGACCACGCCAAAAGCGCATATACGATAGATGTAGAAAAATGCTATGAAGTGCCTCTCGACGCGTTTGCCCTCAATTATTCAAAGCTGGCTGCAGTCCATACATATTATGATTTGCCGCATCCGAAGAATGTCATATGTGAGCAACTCTTCAGGATGTCTTTGTTGAATAATCTGATCGTACTTCGTAGCGATCGAGCCACCCTCTGAACCCATAATTGATCCAGTGACAGGATGTACAGTCCCCGAGCCACCACACTTTATGGTCGTGCCGAACCCATGGCGCGAGAAGGCCGAAGGACTTCGTGTACTGTCAATGCCGCTTTGGCTGTACTGCGATGATACCTCTGGCAACGTCTCTAAGAAATGGAATAAGCATAATTCCTTCCTATTTATCCTTGCTGGTCTCCTCCAGGCACAAACACTCAAGCCTTACAACATCCATTTTCTCTCTACATCAAATATATGCTCACCGCTCGAGATGTTAGAAGCAATAGCAGCCGACATCCGGTGCGTTGCAGCTCGTATTTATGACCCCAGCAACTGACGTCGATGTGATTTAATAGGGAGTTTCAGACGAACGGACTGCGAGTGTGGGATTGCAAGTTCGAAGAATGGGTCATAGTCATTCCCTGGATCCTGGCATTTCTCGGGGATAACCCTATGCAGAGCGAGCTCGCGTCGCACATCGGGTTAAATGGCAAGTTCTTCTGCAGGGTCTGTGAAGTTCGAGGCAAGGCAAAGGAGCGCCCTACAGATACCGCCGGTGAGATCGACCGTGTTTGCGAATTTATGAAGGTACGTCACGAATTCATCACTTATAATTGGGTTGCGGATGGTTGGCTGACAAATTTCCGACTTGCAGGCAGGCAGCCCTCGAGTTCTCAAGAAAACGTTAGAAGTTCTCAACCAGCAAGTCGAAGACATCAAGGCAGGAGTCCCATCTCGCGTTGAGCCTGCGAGCACTAAAAGCGGCATCAAGGACAAGCACTTCATGCCGATCTTTGAGGAGCTCTCCGCAACCTGTTCGTCAATACGAGAGCAGAACAAGAAACTCGGAAAGGATGCCAATGACGGCCTTCAGGACGCTCTGCTTAAAGTACTCCGCAACCGGACAACTGAAGAACTGTTGAATCCAATTTTCCTTGTACGAGGTGGGTTCCGCAATTACGGGCGAGCTTAATAAAAGCGTAGCATTGACGTCTTTCTCGCAGCTCTCAATCCACATGCTGATACTCCTGTCGAGATCTTGCATGTGGTCCTATTGGGTATCGTCAAGTATTTCTGGCGCGATGCAGTCTCGAGACAGAATTCCGTTGATCGAAAGATCTTGCGAACCCGCCTCAAGAGCCTTGATGTTTCAGCCTTGGGTCTTAGTCGCCTCCAGGGTGATACACTTGTTACCTACGCAGGATCACTGACCGGGCGTGATTTCCGTGTGGTCGCACAAATTGCCCCTGCCGTCCTGTATGGCCTTCTGCCAGAGCCAGCATATGAGGCATGGCTGGCTTTGAGCCGTCTCGTTCCCCTCATTTTCCAGCCAACAATCAAAGACTTGGATGAATACCTTGTGAGTACGGAGTCATTGTAGACATGAAATCATTCACTCACTGCCAGCCTGAAAGTCTCGTTTGCAGGTTGCGATTGATAACTTCCTGGGCGCCACGGCCCTATGGTCCATCCAATGGTTCAACAAGCCGAAGTTTCATATTCTCCTGCATTCGCCTATCCACATTCGGCGATTCGGGCCTGCCATACTCACGGCGACGGAGGGCTTCGAGTCGTACAACCTTGTAATTCGTCTTCGGAGCGTCCATTCTAATCGACATGCGCCAAGCGTCGACATCAGCGCCAGCATGTCATTTATGCATGCAGCCCGCCACCTAGTTAGCGGCGGAAGTGTGTATGATGAGCAGACGAAACAAAGACGAGTTGCGGGCACTTATGTGCAGGCCTTGCTCAATGATACCGTGTTCGTCAAGTTAATGAATATGGTTGATATTGAAGGGCCTGCAGCATCTCGTGCGTGATTATCCTTTTTGCCCTTTTCTTTCATGATCTCAAATATATATGCAGCCGTACAATATCGCAATATCCATGTTGAGGTGATGCCATTCAGTAAGACGCTCACGGCAACAACGACGTCACATCAGCTCAGACCTGGGATACAGAATAGCGGCAGAATTACATTGCTGCCGAAGGTCCTGATGCTCAATGGTGACACTGCACAGAAAGGTCATTTTGTGGTCTTCGAAATGGATGTTGAGACACGGGGAGTCGGGCAGATCAAGGAGATCTTGTCCGTAGGCAAATTTCGTCCTTATGGATGCTTGCTTGAGAGGTGGACCATCGGAGATGAGGTATTACCGTACCGATTGCCAGGTATATCGCCTTCAGGGGAGCTCGTGTTCGTCGATTACAAGGTATGTAACATCTTTATTAACTGTAGGTCCTTGTCACTAATTCATAAGGCGCACAGCGAATGCTTTGCTGTATCCATACATTCCACAATTGCAAAGGACAGGGATGTAAGGCGACAAGGACACGCATAGTGATGCAAGAACGGCGGGCAACAGACAAGCAGGACTTGGAATACCGGCATGAAAGCGGACCATTTGATTTAATACTCAACCTCGCTCAGTTGCGCAGTGCTGTAGTGACACAAGAACTCAGGCTACCACCGAGTTTCCCTTACCAATATTCACCTCTCGCGCGCGAGGCAGCGAATGCATTACAGGCCAATTCCGAAGGTGATCAGGACTCCACTGTCCCCGAAACATTACTTCGCAGATTGGTGGAGTCTGCTGTGAAGTCGTATGAACAACAGAAGGCGATGCTCCCACCGCGGCAAGGAACGGGTGCTGCAAGCAAACGAAAGTCGACTGCCTCAACCACGGCTACCACGAAACGGCCGCGCAAGGCGCAGGCCAACGCAGGAACCTCCTTGGCGTCGCTAACCGCAGCGGCAGCACCTGGGACACCAGTCGCTATCACTCGCCACCCGATGGTACACACATCTGTCCCCATGCCTATCACCGCGCCTGGTACACCAGCATTACCAGCATCTACCACTCACCACCCAATAGCACCTGCTCCCGTGCTGATCACTCACTCTAAGACGATCGAGGGTGCCCTTCACCCGGAGCTATCGTATGGCGCTGCGAGCCACTCTGCGGTGGCGCCTCCCCACCTTGATTATGGAAATAACTATGGGTACAATGGCGGATACGCGCCATACTATGCGCTGAACCAGGAATCTCCTTCGCAACATTTGGTACATCCTCCAGAAGGCTTCATCATGCCTTATCCATGCGATCCCTTGATACCGTCCCTGCCATGTCCTAGTACACCAGTCCCCCGTCATATACCGGTGATCACCGCGACGTGCAGCAGAGCTAGCATGCCATGGCAGGTTTATCTACATGAAGATGGCTCTGAGATATTCCCAAGGGAATATTGAAGGCAGATTATCAATTCGGAATCACGAAATACAATGGAGGACTCCAATAGTTCTGTCGGAACCTTGGAACATATCCTACCAACTCCTCTATAGCCTCGCTAAGCATCGTTGATTTCCATAATAATGAATAGGTCCACGACGGAGATGCGTCATGCAAAAACAGCCGCCAAACAAGCCAAGCATCGTCGATTTATTTGAGGTTTCCTTGGAGAATGTCCGAACACGGGAGAGAAGACACAGGGGAGATAGAATTGAGGTCAAGGCTCGGAGAAGATGGTTCCCACAGAGAGACGTTGCGGTCAATGATATCTTGGGTTTATATCGCATAGGGAAGAATCGAAGGAGACGGCGAAGAGGGAAAAAGGGATGTGACGGTCGATGGAGTGTGCGTTGACAAAGGAGGAACGCGTGGCCACGCCAAAATGGTGATGAGCTGTTATGCCGGATCGTAAGTGGAGAAGAGAAGCGACGCAGGTGTAGAGCGTACCAGGAATGAGAAACGAAAGACTTTGAAAAAGGAAATGAACTCAGGCTTTGAGGAGTGTGAAAGTTACCGGCATCGGAGTCAGAGCAATCGCACGCAGGTAAGGCGCGGAAAGATCCCAGAGAGCCGAGGATGAGACAAAATGTAGGCAAGGCAGACTTGAGGATACGAAGAAGAATTATCAGAGAGAACAAGCTCGGAAGTATCTTGGGTTTATGGGGTATAGAAGAGCCACAGAAAAAAGAGAGGGAGGAAAACATCCACAGGGCGTGCGCGTGTGTGGGAAAACCGCACAGTTGCTTCAAGGAGGCGCCTAGCTGAGGGCGATGACCTGAGATAATCAGCTTGTACGAGAGCAACAATAACAGCAGACAGAAGAGAGTTTACCATGGACCAAGGCCTCAGCTACCAGGAGGGTAAAGGCATTTAGACTTCAGAGACAGAGAGCATCCGCCGGTATCGCGGGCATGACTATGCAGAATGAGGGCCACCAGAACAAGCAGCTGCGGCCGACGCGCAGGAACATGAGGCCAATGGCAAGGCCGAGCGCGCATATCGAGAGAGCATGTTGATGCGGCATCGAAGCGGAATAAAGCGAGGGACGGATGGCGAATAAGGTGGAGGACGAGGATGCACGGCAGAAGTAAGGAGTGAAATATGCAGGAAGGGCAAAGAGGATGTTACGAGACACGGCTCGTGTATGTCGGCCAGGCGCAGCGAGAGCGAGTAACAGAGTCTAAGAGCAGAGAACAAAGCAGAGACGATCCAAGAGAAACGCGCTCGGGTTAGGAGCGCTAGCGAAGGTGAAGCGGTGCAAAGGTGGCTGGTGTAGCCGAAAGGGCGGTAAAAGAGTGACTTTGCAGTTGACGCAATGAGCGACTAGAAAGGCTTGATGCTTGAAAAGGGACAACCAAAAAAAATGCCGAGGCCTCGAATCGACGAAAAGAAAGCAGAGAAGCACAGCCTGGGGGAATTGAGGGCTGCGCTGAGAGACTGCCTATAGGGCAACGAACTGGAGTAATTTGTGAAGTAGTACGAAACGATAACATAAGAACTAGAGGACTTGCCATGAATGAACCAATGAAGTCTCAGAAAGGGAACGAGGCTTCGGCTCCGGGGCCGGTTTGATTCCGCTGGTGACACGGACACAAACGTGCAGATTGACGGACCCCAGAATACGCAATGACCGATGAACAGGAGCACGATGTTAATGATTGCCAGGACCGAATGCGCGCATCGGAAGAGAGCGTTGATGCGGAATCGGAGTGGAATAACACAGAGGAGGTTGGCGGATAAAGTGAAAGGGGATAGAATGCACAGGTGAAGTGAGGAGTTGAATGTGCAGGAATGCGGAGTGGACGTCGCAAGGCACGAATCGTGTATGTCGGCCTAGCACAGAGAAGGCGAGATTCGAAAGCAAGCAGAGAGAATGGAAGAGACCAAGGCAAAGGATTCCAAGAGAAATGCGCTCGGGTGAGGAGCACTGGCGAAGGTGACGTGGGTAAAGGTGGCTAGCGTAGCCGAAGGGTTGTTAAAGAAAGACTATGCAGTTGGTGCAAGGAGTGACGTGAAAGGCTTGACGCTCGAAAAAGGGTAACCAAAAAAGGATATAGAGGCGCGAAGGCCTTGGTTTGAAGAAGGTGAAGATGCAGGCAGTACATAGGCAGAACAGAGATACATCGGGGGGATGGCGGGGGGTAGGAGTGAAGAAGGTTGGCCGGGGCGGCGCGTCTTGTCGTCGCTCAGCCGCGCGGTGTCGCTGAAGGCATTGATCTGAAAGGGTGAGGCTCAGCGATGCTTATCGTTGCTGGGCCATGTGGGCCAGATAAGTCGCTAAAGGCGCTGATCAGGGATGAACTTGCAGGCCGGGTGGCTGACATGTGGAGGTTGGCAGAATGAATGGGGATGGCTGGCCATTTATGAGATCGAGGCACAGATGAAATGGAGAAAGAGACTCACACTGCTGTAGCAGAGCTTGTTGACGGCAGTCTAAGATATCGCCGGTGGAGCTGATCTGCGATGTGCACATGTAGCTTGTTGTCGCCGAGCGGCGCAGTATCGCTGATGGCTGTGAGCTGACGACAACAAAAGGGTGGTGGGCGGCGGCAAGACGGAGAGAAGGGAGGGGCCTGAAGAGGCGGGCAGAGCGCTGCTTGTTGTCGCTATGCTATGCGGTCGGAGGCGTTGCTGGAGGCACTGAACCAGGTTGTCGCTGAAGGCGCTGAACGGGGCTGACAGGTGGCATGTCGAAGGCGGCGGGCGGGATGGAAGAGGCGGGGGCGAGATAGATGAGGTGAAGGAAGCGCGATAGAAGAGGAGGGATGGGATAGAGGGGGAGGGAGATGACGTGGACGAGAGCCGAAGATAATGTTCAAAAAGACAGACGAGTCGAAGAAAGATGAATGAAGAGGACTCGCTGTATAAAGAGGATGGCGGTAGAAAGGAATTAAATAAAGTAAGATAACACGAAGACCAAAGCTGTAAAGGAGTGACTGCAGTTGGTGTTGAACGTTGAACCCCGAGGACGGAGAACTGCCTTGGGTGGTGGGGTAAGGAAGAAGCAGGAATGTGGGAGGAGAGTGAGTTTTTATGCCTCTCGAGCAAGGTGCGGCTGGCAAGGGCTAGCGAGACTAACAGTAGACCGTCGATGTCCTACTTAGCAAAGTGCTGCAGTCTAGTCCAAAGTGGGTTTGGAATTCATTAGCATAGGACGCTGTGGCTAAGGCGAACACGCATGCTGGGCAGGGCGAAGCTTAGAGCTAACGGGGAGCTCGTTCGCCAGAGTTTGGGTCAACGAGCCTAGGCAGATACATGTTGATGTGCTGTTGCAGGAGCACCAGGAGCAAATTCAAGTCAGGATCGACAAGTTCGAAATTACAAACTCACTCCATCCAGCAGACGAGATTTGGTGCAAAATATATGATACATCGACATTCCTTTGGGAGCGTTACCATCGAATCTCCAAAAGCATTCCCAGAGTGTACTGTACATCCTGCGCCAAGAACATGTAAGTAGAGCTTCGCGCATGCGCGCCCCAAAGAGCAGGGGCTACCCGTCTCGGATGTGACACGCTTTAGAAATCAAGCTGCCGTACACCATTCGGAGTCGGAACATAGTTGCAAGGCATTCTAAACCGTGATGTGAGCGTGGCAGCTGCGTAATCGCGACGAAGGGGAAAACGCCTGCGTCCAGTCGATCAAAACTTGAACAAAGGCAAGTTCTACTCACGACGCTTGATTACTGCAACACTTCCTGCAGGAGATCCTGTACAGTGAAATGACTGAATGCAATAAATAAGTGAGAATTCACAAACACGGATAGATTGGTACTTACTACAGCCGGACAGATGATCGCCAGCTCCTGCTTTGCGCGAGCCCTCGGCTGTCCTCGGCCACTTGTGAGCCCTGTCGCCATCCCCACGGCAAAAAGATACGTCCCACGACTCTCGCAAGAACATCCTTTCCCCACGCTTCTCGCATTCTTAAGATCAGTTCTCAAAGCGCCCATGGACTTCTGAGAAAATATTTAGAAAAGAAGCCAGTCTGCGCCAGCGACGTGACGTACTCGTGCCGTTCCCATGCCAATTACCACAAGTGCGTACCCTTGCGTACCTTTGTCTGCGGGCTCCCGTGCGTGAGATCGGTCTATGTCAGTGTTAAAAGTGCCAGTGGATGATGGAAGATCGGGTGCGGCGTCGGAACACGTACGATAAGAGGCCAGCAGCGCCAATAACTGCGAGTCGGGCCCTGACAGGCCCTGACCTACATGTACGACTCTGCGGATTCGATGAATTTCAGTCGTCATATGTACGTGTCGTGATCAAGTCATGGCAAACATGAAGGATGATAAGATAAGAAGATCGAGACGCGATATCGATGCCAGGAGGACTCGATCGCAGTAGATCGCAATGCGCGAAACCGGTTGGTGGCCTCCTACTTACAATGAACTCCGACTAGCTCGCATCGCTCGGGACATGTCGCGGCATCAACCATTCCTCCTTCTCCCAAGTCTCCGCGTCGGACTCGGATTCATAGCGAAATATGCCTCCTTGAGGGGTGCGAATGACACCAGACGTAGCACAGGTGGACGGCTCGGTAGATGTGCCCTTGACAGACCCCGACAACGGCGCGCACTGCCACTAGTGCATCGAAGCAACAAGTATCCACAACTCTCCTAATCCGGGTACGCAATTTTCTCCGCTGCCCGCATCACGGCAGTTCCTTTGCCGGCTCCTCTAAATTTCATTTATCTCAATTCTGCGTCCCAGTTTTGCAGCCTTGCAGGTCTTGCAGACGATGCAGCGACGGATAGCTGTGGATTTTACGGGGACCGCGCACATGTGCAACGAGGTGAATGGAATGTCCGTATCAAGAGGACCGTGGGCGCCCATGCAGAACATATGATAACGAGCAGCACATGCAGGCCATGGACATTGGATGGCCCAGAAAAGGCCCGAGGGGCAATTCGATCTGAGATCCCGAAATGATGCAGATGGCTCACATGTCGCAGACGCCAAAGTTTTCGACGCCAGCCTTATCATCTCTTCGGTCGGGTCGGTATCGTGCCTCTATCTTCGCCCTGTACATTAGACTGGGGACCTCCCTCGCTTGTACATAGCGTCCTTCTTCCCCAGGCGCCCTACTGTACATTCACCATGATCACCTTCATCGACAGGATCAATGCCTACGTGCGTCTGCTTTCCTTATACCCAGGCACCCCACTCATGCCATGTACTCCAGGTCGCGGACTCCTTCGTCGGGCGGTGGTTCCAGCTTGAGGGCTCTGGCGTTCAGAAAGAGCGGGAGGGGTCGCGCTTTCTCGTACGTCCTTTCCATCTTTTCTTTCACTATCATGTATTCATATTATGCACAAGACCGAAATCCGCGCGGGCTTGACGACATGGGTGCGTCCTCTCACTGTTCCCCACATTCAACCCAACTCATCTTTTTCCCACAGGCGGCCATGGCCTATATCATCTCTGTCAATGCCTCCATCATCAAAGATTCCGGCGGCACATGCGAGTGCGCGACGAATGACGGCTGCAATGACGACCCGACATACGCCGCCTGCGTCTTGGAGGTGCAGCGCGATCTTATCACCACGACCGCCGCGGTCAGTGCCTTGGCGAGCTTCCTCATGGGCCTGCTCGCGAATCTGCCCGTCGGAATGGCACCTGGGCTCGGGCTGAATGCCTACTTTACCTACTCAATTGTGGGCTTCCACGGGACGGGAACGATCACCTATCGCGAGGCGCTCGCGGCCGTCTTCATGGAAGGCTGGATATTTTTCTTCCTCTCGCTCCTTGGTCTGCGCCAGTGGCTCGCGCGCATCATGCCGCAGTCCCTTGTCATGGCCGTTGGTACTGGTATCGGACTTTATATCGCATTTATCGGTCTATCGCCGGGTGGTTTAGGCGTCGTCGGTGGAGACGTCACTAACTTTGTCGGGATCGGCGGGTGCAAGGCCGAGGACTTTATGCCTGACTTGCCGAACTACTGTGCGACTGGCGTCTTGCGCAGCCCGACGATGTGGCTCGGCATATTCATCGGCGGGTACGTCTTCCCCCATCTTCAACCCAAACACCAGTTAATCTTGCGCTAGCTTCCTGACGGTCTTCCTGATGATGTACCGCATCAAAGGCGCCCTGCTCATCGGCATCTTCCTGACTTCCATCATCTCCTGGCCACGCCCGACACCAGTGACAGCCTTCCCGCATACGCCCACCGGCGACGACGCCTTCAACTTCTTCAAGCAGGTCGTGACCTTCCGCCCGCTGCGGCTGCTCGGTGGCGCGCTCGACTTCAACTACTCGAACGGGCGCGTGTGGTACGCGCTCGTCACGATGCTCTACGTCGACATCCTCGACACGACGGGGACGCTCTACGCGATGGCGAAGTTCGCAGGTCTGCGCGACCCCGTCACGCTCGACTTTGAGCGGAGCACGGTCGCGTACTGCGTCGATGCATTCTCGATCAGCATGGGAGCGCTCATGGGCACGAGCCCCGTTACCGCGTTCATCGAGAGCGCGACTGGTATCAGCGGTGCGTCTTCCTCTTGTCAGTATCTTCTGGTGAGCGGGCGCTGACATGCCGGTGCAGAGGGCGGCAAGACGGGCATAACGGCGGTCACGACAGGTTTCGCATTCTTCATCTCGATCTTCTTCGCGCCGATCTTCGCGTCGATCCCGGCATGGGCAACGGGTGGCTCGCTTGTCATCGTGGGCACGCTCATGATCCGCAACGTGCGCGACATCAACTGGGACTATATCGGCGACGCCATCCCCGCCTTCCTCACCATCGTCGTTATACCCTTCACGTACAAGTAAGTGTTCCATCCCCCCGTTCTGTTGGTGTGTGAATGGGACACTGACGCGCGGTGTGCAGCATCGCATACGGCGTCATCGCGGGCATCTTCTCCTACATCATTCTCAACGTGATCCCATGGGCCCTGCGCCGGATCTCGCACAACCGGATCTCGCCACCGAACTTCGACCAGGCGGAGCCATGGGTCATTCCGCCGGGCGGCATCGTTCCCAACTGGATGTGCGTGCGCTCCCTCTCCTCTGCATCTACCCCATCTCACACTAGCGTGTTTCCCGCAGGCGCATCCTGCACTCGCGCGTCCGCGGCTTGCGGCACTCGGACGACGTCCCGCTCGAGCACTCCGTGCGCGTGCAGGAGGTGGACTCGTTTGAGTCGTCGAAGAACGGGGGCCGCATCGGGCGGAAGATCATCGACATGTCGATGCTCGAGGGGGAGAAGTAGATTATAGATTGGGTGGATGGCTCGGGCTCATGGTGGCGTATAATAGTGTAGAACATTCTGACGGTCGTTAAATTTACCCTCATTTCTGGTATATATCTTGACATTTGATATCCTACATACTTCAGGCGTCCGGCTCTGTGGGAGGTTGGTTACTTACTGTCGGCCTGTATGTACGAATGTCTTACCACAGAAAAGTAATGTTCGATAGTTCTCTTGAGTCTCGAGATCTGTCTGTGGGGGAATAACGTAGCAGTCGATCCACGCCGGCGCTCGTTCTAGAGGCGCGTCGGTCATCTCGGATGTCAGTCTGCATCCTGCGATCTCGTCCTTCAGCGTCGACTTCTGTGTGTTCGCTCACTGACGGCCTATTCCTTACTACCGCATGTGCCATTTCCGATCTAACTTGCAGGAGCTCTGCGTGCGAACAGCTTGTACAAGGCGCTAGCAACGTCATGTCGTGGTCGGTCACTAACACTTGCACGATTGAATGCATCCCATTCTATCGAGTTTCGTCGGCCTCACCTGCGCCGTTTTGCACCCGATGTGCCCACCAAGAACCATCCTTGATACTATTGACAGGTGGGACTCGCGACTGACAAATGGGGGACAAAGCTATGTTCTTAGGAAGGGCGGCATGGGAAGGTCGCATCGCTGGAGAAGACTGGCTTCTCTTCTGCAATCTCACATGGCGCTATGGGAACAAATCTCGAGGGAAAGGGCTTTGGGAATTGCACGCGATGGGAGATTCATGAAACACGTCTCTTCTACGTAGGCGCGCGGGGAATGGCTTCTGGCTGAAGAACGCAGAGCGGGCTCCTTTGCTTGATGGAGGTGGGCCTTCGTCTCGTATTCATGGATATGTCTATGTTTACTCGATATGTCCCAGCTAGCACCCACGTCAGTGTCGAAATACGCACCAGCCGAGCTGTAGCTGTGAAAATCGTTCTATAAACATGTCTCTCCACTTGACTTGCATGTCTTCGATCTTGGTCGCGATGATGCAGACGACACACTTGTCGTTCTGAGTATTTTCTCATGAACCCTCTGGATGCTTCGGGTGAACGTTGAACAATTTTTCTACAGACAACGCAGGCAAGCCCCACCGTTGGTCCCGTATAGCGGTACAGAGGTTAAGCGGTCCTCGGGGCGACCAAATCTTGTCGTCGGTGTAGCGCCCCGTGCATCCCTTCGATAGCAGTTTTTTTTGAATATCATATGCCTACGGCATGACTAGAATATGTTTGCTAAGTTTGAAAGCTGCTATGACACGAATTCAAGACAAAAGAGAGGGATCAGTGAAGAAATGCGTTATCAGGCCAAAACCACTCCTCGGGTTGCATCACGTCACGCAGTCGATCAGCAATCTGTTGCCCTAATTAGGTTTATCTTCTGATTAGATCCGTCAATCTGTCTCTCGATAAGCCAAATAGAGAGACTGTGACGTGACACGACCAGCCCGCCGAGCACCTCCTCGCTCGATACATGGATATATGAGTCCAACTCGCATCCACGGCGATGCAGAAACACGGAATGCGTAGTTTAAGTGTTCTCCAATATACTGAGAAAATAACACAGCGTAAGACCACGTAGTAAGTCATCCACAAGCCCGACAAATTTCGGTTTTGCGCGTTTTACCACTATTTCGTACATTTCTTTCCTAGCTGTACGATGCGGACACAAATAATTTATGCAGAACATACTTACAGTATCTCATTGAAGAATAGAAAGAAGTCCGAAGGGTCTCGGGCCGTATCGAAGGAGAAAATTGCGTGCCACCCGAGGACTGGTGGCAACCCGAGGACCGCTTAACCTCTGTATAACTGGAGGTCCTTGGTACGATTGTTGATCCTAGGGACTCCTTCCAAGGAATGCCCGATGGATCGCCCGATTCGTGCTAGATAGTATCTTGTCAGTACGATGAGCCCGCATGTTCTGCGTGCAGATGTTGGCTTCGCCTGGTTCATTCGTTCTCTAAAACTACCTCAAGACCTAAACGACATCTTTTTAGGTCCAGACTAGCTCATAAACTTGTCTAGCTCTGCCTCGCCTAGAAATGCCCTCAGCCAGAGCGTCCTCCGCTCATGGATTCCAAACGCACTTTTGGACTAGAGCCTTTGCCGCTTTGCTAAGCATGACAGCGACGGTCTGCTAGTCTCGCAAGCCTCTGCCAGCCGCATTTTGCTCGAGAGACATAAAAATCTGCTTTCCTCCCATCTTCCTGCTTCTTCCTTACCTCCACTACCCAAGGCAGTTCTCCGCCTTCGGGGGTCAACGCCAACTGCAGTCACTCCTTTACCTTCTTCGTATTTATCTTACCTTACCTTGTTTAATATCTTTCTACCACTACCCTCTTTACACAGCGAGTCCTCTTCCTTCATCTTTCTTTGACTCGTTTATTTCTTTGGACCTTGTCTCCGGCTCTCGTCCATGCCATCTCCCCTTCCTCCCCTCCTCTATCACGCCCCTCCTCTTCTATCACGCTCCCTCATCCCCTTCTATCCCGACTCCGCCTGTTCCACTCCACCCGCTGTCCTCGACATGCCACTTGTCAGCCCCGTTCAGCGCCTTCAGCGACATCCCAGTTCAGCGCCTCCAGCGACACCTGTAGATCGCACAGCGCAGCGAAAACAAGCAGCGCCCTGCTTCGCCTCTCAGGTCCTTCCTTTCCTTCCGCCTCACTCTTTCCTCTCTATCTCGCCGCCGCCGCCCACCACCCTTCCATTATCACCGTCGCCCGTCCCCTCTTTATCCCGCCCTCATGTTCAGCGCCTTCAGCGACATCTTGGAAGGAACGCAAGCTCCGCCCCGCCTGCGTGAGTCTCTTTCACGATTTACCATTATCTCGTTGATTAACATGGTCTCTCCTCCCGCCATCCTCCACCTGTCAGCCACCCCGCCCAGAAGTCAAATACCGCAGGTCAGCGCCTTCAGCGACATCGCTGGCTTAGCGATATTAAGCAGCGCTTTGCCATGCCCAACTTTTCCCATTCCTACCCCCCGCCATTCCCCCTGATGTATCTCTGCCCAGCCTTGTATCGCCTGCGCCTTCACCTTCGTCACCTCAAGGCCTCCCCGCCTCTATACCCTTTTCTGGTTACCCACTTTCGAGCATCAAGCCTTTCGCGTCACTCCTTGCGCCAACTGCATAGTCTTTCTTTTATCAACCCTTCGGCTACGCCAGCCACCTTTACACCCCTTCACCTTCGCCAGCGCTCCTCACCTGAGTGTGTTTCTCTTGGATTCTTTTTGCTTTGCTCTCTGGTCTCTGCTCGCTTTCAAACCTCGCTTTCCATGCACTTGGCCGAGATATACGATTTATGCCTTGCAACGCCCATTCCGCATTCCTGCACGTTCAACTCCTCATCTCGCCCATGCATTCTCATCCCCTTCCATCTTATCCGCCAGCCTCCCCCGCGTTATCTCACTCCGATTCCGCATCGATGCTCTCTTTCGATGCGCGCATTCGGTCCTGGCAGTCACCGATGTTGAGCTCCTGTTCGTCGGTCACTGCCTGTTCTGGGGTCTCTCAATCTGCACGCTTGTGCCCGTGACATCAGCAGAATCAAAGTGTCCCCGAAGCCTCAGCCGAAGCCTCGTTCCCTTTCTGAGGCTTCACTTGTTCATTCATGGCAAGTCCTCTATGTTTTGTCGTCGTTTCGTACTACTTCACAAATTATTCCAGGTCATTGCCCTCTAGGCATTTTCTCGGCGCAGCCTTCAACTCTCAGGCTGTGCCATTCTGCTTTCTTTTTCTTCGACTCGAGGCCTCAGCATTTCTTTTTGGTTCCCCTTTTTCGAGCGTCAAGCCTTTCACGTCATTCCTTGCGCCAACTGCAATGTCACTCTTTGTCACTCTTTCGGCTACGCCAGCCACCTATATGACCTTCATCTTCGCTAGCGCTCCTAACCCGAGCGCGTTTCACTTGGATCGTCTCTGCTTTCTGGTTCTGCTTTCTCACTCGTATTTTTCGCTCGCCGCGCCTGGCCGACATACACGATTCGTGCCTCGCAACGTCATCTTCGCCCTCCCTGCACATACCGCTCATCACCTCCGCTGTGCATCCTCGACCCCTTCCACCTTATCCACCATCCCTCCTCCATTTTATTCCACTCCGATTCCGCATTGATGGTCCCTCCCAATGTGCGCGTTCGGTCTCATCATCAGCGTCGATCTCGTCATCAGCGTCGATCTCCTGCTCCGAGTCGTCGCTCGCTGCCTCTTCTGGTGTCGCCTATTCTGCATGGCCGCACCAGAGGTGTCAGCGGATCCCCACTCTTTGCAAGCCCAAGTTTCTTCCCCTGCTAAGGCTTCTCGTGCCCATTCCTGGTAAGCGCTCTACGTCCTATTGCCTATTCTTGTCACTCACAATCACATATGTAGGTCAATGCCCTCTAGGCTTTTTCAAGTCGGCGCAGCTGTGTGTCCTTTCTGTGTCAACTATGAAAGCCTACGCTGCGTCGACTATGGCCTTCTCTTCGGCTTCTCTGTTCAAGCTCTTCTTATGCGATATAAGCCCAAGATATTTGGGACCTTATCTTCTCTGGCGACCGTCTTTTCTGCGTCCTTAAGTCCATCTTGCGTCCATCTTGTCTCGTGTGCCTCACGACTCGTATCTCGGCGTATCGTATCTTCTTCGTTCCGATCTTTGGCTATCTCCTTCTCTTCACATTCTCCGGACGTCCGGACCCTCCACTCCTTCTTTCCGCTCAATTTCGTGTCGAACTTTTCGGGCGACCGTTCTGTCTTTGATCTCGTGGTCCTAGTCATTCCTTGCCACTTCTTCCGATCTTTCTAGTCTGCTTGGTTTCGCTCATGATACCAGCGGATCTCATGTGCTCAAAGTTTAAGTTCCTCTCTCGTCTCATGGCTCTCTCTTCTCATTCATAGTATGTTCATCGCACTCCATATCTGCACCTGTTACTCATAACTGTCTGCAACAGGTCTAATTCAGAACTTCGGCACAGCTCATCGTCCTCTAGGCGCCCCCTCGATACACTGCCTGCGCGGGCTTCAGATATCGCCGCCCGAACTTTGTCGACCATTCGCCATTCCTTCCTCGCCACGCGTCTCCGTCTGCTCCTATATAATATAAAACCAAGACATTCCGACCCTTTTCTCTCTCTGGCCGTCGTCTTCTCTGGACCATCAAATCCAATGTGGCCGCATCTCGTCTTCCCGTCATGTGTTATGGTTGTTTACCAGAAAATCTCGAATCAAAGATGATTAGGTGTTTGATACCGCGTTGTATTCCTGTTTCCATCACGGATCTGTTACCACAAAAATCTGTGATATTTTTCTGGAATGAAAATGGTATATAACACGCTCGGCAGAATCTGAAATCGAGATAGCGTTCTAGGTTGCGCCGTGCAGTCAGATCTTACGACAAAGCTACTCACCGGCAGTTGTGCGATTGGTGCAGTACTGTGCTGGATGGACGGTGGACGGATGTGTAGAGTATACAGAGCTATCTGAGCCTGCCGGTACTCCAGGATCGACCGATCATACATTCGCCGATACGTTCCAACGTCGACCATACAAGCCAAAAATGTATGTAGTCTCAGCTCACTTGAACATCTGCAACTGCTATCGCAGCAAAGCTTCCGTGCTCAATATTACCAGCATGCATCCCAGATGGACGTAGGAGCGGATACACCTTGGTAAATCGAGTCTTCATCGACTCTCGCTAGCGAACAAAGACGTTATTACCGTGTGACGGCCCACTCGCAAGCTGGTCTCCCAAACGAACGCATTTCGCGAAGGCATAGCTGAGCTATGGCTAGATGATTAACAATTAACGTCATACTCGAGTATATCCATAAGCACCCCCTCTCTTTTCATCTATACCACCACCACGCCTACTGCGACTTCTTCTTCTCCGCTTTACTCACGACCTCCGCCTCCGCGCGCACGCCCTCCGCCTCGGCCTCCTCCATCATGCGCTTCTCGATCGCCGCAAAGTCCTCGCCAGTCTTGGCCGCAGCCTTCTTCGCGGCGGCGAGGCGCTCGCGGTGCGCGAGGTAGCGCTTGTCGGTGCCGAGCGCGCGGTCCCACCAGCGGAAGGACGTCGAGAAGTTGTTCACGAAGGCCATGTGGTGGAAGTCGTGGTGCTCCGCGCCAGACCAGAACGGCAGGATGTGCTGCAGCGACCACGGGAAGTCTGTGCGTCGCGTCAGTCTGTGCGCAGTCAGTGCGAGTGTGGGAGGGGCTTAGAGCTTACCGTAGCCGGAGTGCGAGTCGATGGCCTGGAAGAGGCGGAGCGTGATCCAGATGTAGACGGTGAGGATGTGCAGGTCGCGCATGAAGAAGCAGTAGAGCAGCGGGCCGCCGATGGTGCCCGTGCCGAGGATCATGACCTCCACGGGGTGCGCGTACTCCGCGGCGAGCCCGAACGGCGCGCTGTACTTGTGGTGGATCTTGTGGATGTGCTTGTACAGCACCGGCGTGTGGAGCAGCTGGTGCGCTGTTGTCCGTCACGGTGACTTTAAGCAAAAGAGCAAAAGAGCGCGCGAGCGGGATGCGCACCGAAGTAGTGGAACATGTCCTCGAAAAAGAAGAAGAATGCGAGTTGGGGAAGCATCGTCTTCCAGTGCGGGAAGGGCACCTGCCAGGTGGCCATGCCGATTGCCTCAGCGATGGGGTGGAAGAGGAAGATCTGGCGCGCCGTTAGCATGCGCGAGGAAAGACGAGTGCAGGACGCGTACGGTGGGCGCCTCGATAGTGAAGTGCGACCAAAGCACGAGCCTGGTGCACTCCCACTGCTCAGCGATCGTCGGTATCTTGTTCGGCTGCAGCTTCCAGCGGCGGAAGTACGGGGTGGCGTCGATGATGATGAACGGGAGGCAGCGGCCGAAGTACACGACCTGCCGTGCTCGTCAGCACGAATGTTGTTGAAATGAGCGCTCGGCACGCACCTCATGCAAAATGAAGGATGCAAGACCGGTCGCTATGATGGGATTGCCAATCCAGAGGTACCACTGGACCCAGAGATGCTCGGCCCAGTTGAGCGACATGAAGTCGGTGCCCGCCTGCGCATAGAGCTGCGCGGACGTCATCTGGTGCGGGGGCACAGGCGGCGGGGTGGTCGCGTTGAAGGACATCCTGGGGGAAGGGAGGAAGGGTGATGGGACAGCAGCGCGTGCGCTCGCTATAAGAGGCGTCGCGAAGTGGTCTGCTTTTCGGTGGCGTGACCACTTCCCATTTTTTACGCGAGTCGTGGGAACCACTGACCGTGGGCCATTTTGTCGTGGACTCCAGTTCGACGGCTTCCAAGTAAGCAGACGAGGTCGAGACAGGTCGAGACGGGAAGATAGTTACTCAATTTCGTGGCGAGATTTTTGGAATCTAGACGATAATTCGGTTACTTAGGCCCAGTCGTAGAAAAGGTGTTATGTACCTAGACCCTCCGGATAGGCTACCACAAATGAGTAGGTACTATTATAAAGTCTCCAAGCAAGCGGAAAACGTAAGAAAGCAGCTAGCCTCAGTACTGCGACCATCGTGCTTCAGGATCATTACAATGAGGCTGATGGTGTTGCGGCTCGTCCAACATCCACTTCCTCGGAATGAGTTGAACGCGGACACCGGTAGATCGCGCGACAAATGTGATTCTGCTTTTGAAGAAATACGGTAGGTCCTTGAAACACGCTGCAATTTCCACAATCTGACAACGAACAAGCTGATCCCTGCGACGAGTCCGACTCGAAGAGCGATGTGACGTCACACATCTGCAAGTGGAAGAGCTACTATATTCCAGTTGGCTCGTCCTTCTCTCCCCATGTTCGTTCATGATGGTGTTTACATAGAGTCGGAATGGTCTGTCCAGTCAGGTAAGTGTCGGTATCGTCAATCGCTGTGAATCACAAACGTTTCGCTAATGTTCTAGAATTTTTGCATGCCAGGTATCTGTCACTTGCCTGATCATCGAGTTATGGTAGTCGCGAGTGTAGCGGATGGTCTATCCCTGCACGGGAGATAGCAGCTCTCAGTGGACGTTGCGATATGGAAGGAAGAAGATCGCAGCCCTCGACATGCCATTCACTCGAGTTGCCTCGGCATTCTTCCCTCCTCAGATTCGCCCAGTCGTGTCCGTCGCAAGCTCAGAACCGTCTTGAACACAGAGGACTCTATTGTGCAGCGCACTTAAATGGTTACCGACGTTGATACTTGGACGCTCGAGAAAATCTGTAAGCTCGATATCTTCTCTGAGAGCGAAGCAGCGGGTCGGACAGGCGGATACGGCTCTAAGCATACCGTTCAATTCGTAAGCGTGTTGTGTTTTGTACAAGTCCACACGGCACGAGGCATGGACAATAAAGACCACAAGGTGGACTTTCCGTGGAGTTTCAAATTATTCTTGTCAATAAAAGGCTCCCTCCCTTCAATACCAAACGTTCTCGCTTCTCATACAGATTGTCACTTAACCAGTCTCTCCACAGATACTAGTACATCCGTTCTCATTTCCTCCTAGACATCTCTTGTGCCATTATGCCTCCTAGGATCAAGAAGTTCCCACTTCCAGAGTGAGTGGTACTCCCCGCACACGGTGACCTGCGACTCACATGATGTCATCTAGTCCTGAACACGGGTGGTCTATCTTTGTCCGTTCGCGGCTTGCTTTTACAAAAGGCGTTTCGCCCCGCGACACGATCCGCGCGGCCCACACTCAACAGGCCCTCGACGCTGAGCTATCAGCAATCCATCTCGCAATGTGCGACGTCAAAGCGCGCCGCAATGCACTCTCCACCATCTCCGCGCTTCCCGACGAAGTGCTCATCTACATCTTCGAGCTCGCTCGTGCGACAAGCAGGCCCACATCGGACGCAAGCCACCGTCTCGGCTGGATCACCGTTACGCACGTTTGCCGGCATTGGCGCAACACGGCGCTGGATGCGCCCTGCCTTTGGAATGACATTTCCAGCGGCAGACTGAACAACCAGTGGACGGACTTGATGCTGGCACGCACGCGGGAGATTCCGATCACCATCTGCTGGAATTTGAAAGAGGACGAGTACTGTGACTACTGGGACCTGCACATGCTATCCCCCCATGTCCATCGCGCTCGTCACCTTACACTTCGAGGTTCGGCTGCCAAACTGGTGTCCTTATTATCCTCGCGCTCGTTTTCCAATGCCGTCTTGAAGACGTTGGACCTGGACGGGTGCTGGCGCAGTCCCGACGATCAGGACATAGCCCCAGAATTGCCTGCGACGATGATCGGAACCCGTCTTCCCTCCCTCAGTGAGGTCTACCTCGCTGGGCTGTGCATTCCATGGTCCGCACCTATCCTCTGTGAACTTACACATCTCGAAATCTACATGCCGTGGCCTGCCAGATCGGATACTACATGGTTTTGCGAGTCATACAGGAACTCATCATATGACGAACTCCTCTGCGCCCTCGAGCGAATGCCAGCCCTTCAGGTCTTGGTCCTCGAACATTGCCTCCCCATGAACTCCGCCCCAGCCACACGCAAAGTCGCTCTCCCGCAGCTCCAGCGTCTGAACTTGCACGACGCATCGAAGCCGTGCTTCGCCATCTTCCAGCAGCTGATAGTACCCCCGACATGCCAGCTCCTGCTCGACACCACGGACGAACGCGAGGCCGAGGACATCGCGGCGCTCCTCCCCGCCCTAGCGGCGCACTTCTCCACGAAGAGCATCAGTCCCCCGTTCCGCACGCTGCGGATCTACAGCCCCTGCGCGGGGCGCTACACCCTCGAGGCCTGGCGCCCCTCCTCATCCGCCGACCCGGACCTCAGCATCGCCCTCCCCGCCTCCACGCGCACGCAGCCTGCGACCGCGCTGCTCGCGCTCTGCGCCGCGCTGCCGCTGCACGCCGTCCAGGCGCTCATCGTCACGCCCGCCACCGCGCCCACGCCGCTGTTCGCCCCCGCCGCGTGGCGCGCGCTCCTCGCGCGATGCCCTGCAGTCTCAGAGGCCCGGCTCACAGGCCCCGACGCCTTTGCGCTCTGCGCCCTGCTCGGCTCGGAGCCGGAAACGCAAGGCAGCCCGCCGCGCGCGGTGAACACCACGCTCGCGCATATCTGCATCGAGGGCGCGGACTTCACGGGCGCGAGCGACGTCGACGGCGTGCGCCGCTGGCACCGCGATCTCGTTGCGCGGTGGCTGCTGTTGCGGCGGGCGGTCGCGCAGCCGGCGCGGCTGCCGCCCGTGGTGCTTTCGCTGATCGATTGTGTGGTTTCGCTGGAGGGCGCGGCGGAGCTGGAGGGCATGGCGTTGGTGACGTGGTATACTAACGGTGGTGCGACTGTTGTTGAGTATGCTGGGACCGGCGGGGATGGGGATGACGAGGTTGAGGGCGACGAGAATCAGGACGACGAGGACCAGGACCAGGACGACGAGCATCAGAGCAGCAATGAAGACGAGGACGGCGAGGATCTTGAAGACGAGGGCGAAGGCGGCGACCCTGACGAATACGGAACGGACGAGGATCAAGATGACAGGAGTGAAAGCGGCTACTCTACCGAGGCCGTGTCTGGAGAGGACGTTGACAGGTATATTCATGTTGAGCTTGAAAACGATCAAGGGGATGAGGACGAGGATGAGAGCAGTAGCTCGGATGAGGACGAGGAGGATGAAGATGAGGACAGCGACGATGAAGATGAGGACAGCGACGATGACGATGACCCACGCTTGCACGGCGGGAAGTGGTAGTAGGCCAACACCTGGACCCATCTCCCGACAATCAGGTTTTGTACTTGTATAACCAGACTATGTATATGTCAAATAGCATATCGGTATGCAAGTTTTGTACAGCTATCCATGAGCGGGCCTCGAGCTGTGATGCGATCGGAGCACATGAAGCACAAACTAGACAGTCTGACCACAATTACGGACAACTCGACGTATGATACCTAAAATAGAGCAAGGGGTATGGAATTCAGCACACTCGGGACGAGGACGGGAGACCATCCAGGGTACGACAGAGACGAGACGGGCAGAGGAAAAAGCTAGTTCCGTGGTATCTCGGGATTATATCGCACGACGAGAAATCAACCGCGCATGGTCGAAGGAGTTCACGCGTGTTGACGACGTGCAGCAGCACTGAGACGATACCAAGAAAGCTATGACCAGAAAGAGTTGGCGGTTAGACTCAACAGATCTGAAAGTGCCAGCAAGGAAGATGACTGGCGAAAGAAGATAAGGTCAAAGATATCCTGAGCTTTTGTTGTAAAAGAGGTACGACGAGAGATTCTGAGGCAATCGGAAGAATATAGGCGAGCTGAGCCTAAGAACTCAGAAAAGACAGTTGCCACATAACGACAAATGCTCAAAGATATCTCGAGTTAATGTCATATGAGAAGGTCCCAGAAAGAGACGGCGAAGAAAATCCGACGGGGCGTGCGCATTGGCAGAGGACGAAACGCGCATGAATATAAGGAGGTTCGCGGAACGTCCGACGGTTGCAAGTGCGGGCCAAACACTACCGCAGTGCGGGAGGTATGGGGATCCAGGTCTCATACACAATATTGCGTACAGTAACCACAGTCCTGTGTTGTAACACGACCCAGAGCGGACGGCTTCAGCTCAATAATGGGTTCCAATGGGTAAGCCCAAACGTTGCCCAGGCGATATTCTTCCAACTATACGCACGTCCCGATCTACGCGCCGAGTCCCGCAATCCACTCATCCAGCTCCTTGTTCAGACAATCCGAATGGCTCAGCATGATCCAGTGGTCTGAATCAAACTCGCGGTACGTCAGCGGGCCCTTCGCATGCGCCTTCAGACCCGCGAGCCCGACCGCAGGCAGGGAGAGCGCACACTTCGTGGTGCCGGCGAAGAACACGGGCTGCGCGAAGCTATAATACACGTCCGGTACCACTGCATACGATTTACACGTTATTCACGGTGCGGAGGGGAGAGGAGACAGAGGGTGCGCACGCGCGTCGTCTTTGCTGTTGAGTCCGGCGGTGTTGACGGTGTACCATTTCAGCGGCGCCGCCATGCCGCCCCGTAGCAGCGCGGTCTTGTAGTGCGCGATGACGTCGGGCGTGGCGTACGGCGGAGGCGGGCTCTGCCGGTTGGAGGTGACCCAGGCGCGGGTGCCGCCGAAGGCGCAAATGTGCTCGATCCAGAGCTCAGGCGAGTTCGGGAACAGCAGGCTCAAGAAGCTGTCCATCTGCGTTCTATGTCAGTGGAGACGAGCAGGAGATGAGGGCAGGGCGCACATGCTCTTCGATAAGTTTGTCCGCGCCGTCCTCAGAGAAGAACTCCCAATATCCGAACAAGTCGCGCCCGAAACGTTCGCGGATGACAACGGAGTCGCCGAGGTAGTCGAAGGACGGGTTGGGTGGGATGTAGCCCACGGCGAGGAACGCGACTGCGGTGACGCGGGTCGGGAAGAGGTTCAGCACGCGTGAGGCGACGCGCGAGCCCCTGTTTCTGTCAGTCGCGCAGCTTGCACAGAAAGACGGCGGCGCACCAGTCGTGTGCGACGATGATGACCTGCGACAGGTCCTCGGCGTCGAGAAGCTCGGCGACGTCGCGCGCGAGCTCGGTCCCGATGTATAGCTCAGCATCGGTCGGCTTGTCGGTCCCGCCGTACCCGAGCATGTCGGGCACGACGAGGCCGTAGCCCTTCGGCGCGAAATGCGCTACTTGGTGGGTCCAGTCCCAGGAGGACGACGGGAAGCCATGCAGGAAGAGGAGTGTGGGCTTGCCTGGCGCGGCAGGGGTGGTGTGGTAGGCATAGGTAAGGCCGCGGGTGGTGGTGTGTGTTTTGGGGGTGAGGGCGTCCATTGGTCGGGGCGCGGTGGGGGAGAGGGAAGGATAGCTTATATCTGTTCGGGGAGGGTCAATGACGCATGGAGGGCGGCAATCCACCGCATTTATATGGGCGCTCTAAGTATCGATGGAGAAGATAGGGGCCACGAGACTGATGAAAGACTTGCGCAAAGAAGAATAGGCTTAAAGGAGACGAGAACGTACTTCAGCATGACTGCTGTATGGGAGAACGGCGCAGACATCGCCAAGAATCGACACTAAGAAGGCGCCTTCGCGCTTGCAAAGGCATCTGACATCATAGGACGTGACGAGGGGGATGCAGAGGTGCATCTTACCAGTACTTGTACACACAACTGGTGCTATGGAAAGTATACCATGGCGACTTTCTGCTCACTCAAATAACGATCATTCGCTCGATCTAAAGAAACGGGTTTCGATGAAGATCGTATCAACTCTGTGGGCGACATTACACCTGCCCAGACCGTTGATTTGGACAATCCCCAAAAGATCCGGAATGCAATTCTAGTCTTGTCTTACTGCTGATGATATCCTACGAAAACTTGAACAAGTACAATCCGGATCCAAGCTGTCGAACACATACCAGATGACTATATTTCCATCGGACCGTCGTCTTTGTCAGAGAGCAGAGAGCTCAGAGAGTTCAGTCAGTCACGAAGGCCGGTTTCGGCGTTACCCTGAGATCCTGCGAGAAATTACCGTCTTATTGTATGGCTTTTTGAAAGGCAAATGATAGATCCGCCGTCGAGAAATGTGATGGAAGGAAGGAAGGAGGTCAAGCCGTCATGAATATGGAGAACACCGGAAGGATCGAGGACTACGGAGAACTGTCGAAGGAGTCTGGTCGGAGTTACGTAAGCATACCCGTTATGGCCGACGCTCACGCGTAAGTTAAAGATGACGCGTCGACTGAAGGACGCGTATCCTTCCTCCTTCACCTCATACCACCACCACCATGGCACCGAAAGCGTGAGTTTTGCTCTTTGATAGTCTTACATTGCTGATATCTGACTCTCCTTACAGAGACTGGGAAAAGTGTACGTTTTGCGACGTTTCGGCAGTGAAGAATAAGCTGACAATGAATGTTCTTACAGACAACAAGAAAGCCGACGAGAAGGAAGAGAAGATAGTCGCTCTCGATGACAGCGACATCCAAATCCTTAAGACGTACGGACAAGGTCCCTACGCCGCAACGCTGAAGAAGACAGAGCATGACATCAAAGTGGTCCAACATCGCATAAACGACAAGCTCGGTAAGCATCTTTGATATACTCTCTCCCCGGCCATAAACTAAACCCACTACAGGCGTGAAGGAATCTGACACGGGTCTCGCATCTCCGAACCTCTGGGACCTCGCCGCCGATAGGCAGCGCATGAGCGAGGCGCACGCGCTGCAGGTTGCGCGGTGTACGAAGATCATCCCCGCCGACGCCGAGAAGGCGGCAGCCGCCAAGTCTGTGAACCCGCTCGGCGCCGTGCAGGGTCAGAAGGGTGCAGACGAGCAGGACAAGTACGTGATCAACATCAAGCAGATCGCAAAGTTCGTTGTCGGCCTCGGCGAGCGTGTCGCGCCGACGGATATCGAGGAGGGCATGCGTGTCGGCGTCGACCGCCAGAAATACCAGATCCAGATTCCGCTGCCACCAAAGATTGACGCATCCGTGACGATGATGCAAGTCGAGGAGAAGCCGGATGTGACATACTCGGATGTCGGTGGATGCAAGGAGCAGATTGAGAAGCTGCGTGAGGTCGTCGAGACGCCGCTGCTTAACGTGCGTTCTACCCCCCTCCGATGTCTGTGCTATTACTAACCTACCCTTAGCCAGAGCGCTTCGTTAACCTCGGTATCGACCCACCTAAGGGTGTTCTACTGTTCGGGCCACCGGGAACGGGCAAGACGCTGTGCGCGCGAGCGGTCGCGAACAGGACAGACGCAACATTTATCCGTGTGATTGGAAGCGAGCTCGTGCAGAAGTATGTCGGCGAGGGTGCGCGCATGGTGCGCGAGCTTTTCGAGATGGCGCGCTCAAAGAAAGCGTGTATTATCTTCTTTGACGAAGTCGATGCGATTGGCGGCGCGCGTTTCGACGATGGTGCCGGCGGCGACAACGAGGTGCAACGGACGATGCTTGAGCTGATTAACCAGCTCGACGGATTCGATCCGCGCGGGAACATCAAGGTCCTCATGGCCACGAACAGGTGTGTACCCATCTTCCCTCCTACTCTAAGTCATCAACTGACCGGATGGAATAGACCAGATACACTTGACCCCGCACTGCTGCGTCCAGGTCGTGTGGACCGCCGCATCGAGTTCTCACTGCCAGACAACGAAGGCCGCGCAAACATTCTCCGGATCCACGCGCGGAGCATGAGCGTCGAGCGCGGCATCCGCTTCGACCTCATCGCGCGCCTGTGCCCCAACACCACCGGTGCGGAACTGCGGTCCGTCGCAACCGAGGCGGGCATGTTCGCGATCCGCGCGCGGCGGAAGGTCGCGACGGAGCGCGACTTCCTGGACGCGGTGGACAAGGTTGTCCGGCAAGGGACGAAGTTTTCGGCAACGTGCGTGCTTTTCTCTCTTGTGTGGTCATGACCGAGTGCTAACGTTTGAATTGTCTTCAGGCCACTATATCAAGTGTATAACTAGACGTTGTGGGCGATGCGTGTTTGTTTACTGAGGACTGAGGACTGAGGACTTATAATAATGATTTTCTGTATTTTATCACCTGTGAAGACTGCTTGTGTGATTTTGTCTGCTGGACGATCCGGTTTTCACGCCCTTAATCATGCGGAGGAACTGGTCGGGGTGAGGTATGCATCCGTCAATGCCCATGGTGGTGTGAGGCTGTTCGACATAATACACGGGAGCCGCTGCAGATCGTGAGTGGATGTGCCGGCAATCACTACTCTACCAACCCTCGTCCCACCTGCAGTGCTCTCCGACTATTTGATTCTCGCCAAAAGCGAGCCTTATGCAGACATGCTATTCGACATACACATAATCCAGGATTGTTATATACGGTAATGTTTAGCATACTGACCGCCAATTTCCATACACTTAGGGTGCGGCGATCCTTCCAACAGCTGTGACTGTTCTCCGCTGACGGCTTGACCTCCTTCCTTCCTTCCATCACATCTTTCGACGGTGGATTTGCCTTTCCAAAGTGCATACTATAAGACGGAAATTTCGAAACAGGTCTTCGTGACTGACTGAAGGAACTGACAAAGACGACGTTCCGATGGGGATATAGCCATCTGGTATGTGTTCGATAGCTTGATTCCACCACGACTTGATTCCAGAATATTGTCAGCAGGAACACAAGACCAGAATTGCAGTTCCGAAATTGTTAGATACGTACTGGTAAGATGCACCTCTGCATGCTTCTGCATGTCGCTCGTCACGCTCTATGATGTCAGACGTTTTCGCAAGCGCGAATGCGCCTTCTCTGCATCGATTCTAAGTCTTAGCGATTCCTACGCCGTTGTCGCTATACAGAAGTCATGCTAAAGTACGTCAACTTCTTGTCTCCTTCAAGCCCATTCTTTGCGCCAAGTCTTTCATCAGTCTCGTGGTCCCTTTCCAGCGCAGCAGCCCTTTAGCTAGGTAAGCGTCCGGCTTGCCAGTCTCGTGCACGGAGATCCGAGGCATCTTCTCCATCGATATAGCGTCTATATAAACGCGGTGATTGCTGCCTCCGTGCGTCATTGACCATCCCCAAACATATACAGCTATTCTTCCCTCTCCCCGACCGCGCCCCGACCAATGGACGCCCTCACCTCCAAAACGCACACCACCACCCGCGGCCTTACCTACGCCTACCACACCGCTCCTGCCACGTCAGGCAAGCCCACGCTTCTCTTCCTACATGGCTTTCCGTCGTCCTCCTGGGACTGGACCCACCAGGTAGCGCACTTCGCGCCGAAGGGCTACGGCCTCGTCGTGCCCGACATGCTCGGGTACGGCGGGACCGACAAACCGACCGACGCTGCGCTATACGTCGGCACCGAGCTCGCGCGCGACGTGGCCGAGCTTCTCGACGCCGAGAACCTGCCGCAGGTCATCGTCGTCGCACACGACTGGTGCGCCGCCCTCTTTCTGTGCGAGCTGTGCGACTGATGGTAACAGGGGCTCGCGCGTCGCCTCGCGCGTTTTGAACCTCTTCCCGACCCGCGTCACCGCAGTCGCATTCCTCTCCGTGGGCTATATCCCACCCAACCCATCCTTCGACTACCTCGGCGACTCCGCTGTCATCCGCGAACGCTTCGGGCGCGACTTGTTCGGGTACTGGGAGTTCTTCTCTGAGGACGGCGCAGACAAAGTCATCGAGGAACACGTGCGCAGTGCCCTCGTTTCCTGCTCGTCAACTGACATAGGACACAGATGGACTCCTTCTTGAGCCTGTTGTTTCCAAACCCGCCTGAGCTCTGGATCGAGCACCTCGCCGCCTTCGGCGGCACTCGCGCCTGGGTCACCTCCAACCAGCAGAACCCGCCGCCGCCGTATGCCACGCCCGACGTCATCGCGCACTACAAGACCGCGCTGCTGCAGGGCGGCATGGCGGCGCCGCTGAAATGGTACACCGTCAATACCGCCGGGCTCAACAGCAAAGACGACGCGCGTGCGCCCCCTCTGTCTCCTCTCCCCTCTGTGACGTAACGTGCGAATCGTGTGCAGTGGTACCGGACGCAAATTATAGCTTCACGCAGCCCGTATTCTTCGGCGCCACCGTGAAGGACGTCATCTCCCTCCCTGCGGTCGGGCTCACGGGCCTGAAGGCGCATGCGAAGGGCCCGTTGACATACCGCGAGTTTGATTCGGACCATTGGATCATGTTGAGCTACTCGGGGCGTCTGAACAAGGAGCTGGATGAGTGGATCGCGAGGCTCGGCCGTAGATCGGGACGTGCGTGAAGTAGGAAAGATGTGGGCTAGGTCAACATTTGGACTTGCCGGTGAAACCCATCATGAGCTGAGGCCGTCTGCTCTGGGTCGTGTTACAAGAGAGAATCATGGTTCTATACACAATCATGTTACATGGAAGTTATAGCTGCTATGTACTGTAATCTGGGTGGATGTGCGGGCAACTGTGACTGCTCTACCATTCGCCAATCTCATCCCCATTATCCGACGGCCCGCGCTCTCCGACCTCGCCATAATCGCCTATTTCTTATTCAGGAATTGCAAGAGTGAGTCAGCTCTTCATCTTGATCCTCTTCAGGCTCCCTAAGGCTATCAAACGACACCGTAGCAAACTCGGACGCCTCCAATTCCTCCACCCATTCTGAAGCGACGTGACACCGCGCAATGTGCAGCGATATCTCCGGGAGCCCTTGAATCTCCTTCCGCCGTTCAAGCCCTTGCATAAGAACGTCACGACAGTCCCAGCCGGCCCAGAGGGCCCCGCCCTCAAAATTGGTCTCCGCGAAGGCGACTTCCTCTATACAGAGGTGCTCAAGTTTGGCCAGCGACACGGAGCCCATGAACACGCAGAAAGCGAACGCGTGGCGGCCTTCGAGCCGGGTCTGTCTGACCTCGGTGCAATATTCGAGGATGCCGCGCCACGCAGCGGCGGGAAAAATCGGACACTGGAAGTCTACTGCCTCTGTGTTGATGGTGTGGACAGTGTGCAGAGGTATGGCATCGCAGAACGGGATTATGGGATATTCTTCTTGATTTCTGGGTGGAAGCGCGAAGCTGAAGTCGGGAGGGACCTCAGGAAAGAAGCCTCTGATGCCCGCACGGGATCTCCAGGCGTCGAGCCGAGCTCCGCTTTCCCATGATTCGGCCACTGTCAGCAACTCGAAAGGGGGGCAGCCGCGTTGAGTGCTAAAATGTGCTCGCAGAGCAGGAAGAATGTCGGGCATGTCTGCTGTCTCGTATCTCCAGTGTAGGCGAAGGCGGCAGGATGAAGGTGTCGTCAACTGTTGGAAGACATCGCAGCATGGCTTCCAGGTACCCAATAAGGATAATTGACTAAGTTGCGGGAGGTGCGCGGTGCACGTCGCAGGTGGCGACGAGAGGGGGAAGCAATTTTCAAGAAATAAGAATTGTAGGCTTGACATCCGCTCCAGGGCGGACAGTAATTCATCGTATGACGAGTTGGTATATGATGACACAGAAGTCGATGACGTCTCCAGGTCCCCGTCTTCCGATGCCACCTTGATTTCCAAATGTGTCAAGCTCGTGCTGAGAATGGGAGCGGACCATGGTATATAGAATGGCGAAATGATGAGGCGACGAAGGAAGGGTAAACGAGCCTCCACCAATTTGCTCGGTAGATCTACGATGCGATTCTCCTTGAAGAGCTGGATTCCATCCAGCTTCAACGTCTCCAAGATGTCGGGCGAAAATGACTGCGAAGACACGACAGAAAGTAGGGGGGAAACTAGGCCATGAAGGGCAAGATCACGGATGCGTCGAGAGTTGCTGGATATAAGTTCCACGCTGTTGTCAAAAGTTCCTATCAAATAATACCAATAGATACTGATCTGTGCTGCCTTCGAGCGAGCCATCATCAAGTTTGCCCATCGAAAGCCTAGCCGACTAGTGTCAATGTTGCTCCAGAGACGAGGCGAATGCAGGGCCGTGTCACGCCAATGCCGACACACGTGAGTGATGCCAATCCAACCGAGAAAGCGCTGTGCATGTAATCCAGGAGGACTCATAGCTTCGTTGAACTGAAAGATGTGAGCAAGAAGCTCGGGAGGGAGGACGGAGACGGGAGATAGGGAGTTGCGGTGCGTTCGGAAGGTACACATCGCAAGCTGCAGAGCTAAGAACTCGGCATCCAACACCTGTTGAGCACGCATGGGTGAGATGCTTTTTATACGGACGAGTCGATTCTGGGCGACAGCGTTCCAAAATACATTGGGACTGAATAGAATCATGGAAGATGTGAATTGCAATTCAGAATGCGCAGAACATGTCACTGACTCTGAAACTGTGTGCCAGTCCTTGTGTATAGGCAGCATGATGGGCAACATGATGTTTAATGCAGGCAGGCCAGCAAGGGGGGCGGAGGCAGGAAAAAGAGCGTTGGGCTGTGTCCGGATGGCACAAAGCGCACCAATATTCATAGCGAGCAGCTCAGCATCGAGCGCTCCTCGAGCGCGTGCGGCTGCACCGGTCCTGTCCCGTGACATGATGCCTTCCGTTATAAGAGTAAGCCGGTGCTGGACGAGGGTAGACCAAAAGTCTTGAGTACTGAATGGAATACTGGAAGACGTCAGTCGTGTTTTGAAATGTGCAGAATAAGTATGTCACTGACTCTGGAACGGTGTGGTCCTCGCGCGTAGATGGCATAATGGTATGTCTGGAGAAGTTTCTAAACGGCGAGCTGCGTGTGAAGAAGTTTTACGACAAGAGAGAAGTCACGTTGGAGGAGAGGGAGGTCAATGTCGAGAGCGAGCCCTTTATTGAACGGAGCTCTTTGGGACTCCGCGGCAAGTCCACCTTGCGCTATTGTCCTTGCCTCGTGCTGTATGGACTAAGGCTTCGCTCAGCGGCTGAGACTCGCCAAATGCCATTATTATGGACGAAGCGGCCGGTACCGGTGTTCGTCTATCTAGACAATGAAAGGCGGTCATTCTACCATGGACAACAGAGCCACTACCTTTCTTCGTCCCACACATGGATAAGTCTCCCGTTTTCACTCCGCGCCCAGAGCTGGTAGCTTGCAGACATTTTTATCACAGCTCCGCGACGGTCCGCGGCCTCTACCTGCCTGCATCTGCAGAAACGACAGACATCTGGGACGTCCTTCGTGTCAATGCGGTGATTCAGAGCGGTCGATGGAACTACATGTAACTTGTGGTACTTACTTTGGAATACGATCCTGACCCTGCGATGGACATCATTGAACACAATTCTGAGGGAGAGATGAGCGATCCATTGAACAAGCTGAACTTGAGCCAACTCGCCGAACATGTAACGTCAGACGCGTGACGTCACATCGCCCTCACTCGCCCTCACTTCTCCCTCGGCCCCCCTCCCTCAGGCTCCAATGAGTCCAGTCTCCTCGGCATCACAGAGTCCGCTCCTCCACTTTAATGATACGTGCTGGGTATGTAACTAGTGCTAGCTGTCTATTGACCTGGCAACTGCAGGCTTCACAGGTCTCCTTGCACCAGGCGCGCGGCGCACGGTGGCTCACCAACAACTATGCGCATGCAGACATACAATTTGGCATACTGTATACATAATCCAAGATTGAAATACACAGCGATGTACAGCATATTGACCGCCAACTTGCATACAATTAGGATGGAGATGTGTCCAAGTATTAGCCTACTGCGCAAATGCTAAACGTCCATGGCATCGTCCTCTGGATCGCCGCCTTCAACTTCGTCATCTTGCTCTTCGACACCTTGGTTCCCATCACCCTGATCCTCGCCATCACCCTGATCCTCATCGTCCTGGCTTTGCTCACTCCCATCATCATTGTCCCCATCCCCGTCACCTCCGTCAAGCTCGGCCAGGAGGGTGCCATCGCGAGTGCAGAACTGCCTGGAAGTAAGGTCCTCCAACTCCCTGCCCAACATCGGCGTAATGGGACAATCCGCTATGCCAAGCACCGGCAGCGGCAGGGACGCCTCCCGCCACGCCCGGAGCCAACTGGTAAAAACGTCCCAATGCACGCAAGACACCCCGTCCATGTCGCTGGACGCAGTGAAGTCCGCGTCCTCGATCGCCAGGTGCTCGATCCTGGTGCCCAGCGCGTCTCGCGTTTCGAGCGGGGGCGCGAGCGCTGCGCAGATCGTGAACGCATCGCAGCCTTTGACCTGGACCTGCGTGACCTTGGCGCACCGCCTGAGGATCGTGCGCCACGCAACGGGGGATAAACACGGCGTCTGCGTGTCCGCAGGCGCGACAGAGATTTCCTGGACGGCGTGCAGTGGCAGCACCTCGCACAGCGCGCGCAGCGACGCCTGCGGCTGCGTGGAGACGGGGAGGAGGATGCTGAAGTCCTGCGCTTGAGGCGAGAAGTCTGGACTGCCAGGACGGACGCGCCAGGCCTCGAGACGGTGCTGCCCTTCGTATGGGTCCGAAAGCTCGAGGAACGCGAAGGGGGGGCCGCTGCTGTGTGTGCCGAAGTGTTTTGAGAGCGCAGGAAGGATCCGTGATATGTCTTCTGCCGGTGCGTTGCGCACTGCGCAGCACAAGCAGAACCGGCAAGCAGGAGATATCGTTAACTGCCGGAAGAGGTCGAAGCACGGCTTCGATGCGCCCTCCAAAAACAAGCTGTTGAGCTGCGGCAACCCAACTTTGAGTGTCGTCGGTCCAGAGTTGACGGGAAGGCAGTGCTGAAGGTGCAGAACCCGGAGATTTGCCATCTTCTGCAGGGCAGAAAGCAACTCATCGTATGACGAGCTATTGTACAACTCCGAGATCGCGACCGTACCCCGTCTGACTGTCCGTCGCATATTGATTTTCAAATGTGTCAGGGTGCAGAGAATGGGTGCCGACCATGGAATGCTGAACCCCACAAGGCGGACTTCACGAAGGGCGGGTAAGCGCGCTCCGACCATCGTTGCAGGTAACTCCGGAGCCACGACATTGTCGGGATCCGCCCAAGTCCCGTCCAGGTCCAAAGACTCCAGGATGCCATCGGAAAATGACTGTGAAGACAGGAAGGGGCTTAGCATGCCAGTCGGTGCCGAAAGCGAAAGGTCATAAAAGTGATGAAAGTGCCGGGCTATCAGGTCTAATAGCATCTTGCCATTTGGGTAGTCCAGCCAACAGGACATGCTGATCGGTATCGCCCTCGTGCGTGCCATGACCAACTCTAGCCATTCGTAGCCCGATGTGCTGCCTATACTGTCCCTCCACAGGCAGGGCGACTCCAAGGCTGCGTCGCGCCAGCGCCGGCAGACGTGCGTAACAGCAATCCAGCCGAGAGGATGTCCTTCATGTCTTCCAAACGGGCTCATGTCACCGGCGAACTGGAAGATGTGAAGGAGCACTTCGGCGGGGAGGACGGATATCGGGGTGAGCGCGTTGCGACGGGCTCTGACTGCGCACATCGCTAGCTGAAGAGCTGACAGTTCGGCGTCGAGGGCCTCTTGAGCGCGCGCTGGCGCACCAGTCGTATCCCGAGGTGATATCCCGTCCGTAAGGATAAGCCGAGAGCGGACGAAGGCAGACCACGCGGCTTGAGGGCTGGATGGAATACTGGGAAACATGAGTTGCATCTCAAAATGCACAGATGATGGCACTGACCCTGGCACGGAGTGATCCATGCGTGTAGATGGCATGGTGGTACGTTCAGAGAGCTTTATGACCAGCGAACTGTGTATGAAGAAATTCTACGACAGGAAACAAGCCGTGTTGGAGGAGAGAGAGGTCAACGTCAAGGACGAGCCTTTTGTTGAAGGGAGCTATTTTGGACTCCGCGACAAGTCTACCTTGCGCTATTGTCCTTGCCTCGTGCCGCGTGGATTTGCGGCTTCGCTAAGCGGCTGAGACTCGCAAAATGCCATTGTTACACGGATCAAGCTCTACACTTAGATCTGTGTCGGTCAATGTTAAAAATAAAAGACAAGACCTCTGTCATGGACGAGGGAGTGACCACCTTTCTTTGTCTCGTACATAGAAATAGCATCAGTCCACGCTACGCTTGCTGCTAGTCCGCTCCCAGAGAAGACAGTGGCCTGCGAGATTTTTGTGCGCCTGCGTCAATGTGGATGGTCGGTTAACCGCTGTGCGTTACAATTGAATACCTTGTTCTATTGACGATTTGGCTTGTAGATCCATCACATCAGATCTCAGATCGCGCGGTCTTCCTCCTCTTCCTCCTCCTCTCTCGCAGAGACAACTTCCGCTGCTATGTCTCGCACGAGGACAAATATCCTGCTGACACCACCCCACGCTGCTGGACGCGACCGTCTACACTCCGCTGCTCGGGAATGCAGGGACTTGTAGCGCGCTCCAGAGGACCGTCGCCATGAGCGCACCCGCATATCTGCTGAGCAGCTGTCTCGCGGTGCTGGACTCGGTTCCACATCCGTCTTGAAGCCCGGCTCTCTTGTCCGCGCTAATACGTGTGGTCCTCATACTGAGGATGTACAGCACGACGAGCGCGACGCAGGGCGTGCGCAGCGGAAGGAAGAGCATCGCAGCCACGACCACGCTGGCTGCGCGCGCGCCAGAGAGGGTAAAGAAGCCGACCTGCAGACCCAGATTGTGGACAAGGCGCGGAAGAGAAAGGGGAGTTCCGGATGTCGGTAGGGATCGACGACCGTGAGGCTTACAAGCCGCGGCTAGAAAGCGATCTTTAAGAGGGACGTGCTGAGTGGAGGAGGGTTGATGCATCTAGAATGGATGGGGTTTGCGATAGAAATCTTGAGAGGGCTCATCGCCACGGGGTTGCTGCTCGCCTTGACATGGGCCACAGTAGCGCCCGAGGCGGGTTGATGTCTCCTCTCCGGAAAATAACGGGCCAGACAAGAGCTGCAGCACCCTTGATCTCAGGAGAATGCCATATGGGTGATGCATGCTGACTGAAAACAGAGATCACAAGGTTCAGCTACGGCAAAAACTGTTGACTGAATAGCGGTCACGGTGATAAAATCTCCACTCACTTCGCATTCCCTAGGAATCACGGATCGATAGATCTATGCGCCTGAAGCGATGAATGACAGCAGAAGTCGATGCTGCAGCCAACGCTGCCCGCCATCACTACACATCAACGTTGACATCAAGAACGGATCAGGATGAGACCGTCCACACCTGGAATCCGAAGGTACACAGGAAGTGCACCGCTTGCGTCGAGCGAGCACAGCGGAGAGACGGAAGCAGTGCAGGACGTCATTGATTCGCTACCGGCCTGAAAACTGTGCTCGAAGACGGGTGTTTTTGGACCTACGTGAATCCACAATCGGCGCAAAGGTCGAGGCAGTGTCTTCAAGCACAAGAAATGCACTGCGTGGCGAATGTGAGCGCTGAGCACGCGTTGGACAAGAAGGTGGGATCCATGACGAGCGCGGCAGGTCGAAGGGAACCAAGTCTGCAAATTAAGGCCAGGCAACACCTCTCGACGTGCGGTCCCTCCGTCCAGCACGCAGCGTCTTGAGATACTAGAAAGATAGACGCACGTCACGGATGCGTCGCTATCAGATGGACAGACGAACAAATTGCTGTGGGGGTGGCGATCGACATGACTGTCAGTGGTCGTGAGCAGACGAGGCAGGCATTCACGACGGACGGCTCCACGGTAATGCAGGTACGCTGCATCGCCCTGCACGGCATGGTGGACGGTGGCGGCGACATGATACGAGGCTGTCCAGGAAGAGTTCAGAGCTTGAAATTTGAGAAATCATCGGGCGTGAAGGTGCTCAGATGGGTAATCTTGGACCTACGTGAATCCACAATCAGGGCATGGGCTGCAGCAGTGTGAGCAGTGCCCCAGATATAAAAGAAAGCCAGGGGATATGACTGGAGGTAGCACACACGCCGAGAAATCGGAAGGCATGGTAAATGGCAAAACGAAAGGAATGAAGTCGACAAAGACGAGGCAACAACTCTCGACGCGCGGTCCTCCCCTCCACAACGTCCACAACACTCGACATCCCCGCAATCGCACACCCACCCCAGCGCCGCCCGTCGAGCACGTTGCAGAACACGTTACCAACGAAGCGCCCGCCGAGAGCGCCGAGCGCGCCCGTGACCGACCGCCAGCAGCGTCTGCCAACACCGCGTTCGAGCTTTTCTGGCTCCTCGTCATCACCCTCGCGCCCTCCATGACGGCCGACGACTTCCCCCTCATCCCCTTCCTCTTCGCGACCGCCCTCGCCGTCAACGGCCTGCGCCGCCGCTCGCTCTCGCCGTCCGGCGCCGCAGCCGCCTTCCTGACGGGCATCAGCATGCTCTCCCTCCCGCTGCGCACGCCCGGCATCGCGCTCATCGTCTTCTACCTCCTCGGCTCGCGTGCGACGCGCGTCGGCAGCAAGGCCAAGGCCGCCCTCGAGGACGGGCACGACGCCGCGGGCGGCGGCTACCGCAACGCCGTGCAGGTCTTCAGCAACAGCGCGAGCGCGCTCCTCGCGACGCTGCTCTGGGGCGCGCTCTTCCACCCTGCCTTTCCTGAGGGCCGCGCGGTCGCACAAGCCATCGGTGCGCCGCGTAAGCCGTACGATCCCGCGCGGTGGTGCCCGCTCGACGCGCGCGTCGCCAGCGGCTGGAGCCGCAGCCTGCTCTTCGTTGTCCTCGGGTGCGTCTCCCATCTCTTCTCGATCCGCCCCAGCTAACGAGCCCCAGGCACTTCGCGTGCTGCCTCGGCGACACGCTCGCGTCGGAGCTCGGCATCCTCGCGCGCGGCCGCCCCCGCCTCATCACGACGCTGCGCCCCGTCCCACCCGGCACCAACGGCGCCCTCTCGCTCGTCGGCACCGGCGCGTCGCTCGCGGGCGGCGCGATCATGGGCCTCAGCATGTGGGCCACGCTCGTGCTCGAGAACGCCGCGTGCCGTGCGGCTGCGTTTCGACTCCTCCCGGATCTGCTGCTGTGGGGCGTGCTCGGCGGGGGGCTCGGGTCGCTGGTGCGTTCTTTTCCTGCGCGGGGGTGCGCGTGCTGATGGGCTTTGGACAGCTGGACTCGTTCCTCGGCGCGACGCTGCAGCGCACGCAGTATTCGAAGGACAAGCGCATCCTCACGGACACGTCCGACCCGCGCAAGGTCGCCGAGGCGGGCGTGCAGACCGTCAGCGGCATCGACGTCCTCACGAATAACCAGGTGCGTCTTGCGATTTCCGAGGGTGTTATCCATGCTGATCGGCCCGCAGGTGAATTTGATCGCGTCGACGCTCACCGCGCTCGCGCTTGGGTACCTTGCCTGAGCCGCTCACATTGTCATGTCCGCGCTCTGCGCCCACCTGCACCATTTCGCTCGACGAGCCTACGCAGCTGGACTCGTCGATAGGTGCGACGCTGCAACGCATACAGCGCGCGAAAGAGACGCGCACCGCCGGACCTGCGCACGGCGGCGGGGCGCGCGTCTGCGCGATCGACGTTTTCTGGATGGGACAAGATGTCACATCTGCAACATACAGCCGTGCGCGCTGGCCGCGATATGGCATCAAGGTTCGTGCGCGAAATCTCGACTTTGTGCTGTGGGGCTCTCAGCGCGCCCCCGACGCTTCCGGTATATAATCTACTTAGAGATTGTAGAGTACATTTGTAGAGTACATTTGCTGTACAGTAGTAGAGCTGAAATAACGAATTCAATTTTTTCTCGTTGCCAATGCACAAAAGAGAGCAAAGCCGGGGCTGCTCCGAGGCAGATGCAGAACACCACTGCAAAGGAAGCCGCGGAAGTCCGGCTCGGAGCCTCTCGGAGCGCGGAAGTAGGACCCGCGACGGGAGTCCGACTCTTGATTCCTGCCGCCGCCGCGTTCATTCACCACCTGTCCGGAGTTCAGCTCGCTCGACCACGAGCTCGAGCATATCGCGACATCACAAGGCGACGACGACGGCTGATCAGCGTGACATCCCTGTACGTCCGCACGGCGTCTTAACTAACTTTCTTTTGCAGGGAAGTCGCCGCTCAAGCGTCCTTCCCGACTGGCGTGCACGGCGTTCACACAGCAACGGCCGCTCTCACAATGACAACGCAACCTAACGCGGTTGAAACGCGTCAGCCGGCGCACGCAAGTACGGCGCCCACGCAAATACGCCGTAACTTGACGATGACGCCGGTCGTATCCCGGGCGCTCTCACTTCCCCGCGTACTTCCCCGCATCAAGACTATTGTTACGACATCGTCAAGACCTTCATCGATGTGAATGGCGATGACCCCCCCCCACATCCACGGCATGCAGATCTTCTCGCCGCTGTCTGCATTGTACCGTGCGATCTCACGATTCTGGACCAATCGCAAGTGGCGTCGCGGTCACTTCCCTCGTCTTCACGGCGTGGACCTCAGCGGCGCCCCTGACGCTTCCAGTCCGTTATGTCCTTTAGACATAGTAGACTAATTGTAGCTTCATGCCTTTGCATGATGTGCATCGGAGCGCGGGAGCTGCGCCCGCGATCGGAGTCTGAGCTGCGTCGCGACACATGTAAAGTATAGCTCACACCGAGTCCGCCTCCCCCTCGACGCGCTCGAGCGCTCTACAGTGCTTGTCGCGAGGCAACGGCACTGATGTCCGTCTTGACGATAGTGGCCGATCCATGTGATAGTCAGGTACATTCCCGTGCTGTCTTCATTTCTTTCGCAGACGTCGCCGCTCAGGCTCTCATCCTCCATCCCATGACTCCCCCCATTCACATGCTGACCAGCACGACGTCTCCGATGGTACGCCTCCCTATTTTCGTGAGGCCAGGATTCCCCCGCTTAGAGTGCGCCACACTAACGCGAGCCCAGCTCAGGTCCCGGACTTATAGCTCGTCTTCGACGGCGAGCGACGCGGACACGTACCATCGGCGACGCGCTGAATACGATGCGGGTGTAGTGATCAGTGCATGATCACGTATGCCAACACCGCTCCTCCTCGCGCGAATTCACTTTGACTTATCTCGTACGCAGGCATGCGCGACACGTCGGCGACGTCAGGGACATCCCAACAAGCGAACCCGCCCGTCGTGATGCCCATCCATGGGATGCGAGTTCCGCCTGCACACCGACAACCAGGCTCCATGCCTGTCCCCCCTGTCGCAGCACAGATGCGCTCGGTCTCTGCGCCGCCCCGTACATACCGATCACAGTACTCGAGGCAGGGCGGGACTCTCAGCTCTGCTGCTGTGTCCATCGGAACGACACAGCCATCCCAAAGCGGGCTCTGTGCGCCCAACCCAAGCCGCCCCCGCAAGCGTGAAGAGACGGATGCGTCGGCGAGCGCACAGCACGCCTTCGCGATGTCGCAACGCCGCGGGCGCTGCCGTCAAAATTCCTGCCTCTCGCAATCTCGCATCGCCGCCAGTCGTGCTGCCACATCCGCGACGGGATCGGTGGGCTTGTTGCGCAAACTCGGCCCGCATAGCAGTACCGAAGGACGACGATGGCGCGTCGGACACAATAAACGATGCAACACGGGGGCACACAGTGCCTCGCATTGTCGTGGTCGACGATGATCAGCTTGCCCGCGAGGACCGCGAAGGTGCGCAAAGCACTCCGATACAGGTATGCAGGAACGGGTGAGTATAGAGCAGCTTTCTAGAAAGTATAACACTCACCACAGCCCCAGCTTCGATGAGCAGCAGGACAGCGCGCGCACCCTGACATTGATAGGGACGTGGAACACGAGTCCCTACCGTGTCGATCTACGGTGATTGCTGGCGCGAACACGACTGATGCCGCGAAGGCATGCCAAAGACTACGACTGAGGTATGTGGAAAAGGTGAATATTGGGTTATTTTCCAGAGAACAAGAAATTCACTCACCTACACTCGAGCTTCGACTAGCGCTGTGCCGATGCAGTTACACGTGTTGTCCCCATCCCGCCTCACCTACCACGAGTCGTTCCATAAGCCAGACGTCGTTACAGCGATGTTGCGCTGATGACATTCGACTTGCGGGAAATGCCCCCGGCAGCGCTCACACCTCGCTGTCTCGACCGCAGGCCTCTCGACCCTCTCCCGACACGGCTCGCGCAAGAGCGCCGAGGACGTGCGTTGTCCCACCCATTCGTTACAATGTCCATCGAGCCCAGAGCCTGGCGGGTGACGTGAGTGCGCAGGATCTCGCGGAACACGGTACACGCCGTCATGCGCCGTCAGTCCAATCACTCGGGTTCTCGCCCGATGCGCACCACTTTGCGCGAGGCAGCCCGACCAACGCGCCGCTCCACGGTCACTATTCGCGATGGGAACAGTGCTGCCGTCGCTCGTCTGAACCACGCCTATGCCGCCGCACATTCAGATCAAGCCTCATGCCATCCGCGCTCGTCGCCCCGCGGATGCGCCGACCCTTCGATTCCCTTCCGACATGGGCCACCTCTGCTCGCGACACCATTCCTGCACCAACACCGTATCCACAGTAAGGTCCCGCCATCACAGGCGAGCACCGCACCTTGCGGACGGATTGCCCAGAGGTGCCGCAAACTCGCCTCTGCCTGCCCACGTCTGTCTGTGCCCCCGGCGTATGTAGGTACAAGCAAATACTACATACATATAAGCACCTTAGCGTGATGCCGAGCTGTTTCTCAGCCTGGTCGCGTGACCCACTTATCTGCCGTTGAACGACAGAGTGCATGGTGCAGCCATTGCGCGAAGTACATAGTGGCAATGGTGAGCAATAAGACTCACGTCGATGCAGCGCTAGGCGGTCCTCACCTGCATGTGACTCTGAAGGCATTCCATGTGTTCTCGACGCCTTCGAGGCATGTTCACTGCGCTTGCCTTACCGAGCGGGCCCTAGAGTCTCAAAATTGAAGTGACCGGGAAACCTGCAATCCTAGAGGTGAGTATGAATTACAGATGAGATATCCAAAAAGCATGACAGGATATGCCTTTGCCGGGCTGTGCTCGGCAGTATGCCTGCACGATCTCAGCATCGACGAACTGTCAACGGTGACTTCAATTGCTTGCTCTATGATGAGCTCGCCGCTCGCCGCGGAGCATTGAACCCCTAGTGAAAAATGCGATGAAACCTGACATTTCGGAAGGACTAGTGAGTCGCACCTTGGCTCGGTGAATTCAACTGCAAAAGGCCCACTGAAAGCCATCCCGCAGGTCCCAAAATGGTCGCAGCAATGGAGAGGAGTTCCGGACGTGAAGGTGGGTGCTGGGCTTTGCTCGTTGTCTCTGCATCAAGTCAGCCTCGAAAAGCCATAAATGTCCACTACAAATTTCTGACCTATGGAGAGCTCGCTGCTCGCTATGGGGCTCCGGCTCTGGCTCCTCGCAACATCAACATTGATGAACCATTGTGCTGACCGCGAATGACTACTTAACCTAGTGGGAGCTCACCGCTTGCTGCAGGGCCTCAGATCCTGACAATGTCAAAGAAGATGGCCTGATGTCCGTGAGCCTTGCTTACCCCTTGAAAAGGTGAGAATCAATATGATGCCCAAATACATAAAACAATGAGCATACTCATCTAATGATCACAGCACTAGACATCACAGAGGTCTGACGGCATGGTTCAAGTACCAGTAAATAAGGTAGGTAGGATGTGCAAGTGCGATGGACTGCAATGCTACGATACTAAAAGCATGACAGAGCCTCGGAAGGAATGACAATCTTCCGAGGCAACGTAAGTCCTATCTTGAAACACGGTCGGATGCCACGATTCATCACCGTGTGGTGTGCAGTGCCCGTCCCTGCTCAAAATAGAACCCTCGGGTCCCGGTGGGAACCTTACTACCGACGGATGAATTGTGTCGACAAAATCAATCTCCGGTTTCTGTCTGAATTCAATTCTCCCTTAAGTCCATTGACAAGCTCAACACTGCTGCATGAAAATTATCTGAGTCTCTGAGAAGCCTCCAAGTGAAAATGTGTGCTGCTCAGACCATCTGTCGGGAGATGCCAATCCTCTCAAGCTTGAGGAATGATTGATCATGACAGCAGAGCCCAGGCTAAAAACCAGCCGAAATTAGCTGATATGATGTCGGCTGTCTCATCTCTCCGCCGTAAATATGTGACCTTGATGCTGCTATTTTGGGATGAATCTTGAGAGAGCAGGATGGCAGAAGATGACTCAATGACCGGTGAGGAAGTGAATCCTGCTGGGAATGAATAGAAGATTCCTGACGGTGAAGTCAGTTTCTGAATAGGACTGCATAAATTTGGCTTAGCTATGGATCTGTCGGGAAGAAAAGCAGCTTCGAAAGCCATTAACAGTGACGGAGAAGCAGTAATGCTTGGCACTGATTTGGTACGAGGCCGATTTCTGTGCACTGCGAGAACAGAGCTCAGTCTCCAACAACGAGGTTACTGACATTTATCAAACAGTTCCAAAAAGCATTTTGAGTCTGGAGGGTAGAGCCGAGACTTGATCTGAGTGGATGTCGGTCAAGGCTCAATCGCATGATAAGCCGCAGCGGAACGTCTCTCTGCTACATATTATAGTTCTCACAGTGCTTTCGGCCGTTTTCGAGTCTACTCTACTCAACGCAATATAAATAGTGTTACTCACCAACCCGTGTAAAACTCTAGCACTATCTATAAATCCAACAATAGTATTAACAATATAAAGCACTTATGTTCTATTTATCACCATTTTCTGTGTCCGCCCGCACAAACTCATGACGGCTCCCCACAGATGTACTTGATCCTCTATCATATTAACCGTACACAAAGAAAAAAGATTTTGTTTCTTTCAATAAGAAAGTATATACTACAGACCAAGAAATATATTATATGGAGGCCAGAGAACGAGCATCTGCTCGAGAATGTTCAATTCCAGCCTGCTAGAGATGATGCTGTAGAACTTAGGTACGACGGGGAAGATATGATCGGAGATCGGAAGAAACGGAGCGCACACGTAACGATACGAAACGGAGGGACTTACCGTGCATCGAGGCCCGGCAGAATGCGCGGAGGAAAAGGGGATCCTCCGTGCATGATTGGGGCATATATACCTGCCCCCCGGGATTGGTCTTGGTCCCTCCCCTTCTGCTCCCCCGAAATTCGCTCCCCCGACACTTACGACAATATCCCGTGAATAAAATCGACGGCCATGCCATGCTGGCGATGACTCCCCTTGCTCCATGCACACATCACCTCTGTGCTGGCGCATCCCATTGAAGGCCGTGGCCTCGTCGTCGCATGGTAATCGGTAGGTGCTTTCAAATTTGTTAATTCTATCTGGAGACTCACGTGCCTTCGCCGTTTAAAGGTGTATCACCTCTGTATACGTCGAGGCTTGGGCCCTGCCAGCCGGTTGTTCAAGGTCACTGTCACAGGGCCATCCCGCTGCACGTAGGTGCAGCGGCATCGTATCGGTTCGGGTGCTGGGTGGGCCACAGGGGATGTTTCCATCTGTCTACGTAAGTTGTTTTCGGTCGCTGTTAGCTGAGATATTTTCATGCTCACCTTTTGGCTTAGAAACAGTGCTTTTGATCGCCGAAACGCCAGGATCCAGTGGCCCGCGCCAAACGGCCTACTGGTCCACAGGATAAAGTTGGCGGCGTGAGCGTCAGTGCGACACTCACGTCACGCTTGTGCTCAGCGGGCCCCGCCCGCGGTATGCATTCGTGCGCGGAAGGCACGGGTTCCGAGGTCTGCGAGACGTCGTTTTGCATCCGTGTGAGTCGCTTCCCGCTACTATTAGCTGAAGCAATCTGGTATTCACCTAGATTCACAGAAACGTGCCGGTCTGCACCCAAAATCCGAGGGTCGAGTGGCCCGCGCCGAGCGGCCTACTGGTCCTCTGCGATAAAGCCAAAGCCTTGAGTGTCGATTCGATGCTCATGTCCTGCTTGACAGGAGGGGGCGCAGCCCGCCCAACGTGTTCGCATATGAATCGCGGCGGTCTGCAGGATGTCGTTATGTGTCCCATTCCCAGTAAGTCGGTTCTCCTCACGATTAGCCGAGGTGTTCCATGCTCACCTGGAAGTACAAGGTTATCATTTTTTATCGCCAAAGCTCCAGAACCCAGTGGCCCGCGCCGAGCGGCCTACTGGTCCATAGGACAAAGTCCACGAAGTGAGCGTCAGTTCGACGCTCACATCCCGCTTGACGGCAGGCGGGTGTAGCCCACCGAAGGCGTGGACGGCGCTGGTTCTGCGGGCCTGCAGGACATCGCTACATGTCCCGGTAAGTCAGTTTTCTTCATGATTAACCGAGGTATCTAACGACTCACCTAGAGGCACAGAAAGATTGTGTTTTGTCGCCGGAATTCTAGAATCCAGTGGTCCGCGCCGAGCGGCCTACTGGTCCGTAGAACAAAGTCTACGGAGTGAGCGTCGCTTCGACGCTCACGTCGCGCTTGGCGGGAGGCGGGCGAAGCCCGCTGGATACATCCGCATGTGCACCGCGCGACTTACGAAGGTGTCTGTGATGTGTGTGTAAGTCGATTTCAGATATAACTAGCCGAGCAATCTTGGAGCTCACTTGGACTCCCAGAAAGTCATTTTAGGCACCCAAAATTCCAGAATTCAAAGGCCCGCGCCGAGCGGCGACCGTGCTCGGAGGGCAAACCTACGGAGCTCACGTCAGCGGGCTTCCGCTGACGTTGCCTGCGAGTGCGGGGCGAAGCCCCGCGCGAGCATTGCACTGGAAAGTGAGCCTTTCCCGCCATATTAGCCGATTCGAAGTCGTGCTCACCAGGCCTCTCTTAAACAGACTTTTTTGTGCCCAATTCTCCAGGATTCAGAGGCCCGCGCCGAGCGGCGACCGTGCTCGGAGGACAAGCCTACGGAGCGGACGTCAGCGGGCTTCCGCTGACGTTGCCTGCGAGTGCGGGGCGTAGCCCCGCACGAGCTCTGCACCAGAAAGTGAGTGTTTATCTCGAAAATAGCCGAGGCAAATGTGTACTCACCGGGGACCTGAAAACAGCCTTTTTCTGCCCAAATTTCTGAGGTTCCGAGGCCCGCGCCGAGCGGCGTGCATGCTCGAAGGGTAGCTCTACGGAGTTCACGTCAGCGGGCCTGCATTGTCATTGTCTGCGAGCGATGGGCGAAGCCCATCGCGAGATCTGCATTGCGAGGTAAGTTGTCATCGAGATACTAGATGGGCAAAACCTGTACTGACCTGGGTTCGCGGAAAAGCAGGTTTCTGTTTCCTAAGATTATGGGCTCAAGGCCCTGCGGCGAGCGCCCAAGGTGGCTCGAATGCGAAGCATTCGAAGGCATGGGCTTCCGCGGATGCGATGCTCTCCACCACTCTCTCTCGCCTCGTCCGCGCCACGCATTCGTGTACTTGGTTAGGCTACACGGCGCCAACCTTCCAACACGCCGAAGGGCGTCATGGTCGAGTTCAAGATCACTCAGACGCACCTGGTCGCTGAGACGAGCCTGAGTGTGCCTCGCGCGGACTCCGTGGCTATCCTGTATACGGGAGACTGGCTTGCGCTGTTCTACAGCGACGTGCCAAGCGTTCCAGCCTCCACCCGTCAGTCCAGACAACTGCGCGGTCGCGGCGACCTCATTCCGGGGACTGATAAGGCCGCTGGACGACGGCGCTCGTGATCTCGAACCTCGCCGCCCCCGGCCTGACTGGCTGCCTTCTGTCGATCTTTCATGTCAGCGTCGGGCACGTCTTTCGACGTTCGAGGTGAATATTGCCTCCACGCGAAGCGTTCTGCATCCCGGTGAGTGTCTGAGACATACCGAATCGCGCACACTTACTCATCATCGTGTCTGGCAGTGCTCTCCATTCGCCCGCTTCCACGCGTCGCACTTCCCCGCTCGTCCAGCGACATTACCCTACGACGTGCTCCCACCCTCTCTCGCCTTCCAAGCGTCGCCAACACCTCCACGGCGCGACAAGGGCGTCATCGTCAAGTATGACGCGCCGTTGGCGGACGTCTGCGCATCCCGCGTCATTTCCCGCGGCCCGTTGCCGTCGCCTCGGTCGGTGGCCTCGGCGACCTCTGGCCATGTTCTAATGGTGATTTTCGGGCACGAGGCTGTCTGGCCGTTGGTGAGTGGTTAAGATGTACGATGTCGTGCGGGAACTTACCTTCTGTGATTCACAGCACTCCGGTCGCTGCACCTTTCCGTGTATTGCCCCACAATGCCTCTCGCCGGTCCAAGTCCCGCGCCGAGTCGTCCGTCGCATCGCGAGGGCGTCATCGTCAAGTACGACGCGGCGGTGGGACAGATCTCCGGCTTCATTTACGGCCATCCCGCTTCCCGGCGCTCTCGTTCGAAATGTCGGAAAACCACTTGCGCGACGACTGCATGTTGTCCGTCGCGTCCCGAGGGTGTCATCGTCAAGTTATCGGTGGTGAGTGTTCAATGAATAAAGATATGGCGCGGGGACTTACCTTTCGTGATCGGCGCCTTCTCCGTGTCGGTTCTCGCCACCCAGCCTCCCGCGCGCCGACTCCGAGCCATCCATCGCGTCCCAAGGGCGTCATCGTCAAGTTTGACGCGCTGCGGGATTCATGGTGAGCGTTAGCGACTCGGCGCCGTCGCACGCACTTGACGTCTCCGCGACCTGGCCGACCGACCGATTTCTCTTTCCCGTCTCCTGCGCCTTTTCTCACGGCGTCTGAAATCGTCGCGGGGTCTCATGGTTATGCTCGCACTCGGTTCGTGAATTCGGCGCATCGTGCACGTCTGGACGGACGTTGTCGGGCGCACTTTCAGCGCGGTCCGTGTTGCCTTTATGCACGCGTGTTTTCGGCAGAAAAAGGGCGGACTCGTTGGAGCGGGACGGTGGACGCGTTTGACGGCATTTTCGAGATGGAGGGGGGACGTTTGAGGGCCATAAGAAGGCGACTTGATGGAAAAGACCTAAAAACGGCGGGAAAGTAGTCGAGTGAGATAAGCGAAAACCGAACGAGTGGACGGGCGACGAACCACGGCTTTCGTCTGCCCAAGGGGAGTAAAATACGAGGGAGACAGAGTTTCACCTTTGCCCTCGGTATTTTCGAACTGGACCGAACCAGGGCAAGCGGTGGCACCCCCAGTGTACGTTAGAAACTAGAACAACGACAGAGTTGCAGAATTAATCGCGGAGACATCTTTGACCGCGGTCGAGGCTTTGGCAGCGGAGGAAAGACGGTGACGACGCGATCGAGATCGGGACAGACGCCAACCAATCACAGACGCGGAAGTCTTGGACCCACAATCGCGTCGAAGGAATCAAGTCGACAAAGACGAGGCACGCGCGGTCCTGCCCTCCACAACGTCCACAACACTCGACATCCCCGCAACCGCGCACACACCCCAGCGCTGCCCGTCGAACACGTCGCAGAACACCTTCCCGACCAAGCGCCCGCCGAGAGCGCCGAGCGCGCCCGTGACCGACCGCCAGCAGCGTCTGCCAACACCGCGTTCGAGCTCTTCTGGCTCCTCGTCATCACCCTCGCGCCCCCCATGACGGCCGACGACTTCCCCCTCATCCCCTTCCTCTTCGCGACCGCCCTCGCCGTCAACGGCCTGCGCCGCCGCTCGCTCTCGCCGTCCGGCGCCGCAGCCGCCTTCCTGACGGGCATCAGCATGCTCTCCCTCCCGCTGCGCACGCCCGGCATCGCGCTCATCGTCTTCTACCTCCTCGGCTCGCGCGCGACCCGCGTCGGCAGCAAGGCCAAGGCCGCCCTCGAGGACGGCCATGACGCCGCGGGCGGCGGCTACCGCAACGCGGTGCAGGTCTTCAGCAACAGCGCGAGCGCGCTCCTCGCGACGCTGCTCTGGGGCGCGCTCTTCCACCCTGCCTTCCCTGAGGGCCGCGCGGTCGCACAAGCCATCGGTGCGCCGCGTAAGCCGTACGATCCCGCGCGGTGGTGCCCGCTCGACGCGCGCGTCGCCAGCGGCTGGAGCCGCAGCCTGCTCTTCGTCGTCCTCGGGTGCGTCCCTTCCTTCCCTCTTTCCACTCTAGCTAACGACCCGCAGGCACTTCGCGTGCTGCCTCGGCGACACGCTCGCGTCGGAGCTCGGCATCCTCGCGCGCGGCCGCCCGCGCCTCATCACGACGCTGCGACCCGTCCCGCCCGGCACCAACGGCGCGCTCTCGCTCGTCGGCACCGGCGCGTCGCTCGCGGGCGGCGCGATCATGGGCCTCAGCATGTGGGCGACGCTCGTGCTCGAGAACGCCGCGTGTCGTGCGGCTGCATTTCGACTGCTCCCGGATCTGCTGCTGTGGGGCGTGCTCGGCGGGGGACTCGGGTCGCTGGTGCGTTCTTTTTCTGCCCGGGGATGCGCGTGCTGATGGGATTTGGCAGCTGGACTCGTTCCTCGGCGCGACGCTGCAGCGCACGCAGTATTCGAAGGACAAGCGTATCCTCACGGACGCGTCTGACCCGCGCAAGGTCGCCGAGGCGGGCGTGCAGACCGTCAGCGGCATCGACGTCCTCACGAATAACCAGGTGCGTCTTGCAACTTCTGACGGCGTCATCCATGCTGATCGGCCAGCAGGTGAATCTAATCGCGTCGACGCTCACTGCGCTCGCGCTTGGGTACTTCGCCTGAGTCGCTCACATCATCGCATACGTGCAATGCACACCCATCCTTGCATGCTGCAAGGACGTACCACCGGCTTTACCATACCCCATACCTTAACACCCATATCGTTCTTGACCGTTGTTCCCGCCTGGTAGAAGAATGGAAGAATCTCACTCGTGCTCACGCCCTGTCTAGCCTGTACTGTACTGTATCCCGTACTCACCGCATCTTGTCCCTTTTTTGTATGTATACATGTCGTCCTCAAAGTTAGATTGATCCCATCGCAATGCAAGTCGTACACTACGCCGCGCCCTCGAGCTTCGCCAGCGCGGCCTCGACGTCCCCGCCCCGCAGCCAGTCGACGCGCACGTCCTCGAGGTGGTCGTCGAAGTCGCCCAGCAGGCGCTGCAGCCCGTGCTCGCGCGCCAGCTGCAGCACGCGCGCGGGAAGCGCGGCGTCGAAGGCCAGCGTCGCCGGCGGGTGCGGCTGCGCGTCCAACGCACCAATCAACTTTTTTCTCATGCCATATCATGAAAGAAAGGACGTACAACTAGCACAGGCTCGTCGCCGTCGATCTGCAGTCACGAACACACATAAGTGAAGGGGGCGAAGGAAGGAGGGGAGAGAAACGCACGACGAGCGCGAGCGCGCGGGGGACGCTTTCCTGCAGCTGCGCGAGCACGCGCTGGCCGACGGGGCCTAGCGCGCCCACACCCGTGGCTTTCTCCGCGGCCTGGTAGAGCCCGACGACCTGCAGCCCGCGGTTCTCCGCGTGCCCGCGTGCCTGTGCGCCCCTCAGCCTCCGTCCTCGCGCACGAGCACAAAGCACGTACCAGGTCGAGGCCGATCTCCGTCATGGGGCTCAGGCTCGTCCAGTGGTGCAGGAGCGGGACGGCGTCGCGGATGTCGGGGCCGGTGCCGAGGAGGAGGCCGAGGACGGGCTGGTGCGGGTATTTGAGCGCGTGGAGGGTGAGTTTTGTGTAGGCGAGGGAGGAGAGGGTACAGGTGGGTGGGGGCGACATGGTGGCGGGAGGGAGGCGCGCACGGGGCGCGCGTCGGGGGTTGGCGATGTCGGCGTATATATGTATAGCCGCTTGTGGGTTCGTGTAGGTCCAGATATCCTCGGAGGCGCCGGTGCCGCCTTGCTTCAATTTGCGTCAGCATCGTGACTGCGACACAATTTCGCCCGTTCACCAGGCACTTGATCGACAATTGCCCAGGCGAATTCCACAGCCCAAGGAATGCTGGGCGTGAACTGGAGATATTTTACATATGGACTCGGAGTCGAATCGCGTGGAGTCAGATCACTCTCAGACTGCGAGACTACTTGTCTGCGCAGATCGCGCGAAACATACGATTCTGCTTCTAAACATCTTGGACCTTGAATCGCGCCCCGACTTGTACAACCGTTACGCACCATGCACGCATCATTAAAGTAAGGGCGGACTCTACGAAATGTGAGGGGAAGAAGGGCGACGTGACGTCACACGCCTGCAAGTAGTCTGCAAGTGGATTTGACGCCTTCCCACACTGCTTTTCGGCGGAATCTGTCGATGGTCTCAAGGCGATGCACCTCGTTTGACTATATGGAACTCGAGCTTGTGCATTCTTGAAGGTGAGTGGATTTGTCGGCGCATCATGATTTATCCACATATGGATCACAGGATGTCGAAGATACAGCACAGAGAGCCCTTCCCGTCATGCTATAGTTGTCATTGAGTCGACGGTTTTCGACATGGCTAATCTTCGTCAGTCTCCGTGATCTCGATTCTCTGTTGTACATACGTAGTGCTCAACCATCCGCATCCATTCGTATCGTGTATGAGGCACTGAGTGTTACAGCTCCTTTTGTTCAATCCTGACACTCGCTGATCTTCTTCTATTAAAGACAACAACTGCAAGGAATCGCGGGCTGTGGCCCTTGTGTCAATGCGTACAACAACACCGTGGCGATGACCTATTCCAGTATTTCTATCGCAAACCCCACCTGAATCCAAACGCATCAATCCCTCTCCATCCGACATGTCCCTCGTAAAGATTGCCTTTTGGCCATTGCTTATAGGCCTCACAGTCGTCAATCCCTATCGGCATCCCGAAATGCCTCTTCTTTTCGGCATCCTCGTCCACAATCTAGGTCTGGCATTCGGCTTCTTCGCCCCCTCGGGCGCGCGCGCAGCGAGCATCGCGGTGATGACGATGCTCTTCCTCCCTCTGCGCACGCCGTGCATCGCGCTCATCGCGCTGCATGTCCTCAGTGTGAGGGCCACACGTGTCGGCGCGGGCAAAAAGGCTGTGCTTCAAGACGGGCATGGCACTGGACCCAGCACCGCAAGACAACTGCTTAGCAGATATGCCGGCGTGCTTGTGGCGACGGTTCTTTGGAGCGTGCTACAAACCCCTGCATTCCCGGGGAGCGGGGAGCAGACGGTCCCGTTCGGCAGCGCGGCGTGGTGTCCGGCTGACCCGCGTGCATCAGGCGGCTGGAGCCACGCACTTCTATACGCCGTTATTGGGTGCGTCCACCCCAATCTTCCCCGCCATTGCAGAGCACCTCTGATCAAATCGCCTCAGACATCTCGCCTGTTCCTTCGGGAACACTCTCGCCACGCAGTTCGGCATGCTCTCCCGCGAGCCGCCCCTCCTCGTCACCACGCTCAGGCCCGTGATCCCAGGAACACACGGCGGCATCACGCTAAACGGGACGCTCACGTCCTTTATGGGCGGGCAGATTGCGGGGTGGGCAGTCTGGGTCCCACTGATGCTCGAGCACGCCGAGTGCAACCGGCAGAAATGGGAGATCCTTCCGCAGCTACTGCTGTGCGGGACGCTCGCGGGTGGGCTGGGCTCCTTGGTGCGTGGGTTCGCAGATGGCCTGTGCTCGGGTGCTAATGCGTCTGCGTCCGAAGATGGGTTCCTTCCTCGGGGCGCTTTTCCAGCGGACTGTGTACTCGAAGGGCGCGAGGCGCGTCCTGGGCGGTGCTTCGGATCCTCGGAAGAAGACTGACGCTGACATGGTCTGCGGAATTGATGTTTTCACGAATGAGCAGGTGCGTAGCTCGTTATGAGGAATAGAACTGCTGGACTCATGCTTAACTTGCAGGTGGGCTTGATATCGACGACGTTGACTGCTCTTGCGCTCGCCTACTTCGCGTGAGGCAATGGCTGTCGAGGACGTTAGGATTTTCTGTTGGTAGGAATGCGTGGTCGGGGCTGGATGCCCATTTCATAAGGACATGCAGATGTTTCACCGGGCTTTGTCTTGGTATGCGTGAGCATTCGAAATTCGATTCATCGATGTTCTCGTGCTGGCTATTCCTTGATGCAAACGTATAGATATGTAAGATGATAATTATCGCTCATGTGCTGCGTGTGCGTGGTCTCTGCTGTCCTTCATTCCTTCGAATGATCTGTGGATCATGAGCTGACCGTTGCTATTTCGGCTGTGTATGGTAGCGTGCATGTCCGTCCGCATGGTATCAGGCGGTGAGGGCAGCAGCCCCTGTTTGGGCACAGCACTGATTGATGTTCCCGAACAGAAGGCTTCACGCGCGACGGACTCATTATCCCGGGTTCTGGTACGGTACACCCCCGGAGTCAGGAAGGCAATGCATCACTCATGATCGAAGAGGTCTGTGTGAAATATTTGACGACACTGCCGTCCTGAGAAGAGTGTGCTGCATCTGTGCTCAAATCAGCGTTTCAGCGCACACACGCCCCGCGGATTTGGAGATATCGGCAAGCCATCGCGTTCGTTGCCTTTCGTTCTTTTGTCTGAGCACGGCATGAATCATCGACAGTCGGATCAGGTCCTCACTTCTTTTCACATGCTGAAGAGATCACACGGACGGCACGAGGAGCACAATTATATCTTTCAAAAGCAATGCAGTGACTGCATCTTCCTTTGGAATCTATTGTCCTGACAGCATGATGCATCTACCTTGCAGTGGTTCTCGTCCGCTATAAGGGTATTAATTGCTCCTTGGACTCGGAGCATGTGACATTATCGATATACTCTGTAAGCACTCCTCCACATGCACATCACCGATGGCGACTTCTATTGACACTGTAGGACTATGTTGCTGAACGGACCTGAAGGAATATTGCAGGGCGATTCCTCGGCTTTTGGTCGCGCCGCCGGCCAGGAAACGCACACGCATCATGACTCAACCAGGGCAGATGCGGGCTCTCGGCGCCATTTCAAGCGCCTCATAGTGGGAGTCGTTCCCAGGCTCACTTCTTCACAATGGTGAGTATCTTCGCCTTTGATCTCGAGCTTTACTTACCAAGTCAGGTCCGCACGTTCGGATCTTCGAGCGCAGTCGCAGTGTCAGAGTTGCTCCTCACTGTGTTGCCCCAGCGCTATTGGTTTCAGACGACTAAGGTGACTCATTGTCGTCAGATCAAACCACCTCCGTGCATGTTTCCTATTTTCTACACGGCTCAGAACGATCAATTCCCGCCGACCATTCGCTGGAAATGTAGCTCTATTCATGGTGCTCCTCGGATTTCCGTATCTTCCATCATGGGGGCACATCATGTTCCTGGCGACAATCTCCCCCTCTTCAAAAACAATGGCACTCTCCAAGCTATGCGTTCAGGACGCATTGATGCATCGCCAGCTCCCGGCATCACTTCGTCGCTGATGTCAGGTTCAATCGGCGGAGAAAAAAATTCGCTCATCGATAAGTGCGTAGTTGTTCCGTCCGTGAAATGCAATGAAAATGCGATGTCATTTCTATAGAACCCGGAATCGCTCTGGACAATACCCTTGGATCACTGCAACCCGAGTAGTCCGTCTTCCGTACCACAGCTGATTACACTGATTTAAAGTTTTTTCCCCGTTTTCGGTCATCGCACCCTGTTTATCAGAAGGCATTTTAGACGCCCTTTTTTGTCAACGCATTTCTGCGTAAGGCTAGTAGGATCACTGCTGGATCTGCTTCGATTTCTCATGAGCGAGCGAGTTTCCTCGGGTCAGCGGCATGAAGGTGAGTGCTGTTAGACGACCACATGCAACCGAGCTCAAGAAGGAACATACAATTCATATTCAGGAACATGTTGGCGATGCGTCGAGGACAGAAGATGGAGACCATCAATGGGACCACACAAGTTATTGTTCTCGAGTCCATATGGTCGTCGGACATCGTATGGCTGCTTATGGACCGCATGAACAGCTTCGCGTCTGCTATGCAATTGCGACTATTGAGGAAAATCAAGCAATGAGTCCCAGGATCGTTAAATACCTGTGTGTGCCGCTACACGGTTCAAATCACTCCCCTCAACTCATGGCTTATTACGACGTCTACAGACAACAGCTTTCTCGCCTGGAACTCGGCTGCGCCCTCTGGGTCCCTGACCCGGCCAACCTCTACGATTGCATCGAGGTCGGCGACGTGGGCTACATTCGTGACGGACATTTCCACCGTCTCTTTAATGCTCTACTCCCCAAGGACCACCCATCGCACGACTGGGGTGTGCCGGAGGATTTTGAGACGTTGGTTCCAACTCATACGCCAACAGTGCGCTTATCTTCCCTTGAGGATGGAGCGTATATCTCGCACACGATCAGGGTGATCGATGTGGCGACGGGGGTGTCCGCGTAAGTCTGCCTAGTAAATCAATCTCATAAACCTTGCAGTGGATAATGAAATTTCAGTCCGATGCCTCCTGTTCCCCTAGCGGCTTCCCTCTCCATCTCATGCTCAGGCCACCACGGTGCAGTCTTGGCCTTCCCCGATGAAGCGATCCGCGAGGATGCAATTCAAATTGAGCTCTTCCAGGCATATATCGTCAAGCACTATGAGAGTTGGCATGCCTACACGACAAGTCTGCACCTAGGCTTGCGTCAGGAGGATATAGTCTTTATCACCGGGTGCGACAAGACCAGCTCATGGGCAGTCGCTGCGTTTACGGAGAAGCATGTTGATGGGAAGGTGTCGCTTGAAGCCTTAGGTCTGGGCTCTGCCTCCGTTCAGATTAGCTGGAAGGACGGACGACATGTTCACCATAACCGAGGACCTCGCCCTGCCTCTCTTTTTGAGGGCCATCAGTCCTCCCGCCGCCTTTCCAACACTAGTCGGCCGAATGTAAGAAACCAGTGCATTTTCCTTCGTGGTTTCAGAGCGAAAAAGCGACCTCTTTGGTATCCCAAGGTGATGAAAGCCGCGGCTGAACCCCAGGACTATGATTATCAATCTGATCAAGAACCCTCTTCGGAGTTGGCCGCAGCGTCCGAGGGTGAGGACGTGGAGATCAGTTCGCTGGTTGACGAGGACGAGCCGAGCGCTGGATCGCAGGTATGAAGATGCTATCCTGACTATATTCGACATCGAGCTCACGTCAGGCTTTTGAAGGGGCCCGATTTGCTGACTTGTATCCTCGATTATATACTGGAGGTAGGAATTCCAAGCCTTATCCTGTGCAGAATCTCAATCTGTGATTCTGGCATTATAGAATGCAGATGTAGAGACAGCCGTCGCACATGAAGACCAACTGAAGCCGTTTGTCCTGTCGGTATGTTTGACGATGGCTCAGTTACTAGATGAGCACTGCAACTGATCCTCTTGCGTGCCATTCATATCCTAGATTTCCGAACCTACGCCTTCCGAATTACGAAAGTATTTGATCACGACTCACCCCAAGATCAATGTATCCGGCAACAGTATGTCTACGGTCTTGCAACTTAAGGATTATCTGATTGTCTTTTCCAGACGGATCACAAGTCGGCGTCCTGGCAGAATTCGACAGGAATCAGACACGGTACAGCAAGCTTGTAGATAAACTTAGGACTGTGCTGCGGCCGAGATTCCAAGGCAGACTTCGTAGGCCACAGCCACATGTGAACAAACCACTTGGCCCAGCGCTTGACCCCAGAATGTTGCTCGCAACTTATACTTTCTGGCCTCTTCTTGTCGGCCTCACAATCGTAGATTCAACCAGGCAACCCATGATCCCTGTACTTTTCGCCACCCTTGTTGCGGGTTTAGGCCTGCGGCTTGGCTACCTGACTCTCTCTGCAAGCCGCGCGGTCTTTGTCCTCGTTATTGCCATGCTCTTTCTACCGCTCCACATGCCCTGTCTTCTCTTGATTGGTTTGCATGTTCTCAGCTCAAGAGCCAGGCGTATTGGGGCAGACATAAAGGCAGCAGTCGAGGACGAGCGCCGCAGCGATGCTTCTATTGAGCATACCACAGCGAGACAGCTTCTCAGCAAATACGCTTTTGTACTGGTGACCACGTTCCTCTGGGGTGCAATGAACGTCGATGGTTTCCCCATGGGTAGCACTATCGCGGGTCTTTTCGGGGTGCGAACGACGCCATACGAGAAATCGGGGATGTGCCCAATTGATGCAAGAGTGTCTAATGGCTGGAGCCGCGCGTTACTCTTCGGCATGCTCGGGTAGGTCCAAATCACGTCTTCAAATATCGAATTGTGGACGACTTTCTGACCGGAACTACTGTAGTCATCTCGGTTGCACTATCGGCGACACCTTATCTTCGGAGTTTGGCTTGCTCGTTCGTGAGCCCCCACTTCTCTTGACGACATTCAGACCTGTGAAGCCAGGTACGAATGGTGGCGTGACGTTTTATGGAACTCTCTCGTCGCTCCTAGGTGGAGACCTGGCTGGAGCGGCGATGTGGACTCTGTTGATGCTCGAAAACACCGATTGTAATGCACGCAAGTGGGAGATACTTCCTCAATTCTTATGGTGGGGCCTGGTCGCTGGTGGACTAGGCTCGTGGGTACGTGCCTCATAATTCAATCTAATTATGCCCATCTTCTAATCTTTTCTATAAAGCTTGACTCCATGATCGGCGCGATATTCCAGCGGACGCTCTACTCGAATAAGTCAAGGCGCATCCTAACAGACGCGTCCGATCCCCGTAAGAAGACTGAGACTGATATAAGGACGGTCAGCGGATTCGATGTTCTCACAAACGACCAGGTGCGTATATTCAGCCACACATAGCAAGACTTCCGAGTTGATGTATCAAGTACAGGTAAACATCATTTCTACAACAGTAACGGCTCTCGTGCTTGCGAACTTCGCTTGAGCTGATGATCGTCCTGGACCATCAGTGAGGCGATCTTGCCATGGGGTGAATATGTTGCCCGGCAGGCCCCCTCCTCTCACAGACGCTTTGCTCTACATTTGGACAATGGTTCGCTTGTTGCCTTCTGTCTTTTCATCGTGTGCGATGTCTCATTCTTGTTGTCTGTCGCTGCCAAATAATCCCTGGAATACTTAGTGTCTCATATCAAATGTACTAGTAGTGCTGCGGTGTACCTATCCAATATCTACCCATTTGACTCGATTGAGAGGAACATCCTCGCATGAGGCATCTACTGTGAAGATGATGAGATGGTAGTGGCCGTGGGATCGGAGTCCTGTCGTTGACGGGCTTTGACGGGCCGTTTATTATAACTTTCTCAGCGGTTGCTGTTGCTTTCCTCTCATGTTGCAACTCTTCGCTGCCGCATCCACAAGCAGCCATCTTCATACTTACACGAGACTCGTGATATCGCCATGGCATAAATCAGTCTAATTATGTAGCAGCATTACCACGATGAGCGTCGAATGGGTGCTCTTTCTTCCAGCGTCCTCCAATTCTGAACCCCGCAGCCTCGGGCGTTCTCAGCACTCCATCGCGAATCGGACGTCTCCTCGCCTTCTCGCCCACCACTACCTCTGGTGTCATTTCGTCCCGAACAGACCGACCTTCGTCCTTTCATACTGAGCATTAACTAGCCATGTCCGCATCAACATCTCCAGGGACATACGTTCCCACCGAGCTGAAAGGCAAGCTGGCCCTCGTCACCGGCGCATCGTGAGTACCCCTCCTCGCTCTCTCTCCCCCCCACCAACACCACCCAGCGGCGGAATCGGCAAAGCGACAGCGCGCTTGCTTGCCTCGCGCGGTCTCAACCTCGCGCTGCACTATAACACCTCCGCCGACGTCGCGCACGCGCTCGCGCGCACCCTCGAAGAGGAGCACGGCATCCGCGCGCGTGCGTTCCAGGCCGACATGGGCTCGTACGACGCCGTGCGCGCAATGCATGCAGAGGTGGTCGCGGCGCTGGGGAACCCGGATATCCTGTACAACAATGCGGCGCGCGCGGGGACGAAGCTCGGCATCAAGGGCCGGATTGAGAACATCAGCATCGAGGAGGTCGAGGTAACGTGGCGGACGAACACGGGGTCGGCGTTTTTGGTGCGTGGGTTGCTGGAGTGTTGGACGGAGATTGACGATGTCATCCAGTTGACGCAGCTATGCATCCCGCACATGGAAGCGCAGAAATGGGGGCGGATTATCTTCTGCTCTAGCGTTGCAGCGAGTTCGTCGCCTGATTCGCGGTGTGCATGGCAGGACGCTGATCCTGTGTCTCTAGCTACTGGTGGGGTTGTTGGCCCGCACTACGCATCCTCGAAGTCGGGCTTGCATGGCATGATGCACTGGATTGCCAGCCAATATGCTAGATCTGGAATCGTGCGTATAAGCAGACCCGCGCTTATTCTTCTTGTCGCTCACTGATCCCGGACCAGACGTGCAACGCGATCTCTCCGGCTCTGATCACTGGCACCGATATGTTCAAAGACCCTACTCCAGGGCATCTGGTACGCGTATCTGTTCATTCATTGACACATTTTCTGGACCTTTCTTCGACAGGACCTCATCCCTATCGGCCGGTTTGGCCACCCGGAGGAGATCGCTCAGATTGTCGAGCTGCTGATCACGAATTCGTACATGACGAACAAGGTACGTCTTTATCATCCCTTCCAGGCACCTCTCATATATTGAGAGCGGCAGATTGTGGCCGCAGACGGAGGGATGGTTCCGTCTGTTTCGGCGTAGACCACTGTAGGTCTGTGTGCGGTGGCACGTCCATAGAAGTAACAAGAGCTGTAAGTTTAGAACGAATAACAGGGCCGAATACGGCCTCTGACTTAGGATGTGGACCACTTTCTCCCCCACAAGGATGAGGTTCAGATATCGGCTTGTCACCTCACACAGCTCTTCAGCCTGTCTATCGAACTAGCGCTTCCTTGCCAACAGGTATAAGCGCATTACAAACCATACTACACCCTTCTCCCCGACCCAATCTACGCGCGCGCCAACGCCAGTCCTTCGATCCATGCCTCTAGCTCCGCATTCAGCTTCTCCGAGTGGCTCAGCGTGATCCAGTGGTCCGAGTCAAACGCACGATGCGTCAGCGGGCCCGTTCCGTACGCTTTCAGGCCCGCGATCTGAACCGCGGGCAAGCAGATACGATCTTTCGCAGTGCTCGCAAAGAATGCGGGCTGCGAGAACTTATACGCCGACTCCGGGATTTCTACAGAACGTGCACAGCCAGTCAACGGACGAGGGAACAGACGGGCAGGAGAAAAATAAGCGCACTCGCATCGTCGGCGGCGTTGTACCCCGCGGTGTTAACGGCGTAGTACTGCAGCGGGCCCGCAATGCCTCCCTTGAGCAGATCCGTCTTGTAGTGCTCCTTCATGGCGGGCGTCATGTACGCGGGGAGCGGGCTCTGTCGGTTCGACTCGATCCAGGCCTTGGTGCCGCCGAAAGCGCACATACTCTCGTCCCAGAGCTCGGGCGGGTTAGGGAAGAGCAGGCTGATGAACGAATCCATCTGCACATACACCACCATCAGCGCTGCCGGCGTCTGGAAATAGGGGCTGGGGTGCACGCACGTTCTGCTCGATCGTCTTCGCTGCGCCTTGCTCTGAGAAGTACTCCCAATACCCGAAGAGATCGCGCCCGACCGCCGCGCGGACGGCCTTGTTTATGGTGGCGTAGTCTGCGGTGGTGGGCGTGGCGTAGCCCAAGGCGAGGAAGCCGACTGCGGCGACGCGCTCCGGGAAGAGGATCAGCACACGCGACGTGATGCGTGCACCCCTGTTGCACCGTCAGTCAACTCGAACACATCATTCAGAGGGGGGACACGCACCAGTCGTGCCCGATGACGATGACCTTGTGCAGGTTCTCGGCGTCGAGCAGCTCAACGACATCACGCGCGAGCGCGCTGCTGACATACAGCTTCGTGTCCGTGGGCTTGTCGGTCCCGCCGTATCCGAGCATGTCGGGCACGACGAGGCCGTAGCCCTTCGGCGCGAAGTGCGCGGCCTGCGCGGACCAGTCCCACGACGAGGACGGGAAGCCATGCAGGAAGACAATGGTGGGCTTGCCCGGCGCGGCGGGAGCAGTGTAGTAGGCGTAGGTGAAGCCGCGGGTGGTGGTATGAGTTTTGCGGGTGAGCTGGTCCATGATTGTTGGTGTCTATCCCGTCTCTGTGAGAACGCTGTACTTATAGTGTGGGTGCATCTAGGTCAGTAAGCAAAGCTCCTGCTCGACGCTCGCTTACTCAGTACGGTATTAGGTAGCGCTGTCGGGAGAATTGGCTATGTTATTAAACAAAGCTCCTGCTCGACGCTTACTCAGTACGGCATTTGGTAGCGCTGTCAGGAAAACTGGCTATGTTTCAACTCGACCATGTTTCGATCAAAGCGCTTCCTTCTTTGATATGCGCAGACATATGGAGACGAAGAGCGTTTGCGACGCAGTGGAAGACACCATTTCGCGTAATGATTGTTTGTTGGAAGCATCGCAGTGCGGAGTCGCCTGAAGTCGCGGTTAGTCTCCCTAAGGCAGAGTAGATGATGACTCAACGTCAACCATCGTACTCAGGATCGTTTCATCTGACATCGCGGTCGCTTATTTCGTCGCTCGATCGCGTCGCCGACGTTGCTGACTCTCGCACACAACGTCCTTGTTATGTACAGTATAGGATGGCTGAACTGCGCGGTGTATCATCGTTGAGGCGTTGAATTCCAGTCGCGATCCGCTTTCCGCAACACCGTTAGCAGACGATCCGCGTCCTTGGCCAATCTAGTGTCGGATACCCGCCGCGGCAGTACGTGCGTCTACATTGCTCGGGAGTTTGTTACGGTATAAAGAGCCGCCCTAGGCTGAGCAGGCGGCTAGTAGCATGGTCAGCCCTCGATTGAGAGAAACATCCCACATGAGACCATCGACTGTGAAAATTGTTGAGATGGCGGCAGCCGTGGGATCGGAGTCCTGCTGCTGACGGGCCGTCGTTGCGACTATCCAAGGACACGTTTAGCCAGATATCCGTGGTAAGCAAGCTCACGCTGACGAGACGCGGCATCGGCCCTGAGCTCAACCTGCTGGAGACCACGCCCCTGTCAGAGGACGCCAAAATGACAAATGTTTTAGTTTGGAGGAGCTTCTTCATGCCTGGGAGATGCGTGGCCGATCTGTTACTTGCACATACTGTAACTTCAGTTGTGCAGGGACAATGAGGAGTGCTTATCGTCGGACGCGAATAAGATCAGGTGGGGCGCAATCTTCATTCTCCTGGCTATTTGGCACACTTACGTGCAGGCTTGATCGGCGCAGCCTTAGGCCAAAGGACAAAAGGCGCATTCGCAGCTATGATCGGATGCTCCTTCGTCCCGTCGCCCTGTACGCCAAAAAAAAAAAACGTAAGCATTCAAGAAGAGGAGAGGCATCCAGAAATGCCCGCACAATAAGCCAGTTCGGGAACCCGACGTCAAACGGAATGACGCTCTCCAGATACGCAACCTGCTCGCCAGAGAGCGCAATCTCCAGCGCCTCGATGTTCTTCAGCATATTCTCGATTCTGCGCCCGCCGATCACCGGGAACACATACGGCGTCTTCTGCAGGTGATACGCAATCGCCACTGCGCAACCCAATGCCCGTCAGCCATTCCATGTTCCATCTGAAACCGGCAGCAGGAAGGCACGCACCTGCCTGGATGCTCTTCGCGCCGACTTCGGCCGCGACCTTGTCGAGCGCGGCGCTGACCGCGCGGTCGTCCGCACTGCGCTCCCACTTCCCGTCCTGCGTGAATGACGTGCGCGCGCCCTCGCCGCGCTCGCGTCGGACTTTGTCTTCCGCGTCGGTGCGGAAGCGGCCGCCGCCGAGGACATCCCACGGCGCGAGGGCAAGGCCTGGATGGAATCGGTCAAGACTTCTAATTGAAAGGATGACTGGCGGGGACTGACCGAGTTCGCGAGCCATGGGGATGATCTCGCGCTCGAAGGAACGCTTACCGAGGTTCCATCGGCCTTGGTAGATGCAGAAGGGCGTTGTACCCTGGTCTTTGGCGTACTGATTCGCTTGAGCCACGATCCATGCGGGAGCATCCTGCATTTGTGAGTTAGGAAAAGACAAATACCTGAATGAAAACGCAAACTCACGGAGGTTCCCTAGAAGCCATAAGTAAGCCGATATACTCGCGGATGACGGACGAGAAGACTTACAAGATGCAAAACCTTCCCCGAGAGGACCAAGTGATGCAGGCTAGTCATGAGTTCTTCAACGCTGGTTTCCCAGTCGTACCAATGACAGTACAGAATATCGATGTAATCGGTGCGCAGCTTCTTCAACGAACCATTGACAGCCAGATGAAGCGACTTCGTGCCGTTCCCAGTATAGTGGACCTTTTGCACAACTATCGTTCCCCTTCCACGGGGAGCTGTACTGTACACCAGAAAATTTGGAGATAATTATTGGATCACTGGATAGAGAACCATGAATATTTTCCCTGACCTTAGTCGCGACGACCATCTGGTCTCGATTGCCTCGCAGCTCCATCCACTCACCGAGCAGGCCTTCCGAGGTACCATCCTGGCTATTTAAAGTAAAAAAAACCAACCGGCTTTCCCATTCAGAAAAGAACTCACTAGTTGCACGCGGTATCGACGAAGTTTCCGCCAGCCTCGAAGTAGGCGTCAAGCAGGCGGAAACTGGACTCGCGGTTCATAGCGCCCATGCCTTTGGACCATTCCGTCCCGATTGACATCGCACCGAGCTGGATGGGGGAGACGCGGATGCTGGCGAGCGGGGACAGCAGGCGATACTGCCCGAGCGGGGTGGACGCCGTGGGGCGAGGTGGAAGGTAGGGTGCTTCAGACTGGGACATGATTCAAATTGTCAGGTGTACATGTAAGCTCTGAGGGTGACCTGCTGAATGAGCGGGAAGTCGACAGTCCTTTTATGCGATAGCTGCACAAATGCACTGGTCAAGACACTGACACGCCACAACCACCTAGGCTCGCCCGTCAGCGCAGCTCTGTCTGCTGCTAACGCGCCTCGCTACTAACTTCAAACCCTGATTGCGCGATTGTCAGTGCATAGAGGCCTAGATTATGTCCCGCTAAGAAGTACCATCGTGGTATAGGAAAGAAACGGGTACTTGAAAGGCGCCTGCAATGGACCAATGGACCACAGTGTACGGATGTGATCTTATCAGTATGATTCTCCCATGGCGAGGGTATTTTCGCTGAGCAAGAGAAGAAACCGAAGGCAACATACCTTCCATCACGCACAAGCACCTCAGAGCCGCATGCAGACTTGGCATGAAGGACGTTCAAGAACGTTATCGCAGACGGCTGAGCAGGCTCTTTGTTGTGACCGACGAGAGTCGGGCCGCCCGAGGTCGCCCAGTGGAGAAACGTGACGTGACGTAGGGCACGTCACACGCGTTGCAGGTTCCATGTTTCCAGCTCAGCGATCGATTTATCGAACTTCTGAGTCTGCCAGCCACGACTCGGACCAGGCCATCTTCATGTTAACTTACGAGACTTGTGATGTCGCCCTGGGACAAACTAATCTAATTATACAGCAACATCACCACGAAGAGCGTTCAACGGATGCTCTTTCTTCCAGTGTCTTCCAGAACTGAATCCTGCAGCCTTGAGTGTTCTCATCGCTCCAGGGAGTCCGCCTTATCACCTACCATCATCTCTGGTTTCATTTCGTCCCAAACAAGTGTCCCTTCGTCCTTTCATACTGAGAATTAACTCGCCATGTCCACATCAGCGTCTCCAGGGACATACGTTCCCACCGAGCTAAAAGGCAAGCTCGCCCTCATCACCGGCGCATCGTGAGTGCATTCCCCTTTCTTCCTCCTCCTACCAACCCCCACCTAGCGGCGGCATCGGCAAAGCGACGCGCGCCTGCTTGCCTCGCGCGGCCCTAATCTCGCGCTGCACTATAACACCTCCGCCGACGTCGCGCACGCGCTCGCGCGCACCCTCGAGGCGGAGCATGGCATCCGCGCGCAAGCGTTCCAGGCAGACATGGGCTCGTACGACGCCGTGCGCGCGATGCACGCGGAAGTCGTCGCTGCGCTGGGGAACCCAGATATCCTGTACAACAACGCCGCGCGCGCGGGGGCGAAAGTCGGGCTAAAGGGCCGGATTGAGGACATCGGTATCGAGGAGGTCGAGGCAACGTGGCGGACGAATACGGGGTCGGCGATTTTGGTGCGTCTGGGGTTGCTGAAGTGTTGGACAGAGGTTAACGTTGATGACGTCATGTAGTTGACGCAGTTGTGCATCCCGCACATGGAGGCGCAGAAATGGGGACGTATCATTTTCTGCTCGAGCGTTGCAGCGAGTTCGTCGCATGATTCGCGGTGTGCATGGCAGGACGCTGATCCTGTGTCTCTAGCTATTGGTGGGGTTGTCGGACCGCACTACGCATCCTCGAAGTCGGGCTTGCATGGCATGATGCATTGGATTGCCAGCCAATATGCCAGATCTGGAATCGTGCGTACACCTGTGCTCATTTCTCTTGTGCCTCAGTGATCCCGGAACAGACGTGCAACGCCATCTCCCCGGCGCTAATCACTGGTACCGACATGTTCAAACACCCTACTCCAGGGCATCTGGTACGCATATTTGTTCATTCATTGACACATTTTCTGGACCTCATCTCGACAGGACCTCATCCCTATCGGCCGGTTTGGCCACCCGGAGGAGATCGCCCAGATTGTCGAGCTGCTGATCACGAATTCGTACATGACGAATAAGGTACGTCTTTATCATCCATTCCAGGCACCTCTCATATATTGAGAGCGGCAGATTGTGGCCGCAGACGGAGGTGTGGTTCCGTCTGTTTCGGCATAGATCACTGTAGGCATAGGCACAATGGTACATCCACAGAAGTAACAAGAGCTGTAAGTATAGAATAACATGCCCGGTTGTGGCCTCTGACATAGGAATGAATCACTCGAGGTTCGCAACATAAACTTCGCCTTAGACAGCGTTCGAGCTTTCTATTGAGCTAGCCCTTCTTTGCTAACAGGTACAAGAGCATTTCAAATCATTCTACAGCCTTCTCCCGAACTCATTCTACACCCGCGCCAACCCCAGCCCCTCCATCCACGCCTCCAGCTCTGCGTTCAGCTTCTCCGAGTGGCTCAGCATGATCCAGTGGTCGGAGTCAAACTCGCGGTGCGTCAGCGGGCCCGTCCCGTATGTCTTCAGGCCCGCGATCTGGGCCGCGGGCAAACAGATACGATCATTCGCGGTGCTCGCAAAGAATGCGGGCTGTGAGAACTTGTACGCCGACTCCGGGATTTCTGCAGAAAGTGCACAGCCAGTCAACGGACGAGGGAACAGACGGGCAGGAGAAAAATAAGCGCACTCGCGTCATCAACGGCGTTGTACCCCGCGGTGTTGACGGCGTAGTACTGCAGCGGGCCCGCCATTCCTCCTTTGAGCAGATCCGTCTTGTAGTGCTCCTTGATGGCGGGCGTCACGTACGCGGGCAATGGGCTCTGTCGATTCGACTCTATCCAAGCTTTAGTACCGCCGAAGGCGCACATGTTCTCATCCCAGAGCTCGGGCGGATTAGGGAATAGCAGGCTAATGAACGAGTCCATCTACATCCACACCACCATCAGCGCTGCGCGCCTGGGGACAAGGGTTGAGGTGCACGCACGTTCTGCTCGATCGTCTTCGCTGCGCCTTCCTCCGAGAAGTACTCCCAGTACCCGAAGAGATCGCGCCCAACCGCCGCGCGGATGGCCTTGTTTATGGTGGCGAAGTCCGCGGTGGTAGGCGCGACGTACCCCACGGCGAGGAAGCCGACTGCGGCCACGCGCTCCGGGAAGAGGATCAGCACGCGCGTCGTGATGCGTGCGCCCCTGTCGCACGACCAACCGTCAGTTATCTCACACGCACCGTTCAGGGGGGGAACACGCACCAGTCGTGCCCGATGACAATGACCTTGTGCAGGTTCTCGGCGTCGAGCAGATCGATCACATCGCGAGCAAGCGCGGTGCCGACATACAGCTTCGCGTCAGTTGGCTTGTCAGTCCCGCCATATCCAAGCATATCGGGGATGACGAGGCCGTAGCCCTTCGGCGCGAAGTGTTCTGCCTGATGGGTCCAGTCCCACGAGGAGGACGGGAAGCCGTGCAGGAAGACAAGCGTGGGCTTGCCTGGCGCCGCGGGAGCAGTGTAGTAGGCGTAGGTGAGCCCGCGGGTGGTGGTGTGAGTTTTGCGGGTGAGCTGGTCCATTGTTGGTGTCTATCCCGTCTCTGTGAGAACGCTGTACTTATAGCTGTGGTGCATCGGGTCAGTAAGCAAAGCTCTTGGTCGACGCTTACTCAGTACCGTAGGTAGCGCTGTCAGGAGCACTGGCTATGTTATCCAGCTCAGCCACGTTTCGATCGGAGCGCTTCCTTCTTTGATATGCGCAGACATATGGAGACGAAAAGCGTTTGCGACGCAGTGAAAGACACCATTTCGCGTAATGACTGCTTGTTGGAAGTGTCGCAGCGCGGAGTCGCGGTCGCTTCTTTCCCCGCAAGATCGCGTCGCCGACCTTGCTGACTCTCGCACACAACGTCCTTGTTATACCATGAAGGTGATGTCACTCTCAAGAGCACACTTTCGCCCCCGTCCTACCTTCCGCCGACTACGGGTGTCGTATAGGGCAGCTGAACTGCGCGATGTCACTATGATCGTTGAAGCGTTGACTGTGCGATCCGTCCTGCGCAGCACGCTTAGCAGACGATCCGCATCCTTGGCCAATCTAATGTCGGATATTCACCGCGGCAGCGACTGCGTCAATACTACTCAGAACTTCGTTGCCGTATAAAGAGCCGTCTTAGGCTGAGCAGGGGAACTAGAAGTATTGTCATGGACCCTTCCGGACACCACCTCCCGCGGTCTCACGTATAATTACTACACTGCCAAGGCGAGCGCAGGAAAGCCAACGCTGGTCTTCGTGCACGGCTGGCCGTCGTCGTCTTGGGACTGGCGCAAGCAGATCACGTTCTTCCAGTCGAAGGGCTACGGCCTGATCGTCCCAGACATGCTAGGATATGGCGGCACGGACAAGCCGATGGATCCGAAACTTTACGTCGGGAGCGCGCTCGCGCAGGATGTCGTGGACATCATGGACAAAGAAGGTGTTGGGAAAGCGATTCTTGTTGGGCATGACTGGTATGTTATAGCTGTGTAGTTTCCTTCTGAGGTCTGAATTGATGATCGTGGGTTACAGGGGCAGCAGGATCGTCTCGCGGATCGTCAACTTCCACCCCGATCGCGTTCTTGCAGTCGCCTTCCTGGTCGTCGGCTACGTCGCTCCGAGCCCAGAAGTCGATACCGAAGGCTTTTTTGCGTTCATTCGAAAGACCTTCGGCCGCGACCTGTACGGCTACTGGCATTGGTTTGCTGAGGATGGAACCGACAAGACTATGGAAAATAACGTATGTTTCTTATCTTTCTCGACCAGAATAAAATGCAATATTGCTTATATCGTCGGTGACAGTTTGATGCTCTCTGCAGTCTAGTCTTTCCCGAGCCTCCGACGCTCTGGCGTGAAGTCGCTGCTCCTGTGGGCGGGGCAAAAGCGTGGGTCGAAGGGAACAAGCAAGGCCCGCCTCCGAAGTACCTAACACCAGACGTAAGTTCCATTCACCACTCGGATTGTCGATTTGCGTCTCGTATTCACCAGGCGTAACAGGTGAAGGAACATTACAAGCAAAGTCTGCTCAGCGGTGGCCTCGCCGCTCCACTGTGCTACTACAAAGTCCAGATGCAAGGCTTCAACACCAAAGACGACAAGCGTACGTTTTCATCACTATACGTGTCTGCATGCGGTGACTGACCGCCATCTCCACCTGCCAGTCGTTCCCAAGGACGCCTACGATATCAAGGTCCCATGCTTCCTCGGCTACGCAACCGAAGACTACTGTTCCATCCCCGAACTCGTCATCCCGCAGACGAAGCCTCACGCGAAAGGGCCATTCACGGTGAAGGAATTCGCTTCTGATCACTGGATCACGCATTCGCACTCTCCGCAGCTCAATGCGGCGCTGTTGGAGTGGATTGAGGCTCTTGCATTGTGATCTCGCCAGTTCACTTGTTCCCGCATGAAATCAGGAGTCGAAGAAAGCTTTTATCATTATTGCACGGACTCCTATTGTACGGTGCGAGTATGACAGATTGAAGTTGTATTCATGCACATGAAGCGTGGATTATTCGCTGGAAAATAATGAATTTCTGGTGGCTGGAAAGCTCATGCAGTCGCATCGGCAAAGTCCGTCTGCGCCCCACGCGACGTGCGCAAGGACAAGAACTGTTACTCGACTCCGTCAAGCACAAGGACACTCCATCCTTCATATTTCAATTGAACCAAAACCGATCCTGCGTAGGACCTTCCAGCAGCACTCGACTATGGACGCCGCTTCCGACGAGCATGATAGTGGCAGTCCAAGGTGTGGCGTCTATGACATCCCGTTCCCGTACAATGCATCTGATCTCTCTCTCTAGTTCTCAGAATCCATGGCTTGCGTTCATCCAGTCTCGGCTGGGTCATATACTGGACGTAACATTGCGCGATCAACGTGATCGCGTGGCGGAAGCCCAGCAGGCCATGGACGAAGAGTTAGCCGCCATGCAGGAAGCGATGTGCTCTCTGCGTGCACACCGCAACGTCCTCGCGCCTGTTTCCAGTCTTCCCTCGGAGGTACTAGCTCGCATATTTTGGTTTTTCAGTGATCCAGATATGCAAAAAGATGCGCCTTCACGTCTCAAGTGGATAATAGTGACTCATGTCTGCCGCCATTGGCGTGACAGCGCGCTGCAGCATCCCAGCCTATGGAACGAGCCGAATTTCTACTTGGGCTCCAAGTGGGCACGTTTGATGCTCACCCGAGCAAAGACCGTGCCTTTATCCATCGAATACGTGCTTTACAATTCCGACCCGAAGAGCGATCTCGTCCTCTCCCATATCTCCCACATCCGACATCTTTCCTTACGCGGGTCTATAGAGGATCTGAATTGCATTTTTCAGTCATCCCCGTTACCAGCGCTTATAATGGAATCCTTGAATCTATCAACGTGGGTCATTGGCCTGAATTTCATTCTGCTCGACAAGGATATGTTCCCCCGGCTTCTTCGAATCGAGCTCGCATCAATCTCTATTCACTGGTCTTCACCAATTTTGTGTGGTCTGACACATCTGAAGCTTACATTCTACGATGGGTCTTCGGAAATCGATTGGCCAGAAGAGGATGTTATCTCAGACAAAGTCTCCCTTTACAACGAATTTTTCCTTGCCCTCAAGAGGATGCCTGCTCTTGAGGTCCTGATCCTCAGAAATGCACTTCCTTTTCGGCCGCAGCATCTCTCTATACATCACACTGTGATGCTACCTCATCTCAGAACTCTCTCTCTCGACGACACGATCGGACAATGCTTTGACGTCGTCAAGCAGTTGAGCTTTCCTCTGTCCTGCTTCCTCAGCTTGAAGAGCAGAGGATATATCAGCATGCAAGGCATCACGGATGCTCTTCCTGTTCTTAGCAATCACACTAGAAACATTGACGGATCACATCCGCATGTTCTGACCACAGAGATCGAAGAAATCTACGGAGAATTTAATATCCAGCTCAGGATATGGCGAAATCGTGCCTCACTGGGTGGCGAACCTGAGAATCCGAGTCTCCATCTTTGCATGCCTCTTCTAGGTGATTCCATGATGGATGTTCTATATGATGCCCTCTCCTTGGAACACCTCCGCATCTTGTCCGTAAATCACATATATCATGCCATGGGATTTCCATGGACACCGGAACGATTGATCAAACTTTTCGGCAGATGCAGAGCAATCGAGGAAATTCATGTCCGGTACTACACAGCCCTGCCATTTATTGCTGCACTGGGCTTGCCTGTCCCTCACTTAGGACAAGAGACTGCAGAAGGATCGGCAGACCCGCGAGCGTTTCTTGAGAATCTTCGGTCGCTCACGTTGATGGGGGTCGATTTGGATTCTCCGCTTCAACACGGAACTGAAACGGTGTGTGGATCGATTGTTCAAGGGCTTGTCGTGCGCAAGCAAGTCAAGATGCCGCTGCCCATTATCCGCGTATTTTCCGACTGCATTGCTAGCGCCAAGTCTAGGGAGGAACTGGAGAAAGTTGCACACGTCGACTGGCTATCGGAAGATGTCGAATCCGAAGTCGGGCAGAAGTACCGCAATTTCCTCTGACGATTGAATTGGCACAATATAACAACCGTAGAACAGAGCGACATGCAGATAACCCCTACTATACTGTCGTTGTACAACATACGCGCTTTTTGGCCAACCGGTACGAATTTTATTACAGACCTTGCCAAGACCTTCTTCTCGACCTATCCTACCCGCGCGCCAACCCCAGACTCTCAACCGACGTCTCAAGCTCCGCGTTCAGCTTCTCCGAATGGCTGAGCATAATCCACTGGTCAGTATCGAACTCGCGATACGTCACTGGGCCCGTCGTGCGTCTTTAGGCTCGCGAACCACACCGCCGGCACAAAAATCTGATCCTTTGCTATGCCCCCGAAGGACACAGGCTGCGCGAACTTGTACGCCGACTCGGGATTGTTACAGGTAAGTGCACCGCCAATCAGAGGACGAGCAGGTGGGCAGCGGCGGAATAAGTAGGCGCACTCGCGTCATCGGCAGTGTTGTACCCGTTGTTGACGGTGTAGTACCGCAGCGGGCCCGCCATACCTGGCTCGAGCAGTGCCGTCTTGAAGTGCTCCCTGATGGCCGGTGTGGCGTACGCGGGCGGCGGGCTCTGTCAGTTTGATTCAATCCAGGCTTTAATTTTGCCAAAGGGATACATATACTCGAGCTAGAACTCGGGTGGGTTAGGGAAGGTTATGCTAATGAACAAGTACATCAGCGTCGCATCCTTCAGCGCAATGGGCGTATGGTGTAAGATGTACGCACCACTCTGCTCGATCGTCTTATCTGCGCCCTCCGCTGAGTAGTACTCCACGTACTCAAAGAGATCGCGCCCGGCAGCCGCGCGGGCGCCCTTAAACATGGTGGTAAAGTCTACTGAAGTGGCGTGCGCCATATAGCCCAGAGCGAGGAAGCCGACCACGGCGACGCACTCCGGGAAGATGTTCACCATGCGCGACGCACGACGCGTGACGCGTGCGCCCCTGTCGTAGCGTCGCATCGTCGTCATCTCATGCACAATTCAAATGAGCAACACGCACCAGTCGTTCCCGACGATACTGACCTTAAATAGGTTCTCGGCGTCGAATAGATTGATCACATCGCGAGCGAGCGCGGTGCCAACATATAGCTTCGCGGCCGCTGGCTTGTCGGTCCCGCCGTACCCTAGCATGTCGAGCACGACGAGGCCATAGCCCTTCGGCGCGAAGTGCGCGGCCTGTGCCGACCAGTCCCATGACGAGGACGGGTAACCGTGGACGAAGACGATGGTGGGCTTGCCCAGCGCGGCAGGAGGGTGTGGTACGCGTAGGTGAATCCGCAGATGGTGATGTGGCTTTTAGGCGCGAGCTGGTCCATTGTTGATGTTTAACCGGACTCTGGGTGAATTCTACACTTATAGGCGGGGAGGGTTGGGAGTCAGTGAGGCTGCTGGTCGATACTTGCTGAGAGCTATCATAAGTAGAGCTAGCTCTGTCAGAGAAACCGAATATGTTATCCAAGAGTCAACCTCATTTTGATCAGGAACCATGTCGGTGACCTGATAGGGTATTCAAACCTACCACAGGTGAACGTTTGAATCCTCTCGTCGAATGCGAATGTCGACTCGAAGGTCCTGTGGGCACGAGGCTAACGCCATCATGCTACAGCTGGATGATAATTCAAACCGATAGACCAGGTCGCGTGCGTACGAATTAACTTAAGGGCACATGTTGAAAGAATTGAGCTGATCGCTGTGCAAAGACGTTGAGATGAAAACAAAAACGAGCAACCTGCCTCGACGGACGACCCGGGCCGCCATCTCGGATTTACCCGCACCGATATTGTGACTTCCTCTGACGGACGACACGAACTTGCGTCCGGACTTCCGAGACTCAGACTCAACGGCCAGAAACACCTCAGCATCGACAGCCTCACGATGAAAGCCTAACTCTGGTTACTTGTGCGTCAGGGGAAAATCATGACAGCGTGGCCTGTTGGATTCGTGAAAACTTGTACGTTCCAGTGTTACCGAGATGCAAGTTGAACCGGCCTGCCATCGACGGTGAAATTAATCCTCCAGTCGACCTGACGCTTGATATGGTGCGTCTTTGTATTCAATCTCAACGCAGAAGCATGCAGTTTTCAAGAGCATACCGCATCAACCCAAACTCGTTGGAGCTATTTTTGCTCTACCGGTTTGTACCCTGGGCACGGGCAAGTGGTATCCATACCTCATAGAGGACAAAGAATTGCAAACACTGAAGTGAGTGGCTTGGGGAGGCTCCTTGATCTCGTACCACAACCATGGACGAGTTTCTCACACCTAACCAGCTGGGCGAGGATGAGGGGCGACTATCGTACAGGACGGCTCTGCCGTTGACTGGCGAGCACAGTCCCCTCACAGAACACCATCTGGCACCCCCCCGAGCTGCCGCGATGACTTCCTCCTGGGTTGTTCACCGGTGTGCCCCACGTACCGTAATAAACATGATGAATCGTGACCCACACTCGCACCTCTACCCGACCGTATACAGTTCCAGACTATGAGAAAGCGCTCTTAACCGGCGGCAGCACAAGCCCCTAACAAAAGAAAGTGCGCAATTGCCAGCCATCCCCTACATAGATCCAAAGCCTTCGTCACACCCTCGCCCGCTGACCTGTTTCCCGCTGAATTTTCTATGTTGCCTCACGTTGGACTGTGTTCGATCAGAATAATGGCATTGGGACCAGAGAACGGCAAGACAATGGAATTATGAACGAGTAAAGACAGGGATGCAACAATATGCGGGAGATAACGACTTCATGCCTTCAACAAAACACGAACTGAGCTCAACACCACCGACGACAACCCCCCAACCCTCTGCCCTCAGTCGGCCCGCTAAGACCCGCCTTTTTTAATTGATATTAGTCATTAAAAATCCTGTCAGCTGACTGCGCTAACGAGATGTGCACCTAACACGTCCTAAATAAGCACCATCCCTCCCGAAGCTGGATGCTCCCTGACGTGCACGCACTACCCCATCGATTGTCGAAACACATGTTAGCCTTAGGCCAGGTACGAAAACTTCCGACTCACCTTACAGCCCCAACAGCCCGTGCTTTAGGGCCTTCCACACCCGCCCCATAACACCCCTCGCCTCGTGTGCCCCCGTGGTGTGCGCCACCGTGCCCGCTCTGACAGCGGCACCGCCAACGCCGCCTGTCTCAGAAGAGCTGGCACTTACGGTTAGAAAGCTCGCCCCCCTACAACCCTCGCTCCCCGACCTATCCGTCGCACTAACAGATGTCTTCCTCACCATCTGGTACTCGCCATCTCCCCCGCCGCTACTGATCGAGCTTCCATAGGACATGAACCCGATTGATGCCGTCAGCTTCGGCAGGTCGTGGATGTATGCCCAAGCAATAGGGCACCACACGTTGATGTGGTAAGTGATGTCGCCTGGATCCGCAACCCTGCGCGCAGAGAACTGAACATAATCGGCTGTAAAGGACTCTTCGGCCAGCAAGATGACGGTCCACTGGGTGCGACGTGCGTTCCCTGCCTCCCATCCTATCACCTGTCCGATGCTGAGATGCAACAAACATGGTCTGACCACTACCCAGTCTCCTCTTGTGGGACTAATCACCAGATGTTCAACGCTGCTTGGTAGGCCCGTCCCCTTGACAAGCTTGACCCTGTTCTTGTTCACCACCTCTCGCATATTCTGGTAGTAACGATTGTTAGTGTTTTGGAAGTGAACGGTGGGATAATTGTGGACTGAGGGTAAATTATAGGGGACGCTGTTGTTGTCAAAATTGGACCGCAGAGATGCCATGTTGGAACGACTGTACTGGTTGGATACAGATTTAGACGCCCACCATCCTCTCCTATATAACCACACTCGCTTAGTTCTGAACTCCGCCAAAAAGCCCCGCATCCCTTTCACTTTAATTGATGCCACTCTGGACCGCTCCAGATGTTCTCTAGCTTCCCTACACCCCTCCAAAATGAATGCTCCCTCCTTAAAACTGCTCGTATGCTCTCCCCCTCCTCCTGCTGCTCTGCTGCTTCAGCATTCTCTGAGAACCCCTAACCCTTCCTGCGGCTACGCATGCCTCTCGGCATATCCCGGTCCTCTTTCTCGCTGCAGCCGTACCGTCGCTGCTCCCCATTCCACCATCGCAGTGTACTTCGAATTGCATCTCCATACTGCTTACTGCACTGCTGGGCCACTACACCCCCGCTGTCCTGCATCTTGCGCCATACGTCTTTCCTCCATTTTCTGGCATCCGCCTCCCCTCCATCTCCAACGGACCTGACCGGTTACCCCGACATTGTCTCCATACACTCGCTGTGCTTCTACTTCGAGATACCATGGCCTCACCCGCTCATCACCTCGGGACTGGGCACATCTATTGCCCTAAAAGATGCCTGGCAAACCCTCTTACCGCCAACCGGACCATAGGCTGATCTGCCTTGCCCCCATCTTACGGTATGTCCTCCATTCTCCAACGCATTCGAACCCCCCCACCATCAGCTACTGCCTACGAGCCCCATATAACAGTCATTTCTCCCACCGTCTCATACTCTACCCTCCGGCTTCTGCCGCCACTGCCGACCTACATCGCTTATAATGCGACCTTATTGCACTCTGTCCCACTCAGTTCCTCTTTCCGCAGACACATACCACATTCTTTTCGACCTCCTGCTCTAGCTATTATGTCCTCCACCTACCCCCCTCACCCGCCAAATATCTCGTCCTCGGCGTCGTCTAACCCGTTGATACGCCTCAAGCTGTGTTCAGCAACGTCAGACCTCATCTCACCATCTTCCATGCAGCTCCCCTTCACTTCCATCCAGCTTCCAGCTCCTCACCCACCAACCTCGCTCAGAGCGGTGATGTCCCTCATCTCAGGAGTTGTCAGCTACTGCAGGCCTCACCGAGGTTTCCTCAAGTTCGCTCCAGGTCGTCCTCAGCGGTTTTGGTGAGCCAATCAGGTTGCTGGCATTATGGTACCGGGTCTGTGTTGTACAGGATGCCTGGATGCCGCCTTTTGATGGTTTCGGACCATAGATGTACCATAGAGCAGCCGAGTCCGAGATCGCCCGAGACCGCCAAGGGCGAGTTTCTTACTTGTATGGTAGAGAGAGTTCCAGCTTCGAATAGAACCCCTCAGTGCACCTTTCCCCCTCAGAGCTCAGACCTCAGAAGTCTCTCTCACTGTTGTTCTCATCGTTCTCCGGACTTTAGACAAGTCCGCCCTCTTTAGGCCAGTCCGCCCACAGTGTCGTTCGTCAGATTCAGTCATATCAGCCGCTTTTCAGTCCTTTTCTCTAGGATTAGTCCGTCGTATCGGAGACCCATGTGTCTCGTCATTCTCCTTGTCATTCTACAGCCGTTCCTCATCCTTCCCAGCCGCTTTTCACCAGATCGCCTCAGACTCGCCCTTAGCAAACCGGTCGCTCCATTGTCCCTGCTGCAGTGACCCTCAGCTGCCCTCACCTCACTCCTCACTTGAGATACTTGGTCCCCTCGCACCCCCCGGTACTCTGTTGGTTTTGGTTTTGGCTGCCGCCTCCATTCCCAGGGTCCACACATCACTGTCTCTGAAGGAGCCTCCGCTCAAGCAATTGAGCTCCACGCATAAGAATATCTCCTCCGGCCCAGCCGAAAGCTCAGCTGCAGCCCGCAAGGCGGTGAAAGCTGCCAAGGACGATGGTATGTCTACTGCTTCCTTACTAAAAGATGATTTTCTGATCATATCTCATACCTCAAGAAGTGCTGCTCTCTGCGGTGCGCAAAAGCAAATGCATTGTGGCCCAGCAGGTCTCCATCCCATTGGACCTCGGCGACGCCACGGCCCCACCTGACGCAGACATGGTGATGATCATGGACGATACCAGTGACCTCTCCGATGAGGACCACACCTCGGTTGATCTCCCGATGGCTATTGCCTCTGACAATCCTTTCGATCCCCTCCATCTTGCTCCGGCCTCCCCGTCCCAGCCCTATACTGATGCAGTAGCCCCTACCACTGCTATGACAACGGCAGCAGCCTCCTTACCTGACGACTATAGTACCGAGACGATGGCGCCAGGTGCGGCGGAATTCATTGCTGACTTCCGCTCTCAGTACATGCGTGGGGAAGCCCCTGCTCACGCCCGAGATATCTCTGAAGCATTGGAACTTGGCTTCATTCTGCCTAGCGATGTCAACTGCCCAACTACCGCCCCAGATGATGACCCATTTTCAAATGGACCCGCTGCGCTCGCGCCACCTGCTGCCCAGCCCATGACTGAGCTCTCAGCCGCCCTACGCCCAGTACCTATCCCGTGCTTCCTCCGTCGCCCCCAGGCCCAGACCTCCCCTAACACACCTGAAAATCCCACCGCTCCGGCCATGCCAGCTACCCCGCTGCCTGTTACCTATGCAGCAGCACTTGTCCATTCTCCACCCTCCGCGTCCGGATCCGCAATGGAACCTGCCCAACTGTCCCGTCTCGCCCTGAGACTCGGTGCTGCCAATCTCAATGCTCCTGTACCCCTCCATGCCCAGGCGGCGACCATCACCACCACCTTGTACACAAATGGCCCCTTCCCCATCATACACGACGCTCACCCACTCGCCGCTCTCACGTCCATCTCACGCAGCCAACTGTACGACTGGGAAAACATCCAGGGCGCCAAGTTTGTTGCACGCCCGTTTGGCTTCGTGCGCGAGCCGCTCACCCATGCGGCAACGGCATCCATGATCCAACGTGTAGTCCTTGAGGTTGCAAATTTCGCCGACGCCCATGTCGCTACGCCGGTCCTTACCATCACGCCCCAGCACGCCAACTATGCTCTTGCATCCACCCCGTTCTTAGTCTTCAACATCACCGACGCGGTTGCCCATATTATGCTGTCCCGCGGTATTTGGTCCTCGACGAACATTACCTTTCAAGCCCTCCTCATAGAGCCGGGCCTCCCTCACTTCCTTTTCACTATTGCTGGTTTCACTACGACTGATACTTCAACTGTCAGGACCATCATCCACAACCAGTGGAATAGTGAGGACAGTCAACACGCACTCGTCGCCATTGCGACTGAAAGAGCCACTGCGGAGGCTCTGCTTGATGATGACCATATCATTGCGTTCATGACGACCCTATGTGTTGAGTGCATCGACACTATGGGAAGGGGTGCTCTCCTCCTCCCGCGTTTTAATATCTATGCTGATCCTGCCAGCATTTCGAGCGAAGACCATTGGTATGCCCTCTGCAGGCACTTCCGCGACCTCCCTTATGTCTCCAACCTGTATGGCATCGGGCGTGCGCAAGACACCATGCTATGCTCTATCTGCCGTGGCGTCGACCACCCCCGCGGCTTGTGCCCCTTCCCAGATGTCATCAGCTGGAACGGCCCTTCACGCGACACGCCCTCCATGTTCAATCGCGGCGGCTTTAGAGGGGGCTTTAATGGTGGACGAGGCCATGGAGGAGGCGTCTTCTAAATACCCATAACGAACATACACTGGTAAGGGTACACCCACTCTTCCGTGTGAACTTAGCTCTGATACCCTTACCTCCAGTCATTTAACTCGCCTTGTTCCTCTCTCTGTCCCGCTCCCCGTTCTCTATAACACAAAAAAACCACTATCACTTCGTATCCTTCCTGCCTCGTTACGTGCTTCACATATATCCCCAGGACTGTCCGAACCCCCTTTATCTACTATAAAAACCTACGTCATCACCTTCTCATTACATGTACCACCACTGTGTCCCCCGTAATGATCGAATAAATAAACGTGATCTTTGCCAAAAACAGAACCCCCGCCCGCCCAAGCCCTATCGTGCTGAACCCCTGGTCTCGGGACCTCGTGGGTCAGCCCCCCTACAAAGTGCTGCTCCGAATGAGCACCAGAGTAGTTGCCTATACCTGACTCGCCCGTCCGCCCACATTTACTGCCGGTTTCCGGTCAGGAAAGCGGTCGAGCGCTCATGACTGGCAAAGTGCCAAAGTGGAGGCCTATTTAGGCCAAGGACCCGCTGCGCCGAGAGGCTGAAGTCATGATGTGAGCTGGAGCTGCCCCTCCGAGAAAATGCTCTAGCTCTGCTTCGACATACGTCCAACCGCGGCAGCCGGATAGCTGCCCCTACCTACTTACAGTCATACGTAGGATAGGACCACGACCCCTGCCCCAAATCACTTAACACAACCCCCCCCCGTCTGGTCCTTTTCCCTCCCCTGGTTCGCGCCTCCCTGCCCATGGAAGGAGTCTGCCCTCGACTGCCGGGGCCCTCCCAGATGATGTGGGCAGTGAGTATGGTGGTGGCGCTGCGTCGCCAGCAGTTGTAAATGTCCCCATACCACGGGCTGCCCTACCAAGGCAAAGCCGCCATACATGGCTTAAATCCAAAGCTACTATACGTCTTGCGACGCACAATGTAAATGGTTATTCCTCTACGACCGGGCCTGACTCTAATGTTTCTAAATGGACTGCTATCAATCGAACCATGCTTAACCGCAAAATTGCTATCACCGTGCTACAAGAAACTCACCTTACTGAGCCCCGTCTAACCTCCGTTGACCATCTATTTTCAAAATGTCTCCTTGTTCTCTCTTCCCCTGACCTGGATAATCTGGGTGCCTGCGCCGGCGTTGCTTTCGCCGTCAATAAAGATCTCATCAATGCCAGTGACTACCGCTTTGTTGAGCTTATCCCAGGACGCGCCATAGCCCTCACGATTCAATGGTATGATTCTGAAGCAATTACTCTGCTAAATGTCTATGCTCCAAATGAGCCCGCACATCACGCTACCTTCTGGAATGCCCTCTGTACCGCTTGGGATCACCACCATCTCCCCCGTCCCGATTTTATGTTGGGTTAGGGACCGACACGAGTCAGAGTCACCTGCAGGTCAGTACAGGTATACCCGTGAAAATTACCTGCGGGTTCCTGACCTGCAGATCCAGATCACCCGGTGGCTGAGACCTGTCCGGATCCAGGTCAATCTTTTGCTAAAGTGCATTGACCCGCAAGTGACCTGCGAGTGACCTGTGTACTAAGACTTAGTTATTAATTGTGTCTTATTGATATACGTTGTACTCTACATACACAAAGTTTTTAATCTAGGTGTCTACTGCACTGCACTACTCCTTTCGAATTACTGCCGCCGCCCGACTTAACTTACTATCGCACGCTGCCAGTGCTTCTGCGCGTGGTCACAAGGGCCCATGCATATTCTGCACCGCTTCAGCAGCATCTCAGCTACGCACATGCATGCTATGCATGCACACTGCAGTAGCCCGATGCACGCGCATGACATTTCTCGGGCGATGTGGTGGTACGTTGACGAGGGGGATGGAATCCATGTGCGGGCAGTGGTCTTGTGTCATAGCAGCAGACACACGCTGTCCCGGGTGTGCGAGGGCAGAGCGTAAACACCAGGCGCACAGCACACTATCCCGTGTATGCGAAGCTGCGTGGGCGACTGCGCGCTGTCGAATGGTGTGTGGAAAGCGAGAGGGATGCGGGCGTGATGTGGAAGTCGGCGCATGCAGGCCCACACGTGCGAGCGACGAACAGCAGTCGAGCCTCGTTGCTACAGGCAACGAGGTTCGACAGCTCATCATCACTAGACCAGCACTACACCGGGGCCATGATAGAAACATCGGGCATGTTAGCATGGGAATGAAAAAACAGAGGAAAGGAAAACAACAACAACAGGGCTTTACACACTGTACGATTAATGAGCGATAGCCGCACCGCACTCGGCTTTGTCATTGTCAACTTCAAGACGATGATCCGCGGGCATAAACGTCTCCTGCCCGTCTGCCCACATCGCTGACCGGTCCTCCCCATAAATGTGCTCGTATGCCTGACATGTGTCGTCCGGGACTACGCAGACCTCGAAGAGCCGAGCTCGCCGTGTTGATGCACTCCGTGAAGTGCGTGAGGCGCGTCGTTGGGCATGTTTACGGCGCGTGTGTGGATTCAAGCCGTGCGTGATCTCGGGGATATGGATGGGACGTAGAACGATTGCGCGTGTAAGCGCAGGGGCCAGGACGCAGGGTTGACGTGGGCACTGGGGGATTGTCGAACGCGTGGTGACAACGAGGAGCGCGGATGGTGCGCGAGTATTGAGCAACGTGTCGAAACGGTGCGGTGCCGTGGATTATCGAAGAAAAACAAAAACGAGTCTCGCTCATTATCGAGCGAGACTCGAGATTACTATAGTATAATGATATTGAACAGCCTGTTCAACTCACCTTGAAGTCCTCTAGTCCCTACATAACCGTCCCTGCCGTCGACCTGAGGAGAAATTGCGAAGAGAGGATACTGGGAGGCTGACTTGCGGGTGACCCGTGATAGCGCAGGTACCCGACCCGCGGCTCCGGATCACCCGGTGGCTGAAACCCGTGCAGATCCAGGTCAGACCTCTGGCCAGGCCAATGACCTGCGGGTTCAGATCCGGGTCACCCACGAGTGCACTCGTGTCGAACCCTATGTTGGGTGACTTCAACCTCGTCGAAGACAGCCTGGACCGTGCGCCCGCTCACCCGGATACCAAATCCGCTACTACTGCGCTCATGGCCTTTCGCACCCATTTCCACTTACAGGATACCTGGCGCCACACCCACCCAGATGAACGCTGTTACACCCACTGCTCCCGCACCCACAACATATTCTCGCTGTCCCGTCTTGACCGCATATATACATCTCAGCACCATGCTGAGAACGTCTTCGAGTGGGAGCATGATCCTGTCTCCCACTATTCCGACCATGCACTCGTATATGTCCGTTTTGCCCCACATGATGCTCCCATAATTGGGAAAGGCCGGTGGACCCTCCCTCTCTTCCTTATCGATGATGTCACGCTGCTCTCCCTTGCAATTGCTGAAGGTGTACGCCTTCAAACTTCCCTCGACGAGATGGCCAACAACCGTATGCCAGATGCAAACCCCCAAACTGCATGGGCCTCCATGAAGTTACATCTTGCCCCGGCCCTGAAAAAGTACGCTAAAACAACCTCCGGGAAAATCCAAACGACCATCGCTCACCTGGTCAAGGACGTAGCGGCCATCCGTGCCAGTCCCAACTTCTCCGCAAATAATGCCCTCCGAACGGATGAGGCGCTCCTCACTAAGCGTATCGAGCACCTCCAAAAGAAACGATACAAGACTGCCCGCCGTATTGGGAAAGCCCGTTGGTCGGTTCGCGGTGAGCGTGTCAACAAATATTGGTTTAACTTAAATAAGGACAAAAAGGCGCGTGACTACATTAAACGCCTTCACCTTTCGAATACTGCCCCCCCTACCTATGAAACCCACTCTCAGCACATGGCAAAACTAGCTGGTTCCTATCACTCTGACCTTCAGGATGCTGGCCATGATATGGCACACACACCTGCCAACTGAGAAGCTAATACCCAATCAGTTCTTGATGCAATCAGTCCGGCTCAGAAGCTACCGGATGATGCCTTCCCCCCACTTTCTGCTCCTGTTACCTTCCTCGAAGTTGAACGTGCTTTGTCGTCCTCGAAGAATGGCACTGCTACTGGCCTCGACGGCCTTCCCTATGAGCTCTGAAAGAAGCTCCATGACCACCACAAAAAGATGCGGAAACTCGGTTCGGCTGACCCTTCTTTTGACATTGTCTCGGTGTTAACGACCGTTTTTAATGATATTCAGCTCCATGGCCTTATCCCTCACTCCACCTTGAGCCACGGATGGATGTGCCCGATCTACAAGAAGAATGACAAGGCCGAAATTGCAAACTATCAACCCATCACACTCCTCAACACAGACTATAAACTATTCACCAAAGTTCTTGCGTCGCAGCTCGCCGCTGCTGTCCCCCAGATGATTCATACTGACCAAGCTGGCTTCATACCTGGTAGGTCGATCTTCGACCAAACCCGCCTAGCTAAGGCAATGATCTCATATGCAGAGGCTATGGATGAAAATGGGGCCATTGTAGCCCTTGACCAAGAAAAAGTGTATGATAAAATTGACCATGCCTACCTGTGGTGCACCCTCGCCACATTTAACCTCCCTGAGTTCTTCATTCGAACTGTCCGCTCCCTGTACGACACCGCCTTCACCCAAGTCGCCGTAAATGGCTGTTTCAGCGCACCCTATCGTGTCACTCGCGGCGTCCGCCAAGGTGATCCCCTTTCTTGTCTCCTCTTTGACCTTGCAATTGAGCCACTAGCCTGCATGCTTCGTAGCTCGCCTAAACTCTCCGGTTACTCCATCCATGGTGCTCCCTGCCGTATTCTTGTCAGTCTTTTTGCAGACGATACTGCCCTCTATCTCAGCTCTACTGACAGATATGATGATGTACTAGCCATCCTTGACTCCTGGTGCCATGCCTCGGGTGCAAAGTTTAATATTAATAAGACGGAAATTGTCCCTATTGGCTCGCTGGCCCACCGCAACCGCATGCGTACTACCCGATGCATCCACCCTACTGATCAGCATATCCTTGACCCGGGTGTGAATGTCACTGATGATGGACGCCCTATCCGCTATTTAGGTCTCTGGATGGGAAATAAAGTTGATGACGTGAACACCTGGTCTATCATCCTTGATAAAGTGCGTGCTGCCCTAGCTCGCTGGAAGCGTAGCCCTATCACACTTGCAGGTAAGCGTCTTGTTGTACAGCTCATCGTTGGTGGCCTTACGCAATTTCCTACACAAGTTCAAGGAATGCCCACCCGTGTAGAAGAGGAACTCATCCGCATCATCCGAAACTTCATATGGGATGACAAACACCCACCTCTTGCAATGAAATACCTCTATCGCCCGCCGGCTGAGGGCGGTCTTGGCCTTCTCGACATCACTGCTCGTAATGAGGCTATCCAGCTCATGTGGCTGCATTCCTATCTGAATCTGAGTCCCTCCCGCCCTATGTGGGCCTTTGTCACCGATGCCCTCATCCTACAGGCCGCGCCGACCCGCATTACGGACCTCGTCAGTATGAACATTTTTCTCCAAACCTGGAATATCCCCCTGCAGGGTAAGAACAGCGCCTTCCTGCCTGTGGACCTTTGTACGATGCTCTGAACAGCGCGTAAATACAATGTCAACTTTGCTGCCCTTAAGCTCACAAAGAATCTCCAGGACCAACTACCTGCCTGGCTCCTCCTCGGAGCTACCCCCCACCGCCTGGGTGACAAGGCTAAATGCCTTCAGCGTACTCACCGTGTTCGCACCATTGCTGACCTCACCTGGACTGCCCGCCGTCTGTCTGCGCAAATGGTTCCTCCCCATAAGAATACACGCTGCTGCCGCTGTACCGTGTGCTGCTTCGATAGAAGCCTTGGTTGCCCTAATCCCAATCACTGTGCCCAGGAGGCACTCGCCATTCTCAACACCCTTCGCCCGAAGTGTGACCCCCATCTGAATGCCCCGTCTGATGGCCTAACTCTGACTCACCGCCGCCGCACCCAGAATCTGCACGCCCATGCGGCCCACGGTGAAATCCTTTTTGACCCCACGCTGTCCTGTAAGGACACCCTTGCCGAATGTTTCTGGGTCTTCACTGATGCTGCTATTAGCTTTCACGACCCTCCCAGCCGGCTTGCCCTTCCACCTGGTGGCATCAGCCTTTCCCACGAACGGCTCATTTTCTACACAGACAGCTCATGCCTCAACAATGGTAAAGCCAATGCGCGCTGTGGCGCTGGCATCTGGGTCAGCCACGGCCACCCCTTCAACCGAGCTATACGCATCCCGGGCCGTAACCAGTCTAATCAGGTCGGCGAGCTTGTTGCAGTTCTTGTCGCAGTGCAGACCGCGCCTCCTTTTGCACCCATCCTCATCAGGACTGACTCTCGCTATGTCATTGACAGACTCACGAAATACCTTAAAGTATGGGAAAATCACAGCTGGATTGGCGTTGCGAACGCTGCGCTGTTCCAAGCTGCGGCCTATCACCTTCGACGGCGCTCTGCTCCCTCTGCGTTCCAATGGCTCAAAGGCCATTCTGGTGACCTTGGTAATGAATCTGCTGATGCCCTTGCTCGTGCAGGTGTTGACAAACACTTTTTTGATGTCCTTGACTTATTTGTACCCAGCCCCTACCGCCTTCGTGGCGCGCAAATCCTCGAGCTCACCCAAGCGCTCACGTACCATGGTGTCCGCTCTTTTACGCCGGACGATGACCGCCCCAATACTGAACTAAACCTTGCCATGGCGGCAGCGGCCCTCTTCGATTTCTCTGGCCACCTCGAAACTTCCGCTACGATTTGAGAGGGTTGCCTATGCAAGGACCTCCGCCTTGAAACCCGCCAGTTCCTTTACTGGATCCTCCATGAGCTTTACCGTATTGGCACCTTCTGGTATAAGGTCCCATCCTGTATTGGCCGCACCATCTGCCCCAGTTGTGATGACGAAATCGAATCCATGGGACACATTCTCGTTGATTGTTCTACACCGGCGGTCGCCCTTATTTGGTCCCTAGCCAAAGACTTATGGCCCTACCACCCCTCCACGTGGCCTGACATTACCATTGGTATCGTTCTGTCGGTTGGCCTCCTTACCGTTCCTGCTGACCCAGACTCCCCGACCATTGACTGGCCTCCTTCCCCATCCGCCCACGCGCCCCCTGTCCCCGCCCAAGCCCGTATCCACCGCGGTGCATCCCGTCTCCTACGTATCCTCATATCTGAATCTGCATACCTTATATGGGTCCTCCGTTGTGCCCACATTTTCCAAAACCGCACCCACACCACGCGTGAAATCACCTGCCGTTGGACCTATGCCATTGAAGAACGTCTGAAAACTGACCGCTACGCTGCTAAACATTTTATGACCTCGCCGCATGCACTAACTCTCCTTAAACAAACTTGGTCCAGGGTCCTCGCTGCTCACCCCAGTGATTGGCACCTTTCTCCTGAGGTTTTAGTGGGTCTCCGGCCCCCCACCTTCTTACCCTAGAGGGTGATGGGGCCTGAATCCCCACACTACCCGAAACCTTTCGGGTGTGCGTTTGCGCATTTTTCCTCGGACGTCTGTACTTACTTGTAGGTGCGGACGCTTGAAGCTCATTCCGGCGAGGCTCGAGCTATTACTGCTTGTATTCGTACTTGTTGTATGTAGCATAGTTGTCTCCGGAATACATAGCTTTTCCAAAAAAAAAAAAAAAAAAAAAAAAAAAGTGAGTGGCTTTAAAGTGGCGAAAATGGGAAAGCTCTAATCTGGACTTTTTCCGTCTGTACGTCCTGAGACTTCAACGCGAAGCGAAGCGCGACGTCCTGGTCAGAAGCTGCTTTGCGGATGCACCGAAACTACTTGAACTGGTATTATCCCGGATAGTAGAAGTCGGATACACGCGTAAATAAGCGCATACTTTTGAAGCAGAGCATCCGAGTGAGTTCCTTCGATGTTGGCATGGACTTCATTCTCTCCTGACTTCGTCTCCGACTTATTGGCAGGCAAACATCCAATGACGATACTGAACACCTCTTTGCCCACGAAAAATGGTATTCCAATCGACGATATAAATCAACAAGAAATCACTCACGAAGTTATCACCGTTGCAACAGACGGGCTGAGAGATACTTGACCACCACTATTAACGGTGCCGATGGGGTTACAGGTGATCCTTGAATCTTGAGTCCCTAATTACACCCTGGATGACAACCTTCAGCAGGGTCAAACTGTGAGGACACTCGCAGACCAGGTCAAGCTAAGTTGCATGAACACTCGAGATCCTAAATGTAACCCATGAGACAGGCTGGGCCGAGTCGCACCATTGGATGGCGCCACTGAGTTGGTACAATAGCCCGCTATCTTGGCTCGGGGCTCGAATCACGTCTCCCTTGCAAGGACAGGTTCGCAAAATAAATCCCCTTTTTGCCTCAAGCAGCCCCAGAACTCATTTATTGACCAAGCGCTTCTTCACCAGCGGATGAAAACCGTGCTACGACCTTCTCCCTGATCCATCCTACGCGCATGCTCCCTCCAGCCCCTCAATCCAGGCTTCGAGCTCCGCGTTCAGCTCCTTCGAATGTTCCAACATAACCCAATGGTTTGAGTCGAACTCGCAGTACGTCAGCGGGCCCGTCGCGTACGCCTTCACGCTCGCGAGGCCCAATGCCGGTAAACAAACGGGCTCATTCGCATTGCCCCCGAAGAACACAGGCTGCGCGAACTTGAACGCCGCTTTTGGGATTTCTGAAAATCCTTACCTAGAAGCTGAAGCGAGGAGGCCAAAGGGAAATGGCTCACTGGCGTCATCGGCCATGTTGTGCCCTGCGATGTTGACAACGTACCATTGCAGTGGGCCAGTCATACCACCCTTGAGCAGCGCCGTCTTGTAGTGCTCCCTGACGGTGGGCGTCACGTACGCGGGCAACGGACCCTGTCGATTCGACTCAATCCAGGCCTTAGCGCCACCAAAGGCGCATAAATGCTCGATGGCTCGCTCGGGCGGGTCAATGAAGAACAGACTGATGAAGGAGTCCATCTGCATCGCGGCCGTCAGCATTATGGGCGTGTGGAGCAGGATGCACGTACGTTCTGTTCAATCATCTTGCCTGCGCCCTCCTCTGAGAAGTACTCCCAGTACCCGAAGCAATCGCGCCCAACAGCCGCCCGGATTTTTTTGCACATGGTGGCAAAGTCGTCGGTCGGGTTGGGCGGCATGTAGCCCAGGGCGAGAAAGCCGACTGCCGCGACGCGCTCTGGGAAGACATTTACCATACGCGACGCGACGAGCGCGCCCCTGTTCGCACCACCATACCATCGTCAACTCGTATAGATCGATTCACAAGGGCAAGACGCACCAGTCGTGCCCGATGACAATGACCTTATGCAGGCTCTCGGCGTCAAGCAGATTGATTACATCGCGAGCAAGCGCGGTGCCAACATACAGTTTCGCGTCGGTCGGCTTGTCGGTCCCGCCGTACCCAAGCAGGTCAGGAACGACGAGGCCGTAGCCTTTTGGCGCGAAGTGCGCGGCTTGCGCGGACCAGTCCCATGACGAGCACGGAAAGCCGTGCAGGAAGACGATGGTGAGCTTGCCCGGCGCGGCGGGAGCGACATAGTAGGCATAGGTGAACCCGCGAGTGGTAGTGTGAGTCTTTGGGGTGAGCTGATCCATTGACGGTGTACTCTGCCTCTGGGAGACCGCTGTACTTATAGGCGGGGACGGGCGTCGGTAAGTTAACTCAAGGCTCCTGGTCGATACTTAGACTTACCCAGTACTGCAGCTAGCGCTGCCAGGAGAACTGGCCATATCATCCAACTCGGCCACGTTTTGATCAGAATCATCTCTCTGTGATATGCTCACCCATATGGAGACGAAGAGCATCTGCGACACAGTGGAAGACTCGGTTTAGCATAATTATTGGCTTGTCGAAGCGAGCGTGGTCACCTAGTTTGCTTCATCAGGCTCGGTCGCGTCCCCGACGTTGCTGACTTCCGCGCACAACATGCTTACTTCCACTTCTCTAGAAATCAGTGATGCAGTGTCAACGAGCGAAGAGCCAATGACGGCCGCACCGTTCTATGGCCGACAAATGGAAATTCCGTCAACAGAATAGATTATCAAGAAAACACTCACGATCCTGTCACCTTGGCAGGGGAGATGCATGATCCACCGCTATTGATGACGTCGATAGAGGTGCAGTTGATCCCTATGCCCTCAGTCACAACCTTGACAGCAACTCTAAGCATTTTTTTTGCTTGCAAGGGTTATCGCACCTCCGAGATTCCCATGACATTCGGCAAGCCTGGGGATGCCTGTAGACAAGATCAACGGATGAATATAACCAACGACTCACAGGTCGGAAGGAGTTGCAGCACTGGATGGAACCAGCGTTGCGCTGACCGCTGGTGGGGTTGTCTCACTACGTGAAGGGCGGTATCACAGCTCGGCCGAGAACCAAAGGGCATCGTCCATCATCCTGGCGACGAATGACCAGACACCGCTGAGCTCTATGCACCTTCCTCGTCAAGCGATGTTCTGTTGTCTCTAGGAGCAAACATCGAAACGTTTACGTGGAGCCCGCGCTGTCTTCGTTGGGGTCCTCGGACCTGGTCCTATGTTCATTGGGTCAAACACGCTGCGTCCCGAACACTTTCTCCACGTCTCTGACACCTATATGCTTCATCTTTTCTTGCCATGAGAAGAGGTATTCACTGATCACGCGTTTTCTGGTCCTTAAAGTTGACGGACACACGCAGGACAAAGATGGTTTGCTCTCGTTCTCGGGCACTTGCGAAGTTCCCAAGCATTTCCTTTACAACATTGTTCGCCCTCGCGGTAATATAGACGGCCAAATTTCCGTAGCGATAAGGTGACGAAGGATAAGCTCCAACAGGTTGCTTTCTCCCAGCGTCGCCTCGAATCTGAAGCTTATTTGACTACCTTTTATCTATGCAATGACAGTCTAGATCCGAGGCCTTAATGCCTCAACAATGGAAGGTTATTTGGCATGCCTATCGAAGTGTTATCGATGCTGCCACTTCGTATACAGCCATCCTCTGAGACCACCTAGTCATCTCGGCGATCTCGACATCGTGCTCGGGACCAATCGATATCGCACAGTGAGGACAATTAATGGTGCATCGGACAAGAACGAATCGGAACACAATCCCAGTATGAGCTTTCAAGGAGCGCGCATCGTTCTATTAGTACTCGCGGCCAATGCAGACCCATCCTTCTTTCCTTATACTGTTTTCGTCAAGCCATCCCTACGCAGCTGCAAATCCTCCGACCACGCGTCCGACGGTTCTCTCGCCTCGAGGCGTACCTGGGAATGCATGTGGTTTCATATACGGAGGTAGGATGCCGTTTGTGAACTGAACGGTTCAGCTGCCATGGTGCCGAAGCTCTGAAGTCCGGATGCCGAGGAGATCAGTCCGACTGACAAGCAATCGCTGGCGCCGGCTGGCGCTCCTGGGAGTATAACTGTTACCCATCATCCACGCTGTCAAGTTGTCCACAGTTCAAGATATAAATAGCCGCACGTTATACTACAGGATACCGCAAAGAAGACAAACCATCATGCAAAACTGAAGCAGAGACAATGACAGCTACGGAGTCTACACAACTAACACAGACAGCAACCATGAGCAGAACGAAAAAGTCCAGATGAAGGCATATATGCCCGACAACAACATGCTATGCGACATGACGCCTCATGACAACAGAATAAGATCGACAAACCCAAACTCACGGGCGTCCCCCTACACGTTCGCCCCTCCGTCCGGAAACCTCGTCCCGGGCCCATACCTCAACGACGGCACGCCCGGCTGCGCGCCCGGCCCCGCCGCGCTCCCGGGCGCACTCGCGCCCTCCGCGCTGCCCTCGCCCTTATCCTCCACCAAGCTCCCGCTCGCCGCCGTATCCCGGCGTGGCGCGGCGCGGCCCCGCCCAACGAGCGCCATCATCGTGTCGTCGCGCCCGCCCGGCGTGCCCGGCGGCACCCCCGCGAACTGCACGGCCTGGTCGTCGACGACGATCGCGCCCGTGCGCTCGTCGAGGCGGAAGCGCAGGCCCTGCAGCTTGCGCACCATGCGCCGGTGGTCGTCGTACGGCAGCAGCAGCTCGCCGAAGCCCGAGTGCGCGGTCTGCGAGACGACGGTGCCGATCGAGCCGGGCGGGTTCGAGAGGTAGACGTGCCGCCGCGCGCGGTGATGCCGGATGTGGATGTACAGGATCGTGAGCGCCTCGAGGATGAGGATCGCGGTGAGGAAGTGCGCGGAGAGCGGTCTGCGGGCGGGGGTGTCAGATTTGGGAGGGAGGGAGGGAGAGGTACGCACTCGATCCAGAGACGCGGGACGAGCTCTGTGACTTGGGAGAAGACCTCGTTGTTGACTGGGACGAAGTATATGTCCTTGGCGGTCAACGCGAGATATTGCGTCTGCAGGCTCTATCAGCCCTCACCCGCGCGGATGAAGACGGGACTACGTACGTATACGCTGCTTGTGAGATCGCGGAATCCATTGTTGTCGTCAAAGACGGACTGCAGTCCACTCGAGTTCTGCGCCGCGCCGCGGAAGATGGCATTCGGTATGCCAGCCTTAGTCGCCGTCGCACGAGCCTGCACGTTGATGTCATTGCTCGGATCGAAGATGAGGCCATTGAACGCGTTCCCATTCAGCGGCGCGCCCGACACGTTGTTCGGCTTCGGATAGTCGCCCAATGTCGTCACGCTCGTGAGCGCCCCGCTCGCAAGGTCCGCATACGCCATGACGTCGAACAGCTGTATCTGCGGATTGCAAAATACCGTGCGCGCCTCGTGCGTGCCGTTCGCGGCAGTGGTGTAGTACCAGAACATGACCGGCTGGAACGACGCGTTCGTGCTCCCGGACCCGCAGTTCGGCACCGCCTGCACGCCGTACTGCTGCTCCGCGTTGGCCGGGTCGAAGAACGCGGGCCCGCCAATGCAGCCGTCAACGGAGGTCGCGTTGATGAAGAAGTTGGCGGGGTTCGTGGTGGTCAGGGTCGTGGCGAGTGGGTTCGCGCAGTTCACGTTGGTCTGAATGGCAGTGGTGTTGACGGCGACACTGCCGTTGAGCATGTCCCCGGTCGGGAACTGGCAAAGTGCGTGATGAGCCATGTGGCCACGGGAGGTATGGAGGTGCTACGTACGACGAACTGAGCTGTGGACCAGTTCTCGAGGACGAACGGGGGATCTGGGAGACCATTGAAGACTGGTAGTGTGTCAGAAGGTGGTTCGACCGTCATTTATCGAGCTAAGTACCTGAAGCTTCTGCAAACTGCTAGCCGTCAGCGCACAATCCACGGCTCTCTTTTGGGGTAAAACAAGCTTACCCCTGCAGACGAGGCGAACGCATTCAGATCGCTTACTTGGGGAGAAAGCCCAATAGCACGTATGCTATTCGCAGATCCATCTACGAGCCGTTCAGCGTCTCCCAGGAGCCAGAAAAAACCCCGCTCACCCAATGTCTTCGGAAGCATGCGCACGGAGAAGAGGGAACCAGCCAACGGCTGAAGTATGTACGAGCCGAGGGCGCTGATAGTGGATAAAACGATGAGGGCATGTTTGTACTTGAAGGCGTAATAGATAACATAGAAGTGGCTGAGAGGCACATGACAGTGAGTGCAAGAGAAACGTGCAAGTTTGAAGGACTTACTTGAGTGGGATCTAAAGATATTCACTTACATTAGGACATGTCTGGAGACGTGAGGAAGACACGCACGTAGTCTAGGAGTAAGGTCTCTTCTGCGCGGCGATTACCTGTCGACAGCAGGACGTAGGGCTGCATATATGCGTTAGCGACGTTCGGCGACCACAGCGAGTAAGCTCACCTGCCACCACCGGACAGACCAGTCAAAACTCTGGATCATGAATGCCAATGGCATGACTAGCAAGGTCGGGAAGAACGACTAGAATCGAACACTGGTTAGTACAACGAGATTTGCGGTCTAGGTGGTCAGGGTTGGCGATTCTCGTCCGGGTCTGCACTTGCGATATTAAACGGGTTATGTTTCTGATTCTGCTCGCCTATGAGACAGGTGACCATGTGTCTCGACGGCGAAAGGGAAGCATTCGTAATATCGCCTGAATGCCCGTCTTTCCATGTCTTGTACAAGGACAGGTCACCCGTCTGCTCGCCCATGCGCACAACTCGAAAGCGCGCGACAGCACTGGCAGTCAGAACTGGATGCTGACTGATTCTTGACGGAATCAGATACGATCTGCGTCACCAGGAGAGCCCGACCAAGTCCAACAGAACCATCGCCAACCCTGACCGAGAAACTAAACACTCAAACAACCACTTACAGTAAGAAATTGCGTTGACGCAAACGAGAACACATTCCGCTGCGGAACATGAATGCCTGCCCAGTGCCCACGATCAACACCAGCCCACACACCCACAAAAAAAACACACACCATTATTACCCCTCGAAATCCCCAACGCAACCTCCAGCCCAATCGCAATCCCAAGCTGCGCGGCCGTCGCAAGCGCAAGAATCCACGGCTTCAGCATAATCGGCTCCTACACCCCCATCAACACCCACACCACACCAACACAGAACACAGAATAGCACGCACATATTTGGGGGGGCGCTCGGAGTGCACGCCCGGCGTCGGGATGAGCGCGACGGAGCTGCGGAAGCTCGCGCGCGGCTTCGCGGACGGCGCGAAGCTGCTCCGCGCATAGTCGGGCGAGAAGCCCGCGGACGGCGGCGGGGCGTGCGTGTCCTGTTCCATGAGCGTGCGGGGGTCGAACTCGTCGGCGTCGTGCACGAGCAGGGGGTTGTAGCCGCTGTTCCTGCCGCGGCTGCGGGTCATGGTGGTCGAGGGTTAAGGCGGGGAGGGTATAAATGCGGTCCGGGCGTGGGGGCGTGCGTAGCAGGCCTGCTGTGTCGTGATATGGAAGGAGCGACTAGCCAGAGTGAGAGGAGGACGCAGTGATCGCGCGGCCTTGTCGGACGGGCAGCCTGTGCACGCGATCCCATCAGCACCGCCGCCACGCCTTTTGTGTCGCTCTCGGAGTCCTACTCGGACCATACAATGAGACATCCCGTACGTACCTCTGCGTGGGCTGCATACGCGAAAAGCGAGAACGACGTCGAGAATATACGCGCTCCAAAGCAGTCGGGGTTTCGTATTTCATACGCGTACATGCGATCACTCAATCGCGCGACGGTCCCGGACTCAATTTCAGCCCTTTCCAAATCCGTCCACGCACAAAACACAAAAACCAGAAAGAGAGCATTAATGCAGAATACACAAGGTCCCAAGATGCATGTATGAACCTACACTACAGCATGCCCGCCGTCAAGGCCCAGCAAGCACTAGCACCACTCCCACTCCAGTCGGGGTATCCTCTCCAAGCTGCCTACTGCGTCCCTCGCGGAGTCCAAAGCGTGCACCCTACGATCGCCCACCGCTCTAGGCCCGCTTGGCGCATGTCAGCACCTCGATCTCTCGTCCAACACAACGCACAAGCACTCAATGCTCTAAACGCTCCTCCTCCTCCTTCTCCTGCTTCGGTGCCTCCAGCGACAAATATTCGTTGTGGTTCTCCAGCAGGCCCTCCTCGAGCGCCGACTCGCCGGGGTATTCGAGCGAAATCTGGGTCGGCTGCTTCGGGTTCGCCCTTTCCTTCGTAACCTGCGTTCTCTGTCAGTACCATTACACGACGCTGCTTCGAACGGAGGGACATACGGCAATGTATAGCGCGGAGGACATGATGATAACGGTACCGGTGATGGACAGCGCCGACGGGACAATGTGGAAGAATATGCGCTCGAGCGCGAGCGCGAATATGATCTGCGACAATGGTCAGGCTCGAAGACGCGGTGCCATTGCTGCGTGATGCGAACCTGGATGTAGACCGCCATCGTACCGCGTCCTGCCGTTTCGCGCTGCAGCCCCATGGTAAGCAGCGCCTGGGCAATGACGTTAGTAGGGATGCCAAGTAGATGGTAGTGCGAATGACAGCGTAAGCACCTGTGCGATGAAACCGAATGCGCCAATCATGATGAGCATGGCGATCCAGTCCGCGCGTTTAGGAATGACGACAGCTTGGTGTTTGACGATCATCCTGGCACTCATGAGCTCAGAACGCGTGATTGTTGAGGACAGGCTTACCCTACGGTCGACACGATAACACACCACTGCGAAAAGGACGTGAGGGAGTGCATCGCGTGTGCGCGTCTTCCAATTGCGCGCAGCGAGGTGTCTAGCCGAGTTGAATCAGCGCTCTTGCCCAGGTACTCCGTTCGAAGACTCACAGGCTCCAGTCGATCCGAGCACTCCAAGCAGGGCGATCCTGCGAAAATATGAGCGATCAGCGCCGCCGTCATGATTGCATTGACCAGGACTCACCCAACGGCGACAAGGCGCTGCGCGGGCGTCCCTTTCTCCGCAGGGACAACGCCGACGCCATCGATGCCCTCGAACTCATCCTCAGACAACCCCGGCATCGGGTGCGACCCGAACAGAATCTGCGGGCGCGCGATCAACACGACGCCCGCGAAGCTGCACACTATGTGAACATCATCGTCAGCGGCGCCCATCACACCCTGGCCATGATGGCCACTCACGCCCCGCAATCAGCTCCTTGCGCGAGAAATTCTCCTTGAGGAAGATCGCGCCTGCGACGCCTGTGAAGAGGGGCGCGAGGAAGGTGAGGACCGTCGCGTCGGAGAGCGAGAGGTAGCTGAGGGAGTAGTATATCCCGAATAGGCCGAAGAATCTGTGGCGTGGGCGGGAGGTGAGGTTGGGGCCGCAGGACGAGAGGGCGCGACGCACCCGAAGAAACCGCGCGAGGCGAGGAGTAGGCGCACACCCGGGGGTCCGATAAGTGGATTGGGCACTTTCCGCAGGTACCTGGTTGTGATCGGTGAGTCGGTCAGGCGCGATAAGGCGGGCGGCACGCACATGTAGATGATGGAGCAGATGTACGTGATTGACTGTGCGAGTACTCAGTACGATTCGGATAGCATGTGGGGGTGGCTTCGCTTACCATGCGCACGAACACAAGCTGATAGGCGAAAGCGGGAATGAGTGAGACCATGTACGATCGGGTTGAAGCGACACTCACCTCGAGGGTTGGCACGGGCTCGTCGAGGTTGTTCAAGGCCTTGACGGCGACGTTCATGAGCGAGAAGAAGAACTGCGAAGCGGCGACGAGCAGCAGCCCTGCGTTATTCTCGACGAGGTCGCGTGCGCGCCCAGTCGACGAGCGCCATTTCGTCAGTACCCGGTTTTTGAGGGTGTTCTGCGAGTCCCACGGCGTCATCTGCTCGGGCACGGGCGCGGGGGTAAAGGTGATGTGGCCTGATGGCGGGAATGTGGTCGTGAGCTCAGGGGTGAGCGCGGTATAACTTGCTCTTGTCGCTGCCATCATGGTATCGTGTGTAGGGGGGTGTGAAGCTCGTATCGTCGCGACTTGGTGAACGCAGCGGGAGAAGACAAAGCTACTGAGCAGAACACAGCTCAGAGAGATACCTTCGCGTCGTGAGTGACCAGGGCGAACGACGTCGACGACGATGTCGTGAGTGAGATAAAGAGTCACGCAAGACAAGAGATCATTGAAATGCGAAGACCTTCCTCGGCGCTTGGCGGGGTGGGCGGGAGGAATCCACCGGCCCGGGTCCTCACGTGCAGTTACGCGTCTGTGGCGCTCCTCCGAGTCCTTCTCTGGCCTCACTCACCTACAACAAGCACACCATCTTCTTCCTCGCGTATATGTGAAGAGGGTCCAAAGCGTCGTATTTCTAATCTTAGTGGTGAGAGGTCAGGCCATGATAATCGTGTGGTTCGTTTTTACCTTTCTTTTTTTTCGAGTTGACGTGTCTTGTCATGCAGGCCAGAGATGAAGTGGAAAGAGGTGATTATCCTCCAGATTATTGCCTTTAAGTGAAGCTGTAATTGTCGTGGACGCAGTCACGCATGGACGCCTGCGACCGACACCCTTGCAGCACGCGAAAGACAACGAAACAGTACACACCTTGGTGCCCCACTCTGTCAGCCCGGTCGACGGCCTCAGTTCGATCGCAGCGCTGCGCCCTCGCTATAGCACTCTCATTTCCGTCATCTTTCTTCCCATCGGCCTGTCTATCCGGTCGATGCCTGTTCCGAGTTCTACGCAGGGTGAATGCATGCGGTGTACACCTCTTCACGCGCGGACTCTCAAGTACAATATGACACCATCGTCTTGCCATCTCTCCTTATGGAAGGGCGGCGATACAAATGGTGTCCCGTGAACATGTAATGCTGCAGACTCCAGTGCAATATCATGTATTCAAAAACAAAAAAAGCCCACGCACATGTCGCAAACTGCCGCACAAATCTCCGGATATCTCTGCTTCACAAAAATTGCGCTCTTGCTTCGTTTATCGTTTTCTGCATCCCAACACGAGACTGATAGCTGTGCAGGGGATGTCATGGGAAGATGGAGCGATTTATTCACCTGTCAGCTCAATTGTATGCGGCATTCTGAGACCAACATGCGTGGGAACATCGCCCATATATGGTAAGTGCTGTATATCAACGGGCGAGACGTCCTTGCAGTTTGCGACCAGTCGACAGGTGTTCTTGAAAATTTTCATCAGCATTTTTCAGCCTTTATCTAGTGGCGAAAAACATCACCGGCAGCGTCGTCGATGCCTTTTTCACCCCCTCTCGTTTGCAGTGCGGATATGTTTTCCTTTGGGCAGCCCACCAGCTTCTTTCAGTTTCATCCCACTGCCCCGCTCATTTTGTTTTGGCCCTATCATTCATATTATGCTGAGCGTGTCTAGACCTTCATTCGCAGGCAATGACCGCCTAGAACATGCGCACCCTCGTCGTCGCGCACCCCCATTCAGCCCGCTGTTTCACCCGCCAGCGTAGGAATCATTCATAGCTCTGTCACCGACGCGAAGCCTTACCAGCAATGCGCTTCCCGTTCCCATGGCCCAATGGCGGCGAGCCCTTGTTCTCGCTCGCGTTCTCCCATCATGGCTTCATCACCGCACTGCTCGTCAACACCGCCCTCCGCGGCAGCGCTTCCCGTCCATCATGTCCATGGACAGCGGACCCGGGATACCTGCTCGCGTACTGATTCTTCTTCGCGCGCAGAGTCGAACCGCTCGAGCGCAGGGTGCCTGCCGTGTTCGTCCTATCCCGGTCTCTCAAAGGGCCCCACGTTGTTGGCAGCGCGCACAGCGTGTATGCTGTATCGGTCCATCGCCTTCGAGCAGATCGTGCCGCGATCGTTGAGACATTGCGGATCATCGAGCCACCTTCCGAGGAATGCAGAGAGCACGAGTCCGCTCTCATATCGTTCGTTGCAGCTTGAGAGAGCGCCCGGTCGCGAATTGCACTCATGCCGTCTATTTCCAGGTCCGAGACCGCTTGCTTTCTCCCAGCCCCATCTGCAGCCGCACCGGCCCCATGCTGCGCGCGCCGCGGAGGTCCGCACCCGTCGACGGACGCCAGGGCACTACATCCCCCGAGCGCGCGTCATGAAGCTTCGCGGCCCAACATACGGCCTCAAGATAGACCCCGGCGCACAGCATCCGTGCCACTATCCGTGCTCGATGCTGTCCACATCATCCCGTCCGACGCCGATCCCAGCCAATCACCCCCGCCCCGCGCCATCCGGCCCCCACAGCAGCCGCAGCCGTGGCAGCACACCGCCGCATGCGTGCCTCCTCCCTCGGGCGCGGCAGATCCTCGGCGCGCACCCGAGTTCCGCGCCGCTTCGCCTTCCCTGCCTCGCGCTGATCGCATCATCTGACAGACAAGCTAACGCGACGCCCCCTCCGCGCGGCGTCAAGCCCACGCCTCTGTCCTTCCGTCCCCACCGCCCCGTTATTCATAGCGCCCCCGATGCAGCTGCCCGCTATGTATAGTGCACTGTGCCCGGCGGACTGCGCGAGGCGCAGGCAGCCCGATGCGGGCTCTGATCTCCCGCCGATACAGTGATACGCTTCGCTGGAATGGAGATGCTGCTTCTGCGGCATCGTGGCGATGGGATCAGCCCGCGCGCGTTCCGTCGTCGTGCACGCGGCATGTGCTCCGCTGCGTTACGAGAGCCTGCCAGCCTGATGCTGCATACGGCGTCCCTCGCCTCTTGCGGATGCGGCCGTAAGCCTCGAGGGCACGCCGTAACGCTGCGCGCCTGCCAGTCCCACCGCACATCATCGTCGCGTAACGCTGCTGCTAGCGTCGTGCCTCGCCTGCGCCCGCGCCCCATCGCCATCCGTCACGCCGATCCGCCCCACACCGTACGTCATGATCATCCATCCAACACGCACCCGGCCACGCGCATCACAGTTCTGCAACGCGACCAGGCACGCATGCCCTTCCTTGCCTGATGCGCGGGCTTGGAATTCCGAATTGCGCCGTGGACATATGGACCGCGGGCGGTCCCGCTGCGCTAGCAGGATTCTAATTCTAATCAGACATCTCGTCCTCGAGGCGGCAGCTGCGTCGGCGACGGCGCCCGCCCCCGCGTCTTCCTCCTCACCACGCACGTTATCGGCAGATCGCCTGCCGCCGCCATCGATCCGTATCCAGCGAAGCACGGTTTGGATAAACGCGATTGATCGCGTCAAGGAGATTGCGGCCGGCTGAGCGCTGGGGTGCGGTCGGGGCGTACAGTATTCACGTGGGTGTTGCGTGCGGAGGGCGTTTCCGCTGGTATCGATCGCGCGCTGTGGACATGGCGTCTTTGCAGGGCGGCGCTAGTCGTGCTCGCCGCGCGGAGATTACGGGACGGGTTTTGAGTGCGCAAGGCGTGTATGTTCGCATGCGCATGATGTCTAGGTGTCGTCGATCTATGGCGGCGCTGGTCGTGCTCGCCGCGCGGAGATTCCGGCAGGCTTTGGGTGCTAGTGCGTGTGTGTTCACATGCGCATGATGTAGGCTGGCTGCACAGTTCCGCTCAGCACAATTTCAGGCGTGCATGCCCGTCGACGACGGCCGTGCAGGATGCGGTCGCTGCTTCGGACGCGGCGCTGGAGACCGCACAGTCGCTGCCGCGGCGCGCCTTCGTCCGCATAAGCCTTGCATGCGCAGATAGACAGCTAGGTGCTATGTCCGTACGTAGATCAGACCGAAGCAAGAAGGCTATGTAGTTTATCGTATCCCAGACTGAACGCACTACGTCGAGGATGGATTGTAGCCACCAGCGCTCTGCAGACGAGCCACGGACAAGGTGCTTGACCGTCATCTCCACAAATCCAAGCTCAAGCATAGAGGCGCGAAGCCCCGTCATTCAGAATACACTCATCGCGCTGCCCGAAAACACCACATCCGATCTCCACTCATCACCCGCGCCCCAAAAGCAGCACCCCGACCTCCACATCCGTCGTTCCCCGAACCCCACGACCGAAAAGGCCAGCGCCACAACGCATATGAAAACCCGTTGCGAGGCGATCGCGCAGAATACGAACGGGTGCCCAAATGTCGATCGACGCGCCGTCCGCGTCAATGTCCGGTCGACCCGTGCGATGGATATCCCAGACGCGCTGCGGTGCATGTTAGCCCTGTCGAAAACCCGGGTACACGTGCAAGTTGTGTTCCATAAACATAGCGTCTTAAGCAAGTTGTTGCCTTGGTTCTCGAAGCTCGGCTGGCCGGGACATTCGGCCTCCGACTGATGCCGCTGTTCCGGCTGGCATCGACTCCGCCCCGTAATCCACCGACCGCTGGTGCGATCCACGTTCCACCGTGTGCCGACCCCGCCCACATCCCGCAATACAGCAAGACAATGTTAACTTCACGCAACACACAAAAATACCAATAACCAAGCAACAACCACCTATATTACCACCCCCCCCCACCACCCCACCCCCATTAATCAGCACAACAGCAACACAACCCAAACCCATTATGTACGACCAAGCAGAGCGGAGCGAGAAGAGTATATACGCAGTAGTAATATGCACTATGTACTTTTAGCCATTACAACAACAACAACCGAAAATCCACACACGCCGCGCGCACGGCTTTTATTGCGCCTGCGCCCGCGGGACGTAGTACTGCGTGCTCGCCGCCTGCGCCTGCGCCGGGTCGAAGTACGTCCACTGCGCCTGCGCCTGCGCGGGGGCCGGCACGACGGGCGTCGGCGGCGCCGTGCGCGCGCCGCGCTTCGCGCCCTGCAGGCACTCGTGCTGCCCGCTCGCGAGCAGGCGCAGCCCGATCGCGCCGTGGTCGCCCGAGTGCTGGTAGTGGTACCTTAATCCGTTCATGTTCTTGTAGCGCCGCTGGCAGTCCGCGACGCCGCACGCGAACGGGCGCAGGCGGCGCTCGGCCTCGCGCTCGACCTCGCGCAGCTCGCCCTCGCGCAGGTCCGCGGCGTTGCCGCCGCGCTCGGCCAAGAGTGCCTGGAGGGCCTCGAGGTCCTTCGGCGGCGCGAAGTTGCAGCTGCCGTGCGTCATGTGGTACTTGAGCCCGTTGGCCTGCTTGTAGCTCTTGCTGCAGTTCGGCTTCGGGCAGCGGAAGGGCTTGGAGAGCAGCAGGCTGGAGGCTGGGCGAGATAGGGTGGTGCTGGCGCGCGGGGTGGAGGCGGGGAGGGGCGAGGAGACGCGGCTGCTGCTGGGCGTGGACGCGGGCGTTTGTGGCGGGCGTGCGGGCGCGTTCGAGGGTGCGGGCGCGGGCGCGGGGTGGTGTGAGCCGAAGAGCAGCGCGGGGGGGACGCCGACGGAGGGGTCGGTGCCGGGCATGCCGCGGCTGAAGTCTGCGTAGCCTGCATAGGCGTTGAACGCCTGATGCGGGTACTGCTGCGCGGGGAGGACCGCGGTCGTGTCAAAGGCAGAAATGGGCGACGACGGCGCGGTCGCGGCGTGCCCGGAGTACGGCGGCGCAAAGTGTGAGTTGTGGGGGTAAGGCGTGTTGAGAGGAAGGGGGAAGGGCGCGAGGGGCGTCTGGGGTGGTGACGAGGCACTGCTCGAGGCCGGAGACGAGTCGAGGTCTAGCTCCATGTCTAGCTCCATATCGTCAGTCGTGTGCGGTGGCGCGTGCGCCGGTGGCGGGTAGTACGAGGGTGGATTTTGCTGAGCGTACGCGGGGGTGGAGGGGGGTGGCGTCGGGTAGGAGGGAGGGGGGTTGTGCGAGGGCGGGGGCGCATTCGGGTCCAGGACGACAACGTGGCACTCCTCGAAGTGCTCTACGAGCGCATGGAGGTCATTAAGGTGCAAGCCACAGCATGTGTAGTTGCGGCACTGGAAGGATGTCAGGGTGGCGCGACGACATGAAGGCGTCGCACGTACAAGCTCATCTTCGCGTTCGAGCGCGTTCAGGGCGTTGAGCAGCGACCCGGGATCGCTGTCGATGCTCGACGAGAGCTTCGTGCGGAGTTCACTGGCACTGCTGCACGTGAGACACGACGGATGAGGAGAGGAAGGATGTACTGACTCGAGAGGCGCAAGCAGCTGGCCAGGAGACGTGCCGGGATAGAAACGCGAGCCAAAGGAGCCAGCGCGCCAAGAGATGGGGGAGCCGAAGAAGGCACGGGTGTAAGACGCGGGATTGAAGGCGGAGGAGGAGGTGGGGACGGTGTCTGCACCGTTGGGGAGGGCGATGGGCTGAGATGACATGGCTGAGGAGGAGGGCGAGTGTGGGATGGCGAGGTTGCTCAGCTTCGTATTTAGGCACACGCTCCCCCCCGGTCCGATCGTTGTCCCAAGATCCCCCCAGATCTCAAAACACGACCACACACTCCCGTCCCCGGCTCCGCTTCGTCCTCCACCGCCCGAGCCACACTGCCTACCGAGGTCCCCAGACCGGTCCACCACCGCTGACTAACCCCGCTTCATGTCTTTTACCGACGGACCCCCGTCACCGGCTGATCGGTTCGCCCGCCGAGTCGAGCCCCTTCCTCGTCGCCCGCCAATCTCTCGCCTTAATACGCGTCAAGCATCGTAAATTGCAATCTATCTAGCCGGCAGCCCACGCTGCTACCACTAAGCAGGCAATCATCCGGAGCGATGCCCAGCTACACGCACACATCCTAGACATACGTTCATCAGCTACTTGCCGGCGCCTGCAGGCGACCTTCGATCCAGCACCACGAGCACGTTGCTCCTAACAGTCTCATACGAGACGTAGCACATCCCATCAAGCCTGCTCCATCCGCTGACCACCTTCGGACCGCGGCGCTCGCGCTACCACCCCCCACTCGGCCATCGCGCGGAACATGCGACACGCGCCCATAGCTTTAAGACCACCCTCGAGGCGCAATACAGGCGTGCTACGACCGCCACCGGCGTACGCGGTCCGTGCAGTGAAACGCCAGGCAGCCTCGCGCGATATCTCCAGCGCGGAGATGCGGATCCGCAGTCGGACGTCCGACGCCAGGGCGCGCCTGCGTGATTGCATCAATGGGGCACCGAGCACATCCAGACCGATGCTCACAGCATTCGCGAGTTGCCTGTAGTTTGCGTGTACTTGGCGTGTACCGTCGTAACAGAATTCGATCGCGGCGAGCGGCGGGCAAAGGCGCACCCTGGCCGCGCTCGATCGACGTTTGAGAATAGAGCTCCAGGCGCTAGCGAGACGGAACGACACGCGCGTCGTCCGTCCAGCCATCGTGGCGCAGCGCCGACGTGGGCTCCCTTCCAGTCGGGGCGCCCAGACTCCGCATCTGGAATAAGCTTCGCGTGCTCGTGTCCGTGCGCCTCGTGCGATGCGATTGAGACCCCGAACGCGCACGAGGAACACGGACGGCGCGGTTTGCGCGGCGCACGTCGCACGCAGCGCCTCCGTAAATGGATCCTATGTCGAACTGTTCCGCTCCTCGACGGGAGTCTGTGCAGGGGCCGAGGCACGCGCAGTGCCCCGGGGCCGATGGCCTCGACGCAGCACCGGTGCCGGGTACGCGGGGCATGCCGAGCCGGGGCGCTTTCGTGTTGTCCACGTCGAGGAGGCGGATGGAGGCATAGCGCAGCTTTAGTGAGCGTGGCGTCGACGTGCATAGGATGAGACCCGTCCGCTAACCAGACGCACCCGAGCCGGTGTATGGACGTCGAAGCGCAAGCGCGGGGTGGCGCGTTCACTGAAGTGGGACAGCAAGGGTAAGCAAGTCAAGAGACGCCGCGGCGGATTTGCATCGAAGACGCAGCATGGCGGATTGGAATCCGAACAGCAAAGTGTAGTGTAAGATGGCGCGAAGCTGCCCGAAGGTGGGCGCGCAGACGCGGTGCCCCGCGTTTGACACCGGATCGACTTCGGGACACCCGATTGTAACTTGCCAGATCTTGCAACCCAGTGCCTCGAGACGTGCTCCGTCTGCGTCTGACTAGCATGCAGACAATCGGCGCCAGGGTGGAAGGCGAGAGTGTCCGAACAGGGCAGGACGCGGTGCGTCAAGCCTTCGACATAACCGAGCCGGGGCGTATGTCAGTCGTACGTCGTCGGAGCGCGGATGGCGGGCAGAGCGGACAGCAGCGTTAGTGACATCGCGGATGTCGCTCATGAGTTTCCATGTTGGCGCCACGAGGAAGGGCACCATGTCGCGGTGTTTCTTGCATAGGAAGTCGGGATCCGTCTCGGTGGGGGCTGAGACCGGTGAGAGCACACAAGATCATGTTGTTCCTGACGTAGCCGCCGGTACCCAACGGTTGGGACGCACACAGAGGAAGCCAGAAAGCTCCTTCTGCCCGGAGCCAGCGACCCGCAGAACGGCCTTGCACGATCAATGGGAGTGGGGCAGAAGGTCCAGGCCTTCGTGCGGAGGGAGGCGGGCTCCTGCCCCGCTCGCGGCAGGCCGGTGTGGTGTAAAAAAGGCTTCGTGGATTGGAAGCTGGGAAACCGGTCTCGAGAGCAGGAATGGCGCTACTGCGACCGGATGACGGCAACGTGTGCAGCAGCAGTAGTGCCAGTCCGTCCGGAGCGAAGAAGCTATCCAAGCGTCGTGATCGGGGGCGTCGTTCTGCTCCGCATATGTGGGGTTGACAGTCAAGGAACATGTCACTATGGTAGCGCTGTCGCAGAGTCCGTAGTGGGAGAATCTCAAGTCGTTTAGAAAAAGAACAAGGCGCTGCAAGATCTCGCTGGTCGTTTGAAGTAAGGTTTAAGCTGACGCGAGGGGATTTACCGCCAGGCGGGTTGCGTGACAGCTTTCTGCGACGGACATTGTCATCACAGGGACCGCAGGACGAAGGGAACATGTCGCCGAGTCGGCGCTGTCGCGCCACCACGCATCAGCACATCAGCAAACGAGATAAAGGATGACCAGGCACGTCGACCACAAAAGCCCAAATCTGACTTTTGGGGATGCAGGGGCGTACGTACCTCCGTAGATGCAGTTGCGGAGCATGCGCGCGCTGCTGAAACGATGGCATCGAGGCTCTTCCATGCTAGCACCTTATACAACGTAACTGTCTCTTTCGTCCTTCCGTCCACGCACGCAGGGCGCAACATCGATTTTGGCGGTGCGCATACATCTGATCTCGGACCTGCGTCGACATCTGCGCGTCTGCCTCGGATTCAGCGGGATGAACGCGTGAAGTGAATTCGCGACGCACTCACATGCGTACGGGCATCGAGAAGCACCCCACGGCGCTGCGGCCTGATCGGGAGAGAGGAGTGACTGCATGACGAGAAGCGCTATGCGGAGCCGCATCAGAACGAGGTGTGTTTCGAAGCGTGCATGGACCACCTACATTGGTGAAACGAACGACGCCGTTCGCCTGCCAACTTGGCACAGCGAGGTCGCGTACATCGCTACAGACGAGTGCTCATATCCCGCTTGAACGGATCGCCAGAGCAGCCTGACAAGATCGCCACACGGGCCATGACAAGTCCAGCGCAACCAAGGCGGCAGTCCAGCGTGAAAGCCGCTCCGACCGCGCAGCATGCTGTATTGCCATGACAATTTCCCAAGTCGTCGGTGTCGATCAGGGTATGGTGCGCGGTAGATGCATGTCGCGCTGGCTGGTTGGCAGCGCGTTGCTGACGGGGGCGGGGGCGGGGGCGGGGGGCGGAGAATGGGTCGGGCCACCAGTTCGGTCGGGCGGGCAGACCCCGGGGAGTGCCATGTCCGCGGGCCTCCTCGGGGCCGAAGTTTCGAGTTGCATTCCAGTCAGACTGCAGCAGTTGCGCCTGCGTTTGTCGCGTCCGAGGATCGTCCGAGATGACTTGCTCTAACTTATGTCAATCGCGCCTGACGAAGGGCCCGAAACGTCGAGGATGCGGGCGCAGTGGATCTGTGAGTGGTGCTTTCGATGCCCGGCGTGGAGTACTGACCATGATGCGTGCGCAGGACACTGCGCGGGCGACGTGTTCGCCGGCGGCGGCGGTACCTGACCTCGAGATCGGGTTCATTCACCAGTACCATCCAGCTGCATTGGTCGCATTGCACATCGTCGAAACATCATGACACAAGCAGCTTGCTTCGTAAGTTCCCATTGGGCAGCTAATCCCGCTGAAGACAGCAAGACCTTCGATCTCAATGGCACCGATACCCGGTGCCGTCGACCGCGTACATGTCAATTGCAATCCGTCACATCCACGCATGCATCTCATGAGCAACTCGTGAGATCTCATGCTACCTAGTGAACTTAGAATGGTACTTTCCAACTTCCCTAGCACGCTCACGATTTGATTTGCACAAATTGCAGCAACGCCGCCAGTGCACCAGCGGCCCAAACCCAAGTCGTTCCCGCCGCCGCCATCGCGCTCACATTCAGCTGATCTCTCTCAATATAACCTCGAACCTCTCTGGATCGCGCCGTGCACGGACGCGTTTCACCGCAGTCGACTTGACGACATCCCACCTGCGCGCGCCACGCGGCCGGTTCGTCCCTGGATCCGGTGCAGGCGTTGTGGCTTCTGGGACCTTCTGGGGGCGGGGGAAGGCGGGGACCAGGCTGAAGTGTCCGTCCGCCGGCAACGCGCCGGACTAGGATCATCTTTCGAGGCGGGTGGTGGGCGGCGCGCCTCGGCGCGCCCTCGGCAGGGCTGGATAGAGTTGAGCAGGCGGGGTGGCTGGAAGCAGCCCGAGTGATACCCGAGGGCGAGCGCCACGTCGGGTGGAGGCCGAGGGCGCTGTTTGGGTGTCCTGCCCAAGTCCTGCCGATATGTTGTGCTCAGATCTCGAGGCCGGGGTCAAGGCTTTGAGGGCATGCTGGGTGCTTATGCTGCCGCATGAAGCTCCTGTCATGCTTTAGCACGGCGAGTGCGTACTGTCCAATCTGCAGCTCTAAGATATCTGCGCTGGAGCAACCAGTGGACTTGTCACCTCCTTGTAGCCGGAGTCTATGCGCATCCTCAAGCTTACGATAACTCAATGCATTCCCGTATGTGTAAGCGTTGTCAATACGACACGCACGGCCGCGCAGGCACACGTGTCGACAGCTACATAGGGAATTCAATATATTCAGCATCGGGTCCATCGATAAGTAGCGTTGCATTCGAGAACCACTCAGGTTCGCCAGAAAGGGTAGCTGGCCGAGTCTCTGGGTCCCATGGTGAGATCACAGGTAATTAAGCGATGGACTTCGAACGGATCGGCAATCAAGGATCGTATTTTGCGGTTACGAGTCGCCAAATTCAAACTCGTGGACCTGCTCGTTGCCTGTTCCTTGTACGCGAGTTATGGACTTTTCCGTCGACGTCACGACTACTTACAAGCAGGGGGACCGGTACGGTGCAGCGATCGACGTCGATTGTCGGTTATGGTATTCGCAACGAGTGGGATCAGACGAGTCGGCGCCATGCAGCGACGGAAACAGACGGAAAGGATGACATCCAATAGCATCCAACAAGGTTCCAAATCCCGCCTTCATGCGCGTCCTGTGCCTTAGCGGCTGATCTTCGTATCCCAATCTCGCAGACAACTCATGGCGGCCGTCTCAAACCCACCGATCATTGTACGCTCTGCGCAGCGCATGATGCTGGCCATGCAGACGATCGAGCCGCTACTGACGCCGTACAGGTCGGAGGGACATTCACATTCACCGGCAATGTCATCCCTCGTGGATGTGATATATGTCGCGCTGCGCAAGCCGGGTGCGCCGCACAGTGGCATATGCATCCGATGTCTCCAGCCAGAACGCGCGACATTCAAGGTGCGAACGATTAAGCCCATATTCAATTATTGCATCCTCTTCTTAGTGCCTCTTAGCCTTCTGCCCAGGTTTTTGTCATACCCCGATCTTCACACCATTCTCTCACCAGCACCTCCCGCTGGCATTAGGCTCAGTCGGACTGAGCCTATGACGAGCCTGCGAGGATAGCCACAGGGGGTACTGACTAAACGAAGAAAAGTAGAGTGGCGGAGTGCTCACGACGATCCACGTCGTCCAGCGGAAGCAAACGCACACCAATGCCCCGTTACCGTTATGCGTGGCTCCGTATATGGCTCCGCCAGCCAGCGGGCGGCGCCGTTTCCTTCTATTGAGTTGGATTAATTAAGGATTAGAGACCAGAGTCGTACAGATTAGCCCCTGTTACCCCGACTGCCGAAATGCTCGCGCTGGTTCTGGTGCGTGTTTCGTGGGTTGACCATTATGCGACGTGGCGTGGCATAGGTCTGCAATGCCGAGCACGTAAGCTCGCAGGCTTGATCAAGCTAGGTTCAAGCCTGAAACAAACGGAAGCAGTTAACGGAGGTCAACGTTCGTTCATATAGGCAGCCACACGGTGCGCCGTCTCGATGATGATGTAGCCAATACTCTACAGTCCGGAATAGATCTAGCGAGCGATGTGTATGCCGCTCTGTGCCGTGCGCAGCATTAGAACCGGCACCACAAGCTGGTGCGTCCTCGACACCCTCCTCCCCCGCGACACTCTCCTCCTCCCCCCGCCTACAGCCCCACAGCACGCCCCGTCAGCCTGGCTGCTCGGCTGCCGTCGATCTTGCATCGGGCATGGAGGAGAATGGAAGGAGATTTTATCTGGATGTGTGGACTGTATAGTCTGGATGCTGGACCGGGCAATCGCCGTACTCTGGATTGTGTATAGTCCGTCACATGACCTCAAATGCATGTCGGCTGCATCTTCGTCAGTGTCCAGGACGTTCAAGCTTCAGCTCGCAATGAAGAGTCATGGCTGTTATCAGCACTCCAAGTCCGCCAGAGCGGTTCGGGGCTCGTTCTGGCTCGCTTGAACCCTCCGACCACGGTCTCAGCAGCGTCGGGGTGCTGGTGCCGGGTTCCATTCTGCAATGATCACCCGTGTGCAGGTAATTACTGTAGGATCGTCACTGAATAGTCCCCCTGTTTGCCTCAAGCCAGGGTCGTCGAGTACCGGTGATGATGGCTGAGTGCATTCAAGGAAGGCTAATGCCGGCCATGCTGAGGCTTTAATGAGCCCGACTCCATGCTCCACACGGAGAAAGTTCGGAGTGCCGCGCAAGCCCGGTTTTTTGTGTCTTTGCATCGAGGCTGTGTTTATACCATGGCAAGCTTTGCGCATACTTGTCCGGCTGAAGATGAGGCATATGTCATATCAAAAAATCAACCGGCGAACATCCCCAAGGGTTTCCTGACTTGCACCATTAGAATGGAGGCATTGCCGATTCCCACATTGTAATTATCAAGGATGGTTTCGAAGCAAGTCCAGCCTTCGAACAGTGCATCATGCACCTTCTATAATGCGAACTTTACGAGCTTTCATAGGTGATCAGAAGTGCAGAACTAACGCAGATCTGATATTGACAGATATAAGTACTTCCCGCCCCGCAAGGCAAGGGTTCTGCGGAGCAAGGCGGCGTTTCCGAGTACTCTAAGAGCTGCATACACTCCCGTCCCCGGCTCCGCTTCGTCCTCCACCGCCCGAGCCACACTGCCTACGGAGGTCCCCAGACCTGTCCACCACCGCTGACGAACCCCGCTTCATGGCTTTAACCGTCGGACCCCCGTCACCGGATGATTGGTTCGCCCGCCGACTCGAGCCCTTCCTCGTCGCCCGCCAATCTCTCGCTTCGTAGACGACAATCTATCTATACACAACCCTCCCCGCCTCGTTGTGTTCTAGAGACTCGGTCACCTGCAGTCTAATCTAGCCAGCAGCCCACGCTGCTACCACTGCGCAAGCGGCAATCCGAAGTGATGGCCGCTACAAGCGTACATCCTATCGTTCTCAGCACATGTACATCTAAAGCGACTTGCCAGCGCCTCCAGCGACCTTCGATCCAGCACCACAAGCACGTCGCTCTCAACAAGCCAGCTCCATCCGCTGACCACTTCGGACCGCGGCGCTCGCGCTACCATCCCATTCGGCCATCGCACGGAATGTGCAACACGCGCCCATAACTCTAAGCCCACTCTCAACGCGCGATACAAGCGTGCTACGACCGCCACCGGCGTACGCGGTCCGTGCACTGAAACAGAAACACTAGCAGCGCGGAGACACGGATCCGCGCGTCGGACGTCCGACGCCAGGGCGCGCCTGCGTGGTGGCGTCGAGCGCGTCCAGACCGATGCTCACAGCATTCGTGAGCTGCCTGTAGTTTGTGTACCATCGAGCCCAGGCATGAGACTCTTGGCGCGCTCGCACGGAATGAATCCATAGCATGCATTCGCCGTAACACAAATCGATCGCGGCGAGGGCCGGGGCGGGGAGCGGCCTGCTGCGGCGTACCCTGGCCGCGCTCAAACGATTGAGAACAAAGCTCCACGGTACTAGCACGACGGATCGACGCCGTCGTGGCGCAGCGCCGACGTACATAGGCGCATACAGGCTCTCCCTCCCAGTCAGCCCCGGGGCGCCCAACCTCCGCATCTGGCCTCAACTTCTCATTCCCGTCTCCGCACAATGCAACCACAGATTGAGACCCCGACGCGCACGAGGAACACGTCCAGCGCGCCAGCAGCGCCTCCCCAAATGGATCCTGTACATGTCGAGCGGTTCCGCTCCGCTCCCCGACGGGAGTCTGTGCGCGGCCTCGGCACTGCGCGCTCGGGTACGCGGCGCTAGCCGAGCCGGTTTCGGCGCTTTGCCACCGTCTGGGCAGCGGAGGCATACAGCTTTAGTGAGCGTGGCGTCGAGCGGCCCAGACGCACCCGAGCCGGTGTATAGTGTATGGCGTATGGACATCGGACAGCAAGGGTCAGGTTGAGAGACATCGGGACATGACAAGATCGAGCGCCAGATTGCATCGAAGACGTCGGACTCGAATCGTACAGCAAAGTGTATGTACTGTAGCGTAAGATGGCAGGAACGTCACAGTGGGCGCGGTGCCGGATCGACCTCGGGACATCCGATCGCAAGCCAGATCTCGCAAACAGTGCCTCGAGCCGTGCTCCGTCCGCGTCTGACTGGCATGCAGACAATCGGCGCCGGCGTCGAGGGCCAGAGTGTACGAATCGAGCAGAACGCGGTGCGTCAGGCCTTCGACATAACCGAGCCGGGGCGTACTGTATGTCGTCGGAGCGCGGGTGACAGCAGCGCGCAACCCACATCGCGGACGCAGCTTCTGTCTTTCCATGCTGGCGTCACCAGGGCGTGCGGAGTCTACACACCTCGCGGCGTTCGTGCATGGGAAGCCAGGATCCGCCTCCGTGACCGGCGAGGGCACACAAGATCTTGTCAGCGCTGCCGTGCGCAACGGCGGGACGCACACAAAGGAAGCCATAATGCTCCTTCTGCCCGGAGCCAGCACCCCGCAGCCCGGCCCCGCGGAGTGGGGCACGAAAACCCAGCCCTTCGCGCATAGCAAGGCGTGCGCCTGCCCCACCCGCGGCACGCCGGTGCGGTGCAGAACCAGGCTTCTTGGATTGGAAGCTGCAGAACCGGTGTCGGGATGCGCTCTGCGTAAGCAAGGGCCGTCGAGAGCAGCAATGGCAGGCGTGTGCAGCGCTTTCCGTCCGGGAGCGGAGAAGTAACCGGGCATCGAGATCGAAGGTGTCGTGTCGCGCCCGCTCCGCATCTGTGGGGTTGACAGTCGAGGAACATGCCACCGTACGAGCGCCGTCGCAAGGTCCGCGGCGGCAGAATCCAGGTCGTGCAGAAAAGAACGGGGCGCTGCTATCATAGATCTTGCTGATTGCTTGACGCAAGATCTAGGCTTCCGCGAAAGGATCGACCGCGGGGCGCGGGGCGTGACAGCTGTCTGCGACGGACATTGACAGCGCAGGGACCGCCAGTGGACCGCCGGGCGAACGGAACATGTCGCTGTCGCGCCACCACGCATCAACGTGTCAGCAGATTGAGTAAAAGCAAGGGATGACCTGAGACGCTGTCCGCAAAAGCCGAGACCTGACTTATCGGGGAACAGGAGCGTATGCACCTCCGTAGACCACGTTGCTGAAACGATGGTCTTCCATGCAACACCTTGCCCTACGTAACTGTCGCGGAACTGTCGTTCTGTTCATCCATCCAACTGTCCATCCATCTACGCGCGCAGGAACGCGACGTCGACGTCGGCGGTGCGCATACATCCAGTCTGAGCCCCGCGTCCCTGCGCGCCTGCTCGGACTCAACGGGATGAACGCATGGAACCATGTAGCGATGTACTCACATGCATACGGGCGCCCCACGGCGCTGCGACTTGGTCGGGCGAGAAGAGTGTCTGCATGATGAGAACCCAGAGAAGCCCGATGCAGCATGACATCAAAACAAGGTAACTTACTTGCATCCGAAGTGTCCGCCTGCCAACTTCCTAGAGAGCAGTCAGTCGCGTGCGCTACTGACGACGAGGGTCATTGGCTCAAGTACATACCTGCATGATCGAATTTCCAGAGCAACCGGGCAGCTTGACGATCATCACGCCTCCTACTCACTTCAGAAAGTCTGTGTATTGGAAAGTCCGGGGATAAATCCGCCGGCCAATCCGGCGGATGCATCCCGTGATCGGTCCCTGTATGCACGTGAGGTCTACACGTCCGCGCGTCATGGACCTGCCCCGATCTGTACCCCGTCCCCCGTCCCCCGTCCCCCATCCCTCATCCCCCCATCTCCTTCCCGTTTCCCATTTCCGGCTCTCTCATTCGTTGTTTTCCCTGTTTTTTTTTTTTTCTGTGCCCGCCGCCTTAGTTTTCATACCATCTCCAATACATTTCCTCTACAATGCCCCCCCGAACCAGAATCATGGTGCCGCCGCCGTTAATTGGGCATCACAATCACTGTCCGTACTGCCAGCAGCTTCTCAACCCCTCAACGAAGGATGGGAAACCATTCATCTACTGCGGTACATGTAAATGGTGCTCATTCTTGCGTGCTCCGGAGGAAGCTGGCGGCGGCGGCGGCGCACTTCAATCGTCGGCCTCAATGCCATCCCTCTCAATTCCAGCAGTGTCAGCGCAGCGGCCGCCAGTGGTGCGCCCGCCAGTGCAACCTCCAACTGCACCTGCGCCAACACTCGGGCCGCAACAGAGCACCAGCGTCTCAGCAGGTACTACATCAGGAGAGGGCGGCCGACGACGCTGCGTATTTCACTCGTGCGTGAGTGTACGCGTTGCTGGCACTTGTCAGCGCAATATGTGCAAGAAGCATTGCCGTGAGAGTGGTGGATGCTCTTATGCGAGTCACAGTGGAGTGGCAGTCGCATCGGGCTCAATTTCGACCGCCCACAGTACGTGACAACAGTGTTTACTCTGCCATACAGACTGCAGAAATGTTCATGCTTTATTTCCAGATGATAGTGATCAATTACGACTTCCTGACGCTATCTCTGACCGCCCATCAAACCGTTCTCAGGCTATTCTGGACGCCGCACAGGCGTGGTACGCAGGTTCATCTACTGGCGCACCTGCTCCCTCGACTGCTGATTCAGTGGACTCGGTGCCTGAGGATGGGTCGTCAACAGGTCCTGGAACCCTCACGTTCTCGAGGCAAATGACGGACCATTGGATGGATGCGTGGAATCACAATGTTAGCAAACGAGATTCCACTCGGGACGCTGCGGAAGTGAGGCGGGAGAATGAACGCTTGATCAATCAGCGTTTTCTTCTGGTGTACTGGGATTCGGTGCGACGTCCATCCTTGTTGCCTGATTGCATTCTGAACATGGGACGGATAGGACACGAGCTTCTCATTCGTGCGCTGGGTGAACCCTCCCAAGCATACATGGCCTACTTGGGCCCTCTCTCACCTTCTGTCCGTTCTTCCCAGCTACTGCGAACCCTTTGAGACAGATATGATCTCTCGCTACAGCTGGAGCCTCAAAGCATGGGCCACGAACACACTTGATCAAGTGATTAAAGTCGATACGGATGAGCACGTCTTCATTCGCCGACATGGAGTTACGACTTGCGTCGACTTCGAGGAACGAACTGCTATCTGGGGCGATCTCAGGCTACGCAATCCCCACATCCACGACAACTTGCGCCTCGAACGGGATCAGTCACGGCAGGAACAGCATCGGCGCCGTCTGGCGGCTTCAAGTGGAAGCAGTAGCACGACATCTCGTAGTCTGGAGAAGAGGCCACAGGAGAACCATGAAGAATCTTTTGGACCTGCTCAACGTCGCCGTCGCCTGGATGATCGTCCAGAAGGGGCTTCACCGGCGCTCTTATCTCAAGTCTCAACACCTTCCGAGGGGAGTACCCCAAGGTCTATGGCGATTGAATCATCATCTTCCTCTGTGACGTCTGTATCTCAGGCACCAACCCCGTCGTTGGCTCCCAATGGTCTAGGCATTTGGGAAGGAAAGATGCCGTCGCTGATGGACCCACCTGTCTGGTCATCACCTGCTCCGTCGTCGCCTGCATCCTTCTCGTCGTCGTTCCCACAAGCCAACCCTGTCCTTTCACCTGACGTTATCGATCTCACCCTACCGTCGCCCACCGTGGAGGACTATGTGGGCATGTCATTTTCTGGTCTGACCCCGTCCCAAAGCTCTCAGTCGCCTGCCTTGCCACCTGCCGTGCGGTCGCCGCCACAGGCCGCAGGTCCATCTCTCCAGGCTAAGCCATCCTCTTCACTTGTCGCACCTTCCGTCCAGGACAGCGAGGATATCTCGACAGCCACGTGGCCTGCATGTATGTATGCCGTGGATATGCTTGCTTGCTTCAATGAGATAGATCGCCTCAAAGATGTCCCCCATATGACATTGCCTCAGCGTTTCCAGAGGGTCTTCAAGAGGCCATGGGCCAAGTCAACGTATCATGATGCCAGAAAGCGCTGGGATCTTGCCTCCGAAGCTGAACGACAGGCCGCACTCGACGCGGGCAGGACATTCGATGGGCGGTGGACGTCGTTCGCAACGAATAAGCGTCTCAAATAGAGTCATACTACTTTCATTTTACATGAACATTCGGTGTCGTGTTTCAAATCTTTATCATTATCAGTCTAACATACATCATTTCTATATAGTTTATCTCCAGCCTACTCGCACGCTTTATGTCTAGCTTTGTAATGATGATCCGTATAGTGAATCTCAGATATTCTGTCCTCCTTCGAGAACTTCTGCAGATACTGATGTTAGCGCAATATGACACGAACTCGACACGCCGCTCTCGCCCACATCCAGGCAAATATCCTGGGCCTGCGCGGGAGTCTCGAGCACGGGCGACGGCGCGTTTACAAATGCGAGCGGCCGCCTGTCGTCCGCGCACCGCACCTTGTACACCTGCCACGCCTCCCCGACCCTCGCGCTCCTCCAGAAGCGTCCGTCGCGCTCCTTTCGCCGTCGCCGTTCTGCCCATACCCGCTCTGCATGCCGCCGCTTCTCGACCGTCCACCGCTCCTCCATCCTCCACTCATCTGCCTTCTGCCGCTCCGTGTCAATCCACCCGCCTCATCTCTGCGTGTTGCGCCTCCTCCCGCCTCCGTATCTCCCACCGCTGCTCGTCCCTCGTGCTCCTTAAGTCGCTCCACATGCTGGCGCGCATGCGGCACAGCGGAGTCGAGCCACGCGCACATCTTGTAGTGCGCACCGAGGTTTGCGGACTGGCACGGGCGCGGCGCGGGCATCTGTCGTGGGCACGAGATGAGGGGGCAGCGGCGCTCAGGCTTGGGCTTGCTTGCTTGCTTGATGTGCACCTCGAACGCGGATGTCGTGCTGCCGACACGCGCTCCTCGCGCGCATGTGTCGAAGAAGTGCGGCATAGGGGGTCACCACATACATATCATCATGTTACATTATTTAGGAGAGATCTGTACAAATCGATAAGGTGGAATATAGTTTGCCTAGTACATTTGAACCACTTATACAAGCCGTGCGAGCTGTTCTTCCGTGAGATACTCCGGGCGAGGCCGAAGTGAGTAAGGGATGATCTTACCGTCCTCATCATGCATAATTCTGTCCCAATCCTCCGGAGCAAGGTCTCTGATCCAATCTTCAGCATCGCTGGCGAGGTTCCAGTCACGAACAGAGGAAGGAGAGCCAGGAGGAGATGCAGTTGGAGAAGTAGAAGTCGGAGAAGAAGAAGTCACGCTAGACGATGACGAGAGCCCAGATTCCGTAGCACTTATTGAAGATGTGGTTGCGGTAGAGACAGAAGGCAATAGAGATGTATGGTGAGAGGCAATAGGGATGGAGTGGGATGTGTCCGCTGCGATAGACGTAACAGAAACGGGGATAGAAGATGCAGACGTTGTGCTGTTTGTGTCGGAGGGCTTATGGGAGCGATAGGAACAATGCTCACGCCAGAACTTGCAACAGGTCTTGCACATCTTGTGAAGGCAAGCCGCTGGGCGGCGCCCTTTGTTGCACAGGGAACAACGCTTGTATTCCGTAGATCCGCCGTCAGGAAGTGAAGACATCGGTGGCGGGAGAGCGGGGGCGCCCAAGAGCGGCAAGACCAGATCGAGTGATGCATACAAGGCATGCCGGGTTGTTAAACCATCAGATAACAGGGTAGGTGTGCTTGATGACGGTGGGTTGCGCTCGACGACAGTGGAGCCAGATTGATTTGCCAGCACAGCCGATTCGGTGAGAGAAAGCCCAAGACGAAGTCCCAGTACATCCGAGTGTCGTCGAGTCAATGTGGGCATGGGATCCTGAACATGGCGGGCACATTAATTTTTAGTATAGCATGATGAAAAGAGACCACAAAACATACTGTTGTTGAAAGACTGACTGAGCCCGCCAATGAAGTACGCGCTCTGCGAGGGTCCTGAACACGGTGTGTCTGTTGATCGTTAGCGTCGCGAGATGAAACAAGCCAAGATAACGTACCGCTGAAACGCTCGCTGAGGCTGCGAACGACGTCCGCCCTCCGCGAGACTCCCGAGAATTGGAATGGGTCGGAACCTTGGGCATCCTCGAACAGGTTCGACCGGTATCTACAGGATGAGAGGCAACGGAAAGAGGTACAGACAGCCTCGAGAGAAAGGAGAGATGAAAAAGAGAGTCAGAAGTCGAACATAGCTTATATTGGGCCTCATAGAAATTCATAAATATGCCAAACAACATCACGCGGATTTTGGCCACAGCAAAGACGGGAAACAAAGATGATAGTTGCCATAGTACAAATCGAGGACTGAAGTACAAGGTAGATGAGATCAATATAGGCTAAATAGTGTGCTTTATGCTTCAATGTTCAAGTGGTGCGTAGCCCGGGTGAAAACCCTGGCGCTCTAAACGTGCCACGGTAGCCTGGTTACGGAGCATTATCATCTCGTCGAGAAAGAAATCAAACTTCACCGCTGTCATCTCTCTGCACATTGAATGGTAACCTCCAAGCCATACGTTGCCCTGCTCTGCAACCGATGTGTTGAACCAAGATTTCTTGCCGTCTTCGCCCCTAAGCTCTGAGAACTTGCTGGCATCACAGAACACCTTGCAGAGGACGTCTGAGTCTTTATGCTTCTGCATGTGGAAATTATCGACGGGCATGCCGATGTCTTTGAACCAGGTATCGTTGCGTGCGATCGCTTCGCGGAGGGCCTTGCAGCTGCAGTCGAAGATGAAGTATTCTGGTTTCTGGGCGCCCGGAATGCTGAAGACGACCTTCACCATGTGCTGTATAGTTATCAAGTGTGAGTAATAGATCTGCAAAGGTAAAGGAACAACGAACCAAGACGTTGGAGATGGCTTCCGCCCCAAAAAATGTAGCTCGTGCTACGATTATCCCACACGTTCGCAGTATTATTTCCTGGTTGTGACTTCGACGGCGGCCAAATAGGGCTTTGACCTTGCGATTCCCGCTGTCTGACTTGCCTTCACACTGCGGCGGTTGTGGTGCAAGGCCTGGCAAGTCCGACTGACCGGTGGAACTGCCAACAGGCTCGACATGGACGCTAACGCCACCGTCAGAGACTTGGAACCATTCATCCATTTCTTCAAAGTCGTTGATCCCATCCGCGGCTTCGGTCGCAAGGGAATCAGCAAGATTCGTGACGGACATGCGCTGAAGGCGTTGTTTGAGCTGGAATGCTGCAGCGCTTCGTGCACAGTGGAGCTCCTCCATGGTCTGGTGCTCTGCTAAATCGCATGCCTTGCGTCCCGGAACCACAGGGCGAGAACAGTCTTCGACAGCACAGATGTGATGATGGTGACTATGCGTCGGACAGAAGCGATGACGATTATTTGCCAGAGGTTCGGTGCAGCGAAATACACCGCAGCACGGATGGCCAATGGTAATTCCGTCGATTACAATCGGCTGTATCTTCCCTTTACATGCAAGTCAGTAAGGATGGCCAATTAACGAACAAAAGACCTTACTAGGGCACGAAGAGTCATCGTCCGGTGGAAATACACGCATGCATTTCCCGCAGAAATGACGGAGCTCAGGCTGCCCCTCCTTGATGATGCGCTCGTTCCGTTCTTGCATAGCATGTGCAAACCGGTCCTTCTGTAGGCCGCTATGCGGGATGCGAAGACAAACATCGCGGCGTTGACAGTCCCGCAATAGCGAAAGCGTACTGAATCCATCCCAAACCTGCTCCGTAGTAAGGTCGAAGCTCACAGGCCATGGGACATGCCTCTCAGGCCGCGAAAGTGTCAGTCCATACGTCGTAGCACATCCTGTCGCAGAAACCCTGTTCCCGATTACAGTTCAGAGCGGTAACAAAAAGAGTGAAGAATAAGACACACCAAGACACCAGCATCATGTCTATCCACATGGCAACTAGTGCTGTTTCTGCAAACTGATGCTCTCCGATTTGGAGAAATTCCGGGATACCCGGATAATATGTGCGCTGATCGTCCCGCACGGCAAAGTTGTGGTGGTACATCGTGCGACAGTCTATCAAAATTGTTCAGTTGAAGCACAAAAAGAAGGTAGAGACATACCGTTACAATGCCGGATGATGGCCCATGTTGGATAGGCCCCGTCGCCAAGTGTGAAGGCAGCTGCTTTTCGGACTATCTCTCTACGGAGAGGCGGCTTTCGGGTACACATTGGGTTGTCACAGACGTCTTGAGGTGGGTAGAAAGTACGAAGAGCTGCTAGTAGTGATCAGAACATGGAGCATGGATGGTAAATAAAGCATACCAAGTCCCCTGCACAGTCCATGTGTTTCCACAATGGATCGTAGACGATTTCGGTCCGTGTCTGGAGGTGTATGTTGCCATGCAATATCTCGAAGAACATCCCAGCATTCTTGCAGAATTTCAAAAGGTATCAAAAGCGCATCAGCCAGAAAGCAGCGGACTGAGAGGGGGAGGATTTCGGGGGCGACAGAGCCATCAGCGAATGATGCTTGAGCGGAGCAGATTTCACGCTTCAGCATAGAGCAGCAAGCGATAAAATCCATAGTTTGTGACAGAGATAGATCACGAAGTAGGTCTGGATGGTCGGCGGCGAGCAGCTGCAGGAGAAATTCCAGCTTCATTGTGGGCAGCGGGGGGCATGGGCAAGACCGACGCGACGCGACGCGACGCGTCTGTTCAACAGCACGTGCGCGGACGTCACGCGGCCGCACCGGTCTCAGACCATCGGTCATGGACCTTCCCGGGCCAACCGCCCCAACCGGCTACCTCCTACCCGCCGAACTATCCGCCGGATTGTCCGGCGGATTTTCTGTTTCCTGGATGTCCTCACTCACTTGCACCGCACCCAAACCAGCAACCGACTTCAAAAGCCGCTCCGACCGCGAGGCCCGCTCTCCCACCATAGCGAATTCCAGAATCAATCCCACGTCTTGTCGTCGATCGGGGTATGTATGGTGTGCGGTAGATACATGTTGCGCTGGCTGGATGGCAGCGCGTCGCTGGAACCTGGCGGGGCGCGCGGAGAATGGGTCCGGCCGCCAGTTCGGTCGGGCGAGTGGGCGGGCGGACCCCGGGGAGCGTGTGCCTCGGGGCCGACGTTTCGAGTTGCATTCCAGTCAGACTGCCTGCGCTGGTCGCACCCGAGGATCCTCCGGATGACTTGCTCTGAATCGCACGTCGAGGTGCGGCCGCAGTGGATCCGTGAGTGGTGTTCTCAGCGATGTCGGCGTGGAGGGCTGATGTGCGCAGGACGATGGGTGGGCGACGTGCGAGCCGCCGGGAGCGGTCTCTGACCTCGAGATCGGGTTAGTCAAGAATGTAGGAGGGCCATCCAGCTGCGCTGGTCGCATGGGCATCGTCAGAGCGTCGTGGCGCAAGTCGTAAGTTCCCATTGAGCCAGCTAATCCCGCTGAAGACGGCAACATCTTCGATCTCAACTGCACCAATATTATCCGGTCCCCCCACCGGTAAGTATACAATGCACGTCAATTGCAATCCACACATGCGTCTCGTGCTAGTGATACTTTGGACGGTACGTTTCAACCTCCCTAGCACACTCGCGATTTCACTCGCAGCAGCACCAGCGGCCTAGACCCAATTCGACCCCGTCCCCGCCGCCACCATCCCGCACACGACCAGCGGGCCTCTCTTGATGGCGCCGCGCGCGGACGCGTTTCACGCGACGACATCCCGCCTGCGCGCGCCACGCGGCCGGTTCGAACCTGCCGTTAGACCGGCGCCCCTGGACTGTGGCATCTGGGGGCGACTGGGGTGGGGACCAGGCTGAACCGTGCGCCCGGTGGACTAGGATCATCTTTCGCGGCGCGCCTCGGCAGGGCTGGGCAGAGTTGAGCAGGCGGAACGAACGGAGGGTGCCCGAGTGATACCCGAGGGTGAGTGCTGCGTTGTGTTTAGGTTGGGGGTGGAGGCCGAGGCGATGGTGGGGTGTCCTGTTAGATATATTGTGTTCAGATTTCGAGGCGGGAATAGAGGCTTTGAGGGCGTGCTGGATGTTGAAACTGCAGCGCAAAGCTACCGCCACATTCGAGCACGGCGAATGCGTACTGTCCGACTTTCGTATGTAGGATATCTGCGCTGGAGCAACCAGTTGGCTCGTCACGTCCTTATCCGGGGCCTATGCGTGTCCTTCAGGTTACGAGAAGTCAATGCATGCCTCGTCGTTGTCAATGGGACACGCACGGCCGCGCGGTCATATGTGCCGACAACTGGGGAATGCAACATCGGCCCAATCGATAGCGGTTGCATTCGAGAACCACTCAGGTTCGCCAGAAAGGGCAGCTGGCCAAGTGTCTGGGACCCGTGAGATCACAGATAATTAAGCGAAGGACTTCGAATGGATCGGCAATCAAGGTCATCGTAACTTGCGGTTACGAGTCGCCGAATTCAAACCCGTGGACCTGCTCGTTGCCTCGCAAGTCGTGGACTCTTCTGTCGATCTCTCGTCCTTCGACGTTACGAAGACTGACGAACAGGGATCTGTACGGTCCAGCGACCGATATTGATTCTCGGTTATGACATTCGCAACAAGTGGGATCAGACGAATCGGCGACGTGCAGCGACCGACGTCGATCAGGGTGTTGCCGAACATCGATCCAGCAACGGAAACAGACGGAACGATGTGGCGTCCAACAAGATTCCACACCTTCCATCATCCGGCGCTGTGCCTAGCAACACTAGTGACCTTAACCTCCCAATCTCGCAGGCAGCTCGTGACGGCGGTCTCGAACGCGGCGATCATCATATCTCATCGTACGCCCTGCGCAGGCATGACGCTGGCCATTTCATGATGCTGACGCCGTACAGCGCGGAGGAAAATATTTCTATTCATCGACGATGTCATCCTTCTACTGCGCTAGCCGGACCCGCCGCACATATGCATACAGTGCCTCTGGCGGGAATACGCGACATTCAACGGTACGAACGATTAAGCCTTCCATTGTATACCGTGCTTCTTAGCGTCTCTTAGCCTTCTATGATTTTGTCATCCGCACACATCCACACCATTACCGTTCATCCTCTCACCATCACCTCTCGCCGGCCTCACGCTCAAGTGTGGCGGACCGTCGTCCCACGCGTCGATCCACGTCGTGAGCGGAAGCAAACGCGCACCAACTCCCCGTTACGCACAGCCCCAAATACGGGGCTCACTCAGCGGGCAGCATTCAATTGAGTTGGGCCAAGGTTGTGCAGGTTGCCCCGGCAACCCCACGCTGGCGCACCGAAACGCGCACGGATTTACTTCCGTTGGACATATCGTGGGCTGACCATTACGCGCCGCGGCGTGGCGTCGCTGAGCACGCAACCTGCGGCATGGATCAAGCTGCGTTCGCGTCAGCCTGAAACAGACGCAAGGCGCAGTTAGCGTTCATGCGCATATGGGCATCCATGCCACGGCGCGCATCTCGAATCTCGATGACGGCGTGGCCAATACAGTTGCCTGCTCGATTGCTCCGGCCCAGATCCAGCGGGCGATATGCCGCGCTGTGCCGTGCGCAGCACCGCGGCCGGCAGCCCGAGCTGGTGCGTCCGAGCCCGCTCTGCCCTCCTCCCCCGCTCTACCCTCACACAGCGCACCCCGTATTCCCGCCGACTCGGTAGCCCGGGCCCTCTCGATCTTGCGCCGGGCATGGAGAGAATGGAAGGAGACTGGGTGCGTGGGTCGTATCGTCTGGACGCCAGCCCAGAGCAACCGCCGTACTCTGGATTGTGCACAGGCCTCACACGACCGCGCCTGCATGCCACCTCAGTGTCCGAGCTTCAGCACAGTCGGGCTGGCATCACCCACTGCAAGTCCGCAGAGGGGTCGGGGCGCGTTCTGGCTCGCTTGAACGCTCCGACCTCGGTGTCAGCGGCGGGTTCCATTCTGCAACGATCGCGCGTACGCGCGTGCAGTAGGTAGGATCGTGGGTGAATGGTACCCCTGTTTACGGTGAGCAGTGCCAGTGACGATACTGTGACGATGACCGAGCGCATTTAATTTTTAGCGTAGGCTTTCATTCAAGAAAGGCGCATGCCGGGCATGCAGAGGCTTTAAGCTTGATTCCGGGCCCCGCACGGGGAAAGGTCGGAGTACCGCGCCTGCGCCGCTTTTTTATATATATGGTGAACTTTGCGCATGGGTGAAGCCTGCGTTTTACCGATGTTTCAACCAATGGGTATCCCCGCGTTTGCAAAGGTTTTCTGGAGACTGGCTTGCATCACTGAATGGAGGCCTTGCCGGTCCTGCAATCCCTGGAGCATGATTTTCTACATGTTTGCAAGTATGCCTGCAGGACCAAGGATGGTGTTACTGTAGGTCTAATACTCATACAGTTGCCATAGTGTGGATATCACGAACTCTCATCTGTATTCAGTCTCTGGAACCGGAAATGCACAATTATTCGACGAAGATTTAAGATGCAAGATACCCAGTGCTTTCTACCCCGCAAGCAATGATTCTGCCGACGCGAGATGGTGCGTCCGGGCACCCTAAGGAGCTAAATTATATAGGAAAGAAAGTGGGGTAGGTGGAAGCACACGATATACATGACGGACTGGATGAACTAAATGTCCTCCTCCTATTCACGTGTATTCCAATGACACAATCCCTGTCCGCAGATGGAATAAACAAGATCCAAGATAAATATACAAACCACAATGCCGGCGCAATAATCCCAACACGCCTTCCACCTCGAAGGCGAGCACGTCTACTTCTGATACTCAGAGTGTGCGGGCTGCGCCCAATGGCCCGCGAGCGGACAGCCGAGCATATCGCCAGCCTCGCGGATAACCTGTTCGTGTCCCGCTACCCCCAGATGAGCACTCATCCCAAACCCGCCTCAACGAAAGAGAACACATACATTGCTCGAAACGCAAGGGGCCCTACGCATCGCATCAGCAAGGACCGGCGCCAGCAGTGGCAGAAGAGGAGACGCACGATTTCCTCGAGGCGGTATCCCCGCGACCTATACTTCGGCCCCGCGACGTCGTCCGTCTTCACGACGCCCAGCAGCACCTGCGCGCGCTCGACGAGCCCCGCGACGCCGCGCTGCTCGGGCTTGTACCACGGCTTCGCAGTGAACCTGTATGCTACCCGTCAGCGGTGAGCATCAGAGCGAGAGCGTGACATACCAGTTGGGGCGCAAGCGCGGCAGGGTCCCGTTGGGTGAGGTGGGCGGCTCGCGCGGGAGGTAGCGGTGCGCGCGCGTGCGCGGGAGGAGCAGCCAGCGCTGCGCGAAGGCGGCGCTGCGCATGAGCGCCGCGAAGAGCGTGCGCATGGCGAGGTTCTGCTTCGGCAGCCTGGCGTCGAATGGAAGTGAGCTTCTGGGCTATAAGGCAGGAAGCAGGCAGAGGCGCACTTCATGGCGATGCGGACGCGCTCCTCGAGCGAGCAGATGAAGATGCTCTCGACGAGCGCTTTGAGGCCCGGGATGGCCGCGACTTGGTAGGTCACCTCGTTTAGCGTGTGGATCGCGAGCTCGTGGTTCGAGTCTGCGGGGACCATGTAGCGCTCTTCGTATGCCTGGAAAACAATGTCATTGACATACTGCAATACACAGCTGATGGGCTTAAGTACGGTCGCCCAGGCATCCAGCTCTTCGAGGGTCTCGGGGATGTCCGCGATGTTCATCAGCTGGCCGACTTCGCGCCAGAGGATGAGGCGGGACTGCGATAAGTCAGCGGGGTTAGGCTTAGGCTCTGCAGATGCGAGCTGGTGTGTTACCTGGCATTCCAGCGGGGACAACTCGCGCCAGCCCCAGCGCTTGGCCCAGCGCTGCGACGGAAGCGTTAGCAGAATCCAATCCAATGAAGCCGGGCAACGCACAATGGGCTCAAGGATGAATAGGTTGAGCGTGTAAAGGTAGTCGTCGTTGCTCTGCACCGACAGGTCAGCTTCGGAGTCGGTCGAGGACAGCGATGAACACACAATTTTGTACTTGCGGTGCAGCCAGTTCATCCGTGCAATGGCAAGGTATCCACGAGGGTCATGCGCGGCGATATCGCTGCGTTTCGCGTCGTCTACCTTCGAGGTGGGCGGCCGCGGCTCCAACAGCGGGCTCGTCGAAAATGTAGCTTAGACGAGAGCTGTATCAGCGCACGCTGAAGAACCTATGATGGGCGCATACCGACCACAATCCCAGTCTGATAACAAATTCGATATGTTAGCATGCACATTCTGAACAACCCATCAAATACCACGACGCACATCGGCATATCGCTTCGACACGCTGTCCTCAGTCCCCAACTCTCCCGTCTTAACCAGCAACCCCGAAATCGACGGCTGCCCACAACATACATCAGCCCGCACCGCACCGCGCAGCCCAATCCAGCACTCACGATCCCATACGTCTTGAACAGCGCGAGCGCGACGCTGTAATACGCCAGAAGCGGCATGTCCCACTCCGCGGCGAGCGTGAGCACCTCCTGCGCCTCCGCGGGCCGCAGATCGTGCAGCCGCCCCGCGTACTTGCGGTGCATGGCGCGGTACCGCCGCCAGCGGAGGAGCTGCACGGCGGCGAGGTAGGCGAGGCCGCCTGCTGCGGTCGGGCCCCACCAGCCTGTTCTGTCGAGGAGAAGCCGCGCTTTGTCGACGAGAGGCCCCAGGTCGAAGGGCATGGCGGGGAGCGAGTTGGCCATGTTCAACTGGTCGTGGTTGGTGACCAGTTTCAGACTCTACCTGCGAGATAGGATAGCTTATTAGGCGAAGATGCAATCTCGAGTAATCTCGAGCCCGCAGTAGCGCCTTACTTATATATCACCGACTTGCTGATCATGAAGAGCACTTGGCGTAATTGACCCTGAGTCCTAGTCTCCGAGCAGACCGTACAACAGGAGATGAAACCATTCGGGATGGGCAAAGGTCCGCGAGCCAGGAATAAGTACGTGTATAATACAGCGGGGTCAGGTCGGGAGAGGCCCAGAGGGTGTAACTTTTGATCACGATGACCAAAAACTGCAGGCCAAGTTACACGGTTCCCCCGCGGCGCTTAATGATTTCATATGTTACGATGATGCTCGAGCGCTACGTGATATGCTTGGAGCCAACTTGCGCTTGAGGGGGTCGAGGCCTCGGCGTCAAGCGGGCATGCCTCGATCGAACAATCGCAAGGAGATTCAGAATACTACACTGAAACGACATTTGGAGGTTCGCAAAGTGCGAGCTATAGCTAGAGGAGAACGTCATGGATCAGGCACGGGTGTGATTTGACACAGTGAAGCCTTGTCTATAAAAATACAAAAACGCAGCGATAATCGTACAGATAGGCGCATTTGCGAATACGCGGTTATCGATTGAAGAGGCGTTTGCCTTTCAGCGGCCTTGCTGCACCCACGCGCCCTGTCTCCTGTTGATACATCCGATATGCCTCGCGCAGGTGGTCTGGCGAGAGAGGACCGGTATCGCCGCGACGCTCTTGCACTTCACGTGCTGGACATAGGGATCAGTTACTGGATTGACGACAGTAAGACGAGGAAATTACAGACCTTTCTCCACGATTTCACCGACGAAGACTTTGCCAATACCTGCGACGACTTGGGCCACAGGTTGGGAGACTTGCTGGCCAACGGTTTGCTGTATCACCTGAACATATATGAACAAAGAGCCGTGCTGAGGGAATCATGAGCACTGACCTTGCGCACGGCTTGCTTAGGCAGCGCATGCCGCCTGTAAGCCTCGAATCGCTCGTACTGTTCTGGCGTCAAGTTTTCCATGAGCACTCTAGAGACACATCCCGTCAGTGAATCGTCTAAATAAGACACTTCGTGACCGCAGCACACGGGCAAAGCGACAAGATTTAAGCAACACACTTCAGGTTGTCCTTCGACTGGCTTTGCCACGACAGCTGCGTCGAGTACTCGTCGTCGGCCATGGCAGGCAACATCTCGTCCTCGCCCTCGCCCTCCTCTTCCTGCGCCCCCACTGGCCTCGGCGCACCCACACCCACACCAAGACCAATAGGCGTCCGCGCAGGCAGGATGACCCCCGCAGCCTCAGCTGCGCCCCGTGAGCCGTCTGCAGACTCGGTGTCGCTCGGTAATGGACCGGCTGCGCCAGGTGTCGTCGGCGCGGTCCATTGCAAAGAGGTCGCCGACTGGCTCGTGCTCGGGCCTGCGCCGGGTGTCTGCGCGAACTGGACGTGCGGCGAGTCGCCTGCTGAGCCCATGAGCGTGCCACGGGGCTTGCGCCCCCGTTTTGAAGGCTGGCCGTTACCGCGGCCGCGGCCGCGAGGGGTGGGTGTGCCGGGGTTGGTGGGGATGAAGGTGCGCTCTGGCGCGGGGAAGGTCGTGAATGGGGAGTTGTTGTTGTTGCTCATCGTAATGTTCGCGTAGCGTCAGTAAAGTTTGAAGATGTGTCTGCAGGTGTCTGCATGAGCAATTGGATGCAATGTTTTGAGTGAGTTGTGGTGGGAGGAAGGAAGCAAGCGAAAGCCTCCGCCACGCGCGCGCTTGCTAACCATCCATTACGGCCACCACGACCACCTACGACCTACATAGCCAGCAACTTGCAGTGTAGTGCTCATCGCCGATTAATCACTGTCAGTGTACGACATTCCGGATTCGCAGCATTAACTTTTGGCCTTCCGGATGGCGCGCAGCATCTACAGCCTGTCACCATCTCCCGGTCCAGGGCCACTCTCACCCACATTCAGTGATAGCTCTGCCGAGGACGATGCACCTGTAGTTGTCGACGAAGCCGACTATGCTCAAGCCATTTCACGACAACCGTCTCCGACAGGGACAGACATCGTAGACGCGAACGAGGAGGATACGGTCACCTGTCAGTGGGAGGATTGTGGGGTTGTCTTTAACCACCTGCCGACGCTGATCGAGCACATACACCATGGTGCGGACAATTTCGCTCTCAGGTTTAAGAAGCACTCAGCTCATATCCTCCAAGTACACATCGGCGTTCACAAGTCCAATTACACCTGCGAGTGGGCGACATGCAATCGTCGCGGCCTCGCCCAAACCTCCCGATTCGCCCTCATATCCCACATCCGCTCACACACAGGCGAGAAGCCCTTCATCTGCTCCAGACCAGGTGCGTACACTCTCCATCCACACAAAGCCACTCTACTGACCCCACCGCCAGAATGCGACAAATCCTTCACCCGCTCCGACGCGCTCGCGAAGCACATGCGTCTCCAACACAACATCAGCCCGCCCCTCCCCGGCCGCGGCGGAAACCGCAAGCGCAAGCGCGGCGACGAGGACACCAGCGCCGCCGCCGGCGACACGTCCTTCAGCACCTTCAAAGTCGAGCCGCGCACGCCGACCGAGCACCCCGCGCACGCCGCCGAGCCGGACGAGCCGGACGACGCCGCGGACGACTACTTCGCCGCGCGCTCGCCGAGCCCGGGCGACACGGATGACGAGGGCCTCCCGCCGCACCTCGCGCACGCGGCGGACCCCGCGACGGGCCTCATCCTGGGCCGCCCGCCCGCGGCGGTGCGCTACCTCGTCATGAAGGCGAAGCACCGCTTCGCGCTCGAGCAGCACCATGCGCTGATTGAGGAGCTGCGCGTGCTGCGGGCGGCGGAGAGCGAGATGCGCGAGATGAAGGATTCGGCGCTGGACGAGGTCATGCGCATGGAGATCGGGTGCGTGTCTTATTCACTGGGCTCAATGGGATTCGTGGGTGTACTGATGCTTTGGTTGATGTAGTCCTCAAGCCGACCCGTTGATTGCGCCGCTCGCGGTTGTGCATCAGTTTAATCAGTATCAGCCCCAGGGGTATTATCCGCCAGAGGCATATAGATGACTGTTTCGGCCCATAGTCGCGACTTCTCTGTATACCACCTTATATGTCTGTATCATCGCTGTTTGGTTGTCCTATTATCATATTTCTTGGAACTTGAAGGCTGTCAATTGGACTTTGTATGGTGCATTTCGCTGCTCGACGTTGTCGAGCGCAAGGGCTGTAAATCTCGACAAACTGGATGGCTTCCAAATTGGGACGCGGAGCTTCGTGATGCGGCCAGCGCGATCTCTCCGTCACAACCACCATCGACGACGACAGCACAAACTGAGAATATCTTCCTGTCATGAATCCTAAGGCAGAAACAGAAGCCACGCAAGGCAGCGCCCGCGATGCTTTGTGCGCCGTCGGACCAGATACATATTCGGCGGCTTCCCCGGGTGGACTTGGATGGGCTTCGGTGGACTTGCCCTGTTAGAGCCCCTCTCGACGGTAGCAAGGTCCTTGTAATCGAAGCTGGTGATATGTGAGCGTTTCCTGTTATCATAACTCCATTCCCATGTGAGGACGGTCACTGTCGCTCAATCATGGATATCGCCGCCTGCGTTCGGTATTATCCAGCTGAACCACTCCCGATACGTACACTCCCACTCATCCCAGGGGTGTTCTGGCGTTTCGCCCGCGATGCATTCCACAGTAAGATAACCATACGCTTTGCTGTGCGGGATGTTCTTGTTCGACTGGATGGTTCACTTCCATACGAGACATGTCTCGAGTGTCTGAGCATTACAATTCTGCTCGACCCCTTCTTCTCCATGCAGCGGAGTGTGCATACCCTCACAGACAATACGCCCATCTCAGAATGACACCGTCCCCGAGACGCTTTTTCTAAGGTCAGCCGACGTGCCTGTTTGCCCCAAGTCGGAACAATTGATGCTTATCATATTTGCACAGGCCTTGTCTTACGGCGCCCTAATACAAGGATGTTGCGCTTTGACCTTCGGCGCTTGGGAGTATGCGTAGCTTTGCTCGACGCTTTGATGTTTCCAGCAAGGTATTGAGATCCTCGTGTCTTGATGCTCCGGTACTGGGCCGCCAGCCGGCCGTCTGTGCCCGCCGTTGCCCATGCCGCCTACAACAATTGACAATGCAAGGGACTTGATGCAGCGGCGAACGTCCGCTGGGATATACCGAGCACAATTGTGCTGCTTCCTTCCAGGTTGGGATTAAGGCTATGTCTGAGACGTTGCGCGGACGCTCGCGAGACGTCGCAGCTTGGACCTACAGGTAGGGCCGTGAACTTGGGAGCCCGATGCCGGAGAACAATGGCAACCATGCAGGCACGAGGCAGCACCGCCGCGTGACTAGGGTGGACTTGGGTGAACTGACGACAATAGCGATCATAGCGATCAATACGTCGCTGCTCAAAGCGCTCGAGGTGCGCCCCAGCCGACGCTTTGACGTTCTCCCAGAAACTATATAGGACGCCTCGCTCTCTCCTCTCCTCCCTCACAACGACCCCCACTACTCTCGCATCTCTCCCGGTTACAGGTGCACTTCCAACTCTATCACCCATCCAACACTCTTCTCTTCCATACACTCAATTTCAACCTCTACGCCCTCGCCACAACCTCTCAGCAATGGCCAGGACCGCTTCGAGCAGGGGCAAGACTCCCCATCGCAACGAGCCCCCAAGTACTCCCGCCCTCGGACGAGGCAGACTCTCCACGAGAAGCAAGGTGATCCTCCTTCCTTGCCATCCATACCTATTATCACTCAACCTGCTCATCGTCGCAGGGACAGATGCTGCCTCCGAGCAGCGCCAGCAGGCACTCCACTCCATCTAGGCAGCAAGCCGGCGGCGACCGCTCTCCACGCCCCGCCGAGGACGTCGGCGACAGCGCCCGCTTGTGGACGCGCCCTCTCGGGCCGCCCAGCACGCCGCAGCCCAGGCGCAGCGCGAGGCTGAACGCCGCAGCCGGCGAGGCCAGCACTTCTGCGGCAAGCCCGGCTGCGGAAGCCTCCACCAGCAAGAAGAAACTCAACGATGACAATGCCTCTCCCGCGTCTGGCCCCGCGAACGGCGGCGACAATGAACTCTCTGAGGAGCTCGCTGCATTCCAGAATGACGTGTTGGATACGCTCCGCGAGGTCGAGGAGCACCGGCTCGAGACCGAGAGCGAGGAGGCGCTGTGGGAGAAGACGATGTCGAGGTTGCACGCAGCGTGGCCTAACATGCCGGATTCCACCAGAGACATGATTAGACATATGTTGAACGGATTCGAGGAGGACAGCCGTGCCCCAGAGAAAGATCTGGAGCCTGTGGCAGGGTGCGTGTCTCTAACTCTCGGATTGACAATATCTCGCTGACCGTCTTCGTAGGCCTTCTCGCCAACTAAGTGATCTGCCCTCCCCGGACGAGGATGATGATGTTGTGCAGAATGACACAAGGTTCGTCTTCCTTCACACCTGAGTTCTTTCTTGTCTGACTTTGATCAACAGTTCGGCGCTCGGAAGTATGGCTCCTCGCAAGCGCAAGGCGTCCGGGATTCGCTCGGACGAGTCTGAGGGCTCTCCGAGCCCTAAGCGACGACACGTTTCGGAACCTCCAGAGCCTTCTCCTCGCAAAAACAAGGGCAAAGGCAAGGCGCGCCGAGTCGACGTGCGCACGCCGTCTCGCGAGGCTTCTCCCGTCGAGCCCTCATCGTCCCGCGTCACCGCCCAAGAAGCGCTTGCCGGGTACAGCGACTCTCTGAGGCGCAGGCTCCAGGCCTCTCCGAAGTCGAAGCGTGCCCGCTCTCCATCTCCGGCACCTGCGGCCGACATCGCTGGCCCTTCGACATTGACGCCTGCGGCAAAACGTGCCCGCCGTTCGGAGTCCCCGTCTCCGCCTTCCGTTCCCGGTCCTATGGGCGCAACGTCGTCTTCACCCACCCCGCGAGGCAGGCAGCATCAGTATGTGCAGCAGCATGAGAGCCCTCCCTCTCGCCAGCCCACGCGGCTCCTTCCGCCCACCGCGCTCCACCCTCAGCTGCGCGCACAGTTCACCGATGAGCAATACGAAGAGTATAGGGCGAAGCAGAGACAGATGGACCAAGACACCATCGCGCGTTATGGTCTAGACGCATTCACCGCTGGTCACGTCCCTCGTCGGGAGGCTGCGTTCATGCTGGTCCAGACTTCCAGTGACCCGAAGCTGAACCCTGCTGCGGCTAACAAGGCGCAACCTTCCGCTGCAGGTCCATCTGGTCCCGCTCGTTCTCAGTCGGCGGGTCCCTCTCTGCCTTCGTCGAGTCCCATTCCTTCCAACCTGCCCTCATCTCCGGCCACTTCTCACTCGGTGCCAGCCCCAACCACACCACCCCCCGTCATGTCTCCTGCCCCGTCTTCTCAGCCGTTGGGCCCGGCATCGGCATCTCCAGCTGTGCCTCCTGCTCCGACTGTCTCTTCGGCTCAACCTGCGCCGGAGCCAATGGCATCCATGTTACAGGAGAGATCTTACGGGACCGAGAGGTACCTCGAGCTCGTCGACGAGTTTTCGCCGGTTCCTCCCAGCAGCCCTGCCGCCAGTGGCAAGCGACCGCTCCAGCGAGAGGACGCCAAGTGGCTCGACTCGGACCTGCGGGAGTTCTACTACCGCGAGATCCCGCACGACGCCGCGCGCGACCAATTTGGGCGCGGGAAGAACGAGTCGTGGGATGTCCAGCTGAAGAAGATGGCGGCCGCGCGCCATCGCGACCACGCAGACGTTGCGTTGGAGCTGACGCAGCTGCAGCAGTACGAGGACACCCGGGACATCATGGACGATCCCGCCCTCGTCGTTGAGCGCGCCGTCCCGCGCGCGGGCAACCTCCGGATGCGCCACCCCCACGTCTCGCCCTTGGAGGCCGTATCGACCAACACGAGCACGGAACGACGGACCTACTGGGACACCACTGACTGGGCGGCAGAGCGCAACCGCGTGTTCTTCGTCGAGCGCGTGCGCCACGCGATCAGCCACGAGCTGCACGAGGCGCAGAAGACGGCTTTCGTGGAGGAGGGGCGGGACCCTGCGGAGGCGCCCCTCCCGACGCAGGAGCACGTCACCGCGGAGGTGGCGAGCTACTTGGACGAGCGCGTCACGGCTATCCGGGATGCGGCAGGCGCGTTTCCGCCTTCGGATGAGGCGCTGCGTGCTGCGCAGCGGTATGGCTGGCGGTGGACGCGCGAGGACTTCGACCGGATCCTCCCCGAGGACGATAGCGAGAACGGGGTGCTTCACTCTGACGGGCGCAAGAAGAAGAACTACTCGCCGCGGTTCGTCCCCGCCTACGAGGGCACGGCCCACCTTTGCAAGCCCTTCTAGACGATCTGCCTTTGGTGTAGTCGCAGGATTGGTCGTAGGAAGTCGACATGGTTCCCGGCGCCGTATGATGTCTGCATTGCTGCATAATTGTTCTGTTTTTTCTTCTTCTATCTCTCATCACCCATCTGTTTCCATATGCATTTACACTTATCATTACTTTATACAAGCTCATGGACTGACATGTCGTTGACTTAGAACGACTTTTCCTTGTACATACTACTTAGCGTCCCACGTCGCGGTCTCCACATTGTGTAGTAGATAGCGGCATCGGGGTCTATACACGCTCGGACGTTTACTTTCAATTCACATACACTTGCACATTCTCCAAAAAGGCTCGCTGCGATTTCTCGAATCGACGACACGCTTATCACTAAGCGGTAAGTTCAACCGCGAAGGCATAGACTGAGGAGCATATCTGACGCATGCCATTGCGTGGGAACCGTCGGCATCGGTTTGGATTTGAAACATATGACAGCGCCAAGCGCCTCGAGTCAGAAGAGGTCAGAAGCCCCGAAGAGACCGTCGACGCAAGTTGCCAAAAAAAGTGTATCGACTAAAACAAAGCACTAGATGACGGATGAAAGGGGGGTAGATAGTCTCGGGTGCTAAACAGGCCACGTGTGCCAGAGATCTACGGAACTTGAGCTTAAGCTTTCCAGCCGTGCTTGCAGGTGCGCCGGTAAGACGCCTCCGTGCGGCAGCAGACAGGTGGAAGATGTTCGTCTAAGTATGAAGGGGTCCGGTGCCCGTGCAGATACGTCGGACCGAACATGTCTGTTAGGAATGCAATTCGGTTAGCAGACAATCCAGTAATGTCGAGTGTCTGGAGCGGGAAGAGTAACGTATCGTGCTCTAACAAGGGGGATAAACCCGAGCTTCAGGGGGCCGGACTCGCTGGGAGCATGGGAGAATGTTCATGTAGTATATAGGGCGGAAACTTGGCATAGGCCAGGCGAAGGATAGATATCACTAGCCAGGAACTCGCCATGTGCTCCAGAGAAGATGGATGTCGCAGTTTGACCGACACTGGCAATCGAAGGACACAAGTATCCTGAGCCTGCGGATCCCGTCGACAGAATGTCGTTAGACGGACAGTGCATTGAGGGCCGCACGAGGCGCGTCAGCAGGTAACATGAGGCGTTAACGGGGACAATACCTATGGATTGACAGAAACGTGCGTGTATGGCCGATGCGTTCTGTCGAGCGGCGAAGCGCTGAAGCGGTACGTACGCTCTGCGCGTGGTCGCAGACATCAGAAGGGATTCTTCGTCCCAAGAAAAGGTCGATCTGAGGGATCAGGAGGGATCAACGCGGCGACAAGGCTCCACTTCTACACTTATACAAAGGTAGAGTCAGCTGGCGGCCGTGTCAGATGAGATTGGGGCTCGACAGCGGTGAACTGAGATGACGTGCAGGAAACCTGACTCCTCGGAATGTCGACAAGATATTCTCACGAAAGTTCATGGCCGTCCAGGGGTATCGGGTCGAAGCTGGAAAATCTTATCTGAGGAGCCGTCAGGTTGGTGTAGAACACACCGTCAAGAACGTGCGATCAGCAGTGGAGCAATGAAGGAATGATCGTAGTATCGCAGCCAGTAGGCGGAACTATATAAGCTGCATTTGGTTGACGTATATTCTGAGAGCAGACGACCTGGAGGCATGTGCCAAGAGTCTTGTCTTGAAGCAGGGAAGTGTGTAGTCGGATCGGCATGGACTGCCGTTTGACCTGCGGACATTGACGGGGATAGTTCTACTGCTCGAGTGGCGTTATCTGGGGCACGTTCAGAATGATAGAGTACGAAGGAGGAACGAAACCTTGCTGGACTCTAGAAATACCGGGCATCTGCCTCCAAGCACATAGCGAGCAACTGCGGGTCGAGGCTAAAGCTTGTAAGGCGTGGAGCTCGAGTATGCAAGACTCGTATTCAGGAAGTTGGAGACCATGTCGGCCATCTGAGCGCTCTCTGTCTGCAAGAGTGCGGCTCTAAAGAACTCGATGGGGACGAGGACAGCATGGCAGTACTGGATTAACGTAACCGTGAAGAATCGTGGCGTCGCAGCCGCTGTGTGAAATCATTTACAGACACATATGTAGGGATCAGATGAGTACGATACTCACCCGGGCACATTGCCGTGGTTTGTGCAGGATTGAATCATAGCGCCGTCAGTCAAGCAGGAAACAAGTTGGGAGGTCGATAACAACCTTAACCCCATGCCACTTGTAATTGCATCCGGTTGATTGATTCTTCTGCAGTATCTCGTCGCATCCTTCCTCCAGACCATCATGTCAAGTGATGGCAGAAATTTCAGGGTAAGCATCAGCGCAAGCACTTTCCATACCACTATATGACATTTATACCAGATATCCCGCTGTGACTCAGGCAAGTGACATGGGAATCGCTGCAAACAGATTCAAATCTCCCCGGGTGTCAGCAAGGTATCAGAGTCCTTATCTTACTGCTGCCTTCACAGTCCGCTACCACCGTCTATCGTTCGGAAAAAGTGTCGATAACATCGATTCATTTGCTCTTTGAAAGTGCCGTTACTTACATCGTCGGTCATAGTGGGCCAGATGCTAGCGCCGAAGAAATAACATCGGACTTCCCATATGGCCGCATGTTTCCTGCGCACGGGTGTGTTCAGCGAAGCTGCCATGTCACGAACTCATGGTAAGTCTGCGATGCTATTTTTTGATTGAAAACACTCCAGCTTCTGCAACACGTCCCCGCGCGTCGCCTCGTGTGTTGGCAGAATAACTGGCTTCATCATGGGATGGCCTGTCACCGGTTCACCAATGTGCCTGGCGTTTGTCGAGCGATGTCCACGGCTAGTTCATTTCCCAGCCATGCTGCAGGCGTCGAACGCTCGGACAGTTCGATTCTATATCCCTCTTTTCCGCACTATCAGCGCTCTTGCCCAGCGATTTGCATGTTCCCACCTTTCCTGAGTGGCCTGGATAATCCCAACAGCATGATTTAAAGATGCTGGTCTGCCCAGTAGGCTTTCCTTCACCCCAACAGAGCTCTGCGGGACCAGGTCATCTCTTGACCTATCATCGTGCCGAAGCATACCAAGATGCGCGTTCTTCGTTCCTTACCATTCATTGCTCTGCTCGCTGCTGGCCGTGCAGCCACTCGTTCATTCGAAGTGCGCTCTCCTGCTCTGGATGATCGCGCCCTGATCGATGTCTGCGCGGCTATTGACGTCGATCTCGAGGTTGAGCTGTTGGGTATTCCCATCATCGTTGGCAAACTCGGTATGTTACATACTTGCATTGTCCAGGAAGCATTGCAAAGTAAAGCATGCTGACTTATAACTGAATCGGCGATGAACAGACGTCTGCCTGTGTCTCTCAGTCATCCCGCTCTTCCTGAAGACGAACGTTGTCGCCATTGCTGCTGTCGGGCTGGTGGGAGAAGCCTCTGTGACAGCCATCATAGAAGGCTTGGTCAGTCCGCCCAAGCACACGTGTTTTCCTCTCATTCTTCTTATTCTGTCCCCCAGATCAACACTGCAGCCCCGAAGTCCCACTGCACTTTCCCCGAACATGCCACGCCCATCTGTCTCAACGGCAACCCGTGCGGCTTTGACTGCAAGGATGGCTTTACGCCGTCCCCCGCAAAGAAACCTACGCAGTGTGTCTGCGACCTGCCCAAGACGGTCTGCAACGGTGTCTGCGGCAATTTCCCACACTGTGCATCCGCGAAGCCGCTCGCAAAGCGCAGCTTGCTCGAGGGCAGCGGCGCTTGCGCGTCGCGCGGCGAAGGCTGGCTTGCGTGTGGCGTGTTCGGCGGCGCCGCACGCGCATGGGAGTGCATCGACACCATCAGTGATCTTGAGAGCTGTGAGTATAGCTTTTCTTACTCTACAGCGCACTGACGTTTACATCGTTGTGGACTTTCAGGCGGCGGCTGCACGCTTCCGCTCACGCCCTACACACCCCTCGGCACGGATTGCACCGCGATCCCCGGCGTCGCCGACGTCTCGTGCTTGTCTGGCTCCTGCATCGTCCACCGCTGCCTACCGGGCTACGTCCGCTCCGCCGACTCGTCCGAGTGCGTGCGCCAGCACGTCCCGTTTGCCGCCTCATTCGTGGCGAAGGAATGGCAGAGCAAAGATTCAGCCATGGAGTACGGGCTGGAGCACGTCCCGCTCAAGCACTGAAGTGCTAGTAGGAATCAACGAAAGGGCGTTATGAATTAATGTTCTGGACTTCTTTCATTGGTCTTTTATGCGTCGGAAACTCTGTATCCCAGGAAAGTCAAGGGCTCGCAATTGGTGCCCGGGTATAAGTACTTACGTCTAGATAAAAGCGAAAGAAAAAAAAAATCCCTGATTGCTCTGCATGAAATGCAACTATGATGTATCTATCTGCCTGTGCCATCGTCCTAAAACCTGCGCTGTAATTGTACTAGCGACTGGCAATTGTTCGTTGTCTTGAACCTCGCCTTCATGGTAACAGGATCCGGGTAAGTCCGAGGTAACGGCCCGGTTCATCCGCGGAGGCAGGCTGTCGTTTCTCGTTTTCGTCTCTCCTTCGACATCACGATCTCCGCGGCTAGGATCCTGCCATATCTCTCCTCGAGATACCTAAGACTATTGTCGCAGGATCGAGTACTAGATGGTATCTGAAGCTTCAACGCGAATTTTGTCGGTTGAAGGTTGCAAATACAATCGGTTGAGGAACAGTCCTGGTCCCTGGAACAGTCGACGCGAGATGGGAAGATCGAGGGCCTTCTGCTGCAACGACGCCTATTGTTTTCGCTGTTGTATGCAACATCTCTTCAATTGTCTCCCAATGCGTTGTTAAACGGACTGACCAGATAAACCGCCGGCGCTTCAGCTTCAGGTCTAATTGTCTGGACAGCGTGAGGCGGTGCCAATCTGGTTCTGTCCATATCTTCCGACCTTTGGCCTGGCAACAGCGCACGTACGGGCGGAGGCATGTGCTATGCTCACCTTTTGTATGGCAGCACCAGTTTAGGCTTTAAATATGAGGGATGAGGGCGTCGTCATCCGGCACTATATATCCCTTAAGGCCTGGTATGTTAGCAGCCATTCTCTGCGAGGACGTCAGTCTGACTTTGTCTTCGGGACTCCTCAAGATCGAAAAGTTCCCAGAACAATCTCAAGACTCCTCACATATTAATCTATTTGCAGTACAAGGAACTGGGTTCCAAGCAGCTAATAGTACCTTATCATAGTCAAAAGTTAGCTTTGACTCGTACGTCTTCGTTTTCCTTCTATTTATTGTATGCTCAATCTGATTTTATCAAAGATATTTAGTTTTTTTTTTTTAAATCAACCAGAGGGATAACAACATGGAGACATTTCCGTTCAATTCGGGTGGCTTCCTCAAAGGACCTCGCATGCCGGACTTCCCCGTACAACCTCTCGTTAATCACTTCCACGCGGAGACTCGTGATTCGCCGATACAACGTCTCCCCATGGAGATCCTCTGCGATATATTCCACTATTGCAGCGCAACGGAATGCAGATACGATCCGGAAGGTTCCTCAGATCTCGACTACATCAACAAGTACGGCGACGAGACTGGGTACGAAACCGAATTCCGCGAGGCATACCAGCACCTCCCGCGTTGGTTAGCCATTCTTCTCGTTTGTCGTGACTGGTATCGTATCGCGGTGGACTGCCCAGAGCTATGGACTAGGATCGACTTCAGCAGCTCTCGGTTGACGGAAGTATACCTGGAGCGATCCAGATCACGCCCGCTCGACGTGATAGCGTTCCTTGCGCAGCACCCAGATCTCAAAGCCCTCCGACTCGCTATGACCCATTTCCATCGCATCCGGAGATTGCTCCTCTTCGCATGGACACCCGATGACCTTGGTACCATTCTAAAGGGCCACAGGGACGACTCCGCGGATGCCCTGGAGGAGCTCACGCTCCATTCCGATTTCTTCACGCCAGACGAAGAATACGATCCTCCCTGGTACAGGTCGATGATACTTCACAAGGTGCTGAAAGGCCCAATGCCTCGCCTGCGGTCCTTGCATGTCGCGGGTGACAACATCTTACACGAGAGACCGACTCCTGTCCTACATCCTGGGCTGCGATACCTCAGACTGAAGGACTGCCGCAGCTTCTGTGGCGACTGGACGCTGCGGGTATTTCTGGAGAAGCTGGAGGAGCTGCCATACCTCGAGAGCCTCGTGCTCAAGAATGCCATCCCTGTAGAAGACGTCGAGTTCGGATACCCAATGCAGGAACCAGAAGAAGCGCCCACCCATGTCTTGCAGCTGCCTGACTCGCTCACGGAGCTCGAAGTTTTCGACGAGGTGGCCGCAGTAGACCGCCTACTGGACTACGTTTCCATCCCACTCTGGACGACGCTGCGCCTGCAGGTTGTGCTCGGGGGATTCTGGGAGCGCACGCGTCAGGAGCGATTGCAGAAGCTTCGCAGCATATGCTCCAAGATCCCCATGATCGATCAGGCCTCGTGGAACGTACTGGAAGTCAATAGCGTGTTGCATATGACGGGCTGGAATGGCTACGTGCGTCATTCCCTGGATAGGGACGACCTTGGACACTGCTACTTCGACTTGCAGTTCTCGAGCGGGGACCCAGACGAAGACGGAGCCGCATATGCACAGTACGCCTGCTATGTCACCGAGGGACTGGGGATCAGGGACACGGCGTGCATCATCTTCGATCACTCCGAGTATCTTGACGAGGTCCAGTTTTTCTGCATCTTCAAGCCGGCGGACAGCTTGCGGGAGATCTCCATCGGCTCGCGCGCGCTGGAGCAAGTGCTGAACATGCTCGGCAAAGATTGGCAGGATCCGGTAACGATGGACGACGAGTGGGGTCCTTACCCGCCGCCTGGCGCGCTTTGGCCTGCGTTGGAAGCAATTACGATCAAGACTAGCCACAGGCAGCTCCTGGCGAATTGGTCGCTGTTGATATGGGCTCTCGCGAATCGATGCAGATGGGACATCGGTATCCAGAGTGTCTTCATCGTCGTGGATGGCTTTCCCCATGATCAAATCGATTTCTACGAGGAGGAGCTGAGGCGGTTCGTCCCAGAAGTCGCGATTCACGTTTCACGCGATCGGGAGGATGCAGAGTAAGATGAGCTTCCATGACGTAGCTGACATTCAGAGAGGCGAGTCTGTCAGTCTTCTTGTCTCCATATCTGTAACACATCGAACGGGGAAACTGGCCGCACATAGATAGCACAAGAACAGTATCACAGGATGTATCTGCACTCGATCATATTTACAATGCTATACATATTGAGAATTGGAACCATGCCGTTTAATTGTCAGAGAAGTATGACCCATTTCCATCTTCAACTGCGACCTCGTCCGCTTTCGACAACCATACGACATGCGCAATCTTCTCTAGCTCCTCTCTAGACTTGGGGCCTGCATTACAGTCAGGAAGCATGCGGATAGTCGGCAGCGGCGCCTGGATCTGCTTGCGTATGGTGAGCCTCTGAACAATCGACTCGCACATCGTCTTGGATTTTCTTCGAAACTGAGCATCCAAATCGACATTCTGCAATGTGAGCGTCCGGAGATTCTCAAGGAATGGCCGCTCGCTCGCCAATTCTTCCTCGGCATCTTGTTCCAAGAGGGTATGCGGGCGGGAGACGGGTAAGCACAGGGCAACAATCAATGGAAGGGCCGTGCGAGAGATGTGAAGGTGCTCGACCGCTCTGCATCTGCCAAACCGTTCGATCCACCTCTGCGGTGTCCATGCAAACTGTGAGTTGGTTACATGCTTGACTGATAGGAAACGAAGGTTGTCCAATGGGAGTGCGTCAAATAGATCACGCATTACGGGATCACTTGGGAGAGGCACGCGAAGCTGGAGATTCGGAGGCCCGTTGACCAAGGCGCGATTTTGCCAGATGTTTAGTTGGAGAGTATGAGAGCTTTGGATGCTCTCAATCAAAACCTTCAGAACGTGCGGCGAATATGGCTGGCCAACGACTCTAGCGTGATCGCTGAGGACAGGAATAATGTCCGCAAAGTCCTGCATGCTTATGTCGAATGTTCCGTTCAAAGTGAGGGAGCAGGACTGTGGAAAGCTTAACTGCGTGACAACATCAAAGCAACGCATAGTCATATCGTCAAGAGACAGCTCCCTGAGATGGGCGAGCATCACATTGTGATGCCTGGGGAGATGTTGCGGTCGAGAAGGGAGTGCATTTTCGAGGATTAAGACCTCAAGAGCAGACGTCCTCTCGAGTGCAAGGAAAAAGTGGTCGTAAAGTGAGATGACGTCGGCGATGTTGCCATCCCCAGCGTCTTGCACCCAGCGGCCATCTTGGGACCACCTCTGGAATTTGAGCTTTAGATGCGTCAAACCACGTAGAATTGGTGAGGACCATTGAATTGGGATCGATGCGAGCTCGATACGGCGAAGTTGGGGAAACATATCCCTGAGTTCATCGAGCAGAACGAAATCTTGATTATCGGCCCATGCTGATAATTTTAAGGAGTCCATGATACTGGCGGGTGACGGTGAGGACTGTAGCATGGATCGCAGATCCCCGGCAGCCCCGTGTAAGGAAAGATGGCGAATGTGGGAGATATGCGACATAATGAGATCGCTCTTGGCGCTGGAATGAGAGAGGGAGCACTGGATGGTCAACGGCGTAGTATTTGCTCGGGACAGCATTAAACGCGACCACCGAATGCCCAAGGTGAGATCAGGCTCGCGCCAGAGGCTGGGATCCTGCAGCGCGACATCACGCCATTGACGGCAGACGTGAGTTACTATCATCCACTTGAGACGCGAGCATGTCCATTTCCATATCTCTGGTGCGCCATAAAGCCAAAATATGCGAGCCAGTATCTCCGAGGGAAGACTGGAAATAGGCATCATGGCGTTCCTGTGTGTGCGCAGAGAGCATGTCGCCAGGTGCATGGCAGCTAGCTCTTCGTCCACCGCCTGACAAGCATCCGCCATGCGACCGGGTTGGTCGTGCGACGCTGCAGCCCATATACGAGCAAGCCGAGATTGGACGAATGCGGACCAAAGGTTCTGAGAGCTGGGAGGAGACACTGATCAGGTCTCTGTATGAAGTATACGAGGGCGCAACGTTAGTAAGACTTTGTAGACGCCGCACCTTGTACTGCTGTCATCCTGCTGGTCGCGAATCGTGAAGTCCATAGTCTTGATTCAGAGCGCCGCACTGGGGTCCAAGTTGCAAATGATGGATATTCGTACGGCTTGAATCTCAAGTTTGGAAAAGCCGTCTGCTTGGTGAACGGTTGAGTAGAAGTTGAACGGTCGTCCTCAAGGCTCGCTGCCGCGTACGGTACTAGTAAGGCAGGGTAGGGCACATGGCATGCCACATGGACTTTGCCGATGCGCGTACTATGTGCCTGTACGTGCCTTCGATCGGACGCTTGCCGGGTGCATCAAGTTGCGTCGGACGAATAATAATATTCATGCGAATGTCTTCCACCGCATCGATGGTCATAGTCAAAAGCCTCTTATCTGCCTGTAAAGTCTGGAAATTATATGGCATCACATTACAAGGACGGAAGGCCTTGGACTTAACGTGGCCGAGCTGGCCGTTAACGTAGTAGTAGCCGGTTCTCCCAAGTCTAGAGTCTGGACAGTATCTTTCGACCTAGACGCCTCGACGAAGCCGTGACACTATTCTTCAACAACGTTTTGGTGGAGCTGCCGTCTACAACATGCCGCGGACATGACTGAAGACAGGCCTTGCCCTAGACGATGCTGCCTTTGGCGTCCAGGTGATGATCCCTCTTAGCAAGATCTCGGAGAAGTTACTGTGCACATTAAATCACCTGGTACGATCATTTTCGAGGGGAATAATGCGCAGAAACCTGTCACATCGCAAACTCAATTGCGAAATTGTATTCAGAGCATGAGGACTGTCCTGAAACTGGCACGGCGTTCAATGATCACCTTCTTTGTGGCAGGAGCGTCAGACGAAAGAAAGGCTCACTGTCGGTTTGAAGTCATAGGGCCAGCGTGAAAGCGAAGCCATGAAGACTACGATTTTCTGAAGAGAACGTGCCATGCTGTAAGGCCTAAGAACTCAGCGCTTCAGCGTTTCAGCTCCAAGGCACGAAATGATTCAATGATTACCCTGTAGTAGCATCTGAAACGTAAATCCCCGTGCGGAGGTGAAAGACACCCATAAGCCTGAACTCGTTCCGTCTGGACTCTGAAGGAGCCTACGCATCAGACGGGGTAGGATCTACGCAGAATCGATGATGCAGTCGATTCTGCTAGTGTAGGCTCCTCCTCACACGGACAATACAGGCTGCATTACGCTGCTCCAAGGAAGTGGAGTTGGCTCAACCAATCAGCGTCGGATTAAAAAACTATATGGACGTGCATACCTGGGAATTAAGTACTGATGAGTTCGGACACCATCTAGAGCCCTCCATGTCTTGGTCGACGTAATTCTGCATCCTAGCGACATTCACGGTGCGGTCACGCAGTGGCCGCGCAGTCCGCGACGGAATACATAAGAATATTAGGGCACATGCTGACGTTGCGGTACCCACCGTGACGAGCCGCAGCGTCCTACATCGTCGGCCCGCATGCTGGTACGCCGCGGTTCTGCCTCGTCTCGCAAGAATAGTACTTACCTAGAACTGAGATTCAGTCAACGCTTGATCACCGATCACTGCTGACAAGATGTCATTCGCGCGACAGCCTGTGAATATGACAGTGGTCAGATCCAGGCTACAAAATTGACCAGAAAAAAGAACTAGGCGACTGCATGATTATGCTTGCAAGTCACGATTCGGAAGCGACTGCAGATGGACCTTGACATGTCAAGGCAGTCACTTGGACGAACCAAGAGCATTCAAAAACTTGCTAGGGATCAGTTTTCAGCTTCAGAGTCGTCAGGTGCTCTAAATTCAGAGCTGGAGAGGGCGATCGCCTCCGAAGTTCTTGATCTACCGCATTGGCTGAAACACCATTTTTTTGTGCACAGAATGGTGTCGTCGTTAAGTACACACCCATCATTGTAGGGAACCTTGTAGAGAAATGACGTCAGAGGAGAATGAAATTTTTTCAGGTCGAGGTTACTCACCCGGATGCTCTGCTTCACATCTACTCTATGGCGAATTCTATCGTCCGATATGACACCTGTGCAACTAGCCTTAAGCTATGCGGCAATTCTGACCTGGCAATCTGTTGAGCGACTCGAGCCTCAGTCCTCTCTGAAACCCTAAGACGTGGGCAGAGAGCTTGGAGCTCCCTTTTCGCAGTCAATTGAGGACCACTGACGAAGCATCGTCCAGTTTCTAAAACTCCGCGGGACATGGTTCCTATTTGCTTATATTCGCCGGCCCCACCTGTGAAATATGCAGACACGGGTAAGAACTGATAAAGCCACACCAGGCCAAGGGCTCGGACCGCTATGCTGTAACCTTCGATAAAAATGAAGGCGCACCACTTCGAAGTCATGTTGGCCACGGATTCGATTTCGTCTCCGATGACATATCCAACTGAAGCGTTTCGCCAATAAGCGGCGGCCCCCCTGCATATGTCACTCCCATGAACCCGTGGAAGCCGCGCTCGTATGATTGGCCTATATTTTTGATGAATCTTGGTTACAGCTGTTTACAAATCCATAGGCCCCCCTCGGCAGAAGTTGATAGACATCGCAGCGTACGTCGGAAATTCAACATACAGGTGGAGCTTGATTCTAGCTCGCACCTGGCCAATCGGTGACATCGGCAGCACGGCAGGAGGGGCGGGGCATGATCTGGCACGGTCGTAAGCGATTTCCGACCTTCGCCGACTCAAACACGATCTCTATACCTTACATTCTCGGGAAGGCCTATCGATTTGTAAACGGCTGTAAAGCGCTCTCGATGCTTCCAAGGTGCGTGTCGTCGTTGAGCCTGAATCTCGTAAGTAGTACGTGGTAGGAGACTAGAACACAAGTTCTGAAGTTCGTTCCCTCGAAACGGTGCCTCTCCATGCTCACGTTGAAGCGCTCAGCGCTCAGCCACAGACGCGTTCATTATGTAACTTTACCAGGCCTCTTTCCCGACAAAGGCCGTCAACAAGCCGCAATCTCTAACTTGAGCTTGAACACCGTCACATCTGTCAGACCCGCCGAGACATTTTCTCAGTTACAACCGCCTCTCCCTCAACTAGAACGTTACTGATATCATAGAAATGATTAAAGCCATAAGTGCTGCAAATTATGACCATTTGATCTGCTTGCTGATGTAAATTCGAAGTGAATTTCCTAAGCCTGAGACGTTACGTCTGTTGGAAAATTGAAGGAGGGAGCCGACGTCTCGAAGCACGTACTAGACAAGGTAATGACATATAAAGCACCCAGAGCTCGGATCCTGTCATGTCATGCCGAGCGGCCTTTTCACCGATTCTGGTAGCTCTCCGCTTTTCTACCGCACAGCCCATCGACATAGCACAGTCAAGTGGCTTTCAAGCCACTTGGCGGTATGAGGCTCAAGCTAAGTACATGGGAAATCTGCACTAATTGCCGTACATTTGGGGCTCTTTGAAATGCACAGAAGCTACGCGGATTCTGGACACGTCGAATCCAGACGACAGTGGCGTGTTATGGAAGCGCGGGCAGTATGTAAATCTATCTAGAGGCTTCATTGGGACTCATCACGAAGGCGAACTTTCTGGTGAGAACAGATGAGGGTAAGCTTCTTTGACCTTATTCTATCTGGTCTTCTTTTTGACCTCGGATTTCTCCAGTCCTCAGATTAGCTGTCGTACTGCTTCAGTCAAATTTTATTGCCGTCCAACACCCCCTTAGCAATGCCATTGTTCGGAACCGTGTCTACACATGAACATTGATAGAGGATAAATCGTGGCCATCTGGTGAGTATGGTTCTCTAAGGTTCTCCTCAACAGCACATGCGTGATGCACAAGTTTAGCGACATGGAGTGCGCACGCTGTGGAGCGGTAGCTGAGATAAACTGTCGGGAATAGTCAATGCCAAAAAGACTTCAATGTAGGCTTCGTACTGTTGCCATATGGATACGACATGGGCAGACAGGCGGGCGCCTACGAACTGGAAAATATGAACTTCGTCGGGGTTGGGTGGGAAGCTGTACCATAAGGATCCAACGTAAGTCGTTGCCTTCTTGCCCATCTCTCTGCGCAGCTAATCAAAGCGTAGGAAAAAAAGGTAGATGGCGAGCCTCCTGCAGAGCCGATGACCTGAGCACGCCGTTGATGAACGAAGCAGCTGTCCCCACGTACTCTCAACTGTATGCGGCGCGGTGATGATTGAACGGACAAGGATCTGCGCTGTGCTCACTTCGGCAAGTGGTCTAAGCTGCTTTCCATATCTCAGCTTGCGTCGGTCTGGCCTGCTCCCGAGGGTCAGGATATCCGGCTTCAAGGTCATTTGGACTATTTTGACCAAACTCCATGCTCGCCTTGACAGTGGGCATCGCGGTGATAGGGTGCCGCACAAGCCTGCAGCGTTGCTGCACGGTCGAACGTGCATGAACGTATTTATTTCATTTAACGGAGAACTCAGACTCTGACTAGTCCCCAAGCAGGTTTGAATAATGGGCACCATTACGCAAACCTCCGATGTGCTTATTGGTAATGGTCGTCCTGGTTCGTCGGAATTCCGCCGCGGGCGAAAGGCAGTGTCGTCTGGCGTGACGAAATGGTCAGCAGGAGCGTATTCCTCTTGTCTGTCTGTTGAATCATCACTACATTCCACCAAGTGCAGTGTGTATTGAAAACAAAGTATTGACGGCCTGACGGTTTACGGAACGTCCCAAAGCCGGGCGATGCTGTAGACGCGTTCCGTGGGTGTCACCAGGTGAAACCGTTTTCTTTGAACCCTGGACTTCTTTCACATACCTTGATTCTTATTAGATAACAGCAAGATAGTCATGAAACGTCGACGAGCCCAAGACCTATCTGCGGTATTACTTCTTCTATCTCAACTAAATTCAATGGGTTGGCTCGGGGGAATTGCAGCTGACGGGACCTTTCTGATCACATTCTTGAACGGCACCGTCTCTTCACGCTGCACACGCAGGGTCAGAAATAAGTGACAGCGGCGGCCGCGCAGCGCATCCTTTCTCAATTTAATCTCGACTCCAACAAGGAAATCATCGAGAACATGTCTCCGGTAAGAAGCAAGTCTCGGAGCGCTTCAGAGGTATGTACATGATGGATTCATCTCGGTAACACCCGTTTATACAACGCGCTTCAAATCAGAGCTCCATTCCGTCCTGCCTAAAATGCCTGTCTCGCAGCAATGTTGGCTTTGTTTACCCATCTGGCATACGGTTCTCCTGCCTGAGACTAACGACGTTAATCGCGGTTGCAGTGTCGGCTGGCCTTCTCCGGCGCTCTCCGGAAGGACTTACAGTTTGCTGGTCGTAATTCGTCTCAACACGTAAACCCATATACGAGGAAGCTCCACGAGGAAATGCCCGCTCAAAGTCCTCGGATCGCGGCAGCTGCACGTCGGAGCAGTGAACCCATGCCGTTGGTTGAGATCCTGAGCAGAGGCGCCCGCATGATGATGCGAGTACGTGACATTTACCCTTTCGGATGTGGGCAGCTCCACAATTAACCTTCGAACAAGTCGCCGCCGTTCAGAGCCGTCGACTCGGAGGCTGAGGACGGCGACTTCTCTGACACTTGCTCGCCAGGCTATCGGAACTCTAGCATCACAGGTCTCCTCGGCACTTTTCCAAACCAAGAAAAAAGTACCTGGAAATAATCATGCCGTAGATATAAAAGGGGAGCAGCGAGCCCATGTCTCTCCAGCAACAGCTCTTCGACACTCCTCTAAAACACCCACCACCCGCTCCCAGCTCAGTCACCATGTTCTTCCGCGTCTCTGCTATCTGCACCTACGCCCTCGTCGGCATGGCCGCCGTCGCAGCCGCGGAGCCTGTTCGCAGAGGCGGTGCCCCCACCACCACGGTCACAGTGGTAAGTCTCCACCTGCCGCTCTTTGCAGTCAAAACGTATTCACGAGTGACTAGACTGCGCCGGCCTCGACGGCGACGACACCCGCCAGCCAGTGCTCTACCGGCGACCTCCAGTGCTGCAACTCAGTGGAATCTGTCAGTCCTCTTTCGCCTCCTCTTTCTCCCTGACTGATTCAGGCATATTCTAGGCGAACAACCCCGATGTCGCCGGCCTGCTTGGCCTGCTTGGAATTGTCGTGCAGGGCGTCGACGCCCTAGTTGGTCTTACATGCAACCCGATCACCGTCATCGGTGTTGGAGGGGACAGCTGCAACCAGCAGGCAGTCTGCTGCGAGAACAACAACTTCGTACGTCTTTGTCTTTGATAGACTATCTGTTAAATCTGATGTTTTCTTTTGTGCAGAACGGCCTCATAAACATCGGCTGCACCCCCGTCAACCTCAACCTCTAGGCTGTCGGTCGATAGTACAGAGAGAGGGCTTGTCTCGTGCCTGACTATGCATCTACTGTTGTCGTCGTCGCACTATATTTCTTGAATATCGAAATTATCTGGTTTACGAATTGTCTTGATCTCATATCTTGATTACCCTCTTAGGAACGTCGCAGGAAATAATAAATTCACGGTTCTGGACTGGGTTCTTTGAATATGTGGAAGCTAAATCCATCCACCCACTGGCTCCGGACCTGGATGACCAGGACAGCAGCTCAATCTCCGAATGGAAGGTTTTTCCAGGAGAACCTCAGCACGAAGTGCCCCGAATCACATTGCCAGGCCTTTTAAATCTCTGATTGATATGCCGTAATTCCTACGTCAGAACTGACTAGCAGCGACCAGATCGTCCGCGTTCAGCCAGTCCGCGCCATCGTTCAGCAGCTCGTTCCACACATTCTCCCGTGCCCTTATTGGCCAACCCGGCGTATCCCAGAAACGCGCCTTGATGCCTCTGCTATGTGCGTCGTTCACAAACGTGAGGATATTGGCGCGCTGCGCATCACTAATACTGCCGATGCCCGACCAGCCGATAAACGCGCCATAGTCCGTGCTCGCAATGGGGGACACCGACGCGTTGAACGACGTGCTGCTGTTGAGGTTGTCGAGCGGCGCGTCGAAAAAGATGTCGCGCGGCGAGAGGGCGAGGATGCCGTCGAGGGGCGTGTTGCCGGTGCCGATGACGGTCACGGCGGACGTGGTGAGTGTGTTGTTGGAGAATGTCGTGAGGTAGCCGGCGCTGCGGAGAGGCTCGAGCGCTTGCAGGACAGCAGGCAGGGTCCTATGCACATTCTGGGGATGAGCATAGGTCAGGATCTCCTTGTGCTTGCTCGACGTACGCGTTTCCATCTGTTTTCATGTCGACGAGCAGTTGTAATGATATCGAGCTCGCGATATCGAAGACACCACTACAAACACGGTCAAACGACGGAAGAACAAGACAGGACAGAAATACCGTACTTGGGACTCGTCGCGTTGACTGTGAATTCATCTTTCGGATTCATCATATCCAAAATTTGCACCAGAGGGTCAATGTACAGCGATTGGAAGGTGCGATTTGGCGTCAAGGCAGCCTCTTCATGGCCAATCTGGGTGCATGAAGCTCGAATCCAGAATCGACCGAATATTTGAAGCTACTCTCACTTACGAAGAGTGAACCGTTCAACTGCCAGACATCCGCCTCCACGCTCGCGACTCCCAAGCTGATTGCAGTCAGCATCGGAACTTCGCGCCAATCTAGGCAATGCAATATCCAGTTAGAGCCGCGACGTAAGATACAGGTCCCGGAACCCACAATCATTATGAGAGTGTATTGGTTTCGGCACGATGTCCTGCGTAAAGTGCGTCGGCCATGTCAACAAGCTCGAGTTGGAGTCGATGAGCGCGGCTATGGACTGGTTGATGCCAGGTGTCGTAATGACCTGCTTAATCCAGCCCACGGACACGACGAACAGGAAGACGTGCCAGAACATGTTGCTCATGAGCGTCACGAACTGATGTACCATCGGCGAGACGTCGACTATTTATGAGGGGCGAATAGAGTGGCTTCTGCGACGTTTCTCGGCTGGAAGTGCGATCGGGGCTAGACGCGGTGAAGATGATGCGTAGATGTATGGGTCACGCGGTGATGAGCGTACAAACGTGCATGCGAAGCCCGCTTGAAGGGGAAGCTGTCTAGTGGGATGATGTTAAGGAAGCAGCGGAGTCTACTATGTCGAGAAATGCCTGGTATAATCAGAAAGTGGACCGCAATCACGACAGGCTGAGGTTGGGAAACGGAAGAACGGAAATTTAAGGTTATGGTTTTTGAAGAGATCCTGCAGCTGAGGTATGATGCATGACTTGGACTAAAGTATTTACTCTGCCTTTAGTTGGACGCCGGACCGGACGGCCTCAGCTGCAGCGAAGACAAACGTCGACCTCATGCAGAGGACAATCAACGTGCGAGAAGGAATCAACGTGCAAGGCAGATATAACTCAGGATCACACTGATGCGAAGGTAAGATTGGCGCCGCTGTGTAACTCGGCATGACATCGATGGCCGTTCGTTTCACTGGCAACTCACACATAAAGCCATTCGCAAAATCTCGCACGATATGTCATGATTTTGATTCAAAATTTTGAGAGGGTTAAAAGAACACGATATCAAAGAAAATGGGGAACGAAAGAGTGAAGGTGATGAGAAGAATATGGACAGAGGGAACACCAGAGTAAAAGATCCGCAAGGATATGTATGGGTCCGACTGCGTGGAAGGAAATCGGTTGATGAACCATTCGCATGTGAATTATAACGGACCTGAAGGTGGTGGCAACACGCTGCTGATGAGTTAAGTATGGTGTAGAGCGCATTCCGGCAGGTTAAAGAACTCCGGCCAGGCCAAACGGATACATGGCAGATGCTGCACGGTGAAGGACATGAATTTCGACTCCATTGATGAACAGTGAGGACGACATACCTATCTTGGAGAAAGCAAGGAAGGTACTGTCGAAGAAGGCAAAGATGCTCGAAAAAATACGCACTCGCTTCATGGCTAGACACAGGCTGAGCAGAGGCTGGGCTCGGGGAAAGGCAATTGACGACAGTTGTCGTCTGCATAATCGGGTTACAAGTCGGTATATAAGCTCGGAGGGAATACAAATTGAGTGAGTCCACCCTGCGGGGTGCTAAAAGGTAGGCGATCGGTGCGGCTAGAAGATAACAGCTGGAAGGCGTCGCGCAGCAGCTACTATACCCCATTCGCTCGCGGGGCTACGACCTGTGAGGGAGGAGCCTCGACGTGATCCGACCTTCAGCGATCACGATCTCCTCGACCCGGCTTTCAAAGATCGACGGGTAGGAAAGCAGGGTGGAACACTGATGTTCCAGGTAGAAGAGCGATCACGGTGGTCCGCCGCTGCGACAATTGAATCTAGAGGAGATTTCATATGGACATGAGTTCCGCAATCTGCGAGTCTGAAACGATATCGTCGCACTGCACTGATCTTTCACCATACGCCTTCCAGCGACGCTTCCACGCCATATCGCCGCACACGAGATCATGCTATTCCCGCATTCCCTACAGGGAACCAAAACGCTGTGAGGCCAGAAACGTCAGTGTTCTCCCCAGACGCTGCGGACGGTGGCACCAAGACTTGCCTAATTTTACCAAGACCCAATTACACACCCCTGCGGCAGCGCGGGAGCACGCCCATAGAACGAACGCCCCTACGACCAGTATCTTCGCAACTGTGCGTATGGTTTCGCGTGTCAGGATCATGGAGTCGTTCAAGGCGAGCTGGGGGCTGTAGGGGTTCGCAACCAGGTTATGTTGGAGCAGCGCGAGCGAGGGGCTTAGAAGTAGACAGACTAAATCTGCTGCGTATGATCGACAGCCACATATGGCGGTTCCGCAGCGCTCGGCACCGACTCTCCAGCCGGCGGAGGCGGCCACGTAGAGCAGCATTGGTTCGTCGTCCGTCCAGCACTCTCTTCGGGGCGCAGTGCATCGGCGGTGTGCGTCGAGCATTGTGCGTAGCAGCAGATTTTAGAGGGTTCCTCGGAACAAGCTCGACACATGGTCACTGGTGAGTGAGGAATGCTGAACATGGCAATTCCATCGCATCATCATCCAGCACGCTGTGGGTCAATCTTGTATGAGCATTAAGCAAAGCACTCTGAAAAGCATGGCTTACCCGATGGCACATCGTGGTCGTGTGGATGTCGCATTCTTGTCAGTCAGCGGAATGAATTGCCCTCATCGTCCTTGACCCACGAAAGTCATCATCGGACTTATCGCCTCGCGGTGAGAAACTGAGCTCGTCACGGCGTCGTGCTCAAATTTGTGCGATTGGTAATTTGCCAAGCTGCGATGTTGCGATGTCGACAGCGTGGCGTTGAGGCGTTTGTCACCCAATTTGTACGTAACGGAGGCATACCCGAGGGAGGAGGCGCGCAGGGTTCACACCTGGCTCCCACCTGGTCGAGGTCTGCGTATATAAACATCGAGATTCGTCGAGGTCTCAATTGCAAGTAGGTGTTCCTTCCACACAGCCTGCTCGCATAAAGTGATCAGTATGATCTCACCTGCACGATCTCACCAGCTGTCGCGTCTTCATAGTTCGTGGACAGTGACATACTATGCGTCTTCTTCCTTGGAACAGATTGTCAGCGCGCTACTCGAGGCTGGGGTCTAGGTTCGTCCTGGTATTCGATATTATTATCAACTAGCCTTCACGGCACTCATTTCTTAGAGCACCCAGTGAAACTTCGTCTGTTAAATCGGTCGGTACCACGACCAGCCTCGTATCAGAAGCCGAGTCGGCAGCAATTAGCGCGGTCGTACACGTTCTTAACGCCTTTTGGAACTCCAAGGCCCCCGTCAATGCACTTCCGGCCGAGATACTCTGCAAAATCTTTTTCATATGCTGCCTGGATGAATCGCCCTCTCTGATACAGTTCGAGGTGGAGGACAGTACGTCTCCGGCGCCCATCAAAGAGTTCAATCCAGGCTGGATCAACGTGACCTACGTCTGCCATAACTGGCGCGAGGTCGCGTTGGGCGATCCTGGCCTTTGGGCGCACGATATCACTGGCCGCCTTGGTCCTTGTTGGATGGTAGAGATGCTGGACCGGTCGAAGACGTCACCCGTGTCGCTTTCGTACGACAACAATGGGAGGGAACGCGGTCACGAATGGCTTGTTTCCACGCATCTGCCTCATACTCGCCATCTCAAACTTAAAGGACCTCGGGACCTTTTATTGAATGCCCTGCACGAAGAACGTACGCTGACCGCAGTGGGGGCCGACGCCGACGCCGATGCAGCGCCAGTGATGATATTGGAGACGGTTGACCTCTCGTTCGAGGACCTCTCGCTCGAGGTCGCCCCGGAGCTTACAGAATTCTTTGTCTTGCCCGAAGATACGGCGATCTCTCGAGCTGCGCATATTCGTCGCCTCGTCCTACACAACTGCTTCATGCCATTGACCATAAAAGCCCTGCCAGCTCTCCGCAACCTCTCCCATCTCGATATCTCGGCGTCTCATGGATGGCTGGCTCTAAAGTTCTTTCCAGGCATAACATCCGAGTTCTTTCCTCGATATGATCAGTTGTTCCACGTTCTGCAGCAGATGTCCTCACTGAAGACACTCTCCTTGAAATGCTGCCTCCCGCCCGCTCCTTCCGGTTCATTGGAATACGGCTATGAGGTCACACTGCCTAACCTCGAGCATCTCGATCTAGAGGACGCTTCTCGTGAATGCCGGGTGTTCATGAACCACCTCAACATTCCTCCCAGCGCAAAATTCCATCTCTCATACGTCGTACTGAACGAAAACCACGAGGTCGCATGCAGACTTCTGGCCGTCATCCTGAAACAGCATTGTGCGGGAGCACCAGCCCCATTCCAAGCACTGACAGTGCACTGTCCGCCATCATCCGAAATATCCCTTCAGATCACAGCATGGACATTCGTTCCATCTGCAACCCGCGCCGCGACTCGCGAAGATTCCGCCCTCTTTTTGACCATCAGCCGTCCTGGATCACTGCGGCCACCCGTCCTCGAAGCGGTTGACGTGTTTTGCAACCTTCCTCTAGGTTCGGTGTCCTTGCTCCATTGCAACCTGGAACCCCGTCTCGCATGGGAGGAGAGCCGGCTCCTCGCCATGCTCCAGTGTTGCCCCAGCGTCAATACCCTCCAGCTCACGGGCGCCGCTTCTGAGAGCGCCATGAAAGCGCTGGACACATCAGCCGGTGCAGCATCCCTCGATCCGAAGGGCAAGGGCAAGATGCTCGTACAGCGCTTGCGCCTCGTCATGATTGCCTTCACAGTGGCCAAGGAGGACTTGAAGGTACTGAAAGGGCGGGAGATACCCCCTCCGGTCTGGGCTGCGCTGATGAACGCGTTTGAGACGCGCAAGTCGCTTATTGGCGTCGCTCCGGAGCTGTTTGTAACGAGGTTCAGGCCTTCGATGGGTGTAGGCAAGATGCTTGAGCGGATCACAGAGGTCCATTGGGAGAATGCAGGACCGATGCCATTCCTTCCCTCCCATCTTCCCGAACGGTACGCTGGTGAAGGTCAAGATACCTAAGAAGGCATGTCGGTTGTCTCTGAGGTCGTATGTCACGGAAGTCAGTATCCTCGTCTCTCCCAATCTGATATGAATCACTTGGTTTTTTTTTCAGCTTCCCTCTGCGGTTCTGCTTTATTTTCTTCACTTCGCTAGGCTACGCCAGAACCGAGACAAGAAATTGTATAACATTGATGAATAGACCTTAACCTTACTCTGTGGTCCGACGACCGACGATGTTCCTGTGATCCTTATCGTTATCTCAGTCTTATCCAACGGGTCCGCTTTCTGGTCGCATTACGATCCAACGCTGATCTTCATGATGACCTACCTACACTTCTATAGGTTCACGCACGGACGCAACATTTGTCAACGAAATTTCTTTCTAGGTGCACTCGAAGCTCCACGAACATGAAGCTTCCAAGCATCCCCGCCAGTTGTCAGTAACTCCTGATCAGCAGATCTACAGTTTCCAATACCGTCTTGGGCTGAATTGCACTTCCTAAATGAGAGGCGATTGCGTGCTTTACCCGGACCCACGCGCGATCACACGAAATCCAGTCGCCCCGCGCGATATAAAGGGTCGGTGTCTTCCCAATATCCTGCCTGACGTTTCCCCCATTTTGCTTACTCTCGGAACGCATTTTTGTCCATAACTTCCGTACTTACCATGGCCGGAAACTTCTACAGGTGAGTTAACTAGCATTTCTTTCTGGGTTTATGGCCGGGTTTGGTGACAGCGACATTTGTGCGGTTCAGGGAACCCGAGTTCGAGACGCTGCAGCTGCATGCGGGTCAGGAGCCAGACCCGACCACGAACGCTCGCGCCCCGCCCATCTACGCCACGACGTCATTCGTGTTCAACGACTCTGCAGTACGTGGCAAATGCAGTCTTTTCCTGCCCATTCTGACCTATCGGCCGAATTTTTAGCATGGCGCGGACTTGTTCGGCCTTCGCGCATTTGGAAACATCTACTCCCGCATCGGCAACCCGACTGTCGTACGCTTTTCATGTTTCTATCGCGCTGATCGCATTTGGGACCCTGACATGCATGTACGCGTAGGATGTGTTTGAGAAGCGTATTGCTGCTCTTGAGGGCGGCGCAGCGGCCGTCGCGGCTGCCAGTGGACAGGCTGCGCAGTTCATGGCCATCAGTGCCATCGCAAGTGCGGGCGATAATATCGTGTCGACTTCATATCTATATGGCGGGGTAAGTGGTCCTCCTGGCTGTGCCCATTGTGTCCATTCTCATGTCCCGTCAATGATCGCGTCCAGACCTACAACCAATTCAAAGGTACGTATGTGTGCCCTGTCTACGTGAGAGAAGCTGAAAGAAGTCATGCGCTGTAGTACTTTTGAAGAAATATGGTATTGGCGTCAAGTTCGTCACGAAGGATGACCCCGAGGCCTTCGCTGCTGCCATCGACGAGAACACCAAGGCCATCTACGTCGAGAGCATCGGAAACCCTAAATACAATGTCGCCCCGATACCTGCGCTCGCAAAGGTACGCCCAAGGCTGTCTTTTCTGGAGGTGTGCACTGCGAGCTGACTTAAACGAAAGGTTGCCCACGAGCACAAGATACCTTTGATTGTAGACAACACTTTCGGTATGGGAGGTGGGTTGTCGTGCATTGTCTCTCGTTCTGAGCATCTTCTGACATGCGTTGCAGGATACCTCACTCGCCCAATCGACCATGGTGCAGACATTGTGGTCCACAGTGCAACGAAATGGATCGGTGGCCATGGAACTACGATCGGTGGTGTTGTCATTGATTCAGGTATGTCAGATTCACGTGTATCTGACCACTTTAGCTAACTCTTATCAGGGAAATTTGACTGGACATCGGGCAAGTTCCCATCCTTCACCTCGCCGTCGGAGGGCTACCATGGACTCGTCTTCTCCGAGACATTCGGCGCGGTTGCGTTCGCCATCAAGCTGCGCGTCGAGATCCTGCGCGACGTCGGCGCGACGCTCAACCCCTTCGCCGCGTTCCTGCTCCTGCAGGGCCTCGAGACGCTCTCGCTCCGCGGACAGCGACACAGTGAAAATGCGCTCGCGCTCGCGCAATACCTCGATAAACATGAGAAGGTCGCGTGGGTTTCGTACCTCGGCCTCCCGAACCACCCGTCGAACGCGCTCGCGAAGGAGCTGCTGCGCCCGGATGCGTACGGCGGCGTGCTGAGCTTCGGCGTCAAAGGCGGCGATGCAGCGGTCGGTAGCAAGGTGGTGGACACGCTAAAACTGGCGAGCAACCTCGCGAACGTCGGCGATGCGAAGACGCTGGTCATCCACCCCGCGACGACGACGCACCAGCAGCTGACGGCGGAGGAGCAGTTCGCGTCTGGTGTGACGCCTGACCTTATCCGGGTGCGTATTTACCGTATCCTCCTCATGTCCGGCTTCTGATGCTGGGATTGGCAGGTATCTGTTGGCATTGAAAACATCAAAGACATCATCGCCGACTTCGAAGAGGCGCTGAAGGTCGTTCCCTGAGTTGCGTACACCAGTTGTCCTACTAAAAACGACGGACTGGTCGTGTGGAGAAGTCATGTAGAGAAGAAGATAAGAAGATACCACCTTTTGTATTTCTGCCGAATGCTAGCTTTTTTTCATATAACTTTTCTATCTCGTCCGCATTCAAGGACTCGAGTCATGAAACATTTGGCATGTTGACTGGCATGAGGATGTCCGTGGATGACGTTTGATTTAGATGGCGTTGTAGACGTCATGCACATGAGTAGGTCCCTGTAGAATCAAGTTGCACACACCTCGTTATCAGCGCTCCGGCAAGAAGAGTACAGCGTCATGGATGTAAGAATGCCTCATTGTCCCCTTGTCGACTTCGACACATCGCGTCGAGGCCGCCGGACATGGTCCCACTTCCACCGCACCTCTGTTCAATTTCCTGCTTGTCTCTGTCATCCAACCTTGGGCCTTGCAGCTTTGAAAGCAATCTGCCGAATGCCGCTGCAGTACGTGTACTCCCCGTCACATAAAGCACCTGAAGGCTATGTAACATCAAAGGAACAAACGGCCCCGAGCTTGCTAAGGTGTGAATTGAGCGTATGCCATTGGACAATAAAGGAGTTACCGGGGCCAATTTTGGAGTAGCATTTCAGTCATCGGTGCGCTTTCTCTCGTACAGAGATCCGATTCAATTTAAACTCACTATCATCATAACTTACGATGAATTTTTGATGAATTTAGACAAGCAGCTGAGCCCATGACTGCTAGATGCTGTCAGAACCGTGGGACGCCATTCTCACAGTCCTTGTGAGAGTGATGGTCCTTTATGCATCTTGACGGCAACGAAATTAGTCGTTCTAGGGGCGCCACGCCAACAATATCGAGCACTTACTCAGCGATGAGTACCGAGAAGTTACTGAGTAGCGGTTTCGGCTCCTAGGCCTGGTCAGAAGGACATGCCGCATGACGACCCCGCTCGGCCTATTCAGTCGTTCTAATGACGTCGTGGGTCGCGAACGATTGCAGGCCCTCGCCAATGTATAGGACCCGCAGAACAGGGATACATAAAGGAGGCATTGCGTGTTTGCACTTTCCAGACTCACTCTTCTGCGAGTTGTTTCTTCCCAATCCCATCGACCCCTATCTCACACTCTGACCACGATGTCCAAGCACACCATGCAGGGCGTCAACGTAGGCAAGGAGCTCACGCAGAAGCTGTACTCGATCCCGTCTGGGTCTCTTGGGAGCATCAGGCTTCCTGGTCCCGATGCGGCGAGCGCGAAAATGCTCGTCGAGAAGCTCTTGCACAACCAGGAGCACTTCCACACCTACTTCAATGACAAGGGGTTCCATAAGTGCGTCCTCTCTATTCCTTAACGTTTCTGCTTGTCGAGCTGACCATGGCCTTTGTGCATACAGCCATTCCACCCACCACTTGTTCGCGATCTACGGTCTCGGTGCACCTCCTGAGTTGATCGATGCTGCGTATGCGAGCCATACCGCATACTTGAAGCCTATCGTTCATTCGCCGCATGCGATCATCGAGGCCGACTTCGTGGACCATCTCGGCAACGAAGAGTAAGTGTTTAAGGCTGTCTAGGCACCCGTATTCACGAAGGTATTAATTTGTTGGCAGGTACTACAATGCCTATCACGCGTATTTCTTGAACTATCTGTCCAACCACACGATCACGGAAGCTTTGGAGAAATTCATCTTCGCTCCGGAGTATAACTTCATCCCGGGCGCGAAGAAGCAGCCGGAGATGCTCAACCGCTGCTTGGCTGGCTTGGTGCATCCTTTCATTCACGTTGGCTATGGTGCCGAATTCAGAGTGAAAGGCCAGTTGGCGGAAGGTAAGCTAGGAATTTATCTGTAACATGTGTTCACCAGTTTATCGTCATTAGGTCTGGCAATGACTGCCGTTCATTTAACCCATCAGACTACCTTCGTGCCGTACTCCCTGTTTTCCTCCCATAAGGAATTCTTGACCGCTCCTATCACGTCGCTGCTCAACCGCCTGGCGTCTCTTACCCTGGTTCATGGTGGCAAACCCTTCTCGGTTCCAAAGCCGACATTCTCTCTCTATCAGCGCGTCCTTGAAGAGCCTGCGTTTGAAAAGGCCGTCCCGCCTACTGAGGACAAAAAATACGAGTACATTGTCGAGCACCAGGGAAACACTGTGCATAACCTAGTGACAGATTGGTACCACACTTGGCTTGAAGGAGCGAAGTCGAACGAAGAAGTTGAGGCCAGGCTGGAGGCCATGGTCGAGGAAGTTGTTTGGGGCCAAGTCATATTGTACGGACTCGCTGGGCTTGCGGGACCTGGCATCAAGCCAGGACGTGACATCAACGCGGATTTCTTCTTGTACGTCCTCCTATGTCGTTCTACTTCCAAGTCGTCTCAATCGCAATGGCAGGATGCATCTCGTCACGTCGGCCTTGTTCCTCCCTACCTACATCCTTCACCATAGCGCAAGCAACCCGACCGGACTCAATCCTCCGCTCTCCCTTGCCAACCGCCTCCTGCTGCTTCGCACTTACGTGTCAACGTCCATCGGCTGGTACATCGCACGCGGCAGACCCGCCCTGCCCATCGAATCTTTCTACGCTGCAACGGAGGACCGCCTCCGCGCGCCTTCTCCCCCAGCTCCGCCTCCTCGCGACAGCCCACCGGCCCAGGCCCCCCGGGGCCCTCCGCCGCCCGAGGGCCCGCTGTCGGCCGCGGCGAGCCCCTGGCCGCGCATCATCCAGAATACACTCGTCCACCCGAACGAGCACCTCTGCAAGCTGCAGCGCGCGCTCGCCTTCTTCGCGGTCAAGTATGGCAACCGGGAGCAGGGCTACTTCGCCAGTGCGGCGCTGAAGGGCGCCTTTCAGCTCGACGGGACGCTGTTCGTGCGGGTCGCGGGGCTGACGATGGACAGGCTCGGGCTGGCGAACGAAGGTGGGCAGCTGGATATGTGGGATTTCACGGGGTTCTTCGGAGTTGATCGTGTGGTGGAAAACGAGTAAGCCATTTGATGATCGATGGTTCTCATGGCGGTTCTCTCGTATTCCAAAGCACTCTTCCTCGTTGATAAAACTGGAAAACAATCTGTTGCATATGAATTTGTATTTTGTATTCCTAGTTATGAATTTGTATTTTTAGGTACGAAATTAGGCGTCTTTCGTCTGCAGATCGTCTCTTTCGCGAAGGTCAATTAAAGGCATACTGTGTAAGTAAGTATCTGGTGAGGTCAGATGGAGTCTTCAAAAAGAGAGGACGTGCATGCTGAGGACAAGAACAATGCCAACGACGAAGGTTCTGGATTCAGAAACTGATTTGGGCAGAAACATGAGACAAATGAGACAATTTAGAGCTGATCTGGCCCGAAATAGGGAATATCAGAGCATGTTTTGATGTCCGTCGCGGGTCGTGGAAGTGTCGTGGAACCCTTCATCAGAGACATCGACTCATCATCTCTCTCAAGGTCTGCCTGTGGGAGACTAGTGGAATCGTTCTCACAAGTGCCGTTGTCGACGTTTAGATGACTTATACTCGACTTGTCCGGCGCTCTGTACGAGAGACACAGTCACCAGTCTAATGGCGACTGGGACGCCGCTGGCGATCAGCACAAAGACTCTTAAGGTTGAGCCTTTGGATATTGCTTCATCGTCAATGTTATGTAAGTACTTGCTGTTACTATCTGTAGACCTCCTCGGACGGCGACGCTAGCGTGCCGTCGAGAAACGCAATCTGCCAGTAAGTCCCACGTCCATTGTTGACATCAAATGGGTCTTTCTCCATTTTGAGTGCGTTTGCTAATCTGCATGTGTAGGTCTGATAAATCTGCTGGGTACGTCGATGTCGCCGCCCACGCGCGTCGTCGCGGCCAGCATGAAGTCCTGGAGTGCTCCACAGTGCGATATGCTGGGCGGACGATGAGGGCCGACATATGTGAATCGATTTATAGTTTCTGACCGAAACGATCGCCTCCAAATGGACAGTACGGAACTAGAAGCCATTTAAGTACATTAAAGATACCTCCGGGTAGTATCATTTGGCTTTGGTCTTTGCATTCGATACTAACAATTGATCGTATCTCATTGGACAGCGCCAAAGTCACGTCCGACCCAAGTCCGACCAGCCATTTTTTGTGGCGGTTGTTTATAGTATTCGCCAATGGGACATGATGGGTTGTCGGCTCGCAGAGGAAGGAAGTCATTCCATTACAGAAACATTGCTTAGGGGTGAGTAACGTGTGCGTCTCCTCCTTCGGATCACAAGAATCAAGACACTTCCTTTGACAATCTCTCGGGCCAATGGCCTTTTACTCAGTTGCTCTGACATGGAGGGTTGCAGTGATACTTTTACAATAAACTAGCCGCCAACCAAGAACATTTAAAAGAGCCGTGTACGAACTTCCCAACTCATCTCGTCACTAACCATTGATCTCACTCGCACTTGAACCGCACTATCGTGATCTACAATGTTCTCACAGCCAGCGAACGACCTCAACGCGCGCAAGGAACTCGCGCTGAAGTTGTATACACTTCCAGATGGGGTTACTGGGAACACCAGCCTTCCTGGTCCTGATTCGGCGAGCGCGAAGATGCTTGTCGGGAAGCTGCTCCATAACCAGGAGCACTACCATACTTTCTTCAATAACCAGGGCCGCCACAAGTACGTGTGTTGATCAACAATTTATTCCCTTAGTTGACTATCGCCTTCGTTTGTGTAGCCATGCTACTCACCATCTGTTCGCCCTCTATGGTCTTGGTGCATCCGCCGATTTGATTGAAGCTGCGTACGCGACCCACATGACATATCTAACACCGGTCATCCATTCGCCTCATGCGATCACGGATGACAATTTCGTGGAGCATCTTGGAGACGATGAGTACGTGTTCCATGTCCAATTTGGCCCCCCATTCTACGGCGGACCTGACTTTTCGGGCCGCAGGTACTATAACGCGTACCACGCGTATTTCTCGAATTACCTGTCCGATCATACGATGACAGAAGCCATAGAGAAGTATATCTTCGCTCCGGAATACAACTATATCCTGGGTGCGAAGAAGCAGCCTGAGATGCTCAATCGCTCCTTGGCGAGCTTGCTTCACCCGTTCATTCATGTAGGCTATGGAATAGAATTTGAAGTGAAAGGCCAGTTGGCGGAAGGCAAGTTACGTGTTCATATATCGGAGAACGGCCTCCAGCTCATCATTAATCATCGTTAAGGCCTCGCTATGACTGCTGTTCACCCTACCGATCAGACACCATTGGTTCCGTATTCTCTGTTCTCATCCCACCAGGGATTCTCGATGGCGTCTACAACTTCGCTTCTCAGTGACTTGGAATCCGTTACCTTGGCCGATGGCACTAAACCCTCAATTATTCCGAGGCCTACATTTTCTCTCTATCAGCGTGTCCTTGAGGAGCCCGTTTTCGAACGAGCTGTTCCGCTCACGGTAATTGACAAATACGAACACGTCATCGAGAATCGGGGCGACCTCATACACAAACTCGTCACGGATTGGTACGACGCTTGGCTTGAAGGCGTGCAAACGCGGGAAGACGCGGAGGCTAGGCTGGAAGCGATGGTAGAAGAGGTCGTCTGGGCTCATGTCATGATCTATGGTGTCGGCGGGTTCGCGGGACCCGGCATCGAACCTGCGCACGAGATCAATGCCGACTTCTTCATGTACGTTCGCCCCACATGCCACTTTACCATTCTATCTAATTCTTGAATACTTCTCGCAATTGCAGTATGCATATCGTCACATCAGCCCTGTTTCTTCCTTCCTTCCTCCTCCGCGACAGCCCAACTGCGCTCAACCCCCCTCTTTCCCTCGCCAACCGGTTTCTGCTCCTTCGCACCTTTGTCTCCGTGTCCGTCGGCTGGTACATTTCCCGCGGCAGACCCGCTCTGCCAATTGCTTCGTTTTACGCTGCCACCGAGAAGCATCTCAGCATGCCCTCCCCCTCACAGCCCCTTCATCGTGACCCGCCTCGTCGCCAAAATCCACCTCCGACGAACGGTACACCGTTACCCAAGGGTCCATTGCCCTTCGGAGCGAGCCCTTGGCTGCGCATCATTCAGAACGCGCTTGTCCACCCGGTCGAGCATCTTGTCAAGCTGCAACGCGCGCTTGCATTCTTCGCGGTGAAGTACGGTGGCAGGGAGCAAGGCTACTTCGCCGGCGCAGCCCTGGAAGGTGCCGAGAAGCTTGACGGGACGCTGTTTTTGCGGGCCGCGGGGCTGACGATGGATAGGCTGGGACGGGCGAATGAAGGTGACCAGTTGGACATTTGGGATTACGAAGGGTTCTTCGATGTTGATCACCCAGAGGACAAGGAGTAAACCATTTTGACGGCTTTTCATCTTCGTTCTCTGATATCTGACAGAATCACCTCTCATTTAACCAACAAGATATGGTCGCACTGCGCAAGAAGTTGTCATGTTCGTAGTGGTACATGCAATGTTCGTAGTACTTACTTACTTGTAATGTTACTCGTCATGTGCATCACATCAGGCTTTTCACTTCGGCAAAACCCGGTACTGTATGCAACTGGAATATGTCGGAAAACTGGGACCGACATTAAAATGCCTGACGTAAATAATCTCCTTGTAATCTAGATTGTAAGGCGATATCAATGTCCGGCAGTCGGTGATAAGTTACCGGCAGAGATTTCAATTCACGGATCGAGATTCCATTCCATAGATCGAGATTCCAATCCTCGGATCAAATTTTAATGATGTAACAATGTCATCCGACTCGTTACAGTAAGATGGCGGGCTGATGTCGGTGCTTCATCGACATCTAGCAATTTTCCATCAGAACGCAAGACAAAAGCAGACTATCTGATTCCTCGAGGTCAAGGAGTGTGAACTTGTCAAAGACGTCGCCTCTGAATCCTTCCCACTCCCACCACATCGAAACTTGTACGCGCCTTTACTCTATTTCTAAATTATCTCTTTGTTGTAGTACATTCATGGCTTCGAGCAAGTCTAAGCGAAAACGCTCGGACACAGGCGCGAGCGACAGGACGAAGGTTGTTTGCCCGCTTTGCAGCAGCGAAATCAAGCGTTCAGGCTTCACGAACCACCAATGGGCCTGTCAAAGGAAGATAGCGATGCGGGAAAAGCTAAAGGAGCACGAGAGGAGAGTCGGAGAAAGGATCGAAGCAGGTGAGTACTTATTATCTTTGATCAAGTGCGTGCGATGTCTGACCGTGAGGGTCTATAGCTATACAGGCTTCCCGCGCAGCTCCAGTCCCAGTGGTGGACAATGGAGCAGGCCCATCGTCTGCTCACGCCGCAGAAGTCCCCCCCCTGGACAATGTCGTACTTGAGACTGAAGGTGCATTTTCTTTGACCTGAGAATGCCGAAATCTGAGCCATGGTTGAAATCAGACGGACCATCAGCATCTGATCCAGGAGATAATCCTGCCGCCGCTGATGAGGGGGTCCCCTTGACATTACCCAACCTTGTCCAGGGAGACCTCGAAGGCGTGGAATTGGATGACATTCGGACCATTTACCACCCAAGCAGCGGCAAGCCAATGGAGACAAAGCACTTCGACGAGTACGGCCGACGGGACAACACCGCGCCAGCACCAGCACCCTTCGAGAAGGAGCCATGGAAGCCATTTTTCCCGTCTCTTCAAGACTTCTCATTCGCAGAGGTGGCCTTAGATAGCAAACTCAATGAAGAACAAATCGAGCGCCTGATCAGGATCATCCACACATGCGTTCAAGGTCGCGATACGTTCAATGTGAAGAATTACGTGGATCTGAAGTCGATGTGGGATCAGGCGTCGGCGCAATTGACTCCTGTAAGCCCGATCCGTCAGCTCCGCCAGGTCGCTCATATGGAAAGGGTTCAATAGATGCAGAAATCTGTAATCAGTGTACCATATAAAGATGAGTTGCGCGATTATGACATGCACTACCGGCCCTTGTGGGACTGGGCGACGGACCTGCTACAAGATCCTCAACTAGCATCACACTTTGTTTGGGATGCACGACAAGTATTCAAGTTCGACGGTGCAGAATTTGTTCGCTTCTATGATGAACCGTGGACAGCAGACGACTTCTGGAACATCCAGGTGTGCATGCGCATAGCGTGCTATTCCTTCATTTGACATAGCGCGATCTTACTCACTCACAATTTGTAATTTAGTCGAAGCTTCCTGCTGGGGTGAAGCCGTTATGCTTCATCCTATATGCAGACAAATCAAAGCTCTCATCGTTCGGAAAGGAGAAAGGGTATCCAGTCATTGCGTGATGCGCAAATCTTCCGGTCGGCATCCGGAATAATAGCAATGGTCTTGGCGGCAGCTGCCTCGTTGGGTGGCTGCCTGTCGTAAGTATCTCAACTCTTAATATCGGCATCACATACTATGGTATCGAGTACTGATACTGTCGCTGATTCTAGGTTGAAGAGGAAAGCGGCAAGAGGAAAAAGATGGAGTTTGTGAATTTCAAACGAGTCGTCTGGCACAAGGCTTTCTACGAGCTACTCGATTCGATAAAGCTTCATTCGAAGACTGGGTGTTGGTTCGAATGTGCGGATGGTGTCAAATGGCACCTCTGGCCGTGTATTATCATTTTATGTGCTGACTTAGAAGAACAGTAAGTATTTATTCATCACCGTGACGCTTTGACGCTTCTTCCGACGCAGATCCTGCATGGCGCTTACTCGAGGCAACGGGGGAAAATGGCCATGTCCAGTCTGTCTAGTACGGCCGAAGGAGTTGTCCGACCTGAGTAAGACATATCCGCTTTGCACTGCGGTGCAATCACAAAAAGTTGTTTCAGATGCACGAGGCATGGACACCAAGAAGAAAAAAGAGGCCCATCTGATGGAATTCGGCCTTCGAGACATTGATGTATGTTCCTCTCACTTCGTTTCTGTAGACAAAGCTAACGATTATGAATTACGCCAGAACGTCTTCTGGCAGATTGAGAATTCTGATCCCCACCACACGCTTTCATTTGACCGTATGCACGCATACAATGGTGGTCTTTTCGAAGACCATCTATGGGTGAAATTTAAGGAGCTTATCAAGGGCGCGGGCAAAGCAATGGAGGTACAGTTCGATGAGTGGTGCGTTCAATTTGACCTTCAATGGCTTGACCTTCAATGTGCCGTGTTACAGACTGGGTAACATGCTGCAGTGGAGTGGCCTGAATCATTTTTATAATGCATTGACCATGAGCTTTTCGGATGCCGGCAAGTTCAAAGACCTTGCAAATGTTCATCTTTATTAATTACTCTAAACCGGTCGTATTATCTTAACTATTGAGCATGTTTTCAGGTCCTTGTCTTCGGAGTCTATCCCCTTGTCAAATGAGACAAAGACTCGCCCCTATGGGCATTGATTTGCTGTATCAGGAGTTATTGCATCCTAGATATCTACATGTCCTTCAAAGTACACACCTCACATACCATTGCAGCCAGTCGCCAAGAATTGCAGAGATTCGGGGAGCTAATAAAGGTAAGCACCCTCAACCAATGAGACTCAGATTTCCGCGGTCCTCACGATCGAATAGGATTTTATAGCTCTCACGTCGGGATCTGCGAAGTCATGGGACTTCCCGAAGATGCACTGGCATCTACACTCCTTCGACCACATCGAGGAAAAAGGCGTGACGCGCAACTTCAATGCGAAGCCGAACGAGAAGCTTCATGGGCCGATTCGTCAAATGTATCTACGCCAGACTAACAAGAAGAATGTGGGTGAGCAGGTAAGTACCATCGCATCTTCAAATCAACTTTTAGACAGAAGTAGTGACCACGCCGAACAAGATTGTTCAGCTTGATCATTTGCAGTTCGTATTGCTCTATATCCGGGAACGCATCGACGAAGCCAACGAGTGCGAAGCCGAACTCGCCAGACTTGCAGCTTCTGCACAAGAAGAGCTGAACGTTGTAGGGACGAAGCCTAGTCGTTCTCGCCGATTCCTTGCCGAAAACGTCACGCTGGGCTCGCAAAGGCCACCATGCAGCCTCCAGGATCTGGAGCAGAAACGGCATAGCGACGAGGAATTTCGAGGCTTTCGACAACGCCTAAGTACTTGGATGACTAGTAGTTTGTGCAACTATGGCATCCTTAAACCCGAAGATAAAGACGTAACCTTCCATGGCTCAGACAAGGTATGTAGTTCTTTTCTATCATTCACACTTCTTCATACGCAGACTATGCGCAGGTACAGGAATATCAGCTTCTGAAGGTCACGTATGAATCTACCGTGGACTGGAAGGTGAAGACCGACAATCTCCACTGCAGTCCTTCATTCCACGATGAGAAGCGCTACGACTACATCATCATCGATACAGTCCAGGGCCCGATCTTTGCCCAGTTGCTGTATGTCTTCACCTGCGAAGTCGGAGATGTCAAATATCCTTTGGCATTGATGTGTCCATTTGACGCACCGACAGGCCCAGTCAACCACAAAGACCAAGACTTGGGCATCCTTCGGCTTCGCGCAAGGCCTCGAAAGTCGGCGGAGTTCTTTTTTGTGAGATCGATCATTCGTGGTGCACTTCTTGCGGAAGCAAAGCCTGGTGACTATTGTGTAGTAGACGTTGTGGATGCTGATATGTTCCTTCGAGTACAGAAGATCCGAGGAGAATAATGTACTTACCCCCGTTTTAATTCATAGGCTAATCTCGATCTTTGCGTGATACATCCAAGGAGGGCATTCCCCCGGATCAGCAGTGCCTTATTTTCGTCGGCAAGCAGCTCGAGGATGGCCGCACTCTCTCAGATTACAACATCCAGAAGGTCTCTTCCCTCCTCTCGTCCTCCGCCTTCGTGGTGGTATGCAGATTTTCGTGAAGACACTCACCGGCAGGACAATCACTCTCGAGGTTGAGTCATCCGACACGATCGACAACGTGAAGGCGAAGATCCAGGACAAGGAGGGCATTCCTCTGGATCAGCAGCGCCTTATCTTCGCCGGCAAGTAGCTCGAGGACGGCCGCACTCTGTCGCATAGCAACATCCAGAAGAAGTCGACCCTTCACCTTGTCCTTTGTCTGCGCGGTGGTATGCAGATCTTCATCAAGACTCTCACGGGCAAGATGATCACTCTCGAGGTCGAATCATCCAACACGATCGACAACGTGAAGGCAAAGATCCAGGACAAGGAGAGTATTCCTCCTGACCAGCAGCACCTTATCTTCGCCAGCAAGCAGCTTGAGAACGATCACACGCTTTCTGATTACAACATTTAGAAGGTGTATCCTCTTTATTTTGGTGAGTTGCGATGTCTATCATATGATCATTCCCTATTCAATCCAGAGTCCTTCGTCTGCACGGTGGTATGCAGATCTTCGTCAAGACTCTCACGGGCAAGACGATCACCCTCGAGGTCGAATCGTCCGACACGATCGACAACGCGAAGGCAAAGATCCAGGACAAGGAGAGTATTCCTACTGACCAGCAGCGCCTTATCTTCGCCAGCAAGCAGCTCAAGGATGACTGCACTCTTTCAGACTACAACATCCAGAAGGAGTCTACTCTCCATCTCGTCCTTCGCCTTTGTGGCGGTTTGCAGATTTCCGTGAAGACGCTCACCAGCAAGATGATCACTCTCGAGGTCGAGTCGTCCGACATGATTGACAATGCGAAGGCCAAGTATCTGGACAAAGAGGGCATTCCACCTGATCAGCAGCATCTCATCTTCGCCGGCAGTTGGAGGTTGGTCACACCCTTTCCGATTACAACATTCAGACGGATACTCAACAACAGCTTGTTCCCAGCAGATCTTATTATGTAGGTATACGGCACTCCGCAATTATCGTGCAAATTGATTCATCGATAGAGCAGATTCTGAAGATGTTTGTTGCCTCAAATGGAGGCAGGACTTTATGCTCACATCAACCGACGTGCTCCTTGAAGCCAACACCTGGTGTGGACGCACTTATGGGGAAGAGCACATAGTGCCTCAAGTGATGTGCACCTCTTCGTACGTGTCCTTACTCCTTTTATTTTTTTGGTGAGGCACGACAGCATTGCCTCACCAACATAGCAATAGTTCTCGAAGCCCGCATTTCCCTCAAAATATACCAGGTGCGCATGCAACTTGCCTTCTTTGTTCATTCGTTCAGCGGCACTCATTAACACGCTCATGCCGCATTGCGCCTGAAGACAGGTATGCCGGACGGTATCAAAAACTCAGCCTCATGTCGTATCCACCAAGCGCTCGACTCCTGCTTGGTATAAATATCGAGAAGGTTAGCGGGATTAGCATCAGGGAACTCACCCATCGCCTTTCTATCTTGCTCGCATCGTTTCACCATGTCTGACACAGATGGCTCCGATGTTGGCGGTGAGAGCTTCGTTTTTCACGAAGCCGGTGAGGCTATTTCCGCGCAGCGTGCGGAACCAGTCCCTGATCCCATTCAGCAACTCCTCGACCTTCATCCTATCGAGATGCCGAGTGCATTGGCGTCGAAAGAGGACCTCCAGCAAGTAAGTCATCCCATTGTTTTGACCTCTAGTTACGGAATTCTGATTTCTTTTCAGGCTCTGCAACTCACGCAGCTTCGTCTGCAGAGCTATCGGTCCACCCTCTGAGCATTGAAGATCCAGCATGATGAGTTGACCGTACAGTACAATGCTCTTCAAAAGAAGACGTCGAAGTCCCAGCGCCAGATCAAGGCGAAGATGTCTGAGTTGGAGAAGAAGATCCGTACCCAAGGAGGCAAGTACGCTATCCTCATCAAGCCGTGGATCAATGTTCGTCTCTTCAAGAACCCACGACCTGAAGGCATCCTATCTACGAATCCGAATCGTTTCAACTCGAATGAGCAAGCATGGGTTGGTCAGATCGCCGAGATCTACGAGTTCATGCCCACGGAACTCCACGAAGAGATGCAGAACCGCCCTGATTTTGGCTCTATCGTTCGTATTTCTCTCCATTCCCTTCGTAGCACGTTACTGACAATACATCTAGTTCAATGATGCACGTAGCGGTGAGCGCTCTAGCACCTTCAATCGTCTCTGTGGCTGCGTTTCGGACTTGCTTCCGGACATTTTAAGCAGCATGATGAAACCTGCTAGTGCTCGAGAGGGGTCGGTGTGGTTGATATTCCTGGTGGGACGTAAGACCGCCAGGACCAACAGCAACAGCAAGGCCATCTACGACTACTGTTTATTTCCACCCGTCCTTTTTCCCAATCTCACGGTCTACACGGGCCCGACCACGGACATCAGCGATTTGTTCAAGAGCGAGACACTTGCGAAGGTAAGTAATAGTTCAGTGTATCTGTACTCGCTTTACTAACTCCATGTTACAACCACAGATCCTCAGAACCACACTTTTCGGCACCAAGTCACTCGATGGGCGACTGGACCACGCTGTGTCTAGGAAGCCGAAGGGCCTTCTATGGGAGGTGCAGGAAACCATGCCGGGAATGATCGCGTTCGCAGCTGTTGTGGTGAGTATCTTAATCCTGTCCCGGTCAATCCCGTCTGAGCCAGATTCTATTCACAGGCTCGTTATCTATGCACCCACGATACCGAGTTTTCGAGCAAGGGAAACTATTCTAATATCGACTATCAGAAAGACTTCATGTTCTATAAGCACTTGCTCATCGAGGGCTTGGCGGGTGGGACATCCAACTTCCGTGACTTGTTCGCATGGTTCGACGGACAGCTAGGTCTTAGGCCGTATACTCCCATTGGCTCCGTGGCCGCTACCGCTACCGCACAAGGTCTCGACACTTCCAATGGTGAACCGGGTCAAGCGGCATTCAATTTCGCACAGATAATGGCTCAAATGCAGAGAACGAGGATCAGCGAGGACGTCGACGCTCTCGCCGAGGCCGTGTCATCCGCCTCGGTTCCACCGTCCACTCCCCCCCCCCCCCCCGTCATTTGTCAGTCATTGATGTCGACAGCCCGTCCATCGATGAGCCTGCGCCCACTGTCGTTGAGCCCGCGCCCAATGTCGTTGAGCCCGAGGCCGTTCCTGCAGAATCTGCTTCAGCCCCAGCATCTCAGGCTGAAAACGAAGGGGATAAGCATCGCAAGAAGAAGGCGGCACCGAAGAAGGTCCAGCCGGCCCCTGAGAAGCACATGACGCGCTCTAGGGCAAAGGCGACTTGAAGAGGTAGTTGCAGGCTCTCTTGCAATGCGGTCGTCAGGTTCTATCATTTCATTCTCCTCACGTCGTTTGTAGTACTGCGAGCTGGTTTCGTAAATTTGGGACATTGATTGTCCTGCTCGAATATATTTCGTCATCGAGTGTCATTTAGTACTCTGTCTGAGCATGAAACTCGTCAAGTCCCACCTAGTAGACATTACAAGAATGTTGTAAATGATTATAAGGCTCTAAGAGTGTCATAAAATGTATATACTTTTACTATAAGCCTCGCTGGCCGAGGGGTAATAACGCATAGTAAAAGTAGGTACATTATAATGTTTGGGAGGTAATAGGTTCGAATACGAGTAAATACGTAGAATACTGAATTAAAAAAAAGCAAAAGATTAGATAACAAAAAAGATAGCATCGCCTGGTTACAATCTAATCGGTCGAAAACAATCTACGGTATCTTTCTTTTGATATGAAGCCTTGCATTACGATTACAATCTATCTTATCATAATCATAGGCAACATTCTGATGTCATTAGAAGCTAGCTTATAACCTCGGTTATAAGCCCCTTACGATCTTCGAGGCCTTCGCTTATGATTGTGGCACACTAATGGTGTCTGTAGCCTCTAGCGTTAGTCAGCAATCCTCTAGCGGAAGATCCCGAGTCCTCTAGCAAATCCTCTAGCAGGATTTGCCGGTCAGCGCGAAGAGCTGCAGCAGCTCGACTCGCAGATGCTGCAGACAACGGCGAACACGCACCTGCGACGACGGAACCCTCAGCAGCTGCAGGAAATAAGCAGCGCTGAAGCATGGGCTTCCTGCCGACTAAACGGTGCATCTCAGAATGGTGCATAAACTAGTGAACACGCTAATTTATAGTAGAGCTTCTTTGGGCTCGCACGCGATGCTCCTCTGCGACACCTTCGGGCCCTCCCTAGCAGGCCGTAAATCACGTATGGGATTCCATTAGGCAAGCCCAATGCAACTCTGCTGTACTCTCATTGCACAGGCATGAGAAATTGTCCACCCTCAGCGGTATTTCCGTATCTGCTGCACCAGTCCCGCGCACAGTGCAATAGGTAAGTTAAGTTGTATTTAACCTACCACCAATTGGATAGAGGGTATAGCAATGACATACGTGCTCTCCACTGTTTCCAATTGTGCGTGAACCATGACGCAAGCATCGCCGACCCGAAGAAGAACGTGCCATTGTACGCGCCAGGCGGACCGCACCTCACGGCTCTGTGGCAGCCGTTCCCGCTCTGGATGGCCTTCCTGCAGCAACCTCAGGGCTATTTGTTCGCTCGCCGGCTCGTCGCATCGTCACGGCGCGCGGGGTCGCTGCGTGGGGGACATGTCGTCGTGCAGCTTACGCTGGGCGCTGTGACACAATGGTCGCAAATACCGGGAGTCCTCACCGTGGCTAGCGGGCATTGGAGAGCAGAGGTGTGTGCGGTCCTCGAGTCCGAGCGAGGCACCCGAGTCGAGTCCAAGCGAGGCACCCGAGTCGAAGTCGAACGAGAAGTCTCAGTTCGGCTCGACGAAGACTTCTAAAAGCCTGAAGGACGGAGGACAAGGCAGGCGAACTCGCCTGTTACCTCGGACGACGTGTCGTGGAGAGAGGAGGGAGGCGAAGCGGATTACTCACCAAAGACGGCCTTTGGCCGGATTTGCGTGTGTGGGCGCGCTTCGACTTCCTCGTTCAGAAGCAAGGCGCGGGCGCTCGTTCGAAGCGCGCGTGCAGACATCGCTCGAGAGGAAGGAAAAAAGCAAGAAAGGAAGAATAAGATTCGACAGAAGATAGGTGATGATAGATGATTTTTACTATACAAGACGTCTGCTAAATACGAGTGGAAATAAGATTGCAGGTCCGCTCTCGACTGTACAGTAGGTCGACCGGTGTGGCTTGACTACCGAATCGGGAAGGCGGCGCTTCCGGGCCCGGCTACCTCGAGGTTCCGCGTTGGCACGTGATGGCGTCCGGCGCCTGGCGTCGCATGACATCACTCGGCATCCGGCCTCCGTTACAAAGCCCCCCTAGTCAAGCAGCACCGGGGAGAACACTAGAGGTGCGGACTCGAACCCGGTGGGGGTGCGGGGGGTGCGGGGGGTGGCGCGGCAGCGGGTACGGGCAGCTGGGCGGGCTCCGGCACCAGGAAGGAGAGGGAAGGCAAAGCCGCAGCTTCGGGATATGCATTGACCATCTGGTTAGCACTGAGTAAAGAACCCAGGCCATCCCCAAGGTGGCGCGCCGAAGTGAGGAGGCCACGACGAACCTGGCGACGCCATGATGACTCTGTGCGGAGAGCCATAGCTACTAAATTTATAACGATACTACTATTGTAATAGCCCAAACCATGTAACGACAATAACTATTATGCACTAATGGCTCCTATTAGCCTTATAGCTTTATCTAATAGGAATCATTAATGATATTATATATGCAATATATAATATATTTCGTGGGGTGCTTCTTTGAGCTATTTTTAGCACCTTTGTAATCAAATCGTGATCCCGATCGCAGCTCTATGCAATCGGGCACCTAAATTGCGTACAGTATGCTAATCTAATCTAATCTAATCTAATCCCCCGCCTCCCGCCCCGCCGACCCGCTCGCTCGCTCGTCCCGCCCTCGGCTATGCGCCCGCGCCTGCCGCCGTCGCTCCCCGCCACAGCTCAGTTCCTGCCGCCGCCGCTCGCTCCCAGCCGCCGCCGCCGCTCAGTCTGCGGAACTGTTGCCGTGCCGTACGTCATCAGCGCCGCAGGCGCTGCTGCCGTCGTCATTGCTGCGTGGTCGGCGTGGTGCTACCCGCGCACGGCCGCCGGGACTCCTGCACGATTGCTGCACACCACCCACGCGCGTCGGCGCTGGGCATCACACGCGGGTGCTGGCATTCGGCGCGGGTGCTGGGGCCCGAGCGCGAGTGGGTCGGGGGAAAGGGACAGTGCGCCGTCGTGCCGTTGTTGCGCTGTGCCAGGGTACCCCATGTCAGGCTGGGACCATCGCGAGTACTGAATGACGGTCGCAGGTGTTGAGGGCCGCGGGCATGCAACGTGCGACGTGTATGGGCCCGTGGGCATGCGCGTCGGGTGTTGTCGTGTGCGTGGGTGCTGGCGCCGCGCACGCCCAAGCGCTGGTATTGCCCGCGCGTCTATATCGTTGTAGGCGGGTGCATACACGTCCGGGGGCATGTCGTGCACGCTTCTGTGCATGTCGGACATGTGTGGAGGTGGGCGGACGGCTGCGGTGGGCCGTGGAGGGCGTGGAAGGGCGGCGCAGAGAGCGGCGGATGCGGGAGACGGCGGGAAAAGGGAGCGCGCGGAGGAAGGGACGTGTCAAGAGCGTGGAAGTGGGCGAGTATGCGAAGAGGGACAGGCAGGAGAGGGTGAGAGGCTGGAGAGCGAGTCGCGCACGAGCTTTGCCACGGCTCGGAAACGGCCCGGTGGCAAAAAGCCCGAGAAGCCCGATCCTCGAGGAGAGGAGTGCTCGTGCACGATTTCTACACGGTATTATCCCTAAAGCTTAGTATAAATGTGTACTTAGTACAGTCTAAATTGTATATACAACATTTCAAGCAATACAGAGCATTGTTAAAGCCAGAATAAGCGATTTATGTTAACCCTACAGTAACCCTACCTCGTATTTCCTGTAGTATAGACTTCACTGCAGGAAGTTCTACTTATCTATCTGAGCGAAAAACATGATGTTCTTGTAAAAAATGTAAATACGAAGTCTGAAAATTTTCGGACTCAATTTCAGAGCTTGAGGCCTGAAATACACGCGAAATAACTGTTCATGAAGCCGAAAACACATGTATTTGATTAGATCGGTAAGAGCCAAGCCACTAAAAATTACCATAAAGTCGTAATACATACATAACATATGCCCCAACTTACTTAAAAAACCCGATACATGATAGGGACAAAACGTGCTGCACAATTGCAGCTCGAATCTGGTGCCCGGCGTTCGCAAGAGCTCGATTCGAGCTCGACGCGTTGAGCATTAAGGACAAGCGCCGTACGTTTGGTACATGCTTATCTGTATCTCGCCGATTTCTCTCCTGAACCTCATTCGAATCATACATAACTTGGTATTTAGTTTAGTTAGCACTATATACATGTTGTACAATATTTATAGACTTAAATCGAATTTACTTGGGCTCGAAAATCGACTTTGACGAACTCGATTCGGCAATTGCCAAACCGTGCCACAAGGCTCATGGTTGAGGCTCACCGTGTCCTCCGCCTCTCATCAAGCGGGTGGTCTCCGAGGCTCAAAAGCCTCTCATTTGTAAGTTATTTTCTTATTCTATTCGTCTTCCTACTGTTACTAACTACAATCTACCTATCTTAGCCTCGGAACTCGATGATGTGGCTCGCTGCGAGCTGCATGACGACATCACTGCCGTCGAACCCCCTTTCCCCGCACTTCTAACTGCGCGCCCGACGTCTCCCAGCCCCATGCACGAAGATCGCTAGCTACGCAAGAGCTCTCGCTTGCGAACGCGCCCGCTTAGGAGCTCCCGAACGCGCGTGCAACCACTGCCGCGCCGGGCCATTCCCATCCACTTCCTCACGCCACGTTCACGCGGACGTGTTCTTGTTCGCGTGTGCATCGGCCCTCTACCACGCCCCATGGCATAGCAACGACATGAAGAAGTATTCCACGCCCTCAAGGCACCCTCCCTCCGCCCCGTACATCCCAGCCCCATGGACACACGTCCGAGCCCCGCGTGCACGCGTTCCAGCCCCGTCTGCGCAGATCTCAGCCTCGTTCGCGTGGGTCTCAGCCCCATGGCCGTGCGTTCTAGTCCCCGCACCCGTGCACTCCAGCGCCCGCGCGCACCCAAGCCCCGTGGCCCGCGCGGTCCCGCCATTCTCCGGCGCCCCGCGCCGTGCCTCGCGCTGTACCCCGCGCCATACCCCGCGCGCCTTGTGCCTCCTACCGTGCCCCGCGCACCTCGTACCCCATGTCATGCCCAGCGCGGCTCGCGCCTCACGCCGTGTCCCACGTGCTTCCGCCGTGCCCCGCGTCCCCAGCGCATGCCGCACGTTTCGCGCCTCATGCCTCACACAGTGCTCCGCGTCGCGTCCTGCGCGCTCCCACCGTGTGCCGTGCCCCGTGCGCCTCGGTGCCATGCGCCATGTCCCGCACGCTATTCCAGCGTCCTGCCCGCACGTCGGATGCGTGGCCAGTGCAGTGCAGGGTGCACGCGCCAGCAGCAAGCCGGTGCGTAGCGTCCCTGCGCCGATCAGACGCAGCGGGTGTGCGGCGAACCCGCGCGCAACGAGCATGCAGCGCGTGCGTAGCCGCGGGACGGGAGCGGGAACGGCAGATGGAAGCGCCGGCAAGCGCGAGGGGAAGCAGTGGGGAAGCGCCGGCGAGCGCGCATCAACGACATGGCCGAGATCCTTACGATCTCGGCCGATATTTTTTTAATGAATGTTCATATGTATGTTTTGCGGCACCCCCCGGTGCTGCCTTGAGATAAGATTAGATATAATGTTGCTGCTTAGTAAGGGTCTGACCTCAAGTCCGAGATACCCGGGTGCTGTCCGAAGTGATTAATATATGAGAATAATGGTATCAAATCGTGGGAATAAGTAGCCCTGAGGTCAAAGGCATTGGCCGTGAGAGCCAATACCTTTATATAGCTAACGAAGCAGCTTTATTAGCTTCGGCCTTTTAGTGCTCTTAACAACAATGGTTGTTGTCGTTACATGGCTTTGCTTAATGTAATAGGGTTTAGTAGTATAAAGTAAGTAGATACAGTTGGTGCGGAGCAAGGGGTCACCCGCAGCAAGCTGCGCGAGGCGTTGCTGGAACCAATGCTCGTTCGCGGCATGTCACTCACCAGTCCAAGCGGCGGACTGCTCCCAGACGTCGACGGGGGGCCAGAAACCTCCATCGGCAGTCTGGCCAGTGAGGGCCGCGGTCTCCGCGTCCGATGGCAAGTCGCCGATGCTGGACACGGGCAGATCCCAAGGATTACCTTGGCCGGAAACGAGCGCGGTGGAGGACGGCCCCGAAAGCGCGTCGGGGAGAAGGGAAGGAGGGCCGTAATGAAGGGCCAGACGCCAGGCCAGGCCACCGCGAAGGAGCCACTGTCGCGCGTGTGGCCGCAGAAGGAGGTTGTGAAGCATACCGAGGTAGAGCGACAACGACGGAGCCGAGGCGGCAGCCCACGACGTGAGCAGGAAGTCGGGCGGAGGGCCGCCCATGGGCACGCCAGGGGCGGGCAGGGGCCGCGGCACGCGCCACGTGACCACGACGCTGCGCTGCACAAGGTCGCGCAAGAGATCCATGAGCGGGGCAGACGGAGCGGTGGAGCGGTACACCGCAACGTGCAAGACGGAGCGCACGGAAAAATAGAGAGTGCCGCACGCGGCGGAAGCGGGGACCGGAGGCACGACAAGCGGCATGGCGGCGGCGTCAACGCCGAGCGCGACGGGGACCGCAGGATGAATGGGCTCCAGACGCGAAGGCAGAGGCGGCGGGGCCGCGGCACGAGGGGACGGAAGCGGGTGGCGGGACAACAAGCGGCGCGACAACCGGAACGGGTGGAGCAGGCGGCGGAACGACCGGGGCGGGCGGAGCCGGTGGCGGGACGACGAGCGCAGGGGAGGGGGCGGGAGAAGCAGGTGGCGCGGCGGGAACGGCGGAGGAACGCATACGCAGGAGGAGGCGTGGCGGAGGATCGGAGGCGTCCGACAGGCGTTGCAGTAGCACCGGCACGGCGGAGTCACCGCGGGGCGCGAGGGCAGGGTCCAAATGCTGCGCGAGGGTGGGCGAGGTGATACGGTCAGCCAGCGACGAGCCCGGAACGAAGCGACCTCGTGAGCTACAGGAGCGGGGCGCGGAGGAGCGGTCATGGACAGGGCTCGGCCGCTGCTGAGGATGCTTGGCATGCGCGGTGTGCCCGTCGTCCGCGGCGGAGTCGCTACGGGGACGGGACACGGCGGCGTGCGGCGGCGAAAACGTGGGCCATGGTGGCGGGGGAGCGAAAGCGGCCGATGACGCGGGGAGAGTGCTGGGGCCGGCGCCGTCAGGCGTGGCAGGCCGGATGGGAGAGGCGGCGATTGCGTGAGCGAGAGGCGGGTCCCATTCGTCGGACAAGTTGCTGCCCAGGCTCACCTCGTCGTCGCAGTCAGGGGAGGCAGCGCGAGGAGGCGCCGCAGGCACCTTGCCCTTGCCCTTCGCTGTCGGAGGAGGGGAAGGGTCGGGGGTGGGCGCCCGACGAGGCGGGCTGGCGGGGTCGACGTCCATAGGGGCGGACGGGGAGGCGGCGGGCGAGCGGGCTGGGCTCACGAGGTTATCGACGTGAGGGCCCTGCACGCGCACCTCCTCCCAATCGTCCTCGTCACTGTCCAGGATATCATCTGTGAAGAATGTGGTGAAGGAGGCGGAGGGCCAGCCGAGCCGAAGTCGGAACGTCCATTTGTGGTACGCCAGCTGCCGGTGGCCGACCACTTTTTTGGTAGGGTCATCCTTGTTGGCGCGCGCGCGGTACTTGTACGCGTACGACCCGGGGCTTGAAGGGCCCAGGGCGGGACGAACGTCGGTTGTGCGAGTCTCGCGGCGTTGAACTGATTTGTCGTGCCATCGCTGGGCGCGGTTGCGGGCCAGTTGAGCCACGAGGTTGTCGTGCCAATCCCGGGCGGCACGCTGAGCGGGGTGAAGGAGGGCGACATGGTCGAAACCACCGTTGTCGAAGCGGTGCGCCCAGAAGTAGCAGACCGGGACATCGTGGCTGAGCAGGACTTCCACGGACGGGAGGTCGCGTGCGAGGATGGCGAGATCGAGCAGCGTACCGACGGTGTCAGCGAAGGGAAACCCCCAGCTTTCGACGGCGGTGCGCCAGGCGGGATCGGGCAAGATAATGCGTCGCCAGTCGTCGCCGACGTGGGACAATAGCCAAAACACCACTGGGTCCAACTCCATTCAAAAAATTGCGATGATCATCGCAAGACCCATGTGTATAGTATCACGATTTTTAAACAGGCTGTCATGGTTCTCATTTGACAGCCGGTCAAAGTCACTTTGACTGGCTGTCTATTCTCACTGACAGACACGCCTGCGCGTGCTGCGGGGGTTCACACTGATCGCTTACCAGGCCGTCGTCACGCAACGCTGTCTACACTGCCGCTTGCCGCCGCCGCTCGCTTCCTGCGTCCCGCTGCCAGCTCGGTACCGCTTCCCGTCGTGCGCTTCCTACGTCCCACCCAGCGCTCGTCGCCGCTTCCCGCCACCCGCGCCCTTTGGCGCTTCCACCGCGCGCTCGCTTCCGCTTCCCCGCCGCGCGCTTGCTACGGCATTTCGCCGCGCAGCCTCCATTCCCGCACGCCGGCTACGCACTGAGAGCGCTGGGCGTGCGCCTCGCCGTACGATCGCCGCAGAGCGAGCACGTCGCTGTCGGGCCGCGCATGCACCCGGCCCTCCCGCCTGCTCCCCACGCACTCCTTGTCATACAATGCGCCCGCACCCCTGCAAGCCTCGCATGAGCAACAGGGTGTTGATGTGCATGCACAGATCAGGGACGTGGGGCATGGGTGCGGCGTGCCATTACGCGCTTACGGGTGCATTAGACAGGTCCGTGTGCGTAGCTAGGTGTATACGCCCCGGGGGCTGTGGTTGGTCTGTGAGCGGGGATATGCGTACATGCCCGGGGGCCTTTGTTGTCCGGGCGGGGCTGCTACTCGGTGCTGCGAGGTTGCTGAGATTCACGTGCAGGGAGAATGAGGGGCGAGGTGTTGGTCTGTGCGAGGGAATATGGGGGCGCGAGCGCTGCGTTGGCGTGCGCACGCCGGTGCTGGTAATCCGAGCAAATGGCATGTTGTCGCGGATGACGGGCCTGCACGCACGAGCCGGGGGCGTTGATCGTGCATGCGAAATGCTTGCTGACGTCGGCGTTGCGGACGTGGGCGTTGAGCCGCCGAGTGCGAACGCGTTGCGTGCAACGCGCGGCAACACGGCGGGGTGCGTGATGGGATGGTATGACAGCTCCGCGCGGCCTTGGATTGTTGAACGCACGGCGCTGGTGCTAGCGTGTCGTGGCAGAGCACGGGCGGACGCTTGAGGGACGCGTCGTGGTGGGAATGGGGTGGGTGCGAAACGCCAGGGGGGTTGTGTCGTCGTTGTGGTGCCACGTCAGCGCGCTTTCGAAGTCTAAACAAGTAAGGTTGTGTTAGTAAATATAAGGGTACAGAATGGAAGAGAAAGGACTTACAGAGGAGAGGCTAGAAAGCCTCGTAGCCCGCCCGTTTGATGAGAGGGCAAGGAAGAGGAGGAGCCTCAACCACGAGCGTTGTGACACCCATCGGCAATTGCCGATAATGCGCCACCACTATCGTCGAATGAGCACTGTAATACAAAGAAAATAGTAAAAACTCTATAAATAATACGGTGCACGTATCTAATGCAGATAAATGTTAAAGAAACGTGCGGTTGAATTTGGGGCAGTTGAACAACCGCTGTGGGCAACAGAAGTACAAGCGCGTACAGAATGTACGGCGCTTCTCGTTAATGCTCGACGCGTCGGGCTTGAAGAGCACTCGGGCACGCCGGGCAGAGCCGTTTGAGCCACGATTCCTTGACATATTGTCGCATTTCCCACTATCGGTTGGCATAGATGCCTTGGGGCATGCTTATAGAGTGTGTCTTATTTTTTTATAATTTACTAGGACATCCTGATCGCAGGGATCTGGGGTAGCTACGTGTTTTTAGGACCTTTGCAGGGCAAAAATCTCTATATTGTTGCGCTCTGGGTCTATACACTCTACAAAAAAAATCGCTGATCTGTGAATACATGATATACAGTAATATAAATCGTTTGCATGCACTCGAATGGTGAAATCTTATGGAGTGAAAGCTGAGATATGAAATATGCTGGTCTAGGGTTACATAGGGTTACTCTATTTTGGTCATTCTGGTTCGTATTCAGCATAGAATCGTGTAAATTTTGGCAGAAGCATTCTATGACATTGTATCTATGTATCTACATCATTAATTTGGTTATAAAAGTGGAGGAACTGACGAATTCCCCCCCTCTCTCCTCGAGCCTTGGGCAACTTGGCGGTCAGCCACCAGTGCTCGGCATTATCCGGGTCGCGCCCAGCACGCACGCGGCCCGGGCTCTTCCTTTCTTCTCTCCATCCACACCTCCCTCTTCACGCACACGCGTTCATTCGCATTTTTCGTGCGTTCTCTACCCTTTCGGCGCACCCGCGCGCATCCTCCACCCACCCCTCCATACCTTCCCCTCGCCCTCCCTCCGCGCATCGGACAAGGATACGTGCGTGGACGACACCCAGCACGCGCACGCGCACGCGCACGTGCACGCACACGACCACCCACTGCCAGCACATGCCCTCAAGATCCAGCACGCATGCGCGTTCGATATCCAGCCACCCGCCCAGACTGTATCCAAGGCACAACGCGCCAGCGACAGCCTGCAACGACGGCGCCAATGCCTCTGGCAGTGATGACGAGCGGTACGGCTGCGAAGAGCAGCGGTGGCGAGCAGAAGCGGAAGGCGGTGGGAGGTAGGCACGGCCGACGTGGAACGCAGCCGTCGCGTCGCGTATGCGGCCACGATGTGCATAGCCGACTGACGGCAGGAGGGAGGGCACGTAGCCGACCGACGACGGGCAGGGCGCGTAGCCGAGGCGGGAGCGAGCTCAGGCGTGGCACGTAGCTGAGCGACGGCTGGAGGCATGGTGCATGCAGCATATAGCCGAGCGGCGGGCGCAGTGCGCAGCTGAGCGGGGGCGGCGCGGGGTGTAGCCGAGCGGGGGCGGGCGGTAGTGACGGCGATGGTGTATTATAGCGGCCCGGTAAGCGGCCAGCGTGAACCCCAGCACACGCGCAAGCGCGCCATCAACGAGAATTGACGGCCTGTAAAAGTAAGAATTGACAGCCTGTCAATTGAGAAGTAAAACAGGCTGTCAAAAAGTTGTGAAGATATACACATAGGTTGTGCGATAATCATCGCGACTTTTTGATTGAGAGTGGAACTAGGACTCGCCAAAAGACGTAGCCGCGCCATTCAAGGACGTCGGCTTGCACGCGCCGGATGACGGCGATGTGGTCCTTGGGCTCGCGGATGGCGGGGTAGGTACGCCAGTCCGTAGGAGCAGGAGGCAAGGGGACGACGCCCAAGAAGTCCGACAGCTGCGTCGCGATGGTGAGGGCCTCTGCACGGTCGCAGTCCATGACTTGCGTGCCAGCAGCATCGATCCGCGCAACCCCTGCCCGGAAAATCACCGGCCAGCGGGTGGCGGCCCTGGGGTCGTAGAGCCAGGAGAGATGCGTGGGGTCGCTGGAAAGAGGGCGGTAAGCCAGCCAAGGCCGCAGTGGGTCGTGCCAACAGGGGTAAACGCCGTGAGCGTCGACCCAGTTGACAGGCGCGGGCGAAGCCAGGCCAAGCTCATCCGAGGGATCAGAGGGAGGAGGCCCGAGGTTGCAGGCGGGATCGGGAAAGCGGTCACCGAAGGTCACCCAAAGCCCCGTAAAACGCAGCGAGGTGAAGGCAGGGAGAGTCTCGCCGGCACTGTTGCGCGGAAGGAAGGAAGCACCGTCCCGATAGCTGCTGCCAGTGGTACGCTCCAGGACACGAATAGAGAGGGTGTGCAGAGAATCCTGGAGGGCGAAGGATAAGGCCGCGGCGAGCGCCGGGTTGTCGCCGTCGGCGGAGGGGCTCTCATGGGGAGCTGAAACCATGGCGTCGCAAAATCGCAGGGCCACGGTAGTCAGAGCGAGCGCAGGAAAGACGAACGGAGAGGGAGAAGAAGAGTAGAGAAAAGAGAAGGCGAAGGAAGAGGGACGCGAAGAAGCCGCCGAAGAGGAAGATGGGAGTAGAGATAAGGAAAGAAGGAGGGTTTTAGACGCGTGTGGGCGTAGCTAGCGCGGATTGAAGCGCCGCCGGGAAGTGCCGGGACAGTGCGAAGTCGTGACTGAGCGGGCGGCGCGGGCCAGCGCGCCGGGACGGAAGAGGAACGAAGAAGAAAAATTTAATGAAATTAAAAATAGAATAGAATAGACAGGGAGGCAAAGACAATAGGCAGGGCGGGATAGCAGCTGGCTGAGATCAAAGTTTATGGAACTGCTTGTAAGCAAAAAGGCGGCGAGGAGCGTTACGCAGATCGCGAGCCGTGAGCCAAAGATCAAACTGAGGGGAGTAGCCCTCCCAGCGGACCAAGTAGAGCATTTGCCGGCACCGCTTGTCATAGCGGTGCCCGACGATCTTTTCGACTTGGTATTCTTCAGATGCTACGACGTCGGGTCACGTTTTGGGGAGAACCGTGCGAGCGACTTCATCCGTTGCACTGCGATATCGCCGTAAATGTTGGATGTTGAAAACGGTCGATCCAGGGTACTTGTCAGGCATATCCAGACGATAGACATTGGGGTTCAGGTGCTCCTGAACGGCGAAGGGCCCGATTGCGCGCTGCGTGAGCTTCGCAAACTCGCCTTTCGACTCTAACCATTCTAAAGAATGAGGGTTAACGAGGACGAGGTCGCCTACGGACAATTCGAGCTGCCGGCGAGTGCGATTAAAACCGTCCGCTTGCTTGACCTGCGCACGAGCAATGGCCGTGCAGGCGCTGTCTCGATAAAAGTGCAGTTTGTCCACAAACGCCTTCGCATCACCGTTCAGCAAATCGCTTTGCGGCGATGTCGAGGGGGATATGGGAGAGAAGAAGTCTAAGGTGCTGGTTGGGACAAACCCGTAAAGCACGAAATGAGGCGAAGCCCCCGTTGATGCGTGTGGGGTGGAATTGTAGGCGTGTTCGAGCAGATGGAGCCAAGAAGCCCACGAACTTTTATCAGTGGCGATTTAAGCTCGAAGCATGACTTCGAGCTTGCGATTCACGATCTCCGTCTGACCATCGTGCTGCGGGTGGTGCAAAGACGACAGGGCCATGCGCGTTTTCAAGTACTTCGCAACATTCTTCCAGAAGAGGGACGTCCAGCGAGGGTCGCGGTCAGATATGATAGATCGTGGAATGCCAAATCGGCAAACGACGTGCTTCACGAACAGACGCGCGAACCCTTCCGTGGTGAGTCCAGTCGTCGTAGGGACAAATTGCGCATGTTTAGTGAGACGATCAACGAACACTAAAATAGAGTTGGAATCCTCCGACCATGGTAGGCCCGTGATGAGATCCATGGATACGGAGTCGTACGGCCGACGTGGGATAGGGTTAGGCAATAGCTTCCCGTACTTCGAGAAGTTCGTCAACTTGACTTTCTGGCAGACGTCGCAAGTCGCGCAGAATTCCACGATGTCCTTACGCATGCTAGGCCAGTAGAACTTGCCGCTCATGAGTTGCCACAGTTTCTCAGGTCCCGCATGAGCGGATTCAAAGGGAGATTCATGGCATTGAACCATGAGCGCAGCCCTTTCCGAAGCGGGTACGCAGAGTCGTGGTTGGAAATCTGCATTGCGAAAGAAGAGCAAGCCCTTCGCGTCCTTGAAGAAACGCTCTCCCGCTTGCCAGGATCCTGAGCTCGCGTCTAGCATGGTCCACTTGGCTTGGAAGGAACGGTCCGCCTTATACCCCTCGATAAACCGTTGAAGGTAAGCGTCACTGAGATGGACGAGAATCGTCGGAGGAGGGTTATCGGCTTCCCATCGAAGACGTTTCTCGTACAAGTCTAGAGAATCAGAGGGGTGACGAGGGCCCTCCACCACTGGCGGACTCGCCGGCTGGTGAAGGGCAGATAGAGTATCTGGAGGGGAAGAACTCAGAGGACCCGCTGCAGAGGGGTCGGTGACGGTGCCCCCCCCAACGTCTGGGACGTGAGGGGCAGAAGAGCGAGCGGCGGCTTCGCGATACCGATGCCGCGTTTGAATGGCGTGGGCGCAGGCAGCGCCGCCGGCGAGAGCATCCCGGATATCAGTAATGACAACTTGAGCGACCTTGAGAGCGGGCTCCCGCTGAGCAAAGTCCTCAGCCTCAGCAGCGACGGTACCATTGGTCACGATAGCCAGAGCATTGTCGGGCGGAGGGGAGACGTGCGGTGGAACATGCTGAAGCAGGCAGGACAGGGGATCGACGTTGGAATGAACACGCCCCGGTCGATGGACGATCTCGAGGTAAGGTTGGTAGGCGGAGAAAACAGTACCCCACGCGGCCAGATGGCGATTGCTGTTCTCGTAGGTCCGAGCCCACTGCAGCGCAGCGTGGTCGGTTACCAGCACGATACGCTCACCCTCAATGAAGGGCTGAAATTTAACTAGGGCTTCCTTGGCAGCGAGGGCCTCGCGCTCAGTCGCCGAGTAATTGTGCTCCGCGGGCTTGAAAGTACGGCTCCAATAAGCAATGACTCGTTCGACGAAAACGAAGGTGGCGTCGAGGGAGGCTGCCCATTCGGAAGCGAAAGCGTCCGGAGTATCGGAAGACGAGACGCAGGTCACGAATCGCGGCACTGCGAGGCCGTTATCATATGCTCGCTGCAAGCGATTGTACGCCTTGGTGCCTCGGAGGTCCTTGACTTGAATGCGTTGGACCTGTTGGAGCGTGCAACCCAGGCCATCGGCGGATGCGTCGGTGTACAGGCGGTATGGAGTGCCCTGTTCAGGGTGTCCCAAGACGGGCGCAGCGGCGAGGGACGCCTTAATGCTTTGAAAGGCATGTTCCTCGGCGGAGCTCCACGACCAACGAACACCTTTGCGCATAAGCTGAAACAAAGGCGTGGCGATGCTGGCGTAATGGGGCAGAAAAGTGGAAAAGTAAACAGCCAAACCCAAGAAAGTCTGCAAATCGCTGACTTTAGTGGGGTGCGGCATAGTCAGGATTTTCTCTACTTTGGCACGGTGAGTGGAGAGGCCCAACTGGGACACTTTGTGACCCAAAAGGATGATAGAACTGTAGAACAAGTGGCACTTCGAGGGGCTAAGGGTGAGCCCGGCTTTCTCGATGGCTTCGAGGACCTTGTCCAAATGGTCGAGGTGTTCTTCGTGCGATTTGGAATAAACGACGATATCGTCGATGTATACCAAACAGAAGAGCCACAGGTAAGGTGCAAGGATGCCCTGCATGACACGCTGGAAAATGGAAGGCCTGTTGCGCAGGCCGAACGGCATCCGGAGAAACTGGAAAAGACCACGGTGCGTGTGGAAGGCCGTCTTCTCCACGTCCTCGGGTGCCATCTCAAGCTGGGTAAAGCCAGAGAGGGCATCCAAAGAGGAGAGGACTTGGGTGCCGGATAAGGAGGACAAGATCTTGGTTTGTCTCGGGATAGGAAACTCGTCCGGCGTTGTGACCGCGTTAAGGCGTCGGTAATTGACACAGAAACGTGGCTTATTATTGCGGTAGACGATGACGACGGGCGCACTCCACGGACTACGAGAAGGTTCGATGACACCTTGCTCGAACCACTTGTCGAGCTGGTCGTCGATAACCTCACGCTTGGCGGGGGAAGTCCCATACATAGGAACCACGATAGGCACCTGACCGTCCTGGGTGCGAATGTGGACCCGGGATGGGTGTTTACCCAAATGGCCATCGAAGCCGAATGCGCCGGCGCGACGTCGTAGCATGTCCCAGGCTTTGGCATGCAAATGAGCCGGGAGTTCCCCGACATCCAACAAATCTTCCATCTTGGAGGAAGGATAGACAGTAGTGTCGGGAACCTCCACCGTCTTGGGTCCCCACTGCTCCTCGGGGGCTGGTTCGTCAGAGGGCTTGGCGCGCGAATCGCTAGCAGCCATGCACGCCTCGACTAGAACGGCCGTTTTCTTCGCATGATCCAGCAACGAAGAGAGATGAGCGTGGTCCTTCGGGGTGTCAAGGAACTCGGCAGGGTCGACGAGTTGCCCGACAATATCGCCCTTGCAAAGATACTTAGGGCGTGACAAAGTATTGGCGATAGGGACGTAGGGAAAGGAGCCCGTGACAAGCGTGTTGGGCGTCGCGAAGATCGGGTCCTCTGAATTAGCGACAATGGTTTTCTCAACCAACCAAGTCCGATCGTCTAGGAAAGGTGCTTCGACTTCGACTTTGCTGACAGTACTGGCGGGAACACGGACGTCCTTTTTGACGCGGACTAGACGTAGTTCGCCACCGAACTTGAGCTTTTCTGTGCGGCATCGCGCCTTGGCGCGCCGGTGCGACTTCACTTTAACAAAGCAGGCGAGGGGATAGCCCTTAGCGCGGGAGACAAGTCGGCGATCCTTAGTGTGTTGGCATGGCTGGGCGAGCACGCTATAGCCCGTTTCGCCGAATGTGACTGTAGTGCCCGTGCTCGGACGTGCGACCGCAAGCTCGTAAGTTTGATGGAAGTCTTCACCGAGAAGGATGGGGACTGTCATCCCGGAGACCACGTAGGCCTCGGCTTCGAGGCGTAGGATCTCACCGTTGACAGCCTCCACAAAGACAGGTAAATTCACGTATCCCAGCAGACGCGCGTCTTTCGCCGTGAGCTGTAGGAGCTGAAGCTTGAGACCTCGTTTAAGAGGCGGAGGGTCCCGCAGTTCCTTGTAGAAGGTTTCTGACAGCAGGGTGATGTCGGCGCCCGAGTTGAGTCGAAGGTCGAGGGGTGAGCCCCGACGATTGAGCACCCACCCCGGCATCGAGAGCACTGAGACGCCTTCAGCATTTCGTCCCGGTAAGGCAAATCGCCTTTTCGGAAGGTCAACAACAGGGCGGTTAGCGGGAGCGACCTCCTCTAAGAGGGGACCATCCACTTGGGGTGCTTTCGTCTGCAAATTTGCGAAGTGCTCATCCTCGATTTCTTCAACAAAAGGAGTTCGGGACAGGAAGGCCGACTTAGCCGGAGGCATAGTCGGGTAGTCACACGTTTCGCGCAGGTCCGCATCAAGCGAAACCATATCCACATAGGCAGAAGAAATAGATTCAGAGAGAAGAGCCTCAAAGGCTTTGCTATATACAGCTTCTTCGGATTTGGTACGGGAAGTATCCTCAAATCCTTCTAACCGATTGGCTGTTTTCCTAGCCTCGTAGTAAGACCAATGAGGGCACTCTTTATCCCAATGGTTGCTGCTGCCGCAGACTTTGCACAGGGAAGGTGGCTTGCACGAGGACTTGACTTGGTCGGCTTTAGGAAACGGATAGCCTCCTTTGGGAGGCAGCCTCTGACGCTTCGCTTCATTGGCGAAGGCTTCAGCTCGCCCGCCGTCGACGTAGTCATCGTCGTCATGGAATCGCTGGTCAGCCTCCGCAGCGGCTTCGTCGTCTTCGACGGAGACCGGGAATTCTTCTTCGACATCGTTAGCTGTGATGGCGTTGGCGGTCCGTCGCTTTCTGAAAAAGGGACGGCGAGCAGAGCCCCCCTCGTTACGACCGTGGAAGCGACTATCCAGGAGCGCGTTGAGCTCATCGCGCGTGACTATGTCCGCACCTCGACCACGGTGAGCAGCACGTAGCTGTACTTCTTGCAAGCAGACTCGCTGCAGAAGTTCAGCCACGTTGGTGATAGACGAGGCGTAGAGGATGTTATGCCACTCAGGGCTGGCGTTGCGCAGGACCAGGCGGACTTCTTCTTCTCCGTCGAGGCCGGTGCCCATAATCATGCGTGAGTACATGAGACGACGAGTGATGAAGTCGGTCGGGGACTCGTTTTCGTGGCGTTTCTGCTGATAATGCATTTCGGAAAATTCAATCTGGCAATCGAGCATCCATTTGTCTCTGAGCCAATACTTCTTGATGCCCTGGAGCCAGTTGAGATAATGCGACGACATGTAGTCCTTAAGTTCGTCGTGGAGCAGCATGTACCAGCTACGAATTGAAGACCCATCGTCCAAGCGACGCCATAGCCATCTGCCCATGACTTCCGGCAGGGTTTCGCCCATGGAAGCGAATTGCTGTACTTCCGTGAAGTAATTAACGGCAGTGTAAGAGCTTCCGTTCCATCCTGGCAAATCGCTAGGATTAAGAACTTCCTTAAGACGAGGGCCTTTGTCGAGGGCGGACGGCGCAGGATGGGCTGCAATCCCCGGAGGCGGCGGAGGCGGTGGAGCAGGCGGTCCAGTTCCATCGGGAGGCCCTGCGTTCGGAGGTCGCGGGACACGTTGGTTGGGATTCCGCTGCGGAGGAGGTCCTCCACCGTTCCCGCCATGGCCCCCTGATCCACCCGGGCTTCCAGGGTCACTGGGATCCCCGCCTCCTCCAGCATGGGGAGGCCCTCCTGCATAAGGAGGTCCCCCGCTTCCCGAACCTCCGGGTCCGGAAGATTGCTGTGAGGGCGCAGGAGATCCTTTCATTCTCGAAAGCACATTGGTGACGGGCTCGGGGTTGAGATTGACTCGGCTGGGGTCTTCGGCGTTCTGACGGAGGCGAGCAAAATGGGCCGAGGCATCTTGCGCAGACCAGGCTCCAGGAGGTCGATCAGCCCGAGAGGGAGTACCGAACGGCGGCGGAATCGCCGCTGTTCTGGTCTGCCTGACGGGCGTGTCGGGAAGCTCAGCGGCTCCCGGAATTCTTGAGTGTTGCGCGAGCCCGAAGATGACGTTGGATGGACGAGGGCATCGCACGGCTGGTCCTTGGGGTAGCGCCGTCGAACTCGGACGAGTTCGCAATTCTTGGTCGAAGGTAGCACCACTAACAGGCCTCGCGTCGTATCGATGTGAATAATCGGGACCGCGGTAAGTTGAATCTCCTTCGGCCATAGTCAGTCCATGATCTATGGCCGATACGTCGGCTTGTGACAATGAAGACTGTCCTGAAGCGGCGAAAGCAGAGGTGGCCAAAGGAGCCGACGACCTGTCCTGTTCGGACGGGTATGGAGGGCAGTCCAAGTTGCGGACCTCATTGGGAACTGGAATAATGGCCCGTAGGGACACGGGAGGATTCTGTTGGAAGAGTTCCTGACGGTGAACAAGGAGCCGCATTTTGATGGAATTCGAAGCGTAGAGTTGGCGTAGATATTCCGAGTGAACCGCCGTCTGTTGGCGAGCTTGTAAGCCAGAAGCAGTGGAGGAGGCTGGAGACGGAGGTCTCTGTTCTGTGACGAACTCCTGGCGGTACTTCTCGACGAATCGAGCCCCACGTTAAAGACGATATCCGAGTGCCTGCCAGTTCATGAAGACTTGCATAGCGGATTCGCAGCCTTCTAGCACGCCTTGCAGACAGAAGTTGGGATCGATTTGGTATGCTATCCGGCCGGCCCGCATTTCTGAAGGGAATAGCTGGAACAGACAGTCGAGGAAACCTTGAACGCGCTCGACGAGAGTGTGCAATACCGATGCTTCCGTGAAAGATAACTGAAAGCATGGTGATCCGTCTGCCTGGATTCCGCGATTGACGATGACAGCCTCGTTATAGCGCGCGAAATCGCGATCGGCTATATACTCAGGCAGGAGGGTACGATCGACGAGAGTTTGTTGGAACTCGTCATAAATGGCTGCTGCCATCGCGACATGAAGGGCGAGCGTGGGCGCCTCCTCGTTAGATCCACGCGAGGTCGAAAGGGAGTCGTCCGCGAGTGGCAGCCCAAGATGGGGAGGAGGATCCCGCCGAGGCGAATTCGCCTCGTCGGCATCCAGCAGCGGTAAGGCTAGGGGCAGATCGCCAGCGTCGCCTCCTCTGTCTGGGGCAACTGGAGACGGAGCAGGCGTCGGAGCCGCAGGCAGATCCGCTCGGCTACTGTGAGTTTTGGGAGCCATGTCGAAAGTTTTGAAACTTGAAGGAAAGAAGGCCGGCTAGGGGGCGAAGGACTTCCGGATATGTCCACCTTTGTGACGCAATGGTCGCAAATACCGGGAGTCCTCACCGTGGCTAGCGGGCATTGGAGAGCAGAGGTGTGTGCGGTCCTCGAGTCCGAGCGAGGCGCCCGAGTCGAAGTCGAACGAGAAGTCTCAGTTTGGCTCGACGAAGACTTCTAAAAGCCTGAAGGACGGAGGACGAGGCAGGCGAACTCGCCTGTTACCTCGGACGACGTGTCGTGGAGAGAGGAGGGAGGCGAAGCGGATTACTCACCAAAGACGGCCTTTGGCCGGATTTGCGTGTGTGGGCGCGCTTCGACTTCCTCATTCAGAAGCAAGGCGCGGGCGCTCGTTCGAAGCGCGCATGCAGACGTCGCTCGAGAGGAAGGAAAAAAGCAAGAAAGGAAGAATAAGATTCGACAGAAGATAGGTGATGATAGATGATTTTTACTATACAAGACGTCTGCTAAATACGAGTGGAAATAAGATTGCAGGTCCGCTCTCGACTGTACAGTAGGTCGACCGGTGTGGCTTGACTACCGAATCGGGAAGGCGGCGCTTCCGGGCCCGGCTACCTCGAGGTTCTGTTGTAACCGCCTCTGCGCGGCTCCGCTCGGGAGCTGTTCGCCCGAGCTCCGACACCGGTTTGGCTACGGACCTGACAAGAACTGACTATCCATGACTGTGGACACTGCCTTCCCGTTTCTGAATTACCTACGGACTGCGCTGTACACTTACTATAGACTATGCCTCCCCGAGCCGCAGTAGAGTACGATCCCGGACTTGTATTTAAAAGACCTACGGACTTACGCCGGAATCCCCAGAATTCTCTCGCGCCTCACATCCGTCCGACCCGTTCCGCATCTGTCGAATCTGAGGGCAAAACCTCACTTGATCAAGTGAGGGGTCTTCTATACTTCCTCACTTAGTCACTCGTTAATCTTCTTAACTGCAGTTACCGTTTATTCGTCTTAGCGCTCCGTCATCTTATTTCTTGTCGACACCGTCACCCCCCCCTTGATCGTTGGTAAATTTTCCACGGTCCATTTTTTATTCGTACTCACGAAGTACCTCTGACTTTGTTGCAACACCGTTTAATTATCTAGGTACGAGTACGCCGTCATGGATCCTCCAGCTGATCCACCCGTGCCACCTCTCGATCCCTTCCAAGTCCTGGCCCAGTCGATGACCCCCCAGTCCTATCAGGCTCTTCGACATATCCTTGATGAGACCTTAACTCGCGTTCAGGTTGCCGAGCAGAATACGGTCACGGCACATCAACTGCAAGGTATCTTTCAGAGTGCGTTAGCTAGTGCCAATTTTACAGTGCAGGTCCCACCTCCGGTGGCTCCTCAGGGCTCTCGTCCGATGACCCTGAAGGCAGAGCCGCCGACTTTTCGAGGCCTCCACACCGAGAACATCCAAGGCTGGCTCAGCATTGTCGAGAATCAACTCACCGCCAACCATATTCCGCCCGCCGACTGGGGCATCACCGTTACCTCCCTCTTCCGCGACAACGCCCTTACGTGGTATCTCGCGCTCAAGCGCGCGAACAACAACGTCGCGCCGACTTGGACCGACTTGCGCGCCACCTTGTTGCGCGAGTTCGACTCGCCAATCCGCATTGATGACCTGCGCAACCGCATGTGCAAGCTTCGTTATCATGGTAGTGTTTCTGACTTCATCTATCAGTTCCAGAAACTCGAGATGCAAATCTCACCTACCGATATGGCTTTCGGAGACCGCCAGGCCTATTTCCTGCTGTCCCTTCCTCACGATTTCGCCTTCCACATCCGCCGCTCTCAAGCGACGAGCATGGCTGCTGTGTACGAAGCCGCACGCATCTGGGAACAACTCAATAACGTCACCACTCACCGCGATGCTGACCGACGCAACGGGCGACACGAACACGAGCGTTCAGTCCCGCCGCCTTCGCGATCCATTTTTCACGCACCGCCTATGTCGACTTCGACTCCGACTTCGACCTTGTCCTTGCCGACCCCGATGGATCTTGATACGATGACGACCGGGCCTCCGAACGGTAATTGTGCACGCCGTGACCCTTCCCGTGTCCGGTGCTTCAACTGCAATCGCCGCGGCCATATTGCCCGCGACTGCCGTCAGCGTCGCAACCGTTCTAACGACAATAACGCACCTGGTCGCTCAGTGCGCGCACCCGCACGCCCACTCTTTGCGTTGGCCCACGATGAACCTCCGGTCCCCGACATTGAAGATCTGCCGCCGCCGTGCAATCCATTGGACTGCTTCTTCACCGAAGGTCCCTATGGCTCCAATACATCTCAACTTCCTGTTTACACCTTTAGCGTTGGCCCATACTCGAACCGCGCCCTCGGCCGCCGCGGTTGGACTTCTGTACGTACCATACTCGACTCCGGCGCCAAAAACAATTATGTCGCCCGCCGGACTGTCCGCCATATCGGCGCGGATTATTTCCCGATCGATCCGCAGCCTGTGGTTGGTGCCGGCAGGACTACGACGTCTGGTTTTGTGCGCTTCTCAATGCGGGTTGGCGCCGCCATCGAGAAGTGCTGCGCATACGTGCTGGATGACGACTGCTTCCGGTACGACCTTTTGCTGGGCTGGGACTGGCTCGGTGAACACCGTGCTGTTCCTAGTTGGTCAGATGGCTCATATCAACTTACCGTGCCGGGTTTCAACACTGTTTTGACCCTTCAGCCCTCGCGCGCTACTGGTTTCTTGCGTGTTCCCCGTGCGCCATCCATTCCCCTTCGTCTTGCTATCGGCCCCCGTCGTGCTGACGAACAGGAGGCATTGTTGCACGAGTCCACACCTCCCGCGTTTGTCACGCCACCGGCTACGCCGCACCTTGCGCCAATTCCGGAACTTGAGGATCTTGATGACGACTTCACCCTCCTTGAATCCGACTCTGTCCGGAATGCATCCACCGAGGCCGTTGTCTCTTCGGAGGGGGTAGATATGGTAGGAAAAGACGAAGTTAGCAAGCCCTCTTCATTTGGACAGAAAATCAAAGACATGATGAAGAAACTCGTACCTGGTATCTTCCGCGAGAAGGTAGGCTTCCCGCCTCTTCGTCGCTGGGTACATGACGTTGACACGGGCGATGCAAAGCCAATTCGTGCACACGGACGCCCGCTCTCGCCACTCGAGCACAAGGCTATCAAGGAATTTATCGACGATGGTCTTCGCGACGGCGTCATCGAACCGTCGTCCTCACCTTGGTCATCACCACTTCTCCCAATCCAGAAGAAGGATGGTACGTTGCGTATTTGCGTTGACTTTCGTGCACTAAACCGAGTTACGGTTCCAAACGCAGCGCCTCTACCGCACATTGATGACTGCTATGTAAATCTCGCAGGTGCCAAGTTCTTTACTTGCCTAGATCTTCGTACCGGATACTGGCAGGTATGCCTATCTGAACCTACCAAGGAGAAAACTGCATTTACCACTCGCTATGGCCATTTTCAATTCCGTGTCATGCCCTTTGGATTAACGAACGCACCTTCGACCTTCCAGAGTATGATGAATGACGTTCTCCGCGAGCTTCTTGACCAATGCGTTATGGTTTATCTAGATGATATTATTATATACTCCAAGACCGAAGAAGACCACGTACGCGATGTTGCTGCCGTCATGCAAGCACTCGGTAAGCACGGTCTGGTCATCAACGAGAAGAAATGTTTTTGGGGACTTACCGAAATCCTTTATCTCGGCCATATCGTGTCGGGTGCAGGCATACGCCCGAACCCGGACAAGATCAAGGCTATCCTGGACTGGCCACGCCCGTCGAACATCACGCAGGTTCGCGGATTTCTAAATCTCGCCGGATACTACCGCCGATTTATTCGTGGCTTTGCGAAGATCGTCAGCCCATTGTACGACCTTCTCACAGGTGCGCCGAAGAAGGGATCGGCCATCACCTGGAACGAAGACTGTGAGTCCGCGTTCAACAATATGAAATCGCGGCTTACCTCGACTTCGCTTCTCGTCCATCCGGTCCCCTGGCGATTGTTCATAATCGATACCGATGCCTCTGGCAATTGTGTAGGCGCCGTGCTACAGCAAGCATTGTCACCTTTCCGCAACGAGAAGACGGGCGAAGACAATAGTAAGTCGTTAGCGCGCTTCGCATTTAGGGAGACCGACTTACGGCCTGTAGCGTTCGACTCGCGGCGCATGACGCCAACCGAGCAGCGCTACTCGGCGCAGGAGCGCGAGATGCTCGCGATAGTTTTCGCGCTCCACAAATGGTGCAGCTTCATCGAAGGCTCGCCTGTCTTGGTGCGTACCGACCACGAATCCCTCAAACATTTTCTTACGCAGAAGCACCTTGGGCGCCGTCTTGCGCGCTTCGTCGACGACATCGCACATTTCGACGTGCAAATTATCTATAGGCCGGGGAAGCATCAGTTAGTTGCCGATGCACTATCTCGTCGAGAAGGACATGCCGACTTACCTGATTCGCAGACTCTCGAACCCCAGCTGGTCATGCCTGCCGAAATTATTGAACTCGACAAAGACCGCTCGTCGATCTTTGCGACGCTCACGCAATACCGCGTGCAGCTCCTCAATGATGAAGACCCGCTCGAATTCGCCGACCCATCGTTCACACTTGTCGACGGCGCGCTTCACCGTGAGATCGCCACCCACGACGGTAAGCGCCTCGTCCGCGTACCGACCTCCCTGCCCGAAGCTGAGGCCCTCGTTTATGCGGTACACGCCGACCTCACACACCTTGGTACCTCGGCTCTAGCCCAAGCAGTCCGCCTTTGCGTATGGATGCCCTACATCACCGAGATAGTCAACCGCATCGTGCGCTCTTGCGACGCTTGCCAATTTGCGCGACGCGAGCGCGGCGTCTCGCAGCCATTGCACCCGCTGCCCCGCGTCGACGCTGGTGACGTCTGGTCCTTCGATTTCATTGGCCCGCTCCCGACATCAGACTCCGGTAACCGCTATATCTTGACAGCGATGGATATGGGTACTGACTGGACTCTTGCGAATGCTTTGCAGCGCCGCTCTTCTGAATCCGTCGAGCAACTCCTTCGTTATATTATCTCTATGCATGGTAAACCATCAGCTATCCTCACCGATAATGGAGAAGAGTTCTTATCTTACCGTGTTCAGAATCTCCTTCAACGTCTCGGTATTCGCCACCTTCACACCTCTCCCTATCATCCCCAAACGAACGGCCGTCTCGAGAAATTTAACGACTCCCTGACTCAAATGATAACTCGTCTTAGTGCGCCATCTTCGCAGTCTAATTGGGACCAGTACTTACCTGACGCTCTGCTCGCTCATCACTCGCATGTCAATCCGTCCCTTGGTCGCTCGCCCTTCTTCCTTATGCACGGTCGCGAACCGCGCCTATCGCACGACCCTGTATACGACACCGCAATCCGACCGCCGACCGATGATGAAATCGCGCGCCTCCAATTCGAACGCGTTGAGCGCATCAAAGACCTCGAAAAATATCGTCGATTGGCAAATCAACGTGCTGCGCGTTGCCTGGAAGTCGAAGCTGGTAGGAGGGAGAGGGATTATAGAGAGCGAGGGCTAGGAATCGGAGACCTAGTCAAAAGAAAGAGTGAGCAATCTTCGAAGATACACCCTCGCTGGGATGGTCCCTTCATCATCCGGGACATAACTGATAAAAACACGTACCAGTTGCAGACCCGCAACGGCTACATCCTCAAGAACCTCTATAACGGCGAGCGCCTTCGCCGTTATCACCCTTCGTCGTTTGATGGTTCGTTGTGGTACGCGAGCGCGGATTTGCAGAGACGAGATGTGCAGGAGAGACTGCGTCGTCGTCGCTAAGGTGAGAGTTGGTTGCGATGTTCGACCGCTCGTTGGTGCTGATGCGTCCCGCAGAATATTCCTCTTTTGGACATTCGGACCAAACTTCCTTCTTTGGACACAATTTTCGTACAGACAGTCCTAGACTTTTCATTGACTCTTCGTACGCTTTCTATGCCTCTACGCTACGTCTGATTTTGCAGGAGCAAAGGGCTAACGAGGGGGTGATGTTGTAACCGCCTCTGCGCAGCTCCGCTCGGGAGCTGTTTGCCCGAGCTCCGACACCGGTTTGGCTACGGACCTGACAAGAACTGACTATCCATGACTGTGGACACTGCCTTCCCGTTTCTGAATTACCTACGGACTGCGCTGTACACTTACTATAGACTATGCCTCCCTGAGCCGCAGTAGAGTATGATCCCGGACTTGTATTTAAAAGACCTACGGACTTACGCCGGAATCCCCAGAATTCTCTCGCGCCTCACATCCGTCCGACCCGTTCCGCATCTGTCGAATCTGAGGGCGAAACCTCAGTTCCGCGTTGGCACGTGATGGCGTCCGGCGCCTGGCGTCGCATGACATCACTCGGCATCCGGCCTCCGTTACAGGCGCCGCCTTCGCGATCTGTGCAGTCATGCATGCAGGTGTTTTTTGGCACCTGCGGTTCAATCTCGCAGTGATCAAGCAGCAGTTTCTTCCGCGGATTCCGCAGCCTGTGCCGATCGCGTCGATGCTCGCGGAGTCCGTCATGCAGTTCCTGCAGTGTTCAACTATCATTTACCTTACTTACATTAGTGTCTCAGCTGTTCAGTAGTAATAAAAATGGCTGGAGTGGTTCCGAGATATCAAACGGTACCAATGTATTGAGAATTGACTTGTGCAATAATCTTTTGAAAGAGTCCCTGTGTGCGGGGGATTATTTTTCGAGTTATTTGTAATAACGCTACAGACACCATTACCGTGCCACAATCTCCGACTCCTTGGTTGTTATCATTAGAACCCCCCGGCCGTGCCTTGCGCCCTTGCATTACATAAAAATCCGTTTTAATGTCGGTTCCAGTTTTCCGACATACGCGAACTCGTGGCGTCTTGGAACTTGAAGGCCTCAAGCTGTTACTTTCATCTTGCCATATATTCCAAGCACACAGGTATCTTGCCCTCAACGCCGTGCATCTGTAGAAACTTTAATCTCAGCAACATGGACCCCGCTCCCGATCGCTGCGAAGAGGGCGATATGAGGTCTGGTCTCTCTGGGCATTGCCTCCGGATCGCACACATCTAACACTCCATGCAGTTCTCAAACGATTTGATCCTCATTTATCCAGACGCGACTAGATCATGTACGGGTCATAGAATCGCGCGATCTACCCGACCGCATCGCGAATGCCCGTCAAGCCGTAGAACGAGAGCTAGCCGCCATGCACTTGGCAATGTGCTCTCTGCGCTCGCGCTGGAACAGCCTTACCACTTCCAGTCTTCCTTCGGACGTACTGGCTCGTGTATTCTGGTATTGCACTTCTCAGGATGTGCAGAAGTACAGTCCAACATGTATCGGGTGGATGCTAGTAACTCATGTCTGCCGCTATTGGCGTGACGTTGCGCTGCAGCATTCCGAAATCTGGGACAAGCCTGACCTCGAACTGGGACTCCGTTGGGCGCGTTTGATGTTATCTCGAGCAAAGAAAACACCTTTATGGATCCAGTTCTCTCTTTCAAACCTCAGAACTGAGACTAGCGATCTCATTGCCGCACACATTTCCCAGATTCGTCACCTCTCTCTAATCGGGGCCCCATCGGATCTGCAATCCACGTGGCAGTCAGCATCGCAATCCGTGAATATACTGGAATCCTTGGAATTATCAACGTGGTACGGGAGCAACGTGGAATTTGTTCTATCCGATGAACTCAGAGACATGTTTCCCCAACTTCGTCGCATCAAGCTCACTTCGATCCCGATCCACTGGTCTTCACCGATCCTGCGTGGCTTGACACATCTGGAGCTCGGATACCTGTGGTCTAACCAAAATTATGGGTGGGGGAGCCTCGGGGACCTTCCCGATACCGCCTCGCTCCTATACGACCAATTTTACCTTGCGCTCGAGCGACTGCCCGCCCTTGAGGTGCTTATTCTGAAGTACGCGCTGCCTCTTCGGCCACAGCATTCCCTCAGGGTTCATACGGTCACGTTTTCCCATCTCAGCACACTCTCCTTCTACGATGAGACTTGGCGATGCCTTGATATCGTGCAACAGTTGCGCTTTCCCTCTTCATGTTGCGTTAGTTTGGACTGTCGATCCGGAGCTCTGCGTGTACAAGATGTTGCGGACGTTCGTGGTGTTCTCAACAATAATGTTAGCGGCCTTGACCCGGCGCCCCCGCTCATACTTTCTGTTCTGCTTAGGAAAGCCTGTGGAGACACAAACTGTATTCAACTCAGACTATGGCGAAATCGTGAATTACTAGCCGGAGAGCCTGATGTCGATCTGTGCAGTACTCCACGATTATTTCTGCAGATGCCTTATCCAAGCGATCCCACATTGGATGCTCTATGTGATGCACTTTCATTGGATAGTCTCCGTATCTTGCATGTCCGGCACGAATTTGGCTCACCATTTGCATGGACGCCGCAAAGATGGATCGAACTGTTTCACAGATGCAGAGCGGTCGAGCATGTGCATGTCGCCCACATAGCCGTGCCATTTATTGTTGCTCTGGGCCTACCTGTCCCTCACAGCTCTCCTTCGGAACACGATAACCAGGATGGATCAGAGGACCAGCGGCTGTTCCTCCCGAATCTGCAGTCCCTCACGTTGAAGCGTGTCAATCTGGAGGCTCGCCTTCCAAAGAAAGCGAAGACAGTGTGCGAATCAATTGTGCAGAGGCTCGCCGTACGAAAACAGCTGAAGGCGCTGCCGACCATCCGCGTTTCCGCGGACTGCCTTGTAGGCCCGACGTCTAAGGAGGCGTTGGAGACAGTAGCAGACGTCGTGCAGTGGCTACCGGAGCCCGAGGAGGACTGAGTTCTGGGATGCAGCACTCGCTGACGATTAGATAGCACACTTCCAGATGTAACCTTACGATACTGTCGTTGTACAATGTACATGTGAATAGTTCCTCCCGCATGATGGCGTAGAGATGTCCGAACGAAAAGACAAAGCGACAAGCCGCCTCTAGTCTTTGGAGGGAGTCGAGACCAGGAGGGATAATAGGCTCCAACCACGTCTATTCCAGAATAGAAGCGAGATGAACAGCAACGAGCACATCCACGAAGACCGATGGAAGAACAAGCGCACAGCCCTAATTCGTCTCAGCAGCGCCCTCATCGGAACCGCCGTCCTTCCCGTCCTTCCCATGCGTACATACGATATCGGACGTGTCGCATATCCAGCGGCCGTTCATCGGAAACCAAACCTTGCCCTGCGGCATGATGATCGTCCTTAGCGTCGGACACGAGCGCGCCCAGCACGCCGCGATGCTCGCTTCCTCCTCCAGCGAACCCGTCGCGTTCGATGCCATGAACGTGAGATACCGCAGGCTGGGGAAGGCCGAAAGCAGCGTCGAGGAGCCGCGCAGCGTGTCCTATACGAGACCGCGTATAAGGACGACATCACTCACATAATCTGGGAAAGAATGGAAGACGAACCGGGTCGTACTGCGCGACGAGCGCGACGATGTGCAGCGCTTCGAGGCTGGGAAGGTGTGTCGCGATGCGCGGCAGCAGATCGGAGGGCGTGGTGTTGTCGAGGATGAGAATCGTGAGGCGTTTGATCGGGGTCGAGGAGCGCGTGAGCGCGGCGAGCGACTGGTACTCGTCTCCAGGATATAGGGAGAGAGAGACTGCCTGCACTGGCCGCCCGCGTATGATCTGTCGTAGTCGTGAGTAGGCGAAGAATATATCTGCGTGCGAGTGTGTAGGTTGTCCTCGAGACTTACCTCCTCAAGCAGGGATGGGCGCGCATGCACGCAGCGAAAGGACGTGAGATGCCGGAGTGCTTTGTCCGTCAGCTGGAATGTCATGGAGGTGGGAAGCCCTCGTAACGACAGATCGCGGATCTCGCTCTGGCTCTCGAGAAAGCTTGCCAGGTCTGTCTCATACCTGAGTTAGATCAAAACGATCATGCTCAGCACAGCGAGCAAGGACACGTAGCGGAGCCCTGGCTCACCGAACGGACGTCGTGAATGATCTCAGCTTGAACGGTGCATCGAGCGGGAATATCCATGCCAACGGCTTCCGGTTGTCCGAAGACGAGAACTCCATTTCAAGAGATTTCAGGTTCGGGAGTTCGCGGAGAGCGCGGGGTATGAGGCGATATGCATTCTGTGTGAGGACATTGAAGCCAAAATCTATATCCAACGATTTGACCAGCGCCTGGCGACGCGGCAGGCGACTCGCTGAGTCTGATGATGTACCAGAGTGAATTTCTGGGCGAGCGAGAGACTCTAAGAGGTGCAAAGACTGCTTTGGCGTAAGACCCTCGATGTCACGATAGAGATGATTGATGGCGACGGCATGGATGTAGGAATTGACGCGTAGTAATGGGACAAGATGAACCGGAAGAGAAAGGCAACGAAACGTCTCGTCAATGAGCTCCGTAGGAAGGATTGTCGTGATGCGCTTGTTCAAGGCCATCATGGAATGTGAAGCTTCCGCTGATTGAGTGAGGGATGTCACGCTGCACTGGCTTTTATAGCAGATAACCGAGCTGCAAACCCTGGGCCGACATTAGTCTAAATTGAAGCAATATCCAAGCTCAAGAGTCACACACCGAGATATCAAGACAGCTTCGAGCCTCTAGGTTGATCTCAGGTGCGAGTCCTTGGCAAAGGAGTTTATCAACGTGATGTGATCTGTAAAGCTGCAAGCTGCGTCAGAACAGGAAGATTGAACGTACAGGCACGGAAATATACACACCTCATGTACTGAAACCGAGCGACTGCTGACATTGGTTGGATATGAACCAGTGAGAGTTACTGAGGTCGGCTCCATGCTTGACATTGTACCGCTGGCGGCATATGCGGCCCGGCGTACCCGGGTAGTAGAATAGATCGGTAGATTGGCGAGATCTCGGCGCGGAGACGAACATGAAGAGCGTCGGGTCAAGTGTTTGTCGTGCAATTTCATTACAAAAAGGAATGTAGGCCATTATAGACTAAAAGACAGAGCCTTTCCATCAAACAGAGCAGCCGACCGGTCCAGACACTTCGTTCGTATCCAGTCAACATCTATCATAGCCTAAGCGGACACCCCATCATCTCTCCTGCTTCCCGAATCACCTCTGCGTGACCAGCTGAGACAACCCGTAAGAGTCAAATTCATAGACATAGTTGTAATCTGACTTACCGTTTTCGTAGCGGAGAGGGCCCTACAGATCCGCATCAGCGTCCATACTACTTCTGGGAAGCCATGACTTACCAGTTCTTCCATTCGATATCCTTCAGCCTTGTACTTCGGACCCGGGATGTCGTCCGGGTCGAGCAGCCCGAGAGCAACCTTAACATTTTGAATAATCGCAGAGATACCCTTTGGCTCAGGTTTGTACCACGGCTTCACCTGGTGCCTGTTCATGAGGTATCGAATGCCGTCCTGACGAAGGGGAGTATCCCACTTACCAGTTGGGATTCTGGCGAGGCACAGGCTCGCTAGCCACTGCTTTCATCTCCAACGGGACTAGGCTGATAGACGATCGTCGGGGCAACAATAGGTATCCTTGTACAAACGCGGCAGTTCGCAGAATGACTTCGACGAAGACGCGCACGGCTCGAGGAGGTTCGGGAAGCCTATCGTGAATCACTTTACGTGAGACGAGAGGAAAATGGAAGGACATACATCAATGCAGTGCGAGTTCGTTCATCAAGCAGGCATATCGGTATGTTCCTGACAAGTGTCTTCAGACCAAATAGGCTCGTCACGTTGTACATGGACTCTGCCAGAGTAGCCTCTGCACATTGACGATTTGAGTCCGCTGGGATCATGTGAATCTCCTCGAATGCCTGCGATCAGAGGTCATTGTAGCACTGGAAGATGATGCTAAAGTGCGAGACTGACTTCCATCCACGCCTCGAGTTCCTCAATAGTCTCAGGGATGTCCGTGATACCCATCAATGTGCCGATCTCATGCCATAGAACGAACCGAGCCTGTAGCCGGATTGTCAGTTATTCTGTCACCAGGACTGATTTTCTGACCTGGCACTCGAGAGGGGACATAGGACGCCAGCCATAGCGTTTGGCCCATTGCTTCAAGAATTCTTGTGTCAGTTTCTCCCCGTCCGTGGGAGAGTGAACATACGAGTGGGGTAAGTACGAATACGCATAGGGCATATACGTAGTCATCATTGTTCTGAGATGTCTGTGATCAGCAGAGTACTGCAGAGACAACTACAGCAAAGTACCCACGATATCATACTTGCGATGCAGCCAATTAACGCGTGCTACCGCAAGATATGCACGAGGATCAAGGTGCGCATTCGAGCTCGGGTCCTTTAAAGACGCCTTTTGGAAGGGGCAGTTGAACCATGTTCCTGGTTCATGAGAATGCTCAGACTGAGATGGTTCTGTAAGTAAGTACGAGAATAGCGCACCAAAGATGATCGTAGTCTTGATGTCAGATAGCTACATCAATCACAGGATGCGCGATGAATGAGGACACCATTACGCACGTCGGCCAACCGTCTCGATGTAGAGTTAACGTTACTCGAATGCATCTCGGTCTTCGCCAGCAGTTCCGACGTGGACGGCTGCAGCAACCTCGCAGTCAGCACAACTTCAAAACCAGCACGGACCAGACACCCAAGATAGCGAGCGTCTTCATGAACGCGACGGCGTTTGCCAATCCGTTGACAGAAGGCAGGTCCCAGTTTAAAGACAGAGACACGATCTCCTGCGCCTCTACGACTGTCAGATTATGGAGCCTCCCGGTATATTTACGGTGCACGGCGTTGTACCGCTTCCACCGCAACAGGCGCACGAGGAGGAGATAGCCCACGCCGAGGGCGCTGAATGTGCCCAGGCTCCAATCCAAAGGCCAGATCGACACCGGGGGCAACTGCGGCATGATATTAGGTGGGAAGGCGGTCAGTGTCTCGCGAGTGTGACGACCGCTGCTATTTATTCCAATTAACACGTTGATGAAGCTAGGCCATATCACCCGGCTTGAGGAACCCCGGTGAAACGTGGTGAAATGGGTCCTAAGTTGCCTTTTTCAAAAGCGTCAAGTGACAATGGAAGCAAGGAACTTGCCTGAATTCGATTTCGCAGGCACGGTGTCTGCAATGTTGGTAAGGTCCGCCCCGCCTATGATACTGTTTGCTGATGGCCCCGATCATATAAGTGCCTTCGCGCTAGAGTGAAGCAATGAGCGCGTCCCTGATGGAGCGGCGAGTGCTGTATTGGTGCTGTATTCCGGGAAGATAGTACGAGATTAGCTGACGAAGGAGCGGGAACGGAAGAGTGAGACGCAAAGGAACCGGGAGGGCAGGGAATATGAGTGAGCGGCTTTGTAGATGCAGGGTAAGGCTTGAACATATCAGTAATTCGTTCGTTGTTGTCCTTTCGTCGAATGTAGATGCTTGGCTGACATCTGGCATTTCTTTCCGCTCTGATACTGATGGAATGCATGGACAGTGCATCAGTCGTCTAAGGGGATAAGCTCCTTGTAGTGATCGCATCGCTTAACACGGGCCCAACGCAGTGCACCCTTGTACTCGCGCTAATGCCGTCTTTGTCGGCCTCCATCTCTGAGATGTTGCGCCTGGCGCACTATCAAAGTCTTCATATTCGTGTTCGACCTTCGTTACCACGTCCCCAATGTCACCCGCTGTCGTTGTCAGGACGAGGCGACTCGGCGAGTCCGTCGTTGTCCAACAAGTGACTGCTGCCGCAATCAAGACCCGACGCCAGGGCTTTAGGGAGTATATCGATGTCAAGTAAGCCATCGTCGTCGGTTTGCGGTGTCCCGCTCATGTCGAAATCATTAGGAATTGGGAGCCCAATAAGCCATACATCATCATGAATCAGACAAGCACATACCGTCTGCCGAAGTGAAGCTCCCCTCAGCATAATCGACTTGAATTTCTGCCTCATCACTCGCCTCAGCACCGTGCTCAATTTAAGAGTCGAGTAATGAAGAAGAATCCCTGAAGTCTCAATGAAACAGTGAGCATTCAAATGACTGTTCAATGCATACACAACACCGTACCTGAAGCTTGGAACTCAGAAGTCGTGAATGGCGCTGCCAAGGCTGCGTTCAAGGAGCAAACCAAGACATGGTCAGAGGAAGGATTGTCGAGAGTATCACTAGCAGGGGACAATGCCTGTGGGATGTCGAGAAAAAAGTATCCTGTGAGACCAGGCTCGTCGTGCTCGGGCATCAAGTGATCGAGAATCTGCACGGTACGGCCGTTGTGATATGCTTGGGGAATACACGGCGGGAGTCCTTCGAGCTCTGCCGGACAGAGCATCATCGCCAACGCGAAGAAATGGGGAGACAACCCTATTGCATCGCAGCCCATCGTATAATAACATAGTTGAGCAGAATACACATCTTGAAAGGATTTGCAGAGAATTCAGGCAGCGAGCAAAGCATCGATGAAGTTGAGAGTGCGAGACATCGTCGAAACGGGCACGTTGCAAGCTTGTCGCAACGTCCTAGGCGAGTCCTAAAAGCATGAATTTCGTACCTACTTCTCACACGATCACCTCGATGTGCGGGGACATGATGCGGTGCCATCTGAGCAGTAATTTAGGATTTGGAGGTTATCGGCGAGTGGGAAAAGACTTACTGGTATGGGCCCACAGTGTATCACGTCCCTCTCATCACGCTTATTTGAACCCAGGCGGCCTATGCGAGAACCTATCTTCATTCTAGGTAGCAGCAGCCGGATGGACAGACATGAATATCTCACCATGCCAGGTCAACCATGTCTCCCCCGGCGTGGGGAAACACTTCACCGTTTCACTTACCTAACCGCGCTGGAATATCTGCGCTGCACTATGGAGGGTGAGCCTGTCTATAAGTCGTTTGGCCTAGCTGTCTACATTACGATCTGTAACGTAAGTTCGTCAATCACTCTGCTCGCCGTGTCAGCGTGGCACCGCCAAGTCCAAGCGGACAACCCATCATCTCTCCAGCCTCCCGTATTACCTCCGCCTGGCCTGCTGAACATGGCATAAGGTCTGGCTCTGAAAATAATACATAATCAGCTCACCATTCTCGTATCGTACAGGTCCCTGCATATCCAGATCAGCACCTGCACGAATTCGAACAGAACCCTACAACTACCAATTGTTCAATCAGGTATCCCTGAGATCTGTACGTGGGACCGGGGACGTCTTCGCGCTTGAGCCACCCAAGAGCTGTCTGAATGTTTTGAAGGATCGCAGATATCCCTCTTGGTTCCGGTTTGTACCACGGCTTCGCCGAGAAACTGTTCCTGTATAATCAATGCCGTGTCTGTCAGATGGGATCATCTCGCTCACCGTTTGGGACGCTGGCGTGGTAAAGACTCGCCAGTCTTTACATCGATGTCGCTGAAAACTACACTGACAGCCGATCGACGAGGCAAGCATAGGTGGCCATGTACAAATGCAGAGGTTTGAAGGGCGACATCGACCATCGACCGGAGCAAGCGAGGTGGTTCGGGAAGCCTGTTACGAAGCGAGTCAGTCACGGCAAGAGAGGTGTCGAAGTACCTACATTAGCGCGGTGCGCGTCCGGTCATCGAGTACGCAGATAGATATAGATCTTGCAAGCGCTTTCAGACCGAAGATGCTTGGGATGTGGTACAGGCTTGCTGACAGCGTCGCCTCAGCACACTGATGATTGGAGGGTGCAGGTATCATGTGAAGTTCCTCAAATGCCTATGATGGTAGGAACAGCATGAATTGTGGTATTGAAAGATATCATGGAAAACAAGACTGACTTGCGCCCAGATCTCAAACTCTTCGAAGGTCTCGGGGATATCCTGGACACCCATCAATGTACCAATCTCGCGCCACACAACGAATCGAGCCTGTGACTGGATCGCCAGTCATCCCAGGATTCAAAACTGGTGCACTTACCTGGCATTCCAAGGGCGACAGGCAGCGCCAGCCGTAGCGCTTCGCCAATCGCTTCAATAAGCGTGCATCAGTAATCATTTGCAAACCAAGGGATAGACACACATACGGGAAATTCTAATATGAACACGCTGAGGGTATATAAGTAGTCGTCGTTGCTCTGCGAAATATCTCGCCATCAGAAAACGTGAGAAACAACCATATAGAGCAGATGCTGCTCACTATGTTGTATTTCCGGTGCAGCCAATTGACGCGGGCGATGGCAAGATATGCACGAGGGTCCTTGGGCGCGTCCGATGTTCCGGGAGAAGAAACCTTGCTGAGAGGACAGTCGGACCACGTGCCTACAGAAGATCTCCAGACTACAACGGCTTTAAAAAAGGAGTCCGCGCACCGATGAGGATTGAAGTCTGCAATTGCTCGGTTAGCTCAAGGGACCTCGTTGAATGTTGAAACACGAGACTCACATCAGCGAGTCGCTTGGATGTATAGAAATCTGAGCGCATCTCGCCTGTTTTCACCAATAGCTTCGATGTAGATGGCTAGAGTAGCAAGCAATTAGGACATATTGGGAAAACGAGTAGAGGCACGATTGCTCACAATAGCTAGTGTCTTCATAAAGGCGATTGCTCCTGCCAATCCAGACGCAAATACCATGTCCCAGTTTGAGGAAAGCCACACGATCACCTGTGCTTCCTCGACCGTCAGTTTCTTGAGCCTCCCCGCGAACCTACGATGCACTTCGTTGTATCTCCTCCACCGAAGCAGACGCACGAGGAGGAGGTAGCCCAAACCGATGGCACCGAACGTGCCAATGCTCCAATCCGGAAGCCATTCCGACAGGGATAGAGGCATAGCTGGGTTTGTGATGATGATCAGCCCCTTGCGAGTAGAGAGGGTTAATCGTGCCCGCAAAAGTTTCTTAAATAAACTCGGGCTTCCTGTCAGTAGGTCTGCGGATGATCCGACTCGAAAGTACCGAGTTTGTCAACTGGACCCTGGCCTGCGGGTAAACATGGTCGGTGTGGGATAGATCTGTTACGCGTGCCATGTCCATTCTGTATTGTCTTGACGTACTTCTCGAAGAACTGTCAGGTCGGTACAGTAAGTTGAGTAACATCGGACGAGACCAAGAGGCGCCCACTTGGCGCCCACCATGAACATACAGCGTGGGAACATATATGATTGGCGCTTAGGCGGCCCGGCGCTGCCGTGTCCTTGTATTCTGTTTCGAGCGTACCGATCCTCTACCTAATCACGATCTCGTTGTGGCCCCTCTTCCACAGGCAACCAAATGCCAGCATGGCTTCTGCAGATGCTACTCCAAGATCAGGCCGTCGTCTCTTCGATGTCGTAACTGAAAATCTCAAGAAACTAGGTGCTCTGACGCTTGAGCAGTTCTTAGATCCTTCAGCGCAGGAGACCCAGCTGAACGATATTCCGATGCCAGAGTCACTGCATGCAGAGGCTATAACAGAACCACAGCTTGCAGAATCAGTCGACGAGAAAAGCAAGGAACGTGAGCAGGATCCGCGTCGCAGAGCATTCGTGCTACTGCACGGAGCATGTTCTCAGACCTTCGGCAGCATCGATCCCATTCAGTACGAATACCTTGAGGAACCTGGACAGACTGATGATGGAAGCACCAGTAAGTTATGTGGTACATTTTTGACGTTTGTTTACCCGTTCACATTGCAGAGAAACGCTGTATCCTCACGATAACGCGTCCCAACGGGTCTTCTCGGTCATACAAGACGGAGCCGGAATTTTCTCGGAAATCAGAGGCGAAGGCTGCTGCTGCTGCTCTTGCCATCGAGATGGGTGCTATCGACTTTATCAAGAACGGTGCACCCGACTATGTCACTTCGAAAAAGGGACTCGTACTCGCTCCTATCGATACACCTGACCGGGAGTCTGTCGAGAAGTCTGAGTCACCCACAGAGGAAAGCGAGTCTGTCGTGGAAATCGAAAAGTGCTGCAAAGAATACCGCGCTGGACGTGTCCGTCCGCAATGGATTGAACTTGAACCCAGCGAAACCAATATTGCGGCGAGTAAGTGATCTTGCGTTCTCTGACCTGGCTATCATCGTTGATCTTATCACAGAGATCGGATGTGCTCTCAAGATACAGATCTCGCTCCACGTTTTACAGGTCTACTCCGTCGCGCAGACCTACGACGACTTCGCAGCAGCCAAGGCAGCATGTGCCAAGGAGGCCATTGAACAAGGCGTCCTGGACTTCATCAAGCATGATGTTGGTCGGAGTACACCCATGGATGCGAACGGAATGGATATCGATGCAGAGACGGACGAATCTACTCTGATCGCTCCCGCTCCTATGACTCTCCAGGGATTCTTTGAGAGTCTTCCTCGACCTTTTCCGGAATCCCTTGGTGGCAAAACTGCGGCAGAGATAAACGCTCCATCGTGGTTGAACATGGTCGTACAGTCTGCGAAGGGAGCCAAGATCGTTCTCCAATTCATCTGGGTCAAGGACGCGAAGGCTGGCTGTGAGTCCCTCGCTGTATTAATGACTGGGGATTGTGTTGATCCACGTTCGTCCAGTGCATGGCGCCGTCCTCCGATTAGAGCAGCCTTCTGGATGCAAATCCTTCCTAGTGGATCCACAGTTCCCAAAACGCGCAGACGCGAAAGCAGCAGTATGCCTTGTCGCCATATCGCAAGGCATCGGCGATTACGTACGCGCCCTTGGCAAAGCTATCGAAGAGAAGATACCAGCCGAAATGAGGAAACGCGCCACCGACAGCCTCATGCCGCTGTTATCCACGGAGTACGGGAAACTCTGGCCAGGCAAACCGCCTGAAATATATGAGTTCCCGAAAGAGAGAGATGGTGACTTTCTTTGCTATTCTTCTTTGTTCATTATTCATGATGAGTGACGATCGATCTAGCCTTTGGCTGCAACATGACTTTGAAGCTCACGCAAGATCCACAACCAGGCCAAATTCGCTCGTGGTCAGTGCCTTGCGAGTATCGCGGCAAACCGGATGCGAAGATAGCTGCAATTATGCTTGCCTTCGAGCAGGGAGCCATCGAATTCCTGCGCTTTCGCGGCCAACCGCCTCCTCCTGGCTACATCGTCAATCTACCGGCCCCGAAACGCGCGGACGCTGCCGAGCCTGGAAAGAAGAACAACAAAAAGAGAAAGCCTGGTGAAAGTAATGTTGTCATTAACACGAATCTCACAGAGCTCGGGCCGCGGAAGCGTCAGAAGACTAATGATGACGCCAAGAGCGAAGTCTCGTCCTCGGCCAGCAGGTCTTACTCCTCACTTCCCCCGAAACCTGTCATTCACCCCCCTTTGCTGAAAGGAAGGTCCACTTCTAAGCCCTCCACGCGGGCCGAGCCCTACCACGCTGTTTCCCGGAACACAGACCGCTTATCTGGCCCTCCTCAAAGGGGCCAGGAAACGCGCCAGCTGCCACCGGGAAACATGTATGGTAGGGGTGGTCCCGACGAGCTCGAGCCGGGTGAACTGGCGCCGCCGATGATTTATGAGCGCCCTCCCGCCGATCGCTATCCTCGTCCTGATGAGCGGCACTCAATGGTCGGGCCTGCGGATGCGTATTACGACGAATATGCACCGCGCCCGCCGTATGAGCTCCACCACAGGCCGATGAACGTCGATTACGCCCCGGCTGCCTATCATGCTCCGGATCCCTATGGCCGGTCGTATACAGGGGGTGCTGATGGGCGATATGCCTATTCTGAGCTGTATGGTCCTCCATACGATGCACACGCTTATCCAGAGCCTGTGTATCAGCACCCTGCTCATGCTGATGCAAGCATGAGCTTTTCCCCAGAGCCGTATCCACCTCCTCATCCGGGCTACCCATCCTCATCGACCCATGTCCCTTCACCTGCGCACCGGGGCAATCGAAACTCTACGCCCAGATCCCGGCAATCACCTGCCAAGACTGCCCCCACGCCGTCCGCCGAGGACACGCCACGAGAATGGAAGCCCGGCCCTGGCTATTTCGAGCGCCAGAACAAGGCGGTGGCGGGGCAGCAGTCGCAGGATCGCCAGCGCTCCGTCTCCTCTGCTTCTACAAAGCATGACGAGCCGAAGCAGCAGCATCAGGCTGTGGGCGATGACCGACGGGCGGCGCAAAAGGCAGCTTCTGCGGCGCCTGGAGGACATGCAGCGCCTGATGATGCGTCGCCTGCTTCGGTGTCTGCGCCTGCAGCTGTGCTTCCGTCTGTCATTAATCGGCCTTCGGGGACAGATCGTACAGTGGCGGGACCTTCTGCGAAAGCGGGTAATCCGCCACAGCAAGTTAAAGCAGAAGGGTCTTTGCAGGCGTCATCATCGTCCGCGAAACCTGCGAAGTCGCTCAAAGCAGCCCTCATCGGTCAGTCCTTCAGCCTCCACTAACATCTATTCTCACTGTCATACGTCCTGCCTGCAGAGTATTGCGCCAAGAAGGGGCCATCACAGCCTATTTTCCGGCATAGCATCGAGCAGGCTGAGGACGGCACAAGGACGCACAAGGTATGGGCGATACTGGGCACGGAGCGTCTCGAGCATCCAAGTCGGTTCGCCGACCTTGCAGAGGGCGAGGAGCGTCTGGCGAAGCGCATTCTAAAGCGGATGCAGAGTCAAGCAAAGGCGGCCAAGACGTGAATGTGTGGCTGTTGGATCTTAGTGTTGTATATCCGCGCAAATGATACCCGCGTGTACCGGAATGCTTTTTTGCTCAATGTTCTGCACATCTTTCATCTATCTAACCACCTAGTCACAATGCAATGTATCATCTATCGATGTCTACCACGTTGAAGGATACGACGCATCCTTCAGATACTTCTGGGCCGAGTTCGAAATTCACCACTGTCAGTCGGGAATCAGAATCAGTAGCTTAGATATCGGTATCAAGTGACCTAGTCCTGACCACCAGGCCGATTCAAGATAACTTATCACAATGACCCCATGCCGTACTTCAATTGCCTACTGTATCCCCACCCTCCTCAAATCGCTGACCCCTTCTCCGAGAAACCTGACCAATGGCAAATCCACTGAAACAGCAATACGACACCCAAGGCTTCGTGATCATCCCCGGCCTCATCCCCCCCGATCTGCGCCCCGAGCTCGAACAAGCCAGCGAGCGCATCATCGCGCAGACCCGCGCGGGCGCCTGGCCGCACCGCCGCGTCGTCGGGAAGCAGTTCCCGCCGTACGGCAACGACGGGCCCGACTCGTGGGGCGTGCAGCACGTCATGCACCCCGATCTCCACGAGCCTGTGTTCGCGCGGTGGTACGCGTCGCGCGAGCTGCGCGGCGCTGTCAAGCTGCTGCTGGAGTGCGGCGATGCGGATCTGCAGATGGGTGCGTCGGATTGGTGTGCTGGTCGGTGATGTGGAGAATTGTTGATTGGGATGGGTCAGAGTTGTTTAATATGCTTATCAACCCGGAGAGCCATGATTTTGCGCTGCGATGGCATCGCGATGATGTGAAGGAGACTGCGTCCGAGCAGGAAGAGCGCGATGCTCTTGCTGTTTGGCATCATGGGGTAGGTGGTCGTCTTCATGCCTGCGTGCGAATCATTCATTAATTGTTTTAGATTCAATGGAATACGCGAGTCCTTAAATCGGTCCAACCTGAGCAAACGCATGTACTGAACTTTTTTTGACAGTGCTTTGTATAAAGACTCTTGTCTCTATGTCGTCCCAGGATCGCATAAAGTGCCGCGGACGCCTGGGCAGAGAATGTATTCCACTTCATCTGATCCTCCAGCCGATCCGCTGGCGATGCCAGGCGCTATCAAAGTAACCTTGCAACGCAAGTAGAAGCTCGTTGGTTGAATGAATTTGTGGGCTGATACCGGTATATGCAGCGGGAGAGACCGTCTTCTACAATAACAACATTCTCCATCTCGGTACCTACAGCTCGAAGGCGAAGCGGGCGACTTTGCACGCATCGATGGGCGATACGCGGGGTGGGGTGACCCGGGCACGCAATATCCTCCAGCATGGGCTAACATGGATGAACGAGGATAATTTCAGGGAGACTTTGGATGAAGATGGTCAGGCAATGCTGGACAGACTGATCACATTGCAAGACACTGTAGGCAGCGAGATACAGTACTCGCTGCAGGGGTAGAATAAAACAGAACAATCGGAAGACATATACTATGTACTGGAACTAACATGTGGAACAACAGGCTATCAAGAATAAGAATACCTAACAGACACGAGACAGCAAGAAAGCAACTAATCGTACATGTAGATTGAGGAATAAAACAAGGAGGAAGGTTCCAACCCTCCTTTGTTATCCGAAGGCATCCACCCTTAGGCAACGGCAACGTCTCGCTCGACTGAGGTGGTGATTCGCACCGTCTCCTCAACGACAGTAACTGAGACATCCGCTGGGGCAGAGGCTTCTGCAGGCATAACATTTGAGGGTTAGTCGCAGCGACCACATCTGCGAGGTGGTACGACGCACCTGCCTCGATGGCCGCGTTGACGGCGGCAACAGCCTGCTCTGCGGCTTCGATTTCCTCAGCCTCTTCGGCGGCCGCATCCGCAACAGCGTCTTCAGCAGGCGGCTCGGAAGCGGCCCTCTCAGGAGAGCTGGTCGTGGCCGCCTCTCCCTCTTTGCCTTTAGCGCCGCGCGTAGACCGCCGACCGCCGCCTGACGGCAACGTAACGCTTTCCATAGTCTTTCGGCGCCCACGCTTCGCAGGAGTCTTCGGCTCAGCTGGAGCTGCTGCAGCTCGTCCCCTCTTCGGACGGCCTTCTCCCTCGGCGCCATTCTCTTTGGCGGGGCGTGCGCGTTTAGCACCCGCCTTCGCGGGAGTCTCCTTTTCCTCAGCCTCGAGTAACTTCAACGTTTCTTCCACTAGATGGCGCAACAATCGATCAATCAGCATGTGCAGGAACAAGAGATGTCCACAAACTTACGCCCGTTCTTCTCGACGCCCTGGATGAACTCCAGCATCTCCTCCTTCTTGCGCTTCCCGCCAGCACCCAGATCGCGGCATATGGCCCGCAGCGTATCCGCCTTCAAGCTGGTCCAAGGGAATTCGCGACTCATTTTTTCGACTTGAGATAGATGTCAGAGCACAGCGCACAGAACGGGGCGAATGGTGTTGTCGTCGGGAGATGAGCGACGTCGAAGCCCCTGGTGAAGCCTGAGAGCGCTCTGATCTTAGGGCGCGCCGCGGACTCCGACGCGAATGTGGCGCAACAGTGCATTTCACGTGACAACCCGCTCCGACCATGTGACCGCAGACGCGTCTCGAAATTTAAGCAAAGTACGATGGTGTTACAACCCATTCACTCCTGCAACATCGGGTATATCTCGCTACTGAGTTATATACGATTAAATAATTTCCACCGCGCCGTCACTGAGAGGTGAGTTCCTTCTCTCTATCGAGGATGTCGTCAATTGTCTCGGTCAGCGTCGTCTTCCAATCCTTGTACTCCTTCATGCCGAGGAGCTTCTCAGCACTGCTGGTGTCCCAACGGCACCAATTGGCAGCAGCAGCAGGATTGTCTTCGAAAGCGAGTATGGGCAAGCGATCCTTTAAATCGGGCCGCATGGCGTGGAGGTACGCGACAGCATCCTTCCAGGTGAAGTCACCCGAGAGGACAATGATCCTCTTGGGTTCGTCCACAGGAGGCGCTTTGAGCGCAAGGACATGAGCCAGTGCGGCGTCACGGACGTCGGTGAAGATGCCTGCGCTCGTCTGGTCTGGAACAGGGCGGCCTTTCTCTCCGGTGATCAACTGGTAGATGTAGCTGTTGGTACCAGTGACCGGAGCGTCGAGGACCTGGCCGCGACCCGCAGGTCCGTAGATGAAGGCAGGATGAACTGCAAAGGATGTGAGCATCTTCTCGACGTGGCTCTCAATCAGACACTCACTGGTCGTTACGTCGACTTCAGGATGCTCAGTCGCAAACTTCCAAAGTGCCTTCTCAGAGGATGTCTTCGATGCACCATATGTGGCCCACACTGGGGCATCGGCCTTCAAAGCATCCTCCACAGTCTGCCCATTCCAATCTGCTCTTCCTCGTCAGCCGTCGGAATAGACATATCAAAGGGCCCTACCTTTCCCAGTGAAGGTCTTGCCGCTCATCATGTCCGGCACGTCGGCAATAGTGATAAGGCTAGAGGTGAATACTATTTTCTTCACTTCAGCCTTGAGTGCATAATTCAGAACGTTAGTAGTCCCATCGACGGCGTTCTGCCATGACGTTGTTCAACAAAGCCCAGAAGGTGGATCTAGTCAAAGACAAACCTTGATGACCACATCGGTAGTACCAGGAGGATTGAGCGGCGAGCCAGCGTGGATGAGGGCATCGACGCCTTTCCGAACAATAGTAAGAAGTCTGACAAAACGCCTGCATCCGGAAAGCTTACCTTTGAATGCATCCGTGAGGTCTGAAGTCACGATATCGTCCACGACAGCGACCTCGAGTTTGTCGCCGAAGGACGCATACGCCGCTTTCACGCGGTCTGCCTTTCCGGAGCGGACAGTTCTGTCAATATTGTCTGAGAAAAAATCCAGGGCATGGCGCGGGACGTATCGCGTACCCGCGCACGGTGTAGCCAGCGGCCAACAGCTGATCGACGATGGTAGAGCCTATAAAGCCTGAGGCGCCAGTCACCTGAGGGACACTTGGATCAGCATCGCGGCACATACCGTGCATCTGAGCGGAAACATATACACACAAGAACAGTTCTGATATGCGACATCTTGATCTTAGAAGGTTGAACTGAATGAAGTTAGCAGAGAAGACGTTGTAGCTGACGGTCGCTGGTCACAACAAGTCAGCCTTTATAGCCAACGCTGGCGCCGAACAAAGAGCGCCTTCAATGGCACTTATGCGACCCAGGACGGTGAAGGATCTCCTGCGCAGTAACCGCCCGCCGTCATGTTCATAAAAGACCACATGGACGAAACTCTGTCAGTGGCGACAAGGTGACTCCAGCGACGCGGATGAAACTGAGAAGGCGCGTTGGCTGTGCCGAAGGCTTGTCCGCAGCCACGTTGTTCAGACCTTCTTCATACTTGCGACGTTCGAAGATCTAACTAAGCGCTCGTTGTATCGAGGACCGAAGCTTGTAACTCGACGCACTTACTGTATTGTGTAGAGCCCCAAGGCGCAAAGCTGGAGATTTTGAGAGCTTGATCAAGTCATTCTTCAAGTGCCATCGGGCCACGTCGCTTTGAGCGCAGCCTGGCTCAGGACTTTCAGATTCGGAGAACAAAGTTGCCATGGCAATTCTATTATTGGTCGACCTTGGTACTGTATGTGTTTGTTGACCTCCTGAAATTTGCAAGGCATTCGATGGGCGACTCCCGGGAGGAAGCTGGCTCTTCCACGAGCGGCGCGCCCAGAGGGACTGCGATCTGCTGACGAGCGGTGGTGCACAGTCACGGTGTACCATCAGCTCAGTGCACCGCGCACCGCTCGCAACTCAACGCATGGAAGACCCAAGCTCGCACAGCTTGCTGAAGTGCCCTCACGCAGAGACGCAACATATCTTCACATTTCCAGGAACCATGCGCAGCGGCCACCCACCTGCTTTAATTGGACACCCGAGACGTCGATGACTTGGCGGCGATCTGTGGTACCGTACACGATGCCAGGGTGGACTGCGCGAAAGCGTGAGCATCGTGGACTGCTACGGTGCAACGATGGACAACATCTGTCGCGATGTCATCTCCGGGTGCGACTTGGCGAAGATCCAGACGGCCGTCTCTGCCAGCGCCTTTGAAGCGCAGTAGACGATGAACAGATGTGTGCCGGGGCTGCATAACGTCTTTGAGGATCTACGAGCTTCAATCTGAGAGCTTACGGCCGGAAATGAGCTGTCATGCTTCGTTCTGGGGTAGAAACAGGACGCACCATTCTTTGACAAGGTCGGTCTCGTCTTCTTGTCCTCCGAAGGATAATAGCCATTATACTATGCCAAGCGGAGAGTCTACGTGGATCAAAGCATCGACGCCTAGGACTTACAAGTCAGCGCCTAGCCGGCCTCAAACAGCGGTCGACTACTACAGGGCCAAGGAAGCGAGAGGCACCAATGACCTAAAGATACAGATCAAAAGTATGCGAGCGATTATTCTGTATGCAGGGGCGTGACGTACGGTCGAGAACGGTTTTGAGATTAGGATACATTGCCTAGAAACTATCACATGTGGTTTCTGTGGAGGGCGTCCATACTTTGTCTGGTCCTCTTATAATCTGAGGCATCCTATACCGAGCCTTTACACACAGTGGAAGATTCCATGCTTACCTTATCCCCTACGACTTCGGGCTTGACACATGACCGAATCTGAATTGAGATACTTGCTCCGCATGAGTTTGGACGGGCCTAAGAATATACCACTAGAGCAAGGGAATGACGCTCTTGAGATAGCGAGTAACGAGAAGCAATAGCCTCCAGGCGCGCGTATTCAGCCAAAGGCCGACTTACATCATGGGTTGTCGATTTATCTTGCACCACAGATAAAAGCGGACAACACGAAAACTAAGTCAGGCTTATCATTTGCAACGCGTCTCAATTTTGAGCCGCGCGGATAAGAGAGAAACTCTGCGTCAAAATACCTGTGGAATTGCCACCGCCATCCAATCGCAGTCGACCAATTAATCTAGCGAAGCCCGAATGAGGCTCTCGGCCGCCTTCGACCTAGGTTCGATCCGACATTTGAATGGCGCAGGATATCTGTAGGTCAAGTAGCCATGAGTCACTAATCGTGAACGCAATGAAAAGCACGCACGACACGAGGCCCGATGAATACTCATCCACAGGCTCAATCTCCCGGCCCTGCTCATCGCGCGCCTTCGAGATGTTATACGTCGCGAGCACATACGCGACCGCGATCCACACAGAGGCATGTCCGAAGTGGCGGCCTGGACAAATGCGCCTGCCGAAGCCGAATGCGGCATCGGGGTACTTGACTGGTGTGTCGATGAAGTGCTCTGGCATGAATTTCTCCGGCTCTGGGAATGTCTTCTCATCGCGGAGAATGCCCCTGTTCACGAGTGTACGATAGAAACATCAGATTAGTGAGGAGAGAAACGACTCGGGAGTTGAAAGTTCACTGACCAACCATTACCGATGATGGTCGAGCCGGCAGGGATGAAGTAGCCATTGTAGACGTCATCTGTGGTAACTTTGTGGGGGACAGCTGACATTGAAAAGCAGCGCTGTCATTCAGATATTGAATTGAATGGGTCAGTGGTCGCACCTGTAGGTACTACCAGTCTCCATCGCATCACCTCTTTCACCAGCGCCTCTACGTAAGGCAACGAGTCCTGGTCGCTGAAATCGGGAAGCCTGTCGTTGCCGATAACGGCATCTATCTCAGCCTGCGCTTTCTTCTGTGCCTCGGGATAAAGAGTCATGGCAAGGAAAAACGTCTCAGTGGCAGAAACGGTCTGAAAATGATGCGTAAGGAAGCTGCGGACTTGCTTGGCAGGGAGGACGTACGGTATCAGCAGCCGCTGTATATCTCTATGATAAGACAACCTAAAACTTCACAAGAGAAGGGCTCACCGAAATACATATTAGCCGGGACATTCTTCGCAATCGATTCGTCTAGCCCATCCTTTAGCTTGCCAATGGCAGCGGCAGCAACAGAAGGGGGTGCAGTTCCATTTTCCTAGAAGCAAATCAATAAGCGGATTCTCAACCAGTCCAATTGATTGCGATAGTACCAAGGCTTCCCTGACGAAGCGATATGGATTCTCGACCATCGCTTTGTTGTACGGGAGCCATTTCTTCGCCTCCTTCTTGAAGCTCCCAGGGAACCATGCAGGCAGATAAGTCACTTCGCCATAATTATGAGTATTGTGCTCGAGGCGTCGCATCGTGAGAGCTAGACGTACAGATGGGAAGGAAATCATAAATGATCCCGATTGTCGAACCTATCGCCAGCGCACGAAGCGACTTCTCCGCAGTTACGACGTACGGATCGTCATGCGGCTTGACATCGATCCCATAGGCAATCGCCAGGATGATCTCGCCCGCCATGCTGAAGGTTCACGACTTAGCATCCGTAGCAGCACCAGAGACAAAAATTTGTGGATCCCGTACTGTCTGACATTCGCATCCAACTGATCCGGCGTCTCGAGCAAGTGCTGCAAAAACTTGTGCGTCGCCTTTGCCTGGAGTGGGTACCACTGCGTTGTCGCAGTCGGATGAAACTGCTCATGGAACATCTTGCGCATGGCGCGCCACCGTGGGCCGTACGGCTGGAAGTCGAGGACCCAGTCGAACTCAAGACTGCTCGGCATACTCAGATGTCAGAAAGCGCTATGTGGAAGACGATGAGCACATACAGTTTGGTCTGGGCTGGGAAGGCTGGCCTAATTGGTTGTTCAGCGAGAGCTCTTAGGAGTGGAGGTACGCGTACCTGTCTGAATAGAGCGCCGATCTCTTCTCGAACAGGTCGTTCGCGACCTCTGCCGAGTTTACGATAAAGATATGCGTCCCACAGACATTGAGGTGGATCAACCCGGAATCTACAACGATGTGGTCAATCCCACCGCACTCGTTCAGATCAAGACGCGCGCGTACCAAACTCCTTGCTCCATTTATCATAGACCTCCCATTCGTTGTTCTTCGGCAGATCCAGCAGGTTTCCTATGAGTGGTAGACCCTTGGGACCCGGTGGGAAGGGCAGACGCGCATGAGGACTCCGCTTCCGTCGTTTCTCATACACGAAAGACGCGAAAGCCAGTCCTACCACGAGAGCCGCAGCGTCAAAAAGCAGCGACGGCATGATGTAGCAGTGAGACTATGCTATTGGGCAGCTGGGAAGAATTTGAGCGGCTCGAGATATCTGTGTGAAGGTATTGTTCTTATCAGTAGGTGTGCGGGCGTTATTTCTACCGACCTGAGCTGCTTCGATGAATATATAAACATCGTGGAGGTGTTGGGTCATCGGTTTTGACAGGCCTTTAGCGTATTAGTGGAAGGAACAAATGAAGTATCTCCGATTCCAATAGAGCATGTAGTCGTTATCAGAGGATTGCTTATCATGGACAGACCAAGATCTCGTGGGGGCAATCGCTACCAGCTGATTGTTGGAGCGCTGGAGAAGCCGCGAAGAGGAGTCCGCTTCCCATATTCCTAGTTACGCGCCTGAGATCGCTCGACATGGAAAGTCTGTCTGTGAAGTATAAGCGCACGCAAGTTGGAGCCTGGGACGTGGTGGAATTTACGTGCTGGTGGAATAGCAGTACGAGTGGATCCTCATTACTGCTCGACACGTGCTACAACAAAGCAAACCCAAAAGCCAAACCAGAGAAAATACCAGCCATCGTCACAGCATTCATCGTCGCTCCGGATATTAGCGAAGCGGATGGCATAGGGTTCGATCGGCTGCTCTGCGACAGAGCTGTGCTCGAAGCAGGGGCACTGGAAGCAGGCGACGTCACCGAAGACAGGGAGGCAGACGTGTCGGACGATGCCGGTGGGGTTGAAGAAGCGCCTGACGGGGCAGAAGCAGGAGCCGAAGAAGGGACGACACTTGTAGGCGCAGAATACTCGGAGGGGCTGCCTTGAGCGGGCGATGGAGTTGGATTCAGCCATGCGGGAGGGCTTGCCGTTTGGCCACCTTGCACGATAAACGGAGAGACGGACTGCGGGCCGAACGCGTATGGTGTAGTGAAGTAACCTTTGTCTGCCGTGCAATCTGCTATGCCGTAGGCGATGGTACAGGAGATGTCGAAGGACGCAGAAATGTCTGGATTATTGTATGTGACATGCGCATCATGTGGACCTTGCACCATGATTGCTAAATGCAACATGAGACCCAGACTCCAAATCTATTAAAATGCATGCAGCTCACCAGTTCCATAAAACGAGGGCATGTCGAAAGTCCCTGTCAAAGTCCCAGGAACGATTTCCCATGTTGTATGACCCTGTCCGTCGGTTCCAATATTGGCAACGCTAAGAGGCTGAGAGTCGAAGCCAGGAATCCACAGGGACGTATCGGCATAAACAACTGGTATTTAGAAATCAAGAATAAGTCATCGTAGTGCATTGACAGCGACAAGAAACTTAAGGGAAAAAAAATGAAAACACACCCTTTATGACCACCAGCGGGAAGAACAAACCACGGAACAGGAAAGACATGTCTCTTAAGAAGCGTATGGGCATGAGTAATGACTGTGAGTGTTAGACAAGCTGAAGCTGAGGACGTTTGAAGTCCTCCGATTCTGCAACGACAGTCGACAGCGAAGCCAACAACTGTTCAGAAGTTCATGCCAACAGAATAGACGCCAGTTTACCATGACAGCCGGGATCGTCCCAAAACAATTTGACTTGCAGACTTCGAGTCTAGATCCCGCACCGCCACCACATTCCTTAAATAATTGAGCCAGAGAGCTTCCTTGAATGTTTTGACAATGTCATCCGACCATGCGAGGAGAAGATTGTCGAAAAGTCGCGCAGGAAGTCAAGATCAAGAGTGTAGAATCATGTGGCTCAGATCCCTTGCTAGCGCGGCATGACTATTGCAATCTTCGACGAGCTCCACTCCGGAACAGGCCCCATTTTGTAAAGTTCCGGGGGTTCGAGGCGCAGCCTATTGCATAGCGAACGATGACAGGTATCTTTGAAGGGCCAGATACAAAAGGCGGTGAATCGTGTAGCCTTTACCCTGCATTCAGTGCATCCTATCAGATCCTGTCTTCATGTGCACAGGCATGGGCGGGGACAGAATATAATTGGTGCCAAAAAAGGCAGGTAGTGTTCATGCCGGCGCTGTTCATTAGGCGAAGTTGGCGCTACAAGCGCGCCATGTTACCGCCAAGCAGCCAAGTATGCTATGACAGTAGACACGATGTCGACGGGGATAAGCGTTGGGGCGCTGCCCAGTGTCCTCGTTGTTCTCCAACACTCATCTCGACCCACTCCACCCATATATCGCCCCCGTGAAGCACCAAATTCGGACCCGACTGGATAGCTTCGGGGCGCCGGTGTTACGTCTGCAGACGCTGTAGTATATATTAGACGGTCCTCGACAAGGTTGGAGCAGCATGCCTTCTCGTTCGAGCACGTGGTCGCCGCCCTCGGCCCACGACGAGGAGAAAGGCCACGTAAGTGACGACGACAATGCAGAGTTGATACCACTGACTCGCTACGAACCACGGCACCAGTCTTCTTCATCTGACAGGCTTGCCGCTGAGGAGTTGCCTCAACCGGCTACAGCCTCTCCAGCCCTGGAACGTCAGAGTACGAGACTGAGCGATATCAGTGGTGGACACCAGAAGATCCTCGCACGTATCAAGGAGAAGGGGAGACAAATCGGATGGCTGGAGAGCTTGAAAGCAGCTGCGTTCTCGTCGTGTAGGTCTCTCTTCGGCGTCACAGTTGATTGGGCTAATACAGGACTATGCAGGGCTCAATGTCCTCCTCCCCCTTGTGCCATTGTCGTGGGTAGCTCATTTCCTTGGGTGGTCCCACCAGGCCCAGTTCGTCCGTAAGTGTCATGCGAGATTCCATACTGACGAAAGCTAAGTGATACCTAGTGTCCTTTTTTGCAATCATGCCGCTCGAGAAGCTGTTCGACTGGGGCGGCGAGCAGCTCGCGATGTACTGCGGCGAGGACCTTGGCGACCTCGTCATCATCACCCTGAATAAGTAGGTCATCCTGATCAGTACCGTGGTCTACTCTGATTTGCGGCTCAGCGCCGTTGAGGCAACGCTAGCGATCATTCTGCTGTTCAAGTGCGAGTAAGTGACGAGATTCGGTTAGCTATACAGTCTCTGATTCTCGTATTAACAACGCAGATTAAAGCTCTTGCAAGCGACAATTTCCGGTAAGGTTGTCTTGAAACGAGTGAGAGCATGTGCTCACCTGTGTTGGAGGTGTTGTCTTGCTGCACTTGCTCCTTATTCCTGGAACTGCGTTCATGGTAGGCGGAGCAAGAGTCTGGGAGCAGACTCTCCATCCAACAAGATCCCAGCTCAACCATACGCTCTTGACAATCGGGTTCGCATCCTCGCGGTCTTGCAATCCTCATCTTGACGCTCACGCGGCGCATGTCTCAGCATTCTGGCACTGTTAGTCCCAGCAGCCTTCTTCGCCGCAATCGACCGTGGCATGCCCCCGCCCGGCGCCGAAGGCACCGACCAGGCAATCAACGATGTCATCCGCGACGACTTCCTCAAAATGGGGCGCGGATTCTCCGTGATCTTGCTCTTCGTGTAAGCTTTTCTTTACACGGTCCAATTTGATGCTTACGTGGAGCACAGATACGTTTGCTCGCGCTTTTACCTGCACGATCCGCCCGGTGAAGGTAACGCGTTCCAACCTCCCCCCGATGCACCGGCGGATCTAGTTGCGAAGGAACGGGAGCTGATGGAGGCTGACCCGGAGATCAACCCCTGGGCGTGCTCTGTACTTTTACTGCTGTGCGTCGGCTTGATGGGCGCCACCGCTGAGTGGGTACGCATCTACTGACATACTTCACTTCATCTAACTAAACATGCCAACGACAGCTCGTCGACAGCGTGGAGGGTGTTCGAGAGGAAAGCAACATCTCTGAAGAGTAAGCGCTCCATGTTTTGGGTTTGAAGAGACGCTGACTCTGGACCAGGTGGTTTGGTCTCATCCTCCTCCCCATCCTCTCTTGGTCCGCCGACGGCGCCATCACGCTTGGGTTTTTCGTGCGCATGAGCCTGAAGCAGTACTTCAAACTCGCTGATGCCCCTTCGCCGACAACCATTGCAGAGGCACGCGCTATCGAGCTCTCGATCCAGTTTCTGCTTTTCTGGATGCCGTTCCTCGTGCTTCTCGGCTGGTGGGCGAGCAAGCCGGTGTCCGTCCTATTCGGTTCGTCTTCTTCACATCGAGGAGAGACACATGTTAATCGCTGGGCGCAGATCTGTTTGAAGTGACGGTACTCATTGGCTCGTGCTTCTTGGTGAACTACGTCACGGCGGATTCGAAGACGAACTGGGCGGAAGGGACTATGATGATTTCACTCTATCTCATGATTGTTCGTAGCTGCCTCTTCCCTTCGCGGACCTGCATATCTGACGCCTTCTGTTTCAGGCTCTTTCGGCCTGGTATTACCCCGGACAGCCGGAGGTAAGGATCATGAATGCTTGTACGGGCATCGCCGATGCTCTTGTCAACGGCGTCGGGCCAGAAGAATAAGCGGCTCGATACACTTTTCGTTTTCTTGATCATTTGAGTCCGATTTCTGTTTTCGCAATTATCGCTTTGACCCTAGCATGCATTCTGTATCGTATACCACATTTCCGACAGCCTTCTTTCGACAAGTCTGCAGCACTCATACCAAGTTGGAATCACACTCATCGTCAGATCTTTTAATCACATTGTTACTGTAGATATCCGACACTGCAATATGCATTTTCATCATGTTTTCTCGAGTTGACCGTGAGAGTATTTGGTATGTCGCATAAATAATATCTATTACATGGTTGGGCTCAACATGAAGTCCGCATGAAGATACTAAGGCTAGTGTTGATGCTTCGGGTCCCATTTCCGGTTCCTCGGAACATCGATCGAGACTTTCCGGACGAGCCTCTTCAAATCAGCCTTGCAGCGTTCAATATGATCACGAAGGAACGAATCCACGACAATGACCAGACTCTTGATATCGATCTTCCATTTAAACCGATGTTCGAGCCTCGAGGGCCCATAGTAGGACCGGCCAGCATTGCACGAGGAGCGAATGACTGGTCTCGATAGTCAAGGCTTCCAATGCAGGCCAAAGCCCACCAGGCCCGGCAATTACAGGTACGAAGTTAGGTTCCTTCCGAAGTCGATCCTTCCAACTCTGTATGCCGACCATACCTAGGACTTGTTTTAGCTGGCATGACGTGATGGAAACTTCCCGTAAGTCTTTCATTCTGGCAAAGACACAGAAAAAATCTGCCTCATCAACGTTGTCGCAATGATCAAGAATGAGGCATGCCGTGCCCCCGAAATCCAGCCCGCTTGCTACTGCACATGTGTATTGCGAATGTGGCCCCTTGTCTTCGTCGTCCACGTCAAATGACACATCGAAGCGGCAGTGTCCAAGATCATCCCTGTCCAAGGAATGTGGCTTGTAGCACTCCCAGCCCACCATTCGTGATATGCTGCTGAATTCCAATGTGTCCAACGGGATATGTCTGGCCCCGGGGATCTTAGAGCACAAGGCAACAAGCTTTGCTAAACACTCCTCGCATGTGTGCTCCCAGTATCCTTGGAGCATGATGTCCAAACGCAGGGTCATGGTGAAGGGGATCTTGACATAGTCCAGTAAGTGATCCGTCACCGCCACCTCGTCTTGTATCATCAATTCTTTGAGCGAGTCAGGAAGCTGCAAGACATGCGTGGGTGCCACATCATCGTAGTACACAGGCCCACCACCTAGTTCATCTTCTACCGGGATAGCAGATCACATTCATAGGCTTTCGAGGTACAGCAGTGTCTCCAGCCTCTCCAGTAAATGACGCAGCACGTCACCTGGGAACCAGCGACAACACTTCAGCTTCAGATGCCGAAGCCTTGGATGCAACACAGGGGACCCTCTCCCGCCCAGATGGTAGTCGCTTGCATGAAGGTGCTCGCCCATAACATGAAAATATTTCAAGCGAGGCATTGGGATGTCCAGCAAGTCGTGAATATTTAGAGTTCTGTGGTAATACAGTCGTTCACCATCCACGAAAAAATCTGGATTGAGCATAAGCTCCTCCAGCATGCCTGCTGAGTGGCCCTCATGGCCTGTGAGAATAGTATCGAAGTCATCTGGTGTCCAAGTGGAGAGAAACAGCTTCCGGATGCATGGGAAGTGAGCCATGATAAGCAGGAGGCCTTGCAGATCTGGATGTGGAGGGAGGAAGGCCATCACGTCCAGTGGGCGCAATTTGGAACGCTCCAAGAACACCTTCATCAGCCGAAGGCTGCTGAAGTCGAGCCTGGTCCACAAATCCAGGAAGTTAACCACAATGTGGTACCAGTCATGGCAAATGAGCAGAATGGCGACCCAATGGGGGACGTCCTGGTATATCCTTTGGAACTCGTCTTCTAACCCAGCACTGTCGCCCTTCTCCTTGATATAATCAGCATCAGAGACACCTTCCGGGTCATATCGACACTCTGTTGCACTGCAATAATGGAAGATTTGGCTTGGATTTGGTGCCATATTTCTATGGGTAGGCGTTGTATGGGCAGTTCGTGAGTTCACCTACGTGTACGAGCGACAGGTTGAGCATGGAGGCCATGGAGATGAGACCTAACAAGGGGTTGGGCAGGGTATGTGCAAGGCATAACATGAGGTTGCATTGGGAGATCACTATGTACGGGAGGCATAACTAGAGGTTGTACAGGGAAACCGTGGATGTGAGACATGATGGGAGGTTGTGCGGGGAGGCCATGTATGTGCAGCTGAATGGGAGCTTGTATGGGAAGGCCACCATGTGTGCGATGCATGATCTGAGGGTGTACAGGGAAACTGCTGTATGCCTGAGGCATAATGAGAGGTTGTACGGAGAAGTCACCCAGCGTATATGGCATGGCAGCAGGTTGTAAAGGGAAACCATACATGTGGGACACAGCTGGGTTTGACGTGGGATAGCCACGTTGGTGGGGCTGAACAAGAGGTTGTGCAGGAATGCCATGGGTGCGAGAATCCTGGTGGAAGCCACTTGCATTACACCGATGTGGGTCCATATTACTTGCTCCCAGTTTGACTAACTATGAATATGGTGAATACAGCTGATAGAATTGCGCTGACTGCACAGTTAGTGCTGGTTGTGACAGAAAGAAGAGTAAAAATGAACAAGGGTGATGTAGATCCTGCCTTCATACAAATGAAAAGACGGTAGAGTTGCTTGGACTTTATTTCCGTACAGAGAAGATCAATTGGTTGGTATAAAAGAGTCGCAATTATTCGGAAAAGTCTTGTGTGATCTAGAGGCATGCCGCAAGGTGAAGGTCAAATTGACAGCCAGCTGCTCAGTGGTAACTGTTACACACCAGAAGTTGAGGGATATCGCATCAGGAAACTTGTCACTTTCCTGGCTTTACTGTTGTAGGTCTGATGTTACTGTTTTGGACCTGATATTACTGTTTTCAGACATCTGAATCTGACTTGTGTCTGAAAACAGTCTGAAAACAGTAACATCAGGCCTCAAACAGTGACATCAGACCTACAACAGTAAAGCCAGGAAAGTGAAGAGTTTCCTGATGCTGTGTATATGATGACTAGACCATCATCAATCATTGCCAGGATATAAAGTCTTGCAATACAAAAGATGAGAATGACACAAGCACCACATCCACACCATTGCCAGGCCGAAGACAACACAATAAGGCTGGCGAGTATCAGCACTTAGCTATTGCATTGGCAATAGCGAAAGGTCATTGTCGATATTTTATCGTGAGTGACACGTGTCACTGGAACAATTGCAGGGGCGTTGCATACAGCACTGGCCAAACAATAAGTTACATGAGGATATTGACATCAACTTACTTTATGCCATTGCATCTATTTGAATTTGGCTGGCTCTGAGAATCAATCGCAGGACAGCCTATGATAGCTGGTGATTGAATTATGCGTTGTGCCAAGGCAACATATGAACACAAGAAGCGAGATCGAACAATCTGCCCCCGATCTGCCAAAGCAACGACTTGAACCTCACTAGTGTAAGATGGTCAGTACATGCTTGATAGTGCTTTGAACAAAGTCATCGACAACTCACTTTCTCTATCACACAAGACAATCACCCCGTAAAGGGCAACACATACATTGCAATGCCCTCATCGACATAACCTTGGTCGCTAACCAATGCATCCCGCTCTGTGATATTCGTCATGTAGATGTGATCTGCCATGGTAGGGTTGTCCATGACATAGAACGGAACACTACGGCAGATCTGCGATGTATATGCATACCAATAGACACCAATATTTGTATACCCCTCTGCTATCAGTGTTGCAATCTCGTTGGAGTTGGTGGTGTAGATGTTGTCTGTCTCCTCCGAATTGTTGATCTGGTACATGGGAGAGGTTGACCCCTCCTGGAATGTGAACACATGTGCAGCGTCTCCTTGAGAGCTGCCATGGTAATTTATGATGAACTGTTCCACCTCCATGGAATTTATGGAATAAAAGTGCATAGGTTGGTCCGTCCTGACTGCCCTCAGCAGGGTAACAGCATCACTTGAGTTTCCACAATCCGGAGGGGCACGAGTCTGCCAAATGCAATCAGAATCACCAGGAGAAATAGATGAACAAGTCTAACCTTGACATCCCTCCCAATGATGGCCGAGGCAGACGACTGGCAGGCATAGAATGCAAGAGCAATGGTGGCGAGTAAACCCTTCATGTCAGTGGGTATACTGTTCGAGTTGGTGGATCCAAAGATGGCTCCTGCTGTTTACTTACATCGAGACAGGTCTTATATCCTCGTGGAAGACCATACTGCTACCGGCAGTGGGGTAAATACAGACACATTGGCCATATTTTGACAGCAATTCTAAGAAGTTCTTTGACAAGGATGGCTTGCGATTTCCAATCAAGCAAAGCATTTTGTGACCAGAGCAGAAAAGTGGAAAGCTCACTTTGTGTTCGGAAAACAGACGGGGAACACAGCTCTGAGCAAGAAGCCTATGACCTGAAAGAAGAGGACACAATGAGTCATATAATTTGCCGAAACACGGCCAGCACAGATCAATATGTCAACCAGCATGAAGGGAAGCTGGGACGCAATGGAACCAGCCATCAAAGGCTTATAAGATGCAAAACTGAGAGTGGAAAAATCCCCGAAGAATCACGAGAAGCTCTCAAACCTGAGGATACTTTCTCAAACCACAAACCACAAACCACGTCAATGCCGCTTCCTTGATGTGCTGCTAGTATCCAAAGGATCCTTCATTTCAGAGACCGCTGGAAAGCGACACCAGAGGCCAGCTGTCGAATGGCATCATGTTTTCGCCGCAGCCGGTAGTGAAAAGAGTGGCACAGGCCAGATAGAATCGATGGCCTTCCATATGAATGAAGCGAAGATGAGTGGTCGAGAAGCATGGCCAGGCAGTGAATAGCTGGGCCGTTGTTCAGTGTGCGAGACAGTGATGGGCAACATGCATTCTGTGACAGTCGACAACATCAAAATTAGCGAGGACCTGGAGGCAGTGGTAGGAAGTGCTGAAGAGATGGCAGAAAGTGACAGCAGAATAGCTTCTGACACGTCGCAGTACATTCTGGCATACATAGAAGTCAAGGGAGAACAGCGGCTCTGTCACTGATGGAATTGGACAATATTCTTCATGACTCTCTCCAAGGTGCAGCCAATAGTGATTGATTGAGAGCGGGTCGTAACAAGGGTTACCAACCAAACCCGTCTTCCTGGAGGAATTGTATCTGCGCTGAAAATTCTGGCACAGATCCATTGTGCTGGACAATCCGGAGAACACAAGTTGAACCACGGAACGTGACGAAGGTTTCTGACAATGTCCGACTTCCATGCATGACACTTTGAGCAGTTATGATTTTGCTACAGGTTGCTCCACGGGATGATGGTGACATTCGAACTTCATGAGCAGATCCACGTCCACGTTCAAGAGTACGCGAACCCACTTTTCCTAGACTGTGAAGGTACAAAGATCACATGAAAGCTTGCAGTTAGAAGATAGAATCTTACAAGGTCTTCAACACTAGAGATCGCTCCACCAACACATGCTATCATTCGTGGAATCCGTGCAATTCTGTGCCAGCTTTCCTGATCGTGTGGCCCTGGTTGGAGAGAAGGATGTAGCTGTCATATTCAACTGTCTGAAGATATGCTCTTCGACACAATCGGCATATTCCATGCCACTGTGCGTTGCGATGATATGAGCCCCGTAATGTACATCTGATCGGCGTAAGGATTGACTCGGAAGCAGCATGCATAGTCATTTACTTACGCACCATGTTATTGTGGAGCCAGGTCTCCCATGGCTCATGGGCAGGACATAGGTTCCTCATATTTCTGTATGACAACTGGAAGGTCATTTGGACCATACAAAAAGTCATGCCTGTCCAAAAGAATACGATAAGACTTCAGCCCGAGCGCATTACCCCATATTCAAGAATCAGTATGCAGAGAGACCAGAAACATGCACCAGTATGCTCCTCATAAAGGCCTTCGACTGGGCCCACGAAGTTCATCCAGGACTGTCTTCCCATATGTGAGGGTGCAAGAGTCCAAACGCTCGGTCGTGGTCAGCTGTCATTGGGATGATGATGTGAGCATTCATCGGACCTAGTGGGTCGGATCCAGCGGGGTGTGTCCTTTGTTTCCACTCATGTGTATACGTTGGGCTTTCTGCCTGTTTTCCTCTTGAGCTCTCAACTCAGTGCCATTACCACCACTTTATTCTCATCGTGTGTGCTCTCGGCCGCCTCTGACAAGTTTGAGAGCTCCCTAAAACTCGTCATTCATTATTTTTGCTCACACCATGTCTTCGACTGACAATGGAATGGATATGTCATCTACCCCAGCAACTCCCGGGACAGCCCCTAACCTGTCTGACCTGGCCACGTTTGCTAATCTCCTTGCTCAGAGCAATCAGGCCTTTTCCCAGTCGGTCAGGCACTCTCTCAACGCTACCCAGCAAGCCGTTCAAGACCTCGCGCAGATCACTGCTCAACATAACGCTGAAGCTCAGGTGGTAGGAGGTGGATTGGGAGCTGGAGGGTTGGATGGAGAGGAAGGACAAGGTCATCATGGCCATCAGATACGTGTGCATGCACCAGACCTATTCAAGGGTGGCTCCAACGATGTTGAACACTTCATCCACGATGTCAAGGACTGCATCGAGCTCTCCCAGGGAGTTATCTCCATGGGGCGCTTGAAGTGTCTTTACATGTCCTGTTACATCGAGTCACCCGCCTGGTACCACCTCGTTCGCACCCAGCATGCTGAACTCCTCGATGACTTCAATGGATTTATTGCTGCCTTCCATGGACATTTTGACGACCCCGACAAGACGACCACGTCCATCTGTCGTCTCAAAGTGCTTCATCAGGGCCATCGCTCCACGAGCCAGCTCTATGCTGAGTTCGTCGAGATCGCACAATTTGTCAACATCTCCAACGACACCAAGCTCTCGTACTTCAAGCGCACTCTCGCAGACGATACCGCGCACCAAGTTGCTGGATCAGCAACCATGCCCACCACATTCACTGAATTCACCGAGTTTGCTATCAAAGTTGACAACCACCTTCATGCTTACGAGGAAGACCGTCATGCTCACACCATCGATCGACAGTGCGCCCATCATGTCACCATTCCCCATTCGACTGTCACGCTCGCCGTGCCGCCTATTTACTCATCCAGCGGTGCTGCCTCTAACAAACCCATTCCAATGGATGTCGATGCTGTCCATGTCTCACATTTGATGCCAGACGAGTGCCGTCGCCGTCAGACCTACGGACTTTGCATCTACTGTGGCAGCAGCAGTCATTACCGTGACACATGCCCGCTCCTTGTATCGGTTGGAGGCGCTAGTGGTGCTATGCGTGGAGGAGGACGAGCTAGTGGTCGTGGTGGAGGCAAAGGCCAGAGTGTAGGAGGTTGAGGTGTAGGGATACAAGGTGGAGGATTCAGAGGTCAGCGTGGAGGTGGAGGTGCAGGAAGGGGAGGAAGTGTTGGAGGTTCGGGAGGCTATGAGAGAGGTCGCAGCAGAGGACGGCAGGAAAATTGAAGTCCGAGAGTTCGCAGGTCCAAGGACCCTCGAAGATGACTAGGACCAACACACGCGCAACGCCTATGTCTCCTCGAACCCAAAGTACACATTTTTTGTCCGCGAATCACGATTGGTGTCTGCGTCCAGTAGTAGTGCTGCAATTCATGCTGCCTGATCATGTACGAGTAGACCCGAAGAATTGAGATCACTTCTTTGTCCCATGTGTTCTGAATTTTCCGGGTTGAAAGTCTCTCCAGACGTACGCCTTCGTGGACTCGGTGTCACACTCGCAACATGTTTCGAGCGCTAACATGAAGAAAAGGGCGGCGCATCACTCATTTCGCTTATAAAATGAGAAGAAGCAACGTCATGTAAGAATTTGCCAACCTGCATCAAAACCATCCCACAAACACGCTGCACTCTCCCTAAAAGCCTTATTCACGCTCCCTCTTGACTCCGCCCCTTATGCTCCAACACATCATGGCCTGGTTCGATTCTCTTCTTAATTCTGCTCCAGAACCGCGCCGGCCTGCTCCCACTGAGAATCTCCCTCCTCTCTTCCTAGCAGTCCATCATGATTCCCTGCGAAGCGTCACTACCGAGAGACTCAATTTTTACCTCGGAAGGAATCTCATCACTGCCAACCCTAGATACCGTTTAACGGTTCTCGACGGGCCAGAGCCACCTGACCCTCGACCAATTCTTGAAGGTATGCAGGACATCGCCGACCAGATATCCATCACTGCACATCGTCAGGAGCAGGAGATCGAGACCGAACTCATCTTCGATGACCATTCCTTTGCAACGTTGACTGATACAGATGTAGGGGACCTCCGACTGGAGGTAGAAAGGCATGAGAATGACGACATCCCCAGCATCATGGCTGCTGCATTCCCTGCCACACTCTCTGCTGCCCAATTCCCTCCTTCCATTCCGGCTGCTCCGAGCGCTCCCGCATTAGCTCCACCCCTGCCTACACCAACACTTCCTGAGATCAGTACCGACCCGACATTCCGTGCCCCCGGTATCATCACCGTTATTCCCGAAGGGCCCTTCGGCCACATCTATGCTTGACAGTTCCATCAGTGTACTGGCTACGTCTGGGCCCCCTCCTCTCATCTGGAAAAACTGTATATACTATTGTGAACTACCGTTGGCTACAGTAGCTACAGTAGCCAGAGTAGTTGACATAGTGTCTGTAGGACTCTTCTTATTTTTTGTACCTACAGTAGACAGATATTGTCTACTGTAGTTCACTGTAGTACAGGTTTGCTATTGTAGACAAGTCAAGTTCTCAAAATGTGCAATCTTTTACAAATGCTATAATGTGCTACCACAACTACAGTAGTCCATACATGCTACAATAGATTTATTGCACATATACAGTCTGTTATATTTGCAGGTCTTGACCACTCAATATAACATCCAAGTCAATAAAAAAATTTATGCAGTTCATAAGGATTTAATCAAACAACAATCAAAATTTATTGACTAGCAAATACATGGTACTATAAGAGGCTATACTATGAGAGGATTCAAAAGTATAGAGACTGTAAGACAAACAAACATTAATAAAGGTCATCACAAAAGGTTCAAATGAACACTTACGTACATCACAAAAAAAAGCAATATCTAACAAGTAGTAAAAGCTAGTGAGTGAAGCATCGAAGACTAAAAGCGACTTACCAAAATTTTTAAAAAAGCGAAAATGTATACACCCATAGTAAGGGTAAGACATAAGCACAAAGATTACTAGACATAAGAAAAGGAAGACTCACCATGCAAAAGCTTGAGTCAATGACAGAAGAGATGATGGGGGTTGGAAAGAAAGAGAGGTTGCGCGTCATGCATGCCTTATATAGACATCACGAGCGGAGCCCGAAATGCAGCTGTTGCAACCTGGCCCGGGTACTGCCGGGTGCTGCATCAGAGACCAAGACGGCAGACTTCACTAAGTTCATGTCGCTTTCCAATAGCTTATAGTATAATAGCTAGATAGTTTCATCATTCAAATGAATTAAACTAATGAAATATAGCTACTGTTGTTTTTTCAGATTTATCCTGATTTTATTTGATTTACTACATTACAAACATTCAAACTCGCACACATTTGTTGGTTAAACGACTTGACACACATTGAAGTTTCTTGCAGCTGCTACCATCAACTCCCCTCCCATCTCTCCTCTCGTTCTTCCTTCCTCCCCCTTTTGTGTGAAATCAAACACTGGTGGACAGTTATAGGATGATGAGGGCCTGGCAGGTAAGTAAAAAAAAAATCTCTTTGTTTATTTGTGCTAACACTGAGAGTATCGCTTATTCGAGTGATACTCTCAATTTCCTTCCCTGTCCCTTCGAGTCACTTCCTGTCGCTGCCCCCTCCTGCTTTGGCCCCCCCTCGACATCACCACCACATGCCTCTCCCACTTATCGCGTGTGTCGCGCCACCCACCGATGCATCACACCACCCATTGATGTGTCGCACCACCCACCAATGTGTCGTGCTGCCTACTGCATGCCCCTCGCCACCCACCAATGTGTCATGCCACCTACCACCCCACGCCCATCCTGTGCTTGCATGCCACACCATGCTCACCCCCTGCCTCTCCCGCATCATGCCACGTCGCGCCTCACCCATGCACCGCACTGCACTGCGCGCCCTCTCCGTGTGACGAAGAATCTTGCCCAAATTTGGGCAAGATTCTTCGTCCTGCTCTGTGCCGCTCTGCCGAGGGCGTGGGAACCTCCAAGGTGACACCTAAGAAATCATAGGTATCAATATTGCAGTACCACACATCCAGTACTTACCTGATTAATATAATAAAATGAAAGCCCTGTATTGTGTGAGCAAAATAAGCCTAAGATCATAGAAAATGATGGAGATTTGAGAAAGTGAAAAAAAAAACTCGCCTAGGAGGGGGGATGATAGGACAAGTTTGTCCCTTGCGCAATGAAATGTCCACCAATATGGACGCATGAGGGCTTATCTGAAAGCTACAAATTAGAACTTTCCGCCGAGCCTAAGAGAGCTGTGATATGTACAATACATCCCAAGATATGGCAAAACCACGTTTTGCCACATCATCCAGGAGATCTTGCTGTTTCGTGGCGCTACCTGGTCCTATCGACGTGTATGTAGGCTTATTGGAAAGGTATAAATCAGCGCTTTCCAAAACTGTTAAAACGTCGTTGATACGTACTGTATTGATTGAGATATGACAAATTCGCTAAAAGGTGAATTTCGCCTTACCAGGAGGAGAGAATGTCTTGCTGCGGAGCAACGGCTGGTTGGATCGACTCGTATGTAGGCTTGTTCGAAAGCTATGAATCATAGCGTTCGAACAAGCCTATATAAGAGCCGATCCATGCCCTGCTCGTTGCGCTATGCCAAGATCCTGCTATCAGTAAGTACCTATCAGAATAAGGCAGGTAACTCACCTAATACTTATCCAAACGCCTCGCATGTGGGCTCGTTCGAAAGCTACGATCAGCACGATTCGAACGACGCCAAGATCGTGCAAATTGACAAAGGTTTGAGGTCTGGAGAGACACATTTGTGCTATGATTCAGAAGATTATTTGACGTACCTATTAGAACCTTTTTTTTGGAGCCAAGGCCCAGATACAAAGCCCAGAGGCAAGGGCAATAGTAGAACCTATAATTCCATATGCATTAGTATCAATACATACTGTGAACTTACCTTGAGACAGGACTTCAATGTTTCAACTTGTTGAGTCGCAGCGCTCCAGTACAGCCACACTTGAGACGACAAATCATGCCCATATTTGGGCAACATTCTTCGTCCTGCTGCTCACACAATGCGACAACACTCAACTCTATACAGTCTTAAGTAAACTTATAAGAGTTGATCATATATATCATATTTATGTTGCTAACTAATGGTATATGTACATAAGAATCATAGAATAGTTAAAGTCAATGATATAATGCATGTTAATATGTTGTCTACCGCAGCTACAGCAGGCGCATCATAGCTACAGCAGGTAGATGACATCTACAGATTCCTTGATCAAAATGTGCCTTGCATAATTACATGCTACAGAAGCTACGGCTAAATTACAGTGGTCATGATTCTTCTATTACATCACTAAGTCTAGATCAGTAGCGCTAATCTGACATCAGTAGCGCCCATCAAACTTCTGATGATCGGTAAGCGTGTTTGATGGATTTGCGGTTTTTCCTGATGCTGTTGATCTCCCTTTTAACTTCATGACCGTCCGGCTCATCACTGGAAACCTGCACTTCCCCTGGATCTCAGTCGTTAAGCCAATGATGCCCATTCGCAAAGGCCAGTTCATCTTGTTGATCTCGGACATCAAAGGATCCTGCACCTATGGTGCTATCAAGGAACTCCTCTCGGTGACAGATACCTGGGCCGTTTGGAGAGTAAGACATATGAAGGTTGTGGACGATCTCGGGCCTGATTGGGGGGAGGAGCCAGCCAGCCCTGATCCCGATTCCACTTATGGATCTGGGTGCATCACCATGGTCGTGCCATGTCATTGGTGCATCGGAGAAGGAAGAGAGAGGCAGAGGCTTACCAGAGACGGGGCAGAGGCAAAGGATCGGCTCAAGCCTTACGATCCACTGGACCTTTTTCACTGCGTATACGAGGCCTCCACATATGTGACATCCTACAGCGGCCACTGCGAGCCTGCAGTCTTTGATCACATGTGCAAGGCCTGCCAGATCAAGAAGATCGCCATCGAGGCTGGAACTGCGAGGATGGACGTCAATGTAAAGGAGTGGGTTCAGAATGAGCCTCCTCGGGCCGAGTTTCATCCGACCATAGGAGACCCTTACGCCTAAAAGGGACTGGTCATGTTCTTTGTCGTATGTTTCCTGCACTCTGTCTTCGTCATGACACTACATCACCTATGTTCTCTCATTTTCCTTCTGATTTGTTTGGTCTCTGACTCATACGTCTGAGCATTGACTCATTATGACTCTTACCTTCATTTGACTCTTCCTGACTCACTATCCTGACCGACTCATCTCCTAGTCACCTACTTCGACTCACCCCTACTATACATGACTAGGAATGACTCACTCATTTCATCTATCCCTTTTGATACATTTCTTACCCATGCAGCCATAGGAGCTCTTAGGGTATATAAAGGCTGTTCCTGTAACACCAAATTCAAGTATCTTTGCCCCCAGTTTGTATGTCAGAATCCTCTAAGGTTCTTTCCTACAATCAAATCCTGGTCAAGTTGCTTCACAAGCACTTTCAATCCACGTTATTCTACGAATTCACGTTGACGTCCAATCCACGAAGATACGAATCCAAGCAGTTATCATTCCACGTATATGCACGTCCAGTCCAATCATCAATATTCACGTCCTACGAGTCATCATACTTTTGATCATTGTCCATCGAGTGACAGTGTTCTACGAACTTCTTCATCGCATCGCATACCTTCGACCTCCGTCTCCCACAGCCATAATCCTTGGCAAGTCGGATTCACACCAGAAGTAGAAGACAAATCCATCCCTCATCGAACAACTAGGAGTTCTCAGAAAAGTTACCAGAAAACCCAGACACCCCTAGGTCGGAAACCACTTTTCGGCGTGACATCGGGTTCGACGAGATCACACATTTCAGAAACCTTTGTTCAGCGCAATTCCCTTCCTTATCGCATGCTTGATCATCCACTTCCCCTTCTTGCTGTCGATGACCATCCTCTCATGTCTGGGTTGCTATCTCACGAAATCATCTCGCAACTCAAGGTCCGCGACCACTCGGAGATGATAGCCTTAGGAGTTGTATCTATGCCGTATCCGGTGTTGTTGGGACTCAACTGGCTTCGCTGCCACAACCCATCCATTGATTGGATCCATAGCAAGCTTTCGCTATCATGTTGCTGAAGAAACACGACTTAGAGAGACGTTAGTCTATACTCAGTCTGTGATGTGAAAGACTATATTGCAGTACCTTAGAGAGACGTTAGTCTATACTACAAGTAGAGTCAGTAAAGATGAAACTCATAAGTAATGCAGGATATGCTCACCTCAGTCTGTGATGTGAAAGACTGAGGTATCTGAGCGAACGAGGGAGCCCTTATATACTACTGAGGGCTCTGCATATCTACCAATCAGAAATTGTACAGTAATCGTACAGCATAGCATAATGGATTGCTCATCGCATGGGAACAGCATCAGTCAGCTCACTAAGGTATCAGTAAGCGTATGTCAGTGCGTATTACTAACCTGTACAGTAAGGCTATGTAAATGTTCCATGTGATTCTGCAATCACCAAAGTCCAGATCGTTCCAGATCTTTCCATAATTGTTGTCATCGAGACTAGCGTCATCAACCGATTTCAACACTCCCACTTGATGGGCTAGTCGAACCATGACTCCCACTAATCCCTACGACGGATCAGACCCATACTCCCACTGAACCGAGTAAGCAAATCATGCGGCAAAGACTTAGTCAATGCGTCAGAGATGTTCTCAGCCGATGGGGTTGGTACTATGTGAACAAGCCCCTTCTCTACAGCTTCCCGGATGAAGTGGTATTTGACCTCCACATGTTTCATGTTTCTCCCGACCATTGGATTGCCCGCAGTAAGAATTGCAGCACGGTTATCACAACGCATGTCAATGGGAGTGGGGTCCGGTAGTCCGAGCTCTAGGTGCAAGTTATAGTACCACTGCAACTGCTTGGTGGCCTCCGCCATTGCTATGTACTCTGCCTCCGCTGTGGATTGTGCAGAACTAGTCTGCTTCCTAGACATCCAGGAGATAGCGCCACCACTCAGGTTGAAAACAAACGCTGAGATAGAGTGACGGTCATTGTCAAGACTCGGTCGTAGACAGCAGAGAACCACCCAAGTCACCAGCGATGATGGGAGCGAGAGAGCAGAGAGCGACTAGCAGCGCAGTGACCTGTATTGGAGGTACAGTACGGTACAGACGAAATGGACAATCTAGGGAAATAGGCGAGCGACAGGGAGCCTATAAGTACTGGGATGACAATGGGAAAAGAACAATGGACACCATAATGGGTCGAACAATAGAGTGAGAACAATGGTGGCCAAAAGGAGAACAATGGGAGGGAGAACAATAGGGTGTCCCAAAGGGGAACAAGGGCATGGGTGAAGGATGGCCCCAGGTCATGTGAGGAAGTGAACATGTGATGGGGCTGCTGGAGCACATGACCGATGCGATGCCTTGATGGCAGAGAAAAAGGCGGAGAGAAATGGAGCGATCCGTGACAGTCATCCCGATTCTCAGCAAAGTCAGAGTCCGTGTAGCATAACAGTTGAGCTTCCTCTGCAAAGCCATCATAAACTATGGAGTAGTCGAGGGTTCCCCTAATGTACCTCAAGACGTACTTGCCCATATTCAGATGCTTCTCAGTGGGATTTGCACTGTACTGTGCCAAGCGAGCGACAGCGTATGCAACATCCGGACGAGTGCCAATGGCGAAGTACATCATACTGCCAATGAGCGACTGATAATAAGTCCGGAGTGCGTTATCCACTTCCTCAGTGGACGCTATCAACATGCAGCCAGCAGGCAAAGGGGTGCGGGCAGGGTTCGCCTCATCCATTCCAAACCGTTCAAGGACCTCTTCCAGATATGTCTTCTGGTCGATTGATAATGTCCTCTTGTGCCTATCTCTCGTGATACGCATGCCGAGGAAGTCTTTCAACTCTCCCAAGTCTGACATCTCGTACCGAGTCTTGAGCAAGGTCTTAATACGGTTGATTTCTGGAAGCGAATTGCCCATGATTGCCATGTCGTCGACATACAAGACCAAAATGGTCACTATATTCCCCTCCTGTCGACGATAGACGTATATACCGGTGTCCGAATAGGTCCTGGTAAATCCAATTTCCTTCAAGAGAGCATCAATTTGAACGTTCCAAACTCTGGACGCCTGCTTTAAGCCACAGATAGCTTTTAGCAATCGAGCCACCTTGTCCTCCATTCCTGGGGTCACGAAACCTTCTGGTTGCTCCATGAAGATCTCTTCATCCAGCTCGCCATGTAAGAATGCCGACTTGACATCCATGCCATGTATTTCCCAATCTTCCTGTGCAGCTAACGCAAGAAGGAAACGTATAGTTTCGAAGCGGGCGACTGGACTGAAGGTTTCCGTGTAATCTACCCCAGAATTCAAAGTCAAGCACTGTTTTCATGGAGCACATACCCCAAATGATGGTGGATGGCACCGAACTTAAGTACGACGACCAATTAGACAGTCAATTGTGCTAGTGCAGCAACCGTTGGCAGTCACTAGAGAAGGATATGGAGTAACAGTGGCAGACGGTAGAGTCGGGGACAAGTCCGTTGTTCAATGTTCGCGATGGTTCATACATCGTGCCGGATTTTGCCGAATACCGCCGCCATGATGCCGGCTGGGCCGCAGTGCTGGGCCAAGAGGTGACGAACCTCTGCAGACCACCATCATCTCAACTTTGCAGTACTTCGACTATATTGCAGTAGACTTTCTTAAGCTCAGGAGTCTCCAATGATGGAGAAGTTCTTATGAGAAACAAGGGAGTATAGTGCGTCGCACGGATCTTTCTACTCAAACGGTCCTAAACTCCCACCACGCTGTCATTTATGTTTAGCCCCGACCAATATTTCAATGTTCAATTCCCGCCTCCTTTGAGTTCAAGTCGAAAATTGCCCTCTTGCTCGACAGACCATGGCTCCCAAGACCATCTTGCTCACCGGCGCGACAGGGAAGCAAGGACGCGCTTTCATCAATGCACTGACGTCTGTACAGGACCGCAACCAAGAGACGGAAGCAACAACTAGCGAGGCCCCAGATGCTCCATTTCACATCCTCGCCTTGACGCGAGACTCGTCATCTCCTTCTGCGAAGGATCTCACTAAGTAGTCGGAGCAATCTCACTGTCGTGAAGGGCGACCTAGACGACGTGGACTCTGTGCGGCGAGTGTTTGAGAAGCGAAGGAGAAACATGGTGGTGTGTGGGGCGTCCTCTGCGTGCTGCAGTTTCCAGGTTACGGGAAAGATGGATCGGTAGAAGAGAAGCAAGGCAAGGTAAGTTCGAAGCTACGTTTTGGACTCGGAGGTCGAGTCGCCGGGGTTTGGCTATCATGCAACCATCTGAGCTGTATTGAACTCTGACTTTTGGAGCTAGAATCTCGTTGATCTGGCGCTGGAATACAAGACATCTCTTTTTGTCTATTCGTCTTCGGAAAGGGGCGATGAAAGCTATGACGAACGAGCTACGGGCGGAAGCCATCGCGCGAAGGCGGCAATAGAGCGTCACCTAAAATCCCCTCGGCGACAAAGGACTTGCATGGACGTAAGTCCAAAATACCACCTCCCGTTCTTGTCTGTTCTCTGTCATTTAGACTATGTCTTCGTTGAAGGATCTTGCGTCCGACGTTCTTTATGGAGAATTTCGACGGCACTATTGGGTCCATCACGACCGCTGTCCTCCAACGCGGCCTGAAGCACACAACAAAACTTCAACTTGTGGTACGAGCCAGAGCCTTCTCATTCCTGATAGAATATCTCAAAACAGAAATATAGGCAGTGAAGGACATCGGCGCAGTAGCTGTCCGGAGTCTTCAAGGTCTGTCATCGTATGTTGTGGTATCTCCTGGTCTCAAGCTATCACAGAACCCAGGACCATACGACAAGACGATCCTCGTGATCACCGGAGATTTCTTGACCATGCAGGAGCAGCAAGCTTCGTACCAGCGCGCAACAGGCCGCCCACGACCGGCGATACCAGCGTTCCTGGCACGCATCTTGCTGGCGATCAACTCGCATACCCGCGATTTGTGCGTTTCTTTATTGTGCACAACGTTATCATAGTTCACCTTTATCCACCTACAGGATCAGCGTGCTCGAGCGTGTGTACGAAGCTCGGACAAGTGGGGTCGTGCCTGAATTCGAATCGCAGATTGAGCTGGCAAAGAAGGCGTATCCAAATTTACAGACAGTTGAGGAGTGGGCGAAGGATAGGACGGCCTGTCAGGAAGATAGCTGGAAGGCCAGTTGGAACCAAGTCTCGCTCTTTCGTTCAATTACAGGGAAGTTGTTACATCTTCGTGACCACGTACACTCCCTTGAATATTCAAGGGAATGTATCGTTGTCACTGCTCCTGCAACAGCATGGTGGTGAGCTTACATTATCGTGCAATCGTCTTAAGAGTATCGTCAATTTCTATAACCTCCACAACCTGTCTTCCGGACCCAAAGACCTATTTCTCCTCGCGTAGATGACCCGTAGGATCAAAGTCACCACGGCGCCCACTAACAAAAAGCCGGCATTGGTATAGTGGCCGGTCGGATATCCTGGTGCTTCATTCGCCTTGTAAATGTAGACGCCTTTCGAAACGACATGAGACGAGGGATCTGGTCACATGTACGCAGACTTACCGATGATCTGGCCTACTTGTCCTATGGATACATTGAGCGGCACGGCCAGTGTGGATGCCCCAGTGCTGTGCAGGTTTGCAGTGAGCCAGCTGAGGAGTGGAGGAATGCTTGCGAACGAGAACGAGGCGGCGACGCAAAGCATCCCGTATCGCGCCTTGAAAGCCGTCGACGGAAGAGCACCTATAAAGACCGCAGGTCATCAGCATTTCCTTGAAACTTCGTTGTGAAATATGACTTACCTTGGACTATAAAGCAGACGCCGGCGAGAAGCAAGGAAATAAAAGCGCCGATCGACCGCGCCTCGTATCTATCCGAAAGCCACGCAACGATGACAGTCACGACGAAAGCGACAGCGTAAGGTGGCACGGTGAATAGCTGCGCCTCGAGGCCTTCATAGCCCAGCCCCGACACGATAGTCGGCGCAAACAGCGAGATGCTGGAGAATGGTACCGAAATGGAGATGTATACCAGATAGTGCAGGTACAGCCGCCAATCCAGAAGTGTGGCCTTTGCATCTGCCCACACGATCTTCGAATGCCCGAGAGACGCCTCGCCTTTAATGCGGTTGATGGCCAAACTGCGTTCCTCTGTGGAAAGCCAGCGTGCGGTCTCGGGATAATCGGGGAGGATGAAATAGACGAAGATGGCGCAGACGCAGGAGGGTGCGCCTTCAATGAGGAAGAGCCATCGCCAGGCTTCGAGGCCGCGCGCACCGTTCATGTGCCCGACGCCGTAGGCGATGGACCCGCCAAATGCACCTGCGAGTGTTGCGCACGCAAGAATAAGGGCAATCCGGACGGCGCGCTCGCGGGCCGTATACCAGAAGGTCAGGAAGTACACCATGCCTGGGAACAAGCCGGCTTCGAAGGCGCCGAGGAGGAAACGGACAGCTACCAGGCTGCCGAAGTTGCTGACGGCGCCTAGACAAAGTGTCATCACGCCCCATGCGAACATAAGTAGTGCTAGCCATCTAGATGGCTTGAATTTCTTGAGCATGTAGTTTGAGGGCGTTTCGAAGACGCAGTAGGAAACGACGAAGACCATGAGGGCGTTGAGGTATTGCTGATTTGAGATTCCCAAGGTCTGGGCGAGAGAGTCGCCCGTTTCTGCGTTCAGGACTTTCGCATTTCCCTGACCGACCATGAGTTCCAGATATGGCGGTCCATTTGTGGAAAATACAGATACGCACAATGTTTGAACGGTCAAGGAAGCAGAGCAGATAGATGAGCATGGTCAATGGGATGATTCTCAAGTCCATTCGTCTGATTAGGCTGCAAGGACAACGTCAACAAAAATTGAAGACATTTAAAAAGCAACAGACATACCGTCGCTCTGCTTCCTTATCAATGGCATATTCAGAGCCGTAGCCTTCCTCCGTGTCAACCTCTGATGGTCCCTTCTCCATGTCAGATTTGGTGAGGATCGGCGAGCCCGTTGGTGTCTTCGATTCAATGACCTCTGCAAAACCGTGCTTGGCCTGCATCATAAAGTCTGACATTGTCCCTGACCTTGAGAACGTCGCGAGATCGAGGATGCGGAATTGACGCGGAATCCTCGAGAGGCGTCCCCAGCGCGTACGTTACACCAGCAGCGGTTTTATAACCGTCCGGGCAGTTAATCGGCTCCGACTTCATATCTAGATATATGAGTACCTGCGCGCATGACGGACCGTCGCTAAGCGTGTATCAAAGGAGTATTAGCCTCACTGATCGCGAGCTCTTGCATGGGAGCTGAAAAGACCCTGGAAAAGATGCACGAGGGTCATCGAAGGATACCGGACACGGTCAGGTGAGGTGACCTTACGACACGAGGTCACGCGTGAGGTGCGGTCCTGAAAATAAGGACGAGATAAACTCGGAGAATCGAACCATCAACCTCAGCTCCTTCGAATGACTTGATCATGGGTTGCGAAGTGGGTAAGTACAGGCCACGAGATCCGAGGGCGAGTGACTGGAAGTATCAACCTGATAATGCAAAAGCTCCACACGGGATTCAGTCTGAGACAGATCGTGATAAGATTGAGTACAAATACATCGCTCATAACTGAGATCTGTACAATGGTGTCAGATACGTACGTAGGACTTGATCACTCTCGGTGCCATCCACAGACTGCAATATCAAAGCTTCGAAGCCGGCTCGCCCGGCGCCAGGCGACGATTGCTTCTGCTGTATATCCAGATGAGAAGCAGGACGACGAGTGCCCCTTCGAACACGACTGCAGCATTCGTGAAATGGCCAGTCGGATATCCAGGCGCTTCGTCCGGCTTGTAGATGAAGACGCCTATTCGTTCGCAGAACACAGTCAACTAGGTGAAGGACCATAGTAATTCAGATTCGGACATACCTATAATCTGGCCAATAGTTCCTAGAGTGACATTCAAAGCAATGGCGAGAGTCGTGGCGCTCGTGTTCCGTAGATTCACAGACATCCAAGTGATGAGAGGTGCCTGACTCGCATAGGAAAAGGAAGCTGCAGCGCAAAGCATTGCATAGCGCGCTTTGAACGCCGTCGTGGGTAGGGCACCTGCTCACGAGTTAGCATGACGGTGTGGTCGTGAAGCATGAAAGAGCTCACCTTGCACCAAAAAGCTGACACCTGACAGGATAAGGGAAGCGAATGAGCCCCACGACCATAGCCCGTATCTATCTGAAATCCATGCAACGATTACCGTCACAACGAAGGCCACGGCGTACGGAGGCACGGCGAACAGCTGTGCATTCAACCCCTCGAATCCAAGGCCTGACACGATAGTAGGTGCAAAGAGGGAGATGCTGGAGAAGGGCACCGATGCAGATACGAAGATGAGGTAATGGAGGTAGAGCCGATAATCCAGGAGCGTAGCCTTCGTGTCCGTCCACGAAATCTTGGACTGCCCGAGCGATGCAACGCCTTTGATGCGGTTTATGGCAAGCTCTCGTTCCGATGGCGAAAGCCAGGACACGGTCTCCGGGTAATCTGGGAGGAAAAACCAGACCAGAATCGCACTGGCGCATGTAGGGGCGCCTTCGATCAAGAACAACCAACGCCATCCTTGTAGACCTCTGATGCGATTCAGACGGCCCACACCGAAGGCGATGCAGCCGCCAAAACCGTCGCCAAGAGTGGCGGACGCTGTGATGAGGGCGATCCGGACTGACCGCTCACGCGGCTTGTACCAGAACGTAAGGAAGTATATGATCCCCGCAAACAGGCCGGATTCGAAGGAACCGAGGAGGAAGCGGATGCCTGTCAGGCTCGCGAAGTCTTTCGCGGCAGCCAAAATCATGGTGGCGCCGCCCCAGCCCATCATCAGGATGGCGAGCCATCGCGAAGGGAAGAATTTTTTAAGCATGTAATTTGAGGGAATTCGGAAGATGGCGTGAGCGACGAAGAAAACCATGAGGGCCTGATTGTACTGCAGGCTCGTAATGTGGGTTGCCTGCATGAGCGCGTCACCTGTGTCTGCATTGAGGATTTTCGCATTTCCCTGCGGTAGAAAGTATGTGTAAGAATTCAAAGCCGCCGCGCTCAAACCTGAAATGTACGAACTATATTTGAACGATCCAAGAAACACAGGATGTTGATGAACATTGAAGCTGGAATAATCCGCACGTCTAAACGTCTCACGAGCCTGAAGTAAAATAAGATTAAGATAATGTAATATATCCTGGGAGAACGTACCTCCGCTCTGCCGCAAGGTCGACAATGTGTATCGAGGATTCCTCATTCACGACATCTTCGTGGCTTGTGACGACCTTCTCGACGTCGATGTCGCTGGAGGACGGAGCTGACGAAACTGACGGCTGCTTCTCGATCCTCTGGATTCCATCAGCCATTCCAAATGGTCAAGTATGGATGCGGCGAGGGACGGCGGCGAGGGACGACGCCGTGAAATCGCAGTTAGTCGAGCAGAGAACTTGGACTGGGATCGATCAGCAGAATCCTCTCCATGCCCGTTCTTATCAAGAAAGCGAGGTAAAATGGAGGTGAAAACAGAACTACCTGGAATGGATATGGACCAGAGAGCAGCTATAAATGTGACACCTAATTCAAGCCCCATGTCTCGCTAAAACGAGAATAGGACCCATGGGTGAGAGATGCTGGCATAAATGTGTTAAAAATGCATGCGCTTTGTGGAAAGAACCACGATGGCGAAGCGGAAGAACACTAATCTTGGAACTGCTATAATCCAGTTTAGAAATAGAACATGCAGGCTTACGCTGCGCGGGGCGCTCTCGAACGGCGGCCACTCACGACATACGAGAGGCGTCCGAACGGCAAACGCTGGTTTGCTGATGGACCATGTAATGCGACTTCGCTGCTCAGGATCCTGCACTGTCTTCCAACATGATCACCTTGAGGTTGAATATCGTTCCTTGTTGCTGACATCTTGGACATCTGGCTGGCTCTGGTGCTCAAATCAAGCCAGCAGGTCAGCATTCCCGGGTGACATGAAAGCACCCGGCGACGGAGGCGGCTTTGTCTGGATACAGTCTGAATCAGATACTAGTATGATTCAAAAACCAAGAGAATTATTTTTCAAGACAGAACACGCTGTATTTGCCAGTGATGCTGTACTCACCGTCGTCGTCGAGGTCGTTGAGTTCAAGAAAGATGAAAGGCGAAAATGGGCAGTCTGTCAGGTGATCTTCATTTCGCAGCACGTGGTCACGGCGCGTGAAGGAGCGCGTCACGTAGATTGGTCTTCAGTTCTTGTATCAGCCAATATTGAAAAGCGAACGTCTCAGACAGATTAATGCTTGCGTCTCATAGGACTTACTGGCGGGGAGATCAGTTATCGAACGCCGGGCCATAACGGTTCTGTCGATGAACCAGTCAACTTCAAGAAGATCCTTGCCTCCCCCACCAACAAGACCGTGCTTAGCCTGCGCCATAGAATCTGACATCGTCTCTGGCCTTAAGAACATCGCGCAACCAAACTCGAGGATGTGGAATCGACGCGGAATCCTCGAGAGGCGTCCCGGGCGTACATTACACCAGCAGTGGTCTTATGACCGTCCGGACAGTTAGTTGGGCCCGATGACTTCATTACTAGATATATGATTACCTGCGCATAACAGACTGTCGCTAAGCATGTATCACAGGAGTAGTATCAGCGATTGCGACCTCTTGCATGGAAGCTGAAAAGGCCCTGGAAGAGATGCACGAGAGTCGTGAAAAGATACCGGGCATGGTCAGGCGAGGGGACCTTATGACACGAGGTCACACGTGAGGTGCGGTCCTGAAAATAAAGATAGGAAATAACACTCGAAGAATCAGACCACTAACGCTCCACTTATCTCAGCTCCCTGGAATGACTTGATCATTGGTCGCGACGTGGGTACAGGTCACGAAATCCGAAAAAACGAAGTATCACCCTGGCAATGCAAGATTTCGGAGGCATATCGTGATAAAATTGGGTACAGATACATCTCGCAAACCTGCACAACGGTGTCGGATATGTGGGAAGTGGCCACTTCCGGCGCCATCCAGAGACTGCGATTACAGCTTCCAAGCCGGCTCGCCGGGCGCCAGGCGACGGTTGCGTCTGCTGTATATCCAGATGAGAAGCAGGACGAAAAGCGACCCTTGGAACATAACTGCGGCATTCGTGAAATGTCCGGTCGGATATCCAGGAGCTTCATCTGGTTTATAGATGAAAACGCCTATTCATAGTGCGTCCAGTTAGGAAATGAACTACAAAGATTGAAATTCAGACGAACCTATAATCTGGCCAATGGTTCCTAGAGTGACATTCAAAGCAATGGCGAGGGTCATGGCGCTCGTGTTCCGTAAATTCACAGACATCCAAGTGATGAGAGGTGCATTGCACGCGTAGGAAAAGGAAGCTGCGGCGCAAAGCATGACATAGCGTGCTTTGAATGCTGTTGGGGGTAAGACACCTGTTCGCGGTTTAGTGTGACCATTTGGTTGTAAACCATGATAGAACCTACCTTGCACTAGAAAGCTAACACCTGACAAGATGAGGGAGACAAAAGAGCCCCATGACCATACTGCGTATCTATCTGAAACCCATGCAACGATGACCGTCACGACAAAGGCCACAGCATATGGAGGCACGGTGAACAGTTGAGCATTCAAGCCCTCGAATCCAAGGCCTGACACGATAGTAGGTGCGAAGAGGGATATACTGGAGAAGGGCACCGATACGGATACGAAGACAAGGTAGTGGAAGTAGAGACGGTAGTCCAGGAGCGTGGTCTTGGTGTCCGCCCACGAAATCTTGGACTGCCCAAGCGATGCGACGCCTTTGATGCGGTTTATCGCGAGCTCTCGTTCCGCCGACGAAAGCCAGGACACGGTTTCCGGGTAATCTGGGAAGAAAAACCAAACCAGGATCGCACTGGCGCATGTGGGGGCGCCTTCGATCAAGAATAGCCAGCGCCATCCTTGAAGGCCTCTAACGCGATTCAGAAGGCCAACGCCGAAGGCGATAGAGCCGCCAAAACCGCCGCCAAGGGTAGCGGATGCTGCGATGAGTGCGATCCGGACTGACCGCTCGCGCGGTTTGTACCAGAACGTAAGGAAATACACAATCCCGACAAACAGGCCGGCCTCGAAGGAACCCAAAAGGAAGCGGATGCCTGTCAGGCTCGCGAAGTCCTTGGCGACAGCTAAAATCATGGTGGTACCGCCCCAGCCCATCATCAGGAAGGCGAGCCATCGCGAGGGGTAGAATTTCTTGAGCATGTAATTCGAGGGGGTTTGGAAGATGGCGTAGGCTACAAAGAAAACCATGAGGGCCTGATTGTACTGGAGGCTCGTGATTTGCGTTGTCTGCACAAGCGCGTCGCCTGTGTCCGCATTGAGGATTCTCGCGTTCCCCTGAAGTGATCAGTACGAGTAAGACTTCAAAGCCGCCGAGTTCAGAGCTGCAAATGTACGAACAATGTTCGAACGATCCAAGAAACAGAGGACGTAGATGAACATGGAAGCTGGAATGATTCGGATATCTAGACGCCTAACGAGTCTGGAACAAGATGAGATTGAGATCAAGGCGGATGGATTCTGACAGCATGTACCTTCGCTCTGCCGCAAGATCGACAATGTACACCGAGGACTCCTCGCTCACGGCATCTTTGTGGCTTGTAACGACCTTCTCAACGTCAATGTCGCTGGAGGACGGAGCTGACGAAGCTGACGGTTGCTTCTCGATCCTCTGAGTCCTATCGGTCATTCCAAGTGACCACGTATGGGGATGGAGATGGGATGATCGCCGCCAAGTTGCAGTCGGTCAAACACAGGACTTCGACAAGGATAAATCAGCAGAATCCTCTCCATGGCCGTCCTTATCAAGAAGGGAGGTAAAGTGGAGGTGAAAGCCAAACTACCTGGAATGGATACGGCTCAGAGAAGCAGCTACAAATGTGACCATGCACTCATTTCCCATGCCTCGCTAAAACGAGAATTGGATCCACATGGGTGAGAGACGCTGGTATAAATGTGTTAAAAATGCATGCGCATTGTGGAAGGAACAATGACGGCGAAGCAGAAGAACACTAATCTTGGAGCTGCTGCAATCCAGTTTAGAAATGGAACGTGCAGGCTCATGGGTGCTCTGCGCTTTCGAATGGCGGCCACTCACGACATACGAGAGGTGTCCCGACGGCAAACGCTGGTTTGCTTCGATGGATCGTGTGATGCGGCTTCGCTGCGCAGAATTCTGGATCCCTTATCTCCTAGCATGGCCACCTTGAGGTTGAAAGTCGTTCCTTGTTGCTGATGCTTCCGACGTCCGGTTGGCTCTGGTGCTCCAATCAAGCCAGCAAGTCAGCATTCCGTGACATAAAAGCACCCGGCGACGGAGGCTTCTTTGCCTGGATATAATCTGAATTAGATACTAGTAAAGAACTAAGCAGATTACGGTGCAAGACGGAATATACTGTACATGCCAGTCATGCTGTACTCACCGTCGTCGTCGAGGTCGTTGAGCTTGTAAAAGATGGAGACAGCGAAAGCGCCAGGCAGTCTGTCAAGTGATCTTCGTTTCCCAGCATGTGATTACGGCGCGTGAGGGAGCGCGTCGCATAGAAAGTTGGTGAGCCAATACTGAAATGCGAACATTTCAGACATAATTAGCGCTTGCACCGCACAGGCAAATTAGGCCTGTCTATTGGGAGGGAGATTAGCTGTTGAACGTTAAGCTATCACGATCCTGTCGATGAACCATTCAACTTCAAGAAGATCCTTCATGAGATGTCGTTCAGACAGTCGATGTGTGGTATGATCGTACAGGCAATTCTAAAAGCGTCATTCACTAGAGTAGCATAAATCCTTCGTGTCGTCGTCACATCACACCATCAGCTCATGCCCACTTCATGCCCGCGTCGCTCATTAACAACAGCATCTACCCATCGATTGAAGACCTGCTCGAGCATGTCCTCCCAGCCACCATCCTTGTGAGCGATAACGCGCGCCTCAAACATCACTGGAGGCTCCATGTTCAAGGTCGGGAACCTGACCAGAGATGGCGACGGCGATGTCAGAGGGGTCGTGTCGGCCGATGACGCTTTCAAACTGCTCGCAGGCTGGGGAGGCGCTGCGATAGGCAGCATATAGCGGAGCTTGAGGGCGCTAAGGTGATTCGAGATTGAGTTCAGTGAAGTCGCGCTGCGGAAGAAAGAAAGATACTCACGCAGCCCAGAGGCGCAGGTTATCCGTACGTCGGAATGTCCAGGCTCTGCGTCCTTTCTCGCCATCTTGCTCGCTTTCCGCGGCCTGTGCCTCCAAGGCGGCAATGTCGTGTATTGCATCCTTGGCAATGAAGCCCCACGGCTTGCGTGACCGCCGCACGCCGATGTTGTACGCCACGCAGAGGAGCTGGCCGGAGGAAAGAGCATGCAACAGCTCGGCGCGCTCTGGCGTGCGTGGGAGGAGTGCAAGCAGATCGGCGGGGAGGAGCGCGACGAGCAAAGCGTGGCCCCGGCCAAGCGTGTCTCCGGAAAACGCGCTGCGCTTGGCCCATGTAGGCAAGTCATCGTCGTCCACATCAACGACTCCCTCTTCTTCTTCTTCGCCCAGTGGTTCCATTTCAGGCTCATCTGAGAGCCGCATCTCGCGCATGTCTTCCAGGATGCTCGAAGACACTACGCGACGCGGTTTCTGTCCAGGCCCGCGGCTGCTCGGTCTGTCCTCCATCTCCAGATCGGGCGCGGGCGCACTGACTCGCCGCCCCTTCGCCCGTATCTCCCTCTCCATGCGCTCCTTCCGTGCCATGCGCTCCCACTCGTGCTCCCAGCCCCGCGTGCCGTCCTTCATCTCGCCGAACAGCACGCGGTCCACGACGTCGAGATACCGGCTGACGACCGCCTGCTCTTTGGCGAGAGAATCCAGCTTGATATCTTGCTTGTACAACCAGCCGCCGCCGAGCACCAGCCGCTCCAGCCGCTCGTCCCACCGGTCGCGCGCGTCGGGTTCCTCCTCGCCCCACCCCTGCGTGAACTCCTCGTCCTCGTCCTCCCAGACCAGCACGGAGCCACGGTTGCCCTGGACCTGGACGACAGAGTACGCGAACGACGCGTCGCCGTCGTCGTGTTCCACGTCGGACGTGTCGTCCGGGGACGTGACGCGTGACTGCGAGCCCCGGGTCGAGCCGCGCTCGCTCTGCGCGTCATACGCGTCGTCAGAAAGCGGTATTCGTGCGGACTCCTCGAGGGCGCGCAGGGCTTCGAGGACCTCAAGGGCAGAGCGTCGGATGAGCGTGTGGGGATCGGAGGGGCCGCCCGGCTGGGACACGCGCCGCTTCGGCGCTGGCGCGCTCGAGGAGAGGGATGTCGGGCGGAACTGCTGGCGATGCACCTCGATGGTCTCGTCCGGGAGGGAAATTTGATAGTTGCGAACGGAGCGGATGGCGTGCGTGGTCGTCTTGAGCGCGTGGAGGATGTCGAAGTGGGCGCGGGCCTTGCCTTTCGTCGAGCCATCTGCGGTAAGCAGCTGCTCGTCCTTCTCGTCCTTCTCGCGCAGCCCCCAGACTTGTTCCACCGCAGTGAGGTCCTCGATGACGCCTGGTCTGAGATTCTCTGGGTCGACCTCGTACGTCTTGACGAACGGGGGGAACGCGGGCTGGGGCATATCCGGGATACTGGGTGACGGTGGCAGCTCGAAGCTCGCCACAGACGGTGTGCCCTTCATGTGGGCGTGCATACCGCCGATGGCTGGTACCAGACCTTTCCTTCTCGCGGCCGCACTTCAGAAGCCCTGTCATCAGCTGTCAGGACGCGGCGAGATCGACGCGATCACTTACTCCTTCTTTGCAGCGATGCCGGTCTTCGTGAAATAGTGCTGCAGGTGCTCGATGCTGCCCAATGCCATCACGCTTTCCCTTTTCGCTGCACTCCTGCTGAATGGCTTCTGTGGTTTATTCATGCCACTAAGGTTTGGGTAGTAAGCTGTTCTCCGTTTTTTGACTGATGATACATTTGGCGAAGAGTCTTGGGTTCCTGTCGATTGAGGCGTCAAGGACGGCGTAGATGATGATGGTTCTGACATTGGTATCGAATGAAGTGGTATGAGTGTAGAACAACTTGAGGGGGAAATGGTAAGTCGGGATGCTGAGGAGATGGCAGAAACAATTGGACCTTGAGTTGATGGGCGAGCCGTGTGAATTGTCAGCTCGGGGGCGTCATCGGTTATTTCGTGATCAAGGTCATGAAAGGCTTAACGAAAGATCACCATCACCAGCAGAACAGCATTCTTGTTGTCCAAATCATTGTTCTGTCGTTGAGTGGGTTGGAAGCGAGCAACAGGATATGTTGTTCCGCCGTTCAACGGAGACTTTCCTGAATGTTGGATGCTAAAGTCCGACGCGATTTGATCGCAAACTGCACAAAAAAGGAATCTCCCCTTTACGATTGACTTGTGACGCGAAACTGCGTTTGACCGCAACGTACACCGTCTGCTGCGTCCATATCCATCTCGTTTCAAAGCCAAGGAAGCTAATAATGTATCCCTAGAGCAATCTGATGCCACAGACTAAGGGAAAACACTACTGGGCGCAGTTGAGAGCTGCTCTCACAGGTGGTCTTTGGGGATCTCCAACCCCGGCGAAAGCCTACAATGGATCTGCAGTATCTTGGTCAGAACTCCTCCGAAAGTTCAACAAACACAACCACGGATACAGTGATGTTGCTGAGATAGCCTCTCAGACACAGGCCCTGGCCTTGCTCATCGCCGGAGGACCCGGTGAAGCAGAGCTAGATGGAGACAGTTCGGAGGATGCGCCTTTATCACTAGGGGAGGAATGCTATGTCTCGGAGGGGCGCATGGAAGACGCAAAACAGGTCCACGAAACGCTGAAGAATCTGGAATCCGAAGCCCCCAATTCCGATGTACGTCTAAATCCACGTTTTGCATAGGGTAAACATCCATTCACTATGGTCACGGCTTGCAGTCGTTGAAACTTGCTCTAGCGTATTGTGCGTTTGCTCTGCAACGACATGAAGAGTGTTTAGCGTACCTCAACTCTGTGCAAGATCTGGCCGATGCTCATGCCCGCCTGAATCCTTCTGTTTCCCTCCGCTCCACAGCGTCTTCTGTGTTGACGGTGCCAGCTCCATCCGTTACAGAGACGTCGATCGTATCCTTCACGGGCAGTTTCGTCTCGATGGACTCATCCTCATCGATTGCGGACATCAGAGATGGAAGGGCGTGGGCTGCGGTTGAAGTTATGCGCAGCATATGTCTACAAGGTCTTTATCCGTGAGCTCTTCAACTTTGCACCGCTGACAATGCATTCATTCAGGCATGTCAGACGAGGTGTTCGCGCCAAACGAGCCTCAGAAGGTCCTTTCTGTGTACCTGACCGCGGTGCAGGGTCTTCCGACCTTGGAAGTTGAGATCTCGCGCACTTCACCACCAAACCCAGCACCAGCGAGCGGAGCAGGCCAAGGTCGAATCGAGTTCGCCTCCTTCACGCGGTACCGTGAACTTTGGAGATGGGTCGAGCGCCTTCTCTGGCGTGCCATCATAGTTGCCTCTCGCATCTGCAGTCTAGGTGGCGCCGATGAGACAGTTCTATGGGCCCTATTCGCACATTATCAGACCTGCAGCGTGCACTGGCCGCCGACGTTCCGTCCAAATCACCGCTCGACCATATCAGTACTCTATCTGCGCGCACTCATCCTGCGTTCGCGTCTCCCGGGTCTCCCGCCGCTACCATCCAGCGCGTCCATGATTTCTCAAATGCAAGACTTTTCAGCGCCCGCATGGCTTCCAGCTGCACGGCGTGCCGTGCGCGAGTACCGCGACATCTTGAGTGTCTGCACTCACTTCCCAAGAGCAGGCGAACGCAACGTCAAGGTCGAGGAGTTCGTCGACCTCTGCGTTGCCGTCTGGGTCGCCAGCGGTGCCTCTGGCGAGCACGCCGGGTGGGTTATCGACGTGCGCTTCTCCTGTCCTCCTCCCCTATACATTTTGCTAATGCCCATCCGTGCCTGCAGATTCTCTGGTGGGCCACGCGCCTCACATTCAACTCGCACAGGGTTTTCATGCACATGGCGCGGATCTGCGCTGCTGCGGGCGACTTCCTGCTCGCGCGGCGCACGCTACGGCTCTACTGGCAGGTGGTGAGCAAGGCGCGGGAGGCGGGCACTGATGCGGACACCGATGTGAACTGGGTGACGACGCTGGTGTGGGGCGCGCGCATGCTGTGTCGGCTGGCTCTCGTAGTAGATTCGGCGAAGGGCCTGGAAGGCGTCGCAGATGCGCGGGAAGCGGGTGTGTTGATTGAGAAGGCGAGGACACGGCTGAATGCGGAGAATAAGGAGTTGAGCGCATCGGTCGATTTGGCCGAGGGTATCTGGAACACCGTGATGGCAATAGTCGGTAAATATTTGTCATGCCTGTCGGCTGTCCAGTTACATGTCGAAGCTGACGTTTCTTCGGACAGAGCAGGATCACTTCACGCGCTCAAATCGGCTCGAGGCTGCCATGGCACTGTTGGAAAGATCCATTGAGGCTCATCCAACGGCATCGGCATACTACCACCTTGCGCTGGCATACTATCGACCGATCCCCGGCCGAGATCTGGATCGTGCCATCCAAAATGCACGATGCGCTGTCGAGATTGAGTCAAACGAGATCCGCTATTGGCATTTGCTTGGTCTTCTGCTTGTAGCGTCGGAAGACTGGTCTGGTGCGAAAGGCGTCCTCGAAGTTGGCTGTGCGATCGACGAGCAGTACTGGTCTGGGCAAACTCCAGAGGACAAAGGGGCTGAAGTTCAATCCGAGCCTACAACTAACGGCGACACAACTAGCGGCGACAGACTGCATCCTGATTCGGCTACCGGACGCACTGTCGCCGACGGCATTGCAACTAGGGACTTTGGCGCCGCTGACTCTTCAATTCAAACGCAGACGGAGGAGATCTCGAGCTCCACCTCCCGGCCGCGAACCCCTCCGCAAAGTGGGCCCGTGTTGGATCCTTCTGCGGACGATGTCCCTCCTGCGGCGACTCTACTGGGTCTATTGCCCGATCACCCGAACCCGAACCGGCCTGAACGCTTTGAGCATGCTCTGCAATTAAGGATGTCGCAGCTGGCGCTAACTGAGCTGCTCGAAGGGCCAGAAGGAGCGGGAGAGAAGTGGGTGGAGGTGTTCGGGTGGTTTGCAGAGAAGAAAGGCGTGGGTAAAGATGCAAGCCGTAAGTCGGTACGAGTCTTGATCGTCACGATGCTCATTTCGCGTCTGTGGCAGAACGTACGTCGATGGATACAACTCGACAATCAGTCGAGATAAAATCCGAAATCGGCCTCGCGAACGGCGTCCAGCCTCATGATGCTCAGCACGAGGGACCCGCCGACGGCTCTGATTATCCCCAGACTCCCGTACCCATCACCTTCACCCCTGCTACGCCACACGAGCCCGACCAGCAGAGTTATGAGGAAAAGACTCCAAGAAACTCGCATGAAGACGGTGGCAAGGAAAAACAGAATCCAGGCAAGAAGGTGCAGAAGATGCTGAAGAATAGGGTGCATAAAGGACAGCAGCGGATCACCACGATCGGGAAGAAGATTGGGCATGGCGTTGGGAGAACTCATAGTCTAAACCTCAGACGAACGACTTCCACTCCAGGTATGTATACTCTGTTCCGCCTTTTAAAATCATACTCAAACGATGGGGGAAAACCCATAGCAGAGTTTTACACGCTTCTTAGCCAGCACTATCAGGCTTCATCAATACATTCTCGCCGACAATTCAGTCCATTCGGATCTGCGCAGGAGTTACCTCGTCCCGAGGCACCTCCATCTCCCCCGCCGCCTGAAATTCCTCCACGGGAGCATGGCGAACGATCGAGAAAGGAGCGAAAGTTGCTGAGTGACCTCTGGTTGATGAGTGCTGCAACTTTCCGCAGGTCGGGCAAGATCGAGCAAGCACGAGGCGCGATACAGGAGGCCGAGGTCCGCGATGAAGAAAATCCAGCCGTCTGGGTCCAGGCAAGCATATCTTCACTTTTCGCTTGATTCCTCTAGTTAATGCCTGATACGTACAGCTTGGTCTGTACTACACTGCACTTGGGAATCGAATACGTGCCATCCAAGCTTTCAACAAAGCCTTGTTCATCAGTCCCGACAACATCCCTGCGACGATCCATCTATGCCAACAGTACCTATCGCTGACCGGCTCATTAACCTCGTACGAGGCCATCGAGCCAGAGCCAGACCATGTCGACCTTGCAGCAGGGATGTTAACAGACCTCACGAAGGGTGCGGGCTGGGACGTGGCAGAGGCGTGGTATTTCCTTGGGAAGGCGCACGGCATTCGCGGGATGCGGGATCGGGAGCGAGAGTGCTTGAACTTTGCGCTAGGTCTGTCTGAGGGCCGGCCACTACGAGATATTGGGGCGGCTGTAGGCTGGAGCCTATGATGTCTTGCGGACGATGACTCGATATACTCATTACTAACTCTGATATACCCCTGGGACATTGAATGAGATAATGCAGTGCCTATTCACGAGGAAGTAATGTTTAATGAATCGCGGTCAGACAGCTATACAACTCGAAGATGATATTGCAGAATGAGTTACGAGCAAAAATGCTGTCACCAGAAGTATTGGTCGTGTAAGAATCTCAGGCATCGATAGACAAGCGGGTATGCAGCTAAGGAAGCTGCGACGATTTGATCAAAGCTTCAGCTACCGTCGAGCGAGGCTTGATCTCGCATTTGAAGGGAATAGGATACCTGAGAAGTCGTGATTTTAGTTTTTCCAGGTAATCCAGCCAATGGAAAGGAGCAAAAGACTTACGATACCATCCCCGACGTGTAGGAGTCTACCGGTTCGATTTCGTTCCCATTCTCATCCTTGGCTTTCGATACGTTGAAAGTCACAAGTATAGACGCAATCGTAATCCACATTGAAGAGAGCGCGAGGAAGCGACCGGGGCAGATGCGCCTTCCGAAGCCGAAAGCGACATCCGGGTAAGGAATCGATTTGTCGAGAAAATGCTCAGGATCAAAGGTATCTGGATCTACGAAAACGGTTTCGTCGTAAGACATGGCGCTTCATTGATAAATCAGAGTCACTATATGAATGCAGGCGCATTAAGACGCTTACTGTATATTGGGAATGAGTATAGAGCCAGCAGGAATAAAGTAGCCATTGTATACATCATCCGTGGTGACTCGGTGTGCGACGCCTGGCAAAGCAATCGTGAGAAGTCAAGGCGGAGAATGCAGAAGGATATGACGGCACCTAACGGGGCCACAATACGCCATCGTAATACCTCCTTCATCAGTGCGTCAACGTAAGGCAATGACCCCTGGTCAGAGAAAGTGGGTAGCCTATCACTGCCGATCACTGTCTCGAGCTCATCCTGGGCCCTTTTTTGTATTTCTGGGTGAAGAGTCATAGCTAACAGGAATGTTGCCAGAGCAGAAACCGTCTGTACATTCTCCGGTCAGTGAACGCTATCAAATTAATATACGATCGCGTACCGTGTCAGTTCCGCCTGTTGGATGATCACAGGCCGAAGTCAAAATGTATGTCATCGAACTATGACTACATAGACACGTACCGAAATACATGTTAGCTGAGGCATGCTTGGCCAGAAACTCATCTGAGGAACTCGTCGTCGTCGCTGCTGCTACAGAACCAGGTGCATCGCCGTTGGCCTTTGTTAATGCGAGTGAGCATGAGAAATGTTAGGATGATTTGAAAGTGAAGCATGCCAAACTCTGCTTCACGAAGCGATATGGATCCTCAACCATTGAGATATTTTCCGAATTGAATTTCTGGACTTCTTTTTTGAAAGAGGCCCCGGGAAACCAATGGGGAAGATTTTCAACTTCACTCACATAGAGGAATATGAATACCATTTAAGATGAACCAAAGAATGTACTTACGCCATGGAATGAAGTCAAAGATTGTACCGCCCGACGTACCCAACACAAATGCGTGAAGGGTTTTCTCAGCTGCCTCAACGTATGGGTCGCCAACTGGCTTGATGTCGATGCCATAGGCAATGGACAGAATCGTTTCCCCGGCCAAGCTAGTACAAAGGTTCGTAGCGTCTCGGGAACAAGGCGAGTACCTACTGTCGCAGATGAGCCATGAATTGATCTGGTGTCTCCAATAATTTTTTGAGCAAATTACGCGTCGCCTTCATCTCTTGCGGTTCATACTGCACCACCGCTGTCGAGTGGAAGTGTTCATAAAACACCTTTCGGACAGCCCGCCAATGTTGCCCGTATTGCATGATTACGATGGGCCACTCCAGTTGTAGACTGCAGATTGGCCAAGGTGAATTCGAGATCAACTCCAAGACTATTGCTGTGCATAAACTCACAGCTTCGCAGCAAGGAACATAGGCCTGCAAAGTTATGAATGTAAATCCCTTGAAGCTGAAAGGGAACAAAACCTGTCGGAGTATATGGACGACCTCTTCTCGAATAATTCCGTCGCAATTTCAGCCGAGTTCACGACGAAAACGTGTGTCCCGAATATGTTCATGTGACAAATCGGTCCTTATTGGCCATGAGCAATAATGCTCGCAGATAGACTCAGGTTCAAACGTACCATATTCCTTGGCCCACTCCCTGTAGACGACCCACTCTTGTTCCTTTGGCATATTAAGGAGGTTCCCGATAATGGGGAAGCCTTTCGGACCAGGCGGGAATGGAAGACGTTCATATCGACTCTTTCGTGCGCTTCTGGAGCGATACAAAAGAACCGTCAGTGAAGTAAGAATGCAGAGGGCTGTTAGATCGACAAGACCAGTGAGCATGGCAGCTGGTTCCAGGTGGAGATCCGTGCCAGCATTCAGTGACAGAGGTATATATAAGGCGGCGTGGTCGGACCTTACGCCGCTCCTTTCGTCACACTGCTTAATCCACTTAGCTTGACATTGCGGCCGAGAATTCACTTCTTATGTTCAGAAAATGGGAGTAGAGCGTCAGATGGCCTTTCTCGGAGCCTGAAGAAGCCGAGCGTGAGATGAAATGTCGACGGATGCTTGGGAGACTACACCACCTTTTCTGAGACAGGCTATCGGCCTAAACCTGGTCTGAGCGCTGAAAAAAGAGCGTGACATGACGAACTTCGACGAGATAATCTCCTATGATAGGTCCACAACGGGAGAAGGGCGCACCTGCAGACCACTGGCGTGGGTAAACCAGTGCGACAATCGTGCACCCACCCCTGCAGCTCTATGATACATAGAGCAAACATCCTGTCGATAAAGATGTGAAGCGCGCACAAATCGCAATTGAATCGCAAGGCGCAGTAGCACCGATGCTAAGCCCTCGATCCCAGGATTAAGAAAAAGTAGATTTGACTACCCGTTTGAAGATATATGTTAGTGAGAAGTGAAATTCACGGTCTACCTATGTCAATGCAAGAAGAAGCGGATTGACGCGATATCTCACGGTAGCCCGTGTGCGAGTGTCTCGTCGGAGGAAGCTACTAGCATGACAGCGCATAGCAACACGTTGCAGTCGAGGGGATCACTAATGTTGGAATGTGGCAGACCATCTAAGTCGGACGGTTGTGGTGATGACTGGAATAAAGCCAAGATAAAGCTTGATGATGCGACTAAGATAAGTTAACAGACGATTGTGGCCAGCAACTGGCCAGCACCATTGATCAAAGATTTGAAACTCCGCCGTGATTCTCGCAAAGTTGAAGTTGGACTTGAAGAAGTTGAAAGAGTAACCAAGCTTCGCTGTTAACTTCACCAATGTCCCTGTATTCTCGCCATCCGCCTTTTCGCACCATATCATTTATTCACATGAATCAAAGAAAGGGTTCGACTTGTATGATTCCGGATCCTGAGGATTGCCATGTAAGTTTACGTTGGCTGGGATGCAGACTGATGCGGGTTCCGCTGACGATTATCTCGGAATTGTGCTCCGGTATTAATGATTGGCCCGGAACAGCGCCCTCGGTCCTGTTTCATTCGGCAGGTATCTAGACTCGTGGCATGAACAGGATGGCAGAGATATCTTTGAAACCTATCGTATACGTACTGGATCCACTTTACGCTCGACGGACGTTGGCAGTCGAATCTATCTCCTCCTCAAAAGCAGACATCGTTCATGGGGGTGGTGAATATCAAAATGCCAAGCATATCATGGCAGGTTCCTTGATTTAATGTTGACAGCATACACAAATGTTCGAAGGAAGAAGCGCGGAAGTGTATTCCGTCGCAGCCCTAATAACAAGTTGCAGCAATGGCCCGTCGTCCAGTGTCCTCGTCGTTTTCCAAAATTCACCTTGGTGCCAGAGTGAAACTCGCGGCTGCCGGTGTCAAGATTTTCGACGATTCTCGACCAGATCAAAGCATGTCTTCCCGCCAGACAACGACCACATGGGCGCCACCTCCCGCCCGCGATGAGGAAAAACGCCATGTACGTGGTGACGACGCTATAGGCATTACACCGCTGACAAGCTACCCTACATACGACCAGTCTGCGCCGTCTGACATCCCTGCGGCTGGTGACTTACCTCCACCAGCTCTCCAACGACGGAGCACGACGATTCTCGAACGTATCAAGGACAAGGGCAGCGACATCGGATGGGTTGATAGCTTTAAAGCAGCCGCATGCTCATCATGTACGTCTATTTTCCATGTTCCAATTAACTGTGTGATTGGACTAATCCAGGACAATGCAGGGCTCAATGCTTTGCTCGTTCTTGTGCCCTTGTCATGGGTAGCTCATTTCGTAGGATGGTCTCACCAAGTCCAGTTTGTCCGTAAGTGTCGTGTAATATTCCATACTGCCGAAAGCTAAATGAAATACAGTGTCATTTTTTGCAATCATGCCTCTTGAGAAACTTTTTGACTGGGGCGGCGAGCAACTCGCGATGTACTGCGGCGAGGACCTTGGCGACCTCATCATCATCACCCTGAACAAGTAGGCCGCCTTGATGAGTGCTATTGCCCATTCTAATCTACGGCTCAGCGCTGTTGAGGCGACCCTGGCCATCATCCTGCTGATCAAGTGTGAGCTGAAGCTGCTTCAAGCAACAGTTGCTGGTCAGAAATATTGTTCGAGTGCGAGTGGGAAGCCAAGCTCACCTGCGCTACAGGCGTTGTTTTACTGCATCTGCTCCTTATTCCCGGGACCGCGTTCATGGTGGGCGGAGCACGAGTATGGGAGCAGACCCTCCATCCCACAAAAGCCGAGCTCAACCACACGCTCCTGACAATCGGGTACACGTTCTTGCTGACCTGTGCTTCTCATCTCATTACTGAGACTGCCTCAGCATCTTGGTGCTGTTAGTTCCGGCTGGTTTCTTCGCCGCAATCGACCGCGGAATGCCCGTACCGAACATAGACGGTACTGATCCCGTATTAAACGACATCGTCCGCGACGACTTCCTCAAGATGGGACGCGGGTTCGCCGTGATCCTTCTCTTCGTGTGAGTCTTCCCTTTACACTCGTCGTCTTGACGCTCACCAGAACAGATATGTTTGCTCGCGCTTCTATCTGCACGACCCACCCGGCGAAGGTCCTTTCCAGCCGCATCTCAATGGGCCAGAGGAGCTGATCAAAAAGGAGCGCGAGCTGCTAGAAGCAGAGCCTGACATCAATCCCTGGGCATGTATCGTGCTGCTACTGGTCTGCGTTGGCCTCATGGGTGTCACCGCCGAATTCGTACGTGTCTGTGCGCCATCTACACCTTCGCCTGACTCAACGCCTGCATGGAAGCTCGTCGACAGTGTGGAGTTTGTCCGCGAAGAAGGCCACATCTCCGAAGAGTGAGCATCGTCGTCGATGATGATTTACGAAATGCTGACTATGGTCTCAGGTGGTTTGGCCTCATCCTCCTCCCCATCCTATCGTGGTCCGCCGACGGTGCCGTCACGCTCGCCTACTTCGTGCACTCGAGCCTGCGGCAATACTTGAAACTCACTGAGGCTGAGCAGCCCACCACCATCGCCGAGGCGCGTGCCATGGAGCTCTCGATCCAATTTCTGCTCTTTTGGATGCCCTTCCTCGTGCTCCTCGGCTGGTGGACGGGCAAGCCGCTGTCTGTCCTTTTCGGTTTGTTCTTTTTTCGTGTAGTAGAGATGCATGCTTATTGCTAGATGCAGATTTGTTCGAAGTGACAGTGCTTGTTGGCTCGTGTTTCTTGGTCAATTATGTCACGGCGGATAACAAGACCAATTGGGCGGAAGGGACTATGATGATTTCGCTCTATCTCATGATCGTTCGTAGTAAATTCTTCGTTGTAGCGAATCGCCTGTCTGATGCCTTTGTTACGCAGGCTCTCTCGGCCTGGTTCTACCCTGGACAGCCCGAGGTGAGGATCATGGACGCTTGTACGGGCATCGCCGACGCCCTTGTCGCCAGCGTCGGGCAAGCGGAATGAGTGACATGGTGCACTTTCGCCTTCTTCCTCATTCGGGTCACACTTGCTATCGCTCTCGCATTCTACGCTGTACACTAGCCTGTTTACGCTCATGTCCACCCAGAACTCATCCGCATCATCATACCTCCTGCGCACTACTAACCGTCTAACCATCTTGTCGTCGGGGATCCAACACTCATTCATATGTACTTACCCGTTTAGCCTGCTGCTTCTATGGCATGGTTTAGTTTTCCAGATGTCGTTGTGTTACTGGTAGAAGGGACAGTTCGCTGCACAAGGGGCTAAGTCTGCATGATTGTGCTAAGGCTGATGCTGATGCTTCGACTCCCACTTCCAGACGTGCGGGACATCAATCGAGACTTTCTGAACAAACTTCTTTAAATCCGTCTTGCAGCGTTCAATGTGATTCCGGGGAAACGAATCCAGGACGATGACCAGACTCTTGATGCCGGTCCTCCATTTCGAACGGTGTTCAAGGGTCCGTAACAGGAGTGGCCAACACTCCACGAGAAGCGAATAGCTGGTCTTGATAGTCATGGTTTCCAACACAGGCCAGAGCGCGCCAGGCCCGGCAATTGCAGGTATCGAGTTTGGTTCCTTCCGAAGTCTATCCTTCCAATTCTGTATACCGACCATGCCCAGGATTTGTTTTAGCTTGCACGACGTGATGGAAACTTCTCTTAGGTCTTTCATTCCTGCGAAGATGCAGAAAAAGTCTGCCTCGTCGATATGGTCGCAATGATCGAGAACGAGGCATGCCGTGCCCCTGAAATCCAGCCCGCTTGCCATTGCACGTGTGTATTGCGAACGTGACCCCTTGTCCTCGTCATCCACGTCGAATGACACATCGAAGCGGCAGTGCCCAAGATCATCCCTGTCCAAGGGATGCGGCTTGTAGCGGTCCCAGCCCACCATTCGTGATATGTTGCTGAATTCCAATGTGGCCAACGGGATTTGCCTGGCCCTGGGGATCTTAGAGCACAAGGCAGCAAGCTTTGCCATACGCTCCTTGCGTGTGCGCTCCCAATATCCTTCGAGCATGATGTCCAAACGCAGGGTCGTGGTGAAGGGGATATTGACATAGTCCAGCACGCGATCGATTGCCGGCACCTCGTCTTGGATCGTCAATTCTTTGAATGAGTCAGGAAACTGCAAGACATGAGTGGGCGCTACTTCATCGTAGTACACAGGACCGCCATCTATGTCGTCTTCCAGTGGGAGGGCCCATTCGAGCCGTAGGCTTTCGAGGTGCGGCAGCGTCTCCAACTTTTCCAATAAGTCGCGCAGTATGTCGTCACCCCAAAACTTGCGACAATACATCAACCTCAGGTGCCGAAGCCTCGGATGCATCACAGGGGAACCTCTCCCGCGCAGGTAGTCCCCGGTCGCATGGACGTGCTCGCCTACGACATGAAAAGACTGCAAACGAGGCATTGGTGTGTCCAGCATCTGGTGAATGGCCAGATCCCCAAGCAGAGAAGGTCTTTCCTCAGCAGGCGCATAAAAATCCGGGTTGAGCATGAGCTCCTCCAGCATGCCTGCGGAGCGGCCCCCACGACCTGCAAGAGTGGTAATCAAGTCACCAGGTATCCAAGCGGAGAGCAGCAACTTTCGGATGCGCGGAAAGTGTGTCATGACGAGCAGAATGGCTGTCAGATCTGGATATGGGGGGAGGAAGGCCATCACGTCTAGCGGGCGTGATTTGGAACGCTCCAAAGAGACTTTTGTCAGCCGAAGGCTGCTGAAGTCAAGCCTGGTCCACAGATCCGAAAAGTTCACCGCAATGTAGTACCAGTCACGGCAGACGAGCAGAATGGCGACCCAGCGGGGGACGCGGTGGTACGCTCTGCGGAGCTCCCTTTCTTTTCCCGTTTCGTCGCCGTTCTCCTTGATATAATCGGCGTCAGAGACACCTTCCGGGTCATATCGACACTCTGTCGCACTGCAATAATGGAAGATTTGGCGCCGTATTTCTACGGGCAGGCGTTGTATGGGGGGTTCGCGAGTTCGCCTACGTGTATGAGCGACGGGTTGAGCATGGAGGCCATGGAGATGAGACCTAACAAGAGGTTGGGCAGGGTGTGCGTGAGGCCTAACGTGAGATTGCACTGGGAGGCCACCATGTGCGGGAGGCATAATAGCTAGAGGCTGTAATGGGAAATTGTGCATGCGAGACATGACGGGAGGTTGTATGAGGCTATGCATGTGAGGCTGAACGGGAGCTTGCATGGGGAGGCCGCCATGTGTATAATGCATAACCTGAGGTTGTACAGGGAAACTGTCATAGGTCTGAGGCGTAACGAGAGGTTGTACGGAGAAGCCGCCCGACGTGTAACGCATGGCGGCAGGCTGTGAAGGGAAGCCGTGCGTGCGGGACACAGCTGGGTTTGGCGCGGGATAGCCACGTGGATGGGGTTGAACGAGAGGTTGTGCAGGAATGCCATGGGTGCGAGATTCCTGGCGGAAGCCACTCGCGTTATACCGAGACGGGTCCATGTTGCTTGGAGATTGGTATGGAAAAAAGCGCGATTATTCCCGAAGTCTTGTCTGATCTAGAGGTGCGCCGGGAGCGCGCGAAGGTTAAATTAACAAACGGTCGTGCGGTTGTAACTACTTCGCACCGGGACTTGAGGGACATGACACGTCTGATGCGCACCTCCACCCCAAGGTTTTAAGCCACAGCTGGTGCTGCAACACAAAGAAGCGAGCAATAGGCCCATGCCCGTATTATTGTCAGTTCGTCGTGAGGACAACATAATGAAGATCTGCGTATTAGCGCCTCTGCACTATCGCACCTCGCGCGGCCTTCGAGCCATATGCATCGCTTTGGCGAACAAGCATGATGGACATCGTCTCCAGCGATCTCCACAATTAGCTTCACCGATGCGGTATCTGGTCAGAGAAAAGTCGACGAGCGCACCGAGAACAATTGCAGAAGCGTCGCGTGCAACAGCGAAAACAATAAGGAACGTTGTAGAAGAACGCGGTTGAGCCTATCTGCGTTGCCTGCAGCTCTTCTAGGTGAGGACGGTATAGTCAAACAACACTTGGAGCCGCCACTATGGTTTATCCAACATTCTCTGAGAAACCCGCGTCCCGAGCGCTTCGACCTCCCGCTGTATCACATCCGTCACCATGCTGCGAATACGCCTGCTCTCTTCCTCCGCCAGCGCATCGCGCTCCTGCGCACCCAGCGCAGGCACCGTACCTTTCTCCGAGACCCAGCTCTGCACGTTCTGCGCGGGATGGGAGTCCGGGATCGCCTCGCGCTGCAGCGCGGCGCGGATCGTGTGCGGGGGTATCGGATCGCCGAAGGTGACGCTGAGATGGGTGCCGAGACGCGGGAGGAACTTCCACGGCGCTTTTCGGCCTTCGGGCATCAGGCTGTCGAAGCCTACAGGAAACGACGAACTGGTCAGCGTGGAGTCTGGTGAAACGGCGGGCGCGACGGACCTGTTAGCCACATGGGTATGATTATGGGCGGCTGGGGCGTCTCCATGAGTATGCGGCCTCTGAAGAAGTTCTAGTCAGACATCGCACAAGATGAGGAGACGAAGACTGACATGCCCCACTTGAATCGTGGTAATTTGAGTACGCCGTTCTCGTATTTATAGGTATCCGACTGGCAGACCTTGCCCTCGCCAAATAGATGTATCTACAGAAACATCATTGGAAAATAATTTTTGCGCTACAGACAATGTTAAGCACGTACCCAGTCTCCATTTCTAAGTTTCTCTATCGCCGTGTCTACGGCAGGCTGGTATATCCCACTCCCGCGAAAAGTCTTCAGAACCTGCCCGTTACGGAAGAACGCAGAATAGAGTCTTGCTAACAGCGTGCTCAGCGCTTGCTCTGCGTTAATCAGGCAGTTGTAGCGCACTTACGGGTTAGTGAAAATGATATCGGCGGCACCGAGGGACCAGCGCGTCATGCGGGTGTTCCAATATGTCCTTGTGGGCAGGATGCCCCATACGAGAGGGTCATCGAGCCTGTGATATAGATTCATTTAACTGCCCACATACAGTCGACGACGAGTACTACACACGTGGATATGTGGTTTGACACTAGACAGCGACGCAAAAAATTGCTCAGCACGAAGAAAGCAGGTATTCGCATTGACTCACCCGTCACGACCCCTCTTCCATGGTTTCTTTCCGGACTGCGCAACGCCTCCAAAAGAATCGGCAAGCCGGTGACACTGATAGAAGTGAAACCGAGTTTAAGGAATGCTTTGCAGAGAAGCCCAGTGGTTGTGACCGTCGCGGCGGAAACAAGGCGCGTCATACATGCACTGCAGGGATTTCTCTCGCTTCGTCGCCGGCGAAACTTGAAAAATGGTACTTTTGAGTCGGCAGAATGCTTGCGTTGGTCGGTGATGGAAGTGGGAGAACAGATGGAGGTCAGCAATCGGCGTTCGACGCGAAGGAACGTGACTATCCCAAAAGATCACATGCTCGTCAAACGTACGTGGCGTTGACACTATTTTTTCTTTTCGCCTCAAATTTCTACGTCTCTTTGAATAGTAAGTAGACTGGTCAGATCCATGTCCAGAACTAATGTCTCCCAAGCCAGTTCTCAGACCCTTTTTGCCTTGACTCCAAGAGATGTGGCAAGCGTCTCGAAGAAAGCGATCATGCCAGATGGATTGAGGACACGCTGCGAAGCGAGAATGTGCCAGATTCGGCTGTCAGCGTTATACGGTTGAATGACCAGGGTGAGCTCGGTGCTTGGGGAAAAAGGACAGAGGACGGCATCCCGATGACTACCGGTGTATGTATTAACTTCCACTCCGAGAAGCCTTGGGAGGCGCTGACTGATCGTCGCGCCATAGACTCTGTTCCCCGGGGGTCATATGGTGTCAGAGGCGGCCGAGAGCGCACACGACGAGAATAAAGTGGTGGTAATGGCACTGAGTTGAGAGCTCAAGAGGAAAACGGGCGGAAAGCCCAACGTATATACATGAGCGGAAACAAAGGACACACCCCGCTGGATCCGACCCACTAGGTCCGATGAATGCTCACGTCGTCATCCCGACGACAGCTGACCACGACCGAGCGCTTGGACTCTCGCGCCCTCACATCATCCCCCTCCTTAAGACCGAGCACCTGCGAGGTCTTCATCTGTGCGCGGCCTTGGGTGCGATACGCGTCCGGATCGTGTCGTTGTCTGCACCGGGGGTTCGTATCCATGCGGGAGATAATGACCTGGATGTGGAGACGGAGTACGCGGCGGGTTGTAGATATCCGTGGCAGGCACGGGAGGAGGTACATCCGTCCTCGACTCGGTTTGGAGGAAATTAAACCGAGGAGGATGAGGAACTTGATGATGGCGACGATGGAAACGCTCCAGCTCCTCGTTCATCGACGTGGGAAGCTCGGAGAACGGGATCCAACTGCGTTCGGAATCTGGTAGGTCCTTGTAACCCACGAGATAATCGTACCGATGCCCGATGCGGCGACAATCAAGGATGTCCTTGATCTCGTACGTGCTCGCATCATCGGGCAAGTCAATCTCAACACGGGGAATGGGGCCTGAAGGACGACCGGAAGTGCAGGATGGGTCGATGTATGGCTCGAGAAGCGAGACATGGAAAACGGGATGGAGCCGAGCCATGGTCAGTGGCAGTTTCAATAAATAGGAAGACTTGCCACGTAGCTCTAGGACTCTGAACGGACCCAGTTTCTGATAGTCAAGCTTCGAAGACGGGCGCGTCGTTTTAATATTACGGCGCAAGAGCCATACAAGATCTCCGGGTTGGAACTGAGGAGCAGGGAGGTGTCGCTCGTCATAGTACTTCTTCATGTATGCTTGTGCCTGTGCCAATTCGGTGCGAAGTTCAGCGTGAATAAGCTCGAATCATGAAGCATAGTCATGAGAAGCGGGATTGGAAGAAACACAATCTGAAAGAGACATATCAAAAGAAGGATGATACCCAGAATTAGCATAAAAGGGCGTCATCCTAGTAGAAGAATTAATAGCGTTATTAAAAGCAAACTCGGCGATCGGGAGATAATCAACCCAATCGTCTTGTTGATAAGAGCAGTACGTGCGAAGGTAGACTTCGACAGTCTGATTCTTGCGCTCGGTAAGACCGTCTGTCTTCGGGTGGAATGCAGTCGATGGCTTCATCTTCGTACCACAGAGTTTCATGAGATGAGTCAAGAAACTCGAGACAAAGGTAGAGCCGTGATCGGTAACAATTGACTGCGGGAACCCATGGAGCCTGAAGACGCAGTCTAGGAAAACACGAGCGAGAGTCGGAGCATCAAAAGTCTCGAGCGTGGGAATAAAATGAGCACTGCGGGTCATACGGTCACAAATGACCCAAATCGAATCATAGCCATGGGACTTAGGAAGTTTAACAATAAAGTCCCAGGCAAGGGAACTCCATGGACGGTCTGGGATCTCCAATGGCTGCAGAAGGCCATAAGGCTTGTGCCGTGGATCCTTAATGCGGGAACACATCTCGCATGACCGAACATAGTTGCGTACGAAATTCTGCATGCGCGGCCATGAGTAATCACGTCGAAGAAGATCCAACGTGCATTCTCGACCTGGGTGACCCGTGAGAGGCGAGTCATGCTGTGACTGCAAAATCTCGATCTGCAGAGGCTCTGGGACAAAGAGGCGATCGTCATGATACACGAGCGAATCGTGTACGACGAACCTAGAATCTCCTTGCGCCAGAGCTTATCGCCATTCCAAATCAATGCGATAGGCATTAATAAGTTTTGAACGTGATTCTGGATCGTCAAATTTAAAAGAAGACAAAGCTGACACATACTCCGCAGGACGAGCTGATGATGCTACATCAGGAAAGAGGTACTTGCAGTGAGTGGGAGTAAGAACCGTCTGGAGTTGGTTCTTCAATACCTCATCCCCCTCCTTTGGAGCCTAATCAGATCGTCGAGATGGTGGATCGGCACAATTCTTCTTGCCGGGCACGTAGTCCAAATGAAAATTAAATTCAGAAAGAAACATGGACCAACGCACTTGACGGCGATTAAGAAGACGTGCTGACATAAAATACTCCAGATTCTTGTGATCGGAGACCACCATAAAAGGAGTAGACATGCCAATTAACCAACTGCGCATGTCACGAAGACATTCAACGATAGCAAGTAATTCCTTGTCATAGACCTCATAGTTTATCTCCACTGGAGAAAACTTACGAGAATAGAAAGAAACAGGATGGAGTACGCCTGAATCATCTGGCTGATGAAGAATTCCAGCCAGGGCATAGTCCAAAGCATCTGTGACAAGGGTAGATGGTTTCAAAGGATCAAAATAAGCAAGTAATGGCGCAGTGGTAAAAGAAGATTTTAAAGATAAAAATGAACGCTTCGCCTCTGACGGGAGTCCATGTGATAAATCACACTTCGCATCCGTCTTAGTCAAAGCATTCAAAGGAAGAAGAATTTTAGCATAATCATGAATGAAGCGACGATAAAAACCGGTGAAGCCAATGAACGAGTGAATATCCCGAACAGAGTGAGGCTCTGGCCAATCAAGAATTGTCTTCAACTTCTTAGGGTTCATCTTGATTCCCTGAGAGCTGATGACATAGCTGAGGTACTTGACCTCTGAACAATCAAATTCGCACTTTTTAGCATTACAATAGAGATGAGATAAGCGAAGATGGTCAAGAACTTGTCGAACATGCTCGTCATGCTCAGTCTGGTTGTGAGAAAATATTAAAATATCATCAAGATAGACCATGCAAGTGATGTCCAGCAAATCACGAAGCGTGTCCTGAATTAGAGCTTGAAATGTTGCCGGGGCATTAGTCAACCCGAAAGGCATGATGAGATATTCGAACAATCCTAAATGAGTGCGAAAAGCCATCTTCCACTCATCCCCCTCCTTGATGCGAATATGATTAAAAGCATTCCGCAAGTCCAGGACTGTGAAAACAGAGCAGCCTTGGACATGATCAAGAAGGTCATCGCAAAGAGGAAGCGGATAACGATTCTTCTTTGTGATGGCATTCAAGCCACAATAATCAACGCATAGTCGAAGTTTGCCACTCTTTTGCTTAGTGAACAAAATTGGCGCAGCTGCTGAAGAAGTAGATCTCCGGATACCCTTCTTCAGAAACTCGTCAATATAAGTGAAGAGCACCTTATGTTCTTCTGTAGATAAAGAATACAGAGGACCAAAAGGTGGCATGGCACCTTCCTCAAGATCGATCGCGATATCGTATGGTCGATGTTCAGGAAGTTTATTAACATCAACATCAGAAAAGACGTTGGCATACTCATGGTATTTGTCAGGAACAAATTGCTTGACCGGGTCGACAGTTTCCTCAACAGAAGAAATATAGGAAGCTGTCGCTCGGTCAAGAGAGAAATAAACAGCATGACAGCCACAATTTTTCGCATATTTTCTGAATCACTTGGAATTGACAAAAGAGATGTCTACAGGAGTAGATGCACCTACGTCCTCCATCCGACTAGAGCTGGTTTGAGGATCATCCGCACAAGGACCAGGGCCAGGAGCAGACATTGAACACGAAGGGAGCGGTGAAGACTCCGAAAGCGATGCAAGGTACTCGGTCTGACTACAGCCAGCATGAGCACCCAAATCAGACCTAGACTCCTTCCGACAACAGCCGGGGTGAGTCAAAAAGGGAGAAACATGAGCAGAAGGAAACATTTTTGAAAGAGAAGATATAGATATCGCAGAGAGAAGACCATGGTCAACTTTTGGAACCTCATCAATCTTTAACTCCTCCAAATAACTTTTCCCAAAAGTGCGCGATGGCGAGTCTGGCTTCACACTGCAACTGTTGAAATCGGTTGATGACGCTAGTCTCGATGACAACAATTATGGAAAGATCTGGAACGATCTGGACTTTGGTGATTGCAGAATCACATGGAACATTTACATAGCCTTACTGTACAGGTTAGTAATACGCACTGACATACGCTTACTGATACCTTAGTGAGCTGACTGATGCTGTTCCCATGCGATGAGCAATCCATTATGCTATGCTGTACGATTACTGTACAATTTCTGATTGGTAGATATGCAGAGCCCTCAGTAGTATATAAGGGCTCCCTCGTTCGCTCAGATACCTCAGTCTTTCACATCACAGACTGAGGTGAGCATATCCTGCATTACTTATGAGTTTCATCTTTACTGACTCTACTTGTAGTATAGACTAACGTCTCTCTAAGGTACTGCAATATAGTCTTTCACATCACAGACTGAGTATAGACTAACGTCTCTCTAAGTCGTGTTTCTTCAGGTTATGGGCCCTGCCTGAACACCTGCTACACAAGAAGTTACCTTTGCTGTTTTACCAAGGCGAGTCACCTTTCCCAACTCGCGCCCCACTTGGAGTTCTTCAATGAACTGCCATCGTGCTCTCGCCCTTCAGGGTTACACGAGCGTCGATGACGGAAGCATGGCGATGCTAGAAGTCGGCGTGAGTCCACCTGTCTGTGCTCCCTCTGTGCGCTTACTATACGTACGATACATGAGGCTCTGTCAAGGCTCGTGTCCTTGCTTCACCCTCTACTGTAGTAGGCAAGCGTCGGGAAGCCGGCGTGATGCTATAAGGGATGTGAACGGTTGGCTATTGCCCTTAAGTGGGAATAGTTTTGGTGTCCCAATCCTGAGGGAGGTAGTCAATCCACCCAGGAGCACCTGTACAACTGCGCATCTCATACCTTACAAGTACTATAAGTGCACATGGACACAGATGGGACAGGATCTTATGATCCTGGCTAGAGATACAGCACATGGGGTTGGCGTCACCTTGAACTTCTTAAAGAACCTGGGTCTGACCGCTCCTCAACCCAGATATTCGCCTACACACACTATGACCGACATACTCCCCCGTGGATTCGTTCATTTGAATGGCTCCAACTACCAGTCCTGGGCTCCGGCCATGACTGACTTCTTCCAGACCAAGCGTCTGTGGAAGTACGTTGGCAGAACCGTTACTTGTCCTTCACCCAAGGATCCCAAAGCTCCAACTGCCGAGGAGACGACCGCTATAAACGACTTCAATGAGGATAACGAGCAAGTGCTCGGTTATTTGAAGATGGCTTGTGTCCCTGCCGTCCGTGACCTGATAAAGGACAAGATATATGCTGAGACGGCATGGAATGAGCTTAAAAAGCTCTACAATAAAACGGACAACCGCCAGGCCTTCACTCTCTTTGACCTCTACCTCTCTCGTCACTTTACTGAATCGGAGAAGATGCAGGACCAGATCAACTCCTTTAACCAGGAGTATGACGTCCTCAAGAATGCCGGTTGGAAGATTGACGATCTCCAGCATGGCTACTTCCTCCTTAAAGCACTCCCTCCTTCCTACAAGAACTTCTTTGAGGTCACCCTTAATTCCTATGCCGACCTCTCCAAAGCTACATCCCAGGACTTCATCACCAGAATCCTTGCTCAGGAGGCTGGAAAGAAGGCAGATGCAGTTGTTGCTCAGGTTAATTACCAGACCGCCTCTTCGTCTAAGAAACCACAGACGAAGAAGAAAGGCAAGTGTCACTACTGTCAAAAGTTGGGGCACTTTGAGTCAGACTGTAGGAAGAAGCAGGCGGACCAGAAAAAGAAAGGCGATGGTGGAGGGACTAGTAGTAAACCCTCTGTAAATGCGATGGTCTCAGACGTCGCAGCACCTACCAATGCTATCGCTGTTTCCTGGTACCTGGAGTCAGATAAGAGCCGCTGGATGTTGGATAGCGGTTGTTCCCATCATATCACACATACCCGTTCAGACTTCGACCATTATGAACCTATGCAAAGTCCTGGCCATATCTCGGTCGGCGACAGCACTGCTAGGAAGATGCCTTACTTTGGTACTGGCATGGTCAAGGGTTGGACGGATGTGGAAGGGAAGCGTGTTGCAGTTACGCTTAGCAATGTGCTCTATGCACCTAAAGCCGCACACCGATACATATCGGTGCCTACACTGTTGAACCAGAAGTTTGATGTACTTCTACGGGGTTCTTCAGGAGTGTGTACAATAGAACGCGATGGCATTACCTACGGGATTGGCAAAAAGTTAGACAGTTTTCACTGGCTGTTACTTGAGCCTACTCCTACGGTTAACACAGCAGTTAAGGATGCAGTCTCGGTGGACACTGCTCATGCACGCTTTGCTCATATGTCATATGGTGCTCTGAAGCGACTCATTCCTGGAGTCGTGAAAGGCATCGTAATTGACCAATCCACAGTGGCTACTACGCCCTGTCATGGATGTGAGCTTGGCAAGAGCACTCGCCAGACATACCCTACTTCGGAGAAGCGTGCTACACGGTTGCTAGGCAAAGTTCATTCAGACCTAGTCGGACCGATGCGCATTCAATCTATCCAAGGATTTTCATACGTTGCTACGTTCCTCGACGACTTCAGCAGTAGAGGAGTTGTCATGTTCCTCAAACGGAAGTCTGATTTCACTCAGGCTTTCGAGTCATATTTGGCCAGAGCTGAGAAGGAGACTAGCCAAAAGCTGTTGATCTTTCACTCTGACCGAGGGGGGGAATATATGAACACAATCCTGGATAAGCGCTTCAAAGAATTGGGTATCACGCACCATAAAACTATGCCGTATACGCCTCAGCAGAACGGACGTGCGGAGCGCTGGAACCGTACCTTTATGGAGAAAGCCCTGTCTATGTTACACCATGCAGGCTTGTCTCTCGGTTTCTGGCAGTTAGCGGTTGATACAGCAGTTCACGTATACAACCGCACTCCCACTCGCGTACTAAATTGGAAGACGCCGATGGAGATTTGGGATGCTGGTCACATTCCTGACATCTCGTACTTCCGTGTTTTTGGCTGTAAAGCCTACGTACACATTCAGAAGGAGCATCGTCACAAGTTGGAGCCTAACTCCAAGGAAATGACGTTTGTGGGTTATGAGGACGGTTCTAAAGGTTACCGTTTCTGGAACTCTACAACCCGGTCCATTGTCTTGTCTGGCGAAGCAAGATTCGATGAGACTTCCTTCCCTTCACGACCTACCCAGAAAGCACCCCCCAGCGCTCCTACTCCTCCTTTACCCAACCTGAGTCTCTCTGATTTATTCAATGATGAGGACTTAACTCCACCACGGAGGCCTGTACCCGCTTCAGCTGACGCAGCTGAAGATGATGAGGATGATGATCCTCAGCCCCCAGTCCTTAAGAAGGAAGACGATTCTAAGGTTACACCTAATACTACTCCACCTACTACACCGCGCAAGCCACAGCCACCTCAGACACTACCGCCTCGACCTACTACTCAACGGGTTGATGAAAATGCCCTAGCACATATACCACCTACGATCGAACAGTCTCCTCCTGTAGCTGATCCTGTCACACCGCCGGCTCGTCCACGGCGGGTGAATGCTGGTCAACGGGCTCCCAGGCTCGGAGATCAGTATAGTGGCTTAACTGCCACTCAGATCCAGCAGTTGGACCTTCGTAGGCACATACCAGAGACGGAGAATCGTCCAGCCAGTCCCATGCCCCCGACCCAGGGCATGGCGCGACAGTTGGACTTTAACCCTCCTAATCTCAATGTGCTGCTAGAAATGGGTGTTACTCGAGATCCCCGTGATTATTCAGAGGCAATGGCTTCGTCAGACTCGGCAAAATGGCGTGAAGCATGTCAGTATGAAATGGACCAGCTTCATAAGCTCGGTACATGGGAGTTAGTAGATCGACCTCGAGATAGGAAGATCGTAAAGAATCGTTGGGTTTTCAAGGCTAAGACCAATGGCGTTAATCGTGCACGTCTAATAGCCAAAGGGTTTACACAGGTTCTGAGTTTGACTTCGAGCTGACGTGTCCGGATTCCCGTAGGGTAGCGTGAGCCCGAAGACTCACCGCTTGAGTCTGATATTCCAGTTAGAAATGCCAATACATCTTCGTAGGCCGAGCATGTCTTGCGCAATCGGCACAGGTACTGCCACTGCGCCTGCAGCTCATCATTCTTTTACTGATTCTGCGCCGGATAGGATATACAGTTTAAGCGCGGACCGGCTTGGAACCAGCGCTCAGCGCTCATCCCATGTACAAATGTCCTTGTTAGAGTATGCCTCTGGATCCGCCTGTTTGAGATGATACGAGACGTTTCCGTTCTGGAAACAGAGGCTCCGGGCAGAAACCGAGGTTCGAAAGCTAGCAGAGGAAGACAAACTTATAAATCACCAGGCACGCATGGAATTTCCCTTATTGAAGACTGGGAAGCTCCTGCGCGTAACGCTTCTTCCGATGCTTGGGTACGAAATCTAGAATGGGTACAACGATGCCTCGCCTTCGAACTATATCTACTGTTGATTCACAAGCTGACCACTGGGTATTAGGTTCATATAGATAGCCGAACGAGGCATCCCCTATTGCTTGGACCAGTGACGCTAAGGCATCTACAGCTTCTTTGAGTAGCGCTCGTCATGGTTCGGCTTATCTGATCGTACTCTATAGCCCAAACACGAGGCGACTCTCCGCTCTGGAATTATAAGGATGCCATATGCTGTACGCTTTCCCTGGATTCGTCGTGAGGTATCCACAGCCTATGTCCCCCTCTCTACGCATTCCCTATGCATTCTCTCATCCGCTTTTCTCTCAGGCTCATCCACAAGTTCCTATCCACCAAAAATTGGTTTGTTCGCAAGGCTTATCGGATATGGTCGGCGTTTTGGGCGCTAGTGCGGCGTCACTCGTTTCTGAGGCACTTGACCGTAGGCCTTGAGCAGACTGAAACCCAGGGTACCGACGATGGTCGGTCAGTGACGTCCTTGTCTGCGGCTGAAGGAGAACAAGATGCCTCTATCTTTCCCAGCTATGCACCGCAGTCTGCGGTGTTCGCCAGCCATCCTAATCTTCCTTCGACATCACGGCCTCCGGTATTCTCTACCCCGCGTCCAGCGTCATGTATCTCTCCCACCTCACACATCGTCATGTCGGATCCTCATGTTTCTTTTCCTGCACCCATATCACACCTCGGGATCCGCGCTACGAACAGCGCAGCACAAAGCATGGACAACTTGAGCCTGGCAAGCCACCGACTGTCGATCATTCGGGCGAACGTAAAGCAGAAACCGCGTGAGCTCTCGAGGTGGCCGTCTAGAATCTCGTCGAGAGCTCCACATAAACTCTTCAAGGATGATGAACCTTCGCCGTCGTCATCTTCTCCTAGATTTTCCAAAGCTCCTTCCGTGGCGCCGTCTCGAGCCTCGTCAAGGAGTCCTTCCCGAGCCAACTCTCGTCCCGCATCCTCCCCACGTCCAGCTAGCCAGGCATTCCCCGAATCCGGCAGACAGTCTCCCGGTTCGGATCACAGTTTTATCGATGTACATCTGCAAGTGCCCTTTGAGGAATCATCGCCTACAGTGGCTCCGGAGACCGGGCCCCAACTAACACTTGTCACCAACAGCAGAAGGTCGCTCATCGCATATTTTCAGTTGGAAGGCTGTCTGACGTCTTCTACTTTGCGTAGCTCAGTAGAAATTTCTCTCCCAGAACCTCCACTGGGTCGTTTTCGAACGCCTATCACTGCGTCTCACATTTTGCGTTACGAATGTCACTACAAAATGTAAACTATGTGCGCTGATATGTGACTGTTGCTAATTAAGAACTACCTCTAGAGCTATTGAAGATACTGTCAATACAATACCGGCTTTGACGACTGCTTGGCCCCAGTACGCCTTCCTCTTTGCTCGAGCAAGAACCTTCGCTAATTTCTAAATCAAAAAAGCTCCGGTGATGGTGACTGCGGATGTTGGACTCCTATAATGCATCCTGAAGGATCTCTCTACTTCTTTGATGAACAGCAAGTGCGTCTCTCGCCCCCTTTGATTTGCCATTTCTGACTGCATGGTTTCGGTTAGCGCATCTTCACTGATGCTTACATGTATCAAGACTTCATGCGCGAGGAAGCAGAAGTATTCGTGGCTCATCTGAATGACCTCGTCACTGCTCATAATACAGCGCTTCCGCCAAACCATGATCTTGTACTGGAATTTGCATTTGATGAAGACGTCCTAATTTGGGGTTACTATTATGTGGACCATGACACGCGAAGTGTGTTTTGGTTGGAAGATTACCCAAGCATTTATCTGACATATGTAGTCAGTGGTGTCAGATCATTAGCGCATGTCAGTGAGTCATCATGTCTGAAATCCGACATTCGTGGCACCTCACGAGAAGAAATCTCAGAACATGCCATTGACGACCAGTATTGGTAAGTATAGCTATCGTTATTGCGTCCCACAATAATTAATATCATTTTCGACACAAGGAAACATTGGTCTTACTTTCCAATTGGATCATGCGAGATTCCTAAGGATATATTCAATGAACTCTTAGGTATTCTAACACACAGTGCTGCAGGTAGGACTTCATTTTGCATCATGTACCGGCTAAATCGCTTGACTGCATCACAGATATCATCTCGTCATCAAATACGTCAACTGTACCCTATGACTTGGATAGAGTTTGCCTAATGATCGCACTGGTGAAAAAGAGCAACAGTAAGCCTACGATTAATATAATATCAATCTTTTTCTAAACCAACCTTCTCCCCGTCTTCCTAGTCGATGGTCCTGCACGCGCGAATGCTTTCGCCGGTGTCGGTGAGCCAAAGTCCAGTCAGATATGGAATGGAGCTCATCCTCGTGGCTAATAGCTAAGCTAATGTCTTCCTTTAGTGAGATAGCCGCATTCTTTATATCTTCGTGCTAATCATTTACACAAATTTATAGGCTATTGGCGATTTGTAAATCACCACGGACAGGAGGGTGCTCGATTGGATCGGGTTCACAGCGTGCACGGAAAGGTACATCAACGCACGGGTCTGATAAAGCTCCTCTCGCCTCTTCTTTTCTGGGCTCCGGAGACCCATTTGCACGACTTAGAGAATTTGTGGATCGATGACATACTCAATCACACTGTGTGGAGTGAGTTCATATTCAAACTACAAAAGGAATGGACAGAGTTCGTAAAATACGTAGGTCCTCTCAAATAAGCTGGTCACCAACTGCCGATTTCAACTTACATTGGTACAGGCCACTATCCTACTCACTGCGAACATGGCATTTCTTGCTATTCCAGCTGTCACTCCTCAAGACGGGTCTCCTGCGAAGTCGCCGGCACAAATTGCCAGCAATGTGTCGGTAGCGAGCAGTGTCGGCTCCATTATCTTAGGCTTGCTGCTTATACGCCAAAATCGAACCAGGGCCCGCGCAGATCCAGCAGTAGCAGTGAGCACGATATCTTAAATTGTTTACACAAGAAAGCTGAAAACGATTCAGGCGAAGTTCTTGTGGGAGCGCAGTCAATCAAGAACGGGGTTGGAACCTTTGGCCATCATCCAGAGTCTCCCGTACGCGTTGCTTTTGTGGGCGTGAGTACGGTGGTTTCTTGCATCCTGATACACTATGCTGATACGGAATTCAGGATGATCGCGTTCCTCGTGGCATTCCTAGTCTTCTGCTTCTGGGAGTCACGCCTCAGGACGCGCATTCCCGTCGGCGCGATGTCACTCACTGTATTGTCGTTGATCCTGTGGTGTATTCTGTCTGCCCGAGATACTTCTGAACAACACAGCACGTCCTGGATCAGCAGCATTTCGCAGTCCCTCGCCCGGCGAAAACAGCAGTTGCACGACCTCGGCGCGAAAATACGACGTCGTGACGTTGAACGCGGTTCAGTGGCGATGGAGCTGCCCGTCCGCCAGCCATCTACTTACGCAGGTTCCGTAGTTGAAGCATCAGGTGAAGCATCTGTATACGAAGCATCTGTTTCTCATGCAGCGTGACGCTGTTTTTCCCTGACTGTATCTCCGTCGTTTGTACTATTGGCAGCTCCCGTCTATAGTTAGTTTTACACCACTCACCTTCTGATGTTCTCATTAAGCACTCCCATTACTTGAACATTCCTCAACGTGCGGACTGGCAGCGCAAATTCGTATGGCCCAAGCGGACTCGCAGAACGGGTCTGTTCCTCAACGTATGGACCGAGCGATAGAACGCTTGAGCAATCCAGCAGGGCGTTCGCCTTTGATCGTAACAGAAGAGCCGCGTCGCTCGCAGGTGACACCCACCATGGGTGCAATCTGTCGAATGTTGACTCCAAGCGAGGCGGTGCATGAATTGTACATATTTCTTGCGCGATAGTAGCTTGAAGGTCGCGTATGACAATATCCACGCATCGATGTATGTCTATTGTCACCATAGCTTTTCGAATCAAATCGTCAACAAGCGATTTGTGTTCATTGAATGCCAGCATGATTTTGAAGGGTATCGTACAACATAGAGGTATGTTACAAGCGATCTGCATTCGATAGATTAGCCATCACTTCGGCAATGTAGAGCTCGCAGAATGGCGCACCTGTGAGCGAAGGCGTATGTCCAATAAATATTCCAAGAAAACATAGAAAACATAGGTATAGCAACCCCAAAAGAGCAACAAGACAAGCCAAGAAAGGCCCTGGGAAGACGAGAATTCCAACGGCTTTTGGTATCTGCCAACCTGCGGCAGGATATCTAGTAAACTGTTAGCGCGGCAACCTGTTCAACGAGGAGCTCGGGCGCACTCAAGGTTGAGCAGCCGCAACCAGCGCGGCGTCCCTCTGCTGCGGGGTGATGATATCCTCCTCCACCGCGCGGTTCAACAGCTCCACGATCCAGTTCTGCCCGTTCCACCACCCGTTCGGCTTCATAACCCTCACCGTGCCCGCGAGCTTCTCGATGCCCTTGCGCTGCGCGAGGCTAAGCACGGCGAGCGGCACGACGCGCGCGCCCTCCATGTGCAGCGCGGCGCGCGTGACGGGGCCCCAGTGCGTGTAGTGCTCCATGCCGTCCTCGCGGCGCGCCTCGAGGAAGCGCGCGATCATGACGGGCGTGCGGCCGCTGAGCGCCCAGCCCTGCTCCCAGAAGAGCGACCACAGGCGGTCGCGCGGGTGCGGCTGCGAGGGGACGGGGTACGCGTGCACGGCGAGGTGCACCATGAGCGGGTTGTCGGGGTCGGGGTAGCGCCAGTCCATGCTGGTGGGCGGGACCATGCCTGGTCGGATGCCGTTGCGCGGCTCGTAGAAATCGACGGGGTATGTCATCGCGCTGGCGCGCAACGCGTCAGTGTCGGGCGTGGGCGGGGTTATGGGTCCATGGGAACAGCATGTACTGATACCTCGCGCTCGTTGCGCGCGCTCGCCGAGACGCGTTGGGTAGGGAAAAGCGGGACTTACGGATATGGCAATTGTTCAAGAACGAAGAGTTCGCTCTCGAGACTCAGCTGGGGCGCGAGACAGAGTGAAGGTTATGGGTATGGTAGCTGTCCGGTCTCAATAACTTGGCCATAACGGTATTCATGTTCAGTTCTTCTGACCCTCAATGCCTCGTTTACCGACGTCATATTTGAACTCAGGCCTAGACCCGGGCGGGCACTTTTGCCGGCTACCTCGCCGATGGTTCTGCTGTCACCGACTCGAGCGGTTCAAGTTGCGTTGCGAGAGGTTGCGAGGCGCACAATATATCTCGCCGCTCTTTTCTTCCACAAACTGTCTAGGCTCAGTCATTCTGTGAACGAGAGACAGTCTCTGCGCCAAAGCCTGGGAGAATTGACGTTGGTATTCCACTTGCAGACATACATAAATATAGCTTTTAGAAAATTGTTAACGGTACAGTGGAGGCCAGTCTAGTTGGCCACAAAGACAGCAGTATAATTAGGTCTGGGATCTACAAACTTGTCGCATGCTCGTAACAGATTCTGATGAGCTTTGAAGTCCTCAGGACGTTTGCTTACTGAAGACTTTGACCTTACAGGTGACGGTGCCGCACGACCGCCGTAGTGGATTCTGCCTGACCAACTAAGGGCTCTCTTCCCGCAACTTTGTCCCGTACAATTCATAGATGTCCCTATCCACTGGTCGTCACCCATCCTGTACAGTCTAACGCATCTCACGCTCATCTTCGAGAATCCAGATCGAAATGGCCAGTGGCGGGCTGGCAATCGCGCTGCTCGGGCGTCCTCGCAGTCTATGAGCTTTCTTTCTCCGTGCTCGAGAGAATGCCTGCCCTGGCGAAACTGGTCACGACGAATGCACTCCTTTTCGAGAGGGAGACCCTCACAAGAATCATAAAGTCGCGTTCTCTATCTCAAAGATATCAACCTTCGAGACGAAGCAGAACGTTGCTTTGACCGCGCGAAGCAACGGAGATTCTCTTCTCCCGGCTTGCCATGGATCCACTGGCGTTGAGCTCATCGCTCACATTCTGCCCATCTTTCGCGACCATTGGCAAAAATGGCGACACGCCACGCCCGGCGCTTTTCTCCGTAGTCGTTGAAAAGGACTGCTTCAACTTACCCATATGGCGAAACCTTATCGAGATGCTGCAACTCTCAGACTTTACGGCTTCCAGAACCGTCCACCTCTTCCCACCTCACAACTCTGCAAGAGCATGCAAAGATAAGCCTCTGCCTACCGTATCCCGCCGATCCCACGGCCAATCGAGTGCTGCTATGCGAAGTGCGCTACCTCGAGCACCTTCTCCTCACCATCGAGGTAAGGCGAGGAAGAGCGCGATGACACCTCATCCTCACAGCTTCAAATCCCAATGCATCTTCCTTCGGAGATCGGATAGCATGGATGGCTCCATCCGAATCATGAGAAGTGTGGCATGATATTATAGAGTCCGTATATGTATGTAGTAACCACAACGACGCAGCACACAACCCCACGCAGGAGGACCAACGCAAACCTCGCCCGGCCACGGCACAGCCATTAGGATATAACACAGCCAATTCGCAACTTGAATGTGTAATATCCCGGCGACCCCACCAGTAGCGGACGTATGCCGCATGTATCCCGCCTTCCGACGCAGCCCTCAGACCATCGCCCGCGCCATTTGGTTCAGCTGGTGCGCCTGGTCGGGGTACGACTTCATGAACTCGAGCTGCGCATACGAAGCCTGCACTGCCATCAGCAACCACACCACACCCCCACAAAAGCAAAAAAAAGCACGCACATATTGGTACGTCAGCGCGTTCTGCAGCTCAGGCTCGCTGCGCGCGAGTTCAGTGTGGCGCTCGAACATCGCGACGGCCTGCTCGATCTTGCTCTGCTGCAGGCTGAGCTGCGCGAGCGTCGCGACCGCGGCCTCGCACTCGGGGTCGATGCGCAGCGCCTCGTGGCAGCACCGCTCGGCGGCGGCGATGTCCTGCTTCCACTGGAAGAGCGCGAGGCCCTTGTTGACGAGCGGGAGGACGTTTATCTGTTTCTTGGTGCGCTCGAGCTCGATGGCACGGTCGAACTTCTCCACGGCGTCTTCGTAGCGCTGCTGGTCGAGCAGGAGCTCACCGCTGCTACTGTCAGTGTTGACCTGGGGACAGTAAAAGGGGCACGTACTAGTAGTTCTGCGGTTCGCTGCGCTGAGGGAACGCGCGCAGGGTACGGCGGAAGGTCGCCATGCTGTTCGCAAGGTTGCCAGACTTGTACTGGGCGACAGCAAGCTGGATGTGTGAGAACACGAATGTGTCGTCCAACTCGCTCGACTTGGTGTAGTCGTCGGCCGCCCGCTGGAAGTCGCTCATGATGAACAGGACTGAGGAAAACGTCAATGTAGATAGAGAACAACACTGGTAATACGCACCCTGTCCGCGGTGGTAGTAGATATCGGGGTCATTCGGATTGTGCTTGATTGCCTCCTCGAAGCACTCGAACGTCTTGACAGGGTCCGCCTGCTCCATGTACACGCTGGCAATCTTGACCCAGCTCTGTGTGAACGAGGGCAGGATGTCGATGGACTGCTGCAGGTCGTTCTTCGCGCCGGTGATGTCACCGATGAGGAAGTTGAACGTGCCACGCAGGTTGTAGGCTTCCGCCTTGCCGACATCAAAGGAGATGCCTTGTTCGATCGCCTCGTTGACAAGGGTCAGCGAGTGCGCGTAGTCGGCGGCCTCGAGGGCCTGCAGCGCGAGAATGAGTGTGTTGTCACCAGTTGAGGGGTTTTCTGGAAGGGTCGGAAGTGGGCGCGGGCGGAAGGCGGCAAAGTATGCGGAAATGAATGTATAGGAGGGGAGCCGGCGCTCGCGGGTCTGGCACCTACGTCAGTGTCATGTCGCTTCCCTTCGGCAGGATACTCACCGCCATAATTTCGGCCGCCTTAGCAGTGGTCAGCTTTTTGAGGACACGCTCGACAGCAGCGGCCGTCGAGTCGTTTTGGAACTTGTCAAGGATAGTTGCGGCGGTGTAATCTGTCATGGGAGGGGTCACATGCGAGCTGGCATCAGAATTATTCCTACTTACCGCGCAATGCCTCCTCATAACGCTCGAGGCCCTCCAGTGCTGTCGCACGGCGGTTGAGGGCCTTGACGTATTTGTTGTCCAGCTTCAGCGCGGCATCGCAGTCTTCGACGACCTGCTCGTATTTTGGCGGTGAGATGTTCATGTAGCATGCCGCGCGGTTGCTGTAGAAAACGGGCTCGGGCTTCGATGAGACATCGATAGCACGCGTATAGTAGTCTATGGCAGCAGGGAACTGCTTGCGCTGGTACGCGCTATTGCCTTTCGTTTTCAGCGAGGCGGCTTTGGCAATCCGCTCCTGTAATCCGCTTAGCAACTTGCAAACCTGTCATACACACTGTGACCAACCTGTTCCGGCAGCGCCTCAATCTGCTCCTTCGTCAATGGCGGTTCCTCCTCTGCTCAAGTTAGCTCTACGTCCGCCAGCACATACACGACACCCACCTTCTTCTGACACCGACGGGGCCTTCGGCTTCACCTCCTCCAGGAGAGGACCCTCCTTGTCCTTCACCGTCTTCTTGTGCTTCCTCTTCTTCTTATCCTTCTTCTTCTCTCCACCACGTGCGCTCTCCTCGTCGCTGGGACCGCCGTCGGCGCCTCCACGCGACGACGAGACGTAGTAGGCGACACCTCCCGCCGCGAGCACGGCAGCCGCGGTACCAATAAGGAGGCCGCGCTTGTGTTCCGAGACGAACGACTGGAGGCGGTCGAGGACGGTGTCGTCGGAAGACATGGTGCTGCCAAACCAATTTGCAGTGTGGTCACTGTGTGCGCTGACGAGCGTGAAAGTTCAGCATGACGCCGCGCCGCGGCTAATCGTGGGAATGTTCTGGTCTATTGAGATAAGATTAGATGTCCTTAGATTTTCGATTGAAGCTTGAGACATCTTGAACTTGAGCCTCCATGGTCGACAATACTGCGTTCTCGTCGTCGGGAGAGGATGTGATAGCCAGGGCTATCGCGCTCGACGCGGATGAAGCCCGTTCAACCATCAACTTGAGCGCATCCGAGTTCGCGGAGTACTATGAAATACCGCAAACGGCTGAGGTCATCCGCTCTAGCGGCTTCAAACGAGTATGTCATTTCGTTTTTTGCAAGGAAATATACCTCATATTCTGTTCAGATAGCCCTCCAATTTCCGGACGAGCTACTCCATGACTCTGTGCCTATATACCGGCGCTTGAAGCGAGAGATCGATGAGGGCCAGGAGCTCTATGTCCTTGCAGATACTTCCTACGGAAGGTATGCATCGAACTTATGTTAAGAGCTCGCAACTGACCCTCCCTCAGCTGTTGTGCAGATGAAGTCGCAGCCCAACATGTCGATGCAGACGCCATGATCCACTATGGCCATGCCTGCATGAGCAAGTGTGCTCCCTCAGCCCCATGTCCCGTTACCCTGCTGGATTAATTTATCCTCTCTCCAGAACCTATCGTCTCCCCGTAATATATGTCTTCGGGAAGAAGCCAGTGGACATCGACGATTGTGTCTCGAAGTTGACTGCGTCCTTGCGATCGTCGGACTTTCTTTCGGATTCTACCCCGCACAAGGATGTCATCTTCAGACATGACGTCGCGTACTCGCATCAGGCAGGTAAAATCCCAAGTGTCCTTTAATCCCGACGCATGCTTATGCGTGGACACTAGATGCGATTGCAGATGCTCTTCGCGATATCCTGCGCGCAGACAATGTCACTGTTTCATATACTCACATACCCCATCGCCTCGACCCATCGCCTTCTCCTCCGCATACGGACACCGCTCAATCGAGTTCCGAGACAAATGGATCATCCATTGTCGCACATCCAATCAATCCGCCTGCTGAATCTGATAGCCCCATCCTTTACGTCGGTCCATCCAGCCTACATCTCACGAATTTGCTCATGACCCACTCTTCTACACCGGTACGAACATTCGACCTAGTCACTATCATTATTCTTATGACCATGTATATCTGCTTCCAGATCCACAGCTACGACCCTACGACCCGCGAAACCCAGCTCGAATCCACCCGCACCAATAAACTGCTCATGCGGCGCTACGCCATCGTCCAAAAAGCGCGCGACGCCGACGTATTCGGCATCCTCGTCGGAACACTGGGCGTCGGTACGCCGTTCCTCCCTCCCTTACCTCCTGCCGGTGCTGATCCATATGCCCGAGTAGCGTCCTACCTCCCACTCATCACGCACCTCCGCCAGACGCTCAAGCGCGCACACAAGAAATCGTACACGATCAGCGTCGGGAAGCTCAACCCCGCGAAACTGGCCAACTTCATGGAGATCGAGTGTTTCGTGCTCGTCGCGTGCCCGGAAAACAGCCTCATCGAGGCCAAGGTGCGTCCGCATCTTTTGTGCTTTGGTATGATCTGACGGCGTGTGTTTGCGACAGGATTTCTTCCGCCCGATCGTCACGCCGTTCGAGCTGCAGGTCGCGCTGCAATCCGAGCCGCAATGGACGGGGAGATATGTTCTTGACTTTGACCAGCTACTGGCAGAGGGAGAGGCAAGAGCTGAGGACGAGACAGCTTCGAAAGATACCGCGGATGGGGACGAAGATCTTGACAGGCCGACGTTCTCGCTTGTCACTGGGAAATATCGACATGCAAGGCGTTACGGCGGTGAGCAATTTCCCCCTTATTTGAAGTCACGAGTTTAAATATACTATTGCTCTCGATCTAGACGGCAGCGAAATGGCCGAATCCGATGCGACAAAGGGCTCTTCGGCAGTCATCATCCGAAATCAGGACGGCACAGTCGCGACGCTCAAGGACAGCGCCGCAGGTGGGCTGATTTCCCTGCCTGTGTCCCCGTCATTCACTTACCATTTTGTTTGTAGGCGAGTTCTTACAGTCGCGCACTTTCCGCGGGCTCGAGACGCGCGTGGGACTGGATGAACCGAGTTACTTGGAGCAGGGCCGGAGCGGCATCGCGAAGGGGTATGGGGACGATCATGGACGGGAGTGAAACAGTGGGTGGTATATTCTACACAAAGGTCATTGGTGTACAGTACAGTTGGAGCGTTCGTGCCACGCCAACCACAATAGCGAAAGGCTAAGTCGACAGGTCACTTGCAGCTCCCGTATCCTACGGAATTTATATGCAGAACTGCGCCATTCAATCGGGAGAGGAACCCGGCGAAAAACCTCCAGGGGAATAAAATAGATAGGGCTGATCTGAATCCGAGGACGAGATCTCATCCCATTCTTCATACTCTCGCCGTGATAGCCACACCACCTCAGTCATCTTCTCCAGCTCCTCTCCTACCGCAGTAGCTATAATGCAGTCTGCGGCTATGCGCAGGGTCGGCAGTGCCTTGGCTTGCTTCCGTGAGGCAAAGTGCTCGAGAGCCAGTGTCTCAGGCTCATTTCCTTCTCCAAACTCGTATCCAAAATTGACATCCTTGAACGTGAGCGTCTTGAGGTTCTCCAGGAAGAGGCGATAGCCCGAACCTTGCTGGGCATCTTGTTCCGTGGCAGAGCGAGGAACAGGGTGTGCCAGGGCAGAGATGAGGGTCCTCGCAGTACGCGTGACGTGGACATGCTGGACCGCTCTACATCTACCAAAAATTTCGATCCAGCGCTCCCGCGACCATTGGAAGTTTACATCATATCTGTGGCGAAGGGAAAAGACGTGAAGATGTTCCAGTGGAAGTACTTCGCATAGCGCCTGGAATGCGACCGCTCGATCCACCGCTCGATCTGCTGGGTACGGTATGCAGAGGGACATCTCGGTCGTTGTCTCGTAGAAGTCGAAATCGGGCGCGTGGACGAGAAGGTCATGATTTCGGACTATACCCAACTGAAAGTAGTCCCTCTCGAGCGCAAGGGTCAAAACGGCCGGGGGCGGCATGTCGCCGTCTCGAGCATGGTCCCGAAGGACAGGGAAAATGTCCTCGATGCGCTCAACACCAGCAGATTCATTGCAAATTAATGTAAGGTGGCAGGAAGGAGGAAACTTCAGCTGCTTCAGGATGTCAAAGCATTGCACTGTTTCGTCTTCAAGTTCCAGTTTTCTGAGAAGGGAGAGCACGACTACACGATCCTCGTGGGGACCCCCGTCTCGAGAAGGGAGAGCATTCTTCAGGTCCAGAACCTCAAGAGCGGGCATTCTCTCGAGCGCAGAGAAGAAAAGCCCATAGAGCGTGGTTGTTCCCGAAGACTGAGATTTCGAAAACCACCAGTCGCTATTAAAACCAGGATCATCGAAAGCCAGCTTGAGGTGTGTCAAACCACAGAGGATATGTGATGACCAATGCATGGGGACCTCCTGGAGCTCTATGCGACGAAGGTGTGGGAACACATCCCTAAGCTCGTCAGGCAGAATGAACCTTTCGGCATGGCGCATCACGACCGCCGATACTCTCAAAGACTCCAAGCAATCCGTGGGTGAAGCCAGTTTCGTGAAGTTGCGAATCAAATCTGATGCAACCCCACCTACGGAGAGATGACGAATGTGTGAAGTGTGCTCAGCGATTATGTCACAAATCTCACTCTGGGGAGTATCAGAAGCCATATAAAGGAAGAAGTCGATGAATAGAGGTGTTGTCTTTGATCGGGATAGCATCAAATGCAGCCATTTAGGACCCAAAGCAAGAGTAGGCTCGCTCCAGAGGCTGGAATGCTGCAGGGCAGAGTCACGCCAATAGCGGCAGACATGAGTAACTCGGATCCATCCGAGGCGAAGGCCTGAAACATATTCGTAACGAAATGGCTTTTCTTCACCACCACAAAGCCAGAAGATGTGAAGCATTAATTCCGAGGGTAGACGAGAGATGGGAGCAAGGGTGTTCCGATGTGTGCCCAGGGAGCGCATGGCACTGTGCATGGCGACTAACTCCTGCTTTATGGCCTGATGGACATCTGCTACGTAATCGACTTCTTCATGCGACGCGATCTCCCGTAGATGAGCAAGTCGGGACCGAATGCATGCGGACCAATCGTGCTGTATACTTCACAGAGATGTCAGACTCAGATGCATGCAAGGAGGTACTATATGATTTACTCGGAATCATGCAACATTTCATCACCACAGAACCAAAATATGCGAAGCAGTGCTTCCGGAGGGAGTCGAAAAATAACAGGTTGGCCATGGCGATGTGTATCCAGAGAACACAGAGCAAAGCACATGGCGGCCACCTTTTGATCTATGGCGTGGCGGGCATCTGCCACGCGATCGGGTTGAACGCGCGACACTATGTCCCATATATGAGCCAGCTGAGACTGTAGGAATGCGAACCAGAGACGTTGAGGACTAGAAAAGATATGTCAGACGTATAACGCGACTGGAGGTGATCGGACGCAGACCTTGAATCACGCAGGCTGTCTTCGCGCCGATCGCGAGTAACGTCCATGTGCCCAGTGAGCTTTCCAACAAGTCTTGGAATGAAGATTCGTGATGACAGGCAGGATACACTTGCACAATTTAAGTGAGGATACCTGCAGGAGGAGGCTTGGCGAGTTGCGGGACAGTGGCTCGCACTTTGATCGTACTCGTCAACAATCTGGCAGCGACTTGTCGGAGTCCGGAATTTGTAGCATTTCCGCCGAGACGATCGTGCTCGCTCTTCTCTCCGAGATCCATTATAATGATTCTAAGCAAAGATCGCGTCAAACGAGTATCGATAGTACGCGTAGGATACAGGGCTACGGTAACGACGTACTCAATTTTTTTGTAAATCAATCCAGTCAATACCGCGGCCCTCGACGGGTCTACGACTTACTACATATCTCCTATTCGACATCCGACTCGTCTGCCAATATCCTCAAAAGAAAGTCCCCAGCGATCACATCTTCTGACAGTTTTCTCAGCTTTTCCGAGTATTTCGCCCCGTTACGACAGCTCGAGCAAATACGAATGGTCGGCAGCGCTGTGACTTGCTTCCGAGCGGCTAGCGATTTGTAAAGTGACTTGTATACCGTCATTCCGCTTCGAATGCGAGCGGAGAATTGAACGTCCATGAGTGTAAGCGACTGGAGATCCTGCAGGAACAGCGGCTGGCTGGCCGGTCCTTGGTGGACATCCACTACCGAGGCAGAGTGATCCTGGACTGGCAGGCGCAGTGCAGCGACAAAAGATGCACTTTTGCCGATGATATGAACATGCTCTACCGATCTGCATCTGCCAAACATGTCAATCCATCGCCGCGGTATCCATGCATTCGACGAGTCATGTCTGTAATTGACAAGCAAAACGCGCAGGTCGTCTAATGGAAGAGCATCGCATAGAGCTTGGCAGGGAGCTGCTGGATCCAATGTGGGATCATTCGGGTGGGGCATGCGAAGTAGCAGATCCGGAGTCTCGCCGACGTGGAAATCAGGCGCGTCGGCCAGCATCTCATGGCTTCCCCATATCGCAAGGCGGAAGTAGGCTCTCTCAACATCGAGAGACAGGATCAATGGCGGCTTATCGCTACCCCGAACATGGTCCCGGAGAATAGGAAGAATGTCCTCGATGTTGAGATAAGCGGCACCTCTGCTGCATTTCAAGCTCAGTTGGCAGGAAGAAGGAAATCTCAGCTGGCTGAAGATGTCAAAGCATCGCGTGATCTCGTCATGTAAAGACAGGGTTCTGAGGTGGGAGAGCGTCGCCACATGACTTCCAAGTACAGACTCCTCTCGTGAGGGGAGTGCATTCTTGAGGACCAACGCCTCGAGAGTAGGCAACCTATCGAGAGCAAAGAAGAACTGGTCATAAAACGAGACAGCGTTCGAGTTGCCATTGCCGCGCCAGAGGTCATTTTGGCCTGGGTGCGCGAGTTCGACCTCTAGACACGTCAGGTTGCGCAGAAATGGCAAGGACCATTGAATGCGGATGTTCGTAAAATATAAGTAACGAAGTCGAGGAAACATATCGCTGCATCCATCGAGCAGCGTCAGACACCTGTAGCGTGCGTTCAACCTCAAGCACTCCAAGATACCCGCAGGTGAAACGAGTTTCTCCAATATATAGTCGAGATCAGATGCCACTCCAGATAGGGAAAGACGGCGGCTGTTGGAGATGTGGTCGACAATGATGTCGCGAATCTCGCCCTTCGATTCAAACAGGTCGAAGCGACCGAACCAAGGCATAGCCTTTGCTCGAGACAGCATCAAACGCATCCAAATGGGTCCCAATACAAGCACAGGCTTGTTCCAGAGGATGGGATGCTGCAGGGAGATGTCTCGCCAATAACTGCAGGCATGAGTTATTGTGATCCATCCGAGGCTGAATTTGCGACGTCGTCCTTCTGATCGAATCTGGTCACCGAACGGTTCCTGATCACCACATAACCAAAAGATATGAAGTAGTGTCTCCGGCGGAAGGCGAGAAATCGGCGCCAGGGAGTTTCGACGCCTGCGCAGAGAATACATCGCTAGGTGCAGTGCAGCCAGCTCTTGGTCTATGGCCTGACAAGCATCCGCGACGCGATCTGCCTGATTGCGCGACCCTATGTCCCATACATGATCCAGTCTCGATCGGATAAAGGCAGACCAGGGCTGCTGAGAACTTGAAGAGGAGATCAGATCCATAGCACAAGGGAGCAATGGCCGAGGACATCAGACCTTGCATTGCTGTTTTCGTGCTGATCATCCATCTTTCTGAATGCTGTTAGAGCAATTAGTCATTAAATGAGGGCTTGTTAAGTTAGAATATACGCACAGTTGAAGATGTAGGTTCTGCGAGGCTTGTGTCAAGTGGTGGTAGGCTGGCAAACACAAGTTCGCAGTTCGCATACTCAACCGGGCTTTGCCGAAGCTGCATACAATTTCGAGGCAGGACAGGATAGCTGTGGACCTCTGTGGACCCCCGAATATCCCAGCAAAGGTTCGATCCTGGTGCTCCTGGTGCTGGACGGAAATGGCGTTAGCAATGCTGCGATCTTGGTGCGGACGAAAGGGCCCAAATTTCGGCCGAGCTGCGATAAAAATTCGCTACGAATAAAGAACTACTTTGGCCCAGCTCCCACCTGCGATGCCGACGGACTTCGAACACTGAGGCCTGAGGCCTGAGGGCGGAAACAAGGCAGAATATTCGAAGAAAATCATATTCTCTCATAGCCTCGCTGGTTTCGATGTTTGATCTCTTGGTGCGCCAGCCAAATTGAGTTCATTTGGCTCGTGGACTGATATTTATTTTGAGGACGAAATACTCTCGGAAACGGAGATTACACCTGTTTTCGGACGTTTATGGATGGAAATCTGTGCTGGTCTTATTGAAGCCTGCGGGGGCTCATCCCGACCGCGCATGCAGACAGCTAGAAAGCTACATCGTAGATGTGTTGGGCTGCTACGGTATCCCGCTAATCATACACCATACACGCACACCACACACTCAATCAAAGTCCTCAACAACCGTCCCCACGCCGATCTGCCCCGCCCGATCCACCACCGCACACGCAATCGCGACGTCCTGCCCGCCCACGCCCACCGACTTGAAGATCGTGACCTCCCCCTCCCTCACCCGCGCACACCGCTCCACTTCGCGCACCCACTTCCCCGGCTCGTGCCCCTCGCGCACGAGCTCGCCGACCTCGACGAGGTCCTCGCCTGCAAGCCCCGCCGCGCGCAGCTCGCCCGCCTCCGCCATGCACGCGCTGCGCGAGTCGACGACGACGGCTTTCGCGCGCCGCACGAGCGCGCTGTCGATCTCGGCCATCGCGGGCGTGTAGCTCCCGACGAGGATCAGGTGCGCGCCGGCGCGGACCCACGCGGACGGGAAGAGCGGCGCCGTACTCGACGTCGCGGTGCAGATAATGTCGGCGGACGCGACTGCGGCGTGCACGTCGAATGCGGGGTCGGAGGACGTGCCTGAGGTGAAGGAGACGGCGGGGTGCTGGGTTTGGAGGTGGGAGAGCAGGTCCGCGAGGCGCTGGTTCTGCGAGCGGTTGATGAGGACGACGGTGCGCAGGGTGGGGTAGGACTGCAGGAGCAGCTCGACGTGCGCCTCGATCTGCTTGCCTGCGCCGAAGGCGACGAGCGTGGAAAACTGCGTCTCGGCGGGTGGGTGCAGAAGTGTAGTCGCGAGCACCGATCCTGCAGCGATGTCAGCACGCGTGCCTACATTGAAGCGTATCGCATACCGGCGGCGGTGCGGAGGGCAGTCAGGATGCGTGCATTCACGAGCGCCTTCGCGGCACCGGTATCTTCGTCGAGCACGAGCGTTGACGCGGGAAGGCCTCGCTCGTCGCCCGAGGACGTGGGCACGGACACGACCTTGATCGTTGTCCCGATGTCCGTCACGCGCGCGGGCATAAACAGTGCGCGGTGGTGCGGCATCGTGACTGCCGACCGGTGCGGTATTTGCAGGAGATCCGCGGCATCTCGTTCGTGGCTGAGTGTGAGGGTGCGTAATACGCGGGCTTGCTGCGAGAGGAGGAGCTCCGGGGACATGGACGTGGTGATCCGGCGCACGTCGGCAGCGGAGAGGACTAGTAGCTTCATCGTAGCGGACTGGTGAAGCTAGATGAGTGTGGGCGATGAAGCGCAGATAGAGGATAGTCTCTGATGCAGGCTTTGCGCTGAAAAAGTCTCGTTCTGCACGATGGAAAGTGGGTGAGTGTTGTAAGTCCGTCAATCAGGGACAGATAACGAGTCAGATGAGAGGCCTTGATAGCGATAAGATCATGTATAATGTACCTGAGCTCTCCACCAGGAACTCGTAATAAACCCGGGCGAGGTGAAAGGTTTTGGGTTGTGAAGGTGGCTGCGGGTAGATCGTAACAGTGGGATAACGGAGTGTGGATGAGCGTTGTATATACTATGAAGTCATAGGACAAATGATGGCTTCATCGCGATAACGTTCTGTGTGCGGATGAATGGATCTGACCATACAAAGACCAATTCTGGCCACTTACTTCACATCACAGTGAGGCTGCGAGCGTAAGTGCAGAGTCAAAGAAGTTTAGTAGAAGCTTCGGCCTACCCTGCCAGTCGCACAGGTCAAGCGCGCGCGCCGCGCTGACAGTGATGATCGTTGCTGCGCTTGTGAGTTTCGAGATGCTCTGTTCAGTCAACCGAGAGGGTCGCCTGTGTAATGGACGAACACGACATATGTCGAAGAGCAAGTGAACAGATCTTGTTATTGTCAAGGCTTGTAGCTGGCTGCTCTGAGGTCAGGAAGGGAGGCTCGACTCGATTGCGGAAAAGCAGCGGAAAAGGACAAAACATGATTGGTGGCTGGTCTGATGATCAAACGATCACGAAGTCGTCACCGCTCGACTGGTGCGGTCCCCTCTCGGCGCTACATTGAATAAACCTGAAATCCTCGAACATTCTCCACCATCCCACCACCACCGTCGTCGTCTTCTCCTCGTTATTGTCGTTCCCTGAACCGACAAACATATCCTTCCCGTACTATAATCTGTCTCGAAGAAAGCAGCATCTACTGCTATCTGCCAGGTTATGCTGAGGACGAGCCCCATCCTGACCAACGGAATTAAAGCAGCCACAAGTCAGGTCTCATACAGCAGCTTCATCGACGCTGCCAGCGTCGCATCCAGTTTCGAAAATGGTTCAGGACCTCAGATTGTTGCCATGATGAACTTCGTGGAGCCAAGGACTCCCGTCTCGCTGCGTCTGGGGATGATGGCGGTCATATTCTTTGTATCGCTGTTCGGTGTGTAGGTTCAGCTGGTATGGTAAGCTCGTTCTTAACATAAATTTGTTCACCATTAGCTGTGTCATTTCCGAGCATCTCTCGGAAGGTCAAGTCAATACAGCCACCGCGCATGGTCTTCTTCATCGGGAAGCATTTCGGCACAGGTGCGTTTCGTAGTACAGCTCTGAAGGTCATGTCTCATCTTTTCCCACAGGCGTGATCTTGTCGACTGCATTTGTACATCTCCTGCAAGATTCGTTCGAGAGCTTACTGGATCCCGCCGTCAGGGAGAAGACTAACATCGGACACTGGGCGGGATTGATCGTGTACGTCCGATGTGATCTTCTACGTGCTATGCGCTTGCTTATCTGCGTCATGTCCACAGAATGGCCTCGCTGCTTGTCATTTTCGTCGTTGAGTGTGAGCTTTCGATTCTATATGTGCTAGGTCAAAGTGAGCTGATCATATACTGCAGACGCGTCGACGTCTTACGTCGACCGGCTACAGTCCTACCCCTCAGCTCCACCTTCCCCCAAACGCGAACGTGCGTTCCTAACATTCATTACCCAAGATGATGATATCATTCTAACATATCCTCAGCCGTGGACTCACCGGTCGTCGATGTCGAGCAGCTCACCACAGACGCGACCTCGCCTACGCCCCCCGAAAGCGGTCCCCAGCCAACCGAAACCACGGCCCTCATCCCTCCCTCATTATCCCTGAGCCCGACCCCCGATACATCCGACGCCGACAATTCCAATTCCCGCCTCACCTCCTCAGTGAGCGCATCATCCTCCCAAAAACGCCGCCATTCGCACTCCTCGCACCTCATGGGCATCTTCGGCGGGCACCACCGCCATGAGCCCCGCGCGGTCCACGCAGAGCACCACGAGCAGCTGCCGCGCGGCTCGGTGGTTCTGCTTCCGGAGAGCGACGCTGCTATGTTGGCGGGTCCCAAGGACTCTCGCCAGCGCGGGAGGAGCCAAGACCATGAGCATCAACACGATCCGCGCGGACACGTACATCACCACGCGCATTCGGATATTGAAGCGCTATTAGATGGCGGGGTCTGTGAAGAGGTGGGCGAGGCCGCGGAGGTGGAAATCGGGCGGTCGAGGCAGATCGTCGGGATCCTGGTATGTCGCTCAGTTTGCCCTCATTGCGAAGCGCCCTAATGCAGCATGACAAGGTATTACAATTGGGCATCATGATCCACTCGCTCGTCATCGGCTTGACCCTTGCCGTCGCGTCCGGCTCCGACTTTAGTACGTCCCTTCCCCACTTTGCACCAGACTGGCATCTGACATACGCTGTTCGCAGCCTCGCTCGTGGCCGCGATATCGTTCCACCAGCTCTTCGAGGGCCTCTCGCTCGGGATCCGCATCGCGGGCCTGCCGGCCCCACACAAGCCCACCGGCGTGCACATGCCCTTCCCCAAAGCGCTCCTCGCCTTCCTCTTCGCGATCACCACGCCCTTAGGCATCATCATCGGCGTGCTCTCCTTCGGCCCGCGCACGCACGCCGAAAGCGGTACGCCCCTTCCCCTTCCCTCTATACAACTGCAGGCATATTAATTTATGGGCTGGGATGCAGCGAGCATGAAGCTGACGGAGGGCGTGATGTCCGCGATCTCGGGCGGGATGCTCGTGTACGCGGTGTGCGTCGAGATGCTCGCGGGCGACTTTGTGCTCGACCCGACGCTGTGGCGCAGCGGGGTGGGCAAGCAGGCGCTGGCGCTGGCCAGCCTGTTCGCGGGCGCGGCGGCGATGACGCTGCTCAGGTACGTCGCTTTCTTGTAGTGTCGGTGCTTCCTGTCTGATGTTTTTCTCTCGCGGCTCTGGTAGCATGTGAGTGTCGCTTTTCGTCGTTGAGGGATTGCAGCGTGCTGATCCGCGTCGTTGGCAGTGTACATTAGGTCGTGTGATATGATAATGCCATTGGCGGTCGACGCTCCGATTGTATTTCTTGTCACTGTTCGGGAGCAGGAACAGATATTTCCTTGGGTCCGGCGGTACAGGACGGTGACGGTACTCTACGCCATTATATTGTAGGTTAGTAGTAGCTTTCTTGGTGCATTGTAATTGCTACTGGTTGTGTTCATTCCATGCATTGGGTGTGCGTAGGGCTGATCAGGTTTTCTTAGCTTCAATGTTTATTATTGCGGAGTTCTCTGCACCTCAAACCGTCTTGTCTCGTGTCTGAGGGTACAGTACGGATGAGTAATAGCCATGTGATCATACAACTGGGTCGAAACAGCGTCCCAGTCCTGTGACGCAGCGTAATATTAACATTAAATTATATATGCGAGAGCGATATGGTCCAACGGAAAGTTGATCATATAAGAGATTATGATAACATGGTCGACAGCAGTGATGCAGAGAAAGTACCGTGTTTGCTCCTACTCCAATCGTGAAGAAGCCGCGCCTCAGTCCTCAGACTTGAGCTTGAGCGCTTGAGCTGGAGTAAGAGGATGATCGGACTTGTACCGACACAGAAGCAACAAGAAATCAGCGGCATGAAAGCCCTCCGCCTTTTCAGCTTTCGCAAGCGCAATGCCACTGCGCGTGATCCTATATGTGCCTGGTGCCTTTGCACTGTGTTTGAGGCTGGAGAGGATCTCCTGCCAGCCTCTGCCCCAATTTTTCACAACCGAGACGGCATAGTGAAATGCTAGGAGGTGAGCAGACGGGAGCGCCCCCTGGTTCTCACTCCGAAACGCAGCATCTGAATTGTTCTGCGCTTGAGCCATGGCCGCTGGGTTTTGTTCGAACCACTGGAGGGTGTAGCGCTGATTGGCGGGATAGCTGTCGGCCGGATCGACATGGTGCTCAAACCTTGTTGGGATATCCTCAGGACCGAGAACGCAGTTGGGAGTCTAGGCAATGTCAGACGAGAAATTTCAGAAGGGAACTCAGCACGTACGCGCAATACAGACAAAAGGCGGATGCCAAAGTCTTGTTGCATTCCTGCACATACTATGAAGCCGTTACGTACGTCATCGAGAGCTAACTTGCTCAAATCTTCGTTGATCACTGGGTCGACAGACCTATCCTTGATGATATGCCGTAGCAACTAGACGAAAAGTTGTCAAGCCTCGTCAATTGTCATAAGTTAATTCTAACGAAAGACGACATACGTGATCCTCTTGAATGATATGCGTAGAATTGCCTCTGTCCCAGTTGGTGAAGATGCAGGGGGAATCTCGTTTCAACAGTTCGTCGCGGAAGCCGTCCTCCTGATTCTCCTTGAACTTGTCCGGCTCAAAGAAGTCGTACGATTCATCTCTAATCGGGATATGTTCGAAATCCGGCTTCTCTTCGAAGATTCGCTCGAAATTACCTGGAGTGGACGTCAGCATGAGGAAGTCGACGTGCTGATACACTTCACTCATTTCGGGCGCGCTAAAGAAGTATGTGCCATGCTTGACAAGGTTGTCGTCATCGTCCACCGGCACGTCGTTGAACAAGATTGAAGTCTGCGGGCCTGCGACGCCCAGGATGCACCAGGCAAGGTAACGAAGAAACTTGACAGGTCTAAGACAAAATTTTTGGATAACGACGATGCTCAGGTTGAGATAGAACATAGGTATGTCTTGCTCCGCGAGCAGTACAAACCAGATGTTATCATGAGCGGACCTCACCATGATGTTGTGGTCAGATACTTAGGAGGGTCCGAGCGTGTCCGCCCGGAGGACTCGACTCGACAATAACGCGCTTGTGGCTGCACGGATAAAGCCGAGCGCGCCTACGCGACTCGCCCTAGCGAGCGTCTAAGCGCTCGACACGTCTCCACCAGTGGCCGGTCACTGGCCGGTTTGGTCTTTCCCTCATGTTGCACGAAGTAGAACTGCAGAATTTACGGGTGTACTTACGGTGCCGGCAAAAATCAACCTTGAAGAGTTTGTACTTCATTAATCCGTGCTTCGGCCTTTTTCGAAGCTGAATCATGTTCTTCGTAGCGCGTGGCAGTCTTCCTGGTCGAAGCTGAAGTCCGTGCAAACTCGTTTGCCGACGTGAGACTGATCAGATTCACTCAAGTTTTAATATATCACATATCAGTGCGTACATGTACACACGTTGCCGAGGAATTTCTTGTATCTAATCTCTTAGGGAAACCACATATGTAAAAGGTTGCCAGTCAGCCCACCACCGGCCATGCTGCCTCAACGCTGCATTGACGTGGTTTCCTCCGGAAAAATCCGGCACATTACAGTATGCGTACTCATGCTTGCCAGCTGTTTGGACTCCCCAACGTCGCACAAACCTCAAAAGAAGTGCATATCAACCAGTATGTTTCCTCCTTCTGACGAAGTGCCTCTACTAATGGCCGTTTAGCCAAGCAGCATAGCAATAACATGGACACTGCTCCCGTTCGGCGCGAAGATGGCGATATAAGGTTTGGCATCCCCACCCACTGTCTCGCGCCATGCATCTGACGCTCCTCCGAAGTCCTCAGGTTCTTTTATCTGCGTTCGTCCGATCGAGATTGAGCCATGTATGGGACGTAGCATCGCGTGACCAGCCCAATCGTGTGACGGATGCCCGTCAGGCTATTGACCAGGAGCTGGCCACTATACACCTCGCGATGTGCGCTCTCCGCACACATCGAAACACCCTGGCTCCCATTTCCCGTCTTCCTTCAGAAACAGTGGCTCGTATCTTTTGGTTCTGTGGCGATAAAACACCGCAGGGTTGGGGCACGCCAAATATCAGATTCGGGTGGATCCTTGTAACTCATATCTGCCGCCATTGGCGCGACATTGCCCTGCAGCATCACAGCCTTTGGAGCACGCCTGATCGTTCTTTGGGACCTGAATGGCTTCGTCTCATGTTGTCCCGATCCAAGACCGTGCCGGTTGTTCTCGCCCTTTCCACAGGTGACAGTTCCCCAGACGATACTTACGACCTCATTGCCAAACACATCTCTCATATCCGTGCCCTGACCTTATTCGGAGAAACGTCGACACTGAACCCCATTGTGGAGTCCTTAACTTCCTCGACACATAGTTTGGAATCCTTGCGTTTACAGGGGTCAGCTCGCGGAAGCCTTGTGAGCCTACCCGACAAATTCAGAAACATGTTTCCTCGACTTCGCCACTTACATCTGAGAAATATCTTCACCCACTGGTCTTCGCCAGTCTTGGGTGGTTTGACACGTTTGGAGCTCGCATTCCAGCATCCTGGGCAAAATGACGGGATGCAAAGCCCCCAAAGCGATGGATCTTCCTGTTTCCAATCCTTCTACGACCAATTCTTCTGCGCTCTCGAGACAATGCCCACTCTTGAAGCACTGATTCTCCAGAATGCACTGCCTTCACGAGATCAGCACCCCTCCGGGCATCATGTGGCGATGCTCGCCTGCCTTAAGACACTGTCACTCTACGACAAGACCAGGTGGTGCTTCGACGTCGTGAAGCGCCTCATCTTTCCTAGTTCTTGCCACGTCCATTTGGATTGTAGCGGGGCTGATGGCATTCAGCACATCACGACTATCCTGCCCGTTCTCAGCAAGCATGCTCGAGCTGTTGACAAGCCTTCCCCAGTCATATTATCGATCCTGATTCAGGAAACCCACTTTCAGCTCAAGATATGGGGAAATCGTGATCTTCTGGGCGAAGCTTGGAATTCCGATCCCCACCCTCCCGCAGATCTATCATTCTCTATACGCCACCCAGATGATTCCGCAATGGATCGAGCAGGCCCTTTGCAGGCTCTTTGTGATGCGCTTCCGTTGGTTGACCTGCCTTTCTTGCTTGTCTGTCACAAATATAAGCCAGAGTATACATGGACATCGAAGAATTGGATTGACCTTTTTAGCCAATGTAGAGCAGTCAAGCACGTTTATATCATTGAAGAAGCAACGTCCTTCATTTCGGCGCTGGGCTTGCCCGACCGCCACGGCCGTAGCTCGGAGCAAGATTCCGAGCAAGGAACGACAAAGCCAGCGCCGCCGTTTCTCAAAGACCTCCTATCACTCACGCTTACGAATGTCAGCCTCTATGCTCGGCAAGACCCAAACAACACGAAGACGTCTAGAGCAATTGTTGAAGCGGTCGCCGCACGCAAGAACCTCCAGGGTGTCAATGCGCTGCCGACCATCTGCATATGCAGAAACTGCTTCTCGTCGGAAACGGGTACTAAAGAGGAACTGAGCGCAGTATCGGAAGTCGTATGGCTAAAGGATTATGGGCACGCAGGCTGGACATATAAATTCCGGTGCCGCGATTACACCTCCGTATATGACGATTGAGCAGTAATGTCGGGGCTCTATATTCTCTAGCGGATGAGTAGTGCAAGGGAGAATTGAGCTGCCTTCCCGGTTGCCGGTCATCAGCTATATCATTCTTGAGGCTATAATCTGCAGAATTGGCTTCCTCGAAACCATCTGGGCACAGATAAAGTACGGTAGTGACCGTCTTGCACATTTGGTGGTACATGACAGTTGAATGATAGCCACGCACTTGACAGGTCTAAGACAAAATTTTTGGATAATGACGATGCTCAGGTTGAGATAGAACATAGGTATGTCTTTCTCTGCGAGCAGTACAAACCAGATGTTATCATGAGCGGACTTCACCATGATGTTGTGGTCAGATACTTAGGAGGGTCCGAGCGTGTCGGCCCCGAGGACAGTAACGCGCTTGTGGCTGCACAGATAAAGCCGAGCGCCCGTAGGACGCGACCTGACGCGACCCTCGACTTTATACACTCAACACGTCTCCCCCCACGGCCGTCTCCCATTTCCCTCAACGTGTTGCGCTAAGTAGAGGAGCTGCAGGATCTGCGAGTCTATTCACGATGCCGGCAGAAGTCAGTCTTGAAGAGTATGTTTCATTCGCCAGTGATTAGGTCTTTTTCGAAGCTGAATCTCGTTCTTTCTAGCCCACAGTCCTTTTGGTCGAACTTCGTGCGCCCTCGCGTCGCGCACATACAGAACGTCTCCCCATTCGATGCAGCAAACCTCGTCAGCGATGCGCGCCAGGCACTGGACGACGAGTTGGCAGCTATGCATCTAGCTATGTGCGCATTGCGTACACGTCGTAACGCACTCGCGCCGATTTCTAGACTTCCCTCGGAGGTCCTGGCTCGCATCTTCAAACATCATGCTGATATACAGCCATCATCTGGAGGGGCAAAACCACGCCTTGGCTGGATCCAGGTGACCCATGTTTGCAGGCATTGGCGCATCACAGCTTTACAACAACCCTACTTGTGGACAAATATCATCTCTTCTATTGGCTCCGAGTGGCAAGAGTTGATTTTGGATCGCGCCAAAACCCTTCCGGTATTGTTCCGTGACACCTCTTATACATCGGAGAATGGATTAGTCGCCAAACATCTCTTCCACATTCATGACCTTGTCCTGCACGGTCGCACAAGCGTCTTACAGCACGTTCTACCGACGTTGACGTCATCCGCCCCCTTGTTAGAGTCATTGCAGCTGTGCCTCTCTGGCCCGTATTTCAAGGGTCCCGCTCTCATGCTACCCTGGAATGCACTGAACGGACATTCGCCCCGGCTTCGGGAACTGGATCTGCATGGTGTTCTCATCGCCTGGTCTGCGCCTATGCTGCAAAATCTTACACACCTGTCAATCAAGAGCTACGTCCGTGATGCGGAGGCGAGGATGGACCTGTCCACGACAGATTCACAGCATAGTCATCTCATCGAAGCCCTTCAGAAGATGCCGGCACTTGAAACACTATCACTTGAGTACTGTCTTCCACCCCGATTCCCCAGTCCTGCGAGCAACCAGGTTGTAGATCTACCCTGCCTCAACAAGCTGTACTTGTATGACACGTCGGACCGGTGCACAGCAGTTTCGAAGAAATTGAGGGTCCCTTCTTCTTGTTGCCTGGCACTCGGCATGAATGGCCCAGCCGATATCCATGACATCCTTCCCTTTCTCCATGCGTATGCGGCTGATGGAGGTGGCGAGGCACCTTTCCTGACTTTAGCAATAACATTTGACAACGAAAATTTTACCGTGGGGCTTTGGCGAACGTGTCTGGAAGCAGACAGAGAGGACAGCTTTCAACCTCCCTCGGATCCCTATGTGAGATTCCGGTTTATCCAGCCAGGACATTCTTCCGATCTCGTCCAAAGTCTCTGCCGTGCGCTGCCCTTGGAGAGCCTCCGCCGCCTCTCCATATACGACAGCCATCCCGCTTGGACTTCGCAAAACTGGATCGACACGTTTGGGCGATGCAGAGCGCTCGAGAACGTGCTGCTGGATGGCAGGAATGCCATACACTATTGCGGTGGACTGCTTCAGCCGGACCATTCTCCACTTCTGAACTTGCGTTCACTGTGGCTCACGGACCTCAATTTCCACGACGACATTGTACATGGTTCAGGTGGCGTCAGCGTATTCCATAGGGCATTTTTGGCATGGTTGACTGCTCGGAAGGAGACGGGGCCACTCTTCAAGCTTATCATCAAAAACTGTCGGGTTACCGAGGCATACGTGACCGAGCTGAAGCAGATCCTTGAAGTCGAATGGAAGTAGAGGGGGTTCGCGCAAGTTCAAAACGAGATGACGGATCAGGTGCAGCATGATTCCATCGGTGCTGTGGGCAGATGAGTACAATGCCAGAGTGTTTGGGGCCACATTATTGACAGATACAATACATCTCGTGTTTACGAGACAAATGAGTCTGTACGCTAGCTATACCGGTATGGTCGTTCTGACAACGAGTGCATCTTCCCAGCGCGAACAAGACCAGGGCGAAGAAGAATAGAGTGCCCACGCCAAAACTCCTGGGTCCGAGCACAAATTTTCTCCAAGCCGTCTGTCAATCAACGACGAAGTTATCGTAGTGGCTACGGAGACGGATTTACCCCAACAGAAGACGGCGTGCAAGGCCATGAAACGAGTGTGGCATTACGCTTCCCGACACCTTCGATAAAGGTGGTCACTGTCAGCCGTGGCGGCTACTGCTTCGAGCTGAACGCCCTTCTAGCCTAAGGCTCTGCGAGCACTGGGATTCGCCGTCACCACAACGCAATCTCGCCCTGTCGGCGACAAGGTCGGCGCTGGAAACTGTACACTGTCCAATCCGAACCGTTCAGCAAGGGCGACAAAGCCGCCATGCAGAATACGCGGCGCACCCATGTCCTCCTTCTCATATACCTCGACAACCGTACGTATCTGGCGGATGACTCGTGAAGTATTTCCTTGTGGCTCCTGGTGGATCCCACAGGTCCTTCGTCAGCTCCGCAGCTGGTCTACAGGGAAAGCGATTTCGCCTGCGACCTACCTCGGCAGATCCGGATGCGCCTTCTGTTCAAGATGCATCTCGGAGCCATCGGTCAATGCAGCCTCTACTCCTCTGTCCGTAGAGAGGACCGCGGCGCTACCGCTTAGCACGACATGATTATCACTTCAGCGACCGCCCTTTGACATCGGACGCTGAGAACTTCATACATACATGGACATCGAAAGGACCTCAGTCCGTCTCTCCGATGCCTTTCGCGACGATGCCAGTCCATAGGTCGGCCAAATCAGTCTCGAAAAAGACGAACTCGTCATCCGATGGCCTGTGCAGTTCCCGGGTACAAGGATGGAGCAGTCGAATGGGGAGAATCTGACGTTGGAGTCCGTTGGTGGACTCGGACCAGGAAGACACCAGACGTGCTTCTGTTCCCTGGTCATAAATTCGGCTCTTTAGCTACATTCTCTATGACAGGATGTTTAGATAAGATGGAGTACGATCAGGGCTCACCATTTATTTGATGCCAGAAATGCGTCGTCATATTTCGTTCCCTGGACTGCAAAGAACTTCGAAATTACAATATTACGAGACATATCGGTGTTGTCCAAACGAGTTGGACCAATAACCATGCACTTACGAGTTTTCTTCATCTGTTGCGGTCGTGATAAACTGGAGAAGCAGACTGAGAAAGGCATGGGGGACAAACTAAAAATTGGACCGCAGGCCAGCCGAGGCTGGCCCTGGCTTGGCCGTTCTTAAGAAAGTCATTACAAGGTCCGACTCGGCGTTAGCCGAGCGTGACATCAATCCTCTCCCCGCATCTACTCGAGCAGACGGTCTCACACATTTCCTTCGAATCAAATGGCCGACACGACTACGAAGAAGCGCGACAGGAAAGAAGGGAAGGAAGAGCGCGAGCATAAGTCTCAGAAACGACATCGTCATGAAGATGCCAATGGAAAGCGGAAGCACAAGAAGCGTAAGGACAGCGATGTGGAGGACGAGGGCATGTGGGTAGAGAAGACTATGGATGCAAAGGCAGAACCCGTGAGTTTTACGACTCTCGTTCTGCGCAAAGCTGACTGCCGTCTTGATAGCAGGCACCTGCGTCGACGATTCAGCGCGACGATTGGATGCTAGAGCCGAGCGCCGCAGCTTCGCCAACGCAGATGACCGGCAGGGCCAGCCTTCCTGTCGAGTCGGAAGGCCTGACAGAAGGCTACGGAGACGTGCCGCAAAGCTCGCGGACGCTAGGCGGAGGCGTCGATTTCTTCTCAAGTCTGGGTACAGAACGGGCGAAGAAGCCGAAGCCAGATCGACTGAATCCAGACCAGGCGTGTACCCTTACCTGCATATTGTCTCGCCGTACTCATCATACATCCACAGCTCCACATTAGCGCAAAGGAGCTCAACACGGAGCTCAAAAGGCCGACCGAGCCCGAACCTCCTGTCGCTGCCCCGAAAGCGATCACGCCCGGCGGTCCCGGCTCCTCCTGGCGCATGACACGCCTGCGTCGCGCATATGAAACGGCCGAGGAAGAAGACCGTCCGATCGACGAGGTGGCCATCGAGCGCTTCGGCTCGCTCGAAGCCTTCGAGCAGGCGAAAGAGGAGCGGCGCATCCTGAACGAACGCGAGGGGCGCAGAGGCGAGCGCGCGCCGAGCAAGGGCAAGGAGCGCGATCGGTCGCGCGCGGCGGGGGGCAGAGGCGAGAGGGGGATCATGTACACGGACATCGCTGGGAGCGGTGCCTCGAGCCGGAGCTCGAGCTTCAGGCAGCCGGGCGGCATGGCTCGCAGCGGCGCCGAAACGCCTCTCGCAAGGCCTCAGGAGGGGCCGTCGTGGCAGCGTTACGATTCGATGCACCTACCATCGGAGGGTGGCACGCCGGCCTCGCATTTCCACACGCCTGTTCCCTCTGTTGCGCCCGCGCCCACTCTTGCGCCTCCACCGACAGCGGGCCGCGCGATGTCGCCGTCATCATTGAACAAGATGCAAGCGAAAGTGCTGCGCGCAAAGCTTATGAACGATCCAAACGCGGAGACGCTCGAAGCGCAGTACGAGGCGGAGCTCAGCAAGGCCCATGAGGCCCAGGCTGGCGGCGGGCGAGAGCAGGTCAATGTGATGCCGGTAGTCGATGCGAGGGGTAGACTATATGACATTGGCAGTGGTAAGGATGACGGCCCACTTCCTCCGGGCAACCGGATGCCGAAAGAGAAGGTTTGCTCTCTGTTCGCATTGGTGTTTGAGACGCTTCCCTTATTCCGATGCCCCTCAGATAGAGAACCCGCTGGAGCAGTCATCCACGTTGGAGGAGATGCTTCGACAAGAACGCGTTGGCGGGGCAGACACTCAGAAGAAACTGGACAACCAGTTTGCGATGTCAATCATGACAGACAGTGGTTTCGAGGTGTGACCTCCATCTGAAACAGGCTGGTCCGGAGTTAATTAACTTTGGATATCATCCCAGGCCGACCTCGACTATACTGACGACAATGCCGAGAAGCTGGCTCGTCAGAAGATGCGCTCGGACGCAATAAAACGCCAGTTTGCAATTCAGGGTAATTTGAATATTCAATTCGACGACTGCCACACTTGCTGATCCCAAGTTCAGATTACAAGCGAACTCAACAAGCCCTCGCAACATGTCCTTTTTGCTACGGCGAAGACGACTCGCTACCCAAAGCGCCAGTCATCGCGCTGGGTACCCGGGTGTACCTCTCCTGCACACTGCAAGAAGAGCTCGTCCCAGGACACTGTTTGATCGTGCCAATACAACATCATCTTACCATGCTGGAAGCCGACGACGATGTCTGGGATGAAGTACGAGTGCGTCTTCTGTGCTCTGGACCCTTTGCCTCTATCTGATCTCCCTTGCAGAATTTCATGAAAAGCTTGATGCAGATGTTTGCCGAAGAAGACAAAGGCGTCATCTTCTACGAGACAATTCTGACCCTGAAATCGCAGAAGCACACCGTCATCGAATGCGTGCCTGTGCCCTGGGAGGAGTTCGACCTCCTGCCGGGCTATTTCAAGGTAATCCGTCTCTTCACATCCATCTGCATATCCGAATTATAAATTATGTTACCAGGAATCCATCATGAATAGTGAGGCGGAGTGGTCGCAGCACAAGAAGCTCATCGACTTCTCGCAACGGGGAGGCTTCCGCCGCATGATGGTCCCCAACCTGCCGTACTTCATGGTCCAGTTTGACCACAAGGGCGAGAAGGGCTATGGACACGTTATCGAGGGCACGGCCGAAGCCGTGGACGAGGACGACCCGGTCGACGAGGGCGATAAGGGCGGCGGCGATTTCCCGCGGTTCGTGCTTTAGCGCATTGACTTCCTGGCGCGGTGCTGACGGTGTTGTTGCAGGTATTTTGCGGCGGAGATTATTGGGAACGTGTTGGATCTGGAGCCGCGCCGGTGGCACCATCCACGGCGCCTTGGCTTTGGGCAGAATAAGGAGAGAGTGGCGGGGTTCAGGAAGAAGTATGAGAAGTATGATTGGACACCTATGATTGGGAGGAGTTGAGGCGTTTGGTAAGTTGAACATGCTGTTTGTTACCTTGTATGCATGCAATGTATTAGTGATTGTTGTTCTGTTCAAGCATCTCGTTGCTGTATGCGCTTTCGTCTGTCGCATTCGCCGGTGACTGAACAAGTGCGCCCAAGGCTCGCGTATCCACTTCTCCTGGTCACGTTCGGCTTGTGAAAGCAGGACATATCGCCCGACTTCTGCTTAGGAAGGTGAAAATTTTGCGCCCAGTTGCACTAGCATCGCATCTCCCTGCCGGATCGAGTGGCCTATCAACCAGAGCCTCTGCGTCTGCACACTGATCTGCCGTGTTTTTTGGGGACCACTTACCGATAACTATCGGGATTAGACTGCGGTATGACAGTCGCATCACCTTTTTGACGGGTGGCATTGTCCCATTGCGCGATACTGCGTGATACTCGACGAGGCAAGTCCGAGTGGATGTACATCCTCTTTGCAGTGGACATTTCCCTGACTGTCGACTTCCTTGGATCCCGCCTACCTAACGCCAAGCCCTTGACGTTGGGTCCATTATGACGCGCGTGCGTTCGCTGTGGATAGTATGGTGCGATCCCAAACGAGTCATCCACACAAAGCACTTGGTCCTATACATCCACATGCGAAGCCTGTGGGTACGACTGCTATCTTGTGATAAAGCCTCTGTTCTACTAATGCGCTACTCAGTACTAAAGTGTCATCAGCTGTCAGTACGAATGGCATCTTTGACCTCTTCTCAATCAGCGTGGCGCCTTCACGACCGTGCAGACGACAGTTTAGATATAAAAGTACAACTATTAGCACGCTTTTTGTTGCCTCTTGTCCCTCGTCATGAATTAAATCGCTCAGGAATCCATTCCTGTGGCTGAGAGACATGAGTATGCTTTCGATTTCCCTCGTCTTTAGATGGCTGCTCACGATTTACGACCTAGTATCTATCCTGAAATAGACCCAGCAGAGCACTTCTCGCAGAAGACATACCAGAGCAAGGTCGCCTTCATCCCCGGTGCCTCACGCGGCATCGGAGAGGTGATCGCCCTCATGTACGCCAAAGCAGAGGCTTCCCTCGTGCTCATGGCGCGGAAGCAGGATACCCTAGATGCCGTCAAGCAACGTATCTTCGGCCTCGTACCAACCGCGGAGGTCCTTGCTCTGCGGACTGGGTTGTGGTGTTCAAACAAGTCGAGGCCGCGGTGAAGGCCGCGATTGCGCGGCTCGGGAGGCTTCATTTTGTGATTGCAAATGCGGGGAAGGCTCCCTGGTTCATCAAGCGTATGATCAACCGCTTCTCGTCTATGGGTCGATGCTGATACCTTACCGCAGCGCTTGGCAAGCAGGACCCGCATGAGTGGTGAGACGTCATGGAGGTCAACCTTCGCGGGACCTGCAACACCGCACGGTACGTACTTTGCTATTTTGCTACAAAATGTAATCTCGATCCTTGGTCTTCACAGTGCTACGCTAACTCATCTTGCTAAAAGACATGGCTATTTCGTGGCGATGATTAGCGGCGCCTCGATCATACGGCTCCCCACCTTGAGCTCGTACAGCATCTCCAAGTTCGCTATGAACCGACTCGTGGAGTTCGTGCATGTCGGCAAGTCTTGATTTCCTTGATCCCATGTCCGTCTTTTGTGACCGTGGCCTTGCAGAATACCCCGACGTCAAAGCGTTCGCACTTCATTCTGATGCTGTGGAGACCGAGATGACTGTGCAGCAGCAGCTGTACCCGATGCTCGACACGTTACAACTGCCAGCTGCGACAACGCTGCATCTCACGTCTGGGAAGGCCGACTGGCTTTCTGGCAGGTCAGCTCGTATCTCACTCAACTTGATGCCTACTGAGTACCTCGCAGATATGTCGCGGCACCCTCGGATCTGGGGGAGCTTGCCAGGGACTGGAAGGACAAGATATTGCAGGAAGACGCACTCTGAACATATTGAGCATACCGGCATAGCTGGCTTAGACTCGATTTGTCTCATAGACATGGTATACTTAAATGGTCTCAAACGTGCTAGCATTGTATCTCGTCTGCCCGCGAACAGCAATGACAAAACAGTGCCGTGCCTGACCCGTCACCTCCGCACGAACCTCCTCTACTTCCATTCAACTTCAAGAATCTGCCTCAACTCGGTTACATATGCCTTCGTAACATGGCATTCTTTGATAATAAGTTTGAAGAGCGGCCCCATCTCTTTTCGAGCAGTCAACCATGCCAAAAATGCCCTGTGAAACACGCTGATGCCGCCTGAACCATGGACAATGTCGTCGTGGAAATTGAGGTCCGTGAGCCACAGCGAACGCAAGTGCAGAAGTGGAGGATGGTCCGGCTGAAGCAGTCCACCGCAATAGTGTACGGCATTCCTGCCATCCAGCAGCACGTTCTTGAGCGCTGTGCATCGCCCAAACGTGTCGACCCAATTTTGCGAAGTCCAAGCGGGATGGCTGTCGTATATGGAGAGGCGGCGGAGGCTCTCCAAGGGCAGCGCGCGGCAGAGACTTTGGACGAGATCGGAAGAATGTCCTGGCTGGATAAACCGGAATCTCACGTGGGGATCCGAAGGAGGTTGAAAGCTGTCCTCTCTGTCTGCTTCCAGATATCTTCGCCAAAGCCCCACGGTAAAATTTTCGTCGTCAAATGTTATTGCCAAAGTCAGGAAAGGTGCCTCGCAACCCCCATCAGCCGCATACGCATGGAGAAAGGGAAGGATGTCATGGATATCGGCTGGGCCGTTCATGCCGAGTGTCAGGCGACAAGAAGAAGGGACCCTCAGTTTCTTCAAAACTGCTGTGCACCGGTCCGACGTGTCGTACAAGTACAGCTTGTTGAGGCAGGGTAGGTCTACAACCTGGTCGCTCGCAGGACTGGGGAATCGGGGTGGAAGACAGTACTCAAGTGATAGTGTTTTAAGTGCCGGCATCTTCTGAAGGGCTTCGATGAGATGACTATGCTGTGAATCTCCCGTGGACAGGTCCATCCTCGCCGCATCACCACGGATGTAGCTCTTAATTGAGAGGTGTGTAAGGTTTTGCAGCATAGGCGCAGACCAGGCGATGAGAATACCATGCAGAACCAGTTCCCGAAGCCGGGGCGAATGTCCGTTCAGTACATTCCAGGGTAGCATGAGAGCGGGACCATTGAAATACGGTCCAGAGAGGCACAGCTGCAATGACTCTAACAAGGGGGCGGATGACGTCAACGTCGGTAGAACGTGCTGTAAGACGCTTGTGCGACCGTGCAGGACAAGGTCATGAATGTGGAAGAGATGTTTGGCGACTAGTCCATTCTCCGATGTATAAGAGGTGTCACGGAACAATACCGGAAGGGTTTTGGCGCGATCCAAAATCAACTCTTGCCACTCGGAGCCAATAGAAGAGACGATATTTGTCCACAAGTAGGGTTGTTGTAAGGCTGTGATGTGCCAATGCCTGCAAACATGGGTCACTTGGATCCAGCCAAGACGTGGTTTCCCCCCTCCAGATGATGGCTGTATATCAGCATGATGTTTGAAGATGCGAGCCAGTACCTCCGGGGGGAGTTTAGAAATCGGGGTGAGGGCATTGCGACGTGTGCGCAACGCGCACATAGCTAGATGCATAGCTGCCAACTCGTCATCCAGTGCCTGGCGCGCATCGCTGACGAGGTTTGCTGGATCGAATAGGGAGACGTTCTGTATGTGCGCGACACGAGGGCGCATGAAATTCGACCAAAAGGACTGTGGGCTAGGAAGAACGAGATTCAGTTAACGTTTTCGGACCTAAGTACTAGCCAATAAGATACAAACTCTTCATGGCCAAGTTTTTCCAGCATCGCGAATACGCTAGATTGACTCTGAAGATCTACTTGGCGAGACTTGACGCTGCGCGAAGAAAACCCCAGAGGGTAGACGACGTTCAGAAGGAAGGAAGGAAGGTGTATCGTGTCAGTCGCCGGTCAATTCTGCGGTGTACTGTACAGCTACGCGCGCCTCGGCCAGTACTACATAGTGCTTCGGCCTTGTCCGTACAGCGCCACAGACAGGACCCCTGATAATTCACCAAGAGGTCCGATCCCAAATCCGCGGTTTTTGGGGGTCCTCACATGACGAAATTTGGGGATTTGCACCAGACCTCCTGGCAAAAGTCAAAATTTCGGGGCTCACATGCATGAGACCTTTATATAGTGATTGCAAAGCCTCCTCGACACATGTTAGCTAGCTGCTACGAGACACTGTATATGTATTATTTATATGTAGTATGCTTGGTCCACCATCGCCTCTGTTTCCGTCAAATATCAAGGTTTGTGCCGCTTTGCGCCTTGTGCTCCCCCAACTTTGCCGCTCTCGTCTCCATCAAAAGGGTGTTTTTTGCGAGATCCGGCATCTTTGACAAGGAACTCAATGGAGTCCATGAGGTCCCTATGTATTGAGCTCAGGGTAGACCAAAATGCGTCGAAGGATTTACGAGGAGAAAGGAATGACAAGCCATTTTCTAATGGAATGGTGGAGTCCACAGGATTGACGGCCTGTCCGTCGAGCGAAAAGATCAGCCTTTCCGGGTGGAGATAAAGGAAGGTGGAAAGAGTGGGCTGCGAGTCACCAAGGTATGAAGCTGTGAGCGGTGTCCATAGTGGGCCATATGGCATGTATACCAGAACGACAAAACGCGAAAGCTTTGAAATGGCGTTACACACTACCGAGAAGTTGTGTGTTGGCCTCTTGTCACCGCCCTTCAGGTAGATTAATCGAACTTCAATTTGGTATTAGTCGTTGTCGATAGATGCAGCGTAGATATAACGCACCTTGTCCAAGCCACAGTCGGTCATGGAACCCAACCACCACCCATGAGCCTTGTCGAAGCGGAGTCAATGAACTCATGCCAGCATCTAGAAATCGCAAGTCTAGTCGCTGACTGATTTTGTCAAAGGCGCGAGAGCGCTTGACAAGCGCTTGACCATTTGAGATGGTGTCGCCGAGAGTACCATCCAGACCTGATGCGACCACTCCTATACTTTGCCATCGCGCAACCCGTTCGATACCGCTCGTACCTGCCTTTGCAGTGGATGTGAGTGATGCTGAGATGAGACGTGTCATCTCCGTGACCATGGATGCCTTCAGGACACTAGTAGCCTTGCCGCCTGCAGTGCCTTTGTCCCGAGAAGCATCGGTGTCGGAATTGGGAGTGGACTTAGCTGAGAGGCATCCTTGTGAGTCGTTGACCATTTCGATAGCAGTGGATTCTCTGCCTCGATAGGTAATTGCACTGCGTGCTTCTTCGGTTTCGTGTGCCTTTCGGACTGCTATTACTGTTTTGAATTTGAAGGTTTGCGAGTCGCGCCCGAAGTCAAGGGGCTTCACCTCGTCGCAAGCTGTACCGTCGGTCACATAACTCTTCAAATCAGGATCAGGATCAGGCTGAATCTGCATCGGAAATGAGGATAGGCTGAATAGAGTCAAAACGGGATAGCTGACCTTCACGTCCATCACTTGATCACATTGCAGGCTCGCGGTTTTCTCGTCCAATTTTGACTTGACCTTGTTGAGCAAGTGTTCAATTGACTGGCGGCAGGTTTGGCGAGCTGCTTCAGAGTCATTGTCCTCGGGGAGCGAGTCGCTGATACAACAGTAAGCATATGATTATGTTCGAATCCAAAAGACTCACATGCGCAGAGCATCATGAACGACAGTCGCAGCCATCGCAATACCCAAATTGGTCATTTTGCTATCGAGTTCCTCTGAACGAAAGTGCTGCTGTTCATCGTGATCATCTTCTTGCAGGATCTGATCTAGGCGATTAAGCAAGCCCGCCTCGGTATCTTGTTCCTGTTGTCCTTTGGGTTCAAGTTCGGAATGAATCAGAGAGATTGAGCGGGCAAGCTTAGCCTGCAGCTCTAGTGGATCGTCCGGAAGTAGCTGCAGTGCCATACCCAAGATACGAAGGAGGGATGTTGATTCGGTGTGGGCAGCATCGATAAGTTGCTTGATCCTGTCGTCGTCCGGAAATGTGGCGAGATTGACCGGATCAAGGCCCTTGACCTCAAACCATGAGTGATGATAACCAGAGCGATGCTCACTTGCTTTCGCCTGGATACCCTTTGACCCAAGCTCGCTCGACATAAGGGTGCTTAGCTTTGGTATCATGAGGATCCATTCAACAAATGTGAAGTCCTTCTGTATCTTGCGCGCACAGCCGAAAAAATGCTCACAGACTTCAGTCGAATGGAGCCAGGGAAGCAAAGGTATGTTGGGGAAAAAATCACGATGAGCGACGACGAGTAGTAGCATGGCGTTGATGAATATAGAGAAGATGTCGTAGAGCTCGCGCGTGATGAAGTGGGTGTTGACAGAGTAGTGAGGATGCTGGATAATGAAATTCCGCCAGCCGTCGAGGAAGAACTTCCCTCGCCAAAGCATCTTGATCCTTGCTTCATGGCTAAGAGTACGGCTCTGCTGTGCATCGACAATCTCCCCGATGATGAAAAGATAAATGGCAAGCCCGAGTTCGTCCGGCTGCATATGAGAAAGGTATTCAATTACGGCTCCAGAGAACAGACGGGCAGCGGCACGATCATCTTGTTTGTCCACGCCGATGATGTCCGCACGACACAAAGGCGTGTTCTCTCCCTCAGCGAGCTGCGCTAGTTGACCGTAGTTGATCAAATAGTGTCCTGCGACAAGGACACGAGCACCTGACGTTGCGCTACCTCGAGCATTCTTTTTTGCATGCTTCCCGTCAGTTGACATGATGCATGGTTTCCCATTAGATAACAGTGGGGCCTGCAAAACAAGAGGGGGCATTTCGGGGAGTGGATGAGGGTATGACCAAGACTGAATATCGCCTCGCTCGATGGCTTCGTTTTGGATGTCATGTGTAAGTCCACGCTCGATGCTGACCCCATCAACATCATAGGTAAGGAAGTGGATGCCGCGTTCCAAAAGCATTTGCTCGACTTGATTGTGCCAATCACGAAGCTCTGCTTTTGAGACCTTGCTACGGAGCGGCATCGTGGCAGCTATTTTCGGCGTCACTCCAGGAAGTGGGATCGTAACGATCCATGCGCGAGCCTATAATCAAAATGCAAGCAATGAGAACGAGACAGGTTAGTTTAATGGCTCGTTTTTGAGATGCACACCTTATCCGCTAAGAATTGGAGTTCAATCTTCGATAGCTCCAATAGTTCCTTGTACGTATCGAAATTTTTGACCGCGCCATGCATTCCTCCGAGCTTCCACTGATCGCGGTCATGGTAAGAGCGAAGCGCCTTCGTTACCATAGTATCGTCAACTGCCAAAACCACCGGTCCATCGTAGGCAAGGTCCTTTGCCCATTGTAGTACGCTGTCGAAATTCTCGGACACAATCCCGGCTTGAAATCGACCTTTTTTCTGCTGATGTAGCCTTCAAAGAACCAAGTTGTCAATGACAAGGACAGACAAATTTGATTCGAGTACTCACTGTATATTTCGCAACGTACGACCGCCGTACTCCGACTGAAAGATACGATAGGCCCGAGGCGAAATAAGAGCAATATTGGTGCAGATATTATCAAACTCTGCATCGTACTTGATATTCTGCAGGCCCTTCCCATGGAAATGCCGGTCCTCAATTTTCATAATGGCATCCATGAGTCCGAGAAAGGCTTGATGGTCTTTATACCGTCCACTAGCGCCACGTTTGGCGAAAACGAGCCAGCGTGACTGTCCTTCATCCTTGGGACACGGTGAGTATCACATACAAAAAAGAACAATTAATAGACGTACCATCTCCAGGAGCTCCTGGACATCGGTATGACGTTGGAAGGCCTTCCCAAGAAGCTCGTTGCGATACGCCTTTGGCGTGAACTTCGCATTTGTTCGCAACGGCGCTGGACGGCGGAGGGCATTCCGGAAGATCTTAAGACGTAGGATAGTCTGGCACTTAGCGCATGGCCCTATGAAATCGGAGCTGGGTGAGGTTGCGCCGCGATGTAGGCACTTCGTCGAAAACACCGCGCCGACGAAGTGGTCGTTGATCCACTTGGCTTGCGCACGTTCTGCCGCCAGAATTCGTTGTTTGAGGGCTTCGGGTTTCAACGTTTTTTTACGACGTGACTTCCCCGGGTGAGAGATCGTGCGAGCTGCCAGGCGAAGGATCTCGAGCTTCAGCTTGGATCGGTGAGGTGCTCCTCCGCACGGGGCAGCGGTGCGACCGAGATAGGCTGGAATGCGAGTATTCGCTGTATACCCCAGTCCAGGACACGAGACTTCAACTGACTTGGCAGGAGGCTGGAACGACTCTGACAATGGAAAGAAAGTGGTGAGAGATGGCTGCGTGCCCGTCACATTCTGGCATTTCTTCGACCGTCGATGCGAGATAAAACGCTCAGTGCTGTTCTTGCAGCGCATCGGTGTCCACTTGCTGCAGCGTCCGCAACGAACAAGAGCCGGGTCTTGAGTGCTGAATTCTGCGCTCGGATCCTTGTCGAGAATTTTCCTCTTGAACTCGAGGAAGCCGGTCTCAATAAACCATGCAGGTGCGGCGTTCTTGGTGAATCAAACTCAGCGATGTGAAGACATATCCAAATGTGGACAACTCACAGTCATGCCAGCCGCCTTCAGGTTCGTCTCTTCCTCATCGTGTTTCTTGCTTGGTCGTTGGCCCTTCAAAATTTTTGCAGGGGGTACCGCACAGCTAGCAAGCTTCTTTTCTCCTTGTCCCGCGACGCAAGTCGCTTTGTTGTCTCTCATCCGCTCAGCTTGCCGTGCTTGCCTAATGGCGGTCGCCTCACGGCAGTCCTCAAGGCTCAAGCCAATCTTCTCAATGTCGGTCTTCGAGTCTGGCTCGTATGCACAGTCTCGTTCCTCAGCCTGTCTGGCCTCTTCTTTCTCTGATAGGCGATCAAGCAGGCTCTCTAAGATGAGAGGATCAGTGGTTTTACCGCGCTGACTGCCGTCGCTCTAAAGTGCCGGTAAGCACCATGCATGCTTGCGAGCTGAAGCAAGAACTCACTTTCTTTCCCACCTCGATACAGCGCGCATAGTAAAAGCTGCGCATCTTGGCAGGCTTCCGTGGATCCCAGGGTTTCATGGATGGCAGAACACGACGATGGATAGCGTTCACGGCCGCAATGCCGCATGAGCGTGAATCACGTTGAAGGCGCGTAGGTAACCCGTTTGCATTGACCTTCCACGACTGACCAGTTATGCAAGTCTCTAGCCATCTGATCGTCCTCTCCGTGATGTCCTGCAGGTATGGCTCGGTGACGCGAGGTGCGGAGTCACCAATATTGATAACACAATTGGGTGCGTCGACTTCCAGCGCTATCCAGTGCATATTCTTCACGTTGAATGGCATTATCAGCTGCGTGACGTCGCCGGCGGCCAGCGCCTCCGCCCACGATCTGTAAGCCCAGCCAGACTCGGCCTTCATAATATCATCTGCCAACGCAGTACTTGCAATCATGACCTGCATCGTCTGGTTTACGTCCTCGCCAGCAAGCTCGGTGCGTATGACCTGTAAAATACTGTCCACGGCCTCGTCATTGATCCAAGACTTCGACAGTAGGTTCCGCGCTAAGGTCGTCGTGGATACAGCGCCGCGCTCGATGCTTTCGAGTCCGGAATGCCACGGCGATCTAAGGATCGCGTCCTTGATGTGCTTTGTGAACTCGGCAGCCCATCCTTGCTCCTCTGCCTGGTAATCTACCCACTTCAGCTGCGCATTCCAGAATCCCTGCTTCAAGATGAGAACATTGGCCCATTTCCAGGCGCGCGTTATCCATAGAGGTAAATATACATCACTCATCACTGGATGTTGTACTGATTGGTGCCCGGCAAGAACTGCCTTCCGAAGATCACTGTCCAGGTTCTCGCATAGCTTCGAGGACGGAAGGACAAGGTCATGGGCTGTTGCTGGATGGATAGTAGGGTGAGTCTTCGAATACCAGTCTGGCACCGGGAGGCTCCATTTTCGACTTCCAGGCTGTGCTGGTAGATACCAGTTCAAAAACTCGGAGACATTGATAGTGGGGTTTGGTTTCAGCTGCGCGAGCAGAGAGTCCGGCGGCTGGATATTCTCCAGTACAGTGTCGATGTCGGCTATCATTGTATGGCGGCGAGCTGGCGGCGAAGTGGGACGTAGTGGGTCGCGAGGAGAAAACTGGAGAAAATCCAGTTCAATTACATTTTCCGGCTCACAGTGCCTGTGTCCTTGGAGATCACATCGGCGACGTTAGCCTCATGCTAGCAGCTCACGGAGTTACAAAGAGATCGAGCGCTGTTATGTATCTAGATTATAGTATGCTTAATCTAAAATCCTAATGGTGCCTCAACCTGAGATCAATTGCCGGCCCGACATGATCTAGATTGGGAAAGATTGGGGGTCCGGGATGAGACCTCGGGGCAGCTCGGCCATTTTTGGGGCTTACTGGGATGTATCCTGGGTGATCCGAGCATCGAGAATTTGGGGAAAGGGATCGGACCTTGGGGCCCAAAATGGCGAATTTTTGGGCAATGAGGATCGGACCTCTTGGTGAGTTATCAGGGGTCCTCCACAGACGCGTTTGTGCAGTCTGACGGCGATTGACCTCCTCCAGCATGGTCAGTCCGAGCGTATTCCCCCTCATCTGTCTATTTATCTAGCAGTTACCTCGGCTGCAATAGGACTATCGTGGATTGATTACTCGCAGAGTCGCATCGACTAACATGAACGACACCGACGCGTCTGACACTGATCTTGAAGGGGTTCTTCGCGCCCAGGGAACGAACTATGGGGACGCATCTCTGGCGTTGATCTACAGTGAGTCCTAATCATGTAAAGAACATATCTTCTCATAGTCTCTGTCACAGAGCACATAAGCCAAAAGAGCCAGACTCAGGTTTCGGCGAATGGACCTCTTCCGGTGTCCCTCTTAATTTACGCGATTCATGCGATCTTCGAACCACGTCTCGTATTCCAGCAGATCCCACGACTTCTTGATCTTCTTGCACAAATGGAGCTCATTCGAAGAAAGGCAATACATCATGCCAGAAGTGCGCTTATATGGCAGCATTGGTACATGCAACAGCCGATTACAGAACGGGAAGACTTCGTCCTCCTGACCAAGAGGGAGGAGTCCAGACTGACGCAAATGTCAGAAGAGGCAAAGGATCACTCAGCTCGGACTGTCTATCGTATAACTGTCGACACCTGTATCCGGCTGGTGCGCTATTTCATTTCCATGCCTTATAATATTCGTTGCCGCTGAATTGGGCTACCAGCACCTCACGCATTTGTGGACGTCGCGGGCCAACGCGCATCTACTTCCCCTCTACCTGCGCAGCTATTTTCCTCTGTTCTCGCCTGTGGGCGCCGAAACGTCGCCACTATTATTTCATAAGATCATGTCCAAGGAAGATGGCGAGAAGCACAACGAAAGCATCACTGACTGCGTTGAATTCATGCAGTCCGCAAAGGATTGGGAAGAAGCACAGCTCACAAAAAAAGCCGAGTCAGCCTCTCTATTTCGTATATTTTCATCCATCCTCTGATTGACGTCTCAGTAGAATCGATGCCGAAGACTATGAAGATGCCGCTTTTCAAGCTCTGGTAGACAACTACACCAGGCGCAAGTCTCCCGAATTTCTACTGAGATCTACGACGATATATATAGATAAAATCAAGTCTAGGGTGGATTTACTTGAATCATTTTTTTCTCAGCACAATGCCACATCGTCCATCCGGCAGCGGTCGAGGCGGGGTGATACGATTCAGCCAAGCCTCAGAGCACCCCAGCGCTCTGTAATCACCGTATCGTTCTAGCTCCAAAAGGAATATCCATCGAGTCTGGCCTTGCTATGAAGGTTTCTTTTGCCTATACCATGGCTGGTTTATTGTATGCGAACTTGTCGCAATTCCAAGGCTGATGGCTGTCATGCGGCCCTGCGGGAGTACTTTTTACATCAGACAGCAGCGGCCATGTTGTCAAGTGCTCTGCATGCTGCAGCAGGACAAGCACGCGTCAGGATGCTCCAGCACGGTCCTCATAAATCCGACAGAACATCTGGCAAATGAAACATGACTGCATCTCTCGACGCTCGTACAGTGGGCGTGTCGCGATCTATCCTTAAATGACTGCGGGACTGTTCAACGCTATCATCCGGCTGGAGACTGTCGCTTTTCCCATGGACTCACTTACTGATGAAGTGATGCAGAAATGCTCGTACGGTCGGTGTTCTGACACGGCACTGTCTGTCTCAAGGGACGAGGCAGGGCATTCGCATCGGTCAGACCGTGCGAGCGTGGTCACTGTATCATTTCGGTGGCGTGGCTCGGACAGCAGGCCCTTGCTTCGGGAGGTGTAAGGGGCTTCGACATCGGACGGCTTCGAGCAACAGCAATCTGCTGCAAGTGCATCCCTTATACAGAACGAAATCCCGCTGTTCCACTCGTAATCCACGCCATCCATCATGGACTCCTTCAGCACCGAACACCTCTCTTCCACGCCGTCCGCTTCTCTCTCCGATGGGACACCTATTGGCGGCCCACCGACTAGGAGTGCCGCAAGAGCGGGACCAGCATCGTCGATATGATGCAGTGCATCATCGCGTGGGCCGCGCTCAGCTTGTAAGGTCATGCGTCCTGCTTCTCATGTCCATGCAGTTCAATGGTTATGTCTAGTAGGTGAATGAGTTTGGCTTTTTTTTTTCTAGCTCGAACCCGCCGTCCTTATTCCCCTTCTTGTAGACGGTCAGTGGTCATTAGATTGGGCCTATGGTGCCGATGGGCTATTCGCTTTGTTGGATCATGCCTTGAAAATGCATATCATGACTCCCTTGAATGAAACTCCGTGAACTTTACGTGTTTATGCATTCTTTTTTGGCATCTTAGAAGGGGTTGAAGCGGGAGGCATGATTTAGCAATTATTTTTTTGCTTTATCTTCAGATGACTATATATTATTACATGTATTTAGCTGTCCACATCCTCTTCTTCGCTGTCTTCCTTGTCCTCGTCCCAGACAACATCTCGAACATACTTCTCTAGGTCCTTCACATGCTCTTGCGTGATTGAGCATTCAGTGATCACTAATCTTTCAAGCCTACCATCCTCCGAGATCTGCTCGGTCTGCCCACCATCCTGGCCGTCGTCTCCACCGTCTTCATCGCGCTCGCTATGGTATTCATCGTCGTCAGCATCTTCATGTTCCTCCATGATCAGGTCCTTGCATGCGGATAACCAATCATTGAGTACGTCATTGAAAGGGTGTTGATCGCCCTCATTCTCAACGCTGGCGAGGAGGTCGATCTTGCACACATGAAGCGATCTGAGATGCCTGCAGAAAAGTTCCTCTGCTGCTGTAGCAGTCCCAGCGGCGCCGGACGCCGGACGGGCAAGCAACCTGCAAAAGTGCACCGCATTCTGGCCTTGGACAAAAACATGCTCGACAAGGCTGCACCTCCCGAAAATGTTGATGCAAGCCTCAGTTGAACATTTGTCATGGTCATACGCAACCTTGAGGATGTGTAGATCTTCCAACGGAAGGACACTGCAGATTCCGTTCATGAGATCCCAGGAATTTGATGACACATGGAAAGAGACACTGATAAGAGGGAACAGGTCAGGAGCAAAGCTCGGCCAAGCCACCTCTGAGGGACTGCGCGTATGCCAGAGTTCTATGTTGACCGATTCAGACTGAGTAAAAGGGTATCTCAAGAGTGAAATAGAAAGGGTGAGCAGACGTGGTGCTGCACCGCCCCTTATATATGCCTCGAGGAAGTGAACAAGACCCGGATCCGTCCGCTGTGGAGCATCAGAGCATTTGAGGACGACGCGAGAGGATGATGGAATCCTCAGATATTTCGCGACGTCGACACATTCTACGAGCGTGCCCTCTAATGACAGCAGTTGTAAGCAAGGCAAGACTGTACGGGTGTGGCCTACAGGATGCTGGGAGTGAGACCTCGAAGGAAGACAATATGCGAGGTCAAGCGTCCGGAGGGCAGGCATGCGTGCGAGAGCGCCGAAGAGGTTATCGTACTCCGAAGCAGCATCTGAGTCGTGAGGAAGATTGAGTGACGTGCCAGAAATGCGGGTAAGATTGACTCGTAAATATGTCAAGTTGCACAAGACGGATGCGGACCATGGAAATAATACTCCGTCCAAGGTGATGCGGCGAAGGGAGGGTGTGCCGCCGGCAAAAAGATTCGTGGGGAGAATCACAGCTGAGCTTGCTGAGCTTTGTAAGCTTAGATGTTCCAGAACAGGAGCCAAGGAAGTTAACATCTGTAAAATGAGGCTGTTTTGTCGGAGTCCCGACAGCAGAAGTTCATGCGTATGGAAAGCATGACGGGCAACAAAATTGCTATCTGAATGATAGCATGCCAAATGTGATAGGGGTGCAGACTTCGCACGAGCAATCATTGCCTCTCGCCAGCGTGGAGTCAAAACAGAACTGATGTATCCCCAGAGGCTGGGATGCGTCAGCGCAGTGTCACGCCAGCGCATGCAGACATGGGTTACACTGATCCATCCTAGACGAGCCTGCTGACTCGAATGCCACTTTGACGGCGGCATAGCATTGGCAACAAACTTGAAAATATGAGCAAGGACCTCCGGCGGGAGGCATGATACGAGCGATAGAGCGTTGCGACGTTTGCGTAGGTGGCACATGGCAAGATGCAGGGCGTCCAGTTCATCGTCAAGCGTCTGGCGGGCATCGCTAACGAGGTGAGTTGAGTTGAGAGGAGAAATGTTCTGAATATGAGCGACTCGAGGTTGGACGAATTTAGACCAAAACTCCTGCGGGCTGGATGCAAGGGTCAGCAACGAGAGATAGTTCCATTAAAGGATATCGATCACGAACTTCAGAAACAAACCCGCCTTCCGATGCGGTGAACATGTACAGGCTTTCCACTGCCTTATACAACGTATATATCGCTTGCTTTGAAGGCCACGGTCAGCTCTGCATCTGTAGCACGGTGGAAGCACGGTGACTTCGTGAGCTGAGCCATGTTTTCGAGAATGGAGGTCGACTCACATGCTAGCTCTCAGACTTTCCTTTCCCAGGACAAGATTTATTGTCAAGAAAATGTAATGTTGACAAAACTTAGACGGTATGGATGTCGAAGTCACCGTTACAATCGGACAGGCTCGACTGAGAGTAGTGAAGACGCGTGCTCGGCCCGGGCTTGCCAGTGATCCGTGCAGCCACAGACGCGTTCGCCGCATGTCTGTTTCTCTGCGGAGTCGCCCCGACTGCGACAGGACCACAGTACTGTAGCTTGACCATCCACACTGACTAGCATGAACGATGCCGACGCGTCTGACACTGATCTCGAGGGGGTACTTCGCGCCCAGGGAACGAACTACGAAGACGCATCTCTAGCGTTAATCTACAGTGAGTATTGATCGTATAAAGAACATACCATCTTATAGCTTTTGTAACAGGGCATGTCAGCCATAAGAGTCGGACTCACTTTTCGGTGAATGAACGTCTTTCGGTGTCCCTCCTGGTCTATGCAATCCACGCGATCCTGGAACCACGCCTCATATTCCAACAGATTCCACGACTCCTTGATCTTCTCGCGCAGGTGGAGTTGGTTCGCCGAAAGACACTACATCAAGCGACAAGTGCGCTCGTTTGGCAAAAGTGGTATTTGCAACGACCGATCGCAGAACGGGACGATGTCGTCCTCCTCACCGAAAGCGAAGCGTCAAAACTGAGGGGAATGACAAGAAAGACGGAGGATGAGTCTTCCCAGACTATTTACCGTGGTATCATAGATGCCTACGTTCGACTGGTGAGCAAGATGCTTTCTCTTTATTACGTTGTTCTTGCCACTGAATGTTTGCTACCAGCACATTAAATATTTGTGGGTGACGTCGACTCAAGCGCATTTGCTTCCCCTCTATCTGCGCACCTACTTTCCGGCGTTCTTTCCTGCGGACTCCGAGACTTCGCCACCGTTATTCTACAAGATTATGTCCAAGGAAGATCGCGAGGAACACGACAAACTCGTTACACAGAGTGTCGAATTCATGAGCTCCGCAAAAGACTGGGAAGAAGCGCAGCTTGCGAGCAAAGCCGAGTAGGTTTCTTCCTTTGCGCGTGTCCATCGACTGACAGTTCGGCAGAATTGACGTCGACGACTATGAAGATGCGGCTTTTCAAGCTCTAGCAGACGACTACATCAAACACAAGTCTCCCGAGTATATGCTGAAACCTGTATCATTGTATCTGAAAAAGGTCAAGTCTAGGGTGGACTCACTTGTGTCAATCTTTTCTTAGGGGCTCCTGGTTCTGGTAATTACGACAATGGTCGAGACGGACGACAGCGTTTTGACGAATGGCCTGCGTCAAAGTGCTACCTAGCTTTCGACGACACTTTACTTCTCTAGGTCCATGAAGCAGACTCGTTGATCCAACCCGACCGTCAAGACCGTCTTCTGATCTTTCTCTTTGATTTCGGAAATTCTATGCGCCATGCTGCTATTGTCATTTTTTCCGAGAATCTCTCTCACTGTCAGCTACTAAGACTTGAATTCTCTGGCCCATGAGAGGTGCTCTCGAGTCTCCTGTCGGTGGTTTTCGGATCATGTGACCGCGTCGCGTTGTTTGTCCCTCTGTTTGTCCTCGCCTCTCTCGTCCCCGAACATGCGTTTCTCGTATGCATTCGATACCCCATACTGCTCCATGTTGTCCGCCAGGTGATTCATGCCGTTGACCAGACCCAAAAATCGTAGCAAGTCTCGCTCTCCTGCTGTCTCGTCCGCGCCGTTCGTGCAATCGCCTACCACGCCCCGGTCATTTCTACCACCTGCTCACTATGCCGCCGCTGCCGGGTTGGCTTTCCCCCCTTCCCATGACAACCGCCCACCGAATATCTCGCAGAATCAGGGGCCCATGCACCCCTTTTCCGAACCAGGATTACCACAAGGTCGCTATGCCGCCGGCGGGTATCAACCCAATGCGTTGTACATGCCCGAGTCAGGTTCAGCCTCTATGGAGGAGCACACTGGCTCCAGGATGTCGTTCTTGACTCGGAAGCTCTCTCGTAGCAGCAGCGGTTCGTCTGGCAAGAACGTGGCGGATCAGCGACAAGATCAGCTTGCGAATCTTCCACTCGTCGAAGCACAACTTCTCCCTTCCCTCCGCGACACTATCGACAGAATGACGAGTCCACAGAGCACATCCAAGCTCCCAAACCTGCCCTCTGGAGACTACCAATATGAGAGGACTTATCGCGAACAAGAGCGTGGTGGCTCTTCCAAGAACTTCTCTCTCCTGTCCCCAATGGCGCCTGAGGACCCTGCTCCTCCTTCAAGCCGTCTCCGACGTCCGATGGCTAGCGCAAAGGCTTCGACATCTATGGCGCCTCAGGAGTCCTATAGGGGTGCAGGGCCGAAAGCTTCCGAATCCTCTCGCACACCGACGATACCCAAGGCAAAGCCCAAACCTATCCTTAAGTCCGTTCTGAAAGGGTCGTCGACTAATCATGCTCCATCCTATAACCAGCATGAACCTGAGTCCCCATCGAAGAACTCTCCTTCGCGGTCTCTGAGATCTGTCAGATCGATGTTCGGGAAGAAGACACCGCAACCATCTGCACCAATTGCTGGGCCTAGCAGTATTGCCGGCGGGAATGCCAGCGTGAGTGATGCGCCATTCTCCAGGTCGTAATGCGCTAATCGAAAGCTTCCATCTACAAAGCAACGTGCAGGTTACGGTTTGCATGAGCGCTCGCGTACAGACCCTGGCCGTGTCTCTAAGATCCCTTCTCGTTCCGCATACCAAACCAGAACATCCCAACCCGATTCTTTCAATGTGCCACCAACATCTCGTGCGCATACCAATGATTCAGGGTCGGAACTGGAGCTGCAGAGCGAGCGCGGGAGAGCCCTCTTCGTCACCAATGCAGAGATCGTGCCGTCCAGCTCGAGCTCAGAATCCAACTTTGACGGCGCCACCCGCTCTGCGCCCGCGCCATCACTCAAGAGCCCTGGTGTGCGATCTCGAGTTTCCACCGCCAAGTATGGGCATGCCGCTCCGGACCACAAAGACCAAAGCTCTGGCCTACCTCGACATGTCGGCCTTGGTCTGGACATGCCGAGGGACGGGGGAAATGCTGGATACGACGAGTTTGGCATGAGGAACTCTCGACGGCCGGAACAATCCGCGGAAAGCCAAGCACGGAGGGATGAACGTCCCATTATTCATCGAACATCCTCAGAGGCATCAGGCGAGCACAGGGCCGGTGGCCGTTCACCTGGAGTGCTTCCTTCTCCCTGGGAGCAAGACACCTTGGACCACAGCGCACGGCATCGACGAGCCGCCCTGATGGGGATCGTGAATGAGCTGGAGAGCGGCTTCGCGGGACTACAGGGAGAGTATCCTGATGACCAATCCGAAAGCGAGTACAATGGGCAGCATGGTCTGGCTGTGAGCGGCTCGGCAGATTTCAGCGCGCAGGACCTCGCCAGGATGGACCATGAAGAAGATGTGCGGAAGCGTAGCGTGCGTTTCAGTGGCTTCCATACGCGGGACTTCGTACCGGAGTATTCTCCAAAGGCTGCAGCGCGCCCAAGTCGCTCCGCTGATCCTTCGCAAGACAGGCAGTCATGGCAAATGTCGAGGCCTAGCGATGATGTTGGTCGTTCGCGACGAACCTCTTTTGAACAGCAACAACAGCAGACGTACGAGGAGCAAAGCGATGACGCGTCTCTGTCCGAGTATCCTTCTGATGCCGATGAGGACAGAGAGGACGGCTTCGCTGAAGATCTCACGCCAAAAGTACAAGCGTCGCAGCGGCAGTCGCCGTACTTGAACATGCCTTCGCGCAGCCATCCACCTCCCGAATCGCGAGCCCCGCTGAGACACGCAGAACAGCCTCCGCCTTCTCGCATGCCGTCTCACCTGCCCGTACCCCAGACCCAAAGGAAGACATCGGACCATACGACCCGACCGAGGCACCCCGGCACGTCGAGCGCAAATCCGGATGGCGGCCACCCTAATAGGACACCAAAAGTTACCTTCGCGCGCCCTCCTCCCACACAGCACAATCCTGCGAAGCCCTCAGCACCGCCTTCAAGGCGTCGCTCCGGACATGTTGCTGACGGCACCTTTCCAGGTCCAGAACGGCACCGGGACTCCCATGCGGGGCCGGACCGCCTCTCGAAAGACCTGCTGGTCTCCGATGCATACCGCCTTCGCAAGAGCTCTGGGATCGCCGAGGCGCGAGAACGGGAGGCGTTTGGCCTGCCGCCTTTGTCGCCTCCGAAGGCAGTCTCGCCGCTAACTCATGCCAATAGCGTTTCTTCGCTGGGCAGCGACCGGTGGCAGGATGACGGCGACGACCTGACTCAGAGCGCAGAAGCCATATTTGAAAGGCTGGGGCACGACATCGACGGTGCACCACGACGGAGCTCAGCTGTCTATCGGGCACAGACAGCGCCGCCGCCTCCGCATGCCCATGCGCAGGACGTCAACCGCTCTAATAGAGATCAAGGTCCACCCACGTCTCAGTCCGCGGCGACACTGTCCGAGAGCTCGAGCGTCCGCTCCATTTACGAGGACGAAGTCCCGCCCCGGCCTTGGCAGCAGCGCGAGCGTGACTTGCCCGCGCTGCATCCCGACCCTGACGGCCGTACGTGGCGCTCAACGCTCCCGCCCTCCGCGTACCAGTCGCTGCTGGAGCGGTACGGCGAGACGGAAATGCAGCGGCAGCAGGCGATCTGGGAGCTGTACGAATCGGAGCGCACATTCGTGCGGCGGCTGCGCACGATCATCCACCTGTTCATCCGGCCGCTGCGCGTGCAGGGCACCAAGGCATGGATCAGCGGCGTGCCAGGCGAGGTGAGCCGGCTGTTCGACTGGCTTGAGGACATCATCAATCTGCACGCGCAGATCTCGACGTCGCTGCATTCTGCGCTCACGGAGCAGTACCCAGTCGTCATCCGCGTCGCTGAGGTCATCCGGCGCTTTGTGCCGCGCCTGGAGGTGCATCAGCCGTACATCGTGCGCGTGGAGGAGGTTGTGCTGATGATCAAGAAGGCGGTCGGCGAGGGGCGCAGTGATTTTGGCGAGTTTGTGAGGTTGCAGGAGGAGCAGGAGGAGTGCCAGGGCTGGAGCCTCGAGGCGTTTATGGCGGAGCCTGTCAACAGACTTGTGGATTATCCTGCATCGTTTCGGGTAGGCGGTTTTTGAATTGCGCGCGAAAGATTGTGCTGATTATGTTCCTATAGCGTCTTTGGGAGTTTACCCCCCGCAGCCATGTAGATCATCTGGCCACGTTTTCCCTCTTACACTCGACGGAGACCATGATTCGGGTCATGCGGGAGGTCAAGTCGCGTGAAGACGAGTACGATCTCATCAAAGACATCCTGGATAAGGTCGAGGGTCTGCCGCAGGCTGTACAGTTGGCTCGCCGCGAACGGAGACTACTCGCCAGAGGACGCCTGCTACGTGAGTTTGCCAGCGACAGACCACGGAGTGGAGCCGGCGGACGAGATAGAAGCATGCCACCTCTCGGTCAAGGTTCGGATAAGTTTCTGCAGCTGCCGGGACCGTCTGCCCGGTCCAATGGCAAGCCTGCGGCCCGTCATAGCAAGCTGCTCGATCCGCGCGCAGGCTCTACGCGGTCAACCACGTCCGCGTCGTCCGCGTTTTCGACTGCGTCTTCCTCGACGCCGCCGACTACGCCCGCGGAGTTCGATCCGATTGATTTCGATCCCCACCTGTGGGAGCGGCGGACCTCGCGGGAGCGCTCCTCGTCGACGCTGCATGTACGCCTGAGTGACACGGCCAAGCAGACTCCGATCCACGCGTTTGTGTTCTCCGACCTGATCATCCTCGCGTCGCCCGTCGCTGCACGGCATGCCACCGAGGGCGCGCCAGACACATGGCGGCTCCTCGAGGGCGTCGGGATTTCACGCATCCTCGGCGTCTCGGAAGACGGGAACCGCATCGTGCTCGACCTGCTCCCGATGGACACCGACGACCTCGAGACGGGAATCATCCCCGACAGCGCGCCCGTGACGGTGCTCGCTGTTTCCGTGCCGGACATCGCGTCGTCGGGCGCGTCGCTCGATGCGCCCACGCTGCGCGACATCCGCGGCAAGTGGATCAGCGCGTTGGCGCAGTGCTCGCAGCACACACTGCGCGCGCTGAGCTTCCCGAGCGAGAGCGGGAAGTACCTCGCGCAGGGGCCGACGGTGGACCTCGGGCGCGACGCGGCGCGGCACTCGGTGATGGCGCTGCTCGCGAGCGGGCTGCCGCTGCCGAAGAGCCCGTCGCTGCAGGTCGAGGACTTCAGCCGCGGGCGCGGCGGGGACGCGGTGCAGCAGGAGCGCGAGGAGCGCGGGTGGTGGGGGCTCAGGTTCCAGCATGTGCTGCGGGAGATGCAGCGGAGCGATTTCAGCACGGAGGGGCCGAGGAGTCTCGCGCCGGGGGAGGGGGTGCAGGCGCCAAGGAAGCGGGTGGGCGTGTCGAGGCCGAGGCAGCTGAAGCTGTCGACGCTGTCGTCGTCTGAGTCTGTGCATGATGCGAGGCAGGAGAGACGCTGAGGTCGGTTTTTTGCAGGCTAGTTTGTCGAGTTTGCATCCGTTCTGTATGAAGGTTGCTGTATTTTGGCACTTGGCTTGTATCTTTCGCTGCATGTAGTTTCGAGTTGTTTATTCCTTGATATTGTGCGTGTCGATACCTATCTTGTAATAGTCACCCGAAATGTGTAGTAGTAGACATCATCCGATCACCCTCAGACCCTGGCTTCCACCACTTATGGCAGGCAAATGTTGTCTGTGGCTGCGGCCTGTAGTGGAGGAAGACGGGTCCTCTAACGGACCCTCTAGCCAGACAGACGATCCTGAGGCACGAAGCGTCGGGTCCTGTCTACTCTGCCTCTGGGAGACTAGATACATACGGTAAACGAGCTTGCAGCTCACGGGAACAGGTGAATGATCAATGGCACTGAAGTGTGTGCTTTGAGACTCCCAGTGCACCACTTCACCAGCGAGTTATCCGTCGCACGTGCTCTGTACATTCGAAGATATTCTACCCAATCCTGATTTCATTATGCCCTTTCGCTCGCAGCTCCCAAGGTGAATATCACACGAGCCGACGTGTTTGGTCGCAGCCTCGTGTCTATTCGGCGTTCATGGACGTGGGCGGCGAGCTCAGACAGCGAGCTTTACACACCGACACTCAAGCTCAAGCCTCACAGCGCCGCTGCCAGCGTTGTGATTCTCCGTGGATGTAGCAGATATCGTGCGCCCGGTAGCACACGAGCTAATCTGATAGACTCCATGTGTGATGGGAATTTTTTCTCTCGAGTTATTGGTAAGAAGACCACAGACGTGATTTCCAAAAGAACTCACTGGCCAAATGCCGTTGAGGTAAGTATATCAATAGGGCTCGCAAACGGGCATAGGATCATGCTCCGCGAGGTCCAGGTGTGGGACTAGGACGTCGCGGTACGAGCTTGCGGAGAAGTTATTCGAGGTGCTGGACTTTTATTCTCGCACTAAAATGAGAACGTGTCTGGAAAGTGTCTGGAATCGCTACCCCGGTAAAGCACAGTAGAAATTTTATGCAGCTCTGAACCAAAGTCAGCCTCACCAGAATGCCAACCGTAAGAAATGGATTAGAAAGATGCGTAAAAGTTCATTAGCGGAACAGTAACCGTACAAGCGAGCCTCGCGCCTCGTGTTTCGCGCCCCGGGTATCTCTATAGCTACAGCAACGTCGCAGGTCTATCCCTCAGCGGCTCAGTACGACGAGCCCATGCCGCCGCCGTGACGCGACCTTCCGGATCTGCGGCGCGAGCCAAAGCAGCGGCAGCAGATAATGTCGACGATGACGTCGAATATCGTGACGATGATCTGTGCGGGCGGGGACCGTCAGCGTGCGTGCGGCGGTGAGGACTGAAGAATGGACTTACGGTCGTGATGACGCTGACGATGGTCTCGAGGATGTTGGCGATGGCGGAGATGATGGCGTTAATGCCTCTGCCGATGGCTGAAAAGATGGAGCCCTGTGAATGGATGTGTGAGCATGCTGTGAGTTAGCTGAACGTTTGGTAGGGGACGCACCATTGTAGTTTGATAGGTATAAAAGGGGATATGTGATATGTAATGAAGACTGGGATATGTGTTCGATGAGGAGAAAAGAGAGGCGCAGAGAACTTTATACCGCTGGCGGCCACCAGGGCGGAGTAGAGAATGACGTCGGGGAGGCACAGGGAGGCACCTCTTGTGGGGTCGGCAAGCGTAGAGGGCAAGAGATGACATCACGACGCCTGGTCTTCTCCATCCGGAGCATTTGCGCGCAGTTTCTCCACGCTCATGTTGGAATAGCCTGTCCTCGACGCGGCGTAATGCGGCGACTGGCTCCAGCCGCGGTGACGCAGGCCAATACCCTGCAAGTCAACCAGGAAGCAAAAAACACCTGAAGGTAGCAACATTGAACACACACGAGCTATGAAATATTTCAAGGACCAATAATGATGAGATGTGGAGCTCTTGGCATTGAAAAATTGCTGTGTTACAGTGTGTACGGTGCCGTGGGGGGAAAAGACTCGCGATGACGCGGTATTGAAATATCGAAAACGATCATGTGATCCATCGTCATTGATTCGACGCGTCGCGTCGCGCTTTCTGCGTCTCTCCAGCGATGCCGTCCGCGACTTTGGCTATTTGTAAGGATAGCACAAGAATGGCATGCATTGGCGTTGCATTGGCGTATGAACTCTCGAGGCAACCGTTGCTGAATGGAAGATGACTAAGGAGCGCCGCGGCATATCTGGAACGAGTTGCAGCCGGTTGTGAGACACGAACATTGAAGTTGATTGCACAGATTCTGTCAAGATACGACACTTTTAGATACACATTGCCAGCAAGTCATCTTGTCTGAATGCCTTGGTCTGATTGTTTCTCTGTTTTCCTTCAAGCCAATGACATCTGTGCAACAAAACGATCAGGTGACCGCACGTCAACAACGTCTTGTCGCGTTGTCCGCCTCCACCTTGAACTTCTCATCCACTACAATTCGTTCTTTCTTTTCGCGCGTTGCTATGCTATTTGCACTTCCAGCTCCTGTTAGATACGGCATGAAGCAGTCTGAAGATGGCAATAAGATACCTCCCATGACACCATCGTCGATACCACTCGTGACGTGTATGCATGCAGGACGACACCATAAGTGTACGCACTTCCCCTTTCTTGACCAACCGCTCTGTGAAGTACTCATCACTTAGTCACGAGATGCCGTGCTCCTCGGTGAGTAACTTATGTCCGTCCCATGAATCCCTCCTTGAATTACCCAATGTGCATTGCGAACAGCTGTGCTCCGAGCGAACGATGATTCATCCGCGCACGCTTCCTCCTCCGAAAGCCCGATTGACCCCGAAATCATGCAACGGACAGCTTATTTCGGAGCTCCATAGGAGATGGGCATGTTCTCTGTCCCGACTTGCTTATCCACGTCTCCCGGCGTGCTCTATCTGCATTGGATATTCCTCAACCAACCTTGATAAGTTGTACTTCCAGGCAGTTCCAGACGAAACGATGGCGTCTTCAGTGAGGAAGATTTTCATCGATGGGCAACTTATCAATTCCAGTCATCATGCCCTTCCGCACGTTTGCAGGCCGGGAGGATGATAGTGGCAATCGCATGCTCGAACGCTGGCCTGACACACATGGCAATGCGATGCGATGGTTTCCAGATGCTTACTCACAATCAACAAACTGACATCTCCAACTCCTCGTTCTGCAAACTCTACGATGGGGAATGCAACGTGCGCCGCCATTGGCACGTCGACAAACGCCGCGGTTCCCTACCAGTACCGGTACAATGTCCGGGGCAAAGACAACGCGCCAGCGTCAGGCGCCAAAAGAAATCTGTCACATGATCTGTGCATCTTTGTTATCTATCTTGTTATCTTGTGTTTAAGCGCCCGTCATGCCGTACTCGCACATACTGGCAGTGGTCGACTGACTTGTCGAGCCCGGCCTAATCAGTCGAGCCTCTGCCCACCGCGATAAGTGATAAGTAAGTCATATTCAACCGCGCGCCATTTGATTTCAGAAACCGGAAGGAGGGAAGGAAGGAAATCCAGACTGCGCTCCCGACGACCTACTTATATCCGCTTCGCACGGAACGACGCCGCCCACTTCCTCCCACCTCGTTGCATCCGGCCCTCGAAGCCAGCGCACCGCATCCTCAGACCCGACTTCATCCCGCGTATCTTCATCTAATCTACACGGGCCGTCAATCGTACCGCAACTCAATAGCCTACGCACCAAAGACGAAGCTATATCAGTCCAATCGCGAATATGGCGCCCAACGACTCAGCCCCCGATCGTGCACCCATCGCCAGTGACGTCGCCGCGGACGCGAACACGACGTCGGCGAAATCAAATATTATCGCGCCAGGCACCGCGTCCGGCGTGAAGCGTGACGTCGACGCCGCCCAGGCGGTCGCGCACGCGAAGGCGGGGCACCCGCTCGATCCCTTGAGTGCGGACGAGGTGCGTCTGCCATGACGATCGTGCTTCTGAATCTCACTCTGCGCGCAGATCCTCGCCGTCTCGTTCGCGGTGCGCCACTACGTCGCCGCGAAGACGGATTTCAGCGCCGTGCGCTTCATCACGAATTATCTGCTGCCGCCGCCGAAGCGGACCGTGCTCGCGTATCTGGGCATCCCGCTCGCGCCAGGCCAGGCACCAGAGAAGTTCCAGGGGCCCATTATCCGCAAGGCGGAGGTCGATGTGAGTCGCTTGCTTTTTGGCTGTTGCGCGGTGGGATGTAGTGGCTGGAGGGCGGGGACGCGCGCGCTTCTGGAAGGGGAATGTACGGCCACAGATCAAGGCGCATAGTTCGGAGAAGGACGTCCGCTTTTGATGCTGCGTTGTCGTGTTGTTCGTGGCGGAGCGCACGTTTCGCGATAGGTTCCCGGGCGTGGCTGTGTTGGTGATTGCGTGGTGGATGCCCATCTAATCGCCTCCTGTTCCCTAATCGTTGCTAGACGAGGACGAGCCCCATTCGTGCGCATCGTGGAGACGACAGGCGCGTCGTCTAATCCCGACTTCATTGCCTTGCCTTATCAATTCGATTACTTACTGTCATTTTCTCTTTGATCTAGTTCCTCGATGCCGTGACAGGGTATGTCAGTTGTGCATTGAGATTATCTGTATTCTGATATAAATTCCTCACAGCGATGCGTATAACGCCATTGTCGCCTTGTCGCCGGAAGCCCTGAAGTGGGAAGTCGAGCAGCTGGTCAAGCTGCCTATAGGCACGCAGCCCCAGATCTCACCCGGCGAGCTGCTCTCGTGCGAGGACATCATCAGGAAAGATGAGCGCATCCAGAAGTTAGCGGCGGATGTCGGTGAGCACTCCCCGGTCGAGCTTTATCCCGCCCGCGCTGACTGCCATATCATCGTAGGCGTCAAGCCTGAGGAGCTCTTCGCCGACGGCTGGTCGATCGGGTACGACGACCGATTCCCCAAGAACCAGCGCATCCAGCAAGCGCTCATGTTCGCGCGCTTCTCCAAGGACGACAACCACTACGGCCACCCCATGGTGCGCACCCTTTCGCGTGAATCCCGTCGGTGCTGACTTCCCGCAGGACTTCGTCCCCGTCATCGACATCATGACCGAGAAAGTCATCCACATCGACTTCCCGGCGGCCTGGTCCCCCGACAAGAAGCTGTCCGTGCCGACTACGAAGCCGCCGCCGCTCACGCAGGACACCCCCGAGTCCGCGAACCGCCCGCGCATCCCCCCGCCGCGCGTGGGGCAGAACTTCCTCTTGGACCTGATGGAGGAAGACGCGAAGCAGGCGGGCGTGGAGTATAAGCAGCGCGAGGCGCCGAAGCCGCTGCACGTCATACAGCCCGAGGGCGTCAGCTTCACGATGGACGGGAACGTGCTCGAGTGGCAAAAGTGGAAGATGCACATCTGTGAGTGGGCGTGTTTTTTTGGCGTCGAGGCCGGTCCTGATGTGGGGTGCTGCAGCGTTTGGCCACCGCGAGGGCATTGTGCTCTCGACTATCACCTACAACGATAACGGCGAAGAGCGTCCGCTCTTCTACCGTCTTTCTCTGGCGGAGATGGTCGTGCCATATGGAACGCCGGAGCATCCCCATCCTAGAAAGTTTGCCTTCGACAGGTATGACTATAAGACTTATTCGTTGGCCGCTAGTACTGACCTCTGACTGCTCAGTGGCGAATACGGCATGGGCACTATGGCTAACGAATTGACGCTCGGTTGCGACTGCCTCGGCCAGATCCACTATCTGGTCCGTTCTTCTATGCATCTGCCCATCTGTATATTCACAAGGTCTCGTGCAGGACGGTGCCTACACAGGCCATGATGGCTCTGCCGTCATCGTCAAGAACGCGATCTGCATCCATGAAGAGGACAACGGGCTACTCTGGAAGCATTCAGATTACAGAGTAGGCGGACGGTCGAGATCGGTGCGCAGCCGCAGGCTGGTCCTAAACATGGCATGCACGTTGGCGAACTACGGTGCGCGCCCACCATATTCGTACGTTGTCGAGGCTGAGCGCGGCATGAAATCCAGAATACATCTTCAACTACATCTTCTATCAAGACGGGACAATCGAGCTCGAGGTCCGCCTCACGGGTATCCTGCAGGTGTACGTCGGCGGCGACAACGAGCCCTCGCCGTACGGCGTGCACGTCGCGCGCAACATCTCCGCGCAGAACCACCAGCACATGTTCTCCGTGCGCCTCGACCCGATGATCGACGGCCTCTCAAATTCCGTCGTCGAGTCGGACGTGCTCCCGAGCCCGCACCCGACGGGCTCGCCCGAGAACTTCGCCGGCAACGCGTTCGCGGTGCACACCCGCACCGTCGCGAAGGCGAGCGAGGGCCCGCGCACGTTCGACGCGGCGGCGGACCGGCGCTGGCGCATCGTGAACAACGCGCGCAAGCACTACGCGTCGGGGCAGCCCGTGGGCTACGCGCTGGGCATCAAGGGCGGCGTGACGCCGTTCCTGCCGCGCGACGACAGCTGGGTGGGCCGCCGCGCGCGCTTCGCGAAGTACCCCGTGTGGGTCGTGCGTGAGAAGGAGGACGCGTTCGGCGGGCGCATGTGGCCGTCGGGCAAGTACGTGCCGCAGGCGCGCGGGGAGCCGGCGGACAGCATCGGGCGGTGGGTGCAGGACGACGGGGACGCGAGTCTTGAGGACGAGGATCTGCTCGTGTATCTGACGGTCGGGGTGACGCACATCCCGCGCCCCGAGGACTGGCCTGTGTGCGTGTCTCTCTCTTTTTGCGTTTAATTCTTCTTTTTGTCTCTTTTGCGCGTACACTGTTTTTCCTCGTCAGGTTGCGGTTTAGGTTTCGGAAGTGGCGTCGCAGCTGCGTCGCATAGCTCCCGCTGTCTGCTGTTTTCCCATTTTGGTCTATCTCTGCGCTGGCGCGGGATCCTTCTTCTCATTCTCGTTCTCGCGACGGCGATGCTGACTCGACACGCACCCACAGGATGCCAGTGGACCATCTCCGCCTCACGCTCAAGCCTGTGAGTTTCTTCGCGGCGAATCCCGGCATGGACGTTCCCAGCGGCAAAGATCCGAAGAGCGTCAATGCATTCACAGCGAATACCCCCCAGGAAGCGACCAGCTGTTGCCACTGAGCTGCGGGACGTATAGAAGAAGATCGCGGCGGCAAAGCGGACCGCCGCTGGAGGCTTTTCCTGTCGGTGAACCAATCGGTGGCAGTATCTGTTGGGAATGTATCGATGGCGGGGCGCTTGCGAATTTGTACAATGTATCGTGTGTAGTGAATATAAGTGCGCAGATCGACGATAGGAGAGCGGGGCTGTCTGCGGGATTCGTGCTGGGATTGTGGCGCCATGAGGAGGTGAAAAGGGTTAGATGGATGGCTCGATGAGGGGCTAGCTTTCATCTGATGACCATGCATGAACGAAAAGGCGAAATTCGATGGCGATAACTACGGCGTCGGGGGAATACAGTACGCCCCCCTGTATCTGTCCATAGCGACAGATCCAACCAGGTCCACCGCAGTGGCCATCCAATGACTGCATAATATTAAACTCATGGTCAATCAAATCATGCAGCCGCAGGTGTCAATAAGTAGGCACGCGAAGGCATATCTGAGATACATACTGTAATATATCACGGCATGCCTCCTCACGCATCTCCGCCCGCATACCTTATCTCTGCAGGGGACCCGTCGCGCCAGATCGCATCACAAAGGCACCCCGCGCTCCGCTCCGGCGGGCTCGCTCTGACGCTGCTCTGACCATCGCGTTGGTGGCGCTCCCCCCGGACCACCTTGCGCACCCGAGCCAAAGCCGGGCCCGGGGAAGAGGAACCTCTCCGCCCGCTCGCATGGAACGCACGAGCAGCCCTCAAAAGCTGAGCCCCTCCGCCTGCCTCGGCGCGCCCTCGACCGTCCACACGCTCCTTTTCCTCCGCTCCTCGCCCAGCTCACCCTCCGCGCCGTCCTCCGCGGCGACGGCGCTTGCGCGCACGCCGAGCGACGCGCACAGCGCCTTATAGCGCGAGCGCACCTGGCGCAACAACGCCCCAATATCAACCCCCGCATCCGGACTCGGATTCGTGCGCGGAAAAGCGGCAACCATCTCCCTCAGCCGCCGCGCATGGTACATCGCCCGGCTTCCCCACCCACACCACATCAGCACCCGTTCACAGCGGCAGGAGAGGGGAGGGACGCACTCGTCCGCGCGCGCAGTGGCGGCCCACACGCGCGCCGCGCCCTCGTAGAACCCGAGCTCCGCGCCGATCTCGAAGCCCTTCTCGCGCCCGAGCGCGCGCCCCTCGATGAGCCCGTGCACGCGGCCGTGCGCATAGCCGTCCGCGTAGCCTGCGTCGTAGAATCTGCGCGGCATCACATCAAGATCAGCGGCGGAGGGTGTCGGACGGGGCACGTACGTCTGCTCGACGTGCACGAGGTCTTCGAGGTCGAAGTCGCCCATCGTGATGTGCTGTAGCGAGTACGCGAGATCGTGGTCCAAGGCGGCAGAAAGCCAAAACGTTATCCATGTGCGCGGAGCTTGATTGTATAATTCATTCATTTATTCGATTACGGCATGATAAGTCTTATCGGATAGAAACCCGCGCTTCGGTCTCGGGACATGCGACGCCTCGGACGGCGATAACACTGCACAGGCGAAACGGTTTCCCGATCCACCAGAAAGCGAAAAACATCACACCGCATCCCACGCACGCTTGCCAGCAGGTCAACGAGCGGTCCGCTCTGCACACAGGGGTCGCCAAGAAGCGCGCCAGCTCCAAAAGGAAAGAAACTCTCCGGTACGTGCACCCAACGTTCGTGATGGAAAGTCCTAGCCGATTGGTCGATGCAACTCTGATGTATATAGTTTCGATGACCTCGATATGCTCGAACCATAGAAAACCATAGATAGCGTTTGCGTTTGCGCGCGATATTAATTACTTACAGACGCGGCGAACGGAGACGGGAGCGAAATGTGCCGGTAGTGCCAAAGAAGGTGGAGAGCGAGTGCGGTATGAGGGTATCCGTGGATGTGCAACTGATAAACGACGAAGGGAACAGAGAGGCATGCATCATGCGGTGCGCGAGTGACGACACCTGCGCTACGTGACGCACGCGGGCGCGAAGATAAGTCCGAATGCGACCATCAAGGTTCAAACGTTCAGACCTGAGCGTCGTCATTGAGAATGAACGGAACAGAAGAAGCACGGCGTGCACGCACCAGGCTGAGCTCCAGCGTCCACACCCGACGGGCCCACAGCTTGACGCTTCTCGGCTGTTCCCCGGGCTGCGCCAAGTCGACTTCGATGCCGTCCCACCAGCACTTGCGCTATAGGACACGGACGTCAGTGCCGGCGCCAGTGCGATCGCATATCACGTACCGCTGGTTTCCGCCAGAATAAAAGGAGCTTCTGCGCGGTCGCCATCTGATTGTAATCGACGGTGACCTGGCGTTCACCTGACGGCGCCGTGTGATGGACGATGCCCGTCTTGAGAAGCACGAGAGCTATTGAGGAGATGCAGCAGCGCGAGGGCTCCAAGGCGCGGTAGCCCCATTCATCATCCCGATCGAAACCACTTGACAGGGGTGTTAGTTCGGCGCGTACGAAAGACAACTGTTTTCAGAACGACAGGCCCCGCGTGATATTTGCCTCGCAAGAGTGTCGAAACCTAAGCTGCGAAGAGCCAAGGCGGATGGATGGATATATCTCGCAGCCTCCGCCATATGTCGCGCGGGGCTCTATCGATCAAAAACGCCAAACAAGCTCACCTCATGCACAACATGTCAATCAGATGCTGCTCTGCCACGTTGTTCTCCTTGTTGACATTGCGCTGCAGCGCAGTAAAGATATTGCGCTTTTCAAGAAGATACTCGCCGCAGTTCCGCTTCAGGTTCTGCAGGTCCTCGCCGGCGATGCCAGTTGCGTCCGTCGAGGCCTTGCCGTCCTTGGGAGGTATCGAGAAGTACTCAAGCTCTTCGCGCAGGACGATGATGGCCTGCTTGGAGAGGAGCGGGTTCTGGTTCGGCGCGAAGTCGGCCGACGGCGAGGCGTCGATGAGGTGCTGCTGCGCGGCAAAGAGGCCGGGGGCTGCCTCCGTGCCGTAGAACGCGTCCGAGGCGGTCCGGAAAAACTGGAGGACGTAGGAGAAACAGTCCGGATCAAACTGTCACGATCGCATCGTCAGTGAGCACCGGCAGCGCGGTGGGAAGCGGGGGAAATCGCGTACATCGACACCGTAGAGCTCCTCCTCTTCAGAGTTCTCGCCTCCATCCGATAAGGCGACGCTCTGGCGGCTGAGGACGAGGCCGTTGGGGAAGAGGCAGAGAAGGACGGACTCGGGCAGGTTCATGATGGTCTCGCGGTCGACTGAGAAACGTTTGCCCCGGAGGTCGAGGAGGAGCCGTGTGAGCAGCGGGGGCTGCAGGTTCGTGTGCACTGGCGTCTGCGATACCTGCGTGATGGGCGAAGAGGACATTGTTGCGGCCATCGTGGTCGGCGTTGAGAGCGTGGTCGACGGTGTCGCAGGCGCGACTTGTCCTGACACGCGAGGCAGGGGCGTGTTTGTTCGGAACAAACACGGGCGAATATCCAATGACCACTCTCACTCACGTCTGTATGTGAATCTCGGGATCTGTGCACCACGACTACACCCAATAGCCCTGTGTAAATATGGTCGTAGGGGTCGCAGTCCCACGGATTTTTTGTGTGGCCAGATGGCTCTTTGGGGAGAGTTGAACACGGAAAAAAATGATTTGTGCGGATAAGACCGGGTTCCAGGGCAAGAGACGAGCACGGCGATGCGTGCACGGGACGGGGGTAATTGTTCTGATAAACGGCGGATTTGGAAACGGGGAAGGAGGACATCAGATGCAGAAAACCTAATTCGTAGGTGTAGACCCGCTGATTACTGATCTTGTGAGCGATACAGATGCCCGGGAGCCGTTAACGACGTTCTTTTTCAAGGAACACAAGCCTTGCTTTGCCTGGCTTTACCCTCTTTCGAATCTCCGACTCCCCGAGTCCTATACCGATCCACCGCCTCCTTCGTTCCACCTCTCCGCGTGCGCTCACTCCCCGCAACCCGATACCCTGCGCCGATACCCTACATCAACACCCCATCGGTCACACTCTCGTTTCACTTAGTCCCCGGCTCCACTACCCGAATTCATTTAGGCCTCCATCGGCACACTCACAATTTTTTTCGGAATTTTTCCTGCCTTTCCTCGCCATGGAGGCACTCCCGCCTGGGATCTTCTCCCCACTCGCGCCAGGACACTCCGTCGCGACCCTCGTCCTCATTGAGAACTCGGAGGAGATGATGTCTCGCTGGCCCGATCTGCGAGATCACTATCTCCCAAACCTCCTTGGAACCATGCGGAGAGCCAACCCTCATGTTCCAGTGCGCGTTTTCGAGTCTTTGCCTCTCAGAGCTGCTAACACGTTCCTTTCATGCTAGATCCAGATACTGTGGATGACGAGCTGTCCAGCGCCCTCGGAGGACCAGCTCTCGCCCGCGCTCAATCGCTCACGGCAGTACAACCAACTACCCGAGCTTCGCCCTATCGCGCATCCAAAGAACAGGATCTCGCTTGGGACGTTGTATCGCGCGCTCGAAGTAGGTCCCGAAGGTCTCTTCGCGTCCGCTTTCCGACCGTCTCGTTGCAGCTTCTCTCTTCGACCTTCCAAGACGTTCCCACTACCCGACATCTTATTGTGGTCTCTGCCTCGACTCCCACTGACGACCTTGACGACATGGTTGGCATTCCGAGCACCCCTGACTCTCAGTCGGCTTGGGACTATCTCTCCTCGGTGGTTTGCCAGGTATGCGTCTACATCCCGTCTCGAATATATACTGTACTTTTTCGTTTGTTTCCAGAAAAGTATCTATCTGCATATGATCCTCACGCCTGCTCCTGGACATGATATGGATAAATTTGTTCGTTTGCATGCCGATATCGTTCGTCCGTTTCTCTTGGCTGCTTCGCACGTCTAGCTTATTGTCTTGGCTGGATGCAGTCACGGATTCAAGGGTGCTGCAATGCTAATCCCTGGTTCCCAGCCGACTTGGATAAATACTCGTTCTTCCTCTCGTGTCCTGTTAGTCCCGTCCCCGTAATGCAGCAAGGTCAGTACATACTCAACGCCACTTAAAAATAGACTAAATTATATTACTTTCAGGCATGGGCGCTATACCCGAATCGGCGGACACTTACCCAGCTTCGTCGTCCTACATCCCTACCAACACTCCGCCTCAGAACGCATCGCTCTCCCACCCGCTCCGCGCCAGTCTCCCCCGCAACAACAGCTTCCCGCCCGCAGGCGTCGCCCAACGCATCCCCATCCGCCCCGCAATCCACCTGCGCCACGAACCCGAAATCCAGCGCCCCAGCCTCGTCAAGCACCTCCAGAAGGTGCACGGCCTCACGAAAAAGCGGACGTACGGCCTGCAGCCCGCGCGCGCGCCCTTCGTGCGCGACGACAGCGGCGACACCAGCTACGACCACGCGCTCGACGCCATCTCCAGCACGCCCGACGCGCACGCGCACGCCCTCTACGCCGCCCCGCGCACCGCGCTCCCGCGCCGCCAGCGCAAGCAGACCCGCCGCTCGCCGCGCATCGCGTCGTCCGACTCGGACTCGCCCACGTCCGCCGCGTCGCCGACGGCGCTCTCGCCGCTCGCGGCGCTCCCGCCCGTGTGCGAGGCCGCCGTGCCGCCCGCGGAGCATGCACCGCGCGACCCAGACGTCGTGTACCCGTCTGCGCCGCTCAAGGAGCCCGCGCCTGCGATCGGGCGGCTCTGGGCGCAGGACGCGGGGGCCATGCTTGCGCACTCCCAGGCGCAGAGCGCGGCCGAGCCGTTGCCAGTGCCCATGCCCGCGCCTGCGATGATGCCGCCCCAACCGCCGCCGGGCCCCGACTTCCAGAGCGTCCCGCCGCCCGACTTCCAGAGCGCCCCGCCGCCCGCGGCCTACATGCCGCCCTACGCGCCGCCGCCCGACGCGCCGCTCGACGACGGCGACAAGCCGTTCATCTTCTACCCGGAGTACGAGCAGGCGCTCGCCGTCCCCGTCCCGCAGGCGCAGTACGCGCCGCCGCCGCGCCCGCCGCCGGGCCAGGCGTGGCCGCAGGGCGGGACGGACTACTCGCACCTGCTCAACCCCGCGGTGTCGCCGGGCATGCTGCGCCACGCGGGCGCGCCGGGGCCGGTGTACGAGGCGTATCCCGCGGAGCATGCGGCGGCCGTGCAGCACTGGGCGGGGTACTGATGCCCCCGCTTTCCGTTCGTGATTCACGCTACCGTCGCTGGCTCAACGCCCAGCGCGCTCTGTCGATGCCCCGCACACACACACACACGCTTTCCGTTCGTATTTCAAGCGCTGACATGTCCTGTCCAGCTTCGTGTTATCTGCTATTTCGTCCTCGGTCCTTGTCCTTCGCTCTGCACACCGCATTTGTACGTTCCGTCGTAGACTTTCATTCATTCATTCCGTCCTCGCTGTCGCGCGCCGCCATGTAACGGTACTGTACCTAGTATACGCCCGCCCGCCCACCCGCCTGTCTACTCTCTGGATCGGTCCGCGCGCACAGCTGTAACTTACCACCAGCCGCTTTCTTGCTTCGCTTCGCCTTACCTTGTACTATATGCGCCTTGGGACTTTGACGTGCTCGGTGTGGTATGGTAGATATGTAGCGCAGATTTTGGTACCGCTGTCCTTCTCTTCTCGTTCTGTTTCTCTGCTGGTCTTTTTCGTTCTGTGGCCAATGCGATTTTTGTTGGGTTCGATGCCGGTAAGGGGTGCTCAGGGCTGGGGCGGCCGCCGACGATCGTGCTGCCTCGAGCTCGTTGTGCTCGAGCTGCCCGGCTGGGCAACGGTGATCTGCCGACCGTCGCGCACCGAGCACACGCGCAACAAATCCCCGGTGCGTCGTTCCTGCCGCCCTGGCGTGCCGGGCACAAGATGGAAAGGCTAATATATAGACCACCCGCAGAAGCGCATCAGTGGCAGAAGCACGGTGCGCATGCCCGGCGCGGGCCCATCAGTCTGTCCGCCCTGGCAACAGAAGGGTCCACGAGCCCCCGAGGCTCGCGCATGTGATGGGCGACCGGTGTGCTGATCTGTGATCGGCGTATAGACGGGGCGTGCGCGGGAGATGCACCGGGCTGATTGGCTTTGGGAGTGCTTTGGGGCGCCAGCGAAGGCTAATCCGTGCGCGGTCGGGCTGGCCATCGATCGGCATCATGAGGTGCGCGCCGGGGGCGACACGCGTACGTTTAATTTGCGGGGCGCGCGTGCGATGCTATCGCGCACCGGGTGGGCATATGCATTTTTTTTGGTCAGTCGCCGATGTGTTCGAGTTCTGACACATCGGTGCAGCTATTATTATTATGCATTTGATTTTTGGTCTTCAGATGGCCCTAGCTCCAACGCTGGCACCGTACGCGTGCTTGTCTTGTGAACAGGACATGCACTATCATAGCACGGATGAAAATTGTGTTTTCCACAAAGCCGGTTCCTAGTTCCGGATGCTGTCGCCTGTCAATATTAAGCAAATCTGGCATTATTGACATTATTATTTCATCCTCAGCGTCCAGCCGATCAAACCTTGAAAGGTTGAGGTTAATTCACATGATTGCCTTCGCTAAGCTGCGAGGCCAAGCTTGCGGCCTTCGCACTGAGTAGCGCCACTAGGCGGTTGTCTCTGAAAGGGATCAAATCACACCAAGCGTTCACCTGTGCACGGACCTGAGGGGTCGTTCGGCGGCGGCGCCACACATCAGATTGGCGGAACATATCGAGGGGCCTGCCGCTAGCACTGGTCGTTGAGAACGGAGGAACGCCGCAAAGCCTTTCATGCTTGGTTTGTTTAGGCGCTTATGGAAGGTCTCGCGAAACTCAAAACACATGATAGCCGAGCGGACTAGCGACCGCACTTTTGTCGGGATGCCATCCGCCGACGTCCGCCCCATCTTGCCTTTCAAAAAATTAAATCGACATCATATTATAGTATACAGTAGAATCGACACGCTATGGCGCCATGCCCAGCTCTGCTTCGACTCGCAGCAGATCATCGATAGTCTCCTCGATGGTTTTCTGCCATCCTTTGTACTCGTGCACGCCGAATATCTCATCAGCGTTCACGGCCAGACGCGCGAAAGGGGAGGTTGCTGCATCGTCCAGACGAGGAAGCCGGCCCTTCAGCTGCGGCCGCACGCGGGCGATGTGTTCCACGGCCTCCTTCCAGGTGAACGAACCACCAGACGCGATCACTCGTCTGACGTGCCCAGGCGAGCTGGATTGCATGGCCAAGACGTGGACGCGTGCAAGGTCTTTGACATGTATGAACGCCGGGTATACGGGATATTGCGGCGGGATCGATCGTCCTGGAGGACCGCTGATCAGAGCGTATACGAAACCGTTGGAGCTGAGCCGCCAAAACCCGTTCAGATCTGTCGATTGGCCAAGGCCGTAGGGCCCGTAGATGAACGGCGGATGGACTGTGAAGAAAGCCAGTCAGCATGGATATCCCCGGGAAACAACGCCCCGCGTCCGTACTCGTGGTCACGGCCACCCCCGCATTTTCCTCTGCGAACTTGCGGACTTCAAGCTCCGCAAGCTTTTTGGCGACGGAGTAGGTTGTGAAGAACCCCCCGTCCGCCCGAAACGCATCGTCGAACGTTTCGGGATTCCAGTCTATATTCGCGACCGTGCAGCTGTCAATCAGATGTTTCGGCAGGATGACGTACCGTGTTCAGTGATCAGCCCGTCTTTCCAGAAGTCCTCGTACTTCGCCATACAGACGACGCTGCTTGTCACGACGAGTTTTTTTACGCGGGCCTTCGATGCATGCTGAAGGATATTCTTGGTCCCATGGAGCGCCCCCTGGACGCCATGATCAGACTAAAGCTCGTTTGGATTGACAGGTTCCCGGAGCCTTACGTTGAGAACTGTCTCAGGGCGTCCAGATAACGGCGTCCCAACGTGAATGACAGCGTGGACATCTGACAGTCGCTAATGACTCCACGCGCTCGAGGAAGGATGACGGAGGGACGCATACCACGAAAGGCCTCGGTCAGATCCGAGGTGACTAGGTCTTCGACGATGGTCACTTGGAAACGTTCTCCGAACCCTGCGTACGCCCTTGAGACCGATTCGTGCTTTGCCGATCGCACAGTTCTGTAGCAAGTCAATCAGCGAGTTCAGCAGGTACATGTGCTCGGATTCTCACCCTTTGACTCTATAGCCATCCTCCAGGAGCCTGTGAGCCACGTGTGATCCGACAAAACCTGAGACGCCCGTAACCTGTTCACTTATGGTTCAGTCAGAGAGGGCGCACTTACTAGACAGCACGTACGAGTACGAAGGTCATAGCTGCAGGGGGGAGAATTCAACAACATCCGACTGACACCGGTCTGATTTATGCGAATTTCTTGCTCTTTCAACGTGTTCCGTGCAATTCCCGCAACCCGGAGCGGGTTAGACGGGGAGACTGTATCAAGGGTGGCCGGTCTATCCAAGACCCCTTGGTTCGTGGTAGCGCAGGCAAAACCGCGGATGACCTGGATCAACCGAGTCCAACAGAACGAAGGAAGCACCGAATACTCCTCAGCACCGGCGACAGCGCGGCCACATGATTGTCGACGGGAATCCAGGTCGGATGAAAGAAGCTAATGCGGCCCAGAGCTGCGTAGCAGGACGCTAAATGCGACCGAGAATACGATCTGAGCATGCAAGATGAGCCCAGACCGCGAGAATTTGTGGGAAACGCTCTCTTTTGTGGGCATAGTAAGTACTTTTTTAATGTGATCAAAATAGGGGTCACCTAAATAGCGCATTCCGTCTTCTGTTCACGTTCGGAGAGCAGGCCCAAATATTCATGTGTATCCACGCAGAACATCGCAACAAGGGGTATATGGACTTGTACTTGAGGGCGCCTACAGCCGGCTTCATAAATGGATTGACAGGCAGCCAAAAACTTGCTGACGTCGCAGAACCAGATCTCACACGATGACAGAACTGCAGTCTGACTTCTCACTTCTGATGAACGTGAGAACGCAGCGCTACGGTGGTGATCAGCGAACTGGCCATTTACGAAGCCTCAGACGACTAGAGATAATGGTGAGATTGTAAGTCGTAAAAGCATTTCAGAACACGAACGACGCACCAGAAACAAGCAAGGAAGTAACTCGGGCAAGTGGCCAACATGGGTTCACAACATTTCGGGAGGTGCATAACGGCATTTTCTAACGGACCGTTCTGCGCCGGCGGACCCGGTGTAATAGTTCTCACGTAAGATAACGAAGCTTACCACCGCATGGACCGCACATGGCAAGTCGATGTCCTCCCAACGCGTTCCCGCGGGAACATCGCTGCAGGAGAGCGCAGGCTGACGGCAGACGGAGAAAGGCCTGCACAACATGGCCGAACACATGTCGGTCGAGAGAACCGCTGACATCTTACCACGCTCAAAAGCTCACACGCTACACACGGGTCGGTGTCAAGACTACAGCGGCCATGCGTGGAAGCTAATCAAGTGCTCAAGACGACAGTCAGTGATGATAAGGCGTGGTATCTTACTTGGTCGTACCTCTCGTCAAATTCTTTACACTGAGTAAGCGGCCCGAGCGTGGCGGCAGATGGCCTTGAAGCGCGACCTAGATCTGTTAAAATACCTCGTATGACGACCGTGCGTACTTCACATGGAGGGAAATGCGCCATCTGTTTGATAGGAAACGAAGGATATGCGTATGCTTCTATACTCATACGTCCAGAAATTATATGCGAGGGAATAATCGTCGGCTTGGCTACGGTCGATCACTGACCCTTCATGATAGAATCGATCCGAGCTTGTTGGATACGCTTCCTCAGATCACCCAAGACGGGAAAACCAATGAGAAACACTGCGGACAAATATGCCGCCTGGCGGAGAATCATTATGAGACATATGCGCATGATCATGAAACGACGAACCGCGACTGAGAATGGCATCTGGTGCTTCCTTGCCAGCGATGCGGCGTACAATGTTTCAAGACTGTGAACAACTGCTGCAAATATCCAACTTCCATACACGACCTTAAGGCCAACGGTAGACCGGAGGAATTGCCCTACCGCCCACACAGGACTCGGGTCGTTGTCGGGGGTGATCGTTGTATAAATGAGTAGACCAAGAGGTATGATAACTCCGATGGATGAGCGAGGGAGGCGGAAGGATGTGATTGCTGGAGTTTTCGACTGATACGTCAGGTGAGCTCAGTGCACTATTGCATGCGTAACCGACGTACGGTACCCAAGGCCTCGTCTGCTTCTGCCTTCATGCCTATTAGGCGAGGCTTGACTTCCTCATAGCCTAGGAGGGGAGGATCAAATTCCACTCTCACGGTCTTGTTACCCGCCTTCGTCTTATATGACAAGTTCATTCCCTAGCTCAAGATTGACATATATCAGGTGCTGAAAACGTCATCAAAGCACCATACCTTTGTGTCTATTGAATCCAGCTTCGCGCTGACAACATTTTCTTGGACTTTTCCGAAATATTTGACATACGAAACGAGCGTGTCCGGATGATTGGACATGTACATGCACAGAAAGCGAGATTGGGAGGCGACTGGATCAGACATTCAGAATTCTGATAGTTCCTACAAAGCAATCAGTCTATGTTAATATCCCACGCAAGAAAAAGACAGACTTTACTATAAGACTTATTGGACAATGTCGATGTCGATGGGAGACGCTGGAACAACAACGAGCGGTCTTTCCTGCATCATCGCACGGAGGTAAATGTACGTAATTATGATTACTCATTGTTTGGCAAGAGCCTTGGATCCAAACAACCGCCCGATATTTTCCCAATAAGGGTACTTGCCATCACGACAGCGCACTCTCATGCTGCAAGTCTCAAGACGAAGCTGGCAGCGGTGGCTGTCTCCGGGCTGCACTCGTCGCTATGCTTCGGAGGCTGCAAAAGCATCCAGCTACGATGGTAAGTCATTCGCCCTTCTCCGTCAACTCTGGCCCTTCGACCCTACCATTCGCCCATCTTTTTACCCATACTTCGTTTGCACCGCTATGGATCTCTCAATGAGAGAGCTAGCACAGCGGAAACACATCCAAAAAATATGGCATAGGATGAGGGCATCTGCCCAAGGCAGAAGAAGGCCCTTGTCACCGTACACATTGCCGAGGTGCTCGACGTGGCGAGCCAGTGGTATTTCTGGTTTCACGGAGCATAAAGCTCCTATGCCCAACTTTCTCCGATGCATCCTCGCAATCTGGCGCTCGTTTACCTTGCCGAACAACCGCGGCTTGGGAATTCGCACACTCATTATTGCCCAAATGCGCGACCCCCATCTCTTTAACCAAGAGCGGGCGTCTGGTCCTGGCACTCGGTCTATCGATATGTCGCGCAATTTCCGCTGGGAATACCTTGCTGCGGCCTCGATGGCGTTGATACGGCTCGGGAATCATCGTATCCTCTGGCCATATCACTTTCGCCAGCATGTGTCCACGGACATTGTTTCCTTGGGGCTCAAAAGTGGCCAGAGCTCATCGATAATATCTATCACCTCGTTGCTTGATTCACCGAGCAAGAGACGCGGGACCTGGATGTGTGCGCTGACATCGTGGGGCAGTGGTTACGTGTTTGTTCTGGACCAGCTCGGTTCCATTTCTGGCCATTGATTTCTTCTCGGCACTTCCCCTCCCAGTCCCCGTGTATGCGTGGACTTCCCAAATGCTTCACACAGCACCGCGGTCACCGCTTCCCGTTTTATTTTATTCTGACCTTATTTCCCGCTCGTCGCCCCTGCCAACCGTCTTGATGTCCCCTTTCCTCGGCGGTCGAGCGGCTTGTTCGCCATGCCCACGATGGGTGTTTTGATCGGGAATCCCTGCCTTTTTTTTCTTTCCCCTTTCTGGCTCACTCTGAATTTTTGTCTTCGTCTCATGTTGCCCTTTCTTCGACAGTATGCGTCATTGGCGGAGGCCATGCTGGCTGCGAAGCCGCCGCAGGAGCAGCGCGGACAGGCGCACGGACCTTGCTGCTGACGCAGCGTGTCGACACTATCGGCGAGATGTCCTGCAACCCGTCCATCGGCGGCATTGGAAAGGGGACTTTAGTGAGAGAGGTCGACGCTCTCGATGGAGTCATGGGCCGCGTCGCGGGCAAGTACACCCTCCAGTGTTTCCCTCTGCCGTTAAAGACGCGAACTGACTCTCCCCGACACCACAGATAAGGCCGGCACACAGTTTCACATGCTCAACCACACCAAGGGTGCAGCAGTCTGGGTATGTCCACTCCGTTACACTGGTAGGTTGCCACTAATTTCTCCGAGCGCAGGGCCCCCGAGCTCAGATCGATCGGAAGCTCTACAAGACACATATGCAGCGGACCCTACTCTCGTATCCCAATCTCGATGTGCGAGCAGGAAGTGTTTTCGACTTGGTCTTCGACCACTCAAGTCAGCCGACTGTGACCCCCAAGCCTCAAGGCACATGGGGGAAGATAGCGGGTGTGCGATTGGGTTAGTCCTTTTGTTATGCAAATATCTATGTCATCTAACCTCCGTCACACAGAATCTGGTGAAATCATCAGCTGCTCACAGGTCGTCATTTGCACGGGGACTTTCTTGTCTGGGGAGATTCATATCGGTACGGATTACCGTCTCCATGTATTTGGACGCCTAACGGCGAATCACTTACCTGCTGACAGGTATGAAGCGCTTCCCCGCCGGTCGCATGGGCGACAAGCCATCTGTGGGGCTTTCCGCCTCATTGAATGAGGCAGGCTTCCAGCTTGGCCGTCTACAGACCGGGACTCCTGCCCGGATCGATTCTCGCACCATCAACTTCCACGGTTTAGACCGGCAAGACGGAGATCCCATCCCTGCTCCATTTAGTTTCCTGCATACAAGCGTGGACAATAAAGTGTGTTTCATCCCGCTATCAACCGCGATCGTCACTGACAACCTTCGGTATTGACGTCAGGATAATCAACTTCCCTGTCACAAAACATTCACTAATGCCAAAACACACGACCTAATCCGGGCTAGTATTCCTCTGAGTGTGCACATCCAAGAGACGAAAAGGGGTCTGTCTCTATATCAGTTGGCTCTGACGTACAAAGCTTACGGAGCTATTAGGTCCCAGGTACTGTCCCTCTCTCGAGGCCAAGGTGACCCGATTTGCGGACAAGGATGAACATATGATTTGGCTCGAGCCGGAAGGCTACGACTCAGGTGAGCACCGGAACGTACCACCGATGTACGAAGTTGCACTCAACCCACCTGCCTACGAACGCAGACCTTATTTACCCCAACGGCCTGTCGAACAGCATGCCGGAAGAACTCCAGGAGGCTATGGTACGCACAGTGAAGGGTCTCGAGAACGCGAAATTAGTCCGGCCTGCATATGGAGTCGAATATGACTTTATTGATCCGCGGGAACTGACTGGTGAGGCAACCTCACTTTTCCCTCGTGTGATCTGCAAACTGACGTGTGCTCCACTCCTACCGCAGCCACTCTAGAGACGAAGCGCATTAAGGTTTGCATTGAATCGTCTTTTACACGGACCCATACTGAGCTATGTCTACAGGGCTTGTTCCTCGCTGGTCAAATCAACGGTACAACCGGCTATGAAGAAGCCGCTGCGCAGGGAGTGGTAGCGGGGATAAACGCTGGGCTCAGTGCATGTCAGCGGCAGCCGCTTCTTTTGACCCGCGCAGACGGCTACGTAGGCGTGATGATAGACGACCTGATAACCAAGGGCGCTGAGGAACCTTGTGGGTGTCCTCCAAATATTCATCAAATTAATGTAGGGTTGTTGACCGACGTCCTGGATGCAGATCGCATGTTCACCAGCCGCTCGGAATACCGAATGACGATTCGCAGCGATAACGCTGACTTGAGGCTGACCGAGAAAGGTATGTTTGTCTTTTTGATGGCGGTGGCAGTCTCATCGTGGTATATCTTTGTTCATCAACACGTTCTCCAGGACGACAAGTCGGCGTCGTGGGTGATGACCGCTGGAAAGTTTTCATGAGGACACGTCAGGAGATGAACCGTGCCACGGAGTTGTTGAAAGGCACGACGCTCAGCCCTCACGGCTGGCGACTACACGGGCTTGACGTTGCCGGCAACGGCATCATGCGCAGGTGCGCCCCATCATGACGCGGGGACTCCCCCTCGCTGCTATTCCCTACACAGTTGCTCACCTCCCCTGCCTGCAGTGCATACTACATGCTCCGGTGGCCGCAACTTCGCGCGGCGTCTTTGCTCTCGCTCATCCCCGAGTTGGCCACGATAGACCCATCCATTCTCGCGCGGGTCGACATCGATGGTAAGCGCCGCGCGTCATTCCCGGCCATCTCCATCTGATTGCCTCGCGCAGGCCGCTACGCGGCGCATCTCAGCCGGCAGGCGGCCGATCTCCGCAGCTTCATGAACGACGAGAGCCTCATTCTGCACGCCAGCATCGATTACGACCAGGTGTATGGCCTGAGCCCCGAAGAAAAAGAGCGGCTGCGTCGCGTCAGACCCCGCAGCCTCGTGCGTGGTTCCCTTGCTGCCTGTGTGCGCCGTCTGACAAATTGTTCCGCTAGGGCGCCGCCAAGCGCTTGGAGGGGATGACGCCGTGCGGCATCGTGGCCCTGTTGCAGCATGCTAAACGGACATGGACATCGGATTCACGGGACCTTTGAAGTCAGGCGTTCCGTCGGTTTGGTCTCATCTACGAAGCACAAACCTAGCGTGCGGGACTTCCCGCTCATCTATCGATCTGGCGCTCGATCACACATCATAATCATTGCATTCTGCTTTCTTCGTTTTCATACTTATCGCCCACCCATAAATGCCAACTCGATCATAATAAACAGTGATAATAATGAACAGACAAATGTGGATATCACGACGCAGATGGCGGCATAAGCTCAATGAATTGTCGTAAGTACCCTGTGTGCTCACATGGTTTTGTCTCGAAGACGCATGGCAGCTTGTTCCTAGACAAGGGATGTAATGCATTCTCCGCAAGGCATCGTATCCTCCAGTGACAAGAGACTTTTGTCACCAAGGAATCCAGTTCTGGCAAACGAGTACAGTTGCTAAGCCGCTATGATCATGAAAACTCGCATTCAGTCTCGATCTGATGATATTATACTAACAAGTTAGCGGCGAGGCATAATTGAAGGAACCTACGGACTGGATTGCAGGCCGCCATTCCGCAAATTACAGGGCGTTAGTCTTCCCTGCAGCCCCTGAGGCGAGCCGACACCCGCCTCCCGCACGAAATGCAAAAGTCGGCTCACGACACTGCAACCTCGACAATTAATAATGTCCCCTTCGGGGTGACATACGAAAAAATTGGAACGATACAGAGAAGATTAGCATGGCCCCTGCACAAGGATGACACGCTTTCCCAGAGTGGTAGACCTACGGGTCTCAATATTTATTTTTGCCATTTCTTCGCGTTATCGAGGATAGCCTAGGTCTGGCAGCTCTGGGCTACGTTGGAATGCAAACATTCGTTTACGTTCGGCGATTTTATAATAACAGATGTATATGTTTTATGAAGTGCTAGAGCACGTGCACGGACTATACTGCAGGATACTTTCACAGTACTGTGTATCCAAAGAGATTTCGACTATAGCTATCCTGAGGCGCTGTCGGATTCGCCTTCTAAGTCCTAACGAGCAGGGCTTGTCGCTGGAGTCTCTCGCCAGGACGAGTCGATAAAGACAGTAGCGTGCTTCAGTAGAGGACTCTGATGGACCGATCGGTACGCCACGAAGCGATAGAAACACGTTCTCTATGACAATGTCGGCGGTGGATCGAAGTAGTGCGCAGAGTCGTCGGCGCACGGCGGCTACGCGTTCAGCGACGTCGTCGCAGGCGGTAATTGTGGGCATTATTTTGCCTGGACAACAGGTTTTGCCTGGACAACAGGTTTTGCCTGGACAACGTATCATTCTCACAACGAATCACTCTCTATCGCCAGTATTGAGCATTCGTTCGTAACGGAGGATTCCTGTAGTGAGAAGCGCAGAAATAGAGACAGTGGTGTCTGAAATTGCATGCGTCGTTGCCCAGTAAAAGTGAGAACCGCATTGGAACCGCACGTCCAATACAGGATACAAAACCTTCGTGGCCATGGAGTTTGCGGTCAAGATGCATTACTTGGGCTCTGAGATGATAACCAGCATCAGGTAAAATCTGGAGCGTACCAGTTGGTGATGATCAGAGTCATATGGGAACGGAGTAGAACCTTTGCTCCTCTATAAGATTTTGATGATCTTACCTTTTAGCTGCGTCCCAAATAAAGGAACGGTCTCAAAGGACCCGAGAGGACCGTTTCGTTGTGTATAACACTTAGATTATTAAGGATGCCTGTGTGACAGGAATAGAATACTGTACAACCGGGCTTTTGACCGAGCGTGAGGTACAGGTGAGTAATACATACAGCCTTTCCTGCCAATGCGATGAATACGATGAATAGAGCAACCACGAACCAAAAATGCGCTGATCGTCCTCGCCCCTCCCCCCTCCCCCCTACAATCATGAACCAGCTCATGCAGTCACAGCAACCGCCCTCGGCTCCTCAGAAATCGTGAGGTTCTCAACGGCGTCCGCAAACTCCTGATCAGCATCATCGCTGTCGCTACCTTCCTCCTCCTCCTCGCCTTCGCTAGCCTCGCCGTCGTCATCCGGGGGTTCGTCCTCGTAATCGAGCTGCATAGCAGTCAGTAACAGTGCCTTTCGCTCATACAGATCTTCGACTCACGGGATCGTATATTACCCGGATGACCAAGCTGCAGCTCGGACATGTCGCAATATCCTCGTAGTCCGCAAGCTGCCTGCGCGATATCTCGAAGCGATCTCCGCAGGGACACGGGTAGTGGTAGACTCTTTTCTCCTCGTCCCAAGCCATGTCCTCGATCTCGATTTCGTCGTAATACGCTCCCATCGCGTCTGAGAGATGGTGGGGTTAAGCCAGCAGATTATATTGAACGAGTGTGATGTCGAGGTCGACGAGATCGAGCTGAGAAGCGAGATGCAGACAAGATGTTTGGGTGCAGGAGAAGAACTCGACTCGGTATGACTAAACGCCCATATCGGCAAATGCCGAAGCTCTCGCCGTTTGCAATAGCAGTCCGTTCCCACCTGTTCCCACGTTCTGAGTGGTTGCGTTGAACCCTGTTGAATCCACCTGGACCCACGCAGAGACATTACTCGTATTGTGTCCCGGCATGCACATTGATCAGAGAGCCTTTAGATGAGAAACGCAGCATGGAGTAAGTGCATCAATAACAATAAATCACGTGGACCATTGCTTTTTTATCGCGACTCTGAACGCGATTCACTTATGGAGGTTTGTGAGCCAGATTGACCAGTCGGGAGGAAACAGGGAGTTCGTATAGTATTTGGTTATGGTACGAGACCTAAAAGGCTTGATTGCGATGAGAAGAAGGCTAATTCATCCTTCTTCGAGGTATTTTCGAGCGTGTACCCGGCGATCCAGCGTGACCATCATATCCACTCAACCACATTGCAGTATGTCGCGAAATCCCTTGAATGCTCATGCACGACGTATTAACCATCTTCATCCTAGACCTATATTTATGCATGGCATCTGCAGACTGAGAGAAGCCCGGCATAATCTCCGAGCCACAATTCGATGTCTATCTCTCCGATATCCGTTACAGACCGCATGCCAATATGGACACCCTTCGTCGCGTCGTTCGGGCCTAGCTGTGCGCTATCTGTGACACAGGACCTATCGCCTCAGGATCATACGATCGTCACAATTTCAAGGCAAACATCTTTTCCTGGGAAGGAAATTCTGAGCGAAAGCGCGTAAGTACTCTTCCTGCGGTGGTCTTAAAAACATTTCGGCTCATGAACTTGTAAGTCACAGACCCGAGCGATGCCCATTCGACCGCAGCCGTCATTCCTGTGACTTCCTTCTGATCCTACCTCGTGGATGTCTTCAATTCTCCGGTCTGGACCATGGCCAACGTGCAGGAAAAGATGTCACCACAGAGTATGCCGGAAGTTGCTGCGGCAAAGTGATAGTGACTTGCCTTGTCCATGTCAGGGCTAAAAGGGCAAGGCCCAACTTCATTGAGGTGTGTTATATTTCTGGTTGGACCTTCTGACTGCCTCATGCCTTCAAAGCGCAGCCTTTTGACTGATATAGCAGATCTATACCGCATGCGTCTGTCGTTCATCGCGCGATCGGAGGGTTGGGGTGCTATAATTCCCACTCTGCTAAAGCGCCTCGTGTATCACGGCATTCAACCATCACCTCATATCCTGTGCCATAACCGCCACATAAAGCTCATGGATTCCGGCCATCAACTGGGAATGCAAGAAAACTTTTTCCCGGTAAGCTGTCGTTTCTTTTGTAATTCGATGTCTTCCCTCCACCCGCACGCTTTGTACCTCATATGAATTCGAGGGCGTCCTGGGTCCGAGCGCTTATGGACATATTAAAGGAAGCCATGCTGCGGACCTATAGAAGCCAGGAGCTGCACTCTCCGGCAGATCGCATAAGAGCGCTCGACAGGTTCTCTCCTTCAACACCCTCCACGCTCTCATACTATTTCTCACCACGAACGAACTTTACAATGAGTCAGAACAGAGGATACGATCGTGGACACGGACGTGGGCAGTCGCCGGCCGGGAGAGGAGGTGGGAGAGGAGGCGGCTATGACAGAGGTCGTGGCGGCGGCGGGAGTGGAAGTAGAGGCCGTGGCAGCCAAACTTCCAGCCCTGGCGGCGACAGAGGCGGGTTTCGTGGAGGACCGCGCGGAGGTTATGACCGCGGCGGCGGTGGGCGCGGAGGGTTCTCACCTCAAGGCGGGGCTCCCGCAACGGGACCACTGATTTTCAACCCCGTTCCAGCACGGGTTGATACCAGGATCAATTCCGCAGATGATCTTGTCCGACAGCTCAAGTCGCTTCGCATTACTGGATCGGAAAGGCCAGCTCGTCCCGGCTACGGAACACTTGGCCGAGCATTTGTCGTTCGCGCGAATTTCTTCCCCATCACTCTGTCGAAAGACACCTACTACGGATACACCATCGAAATCACGCCGGAGCCAAAGTCACAGAAGGGTCGCGTCAAGAAGCGAATTGTCCAGCTGTTCGAAAACAGCGTGGGTGTTGCTCATAAGAACTATACGGCGCATGATGGCACTCAACGCCTCATATCTGCAAGAAAGCTCCCACAGCCGATCAGCGGGCGAGTCCGATATTTCGAAGACGGCGATCCGGGCCCTGCTCAGAATGCAGACGAATACACGGTCAACGTTATCTTCCTTCGCGACCTTCCTTTGGGTCCTCTGAAACAGTAAGTCCCATCGGCATTCTATTGGCTAGTTGTTCAGCTTGCACCGCAGGTATCTTCAAGGCCAGAGAAGTGGTTCTCCAGAAGACATCGACAGTACTATCTCTGCCTTAAACCTAATCATGCAACGTCAAGCTTCGCAGGTCGGCTTCAGATTCGGGAAGAACCGTTACTTTTTCGACGACGAGGAACGCAGGCAGCTGGGACCACGGCTGTGGGCATTCATGGGCTTCTTTTCGTCAATTCGACCGACTCACAAACAACTCATGGTCAACCTGAACGTATGTATGAGCGCTTTCTACGAGCCTGGCAATCTGGCCGACGCTTGTCTGGCCTTCGACCGATCATCGATGGGTGCAAATCCTAATGAGTTTATGGTGCGGGCCAAGGTATTCACGACCCACCTCGGGTACAAGAAGGTATCCATGATCTTTAAGATCACTGGGAACAAGACGGCCCGTCGTCAAGAATTCAATTGCCAAGAATTTGGCGGCAGGATATCTGTCGAGAATTTCTTCAAGAGAAGTAGGGATATATCAACCGTCTTCAACCTTCAACGCTAAACTATCCCACAGAATACGGGATTACTCTGCGACACGCGGACGACATACCCGTCGTCGATGTCGGTAGGCCCGGCAAAGCAACCTACCTTCCTGCGGAAGTATGCACGATTCAGCAGGGCGAACCGCATCTCGGCAAGTTGAGCCCTAACGAAACCACCGAAATGCTCAGGCATGCGAGCCGTCGTCCCGGTGTCAATGCGACCCTCATCGTCAATCGCGGTTTGGGGACCATGGGCTTCTCGCCCACCACAACCGTCCTCAACGAGTTTGGTGTCACGATCGATCCGAACATGGCAACTATGCCTGCACGCGAGCTGCCCCTTCCCCAGCTCTTGTATAGAGGGGGGCGCTCGCCAAACGTCAACAACGGGGGCTGGAATATCCTCAATGTGCGATTCCACGAGGGCGGAGACATGACGAACTGGAAAGTCCTGGTCGTGCGCGACCGTGGCAGGGATACCTTTGACGGGCCACGAGACCCGCGGATGATAGATTTATTAGAGGGATTCTCTGACAAGTGTCGAAACAGTGGGATGATGGTGCCAAACACCCCGCCGATGGTTGAGTCCACACCCCCTTTGCCGAATCCCTCGCGCGACCCTTCCCGGCTTGGTGCATTGAAGATGGTCGAAGACGCCATGGAGAAGCTCATTAAGAGTGGGGAGACAAGCATTATCCTCGTCTTGCTCTCCCAAAGAGACGACTTCATCTATCCCGGCATCAAACGCTTCGCCGCCGTTCGCTTTGGCATCCAGACCCAATGCTTGCAGCTCGCGAAGGCGCTCGACCCTGACTCGAGAAAGCAGGATCAATATTTCTCCAACGTCGCGCTGAAGGTCAACACCAAGTTGGGTGGTATTAATCACCGTCTGGACCTGAACTCAGCCAATTGGTTGATGAAGATGCCGACGATGATGGTGGGGATAGACGTAACCCATCCGAGTCCAACCAGTGCTCACGGGAGTCCTTCAATTGCCGCCGTGGTCGCCAGTGCTGATAGAGACTTCGTTCAATTCCCTGCGAGCATTCGTCTGCAGAAGTCCAATCAAAAGGTGTGTGCCTTGTAAACTCGTTCTGTTGCTGAAACTCAAGGGACGAGTGTCTCAGGGCATAGCAGACCTCACAGATATGATGATTGAGCGCTTGCAGCTCTTCCTTCAGCGTAACGGGACATTGCCACAGCGCGTGATGATCTTCCTCAGCGGTGTATCTGAGGTATATCATACCTGTGGTTTTGTATCACGGCGGTACTAACCCATTCTTTTGCAGGGCCAATACGATCAGATTCTCCGCGAAGAGCTCCCACAGATATCTGAGGCATTCAAGCGGATCAATGCCAAGAATCCAGCATACCGCCCAGCGCTCAGCATCGTCGTCTGCGGCAAGCACCATCGCGCACGGTTCTACGCCAGCGACTCGAAACATGCCGACAAGCACGGCTACACGAAGCCGGGCACTGTCGTCGACAAGGGCGTCACAACCACATTCAACTTTGACTTCTACCTGCAGGCACATGCGGGGTTGCAAGGCACCGTCCGGCCTACGCGCTACGTCGTCATCTACGACGATATCGGGCTGGATGCAGACGAAATTCAACAGGTCGTCCACGCGACGAGCTATTTGTGTATGCGCGCGACGAAGGCGGTCAGCTTGATCCCGGCCGCATACTATGCGAACATTGTTTGCAAGCAGGCAATGTACTGGATCCATGGCTTCCTGAATCAGGGATCGGATACTGCTTCTTCAAGCGGAGCTAGTGCGTCGGGGGCCGCTGGTGGTAGGGCCGCACGCGAAGCTGCAGAGCAGCGTGGAGTCTATGCGGCTGCGCAGAGGATGTGGGGTAATGGCTTGCACGACAGCTTGAAAGATACCATGTTCTATCTGTAGATACCATGCCATTTGCTCATCGCTTGTTATGAGTTTGTAAACTTCCCTTTGAGCTTCTAGTTACAGCTCCAGACTGTGAAGAATCGTTTGAATGCATTGTGAACGCAGTCTTGCGGCGACATGAGCGCCGGTAACAAGCGCTCTAATAAGCGGTGCGCTGTTGTAGGCTGTTGTCAACGCTTCCTGTGACCTCGAAATTCAACTTCCAATTTGTCTCTCCGAGTTCTTGCCAACGTTGCACTGTCAAGGCAAACATTTGTTCCTGGGACAGGAAAGTCTGAGCGAACGCGCGTAAGTATTCTTCAGTGGTCTCAAAAACACGCCTTGGCTCATGAAATTGTCCTAGCTGCATCAACTTGCAACGAACCACTGGATTAGCAGCAGTGGAACATGGCCGCTACGTCGGAACACGGGCTTCCAAGGTTCGTGATCAACCGCACTACGCTGAAGTCGTCTCACGTCGCGGACTTCTGCATTCAGCCCGCAGGACTTTTGGTCTAGATTCGTTCAACCCCGAATCGCTCATATTCAAAACGTCTCTCCCCTCAACTCAACAAATCTCGTCAGGGATGCTCGTCAGACCCTTGACGATGAACTGGACGCCTTGCACCTTGCCATGTGCAAACTACGAACACGGCGCAATGCTCTATCACTCACATCGTGTCTCCCGCCGGAGATCCTTGCTCACGTTTTCAAGTTCCTTACTGAGGCTATGCCGCCGTCGAAATGGCATTCAAATCGGCAGGCTCGTCTAGGATGGATCAGTGTGACCCACGTCTGTACATATTGGCGCGATACTGCCCTGATGTATCCAAGCCTCTGGGGATACATCGACTCTGCTTTATCTCCACGCTGGCGAGAGGCAATGATTTCTCGTGCGAAGTCTGCACCTCTATCAATACATCTGGCATACTGCCATTCCGATGTCAAGTTCGTTGCCCAGCATGCCTTCCATATACATGAACTCCGTCTTTCGGGACTCCGACAAACCGACCTCATCCAGCAATTGTTGACTTCACCGGCTCCTATCCTGGAGCATCTAAGCTTACAGAGTCCAGCACACACAACTGTGATTCTTCCTGCGGATATTTTTGCTGGCAACACACCCTCCCTTCGCCACGTTGCCTTGGATGGGGTGCTATTTCCATGGTCCGCATCTATCTTCCGCAATTTGACGTACTTACGAGTCGATCCTTCCCGCGGTTCGGGCACGCCAATTAATCTTCCTCACGAATCAGATACTGCTTCGCAGTACGATCACCTATTCGGCGCCCTCATGCCTTCCCTCCGGACGCTCGACCTTGCGTATTGCCTTCCTTCGAGGCCCGACTCTCAGCATCCTATAGGCCATACTCATATAGTATTGCCTTGCTTAGAATTGCTGTCATTGGCCGGAACGCTCGTAGAATGTGTGGATGTCGCGAAATATCTGAGGATTCCATCATCCTCTCGCGTCGTCCTCAAATGCACCGGCGCTCCACAGCGGACGGATCCGGGCCTTGTTTGCTTCCTCGAGACATATATAAGCGGCGGTGCAGCACCGCGTCTGCTCACTCTTTCCATTTCACTCTCGAAAAACTATGCCAATCAGTCCGAGTTGGTCAACATCGAGCTCTGGCACACGCGCAGCCCCTCGGATGCTTTGCCGAGCTTTGCTCCAGACCGACAACCTTTCATCAGTATCTCTTTCCCCGTGTCGCGGCATTCCTGGGATCTTGTAAATGGAATCTGCAGTGTCCTTCCGTTGGAAGATCTACGCATCCTGAAGGTCACGTACGACCACAATAAATGGTCATCTGAGGCTTGGATCAACATTTTCGGGAGGTGCAGGCTTATTGAGCATGTTTACGTCCAAGGCGAGAGTGTGGTGCACTTTTGCAGGTTGCTTGCCCGTCCTGTATCTGGGGCAGCCGGGACAGCGACGGTGGCGGCGGATCTTTTCTTTAGGCATCTCAAATCACTCGAAATGTACAATGTCGACCTGCTTGCCATTGTCGAGCACGAGGGCGTTCGTCGCCCCTTCAACGATTTCCTCGGCGTCTGGCTGTCCGCGCGCATGGAGCTGTTCATGGACCAGTTCGAAGACGCGAACGGCGATGAACACGACAGTGAGAGCGACGAAGATTGTGAAGGGCTGTGCTTTGAGCATAGCAAGCTGGAACGACTCGTGATTTCTCAGTGCTCAATCACAGAAGAGGCTGTGGGGGAATTCGAGGACTGCGTTCAAGATGTTGTTTGGGATGATGACGAAGGTATATACAAAGAAGAGAGCGAAGAAGGGAGTGTGGGTGGCTACTATATGTACTAGGATGTGCATTCGTGCGATTCAGTACGCTGCAGTTGCATTTCAGCTTTGACGTTTAAGCTTCAATTTCATGCCTTAAGGATCAACGTATGCATAGACGTCACGTAAGACTAGCTTTACTTTCGAAGTCGGCGACATATCTGTAATACTTGAAACAGCGTCCTTCATCCAAGCTTTTCAGTCTCAGCAGATCCTACCATACGTTTGGCGCTGCGACTGAAAGTGTGGCCGACCGAAGATTACTGATAGGAACGGACGAGCTTACCTTCTACTAAGACATAAGATGTTCACGGTGTTTCAATCGGAGAAGCCGCAATATGTGCTTTAAACATGTTATGCAACAATCTAGATAGTCCATCAGTCCCAACCCTAGTAACCCATGACCGATAACCCTGTACGAAAAACAGAAATAACGATAGAGGGGGTTTCCGAGATGTAGGACTGACGATGTGTCACCACCGGCAAACTCGTTCTACCAACCAGGCAGATCGTTGAGCTGCATGCACTTATGATCTGAATGCCGCACAGGCGATGATGCCGGATGACGAGGCAGACATCCCTGTTCTCCTGGTCGTTGGGTCCGCCGATGGAGACCTCGTCGATGACAGAGACGGTGGGAGGGCTTTGATGTGGAAGGCGTCTTGAAGACAGTACAGGTTGTGGATGGAGAAGTGCTGTCTGGCTTTGTATAAGGATTGGATAATCAAGAGGCAAATTGTTGAGACTCAAAGCAATCCGACGTTTAAAAAGTTTGATACCGTTCAAGACGCAGCTCGCTGCCGGAGCAACAGAGCCAGCGGGCCACAGTGCTCACGCTCACCGTCGCTCACCGAGCGATTTTGCCTTGCGATTTTGCCTTGAGAACAGAGCGCCTTCAGGGAAGAGTATTAGCCAAGGTGCAGCTGTGCGCCCATTCATCAAATACGCACCATGGTCACAAACCAGGGCTCACACGAAAAGTGGCAGCCTGCCAATAGTGCAACGGCATCTGGCCCGATCGCGAGGCTAACAAGGTCTGCTTTCATTCAAACAAGGGCCTTGATACGTTCCCTGCACAGGCGTTCGCAAATGCAGTTATATTTCATTTGCCATATTCTCCGTTGCAATTGTAACGACCCTAGTCGCACGGGAATGTACAGACAGCGTGAGCATCGCCATGTATGAGATGCAGAGCCTGCCATTGCAAAGCCATATGACGATTGTGAGCAGCGCAGATGGAACCTGTTAACGCATCGAGCAATGCGGTATCGCAAACCCCGGATTTGCGGCTCCAAGACTACGGGAATATACCAGCAGAGACATTCTCAAATCTCTGTATCCAGGGCAGAGAATCAGCTTATCATTTGCAGATTCTATCACAGGATCCGTGAGGAGCTGTAGGATTTACAAGATCAGCACTCACCGTAGGTCACGATCAGTACCTGAGCACGAAAACCTCCCTCGAGAACACTGTTAGGTGCATCCATACCGTTTATGCCAGTCTATGTCTATGTCACTTATGAATCTACTATAAAACTGTCACAGTCGAGATGAGCCATTAGAGGAGGCAGAAACAAAAATCACCCGCTGCTCCAGCACCGAGGCGAACGAGTGGCGAACGCGTCTATGACTGCATGGATAAAACCCCAGCGCGCGCACTGGGAGGTGTCCAACTTTGTAGAGTATGCGCTCGACAGGTCTTCCGATAGCAAGCTAGAGAAGTAGACAGATGAAGGAAGATACAGTGGCAGGAAGGCAGAAACAGAAAGTCACCCTCGACTCGGAGGTCAATAACGCGGGCCGAAATCAAGCCTGGGCCGAGTACGCGCCACAACTTCGACTGTTCATCACAGTCGACGACGACAGCCTCCACCGTCCCAGCTTCCGCTAAGCAAATTATGTATCTCCTGCATAAAAAAACTGAATTCTTGGGAGCAGCATATCCGTCACTTTGACGAAAAAAAGGATTCTGCCCCAGTGAGGATCGAACTCACGACCTTCCGATGACTGCCGCAGTGAGTTCAATCCTCACTGGGGAGTAACAGTCGGACGCTGTAACCAGCTCAGCCATGGGGCATATATTAATTACATCAATTTATTTATTATGTGGATGTATCTCGGTCCATCACCGACTCTGTACGATACTTCAACTCATGCTTGATTGTACCGGTGTTTCCGACAAGTAAATCTAGCGTATTCTCGCAAAGAATAGTGACGGACTCAGACAGTGATCACCTTCCGACAGCAGCCTCAGATAAAAAGAGGATACTTGTTTGCACTTGCAAGGCCTTTTTTCGCACACAGTACACACGGTCCTGCGCACATCAACTTGTATATGGCGAAGAATCCTAACCTACAGGTATTGACGACAACCGAGCTCTGACTTGCCTCTAAAAGCCCTCTAGTACCGGTAGCGGGTCGAATAATCTGGGCGTAGCTGTTAGTACATGCTAAGCCGTAATATTGAAGTAATTCACCTTTGGGAGAAACGACGAGACCGCGACCCTTCGAAGCACCGCGATAGACGGTCTCAATGATGTCGATCATCTGCAGATAGAGTGATGAGACAAAATTCTCCGAGCAACAAGGATCTCGGCTCATACCTCCTGTTTGTTATCCATAGCCCAGTTACTGAGATCGGGAGGGAAAGTTCAGAGAGAGACAGTGCAACATGCGATTGATACTCACATCTTATTGTTGTTACCAGTACCGAGATCAATCATGATATGCTTATTGCTAGAATGAACACTCATCAGCGTCCGCCATCAGGTAGATTAGGAGGATGTCCGCACCGATAGAAAAACATGACCGTGCAGGGGTCGTACAATTCGTACATCTAGTGGCGCATGAGCCGCCCGTGCAGTTATTCAGCGCATGGCACGCACCTTGTTGAAGTCCGGCACCTCCGTGATATCTACCAGATAGATGACGGCGAAATTCTGCACCTTCTCAGCGACCGCGTACAGCGTCTCGTCCATGGTCATGCATTGGGTGTCCCAGTCGTGCCCGAAGCGGATGACTACGACGCGATCTTCCTCGGATTTGATCGCTTCGTCAACATGCCAGCCAGATGGGAGATGAGGCAGAAAGTAAGACATGGTCAATCAAACAGGTTCGAGCCGGAGATACACCAAAGACTGGAGAGCGAGATGATGGAGGAGAGTGAAGAAGTGTTTGTTCTTATTTGCGTTTTAGCAGTCGAATATTGTAAGCGCGGTATTTCGAGACGCTTCCGCCTTGCTTCCACCATACCATAGACCGAGCCCGTTCCTTTTTCCCTAAAAAAAACCCTTTGCTACCAGTTTCAACAGGCTAAATGACTTCTACACAAAGACCGGTCGTGTTTATGGATGTTAATATCGGCGAAACGCCCGCAGGGCGGCTGAAGATGGAGTTGTTCAGTGACATCGTGCCAAAGTACGCGTCGTAGTCCCGAGTCTGACTATAGGACACTCATGTAAAGTCTTAGGACTGCAGAGAATTTCAGGCAATTGTGCACCGGAGAGTACAGGTATGTGTGGTACACCATCAAAGATGCAGGCGGTCTGACCACTTGTCAGGATTAACTCACGACCGCAAGGTTATAAGAACGCGACTTTCCACAGGTGTGTGCTCTGACCGGTCTAAAGATCTTCCCATCTTATAGCTGCTTACCAGCTGCATCTTTATTTAGAGTGTAAGTCACCGACACTTACTCGAAATGCTGAACGCTCATCTGACGATGCGTCTGCAGAGTACCAAATTTCATGTGCCAGGGTAGGCGTTGGATTATGATCGAAGCTAAATTCTCGACTGACCAACCTACAAGGCGGTGACTTTTTGAAGGGAGATGGAACCGGATCTTTCTCAATTTACGGCGACAAGTTTCCCGTGAGTGGGAGTGGCCGATCTATGTCAGAATTCGAATATATAACTCACCGACCATCGCAGGACGAAAACTTCCAAGAGAAGCATACTGGTCCAGGGCTCTTATCCATGGTAGATCACTACTTATTGGTTTGGCCTCAAATACTCACATCGCTTCCAGGCAAACTCGGGACCAAATACCAATGGCTGCCAGGTAGGTTTTCGTGTCATGACAGGTGTCTCATACATCATGACTGACGTGGCCCATTTTCAGTTCTTTATCACAACAGCGAAATGTGACTTCCTGGATGGGAAGCACGTCGTCTTCGGCAAGGTGATAGATGGCATGCTGACACTACGCAAAATCGAAAACGTCCCTACGGGGCCCAATAACAGGCCAAAGCTTGCCGTGAAGATCGTTGGTGAGTACTTAGCCTCTAGATTGATTCCTATACTCACGTGGTTGCCATCAGAGTGCGGAGAAATGTAATAGGACGTATCTATTTGAAAATGTACAATATTCTGTTCAGCTCTTGCTTTGAGTTAAAGCGGCACCGCGTTCGGTCAACATTGGCGAGGGCCGCCTAGCAAGTCGACCGCCCGTACTACCTGGATGAAGACCAGTAACCCATATTTTTTGTGCATTGCAGCCGTTTACAAATCCATAGGCCCTTTTCGGCAGAAGTTGATAGATATCGCAGCTTCCGTCGGACCTTCAATATACAGGTGGAGCTTGGTTCTAGCTCGCACCTGGCGGCCAACCGGTGGCAACGGCAGCACGGCAGGAGGGGCGGAGCATGATCTGGCACGGTCGTAAACGGTTTCCGACCTTCGCCGACTCAAACATGATCTCTATATCTTACATCCTCGGGAAGGCCTATCGATTTGTAAACGGCTGTGAGCACGTTCAAGTTAGGTGAGTGATTTACGTGGAGGCTTCATTTGACCCTTCGTCGGATCAACTTTTAGATATTTTTCGCCGACTGGTTCAAAATCAGAGCAACGAAAGCGGTGACCCACCTTCGATGATCTTTGTTGACTAATAGAATGAAAAGTTGAACGAACAAGCGTCCTCGGATATAATGCTAGTCCGTTTGTGAGCTGGTGCTAAGCTTTGCAGATACGTCGACGCAACTCGGAGATATGGCATTCATCTTCGACAAACTTTGCCCAGGTTCCGATGCTTGGATCGTCTACGCCCCAGAATGAGCATGTAGTGGACTTCCTGACTGATAATGCGGGCTGCGAGACTGCGCTGATGTATCGATCCAGCTAGCCAATCTGCTTATTTTCGGATGTGGGGCCCGTGCTTCGAATGAGCAAGGCATATTGAAGGGCTGTTTGGCAAGATCTCTGCGTCTTACAATTTTCGACATCGTTGCAGTTGGGACATGGCAGACGCAGCCTGAGCTGTGTGATCATTCCCGGGCGTTCCTTTCTAGGTCGATCTTCGCAGTATGTATTTTCACTAGGTCTTGTTCTCAGAAGCGTCCTGATTATCCAGCAGACTAGTCATTCTCCGATTCCCGGTCAAACAAGACGGCGTCTTTCATGCATATATATGAGGCGACATCGTATATACGATAGATGTCGTCGTCTTGCTTTACTACAAACTTCCACTCAGTCGAAGCCATGCGCTATGACGCCCGTCGTTCGTGAAGCTATCCCTGTCGCGGGCAGGCATGAGTAAGCACCTCTTCATGAGCCGTAGGACCGCTCTTCTCACTAGCGACGCGACCCAGGATCTGCCCTGAGATTGACCCGGAGGAGCACTTCAAGAGGCAGACGTACCAGGGGAAGGTCGCCGTCATCACTGGGGCGTCTTGCGGTATCGGCGAGGAAATGGCGCTCATGCACGCGCAAGCCGGCGCGCATGTGGTCATCGCTTCCTAGGAAACAAGAGATCCCTTGATTCTGTCAAGAAGCGTATCCTAGAGCTGGTGTCGACTGCTGAGGTTCTGACCGTTCCGACCAATGTCGCTGTCGTCGAACAAGTAGAAGCCCTAGTCGCGGCCGGTACGGAAGGCTCGACGTTGTTGTCGCGAATGCAGGGACGGCGCCGGAATCCAAAGATTGTATGTCTGCCGATCAATTTGATTGGTGGAAAACTCCCTGATCGCCCTGCAGTGTTGGGAAATGAAGATCCATTCGCGTGGTGCATGTGATGGAGACCAATCTTCGCGGGACTTACAATACCGTCCGGTAAGTCATGCCTGCTGTCTTGTGAGCGACAGCACTGATGTCCCGATCCTTCGAATAGATTCTCACTTTCGCATCTCGCCAAGACGAGAGGCTCCTTCGTCGCCATCACGTCTGGCGCCGAGAGCATGCGCGTTCTCACCATGAGCTTATACGGCATCTCGAAATTTGCGATCAACCGACTCGTTGAGTTCATACACCTGGGTGCGTGATACTCCTTCTCATCCGCGCCTGTTATAGGTACAGACCATTAACGCCATGACCCTGAAACTTAGAATACCCACTTTCGCACTGCATCCCGGCGTCGTCGACACCGAGGTGGGTCGGAAGCAAAGCGCTTACGCCATGGATGACAGTCCGTAGCCGCCTGCAGCGACCACGATATACCTCACCTCAGGAAAGGCGGATTATCTGTCCGGAAGGTCGGTCGCTTCATCTTCTATATATGCGTGATACAGGTTGAATGCGTTCCAGATACATCGCGGCAAATTGGGATTTGGGCGAGATTGCCAGGGACTGAAAGAAGAAGATAATCAAGGAGGATGTGCTCGTCAATAGGCTGACGATTCCTACATAACTGTTTAAGCAAGGTCTCCAAGTGCTCGAGCCTGACTCTCCGTCACTGCGGGCAAGATCTCATAAGACAGATCAGCCCAAGACATGGAAGAGAGCGTCACAGAGAGAATCGCTCGCCATAAGGTAGGATGATCCACCTCGCTTCGCTAGATGCAAAAAGTCTTCTTCGCTCTCAACTCCTCATATTCCCTGAGATTGATCCCAGATAACGTTCTTGAAACCCACGTTCTTGAAATCCCCGTACAGTTCGTCTGTGCACTCTGTCGTAACCGCACACCCGGTGATCAGAAGTCATTCGAGTCTGTTATCAACATCCTTGACCATGCAAGCACTGTCCCACTGGCTGTCAGCTTCTCCCTCGTTATCGTCCTGGTCGTCATCACTGCAAGTCATGTCACGACGTCGATCCATAAGTTGAAGCTGAAGTTTTATAATTACTGAAGTATTAGGGTGAAGGGCGAGAGCAACTTCCTAGTTGTAGTGCTACAATTCATTCTATGGCTACATATTGATTAGTCTTGTTACTGTTGTCTTCACATGCACACCTTAGTACAAGTCGTAGTAGTCATACGCATCCTCTTCTTCGGTGCTCTTTTCCTTGTATATACCCTCAAACTCGTCCCAGGACACTTGCCGAACATTCTCTTTAAGTTCATCCACATATTCCTCCATGACTGAGCAATCGCTGATCCGTAATCGTTCGAGCTTGCTATCTTCCGATATCTGCCCGGTCCCACTGCCTTGGCTGTCATCTCCACTACCTTTCTCTCCATCGTTCTCAATAATATTTGAACGTGTAAACAACCAGTCGTTGAGTGACTCGTACAATGGTTGTGTATAGCCGTCAATATTGACGTTGGATAGGAGGTCGACATCGCAAACCTCAAGCGACTTGAGATGCCTGAAGAAAAGGTCCTCCGCTGCTGCAATTATACCAACCGCCCCAGACGCAGGACGTACAAGTGACCTGCAAAAGTGCACCACGTTCCGTCCCGTGACGAGGACATGCTCGACAAGCCTGCATCTCCCAAAAAGATTGATCCAAGCCTCAGGTGACCAGTTGTTATGATCATACGAGACTTTGAGGACGCGCAGATCTTCTAACGGAAGGACCTTGCAAATTCCATTTACAAGGTCCCATGAATTTAAGGATGGAGGGAAAGAGATACTGATGAGCGGGTCCCGGTTGGGACAGAATTTTGGCCAGACCGCATCTGCGGGGCTGCGCGTACACCAGAGCTCGATGAAAAGCAACTCGCGGTGTGCCGACAGTGAAATGGAAAGAGTAAGCAGAGGCGGTATTGTACCCATGCTTACGTGTGTCTCCAAAAAGCGAACGAGGCCGCCCGGGTCTGCCTGCTGTGAGGCACCGGGGCATTCAAGAACGATACGCGAGGATGACGGGATCCTCAGATGTTGCGCGACGTCGACACATTCTACGAGCGTGCCTTCCAAGAATAGTATTTCCAAGCGAGGCAAGACTGCAAGAATATGACCGTCAGGATGGGGGGAGTAGGATCTCGAAGGGAGGCAGTGCGCAAGGTGAAGGGTCTGGAGGGCAGGCATACGAACGAGGGCAGCAAATAGGTGATCGTACTCTGAAGTCGGGCTTGATTCATGAGGAACGGCATCTCCAGGTGTGTTACGGTTGCGTCGAAGCTCGACGCGTAGATATGTCAAATTGCGGAATATCGGTGCGGACCATGGAAACAACACTCCGTACAAAGCGATGTGGCGAAGCAATGGTGTATCGCCGGCAAAGATATCCGCAGGGAGTATTGCTGCATTGCCCGAACCTTGCAAGTGAAGACGCTCCAAGATAGGAGCCCGGGAAGTCAATGTCTGGCAAATGGCTTGAAGGTCCCTGTGGGGTGCCGAAAGATGAAGTTCGCGTGTGTGGAAGGCATGCTGGGCAAAAAAGGTCTTGTCATCCAAATAATAGTATGGCTGTTGTATCGATAGGGGTGCAGACTTCGCGCGAGCAACCATGATCTCTCGCCAGCGTCGTGTTAAACCATCATTGATGTTTCCCCAAAGGCGAGGATGCAGTAGGGCGGTATCGCGCCAATGCGAACAGACATGGGTCATATTGATCCATCCTAGACGACCCTGGCGGTTCGTGTTCCACTTGCTGCGTGGCGGGATAGCATCGGCAACGAACTTGAAAATATGAGCGAGGACCTCCGGCGGGAGACATGATACGAGTGATAGAGCGTTGCGACGTTTACGTAGTTGGCACATGGCAAGATGCAGGGCATCCAGTTCGTCATCAAGGGTCTGGCGAGCATCGCTGACGAGATTCGTTGAGTTCAGAGGAGTAACGTTCTGAATATGAGCGACTCTGGGTTGCACGAATCTAGACCAAAATTCCTGCGGGCTGAATGTAGAGACTCGATGTTAGCAGGCAACTTCAACCTCATAGTGCAGTTGACCACACACTTGGGAGTTCCGTGTCCTGATGAAGTGGCCATGCACAGACTTTCCACCGCTACTGTTCAACTTCTTCGAATGAGCTTTACGTTCTGAATTTGCGTTATGCAGTTGTAATTTGTCCGAGTCGGTGCCGCAGCTAGTATGGTTCATGAGCCAAGTCGTACCTTCAAGGCCGGAGGAAGACTTACCGCGCTTGTTCTCTCAGATAATTTTCCTTTATAAAAGATATCTTTGCCGCCAACGCTTGACGCTAGCAAAGAGTTGCTTAGATGGCTTGGATATTATTATAACTTGTCGAAGGTGTCGATGAAGGTGTTGATGAGGAAGGAAGGAAACACTGCGCCGGCCCGCTTTACTAATTATGGTCAACTTCTTGCCGGTGCTCGTACCATCGCTGACTTTTGTTTATCGCGGCCTGAAGGTTGAAAAATGAACAAGACAGTCAGTAGTGTTATGTTTAAGTCTTTATAGCTATACTATAAGTACACCATGACACAAAGACAACGGCGAAAACGTTTTATTATAATAGCACAGAGCCAGGCGCGAGCAAGGTCACCAACGAGAGAAGTTGAGGATGAACGGGCCTTCTCTATCAACCTCGAGACGTGCGTATCCAATTTTAACCTACGTGATCTATGTAGGTTAAAATTGGAAAGTGTCTTCATGCTTGAAGCTTGACTCGCACTACCAAGCATACTAGTAGTAGGCAGTGTAGGGAGACTCTTCACCCTCGTCGACGTCGCTCTCTTCGCTATCGCTTTCTTCATGTATCCCCTCATAACAGTCCCAAATAACTTCTGGGACGTCATCATGCATGTCCTCGACAAGCTGGCTCGTAACTGAGCAGTTCTCGATCCGGAGCTGGTCGAGCCTGGGATCGAATTCCTCCTCTTCGTCCGCGTTGCTGACCCCTGGCATAATATTCCCCCCGCCATCTGCTTTGTTCACGCTAAGGTCTTCATCGCTGTCAACTTCTTGCATGAGATTCTCTCGCCCCTCCAGCTGGTATTTGAGCAGCTCGATGACCGTCCAAGTCGTTTCATCGTGGTCGATGGTGGTAAGGAGGTCAACATCGGACACCTCAAGGGACCTAAGATTCCTGAAAAACAGCTCTTTCGACGTCTTGGCTTCCCTGATCCAGTCCACGGAGAGGGAGAGCGCCTTGCAGAAATGAGCCACATTCCAGCCCTCGACATAGGCATGCTCGACGCGCTTGCATCTCCCAAACATATTGACCCACGTATCCGGTGACCAGCTGTCGGGGCTGTACGCGACTTTGAGAACGCGTAGATCTTCCAACGACAGCGCGCCGCAAAGCAGTTCCACAAAAGCCAAGGATTGCGCTGACGGAGGAAACCGAATGCTGATGGCGGGCTCCTTGGTGGGGCGGAAGTCCGGCCGAGGTGCCTTTGGAGGGCTGCGCATACGCCAGAGCTCGATGGACAGCGACTCGGATGAGTTCAGGCTGTTGTCTTCTTTCGAATGTGTAATGGAAAGGGTTTGCAAACTCGGAGTTGGACGGTGGTTTGAGTGTGCGTGGAAGAAGTGAAGCAGTTCATGGGTCTGCTGCGGCTCGTCGGTAAAGTCAAGTATGATGCGACAGGGTGGGATGCACCAAAGGCGCGTGATGATGCCCATGCACTCCGTAAATGTGCCAGCCAAGGATAGCAACTCCAGGTAAGGAAAATACAACAAGAATGCGAAAGCACTACCTGCAGTATATTGGTTTCTCCAGGGAATGCAATGAGCCAGTTCAAGCTTCCGGAGGAAAGGCATATATAGCAAGGAGTTGAGAAGACGATCGTACTGCGACATATTGGCAAATTCAGGCCGGGGATCGTTTGGTGTAGGTAGTGGTGTACCGCGTGGCAAAGTGACTTGCAAATGTGTTAGTTTGAAGAAGATGGGCGCCGACCATGGAAATAATACGTCCTGCAAAGTTACACGGCGCAGCGAAGATGTGTAGCCGTCGAAAACATTCGTAAGCTGGATGACACCTGTGCCGGACGCGATTAGCTCTAGTTCTTCTAAGATGGGTGCCGGAGAAGTCAATGACTCGCAGGTCTTCTGAAGGCGGTCCTGTGGTGCCGAAAGGCGGAGAACGCGCGTGTGGGAGGCGTGCTGAGCGAGAAAAGCATTTTCCTCGGGTCTATAGTCTCGCCAGTGTATTGTCAGGGGTGCAGACTTCGCGCGAGCAACCATAATCTCTCGCCACCGATGATTTAAGTCGTTATCAAGGTGTCCCCAAAGGCTAGGATGCATCAATGCAGTATCGCGCCAATGCTTGCAGACATGGGTCAGACGGATCCAACCAAGGCGTGTCTGTGTCAACCCAGATTGGCCCATGTAATAGCTATATCGGTTCGTCAACGATGGTGGAAGAGCTGCCGCAACGAACTTGAAGATGTGAGCCAGGATCTCTGGCGGAAGACAGGATATGAGGGATAGAGCATTACGATATGTGCGCAGGCCGCACATAGCAAGATGCATAGCGACCATTTCATCATCGAGCATTTTGCGAGCATCTTCAATGATGTTTTTCGAGCGCAGAGGGTTAATATTTTGAATGTGGGCGACTCTTGGATGGACGAATCTAGACCAAAACTCTTGGGAGCTGCATGAACCGGTCAGACGGGAGAAATGATAAAACAAGTATCACAGACCTGGTGTGTCCATGCTCCGATGTGGCGGCCATGTTTGCAGACTCTCCGGTTGTTTTTCAGGAGATTGCTGTCTGGAAAGCTGCGGCTTTGAAGTTTGAATGGTTACAACGCCTAGGAGTTCATGAGCTGACATGGCTTTTAGTGACGAATGACTTACGCGTTCGTACTACTTCCCCGTTCAAAGTATGACCCAGAGTCCAGCTACTGGCTCGAAGACGGTTGCACGATAGAAACGATTGTCGAACGGATGTCGCTTAAAAATAAGGTGGACGGCCAAGACTCCCGGAGACCGGCGGCCCGCTGGATGCCGCTGGGCCAGATTGTCGGTGCGCGTCCCCCATCAAAGTAAACGGAAGGCTCCCTGAGGCTGTCCGACCACGTACTTCAAGCTTCATGACCCATGATTGAAGGCGCCGTGTTCACAGCCGGCATGCGATACGCAACAGAAGGATCATTGCAACACTTCAATTGAAAATACATATTCGTACATATCACAACCTTGAGACACCCTTGAGACAACCTACAACACTTCGACAACGTGATTCAAGTACAACAAATTGACCATGATTTCATCGCGCTTTGCATTTGGGATGGGGAAGAGGGGGGGGTGGATCCACGACTGCGTCTTCATTCAGCGACGAGGCTCCTGAGTGTACGGGACGCCCCTGGGCAGTGGTGCGTGCGGGACTGGGGCATGCGGGGTCTTGATCTTGAGCCCCATATCCTCCGCGAGCAGGTTGGCCGCCTTCTCGCCGACGAGCAGAGCAGATGAGTAGGTGTTGGTGCCGAGGTTTCCCTGACAATCTACATTCAGCAGGATGATTGGTCTGCTGGCGGGCAGAGACACTCACGGGGCAGATCGACAAGTCAGCAAGCTTGAGGTTCTCAGTGCCGTAGACGTTAAGACGTCCATCGACGACACCACCCTCAGACCTCGGCTTCATGGCTGCGATGCTCATCAGCAAATGGTCGGATGCAATGGTCAAACCGGACACCTACCGCAAGTACCCAAGCTGTGCCAAGTGGTCTCGACGTGGTCCGCAACCCAGTCGTCGATGGCCTGGTCGTCCTCCTTGCTGTACTGGATGTCCTCGTGAACCTTCGATGCATCGTAGGGCTCTCCGGGGCGGTGCCAGGTGCCCATGTGGATGCCGACGGTGAAACCGTCGGGCAGAATCTTCTTGGCGGTCTGGATGTCGATGTCGCGGCAAGCAGCGGGGGACGCCGGGTGGAAATGCGGATGATGCGAAGTGAGTTCGCCACGGAAGGCTGGAAAAAGGCAGTGAGCGACGGGTCAGGGCGGGGGAAGGAAAGGACAGGCGCACCGTCCATGCGACGGGCAACCTCGCGCGTCTTCTTGTAGCTCCAGCGGATGGGCGCGAAGTCGGCCTTGTTGTTCATGAAACCACTGTCGAAGAAGGGCTCGACGTATGGGTTCTGCGACTGGACGTGGATCTTGCCGCGGCTGGCCGGGTATTCCTGAAGTAAATGTCAGAGGCCATTCCGGTCCTTTCCTCCGACAAACTTACCAAGTACTGGAACCTGGATGGGGGTAAAAATAATCAGCAACGAGACCACGGAAAGGAGGAAAAAAATAGACATACATCGTGATGTACTTGCCAGGCGGAAGCAAGGCGTGATCGGCGTAGGCACCCGCGACGATGGAGCCGAACATGACGGGCTTGTCGGGCTTGTCCTTGAAGTACTTGTCCCAGAGCTCGTTGAACTCGGGACCCATCTCTTTGAGCTCCTCCTCGGTGGGTCTGATCTTGAAGCCGGCGTCGATGGCATTCGAGGCCAGACGAGCCTTCTCGGGGCTGACTTCCCACTCGTTAAAGAGCTTTTCAGACAGCCATAAGCGACGAGAAAAACGAGGTATGGGTTCAAGTTGCACACCTCGCGGCGAACCTCCTTGTCACCACGCAGGAAGTCGTCAAGCGTAAAGCTCTCCTCGGACACTCGGTAGATAGAGAGGGTGGTGTAATGATCCTGGTATTCCTCGCTAGAAAACAGGGCGTCAGCAAACTCCAAGAACGAACAATGACGGCACGCGTACCCAACACCGGGAAGATCGCTGACGACCTTGATATCGAGCTTCTTCAGCAACTCGCCGTTGCCGACACCAGAGCGCTCGAGGATCTGAACAGATGGCAAGGTTGAGCGCACGTCGCGCGTCTAAGCGGGGCTCTTACCTGAGGAGTGCCGAGCGTGCCGCTGCTCAGCACGACGAAGCGGCGAGCCTTGACGATGGTCTCGATCAGAGCGCCCTTGTGGCCGCGGTTCCTCGACGGAACGTACGCGACGCCGACAGCCTTGTTGCCCTCGAAGAGGACGCGCGACACGCGCGCGTTCGTCCTGAGGAACAGGTTGTGCTGGACGTCCATGACACTGTGGACGTACCCTGTACTTGCGTCAGAGAAAATATCGATGCTCGAACCGTATAGGGCACTCACCGGTCGCAGCATCGCTGCGCCTTCCAGTGTGCCTGTTGATGTACTTGGCCCAGATCTCGGACGCGTGGGCAGTTTGACAGTCTGCGCGTCCGTCGATCAGCAAGGAAATTGACTGGAAAACTATAGCACCATACCCTGAATATCATCTGTGATGCTGATCAGTACTGAAATCAATAATAAATATTAGATACTTACCGCTGTGGGGGATGCCAACGCTGTCCGAGGCGCGCAGGAAGTCCTGGGCGAGAGGAGAAATGGTTCCACCGTTACTAATGGCGATCGGGCCGTCATAGCCATGGCAGTCGCTGTTCGTGGGCTTCTGGTAGTTCTCGAGCTGAAACAGAAACAAGCAAGTTAGTACACAAATTTGTGCGCTCTGACGTGCAGATTCGAACCCTCTTCATGAGCGGCAAAAGATCTGAAGCGGAGGATGAGTCACGGCGACCATGTCAGACGCCCAGCGGCTTACCTTCGAATTTCCATCCTTCGGTCTTGAAGTCATCTGGTCGTAGAAAATCGTCAATGAAGGCGCCCATGATGTGAGCCGGAATGGAACGAACCCCAGTCAGAAGCGGAAGCCTACACAGGGTCACGGACGTCAATGATGACGACATGAGGGTCATAACGGCGTTCTCGCTTACCCTCGTGTACATCTGGAAGTTGATGCTGAAGAGAGTTAGATGAAGAAGCGCTGTGAACGTCAGTGACGCAAGACCAACCTGCTTCCACCGCCGAGGATGTTGGCGCAGCTGCACACGGTGTCAGGTTAGTGACACCAATCCAAACACGGAGAAAGGAAAGTCGGCGTACGGGACAATGCTATGTCTGCCGCGCATGTAAGACGAGGCCATCGTGTCAGTGTAGAACGTGGCCTTGTCGTTGCTGAACGAAATGTGAGAAAGGGTGAACGGTGGTCATGGTGTACACTTACATGCCATCTCGCTGCATGTTCTTGACGTAAATACCCGGGCGGTAGACCCAGGGGTCGTCGCGGTTGTTGGCACCGCCTGCATACGAAGCATCGCGTCAGCGTCCATCAGCAGTGATGGGTATCAAAACAGCACACCTTCGATGAGCATGACCTTGAGGTTGGGGTCGGCATATGCCAGACGTCCCGCGACCACACATCCTGTGAAGATGACCGGTCAGCATCGTGAATGGCTGAAAGACGATACGGACGAACCTGCAGGACCACCACTGGTGAATAGGAAGGGTGAGCGGAGGCAACAAACAGATATGGGAAAGGGCGCACCCTGCGACAATCACGTCGACCTCCTGAGGGTGAACCATAGCGTTTCGAGTTGTGAGAGTGGACAAGTTGGAAAATAAACACACGAAGGTGCTGGGCTCCCAGGGCTAATTCAAGCGAGGTTTTTATGTCGTCAGACTACTGCGGGTGACTATCGGCCAGGGTCATAGGGCCGCGCGAAGAGCGGCTCAGGTAGAGGGACCGCAAATCCGGCAGAATGCTTCCGCAGTGTCATGAGGCAGGCCTAATGAGAGATGACCAGGAGCAAGCGGGTAGCCGTGGGTACCATAGGGAACGTGTTCGACATGGTCTGCCTAAACTCTTCATTCTATCTTCTGATGGACCTAGTCTTCTGGATGGAGAAACATGTGGTGCGCCTCCTTACTTCTTGTCCAGACATCGTGCGCTACCAACATTTCTACGTTCGCTTCGCGAACGTGTCAAGCCATGGTAAAGAGACTTGTGATTGGTGGGCCGAGTCCGATCCATTAGAAAGGAGGTCGCACCGGACCCAGTAGGCCTCCGCTGCGCCCAGCACCACCCACGCAATGTCTAACGAGGCGAACATCGCCCTGAGACAGCATCACTGTGGAGACCGAGCTGCGCAGGATCTGAGAGAGACTGAATGACGAGGCGCCGGCGGATACTTCTCCGATCGAAATGCGGGGTAGATCGACTTCGGACATCAATACGCCGCGGCCCACATTTCGTCAAGCGACTCGCTACGCCCCACCCTTGTGCTTGAGAGCCGTCCGAACGCCCAGCGACGCCCAGGGCTCGGCAGGATTACGGGTCATTCGTATGAGCACTGGCTCCCATAAATGGATCGCATGTTGCGCCCCAAGCCCCTGATATCAGCGAGCCTTGCGCACAAATTGCCCAACGTAGCTGCGAATTTGCGTCCGTGGGAGGGTCAATCGAGATCTGAGATCTAAAATGTGGGGAAATGCGGGGTAAACGACTTTCAAGAATTCACCTCTCCGTGCCTCGGAGCCACCTGACCGGATCTGAAATTACCGAGCGATCAAGTCGTGCAGCGCTATGCAACGCCCTGCAACGCCCCTACAAGCCGAGAGATCGAAGGAATTGTTTGCCATGCTCCTTAGCCCTCAGTGCCTCAGTTCTGAGGCAGAATCTTCACTCACTACAATAAACAAGAATAGCATGGTCAGTATAAATAGCCAATCGACTAGCGAAACGAGGGAAAACATCACTACCACAGCCGCCAAATTGGGCAGAATATCCTTAGCATAATTGTTGAGCGCCCAGCCGCAGTAATGACTGAGCCTAGGACAGATGACGGGAGGTTGTACGTGTAGAATCATTCATGATGACCGTGCACTGTGTCATACATGCCCGTTCTGGTTTCTGAAATGGCCGCGGGTGATAACATGAGAATGGAGATACACCACCCCATGATTCGCACAGCTGGACTGCCTCATATGTCATAAGCCTACTGACTTCGAAAATAGGGATTGAGTGGGACCCGTGGACAAGAACTTCAGAAGATGGTAGCCACTCGATTGCACGAAGACCCCGTCGAGAGGTGAAAGTGAGTAAGCATGCAGCCATGAGACCTTCCATTGTGACTTACGTCTTTGAAAGTAATATTTCGGGCCTGGCCACCGAGCTTCGTCCAACATTGATTGAGGTCATGTTACGCGCCAACGGTCGCGAATATCTGCTGAATGATTGGAATTATTCGAGCATGACAAACATGGTCATGGCTATTCGTCCACGTCCCATGGGCTATCCGGGCCTTGCATCGACGAAGACATATTTGAGTCACGAGAAGAAATAGCCGACGAGATGGACAGAGTAAGCTCGGAAGTTTGAAAATCAGGAAACATTGTCTTGTATGGCTTGACATGTCACCGAGCGAAGCATCGGAGAACTGCTTCTATATTGCTGATAAAAGACCTGATACTGAAGGATACGCGGTGGTCACTGGTCAAATAGAGTTGTACGCGACCGACAGTTGGCCTGTGCGCAAGTACTCTTCTGAGTCTTCAGAGGTATAGTGAGTGGTCCACGGTCAATAGCCGTGGGAATATGGCGGTCTTCGTGGACCAATGACGCACGACCCCCCGTCGTAACTACACGCCGGCTTGCAGTGTTACATATACAGTACTCGAGTACATGTGCTGCTCGCTGTCGTCGACAGCCACGACCACGACCAGAACGACATCTGTAGACCTGCGCCCTAACTTGCTGTCAGTCCTTCATTCATGCGATATCTGAATCTCTCTCTCGAATGACTACTCCTGGCGGCAACATCTCGAAGCCTCTTCCTTCTCTTCCTCGCCATAGCTTCAACATTGCAAATGGGCACGTCAGAGCCTTAACAGTCGAGAGTCTGGACCATATACAGGGACTTGTTAGCCATTTGCTGTCGGAGGAAGAATCAACTCGCGATGACAAGGACGCGTGGTGTGACGCGCTGCATGCGGCCTTGGACGGCCTCGTCGATGCAGCGGTGTCGGGCGAATGGATAGCTGGCATCAAACGTACGAAGGCGAGCAGGAGGTCCAAGAAGCCAGAGCCAGAGCCAGAGAAGAAGGCAGTTCAGGAGAAGGAGAGGGCTGCCAAGGACGCCGAAGCACGCAAAGGCAAGGGCTCGCAGGTCCAGGATAGCGGGAACGAAGACCGCATTCGCGTTCGAGGGGATGAAGAAGAGTCTAAGGCTGTCGACCGCCGGCTCCAGGAACAACAGCGCCAGATTTTGGCTTTGCGGCAGTTGCGTAGTTTCACGTCCAAACCAGGCTCATCTACTCCCAGACCGTCGGCGAAGCACCTTCTTCTGACTATCGCCACCTTTGACGAGCAAACAGGAAGTTATTTCAAGGCAGCTGACATCCTGAGTACTCCCGTGCGACGATGTGTCTTCGCACCCAACGCCTTTTCCCTTCCTGACCCGAGTCCGTCCGGTGACGTCGAAGACCTGGAGGCTGCCTCTCCCTTCCTTTTGTTCGGTCTTCGAGAATGGAACAGTACGTATTTTAGGTCTCTATAATATTCTAAATTGACATCCTACGGTAGCGAGCGCTGACGCGACCCCGGACAAGTTGTCTCTTGTCGGCGGAACCTTCTTCTTTGAGGGCGTGCGTTCTGCGAAACAGCATGAATCGCTTTCAAGAATCCTCCGCATCGCAGTTTACGCGCGTCTCTCCATGATGCTCGAACAGCAGCTCCTAGCGCAATTTCAGGTCGGTCTGCGCTTCCCCAAACCACCGCCGCCAACACTTCCTTCCGCGCCCACCGTGCCCATGATGCATCTTCTTTCCTCCCCTGACGCCCGACGCCGTTATCGCGAAAGTCGCGAGTCACATATTCCCTCCTCCATCTGGTCGTTCTTCTCCAAAAAGACCAACCACCTACTACATCGCGCGTCTACAGTGGCACCATCTCTGGTCCGCCGCGGCTCGCTGGATCTCCCCCAGGCGCCGAAAACCCCCCCTGTCGCTCCTCGTGGATCTACGGAAATCCCTGCCTCATCATCTCTCGCCCGGCGATTTTCCATCTTCGGGGACTCCCGCTCGTCAACCTCTCAACAACTAGATAAGGCAGACGATCTGCCATTCCAGTCGACCTTGCAGCGACTCGAGCGCGATGCGTGTTTCTTGTCTACGTCCCCCGGCCTCGCAGTCTCCATGCCGACCCTGCTGGTGCGCCTCGCTGGAGAAGAGAAGGCCAATCCCAACCGCAGGCTGCGGGGTGAAGAACGCACAGGCCTCATGTCTCTACTCGGTTGGGAAGGCAGGGAGGCCCGGGGCCGTGGCATGGTGGGCCCTATAGGCTTCGCTCGGCAGCAGAGTCTGTCTGTGCTCTGTTCTAAGCACGTGGTGGGCGTCACTCTGGCAACAGAGAATACGAACAGGTCCGTTCTCTTCGATGAGGACCAGAATCCGTACTCGTATTGCGGCTCTCGAGCGCGCTGGAGGACGTTGTTCCATGGCCGCGACGAGGTGGTGGACGACCTTTGCGTGGAAAGAGCCTGTAGGGCCGCGGAGATCCGACGCAGCGCGGACGAGCTGGACCCGCGGCCGGCACGTTGGGGGAAGCGACGCGCAAGGCGCGGTTCTGCGCGACGGCGGCGTGCTCTCGTCTGCCGCGCTGGCGACGGCGCCGCTGGTCGCGCCCGCCCCGCTTCTCATCGCCCGACGACATGCCGGAACCTTCGCATCCTGCACGATGTGCGATGTCCGGCGCGTGATGAAGCGGCGTCGAGTGCGGGCGGAAGGACGCGTTCACAAACTCGTCGGCGGAGCTGCATGCTGCTCTGCGAAAACGACGTCGTGGGGCGGCGCCGCGTTGGTTCGAGCGAGGAGGTCCCGGCTCATCGGGTTACTGTGTGCTTAAATTGGAGGTTACCCATTTCGTGATTGTAAATACCCGGACATGTACATACGTAGCGATACCACAGGAATATATAGGTTTTGTGAACGTGAACGACGGCTGGTGCTGAGTGCTGAACGCGAACTTGAGCATGAGCCTAGTTTGCGATCGACGCGTCGCCGAGCTTCAATCATCTTTGGAGTCGCGGCGACTTGAGTGAACGTTCAACTTCCGAACGGTGACCGATTTGGCAGCGCCTCTCGGACATCCCACGCCCGCATCGACCACCATCGACTGTGAATCACAGCTGTGCGTCGTCGTGTCTTCAGGTATAATGCCCATGCAGATATACTGACGACATGCAATAGATGGATCCGCAATCTCCCCATTTATCTTTCGACTCTCGAGCACCGCGCCCAGCGCCCATCTACGCAGCGTAACTGTGCACCTGGCACACATTTCTGCCTTGCGTCGTAGATGTCGAAAGCTGAGACGAGATCAGTCGATACCTCGGGTTTGTTTGATTCAGGATCTGAAGTGATGCCGCCTTCGAGACGGGCAAATCTCGGGCTCATTTCTCATGGCGACGGCGACCAAGCAGCTCGGCGGGACAGCAGTCGGCATACGTCGCTCTCGGCGTCTCTGCTATCTTCAAGTCCTAAGGCTCTGGATGAACGAGGCAACGGCACTCCAGACAGTCTGCTTGCGATCCACTCCGATCGGCGGCGACGCCGTTCGCATCTACGCGCTCAGACGTCGGTCTCGAACACGTTAGTGACGCTGCGTCGTTGCGTTGGGGCCCATAGTACCGGGCCCGCCGCACACCAGCTATCCCGCATCCACACATGACGGCCTCCTGCGACCTCGGGCCAAATATCCCGCACGCTGACGCAATGGTATCTCACCCGCTCGGCCATCGTCGAGGCATAGTCCCGCGATATTACCGTGTCGCCCCACTCAGCGCCGTTGGTCTGGCATCTACGCGGAAGGTCACTCACGGACGCACCGGTGGCATTGTCTCATGAGCTGGAGACGCTAGCATCGAGCTCGCTGCAGCCCAGTCAATGCGCGCCCGGCTTCCTCCTGTGCCGAATGTCTCGCATCCGCTGACGCTAGCACCATTCTCGAGGTCTACAGTGCCTTATGCAATCACCGCGCCCAGTTTGCCTCAACGGGACCTGGGAAACAGCCGCCCCATTCCCTCATCTCACACAATCTCAGGCAGCGTTGCGCCTGCCTCAAGTACTCTCAGCCCACTCTGAAGCCGCATCGGGTGTGATCCCGGCAGCAGCTGCGCTATCTTCCCAGCTACGACGCAATCCCGCCTCCCGCTACGCGATGCTGCAGCCGTCAGCGCCATCTCCACGCCTCCGCTCGACGCCGTTGTCTACGTCAGACGAGCCCACGCACGGAGAACGGCTCATATGCACCCCGTGCGCGAGTCCAGATCCGCAAAGCCCGGCTTCGACAGCCCGGCCATCTACCCAGCAACGACGTGACGCCGTCGGCCCAGTCCCGCCGTCCCGCCCCAGCGTAGCCCGCCTCCCAGCGTCGGCCCGGCGCATCCGTCGCTCTACATGGTACGTGGTAACTACATACTTCTTCCATACCCTCTGATCTTAGGTGTTTTAGCCCGGGCCCGCGAGATGCCGCCCTGCGAAATGAAGAACGGCGGCGCGGGGACGGTGAAAGTAAGCAACAACGTCATTACCTAAGTTTGGCCACACTCACTGTGAGTTCTAGCGGAGTGCGAGCCGCATCTTCAGCTAGCGTTACCTCCGCAGTCGGCATCGCCGTGCGTTACGATGCGTCGCGCAAGCTGGTCTTCGCCCAGCGGCGCGCCCGTGCTTTCTGGACCAACGGAGCCCGTTGCCATGAACTCCGAAGGTCATACTCTAAGGCACGGTCGCTGCTGGGCGCAGGCCTCGGAATCTGGAAATCTGGCGACGAACCCAGGTAAGTTTCAGTACACTTCAGCTACTGCAACTGGAAAATAACTTATCGGGACATAATCACAGGTCATGCACATCGTACTATGTACGCAGCGAACGCATGGGTCCAGCTGCGCCCGAATCCCACGCAACATGTCGTGAAGATCGACGGGGGACCATCGATGCTCACCATGAAGGCCTTATCCTTCGAGTGTGGCCCGCACTCGCCGCGGGGCTTCGAAAATCGGAATCTTGGCGATAAAAAGGTGTTTCCTGTGCGTTCAAGTGAGCCACAAAACAACTTTGGCTAATATCAATGAAAGGGTGACTAACTATCATGCGGAATATGTTCGCAGAGCGGCGCCCGGCTTGCACAGCGCTGACGAAAACCCATATCTTTCGCCCTTGGGTGCTGCTCTCTGCGAGGCCTACGTGCGAAAGAGACGAGGAGCGTTAGTGCTGCATCTGGAGATAGAACTGGATACGTACACTTACCCCCAAAGAGACTTCGAAACCACTCAAGCGGAGCCAGTAGCTGGCTCCTGTTAACGAAACTTGACGATGACGCCCTTGGCGTCTATCATGACCTGTGGGGCTGAGATATCCACTGCAGCCCAGTTACGAACCATTGCTGCAGAACTATTGATACTCACCGCTGGACAATCACGATGGCGAACAGCAGTAGGCGTTGCCCGGTGCTACTGACATTCTTGATGTTAGCGGACCTGCTATCATGCCCGCTGCACCGCGCCCAGCCCTCGTGCACGGATAGCGTCAGCATCGACTAGCTGTTGACGTTGATTTGAAGACCTGTGCTGAGGGATCACTAGAAAAGATATAGTAAGTATGGCTTCGACTTGATTCATGTAGTATCAAACCCACCAGTACCCGTTGCAGGGATGCACCATGTCTGTCTCCCACCAGCGACAAGGTCTTTCCCGCGGCTCTACGCGCAAGATTACAATCTGCGAGCGATGGCGTTTGTCACCACTCGGCCTCAGGACCGCTCGAGGACCTTGTTGTGCGATGGCTGCCTGCGTTGCCGTCTCGTTTGAACTTCACATTCTCACGCAGCATCGCGCCTGCTCCCTCCAAGCCCGGTTTCCACTGAGCGACGGGTCCACTTTCGGCCATTCCGTGGATCGCACCCGACACGCTGCACGGCATGCGCATGCGTCTTCCGGTCTGCACGGCATGCCCGAGTCCGCGCACACCCTCCTCTCCAACTACCTGCTCTCCCACGTGCCCCTACCAAACACCGCGCCTGACAAGCCCTATGACATAGTAAATAACTACGCCCACCTCCTGCCTGCTTACCGATCCCAATGCTGCCCTATAACACCAATTCCATCCTTATCAAGGCCAAATCTATCTCTCTCCGCAGATGCTGCACGGAACAATGGGACCGAATGCAGAGGCCAGGACACCCACATACGGATCAGCTGTCACCTCGCCCAAGTGCCGTTTGCCGGCCATCATCTGTCGCTGGTGCAAGTGGCACCTCCGCCTCGAGCAATCATGCCGGCGCACCCCCGATGATGTGACCGCAAGGGCCCTCCACATCTCATCAGCCCGACGTCATGTAGCTGCACCTGACATCGCCCCGCGACGGCCAATATTGTCCTCGTCAACATGTCATCTGCTTCCTCTCAGCCTACGCGATGGACACGCACCGAGTCAACTGACGACGATGGCTGGAGGCACGGTGATGATCTCCGACAGTGGTGCGACATCGTGGGGAAACGGGTAGATGGCGTGCGAATGTCAGGATGCAAGCACGAAAGTCAGAATGTGAGCGTGGTATTGAACAAAATGTGAGTACGTACCCCTGCAGAGGCAGTCGTCCAGTCCGGTGCAGCTCAAACATGGGATACTCAAAAGACATCAGAGAACATGCGGGGCATAGCCTAGTGCTCAGATGCATTGTCAATGTCGAGGGACACCATCTTCGAACATTTGCCTTAAGGAACGGGGTGCCGAGCGGGGCCTTTGAATCGTGGACCAAATACGAAAAGAATCGATGCCTGGAAAGATCTGTGAGTCCCAAGTGAATTCGACTGATCCCGCATCGAATGACTCACCGAAACACATTGTAGACCTCACGAAACATCCGCGCAATGCAGGAACATGGTCTCCATGCCGGGGGGTTACGTGAGGCCGCTGCTCAGCTGCACCGCACAAGATGTCAATGCTGGCATCCCGCTGGTTTCGACGACCTCTGTTCGCCCTGGGGATTTAATAAAGGTAACAGGACTTGATTGTCTGCGAGTCATGGAAGAGCACTTACAATGAATGAAGCGGCCTCGCCATCCTCCAGTGAACGGCCACCTCCAGGTATCGTCGAGACTTGCTGGAGAACTTGACAGTGATGCCCTTGGCATCCGTAATGCGGCATTCAAGACGGAGATAGTACGTACTGCCTGATGTGGCTTCATTCACGGTCTGCTCATCCTGTCACAATGCCGCATGTGATGTCGGCCTTTGCAGCAGACCTTGACAATGCCAGGGGTTTCTACAAAGCGGTAAGCTCGGAATTGGAAGCGGCACAAACATGGACTCACAAAAAATGGGTTGTCGTTGGCCAGTACCTTGACTTGGATTCATCAGCATGGATGTCATTAGAAAATGTGTGCACTCACAGTCTTCGTAGATAGGATATCAATAAAAATGGTTGGTTGGGTCAGAAAAAAACAAATGGTGGTGAGTGGGGAGAAATTGGACGTACGCGCAAGGACAGTCGAAAGCAGCCTAATAAGGGCGAGTCCGAATGGCACGGTGCACCTATCTTCCGACAAGCGTAACCACTGATGCTCCTGAAACACGTCCGACTCTCCAAGTCTTCTGACTGCCGGCACACATTGGTCATTGAGGATGCCAAGTAAAAGATTATTTTTAGGTGACATCCGCATCTCATCCATGGTGTGGATTTGCCTGATTTTATGGATACAATATTCATCCAACATCTGAGTTATATTCGTGAATGCCCATAGGCTGAGGGCCCATAGATTTTGAGACTCAATATCTTCTGGGAAAGGAAGGGGTGAATTTTCAGAGGCTTGGAACCCTGAGATCCACGCATTTCTTGCCGTAAATTGCGGTTAGTTACCGCTTCCATGTAAGCGGTCAGCGGGTCATCTTCACCGCAATCTGTCACGGAGAAATGAATGATCAGTATGCATAATTCCGAAGAGCAGACAAGGTCCGTCTGAACTATGCAAAGGATAGATAGAAATAAATACAAGCCTGGGTCATATGATTTCATTGAGAGGGCCTGGTGTTAGAGAAACCCTACAGTAAATCCATGTCAGCCTGTGAATTGACCAACAAAGAAGATACTTTGCCATTGACAGGCCTTGCTGCCGATGCTTCCATGTCGCGACGCAAGCTCTAATTGTCCGAGATGCCATTCTCGGTGCGAGCATAACCTTCCGACTCTCCGATGTAACAGCTTTCAATAAAAATGGTCACTGACCAATATCAACAGGTTCTGTCGTGGATGGACCCCTCGATCGGGTTGGAGCACTGTGCAGAGATGGAGTGTATTCGATATTCGAGCTCTCTCCACATCACATATGGGAATGGCCGCGCCGCATCACATGCTGCTGCCCGAGAATATTTTACGCTTCTCACACTACGTAGAGTCAATCTGAATGGAGTCATTGTAGATAGTCAGTAGCCTCATTTACATGTTAAAGATTCCAAGAAACGGGTGAAGAATCTCTTCCATGCAATTGCGAGCATGCAAGATCGAGAGACATCTCACCAAAGGCTCCATGATGTCGAGAAATCTGCACGGGCATACAGCATTCGAGAAGTGGATTAGAAATGGCAAACAAGAAGCCAATCAAATTAAATCCCTAACAAGACCCGAAATCCTATCTACGAGTCGCTACAATATCCTCCAAGACCGTCGAAAGTAAGTTCAAACCCGGGAGATGGGCATCGGATCGGAGGACGGGGGATGCGAAACACGTAAGTAAGTAACGGAGCCAGAAAGGCACGTACCGCAAGGCGAGGCCTCGGCATCAAGCGCGGAGGAACAGGTATTCCTCCGCGCATGCGCTATAAGGCTAGGGACCCGGACGCACCTCCGTTCCTCCGCTTGCCCACTTTCACCCCCACCTCGACCTGGAAAATCCGCTGGCACCGTCCGCTTGCTATTGTCGTCGATGCCTGCTGAGGCTGCGTGTCCTCACTTCGTTGCATCCCGTGGGTCTTCCTGGCTTGTGATGCTCTGCGTAATCAATGCTAACCCATTATCTATCTCCAGAGAACGGCGAAAGATGCCTGCTGAGGGCGTCATCGTCAAGTTAGATGTCACCGTCGTGTGATGCCTGGTTTCGGCGCGCCGATAGCGAGCGACGCTGCCCGCGCGTCCTCGACTCGCTATGCTTCTTAGCCTTGACATCGGCCGCAACACGTCGCAATTGCGCTCAACAACGCGTCCTCGCACGCAAGGGTGCGAGAACGTGCCGAGAATGCTGTGTATGTACCCTCTCCCGGAGATTAGCCCAGTCTGTAATTTGAACTCACCCAGATGTCGCAGATCCGGATTTTGGTTGCCTGACTTTCTGGCCCTCGAGCCCCCGCGGCGAGCGGCACATAACTGCTCACTCACAAGTGCTGCTCTTCGCGGTCATGGTCGAGTTCCTCGCGACGCCGATGCTGACGCCATGTGGAGTCCAGCGCACGCTGAGCGAAGTCGGACAGTGCGAGGACGACGCTCGCCGCTATAGATCTCGATGTGGGCTGTTTCCAAGGGTGAGTGATACCATCATTCATCCATGCTGTGCCAGTACTCACCTGCATGCCCGAAAGGCATGGCTTCCCACTTATTTCCTGATTTCGAAGCCCTCGTTGTCGACGTCGTCAGGCTTCCGTTGACATGGATGGCACGCACTTGTGAGCGCTGACGCCGTCCGCGTCATTCTACGAGGTCCAGGCTGCGCTGCAAGCAGACAACGCGCGCGACAAAGGCAGACGTTCATAGTCGATGCCCGCGGATGCACGAGCACTGCGCGTAGAGGGACTGCGGGTTGGACATGGCGTTGGGGAATCCGTGCTGGTGCATCCTGTTCGGACGCGACTGCAGAGTGGGAGCGGACTCGGCGCGGCCCGTGTTCTGCGCCATTCCGTACGTCTTGACGTGTCCTCGGGGTGAGTACTTCGTCGTCATTAGCCGACGTAAATTGATACTCACCTCAAGCCGCCGGAAATGAGTTCGTATGGCTCCAAGATTTGACCTCCAGGCCGCCGGGCGCGGCGAGCGGCAACGCGGGCTGGAAGGCTAAATCTTCGTAGTCGATGTCAACGGATCTTCGTAGTCGATGTCAACGGATCTCCGTTGACGTCGACCGCGCACATGCGATCTCTGGGCAATGCCCAGAGCGAGCTGCCTGCTCGTTAGTCTTCATTGTTAGCCGAGGCAAATGAAGGCTCACCTGAACGTCCAGAAAATCCCGTTTTTCCACTTCGATTTTTTGAGCCCCAGGCCTCGCGGCGAGCAGCGTCCACGTCCCTAGAACAAAGGATTCGGAGTGAGCGTTCGTCGACGCTCACCTCTCGCGCTGCGGGAGCCGGGCGCAGCCCGGCTCATGCCCTTCGCGACGCATTGCCTGCATGCTGGTAAGTCAAGGTCTTTCGCGTGTTCGAAGTATTCCACGACTCACTTGACCTCCCAGAACACCCTGTTTCGACGCCGAATTTCCGAGGTCCGGTGCCCCGCGGCCAGCGGCCTACTGGCTTGTAGGATAAAACCATCGGCGCGAGCGTCCAGTCGACGCTCGCCTTTGACGGGAGGCGGGCGGAGCCCGCCGGACGCCATAGTGGCACGCGATTCGCGAGATCGCAAGAGCGTTGTGTTTCTGGGTCGCCGTACGTCAATTTCAGGTTTATTCAAGCAAGGTTTTTTGAGACTCACTCGAACTCGCAGAGAACCGACTTTTGTCATCAAAATTATAGGATCCGGTGCCCCGCGGCGAGCGGCCTACAGGCTCCTAGGACAAGAAGTTCGGAGTAAGGATCTGGAGGACGCTGAAGTCGCGCTGGGCGCTAGGCGGGCGAAGCCCACCCCACGCCGCTGGGAGGTGTGCCGGATGCGTTTCTGTAATATCGTAAGTCGCTTTGCTTTGCAATTGGCGTAGGTACAAGGGACTCACCTGAAATTCTAGGAAGCCAGTTTTACGTCCTCAGGTTTCTAGTATTGGATTCGACGACTACGCTGGGCGACGATTGGACGCTTAGACGAGAACGCGCCCAGTGGAGGCGGGCTTTGACGACGCCCGCGCGCTTGCTGGGCGCAGCCCAGCACGCAGAGTGCGTCGTAGTGCGTGTCGGTGCTGGAAGTGCCGACTCCCTTGCTGCCTCCTTCGCTCTGTGTTCTCGCTTAGTCCATGCTCGTCACGCCGACGTACTTCCTCGGCGTGTTGAAGATGCGGTCGACATCGCTCGCTGCCTTCGAACTGTGAGTCATTCTGAATCCTCGACACCGGCGACGTCGTTGACGTACCGTTCTTCCCAGGACAGCTGCGTTCCTTCCGCATGCCGTGCTCGATGTTCCCATATGTCGGCCTTCGATGCTCTTGCGCCCTGATCCTCGCGAGTGTCTGATAGAGCGTGGAGCGATCCCGCTTCACCGCTGGTCTCGACGCTCTTTTTAACGCTATGTAACTTGACGATGACGCCTGCGTCGACGGGTTGTCGGGGAGGCGACGTCACCGACCGCCGCGCCGGTCTTCCCATCGCCCTCCGGTGTGTTCTTGCGCTATCACCTTCGTTGTGACAACACGCGTCAAGTGCATCCTGGACCATCCCTCGACACAATCCTGACGCCCGCCGCTCGTCCACTGGTGTACCGCATCGCTGCGCAGACGCATTCGTCGCGTCTTCTACGTTCCCCGCGTTCGACTGGTGCGCTCCGTGCTGCGTAACTTGACGATGACGCTCGATGGTGGGCATCGAGAGGACGTTGCCTTGGCTGCGACATCACGCATAGGATGGGTCGCACACCAGCCTTTCGTGCGGGGTGCGTGCTGAGCGTCGTAACTTGACGATGACGCCTGCGATTTGGAAGGCGCTGGCGTCGATTCAGCCATTCAGGAGAGAAGGTGAGCTCGTGCGCTTCTCGCTCCGGTTTCCAACTCACCTGTGTCGCGTTAAAGCTAGATCCACGGCGCGGTCTTCGCCTTGCAGCTTCTCCCGCTGCTCGGACAGTACTCTATCGCCATCGCCGCGAGACTACGCATCGACCACGTCCGACCAGTCTCCGTTATCGCAGCCGATTCTGCTCACCTGCACTCCGTGCGCCTTGGCGCTGAACGCAGATCCATCGCAGTCTACGATCGTTCCAGCACCGTCCTGGGCGCGTTCTAGGAATCGTAACTTGACGATGACGTCCGCGATTCGGGCGCGGCTGGCGCTATCAACTGGCGTCGGTCGAGTTGTTGCGGGCGGAAGGTGAGCTCGGGCGCCATTCACGCCGCTTTCTAACTCATCTGGGTCATGTCAAAGCTGGAAGGCGCGCTTCATTCATGTTTCCGGGCCTCTCGCCTCTCGTTCGTACTCCGGTGCCTTCGCGCGCCGCCCGCGATCCACTGCTCCCCACAATCGGACATGCAGATACCCACTCCCGTGGCTCGGCGACGATGTGTCTATCGCATATGCGGCAACTCCAGCGCCGCGCTTGCGTCGTGGGCGCGTTCCAGGCGTCGTAACTTGACGATGACGCCCGCGGTTCGAGCGCGGCTGGCTCCGTCAACTGGCGTCTCCTTCTCTCCTGGTGAGCTCCGGTGCCATGCGTCGTGGACAGTAACTCACCTGCGTCGCGTTGAAGCTGGATGGCGCGCTGTTCACCCTCTTCGGAATGTTCTCGCCTCTCGTCCAACCGCTCCCTGCCACCGGACGTGCGCCCTCGCCCTGACGACGCGTCTATCGTGTCCGCGGTGAATCCAGCGCCAGGTTTCCGTCCTGGGGGTCGTAACTTGACGACGATGCCCGCGATTCCGGGCACCGCTGTCTGTCGCGCGTTCTGAATGAAAGGTGAGCTTCGGTGCAATGCCGTCTGGGTTGTAACTCACCTGGATCGCATAAAGGCGGTTCATGCCATCCTCTTCCAGCTCCTTTCGCCCAACATCGCCATCGCTCGTCGGACGCTTCCGATCGCCGGTGATGTGACCGCGGCTCGTGCGCCCTCGCCGTGACGATATGTCCATCGCACTTCGCGGTAGTGATCCCAGCGCCGGGTTCCCGTCCTGGGTGTGTTCTGGGCACGATAACTTGACGATGACGCACGCGGGTCGGGGAGAGCTGGTTCCGGCGTGTAACTTGACGATGACGCCGGATCGCGCGACGGCGAGGAGGAGTGCGTGCGCGGTGGTGGTCCGGGAAGTCTGGGGCATGCGGCTTTGTCGGAAGCACGCGTGCCGGGCGCTGCGGAAACGCGTCTCTCTCGCGGAAATCCCAGAGCCGGGCTTCCGTCGTTCGGGGGCTGCTGGTTCTGTTAACTCGCGTCCGTCGAGCTTTCCAGACGAGAGGTCAGCTCGCGCATGATACATTCTGGACAGTAACTTACCAGACACCAGAATATCCCCTTCCGGCTCTGTTTGCGCTCCGGAGCGTTCTCTCGCCTATCGTTCACGCCGACCCTCCCGCCGCTTGGGCGCCCTCGCTTTCTAACTGCGTGCGTCCCAGTGCCCCATTTTGCGCAGCGCGTGTGTGGGATTCGGCCGTGTAACTTGACGATGACGCCGGATCGAGCGGAGGGGCGCGCGACGGTGGTGCGGAGAGGTCTGAGCATGCGGCTTTGCTGCGAGAACGCGTGTCGGGCGTCCAGCGCGCGTCGCGGAGCGCATAACTTGACGATGACGCCTGCATTATCGCGGTCGAAATCGCGACGTCGGGGGCACACATGCGCGGGTCGATTGCGACGGGGACGTTTTCGTGACCATAGGAGGGCGGACAAAAGCGGCGGAAAGACTGAAAAACGCACCGAGTCAGGTTACCGTCGAACTGAACGGGCTACGCGAGAACTGAACGAGCGAATGTGGCGCACAAGGGGCCGTGTCTGTAGAAATAAGAATATACGCTAAGTCTCACCATTGCCCTCGGTATGTTCGAACGGAACGGGCAGACGCGATTGGGCAGCGACGAAGGGACGACGGACGCTCACATCAGAGCGCGGTCGAGCGTTGGGGGAGACGCGACGGAAGCGCAAGAAGCGCGTTTGGCGGGGAAACGGCAATCGGGGCAAGGGCGCGGGCGCGACTTGAACTGGGCAAAGACAAAGGAGCGGTGGTCACTGGTCAGAGTCGACAGCAAGTCGACCGATAAATGGTTGGTCTGTGCGCACGCTCAGCCTGGGCCAGATCTTCAGAGGTGTAGTGGGTGGTCCACGGTTAATATTCGTGGGAAAACGGTGGTCTTCGTGGACCAATGACGCATCACCCACTGTCACGGTAGCCTCACTCAGACTGCAAGTAGACGCAGCCGGCGTACTACATACACTGCTCATTGTTGTTGACGACGACCACGACGACGACCACAAAGACGCTGTTAACCTGCGCCTTCACTTGTTCTGAACCCTCCATTGATGTTACATCTTTCTTTTGAATGACTACTTCTGGCGGCAACTTCTCGAAGCCTCTCCCTTCTCTTCCTCGCCACAGCCTCAACATTGCAAATGAGCAAGTCAGAGCCTTAACGGTCGAGAGTTTGGAGCATATACGGGGCCTCGTTGACCATCTGCTGTCGGAGGAAGAATCAACTCGCGACGACAGGGACGCGTGGTGTGACGCGCTGCACGCGGCCTTGGACAGCCTCGTCGACGCAGCTGTGTCAGGCGAATGGATATCTGGCATCAAACGTGCGAAGGCGAGCAGGCGGTCCAAGAAGTCAGAGCAAGAGCCAGAGAAGAAAGAAGTTCAGGAGAAGGATAGGGCTGCCAAGGACGCCGAAGCGCGCAAAGGCAAGGGCTCGCAGGTCCAGGATAGCGGGAACGAGGACCGCATTCGCGTTCGAGGGGATGAAAAAGAGTCTAAGGCTGTCGACCGCCGGCTCCAGGAACAACAGCGCCAGATTTTGGCTTTGCAGCAGTTGCGTAGTTTCACGTCCAAACCAGGCTCATCTACTCCCAGACCGTCGGCAAAGCACCTTCTCTTAATCGTCGCAAACTTCGACGAGCAAACTGGAAGCTATTTCAAGGCAGCTGACATACTAAGCACTCCCGTGCGACGATGTGTCTTCGCACCCAATGTCTTCTCCCTTCCTGAACCGGTGACGTCTAGTGACATCGAAGACCTGGAGGCTACCTCTCCCTTCATTCTGTTCGGTCTTCATGAATGGAGCAGTACGTATTTTAAATCTCTGTAATGTTTTAAGTTCACGTCTTATGGTAGCGAGCGCTGATCCGACCCCAGACAATTTGTCTCTTGTCGGCGGAACCTTCTTCTTTGAGGGCGTGCGTTCTGCGAAACAGCATGAATCGCTTTCAAGAATCCTCCGCATCGCAGTTTACGCGCGTCTCTCCATTATGCTCGAACAGCAGCTCCTAGCGCAATTTCAGGTCGGTCTGCGCTTCCCCAAACCACTGCCGCCAACACTTCCTTCCGCGCCCACCGTCCCCATGATGCATCTTCTTTCCTCCCCTGACGCCCGACGCCGTTATCGCGAGAGTCGCGAGTCACATATTTCCTCCTCTATCTGGTCGTTCTTCTCCAAAAAGACCAACCACCTACTACATCGCGCGTCTACAGTGGCACCATCTCTGGTCCGCCGCGGCTCGCTGGATCTCCCGCAGGCGCCGAAAATCCCCCCTGTCGCTCCTCGTGGATCTACGGAAACCCCTGCCTCATCATCTCTCGCCCGGCGATTTTCCATCTTCGGGGACTCCCGCTCGTCGACCTCTCAACAGCCAGATAAGGCAGACGACCCGCCATTCCAGTCGACGTTGCAGCGACTCGAGCGCGACGCTCGTTTCTTGTCCACGTCGCCCGGCCTCGCAGTCTCCATGCCGACTCTGCTGGTGCGCCTCGCTGGAGAAGAGAAGGCCAATCCTAACCGTAGGCTGCGGGGCGAAGAACGCACAGGCCTCATGTCTCTACTCGGATGGGAAGGCAGGGAGGCCCGGGGCCGTGGCATGGTGGGCCATATAGGCTTCGCTCGGCAGCAGAGTCTGTCTGTGCTCTGTTCTAAGCACGTGGTGGGCGTCACGGTGTCGACCGAGAATACAAACAAGTCCGTTTTCCTCGATGAGGACCAGAATCCGTACTCGTATTGCGGCTCTCGAGCGCGCTGGAGAACGTTTATGTTCTATGGCCGTGATGAAGACACTCTGGGCGAGGTGGTGGAGGACCATTGTGCTAATGCAAAGAAGACTTGCGCCGAGTCTGGGTGTGGATACTTGAGGGGACAACATGAACTGCGCTGGGTTCATAACGCAATACGGATTATCGCAAAGACTCGCGAAGAATCTGGCGAGCCGAATGATGGTGTAGAGACTTGGCAGAGCTGTAAAATATGTGATGCGTCCACTCCGCGACGTACAATGTCCGATTCAACTTAGTAAGTCTCTTCTCTTCTTGTCCTCCACCGTCATCGCTGCTCACGTCTTTGCACTGTGAAGTCTGTACTCTTTCGCAAAATTTCTCGAATTACTAGTATATTCCCCCACTCTCTGTACACTATCGCCCACACTTTGCTCTCATACGGTGCCTCCTCCTAAACCATGGACAGGTCCAGATTCCCCACTTCCTCAATCTCGTTTCAACATCATCCGTCATTTCAAGCACAAGTCGCATAGCATTTCGTTTTCGCTTGCAATCATACATGACATCTTTGAACTTCGTCCACCTAGACTACAATACTCGCGCGGAAATGGGGGAGAGAGACCTGCAGAGCGGGACAAAGAGAGGTCTACCTCTCCGGCTGCTATCGCGGAGGCGAAGAAGGCCGAAGCCGACGAAGAGAAAAGGGCGCTGCGGCGGGAAATCAAGAACTGGTGGCAGGGTGTCGCAGAGCATTTGGATAAAGTGGTCAGTTGTCTTCCCTTTCACGCTCCTATTCGGCTCACGAGGCTCTTCTCTTCCGATATAGGAATTACAATTCTTGGATAATGTCTCGGTATCACACTACCACAAGTCCCTCCCACGTCTGCCCTCGGCTGATGATGCATACGAAACTCAATCTGAGACGACTACGCCCAAGGCCGGCCAAACCTCCCTTCCACGCACAGGACCACCCAGTCCTGTGATGCACGGGGCCGATTCTTCATTCACATCCGCCACAACTGTCAAACCCCAACCCAGTCGAGCATCGTCGACGACCAGCCTTTCCAAATCCACATGCAGTGATGCAGAGGAGCCATCGGACCACCTTAGTCTTCTGTCCAATATGCGATACAATTTTCAGCAGAAGGAGCAAGAACTTTACCATCAACTATCGCAAACCCCGGTGTCGACGATCAATGACGTCCGACGGTCGTTCTACGACGCTGCACGAGGTTCGATGAAACGGCTTTCAGCCTGGGAGGACAAGCACGTGGCGAAGCCTGCTAAGCCTGAGCTGGACGCGGATCGTCAGGCGATCCCTACTCCGGAGTGGTGGCGAAGTGGATACCATGCTGTACCCGGCGGTAATGTCATCATCCGGGAGGAAGATTGGGGCAGCATCATTGCGTTCACTTTGAGGTTGGTGAGATTTACATGAGAGCAACTCAGACGTAGACTGATGTTCGTGGATGGCACAGTTCAATGGATTACCAACGCGAGCTGGTGAACATGTCGAGAGCAGCGGCCAGCCAGAACATTGTCTTGCCTACAACGGTGGCGTCAACACGACGTTCCGGTGCAACAACACCATCATCGGCAGCGTCCAGCAGCGCGTTATCGTTCAAGTTGTTCACTCCGTCGACGAAGCCAGATCCTGATCGTGACGACTCCGCGTGGCAAGAGTCCGAGCCCTGTTCCGCCTTCATCAGTCGGAAGGAGCACCCCCGTGACCCAACGACGCTCATGACGCGCAACGTCCTGCGGCAAGTGCCAGCGGATGCAGGATCTAACATCCCTTCGTCCTCTGTGGCCCATATGAACATACCCGCCGGAAGAAATGTCAGTGGTGGCGCCCCTCCGCTCGCCTGGGCAAAGCCCGCTGTCATGGTCAACACGGAGCCTGCGGGCGGGAAGGTCACTGCTCACTACGAGACGAAGGCGGAGAAGATGCTGCAAGAAATGGAGGCGGCTTCCACTGCGCCGTCCAGGAACGGGAGCGACGCGGAGGGCTCGTCCTTCTTGGAGACAAACATCCGGCGCGGGACGTCGTCCGTCATCTCGAATGGTAGCACCATACGCACGGCGTCCACGCCAGATGGCCCCTCCGCACCGCCCACGCCCCCTTTGAAGGATATCGTATCTGCGGCGCCCGAGCCTCTCGCGCCCCGTATTGGTGTTACGGAACCAAGTCCACCCTCAGCCAAGGCCAATGTAGAGCAGAGCGCGCGACAAGGTGGAGATTCGCGGGAGCTCCCGCCCACCCCTGCCACACCCTCATGGACGAACAGCCTCACCAATGCCATGCGCTATGTACTGAGCACGGCTGACCCGAACACTCGTACTTCGCCGGTGCCCCTTCAAAAGCATCACGGGCTCCTCTCGAACATCGACCCGCTCACGATCGACGACCGGCCGCACATCAAGTACGACTGGACGATCGGCAAGCGGCTCAAGTTCGGGTGCACGGTGTACTATGCGAAGCAGTTCGACGCGCTGCGGCGGCGCTGTGGTGTCGACGACGTGTTCCTTAAGAGCATGACGAAGTGCGAGATGTGGATAGCTGAGGGAGGGAAGAGCAAGTCGGACTTTTGGAAGACGGCGGACGATCGCTTCATTATCAAGACGTTGGTGAATGCGTGGAACGTGGCGGATCTGTGAGTCCCGAGATTGCATACGTTGGCGAGATTTTATCTGACTGATGAAATCGTCAGGCAAGTGCTGATCGACATCGCTCCGCATTACTTCCGGCATATGGAGACGACGGCAGGAAAGGCTTCATTACTTGCGAAGTTGCTGGGTTTCTACACTGTTGAAGTCAAGAATCTGGAAACTGGCGCGGTGCAGGCCAAAGCGGATCTTCTGGTCATGGAAAATCTGTTCTATAACCAGAAAATCACGAAGACGTTCGACCTGAAAGGCATTCAAGGTCGGAAGGTCAAGCCCAGTTCTTCGACGTCGAGGATCTTGTTTGATGGCGAGTGGATTGAGGGTGAGTCACAGTGTCATAATGACCTGATCTGTGTAACTGACGTCGAGGCAGGCCAACAGCGGACGTTGACGCTTGTGCTTCCTCATTCGAAGACTGTCCTCCATGAAGGCCTGAAGTCGGATTGCGAGTTCCTTGCCAAGAGCAACATTATGGACTATTCGTACGCATTGCTTTAATTTCATTCTAGATCTGTCTTAATGTTTATGACTAGGCTACTCGTTGGCGTGGACGAGGAGAATCATCAGAATTTCTGCGGCCTCGTCGATACTATCGGAAGCTATACATTCGCCAAAACACTCGAGTACAAGGCAAAGCAAGGTTTCTTAAGCAAGGAGGTTACTGTCGTACCTCCCCAAGAATATCAGGAACGTTTTCTGGCTGCTATGGACCGTTACTTCATCGCATGCCCTGGTAAGTCACCTCCTGATCGCCCGAGCCTCGTCTTCTTTACTGACAAAGAGTGTTCGACGCTTCAGATAAATGGACCAAACCTCCAGATGAAAAGAAGCTACCGCGTGATCCATCTGACTTGCCAAGTGTACTATGATTGTATGATCTAGTGCGTGCTTTGTTCCACAGCAACTATCACCGACTCGCATGTTTCCTGCATTGTTGTACCCATCACAAACCTCATACGTACCGTGTCCACCTGCATTGTTGTTTCTTGTAAATTCCACGGACTTGTATTTGCATTTAATTATCAGAAGTAATCTACTAAGACCTCGGCCTGACTTTACGCGTGCGAAAGCGCCTACTAGGAGGCGAGTGGACCACTGGCCATGAGTAAGCATACTGTATGCCGGATGGTTGACATTGCTCACTCATCACTGACCGAAGCGTACTAAGATGCTATCCTTGGACTTCGGTCTGCACGGCATATGACGCAAGTTGTGGGTGATATCCCCTCAGCTTCGAATCGGAATGCGTCTCCTGAGCCTATAAAGGTCGCGCGAGCCGCCTATCATGCGTTCTCATACCCCCCCAGCTTGCAAGACTATTCACAACAACCATGGCCGCAGTTCGTCCGATTTTTGTCGTTGCTGGTGTTGGCAACAGTGCCGGTATGTTGTATGATCTTCTCCAAAGCATATGTTCATTTCGCATACGTCATTTCGCGCATCAGGAACTGGAGGTGCTGCAGCGTAAGTCAGAGTGATATGGACACGAGATTCCTCTTCACTGTGTACTGACGACTTGCGATCGTTGCAGACGCGCCTTCTCTCGTGCCGGATACCGCGTCGCACTCATCTCACGAGAGGGTCGCTCCGACTCTCTCCAGAAGTTCGCAGCGGAACTTAGCGCCAATGGCGGAGAGGTAAACCGTCAAATAATTCAATGTCAAGTCCTTATTGAGTTGACGCCATACACATCTTAGGCTGCTGCCTTTCCCATCCCAGCCTACACATACGATGCCATCAGTGGGGCCTTCACTTCGATTCGCAGCCATTGGCCGAACGTCCCAATACGCGCAGCGCTCTGGAACGCTGGCTTTGGCGTGTGGAAGTCCTTCCTTGATGTCAAAAAGGAGGAGATCGAAGAGAGCGTGCAGACGAACATCACTGCCGCCTTTTCGTTCGCCAAGGAAGCTATCTTATCGTTTAAGGACTTGGACCTCAACGAGAAAGGAAAGAGAGGCACGCTCCTCTTTACAGGTGCTACAGCATCTATCAGAGGGAACGTGACGACGAGCGCGTTTGCTGCGGGCAAGTTTGGGGAGAGAGCTCTATCCCAGAGCTTGGCCAAGGAGTTTGGAAAGCAGAATATTCATGTACGTTCATTGCGAGATCCCGTCTTACTTCGTGAATCTGAGGCGAGAACCAACTCATCAGGTCGCCCATGTCATCATCGATGGAGGTGCGCCATCCCGTATCTCCATGCCTCGCCCGCAGTTCTGATGTTTCATCGCTGATCTTCTTAGGCATCCTCACCGACCGCTCAGCTGGCATCAAGGATGCATCCTGGATCAACGACCCTGATGTCCATCTCAAACCTGAGAGCATCGCAGACGTACGTTGTCGCTCTAAAACTATAGTTTCGAGCATGCGAGATATTGATGCATTTCATCAACAGACCTACCTCTATCTGGCTAACCAGGATAGGTCTGCCTGGGCTTGGGAGCTTGACCGTACGTGTCTTGCCTTCCTGTCAGCGTTCTCCGATGCTGAATCCTGTGTTTCATCCTTCAGTCCGCCCTGCTCATGAGAAGTGGTAAAGTGCAATGGAGAGCACGGGATAAAACACCTGTACTATAGATACGAAGTGAGCGCGCTCGAATGGAATGTACGGTATATGGATCATCGGGGTGCTGACATAGAAGGAGAGCGACCTCATCTTCTATGGCATGACAATTGCATCGCAGAAGCGTGACTATATCGACGATCCTCATTGGCAAGCTCGGTGTCCGGGGGTTGTCATGAAGCTTGGGCGGCGAAGAAGTGTTGGAAAGCAAAATATCCACGTTCGTACAGAAGCTAAGCTTTGATAAGAAGGCGAGATGGAAAAGCATCCGCCATCATCATAGGTTTGTTCATGTAAGTGGCTATTGCATTGCATCCCCGTGCTGTACAGTGTACTCTAACAAATGATTCTTGCACAAGGCCGTCTTTGATCCAAGCCAGTGAGCTCTTACGATGCTGGAGAAATCAGACCGACGTGAAGACATCTCCAATCCGGGACTACAGCGTACTACTCACCGGGCTTCTTGTCTTCCGGCTTTGAAAACATACTCCAAACAATGTTCAACGTCCACTGCCTCGGCAGCCATCCCATAATCTTGAACAATTCCTTCTTTCCTCCCGCCAGGATGTAATTCGTCCGCGCGCCTTTCCTCGTTACCTTCTGGATGATCTCTTCTGCGAACACGTCTGTCGGCGTCGCGTCGCTCCCACGTGCGGCCTCCAGCCGCTGTCGGATGTTGTGGAAGAAGCCGCCGTAGAGCGAGCCCGGCGGGAGCTGATAATCGTCGTGCTTTCCAACGATGCGCGACTCGACGACGCAGGGCGCAACGAGCATGACGTGAATATTGAATGGCCGGCATTCGAGCGAGAGCACCTCAGTGAGGATGCGCACGGCCGCTTTGGAGGAGTCATAAATTCCGGTCCAGGGCGTCGGGCTGCTTCTTTATTAGCGTCAAGGGGGCTGGGTCTGCAGAAGAGCTTACAATTCGCCGACGATGGACCCCATGTTCACGATTGTGCCCTGCTTGCGCTCTGCCATGTGCGGGACTACGAGTCTGCAGAGGCGGTGGATGGAGAACACGTTCGCCTCGTAGACAGCCTTCATATCATCGACCGTATAGTCGATAATCGGGCCTGTACCACACTTCAATATGACTGAGACTTGTACAACAAATCAGAATACTGTACCGGGAGCGAGGACGCCAGCGTTGTTAATCAACAGGTCGATGCGACTTTCAGTCTTCATGACCGTTTCCACAACAGAAACAGCCTGCTTCTCATTGGTCACGTCCAGGATGAGCTTCCACACATCTGAGTGCTGCAGCCCGTCCATGGATTCAAGCGTCCGAGCAGTCGCGTAGACGACGTAACCTCGTTTGGCCAGTTTCTCGCAGCTGCGCGCATATTCATTCAGTAAAGGGGAATGCAGAACTGGAAGACACGTACAAGGAGAAGCCTATTCCTCCCTCGGAACAGCCTGTCACGATTGCTACTTGGCGGGACATACTGGAGCAGAGTCAACGGGACGACAGACGGAGAGCAGCTCAACAGCGTTATGAGTGTCAAGAAGGAGGATCTTGAAACTTCAGGTGCATCTCACGATCGCCCGGACTACGTGGGTCGAGTTCTGACGCGACCGCGCGTCCACACAATGCGTATTCACGATGATCAGCAGTGCAGAATCGGGCTTCAGACATTTTCCGACTATAAAGGGCGCGCGCTGAATGACTTGAACATATTTTCACATCGGCAGAAGGGTACACAATCGAATGGACATGCCTCTGTGCCGATTATTCTTGCTAGTTTTGGAGACGCAAACTTTACCGATGCATTGTCGCCGGGTGGTCAACGCCGAGGCCGAAGCACTGGCTGAAGGATCGATCGACCTTTCGCAGAGGGAAGGAAGGAAGGAAGGAAGGAAGTTTTATTCCGCAGCGGCCCCAATGAGGGATCGCAGTACTTGCGATGGCCTTGCAGTGAATGTTCTTCTCCTCGCGTCCGCGGCGCAAACGATTTCGATAAGGCATGTAGTGGGAGCAGAAATATACGCACCTCGCAAAGACATATTGTTGAATCCTTGGCATCAAGTCAGCCTTCGGCGTGGAGTGAGCCTGGGTATCAAAGTGACTGGTCGAACGCCCTGCTTTCTGTGGATTCCACGGCGACCTCAGGGTGTGAACAGTGTGGATGGTGTTGTGATCTATGGGCGATGGTGTACAATCATGTTACATCGGTGTACTACACGATGATGATGTGGAGAGTCACGGTAGGTGGAGGTCGGTCCACTGCGCCAATTGTGCTGCCGACGGTGCGGCTATGGGAGACTGCTGCCGGTCCGCTGCCGGTCCGCTCCAGCACACGAAAACTCGTTCTCGTTGAAGGTTGGTTGAACTTGAAGATCTTCTCGTCCTCCGCCCGCGCTGTATAGTAGAGACGGTCACCACTCTAGCAGCACTGAAAATTTCACGCTGTCAGCGTTGGAAGGTGCGACTCTTATATGCAAAGTAACACTCGTCGGGTGATTCATGTCACACAGGATGCATCGGTGTCTTCAGATTCCGGAAATCGTCCTAGAAGTCGTCCAATGGCTACCGCTGACGTTGTCAGACATATGCTGGGAATTCGGCTGCGATTATACCGTTAGCCTGAATGCAGAGTTCGTGAAGAGAGAAGACGCACTTGCCTTCGCGCTGACTTGCAAGACATTCCTAAATCCTGGCCTCGATGCATTATGGTATCACATGCATTCCATTCAACCGCTTGCTGCATGTGTCCTGCCTGAAGGTTTTGAGATATGGATGGTATGCAGATCGCTATTAATTATCAATTCAACTTCAAAATCCAGTTCCTCTTAGGAAACATCGCCTCACCCCATAATTCCACCGGGTATCGAGCGACTTGAATTCTACACCCACCGTATTCGAATCTTATCCGTATACGAGGACGACTTTCCAGCACCAGTGTATCGCCTCTTAAGTGCTTGTGTTATGGACCTTCAACCCCCCATGCTACCAAATCTGCATCATCTCTACTGGATGAGTACAAAGATCACGACATTTCCGTATCTTTCATTATTTGCCGGCCCATCACTCCAGACGATCAAACTCCTCCCGTTCCCGTGGCAGCCGTCTCATGACGAAACTCTGTTCTCCATCATTTCTACCTTCGCAGCAAATCCACCATCCCTCACCGATGTTCGCATCGAAGATGCACATACGAATCACAACCAGCTCTGTTTCCGGCAAACAGCCTTAATTCTTTCCGCCTTACCCCTCATGGAAGCTGTCATCATCGAGACCAGTATCTCGAATGAGCTCCTTTGTTACCTGGCAGGAATGCGCTGCTTGAGTCATCTGGAGTTAGACTTTGAAAAGAGTGGGTTCCCTGTTACTACCATGGCCTTGCCGGTCCAGCCAGGATTTGTTGCTCTGGAAAGCCTAACCATCCACGGTGCGAAACTCGACGAATTGGCCATACTTTTTCAATCCTTTCGCGAGCCTTCCAATAAACTTCACAGCATCGATGTCACGCCGACAGAATGTGCCCGCGCGTCTGTTGTCAAAAGATATATCAACGCCGTATGCAAGATTTGCTCCCCAGATACCCTGACATGCTTCCGCATCTTTGGCTACGATAATGAGACACACCGACGTCTTTCCTCCTTCCCACTAGATAATACTGTCTTCTCTCCCCTGCTTGAATTCCGCAACATGAAGTACTTTGCCCTCTCGGCATGCGAGCCGGCTTGGGACGACGAGCTCCTCGGGGTTCTTGCTTCCGCATGGCCAAACCTAGTTGATATCAGTCTTAAGGCGCATAAAAGCCATGCATCGAAGCTCACTATCGGCGGACTTGTCCCATTTGCTAAACATTGCCCTCAGCTCAATTGGATTCGGATTCAGGTCACGCTTTGGGACAGTCACAACGTCGGCAGACCTCCGGAGCGGGACTGGGGTGATCGCAATGGCGCACCGCCGCTTCATATCGTTCTTCGCCACTATCCTCATTCAAAACCGGAACCAGATGCTGTGTCGTATCTCGAGGAGGTGTTTCCTAATCTAGAAGAAATATTGATCAACAAGTATCCCGACTAATTTTCTTCTGTGTCCTATTCGTTGCTTTGCAGCGGTAAAATGGATATCGTGTGAGTCATCTGGCCTTTTCGCATATGCATATCGCGGATTAACTGACACAGTCAACAGATAGTTCAGTCACGCACATGATTCTGCGAGGCACTTCTTGGTCATATACCCGCAGATGTTGATGTATTCTGTCAGCGTTCTTTGCTACTTGCTTTTCCAGACAATTCGAGCTTTGGAATTTTGCCTTTGGTACATGCTTTGGCTACTGGAAGATGGATTTTCGATGCTGTGAGCAGATAGCTCAGCGAACGCTCAATACGCCCTTCTCGCCACGCTTTGCGCCTATCTATGACCCGAAGATCAGACCCGGTCAACAAAGAAGACTTTCCTCGCCTTTAATACGTACCTACTCAAGTATAGGAATGCTCGAGCAGAGCTGGTGTGGTGAGGCTCCAATCTGAAAAGACGGCGCGGACACGTCGTGCTGCTGGGGATCGGGAATGCCAGCATCATTTCTTTCCCGCGGAGGCTGGACTCGACCTTCAGCTTCTCTTCCATTCTACTTAATTCCCTGGCAAGGAATTACTTGGAAGGGACCCTGACCGATCGAACCATATCGTACTAACCTAGAGACTAATTTTTCAATCCCTGGAGCACTGTTGGACCGCGTAACCTAAGTCAGCACGATCCTTAACCGGCCCTTCTAGGCTAACCCGTACCTCGCTAACTAGGACAGGACCGGCGCGACATGGCAGATGGGTCGTACGCCCTCGCTTTTGTCTTTGTTCCGGAATGCTGCTAAAATGCCGTCTTCACTCCGTTCTGACCACGTTGAACCGTGGCAGATGTCTCACGCGAGGGGCTTGACAAGAACGGCATCTGATCCTGCAAGTCAATTGCTTGATGTCCGAATTTCTGCCGCGTGACCCGTGAGCATGTACCGGCATAGCTTTTTCCAGTTTTCCGATGTGAATGAGAGAAGGTGAACCGTTCGGTAAGTGATTCGGTAGAAATGTGTCAAGGTCACTTCGAAACTCTCATGTCTATGAACTTCGGCACTATGCGAAATTTGGTACTCCGCGGCACTGTCGTCTTCAATGACTGCGAGCTCTTTTCTTCAGTGTCACTTACCAACCTCAATCGTGTCTCTGGCCTTGTTTGCAGAGTCCCTGTGCTCTGTGCCGCATTTCTGAATCTCTATGCATTAACAGGTCCATCTTCGGAGATGACGGCGATCGTACGGCCTTGCAGCGATGAGCTCCGTGTCGCACAGCTGGCAAACAATAAGAACAAGCGCCCATGCTGTCACTGCATCTCCGTGCCGGACCAGCACAACAATTGCGCTTCAGGTTCGGCCCCTGGTCTTCACAATTGCAACGGAGAATCTGCCAGAAGAAGCAATGCGCATCTTGCGGGTGCGCGTACTGTGGGCGAGTCTTGACCCTTGTTCGGGCGGACGTGGACCTCTCACCCACCCAGGCGCCCTCGTGCGATTGGCAGACTGCCATCTTTTCCGCAGGGCTTGGTACGTGACTGCGATGCCTGCCAATGCAGGTACGCAGAATGTAGGTACAGACTTCATGTCTTTTGTTTTTGCAGGTACGAGCCAGCCTGATGTCGACACGGCCTGCTATTGTTGGGCACGATTGAGACTGAGACGGGACTACTCACAGCTCGATGCGCGCATCTGCATGCCAGGCCAAGGCACATCTCTCGGCGCGAACGCGCAAGACAATAGTCGCTCGGACCATCCAGGGAGCGCGGCGTCACTGCGTCACTGTCGCTGGGACAGCAACCCACCTTCGACCGTTATAAGAAGACTCCAAGACGACCTGTTTAGAGCATTCCAGCAGCAGCTTGAGCATTATTGAGCCATCGTGCAGAGTCAATCTATTCAGCTCTATTCTCCGCTCTCATCATCTGCAATGGACTCCTTCACCTCCGAGATCATCCTCTCCTCATCCTCCGTCTCTCACACCGATGAGACACAAACCAGTGTTCCTGCTGACCAGGAGGCAAGTGGCAGCGGTGGCTACAGCTACTGCGTCGTCGCTTAAACAGTGCTCAACCTGTAAGTCAACGCGTCCTACCTCTCATTTCCACGCAGCTTATCGATTCGGATGTCTGGTAGAATGAGCCTATCCTCGGCGACACCTTGTTACCGATACATCTCCGGAAACCTCCCTCTATCTCCTTATGAACCATAATCTATTCTTCGTTCTTCGCAATGCGGCCATCTTTCGGTTTGCGCTCACGACATTCCTTTCGCTTTTGAGGTCGATTTTCTGGGTTGTATCCATTTATCTGTACTCTGCCTCGTGTTGTATTATTATTCTCGCTTTGTTCTTATAGGGCTACTTGTCGCCTTTTGCTGGGAACTCTCATAGATTACTTCATGGTCGGGATTCACATTTTTCTTCCATGAAACATCAAAGTCTCTGTCTAAGCATTACACATGATGCATTTCTAAAGGTCACAGCGCTCGCAGTTTGTTCTTCATTAATGCGCCTCACTGCTCTGGGAGGGTCTTCTCGTGAAAAAGCAGGTTGAAGAAGCAGGTTGTCGATGGTCTCCTCGATAGTCTCCTTGCAGCCCTTCCACTCCTTAATCCCCGATATCGTCTCCGATTGTTCAGGTCGAACCGGACATACTTCTTCGGGTCGTCAGGCGCGGCCAACAGGTCCGGCAGTGTCGCCTTCAGTTCGGGGCTCAAGCGCTCACCGCTGCGAGGTGGCGGGGCGCGACGCTGAAGTAGAACTCGTCGCTGCTGACAATGATGCGCTTCGGCTTGGAAGCCGGCAGCGTCCTGAGCGCAAGGACGTGCGCATTGGCGACGTCCACGACGTTGACGTAGAGCGGGAGAAGGTCTAGCACTAGCCTGCGAAGGGCTGGCCTTCGGCGCCGTTGACGAGGCTGTAGATGAGTATGGTCGAGCAGCGCGGAGCGAGGCGCGGGTGATGACTGCGTGGGGGCTGTGTGGCCCATAGATGAAAGGGGAAAGGACTGCGGGATGCATGTGTCAGAGAAAGCCGAAGCCGCGAGACAAGGACTTACTGGTCGTGATGTCCATGTCGGGGTGCTCCTCGGCAAATTTCCAGATCTCTTTCTCAGTCAGTGCCTTCGACGCTGAGGATAAGGGGAACCCGGACGCATCGAGGACCAGAGCCTCCTCTCGCGTCGTCGGAATCCAGGCTGTGATCGGATGTGGTGAGCAGGAGTGGCACACAAGACACAGATGGGTATACAGTTCTCGTCGTAGGTGAGGTTCATGAATGTCAGCTCGGGGTCATGGAGCGCAGCTGTGCTGTCTGTGACGACGATCTTCCTGACATTGTTTCTCAGAGCGACCTCCAGCATTCTACAGGAGCCGTTGATGGAACTCTGTAGAAACGTGAGCGGCATTGTCAGACGATTGAGATGATGACACCAACACGCAGGATGTCTTCAGGGCTAGCGGTGAACGGCATGGGCGATGCGACATTGACCAAAGCATCGACTCATGTCATCCAACCTCCGAACTACACTGGTTAATATGATGGCAGACATCTTATTATTTTTGAGAGCAGGCGCCAGGTCAGACGTAGCGATGTCGTCGATAGCGACAAGTTCAAATTTGTCTCCGTAGCTGGCATATGCAGTGCAAACGGCATCTGCCTTGCAGGAGCGGGCAGTGCTGAATAGATAAATAAGCCGAGCATCAGGACATGGTACGGTGGTGAAGCTTACTCTCGGACCTTGTAGCCCGCATTCAAAAGCTGGCCAACAATATGGGCACCAAAGAAGTCCGAGGCGGCGGTGACCTGTGGACATGCGGCAGGTCAGACTCATGACTAAGCATTAGCGTCGGGAAAGTCACGCTCACAAGAACAAACGACATGATAAACGCTGAACTTTGTGAGCAGATGAGGGCTCGCGCTGTCCGACATCGTTGTGACCTCGTTTTTAATAATAACAAACAAGGCAGTATCCCTTACCGGAGCACTGCCGCCATCTTGCTGGCACCGCCCGCTCTCTGCTCCCGCCTCTTACTGATCTTCTACAGCTTACACGAACGCGGTAGGCATGACCGATCGAGGAGCATCAGATTGCTAATTTGCTATCGCTTTCATGACCGGCAAGCAAAGGACGATGGCTATTTCAGACGGATTGCTAGGATGCCAGTATTGGCTTCCCGATCAGTAAGGACGCTGAGAGTAACGAAATGTGGAGCTAGAGTATTTGTGGAACTTCTCTTGGGTTGAACTTGAAGCAAGACGCAGCAACAGCAACCACTCCGTGGTATACGAGTTGCCGTGAGTTAGCCTTGCTGGAGGCACGAATCCAGCAGCCAAAAAAGAGACTGAACATCAACATTTAGCTCGTCGAAGAATGGTCAGATTTATCTTCGTGAGATTTTGGGAGAGAGGCGAGTTATAAAGCATCCCAAGCTGCGGCCTCGGACGATGATGACAGAATAGCACTCGCTACGAAGCCATTAGTCTGTGGCCCGGCGGGTCCTGTCGACATCTTGGCCGGAAGACAGCATGCGCCGGCAGCCTTGCACTTCATGGACTATACAGACCCAGACTACCGCAGCGCTCGAGAATCAGTGAAGGCTGTGGGTAAGCCGTCAAAAGCCAGCATGACGAAGCCCCTCAATTGCTTCATCCCTATCGCTGCAAAATCAGAAGATGTCTCAGCCTTGGCATAGAATAGCTTGAATGAAATTCCTTACCGTAGTCAGCTACTCATAGCTGCCACTGGTTATTTCCAACTCATGTGCATAGGCTCCGGTACGCCGTTAAACGGTATCAGAAATGCTTCATAAGACGAGCTCGACGATGTCAAGAAGTTATGAAGGCGGTGAAGAACACTTCTGATTGCGCAAGGCTTCAAGAAATGTTGAATCAAGTAGAAGAATATCAGTGGCGTAGATTCAAGCGCAAGCTGCACGGGCCCGGGGGCCGAGCGAGGGTCGGGCAGTCGCCGGTCGCCGATAATTGGGCCCATCGGCCGACGGCCGCCCGCGTTGATTCCGGCGCTCTTGTAGGTCCCTTCGCTCAACTTGACGTTCGACCACCATCATCATTTCCCACCTACAACCAGCTTCGAATCAATACTTGGACTCTGTCCATGCGATTGGACGGGAGAGTAGACTCTGAGCACACAATGTGAGTTTTTTCCCATGGAAAACATGAAATTAGCTCATGAAGTCCGAGCGCATGAAGCTCGGACGATGTCGACCTTACCTTCTTGCTGATTTGAATCTCGTTTCCAGAAACCAGCGGAGAGTATCATAAATATGGCAACTCCATTAAATCGTGGCTTCTCGTAATGTTGGTCGTCTTTTCTGATTACGCATATAATCCGCTGGAGTTCTGGTCTAAATTCGTTCAACCTAGAGTTTCCCATATTCAGAACGTTTGGCCTCTAGGCTCCAAAGACTCGCCAGGGATGCTCGACGCATTCTGGATGCTGAACTGGTCGCTATGCATCTTGCGATGTGCAATTTTCGCACACGCCGCCGTAATGCTCTATCGCCGATATTCAGTCTCCCACCGGAGGTCCTTGCTTGTATCTTCAAGTTTCTTGTGATAGCTCTTCCGCCAGAGATGGCACCTTGGTCTAGTGTTTCCCCTTCCACGGATCGCCTTGCTTCGAGCTAGCTGCACTTTGGATGGATCTCTGTGACTCATGTCTGCAGACATTGGCGCAACAGTGCTTTGCTGCGTCGTCGGCTTTGGGGATACATCAACTACCAATTGACTCAACGCTGGCGAGAGGCTATGATTGCCCGTGCGAAGTCTGCACCTCTTTCAATACACTTGCCGTATCATCCCAGAGAGAATTCATTCCTCGCTCAACATGCAAATCACACGCGTGTTCTTAAGCTTTCGGCCGCGGTGCACAGTCTTGAACAGGCCTTGCAGTCATCAACAGAATCTCCAACTACTGTCTTGGAGTGGTTGGAGTTGCGTGACACGTACATATGGCCCACCTATCATTCTGCCCGCGAATGTTTTCACAGGTCAAACACCTTCGCTTCGCCACGTTCTTCTAGATGGGATATCGTTTCCGTGGTCCTCCCCAATCTTCTGCAACTTAACGCATCTACGAGTCGCCCGTTCACGCAACGCCCCAGTATCTGAAGAAGCACGACCTGACGAAGCAGCGCAAATCTCGCAGTATGATCATCTGCTCGGTGCTCTTGCACGTATGCCTATGCTTCAGACACTTGATTGGCCCATTGCATTCCTTCGACATATCATCACCCTGCCGGCGATGCTTTCGTGGTCTTACGTCGGCTGGAATCATTATTCTTGGCTGACATGTTTACAGACTGCGTTGACTTCATCTCACATCTCTGCATCCTTCCGTCTTCTCGTATTGCTCTCGAATTCACCACAAAGCTACACAAGACTGACGAGCTCGTTTGCTTTCTCGATGCGCATACAAGCGAAAGTTTTCTCACTCTTTGCATCACGGACTGCAAAAAGCCTTCCAACCCATCACTGTGCATGGAGCTCTGGCGTGAGTGCAGTTTCACAAAGATGAATGAGTCGGACTTTCGTCCCAATTCGGAGCTGCCCGTTAGCATTTGTCTTCCTCCATCCGCAGATTCCTTGGTTCTGTTAGAACGGCTTTGCGGCGCGCCCCCGTTGGAAGATCTGCATATCCTGGAATTCACTTACAATCTTGCTGACTGGTCACCGGAGACGTGGGTCAATGTTTTTGGGAGGTGCAAGCGCGTCGAGCACGTGTTTGTCGGGGGCTGGAACGCGGCTCACTTTTGCAAGGTGCTCACCTACTCTGTCTACAACGGATCCGGAGAAGCCTTGGGATCAAGAGATTTGTTCTTCCGGAATCTCAGGTCACTTGAGGTCTACGGTCTCAACCTTTTTTCTCTTATCGAGCACGGGAAGAGCAATTGGAGGGTCATCGAGGTCCTCAAAAAATTGCGCGCACGTGAGGATATTATGTATGACGACAATGACGACGAAGAGGAATGCAGCGAGAGCGAAGACGGGGACGTGGGCGGGGACTTCGATCCCAGGCTCGACCAACTTCGGATTTCGGAATGCTCGGTCACGAGGTTCTATGTGGAGGATATGAAGGATGTCGTCGCAGACGTTGTTTGGGATGAATTTGAAGGGGTATATGGAAAAGATGACGTTGAGCGTGAAGACTGATGACGGTAATCACCCCTGGACGTTCACTTACGATTTTTAGTACGTGCCCGTCGAGTTCAAATCCTAAAGTATGAAAGCGCAATGACTCGGCTCAATTGCCAATCACGAATCTGCGTGGGTGGAAACTGGTCACTCCACGTTCCTGGCTTGATAAAGGCTTCTTGTTCTTCCTTACGTCCTCTTGCTCGCGATTTCGTTCGCGCCTGGCTCTGCTCATTAAATTCTGTTTGCTGTCACCTGTGCTAAAGACTCCATCCATGTATATTCAATCGTGTGCATTTGCTCTTGTCAGGATTACATTGACGGCGGTCGTTTGCACCGCAGCCTGTACCAAGTTTTCCATTCAATTTTCCAGACGATATCGAGCTCTATCGAGGCTTTCCTAGCACCACGTCTCTGCAACCTTCGTGCATCTGCTGCAAATGCGATCAGCGAATTGGCAATGTTAGAATGACCGTTGCCGATAGCGGGAGACCGGGCCCGATTGGTGGAATTTGCATCCGCGACAGCCCAGATGATCGGCTCGGTTGAAGACCCATGTCCATCCATACGGATCCACAGATGTTTTACCCCAAGGAGCAAGTTGATAGGTAAGGTCCCGTACAGTGGTACAACATGAAATGTATGTACACGGTCTCTGCGTGTAGGTGATATGATATAAAAGGACCAATCTTAGAAAGGAAGTCATAACCTCGATCGTCAGTAACTAACAGTCCAAACAACATCGTATCTACCCAATCATTCAAGAGAGACACATAAACAGTCATCAAGAATCCGTGGAATGTTCAATCAAGCGGGTTCGCCCTAGGCGACAAAACCAGCAGATCCTTCTCCGACGGGTTCACCGATGCGCTCTGCGACGACCCATCCGCATACGTGCTGCTCCTTACACCTAGACGCGCTGGTGACGCCGCCCTGCTCTCGTTATACTGCGGCGGCAGCTCGATGACATCGGACTGTACGTCCTCCGAGTCCGTGTGCAGCACATACGTCGCCGGCCGCGAGGCGGGGTGAGACGTGGCGGATCGCTCGCGCATGAGGGGCGATGTGGAGCCCGCGGCCGCAGACGTCCGAGACGAGCTCGCAGCTTCGAGTTCCGATGACTGACCGGGCGGGGTCCAAGGCGTGCTGATGATGGACACGGGATGGTACGACGTTGAGCCGGGCGGTGAGTACGGGCCTGGCTCGTATACCCCAGGCGTCGGCGTGACGGGTTCGTCAGCTGAGTTAGTTCGAGATTAGTGGCGATAATGCGGGAACGGATGCCGGAGCATACCTAAGTCGACGACCTCGCTGTCCCATGTCGCATTCTTTCGTCGGCACCACATTAAGGAAAACACGACGAAGGCAAGGACGAACAGTCCCCCGGCTGTACCGCCGGCCACGGCAGCGGCTAGCGTGGTCCGAGGTATTCCAGAGCTCGAAGAAGCTGATTGCGATGCCGAGGCCGAAGAAGAAGCTGATGTCGAGGAGGAAGACTGCGATGATGGACTGGTCGATTCAGCGCCAGTGGAAGACGAAGAGCTCGTGCTTGAGGGAGAAGGGGTGGGGGAAGAGGTGTTCTCAGGGAGGGGCATCGTAGACGACGGTGCATATATGTCGAAACAAGAGGTGTCGGGGCTGTCGGCCACAGTCAAGATGGGCGATGTCCCACCAGTTCGCCCCTGACTGTCTATCAAGCTGAATATTATCGACGTTCCTGCTCGGGCATTAGCAGTCCAGCCGATGGAGTCTGAATTATGATTTGGCAGAGTGAGGGGTGTCCCTCCAGGAACAAGCGCCTATGAACCAGAGGATCAGCATGTCGAGGGCCCCAAAGTGAAGTCGGACTCACTTGAAGCGTCACAGGCAGTATGGCCCCAGGATATAAGCTGATGCTAAAGGGGCTAGGTATGCACGATCAGACCGAGGACTTTCGGATGAAGCAGAACTGTGCTCACGCGCATTGCTGCAGCGCTAATGGCAGAGAGAACGTGAAAGCTGACACATCCGAAGTGTCGCAGCTGGCACCTCCTGTTGGTGCACCGACGACTAAAACCTCGCTGATGCCTCCTGACCCAAAACCTGTCGAGTCCGACATCGTCATAACTATCCTTTTGCCATGCGGCAAAGTCAATGGGAACGAGAATGAGCCATGTCCATTGCTATCGACAGCAGAATTAGGTATGTCATAAATGATCTGTGCGTTGAGCTCCTAGAGAAGTGATACCGGGGTAAAATCAGCAGCTACGACATGGAAAAAGTTATGCGACGGACTGGCAGGATTAACATAGAGAATGGCCCGGAGCCGCCTTTTGCAAACGATGAGAAGTCGACGCGATGATGATATAGGAAACCATACACATACCTGTCCACGTAAATTGCATGGTACCGCACTCGGTGGGATCAGTCCATTCAAAGCTGAATGCCACACATGCCGAGGTGCATGCGCTGAGGATTAAAACGTCCCAGAGCCAGCTACGTCGAGTCCGCATCGCATCAAACGACACCGATAGCCTTCCTGACACGCAGAACTTGAATAAAAGGGAAGATGAAATGAACAATACGACGCGGCGACAAAACCCTCGAAAATGGGATTGGGGTGGAGGGTGCAAAATGGAAAGGCCGAAGGCTGACATGTGTTTGGCATCGCTGTGCGCTTTCCGTGACAGGCAAGGATGATCAAGGCATCAAGGCATCCAGACTATTAGATGATCCTTGAGGACCTCAGAAGCATTCGTGAGACGAGGCGCTGCTGAAGAAGCAGCCATGAAACGTCTCGCATCGATGGCGTTATCGGTTGAGTCTCAATATGCGCATCGCATTGTCCGGATGCACAACCCGCAGATAGACATTAGCTTGGGTCAGAAAGGGAGTAGCGGCAAAGAATAGACCTACCGAAGGATGAGGCTTGTTCAGCGAGAATCTACAATATGTGTAAAGGACACGATGCTACGTCAACGGAAGGGATTGTCCCGGTGTCCCGGACTACTTTCATATCGGTTAGCCCCGGGACAGGACTGGATCCGGATGATTGGCGCCCATTCTACATGCATGCCGTGCGTCGTGCGAGTTGCAATCATGAATTGCGTGGCTTGTTCCGCTCGCAATTCCTTTGAAAAGCTCGCCGCAGACTTTCCAGATACAGGAAATGAGTCATTCAAGTTGCAATTGACTCATTCAAGCATTGCATTCACTGAATAACGCTTAATTCCATGCTACGACTACCCCGAGGCAAGCCACGACGGACGTTCACCATGTGGCAGATCTTCTCAAGGTCTTCCAGCATTCGAGAAGCCCTGCGAGATGCCTTTCTGATCAGATCGCGTCGATACCGATTTTTCCATGCAGATTCCCGGAACAGACCGCTTTACTGCCCTCATTTCCGTCAATTGATCGCCTGGTTACTGGATTCAGGATGCTGACCTCAGTTACGACCGCATCGCATCCATGATTCGATCAACACTCCCGGGATCTCCGTCTCGGGAGGGTAGTCAAGCATTCGCGTCTAGAGCTCTGATGACGCACGACTGTGGCCGCATGTCAAATTTCGTGGCAGGAAACGGGACAACAAGCAGCCGACGTGCAGGAGCTCGTCTGCTTCCGAGACGAGACCGAAGAGTGCGCGCTGCAGATAATCTGGGCCGCAAGAACGATCCATGGCTTACTGGGTGTATTTGATCAAGTTCTCGGAGAAGCAAGCCATGATGTTCGACGAACTTTTGTGACTTTTCCTGGAAATAAGTTCATCAGGCTAAAGATCCCGTTGCAGTACAAAATCACAGGAAGCAGATAAATGTTCGTCTGTAAGATGCGAAAGTTGTTCAAATCATAGGTTCGTGAGGTGACGATCCAACTAACGCATTCTTCTCCGATGGCGTCACCGTCGGGCTCTGTGATACGTTATCGACATGAGCGCTGTTCGGCATGTCTAGCAACCCGGACGATCTCCGCTCGTCGTACTGCGGTGGCAGCTCTACGACGTTCCTTCGTGCATCCTCCGCATCCGTATGGACAATGTATGTCGTGGGTATTGATGCAGAAGTGGTGGACAGCTCGCGCGTGAGGGACGGTCCGGCGAGGGCGGCGGCCGATGGCTGAGACGAACTAGCGGCATCGAGGTCGGACGCACCTGGCGGGGTCCAGGGCGTGCTAAGGGTGGACACATGTTTATATGATGCTGATCCACGAGGCGAGGAAAATGTTGGCTCGTATAGCCCGGGTGTTGGCGTTGGGGGATCGTCAGCTACAATCAGCGCCAAGTCAGTGATGCTACTGCAGAGTGCTTGCGTTCGGCCGTACCCAAATCGACAATCTCGCCGTCTCTGGACCCTCTTCGTCGACACCGAACCAAGAACCACACAGCTGCAAGGAAAACCAATCCACCAACTACAGTTCCAACCATAACAGCAACCAAAGTGTTCCGAGACGAGCCGGAGCTGGAGGTAACTGGTGCGGAGGAAGACGGACTTGCTGATTGAGTACTTGTGGACGGCGAACTTGAGCTCGGAGGAGTTGAATCCGAGCCCGGGAGAGTAGAATGTGAGGTTGGAGTCGAACTCGAGCTTGGAATAGCGGAACTCGAGCTTGAGGAAGTTGAACTCGAGCTTGAGCTTGCAGGCGTAGAGCTGGTGGTCGCCGCGGGAGACGACGACGTCGACGAAGGTGAATTTGCGTCAAAACAACCCGTATCGGTACTGTTTGCCACAGTGAGGATGGCCGATGTCCCACCTGGTCGTCCGCTGCCATCTGTCAGGCTGAATATCATCGATGTCCCTACTCGAACGTTAGCATTCCACTCGACAGCATCTCCATTACTCGTGAGCGCAAGAACTGTTCCTCCAGGAACAAAGCCCTGCGGACAGAATTATCAGCAGGCAAAGGATCCAGCAGGCAAGGCAGCCATACACGAAGCGTCACAGGATATACAACCCCAGAATAACCAGTGATGTAAAACGGTCTATGCCCTCCTCATCAGATAGGAGAATGACCGGGTTGAAGCAGGATGGACTCACTGACACTGCTCCAGAAGCTCGTGTGTAGTGAAAGTGACAGCTGCCGCGCCCGTTTGGTTACAGCTTGCCCCCGTGGAAGCCCCCACTTCTACAATCCCACTGATACCCGCAGACGCAAAGCCTGCGTAATCCGACATCGTCATGATCATTCTCGTGCCCTTTGGCAGAGGCAGTTGAAAAGAGAATGTTAAACCGACCCAATCATGTATCTGATACGTGATCTCTTCGCTGTGCTCCTAGAAAAATCACTATGGTTAGATCCCCGTAGCTACGAAGCGGAGTTGGGGGACAGACCGGGACAATCAAGAGACTGTATGGCGGCACGCCACCTGAATGTTTTCATGAGGATTCCATGAGGCCGTGAGGTATTTCGTACATACCCGACCATGTAACGTTCATGGTACCGCACTCAGTGGGCTCAGTCCATTGAAAGTTGAACGCTGCATAAACTGTTGAGCAGGCATTGAGGATCAGAATATCCCACAGCCATCCACTTCGAGGCCGCATTGGGATAGCCGACAGTATTCGATCAGAACCGGGAAGATGGGATGAGAGGAAGAGGATGCGGGATGAAAAGTAGGAAGAGCAGTTGCTCACCAGTCCAACACGTTTTTGGGTATCGCTATAATCTTCCCATGCGAGCCAAGACGTCAAAACATCGACAGTGACCATTGATCCGTAAGGCTTCAGAAGCATTCGCAAGATGAGGCACTGCTGAAGAAGCAGTACGACACACGTCTTGCATCGATGGGATTTGTCCGTTGACGTCGAGTCTTAATATGTGCGTTCTATCTTTGGATAGGGTAGTTTCATCCCCTTCATGCAGAGGTAGGCGCATATCAGAATGATCAATGCAACAGCGAATATCGAGCTCACCAACAGGACGGTGCCTTTGGGCATCTGTGTTAGAAAGGATCGTTCCGGGGTCCCGGTCAACATTCGATGGGATCCAGATGATTGGCGCCCATTCCGCCCATACGGTCATGCAGAAACCATGCGCATACTGCATGCTGCATGCTGCGTTGCCTGGCCTGCTCGAAGACCTCGGGGAGGCGGCGCGGACTCCGGTGAGCTACAAGAAAAACAGTCAGTTCATTTGAATCATCATCCGCAAATGATCCATTCCGCGCGGCTTGTCCTTCTCCACGCTAACGCTGAGTCCCCTGCTAATGGCGCCTTGCACTAAGACTGCTCTGGTCTCGGATATGCAAGAGCTCGTCTACGTCCGGGACGAGACCGAAGTGCACACGCTATGAGCAACGTGAGCCGCGAGAAGGATCTGTGACTTACTGGTCAGACTAGATCAAGTTCTCAACGAAGTAAACCATGCTCGACAGGCTTCTGTAACCTTTCCTGGAAACAAGCCTATGATAATAAAGGTTCCGAACACATTCGCAGAAAGCCAACAGAAAGCACATAATAATTTGTCAGCAAAACGTGAAAACCGTTTAAATCATCAAGTCGTGGGGGGTGATAGAACCAACACATCCTTCTCCGATGGCGTCACCAACGGGCTTGGTGACGAGTTGCCGGCAGGGGCGCTGCAGCCGCTGCTCGGCACGTCTAGCAACCCTGACGATCTCCGCTCATCGTACTGCGGTGGCAGCTCTACGACGTTCCTTCGTGCATCCTCCGCATCCGTGTGGACGGTGTATGTTGTGGGTATTGATACGGAAGTGGTGGACAGCTCTCGCGCGAGAGACGATCCGGCGGCAGCGGCAGCGGCCGCCGCTGGCTGAGACGAGCTCGCGGCATCGAGGTCTGACGCTCCTGGTGGGGGCGTGCTGACGGTGGACACATGTTTATATGAAGCTGATCCACGAGGCGAGTACGGTGTTGGCTCGTATATCCCAGGCGTTGGCGTGTCAGTACCGTCAGCTTGAATCAGCACAGAATCAGTAACAGCATTGCAGATGACGAATGTTCACGTACCCAAATCAACGATTCCGCCGTCTAATGGTTTCTTTCGTCGAAACCGCAGCAAGGACAACACAGCCGCAAGGATGATCAATCCACCAACCACAGGTCCAACCACAACGCCGACCAATGAATTCCGAGACAGGCCAGAACTGGAGAAAGCTGGTGCCGAAGAAGATGGACTGGTCGATTGACTGCTTGCGGTAATCGTCGCGGAAGATGATGCCATAGATGAAGATACATTTGTGTCAAGACAGGATGCATCGGTGTTGTTGGCGACAGTCATGAAATCGGTCGTTGAACTAGGGCGTCCAGAAGAATCACCTGCGGTGAATATCATCAACGTCCCTGCTCGAACATTAGCATTCCACTGGACAGGATCGCTAGTACCCGTCAGAGTGAAAGCTTTAACTCCAGGGATAAAGCCCTGCAAGCGGAATGATCAGCATGAAAAAGACGCAGGAATAAAGACAAGCGTACGCGGACCGCTACAGGAAAATCAACCGTATCTACATTGATAGTGAAGGGTCTACGCACTCATCAGATATGACAAACTGTTAAAGGAACAAGGAGTACTCACGCGCACTGCTGCAAAGGAGTGGTTGTATTGAACAATGCAGGTTGCATCCACGGAATAGTATTGGGACAGTCTGGATTTGCTCGGGCTCCCACTACCAGGATGTCGCTGATGCCTCCAGATGCATAACCTGTCGAATCCGACATCGTCACGATCATTCTCGTACCCGCAAGCCAAGATACTGGGATCGACCATGCCGACGAGGCCCAAAACTCTGTGGGTATTACATAGAGGTACTCCTCGGATTTCTCCTAGAAAGCGAGTTTGGTGAGATGCTTGTAGCTAGACCGTATAGAGAACTGGAAAACAGACCACGATAAGCGACAGATTGTATGGTGGCGCGCCATCTTGTGCACTGTTGTGAGAATGCGATGACCCGGTGAGGTACTACGCACATACCCGACCATATAACATTCAAGGTACCACATTCGTAAGGCGTGTTCCAAGTGAAATTGAATGCATATGCTGTTGTACAAGCATTGAAGATAAAGTTTAACCAGAGCCATTTACTTCGTGTCCCCATCGTGATTGGATGCTAAAGGGTTCGATGACAGCAGGAAGGTTGCGATGAGAGGAATGGAATGCTGGATGGGAAGAGGGGCAACGGCGGCTCGCAAGTCGGCCAACATGTTCTTGGCATTGCTTTATTCTTCCTATGCGAGCGGAGACATCACCGAAACCGATCAAAAAAAAATCAGAAGCAATCGTGAGATGAGGCGCTGCTGAAGAAGCACCCGCCTTGCATCGATGGGATTCGTCCTTTCACGTCGATATCGGAAACGTGTCCTCAGCAGACAGATGAAGGTGGGCGTTAGAATAATAAATACAACAGCGAAAAGATAGATTCACCGACAGGTCTTGTTGGACGAGGGCCTACTTCTGTGCAGAACGCAACACTGTCCACGCTACAAGGCGGTTCCGGAGTCCCGTTCATCTTTCGATGGGATCCAAGTGATTGGCGCCCTTTCCGCCCACATGGCCTGCAGAAATCCTGCACATGCTGCATGCTGCGTCTTCTGACCTGTTCGGAGGTCTCGGGAAGACGGGACGGATGGACTCCTGTGAGATATAAGAGACGCGATCAGCTCAATTTGAATCAAAATATGCCGATCTTGCCCTCTGCAGCTTGCCCATCACCGCAGCAATGCCCCGTCCCCTGGAACCTGCCGCTCCATCATATGGTAGGTCCTCCAGCTTATGATGACCCCTGCGTCGAGACCGTTCGGTACCGCCACGCAGGTTCCGGGCATACACTACGTTAAATCGTTAATGAAAACGCATAGTGCCCCCATCTCCACCGATCCGCTCAGTTGGTCAACATCTTCGCAGGACTCCAAGCGTGCGGATTGAGCATTTGGAGTATACTCAAGAGATGATACCCAGCCATGCCAAGCTGGTCGACGAAGAGACGAAGAGACCGGCAACAATTTGCTGGACTTCGATATCCCCTGCATGCCTATGCCATTACGCCTTTCAAGGGGCTTGAGACAGTTCATGACTGCAGTGTGCGCGATACAGATTGTGAGAACGCAAGTAGCGAGTATAGTGTCTGGCTTACTGTTGGCCAGGAGAAGCAAGCTATGTTCTTGCGAACTCGTCTGTACTGTTCTGGAGACATCCTGCCTGTAGAATGAACATGGAGTTGTCGAAAACGCAGGAATGATTGCACACGACACACCTGTGTTTATTAGCGAGATGCAATTCATCCTATCTGCCACTTCTTTCATCCTTTACGAGATTATCCTGTCAGTGAGCCCACCTTATGATCAGACGATGGCCGAACGAAATATCGCAAGGGAGACCAGTCACGACATGCGGATTAAGTGAGGTGGGTATAACGTGCAAACGCGGCACACCCAGGATCAAAAGTGATACAATACTTGATCTACAACATCTCTGCGAAACAGTGCAATTTGAGTGCAATTTGACAGATTTGTCCAAGTTCTATCTGATAAAACGACGAGGTAGCAGAATCTACTGATAAATAAAGTTATAGCTGTCATAGACGAGATGAGCAAAGCTAGTCGATAGGCAAGAGTGACTACGTACCGGGAGAGTAAATGAGGGATGGCGGACAGCTGGGGGCCGTATCTGCCCTCGTCAGGTCGGTCAAAACGTATTGAAGGTGGGATAAAACGAGTAAACTCGCCTTGCTGCATTATCGTAAAGCTCGAATAATGGGATAGCCAAAAGCTTCATGTTCTTGGGAACTGCGAGCACCTCTGTATTCATGACGCGAACAATCACAAGAGTGAGATGTCAATGTAGAACGCGCATAATGGTGACGAGACACTGACTGCGTTCAGGCATCTGCACCAGGAAGAGTTTCTTGCATTCCTTCGGTTTCGTGATATGGGCAGGGACAAATGGGTACTGAAATACATTGTACATTTTCGACATGAATGACGAACATGTCCACGATGAGAAATCGGGAAAGCGAGGGATTTGCAGGGAAAGAAGTGGGTAAGTCCTGAGCCTAAGTACAAAGTGAACATGACGACGCACCATGAACGTCTCGAAATTAGGCCTCCACCACTGCGCCAGGCAATCTCCAATCTCCCAGTCATTGTCAACACCGTGCGAGGAGTTGAATTGGCGCGAATCGGTCGGCGGCGCGAGACGATCATCCAGCCGCCGTTTAAGACCTTCCACCTCGTCTTCACCAGGCTTCAGATAGTCACCTGGTCTAAATGACCAATTGAAATCAGGCTGTGTTCATATGACGCGAGAAAATTATGGCTCACAGCTTGAAAAACGCGTTTGCAATCTGCAGCATCAGGATGTGAGGGTGGCCATGGTCGTGCACGACCAGGATGCCCTCGACCGTGCGCCGCATACCGAAGTCCTCATAGTTGTTCTGAAGCCGCTGAAGGCGGGCTGAGACCGAGGGATCTTCCTCCGGCTGGGCTTCCTTCGTGCTGAAGGTGAAGTTCGAGAGTGGGTAGCTGTTCGCGTCCCCAGGTTCGAAAAGATGAGAATCGGGAATGCCTGCATTGATACAAGGTATATGAACATACAGCGCGATCGTATTCGACATTTTGGTTTTAACAATACACAAGACAGCTGAAAAGGCGCGAGTTGGAGGAAGCGGGAGGAAACGAAGAGCTGAAGACGAGCAGAAGTTGAATTGACGAGGCGGGCTGACGCGGTTACATATTCTCTACAACTCTGTCCACTTATGGATGGTTCTGAACCGAATTTTCCTCAGACTTTCCTTATTCGATGACTTCCTGCCCATCATAAGTTTACTTTTGTTCGGAACTGACCCGAAACTGGTGGTGACGATGTTCACTCTCCTCTGACCAACAGGACGCAGCAGGACGCAGCTTGCATTTAGGTATGCAATCATCAACGCAGGATGCATATCGATGCATACAGGGATCTCGGTGAGCACAAAATTATATATGAAAGCTCTAGGTATGACGGTCCTGCACAATGGTCAGAAATCGATCTAAGTATCAGGCAGACCTCACCTCTTCACGCGTTTGTCTACAACCACCTCGATGTCAAAGGCAGTGTCATGTATGAACCTATTGCAGACAATGATCCGTCAGATGGAAAGGGTTTAACAATCTGGGGAATACGGGGAAGATCTTCACGTCGATCATATCCTATCGATATAGTGTATACTTTCCAGGTTTGGACGTGTGCTACTAACTTGACAATTTCAACTAGTGTCCGCGATGAGTCGAACTTGCATGGTACAGCATGGTGATATGGAGAACGCGTATCACTTCCCTCCGTGTCTCTACTCCAGCCTATATTGGCGTCCCGTGGACCTTATCCACCTACAGGTCACTTCCAACTTCGTCGACTAGCCGCCGGAAGAAAACTATGAGTGCCGTCTACTCCAGCCAGGATCTCCATGGCATGAGAGCCAAGGTGGACGGAGAGACTCGCCCGTACGATGTCAACTTCTGCTTTCCGGTAGAGATGCTAGAGGACGAAAGCTTCAGGCTTGCCCCATTCATTGTACGTCGTTCAAGCCAGCCAACTTTCTGCAGATCGCAGCAGATTTCTGTTCTCTACTTTGACTGATTGTCATTCACCTGCGATCTCTGTACTCATATTGATGCATCTTACAGCCATCAGCCCACGCGGCATCGTTTGTTACCGCATCACTGTCAGACCCTGACATATTCAATTATCTCCCCTTCGGGCCTTTCCCTTCTGCCGCATCTTTCACAAAGGAGCTCATTAAAGTGCGTATACAACCAAGCGCCGGCTGCATCCTCTTTGCCATTCTTCACAAGGGTACGTCATCCTCGACCCTTGTCCCCGAAACAGGTGGGCTTTCTCTGGCGGGCACGATTGGCCTGCTGAACATCGATCCAAGCAATCTGTGCATGGAACTAGGCTTCATCATCGTCCTCCCTGCCTTTCGCGGAACACCGACGTTCGCGGCCTCACACGCTGTGCATCTGCTCCTTGGATACTGCCTTGACATGCTCCGCTTGCGCCGCGTGGAATGGAAGGCACACGTTGATGATCACAGGAGCATCAGGGCTGCGCAGAGAGCTGGATTCAAGCTGGAAGCCGTCATGCGATGGGAAAGGTTGCTCAAGAATGGCAAGATCGGAAATGGGAAAGCGATCAGACGGGGTGACCAGTGGGATGGGGAACAAGGGAGGGAGAGAAACGGCAGTAGAGACACGGCCGTGCTCGCGCTGTGCTGGGATGACTGGGACGAGATGCGGGCCTCATCGAAGATGAAGGTCTAGATTTATGGGCGCTGCGAGACACATCTCATCATCCGGTTCCATTCTGATCGCCCTAGTGAGGACTTTGATTTGCATCTTGTCATCCGTCCACCTCGAGGTCTCACCCAACTCTGCGTCGCAGTCTCCACAGTCAGTGCTACATTTTTTTGTGTTGTCGTTCCTTGATAATTGGGATCGCCGCGGAGTTAGGTTCCTTCTTTTTTTCCGGTCATGGGTTTCCCTGGAGATACTCGCACACTACGTTATCGTCTTCATCCAAATATCACGCACGAAGCAATGGGCTGCATTCGAATCACGACAAGTTTAAGCTGTGCCAGTTTATCGCCGCTCAGTTCTACAAGTAGTGATGAATGTTGGGCAATCGAGAAGAAGGCGGGCTGACAACAGATCACTTACTTGGATGAGTCCGAAATCTCACATAAAATCAGCCTGCGCAACACTTCAATGCCGCTCAGCGCTTGATTCTCGCGTTTACTGGATCATGGGACGTTCTTTCCTAGGACGCCGGTGCAAGATCTCATTTCAGATAGAATATTCCTGCCCGATAGCCTGCCTCGTTGCCCCAAGCGATGTCCGATTAAGTACATCTCCGAGTGAGTACTCTACATCTACACTGCCCCTACGTACGACTCAAAGCGATCATCATCAAGTAAGATGGGCACAGCTCCAGCTGGTTCTACATGCTTTGACCCGCACGCGTTCCTATGATGCTCCGTGGCGTATATTCCGAATCCCTATTTAAGGCTCGCAATCTGAGCCCACTGGCAGCATCTCAATCTATCGAGCTCCCACTCACAACCCTTCTAGCTTATCCCAACCATGCCGACGTTTTCTCATGTCCTTTCCGACAGCCTGGGAGCGACCACGCCCAACGAGGCCGTCAACATCCTCAGAGGCCTCTATGCCCTCCACGAGACATCCCAGCACATCCCGCTCGTCGTCAACGACGAGGACACGTTCCCGCTCTCTGCCTACCTGCATTCCATCAACGTGACGCCCACGGTTCACGCGTCCACCGCCACCGCCGAGACCTACACGCTTCATCCTTATGACGGGCGGAAACAGACCGTCTATCCCGACGTCGTCGCCGGGAAGACGACCTTCCTCGTCGACGGGACACTCTTCGCCGCGTACAAGGCCACATGGATGCGCGATCGCATGGAGAGCTGGTTCTACGATCTCGTGTTCGACGGGCCCGACGCGTCCGCGGGCATCTCACTCGCAAATGCAGTGTACAAGTACGGCGGGACGCTGCGCGAGGAGATCTGGGTGTACCAGAGCGCGGCGTGGAAGGCGTCCAAGGAGCTGTACAAGGCGGTGCACGCGGCGCGGTGGGAGGACGTCGTGCTTGACGACAAATTCAAGGAGGGCCTGCGCCGCGACACGCGCGGCTTCTTCGAGAGTAAAGACGTGTATGACCAGCTGGAAATTACATGGAAGCGAGGTATACTGTTGCTTGGGCCGCCTGGGAATGGAAAGACGGAGAGCATCAAAGCGCTGCTGCGGGAGACGGACTACCCGGCGCTGTACGTCAAGTCCTTCACTACGCCCTATGTGAGTCCTTTTCAATTTATAGGTCAATCAAACGTTCTCACCGTGAGATTGCAGGGTCCCGAATACGGCGTCCGAAGCATCTTCGCACACGCGCGCAGACACGCGCCGTGCATCCTCGTGCTCGAAGACCTCGACGCGATGGTCACGCCCAAAGTGCGCTCCTTCTTCCTCAACGAGCTCGACGGGCTCGCCGCCAACAGCGGCATCCTCACCATTGCGACGACGAACCACCCCGAGCGCATTGACGACGCGATCCTCAACCGGCCCTCGCGCTTTGACGTGAAGTACACGTATGGGCTGCCATCACGCGACCTGCGCGTGGCATTTGCGCGGAAGTGGGTCGCGAAGATGGTCGGGAAGCCGGCTGGAGAAGGGAAGCAGGGTATAAAGTTCCAGATGGCGGAGAAGGACATCGCGGAGAAGGTTGCTGATCTGACGGAGGGCTTTAGCTTCGCTTTTCTCAAGGAATTGTGAGTAGCCTTCTAATGCACATAGCATGGTACCTGGCTGACGGAGCACACCCACGCAGGTTCGTGTCCTTCCTCCTGTCTGTAGCGCACACGCGCTCTGTCCAAGCGACGTCGACGCCATACGAGGAGTTGCTCTTTGCCCAGGTCTCGGCATTGTCTGCGCAGATCATCAAGACCGCGAACCCGGATGAGAAAAAGGGAGAAAAGAAAGTCGAAGAGGAGGCTACCGACGAGCCTGACAGCTGTTGGTCGCCGTCCGACCCGGTCGCAAAGAGCAGTGCACACAGTGGGGCCAATTTCTAGATCTGAAGAATGAAGTCAGAAACTCCATGTAAATATAGAACTGTACCATAGTAGGATCGGTGTTGGATTGAGTACATGTGATAAAAATCGACATCATGTATTCCAAGATAAACATACGATCGCTGAAATCACCGGGACTATTCTACAAAACACCAAGACCAGGAAGTGGCATTGGTATACAGCAAGCAGCACAGCTGGGACGGGAAGGAAGAGGGAGAAACACTGTCCGGTTGCATGGTGAAGAAGCATGGGGCGGGCAGGGGCGGGCAGTGGAGCGGTTGCGCAAGGGGTCAATAGACTGGGTCTAATGTAAGCATATTCAAAGGACGACCATAGAAGAACAAGCGGCGAAGCCGATCATTGCACGAGATGAGCAGAAGATAGTGACGAAAGGACCTATGAGAACTTCCATCTGGGTAACGAAGAGGTCCGATTAGCACCGTAAAGCGACAAGAAAAAGGAGTGACAGAGAATGAGTAACTGACCTGTTGTTACAGTTGACGCAACTAGATGAGGAAGTCGAGCTCAGAAAGAACACTCAATCGATTAAAAACAGAACGTACGTTACAAATGTCTGGAAAGAAAAAGATAATTTAACATATTACGGACAGAGAGCATAAGGGAGAGACTGACCGTCATCGGCTCATCAGCACTTCTCGTCTGCGCCTGCCGGTAGCGGCACTTCCTCTGCAGGCACACCACTGTTTCAGCAAACACGTCTAATCTAGGGTGTATTGTGTACTGACCTGCTTGCATCTTCCGCATTGGAACGCATCCGTTTCTGCTTGCTGCTCTTCCGCGCCCAGAGACTGGAAGAAGTTCTCTGCCTTGATCCTGCTGTCTGCTGCCTTCCGCTCCTCAGATGCCATGTCCTACATAACATCAGCCGCCATATATCAGACGACTAGGTATCGCAACATATCATACCTGACTCGTCATCTTCGCAAACTTGGTTGCTGGGATATCACCGCTGACGACACTCTCACGCAAACCGGGATTGTTCTTATCCTTCAGATTCACGATGAGCTGTCGAATCTTGTTCTTGTAACCAGGAGTCGTTCCTCTCTGGTCCGAAAGAACTGCACTCTCCACCGCTTTAGCTCGAGTGAGAATCTGTTCCGACGCTGGATGGGTAAGGTCGCTCAGCAAATAGTACAAGGAAGAAAGAAAGAGGCGGCCGGGATTGAAAGCAATGTTGATATAGAAATCGAGAAGGTGACTCACGCGCTCCCGAGTCGGCAGCAAGACCATCATATATGAGCTCAATACATTTGTCGCGCGTCTTGTCCCCAGTCGCATCAGTCTTGATGCCATCTGACTTGGTTGTCCTGCCTGCAGCACCACCATTTGCAGCCGATGGGGTGCTGGGCGTTGATGGGGTAGCAGTAGACGCCTTTCGTGTCGGTGCTGCGGGACCGATCAAGTCATTATTATCACTGGTGATACCTCATGCATGGAACACTGACCGGCAGCCTTTCCATTTGCAGCTTTGGGAGTAGACTTGGTCCCAGCGGCCTGTTTCTCCTTATCGACCTCGGTTTTCCATTTCTTGACGACTTCTTTCGCGAGGTCGGAGACTTCCTTCGCAGAATGCGAACGAAGCTTGCCCACTGCCAGTCCAGCCTTGCTCTCCTGCAACACGACGTTCAGAAATGATAAGCAACTGAGTCATCAGTGTCCGCTCGCACGACTGTCATGTCGAGACTGGTGTGTGATGGGGAGAAATCAAAACGGAGGACTCACCCTAAGTATTGCCTCCGTAATCTTGGCCTCGCTCTTAAATACCTGCAAAATACCCAGTATTTCCTGTGCAAAGCAAATATAACATCAATAAAATGAAAATGAACGGGGATACCTAGAGAAATCGTTTGAAATACACACCTGGTTGGTGGCAGCACCTTGCAGGGACTTCACCAGCTTTTTCAGCTCTACCGCATCCGACATGCCGTTTCCTCGTCTTTGATCTATCTACTACAGCTAGCTAGCGATTCTCCACCGAAACCCGCGTTTTCATGCAACGAGATCGAAATCAGAACAGCCTCTCCTTGCCAGTGTGTGCGGTCAGCAGCTGGTTAGTGGTCAAGTTTCGGTCGTGTGCGGGCGATAGCGGCGACGTGGTGCCACAAACACGCGTAAATACTTTGACAACGCCGAAAGCACTCTGGTCGCTGTCAGACGCGTCCTTGACCTCCTTTTATCCTCTAAACCCTCTATCACTTCTCTTGACCTATCAGGATGGCCACTGCTGCAGGTCTTCCTCCGATTGAGCCTCTGCTCAAAGTCAACGCCAAACGGACATATAGTGTCTTTGCGTCATGTCCGGACGCGGGGATGGCGCAGGAGGAGAAAAGGTTCGTTCTGCTCTTTGGCATTTGTCAGGCTGTCGTTGGATATCCATTGCCGTCCTATGAATCCTAACCATTCACGACAGTGCACGAATGCGCCTGGCGGTGAAAATAAACGACGAGTACAAGGAGTACAAACAACTTCCTTCTGCACTGCTCGCACAGCAGGTTCCTGTAGGCCCCGCACGGCCCAAAGAGCAGCGAAAAGCCATTACGGCCGGTCGTGCGTATTGCCATTGTTACTTCTCTGTTGAAAACTTACCGTTTGTGCCAGCCTCGGATGCGGAAACCTCACGCATCATCTCCACCATCGACCCAACACCCGAACGCGCGCCCTCCACCATTTCCAGTCACCTCTCGTCGGCACTCACACTACACAAAACGACACGCACGCTCAAGCCAACATATCACCCGCCATGGAAGCTCATGCGTGTCATCTCCGGGCACTTGGGGTGGGTGCGCAGTGTCGCAGTGGAGCCGGGGAACAAGTGGTTTGCGACTGGTGCTGGCGACCGTGTCATCAAGATCTGGGATCTGGCGAGCGGGGAGCTGAAGCTGTCATTAACGGGACACATCTCGACAGTGCGGGGTCTAGCGGTCTCTCCGCGGCATCCGTACCTGTTCTCGTGCGGAGAGGATAAGGTGCGTCTCTTGTTATTCCGCGTCAATCTTTTGAATTAACGCTAGCGTTTGTTTTAGATGGTGAAGTGCTGGGACCTTGAGGCGAACAAGGTCATCCGACATTACCACGGGCATCTCTCAGGGGTCTACTCCTTGAGCCTGCACCCAACACTCGACGTTCTCGTCACTGCGGGTCGCGATGCCTCTGCACGCGTGTGGGACATGCGCACGAAAGCTCAGGTCCACGTACTCTCGGGACATACGGCAACGGTTGCGGACGTCAAATGCCAAGAGTCGGACCCACAAGTCATTACTGGAAGTATGGACTCGACTGTCCGGTGCGTATCTCACTCTCTGCAGTGCTCCATCATTGCTGACCACAACAACATCAGCCTCTGGGATCTCGCGGCAGGCAAGACGATGGTCACGCTTACCCACCACAAGAAATCCGTTCGCGCGCTCGCAATCCATCCGACCGAGTATTCCTTCGCATCCGGCTCTGCGGGCGGCAACAACATCAAGAAGTGGAAGTGCCCCGAGGGCACGTTCGTCTTCAACTTCAGCGGGCACAATGCCATCATCAACACGCTGTCCGTCAACTCGGAGGGTGTCTTTTTCTCGGGCGGTACGCCATGCTATCTCCTCTATGCGGCGCGTTCTGACGGGGCGTTGCTTCCAGCCGACAACGGGACGATGACGTTCTGGGATTACAATACGGGTACGCCGTTCCAGCACATGGACGATATACCGCAGCCGGGGTCGCTCGAGGCCGAGGCGGGCTTGTTCTGCTCGACGTTCGATCAAACAGGAACGCGGTTGATCACGGGTGGGGCGGACAAGACGATCAAGGTAAGCGCGCTTGCTCGGCTTCTCGACAGACATTGATATTAGTGTGGCGATAGGTGTATGCAGAACAGACGCAATGAATGTAGTCTTGTTCTGTGTGTGGTTGTTATCGGATATAGATCTGTACTGTATTGCTCGATCTCAGGCGTCATCCCGTCGGGCGTGCATGGCGCTCCCGGATCCATGTCCGTTCTTCTGTTTTCAGCGACGCCGTGTTCCTCTGTCGAAATAACCAGCTTCTCCGTCCAGTGTTTGATCTCCTCAGGTAAGTATAAATTGCCCGACGTGCCATCCTATCCTGCTACGTTGTATTTGAAGTGTAGCTTTGGTGAGTGAACACGGAGCAGTCACAGAACAATCACAGGAATGATCATATGCATGAATGGTGTCTTCATTTTTGTCATCTTTCTGCGTCAGATACGATAACCGCACAAGTGTGTGGCGTGGATGGCCACAGCATCGGATGAGTGCTCTATTTTGTTCTGCCCGCTGACGTGAAACTTATTGTCTTATTGTCCCTCGCAGTCAACGTGAACTGTATCATTTTGGAATAAGGCGACGTACAGCTTCATGGAACATCATGGTGCTGCAAACAGAAGTCTATGTTGCCGAGTAGAACTATACGGACTACACAGTGGCAACCTCGTCGCCACTGTATGAGCACGTACCTGCTTGTCAACCTACTGTCTGAGGCCAAGGCTGCTGTTCAAGGCGCCATCTGGCAGGGGTATAAAAGCGGTATCTTCCTTCCGTCCTTACAGAATATTCAATCCATTGGCCCTGTATCCTCTCACTTTTCTGCCGCAAAACAGCCATGAGTGCCGTTGCCGAAGTTTTCAGACTGGCCTTCAATACGCCAGACTTCGACATAAAGTTTAAGCTGTGCGACGGCCTATCCACTTGCCACAAGGACGAGGAACACGTCACCTACGAGTGTCGTGGCTCTGACTTTCCGCTCCTCGAATTCTTGGACTCTCTTGGCATATCTCCTCAAACCCACGAGTTCGAGTCCAGCCCCGCTGACGCAGATGTCACATTCCCGGCATCGTCATCCGGCTCGCGCATATCATTCTCTATCCATACAACCGACAAGAAGACGCTTGCCTTGCGTCTCGATTACCTAGTGCGCAAGATAACGTTCGAGTACAAGGGAACCGACTTCACAGCATACATCACTATGTGGGATCGCAAGGCCACTCACTACTTCTATTTCTTTGCATTCAAGTTGGAAGCGGAGCAGCCTGGGGAAATGGTGATTGATCCTTTTCAGGATGAAGGCACGCGAACCCTTGACAAGCCCGCGAATGCTCACAGGACGGAAGAGAAGCAGCCCGATAGAAACCCTGGGAAAGCTCTGTTGGAGGCGATCCGCAAGTATGAAGTGGCTCTACACGAAGAGGTATGGTCATATCGGGGCGTTATCTGGGCGAAGGACAAAGAGCTCTACAGGAAAGTACAAGCCGCACGATGGGAAAATCTCATTCTGAAGAATAAAGTCGAAGAGACGCTACGTGCAGATGTGGACGGCTTTTTCAGAAGTCGCCGCCTTTACGAGAACGAGTGGGCCGTCCCATGGACTCGGGGTATCTTGCTGTCTGGTCGGGGGAATGGCAAGACACAGAGCATCTTCGCGCTCCTCAAAGACGCGCAATACCCGGCACTGTATGTTAAATCCAAAGCCGAAACGTCTTTCAGTTCGGTGAATTGCCTTTTTCTCGGCCGCTATAAATCTCGCTGACTTTTGCTACACAGGTCGGAACAGTGGCAATTGAAAATATATTCTTTCATGCACGCAATCATGCTCCTTGTGTCCTGGTGCTTGAGGATTTGGATGAAATGATCAATGATGGCGCGCAGGCAGCCTTCCTCCAGGAGCTTGACGAGAAGAGGTCGGGTGTCTTTATCATCGCCACAACGAATCACCCAGAGCGTGTCGAAGCAGCGAACTTGATTCGTCCAACACGCTTTGACACTTGTCCTGAGTATATTTTCGAGTCTCCTCGACCCGAACAACGGATTGAATTTCTACAACCCAAGATCGAGAAGATGATAACTAGTGATGTGATAGATTTCCCAGGAGACGTACTCGAGTGCCTGGTGAATGCGACGGAAGGTGCCAGCTTTGCCCGTCTGGAACATTTGTGAGTTCTTATTTGATATATATCGCTCGTGCTCCCCGACTGACCAACTACTCGTAGCTTGCGTTGCCTGCGTCTCTGCATCGCACGTACGCTTTCTGTCCAAGGTAGTTTCGTGGCATTCAAAGAATGGCTCCTCCGCAACCTTTCCGAGTGGGATTTGGATAAACAGAACGACGACATGAAACCACAAGAGAAGATCGAGTGTCCAGAGAACTCTGGTGTATCACAACACGGGGATCCTGCGGAAGGGAGAGCGTTGATACATATATCGCCCGTGCTGCCGATGAAGCCACTCACTGGCAAGTTTGTACCAGCGCAGGAGGACTTGAAGTTGGCCTCAGTGCAGGAAGTTGAAGGCAACGAAGAAAACGATATAAAACACGTTCCTCTACATAAAGGCTTGCGACAAAGGCTTCCAACGAGGGCATGCGACGAAGGCTTGTAATTGGCTTGTAGCGTCAATATATTGAACATTGCACTGTGTATCGTTTATTTCTAGCGACTCATCCCCGGTACTGGGTGAAGGAATGGGAACGCACCAGTTGCTCACTGGTCTCATCAGTCCTTGACTTATGATCACCAGAATCAACTAGCTGGCGTTTTCGACGCTCGATCTTGATGTATGAATGACGTCTAGCTTGGTTCTAGTAGTAATGTTATCAGTGGCCAGCCGGCAGCAGGACTTAGATTTGCATAAAGAAAAAGAAAAATACTAATCTAGAGTCTAGACATAGGGTTGTCCCCCCCAAAATAGACTTTAAATTGGAAGAAGAAGAAGAAAAAATTACCCTGGGTCATCCCATGCATTAAGGGGGAATCGAACCCCCGGCGGGTCGATGGCAACGACCCAGGTTACCACTACCCCATTAATGCCTATAAGTGTGTATACACTCTCAAATTTGAAAGTGTTGATGGCGCATGTCGGTCTTAGTTTTTTTGCCTTAGCGCGGCAGAGAAATTCACTGCTGAGTGTGACCTTCCAGTAAGTATCAAGGGTGTCAGGCATCGAAGTTTGGATGAATGAAAAGAGGTAAATAAAACAAACTCCAGAAGCCTGCACACGGCCTGACCAGGATCTTATCTTATCAGCGCGTTGGTTGCCTGCGATCGCGTGTACCGCGTCAGCTTGATCTGAATCAGGCGCGCAGGACCTGATTGCAGACTTGCCTCCCACCGGCGGCGCTCCTTCGCACAGCCATGTCTGCATCCAAGCCGCCTCCAGCAGATCAAGAGCGCGAGCCGTTGCTTGCATCGCACAAACCGCCGAGTTACCACGAGACGTCAGCCGCAGGTGAACTCGCGACGGTGGTGGACGTGATCCCAGTGACACTCGAGGACGCCAGCCCAGCAGACGAAGCGGACCAGCCGCTCCCAGAGAAGAAGCTCAGCGCGTGGGTCGTGTTCTGGTACATCGTGCTCATCTCGCTGTGCACGGTCGCCGTCGTGTTCTTCGTGAAAGGATTCATGGACTCGGACGATGTCGACGTCAGTGTTTTGCTTATCATCTGAATGATCTGTGACATATAGGCCGATTTCGAATAGTTTGACCTCGGCAAGGCACTGTTCAGTGCTTTGGGCGGTGGCTTGAGTGGTGCTGCCGGTATGTAGTTCCTGCTCAACGCGGCATCTTTAAACCTCACGCAGCCCATTAGCCATGGTCCTTCAAGTACTCACCCTCATGGTAAACATTCTGCGTCCATTCATGGCCATTTCCTTACACTTTTTCAGCCTCTGCGGACTATCATGAACTACCAATACCGCTACGGGACCACCACCACCCACGCCACGCGTACCCTTTACAACGAAGGCGGTTTCGGTCGCTACTACCAGGGCCTGCTTGCAGCGCTTATCCAGGGCCCGGTCTCGCGCTTCGGCGACACCGCCGCCAACGCAGGCATCCTTGCGTTGTTGCAGTCGAACACATTCATGCGCACTCTTCCCGCGCTCGTGCAAACGATCTTTGCGAGCGTCGCGGCTGCGCTCTTCAGGATGATACTCACGCCTGTCGATACTGTGAAGACTACCCTGCAGACGCAGGGCCAGCGAGGATGGGGTATCATTAAGAAGAGGGTAAAATGCTATTCTTTTTTCTTACGACGTGGTTATCCTAAAACCCGTAATCTAGATCCAAATGTACGGCATCGTGTCCTTATTCTACGGCGCCTGGGCGACCGCAGCCGCCACCTTCGTCGGGCACTACCCCGTAAGCCCCGCACCCCCACACTCCACACCCCACTAACCGCGCCCAGTGGTTCGGCACGTACAACTACTTACAAGGCGCGCTGCCGCCGGCACATAACCTCCTGCAGACGCTCATGCGCCAGGCCTTCATCGGCTTCGTCGCGTCCGTCGTGTCCGACAGCGTCTCAAACTCGCTGCGCGTCGTCAAGACGTACCGCCAGGTCAACGAGACGCGCATCGGGTACATGCAGGCTGCGCGCGCCGTTATCGCTGTGGACGGCGTGTCCGGCCTGCTGGGGCGCGGACTCAAGACGCGCATCCTCGCGAATGGGTGCCAGGGACTCATGTTCTCGGTGCTGTGGAAGCTGTTTATGGATATGTGAGTGTTTTTTTGTGCGGTGGTGGCGTATGCTGATGCGGTTGGGTTGCAGCTGGAATGAGAAGACGAAGTAGACCCTAGTAGATTTCGAGGTTGGCTGTGATTGGTTGCTAGATCATTGTTTGATTCGTATGCTGGTTTCTCGGATATTATACCAGAATTGTACATGGCTTGGAACTCGGATCCGGAACTGTATGCTCCTCTTGCCACTGCTCGTGCACATACTTTGGTATGCAACGACGCGGACGGTACTCCAACGTTCACCTTAGATTCAGGTGCAACATCCCCCTTCTCCAACGATTTGCAGATTATCAAGGATCCATGGGTATCTCCTCGTCTCCTCCAAGACGACGCAGATAGTAGACGAGTAGACAACAACAGGAAAAAGACGAGAATATGGGTTTGAAAGCGAAGATAAGTGAGAGACGGATACACATAAGATGGGGAGAAAGGGATACGAACGAAGTCAAAGCAGAAGTGAGTACTCATAGTCATGTCAGGAATTCATAAACAAGCTGTCAGTAGTGATCTATGATTATAAGAACTGGATTGCAGTACTCATGCTTTGCTCATGCTAAAGGCAGATCTAATACGAGTTTTGTGAATGCCGCCAACGTAGGCAGGCTGCATCAATGGCGGAGAATATATTGAATACTGACGGAGGTATGGTTCTCGGTTTAAGATGCTATTGAGATACGCGATACCTACCCCCGCATCCCTGCCGTATATATGCAAAGCCGGGAGCGGCCACAACTTACTGTAGAGTGACCTGGGAATAATGTATTTCCCATGCTGCACAAGACCCCCAAAAGATGGCTGACATCCGGACGTATCCGTTCTATTTGTATGGAACAGGACTCCACGCAGAAGTCAGTACATCTCACCCGATAGCCCATAGGACAACTTACTGGGCCGACAAACAAAGCGATCATTGCGACGACTCTTTGACTGGTGAAGGTTGAGTAGGGGAAGGCACGTCACCAGATAACGTTTTGACACCATGAACGAGCAGGCCTAGATCAGAACCCAACCCAGCTCCGCCCAAGACCACTAGAAAAACCAATAAATGAGCGGGCTTCCCTCTTTGTGATACGATGAAGTACAACTCACAGTGTATGACCTTCGCACGATTCCAAAGGACTGCCGTCGTGAGAGTTGAAAATACGATGGCTCCGATGGTTGCGTGATCGTCTGCCCTCATGGAGGCGTTCTGACGATGAATAAAGTGAGAACAGCTGAAATGGTACAAAATGGATGCTTACATCGTACACAGCACGTAGCCTACGCGTTCTGAGTGTCTCCGCACTGGAATTGACCGATCTGACGTATCCGAAAGCTCCACCGCCTACAAGACCTGGTCAGAACGCGACGAGTTCAGCAAGATAGACTCGTTTCGAACAATTGACTCGTAGCTACCAGCAGCGCTCCCTATCCAGGTTGCTCGAAGGAATCGATTTATACTGAACGGAACGCCCCGTCTCCTCGTGAGCATGAAACCCACGTACAAGGGCGGCGCCACGAGAGAACCCAGTTGGTATCCCTTCGTCATGGACCTGCGAACCAGATATTCTGTATCTGCATCCTTATTAGCCTGGACAGAGGGTTCCATAGTGTCCGTCGATGTGCGGTATATAGCTCAAGAGAGTAGGTTAGCAGTCCCTTGACAAAAGCAACACGAACAGCGGCGGCAGGCGGCGGGGAGGCGAAACCCAACGTCAGATCTTATCTTATCTGGCTCTTCTTTGTGCGGAACAAACAACACGGTCATCACGGCGCGTCGTGACCATCTGCACCTTGTCCTCGACTTCGCCGCGAACCTCCCCGCGTTCACCTTCACCTTCAGCCAGCCCCGAGGACGACATAGAGCACGATGTCTGCAGAGCCGGAGGACGTGAAGCCGAAGCTGAACATCACGATCAACTTCGAGGGGTCGCGTGAGTAACGATATTGTTATTCTTGTCCAGAACTCTGACAGGCTTCCATCTCTGTTTACCGGTCAAATGCAATCATATTTCGATCGTCTCTCTTGTACACAATGCTATATTCGCTTTCTCTTGAAGCTATTACCATCAAAGTGAAGGCAAACACGTCATTCAAGAAGATATTTGATGCTGCCGAGGTTCGTGTTCACTCCCTTCTGCGGTGACTGGTTCTGGGCCGACTTTCTTTTTCTTAAATATTCAGAAACGCTTCCAAAAGGACCCCGGTGAGGAGATCCTCTTGTGTCATGCTATTCGAAGCTCATTAATGCGCAATCAATGCAGGAACATTGCGATTTGTCTTCGAAGGACAACGTTTAACACCACAAGAGACACCAGCAGATGTGCGTCTCTTTTTCTCTTCGTTTCTCACATGTGGTCATTAATGGTTATCGTTCTGTCACAGAGAGACATGGAGGACGGCGATATCATTGACGCGCATCTCGAACAGGCAAGTCTCCACAATTTATTTCAGAAATTCTGTCTGACATCTCCACGGACATGTCCAGTTGGGCGGTGGTCATGGTCACTCGTAGCTTTGACCTTGTTTCTCTGACCCTACCCGTTCTGATTGTGACACTACACCGATGCTTATTGTCACTACATCTCGCCATGTGCGAGCAGATCGCACCGCACCTCTCCGTCTCCGCCTCTTTACGCTACTGGCGCTGTGTATCTATAACCACCGGGCTCTATATTTGTTGTAATTCTCTGACGCGCCCTTATACCTTACCGCAAAAATACGATTGAGCTGCTCGTGAACGATCGTAAACGCGTGACCGTGCCGTGACAGGACGCGTCTCCAAGCGCGTGTCTGTTTGTCGTCCAAACACGCGTCTTCCGCCAGCCCCACAATCTCCAACCACCGACCACCAATACCCACCCCGATTCAGCGCCTCTGTATCTTTTATTTAGTGTATGACTGTAGCAATGAGCGAGCACGAACACTCCCAGGTCGAAGAAGAAGCGTCGCAGTCGGACGTGAAGCCGAAGATCCAGGTGCGGGTGGTGTACGAGGACCGCGGTGAGCGTGCCGCCTTCGAATCTCTGCAGGGCAATAATTCTAATGGCTGCGAGTAGTGGTGAAGCTCGCTTTAAAGCGGACGCAGTATGTGCGGAAGGTATTTACTGCAGCTGCGGTGCGTGTGCATTGATGCCTTGGCCGACACGTCGCATGAGGCTGACATGATATGTTCTGTGCGATCCCGTTGTTAGAAAGCATGGAACATGGATGCGGGTGCGTAAATCATTGGTACGACGCGCTTAGAATGTCGCTCTAATACCAGTTGCTTCATTTTCTGTATGCAGCGACCATTCGGTTCACCTACCAGGGCAAGCGCCTACGGCCCGAAGACGAAGACACCCCGGAAAGCGTGCGTCTCGCCCTTCCCACCTTGATCATTCCTCTGATCTCAAAATCATGCATGCACTTCAGTTGGAGATGGAAGATGACGACGAGATCCAGGCACACGTCCAGCAGGTATTTGGCAGCTTTTAGTTCTGTCCGATGCCGATGCTCACTTAGTTTATGTTTTCAGGTCGGCGGGGCGCGATTACCATAGCGTCGCATCGTATAGCTCCGCACGTCACATAGATGTGTTTCAAGAGAGGGAACTTGGTCGCAATCTAGTTGAGATGGTATGTTTTATTGCAGTCAACGGCTACCTGCCTCGTGCGAAGGAACCTAGGAAGGCTGTGATCTCGATTTATATATGTTTCATCTGCTGTGACACTATCGTTAATCGAGATCGTGGTCCGTAGAAGAGATGTTAAGAAGACGTGCAAAATGACAACACGAGGAATCGTAAGTGCAGTATCGTATCTGAAGTGTCGTAACATAACATGAATAGAGCGCGACGAGAATCCCGATACTGGTAGATATGAAGGGCATGGTGCTATAGCAAGCCAAAGCATAAGGGCGAAAAGCTGTAAGTAAGTGGGCGTGATTAGAAATGCGGTATGAGATTGGTCCATTGTACAGTCTCGAAAACACCAGCAGGCATACGGCGGAGACTGACAAACATCTCCACAATGATTATTGCCCGGGATAAAAAGTAGAAAACACCGGGGATTAGAGCTATAGCATCATAATAATCATAATCGTCGGCTCCGTCCTCGTCCGGATCTTTGGACGTCTCGTCCGGATCTTTGGACATAGCAAAAATCCAGAAAATCGGCAGAGACGTCACGAGAGAGCTGATACGCCACAACCACTTTTCGGCAGGTGAGGGAAAGATAAAGTTCCAAGCGAGGCAGTGGTACCCGCCGTATATTGTGCAACACACAATCAAGAAAACCACAGGTACTTGTTCTGCGTGCCGTACTAGAAATGGATGAATGATGGGAGACTCGGAGGGGTGAGAGGTCTTTGAAAGAAGTGGTTTGCTTGCGACTGGGTCCCCCGCTTCCTCGTCTCCGTTGTCTGCACGTGTCATGTCTTCAGAATAATCAGAGCTTTTGGAGGGTATATCAATGTGGGTCATGACGTCCTTCGGTTTATACCAGAGTAATGCATATACAACAATGGATAGAAGCACATATCCAATGGTCCCGAGCTCGAGAAGAGACATGGGTAGCCCCTCCGCCGTCCTTGCGAAGCACTGGATGACTAGCCATAAGGCCTGGGTGCAAGCAAAGAGCTTCGCAAATGGATCAGCTTTGCTTCTATCTTTGATGGCTTGTGCGTAAGACCGCACAGGCGTGATTTTGCCTTCCTTCATGAGAGCCACAATTTCGTCAGGACCCACCAGAGCGTTCTTGTACCTAAACCCCTTCATCTCGGAGAAAAACCCATCAGCGAGCGTCCAGAGGTCCTCCGGATGAATGTCCGAAGAATAAGTTTCATGATAGCCGTTGATGGTGTATACGGCTGCTCGAGCCTTTGTATGCTCGAAAACTGCTTGACCAAGCATGTACTCTGGCACCATGATCGACGTAACCATGTAACCCACTTTCCTCAAGAAACGCTTCCAGGCAGGCTTCGGCTCGCGGGTCATGTCAAGGTGCAGCGACGTCCAAACGCAGGTCACGAGGATGGGTAGGCAAGTGTATAGGATGTCGAGAGTGCCACGTCTCGTTGGTGAGTGCTCGAAGCTGAACAGTTGATTCTTTTCCTGGGTCGACGACTGCTCTCAATGTTCGTTACATCGCGATCAGTGCTTCATTAGATGATGACTTACCATGTTATTAACACAATCCTCGAGAGGTGATGAGGAGGAAAATGGTCTTTGGCAGACGCCCTCCGAAGAGAGTGCGGTTGTCGCCGGCAACGAGTGGGGATTCTGGACGTGCAGTTGGAAGGGCGAAGGGTAAGGGTTCCTTGAGTAAAGAGCTGAGAACATGATCCAGAGCTCTCGGAATAGAGACGGAAACTTTGCAATGTGCAGATGGCGTGTTCAGTGCGTGCACAAGAAGCGTCGTCATCAGGAATAATGTGCTTAACTTGACCAAAAGGATGCTCTGCCAGAGATGATTTCTGAATAAACGGTCTCGTTCGTCCCGTCGTAGGCATAGAGCGCGTAGGTCTCGCCCGCCAGCTCTTCTTCTTCCGGGCTGACGAAGGATATGAGGCGTTATGTTGCGGGGTGCGCAGAGAAGGGGAAGGAGGCGTCGTCGCTATCTGGAACGGCAATGCGTTAGGATCGCGAGGGCCTTACGACCGCGGGATCTTGCCGGGGCCTGACAGTGCCAGGTCCGGGGATGGTCGTCCACGACGCACGTTGGAGACATGCATCCGATCGAGATGTCTTCGAATGAGCCCACGGATGCTACAGCATGGTTTTCTAGAGATGCTTTGGCATAGGATTGGAGTAGCAATGACTGGCACTAGAGCTGAAAAGTTCGAGTGAGCAGATCGCGATCGAGAATACAGTTCAAGAAGGAAACAATATTTTGGACAATTTACTTTCGCGCCACGGAGTTGCGCCGATCGCAGGGAATCTTATCTTATCACAGGTATTCCTCACATTATGATTCCACTTTGCAGGTCCGAGTTCCACTAGCGGTTTGCTCCGTCGAACCCTATATTAGAAAGCATGCAATATGGATGCAGGTGCGTAAATCATCGGTATGACGCTTAGAATATCGCTCTAACACCCGCAGCAACTATCCGGTTCATCTACCAGGACAAGCGCCTACGGCCAGAAGATGACAACGCCCCAGAAAGCGTGCGTCTCGCCCTTGTTCCTTCATCATTCGCCTGATCGACGCCGTGTCTCTGCTTCAGTTGGAGATGGAAGATGACGACGAGATCCAGGCCGTCGTCCAGCAGGTATTAGGCAGCTCTTAGGTCTGCCCAACGCCGATGTTGACTCAGTTTTATGTCTTCAGGTCGGCGGGGCGCGATTACCACAGCGTCGCATCGCATAGCTCCGCATATTACATAGATGCATTTCAGGAGAGGGAAGTTGGTCGCGATCTAGTTGGGATGGTATGGTTTTATTCAGTCAACGGCTACCTGCCTCGTGCGAAGGAACATAGGAAGGATGTGCTCTCGATTTATATATATGTTTCGTCTGCTGTGACACTGTCATTAATCAAGATCGTGGTCCATAGAAGAGAAGTAAACAAGGCGTGCAAGGCGACAGTGCGAGAATCGTAAGTACAGACGGAGCGCGAAGAAAATCCCCGCATCGGTAGATATGAAAAGTAACAGTAAGTGAAGGCATGTGTCTGCAGAAAAAAGGTATAGTAGCTGGTCATGGTCAGAAATGCGGTATGAGATTGGTCCATTGTACAGTCTCGAAAACACCGGCAGGCATATGGCGGAGGCTGATGAACATCTCGACAACTAGTATCGCCCGTAATAACACATAGCTAGTAACTAATACGGTGTACACAATAGGATGGAAGCTGTATCCGGTCGTACCATTCAATATGAAAGCAATCCAGAAAACCGGAAGACACGTGAGGAGAGAGCTCACGCACCACAACCGCTCTTCAGCAGACGAGGGAAGGACGAAGTTCCAGGCGAAGTAGTGGTATCCACCATATACCACGCAACACACAACCAAGAGAGCCATGGCTATTCTGCCTGCATGCCGTCCTGTAAATGAACGAACGGTGGGGCGGTGTGGGGATGCTATGAGAACCGGTTGGTTTGCGAATGGGTCCTGCTCTTTCTCGTGTTCCTCGTCAGCGTGTTCAAGTTCTGTAGTGTCCGCAGAAACGACACTCCGAGAGGCTATATCGATGGGGGTAGTGACGTCTGTCGGTTTGCGCCAGAGTAGCCCATATACGGCAACGGATATAAGGACGTATCCGATGGTCCCCAATTCGAGAAAAGATGTCGGCAGTCCCTCCACTTTACGAATGAGGCCCTGGATAACAAGCCATGATGCCTGTGTGCAAGCAAACACCTTTGCAAAGTCATCAGATTTGCTCTCGTCTCTGATGGCCCGTGCATGAGACCAGACGGGAGAGACCTTCCCTTCTTTCATGAGAGCTAAGATGCGGTCAGCATCTATTGGTTGTCCTTCGAACCGAAATCCTTTCATCCCAGAGAAAAACCCGTCTGTGAGTGTCCACATGTCCTCCACATGATTGCCCAAAGAATGAACGGCGTGATGGTCATTGACGGCATGCATGGCTTTCCGAGCGGCTATGTGCTCCATAAGCGCAGCGCCGAGTACGTACTCCGGCGCCAGGATCGAAATAAGCAAGGTTCTAACTTTCCTCCAGAAACGCTTCCAGGGAGTCTTCGGCTTGGTGCTCAAGTTAATGTGCAGCGAAGTCCAAAAGCAGGTGACGAGGATGGGGAGGCAGGTGTATAGGATGTTGAGGGTGCCGCGTCCCGTTGGCGAGTGCTCGAAGCCGAGCAGCTGATTCTTGTCCTGAGCCGACGCCTGCTCTCAGTGTTCGTTATATCGCAGTCAGTGCTTCAGTAAGTAGCCACATACCATGTTATCCACACGGCCCGCGTTTCTGTTCGAGATGTGATGAGGAAGTTTATGGACCTTGGTGCAGGTCCTTTAGGAAGGGAAAGCGGTTGTCGTCTGCTATGGGTATAGATTCAAGAGGTGAAGCCTGAAGAGCGAAGGGTGAGGGGCACTTGAGCGGAAAGCTGAGCTGACAGCCATACCTAGAGTATCCCGGAATAAGAGACAGAAAGTCTGCGACACAGGTGTGCAGTCCTCGTCTTGGCGATCGACAATTAAAGATCAAGAAGGAAATAATTGGACAATTTACTTCCGTGGGAGTTGCGCCGATCGCAGGGAATCTTATCTTATCACGGGTACTCCTCACACTCCGCTTTGCAGGTCCCAGTGCACATAATGTTCAACCATATCAGTCCCTGGTAGTATATCGGCTAGTACACCCGCTTGTCATCTAGTTTCTGTCAATACTTAGTGCGCGGGAGAGCGGGGTTCGACTCCCCGCCAAGGAGTTGCTGTTCGTCTGAGGTGTCCAGAATATTTTTGTCTCTTGCTTATTATCGCTCATCATCATCACTAGCGGTTTGCTCTGTTGAGCCCTATAGCCCACATCCGTAAAGGCATCGTGATCTTGCACATCTCACCCGGTCATGACACGACACGGGCACTAAACGAACTACTTTACTTTTCTTGATCCCAGCACGTTTACGGGGTGCCGTGCCTTGCCGTGCCTACGCCAGCCCAGTCCGCTGATGATTCGGACATCGTGCCTCAGAAGCTAAGGTTCCCATGTCAGTCTTATACCATTACTGCGGCGCCCCGTTCAAGTTCCGAGTGCACTCCCCATCTGCATAATTTCGCGAGCTCTATACGATGGACACGGACTCGATGCGATGGGCACAGAACACACGGCGCTGGAAGTCTCAAAACGTGTGGTGACGAAACCGGTGAGTGGATTCCTCTCTCTCACATCTGATCACGCAGGACCACGCCGGGCTCGGAGAAGACGAAGGCGTCATAGGATGTGAACCGCTCAGAGACATCAGCTTAAATGACCACTCCCCGAACCCTAAAGGCAGTCGTCCTATTGAGTCACAACTTTCATATGACTACGACTCTAGACGCTCCAAATACGTCGAGCGCGTTGTGTATCTGACAGGCGCATTCGCACCCTAGCGTCTGCTGACCAGCCATTCCTGACGAGGGGTTAGGCCATGGAGGACAGCGCTTGGATCACGGATTTGCTTCGGAGGGCAGGAGATCAGCGCTGATGGGACGGTGCGTTATCTAATAAGCTGCTGGCAGAATAGACAAGGCAATTGGAATGCACTCTGTGGGCGTACCAAGTCTGATTCTGATTGCTTGTAGTGAGCGATCCGGATGGATCTTTGGTGAGCATATCACGTTCTGCCGACTGACTTAAAACAAAACAACTACCCAGAATAGCGTGCTTCTAGCCAGTCGTTCGCCATTTATACCGCGAGGCCTCCGTTCTGCGACCGACGAACATCATGCTCCACCTTGTTCTCTTCATACTATCCGCTCCCGTGCTCGCCTTCGCATTCAAAGTCGTCCGCGGATGGTTGAGGCAGAGTGCTCTCCGCCGCATCCCCGGCCCGCCTTCTCCGTCGTTTGTCGTTGGTGAGCATCCCAATCAGTAGAGGCCATTGGGCGAAATTGACGCAGGAAGCAAAGGCAATCTCGAACAACTCTTTCATCCCATTGTGGGATACAAATTCCATGACGATATCATCCAGAAATACGGTCGCATTGTCAGACTATCCGGCTTCTTCGGCGTGGGTATCCCTTGCTTCGTTGCAGCTGTGCGTGGCTCATCGTATGGGCAGGACACTATGCTGTATGTGAGCGATCCACAGGCGCTGCAGCACATCGTCCTCAAAGACCAGCACATCTACGAAGAGTCTGATGCCTTTCGCGAGTACGTCTCCTACCTCCTGCCTAACTTGTCACCATCAGGACATCCTGACATTCGCCCAGATCAACAGGTATTCTCTTCGGCAACCAGGGGATCCTCTCCACCATGGGTAGGTCTTGTTTGACAGAATGTACTCAGAGCTAACCGAACGCGACCTACAGGCGACCATCACCGCCGCCAGCGCAAGCTGCTCAACCCTATCTTCTCCGTCGCGCACATGCGCGCCATAGCCCCCATCTTTCAGCGCATCACCAACGAGGTACGCTCCCATTCTCCACCGCACTCCTGCCGTCTTGCTGACGCCCCGCAGCTCCGCGACATTCTCGTCGCGCAGACGGCCGCCGGGCCCACCGAGCTTGACATGCTCGCCTGGACGACGCGCCTCGCGCTCGAGCTCATCGGCCAGGGCGGCCTCGGGCATTCCTTTGACGCGCTCAACAACGAGGGCAAGAGCGATGCCTACGGCGGCGCCGTCAAGGCGCTCGTGTGCGTCCACTTCTTCTGTGCCCCGCCTCTGCACCACATGCTCACTTGCCCCCGCGTGCAGCCCCGCGCTCTCGGACCTGACGTTCCTGCAGTCGCTCACGCCCTTCATGGCGCATGCAGGGCCTGCTAGTCTGCGCCGCGCGATCGCACATGCGCTGCCGTGGCCTGCGTGGCAGCGTCTCGTGAGCTCCGTCGACACGATGGATGCCTGTGCGCGCGACGTGCTCGCTGCGAAACTTGCGGATGGGCTTGATGGTGCTGATGGTGGGAAAGACATCATGAGTGTTCTAAGTAAGTCGTTCTGTTCAAGCTCCTCTAGGCTGGCACTGATCTCAGGGACAGTGCGGGCACAGGGACAGGAGGGCGCGGAGCGGCTGAGCGAGACGGAGCTGCTCGCACAGGTCAAGTACGTCTCTTTTTTCCAAGCATGTGATATGTACTACTGCTAACGCGCCGCAGCGTGCTCATCTTCGCCGCGATGGACACCACGACGTCCGCGCTCTCGCGCCTCATGCACGTCCTCGCCGCGCACCCGGACGCGCAGGCGCGCCTGCGCGCGGAGCTCGTGGCCGCGCTTGACGAGAGCTCGGGCGAGCTCGACTACGACGCGCTCAACGCGCTACCATACCTCGAAGCCGTCGTGCGCGAGACACTCCGCCTGTACGTCGCGCGCCCTTCCCTATACCTTGTACTAACAAGCCCAAAGCTACCCGCCCTTCACGATGATCATCCGCACGTGCGTCTCCCCCTCCTGCTTAACTGACTTCACCTTACCTTGAGAACATACGACGCACAGCGCAAAAACCGCCGCCGTCCTCCCGACGACCGCCGGCCCGATTCATATCCCTGCCAACACGGACGTCGTGACGTCGATCTACGGGCTCAACCGCGATCCGCAGCTCTGGGGCGCGGACGCCGCGGCGTGGCGCCCCGAGCGCTGGCTCGCGCCGCTCCCCGCGGCCGTCGGCGACGCGGGCGTGCCGGGCGTGTATGCGAACACGCTGACGTTCTATGGCGGTGGGCGCAGCTGCATGTGCGTGCTCCCCTTCCTTTCTCGCTTTACGCCTGGCTGATTGAGTGTGTGTGCACTGCGCAGCGGGTTCAAGTTCGCGCTGCTGGAAATCAGTGAGTGGTGTTTCCATGACTCTTGTGGATCGTGTGTTGAATGTGCACGGCAGAAACGGTGCTCGCGACGCTCTTGCCTGCGCTGCGCTTGGCACCGCCGAAGGACGCAACGATCGAGTGGCGCATGGGCCCTATTTCGAGTCCGGGCGTGAAGGGAAGGCGGGAGTCTGGTTTGCCGGTGCTGGTGGCACGGGTATAGAATACCCATATGTATGAGATTGTATGTGTGTTTGTAGAATAGTAAGGACGATGTTTGCAGGTCGTAGCCATTATACGATGATTTGAGCCCCGGGGCCTCTGCAGAAAAGGACAAACGGATGTCGTGAAGACAGCAATTCGTCCGACAAGTACAGTATGTGTGTCCATACTGTGTCCATGCAGCACAACCACAGCACGATGCAACAAAACAAAAACACCTCTTTTCTTACCTACTCCTTGGCGGGGAGTCGAACCCCGCTCTCCCGCGCACTCAGCAGAAGCTAGTGACAAGCGGGTGTACTAGCCGATATACTACCAGGGATGGAAATTGAAGTAAATGATATTCCTTCTGACCTGCAATTTGCAAAGCGTAGTGTGGGCAACACTGATAAGATAAGATTTGTTGCAGCGGCGCGGAAGTAAATCCGATCGTTTGTCGTTTCCTTCTTGAACTTCTGGCAAATGATCCTCTTCATTCCGTCCTCAGGCCCAGTGAAAACCACGTCTAGCCGGATATGACTATGATCTAGCGAATCAAGTAGGATAGAGCGCCGTCGAGACTGGTCTGATTTACTGTTAGAAATTGTGATATCGATGAATGTGCCTTGGATTCTGATGCAGGCGGCGGTCCCGGCCTGCTGCTGTCCGTTCACGCAATTCATGCTATACAACAGCAGTGCTTAGATAAGACTTTGACTTCAGATCTGTTAAGTCGACCTTCAAGACATCCTGGTGCGTGCTAGGGTGCCGCTGTGTCTAGCTCTATCCTATTCACACCCCGATCTGTTCTCACAGGTGTCGGACGCGGAATACCCGCCTGTACGGATGTGATAGTTAGATCTCGAGTCTACGGTACGTGCTATTGCCTCTCCATCCATTTCATGGCAATCTCATGTCATTCGCAATGGTAGCTGCTAGCAAATCTGACTTCACTATGGCTGCACCATCAAAATATATCTGTAACTGCCAAGAGAAGTGCCGAGGAGTCCCTACCGAGGTTTCTCGCCATCAATACAATCTGCACACGTGACATCGCATATCTGTCAACACCTTTGCCGACTTCCTTGCTTCTCGAGGAGATTCAATGCCGAATGCATCTGGATTAGACTCCGCCAATACCTCAGTCTCACGAAAGCATCCACGCCATGAGCGCGACGTAAATGGGGAGAGCTCGCAGGGTGTATTGAGTGGAGCAAAGCGGGTTCATGCTGCGTCTGACTCGGACAACGTACGTACTAACTGTCTTTTCCGTTTTATGTTCAGTTTTTCTAATGTTTCTTCTAGGGCGAGCTCACTCCCGCTATGGATACTGGTCTTGACCCGGATGCTGCTGGCCCTTCCTCCCCTCCCGGCTCGGTCATCATCGAGGATGAGCGCAGCCCTGCCTCCGAGGCTGGCATAGACACGGTACGCAGCCCAGCACTCCTCATTTTCTCACCGCTGCTCTGACCTTTGCAAGTGTGACCAGGCTGATGGTGAAACACACACCAATGACCGGGCCGAAGATGATAGCACGACGCCGGAGCTCGATGACCATGCAGGCGAAGATGGTCCTGGTGCACATCTGCCTGGAGACGTGGACCCTGGCAGCCTCACTGACCTCGACACACCACATTTGCCCCCTGTTCCACCCCCTGCTCCACCACCTGTTCCCCCGTCTGTGGCTAGCGGGACTTCTTTGCTCGATCCAGATGCACGGGGCCAATCAGCGGAGGATGTTCCTTCCAGGATCGAGGACATCAAGGTTGCGCAGGAGTTCATACATCTTATGCAGACTGCCTCCCTTGAGACCGATGGCCTACCTGCCGATGTTCTCAAACGCCTAAAGAACCCACCGCGCGAGCCCCCTAATGTCAAGGACGATCCCATTCTTCGATTTTCGATCTGTGTTTTCCTTGCATTGAGCAATGCCTCACAGGAATCATACAATCGGATACGTACTGCATTCTCCACATTTACTGGTTGCTTCGCGGGACTGGCAGGACTCGAGCTCCTCTTGTTTGACCAAGTGAAGCGTCGCATGGCTCAACTTAGTGGTGTCGTGCCTGTGGTCCATCATATGTGCATAAATAGCTGCATTGCTTTTACTGGTCCCTTTCGAGCCCTAGATGCATGCCCCATGTGTGGAGAGTTGCATTATAACAAGAACAAGAAGCACGCTGATGGCTCCAAGGTCGCGCGACAACAATTCCATACCATTCCTCTTGGTCCCCAGCTTCAGGCACGACGCTGTACCCCTGAAATGGCTCACCACATGCAGTATCGCCATCATCGTATGACAGACATTTTGGATGAGATTCACCGCACACAAAGGATAGCTGTCTACGATGATTTGTGTCATGGTCAAGACTTGCTCCGTGCAATGCAGCAGGGAAAGATCATGTCAGATAATACTGTTCTGTTTTTCTCAATTGATGGCGCTCAGCTGTATCAGAGCAAGCAATCGGACTGTTGGATTTACATTTGGATCCTCCTCGACCTTTCTCCTGATCTTCGCTACAAGAAAAAGCACATTCTCCCTGGTGGATTTATTCCTGGACCTCATAAGCCCAAAAATCTTGATTCTTTTATCTTTCCAGGACTTTGTCATTTAGCAGCACTTCAAAGAGATGGCTTGCAGGTCTGGGATGCTGCTAAAGGCCAGCAGGTTGTTGATCGTCCTTTTCTTGCATATGCAAGTGCCGATACTCCTGCAATGTCTATGCTGGCCGGCCGCGTGGGGCATCTTGGTGGTTTAGGTTGCCGATTTTATTGTCCACTTCATGGTCGTCGCAAACCTCAGGGATCTCAATATTATCCTGTTCATCTCAAGCCTGATAACTATTCTGTGGAGGGCTGTTCACATCCTGATGTAGTCCTACATTCCTTTAATGAGACTCCTGAGGATATCTCCAAGCGGTTTGTTCTGAGCATTTTTTTATATTCATCATATGCTAATTTGCTTTGTCTTAGCTACAAGGAAAATCTAAAAAATGTAGTCGCATCTTTTGATTTGCGTGAATTTCGCTGCCGTCGCCTTGAGGCAGGCATTACGAAGCCCACAATCTTTAGTGGCTTATCTGATGATTACAGACTGGAAATCCCTATTCTCTTTTGTGGAGACTCCATGCACCTGCCTTCACTCAATATTCCTGATCTCCTAATAGCATTGTGGCGAGGAACTCTCGAATGTGATCGCAATGATGATCGAGCAACTTGGGACTGGGCTGTTTTAACAGGAGATACGTGGACGATTTTTGGCAAAGCAGTTGCTGATGCCACATCTTATCTTCCTGGCTCCTTTGATCGTCCTCCACGAAATCCTGCTGAGAAGATAACCAGTGGATATAAGGCTTGGGAATTCCAGACCTTGATTTATGGCTATTGTCCTGCTATGCTTTATACAATCCTTCCAGATAAATACTGGCACAACTTCTGCAAGCTGGTTCTTGGTCATCAGAAAAATATGCAGGTCCTACATAGTTCTACATATCTTATATAGAAGTTATAGGCCCATAGCACCTCCCTTTACTACATAGCTCTCATAGCCCAAAGGGAGAGCTATGAAGTGCTATGAGATGCTACAGAGTTAAAGAGGGTGCTATGATCTGCTATTATAGCTATCATAGTTAACTATGAAGCTATTATAGAATACCTAACTATTAAATCTATCAGAGCTATGTTATCTATTTATGCTATACTCAATATGTAAACTTAACACATCTATCAAAGCAATAAAATCTATCAGAACTATCAGAATCATGATTAAGGTATAAAGCAAATTTTATATTTACTTTATTCATAATAAAAAGATCACATCAAAAGATAATAACAAAAGAGTTAATCAAATTAGATTATATTAAATCAATCTAAATTTACAACAACATTTGATAACTAACTACAAATTATATATTAAAGACACTAAAAAGTTTTCAAGTTAATTGAAAATTTTTATTTAATGAATGAGTAATGACACTTACAAAGACTATAACAAAACAGAAAAAAAGTGAAAACATAACCTATGAGATCAAGAAAATCAACAAAACATCAAGACATACTAAAGCTTAACAAGACTATACAAAAAGTGTAATCTAAAGATATAAGATAAGTATAGACTAGCAAACATAAAGACAAAGACTTACCGAGCACCGAGCGAAGAAAGACAGACTTAAAAGAAAACTCGGAGCGGAGGGAGAAGGTGGTGGTTGAAGAGAGAAAGAGAATGTGCGTCGTGCGAGCCTTATATAGCTGAGCCTGGACATGCCCGGTCGGAGCCACAAACGTGGCTGCCGGGCGCCACGCCAGAGGCTAAGTGATAGATTTCGTTAACTTGTGTCTGCCGTTTAGTAGCGTACAGTAGATGAATTAGATATGTAGCTCATACAATAGAATGCTATTAATAAAATATACGTGCCGTCTTTTTTTCTGAATTATAACGATTTTATTCGAAGAGTAAAGTTCGAAACGTTCAAACTCGCACTTTCGGTAGCTCAAGCACGGCGCGTCGTTCAACTTGTCTTTATCCTCACTCAGCTCCCCTTGTATCCCACCCTCCTCGTTGCTCCTCTCGCTTCTCGTCACCCCGCAGATCGGCAAGATTAGTTGAAGGCTTAGGGGTGGGCTCAAGGTAAGTAAAAAAACCACCTGTATTTGTGTTTATCGTACTAATTCCGAGAGTATCGCTCGGATAACGAGCGATACTCTCGTTCTTTCATGCCTTTGGCCGCCGTCGCCCTCTCCCTCCCATTCTCCGCCTTCCTCACGTCCTCGTGGCCGTCCTCACCCTCACCGCATCCCTCGCAGCGCCGTCGCGTTACAATACGCGACGTTGTCTGCTGTGGCTCCAATGCCCCCCGGTGCAGCCTGCACCTGCCCTCACGCCGCCACGCCCTCCACGCTGCCCTGACAACGTACGCGCTGACTGCATGCATTCGAGCTCGTGTGTGGCCCCGGCTGCATGCGCCTGTGGCCCTCCGCGTGGCGTCGACACCTTCCGAGTGCCGCGCGAGTGCCATGTCGACGCCCTGCACGCCGTGTCTGCGCCCTCCACGCCGCCTTCACGCCCTCCGTGCAGCCTCCCCGCCCTCTGCGCCGCGTCCATCTGAGAAAACTAAATTTTATATAGCTGCAGGTTAGATTTTGGGTGCTATGACTGAGCTATCAGGGCTATGTAGTTTGCTTATCTAGCTATGTAGAGCTATCAGGACTATGTAGTTTGCTTCTTCAGCTATGTAAAGCTATAAGAGCCTTCATAGCTTCCATAGCTAGTAGTACTAGCTATGTACTGTTACCATAGCTTTCATAGCTAGTAGTATGAACTATATAACACTATCATACTTCACAGTGTGAGCCACAACTCCTATTAGTACTATGTCAAGTTAGGTAGGTACAGTAAATTCCCGGTCAAAATTATTTATTTTCAATGTTATTACAAAAAAATCAAGTATACTACGTCACGATTTACATCACGCGCGACATGCACAGGCGGGGCCGGCACGCGCGCTCACGGGGAGCGACAAGATGCGCACGCGCACAGAGGGTATAGCTGGTGTATGCGACGCGGCAGTTCTGCGTGCGAGGCGCGGTGGCCACGTGCGAAGCCCCGGGCCCGTGCGCGAGACGTGGACTGCTGCGGGCTCATACGGGGCCGTAGGATCCATGCGCGAGGCGATGGAGCACACGCGAGGCGCGGGAGCCCATACGTGGGGCGCTAGGCTGCCGCGGGCAAATGCGCGACGTGTGAGGGGCGTGCACGAGGCGCGGAGTCCACGCGGGGCGGCATGCTGCCGTGAGTGCGTACACGAGGGGCCGGGGGTATGGGCAGGGCGCGCGTATTCAGGAGGCGTGCGTGGGGCGCGGAGAGTGTGCTTGAGGCGTGGGCGGCGTGTAGGAGGTGGCATCGGGCGCTGGGCCCGTGCTCGATGCGTTAAGGATGTGCCCGATGGCGGCGTGCAGGTGCGAGGCATCGAGTCCGTGCGCGAGGCGCAGCAGGCTGGCACGGGGCGCGGAGACCGTGCGCGAGGCAGCAGGCCTGCGTGCCAGAGGCACGAGGCGCGGGGACCGTCGTTGCGTTACCGCGAGCCCGCGCAAGACGCAGCAAGCCTGCGCGCGAGGCGCAATGGCCGCACGCGGGAGCTTGAGGTGGGACGCGAGGTACGGGGCCCGCATGCGACATGTCGGGCTGCGGCGCGCCTGCGCACGGCCACGCGCGACGTGTGCGCCTGCGTGCGGGCCCCGTGTCGTGCTGCGCTGGCGTTCCCACCCCCCGGTCGCGCGCATAGCGTGCCTGGCCGTGCGCCAAGCAGCAGTGCCGTGCGGGACAGCGGGACGATGCGAGAGGGGCGGGGCGATGCGAGAGGGGCGGGGCGATGCGAGAGGGGCGGGGCGATGCGAGAGGGGCGGAGCCCGTGCGCGAGGGAGCGGGCTCGCGTACGCGTTGTCCAGCGGTGAGCGTTGGAGACGGCGCGCTAGCCCATGCGGGCATGGCGGCGATGTCGGGGGGGTGAGTCGACGAGCAGGAGACGGCGGCGGGAGGCGAGGAGAAAGGAGAGGCACGGGAGGGAGAACGAAGTCGAGAGCATCGCTCAAACGAGCGATACTCTCTATATTAGAACGAATAAACACAATAAGACTTTTTTGTACTCACCTCAAGGGCCCTCAGCTTCCTATTGCACTCCTTCGGCCTTCGGTTTGACGGGAGAGAGGGAGGAGGGAGGAGGACAGGAGAGGAGAGAGGGCAGTGGTGATGGCACGAGTTGAACTTCGACGCGCGTTCGGTGCTTCAGCCACCGAACGAGCGAAGCTACGTTGCTCGAGCATCAGCAAATAAAATAAAATCGTAAAAATTCAGAGAAAAAGATCACATTGAAAGATCATATATTAAACTAGAATGCATGAGAGTGCTGTGTATCTACTGCACCGTGAATTGCTGAGCAGCAGTATCAACGTAGTAAAGCCTGGCGCCCAGTCTCTGACGCGACGCTCGGCAAACGCCCGGCAACCACAAATCCCAGCTCCGGCCGGGATTCGTATATAAGGCTCGCGCGACGCGCGTTACCTCTTGCTCTTTAACCCCCACCATCCCTTGCCACGTCGACGCCTTTAGCGTCGTCGTTTGCTCTCTCGTCGTCGTTTGCTCTCTCATTCTCGTCGTTTGCTCTCTCATTCTCGTCGTTTGCTCTGTCGTCGTCGTCGCTTGCTCTCTCGTCGCTATCCTCTTTGTTATCTAAGGTAAGCCCTTCTTCATAATTATCTTGTATTATCTTGTGACTTTATACTAATGTCTTCATACTTACTACAGTACTACTGTAGTCCTACTAGGTAAGCTATGTTATGTCTTATGCTGATGTCTTCATATTGTCTTGTAGGTTTTCGCTTTTTTGTTCATTTGGTAAGTTCTTATGTATTATCTTTATTATCTTTTAATACTAATGTCTTCTTTTAGTATTTGTATTTTCGCTTTTTGTAGTTATCGTAAGTTTGTTATCTTTTGTAGTTATCTAGTAGTTTTTACAGCTTTAGTCATGTTTTATAATAAAAGTGTATGACAAATATAATGTTTTCAATTTTCAATATTTGTGACTTTGATGTATAAAATTATTGAGTTTATAACTTCTTATAATGTATGCTAGAACAATATATTTGATAGAGATGATATAGAGTAGATAGAAGTCTCACTAGCTAGATATAATATAACAATAAAGATATGATATATAATTGGTATAGCTTTTATAGCTCTCATATACTACAATGGCTATAACAGCTATGATATCTTATATCCTATGCTATGATAGCTATAATAGCTCATACCCTATGCTATGGTAGCTATGGTCAGCTATGATAGCTATGCATAGATTAGTTGACTGCTATGAGACTGCTATGTAGAAAAGAGGACAGCTATGGACCTAGGAAAGCTATATAGCCTACATAGTGTTATATACCAGTAGTAAATTTCTCAGATGTCTGCAACCTTCGCACAGCCTCGCGCCCTCGACGTCGCCTCCACGCCTTCCGCATCGCCTCCCCGCCTTCCACGCAGCTTCTGCGCCCTCTGCGTCGTCTCCACCTCCTCCGCGCAGCCTCAATGCCCTCCGCGTCGACTCCACGCCCTCCACGTCGACTCCACGCCCTCCGCGTCGACTCCATGCCCTCCACGTCGCGTCCTCACCTTCCACGCAGCCTATGCACCTTCAGTGCAGCCTCCGCGCCCTCCACATCACCTCCACGCCCTCTGCACCACCTCCATGCCATCCGCACAGGCTCACCACCCTCCGCGCTGCCTCCACGCCATCCGCGCTACATCCACGCACTCTGTGCCGTGTCTGCACCGTGTCCGCGCCATCCGCGTCGTATCAGCGCCATCCGTGCCATGTCAGCACCATCCGCGCCATGTCCGCGCCCTTCGCGCCACGTCTGTGCTGTCTGCGCGGCGTCTCCGCCCTTCGTCGCACCTCGCGTGCATCGTCAGTCATGCGCGCGACTATAACGCTATGCACACGCACCTCGGCAGCACTTTATGGCAGTGCAGCAGGCAGCATCGCGCGCGACGGCGCCATCGCACATAAGGTGCTAATGCCACGAGCACGACGTCGGCGAGCTGCACGCCACGTCAGCAGCCCACGTGCGACTGCTACATGATGGTGCATGGCCGTAGCCTACATGTGCGCAATGCTGCCTGAGTGAGTTCCATAATTACAATTAGTTTCTGTAGCTGTAGACTAGTTTTTATAAATGTATCCCTAGATATGAGTAAATCTTTTTTTTTGGAAGTTGGAAATCCCTCATTTAATAAAATCAAAAAATTTGACTTGTGATTATGGAGTCTACCATATCTAACATAGGGCTGATAGAGTCCATAGCAAGGCTATGATTGTATATAGCTCTGATAGTAATGGCTTACAGGTATATAGGTCTATATACCTTTTGCCTGCTGCTACAAAGGCTATCATAATGTGCATAGCTCTACATAGGTGCAAGGGTGGCTATATAGATCTCATAGCACTATGCTAGGACACATACTTTAGTACTGAGCTATATAGATTTCTAATTTTTCAGATGGTGTTTAACTTCTTCTTCAGCATTCTATTACCCCAGAGAAGCTTTGTCTTGCCAAAAAGATGCTTCTAGAATACTGTGATGAGTTTGAGCTTCTTTATTTTCAGCGCCTTGCTTCTCGGATTCATTTTTGCCATCAAAGTATTCATCAGATGCGTCATGCTGTTCCTAAAAGCATTCGTGCTGGATTGCTTGCTTTGACTAGCCAATGGCCCATGGAGCGCATCATTGGAGATTTAGGGCAAGAAATTCGTCAACACTCCAATCCCTTTTCCAACCTTTCACAAAGAGGCATTCTTTGTGCTCAGGTCAATGCTCTTCATGCTCTGATTCCTGATCTAGAGCCAGAAAAATCTCCTTTTCCTCATAACTCTCTTCCCTTGGGTGATGATTTTGTTCTTCTTCGGGCCAGAGATACTGTACCTCGCAAGATAGATGGATATGAGGCAGAAGCTATTGGGGTGTATCTGGAGCAACTGCAAGCAGCTGGACATCCAGATATCATTATACCTCCTCAGCACTTTGTGATGAAATGGGCTCGCCTTCATCTTCCTAATGGACAAGTTGCTCGTTCAGCATGGAAGGAAAAGCAGGTTGATCTTCGTAAGCTTAGGATGGCAAGAAATGTTAAAGTAAGATTTTTTTGTATTGTTTGTTTTAACTTTTCATCAAATAACCATCTAATCTTTGGCATATAGGCTTATATTGATGGCCAATGGCGTTTCTGTGAAGTTCAATATTATTTTCAACTCAAATTTACTAAAGAGTTTGAGCCTACTCTTGCTATGGTCTCTCTTTATGACTTACCAGATCCTGATCTACTCAAAGCTTCCTCTCAAACAGTTTGGTCTTGCCAGTATCAGGGTGAGAAGGCTATGAGAGTCATTGATGTAAAGAGCATAGCATCAGTTGTTGGTATGGTTCCTCATACTACTCGTAGTTACCAAAAGTAATGATAATTATGTAAGCGACGTGCGACGCGTCGTGAGCTGGCACCATACTGTGTCGTGTTTACCACTCGCAATTCCACACCATACCCCTTCATATGCCGCTTGTCAGAGCTCATTATACCCGGCATGATACCTCGAGAAAAAATCGCTTTATCGGTGCTATTAAATCTGGTGCCACTATCTCCGAAGCAGCCGATCAAGAAAACATCCCCTTGCCGACTGCCTACCATCTCTTTCACAAGTACGAAATAACAGGATCCACTCATTCCTTACCACGAAGTGGCCGTCCACCAATGGTCACGGAGCGTACCAAGCGTCAGGTAGTGCGAGAAGCTCGAAATCACCGTCGAGAACCATTTGCCATCATCGGGAAGTCGGTCGAACCAGAAATCAGCTCAAGCACTGTCCGAAGAATTTTGGACGAGGAAGGCTATCACCGGCGTGTTGCAAAAAAGGTGCCCTACCTTCGTGAGGAGCAGAAGAAGGCTCAGATGAGGTGGGCTCGGGATAATCGGCAGATGACAGGGGAGGATTGGGGACATATTATCTGGTCAGATGAGTGCTACATCTATATCGGTGACACCTCCGGTTGGGTGTACGTTACAAGACGTCCGAATGAAGTTCTTCAGGAGGATTGTGTTGTCCCAACCTTCAAGCAGTCCTCTGTTCGTGTTATGGTGTGGGGGTGCATCATGCAGGGGCAGAAGGGGCCACTAGTTGCATTGGAGTACCCTGGTGGAAAGGGAGGAGGGATGAACTCCAAGCGATATCAAGAACAGGTCCTGGAGCCCTTTTTGAAGGATTTTTATATGGAGATGGGCAAGCTGAGGGGTTATGTGAAGTTTCAGCAGGACAATGCACCATCACATGCCAGCAAATCAACAAATCTTTGGCTCACCAGTCATTCAATCCAGCGCTTCTCCCATCCATCATCTTCCCCAGATCTCAATCCTATAGAGCCTCTTTGGCATGATCTCAAGACCCATATACGTGCTCTTCCGCATCCTCCAAATACCCTTGAGCAGCTAAAAGCTGCTGTATATACTGCATGGGGTGCACTTACCGCAGAAGAAGTTGATAGGCACATCAAGGGCATGCCAGATAGAGTGGAGGCTGTTCTGAAAGCAAAAGGAGGACATACTGGTTTTTAACCTCATAAATACTTTGGAATAGACATGTTTAACAATCATGATGAGATTGGAGGTACTGTCAATGAGTAGAACATTTGTTTCGTCTCGGACAAAAGACAATGTGTCACGTGATGCTTAAGTAATTATCATTACTTTTGGTAACCACGAGTAGTGATCCAACATGGAAGGACAGATACTTTGTGGTAGAACGTATGGGTATGGATATTGTGTATAAGGTTAGAGGTGAAGATGTAGCAGATGAATAATATACATATAAATACAGGCAAAATAGTCAGAAAGCTATGATATCTTATAATAGTTTCTTTTTTCTATAAAATGTTCACATTTTTATTCTATTAAGTTTACTTATAGCAGCTTTGTTGCTTATTTTATTTGATGCTGAACTTAAGTTATGATAGTACATAAGAGCATTATATTATAAAGACAAAATGGAACAAGATAAGTAAGAAGGTGATTAAAACTGCTGGTGACAATTTCAAAAATCTAACTAACACCAAAGACCTTATAACGATCAGTTACAAAATCATCATACTTGGAAAATAAGTTTAAACACTTCTGTCGACGTGAATCTTTTGGCCCATCAATCTGCTCCTTCTCTGCAGCAGTGAGGTCCTTGACAGGACGATAGCCACAGCGTGCCCACTGGATTAATGGTCCAGGACAGTACTGAGTAAATGAGTATCTGGTCTCTCCTGGTTGGATGGCTGTGTTTTCATGTCATACACATGCAGATGGAACCAGAATAGAGGACCCAGGAGAAAATTCTATGGTGAAGCCAAGATCCCAAAAAATAAAATGACCACCTTTTTTGGGATCATAGTCACCAAGAGCCGTAATTTGACAGAAACCATAAGGAACATTGCGAGTATCAGCATGTATGATAGTGCAGGCCTGTGGTCCCAGATTGAAGTTGGCAGATGGAAAAATACTGCCTTCATACAACAGATGGAGGCCATAGTGTTTATAGAGTGGCTCCAAGTTTTCTGCATAATGTTGGTAGATCTTGGGAGCACAATAGGCAAGGGATGCTGATAAATATAAATAATTAGATGTGAAAAATATGACATATAGAACAAAATGTACCACTACCAAAGCTGGCTATTCGTGACAAGGATGGGCTCTTGACAAGACGGTCAATGATCTCTTGATTCTTAGGAGTGTTGGCACGATATCCTGGTTCCTGCATACAGTCAGCACAGAGCTTCTGCATCACATGCAATGGGTTTACCTTTTTGTTCTTCCACCCCGAGTGTGTGACACCAGCAACTAGAGCAGGGAATTGACCATGCTTGGATTGTCCCCCTGATTTGAAATCTCCGTCGCGACGGGCCTGTTCTAGCTCTTGTTTTGCCTCTTCGATGACAGCAGGCCAGTCTGGATCATCTGGCTGGCCAAGAAGATATGAGATGCCGAAGTTCTCTAGGTCTTGCACCATGCGCCTCGACCTAACACATCTACTGCGTGAGTTCAGGTCAAAAAATCAAATAGGGCACTCACTTGCCATCCCATGGCTTGATATCCAAGCCAAGAGCGACCAGCTGCTCCACGGTGAGCAACTCTGTGCCACGTTGCTGTGGTGTGGCCACATATGCATTTTGCATCACCGGGAACTCGCTGGCCAATGCTTTGACATCAATAACTTTGGGCGGTCCGTGTTTCTGGCACATGCCAGGCTTCGGCTTGTAGCCAAATGGTCCACGTGCCTCGCGTGCAGCTTGTCTTTCTGCACGTCGTCGAGCAGTCTTCCCAGCCTTGCTGCCATCAGTGGCTGGTTTTTTGGTTTTCTTTTCTGGCTTCTCTGACTGAGCAGCGTCACTGCCACCTGCTGGCAAGGCGTTGTCGGGAAGCCCAGCAGCTGCGGTTGCATCACCACATATCATGTCCTTAGCACAGGATGCAGGTTCCGAAGAACCAGGATGAAGGGCGATCCCGCGAGAAAGACGTGGAGGCTACGGCGGAAGTCCATTGGATGAGGATGGGGGCCAGACGGAATGATCACGGGCAAGAGACATGGGCGATGCAGAAGGCGTCGAGCTGCGCTTCACGAAGGCATAAAGCAACGCGGGCTGGTCGTCATCGAGGTGAGACCTGGGCTCATCTTCACGAGAGGAGCCGCCGTTGATGGGAGCAACATCCTGGGTGTTACTGCCGGTGACATGGTCGACGGAGGAGACCTCCTCAGCGCGTGCATCTTCCACATCCAGCACGTGCTCAAGAAGGGGCCAAAAGTTGACTTGGGCTTGAATGGAATCCATTCTGTGTATAGACAGATGACGGTCTGAGCGCGGTTAGTTTGAGACATCTTCAGAGTTCGAAGCATACCTGTGGCTTCGTGTGGGTGCAAGTGATTTTCCGCGTGTATCTGTGGATAGGTAATGAGCACCGATGAAGTACAGGCCCACGCGACCTCTTGGATGGTGAATTGAATGGGTTGCTTGAATGGGTCAACATGGGCCTCGTCAACGGAAAGTCACGCCGCGCCGCGATACCCCCGCATGCCATCCTGCTCGACGATCTCTTTGGGGCCTGGCGAGACCCGTCCAAGGATCGAACAGGTCGGGGACTCGGACCCCCGGGATGCGTGCTGAATGGGTCGATGCAACTGGCACCAGCGCGAGGTCGCACTGAGCCGCCACACCCCGCACACCATCCTGCTCGACGATCTCTTCGGGGCCTGGCGAGACCCGTCCAAGTGTTGAACCGGGCAGGGACTTGGACCCCTGGGGTGCGTGCTGAACGGCTGTCGCTGATAACACGTCGCACTGAGCTGCCGTTCCACGCGCGCCGTCCTGCTCAACGATCTCTTCGGGGCCTGGCGAGACCCATCCAAGCGTCGAACTGGGTGGGGACTCGGACCCCCGAGCGCACGTCAAATGGGTTGCCATGACCAGTGCCGGCGTGAATTCACGTTGAGCGGCTTCCGCGCGTCGCACGCCGTCCTGCTCGACGATCTCTTCGGGGCCTGGCGAGACCCGTCCAAGCGTCGAACTGAGCGGCGACTCGGACCCCGGGGCGCACGTCGAAGGGCGACGCGATATGAGACTGAGAGTTTGGGCCGAGTGGCCCACCGGGATGCCCAGAAGCGAAGTACTCACCTAAGCGGCAGGGCCAGAAGGAGCAAGGACAGCTCTGTGGTCGCAGATATATGGTGCAGGAGGATAGACCGGGGAAGGAAAGGGGAAGACCAGAGAAGGATGGGAAGGAAGGTGGTGGGAGAGAGAAAGGTGCACCAGCCGTGAGTAACTGTTTGTTCGAGTTAATGACTGCGGCCATCAACGTCTCAACAGATAATAAACCTCACCGCGATGCATCGCGGCGCGGGGTGTGTTAGTCACGTGCTATGCGTCTCGTAGCCTCATTGCAGCAGACACGCGGCACCTTCTTCAGTATCGCACTCGCATTGTCTTGCGGGCATCCACGCGCACGGACGGGGATTCTACAACCAACCGCAAGCCCCCGATCTCGCGCTCTGCCCTCAGCCCACTCATTTCTGTGGGCCTGATCGCCGCGCGATCTCCCTCCAGCCGGTGTGCATGCACTTATCATGCGGACAGACGCTGCGCTACCAGCGGCCGTCCTCATACACAGCGCTCTCGATTCTCTCAGCATTCGCCACTATTTCCATCGCGCGCTCTCCGCCAAACCTCCGCGCGTGGCCAGTCGGACGCTTCATGCATCCGTGCATTGGTCGGCGCACTCACTGCATACACTGGTGCGTACTACTACCCATTGCTCGGCCGACCCTCGCTTAAAGTTACCTGCAGAAGGAACGAAGGTTCCAATCTCTCGCCTCTTGTGTCCCAATCTGCCTGCGAAAGTCGCCCCCTCCTCCTCAGCCTGGTTCAGCGCCGTCGAGGCATGCCTGAAGCGCGAAGCGGGCCGGCGCTGCTGCATGAATGGGAGGGTGAGTGGACTGCTCGCTTGGGTGGGCTGGGGCGTGACCAGGTCGACCACACCGACACGGCTGCAACCAACGACGAGGGGGAAGGATGATGATGGCAGTCAGGACGAGGACGGACAGCACGTACACAAAAAGGCGAAGGTCAACGCACCAAAGACGAAGGCTGCACCGGCACTGGCGCTGCTGCTTGAACTCGCGCAAGCGCTCGCCGCACTTCGCATCCCACCGCACCACATCCATGAGCTCTCTGTGGTCATCTACATCTTCGGCCTCAGATGCTTCCAGTCACAAGCGGCTGGCTAGCGATGGACGGATGCCAGTGCCGAAGGTGCGACCTACTACACCTGGCGGGCCACCGACAGTCCATACGTCAGACTCAAAGTTCGTGGCATCCCCAGCAGCCACGCGCACCGTCATTCAGACGCCGGCCTCGCCCCAGTCAAGACGTACAGCGCACGATGGACAGTAAGCGCATCGCCTGGAGCGTGCAATATGAGCTCACGTGCGGCGTGTCATGCGGCTGCTGGAAATAGGCAGACATCATGCCGGAGAAGCTGGAGCAACTGAAGGGCAGAATGCGGTAGCTGCATCAAAGGTAATGAAACCCATGATGCCAAAGGATAAGAGGGATCGGCCCGAGGTTCTGAGGACAAAACGTGGCCATGTAGGAAAGAGTATGATCGAGAGCAAGAGGCCATCGTGGAAGGGCGCGGGCACAGCCTTGGCCTGATGGGTGACTGGAAGGACGTCCAGGCTGGTATGGCGGACGGATCCAGCAGGTCGTACGGCTCACTCAGGACATGAAGACGCTCTTCCTCGAGCCGCCGGACATGATGCGCTCTAATCGGTTCGCGCGCTTCCTGGGTTCACGGCGGCTCCTCGAACTGAGAGTAGGCTGCAAGGCGAAGTATGCAGACGATGCGCTGAAGACACGACTAGCCAAGCGATTTGTGCTATGTGGGCAGGTATTTGTGCCCATCGATTCAAAGGACGGGAAGGTCTATCTCATGGAGACAGACGAGGACTATGAGCGGTGTGCAGCACTTTCGGAAGGTGATCAGAAACGCATGTCCCTACAGGACTTCATTATGTGGCATAATCTGCTTTCGAGGAATTATAATCAGGTTGTACGTACTTGCATTCCTGTTGCATTTGCTAATCTTTGGTTTTTGTAGCCCATGAGCCAATGGATGACACGTTTCGATCTGGGTCTGTCAACGTCGGTCCCTGTGCTGCAGTTTTAGCCCGAGAATATCTATTTCATGGGCGATAACTGTTTGTACTTCCTTCGTGCACTCTGATTGACCACTCATGACTTTTTGGCAGACACTCCGCGCTGGATCAACACTGCTGCACTCATTCGTATCACGCAACAACTCGGCTGCGCAGTCCGCCCTACTGCCATACAAGATCGCATAGCAGGCGCGAAGGGCATCTGGTTGCTACATCCCGATGACCGCATCCTGACAGACCCTGCTCGAATATGGATCCGTGACTCACAGAAAAAGATCCAGCTCCCAGCTCTCGCGACTCTTGGCCATGTCCACCTCATGTTCGACCTGGTGCAGTGGACGCGGCGGAGCGCGGGATACGTGCGCTGCTCGCTGCTCTTCCGGCGGCTGTGCCCGAGCGCGCTGCTCGTGGGAGCGCATCGTTCGTGCCCACCGTGCTTGGTGGCCGTGACGACACATCCGACATCCACGCGCTCGGCGGTGCATGGCCGACCTCGCGGGACTGCTCAAGCGCATTGCTGCGAACAAGTTCGTGTGCCCGCCGCTGGCCGAGCGCAACACGGACGCGGCGGAGCGTGGGATCCGCGCACTGCTCGCTCCTCATGCTGTCGCCAGGCGGAGTGCGGGATCCGCGCGCTGCTCGCTCCTCATGCTGTCGCCACCACCATCGGCAAGCGCGGGGAATACGCGGATGGGTGGCGCGCCGCAGGTTGTGCTGGATGAGGGGTTGTTTGAGGCAGGCGAGAAGGTGCGGCTGGAGGATGCGCGGGACCGGGTGGTCGATTTGCTGGTCGAGGCAGAGCGGGGAGATAAGGGACGTCCGAGGGCCTGAGGCCAATCGCAGTCACCTTCGGCGAATGGTGCCCGTCGTATGCATGTCACCGCTGCTGTGCCGTCTGTGCTCGGCATGCTCGGCTCCCGCGAGGACGTGCCCGACACCGATGACTTTGTCCTGCATGACATTGCCGACGTGCGTCATGGGCTGACATGTACACGTTTGCGACATCGCCGACGGACCTGGTGATGATTGCACCCGTCATGCAGCCACTTTCCACCCAATGCGCCGCATATATCTGGGCATGCGCTATGCACATACGTGTCATGCAATACGACTCCCCCGTGCTACGTGCAACGGACGTATCCGGTGCCACGGCATACCTCGCGGGCATGCGGATACCAGCTCGCAGCACCGGATACGTCCGTTGCACTTTCATGAGGCGAGGTGTGTCACCGTACACGTCTGCTGCAAAACTGTCAGCACCAGGCTTGTGCAGAGCAAGCAACGGAGTGACCACGACCTGTCGCCGCTGCCTGAGACAACGCAAGCGATGGGCGTTGCGAGTGATCGATATAGATACCTCAGATGAACTGGCACTTAGTTCGTATTTTTACAGACAGGGCTTGTGTATTGGTACGATTCGAAAAGAGCTATGGTCAGTAAACTACATCTTGAATCTCGTACATGGGCATCCCATTAGAGGGCGAGGAGGAATTGTGATTACAAGACACATATTGGAAGGGCTCAGTACAACCGTACTCGAGCACCACGCAACACGATAACGAGGCAAACTGATCGCCCATGTCAAGAAACCTGAAGACAACAAATCAAAATTAGAACCATCGGATTGCTGGGAGCTGCACTGACCCTCATCAACACGGCATCCAGAGAGGAGCTCATAGGCATCCACCGAGACGTGCAACATGCCCGCTTGCCCTTGATGGAGCTGCACCTTCTCCAGCCCCCATGTCTTCCCCCCACATAACGAGGGGAGTGTGATCTCAATGATATGGGTGTCGTCTTCGCAGCGCATGATGGCCGGCGGCGAAAGGCAGCGAATCTGGGACGCGACGGAGTTTTGATGCATGTCGTTGTATGGCTAAGACAGAGAAGAAACAGGGTGAGCGAGATCCAAAAACTGAAGATAAATACCCATTGGCAGCTGGCTCACTGAATTGACGTCTTTTTGGCTGGATCTGCCTGCGTGGCCGATGGCAGATGTGATGGAGATGGCGTGCAGAGGAAGCATGCCGAATGTGGTATTGTGGGTCCCATCAGGATGCCGCTTACCGAGACTTCTTCGAAGCATACTCATAATTCCGAGCTGACCTTTCATTTGGACAGCGCCAGATGCATGCCGTCAAAGAAATTCAGCCGGATTAAATACGTATGGTTTGTTTTCTGCTCGTCACAATTAGAGGAGCTCACCAGTAGTATTATCTAGGAATGTGAGTAGAGTGCCGCTGTAGGTGCGCCAGAAGACATTGCTCACCTTTGTCTTGGCAGGTATTAGAGACCTGCCATTCCTCCTTATTAATTTATTATCGGCAACAGATTTTGTTTAATACCCACCTAGACAAATCATTTGGATTCAGCGTCACCGGCTTTCCCATTTCCAAGTCTGGAAAACAGGGACAAACAGTTGCTGGAGATCCACTAGGCGTGATGGAAGTATTTTCTTAGTTCATTTCAGCGTCGTTGCAATGCCTCTAGACGTAGACGATCCAGCACCTGACGAGGATTTCTGGGGAACACCTGAAATCCCTTCTCTGATGGATCCACCTGCTCGCCATGGTTTCAGCCGGATGCCACCTCCATTGACAGGCCACCGACTCGCTCCCCATCCCTACTCATCACGCCCACACTCACCGTCACCTGAGCTGGAATACTCTGGATCCACTCAGTTTCCTGACTATCGTATCTCATCACGCCGAGGCTCAGCGCCTTTTCATGTCGAAACTCCCTCAAGAAACATGGTAAGTATGTTTCTAACTGCGGCATGACCTTACTAAAAATACCAACCTTCTCTAGACGCCAGCACCCGTTCTCAGCTCACGCAACTTCCAGATTATTGCCGAAGCCACACATGCTGAGCTTGTTTACAGCCGTAACATCTACTATCAAAGTCTGGCTGAGGATAAGCAAAATTTAGAGAAAGCATTGGCCGCAGCAACGGCGCAAAATGATGAGTTCAAGTGAGTTACTTATCAGTACTTTTGTTTCGAGTTCACCGGCACGCTGTCGATATCAGGCTGGCTCTCAAGATGTCGATGACACACATCAAACGTGAAAACGTCGAGCATGCTTCTACTGCGGCAGGCCAGTCATCAAAACGCTCGAACACCATATTAAATGTGGCTGACCGACCTTCCCCGTTACAACGCCACAACTATTCGAACATCACCTTCTGGACAAGGCACGAGTGGACTGAGGCGGTGAAGAAGAGCAAGAATTCAACAAAGCTAGGTTACGTACCAGGCGCAAAGGGCAGTCAGCGTTCCACGGAGGGTGTGAACGTCTCAGCGCGCTACGTACAAATGGTTGATGGAGAAGTCATTGATGGCCCACGTCTCAAGGACATGCGTAATACGATGCGTCGTATCTGGGAGGAGCTCCTCAGTGCAGACCAGGCACCGAAGAAATGGAGTCAAGCTACGTATCACGTTCATGAATTCTACGTGATCGAAATGGCTCGCAACTTCCCAGAGCTCCAGCTTTGCGCGAAGGACTGGAAGGTGGACCAGCTGGCAACGGACAATTATCCATCGTGGCGCAAGAGGCATTTTCCTGATTCCGAGCCAGAGTCAGAGAGTGGTGACACTTTGAATCAGGATGAACATAACGTCGACATCAAGAAGGGCCGAAAGCGGCGATCCAAATCTGCATCTGCATCTGCGAAGAAACGGGCTAAGTCAGCTACACCAGCAAACCGTCAAAAAATAGCAGAGAATGTACCACCTGCAGAAGCTCAACATGTTCATATTGAACCAGTCCCCGCGAGGCCTCGTACGCTGCAGCCCGTATCACTAGCTGGTGCCTCACAAATTATGCTGGTAGGTGGATAGCATCACATCACGTCTATTTCCTGTACTTCATGCCAGTTTGTATACAGGTACCTGATCCGACGTAAGGAATTCCTCAGCTGGGTTTGAATGTTACTGATAACTTCCTTTACGCAGCGCCAACGTGACTGTTTCCCCAGACGTTCCAGAAGTGCCAGCAACATTCATCGACGTCAGCCTGGATGCGACCTCACAGAATCAGGTGGCCGAAGGTGAGCGTCTGATAGCTGGGCCATCCAGACTCCTGCTAATCTGGGACTGTCGTCCTCCTAAGAGCAAACGACGACAGAACAGGAGAGAAATGCACAGACAGCAGACCAAATTCAAAGTGAGAGCACCGGTGGGCACCTCACAACAGCACACGGAGGGAGTACGAGCGCAGCTGTGGGTAGTACGGCTAGTACAGAGCAGGAGGGACAGACTAGTACAATGGACGAAGGTGCGTGATTCATAGTTTTGTGCCACATTTCATGCTAATGAACTCATGCAGAGGCAGGCATTGCACAAGCCACGAGCCATGATACCCTCAATACGTCGCCCGTCGGTCCGCCAGCCACACCCGTTGGTCCACAAGCCACAATTTCGAGCAGCACCACCAACTCCCAGAAGCAAAAGGTCGCAGGTGGCAGCAGGCGTGCATATGGCATGCGCATCGACGCGAATGCAACCGATGCCTAGTATGTGCTTAATTTTCTAACTCAATAAAACCACAGCATCTGACGGAGCATTCATTCCAGTTCACTTTGTGCCGCCGACTGGAAGAAACGTGAACCAAAGGGACTTAAAACCCAGTTCAACAGATACTGGGGCAAACTCTCCCCACACGAGCGCAAGGTGAGTTTGCTGAGCTATCGGCCCATGCTTCTGTCATACTTACGGGATCTTACATCTGGGAAACAGCCATATCACGATATGGAAGCCGAACGAGTACGTACCGCATCTGCTCGTTCACATCTATATGCTGTCTGATTCACATCTAGCAGACAGTCAAGGCTACGCAAAGCACAGGTACACCGTCTACTAACTAATCATACGTTCTACGCCATTTGTCGAGATCAGGATCTCATGCATTTGCCCGCACATGTAGCGCACGGTTTGCCATCGATTTGCCCCATAGTCGACGTGCGAGATCGATATCAGCGGATGTGAGGGGCTTACTAGCACGAGGAGGAAAGGCTTATATGCCCGAGATGAGAAAACTGTATAGAAGATACCACTTGATACCACTCGATACCACTAGATCATACTAGAAATAAAAAGAGCCAGGTCTAGCGCAGAGTCCAATACCGTGGCATATCACAATAGAATGTGAACATGTCGCACTCGATTTCACTCGATCTCGCTCGATGTCAAACGAAGGGGGACAGGATTTGTGCCTGGCGCAAACAGCCATTCCGAGTGATGCTCAACCTTACAATGGATTCGACACGAAGGCGCTCGACGTGGCTCGATTTTTCCATAGCATAGCACATTAATCTGCTGTGATCAGATCGATCGATGTCGCTCGCTCTCACCCTATCCTGCCAGACGTGGTTTTCACTGGGAGGCCTCAGGCCTCAACCTTTGCAGCTGTATACCATGCTGGGCTTTTCTGTCACAAAATATCTCAAATCACACCACATAGTTCCAGAAAGCTTCACGACTGCCGCGGGCAGAGACACGTCTCGGGTGTCCCAACATCGACGACCATTCCCACTAGTCACGGCGGCTGTCGACTGGAATTGACTTTCTGTAGTTTATCTGCACCAGTTCTGTCTCTTCTGATATACTACTAAAGGAATCCCAGCTTTGGGTCACTGACATTGGTCGCCACACCGCTCGTATTGCTAGGTGTTGCCCTGCCACCAGGCTGCGCGGACGAGAAGCCCTCACGCGAGTTGTCATACTGACGTTGACTGCAGAGCCTTTGCGCGCTCCAGATCGACGGCCCAATGCTTAATGGTGGCATGCAAGACACGTGGACGATTATTCGATTTGCCCTCCAGCTGTATGTACAGCAACGCCAGCAACCCGCATGGATGCTGCCGCACCCAAGAATCAAAGTAAGTTACTTTTGTCCTGACTCTTTCAGGCCCAATCCCGTTCTTCTTTAAAATATCTGCACTAGCGTTCATCGTGTCCACTCGCGGCCGACATAATGATGTCTACGTTTGCGTTCTGCCTGACATCTAACCCATTCATACAGATACTCTGAATACAGAATATGCAGCTAAGTACGTATTGAGCAAGACATGCTTATGACCCATGAAATACCGTAGAAGATAACGGAAGAGAGACAATTCCAGGCACGCTATCGACAGCTGTCTGCTCGGTAGAGTAATACGATCAAAAATGCGGTATAAAGTACAACCATTGAACAATCTGGAACATGCCCGCTCGCATCCTCCGCAGACTTATGAATATCTCGACGAGGGCGATTGCACGTGAGGCATAATATATGCTCGACGTCACGATTATATATGCATCCATCGCATCAAAGCGCTCGTGTTCAGGCCAGATAGCAAGGGACGAGATTGGAAGGGACGTGATGATGGAGTACACACGTCAGAGCCACTCCCCTGCCACAGTTGGGAAGCCAAAGGTCCACGCAAGGCAATGGAAGCCACCGTAGAGAGCGCATCCGGTCATGCTGAAGGCTTGAGTCACCTCCTCTTCGTGATGTTGGATGGATATAATGAGAGGGGAAGATTTGCTACGGGAGGTTACGCGTGATGTATTGAGGTCTGTGATAAAACCTCGTTCTTGTCTGCACTTTGCTTTATCTTCTCCGAATCTAACTCCGAACACTGGCCTCGTGACCGACGCGAGGCCAGGTGCTGTCACTTTGGATTTGGAACTCGGCAAGCGGTGGACATCAATGTCGATGTAAGTGACAACATCCTCGGGTTTATGCCAAAAGAAAGCATATATAACTAGGGATATGAGGACACATGCGATCGTCTTGAGCTCCAGCAGTAACGTCGGAAGGTCCTCAGCTTTGCGCGCGATGCATTGGACAGCCAGCCACGATGCCTGGGTGCACCCAAACAGTTTCATGAACGAGTTGACTTTTCTGCGGTCCTGGATTTCGCGGGTGTGGGACCGGATGGGTGGGATAGCCTTTTCGCGCATGAGCTCGACGATGCGCTCTGACGACAGGCTACGATCCTGATATCCGTAACCGCCCATATTCACCTAGGAGCTGTCCGTCAGCGTCCACATGTCTTCCTTCGCCATGTCCTCCCTCACCTTCTCGTTGTAGAATTTATTGACTCGTCTCATGGTCAAATGTGCTCTGACGAATTCATGGATGGCTCTGGCAAGCATGTGCTCGGGGAGACGATGGTCGCCATCGCCCAGCCAAGCTTCCGCCAGAGGCGCTTCATTGGTGTATACAGATTGCGGCTGATGTCCGAGGCAGTTCAGTTAGACAGAATTATTCTGAAGCTGTAGTAAGGCCTGACAGAATTAATCTGTCAGCTTAAGGATCAGCCACATTACGGTTCAAACCGTAACAGGATCTCCCACCGAAGTACAGATTGAACCGTAATGAAAGGTCCTGGGCCGCGTAGTCTAGCAAAACTATGTAAAGACCGGGAATCGAACCTAGGGCAGTTCACCAGTTTCATCATGAACACAGACACAACTAACCACTGAGCCAACATGCTGTTGAAGTTGATATCAATGTATGCATGATGAGCCATAATTTAGCGAAAATATCGACTTAGCACTGCATATTCATGGGTCATGACCTGGATGGATAAATTCGTAATTACAGCTAAATCCGTAAATACCAAGTTAGCTAATCTTAACTAGCAAACAATGATAATGAAGAGAACCTACAGATATAACCTTCAAAGTTAATACTGACAGATATACCTGTCCTTACAGGTATACCTGTCTTTACAGATGTATCTGTAATTCATGCCTTCATTGTTCATCACATATAATTTACTCATTTGATATTTACGGATTTAGCTGTAATTACGAATTTATCCATCCAGGTCATGACCCACGAATATGCAGTGCTAAGTCAATATTTTCGCTAAATTATGGCTCATCATGTATACATTGATATCAACTTCAATGGCATATTGGCTCAGTGGTTAGTTGTGTCTGTGTTCATGATGAAACTGGTGAACTGCCCTAGGTTCGATTCCCGGTCTTTACATAGTTTTGCTAGACTACGCGGCCCAGGACCTTTCATTACGGTTCAATCTGTACTTCGGTGGGAGATCCTGTTACGGTTTGAACCGTAATGTGGCTGATCCTTAAGCTGACAGATTAATTCTGTCAGGCCTTACTACAGCTTCAGAATAATTCTGTCTAACTGAATATCTACGATGTCCATATGCATAGATGTTCAGATGCAGCTGATGAGCATGGGGAGACAGGCATACAGGATATCGAGGGTACTACGCATTTTCATCAAGACGAAGCCGACCATCTCGTCCGAGGGTTCGGACATGGACTCGAACGACGGGTCAGTTATCGCGTAAGGAATTCAACGAGAGTTCTCAAACTCACCATCTCTGCAGGCATCGGGCTATGGATATATGGGTGATGGTGATGGTGATGGTAGGAGGAAGTACTATTCATTCGTGATGGATTGCTTGCGGAATCGTTCAATCAAGGTTCATAATCTGTGTCTGTCGTCAACGCAACTGACTAGCTCGGATGGCTTCAACATAGTAAAAATATATATGAGGACTTACTCAAGAGAACCCAGCTTCCTGACGGTGACTTCAAGGAAACATACAGTGACATTTACATGGGCGCATCTTGTCCGATAAGATAAGATGTTATTTGATGCATACCATCATGGCGTCCCGACTCCGTGATTGGTTGATTGGTTTTCCAGTCATCTCAACCGTCCATTCTCATCGTGGCCATGGTCGCCCGCGTTCGTTTCAGAAAGCAAGTATGGCGAGCACATGGCGAAAGTATTCTCATTGGGCGAGATCTCCCAACGACGAAGCTGTAGTGGTAAGGGTCTTCTTTCACTACAAATTCAACCCGCTACAAGGTACTTATTCGTCCTTTATAGCTTCGTTATCGAACGTTCTCGGCGTGCACGCTTTCCAACACCTGTTTCTCCTAAGTAATCAGCACTTGGCATCCGATAGCAGTTCTAGAGCCTGTTCCATAACGCGGCGCAGCGATCATGCCTCACAATCGACAATGGGAGACGAATAGTTCTGCTCAGTGTCGCTAATTAAGCCGTTCTTGACGTACCTTTATTGGATCATGCCGTCGACGCGTCATGATTCGTGTCAGTCCCGCCGCTTCTTGAATGAGGTAGGTCTACGTGGGGCGGGAACAAAGCCCGACTGAAGCTGGGTCGTATAAAGATGCCTTGGAAGGAAGATGCATGCTCAACAGCCTTCTGTTCCTCTCCTCACATCCTCGCTTCAGCAGTCGACCCTGACCTCGATATCCGTAAACAATGTCTTGGATGAGCGTACCCCCCAAACTCCCGACGGCGCTGGGTGTGTACCGCCCGCTCTCGTCGCGCGCCGGTGTGCGTGTGTCGCCTCTCCAGCTTGGCGCCATGTCGATCGGCGACAAGTGGGCCTTCATGGGCTCCATGAACAAGCAACAGAGCTTCGCGCTCCTCGACGCGTATTTTCAGGCTGGCGGCAACTTCATCGACACGGCGAACAACTAGTAAGCTGGTTCAACTTCCGAGGAAGAACGGGATGGATTGAACCACGTCCTGTTGTTTAGCCAGAACGAGTCGTCTGAGCAGTTTGTCGGGGAATGGATCGAGTCGCGCGGCGTGCGTGATCAGATTGTTCTCGCGACAAAGGTGAGCAGAGTTCCACTCCTCGTTATCTTCACATCCAACCTTTTCGCTGCAGTACACGATGTTCTACAAGGCAGGCGACCCGGACATCAAGCAGCGCGTGAACTACTTCGGAAATAACACGAAGAGCCTGCACGTCAGCTTCAAGGAATCGCTGCAGAAGCTGCGCACCGACTACATCGACATCCTTTACGTTCACTGGTGGGACTGGGACACGAGCATCGAGGAGATCATGGACAGCCTGCACAACCTCGTCGCGTCGGGCAAAGTACTCTATCTGGTAGGTTCCCCGCTGTCCTCGTCCGACATTTGGATGTGTTACTCACCTTTCAATCACTACAGGGTGTCTCGGTTAGCAATCACCTGTCTCTTCTCACTGAATGGCTTTCTCATTCTTTTGTACAGGATACACCCGCGTGGGTCGTGAGTCAGGCAAATCAGTACGCCCGCGACCACGGAAAGACGCCTTTCGTCGTCTATCAAGGCGAGTGGAACGTCCTTTCGCGCTCCTTCGAACGCGAGATTATTCCCATGGCCCGCTCTTTGGGTGAGTGACAATCTAGTCCTGGGAAATCAATGAGCGCAAAATCTCATACAGGGTATGCAGGCCTCGCATTGGCGCCTTGGAACGTCCTTGCGGCAGGGAGACTGCGCACAGGAGCCCATTCAGTACTAATTCCCATATGAGCATGCCGAGTCAGCTTGACACCGTCGCATCCTAGATGGCGGAGCTCACGTTGGCCAACATTCCAGTGTAGCCATAGTAGTATGCATAGAATAACAATATGGTTTCCCATGTCCCCTTGCTCAGGAATACCTGCCCAGAGTCTCTATGCCTCGCATTAAGTTGCCACGGCACATTGCTTGGCCAAGTCTATGTCAATTCTGCAATGATATATGCCTGGGCCAAATGTACTATATTTCAAGCGGTGTGCATGTTGCTATGGGTTGGCCTACTCATAATGCCATATACCGCGGCATGCCACTATGGATTGGCCAAGCCGTGCTGCCGAGACCACCTCCATGCCGATATGGATTGGCCAAGATGGAATTTTGCAACTGTTGCATACCGCTATGGGTTGGCCAATGTGTAATTTTCCACCTGTTACATGTGGCTATGGGTTGGCCAAGATGGAATTCCGCACAGTGTTGCATGCCGGTATGGGTTGGCCAGCACGCAATTCCGCGTCCTGTTGCATACCGCTATGGGTTGGCCAATGTGTAATTTTCCACCTGTTACATGTGGCTATGGGTTGGCCAACACGCAATTCCGCACAGTGTTGCATGCCGGTATGGGTTGGCCAGCACGCAATTCCGTGTCCTGTTGCATACCGCTATGGGTTGGCCAGCACGCAATTCTGCATCCTGTTCCATACCACTATGGGTTGGCCAATGTGTAATTTTCCACCTGTTACATGTGGCTATGGGTTGGCCAAGATGGAGTTCCGCACAGTGTTGCATGCCGGTATGGGTTGGCCAATGTGTAATTTTCCACCTGTTACATGTGGCTATGGGTTGGCCAAGATGGAGTTCTGCACAGTGTTGCATGCCGGTATGGGTTGGCCAGCATGCAATTCCGCGTCCTGTTGCATACCACTATGGGTTGGCCAATGTGTAATTTTCCACCTGTTACATGTGGCTATGGGTTGGCCAACACGCAATTTCGCGTCCTGTTGCATACCGCTATGGGTTGGCCAATGTGTAATTTTCCACCTGTTACATGTGGCTATGGGTTGGCCAAGATGGAGTTCTGCACAGTGTTGCATGCCCGTATGGGTTGGCCAACACGCAATTCCGCGTCCTGTTGCATACCGCTATGGGTTGGCCAATGTGTAATTTTCCACCTGTTACATGTGGCTATGGGTTGGCCAAGATGGAATTCCGCACAGTGTTGCATGCCGGTATGGGTTGGCCAACATGCAATTCCGCGTCCTGTTGCAATGTGTAGCATATCGTTATGGGTTCTCCAAGTGGTGAGTCAATTATCACTTGCATACTGTTATGGCTTGTCCAAGATGTCATTTTGCACTGTTACATAGTGCTATGGGTTGGCCAGTGTACAATGTCACATGCTACTATAGCTTTGCCTATCCCAGTTTATGTAAAAGCGACCATTTGACCATCACATGTATCATATACAACTGCATACCCCGCAATAGATCCAACATACCAGATTGATACATGCGGCATTCCTCCGTGTATCCTGCGGCATTTCCCCATGTATCCCACGGCATGCATGCATGTATGCCGCTGCATATCGGGGTATACCCGCTGAGGCCACAACTTATATACGGCATGATAACCACTATATGTCACCACATATTGCCGGGTATTCTGCTATATTCAATTGCTATCATCGCGAACAGATAGAATGGGGATTTAATATGCCGCGGCATACTAATAAGGGAACCACGCGGGGGTACTGTCACGTGACATTGGGCGCTGCAGGTGCAAGGGTCTTTACAACTGCGATAACACATTCTCCCCACCCACCATCATGTCTCAATCACCAAATGCGAATACATGGGCTTGCCATACCCCTGACATCCACGCCATCCATACACGTGTGATATCATTGCTCTCCGAAATAGCGTCCTCATCTGATAAACAGATGACAGGAGCACAATGGGTATATCAATATGTGCTCGATACCCACAATGCTAACTATTCATAAGGTTCAGTTATCCCGTGATATCGGCTTATTGAAACTTTACAACGTCGGAGGACCGCTGGACTCCCACATCCCCGCAATATTCCGCCAGTCGGTGCAGGATTATGCTGCGGTGACAGCAGGGATCTTTGAAAATGTCCCTGCCCTTCTTACACAGGTATGCTATATTACCAGTCCTGTTTGGCATAAGTAAAGACTAATTCAACAATGTTCAGAGCGGAATTTATGCCAAAGGACCACCCACACCACCAGCTGATATCCTTGCTGCCCAGGAGGAGATCCTTAGCAACTTTGATAATGCAGAATCCAAGCTCCAATCACTTGCCACAGCAGTAAAGGAGTTATTGGAGGAATGGCGCATTAAGCGTGGCATTGTCAAGCGTAGAATGGAGGAGGTCACTGCTCTGAAGCAGGAGAATAAATATTAGACAGGCAATATTGTGTATACTGCTATCGGTTTTGATATTATTCTACTCTGAGTGTCAACCACAGCATCAATCTGCCCCGCCAGAGGTAACGTGACTCATTCCACGGAATACACGTGTTTTCAACGCGGCATGGGCGTCAATAGATACCAATCATCCCCCAATCTCCTTTACATCGCCTCTACACATTTCAAGTCACTGAATCTCTGAAATGAACACCCAGCATGCTGCTCCAGGCAATGATTCTATGCCGCCCACTGGCTCACTCGCACAGGCCATTGTTAATGAAGTTACATGGCGTATTCACGATGCACTGAAGACCATTTCAAAGCCGCCGGGAACCTACGAGTACTGGTATGCATTCACCGCCATCCAGAAGGAACTGGTATGTTGTGGAGAATACATATGTTTATTACATTAACATGGGTACATAGGATGTTGCTGCGATAATCCTTGGTTTTGCAGAGTTAGCCAAGACGCCGCCATTGGTCATTCTGACGTTCCTACGAAATACCAATGCCATGCTGGCCTCCATCGGTGATGCCATAGCTGCGCACTGGAAACCAGACCCGCTAGAACGCATACCATTCCCGCGGGATGCCACGATGATGCACTACATGCCTCGATGGTGGCTACCCTGCGCGCAGTGGTGGCCGAAACCCATCCGGGACACGCTGCGCTCAATTTCATCCGGGGCTGTGGGTCATGCAGATGGATCTGCCAAGGATCGAAGGTACCGCAGTCCATATATCATTAATTACCCAGAGCTGAAAACATTCAGAGGTAATGCCGGTGTGCGGTCCACTGCCGCGACACGTACGCCACATCTGCCAGACATCGTGGGATGTCTAGCCCTTTCCCTCAGTGCCCACGTGGACAAGGTACACAGTTATGGTCTCTTCAGTTCCAACAATTACTCATGCCGCAGTAGATCCAGTGAATGGACAAGGTGTACAGTGCACTAAACGATGCTGTGGCCAGGTCTGAGAACATGACCAACTACCTGCAGGAATTCTGCGATGAGCGTGAGTACATACAAGGCGATTTGAGAGGGATGAAGAAGTGGATGGAGGATCCCGAGGGATGGTGGACCCTCTTCCAGGATTATCTGCGGGACTGAGGTCATCTTGCATGTGTCTGAAAGGCCATTGAATACTTCTGGTATGCCGCGGCATGTCCTCTATCGTCTCCCCAGTCTTGAGTCATCCCAAGTATATATATGCCGAGGCCTACATGTACATTAGTCTAACCCATATGTCAAACGTGGATCATCTCCTACAACCTCCTTGAAGCTGTGCTCGGCATGCCTAGCAAACTCCTGCCACATCGCCCTCTGTCTCGCACCATATGCTGCATGTCCCCGTAAGTTCTCCCCCTTCGCATACTCCACCCTCATGCCCCAGTCATCAGCACGCTTCTCAAACCCGATGACAGTCCATTCCATCTCGAATGGGAGAACCACCATCTCCTCGTGCCATCGGTGCATCCTGGCACGTGCACGAAGCCACTGGACTCTGTGAACTGTATGGATCAAGAAGGTGTTATTCTGCCATGCATAAATCTCAATTGGCATGGACTTTATACGTACAGTCAGCAAGCCATTCACCCTGGTTGGAATCCCCATCAATGTCCATTGTCCAGAACCAGGGCAGAGTTGAATTGCGTAGACCAGCGATCGATGGATCTAAGACTGCAGTGCGAACCTTGAGATGATCTGGCAGGAGGTGTTTGAACTTTTGGAGAACAGTGTCATCTGCGCCCAGGGCTTGCATTGCTTCACGACATTTTGAATATACACGTGCTTGATGCTGAACAGTACTCTCGATGGATGTCACACCATCCCATGCCCGCGTTTTCTTGCGTTGACTATTCGCATGCCGCACATCATGCCTGAAGACATAGGCCTTATATCCGAGGGCAAGTCGTAAGCTTTCCAAAGCATCATTTGCCTGGCCTTGTCGCAGTTCTCGCCCGGTATCAACCAGCGTTTTCATCTGAGGTAAGCATAGAATGCCTTGCTCGAGGCGGGAAGGAATGCTGATGGCCACGCGTTCGATCGGGGTGTACCCTCCTGGTCGGCGAGGTGCGTGAGCAGGGGTATCATCTTCCTCATCTTCCTCGCCAACCCTATCAAATCTCTCACCATCGTCCGGGGCCAGAGGGACTCCGTGGCCTGTGGTATCAATGTCATATGGCAGGTAATGTGATGCCGCACGTTCAAAGGTTGTCACCCGGGATTGCAGGCGCCGCCTCTTATCTTCAAGATCATTTCGTTGGGGTGCAGTAGGGCTGGAACCCAGCTTCCGTACAAGGGTCAATACCGACAGCCTTTGCCGCCAGATGTCAGTATGTATAATAGGATGTGCATACAGTTTCAACGTACTGAGTCTCTTGTATGCGGAGGCCCAGCGTGATCCATGCCGCGGCACCATGTCCCCTCCCACGATCAAGTTCCAGTTGATTGAGCTTCACTAGAACATCCGCTCTTGATGGTCCTATCATATTCCATCCGGCATCAATATGGGGTTACTCTGAATATTGATTTGTCTGCCTGCCTTTCTTCACGGTAGTGTCATATATCTTGACCATCACCATTGGATCCTTCTCTCGCTTTCTTTGCGCCTTCTGCTCTTGCCGTGACCAGCGGCCTCGATTAGTGTTCGATACTGTATAATCAATACTTTCAAATGCGTCCTCAGCTGCTCCCAATTCCACCTTTCCATTCCGATAGCGACGGGACAGATAGGCCACTTTAAACTCAGTCAGCAAATTACATTCATATGAAGAGATGTAGACGAACCCATTCCAATGTGCTTCTTCCAATTGGAATCATTCATGTGATCGTCAAGTACCTCCCTACGATGGGATGTTGACATGCCACTAGTGCTCCTGGAAATTTCGTTCAATGGAGCCCACAGTGTCTCAACTGTTTCACCATCGAACTGCTGTGCACCAATGATATAGTTCGGTGAGAATGCTGGAACACATTCATCCTTGTGGCCATGAACATGAAAGAGCCCGATTGCACTCTTCAGCTCAACCATGCTATCAGGAATCGATAGGAATTCACTGCTGGCCACCCGTTGCTCGAATAGCTTCCTCCACTGGCAGACAATATCATAAACGTTCATGAAGATTTCGATACCCTTGCTGTTGTGATTCATGGCCTGGCAAGCTGAGTAATCCATGTTCATTTGCCTGTATATGCTGGTCACCATTGCCCTAAAATCATTCCAACCCTAATCGGCGTACCGTTCTCCCTTCTGGAAGTCGACTGTAGAGTGTGGGTAAAAGCACCCATGGCAACATGCCGTCGCTCCAATTCCGGTGTGCTCAACGTGATGCCTATCCACGTTGACACGATTGACAGCCCGGTGCTCATTACATGTTGATCTCTAAATGCCGCAGGATACGTCAACACCGCACAGGCATGCAATCGCAAGTTGGCGTACCTCGCGTAGGTCATTCGAGGATTTCAAATGCTTCTTATACTCATCCTGTCCTACCATGAATCCAGCACCGTCACTGAGCTGCACGTCATTCGCCGGTCTCCGCATCTTTGACCCAGTGGACTCAAAATTCCCATCCATGATGAACGTTCGCAGGAAGATCCATCTGAACCACTCTCAGTCACTGCCCAAGAATTGCGGATAAAATGCTGTATGCACCGTCGAGGATCACATGTCTTCCAGTCCTCTGGTAGATTGAACTCCGGCTGTGCACATGTAGGGCAGAACATCGCACGGCATCCCGGTGTTTCCGTCTCACTTGGATCGTGCCCCATACCAAACCATCTACGCAGTTTCATATCCCGCCACTGCCGCTCAACGCGCAACAGTTCTCGGTATCGGTCCTATATTGCAATCAGCAGGATACTTTTCAAAATCATGGAATAACCATACGGGTACAGTTGATGGAAATGCGCTACTCGTGAGGCGTCGCAACTTGTGATAGAAATGGTAAGCAGTTGTTTTGCATTCCAAGTTGTCCAGACGGAAGTCGTCCAAGACTCGGAATGTAAATGCAGTCTCTGGGGTATGAAACGTGGAGGGGAACATCTGCATACGGAATAATTGTAAGGCTGGGGGGTCGGCATTAGGACAGCGGCACCAGATGACCGGAATGCGGTGGACACCGGTCGCATCAACAATGCACATAATTGGGTTCCCATCAGAGTCCCCCGCCTTTTTGGGAAGCGTGTCTGTCTGGAAGGTTAACAGGTCCTCATCCACTTCAGGCCGGCTGAATGCCTCATCCCCATCGTAGACTTCCAGATCGTCCTGTACATCCTCCTCCTGGGGATCTGGGCCAAATTGGTGGTGTTCTGAACTGGTGTGGGGACAGGGCTCTCCAGAATGCCCAGTGTGGATCTTGACACCCGCAAGGCGAAGCCATGATGGTGCAAAGAATTCACCTGTCCAGCATTCGACACGATGAAACGGCAGGGTTGCATGACATTTGGCTAAGCACTAAGGACACTCGAACACCCGTCCGAGACAGTCTAGACATCGCCAGCTACCTGGGGTTGCCTTGCAAGTGGCGCAGGACATGTTCTCTGGGGGGGAGTCTCCATCTAGCATTGCACGTATGTATTCCGCACGTTTCGGGAGCCATTCCCACAGGTAATCGTGCTGTCCCTATGTCGCGGCATAAGCAATTTCTCCTGGGGCATGCAACGAAATGCTGGAAGTGCGCACACCTTTCCATGAACGTCTGCCAATGGGTCTCGAATGCCGTCCTCATCCATAAAGTCATTATTCATGACTTCATAATCCTCTGCCCGTGGCCCAGGTAGAGCATTGAATATAGCTTCTCGAGATGGCCCGGATCCGTCCCTGTCTGGTGTAGACATTTCTAGAAATGTGGTGTCGATATCCAGGTGAGATCGGCGAGACTTTTTCAATGTGACTTGCTTGAATCCATGAGTTGTGTCCTGTACGACGAGGGTGACATGTGCACGGCCGCCCGTTGGTGCTGCGGAGTATCGTATCCCATTTTTGCGTTGTTTAGTGCGTACCATGAAGTCAACGGTGTTTGGCTGATAGCGTAGCAACGAGACCAGATACAGGGATGATGGAATGTCTCTGTAGGAAACTTGGTCATAGAGAAGAAACTGACTAATCTGTACAGATCTATTGTACATGCAGATCTGATCTTATGATAGCGACAATCTGGTAAGAGCATGGAGCGATCGCTCCAGATCATCGTCGGAATGGCTATGAGCCGCGCCATCATTCTCTCGGTCATATGCACGGATCCTCATCCATCCCAGAGCCTCTTGTCCAACCTGATCATGCACTACATCCCGCATGAACCATGCATAACAAACCCGTTCACCAGAGAAGTCCGAGACAGCATGCTCAAGGGCTCTGCCAGATATTGCAACCACAGTTCGGGGTTTATAAGCAAATTCTAGTCCGGTGCCTGGCAGGCTAAATGTGGCGCCGTGATATGATCCAATAGTGCAGAGGACATCATACCATGAGGCACGACTCTGGGAATCCCGATGGGATGGCGTTAGCCTGTTCGATATGACCGCAACACTGTTGAATACCGAGGGCCACTGTCGGAGTGCTGGTGCAAGTCGCTCTATGCCCTTCAGCTCCTTCATGATGCATGCCGCGGCAATGTATAGCTCTGGGTGAATGATGCGAAGAATGGCGCTGAACAACGCGGCAGTCTCCGCAATGTCCGTGGCCCATTGCATGCCATCCGCGTTACCCTTTGCTGGATTGATCAATGGGGAGATGAATAAGTCATCGTCTGGACCCTATGCACAGCAATGCTTGAGAATCGCAAAACAGTATGAATGTCCATCAGTGAAACGCACATTTTTAGCCTGTTGAAACCATGCAGGAGACATTGACACGGTTCCAGGTGTAAATTCTTTGCATATGTCCTCGGCATGAAAGAGAGTGGAGGATTCCCTCCAGGTTCCGCGTTTGCTGCTGCTCGACTTCTTCCGGGAAGGATTGGACTTGCGGACATAGGAATTCAGGTGCTGTGTTGCCACCCGCATCTTGTCCTTTCATTATATAAGTATGAGGTATTGAACAGAGCACACTCGACATACCTCGCGCTCCTTTGATATGAGTCCTGGCAAGTACCAGACGAATATTCTCCCATGCTTGTCAACCCCAATACATGGCTTCGTATACCTGGGATGCCCGCAAGCTGGCGGATAGCGCTGCCGAAATGTCGGAGAGTCCTGTTCTCTTTTACGTTCGGCATAGCGCTCCAGGTCCCAGTCAAGGGTGACTGTTCATTGTTAGGATGTTAATGAGCTAATTAAATGGATATAAACACACACTACGACGATTAAACGCAGTTACAAGCATATCTGCGCAGAAGTCCAGCTCGGACAGCATAGTGATAGGGATGATTGTTGCTGGACGCAGAATGTCAGGAGGAATGGTTCGCTCTGCAACAGCGCAGTGGTGCTGATCGAGCACATTGAGAAACCGGTTGTAGAGATATTCTGCCATTGCAGGGGCGTAAGGACAATGAGACCCGGGGTCATTATCGGGAGTAGGAGCTGAAGACATTATGGCTATGCAAAATCAGCATTTCTGGATGTATCATTTTTAAATACTAACCTAGACAATGGAATGGCATTGTCCACCATCGTATTGGAGCATGCATTGTCTATCTATGGTATTGTTCTATTGTTACTCATACCTGCTCCTTTGTTCATTTCCAGTGACAATGACAAGTTGCCTTTGTATTATTGTTGCAGACGACAATGCTCATTTAGTTGAGGTGAATATGTCTGATCAGTCATGTACAAGACATGTACATTCCAGGTTTCGTGCCGCACTATTATGCATATGCCGAGCTTGTGACATTGTTCTGTTGTTAACTCATACATGCTTCCTCGTTCGTTTTCAGTTACAACTGCCATTTTATTCTTGTTACAGACAGTGCTCATTATGGTTGGGGAAAACACCTCTCCTCCCTCATATACAATGCACGCCTGACTGCAAGACAATAACGTTCCACGTCTCTAGTGCTACACTATTGTGCATATGGCACATTGATCCTTTGTTCATGCCAGATTCTTGAGGGACTCCGGCCCGACTTTCATAGCCTTATTAGGTATCTTGAACAGTAATCTGATGATCGGATCATTTGATGCCAAGCCGATCATCGGGCGGAGCGACGCGCGGAGTGATGGCGGAACAGACTTCTTCCACTCTGTCGGTCCACTAAAGTAGAGTGTTACTGACATGGACGGTTTACGGACCCTAAGCTATGTACCCTATATCTGCATCATACAGGTATTGGTCTGGAACTGACTGGAATACAATACTGCCATAAGTCAACAGGCAGGGTGGTCTGGCAGTTTGGTATGATCTGTTGGGGAAAATGGTGAGCGATGTACCGCATGGATGCGCGATCACCTTTGGCAAACGCGGAGTCCTGGGAGAGGATAAGGACAATTTTGAGTCCAGCCATGGTGTCATGGCATTCTAGAAGATTTCAACTCTAGCCATGGCGTGATGGGAGCGCGCGGAATTTGATTGTAGCCATGGCGTGATGGGAGAGCGCGGAATTTGATTGTAGCCATGGTATGATGGGAGGGCACAGAATGTCCAGCCTGCATTTTGTTTTACCAAGTCTGACCTCCCCTCTTGTTATGGCCCGAGCAAAGAAACCCAAGGAACCATGCAAGCGTATATCCACACCACCAGACACTGCGGCAGCGACCACCAGCACTGTTGTCGAGCTCCAGCTCACCCTCCAGTCGCGCCATCTGCAGTATCTTGAACCGCGGTTGCCGGATTATCGCGCTGCAGATTCTAGCCAGCGGGCAAAAATTGCGCGGGACTGTGTGGATACGCTTCAAAGTGAATTCAAGGACGAGTTCGATCCCTGGAAGAAATGGAAGCGGCTGGTCAAGCAGGTAAGGTCCAGGATTGCTTTGATGTCCCCATTCTTACCTTGTCGGACAGCGCATCGAAATTTGGTTCCGGAATAATGGTCGGAAAAAGCCTAGCAAGGCGATAAGGAAGTATGTCAAGAAGGCAGATTGGCAGAATGTGCGGGCCCGCGTCGAGAAAGATGCCTTTCACACGTACTTCGAGGAGCTCAACGGGGTCAAGGTGGGGTCGGTGAAGTGGGTCGGAAAGAGACAGAGCACGCTGTCCAAGTGGTGCAAGAATATCAATGCCGCGGAGAAGGCGAAGTATGTGGAGATGGCGAAGGCATGGAACTCCGGAGACATCCCAGTCGACGTGCAACGAAAGTATGTGCCATGTCTGTCTATGCCGCGTTACTGTCACTCATTACGATCAGGAATGCATCGAAGTATGCAGCTAAGTTCATCAGTGCATTTGCGAAGGAGATGTACTCGCAATGTGGTATGCAGATGTTCATTCTTACGAAGTTCATCGATGTGAATGGTCATGTTGTCAATGTGGTGTACGTCATTCACTGGTTTATTCTAGTCAGCTCCTCACCCACTTCCAGACAGGACTACACGCAGGAACTGTCGGGCGCACGGGGATTCACAGAGACGCATCCAGATTGGGACGATACGATGATCATGGAGAAATGGACTGAGTGGTCCCCGGGGGAATTTGGTACGTACTGCCGTATGCGTAGCAACTATTGACACTAAGCACATATCACTAGACCCAGACTCCGTGAATGCTCCATATTCTGGAAAGGCTGGCCTCGATATCCCAGAGATCGATTATGATGAAGAGGGATGGCCGATACTGCCCTCGATGGATGTCTTCGAGGAGCTGGAGAGAAAGGAACGCAAGGCGGTGATCAAGCGCTGGATGACTGCGCATTTCTGTGAGTGATCATTTCGTTTTGGCTACGAAAGGCTGACATGTCTTTCAGATATTGCCATTGGCCAGACAAAGGGTAGTGTACCATGGGGATTGGTGTTTTCCGAGGACAGCAAGTACTACTCACGTGATTGCTTCCCGAACGACTACAAAGGATGGATTCACCCCTCCAAGTGGAACCGGCACTGGGTTCGTGATGTATACACGCATTGGCATGTCCGCATTGACCTCGGCCTCATTCCGTTCAAGTGGGATGCTTATCCAGAAGTTGTGGAGGATCGCATCATCCGTTGTCCAGCCAATCCTCCTACCAGCATGTGGGGGCTCACAAAGAGACGTAGTTTGGCTTCCCGTCCATCTGCAGCATCATCGGCATTGCCCTCCATCAATCCCATTCCCACCGCCAATCCTGCCTCCACATCCAGGAAGAAGACCAAAGGCCAGAAAGGCTCTGGCAAAAATCCCAAAGGCAAGCAGAAGGCTGCAAATGATACCGAGGATGAGGCGCGGTCTTCGTCATCGGACAGTGATACGCATGACGATACGACCTCCAGCAGCGAGTCCTCATCTGATAGCGATTTGCCCGCTGCTGCCGATGATGATGACGAGGAGGAGGAGGAGGAGGAGGAGGAGGAGGAGGAGGAGGAGGAGGAGGAGGAGGAGGAGGAGGAGGAGGAGGAGGAGGAGGAGGTCATAGTGAAGGATACTCGTAAACATGGTGCACAGGAGACAGAGGCTGACGAGGCCCAGGATGCACAGTCTGCCGAAGAGGTCGACCGTGCACCCACCGTACCCGTGGCATTGCCAAAGCCAAAGGCTGACTTGCGCAAGGCTGGTGCGGCTAAACCAAGAATGTCTGCGCTGCCGCAGGCCATCTCGAGCGAAGATGAGGACGAGGTTTCGACAATGATGCAAGCCATGGGCCAGTCGTGCAAGGCAAAAGCGACCCGCCTAACATGCCCTGCCGATACCCGCGGGAAGGTTGCATTGCGCATGCAGTATCTCGCGACTCTCTCATGCGAGGTGGACTATTGCGAACTGCTCGAGTGGATCGCGAGAATGCCTGCGGTATGTCTCATGATTCCGTGGTCTGCGACCGAGTGTATACTCACTTTATTTAGGTTCCTGGTCCTGCCGCGGTATTGCTCCTTCCCGAGAGCTGGAGGGAGCCATGGGCCGCCTGGCGCAGCCAGCAGATATGGCTTCCTGCTGAGGTACATACTCTTCACGGTTTAGAGGACCTTGAGGGATGGCTCGACAGCAAACCATGGCTGTTGAGTGGCAAGGACCGGAATGCTGGGAGAATCATCTCTAGGCGTGGAATGGAAGTATTTGCTTTGGTCATGGGTAGTGCTATGCATGATATGCATGAGGGACAGTTCGCACCGGATGAGGAGGAGGAGAGTGCTGGGCCATTATACCTTGCTGGATCGCCATTCGCGTTCACCTACATTGAGAGCATGATGATTCCTGCGATTCAGGAGGCAGTCATGGCACTTGCAAATGGGGCACCAGGGTCTCAATCCGTACGTCCATCTACCCATCCTGAGTAGCAGATTTGTAATGAACTGAACCAGTCTTACAGGTGCCCAAATCCCCGCTTCATGCCGCACTCACATCCTCCACATCAGTTCAGTCCTCTGCGCCCACAGCGAAGGTATCAGGGAAGCACGCAGCATCTGCGAATGGTGGTAAGGAGGCTGGGCCAAGCTTGATGAAGCCGGCGAAGACAGCTACCAAGCCGCCTCCAAAGAAGCGGAAGCCAGAAGTGCAGGACGAGAACATCGTGGAGGGTCGCAGGCAGAAGAAGCCAACATTCAAGGCTCTCGAGTATGTCAGAATGCATATCTCAGTTTGCCACCCATGCTAATGTACTGTGCAGACAGCCCCCACCATCCCGCCATGCCAATAAGCCTTCGGAAACCGCTGCGGCATCTTCAGCGGCCAAGGGCAGATCCCGAAATACGGTGTAGAGAGCCCCGAGCCTCCACCAGCCTGCGGCAGGATTCAACTCCAATGCCGCGGCATTGTACAACAAATGTGCTGTGTTTGTGAGCTTCAACATGCCCAGCGACGTTCGTTTCGGCCCTCCCCGTACCACTGCAAAGTGTGTAATATTCCATTTCATTTGAATGCACTTTGGCTAGATTCAACATCTATCCCGTGGCATTGTACTATACTCGCACCGCCTCAGGTCCTCAACGGCCAGCGTAAGGACATAGAATGGACTGTTCGGTTTGGTTCCCCGTCACCCAGTATATGCGCGGCATTGTAGGTATTTATCGGGCAAATGCGCAAGCTGTTCACATCATGCCGCGGCATTGTACGGAGTCGCTGCGGGTTAGGAAATATTTCCTGCATCCCCTTTGCCAACGCCCTATAATGTAGGCGTATTGTACTTATATTCTCAATCGCTTCAACATGCAATAGGCCTAGCCGATCATTATGTGTCTGTCTGTCGTGTTCTCCTGTCTATCTTCAACATGGTAGCCATACATTCATCATGTAATTCGTACTATCGTGTCTTGTGAATACAATGTTTTCATTGTGTCCACAACTGAGAATTGTGCAAGTTGCACAAGATCATGCATCTTCGTGAACAAGAGTGACAACGTTCCTTGCATTTAGCACACTCTATCTTTCGTACAAAAAATACCGTGCTATTTATACGGGTATCAAAACAGCGTATACGACATCTACAGTAACCTGCCTAAGATGCACCACCGCCTCCTCCAGGCCCTGAAGATCCTCCAGCACTGCCGCTACCTCTCCCAGCCCCTGCGCCCCACTGCACAGTCGGCGTCCGCGGTCCAAATAACCCCGCGGGTATCGGGATGGATGGTGGAGGTGGTGGGGGAGCCCTTACCGTATCGCGAAGCTCATCCACGTGGGCGGACATCATGGCAGACATTGCGGTAATGTCCTTGTGCAGACTCGTGGAGAGGCTGTCCAAGCCCGTGTCCAGGCGCTGAAGGCGGTCATCATGCGAGTTGAGGCGCTCGTCTGCAGACCCCTTATGATTTTGCACAATGGTGGCCAGCTCGTCGACGGAGGCGGCAACCTGATTGATGTGGGTGGACACTGTTTTGACCGTCCCGGGAAGTTGCAGAAGATCTTGAAGGATCCCGTCATGCGTACGCAACTGCAGTCGCAGGCGCGCAATGTCCACGGCAAGGTCTTCCACACAGGGGCCCATGGATGCCAATGCCTCTGGTGTGGTGCTGCGGGGTGGATCATTTATGGTAGCGATCGGAGGATGGGGGGACAGTACGCGCTGGCGGGAATACGTTGCCGCCTGGCTGGGACCTCCAGGTGATTCCACGCGAGCTGAGGAGACAGGCCCAGCATGGGACTGGCCAGCGGGTGCGCGGTCCTCCATGCCGGTGTTCGCATCGATCTGCAGGCCATCTTCATCTTCTTCAGACTCGATGTCACGCTGCTGGTCATCCTGATCCATCTCCTGGGGCTGGTAGTCCCCGTGGATATCTGGCAGCTCATCACCCTCGTCCAACTCCGGTGGCTGCGCATCCTCCATCGCCACATCGTCATGCTGTTCATCTTCCTGGACATAGCGCCGGAAGTTGGCCTCCCCCCGCAAGTCCGGGAAGCGGGATGATGTCCGATCCTTGGGCCAGTCAGGTATCGGCTCCATAGAATGCCGCCAGAGGACATCGAGATAGTCCTCTGGATCCCAGTTGGCCCTATTGCCAGTTGGGGCACCCCACGTGCGATGTGAGCACTTCTGCCGGCTGGTACGGCATCCCTTACAGGCGTTGCATGGCCCGTTGGGGTAACATGTCTTCTCTTGGGCAACGCAGAAGGTACAAGGATCAATCTGCGATTTCCCAAAGACAGTTCAGTAAGCGTGAAAGGCAATGAACCCTGGAATGAACTCACCGGGATATTCATCGCCGCCTTGATAAACCGCTCCTCATCATCTGTGTACTTCCTTCCAGCATGCTATGCCATGAGAAAATGGGTGAGTGCTATGCGAATGGACAGGGGTAATCTGCAGGCATACCTTCTTTGCTGGAGGCTGGCCTCTGTCCTCCCGAGTGTCAACCTGCTCGACCTCTTGAGCTGCGGCTTGCCGTGCACTTCACCTAGGGGAGGCGGCATTCGTCTGACCCGCCCGTTGCTTTTGGGGCTTCGCGGCGTGTTTGGTGGTCTTGGGGGCTGCCTTTAGCGTGCTGGCAGCTGGCATTGTGGGTGCAGGGGCCGCGGCGGCCTTACCCTTCCCTTTCGAGGTTTTGGAGGCGGTCTTGGTCGTGTTTGGGGGTGCTGCCGGCTGCTCATCCATGGCGTCGGCGCGGCGCTTGCTCCGATGAGGCTCAGGCACTGTTGGGGCAGTTGGCGGGACCTTCGGATTGGCTGGCACCAGCTTCGACTGCTCCACGCGTGCGCGGTTGCGGTCGATCTGGGCCTGTACCTCCGCGGAGTCATCAGCACTCCGCTGAACGGGAACCCCTCCTTTCGTGGCAGGAAGAAGGATCGTGGGCCGCGGGCGGGGACGGGCGTGTGCATCCGTAGCTGAATGCGAAGGTGTCGGCATTGCAGCGGATTGCGCGGACTTCGGCAGGGCATTTGGGCGAGAGGTAGGGCGTCTGGTATTGGATGTGGAGGCCACAGTGGCCCCAGGCTGTGCATCGCGTCCTGGAACAATGTTAACCAGGCTATACATTCAGAACTAAGCCCATACGCACCTTGGATAGACCACCATTCCTCCTGTGGCTGACTCCCATCTTGCAAGACCCTATACTCCTTAATGTCTGCTGGCCACGCATCCGAATGAAAGCGTTTGAGGTGATCGGGCGTCACGCGAGGGTCGTCCGGCTTGATGGATTGAAAGTTGACCGGGCGTACCTCATGGTGGGCTTGCACCGTCTCCACAAACCAGCTGATAAGAATGGGCGGGAGAATGTTACGTTCTCCCGCCTTCTTAGCTGCATTGAATGCAGCGGCAAGTGCAGTCTAAAGGTAATACTTAAGCAATAGCATATGAAGAGAGAACTCAGTCACGCACCTGTTCAGCAAAAAGGTGCTGCTCCCATTCCTGCTGGTTGACGGTCCTGCGGAGATTGAGTTCCTGGAGGGCCAGGAATATGCGGGCTGCACAACGAATGACACGTTCTTCAGCAGGGGTGTAGGAGGAGGACATGACGGTAGGTGCAGAGTGAGAGCAGGACACCTTGCTGACTTCACCGTTGACGCGGCGAACTCACCATGGTCACGTGACCGACGCGCTGCGTGCGAAAGTCTGGTAAATTGGCGCCAAGGCAACCCTACGACCTCCTTCTACCTTCATCATCATGGATGCCGACGATCTGGAGTCCTTCATGGCTACATTGGACCAGGCCTCGCTGGCAGATACGCACATGGACGTTGACAACGAGCAAGCTGGTTCTCCTCTACACTCTGCAGAGGAGAACGCCGCAAGGTTGGAGACACGGCGCAGAGTTCAGGTAAGTGAGAAGTTGAACGTTGTAGATGTTCTGGCTTATAGACAGTGGAAGCATGATACTGAGCTTGAGGCCATGGAGCAGGAGCTCTGTGGCACCGTGACCTCCGCAGAACCAGAAACGGGGTCTGCGGTACAGCAGGCTGACAAGGTAGGTGCACGCCGTACTGCTTTCACATCCATTGCTTACACTTCACAGGCAGATTATTTGGAGATTGAGGCAATAGAGGACGCATTCTTCGCATTGTCAGATCCCCCCGCCATCCCAGAGGCCGATGAAGCATCGTTCTCTGGCATAGAACGCAGTAGCGAGGTATGTTCCCTTGCTGCTACAGTGTAATGATTTCTAATATACATTAATTTAAGGCTCGACCAACTCCGAGAACGGGGGATGGTGCTGCCGTCCTGCCAGAAGTGCCTGGAAGCCTGGAGGGATCCAAATTCGGACACCATACGGTGGATAGGTGTGTCACTACAAGTCCCACAGAGGGTAAAGGGAAGGCCCGAATGCCCCAAGATTACGATATTTCGATATCCTCGGATTCTGTAGAGGCTGAGGTGCGTATTGTTTAATATGTGCATAAATGCTGCATGATCTGAAACATGCACATGTCCATCAGCCGCATGCTCCCACCCCTGGACCATCAGGCTCAGTAAGTATCGTTCGCAGATATTTACATATTTGTTTAGGTATTGATTGCACTATAGCCGCCACGACTGATCTTTCAACCCAATCTGAGCACCGTCCGGCACCTCCATCCAGGCTCTCTGGGTATCATGGTATCCCAGCAGATCATGGCAGCAGAGGCTGCCAGATTTGACAGAGAAATGGATGTATTCAAGAGGTTACTTGAGGGTCATGAGGAAGTTTCCCGTGATCTAAAGAAAGCACGGGATAGTTACAAAGATTGGATGGAGCGATATTAGGGAGATTTAGCAATATGTAGTTGCATCTTGGAATACCAGTCAATACACAGCAATTTACAAGCCCTTGGGATTTGGATGCTCTGTTGAGGCCTTCCGTATACGCTATGGCCTTCACTCGATATGCTGCGGTATGTATGCCTTTGTCATAGTGGCCCATAGCACGCGCTAGGGGCATGCCGCAGCATACCGCGGAAGTCACAATATGCAAGTTCAATGACATAGTTCAGACTCCTGCCCCACATGAAAACCTGGAACTTTCCCTGAACGGAATCCCACGGCATACTTCGGTATACTGCCGAAGGAACAACATGCAGGTGAAATGGCATATACCGTACTTCTTCCAAACATGAAACCCTGAATTGTGGCCTGAAAACACAGGGTCACTGGCCCGTGCAGAGAGCAGAAATGCTGCGGTACTTTATCCATGGTGCCAGAGTCCCATGCCGAGAGCTAAAGAAATGCCGCGGCATATCACGGAAGGCACAATATGCAAGTGCAATGAAATATACCAGACATGACATATACCTGAAAACGAAGCGGAACTTGCCAGTGCATAGAACAGAAGACGCATAGATAGCGATAGCACCGAGGTCCATAAAATAAGAAGGTCGTCAATTTGTATGGTCAGTATGTTATACAGTGCATGGCAGAGACACTCGGAATATTGAATAGAGGACTTGAAGTCTGTACAAGAGCAAGTCGAGCAGTTACCAGACAGTCCGTGTGGCGAGCGCGAATCGGTCGTGCCGAGCGTTAGATCGCTTTGGGGCGGTTCAGTGTGGCAGGACATCTTGCGGCGATGGCTTAGGGTGTGGGTGTTTTCGGCTGTTTCGTGGTCTTGCTGGAGGGTATCGAGGGTGGCGTGGAGGCGATTATGACGTTGTTGTAGAGGGGTACAGCACCTCAGCTGGCTGAATTGCTGACCTTGATGCCGTAGTTCGGCTGTGTGTCTGGCGGCATGAAACGAGGTTGGTATCTGGAAGTGACATTGCCATGGAGTAAGTGATGGAAGAGTTGGGCGATATCGATGCGGTGTTAGGCTTGGGAAGCAAGGTGCAGGTATGGTCGAACATGGGTATCGAGGTTGAGGATCTCACGTTCAGATGGGGGAAGGGAGCGGGAACAGACTAGGGTAGGTTGGCGGGAGGGCACGGACCCAGGCCACTGAAGTCGCCGTGGACCTGCCTTTTGAAATCGCACAGCATCGTAGGCCTGAAGTTGAGCTATCACTCTAAGTACCCTGATCTAAAGGAAGCACGGGATAGTGACAAAAATTGGATGTGGCAGTATTAGGGCAATTTGGGACGGATATTGCTTTTTGTTTGAAATAACAGTTGATACACAGAAATGCGGGAACCCTCGGGATTTGGATGCTCCACTCAGGCCATTACATATATTCCATGGCCTCCACTGAGTATGCCGCAGCACCTTACCGTTCATTTTAGAGTCCCATACCAAGAGCCAGGGGAATGCCCTTGCAAACCACAGAACTTTGCTTAATGCCGCGGTATATAAGGTGCAACGTACAATGCCACTGCGAACTAAATGACAATGTAAACTGTTTCGGGATACTGTTTACCAGAGAACAGCAGGTTATAAACAAGGGAGTCATATCCCGCAATCACCACCACCTCAAGGTGAGATGTGTCCAGATTATTGAGGTGATGTTGCAAGACGTTGCAGTAATATTGCGGACACAACCAAAACTTACCATCCTGACTACGATTTCCATCAGACATACTGATTCAGGGAACGTGCTCAGGATTTCTAATCAGTGTCACTGGTACAGTCATTCGCGCCTACTGGTGATATGGAAGAAAGAGTATATAACATAATTATTACTGACAATTGGTAATTAAATCTGAGGTATGCATGGTTTTGCTACAGGTTTAGATATACAAGTGTCTCATTCTGATCAATCCTTGTTAACATGGTTCGGGATCCTTACACATTGGCCAAGCATATGGATATGCCTCCGCACGGCACTCCAAAACCTTGGCCAAGCATAGGCATATGCCTCTGCGCGGGATTCCGAAACCTTGGCCAAGCATGGGCATATGCCTCTGCACGGCATTCCGAAACCTTGGCCAAGCATGGGCATATGCCTCTGCGCGGCATTCCGAAACCTTGGCCAAGCATGGGCATATGCCTCTGCGCGGCATTCCAAAACCTTGGCCAAGCATGGCACTATCAATACATCCCCTATCATTGCAGAATTGACATAGACTTGGCCAAGCAATGTGCCGTGGCAACTTAATGCGAGGCATAGAGACTCTGGGCAGGTATTCCTGAGCAAGGGGACATGGGAAACCATATTGTTATTCTATGCATACTACTATGGCTACACTGGAATGTTGGCCAACGTGAGCTCCGCCATCTAGGATGCAACGGTGTCAAGCTGACTCGGCATGGTCATATGGAATTATAGTACTGAATCATGTGCGCACAGATGCCGAAGAGCAGAAGCGGCGCGAGACGGGTGAGCGTGGGCGGGCTCTGGGTGACGACTGGGAGCGCTCGGAGATGGAGCGCGCCATGAGTCTTGCTCTGGAGAAGGTTGCGAACGAAATCGGTGCTAAGAGCATCCAAGCTGGTACGTCTGATCTCGGGCCTGTCGACTAATCTCACGCTGGTCATGATATGCAGTGGCAATCGCCTACGTGATGCAGAAGACCACGAATGTCTTCCCTATCCTCGGCAGACGCAAGGTCGAGCACCTCATGGCGAACATCGAGGCCCTCGAGATCACGCTCTCAAAGGAGCAGATTGCATATCTTGAGAGCATCGTACCGCTCGACCCCGGCTTCCCATACACGCTCATCGTGAGTCACGCGAAGCGGATGGCCTTGAATACTTTGCTGATAGTGTCTGAACTTCGTCTCAGGGAAATGGAACGGGGCAAGGGATCTTGGTGCAGGCCTCCGTCGGGCAGCAGGCGGTTGCTTGGCCTTACCACGAGCCCATCGTCCCGAGCAAGGCTACGTAACTTCCGTGTTGCCCGTCTTGATCTGAAATTGTTCGTATCCTGCTTTCGACGATGGGGTACTGGGTAAAAAGTGGATCGAACGTCGGGATCTTGTTGAAGTCTGTACACAACCATCGGATTTGATTTGTATAATCATTATAGTGATAGGACAGCTGATCGAGTTGGCTGTCCCTGTCTTACCAAGTTTTCAGCCATAGCAGTACTCATTACAAGAGAAGTGATATCAGCGTAGTACATGTGGTTTAGATTTGCAGGGAGACCTTCGTGCAGTACCCAGGGCTGAAGCTGAAGCACGGCATGACAGATCTAATCTTATCTCGGCCAAACCGACAGCGAGCTGCGTTCGACCCTGCAAAGCTCCGATGTGCATGAACTGCACCCACCACCTACCCGCTGTCTCGAGGCATGCTCATGATTGGGACAGGCGATGACCCGCACGGAAGTTCTGTGCATGATGCAAAACGACACTGAAGGGAGCTCAGTCATCCATGACTTTGTGGCCATCATCCTTGGCTTCATCTATTAATTCTGTCCCAGTCGATTATTGTTGTCAAGATGTTTCTCAGCCTCCACCGTATGCCTGCCAGTGTTTTTGAGACTGTACAATGGACCAATCTCATACCGCATTTCTGATCATAAGTACTTACAGCTTACCATAGACGTACTGTGGCTGACCCAGAAGTGGGTCACGACGAGTTCCTGCTCACCTAGCGTGTTATCTACAAATCCAATTGGCCTCAAATTTATCATAAAGCACTAGTAAAACGAGTAGAGATCATGTATATGTAGTTTATAGATTTTACGGGTGCGAATCACAAGTGATACGAATATTCTGCGACGAAGAGTGCTCTTACCCAGAAGTGGGTCAGCGTGGGAATCAAATGTCGGCAGTCATGTCCTCCTCCTCCCTGGGCATAGTGGACCGTAATAATGGATCTATGAGTTCTTCATTGACGGTATGTTGCTGATTTCGGCTTGTCTGGTCTGTGATAATTTGCGTATGTTCCTCCATAACATCTTCGACTCCATTTGGACCTGAACTAAATGGGTTATACTGATCAAGTTGTGCAGGACTTTTCGCACCATTCCCAGGTATCTCGAGCTTGGTGGGACCAGTGCCATGGATTTCTGATGTGCGGACATGCTTGGGCGGATGATTCTCATCATTAGTCCCATCCGACACACGTTTTTTGGTCAAACAACGTGCTTGAGTCTCTGCGGCTTTTGCCTCCTTCTGGACACGCTTTGCGGCTTCTCGCTCTGTCTTCTCTCGGGCCTTTTGAGCTGCTTTCTCAGTCTTATCATGTGCCTTCTTCTCCTCAGCCTGCTTTCGCTTCCGGTCAGTCTCTGCCTTCTTGCAGGCTCTTTCTTCTTCGGCCTCAGCTCGCTTCCCTGCTGCAGCCTCTTCCCGCTCCTCCCGGTGCCGCTCTCTATCTGCAGCCTTCTCGGCAGCCTTCTCTTGTCGTTCGATCTCCTTCCTAGCATCTCGTTCAGCACGCTTGGAGTCTCTAGTGGCCGTCTCACGCTCCTTCACCGCTGCATGGTCCTGTTCTTCAATGGCCTTCCGAATGGCTTTGAGCTTTCTCGAAGCATCCTTGTGAAGAGCACCGATGTGCACTTTCCAGTCCGCAAATGCAAGAAGATCAAGATTCTCGCCACTTGTCATGTGGCGAGCACTCGATCCACCCTCTTTGCACTTTGTGCGGGCCTTGTTACGAGAGTCGAAGAGCTGCTTGCGAAGCGACTCGTTCTCTGCCTCCATCAGCTTTTTGTGGGCATGATCTGCTTCAATGTGCATGTGGGCCTCCCCAAGAAGGCTATATTGCTCATCATAGCCATGGCAGAGGGCACTCCGAGAAGCTACAGAGGGTAAGGCTGGCAGCAGGGGATCTGGATGGCAGAAAGTGAGGACTGTTTTGGATGAAGGCCCAACATCGCCGGTGGACTCTGGAGCTGCCTGTTCTGGCTGCGCATCAACGGCGGCAGTCGATGAATCACCTGTCATGTCTGCAGCAGGTGCGACTGGAGTCCTCGGGTTCGCATCCACACTTGGCACAGTTCCTGTTGCGGAGATCGGCATCGCTGACTGTGTGGACGTATTCAAGGCAGGTGCAAAGGCAGAAGGCTCGATGACAGATGGGTCATGAGGCCAAATCCCTGTCTTACGAAATGACGTCCAAATTGTGGGCGGTGAGAATGCCTTTTGGCGTGCATTGTGATAGTGGTGAAGGAGATTCGTCTTTGTTACTTTGATGAACTTTCCTGATAATAAAGTAATCTCTTTCTTCCATGAAGATGCTAAGGGCCCGAAGACTCCGACATCACAAGGCTGAAGACAATAGGTTGTATGCAAAGGCAAGCAAACAACAATAATTTTGTGCGCAGCTGCAAACTGGCAGAACTTGAACGTGCAGTGCGAATTGTGTCTGTCGAGGATGAGAAGCCGCCACTGTTCCCCATTTTCTGGATGAGTCAGAGGCTCGAAATGCCATTCTAGCCAGAGGAATCCGAGTTCCATGTCAGTCCAGCCATTCTCCAAGAATGTGATTCTTCGAAACACATTGTCAGCTCATTGCTACGCAATCAAGTAACAATTATTTACGCGACTTACGATGCTTGCCCTAGATTCTCTCTTCCCCATTCCAGGTTCCGTTGCTTCCCTTTAAAGATAGCCATCGGCGCGAGGGACCTTCCATCTGTGCAAACAGCCTCAATCATCATGACCAGCCTGCGATTTCCATCATGGATCTGGTTCACTGTCTTCTGATCATGGTCAACAAAGACCAGGGTGCGTCCTCCAATCCCTAGCATAACTCCTTTCTCATCCATGTTCCAGATGACATCTATAGGTAAATCAAATTCCTCAAAGATTTCGAGCAGGATTTCGTAGAACTCTGCGACAAGGGTGGGATTCAGCGTGTTTGCTCAGCAGGCCTCGAGATTGGTTGTCCAGCATCAGAAAAAACCTCCCCTCTAATTAGATGTTAATTAGCACTAATTAGCAAGAATTTACAGATAATTTGAATTATCTGCTAATCTGCTAATTATCTGCTAATTCTGCTAATTAACCAAGTGTTTTATCAATTTATCCAGATAATTATCAGATAATTATCTTGATAAATAGACCTCATTAGCAGCTATTTAGAAGCTAGTTAGAGCTAATTAGAAACTAAAGAAGTTGATTATTAGCAAGCATTAAAACAGATTATCTAGCATTAGACTGCTTGTATCACACCAGAGTTAGGAGGAGAATATCCAAGACACTAACATTGAACACTACTACAACAAATACACAAGTACTGATAAAGCCTATCCTAACAACAGCAAGGTCTAATGAGACAGATCTCAAAGTGAAGGCATTCTAGATGATAAAGAAGTAAGTCAATAGTGGATGACTTCCCGTAGCCTTTGGCAGCGCCAAACTTTCTGCCAGATGGTCAGATTTTCAATCTGAGTTGCAATTGCGGCCAGATGTGCCGAGCGACGTCTTGATCTCGATGAGGACCGTTGACATGGCGGTGTCAACGGATTTGGGTCAACGAGGCATGCCATCAGCTTACAAAGCATCGGCATCGTGGCAAAATAGGTCTGGCAGCACTATCCAGAACTGTAGAGGGGGGGTACCCCCCTCTACACTTTGCCAGAATAGAATTTCATCGCCCGACGATCTGACACACTCCGACGCTCGGCATGGCCTGCCGCATGCCTCGGCTGCTCGGCCATTTGGCATCTGGAAGTCTGGCGAGGCTGGATATCGCGCCAGATGGCTACGGGAAGTCATCCAGTAAACAGCAACAAGAATATGAAGACTCACCCATAATGTCAAAAAAGCGAAAATTGACCTGAGAATAAGTACACATTAGCTACTATAGTATCAATCAGTAGATTAGAGCTTACCAAAAACATTAAAAGCAAAAATCTAATGTAAGGTAAGAATACATTAATGTAGAAACATAAAAAAATGTTAGATGGAGTCTTACCGTCGAAAGAGAGACGACGAACGGCAAGGAATGTGGAATGACGTGGCAGGAGATGGTGGTTGTCAGCGAGAAAGAGGCGCACCGCGTCGCACAAGCATTAAAGCCGGAGTTGCGAGCGGAGCTTAGACTGGCCGGCTAGCGCCGAACGCGTCGAGTTGTTGAAGTTGCGTCGCCAACTCACACTTGCCCTTGCGCGCTCGTTGCCCTATATGCTCTTCTGTCCGGCTTACGTCGCGTTCTCATCGAGTTACGGTCTACGAAGGGGTTTGAAAGAGGTCCAAGGATGCAATGGTGAGTAAAAAGATTGAAATTTCATCTGTTATTTCGTGCTAACTTGGAGAGTATTGCTTGTATAACGAGCAATACTCTTCGTTTTGACTCCTCCACGACTGCCGCGACCCCTCCATTCTCCCTGTTTCTCTCGGCACCCTCTATATGCCCGCCAACACCCGTCGTCGCCCCATCGTGCCCGCCAACACCCGTCGCTCCGTCGTACAAACAGCTTCCCACCCGCCCCCATCGCGCCCTCTGCGCCCACCACGCCTCCTCTGCGTCCTGCGACTCGCGCCTCCAGCGTAAACACGCCCGCACCTCGCATCTACCCCTCTGCCGCCTCCGCGTGCGTGCGTCACGCGTCCGCGATAGCACACTGGCTTCATCAATGCACCGTGCTCGCCTGCGCCGACGCCTCCACGTACCGACATCGCACACCCCATCCGGTGCGTCGACGTGGATGGGGTGTACGTCGACATAAGCGCGTGCCTCACGCGCATCGACGCGCACGCGCCTCCGCATGCCACTGCGCAGCCCCGCGACTCGCGCCCCGATGCGTTGACGCCCCGCGCCGCATCGGTTACGTTCCCACCAGCGCGCTGTGCATTGACGCTAGTGCTACTCGAGCCTCTGCCGCCTCCAAGCGTGCGCACTATGCGTCAATGCTTGGCTTATCGACGTATCGTGCCACCCGCCTCCATCCGCATCCCTCGCGCATCCACACTTCCGCTCTTCAAGACCCGCTTCCCATCTGGCGCATCGCGCGTCGACGCCTCGCGCCGCGACGCGCGCCCCATGCATCGATATCTCCGGGCTTCGACTCTCCTGCGCATCGACGCATGGTGCCCGATGCCTCCGCGCTCAAATCAGCATGCTCCCGCATGTACGTCCGTGCCAGCATGCTCCCATCAGACATCCTGGCCAGCTCGCCATGCATCGACGCCATGTGTGTGCCTCGTGCGGTGCGTCGACACCATGCGCGTGCCACACGCATCGAAGCTACTCGCACCCCGCACGCCCTGCACCTCGGCGCTGTCTCGTCGCGCGTTGGCGTCTCCATGCGCGTGCCCGGTGCATCAACCTCGCCGACGACCCCGGAATCTCCGCAACCTTCATGGTGTACCTCACGCATCACGTTGACACTGTAGTACATATAATATGCAGTCTCTGTATAGATCAAGTAGTGAATATAAATATAAATATGCTTATCTGACTCTACACTTGGAGAGACTATATTGAGGAATTGAATTGAGCATGATTGACCTTGGAGATAATTAGACATGGCTAATTAGCACCATATAATTAGCACATCTAATTATCTGTTGACATCTAATTAGCAAGGCCTGATAATTATCAGATAATTAGACAGGAGGTTTTTCCTGATGAGCGTGCCCGCAAGTCGTTGTGTCGCATTCGGAACCGCGTACCCCATCGAAGACCAACCGGCTTGCCCGAAATGTTCGACGCATGCCCTGCAAGAGCTTCGAGGGAGACAGGAACACCGCGACGCCCGAGCTGCTTCATCCATGCAATGAGTACCTCCTCCTGTGGCGGACTGAGTGTTTGATATTCAGCATGGCCCTCACGACGTGTTTCTCCACCATTCCATCGACGAGTGAGTGTAGTGGGAGCCACTCCGAAGTCATCTGCTGCAGCTCGAAGAGAATAGTTCGGGTTCCCGCTCACATTGACGCCCGACTCGGTAACGGCTCGCAGGGCGGCTTGGAGCTGTTCCTCCTTCTCGGTTGCATGCTGAGCCTTTACCTCGACAGCAGTAGGCATGGCAGGTGGGACATGCACATGGTATGGCACTTTTCCAGGATGGGAGAGTGGTGGATGGCTCGGGTGTTGTCAAGGCATTGCTGGAGGAATGCTACGGCCTCGGGTGAGTCTCCATTTGCTCAAACTACCCGAGATAATTTCGGTACCTTAGGAAGCGCTATTACGCACTCTAAGACGCGTCGCACGCGTCGATTCGGGCACGTCGACGCGTCGAACGTTCGTGTAATGGCGATATCGTTGCGCTGCTAATGAGGATGCCCGCGTCAAGCCTGACTTCTTTCGACATCATTTCTCCATGTCTATCGCACTCTGACACTTAATTGTAAGCTCATCTGCTTATTTCTATCGGACTGTACCTGTATGCTGACTATACAAGCCGCCTCTCCAGATCCAACCTTTCTACTGTGCATTCAAAAGTGCTCTGCCTCCGATCTCACTGCCTATGTTTCGACGAATTCACTCGATTAAGGCCAGATGGCGCGGCGCCTACTCAATACATGACTGTAACACATACTCGTGTCAAAATTTGAGAGCCAGAAAGCGAGCCATGCCCCGGTGACCAGCAAAAGAACGAAACTCGGCATTTTTGGGGTAAGCTGCGGATGACCTGGATGTATATATGTTTTTCCTCTTTCATAAAATCACGAAAAATTCGTACTAGCATTGTACTGATATCAGAATACAGGAATGGCACTTGCATTAGCGCTCTGTGCCAGGGGACGAGGTCGACATGAGATCTCGTCGGCCTATCAGAGTCTGCAAGATGCATGCAAGTAGCATCTGCTATTGGGCCTCTCGAAATTCGTCCGAGCATGTATTCACTTAGACTTTTTTAGCACTGAATATCATCATGATACTCTAACGAATCTCATTGAGCATAGTAGCATTTCCGAGATCCTTGTCCCGGGAGCCTCGAATTTTCGTCGAGGATGTGATATCGCGCCTTCCAAATCCGGCCTGCATGCCCAAAACACACATTGAACCTCGAGTTTCTTCGCGATTCTGCACTCTACTAACTTGAAACTTTCACAGCAGTGTGGTATAGTATGGCTATACACAGTCATGTACATAAAATCGCGAAAATCGCGTTTTTTCGACTCTGGCAGGCGGGGTGACCCACTTCTGGGGTTGACCCACTTCTGGGTCAGCCACAGTGTATGCTTTCACTTACTGTTACCTTTCGTACCTCTCGGTGTGGGAATTCTCTTCGCGCTCCGTCTGTACTTACGATTCTCGTGCTGTCGCCTTGCATGTCTTGTTTCCTTCTCTTCTACGGACCACGATGTCGATTAACGCCAGTGTCACAGCAGACGAAACATATATATAAATCGAGGTCAGATTTTTCCTATGTTCCTTCGCACCATGTAGGCAGCGGCAGCCCTTGACTGCAATAAAACATACTACTTATGTAGATCACGACCAACTACCCTCTCCTGAAATGCATTTATGTGCTGTACGAAGCTAGCCTTGGTAAGTGCCTTTTTTTTGTAAATACAAATTCGACCCGTTTTAAGGTATTCGTCCTTTATAGTTCGTTTCCGAACGTTCTCGGCGTGCACGCTTTCTAACACCCTGCTTCGTCTGAATAATCAGCACTCGGCATCGGATAGCAGTTCTAGAGCCTGTTCCATAACGCGGCGCACCCGTCATGGGACCTCGGTTTCTGCACTGGCTTGGTCCCATTGTGCTGTTATTAGCGGGGACATCGACAATGGCAGGCGAATAGTTCTGCTCAGTGTCGCTAACGCCGATCTTGACCTCCCTCTATTGGATCATGCCATCTTCGACTGCGCGTCATGATTCGTCAGTCCCGCCGCTTCTTGAACGAGGTGGGTCTGCGTGGGGCGGGAACAAAGCCCAACTGAAGCTGGGTCGTATAAAGACGCCTTGGCATTGAGATGCGTGCTCAACAGCCTTCCTCTCCTGACATCCTTCACTTCAGCAGTCGACTCTGACCTCGATATCGTAAACAATGTCTTGGATGCCCGCACCCCCCAAACTCCCGACGGCGCTCGGCGTGTATCGCCCGCTCTCGTCGCGCGCCGGTGTGCGTGTGTCGCCCCTCCAGCTTGGCGCCATGTCGATCGGCGACAAGTGGGCCTTCATGGGCTCCATGAACAAGCAACAGAGCTTCGCGCTCCTCGACGCGTATTTTCAGGCTGGTGGCAACTTTATCGACACGGCGAACAACTAGTAAGCTGGTTCAATTTTCGAGGAAGAGCGGGATGGACTGAGCCATGTCCTGTTGTCTAGCCAGGACGAGTCGTCTGAACAATTTGTCGGGGAATGGATCGAGTCGCGCGGCGTGCGCGACCAGATTGTCCTCGCGACAAAGGTGAGCAGAATTCCACCCCTCGTTGTCTTCACATCCGACCTTTTCGCTGCAGTACACGATGTTCTACAAGGCAGGCGACCCGAACATCAAGCAGCGCGTGAACTACTTCGGAAATAACACGAAGAGCCTGCACGTCAGCTTCAAGGAATCGCTGCAGAAGCTGCGCACCGACTACATCGACATCCTTTACGTTCACTGGTGGGACTGGGACACGAGCATCGAGGAAATTATGGACAGCCTGCACAATCTCGTCGCGTCGGGCAAAGTACTTTATCTGGTAGGTTCCCAGCTGTCCTCTGCGACATTGGGATGTGTTACTCACCCTTCAATCACTTCAGGGTATCTCGGTTAGCAATCACCCGTCTCTTCTCACCGAATGGTTTTCTCACTCTTTTGTACAGGATACACCCGCGTGGGTCGTGAGTCAGGCAAATCAGTACGCCCGCGACCACGGAAAGACGCCCTTCGTCATCTATCAAGGCGAATGGAACGTTCTGTCGCGATCCTTCGAACGCGAGATCATTCCCATGGCCCGCTCTTTGGGTGAGTGACAATCTAGTCCTGGGAAATCCATGGACGCAAAATCTCATACCTGGTACGCAGGCCTCGCATTGGCGCCTTGGAACGTCCTTGCGGCAGGGAAACTGCGTACCGATGCCGAAGAGCAGAAACGGCGCGAGACGGGTGAGCGTGGGCGGTCTCTAGGTGAAGACTGGGAGCGCACGGAGACCGAGCGTGCCATGAGTCTTGCTCTGGAGAAGGTCGCGAACGAAATCGGTGCTAAGAGCATCCAAGCTGGTACGCCTGATCTCCGGGCCTGGCGACTAATCTCATGCTGGTCATGATATGCAGTGGCAATCGCCTACGTGATGCAGAAGACCACGAATGTCTTCCCTATTCTCGGCGGACGCAAGGTCGAGCATCTCATGGCGAACATCGAGGCCCTCGAGATCACGCTCTCAAAGGAGCAGATTGCATATCTTGAGAGCATCGTACCGTTCGACCCCGGCTTCCCATACACGCTCATCGTGAGTCACGCGAAGCGGTTGGCCTTGAATAATTTGCTGATAGTGTCTGGACTTCTTCTCAGGGAAATGGCACGGGGCAAGGGATCTTGGCGCAGTTTTCCGTCGGGCAGCAGGCAGCGGCCTGGCCTCATCGCGAGCCCATCGTCCCGAGCAAGGCTTCATAATCTCCATGTTGCATTTCTGGAGTCAAAATTTGTTCGCATCCTGCTTTTAGCGGGGGGCGCTGTGTGGGAAGTGGAGGTGGAATGTATATCTGGATTTTGTAAGGATCTTGTTTAAGTACTCTACACCACCGTCGGATTGTATTTGTACAATAAGCAGTGATGGAACAGCTGATTGAGATGGTTATCACTCCTACAAACTCATGCGCCATGCCAATTAATCCAAGCGAAGTGATATTAGCGTACGATAATGCAAACTTGCGAGGAAACCTTCCTCATGGCACAGGCCAAGGCAGGGTACGACGGATCTAATCTTATCTTGGCCAACCAGACAGCGAGCTGCGTCCGCAACCTGCAGGCGCACTGCGACGTGCATGAATTGCGTCCACCATCTACGTGCTGTCTCGAGGCATACTCATGACTGGGATAGGCGAAGACCCTCACGGAATTCCTGTGCATGACGCGAAACGACACAGAAGGGAGCTGCGTGGCTGGTTGAGCTACGCATTCGCCAGGTATGTCGCATTCGCCCCTACTACTCAACATAAGCTCGATACCTGACGTTCTTGCAGCGAAGTCTTCGTTATCGTCTCTCTGACGCTCTTTCTGCCTATCTGCCTCGAGCAGTTCGCGCGCGATAACGGATATCTGTTGCCTGACAAGACCACACCGTGCACGGCGCGATTTGCCGCTCCGAATGCGACGGTGACGGCGCCGCCGGACGAGAATGTGCGATGTGTGGTTAAGCTCGGGTGGATATGGATTGATACTGCGAGTTTCAGGTGAGTTGAGATATATATTTGCTGGCATTCGTTCTTGTGGGGGCGTTTCGATCGACTGGGAGGGCATGGGTACGGCTCCGCTGCGCTGCGATGTTCCAACGAGACCAAGTGATGTTCGCTCTGATCTACACTGTCTCCAGATGGGCGCACAATGTTTTTTTTTAATGCGAGCTTCGACCGATCTCTGCGCTTTTGGGACGAATGATTCTGACCCCAGACTTGTCTAGTCTCTATATATACTCCATCTCAGTAGCTCTTCAAGCGTTGACTGTCATCTCCATGGGCGGCATTGCCGACCACCGTATGTTTCATTCCCTCCTCGTTATGTCTTTAAATTTCTTACCCGTCCATAGCTCCCCACCGCCTACCGCTCCTTCTCGCCTTCGCCCTCCTCGGCTCCCTCTCGGCTACACTCTTCCTCCCGCTCCCGTCCACGTCTCCCCTGTGGCCACTATCTGGCCTCTTCGCGATCTTCGCCAACGTCGGCTTCGGCGCGTCCGTCGTCGCCATGAACACGTACCTGCCCGGCCTCGCACGGGGTGAGCCAGAAGTGGTCGACGCGCGCCTTGCGTTGCAGCGGGCCCAAGAGAGCGCCGCAGCGGACGGAACAGATGTCCATGCTGACGGGCCACATGCCTCAGATGAATCGGAGCAGCCGCTTCTCTCCGATGACGCCCCGCCGTCCAGCGAGGTCAAGCAGCTCAAGCAGTCCTACGTCGCCGCGCTCTCGCGCAGCACTGCGCGCCTGTCCTCCTTCGGCATCGCGCTCGGGTACGGGTCCGGCATCTTCGTTCTTCTGCTTGCATTGATTCCTGTGACGCTGCTGCATGGCTCGACGTGGGCGTTGCGGCTCGCAGTCGGCGTGAGCGGGATCTGGTGGGCGTTGGGATCGGTGTTAGCTGGGTGGCTTCTGCCGTCGGCGAAGGAAGCTGCGATAGAAGAAGAACTGGATTTTGAAGATGTGCAGGCGCAGGAGAAGGAAAAGTGGCACATGTCGAAGGAGGTCATGAAGGCTTGGAAGAGGCTCGGGGGGATGCTGCGCTGGACTGAGGTCAGGAAGCTCAAGAACACCTTCAAATACCTCGGCGCGTGGTTCTTGCTCTCAGACGGTGCGCGTCTCGCCTCTCTTTATTATCGGCATTTGATTCACGTGCAAGATAAGTAGGCTTTACGACGCTCACCTCAACAGCCATCCTGTTCGCGAAAACATCGCTGCACCTCCCCGCGCAATCGCTGATCATCATTGGCGTCCTCTCCCCTGCGTCCGGCATTCTCGGCTCGCTGCTCTGGCCACGCCTGCAACGTCGACTGGCGTGGTCAAATCTCAAGGTCCTTGTCTGGCTCGTCGGACTCGTGAGCCTTGTGCCCGCGTACGGAGTTCTTGGGTTCCTGCCGATTTTCAAAGGTGCAGGATTTGGTGGACTGACCACAAGTGGTGAAATGTTCGCGTTGGCAGTGTACTTCGGTGAGTGGGCTGCGAACTACTCCTGAGTTTCGTGAAATGCTGAGGTGAATTCAATGTGCCCTTAGGCTCGGTGTACGGTGCATTCCAGGGCTATGCACGAGCACTATATGCGGAGCTTATCCCTCCCGGCGAGGAAGCAAGATGGTACGCATTATCTTCTCTAGTTCCACTGTTCCACTCTCTCATCGTTGGCAAAGGTACGGCCTCTTCTCGATCACCGACAAGGTAAGACCATCGATGCATCAGCCTACTCTTGCAGGGCACAACGCTAATTCTGCCATGTTCAGTCTTCCTCCTTCCTTGGCCCTCTCGTCGTCGGTCTCATCGCAGACACGACCGGCAACATCCGCTACTCATTCTTCTTCCTCCTTTTCATGATCTGGTCGGCTGTCCCTCTACTTGCGTGGGTCGACGTCGAGCAGGGGCGAGAGGATGCTCGAGGGTACGTATACGGCAGGGCAAGCGAGAGATAGGCGGTGAGTTGCGTCCGTCGTTTGTATGTCTGGCGGTAAGCTGATTGTTGTTGCAGTTGGGATGCCGTTGTATTTATTGAATGGGTATCCTTTTTACCATGACAATTCCGTTTCGGCTCAAACGATTACACACTATATGATGTTGGTGCCCGGGCTGACCCATCCACATAGTCGCAAAGCGGCCTCTGATATGCTGAGGGAAAGGAGGCTTGTCTCTGTATCATGGGTCCATTTTGGTGATCTGCTGTGGGAATGGGTAGCTCAAGGAGACGACAAGGAGCCGTATGCATCCTGAGTTCAACACATCGCCACAACTCTCACAAATGCTCTAGCCATGCCTTGGCACGTAGGGAAGGAGTCTTGCTATGCTGTATATGCTGTAGCAGCTATACAAATTCACGTCCCCTTGTCTTCCTCTCGAAACTCACACTGACAGCAAACTTACAGTGTGCCGAGGCTGGCGTGCACGTGCCCGTCCTCGCGCGCCAATCGATGGCGCTCTCGCACGTCTGCCTCACGCCACGTTGCTCCGTACTCTCACACTGACAGTAGCTCAACTCTACTTTCGCTCGCTCGACAGACACTGATTCTAACCTACTATCTTCAGCATGTCTCAGCCTCGCAAACCGCCTGGTCGCGTTAAGCTGTTCTTCCGCAAGCTGCTATATCGCGACAGCGATACCAATCGTGCATATTCGCAATCTTCAATCGTCAGATCAGCCTCTGAACTGTCCTCTCCCACTCGCGGGCGATTCACCGACGTACCAGCCTCAAATCAGGGAAATCAAGATGCCCGCGCACTTTCACAGGATTCGCCTACAGCTCAAGCAAGCCTCGGTGCCGATCTGCAGCCCGCGCAAGCATCAGCGCCAGCGACGACGGCTGCCGGTAGTGTATCGATTTCTGGTGAAGAAAGCGGTGAGCTACTTCTCACGCTCCACATGTCGGAAAGGCACTGACACAGTTGTCCATGTATGCGGCAGAGAACTTGTTGCTGCCTGGCGATGTGCCGCTTGCACCCCCTCATGAGTCAGAGTCGTCGAATGTCACCTCGACTCAAGATGCGCCCAGTCCTCCACGCGATAAGCTAGCAGCTCATACTGCTTGGACAGTCTTCAGAGAGGCCCTGAAAATGACGGAAAACGTGTCGGACGTCTTTCCTCCGTTGAAAGCAGCAGTGTCGGGTCTGAATGCTGTCCTTGACCGCATCAACGTGCGTAACGGGGCATTGCTTGTCCGTTAACACAGCTCATCTTTCCTTTCACAGATGGTCAGCACAGCGCAGGCTGACTTTGCCGATGTTCATGATCGCGTGAACAGCTTTGCGAAGGTCATTCAGAAATACGAAGGCTTGGACGAAGATAGTGTTCCCTTGGACATTCGGAGGCGCATGAAGGGCTTCGCACAGTAAGTATAGTCACAACGTAGCTGACGGTCGAGTGCTGACGATCGGTACGAAGAGCACTTGATCTCCTCAAGTCATCCATCAAGGACAAGTTGGATCGTGGTGTCCTCGCACGTTATATCAATACTTCGGATGACCAGACAGAGATTGCGCGCCATATTCGTAACATCGGATATCTCGTGAATGAATTCATGGTATGCAAGTACTTTTTTTGGCGGGGCACTTATATACTCACTGACTTCCCGTAGATGGCCACCACGCTGAATACAGATGTGAATGTGGAGGAGCTTCTCAAGGTATGCATGCTCTGTTTCAGACACTTTCTGACTCGATGCTGATCGGGTCTGTCTGACATAGGATGGTAAGCCGAAATCTCAGTGTACCTGTAACCGAACTCAGGATATTCTTGTAGCCAAGTTCAACAAGCTCAAGTATTTTGCGGAGGCAGCTTTCAATGGTCCTCACTCTTTTGGTAAAGGCTGCATGGAAGACACTCGAGTCTCTGTTCTAGGAGATCTTATGTCTTGGGCTGTTGACTCTGGGCCAAGTGCCTTAAATGTCTACTGGTTAACTGGACTTGCTGGGACTGGAAAATCTGCTATTGCCTATAGCTTCTGCAGGCTTCTAAATGATGCCGGTCTTCTTGGTGGCAGCTTCTTCTGTTCCAGACAAGGCTTTTTGGAGCAGAGTGATGTGCAGTATATTCTTCCAACACTTGCACAACAATTGGCTCGAGTATCTGGATCATATGCTGTAGCTCTGTTAAAGAGCTTGGACAGAGTTCCTGATGCTGCAAAGCTTGTTTTGGATGAGCAATTTGAGAACTTGATGCATGAACCTTTTGCTGCTATATCTGCAGAGACCTCTAGAACACAAGTGTTGATGATTGATGCATTAGATGAATGTGAAGATGATGACAAAGTTCTTGCACTGGTTCAATTGTTCATTTCTTATGCTAAAAGATTGAAAATGAAAATCTTTATAACAAGTCGTCCTGAAAATCAGATGAGAAAAGAATTTAGCCATTTTTATATGGATCAAACTTTGTATCTTCATCATATCAAAGATACCCTTGTTCAATCTGATATACACAAATATCTTGAGAGAAATCTCACTCAAATCTTTAAGAAACATTATTGTTCTGATAATCATATGCCATTGCCAGAGCAGATTGAGACATTGGCAAGACTGACTGATAGATTATTTATCTATGCATTTACAGCATTACAATATATAGGATGGAAAAATACAGATCCAGAAGAGTGTCTAATTGCTCTAACAAGTGATAATCACATGAAGCTAGTAGATACTACGATAAATCCAATCTACAAGCTTTATCACTTTATACTTTTAAATGCATACTAAGGTCTAAATCAGAATGAAAAGACTTATCGTCAGCACTTTTTGGCTTGTGTTTTATCACAATTTAGACCTATGTCAATCCACACAATTAGTATATTCTTAGATGTGAGAATACATCAGATGAATGCTATAACAAGTGGATTTCATTCTGTACTTGATATTCCAATCAATAACTATGAAGAACAAGTTACTACATTTCATACTTCCTTTAATGACTATATTACCAACAGACATCTTATAGATAATTGTGACTAGCATATAGAAATATCAGAAGCTCACTATTATATGGCATGCAGATGCTTTGAGATTATGAAGCAATGTCTTCACTTCAATATTGCAGATTGTGAGACATCATACAGTTATAATATCTGGCAAAATTTAGATGAGTTGTCTGAAGAACTTATATATGCATGTATCTACTGACCTGAGCATTTGATAAGATGCTCAAATCAAGAACACTTGATGCATCATTTGACTGACTGGATGCAAAATTTATTATTATATTGGTTGGAAGTGATAAGTATTAAAAAAATGTTGAGACAAAGTATGATTATGTTAAGAAGGTTGAATCAAAATTGTATAAAGGTATGTCAACTGGATTAAAAATATTAAACAAGTAATTTTAATTAAGAACTATATTTGCAGAGCCTTAATATAATATCAAACACTAAAATTACATTGAATAATATATTACACTTTTTAAATGCATATGAAGAGCCCATATTAGCAAGTGTGCCTCATATTTATATATCTGCATTATCCTTTGGAGCTAGAGACTTTCTTTGCCTTCAACCATATATCAATAAATTTCCAAATCTTTTAGCATTGCATTGTAATTTTGAGACAAATATGCAGTATGCTATTATGAACTTTACTGATCATGAAGCAGAAGTATTATCAGTTGCAATTTCACCAAATGGCCATTATGCTGTATCTGGATCTACAGATTGTACGATTAGACTTTGGGACTTAAAGACAGGAGAAATGATAAGAATATTAAAAGGACATTCAATGTCTGTAACATCAGTTGTATTTTCATCAGATGGTTATTATATTATATTTGGATCTACAGATGGAACAATCAGATTCTGGATATCTAAAACAGGTAAAGCTGTAAGAAAGTTTATATTGCAAGATCATACAAATTATGTAATGTCAGTAGCATTGTCACCAGATGATCAGTACATAGTGTGTGGACATTATTATGGTACAATCAGATTATGGAAATCATTTACTAGTGAAGTTATTAAAAAATCAATGAAAGGACATTTAAGTATTGTATATTCAGTAGCATTTTCTCCAGATGGTCAATATATTGTCTCTGGTTCTCAAGATAAAACTATTAGACTATGGAGATCTAATACAGGTGAAGCTATAGGAGAACCTATGAAAGGTCATAAAGATGGTGTAACATCAGTAATATTCTCACCAGATAGCCAATACATTGTGTCTGGCTCACATGATATGACAATTAAATTTTGGAGATCAGATACAGGTGAAGATATAGGAAAGATCATAGAAGGTCATACAAATTCTATAAATTCAATAGCATTTTCACCAGATGGTCAATATATTTTATCTGGATCTTCTGATAGAACAATCAGACTTTGGAGATTAGACACAGGCAAAGGTATAGGAGGGCCCATAGGAGGACATATATTTGATGTGACATCAGTAGTATTTTTACCAGATGGTCAACACATTTTATCAGGTTCAAATGATAAAACAGTTAAATTGTGGAAGTTAAACTTTGATAATACTATAAAAGAGCTTGTAGAAAACTATAAAAGTGTTGTCACATCAATTGCAATCTCATCAGATGATCAATATATTGTGTCTGGCACTAATGATAAAAAAGTTAGAATCTGGAGATTAGATACAGGCAGATCTGTAGGAAGTCCTATGGAAGGACATACTGATTATATATATTCAGTGGCATTTTCACCAGATAATCAATATATTGTCTCTGCTTCTAAAGATAAAACTATTAGATTATGGAGAGTAAACACATTTAAAGTTGTAAGAAAGCCTATGATAGGACATACAGATAGTATATATTCTGTGGCATTTTCTCCAGATGGACAATACATTGTTTCTGGTTCTCAAGATAAAACTATCAGACTATGGAGATTTGACACAGGTGAAGCAATAGGAGAGCCTATCAAAGATCATGAAGAATGTGTAAGATCAGTAATATTTTCACCAGATGGTCAATACATTGTATCTGGTTCAGATGATAGAACAATCAGATTTTGGAGATCTGACACATGTGAAGCTATAGGAAGGCCTATAAAAGGATACAAAAATTCTGTAAACTCAGTGGCATTTTCTCCAGATGGTCAATTTATTGTCTCAGGTTCTGAAGATCATACTATAAAACTATGAAAATTTAATACAGGTAAAGAGATAAAATGGCCTATAGAGAAATATCATCAATATCATCTAGATTGTTCTGTAAAATCAGTGACATTTTCACCAGATAGTCAATATATCTTATCTGGCTTAGATAATAGCACAGTTCAACTTTGGAGGTCAAATACAGGAGAGGCTATAGGAAGACCCATAATGGGACATACAAGCTCTATAAATTCAGTAAAATTTTCTTCACATGGCCAATATATTGTATCTGGATCTGATGATGGTACTATTAGAGTATGGAATCTAGATATCACTAAAGCTGTATCAATTCCTCCAGATCAATATATTAGTTTAAGGTGGCCTTTGGACATTAATATCAATGATGCAATTTTATGTGAACAAATTACATCTGGTCAGTTTTTTATGTTAAAATACTTATTGATGACTTATATATATGTTATAGATGCTCAAGATGATAATTCAAATTTAGAGCTTGACAAGTACTCCAATGCTATCATAGAAATAAATATATGGTATGATAGATTTATCAATCCACCAGATAATCCACTATGGATCCTTGGCCCAGATAGAGAAATCCTTTTTTGGATCCCTCCTTATTATTATCAGCATCTTCATTGGCCACATAATCATGTTTGCACCATTGCTACACATCAAGTTGTTACTCTGGATCTTAGCAAGTTTGAGCATGGAGAACTATGGTCAAAATGTAATGGAGAACCACTACACTGTACTGTACCAAAAAAAAATAGAAGGAGAACTTATTATAGAGTAGAAAGTTACCAAGGAATTACTAACAGCAATACTTGTACTTATATCAGTTGAGACTTGCTGAAATTATCATCTTTAATTTTAGTATCTTTGCCTTCAGACCTGTACTTTTAGTTTTTATCTACATACTCTGAGTTACTCTCTTGTCTTTCATCTCTTGTCTTTCTCCTATTTGAATTTTGCTGTCTCTAATGTTGGCCTAAACTCTAGCCATAAAGCAGAAGAGTTGAGTCAAATTTATGCTTCAACTGCAACAGGATGGCTAAGAGTGATTCAGTTTAAATTGATAATCATGTACCAATTTTGTTGAAGGATTAGATCAAAGGTTACAAAGAGATGTGAACCAGAGTTTTATGTGGCCAGAATATTCATCTTGCCACATTCAAAGTTTTCTCTTCTCTTATAAACAAATTGATCATGCAGTCTAATATGATTCACTTCATCATTCAGACTCAAGATCAGCCTTCCTCTAATATTTGTTTTTACCTCATAAATTCTGAATACAATACACATACAGCCCAGCTATGCCCACACCAATTCACAATTTCAGGCCACCACCTCATCCCATGACATGATTATACTTATTCACAGGCACCCCCCATCCCTGCATCACGAAGAACACCCACCGTATCCGGTCCGGCCTGAACACATGGAACAGTACAAACCAGATTGCTGTCACACGGCATCAGCACACACCAAACGCACGAGGTAGGTAGGCAGATACACACTGAGTTCCATGTATGTGAAGAACTGCAGTGCGCCGCCGCGGGCGCCACGCTTGATGAAGCGCACGGCGTCGACCCAGAGCTTCATGTCCTTTGGCGTCGGACGCGCGCTCTCGTCGAGGAGGAAGATGAGCAGGATGCGCGTGTAGATGCCGATGTGGCTGATGCATGGTGAGGACGGGCATGGGCAGAGGCGGAAGGGGACTTACAAATGTCCGCTGTGAAGTGTGTCGGTCGGACCGAGTGAGTTATTCGCTTTCCAGCGAGAGGAAGCGAAGAAATAACTTACACAGTGCCTGCATCAGACGGAATCAACCACCACACTACGAGCAGTATGAAGAATAACCCACCGATCGCATTCACATATGCCGAATTCGTCAACAACTCGCTCCAATCCTCCGTCGAGAAGTTCTGCAGATATAAATCTGGCCGGTCGTATCCCTCCGGGAACAGATCGCGCGGCAAAAACTCGACGCTCGGCTTCTTATATCCCGTCGCGAGCACGACCTTGTCGGCGCGGACCTCGCGCACATCGAACGCCGCGTCGTAGTCGTGCCGCTTCGTCTGCCCGGGCTTGGTCCCGCGCGGCCTCCCGCGTACCTGCATGCCGGTCTGCGTGAAGCGCAGCGTGTCGCCGCGGATGTTAGTCGCATTTGCTGGTGCGGACATGGTTGAGGAATTCGTCGTTGATGACCTGCTGCCCCGGTCAATCGCACTATATGCGTGTGTTAAGGGGGGAAACGGCTTACAAGTGTGCTCACATATAGGTCTTTGTCTGCGGGTATGAGATCCTCGACGCCGTGATACTGCCATTTGTGAATGACGGCCTCTCAGACGAAGCTGTGGCAACATTCGGAATGATGAAGAGATGTGGTATTTAGAAAGGCGCACCTGAGGGGCAATCCTTGTCCGAAGGGCTGGGCAGCGACGATCGTGTCGAAGATGATGTTCCTTCAAGCCGGGCTGTCTCAGAAAGTCTCTGAGTGCGGCATGTCGAACACTCACCTCGGAACAATCCACTAGATGAAATAACACTAGCTCTGGCACGAATCTACGGAGAACCATAGTTCACCTTGTCATCTCTGGTGAGAATGATCGTCTTCTTCGCACCGTGCTCCAGGGCAGTCTCAACGGCCTCGACTCCACTTGCGCCGCTCCCAACGACCACGACGTCTTACCTCTGAAGTCTGCCTCATCGAGCTGCGAAGAATGTATGACATCGCTCTCGAACACCTCCTCCTCCTGCTTCTACGTGGCGCCGTTCTCGCTCTGGCGCTTCTCTTCGGCCTGGCACGCCGGCCCGTCATCCTGCATCGCCGGCTCGTTCTTCGTGACCTGAGCAAACGACAGCGCGCCGTCCTCGCGCGGGTCGGCGTCGCCATGCGAACCGTTCTTTCGCTTGTTATTATGACTTCCGTGCCAGTCCTCGTCGCGCGTGAGCATGCCAGGGAAGCCGATCATCTGCGGCTCGCCGCACGTGCCAATCGTGACGATGATGGCGTCGAACGCGCCGTCGGCGCCATCATTGAGGAGCCATTTCACGCCGAGAGAGCGTGTACCATCTGCGCGGCGCACGGAGGTAACGGGTGTCTGGTGAGGCGCTAGGATGAAAAGCACGTTGAAGCGGGTGTGCGAGACGAGCCTGTACTCCTTCCATATGCGCGTGATTTCTGATTTCTGTCAGCGACGGCGCTAGGGCTCGAGATGAGATACTTACCGCCGAGGATCTCGTCGCGGTAGGGGAATGCGCGCGACCAGAGGACACCGGGATGGAAGCGGTACAGAAGCGAGTTGAGTTGGAGACCTGACGATTTATTGACATGGGCCCGGATCCCGCCCGGCGATCGTCAGCTGCGGAGAAGGTGAGCAAATGAAAGGTGGCCACGCGCGTGTGTACCCACCTTCAAAGATGACAACTTCGAAATTGTGTGCAATGCAGTGGGTCGCGGAGGATATGCCCGTCAAGCCTGCTCCGACGACGGCAATTCTACCTGCGCAGTTTTTCGTCTTTCGGTGGAGCCTACGGCATATATTTCAGTTAAATTTCATTGAAAACATAACTGGTACCTACTGGGTTGAAGAGTAGGATAATGCCTGCTTGAATGAGCACGTACGCGATGCTCAATGCAAGGTACACTGAGTACTCTCTTTGGGCAGTCTTTGGGCTGAGAAGACGCAATACCTGGCCATGCCTCGCGAAATCCTTCGACTCGTCAAAGTAAATGTGTAGATTTGCCTGAATGGCACAGATTACGGACATGATAAGAGGCTGAATGTTACGGAGACCATGGCCGAGTGGATATAAGATGAGTTCAGTGAGCGAACGATGGTTGAGTAATCATCTACTCTGCCTTAGGGAGACTACCCTCATGCCATTGCCAGTGACATCACGGTGAATCCACGCGCCTTGGAGTTGCGACCGGGACGCGATCGAAGTTCATGTTTCCCGAATGTTTCTTCCATTTTCTCTCACAGACAAGATTTGAGATTCATCCAGTCAGTCTAGTATTGCTTAACACATATAGCGTACAGGAGCAGACAAAAGTATATTGACCTGTTGTGGTGGGCCGGGACCCTCCCAAAGGGCTAAAGTACATAGATGTGCATATTCAACTCAAAGGAAGGTCAAGCACCAGGAGTGACACTTAAGCCGAGCATGTCTAGTGAATAAGTGAATGCATTGAGCAACACCATTCCTATCTCATGACACAATGATATGGATCAGTATTTGCAGCATATCTCACTTCATATGTTTGAGGAGAATGTGGGCCAGGTCTGAAACAATGTATCATGACAGACCTACGAACACGGAGCCCCATCAAGGACAGCGAAGGACTAAACGATTGTTTGTAATGAGATAGAAAGGGTTTAATAGATGCTCAATATATACAAAGCCATGTAGCCACCAAAGAGGAATCCGAAAGCCATCCCAATCCAGTAGATCCCAAACATGCTTCCCCACAACCATTACGCGCTCTTCGGATACCCATTCTGCACCGCATTCGCGGGGAACCCGACCGTGATCGGGCTCCAGCCCTCCTCGACCCTATCGTCCGCACGGATGAGGCTCGCGATGCTCGCGGTGTGCTTGTGGCTGCGGCCCATGGCCTTCTTGCGCTCGCTCGCGAGCAGCGGCACCGAGGACCGCGGCGTGTCCGGCACGGGCGCGGGCGAGCGGTACGCGATGCCGACCTCCTCGTCGTCCGACGCGTGCGACGATATGTCGCTCGAGAGCTCGTAGTCCGCCGCGTCCGCGCCCCGGCGCGGCGCCTCGAGGTCGTAGATCTCGTACTTGGAGCGCCCGCTGGCGGCGCTGGTGGGGAGGACGCCCGGCGGCGCGGTGGCGGCGGGGCCCCGGAGCTCGTCGGGGAGGAAGCCGTAGAAGAAGCCGATGGCGAGGCAGCTGCCGCCGACGACGTCGATGAGGTAGTGGTGCGTGAGGTACATGGTCGCCCAGTAGAGGAGCGACGCGTAGAACCAGACGTACTTGGTCGTCCACGGGAAGAAGTGGGAGATGAAGAGCGCCTCGAGGGTCGCGCACGCGGAGTGGAGGGAGGGGAACGCGCCGAAGACGACGGGGGCGTTGGAGAAGGCGACGGTGTACCCGTGGGAGTGGAAGATGTTGTCGATGCGGAGGAGACCGCCGGGGGATCCGAGCATCGAGTAGTCGGCCGGGGTGAGTCCGAAGATGACTTCGTACCAGGGCGCTGCGCAGGGGAAGAGGATCTGGATGATGACGCCGACCAGATTGAGATAGCCGAATATGAATGCCCATGTGTGAAGGGCCTGCTTCGCACGGAAGAGCCACAGGAATGCAGCGACGACGAATGGAATGGTGAAGTGGCCAATTCCATATGGAATCCACGCGAAGACATCCAGGACCGGGTGTGTGAAACGCGTCAAGATGTCAGACACGTTCGCGCCGTAGAGGACCGACTCGAGCGTCGGGAGAACGGAGACAAAGACCGTCGGACGCTTGTCGTCCGGAATAAATCGCGAGGTGTAGTAAGTGAGGAGCCATGCGAAGATGGGGGTGGCGGGCACGAAGAATTGGCACGTGAAGGGGATGAGGACGGCGATGGTGTAAAGGACAGGGATGGCGAGTTTTAGCGGGAAACCTGGCGACTCCATGATGGTAATCCAAAAGGTGGCGAGAGCTATGTGGAAGAGGTAGACACTGTCGGAATATGTGAAAGAGTGGTTTTGCAGGCGGCGAATGGTGTCTCGCGGAGACACTGACTTGTCCAACCGTCCGACGGCCGCAACGAGTGCGGTCCAAACACGGTTTCCTGTTCTGACAAGCACATTACGGGAAGCCATACTCGATGAAATCTTGAAATTGTGGTCAGCAGATGGGACGGTGATGCAAAAAGCAACATACCTCAACTGCAAGCTCCCAACGACCGCGCGAGTTTAGACGTTCAGTGTTTGAGTCTGAATGAGAAACCCTTCAGAGATTCCGAAACTCGTCACGGAGAACGTAAAGGGATTCTGTGAAGACACAGTCTGAGCTGCTCGCGGTCGTCCACGTCGTCCTCGGCACAACAAGCACTGCGCGACCGTGGGAAAGTCATTGACTAACCGCATATGCGTCAGTCCCTGTCAGTTCCGAAAGTTCGTGACTTACTTCCGAACTGTTGAAACCAAGTTGAAACCGCCATGGAGTCTGAAAACCGTCATGCTATCATGTAGAGGCATGTAACAAGCAGTGAGTGATGAAAATATGTTGACATGATATGACTTGTATGTTGGACCGATCTTAGCTGCACAATCGTGATCGTATATACAGGAAGCTTTGATACAGGGACTACAACTCCGAAGGCAACAGGACGTCAATGACCCTCTTGGGATTCCAATCTGGGTACAGATGATTGTCGAGCTCTGACGTGTCCGCCACGATGGATCCACCCGTCGCATAATCCGCAAACAGATTGTTCACAAAGTCATCCGGGTTCTTGGCCGCCTCCTTGACTTCCTCCAGAGGACGGTAAATCATGGTCAACTTCCTGCCAGACCGCTTCTCGTACTCAGAGATGACCGCATTGAACGACTAAAAGATATCCCATCAGAAGGACCACCGACTAATCGAAGAAGGGGGCACTCACGGTGCGTTCGCCCTCGATGCGGAACACCCTCCACTCTAGATCCTTCGGCGGGAGGTTGAGCACAACGTGCACAACAAAGCGCGCAATGTCCACGGGCGCCGTGAACGAGTTGAGCGCATTGCCGTCCCCAGCGACGATAACCTTGCCTTTCTCCACACTCGCGTCCAAGCCCAAATTGCTGCAGCGCAAGCAATCAAGCATCAGCACCGCGCATGCCTGCAAAATTGACCGCCGCACGCACTCTTCGAATATATAATCCGACCAGATGCCCGTCCAGAAGAGCGCGTACGGGAGCTGGAGCGCCTTGAGCCTGTTCTGCACGCGGGTCTTCGCGCCCCACACCCCCGCCGTGTACCCGCGGTTCGTCGGGTGGCCGTACTCAGACGGGATGAAGAGCCGCACGCCGGCGTCCTTCGCGGCGTCGACGAGGGGTTGCTGGATATTCAGCGCCGGAGGCAGGATGGACAGCGTGGAGATGACGACGTCTACGCCGGCCAGCGCAGCGCGCAGCGTTGCCTTGTCGTCGTAATCGACGACAGCGACCTTGACGCCCTGCTTGGTGAATTCGTCGAGACTCGATTTGTACTGTTCAGGAATGTTAATGAAGTGCGGGGTTCCTGAGGAAGGCTGGAGGAACGTACGGAGCGGGTGAGCAGGACGATGTTGTCGACCTTGCCTGCAGCCTTCGCCTGGAGCAGGTTCTGCGTAGTGAGTTTGCCGAGGCTGCCAAGCCTGCCGGGACCAACGACGGCGAAGTTTCTGTACGCGGACATTGGCGAAATTCGGGTAAGTAGTTCGTGAAAAAGATATAGGAGGCGGCCGACTGATGAGAGTGTGAATGTGCTCGTCGGTGGGGTTTGGCGGTCCATTTATACTGCAGCTCGATCCCGTACCTACCGCGATCCCTATACCTACCTCGATCTTTGTGTGTACCGCCGATGTTTGCAAGCTCTGCTGTGCGAGCAGCATTGCGCAGACCGAACTTGATCAATGATCAGCTCCCGTCACCGATAAGTCATCGAGAGCCGTGTTCTCGGCATCGCAAGATATCGCTGGTCTCAGGATCACCAAAGCGCCGTCATTTGCTGGAAACAGCAGGAAACGGTGGGCGGCGAGGCGACATGAAAGGCCGCAATGGTGCTGATCAGTGATTTGCTTCCGCGTGCGGTGAATGAACGAGCTTCTTGTCAACCACAGACGCCAAGCGCTGCCTGCTTGTTCATCGCTGTCACCATTGTAGCCTAACTGCCAAGAAGTAAAGAGCTTGGGAAGAAGCATCCCTTGAACATCACTGCGAGGACCGCTCACTAAGCACGATACCTGCTAACATTGCGCCACCGAAACACAGCGAAGAGTAGATGATCCAGAGACGGAATCCCGCTGTTTAGTGCAATTTCCTCAACAAATGGCAGGACAAGGTACAGTAAATGCGAATCAGTAATCTTGCGTGAACGAAAGGAAGGGAAAGGGAAAGGGAAAGTGTGCATCCCTACAGTCGTAGCATACTCGAGACCAGAATTGACGAGACGACGAAGAGAAGATCTTGATAGCGAAAGCGTGATTCTTGAGATACTGTACTGCACCAATCGGTCATGAGTTGCTCTTGCTGGAAAGGAAGAGGCACTCACCAATTGCAACCGACGAACATACGATGCGAGAGAAAAGAAAAGAAGGACCGAATGCCCAAAGCCTGCGTCTAACCGATTAACACCCATCCCACTCTCTTCTCAGCGCCTCCGCCCACGCCATCACGAAATAACAGATCCCCATCGGTAGCATACACTTCACAAGTACCTCGACCCAGTCCCATCTGCGACCACCCCATCGGCCGCCCAGCTTCAGCCGCCAGCCCTTGCCCTCGCCGCGCCCGTCGGTCTCCCACCAGAGATTGCTCGTAACCCAGAGCTGGATCGAGCGCGACACGCACGTCGTGCTCCCGATGACGGCCCAGCAGATGACGGGGCGCTTATCATATTCGAAGACGGAGAGCGTGAGGTGCGTCGCGGGCCAGCAGATGGCTTGCAGCGCGAGGAGGCGGATGAGTGTGGAGAGCGGAGGGTAGTAGACTTTCCAGCGGTGAAGAAGCCCGGTCGTCAATAGGAGACACTGAACGCCCGTGAGGATTGCCTGGTGGCCAGGTAAGAATGAGGAAGGGATGAGAAGCAGATCGCTCACCCATAGTGCAGAGACGACGTAGTCCACCCTCGTGTTCTTGCTATCGACAGGCGGATGCCAGACATAGTAGACGTTATAGAGAAGTCCGAATACGGCTGGGACGATCGACAACAGCCGAGATGCCTCGAAGAGCAGAGGTGTGAGTAGCTGCTCCAGTGTATGAGGGGGTACGATCGGCCCGGAGGAGGGCACGATCCGCGCCGTGGGCAGATGTCGAGGCTGCGACGCGTCAAGATGTCACAAAGGTACATTCAAAGCAAATGAACGACACCTACTGGTTCGTCCGTCTCTGTCTCCGTCTCGCCGGCGCACATCTGCCCCGGCCCGGTCGCGATGCTTTTGGGCACGGCTGGCTTGGCCTGCCTGCCGCCAGCACTCGTCCAGAGTCGCGTGCGGAAGCTCGAGCTCCCCTGTCCGAGTTTCTGCGCCGTATACAACATGGAGTGGTCTTGTCTCAACTCCAGTTCAGAATCGCTCTCTGCCTGGGCGCACGCGCTTCGGTACGCGTATCGACTGAGGAGGGATGACGGCGGGGTCACGTGGTCGAGGAGGTACGGAGAAGAGTGCGACTTTGGTGGGCCGGCGTCGAGCAATGGCGTCGGAGGTGATGGCGTGCGTGTACGGTGTCGGTGGGTCCGGGATGGAGGTGAGGTCGAGGGTGCCGTTTTAAGAAACTGGGTAGACAAGGATGCCGAGGACGCCGATGAGAGCGACTTTGGGGGCCGAGCGTCGAGGAATGAAGATCGAGGGCTCGGAGGCGACGGCGAGCGTGTATGCTGTCGATGGCTCCGAGGTGGAGGTGAACTTGACGGTGGGGATATGAGAAACTGGGAAGACAAGGATGCCGAAGACGCTGATCGCTTGCGCGTCCGAGGGGTGCTACTGCTAGAGCCACTCGAACTTCGAGAACTTCGACGCTTCACTGTTGAAGGTGAAGGTAGGGTAGTGTTGGCAAAGGTATTCTCACCGCCTGTGGTAGACAAAGCCGGGGCAAGCCTGGTAAAAGACTGAGGCAAAGCGGTCGCTCTGTCGCGTTTCTGAGGCATGGCGGATTAGTGAACAGATAAGACGACGGTCGAGAGCGCTCTTATAGCGAGACATACTAGCGTCAGAAATTGACTAGCTGTGCTTGTATCTGGATTTGAGTATGATCGTGCCGCATGAGTTCGGCGGCTGAGCTCAAGCTTGGAAACAATGTGAATCGACAGTCAACGTGATCATCATTTGCCGAGTCGGAAGGTCGACAGCAGTGTACAGCCACCGCTGCTTTACTTCTCTATCTTATCGAAACTTGACTCAAAACATTCAATACGATCTCTGTATGATCTGCCTCCGAAATAGTTTCATCTTGACGAACAAGAATCACTCAAAAGTGCTGAGATTATCGTTCACGAAGGTAGGACTCATGGCATTGTTTCACGAGGACGAGTACTCGAGCAGATTGAGGTCAGCTACTGATGACCCGACCGGCATTCAGAAAAAAGAGACAGAAGCAGAAAAAGGATCCCTCGAAGTTACCTTGACGTCTTGGATAGATCTCATCATCAAAGCGAGACCGATATGCAGCTTAGTCTCACTTTTATACTCACAGTCATTACTGCAGTCTACCTTGTCGCTCTACAGCGGACCCCTTACAGCATGTCTATGGCAGCAACGTTCTCACAAGGCGTGCACTTGTCCGTCTTTCTCGTGAGATGGCCTATTTCTCTTTCATGATGTTCTCAGACATCACTTTCCCAACAGATCTCCAGCGACGACGTCGCACCAGAAAATCCAACCTTCATCCGAGGGTATTCATTGGCTGATAGTACTATCACAGTAACCGCTGCATGTGCCCCTCGGTGCAGCTGGGCATGCCCCACACTTGTCTCATGAGAGAGGTATCTCCGCCTCTCATATGATTGGATGAGATCCTCTAGAAATTCTTTTATGAGGATGAAGTCAAAATAAGGCTCAAGCGGGAGATCTCATTGGTCAACGAAGCGTCAAGGGAGCGCTCCCTGCCAAGCAATATTGGCGTACCTCGACTAGCATATAGGTTTATCCTGAGGTTGTCCTGAGGAGGGTGATATACTCCATTACTCTAAGTAATCTCCGCAACGGAGGTTCATCTGAAGTGCGGCCGGTGTCCTAACGTATGTTTGCCAGCTTCTGTTATAGATAACATGCCATTATTAGGGAAAGTCGACGATGCTCGACCTCCGACTCGGCTTTACAACGAACGACGTGCTCTATCTTGGCTGACTGCGTCGCTCAGCGCTCAAGACGCCACAAGGTTCCGGCCCCGTGCACGGCCTTCGGCGATTGAGTGGTTCACCGGTTTTTGTTCCGACCAACTTCCATCTGTCCAGAGACGACGTGGTGGGCGCAGATCCCGAGAGGTGTGTCAGCAAGCAGTCCGAATGCGAGATTTCAGACACTTGCAATCTAGAAATAGGAGAAAGTTACGAAACAAGGCGTTCTAAAATTACATCGGCATAAGACGGACAGGACTGATAGCGAGCGATTGAAAACAGCAGCAGGGAACTTACACTACATGTATCCGATGGTGAAAGATATGGTATCTAGAGATAGAACATGGTATCTTTCAGGTTCTGATGCAAGCCATTACCCCACATCCTCTGCGCAGCCGCATAGATGCGCTGCTCCGCAGCTTCGCGTGCGGCTCTACCACCAGCGGTGCCCGACGCACTAGCTCCGCTCGACGAAGCAGTATCCGACCCCTGATTCAAGAAGCCATGGATCCAGTACCTCGCCTGCTCGCACACGACGTCCGCGTAGTACGCGGCCGGGATCAAGCTGACCGCCTTCGTCGCGCGGGCATACAGATAGCTCGTCGTGTGGACGCCCTGCTGGATCTCGTCCGCGCCCAGCCCGATCTCGTCGTAGATGACGACGTAGTGCGTCGGCCGGACGGTGCCCTGCAGCCCCGCATGCGCCTGCAGGTAGAAGTCGAAGTCGAATATGGAGGTAATGCCCTTGTCGACGACAGTGCCCGGCTTCGTGTTGCCATTCTTGTCGGCATCTTTCGAGTCGGTGGCGTAGAACCGTGCGTGGTGGCGCTTGCCGCAGATGACGATGCTGAGCTGTGGGTGATACGTCGGATTCTTCGGGTCGATCCGCTTGAATGCCTCAAAGACCTGTGGGAGCTCCTCGCGGAGAACCTTGTCATATTGGCCCTGCAAAAGAATGGGTTATTACCTCAGTGAAATAAAATCACAAGTACATACCTCGGATACACCGTCACGGAAGATCAGCACCCGCTGTGGCAACGTCTTGTTGCGCCGAAGGAAGAGCTGCAAGCGCTCAATCATCATATCTGCGAGCTCCGCAATGCCCTGGGACAGTCGTCCCTTGAGTTCTAGCAACAGAACGAATTTACAAGGCACGTACCTCTTGTTTGGACTTCTGCAGACGAAGGCTCGCCGGGAATTGAACGAAGTCCTTATCAGCGCTGGCAACCACAGCCGCAATTGAAGGGCTCCCGCGAGCACTGGATGGACTCGGATGGGTTACATCTATCCCCACCATCATCGTCGGGATCTTCATCAACCAATTGGTTGCGTTCTGGTCCAGACGGTGATTAATGCCACCCAACTTGGTGTTGACCTTCAGCGCGACGTTGGAGAAATATTGATCCTGCTTCCTGGAATCGGGATTGAGCGCCTTTGGGAGCTGCAAGCATTGAGTCTGGACGCCAAAACGAACGGCGGCGAAGCGTTTGATGCCGGGATAAATGAAGTCATCTCGCTGGGAGAGCAAAACAAGGATGATGCTTGTCTTCCCACTCTTGATGAGCTTCTCCATGGCATCTTCGACCATCTTCAATGCACCAACCCGGGAAGGGTCGCGCGAGGGATTCGGCAAAGGGAGTGTGGACTCGACCATTGGCGGGGTGTTCGGCACCGTCATTCCGCTGTTTCGACACTTGTCAGAGAACCCCTTCAGCAAATCCATCATCCGCGGATCTCGTGGCCCGTCAAAGGTGTCCCTGCCGCCGTCACGCACTATCAGGACTTTCCAGTTCGTCATGTCTCCGCCCTTGTGGAACTGCACATTGAGAATATTCCAGCCCCCGTTGTTGACATTCGGCGGGCGTCCTCCTCTATACGAGATCTGGGGCGGGGGAAGCTCGCGTGCAGGCACAGTTGCCATGTTCGGGTCGACCGTGACACCAAACTCGTTGAGGACGGTTGTGGTGGGCGAGAAGCCCATGGTCCCCAAACCGCGATTGACGATGAGGGTCGCATTGACACCGGGACGACGGCTCGCATGCCTGAGCATTTCGGTGGTTTCGTTAGGGCTCAGCCTGCCGAGATGCGGTTCGCCTTGCTGGATCGTGCATACTTCGGCAGGAAGGTAGGTTGCTTTGCCGGGTCTACCGACATCGACGACAGGTATGTCGTCCGCGTGTTGCAGAGTAATCCCGTATTCTGTGAGATAGTTTAGCGTTAAATATTGAAGATGGTTGATATACCCCTACTTCTCTTGAAGAAATTCTCGACGGATATCCTGCCGCCAAATTCTTCGCAATTGAATTCTTGACGACGGGCTGTCTTGTTCCCGTTGATCTTGGTGATCACGGATACCTTCTTGTACCCGAGGTGAGTCGTGAATACCTTGGCCCGCACCATAAACTCATTAGGATTTGCACCCATCGACGACCGGTCGAAGGCCAGGCAAGCGTCGGCCAGATTGCCAGGCTCGTAGAAAGCGCTCATACATACGTTTAGGTTGACCATGAGTTGCTTGTGAGTCGGTCGAATTGACGAAAAGAAGCCCATGAATGCCCACAGCCGTGGTCCCAGCGGCCTGCGTTCCTCGTCGTCGAAAAAGTAACGGTTCTTCCCGAATCTGAAGCCGAGCTGCGAAGCTTGACGCTGCATGATGAGATTCAGCGCAGAAACGATACTGTCGATGTCTTCTGGAGAGCCACTTCTCTGGCCTTGAAGATACCTGCGGTGCAAGCTGAGCCAACTAGCCAATAGAATGCCGATGGGTCTTACTGTTTCAAAGGACCCAAAGGAAGGTCGCGAAGGAAGATAATGTTGACCGTGTATTCGTCTGCATTCTGAGCAGGGCCCGGATCGCCGTCTTCGAAATATCGGATTCGCCCGCTGATCGGCTGTGGAAGCTTTCTCGCAGATATGAGGCGTTGAGTGCCATCATGTGCCGTATAATTCTTGTGAGCAGCACCCACGCTGTTTTCGAACAGCTGGACAATTCGCTTCTTGACGCGACCCTTCTGTGACTTTGGCTCCGGCGTAATCTCGATGGTGTATTCGTAGTAGGTTTCTTTCGACAGAGTGATGGGGAAGAAATTCGCGCGAACGACAAATGCTCGGCCAAGTGTTCCGTAGCCGGGACGAGCTGGCCTTTCCGGTCCAGTAATGCGAAGCGACTTGAGCTGTCGGACGAGATCATCTGCGGAATTGATCCTGGTATCAACCCGTGCTGGAGTGGGGTTGAAAATCAGTGGTCCCGTTGCGGGAGCCCCGCCTCGAGGTGAGAACCCTCCGCGCCCACCGCCGCCGCGGTCGTAACCTCCGCGCTGTCCTCCACGAAACCCGCCTCTGTCGCCGCCAGGGCTGGACGTTTGGCTACCACGACCTCTACTTCCACTCCCGCCGCCGCCGCGACCTCTGTCATATCCAGCTCCCCTCCCACCTCCTCTCCCGGCCGGCGACTGCCCACGTCCGCGTCCACGATCGTATCCTCTGTTCTGACTCATTGCAAAGTTTGTTGGTGGTGAGCAATAGTATGAGAGCGATGGAGGGTGTTGATGGAGAGAACCTGTCGAGCGCTTTATGCGATCTGCCGGAGAGCGCAGCTCCTGGCTTCTAAAGGTCCGCAGCACGGCTTCCCTAGATACGTCCATAAGCGCCCGGACCCCGGACGCCCTCGCATTCATATGAGGTACAAAGCGTGCAGGTGGAGGGAAGAGGTATCAAATTACAAAAGAATACATAGAGAGTTTTTGTCTATCACCGACAACTACAGGAACAATGGTTGTCGGGGAGAGACAAAAAGAAACGACGACTTCGTACCGAAATCAAGCAGATTTTTTCATGTATTCCTAGCTGATTGGCCGGAATCCACGAGGTTTAGGTGGCGGTCGGGCACTGGATAAGAGGTAATATGGCTGAATGCCGTGATGCGCGAGGTTTGGCAAAGTAGAACTTATAGCACTCATACCCTCGGATCGCGCGATGATGGCAGAAGCATGGTCCGGATCTTCTGTATCAGTAAAAAAGCTGCGCTTTGAAGGCATGCGGTAGTCAGAAGGCCCAACCAGAAATACGACACACCTCGAGGACTCGCCCTTATGGCCCTCAGATGGACAAGGCAAGTCACCATCACTTCGCCGCAGCAACTTCCGCCACGCCTTGTGACATTTGCCCCACGCTTTGATCATAATTCATGCCGGAGATTTTAAAACGGCCAGGAGGTTGGATCGGAAATGAATCGCAGGAATGATGGGTGGGCGTTGCTCGGGGTTGTGCGAATCGGAAATACAAGGATTTCAGTCTTCAACTACTGTCAGGTGTTCAAACAGACGTGCTGGATAAGAAATTCCTAACGAAAGCAGAGTTGAGTTACAGATGCGAACAAGATGCAAAAGGAAAAGGACAAGCCTGAGGCCTGAGGGCAGGGCAATTTTTGGATTCGGTTCGCGTGGTTATCTAATCTCGGACGGTGACTTGTACACAGTACACTCGACCATTGGCATGATCTCGTTCACAACTTCAACTTGTCCGTCTCGTTGCATTTGCAACAGTTAGAATGCCGTGTCGTATCAAGGTTTTGTCTAGGTAAGTTCGCTTTGTTATATGCCAGATGGCTGGAAAGGCAGGTGTTGATTTCAGGTGAGACGTACGTCTTTCGAGGTCCACATTCATATCGGATCGATCTAGAGCGAGAGACGAAGAGCTCGTCTCCTCAATATAAGTGGGTCTATCTCTGGGCTCGACATCCAGTGGCAAGTGCCAATCACTGTCGCGTTTCCGTTGGCACCCTCTGCCCCCCGGCACCTTGCACATCCCTCGAACTTCAACTCCCGTTCTTATCCCGCGTCCTTCCAACTTCAAGTGTCATTGCAACCATCACCATTATTCTCGGTGATTCCTTAAAAATGACTAAGTGAACTTCAGATATGGTATGTGGATGGAAGACCGAACAGCGTCTGTTCAATGCGCTAATCTTTTGTCAAGTCTTTTCCAGATCAGATACTATCGCCTTCTGGGCGCGGGACATTTCTCTACTCGTGTGTCACGACGTTTATTATGTGCGTCTGGACTTCGGATGGACATGGAGGTGGAGCCTCCTGGTTATACCACGCTGCGGCGCTTTGGGACCAAGCTACTCTGGACGTCATCAACAGTTCTTACTCCAGAAGCGGAGCTTATGGACGCAGTCCAGGGGCATTTGAAAGCGCTGCGTTAACCAATCTTATGACTTCGTTCCCCAGTTGGTTTCGCCTGCGAATCGATGGATACTGAAGGACGGTGGGTTTCTAGCCAAAGGCTGGTATAGATTCAATGGCGTACACGTGTCGGGTGAGGAGATTGTGCGCCTCATGAAGGCAGGAATGATATCCCCCGTACCGTATCACGCAGCTACTACCAGCGACCGCAGCAAAGCCGACGCGTTTTCGAAGTTGTTTGCATGCACGCAGGCGGGTTGGCTGGTAACGCAATGCGTAGCGCGGGCACGCGAAGGGCTCCCAATGACACTCTAGAGCTAGGGACTGTTGCATACGTCGCTCTCTCCCTCGCCATATACGGTTTCCTCTGGTACATGCCGCAGGATGTCTCTACTTTCGTCGACATCAGGCCCAGAGCCAGAATGTATACGCCTCACCACACATCTGCCATGACAACGGACGCGGGAGACTGCATTGATTTGGATGTGCTACACGTCATTTGCATCACGGCAAGATCCTTGCTCGGAGAGCAAGCACACGCAACCCATAATAGTGTCAGGAACGGCTGCAGGCACAGCGTCTGGACAAACAAAGGACTTTTATAGTAAAAATTTCCATTTCTGGTAGACTCTCTCGTCATACGGTACACGTCATTCGATCAATTGATCTCCCTGTGATCACCAGCGCGAAAATGTCTCCCACGGTTGCGTTCTGAGATCTGAATTTTTGTCGACGTTTCGCTCGCTTTCTCGAGCCAGTTCAGGCTAACGTTCAGGTCCTGCGTGCAGCTCATGCGATCCCTTACGATAACCTGTCGCATTGTCCGTGACCTGACACCACTGCCATTTCTCTCGAGAATCTCACTGGTAACATTTCGATTCAACAACTGCCGTCTCACCGGCACCATTGCCGTTTCATCGTCTGACATTGGAGACGTCGGTGCACTGTAATGCCTCTCTGCCTCTCGGAATAGTATGAATACCTATCTGCCAAAAAAAAAATGATATCTACACTGTTCCTTTTCAATCAGCTTGGACAGAAGACATCCTAGCATATGTATTTATGTTTATTTAACTCACGGCCTCGACCTCCGAACAAGTCCAGTCGCCAACGGCAGCCCTTCGAGTTCAATGCATGTGAAGATACAGAAAACACAGCACTAACGAGCGGCTATCCGGCTCCCTCAAGCATTCACAAGTTTACCGAGGACCACGATCTCCTGAACTCGAATACGGTCGTCATGCTTGGCTGCATGATATTCGGTAGTATCCACTGTCTCGCGTGGAACTTTTCTTTCCCCTCGTCTGCAGAGAAATAGCTATGGTGTGTATGCTCCGTCGTCACCTCCACGCCTTTCTCGTGGGTAGTGGCCACTGTGGACAGGGATGCAAAGGAGCGACACTCCCCTGCGTGGTACACGAACGCGCTCCTTGCTGTGCATGTAGCATCGCGTGCGGTCCTCGTGGTGGAGATGTTCATAAGTCTGCATCGTGTGCCGGAGGGCGTGTTCCAGTCTGTGCAACGGACTAATTTCACCACACCCTTCTAGTTTTGCGGCCATGTACTCATATGAGACGTTTTGGTTTCCATCGCTCTTTGATGCTAATCTTCTCGTAAATCTTCTCGTAACAAGAGGCGAGTGGCAACTAGCATACAGTCTCTCTGCTCTCCAGGATCACGATGGATGAACTCGGGTATACAGTAGGACTCGGTATAGTCATTGTGATAATGTATACAAATCAGGGAGCAATCATTCTGAGCAGGAAGTAAATATGTATGCGTTCCATATCCGAAAACTAGCAATCTGTATGTAGAAAATGACTGTTCAAAAATTCGGTATGAAATACATCCATCGTACGTTCTCGTAAACAGCGGAAGGCATACGACGCAGGCTGATAAACATCTCGATCAGGAGTATCAAACGAATCGTGACTGCGATGGCGGCAACGAACGCACCGAACCAAGCATCTCCATCCCAATCTTTCCGTTGGGCACGCGCTGCTTTGGTCAGCTCTTCGAAGTATGCCCATGGACCAACAGCCGATAGGATAGAACATATGCGCCACAGCCACTTTTCGACCGTCGAGGGGAAGAAAAAGTGCCATGCGAGACAGTGTAGGACGCCCCACGCAGCGCAGCCCATACCGAGAACCTGTTGGTCCACTATTTCGGCTGCACTCAGCCGCTTCATCGCTGCTCGGGAGCGAGGGAACAGGGTGATAGCCGGGTGCTCTGACCCACCGGGGAGTTCTGGGTCCAACTGTGTATCTCTACCTAAGCCGGCCTCCGCTGCTGACACGCGCAGAGGGTAACTGACGGCCAATTCCTCTTGGCATACACTGACGGAATGGGAGGACGTCCCGATAGCGGGCGCTGGCCTGTTGTCGAGAGGAGCAGAACTATAGTTTGTGTAGGATGCCGAGTTCGGAAGGATGGGAATTTGGGTGGCAGCATCCCGCGGTGCATACCAGAGAAAGCCATATATGAGCAGGGACAGCAGGACATAGGCGATGGTGCTGAGCTCGAGAAGCGACATCGGGAGTCCTTCTGCCTTGCGCGCGATGCACTGTATGGCGAGCCACGATGCCTTTGTACACGCGACCAACTTCGCGAACCCATCGGCCTTGCTTCGGTCTTGAATCTCTCGAGCATGCGATCGGACTTGGATAATTTCTCTCTTCTCCATGAGCTCGACGATACGCTCGTCGTCGACAACATCCCCTCCGAACGTGAACCCTCGCATGCGCGAGAAAAAGCCATCCGGAAGCGTCCATATAAAGATGCTCGTGCGCTCCTGCCCCAGATTCCTTGCATAGTACTTGTTAAGACGGAACACAGCGTCCCTCGCCTGGATGAAAAGTGTAACAGCCTTGAAGAGCATGTACTCGGGAAACATGATGGTGAAAAGCGTCCAGCCAGCCTTCTTCGAGAGATGCTGCCAGAATGTTTCGTCTTCGGGGCCGACGTCCATGTGAATCGTAGTCCAGACACAGATGATGAGAGTCGATACGCAGGAGTATATGATGTCGAAGGTGCCTCGTCTAGACGGCCCGGGCTCGAGGCCCACTATTTGGTCCTGATAAACGTATGAGTCAATTTAAGGCAAGAACAACGGTGAAATGGAGCTCACCATTCTCTCCGTCAAGCAGGCGAGGAGACACGAAAGGTAGATGCAGACTCGCCTGCCGTGAAGGAGAACGCCTTTATTGCGAGGCATGTAGGACTAGGGCTCCGCTGCTACAAACTCGGAATTGGTTTCCGTTGCATGTTGATCGTGCACCTTGCTTCCATCTCGTGCACTAGCACGGTATTCAAGAACTATAAATAGAGAAACATAACAACGAAGATGAGGATGCACCACTTGTTCACGTACTGGAGATTTATCTCGGCAGAGAACACCATGGCATGCGGACAAGTCGTATCTTTGCTGCTGGAATAGAGGTGAAACTATGATCTGAGCCCCGCCCTAGTGGTACTTCATCAGTGATCTGGGAAAACTCGAATAAACGCTCTACAACCGGAAACTATTGACTTCATACTTAGTACGCGTGGATGATTGCGGAAAGCAAAGAGGCTTCAGCAGAGGAAAGTCTGCCAACGAGAATCTCGAAAGATTAAATAAATTCATGCACCCTGCGGTCCCAGCGTGTCGATGACTGGAAGCTCAGCGCTCAGCTTCTGCCACCACTCTCATGCAATCTTTTGACGACTGGAGGTACTAACATACAACATCCTCTCCATTTTTAGCAGTATTGAAGCTACATGGTTAGTGGACATTTGGTGAGCACGACGGTAGTAGGTAACCGGTGATAGTTGAGTCACAAACTTCTGTTCAGACCGCACTGCGTGCCTTCGCTTTGAATGTATCGATACCGTAGCCCTCGCCCTTTGCACGAGGGCCGATTCCAAGCACATCTCGCCACTTATGGCATACCAAGCCTCTTTAATCTGCATGCATGGCATGCCTTTTCGAGACACGATGATCAGACACACCCACGACAAGCCGCATCGACGTGTTTCGTGTTCCAGCTATAGCATATTTGACAAAGACGTGAACTCGTTGACTTCGTCATGGGAGGCCGAGGCCGGAGACTCACGTCTGCTACAGGATCGCCCAGTTGGACGTGAGCTTGTGCTTCCAGAAGTTTCTCACCAGGCTTGCATGGTCTTTCCAGTCAGAGGTTTGGTTGATACCCGTCCTCCTGATCCAACAATCTAGGGTCTTCTCTCGATGCTCCTTATTTGTGTCCTCGCTTGGCATTTTCCGTCCGTCCGTCGAGAAGTCTTGGTAGCATATATTTCCTGCCATATCGACCGTTGGTCCGCGAGCCTGTCCGAAAACGCTGAATAAAGAATTGGGGCTTCGCGGCTGACGCAGTGCGTTCGTTGCTGCCACGCCCTCAGAATTCGCATAATCCTTCCGTTTGAAATGTTCATCAGCCTGCGTCGTATGCCGTCGGGCGTTTACGCGAATGTACGGTGATCTTTTTCCTACCGCGTTTATAAAAAATTGACATTGTCTGGTATGAATAACAGGTCTTTGGACATGGAACCATTATACCAGCGAGCATACGAGGTTTACACGTTCTTGCATTGGTCACTTCTTCATTGGGCATTAACCACATTGTTGATTGACAGGCATCAGGCAGATAACGATACACATGAACCCGTACACTACTTGTACATACATCACCAATTCCAACAACAGTTCTACAACCAATACACACAAGTCCGTTCATGCACCACAAGTGCTTGCCAACGCGCCAACATCCGCGCAGCGCCCGAACCCAATTCAAGAGCCCTTCAAGACTCATCTTCATCTTTCAGCGACGAGCCATTATAACCCGACGCGCGCGGCAGCCACACGCCAAACACGAGCTGGCTGAGCCGCGCGAGGACGTTCGACGCGAAGGCGCCGGCGTGCAGCGCCATGCGGGCGGGCCCGACGAGCGGCGGGATCGTAAGCGCGAGCATCTCCTGTGGAGAGTTTAGCGTGCGCACGCATATATGCGCGCGGAAAGGGGCGGACGCACGTCGGGGTGGTAGTAGTCCTCCTGATAGGCGATGTAGAAGAGGCCGTTTTCCTCGCGCAATTTGATGTGCACGAGGAGCCTGTGGGTGTGTGTAAGCGGTGAGTGGGCGGGGGGAAGGGTGAGACGGCGGATGGGTGTTTACCTGGAGGGGGCGGGCGCGAAGAAACTCCAGCGCATGTGGAACTTCTGTACGACGTCGAGAAACAGTGTATTCTGTTCCGGGACGTATGCTGTTGAAGAGAGGGGTTGGGAATTGTTCACCTCAGTGACTAGGGAATGAGAGGAACACGAGGTTCGTACCTATCTCGCGCACGGTCACTTGGATGTGCGGGGACATGATGCGGTACCATCTGAGCAGCGATTCAAGATTTGGTAAGTCGTCGGCGAGAAGGAAAAGACTTACTGGTACACTCCTAGGATGTCCTCGCGTGAATTATGAGCCGGCGGGACATAGCAAAGCGGGTGCTTGAATCCAGCATCGCTCGTGAAGTATCTATTCCGGAGGGCGATGGCAAAAGCTACTCAGCACATAGTCAGCTTGAGATAGAGAGACTCACCTCTGGATGGTGGCTTTCTGGATGTCGGGCGACTCGTTGCACGTCAGGATCTGGACCACCGACTCAACTTCGCACTCGGGATTCTGCATCCTGTTTCTAACATTAGTTCAAGCCGCTGATGGAGCCAAGCGGAGACATACGTGATATTTCGAGAGAGACGGGTGTATTGAGATGTTGGAAGCTGTCAGGTGTTAAATAGAAGCTGTGGCGAGCGGAGAGGGGTCGAGGTCCGAAGGAGAGGAGGGGGATGTACTAGATCGCGTCGCGGTCATAACTCCAAAGGCGCGTGATATCATGAGGGACGCGTTTAGTGACGTCACCGCGTCACTGCTCATCCAACTCATCTTATATCCACTCGACCTTGGCCTCCGTAACATTCAGCCTCTTATCATTGTCTTATCATGTCCGTAGTCCGCGCCATTCAGGCAAACTTACACATTTACTTTGACGAATCGAAGAATTTCGCGAGGCATGGCCAGGTATTGCGCCTTCTCAGCCCAAAGAGGGCGTTGTATCTTGCGTTGAGCATTGCATACGTGCTAATTCAAGCAGTTATTATCTTGCTCTTCAAGCCAGTAGGTATCAATCGCGTTTTCCATTAGATCACATTAATACATGCAATGTAGGCACCACTAAAAGACGAAAAATTACACAGGCCATTCGGAAGAATTGCCGTCGTCGGAGCAGGCTTGACAGGCATATCCTCCGCGGCCCATTGCATTGCACACAATTTCGATGTCGTTATCTTTGAAGGTGGGGGCTCGTGTGTAGCCATATTTCATATCTTTACCGACCTTCTCCGTAGCCGACGATCGGCCGGGCGGGATCTGGGCCCATGTCAACAAATCGTCAGGTCTCCAACTCAACTCGCTTCTATACCGCTTCCATCCCGGTGTCCTCTGGTCGCGCGCATTCCCCTACCGCGACGAGATTCTCTATGGTCAGTACCCCACCTTAATTTCAGCTCTGTCCTGATGAAACATCAGAGATCACGCGCATATGGAAAGAGTACAAGCTCGTCTCGCGCACCCGCTTCAACGTGCGTTTCATCCTTGTGCCTGATGCTAGCTGCTGAAGCCAGCGCCAGACATCCGTTACCTCCGTGTGCCGCGCAGACGGCACGCGCTCCCCCGGTGCGAAATGGCTCGTCAATGACGGCGCGGATGGCGCGTTCGACGCGATCATCGTCACCGTCGGCACGTGCGGCGAGCCGCAGATGATCGGCTTCCCTGGGATGCCCAAGCGCGACGAGGATCGGCACGGAAAGCACAGTCACAAGCGAGAGAACGGTGCGCACGGCGACGCCGACCCGCGCGAGGATGGCGCGCCGTCGTTTGCTCAGGTTGCGAAGCACGAGCCGGCGATGCAGGATGGCGGGCCAGCGTTCCAGTCCGAGGAGAAACGCCAGGGCGAGAACGGCGCCGCGCAGAAGCAGGAGAACGAAGAGATGTTCGCGGGCGATGTCATACACTCTTCGCAGCTGGACGAAGCAGACTTCAGAGGTAAGATGGTCGTGGTCGTTGGGAGCGGTGCAAGTGGAGTCGAGGCGGTTGAGACTGCGCTGGAGCACGGTGCGAAAAAGACAATCATTCTCGCCAGAGATGACAAGGTGAACGACGGTTCTCCGTAGGTGCTGTGCCAGAGCTGATGTTGTTCCATTTAGTGGATTATCCCGAGGTGAGTATTCGACACACCGCACTCATAAACTATCTGAGACAGTCCGGCCTGAAGGAACATCGTCTTCGACACGATCGTCGCTGCCCAGCCCTTCGGACAAGAAATGCCCCTCAGGTACGCCCGATCAGTCACTACGTCACTTCCCAATCCCGAATTGTCGCCGCAGCTTTGTTTGGGAGGCTGTCATTCGTAAATGGCAGTACCACGGCGTCGAGGACCTCATCCCCGCAGACAAAGGCCTATATGTTAGCACACCTGTAAGCCGTTCTGCATCTTAACACACGCATATAGTGGGACTGACCGGGACCAGGTCGTCAATGACGAATTCCTCAACCACGTGCGCGCCAGCAAATGCGACTACGTCCGCGGCGACACGCTGCGCTTCACGCAGACCGGCATGCAGGTGCGCATGCGGCCGCGCGGGACCGAGCCCGGGCAGACGAAGCGGCACGACTGCGACGCGGAATTCGCAGTGCGCGAGGTCCGCGCCGACAAGGTCGTGCTCGCGACGGGCTACAAGAAGCCGAGCGTCGATTTCCTGCCGCGCGATCTGTTCCCGGAGGGGTACGAGCGGCCGGACCTGTACCTGCAGAACTTCTCGACGGAGGACTGGAGTGTGCTGCTGACGAATTCGGCGTATGTGAATGCGATCGGTATGTCTCCGTACTGTTTCGCTTGGTATGGTGACTGATGCCGTATGTCAGGCACTGTGTAAGTCGTCTCTCGCTGGGAAGGAAATAACTCATTCACGTGAAACGACCGATCGGTGCTTCACAGCGGACACTTGTAAGTCGCCTTTTGATTCCGTTCATGCCGTGCTCACCGCCGCCAGCCACATCGGCATCTACACGCGCATCCTGCTGCTCTTCCTCCTCGACGAGAGCGCGCGCCCGATGCCGAAGGACATGAAGCTCTGGGTCGACGCCGTGCGCTTCGTCAAGCGCGGTGCGCGCGGCGGCGCGCTGCAGTTCTTCACGTACATGGAGCTCAGTGCGTGTCCACGTCTACTGCACTCCGACCACGATCGTGTGTGCTGATACCGTGCGACAGCGATCTGGTTTGTGCTGTTCCATGTGTTTAGGCCGGACCGGATCCGGTGGGTGTTCTTCGTGATGCAGGGGTGGGGGGTGCCTGTGAACATGTATAATCGTGTGGAGGGGTAAGATGGCGGCCTGTCAATACCAGTCTCGATAGCGTGGTTGTTGCACTCACAAGTTGGATAGGGCTTCAGAAGTCAGAATGGAAGGAACGTAGGAAAAACTGCATGATATCCTGTTTTGTGTCGCGTATTGTTGCCGGGCGACAACCTGCGACCCCAGAAATGGTGATGCAATGTCTTTACGTGTAGCTTCGGTTGTAACCTTGCGACAGTCTGCGGTACGGACAAGGTATTGAAATTCAAATGCTGGAGCATTAACTGTATAATCTTACTTACCAGTTAGAAAGAAGTCCTCTGCAGTTGATTTGCAGACATGTTTTATTGTGGATAAGCTGGCCACTACACTTCCTCCTTCGGATAATCTGGTATCGGGAGGGAAAGATATCTCAGTAGCGATCCAATGGCCTCCCCACCGTCAGAATCACCACAGCACCGCACTAGCCAAAGGCACCCTTCCTCTGCAAATGCATCAAAAACTGGTATAGCATTAAGAAAACCCATGTCAGACGCCCTCGCTGGCAGCAACACAAACCCATCTATCCGCTCTAACTTACACGTCCACACACGACCGCCTCAGCACATGCACCCGCCCTCCGCGCCCTGCTCCTGCGGTGCGCCCAGATCGATATGCCCCGGCATGCTCCCCGCCCTTGCGTCCGCGTCCGCAGCAGCCCCCGCGAGCCGCTTCTTCGGCGCCGCGGAGGCGTCCCACAGCGCGGGCGTGTCGATGATGCGCTCGACGACGCCGCGGAAGGCGTCGCGCACGCCGACGGCCGTCTTTGCGGACGCTTCGACGAAGAGCGAGTCCATGCGCGCGGCGAACGCGGCTGCCTCTTCGGTGGGCACTTGTCGTGAGTATTCCTGGGCGAGGGCGGTCAGTCCGGCCGGGCGGGGGGGAGGGAGGGAGGCGCACGCACCTTGTCGAGCTTGTTCCCGACGACGATCTTCACGACTGCAGGGGAGACGTATGTCTCCATCTCCGCATACCACCGCGGCAGTGCATCGAATGACTCGCGATTTGCGACGTCGTATACTTCATCCGGGCCGTCAGCTCACGGGAAACGATAGAGAGAAAGCAGAGACGACGCACCGAGGATGACGCCCTGTGCACCGCGATAATACGACGACGTGATCGTGCGGAAACGCTCTTGTCCCGCCGTATCCTACACACACATCAAGCCCCAGCCTCGCACACGAATCAGCCTCGACGCACCCATATGCTCAACTTCACCTTCTTCCCCCGCACCTCCATCTTATGCACCTACCGCCCCCACCATCAGCGCGCGCCACGAGACCGAGAAGCACGCCGACGCACCCGGAAGTCGACGCCGATCGTCGCGCTCGCCTCGTCCTCTGGCAGCCACTGCTCGTCCGAGAAGCGCAGCAGCAGGCTGCTCTTCCCGACGGACGAGTTGCCGATGAGCAGCAGCTTCACGTTGATCGGCGGGGGCGCGGGACCGGTTGGGGCCATGGCTGGCTGTATGTGTATGCGTGTCGTAGATAATATTGTGAAGGTGAAGGCCTAAGGTGTGAGTGGCGTCGTTCGCTCGCGGCGCGCTAGATGAATCGCGTGGTAGCTTAGTCGTCGTTGGCGGCAGGGCCTAGAGGTGGTCGTTCAGAGGATGGAGTTGAGGAAAGCCTGGAACGGGTTGGAGTGGAGTGCGGAGAGCAATGTCGACATGCCGTTTGCGTACGGACGCGCTGCAGGGTCAAGCACGTAAAGCCACACGCCCAAAACAGGCTCATAGTCCGCACTCCTGCTTCGACTTCGAATGCAAAAGCTGCAAGTCTTGTTGCCGCACTCTGTATATGAGTTTGTTCCATACAACGGTGGGTCCACGAAAAAAGAAAGGAAGAAAACAAAGTGATTTCACGCGTGTCATGTCTGATTGTCAAATATCACTCCCTCGGATTCCTCGAATCTCGAAGCTATTGTTCTTTGAGTGCAACAAAACATGTCAAGAAAATCCACCTGAAATTGTACATCATAGCATATCCAAATCCGTCATCTAACTATACTCGTACACACGAAACGTAGATCTAGCATGTACCAAATCCTCCCATCGCTGTCACTCTAGGGTAACCGACTAGATAGGCTCAAATGGAGGTCTCCGTGAATAACGCCCAGGGCCAGTCGGGCTCGTCGTCGTCCGGCTCCCCAGGGTCGGGCGTCGGCTCCTCGGGCACGTCGTCCCCGCCGCAAGCCGCGGGGACCTTGTACCCATCCTTCCGGACACCTCCACCCCACGGCGTGCGCCCATCCACTCGCGCGTTCTTCCCCAGCCCGAGCCCCGCGAACGCGTTCCACAGGAGGCACGCGTTCTCCCCGCCCGTCAGTACCGCGTCCGCCTGGATGATCGCGTCGCGCGCGTCGAAGAACGACGGCCGGCACTGCTGCAGCTTCATCCCGTTCAGCACCAGCTGCAGCGCGAGCGAGTTCCCGTGCTTCGGCACCAGCGGCTTGCTCGCGTCCGTGCGCACGTGGTAGAAGTCGCCCTCGGGGATGGTCCCGTCCGCGAGCGGCGCAGGCGGGAAGAGCGAGTCCGTGAACCCGTGCTTCTCGATGAGCCGCTGCGAGACGACCCAGAGCATCTGTGCCCATACCTCGCCGATCGCGTGCACGCCCCAGTAGCCCGGCTTGTCGAGTGTCTTGTATGTCGACGGGTTCACCGTGCTGTTCAGCGAGTACGGGTAGTTACGGATCCCGCCTTCCTGGTTCGCGGCCCACGCGCCCATCGGATAGTCCGAGTACACCTTGTTACTGCGGATTGTCGACGCGAGGAAGTCGCCCCAGCCCTCGCCCATCCCGCCGCTCTCGCCCCAGCCGAGGCAGCCCGAGTTGGCGGGCCCGCCGGTGAGACGGGTGCTCAGACCGTGGCTGAGCTCGTGGATGACGATGCCGGCCTCGAGGTCGCCGTCGCGGTATGGGCTGGCCGTGTTCCAGAGGTACATGCGGCAGCGGCCGTTCTGTCCGTCGGGTGGCGTCATGAAGTTCGCGTTGTTGTACCCGCTGCCGTCCTGCGCGTTCGCGATGACCGCGTCACCTTCCGCGCCCCCGCGGCCAAAGTTGTGTTGCTGGAAGTTGCCCGACACCTCGTCGAAGCCGTAGCGGTAGTACAAATCGTGCACGAGGTTAGTCGTGTAGAAGAGCTGCGTGACGGTGTTGTTGATGTACTTCTGTGCCTCGGCACGCGAATCGTTCGAGAGCTGCGGGTTGTAGGTGAAGTTGAATTGCATGTCCTCGCCGCCGGAGGGGCGCAAGTTGTGCAGCCACGCGTTCAGGCCCTCCCAGTTCTCGTGCGCGAAGGCATTGTTACCAGCGGTCGTTGTGTGGTTCACGAACCCGCCCTTCTTGAGGTCAGCATCTCCAGCCAAGGGGTCGTTCCCGACGGGAATGACGTGCCAGCCGAGCGGGCTGGCAAGAGGATCAAAGTTCTCCTTCTCGAGGGAGCGGTTGCCGACGGAGGGGTCGTTTATGCCCCACTTGAAGACGTTGTACGTCGCGGGCGGGCGCTGCGTGGGCTCCTTGGGGAGCGGCGCGTCGGAGGCCCAGTCCGTGACGGAGAGGATGCGGTGCGGGGCCTGGACGGACACGGCCGCCTCGTACCAGTTGTCCTCCATCTCGACTTCGAACTGCGGGGGCACTTAGCCGGGGGTCATTGCGCAGATCTGAAGATACGCACCCTCCATGCGTGCGTGAGCACGGTCGTGTCGCCCTGGGGAATCTGCACGTAGACAGGCTTCGCCTTGACGGGGCCGACGGCATCCGGAACGTTGTTGATGTGCTCCACGATGCCAGTGTGCTCATCGCCGACGAAGTAGTGCTCGTAGGTCGAGCTCATACCATCGAGATGGTGCTCCCAGCGCTGCATAATGTCCTCCACGATCTCGGACTTGGGGGTCGCGGCGATCATGAACTGCAGCAGCGGCGCGCGCGGGTCGAAGGTACCCGGCGCACTCGCGTAGCGCGGGTCATCGGCCATGGAGAACGGAGTGCCCGCGTGCTCGCAATTGGACACGCGCAAATGCGCAAGGAAGGACTCGCGTTCCCTGCTGGCATCGCCGAGCGCCACTTGGTCGGAGCCGGGTTGGACAGCAAGGACACGGTCACGGCGTGCGACCAGCTCTTCGTCCAGTTGGGCGCAGAACTCGGCGTGGGGACCGGGGACATTGGGATCGTCGCTGAAGGATGTGGGCGCCGCGCCGCGATAGAACTGGACAAAGTGAGTGGGATCAAGTACGCAAGAAATAGAAGGGCGAGAATGAATGAAAGCGAAAAAGGAGACGAATCATAGTAAATGATCGCGTAGTGGGGGGAACACGCAAGTAGAATAGGTATGGTAGTGAGAGGGGGGTAAATCAGAGCACCGCAAACAATAATGGCATCACAGATAATCGTGGGGAATTAAAGATAGTAGGATAGGAATGGCATGACGGCAAATAAGAATATTACCACGGATACCAGCAAATTGCAGAGCATTGAAGTGCATCACGACGAACATCGAGAGCAGCCCAGAGGACGAGAACATACAACAAAATAGATTGAGTAGGAGCAAGGCACGTGACCACGAATATATGCGCACCGAGTCACCGTACGAGATGACGACGCCATTCTTGATGTTCACGTTGATGTCGCCATCGGCCACCTCGACGCCATTCACAAGCTGGCGGACGTAGACGTGCGAGACGCCGGTCGCCTTGTCGGTGTACGAGTCCTTGCGGACCGCGAAGCTGTTCTCAGGCGCGAGCTGCGAGCCGAGGAGCTCGGTCACAAAGCTCCGTGCAATCTCGAGGGGATCTTCGGTGGTGCCAAAGTTGCTAGTGACGACAACGGGGTCGCTATGGAACTTGGCACGGGGGTGAACGGGGCCAAAGCCAAGCGACTTGCGCTTGGAATATGAGGGGGCTGAATGGCCTAAAGCATAGCCTGCGAGGCCGCAAGAGCGAGAGTGGTTGTGAAGAAACGCATTGTGGTTGTGTGTGGACCCGACAACCAGCCAACGAAGGGGTTGATGGGAGTTGGGACAGCGCGTCGCGTCGGAAGCGATCGAGTGGGTCCCGATGGGTCCGCGGTTCTTCCCCACATCGCCGGTAAGCGCCCAAGACGCGTCTCTGCCTGTCTCTCTGCCAATGGCGCCTTTCGAATGCGTTCGAACATACCGAGGGCAAATGTGAGACATAGTCTTATTTCTACTCTCTACGCACACACCGCCCTTGGACGCCACACGACCGTCGCCTAGCGCTGTTCAGTCCGCGCGTAGTCGGGTCGGTCGTCTCGCTTGTGCGTCCTCTTTTTTCCCGCTTTTTCTCGCTCTTTTTGACATGTTTTCTGGCTATTCTAGTCGATTTTATCTTCCCTGATGCCTTTGCTACGCCGCCCAAGTCATCCGACACGCTCACAACGTCCTCGCCTCCATGGCGCTCGTCCTCGCGCTGAAAGTGCCGCTATCGACCCGCAAAAACCGTCTCTGTGAGGGCAAGGGTTTATCTCCCCAGTGGGAGCGATGAGAGGCACTGGAGGAGCACGTTCGCATGCAGTAAATGATTTTCTCAAAATCATTGCATCTGAATAAACTCACCCGCCGATCTCAGTAACTTGACGATGACGCCCTTGTGCGCGACTTCGGGAGGTTGGAAGGCGGCGCGAACGGATGGCGAGGGGAAGGGCGGGGAAGCGGTGAACACGGAAACCACGCGCAACAGTCAGCAAGCGAGCAGCGGCGGGAACGGCGACCCACAGAGTGCAGCGAACACGAACGGGATGCAGGGAGCGTCGCGAAGGCGGCTGCAGCGTCGGCGCTCGTCGCTACGTGATTTCGCCAAGTCCGCGCGCTCCATGATGCTGACAAGGCGCCGTCCGCAGGTCCTTGACGATGACGCCCTTGATGCGTCGCGGGTGTGGCGAGCAGGACAGCGGCAGGAAGGGGTCGCGAGGCGAGGTGCGGGAAAGTGGCCAACGCGTCGGGACGACGGAATTTGTGCGTGAGACGTTGACGAGCGAATAGCGACGGGAACGGCGGTGTCCACGGAGTGGAGCGAGGACGACGGAGATGTGGGGAGTGTCGCAGCATTCGCGCTCGTCGGTACGCGATTTCTTACCTCAGCGCGTTCGGAAATGTTGACCAGGCGCCGCCTACAGGCGTCGTACTTGACGATGACGCCCTTGGTGCGCATCCGACGCATGCCTGAGATCCGAGGGCGGGCGCAGCTGGCCAGGAGGTGTGGGGAATGCCGGGGGCATCGCAAAGGCGGCGAGGAAGCGGACAACGTCGCCATGGCGGGTACCTTCGGCGGCGGGAACGGCGCTATGCGCACGGAGGACGGAGGGGATGACGCAAGCGCAGCTCCAGACGCGCGCAGACCGGTAAGTGATGCGTCGAAGCCGCTGCGCCCGATAGATTGACCAGTCATGCCGTGCGCAGGTACTTGACGATGACGTCCTCGGGTCGAGAATGACGCGGCGACAGGCCACCAGGCAGCGCGTGAGTCCAACGAAGCGCGAGGGGAATGCACGATGGACGGCGATGTCGCGGCGACGGCCAGCGCATGCGTCGATGTCGAGATCGGTGAGCTATCTCTTCAGCCTGGCGCACCCCATAGCATTGATGAGGCACGCCATCCACAGGTGCTTGACGATGACGCCCTCGGACCGTGACCCAGGCATCGGCAGCCAGCGACGCAGCGCGCGAGACCGACGAACGACGGTGGGAAAGGGTCGACGTGGATTTCGGGAAAGCGGCGTCGATGCGGGAAACGCAACGACAGCTAGTGCGTACGCCGATGTCGACATCGGTGAGCCAGCATCCGAACTCTCTCCGCCGCGTAGTACTGATGAGGCGCGCCATCCGTAGGTACTTGACGATGACGCCCTTGCGCTGTGACCGAGGCGCCGGCATCCAGAGCGCGAAACCGACGAACCGCAACCGGAAAGGCTGGACATGGGCGCTCGCAAATCGGTGTCCATGCAGCAAGCAGGACGGCAGCCAGCGCACGCGCCGATGTCGAGATCCGTGTGTGCCATCTCTTGAACCGCGCGCCCCCCATAATACTGACGAGCCGTGCCATCTCTAGGTACTTGACGATGACGCCCTCGGGGCGCGATCGCGCCGTGGGCAGAACGCGCGACAAGGGGCGGGAACGGCAAGTCGGGCGAGCAGTGTGCGCTCGGCGAATGAGCAGTCGCGCGACATCGGCAAGAGGAACGGCGACCGCGCAGGGACCCTCAAGACATGCATGTGCCCGAACATTGATGAGGTCTGTCTTCTGCAGGAACTTGACGATGACGCCCTCGGGTCGTGTCCAAGGCGCCGCCATCCAGAGCGCGAAACCGACGAAGCGCGGCGGTAAAAAGGTGGACATGGCCGTCGGTAAATCAGCAGCAATGCGGCAAGCAGGATGAAAGCTGGCTTGCGCGCCGACGTCGAGATCGGTGAGCGCCATCACTTGAACGCGCGCGCCGCATAATCCTGACGAGCCGCATCATCCGTAGGCACTTGACGATGACGCCCTCGGAGCGCGATCGCGGCTTGGATAAACCGTGCACCAAGTCGGCGAGAACGGACGGTCGGGCGGGTAGTGCGCGTTCAGCGAATGAGCAGTCGCGCGATATGCATGTGTCGCAACATTGACGAGATGCGTCTTCGGCAGGAACTTGACGATGACGCCCTCGGGTCGCGATGAAGGCGTGGGCAACGAGCGCGACGGACGGGTAGTGGCGAGGGAATGGGGAATCAGCCGTTGATGCTAAGACCGACGAGCTGCAATGCCAAACAAGACGACTGCGAGAAGAACAAAGGTGAGTGACAGTACGATGACGGCGCGATGTAGGCCACTCACCCGTCCATTCCAGCTCAAACGAACACTTACAACGGTGTCATACGCATCTTCAAGGTCATGCGTTGTCCCGTTGCGACGTCATGCGGCGCTTGGCGGGCGGCATTAAATGCAGCACCCGACGGCCATGAATGGTCGTCGCGAAGGCAGTGATGCGATGGCACGCAGAAGAATACTACAGAAAGGACACAAGTCAGCGACTACGAGGGGGATAGCAGTCGCCCGACTCACGCATCCCATGCGGTGCGAATGAACACCTTCAGCAGCATTGTCCGCATCGGACATCGCCGTTGGGCGGGTGCGCTGCGATCTCGATGCGTATTGTGACGGGCGCCGGCATGCGGATGGGATCGTGCTTTGCCGAGGAGTGAGACGAGTCGCAGGTGGAGGGTGTCGTGATGGACGTAAGGACTGGCGAAAAGCGACTAAGCCAGGCAGGTTCTGCGGCCGTGTAAGTCTCAAGTCTACGCTAAGGTGCGGCAAACGCACCCCGTTAGCCGTTCCTCAGATGCAAGCGCGGAGCTACGCCCGCGCGCTCACCATTCGTTGTATTAAGACACGCAGATCTAAGCACATCCATCGCGCCGCAGCCATTCAGTGCGATACGCCGCGCAATATTCAGGGCTACGCCCAGAATGCGCGCAGCGTTCAAAATGAATGTCTTGCTCCAGTGATGGGCAGGCCGCTTCGTATGGTCTTGTCAGTGCTGTAATAGCTGAGAAGCGGAGCTTTCTGCAAGCCCGCATCAGTCTCTATACACCGCGGCTGACTTCGAGGTAAAGTGACTTACCAGATTCCGAAAACGGAATCAACCTGCGTGCGGACATCGCGCAAGCATCGAGAAACGCGTACGACGGGCTTCGCCCGAAGTACGCGAGTGACGCGAGCATCGACGGCGGACCGTCGCCGCATGCTTCGAAACCATTTCCTAGGGACCTGTAGGCTGCTCGCCGCAGGGCCTTTGGATCTCGAAAATTCGGCGCTAAAAAGCGCTTTTCTGGATGTCCAGGTAAGTACGACTTTCGCTCGGCTAATTTCGAGACAAAATGACTTACCACCACGGGAAACGCACGCAGCAGTCTGCTAGTAATGCGCGCTGTACAGGCATACGTCGGGGCCGGTGTAGACGGAGACCTGCCGGCTTCGAGTTACTGCCCTAGGGACGAGAACGCCGCTCGGCGCGGGCCTTGGATCCCAGAAATTTGGACGCAAAAACATGCATTCTAGGTGGTCAAAGTGAGCCCGAGTTTGTTTCGGCTATTTCGCTATGAGAATACTCACCAGGAAACGCAGAAACGCGTATCTAGCTTCCAAAAGCATCGAGCGACGTCAACGGCGATATCAACGGCCCTGGGCCATTGATATCGCTGTCGTGGAACCAATCCCAGTGTACCGCCGCTCGCCGTGTCGCGTCTCGCCCTGGAGAAGAGAAGATGGGACAAGCAACGTTCTCTGTAAAGGCCGGGTCAGACGCCGTTTGACGCGGCGAATTTCGCGGAACGGGACTCACGAAAAGACATGGCAGATGCCTGGACACGGGAACGCGTGGTATGCAGAAAGCGAGGGCCGTCGCCGGGCTACGCCCGGCTCCAGCGCACGATGTCAGCATCGACAAAGCGTCGATGCTGACTACGAGAGCCTGCTGTGTGGACGTGCTCGCCGCTGAGCGCGGGCCATCGGACCCTGGAGAAAAGACGACCGAAAGTGGACTTTTTGAGGCCCTCGTCAGCTCCAGTGTCGCCCGGCTAATTCGCAGATAAAACGTAGCAAGTGACTTCGTGAAACGCGTCAGCGACGCAGTGAAGGACGGCGCCCGGCTCGCGCGTGTGCGCCTTCAGTGTCGATCGAGACCTAAAGGCTATGCGCGCCCGCGTCGGTTGTTGCGGGGTGTCAAACGAAGCCTTGAACTTGAGAGAACGGCGATCAGATCCTAGGCCACTTGTTCTCCCAGTGAGTCGATGATTGGATCAGCTAATCTAAATCTAAATGAAAGATGCTTACCAGGACCGGAAGCGGCATCACAGACATGTCCACATCACAGCGCGATGCGTTGGGACGCGCCCGACGCCAGCGACCAAGCAAGACCGAGTCGCTCTTCCTGCAGCGCAAGAACCCCCGCAAGATCGCCTGGATGGCGGCATACCGCTGTCGATGCCAATCTCTGCCGACTTATTCCAGAGCTGTGTCTCCCGCTGGGTGCGAGCCACCGGGCCTCAGGACAGAAGTGACGAAGAACGTAGCCTCCTGGCGCTCTGGTGAGTCTCGTTCGAAGTTACGGCCGGACAGCTCGTGCGAGCGCTGTCGGTGCGAACGGATTCCCGTTCGTGCTGGCTACAAACATATGAGGTTCCCTGAGTCGTTGAAGCTCGTCACGGGGCCTCGAGCTCTGTTCCTCGTAGGACAAGGATCCTGTAAAATGACAGGCAATGTGAGCATCTGACGATTTCAGGAAGGCGCAGAGGTTAGGCTCACAGTACAGGGAATCGGGACGGTCGGGACGGAGTTTGCTCGTGGCGCGGGGCCTGCGTAAGGCTGCCACGGTGTGAACTTAAACTGCTAGCGGCGGACACAACGAAGGGGGGGCATTAGCGTCAAGGGATGGATTTGAGAGAGCGGGCTCGGGGGAACGGAAGAAGGGGAGGGGGGCAGGTCAGTCCCCGAGGTGAGCCTTATATCTCTTGATCGCGGCGACCTGTTCCTCCGTGCGTTCTGCCGGAGCTTCGATCCACGGTAAGTCCATTTCCCCGTCGTTACGTGCGCATTTCGACGAGTCCGACATCCGATCATATCTTGCTCGGCAAATATAATTCTTACTGCATCCTTTCCGTGCGTTGTGTTGCGGTATTCTTTCGTCGGACAGAGGTCCTGTTCCCCTCGACTGCAGAATAGTCAACTGGTTCTATAATGTAGTAGGCTGCTTCACGTTTCTTGCACATAGCTGACATGTACATTGACGGAGACGATGGATGAATGAAACTTCTAGCAAGGAAGAAATAATACACCGCTGTGCGAATTGATCACGATGGACTGCCCGTTCGGGCACCATACAATTTACTCGATGCAGTTGATGTCTGCTTGACATTCCTTCGTAGTTACTCTACTTATCGAAAATAGGCCCCACAAGGTTGTCGATAGCAAAATCTGCATCAATATGTCAGTAACATTCATCTCAAGATTATGGGCCGCCGCTGCGGTACGCTGAAATCAGTCTCGCACCAAATTAGCGCCAAGCTTTGCGCATGCTTCCACGCTTGTCGCTGTCGATGGAAGCCTCTACCACCAATCTCGGGGACTATGGCTAAGCAACATTTGTTCAGTCAACTGCATACACTGACTACATCTTAGGAAGGGCTTTCTATGTAGAATGCATATTTTACAATCCCACTTTTCATCAGGATTGACTACACAGACCATTCTCTTCATCTGTCTCACTCGGGGATTCTCTCTGATCAGTGGTAGCAACGGTCATACAGTCATGAGCCGATATCAGCTAATTTCGGCAGAGTTTTAGCCTGCTGTCATTTCAGTCATCATTCTTCGGGCTTGGCCAGATTCACACCGCTTGCTCTCTCAACAGACAGTCTGAGATGCACAGAACTTCACTTCGAGATAATTACCAATTCGAAGGAATTTTATGAGGCAGACTCTGGTTTGTTTTTGAGCTCAAGGGGACAAGGCATACAGGGTCGAAACCGGCAGAGATCAGCTCTGTTGACTCATGTCAGCTGTCAGCGGGTAAGAGAACTAAGGCCGGAGTTCTATTTATGAACACGGACAGATGCGAAGACCGACTGTGTTTCAAGGGAGTCCTTACGTTGCCTCGGAGAGTCGGAAGATCATCCTTCCGAGGCTCCGTCAGACTTTATGTTCACTTGTCCTGGACCACCACGTTCATGTTTCCTACCCACCTTCCGTATTGACATCTATACCATCCTGTCACCATAGAGGTATCCCATTCAGTGAGTTTCTTCCTATGCGCACTCTCGCTTTCGAAGCTGACTGTAATTCTGTACTTACAGGCGCATGGAGGACAGGGCAAACAAATATTGCTGTTCGTCAACTGTCGCAAGCAGGCAACGCGCCATTGCAGGGTGTTGTTCCAGAATGCCGAGCGATGCAGGTCACGGTAAGCTTCGAATTCCCTAAGGAGTCGATCTGGCCTGGTACTGACCTGAGCATGCAGAAAGCCACGCTGTCGTCGAGAGTGCCGGACGAAGCCCTGCACATGTTCTTTGTCATCGTGCATGCGAACGTGAGTTGTTAGCACTGAGATTAGCCGAAGCAAAACAGAGCTCACCTGAATCCTCCAAAATCAGTCATTTCGTCATGCAAAAACCTGGGGCTCAGGCCTCGCGGCGAGCAGCCTTCATGTCCATAGGATGAAGCCTTCGAAGTTCATGCCGCACTGGGCAGAAGTCGGGCGCAGCCTGACTGACGCCTTCGCGGCACATTGCAATGCTGCGCAAGACCTTGGTCACACGCGTGAAAGTCAGCGAAGCCCGACGTACGCTGTCATTTGGGATGTGTTGATGTTGACATCAGGAGCCTGCCTGCGCTCGCTTTGTGCAGTACGTTTTAGTATTGAATTTAGCTGAGGCAAATTGCGGCTTACCTGAATTCTAGAGAAATCAGCCTGTGGTCGCTCGAAAAGCTGGGGCTCAGGCCTCGCGGCGAGCAGCCTTCACGTCGATAAGATGAAGCCTTCGATGTTTGCGTCGCGCTGTGTGGAAGTCGGGCGCAGCCCGACTGACGCCATCGCTGTGCACTGTCATGCTGTTTCTGTGCGAAACAGTGAGTTTTCTTTGCTGTTAGCCGAGTTGAAATGGTGCTCACCTGGCCGTGCAGAAAATGCGAGTTTTGTCGCCGATTTTCCAAGATTCGGAGGCCCGCGCCGAGCGGCGAGCGTGCCCGTAGAGCCAATGTCCTTGAGATGAGGATTGGCGGGGCATCGCCGATGCGCACGTCCCGCAGCAGATCTGTCGGGCGAAGCCCGACATCTACCTTCGTTGCATACATTGTGTGATGTCCTGATGCACATGTGATGCGCTTTCAGCGTCGTTGTGAGTCTTCAAGTGAGCCGAGTTTTATCAGAACTCACCTGGATCGCAGAAAAACATTTTTGATCCTAGCTCTGGACTTGAACGGCCCGCGCCGAGCACGTTGCGCATCTATCGGGGTGTCTTTCGAAGTAACCGGCGCACGCACGTCAGGCATCCGGTAAGGTCTGTGTGCATGCGCACTGCATTTTCACGATGTTTGTGAGTCCGTTCATGTTCAAATCAATTGTGGTCTCTCGAGACTCACCTGGACTGGTAGAAAGCCGACTTCTCGTCCCATGATCCGAGAATCCGGTGAAACGCGCACTGGGTTCAATATGCACCAGACACATTTCTTCTCCGGCGGGTAAGTCCTTTGAATGTGCCCTAGCACCGCTGACTCTCCGCGTAGGCAGCAAGCTGCGTGGAAGCGCAATGCAGCATTTACCGCTTCATGGTTCACGCGCTGCAGACATCATGCGAGAACTGAGTGCGCGTCAAGCAGCGGTAAGTCATCCGTTGAGGGCCAGTCAGCAGCCGTCTCTGCAGGCCGCGGAATGCGGGGCGAGATGAGCAGGACGGATCCGATTTTTTCACACATGTAGTATTTAGCACGGTAGTTTGTAAGTAGAAGAAGACGGTGGGGGACGGGCACGGTGAGGGCAAGGCGGCAGCAGTGTCGTTGTCCGCATAGAGATAGGGTGCCGAGCAGGCATGTGGAGCCTGCAAGCGATGGCCGCTCTGTTTCCATGGCCACCGAAGAGGAACAGGAACAATTGCCTGGCGGGCAACGACGTGGCCGTTGGGATGAGGGCGGAGGAGGCGTGGCTTGTGTGACTGCGAAGCGTCAACTGGGCTCGCGGGCAGGAAAAGCCTCATGCTGGCGCGAGAGACCAGACACGGTGGGATCGGGAGAGTCTGGTGCGGGCCGTGAAAGGTTGACTTCGCGATGGCGGCGCCGTTCCCGAAGGGGCACGGGGACTTGCGGGACATGGCGCGGCCATTGCGATAAGGATGAAAGGCGGAGGGAGGGCATTCCTGCCTCTGTGACGTGAGCTAGGGATCGGGCTCGACACCGGGGAAAGCCTGGGCACCGTCCTGAGAGGCGCGACATGGGAGGTTCGGGTTCGGGGATAGTAAGAGCCCGGCACTGTCATAAGAGGGACGATGCGGCGGGATCAAGGGACTTGCATGAGTGTGGTGCGACGCGAGAGGCCGGCATTGCGACAGCGGCTCTGTTCTCTCAGTCGCACCGGAGTGACGTGGGATGTCTTACTCGGTGGCAACTTATGTGGGCATCAAGACGTGGGAGGTGCGGGACTTCTGTCTGCGACGCAAGAGAGGGATCGGGTTGGGGAAAGAAAGCCGGACCACCGCGATATCGGGCCCGCCTTGCATACAGCGCGTGAGATCGGAACGGCCAGGCTGTCGATCGGACTCTGCCGGATGGGCAAAAGCCGCGAAGGGCGCCATCGTCAAGCATGACATGGGCACGGCATGCCCGCATGTTTCTGCCTTGCCCTGGTGTTGCGACGCCATGGGCTTGATGCTTGATGCAGCACGTCGCATGCCTGCTGGACGCGGAGGCGGCGACTTGGAGATCGTCGTCGTCGCTCCTACCAGCGAGTCTCGAAGGCTCTGAAAGCATCCACAGCAGGATGAGCACATAGCAACCCGGTTGACCGATGACAGCGACAGAATACTCACCTCTCGCTGCGCGTCACAGCCAGCCGGACTGCAAGACCGTTCCCTATCAGAATGCGGGGAGCCGTCCGCTTGTGAGGTGCACATGAACGGGCGTCGATCCATGGTCGTGGCGGCCAGGTCCTGGCATCATCGCCATCGTGAATTGAGGCCGATTCTGCCTTCTGCGTTGTCAGTACACTGAGGAAACGCCGTTCGCGGTTGCGGGCGTGATAAATGCGACCTCGCCGCTAGCAATCGACTGAAGATTGTGAGGGTATCTGGCGCGACGAGAAGTGCAGCGATAGCGAGAAGCTCCGTACCACGTGGATGCGAGCGACTTGCAGCAAGATCGCCGAAAATCGGACACCGCGGTCTCCGTCTCGAGGTCGAGCGGGGACGTCGCTGCATGCAGGCGGTGGCTCACATGGCGGCGGTAATATACACTCGACGTCATGTTCGAACCGAGCGCTCTGCATGGGTTCGTTGTGGGATGGCTGAGAGCACGGCTGGTCGATGTGGAGAGAACGATGCCGGCGCACTGAGAGACGCACCTTACTGTCGGGGATGCCGTGAAGACAGATGCAAGTGCGCGTGGAAACGCTCGCTCGATCTGTGAGGCTCGCAATTGGTCAGTAGAAATATGGGAAGGCAAGAGCAGTAAGTGGTGTCGAACGTCGGGAGCAACGTCGAGACGCCGTTTGCGTACGAGCGCGCTGCCACGACAATGGCGAAGTGCGTGAAGCCACACACACGATCCATCCTGCATACTCTGCCCGTCGTTCGGTCATAAGCATAGCAAAGATCCACATTAAATTGTACATCGTAGCATACTATCTGACTATACTCGTACAAATGTGAATCTAGCATGTAGCAATCTATGGTAACCAACTAGATAGGCACGAGCAGATGCCGGCCGTCCATGGCTCACGGTCAGGGCCAATCAGGCTCATCGTCGCCTGGTCTGCCAGGCTCGCGTGTCCGGAATGTGTCGCGCACGTCGACAGCCGTCTTTGCGGACACCTTAATGAACAGCGAGTCCATGCGCGCAGCGAATGCTGCTGCCTCCTCGGTGGGGACTTGTCGCGAGTACTCTGCATCAGTATGGCCAGGCGAGGGAAGGGATGGGGACGTGGACCTTGTCGAGCGTGTTCCCGACGATGATCTTCACGACCGCGGGCGAGACGGACGTCTTCATCTCCGCGTACTACCCCGGGAGCGCGTCGAACGAATCTCGATTTGCGACGTCGTACACTGCCTGTCAGCACACGGCACACGGTACATTCTGATAGGAGACGCAACGAGGATGACGCCCTGCGCACCGCGATAATACGACGACGTGATCGTGCGGAACCGCTCCTGTCCCGCCGTATCCTACAACGCGTCAACCCCAGCCTCGCACGCCGAAACACGCGAATCAGTCCCGACGCACCCATATGCTCAACTTCACCTTCTTCCCCCGCACCTCCATCTTATGCACCTACCGCCGCATCATCAGCGCACGCGTACGCGCACGAGACGAGAAGCACGCCGACGCACCCGGAAGTCGACGCCAATCGTCGCGCTCGCCTCGTCCTCTGGCAGCCACTGCTCGTCCGAGAAGCGCAGCAGCAGGCTGCTCTTCCCGACGGACGAGTTGCCGATGAGCAGCAGCTTCACGTTGATCGGCGGGGGCGCGGGGCCGGTTGGGGGCATGGCTGGCTGTATGTGTATGCGTGTCGTAGATATTACTTGTGAAGGTGAAGGCCTAAGGTGTGAGTGGCGTCGTTCGCTCGCGGCGCGCTAGATGAATCGCGTGGTAGCTTAGTCGTCGTTGGCGGCAGGGCCTAGAGGTGGTCGTTCAGAGGATGGAGTTGAGGAGAGCCTGGAACGGGTTGGAGTGGAGTGCGGAGAGCAATGTCGACATGCCGTTTGCGTACGGACGCGCTGCAGGGTCAAGCACGTAAAGCCACACGCCCAAAACAGGCTCATAGTCCGCACTCCTGCTTCGACTGCGAATGCAAAAGCTGCAAGTCTTGTTGCCGCACTCTGTATATGAGTTTGTTCCATACAACGGTGGGTTCACGAAAAAATAAAGGAAGAAAATGAAGCGATTTCACGCGTGCCATGTCTGATTGTCAAATATCACTCCCTCGGATTCCTCAAATCCCGAAGCTTTTGTTCTTTGAGTGCAACAAAACATATCAAGAAAATCCACCTGAAATTGTACATCATAGCATATCCAAATCCGTCATCTAACTATACTCGTACAAACGAAACGTAGATCTAGCATGTAACAAATCCTCCCATCGCTGTCACTCTAGGGTAACCAACTAGATAGGCTCAAATGGAGGTCTCCGCAAATAACCCCCAGGGCCAGTCGGGCTCGTCGTCGTCCGGCTCGCCAGGGTCGGGCGTCGGCTCATCGGGCACGTCGTCACCGCCGCAAGCCGCGGGGACCTTGTACCCGTCCTTCCGGACACCTCCACCCCACGGCGTGCGCCCGTCGACCCGCGCGTTCTTCCCCAGCCCGAGCCCCGCGAACGCATTCCACAGTAGGCACGCGTTCTCCCCGCCCGTCAGCACCGCGTCCGCCTGGATGATCGCGTCGCGCGCGTCGAAGAACGACGGCCGGCACTGCTGCAGCTTCATCCCGTTCAGCACCAGCTGCAGCGCGAGCGAGTTCCCGTGCTTCGGCACCAGCGGCTTGCTCGCGTCCGTGCGCACGTGGTAGAAGTCGCCCTCGGGGATGGTCCCGTCCGCGAGCGGCGCAGGCGGGAAGAGCGAGTCCGTGAACCCGTGCTTCTCGATGAGCCGCTGCGAGACGACCCAGAGCATCTGCGCCCACACCTCGCCGATCGCGTGCACGCCCCAGTAGCCCGGCTTGTCGAGCGTCTTGTACGTCGACGGGTTCACCGTGCTGTTCAGCGAGTATGGGTAGTTGCGGATCCCGCCCTCCTGATTCGCGGCCCACGCGCCCATCGGGTAGTCCGAGTACACCTTGTTGCTGCGGATCGTCGACGCGAGGAAGTCGCCCCAGCCCTCGCCCATCCCACCGCTCTCGCCCCAGCCGAGGCAGCCCGAATTGGCGGGCCCGCCGGTAAGACGGGTGCTCAGGCCGTGGCTCAGCTCGTGGATGACGATGCCGGCCTCGAGGTCGCCGTCGCGGTACGGGCTCGCCGTGTTCCAGAGGTACATGCGGCAGCGGCCGTTCTGTCCGTCGGGTGGCGTCATGAAGTTCGCGTTGTTGTACCCGCTGCCGTCCTGCGCGTTTGCGATGACCGCGTCACCCTCCGCGCCGCCGCGTCCGAAGTTGTGCTGCTGGAAGTTGCCCGACACCTCGTCGAAGCCGTAGCGGTAGTACAGATCGTGCACGAGATTGGTCGTATAGAAGAGCTGCGTGACGGTGTTGTTGATGTACTTCTGTGCCTCGGCACGCGAATCGTTCGAGAGCTGCGGGTTGTACGTGAAGTTGAACTGCATGTTCTCGCCGCCGGAGGGGCGCAAGTTGTGCAGCCACGCGTTCTGGCCCTCCCAGTTCTCGTGCGCGAAGGCATTGTTACCAGCGGTGGTCGTGTGGTTCACGAACCCGCCCTTCTTGAGGTCAGCGTCTCCAGCCAAGGGGTCGTTCCCGACGGGAATGACGTGCCAGCCGAGCGGACTCGCAAGAGCATCAAAGTTCTCCTTCTGGAGGGAGCGGTTGCCGACCGATGGGTCGTTTATGCCCCACTTGAAGACGTTGTACGTCGCGGGCGGGCGCTGCGTGGGCTCCTTGGGGAGCGGCGCGTCGGAGGCCCAGTCCGTGACGGAGAGGATGCGGTGCGGGGCCTGGACGGACACGGCCGCCTCGTACCAGTTGTCCTCCATCTCGACTTCGAACTGCAGCGACCATTAGCCAGGGTCATTGTACAGATCTGAGAATACGCACCCTCCATGCGTGCGTGAGCACGGTCGTGTCGCCCTGGGGAATCTGCACGTAGACAGGCTTCGCCTTGACGGGGCCGACGGCATCCGGAACGTTGTTAATGTGCTCCACGATGCCAGTGTGCTCATCGCCGACGAAGTAGTGCTCGTAGGTCGAGCTCATACTGTCGAGATGGTGCTCCCAGCGCTGCATGATGTCCTCCACGATCTCGGACTTGGGCGTCGCGGCGATCATGAACTGCAGAAGCGGCGCGCGAGGGTCGAAAGTGCCCGGCGCACTCGCGTAGCGCGGGTCATTGGCCATGGAGAACGGAGTGCCCGCGTGCTCGCAATTGGACACGCGCACATGCGCAAGGAAGGACTCGTGTTCCCTGCTGGCTTCGCCGAGCGCCACTTGGTCAGAGCCGGTTTGGGCAGCAAGGACGCGACCGCGGCGTGCGACCAGCTCTTCGTCCAGTTGGGCGCAGAATTCGGCATGGGGACCGGGGACATTGGGATCGTCGCTGAAGGACGTGGGCGCCGCGCCCCGGTAGAACTGTCCATCGCTGTCAGTAATGGCATGGCACGTGACCATGAATATATGCGCACCGAGTCACCGTACGAGATGACGACGCCATTCTTGATGTTGACGTTCATGTCACCATCGGCGACCTCGACGCCATTCACAAGCTGGCGGACGTAGACGTGCGAAACGCCGGTCGCCTTGTCGGTGTACGAGTCCTTGCGGACCGCGAAGCTGTTCTCAGGCGCGAGCTGCGAGCCGAGGAGCTCGGTCACAAAGCTCCGTGCAATCTCGAGCGGATCCTCGGTAGTGCCAAAGTTGCTGGTGACGACAACGGGGTCGCTGTGGAACTTGGCACGGGGGTGAACGGGGCCAAAGCCAAGCGACTTGCGCTTGGAATATGAGGGGGCTGAATGGCCTAAAGCATAGCCTGCAAGGCCCGCGAGAGCAAGAGTAGTCGTGAAGAAACGCATTGTGGATGTGTGTGGACCCGACAACCTGCCAACGAAGGGGTTGATGGGAGTTGGGAAGAGAAATGGGTTGGGTGAGGTGGCGGTCTTATCTAGTGGGCCGCCTCAGCGCTTTGCCGCACGCGACCGCCGCGACCCACAAACCCATTTCGGGTTGCCGTGCACCGCCACCCCCGGCCTTGGACTCCTCGTTCCTTGCTACCCCACCTTAGCTCTCTTCGTTCGGACTCTCCTGGCTTTGTAGTCTCGGACAGTCATATCTTACACAGTGAGTACTAGCGATTGTATGCTGCCAACTTTCATGGCTCGTTGCTGCATATTAGGTTTCCTTATCGTCGGGCATTTTGCGCAGCCAGTGGGTGTAAAATTTCACGCGCCATTGCAAAAAATCGGCGGCTCTCCTCTGGTCATCTTTCTTGGAGCCTTTCTTTTTCTTCGTAGGTGCGTCTCACCCTTCTTTATCGAGACTACACCGCCATTTTTTTCTGATCCCAAATAGATCTCCTTCCCAGGATCTCTCGTGATCATTCTTAGACTATTTTCGGATCTCCCCGGCATATCTCTCAGACACCAAATCGTCAAATCCCACAATCTTCGGTGAGAGCTATGTCCCAGCGACATCTCCTGCGATCTCCTACAGATATTCGAGCTTTCCGAGAGTTTTTCGGGGCTTCAAATGGCATATAGGTGCCTGGTAGCAAAGCTCGTTTATTTTTATTTTATTTTAAAAAATCCAGCTATTGCTTCACTCATTGCGGGATTATGGAAGACATCGAAAGGACTCTATTGCAAGCAGTAATAATACGAAGCTCATCTACAACACAACAAGATGAAGTCCATGGGCATGACATGATATCAGAAGGCGATACGGCGAGGCAAACTGAACTGAAAGGTGGCAGTGACAGCGTCTACAAAAGTGGTGCGACGACAATAGCGTGGAGTCATCATAGAGGGCAGGAGTAAGAGGAAAAAAGTCTTGTATCCCAGCCGCGACGCTGGTGGGAAGCGAGTGTGGGCGTCGGGCGAGGTGCAGGCGGGGTGCACGAGGTAACCGGGGCAGACGGCACACAAGAAGTATTAACTTGGACTCACCTGATACCATAGACTGATATGACAAGGAGAGATACAACTCACCCAAGAATAATGCGAAGAATGCACTACCAGCAGTGCGGACGGTCTCGATATCTGCAGTATGGCGGATGAGTTGACGTGGCAGGAGACAAGACGTGACGAAGCGACGAGGAGACGAAGTTGAACATAAAGTCGCGTCGCACGAGGTTCAAACTCAGTCGTGAACTCAGAGCAACAGCGTGGGTGGCGGACTTTGAAGGCTTTGGGACTGTGGCGCGATAGAGGACAACATCATGTCGCCACAGCGCCAAGCCAGAGCTGAGGATATCGCAGAAGAGCAATATCCAGGAGACATGGCCTGGGATATACCAGGGAGATCCTCAGCAGCTCACAGGGATATTTACGAAATGACATCTTCCCGAGCTCGTTTTGATGTAAAAATGAGCTCCGATCGAAGGTATCAATAGAAGCACTCCGGATAAACCGGTTTCGGATCTCAAACCAAAATGGCGGTGTAGCAACGGAGAACATGGCATGCTCGTCGTGCGTTCGACCGTGGGACGCATACAAGTACGCAGGCCTATCGCTCGGAATCTGTATCCGCTTGACGTCTATGCGCTCGCCTGCAGCAGTCCTGCAGCGTGCACACCCCAACGCAACATTCGACGCCATTCTAGTTCGGATCCGCGTCACTGCCCCATCCGGATCCTCTCGGCTCTCCTTCGGGCCTTACGCGTTATCCTGCCATGTGTCACTGTCTTGCATGTATCGAACACAGCGTCATGGTCCTCGAGGTCTGCACGGAGCCGCGTCTCAAAAAAACGTTGAAGGGCCCTCACCTCGGAACTGTCGCTCCGACGTACTCCGATGCAGCGAGGCTGCCCTAACGGGTCACACAGCCACTAACCATGGTCTCCTCGTTTTTATATTGTCTATATGCGCCTATATGCAGGAGAAAGGCGCCTCGATAAGGCGATTCTGTCACTCGGTCATGAGCTTCCGTTGTCCGTGCGACAAGATTCGACTCTGAAGCTTGTTCCGAGCGTAGGTAACCTATTTCCTTTGCCGTATCACGTTCTCTATCTTGCAGATGCCGAGCTGACCGCAACAATAAGCAAGCGCCTATATCGCAATTTCCTTCTTTGCTCGCTCTCTGAGACAATTAGCAGACAGGAAATGCACACGTACCAACAATTAATCTGTCATGAATCAGTTCTGCCCTGCAATGCAGCGCGAGGTGGACCTCCCCACGGAGCTATCGCCCTTTCACCGATCAGATGCGCGACGCACCAACCAGTCAACAAGACCTTATTCATAGATCCAGGACGGGATCGATGATCTGTGCGCGCACAGACGCCTGAAGCGGTCCGTGTGGGTGCAGCATTTTTGTTATGCGCAGGTACGCCCTCGTACATCTTGACATATGTCGACCTCGGCCCTCGCATGTCTTTGTGTAGTCCATGGTTACCGCACTTGATTTGGCTTTACAGTGTCCTACTGCATTGCTTGCCTCCAGCACGGCTGTGCCTGCTCTCCTCACGATAACAATTGGAATCTCTCCGCGCCCACGTAAACGCGGCGATGGGTATCGCGGTCGTACGGGCTCCTCGGGTCGAGACAGCGTATAAAGACCCGCGTCGATGTCCGCTTATCATCAGCAATCTTACACCCACTCGCAGTCCAGTGAACACCCACTAACAACTCACACTCAAACCCATATCTCTTACCTCCTTGCAATGGACTCCTTCTGCACCGCGGAAATGCTTTCTCTCTCCTCCCTCTCCTCCCAGTCGGCCGTCTCTTCGTCGGAGACGACCAGCGTGCCCAGCGATCAGGAGACGTGCGGCAGCGGCGGCCACTGCTACTGCGTCATCGCCTAGTGCGAGGTCTGTCATTCCATTGCCATTGCAGCACACTCAACATCGCGCTGAACATTCTCTCTTTACTTTCCAGACGCATTGCGGCGTGGTGAGATGCAGCTAATGCAGGCGGAGACCTCACCACAAATGCCATAACATCCTCTGCCCGCGACACCCCCACTACTTCTTCCCTCTCCGTTCTCTTCATCAATGCTGCCGCCCGCGGCACGCGCGATCACTTTCCTTCACATTTATTGCCTCGATCTGTCTCATACGTACCCTGTATCTATCCTGGACCTCCGGACTTGGCACCAAGCTGTGTTTCTATTGTCTCTTCTCTGTACTGTACGCTGTGTACTTGTGCTCGGTTTGCTACTAGTACTATAGCTGGATTCTATACCTACCTGCGAATGATCGTGCTGCCTAGCTATTTTTACTTACTGGTATTGGAATAAAGATTCTGTGCATGCACCAGGTGCGCGGCCCTGACTGGTTTCGTGGGCGACGCTCGACGCTCTACATGGGCTCGCAGTCTATGGTACGTCAGATCTTCAGACCAAAGGACATAGAAAAGATCATGGTGAGCAGCGGACGGTTGCAGGTGGGGCATCGGGGTGGGGAGCGCCGATCGCCGAAGCCGACGATCGACCGACTTCTTTCCTTCCTTCAGAATCACAACTTCAGAACCTGTCAACTCATGAACTCCACAACCCAATCTGTATCGAGAACTGTCACAAGGCAACAGCTAAAGGTACGCATATAGACATCCACTAACTACTTCTGGGTCGCTAATTGTCGCAAGGCGACATGAGTTTGCGACGCAGAACAGGATGCCACCTCAAAGTCTCGTCAAATCCGGCAAGTAGCTGCAGCAGTTGAATTCCACAACTAGGTGTGGGTCGCCGATTGTTCCAAGGAAACAACTGAAGGTACAGATATGGATGTCCACCACACGTTTTTGGGTTGCGGGTTGTTGTCCGGCGACAGCCTACGACACAAGACGGATCGGAACGTCGAAGAAGCGGGCAGCAATATATGTTTGATCGGCGTCCAAGTAGTCACGAATTCCACAACCCAATCTGCATCACAAACTGTTGCAGAGCAACAGCTGAAGGTACGTGTATGGACATCCACTACCTGCTTCGAGGTCGGTGACAACTCGCGACAGGGCCGAATTCGACAGACGCGGGCCCAGCGCCAGTACATATAGGTTCTGCTGCCGTCAACGCAATATCTGATTCCTAAAGCACCAGCGCGTATGCATCCGCATCTGCGGCTGTGAACTCGCGTTGCGACTGTCGAGCATAAACCTGGAAGCATGCACACCGCTCGCTTCCAGGGGCCATATATTCCATAGCCCAAAACTGGACCACTGAGTGTCGCAAGGCGACAACTGCGGGTACGAATATGGACTTTTGCCGCCTCTTTTTGGGTCTCGAGTTGTCGCCCGGCGACAACTCGCGACACAAAACAAGGTAGCGCTTCGAAGAAGAGGCTATCGGCATTCGAGTTCTTGTTGTCCTCCGCATTTGATGTTGGCAACATTACGGGCACGTCGGCAGTTCTAGCTCACGCTGCAGTTGTCGCATCTCCTGCGTCGTCACCGAGGCATCTCTATTCGACGTTAGGTGCAGTGTCTGGCTTTTTTGGTCACTTCTGAGTACTGCAAAAGTTGTCCGATAGACTAAAGACGTGTATCATTCCTGGAACATTTCGACTTCGTCTCCATATATGCCCTCAAAGTTGTCCCAAACAAGATCCTGGACAGCGTCCTTCAATAGCTCTACATCCTCCGCCTTGATCGAGCACTCGGAAATCCAAAGGCATTTGAGCCTGTCATCGTCAGCCTCGACCCCGTCCGTACACGGCACGATGACGTCCTGGCTGATGCCTCGATTGCTTCTGAGCTGTCCCCTCGAGCTTCCATCGCCATTAGCACCCTCAATCATACCATCCTCGCTAGAATGGCGGCTATGGCCGCGATCATCGCTCCCGCTAGAGTTTGTGATATCGCCGACACTCACGTTCATGAGATCCGCGCGTATGGACAGCCAGGATCTGAGCGAGCCGACGAAGGGAACGCGAGCGTCCGCGATATCCGCGAGGAGATCAATGTCGCATATCTCGACCGACTCGAGACGTCTCAAGAACAGCTGCTCCCCCGGCGAAGTCCTCTCTGCCAGGGAATCTGCCCCGTCGACAGGAAGGAGAAGCGCCCTACAAAAGCAGACCACGTTCCAGCTTCTCACAGAGACGTGCTCGATGTGCATGCATCGCCCGAACATGCGGATCCACACCTCAGGCGACCACGCAACCTCGTCGTCCATATCAGTGACCTGCACGACACGCAGGTCTTCAAGCGGAAGCACACCGCAGAGCCGTTCCAGCGAGTCCAAGGAACCCAAGGCGGGAGGGAAATGGATGCTGATAAGCGGATCCGTGGTGGGGCGGCCCCTCGGATTTCCGTGAATTTCGCCTTCGTCATAGAGGCGGCACGTCCGCCAGAGGTCGATGCAGAGCCACTCGGGCGGGCGGGGCCGAGTGTGAATCTGATGATGCGAGACAATAAGGGTGAGGAGCGGCGGTATATCGTGTCTGTTTGCATGTCTGTTGAGGAAATGGACGAGGCCGTCGATTGGCTCGGGGTCACCGGTGCATTTAAGAGTGATACGAGCAGTCATCGGGACCGTGAGGTAATGGAGGATATCGGCGCACGCTACGAGTGTGCCAGCCAGCGACAGCAGTTCTAGGAAAGGGAAGATGATGGGAAGGCAGTTTGCAGCATGATGGGGTCTTGAGGGGATGCAATAAGTGAGGTCAAGTGTCTTGAGGCAAGGCATGCGTGTGAGGACATTGAGAAGGTGTTCATATTGTGATGTAGGATCTGATTCGTCAAAGTGAGCCATTCGCGATGCGAAGAGCGCAGCAGCACTATCTGATAGGGAGACTCGCAAAAGCGTCAGGTTGTCAAAGATCGGCGCGGACCACGAGAAGAACGCCCCGAACAAAGTGACGCGACGAAGCGACGGTGCGTGCCCGGCAAAGATGTTCGTAGGCAACATTGTGGCTGAATCGATGACTGCATCGTATATAACACGCAACAGCAAACGTTCCAAGATATCAGCGGAAGAAGTGAATGAATCGCAGGTGCTCTTGAGGACCGCCTGGGGTGCTGACAGACGGAGTATGCGCGTATGACAGATATGTTCTGCCAATAAAGCATTCTCTTCAGGATGATATGAGTTCAGAATGATTGTCAGAGGTGCAGACTCTGCGCGTGTTATCATCGACTTCCGCCACCGTGGAGTCAGGGAATAATAGACGTTTGACCAAAGGTTGCGATGCACTAGAGCAGTCTCGCGCCAATGCCTGCAGACGTGCGTGATCGTACGAATCCATCCAAGGCGGGGCCGGCTTGAATAGCCTGTATCTGATATCATATCCGCAGCAACGAGCTTGAAAATCTGAGCAAGGACCTCCGCCGGAAGACTGAATACAGGTGACAGAGCATTAAGGCGGGTGCGTAAGGTGCACATAGCAATATTCATAGCAGCGAGTTCATCATTCAGCGTCTGGCGAGCATCGCTGACGAGGTTTATTGAGCCTAGAGGAGAAAGCGATTGGATATGAGCAATGCGAGGTCGAACAAATCTAGACCATAATTCCTGCGCGCTATAAACGCTGTCAGAAGAGACGAATAGCATCGCAAGGCAGTCACAAACTTAGCTCGCCCGTGGTTCGATGCGGTGTCCATAACCACACTTTCTGTTTTGGCTGCTTTGAGCGAGATTATAGTCTATCAGATATCTCGGTCGATTGACAGATGTTACGACGCGTGTGTCCCACTGCTTCAAGCACCCGGAGTTCATGAGCTGACTCGGACTTCGTATCTTCGGGTGACAAAAGGCTTACACACTGATATGCCGATGCCTTTGAAGCTGAACCCCAGATCAGGACTATTGGTATGGATGGGCCCTGTCGATAATGCGTCGGCACGTTGAAGTCGAAGCTAAAGCTAGCTTGAGAGTCGGACGTTGTTGAAGATGCGTCTACCTCAGCCGGCCTCAGCTTGGGCGCCCCACCGTGGTACCGGCATCTGCCGCTGCCCACTTATACACTAAGCCAGGTTCAAAGTCATCAGTACTTTTTCAACCAGAGCTGCCATGAACAAGCCCTTGTGGCCTGTATTTGTTTGCGTATTCTCCATTGCTGAGCGCTGAGCATGATCTCGTAGAAAAAACAGCCGTTCCTTACTCGAACGTGTCTCTCGTATCAACTTTAGCTTCGAGTGCACCATTCCGACATTTTGATTTCAGCCCGCATGTCACCAGCATCCACAGTCGGTCTCAATCCTTGATGCTAGGCCACTTAAGGGTTCGCAAAATGTTGGCGTTAGTTCTGTGGAGGATGATTCACCTGAGGTCGTCGACGAAGCGGCTACGTGCAGACTAATTCATGTCTATCCTCTCCGACGGACTGGCAGACGGATCTGGTAATTGTGAACGGCTGACGGCGGATTGGGTTATGCTTCGTCGTGAACAAATTATGACAAAACTTGTTAATCGGTGATATTGAGAACTGTGATCATATTGGACACTGGTGAGAAGTAAAGACAAAGCCAGAGCACTAGTACGCGAGCAGCGCGAGTAAAAGCCTGGCTATAGCAAAGCATAGTTAGACAGCTATACACTCCAAACATGAACACAAAATTTACAACTAGAAGTTTTCGACAGCTGGAGACCGCCGCAGGCGTCACAATATTGCAATCATTCTTCCTATTCAGGATTCATGATGTAGTCAGGATAGACAACTCCCTCAGGCAGACTGTGCGGGGCTTTCGGTATCTCTTCGATAGCGTCCGGATCCCATTTGACATGTATAACGGCCTTGAGTGCATCCAGTCGGGCAGCATCAATGACACAGCCCTTGCCGAGTCGGATCGTTGAGATGGGCTTGCCTATTATGTAGCGCTGCATAAATGTGTCCTCATACAATTGGTACGACTCGAGGACCTCGCTGCTGGAGGAAAAGTGGGGTCTGAAATCAACTGATTCAACCTCGAGTAATTTGAGATCTGGAAGGAAGACCTGGGCTTGCGCTGAAGCCCTTCCTTGTCCATCTTCCTCCTGGATGGCTTTGTTGTCTGAAAGTCTCATAGCTTCGCAGAGACCATCAGCATCTGACTGGTTGCCCACAAGAATGCCGCTGACTTGTTGGCAGTGAGTCTCGAAAAGAAACTTCCATTCATGATCACTGAGCGAGAGTGAGCAATCTCGAAGAATGACAACGCAAATGTTGTCAAGAGGAAGCATGTCGCACATGGCTTCTATCGGCTCGGGGAAGTACTCGGATGCAAACGGTGGACATAAGCTGATGAACAGATCGGGATCGTGCGGAGGGTAGAAAATGCTGGAGTTGGAAACACTGCTTGTCCGCCATAGCTTGAGGCCAATGGTGTAACCGTCATCACTGTAAAAGACAGAGAGGATGTGGAATGGATCCATGTTCGCAGGAAAGTGACCACACAGGCGGGGAAGGAATTCAGGGAGCCTGAGGCTAACTCGTGTGGCATGGATTTCATCATCTGGCCTTGTCTGTAAAGGATATGCACATCCAAGTTGGAGTCGGCAGGAAGGAGGGATGTGGAGCTGCTTGAGAACGTCAAGGCACTTGTCGCCATCATCGATCAAGGCCAGAGTCTGCAGACGTGACGCTCGGGCGGTACAGTCATCTGCACTATGATCAGCAGGTCTGGAAGGCAAAACATACACAAGATGTAGCGTTTGTAGGTTAGGCATCCCTTCGATGGCGCAGAAAAAGCCCCTGAATGATGGGATGACGGCACTGTCTTCTTTGTGATACCTGTCATGTTCGAGACGGAGGTGTTCCAAGCCATGAAGAATGGGTGCAGACCACGAGATGTTGACACCACTGAGATGCAGCCGACGGAGCATAGGTGCGTCGTTCTCGAAGATCTCGTCTGGTAGGGTGGTGTGATTATCACAGCTGTCTTCTGAAATCAATTTCAATGAATGAAGCATATGGGCTGGAGACCTCAATAACTGTGTAGCGGTGCTGACAGCATTGAGCTTGTCTGAGACAGACAAAGAGCAAATACGAAACAGTAGGCTGGGAAGAACGCACGCGAAGAAGCGTTCGCTGTCCTTTCTGTGGTTGAGGTGACTATATGATAGGGGTGCAGATTTGGCGCGATCCAGCATCAATTCGAGCCAGTTCAGACCGAGCTCGGTCGTGACATTGTGCCAGAGTGAGGGATGGTGAAGAGCTGCGTTGTGCCAGAACCTGCAGACATGGGTCACTCAAATCCAGCCGAGATCTCCGCACAAGTCTTTTCCAACATAATTTTTAGAAGGCGGCTGGTCTATTGCATGGAACTGCAGAATTCGAGCAAGAATTTCGGAGGGGAGGCCTGAAATTGGGGCAAGGGTATTGAGATGCGTCCGCAAAGAGCACATTGCCAAATGCATTGCAGTCAACTCATCGTCTATCGTCTGACGGGCTTGCGCAACAACATCAGGCTGGTCGCGACAGGATGTTCTCAGTGTGCGAGTGATACGAGGTTGGATAAAGTTTGACCAAAACTCTGCGGCACTGAACATGTCATTGGCGACGCCATCAGAGCCAGACTGGGAGCTGATCGTCAGGAATACATACCAAAATACACCATTTACTTGACTACTCATTTAATTTTATCTAAGCTCCGATGGCCAGGCCTATTTGTTGCAAACCTGGAGACCAGTCAGTAGCATTCTAGTATGAGAATATGCGGAACTTGCTAGGAAACCAACCAATGCTCTGCTCAACGAAGATGAAGTGATGCGAAGGAAAACAAAGAGAGCCAGTTATCCTAGCAATACTCTTGGAAGTCTTGTAGGCATGACTTAGTAGTAGTATGACATGTCGCAGTAATTGAGAGAGCGAGGTTCGTATGGGAACATTGGGACTGGACAGCCGCACGCAGCGGCCCGGCCGAGGCCGGTTCCGTGGCATCTTCAACTTGCGGCCTCAGAAGAACAGTCGACACAGACACCTTTATTCGAACGTAGAAGGATAATGTACGTGCAATCGTGCGACCTGTGTTGACCATGTTGATATCGAACTCTTTTTGCAGTAGGCACCCACTTGTGCGTATATTACGTCGAGGATGATAGTCAAAGTTTCTGATTATTGTGTCCCACAGACCTCTCAACTTGAACCAATTGTCCAGCAGCACTATCAGAAAGACGCACACGCATTCATCCTCGACGGCCTCTCCAGGCTCCCGCGATAGCATCTCTCTGTCTCGCAGCGAGCGACCCTTGTCCTTCCAGAACTTCGAAGCATACCACTGAGAAGCCCTGAGCGACAGCAACGTCAAAATGCCCGTCTTCTCCCCCAAGGATGCCACGCTGGAGCTGAAACCCTCCCCCATCTACGACCCACTGCCCCAGTGCACGCTTGAGGACATCCGCAATGAAGTTGCCGCACGCCTCGTCGTGCACGTCTTGCGCAAGATCAAGCCCTAGTCTTTCGATGACTCGAAGGTCTCGGTGACGCTGACAGATGACACGCAGTTCCTGCGCATCCTGGCCGAGTACCTGCAGCGCACCATAGCGCAGAAGAGCTACCTCTTCTTGATCGTGATGACGGGGACGGGGCCGATCACACTCATATTCTACGGGTCATTGTGGGCACTCGCTGGAAGGCGTGCGTGCATGACATCGAGTGGACGCCATACGATCGGCAATCACGACCGTCTTGGATCCATCTGCAGTCATGCATCCAGCCTGCCTAACGAGGCCTGGCCATGAAGTGATTTATGGACATTCTGCGCCTGGACTCTTATCGACAGGCTCGAAATCAATAGTACTTTCGCAACCCGGGCTGCCGCGCACAAGCTAGACTAGTAACCAATCTACGCACAAGCCCTCATATCATGCATTTCTATGCGTAGTTGAGTGCTGACCTCGAAGGTAAGACAGCCGTACCTTACTCGAACGCGCCTCTCATATCAGCTTCAGCTTCAACTACCGGTGTGATCATCATCTCGACATTTCAGCCCGCTTCATACCAGTATCCACGGTCTGTCCCATTACGAAAATTTTGGCAATGTTCAGTAGAGAATAATATCCTGAGATCATCAACGAAGCAAATGCATACGGACTAATTCACCTATATCCTCTCCGATGGAATGGCAGACGCACCTGATGAATTGAGACCAATTGAATTTATTTGTTGTTGCAAAAAAAGAAACTGCAGCACATCTGCTAATCAATGCTATTGATGGGTATGGTCATACTGAATTCAGACGAGAAACATAGACAAGAAGCCGCAGAAGGACCCAAGCAGCACCAGTTCGGGTTTCACTAAGAATAGAGCATAGTCAGATGGTTGTACACTCCGAACGTAACGTCGAAATTTACCTTTTCATTTCACAAGAAATTCTCGACACCTCGACACCGCCGCAAGTGTCACAATCCCACAATCATTCTTCCTGTCCAATATTTATGATGTAGTCGGGATAGATGATTCCCTCGGGCAAACCATGCGGCGCTTTCGGTATCTCTTGGACAGCATCTGGATCTCAATCGATGTGTAGTATGGCCTTGAGCACATCCAGTCGGGCAGCATCAATGATGCAGCCCTTGCCAAGTCGGATCATCGAGATGGCCTTGCCCATCATACGGTGCTGCGTAAACATGTTCACATACAACTGGTTCATCTCGAGGACATCGAGCTTGCCGTTGGAAGGCATATAGTAGGGTCTGAAGTCGATTGATTCAACCTCGAGTAATTCGAGATTCGGAAGGAAAACCTGGTCTTGTGTTGAGACACTTTCTTGTCCATCTCCCTCTTGGATGGCCTCATCATCTCAAAGGCTCATGGCTTCGCAGAGACTGTCAGCACCTGACTGATTGTCCACAAAAATGTTTCTCACTTCTTGGCAGTTAGTCGTAAAAAGACGTTTCCACTGACGATCACCAAATGAGAGCTCGCAGTCTCGAATAATGATGACATGGATATTGTCAAGGGGAAGCATATTGCACATGGCTTCGATGGGCTCTGGGAAATATTCGTGCTCGGTTGGCGGACATACGCTGATGAACAGATCGGGATCGTGCGCAGGATGGAAAGCACTCGAGTTGGCAACACTGCTCGTCCGCCATAGCTTGAGACCGATTGTCTCACCATCGTCATTGTAAAAGACGGAAAGGGTGTGGAATGGGTCCGCATTCGCAGGGAAGTGGCCGCACAAGCGAGGGAGGAATTCTGGCAGCCTGAGGCTAATTTCTGGGTCTTCTTCGTCATCATCTTCAATATCATCATCCGGCCTTGTCTGTAAAGGGTATGCACATCCAAGCTGAAGTCGGCAAGAAGGAGGGACGTCAAGCCACTTGAGAACGTCAAGGCATTTGTCGCCATCATCGATGAAGGCCAAACTCTGCAGATGTGGTAATTGGGCAGTGCACTTATCTGCACTACGATCAGCAGGTCTGGAAGGCAAAATATACGCAAGATGTAGCATTTGTAGGTTAGGCATCCCTTCGATGGCGCAGAAAAAGTCCTTGAATGATGGGATGATGGCGCTGTCCTCGTCGTGATAACTGTCATGTTCAAGACGGAGGTGTTTCAAGCCACGAAGAATGGGTGCCGACCACGAGACGTTGATACCATTGAGATGCAGCCGACAAAGTTCGGGTGCGTTGTTCGCGAGGATGTCTTCTGTTAGGGTGGTGTGATTACCGCAGCCGTATTTTGCAGTTAACTCCAATGTATGAAGAATTCGTGCTGGAGAATTCAATAACTGTGTAGCGATATTGATGGCATTGAGCTCGTCCGAAACAGACAAAGAGCGGATACGAAACAATAGACAGGGTAGGACGCGCGTGAGGAAGCGTTCGCTGTCTTTTCCGCGGTTGAGGTGACTATATGATAGGGGTGCGGATTTGGCGCGATCCAGCATCAACTCGAGCCAGTTGAGACCGAGCTCAGTCGAGACATTACACCAGAGCGAGGGATGGTGAAGAGCTGCATCGCGCCAGAATCTGCAGACATGGGTCACTCGAATCCAACCTGGGCCTCCAGGGAGGTCTTCTTCGAGGTCGTGTCTAGACGGCGGTTGGTCCATCGCATGGAAGTGTAGGATCCGAGCGAGGATTTCGGAGGGGAGGCCTGAAATTTGGGCAAGGGTATTGCGATGCGTGCGCAAAGAGCACATTGCCAGATGCATAGCAGCCAGTTCATCCTCGATCGTCTGACGAGCTTGTGCAACAACGTTGGGATGGTCGCGATTGGATATTCTCTGTGTACGAGCGACACGGGATTGGACAAAGTTCGACCAAAACTCTGCGGCACTGAATACGCAATCGGCGATGTTGTCAGAATCGAGGGATAATTGATCGTCTGTGATACGATACGACCGCGATACGCTATTGGCTTGACCATTCATTTTCCAGGTCTTGCTTTTCTGCCTACTTTGCGAAGGCGACTCGGATCTCTGCAGGGCTGCAGTGGGATCAATCGGCAATACGTGATGAAGTATGAACATATGCGGAGCTTACGAGGTAACAACCTGATACGTCACGGAAGAGAAATGGGGTGACAATAGAGAAGATGAAGAGATCCTACAGTACTAGTCGTAGTACTTAATATAGCCGTCAGAAACTTCGCAAACGCAACAAAACGTCGCAATATAGAATTCGGAGGTTCAGTTGATCGAAGATCCTGGACGGAACGTAGCGGCCCGTCCGAGGACTGTCCGAGGCCGGCGGAATTGAATCCGTGGCGTCTTCAACTTCAACTTACTGCAAAAACACAAAACGGTCCCACTTTCTTTATACAATCGGCAATTCTGCTACTTTGCCATGTCTTTCTCTGCCTTTTGAAACCCGGAAGAAACAGTTCGAGAGCGGAGCGAATAAGTACGTGTGATCAACGCGAATTGTTGACTACTAGGTTGATATCGAACTCTCTTTACAGCGCGCACTCATTTGTGCGTATCTTATACCGAAGACTGTCCATCAAAGTTTCTTACAGTGTCACAAGCCTCTCAATTCACATAAATGTCCACAAGCACTATCAGGAAGACGCACACGCGTTCGTCCTCCGCGGCCTCTTCAGGCTCTCGCGATAGCCTCTCCCTCTCTCGCGGCGAGCGACCGTTGTCCTTCCAAAACTTCCAGGCATACCACCGAGAGGCTATGAGCGACAGCAGCATCACGACGCCCGTTTTCTCACCCAAATTCGCCACGCTGGAGCCGAAACCCTCCCCCATCTACGACCCGTTGCCACAGCGCACGATCGAAGACATCCGTGACGAGGTCGCCGCGCGCCTCGCGGTGCGCGTTGTGCGCAAGATCAAGCTCGTCGACGACACGAAGGTCTCGGTAGCGCTGACGCTGTCGAAGCAGGACGACGCGCAGTTTCTGCGCATCGTGGCCGGGCACCTGCAGCGCACGATGGCGCTGAAGAGCTACCTCTTCGCGGTCGCGACGACGGGAACGGGGCCGACAGCGCTGATCTTCTGCGGGTCCTCGCCGATCCAGGTGCAGCGCGCGGCGCTCATCGCATCGTCCAAATTCATCGGGCGTGTGCAGGCGCTGTACGACGAGGGCACGCGCTGGATCGCGCGCGTACACGACATCGGCTGGACGCCATACGACGAGACTGCATTGTGGGATGTCGTGCAGAAGTGCGCACAGCAGCTCATCGACCCGTCGCTCCCGCCGCCAGGCTCGCGCTCGATCAACGACATGCTCGGGACGGCGCGGGCGCGCCTGCAGCGCATCACGCCGCGGCAGGCGTTCGATGAGCTGCACGACATCAGCATCCCGATGCCGGTGCTGCTGGTCGACATTCGGCCGCAGGCGCAGCGCGAGCAGTTCGGATGGATCCGGGGCTCGCTCGTGATCGAGCGCAATGTGCTCGAGTGGCGCTTTGACCCGCGGGCGAAGGTGGAGGATGGACGGCTGGAGATAGCGAACCGGTACGACCTGCGGGTGATCGTGTTGTGCCAGGAGGGCTACACGAGCTCGTTGGCGGCGGCGGCGTTGCAGAACCTGGGCTTGCTGAACGCGACGGATATTGATGGAGGGTACAAGGCGTGGGTGGAGGCGGCGCTGCCGATCGAGATTTCGCCGGTATGGCCACAGACGGGACGTCTAAGCATCTAGATATTGTCATTCTTGTTTTCAGCATCTGTAACTTGGCTGTAACAGTATTTATTTGGATTTATCTTGTACTGATGCGTTGTAGGATGATGAACACGTCGCTTCAATTTGTTTTTTGAAGCAGTAGGTTGCTCTTCATGGATTTAGAATCTTGACTCAACAGGGATCATTCATAGGTCCATATCATGCATGTCAATTCATGACTCTGGTGTATACTGAGCGTCTGATGAATGGGAATGGTCGATGCAATCACATCACGTCGACTCAAGACAGGTTTCAGTTCCAGCGCTTTGGGGATGCATCCACCCGCCTTTCTCCTTCAGCTCCAATCCCTTGAACCGTTAAACTAAGGGTACGTGCTTTGACCAGGTGGCACGAGCGTGAAACTACAAAGCTCGTAGTCAAACGGCCCGAGCGTGGGAGAGTGGCAGCTGAGAGGAAATTACGGTCACGGGATAGGCAACGCGACGCGTCCTTCGGCAAGCGCCGGGAACACCTTATCGGTGCATCAGCGCCATGAGCCACGCCGTCTCCATCTCTTTCCCTCCCACCATCATCACTGTTGGCCGGTGTAACTGACATCGCATTATACAGCTTAGACTGTCATATACATCAAGAACTTTATATAACAGGCGGCCTGAGCTGTCCCGCTTTGGCGTGGAACTTCCGCATTGATCCCGACGCTTTGACCTAGCGTGCCACGCGCCGCGGCCACCTTCAACGCCTGAGTGGGCCTGTTTCAAGAACAATAACTTTCTGTATCGCTTAAAAGACCCCTGTATCTTTCGTCTCGACCTCAATCTTCTCTCCTTCCCAACTCTCAACTACACCGTCGTTCCATACAGTGGACTGCCCTTTCTACTCTCGCTAGTTCATCATGTCAAAGGGACCCTCCAAATTCTACATATACGAAGAGGGAGACAGCGTCATGGAGGAAGCTAGACCTTTAGACCCATTGACGATGCAATCGGTCAACACGCTGAAGCGATCTTATCAGGATTTCACCTCGGATACTTCTCCTATGCAGACACCGCAGAAGAGCGCGCCCTCGCAACCGACACCCGGCTCAAGCAATGCACTTTCACCACTTCCACCCCCTCACATTCCCCAATCTCCATCCATTATCTCGTTCACTGGCAACCCTGACCCTGATGCTCCCGATGGCCGTCCTCCTTCCCCTGTTGACACAGAGGTTGATCCTCTTGCCTTCTGGGTACCTCCCAAAAACAATGATGAAAGAGCCCAGCTACTGGCAGACGAAGGCATCAAGGTGCGCGACTATGCCTACGACTCCACGCCCAAGGAGAATTTTCGCGAGCCCTTCACCCCGCGGAAGCACCTCGTCATCAACGACTGGTACATGCGTAATCCTGAGAAGAAGCGCAACTACAACGGCGGGAAGGAGCTCTGGCGCCTGCTGAAGATGGGTTGGATCAAGGTGAAGGACGTCGCGGACCACTGGCAGCGTGAAGACTACAAGCGCGTCGTGGAGTACATCTTTCGGGAGGACGGCGGCGAGCCGGGCGAATGGGTTAATATTCCGAACGACATCCCGCCAGCCATGCCGCAGAGAGTGCAGGACCGTTTCTCCAGGCGATATATCAACCTGAAGATCGAGAAGGGCGACGCACCGGAGGCTCCGTTCTGGGGACTGAGTCCGTTGATGGACGCGATTCGGGAGCGACGTGCTCATTCGCCCCCGCCCTCACCTTCCATTCCTGGCCCTGTAATCGACCCTAGTTTCGTGCCTCAGCCTGTGCCCCACGCCGAGCCTACACCTGCACCCGGGCCTCGAGTCCAGCCCACACCCACACCCGCCCCCAACCCTCGAGTTGAGCCCTCCCCCGCACCCGCCCTTAACCCCTCCCCCGAGCCGGCTCAGGACGGGTCCGAGCCGAGGGTAAAGAGACAGCGAACGGAGAGTCCTACTCGCACAAGTCGCATCAGCCTGCAGCTCTGGAGCCGTTTCAAGAAGAGGCATGCTTTGAAGCGTCAGAACTCGAGGACGTGAGCGGATCCTATAACTTGTACGATGGACAATGTTGTATAAATATTTCATTTTTTGCATCTTTTTCTCCTCTCTTCTTCCTCGCTCATCAATTGTACGATACAACCCACTAGCATGTTTGTTGTGCACTCTGCAGTAGCTCTAGTAACGTCGCCGATTTACTCACTGTATCAATATACGTGATACCTGGCTCCGCGGTTCGATGCCGTTGTGCGCTTCAGCTATTCTTGCGTGAACACCCTGGACTCATCCTGGTCAGAGCCTTCAACCATCATTCCAGTCAGAGCATCGTCATCTTCGACAGTAGAGAATAGTCCAATGCAATTATGTTCATGGCGATTCGACACCATAGGGAATAAATACATGAAGGATCCAAGGTAAATAATGCAGTTAATGTTTGAACATTCATGATGCTCATACTCCTGATACATGCGTCGTTATAGGCCATTCCTGATGACCCTTGTCACTGTTTTGATGGTGGTAGTCGTTGTAGTCGTCGTAATCGTCGTAGTTCCGCCGTGAGTCTCGTCCCTTGTGTTGAATGTGGAGGTCGCGACGTCTTGTCCTTTCGTGACGCGGGGACGCAGTCTCCAGTACTGGTTCTGGCCCGCCGCGTAGTTATCGTGCGTGAGTGTTACCTAGATGCCATATGAATGGTGAGTCATGATCATTCGTCGCACAAGCAAGTACGACTGACCTTGGTTCCTCCTTTCGGATCGCTCAGCGCGAAGACGAGGTTCTCGTGTGGCCAGCGAATCCTGCCGTCGAGGCCTCGATCAGCACCGTCACACTTAGCACCGCGCATTCGAAACTCACCTAACCAAGACGTCGTCGTCTTCGTCCTCGCCGCCGTTATACACCTCGACCTCCCAGCTCACCGGGAACGGCGTGGTGACAAGCGGCACGTTATCATGCAGCCGCCCATCCATGGTCAGATACGACCCATTATGCACACTCCGGATCGCATAGCCAGGTCCAAGGGGTATGAAGTCCCACTGATGCGCAATATCAGTACGAGTCGGCCATCAAGGAGGCACGGCACGCACCTGCTGGTTGTCCCACTCGTGCACGCTGAACGCGATGGCAGACTTGTTATCGCCCCCGGACAGATCCAGCGCCGTGCCCCACGTCGCGTCCGTGATCGTATACACGCCCGGCTCGAGCTTCTGGTACGGAATCGGCCTTGGCTCGGGCAGCAGCACCTGCGGCGAGAGCGCGGCCTTGGCGGGCGACGGGGAGCGTGAGGCTGCCGCAGTAGGGATGACGACGGCGATGGGCCCGGGCTCGTTGATGTGGTACAGGGTGGGCGACGGCTCGCGCGCCGCGCGCTCCTCCGCGCTCGAGCCGGACTCGTCATCCTCGGACGCGCTGGACTCCGTAGACGGCGAGGCGGACGAGCGGTCATCGTCGTCAGGCGGCCGCGGCGTGTAGAGCGGCACGGCCTGAACAAGCGCGTGCTGCACCTCGCGGATCTGGTGCTCGCGCTCGTTGGGCGTGGCCGAGCCGCTCCTGAGGTCCCGGTCGTCCTGCGACAGGGCGGGCGGGAAAGCCGGGATCACGGGCTCCGAGGCCTGCGGCGCGCTCTCGGGTTCGGGGTAGAGCAGTCTTGGCTGGTATGGGTGCGCGGGCACGATCTTGGGGCCTACGCGCCATGCGAGCTCTTCGCCGTCGGTGGTGGTGGAGGGCGGGCCGTAGCGAGCGTAGAAGAGCGCTTCGCCGAGGTCGTTCTCGGAGGCGGTGTTGCGCTCCTCGTACTCGTGGATCGGGGAGAGAGAGGGCCGGCGCTCGCTGACGGCCGACGCGGGCTCGTCGAAGAAGTTCTCCTGGCGGACCTGCGGGATCGTGTCGACGAGCTCCTCCACGTTTCGGGGAGCGAACACGGGGCCTTCTTCGCCTGCAGTAGGGGAGTCCGTCTCCACGTAGATTGGCAGCTCGAACGCAGTGTCGAAGCGCTCGGGCTTGCGCCGCTCGGGCATGCGAATCTCTTCCTGCACTTCCTGCGACTCCTCCTGTGACTGACCAGCCTCCGATGCTGTCTCCTCAATGCCATCGACCGTGGGTTGCACTACAGCCGGATGCGCTGCTTCCTCGTCAGTCAGCTCCTTCGCATGCTGCTCCTCACCGACGGCCTTCAGGATCTCCTCCATAGTCTCTTCCACCACCTCTGGCTTATGCAGCTCGACGTCTTCTTTCGACAACACAGGCTCCTGCCGTTCCTCCTGCGGGCTATCCATCAGCTGGCCTGGCATGGCCTCCCGCTCTGGGGATTCTGGCTGGGGCTCGGGCTCGGGCGGCTCGGGCAGGCGCGGAAGCTCAGGTACGGGCTCGGGAGCGGGCTGTGGCTCGGCGGGTGCAGGAGCGGGGACGGGAGATGGGGCAGGGGCTGGGGCATTCTGGGGCTCGGGTACGGATACAGATACGGGTGCGGGCGCAGGTGCGGGTACGGGTACAGGCGCAGGTGCAGATGCGGGTACGGGTGCAGGCGCAGGTGCAGATGCGGGTACGGGAGCAGGCGAAGGTGCAGATGCGGGTACGGGTGCAGGTGCAGGTGCGGGTGCGGGTGCGGGTGCGGGCGCGGGTGCGTGCTGGGATTCGGACGCATGTCGAGTTTGAGGCTCGGGCTGGGCTTGAGGTGGGGGCTGGGGCTTCGGTTCAGGCTCGTCCTTGTGCAGCTGCGGCGTGAGCGGGCGAGGGAATGAGCGAGGAAGCGGGTGAGGATGAGGATGTGCGGCGGCCGGCGTCGTAACAGAGGGAAGCGGGAGGTTGCGCGTGCTCGGCTCGCGCGAGTTCGCTGGGGACGAGCGGCTGCTGGGTGCGTTTCCCATTTTCTACGGATTGTGTGGTAGCGATGTGGTGGGTGCGGATGGTCGGTGTAGAGCTAGAGAGACAGAGCCCATATTTGAGTGTCGATGCGTGATGGCAGACGGCTGGTTGTGGTGAGTAGGGAGCATGGCACGCGCCGACGGGATATGAAGTACACGTTTTCAGCGCTTGAGTGCCTCACCTGGGAGGGTATGCGTCCAGAGCAGCCGTCGGGATGCTTTTTACCTGCGTTTCCACAGCATTGTCACCCAGCTTTACGCCTGCTGGTGAGACTCGGCAGCGTAGTGGCCCAGCCAGTGCTGCTTGCTCAGGCCGCACGATGGCAAACGCGATGATCTGGGTGCTCCGGGCACCGCATTTCTGTGAAACGCTGCGTGCTCGTTGGTTTCGTCTGATTTCATCGCTTATCGTCGTCCTGCATGCCGGTGCATGCTGGCGGCGTTACGCCAGTGTACATGTTGGCATGTTGGTGACGCACAGATAGATCTAGCTCCGGTCACTGTATGATCTCAGCACACGTTGCCCTGTGTAAAAACATATGTCAAAACATTGGGCTTTCTGATTCCTCCCCATAGAAATACCGTCCACTTACAATAGAATATTTGAAGGTCATGATGATGGTTGTAGAGTACGTTTGCAGCGGTTTGGCGGCCGCGCTTGAAAATCAAATTTGTCATTGCTGAACTCTTCCTTCCTTTACTTTGCTCCTGCCTACGATAACACTTTCAGTCGCTATCATTTACTTCTAACTCACCCGGCTCTAAACATCTCTAGGCTCTCTCTAGGCTTTCGGTGACAGTCTATGACTCGCTTGTCGTTAGGAGCTAGATGACAAATTGTACTTCACTGCGACCTCGAGCTCGTCCTCAGACTCCGCATCCCCATCTACGAATTTGACTTATGGTATCGTGGCCAGTCGGTCCACGTATCTCCGTGCTCACGAGCTCTATCTGAGCAGAAACCTCACAGTTCACAAGCAAACTCACACCCATGTCTCTCCATTCGAGCCGAAGTCCGAGTCTAGGCAGCCCCGATGTCGAGCCTTCACCCATGAGAAGCTGGGGAAAAGATGATCCTACTCTCGTGAAAGTAGGTGACAAAATGGGAGAAGGCGACACGTATCTGGTGGCCGACATCCTACCCGATGGACTCGCTGAAGTTGCCTTTGAGAACCTCAAGAAAGAGGTCGCTTGGAATACGATGTATCATAGAGGTGAAGCATCCTCGTCGACGGTCTGCCGCGTACTGACAGCATTATGATTAGGCGGAGAGGTGCCCCGACTAGTCGCTGTAGAAGGCGAGATCCGTCCTGACGGCAGGTAGGCCCACTGATTTTCTCCATATTTACATGGACGACGAACGCTGTTCCATCTCAGTTATCCCATCTACCGCCATCCAGCGGACTCCTCTCCTCCTCTCCTCCCTTTCTCACCCACCGTCTCCCTCATCCGCCAGCACGTGGAAAAAGTCATCCAACACCCCGTCAACCACGTGCTGATCCAGCACTACCGTTCGGGCGCAGACTACATCTCCGAGCACTCCGACAAGACCATCGACATCGTGCGCGACTCCAAGATCGTGAACGTCAGCCTCGGCGCACAGCGCGTCATGACGCTCCGCACGAAGAAGGACGCGCTCCCGCGGCGCGTGCAGCGCGTGCCGCTACCCCACAACTCGATGTTCGTGCTCGGGCTCGACACGAACATGCGCTGGACGCACAGCGTGCGCCGCGACATGCGTCCCGTCCGCACGAAGTCCGCGCTCGAGCAGACTCACGGTGGCGAGCGCATCAGTCTGACGTTCCGCTACATTGGTACGTTTATGACGGACGGCGAGGATACGCGGATCTATGGGCAAGGCGCCGTGGGCAAGACGAAGGCGGATGCGCGCCCTGTGGTTCATGGCGGTGAGGAGGCGGCTCGGCTGGTTGACGCGTTCGGCCAGGAAAACTACCAGAGCACTTTCGACTGGGATGCAGTGTACGGCGAAGGCTTCGATGTGCTTCACCTCTCGCTGTCGTAATCCATCTGGAGGATGTACGAAGAGCCTAGCCTGTCGCTCACATACGTGGGCCAAGTTGCTTGGATACACTCATAATCGCATTTTCGAATCAGTACCTGTAGTCATCTCTATTGTTTAATACATTTGTTCTGGTATTTACTCGTGAATGACAAATTGCATGATAGGAGATTCTAGTCTTCGCTCCGTGGCTCGTAGTATCCAAGAATGAAGTCCCAACACAGCCCCAAACAGAACGGAACACCGACCCATCAAAACACTGCAACGGCACCAAGCACAACAGAACCCGCCAAGACCAACACCGAGAAGTCACGGACGGAGGCGTCAGCACTGGTCTGCCCAGCTGCTCCACCAAAGGTTCCGGGATTACTCCCGCTGTTCGGCGCAGAGCTCGAAGCAGGTGGAGAAGGCGTCGTACTGCCGATGGACGACGGACTCGGGCTGCTGCCTCCGGCCGGTGCGTAAGCGTGGGGAATGCGGCACTAGTAGTAATGCTGTCTAGAGACGGGGCTGAGCTGGCTGTGCCACTCGGGGCTGCTGGTGTGCTGCTCGACGCTGCGGATGTACCGCTCGACGCCGCAGATGTACCGCTCGACGCCGCAGATGTACCGCTCGAAGCCGCAGACATACCGCTCGACGCCGCAGACGTACTACTCTCAGCTACAGACGAGATAGTGACCTGACCGCCACGCGATAAATATACTTCGAAGCCGATGCATCTCGCATAGACTTACTTTGAGCGGGCCGACATTGTAGCCGCCTGCAAGGCAGATGGCATGGATGTCTGGAATCAAGAAGGGTTGCTTGGCTCGGGAAAGAACGCAGCGAGGGTGCACCCACTGTTCAGATACACCTGCCCCTCTTCTTGATGCGCGGCTGTCGGGGACAGCGACACGGAACAGTCCACGCATTTGACAAGCGCGCCGACTGTCGGACCAGTGCAAGCGCATGAAAGCGTCGTGCAAGCCTACATTGCAGTCAGCAATTCAGAACAGATTCATAGCCCCTCGTAAATGCGCAGACATTGATAGTTTCAATCGGAACGTTGCATAACGAATGGCACTGGGATGATGGGTTTCAAGTCAGGGCCTTATCGCAATAGAGGAAAGTCACCGCAAGTGCTGACGGCTGCGTTTATGTTGGCAGGATTGAACTGCCAGAAGATGAGAGCGCGACGCGCACGGCCGAAATCGTCACCGCGAACACGCATTGCAGACACAGCTAGCAGCGATGTCAGTAGTCGCTCAGAGTAAGCGATAGTAATTAACTTAACAATACCTGCGAGCAGGTTCAGGCTCAGGACACTAAGCGTCGAGGGCAACATGGCTGCGAGTCTGGAGGATAGACCATGCATACGTGAAGGAAGCCTCGTTTTATACGAGAAATCCATTACGAACCGAGTATGCCAAGACTGACCTACTGATCCGGAAGAGTAATGGGCACGTCTGTCATATCTGTCGGAGTAGAATGCGATCTTCTCGAGTGTCGCTTGCCAACGTCAAGTCCAGGGCGCCCGTGGTGTTGTGACTGCAAAGCATCGAGACCAAGGACCAGCCTACCTGCAATTCATATGCCAGACGTGATACATTCCAATTCGTGATATTGAAGACGTGTGAGATGCGCAACAAGCTTCGGGTAGGATCTACACGACTATTCGAAAACGCATGAGCCCACATGAACTACCCTCCGATCTCCACGCAATTGTGATCAACAAGAGTACAACACCTTACTGCGGCCAGAAGTCTAACAGAACATAGGCAGAGAAGAGACGCACCGTGGAGCTTGAACGCGGCAGAACTGCGCTGCGTGCACCGTCTAAACACCTCACAGGCGCTTGTGGCGTGATAAAAGCGCAGCCTCCGGGTATCTTCCCGATTTCTCCTGGTGCGGATGCCTATGAATCGTTTTTTGGCTAGGGAGATCGGAAAGCACGACCGCCGGCGGATCTAGGAGAGTCATATCGACGATCTGCCGTAGGCATTGAGGGGACCGGCGCGCTAGTCCGGACGCCGACTCAGTTTTTGTCAGCGGTCTCATAGCGGTCTCATTTTTAATTGAACGAGTCCGTCTGCAGGGGCAGAAGTAGATGAAGAGCACAGGATACTTACCCTCGTTGTTGATGCGATGGCAAGCACAGTAGGATATCAAACGACATGCACGCTACCGTCCTGCAACTTGATCAGGCGAGATCTGCAAGATCAACGGTCGTAAGCGCAAAGATATCACTGCAGCGACGGACCTCGAGCTTGATACGGATGGCGTTATTGTCGTCACTGGTAGCACTGTTAGTTTGTTATTGAGAAACAGGCTATAAAGACGCTGCTCGTCATTCGAGTATTCGAAATTAAGGCGCGTTCCGCCCTAATTCGCTGCATAGGAGCACTGTAAAAATTGCTCTAGTAAGCAGCGACTATCGATCATCCTTACCAGATCAGCAACGGAGACTACAAAAATTGGTGGTTAGCACTGATGGTGGTCGTGTCAAAGTACACGGCGGCAGATGCCGATGAGCTGGAGTGGTCGAGGAGAAGCACCGATCGCGCTCACGCGGCTAAACCCTCAACACATCGAAAGAACGCGGCGACAACTTGCTGACAACGTTCCAGTAAGTCGTATCAAGAACGTCAATATACCCGCACGTAAGCCTTTCCCTACCCGAAAATCCGAACTCAGCTCATTGACATGAATTCCGGGTGCATGACAGAAGCACGCGCCGTAACCAGCACGTCGAACCAGAAGTCTTACTGCAGGCAAGGATTTCGTTCAAAGCAGCCGAGACAGAGTGCCTTTGGATATGGACACTGCATCAGAATACGGGCGGATAAAGTTCGTGACTACGTCGCGACATTAATCATCTCTTCTGACAGCGCATATAGCCCGCAGGGGTTCTGGTCCCGATTCGTCCAACCTCGCATTGTTCATATCCAATCCGTTTCTCCTCTGGACTCAGCGAACATCGTGAGGGATGCTCGTCAGACTCTCGATGATGAACTGGCTGCTATGCATCTTGCTATGTGCAACCTACGCACGCGCCGCAATGCTCTATCGCCCATATCCAGTCTCCCTGCCGAGGTCCTCGCGCGTGTCTTTCAAATCACCGTTACAGCGTCCCCGCCTCTAGAATGGAGCCGGCCCGGTCATGGATGGATTCCTGCGACGACCCATGTCTGCAGACATTGGCGCGACATCGCCCTGCTACATCCTAGCCTTTGGGGAAACATCAATCTTGACTTAACCCTGCCATGGCGGAGGTTGATGATGGCTCGTGCGAAGTTTACTCCTCTGACCATAAATCTGCCATACTATGATTCAGAAGAGTCTGCTTTCATCAGCGAACATGCCTTTCATACGCGTGAACTTAATATAGCGGCGCCCCAAGTCGATCTCCAGGAGACTTGCCAGTCACTTACTTCTCCGGCTCTCATCTTGGAATCTTTAGAGCTGCGCAGTATAGGAGGAAAAACTTTAATGTTACCTCTCAATATTTTCGCAGGAAATACACCTTTGCTCCGCCGCATCACGTTACAAGGGGTCTTATTCTCGTGGTCCGGGCCTATCTTCCGCAACTTGACACATTTGCATGTCTCCCTGCCGCATGGTATTCCTGAGCCGTTGACATCAGAAGACAGACATCTTATATTAACAGATCCTGGTTTTCAATACAATCAGCTTTTCGATACCCTTGCTCGCATGCCTGCCCTACAGATACTTAATCTTGCTCATTGCATTCCCTCTCGACTCCATCACAACGCAGATCGTCTCCTCTTGAATCTACCTTGCTTGACGCTGCTATCATTGGCTGGCATGCTCACAGTATGCTCCGACGTCGTCCAACACCTCACGATCCCAACGTCCTGTTCTGTCACTCTCAAATGTGACACCGGCGGCCCACAGCCGATCGACGGCCTTGTCCGTTTCTTCGACAGGCATGCAGTGCCATGTCTACGCACTCTTGTCATATCGCAGATCCCCGCCTATACCATCCATTTCCACACGGTTTGCATGCAGCTTTGGCATACATACAACACCCGAGACGAACCAAATGGGGAGCCATTCATTAGCGTTCGTTTTCTCTCATCACGAAGTAATTTGCAGTCATTGGAAAGCCTCTGCAATGTGCTTCCACTGGACGATCTGCGCGAACTCGAGATCTCTGTCAGCTGCTATCCTAATGAATGGTCGTCGGAGACATGGATCAACATGTTTGGAAGATGTAGGAATGTCGAGCGTGTCTCTGTGGACGGCCGGAACGTGGTGCATCTTTGCAAGGCACTCATTCGCCCCTGGGACAGGGGTGCAGGGAATGTTAGGACAGCTGAGCAATTATTCTTTAGGCATCTGAAGTCACTTGAAGTGTCCAGTGCTGACCTGCTCGAGTCTACCGAGGATGATGGTGATGGCAATCAGACCCCATTCAACATCCTATTCGCAGCCTGGCTATCCCATCGCCGGGATCTGTTGGATGATGAGCATTCCGGCAAGAGCAACGAAAACACCAAGGACAGTATCACTGCGAGCAAGGATGTCCTTGAGGATGTCGATAACAGGCTCGAACGTCTTTAGATCAAGCAGTGCTCGATTCCAAGCGAATATGTGCAGCGATTGGGCAAAGTTATTCAAGATGTTATTTGGGACTACGATGAGGGGATATATACGAGAGACGGAGAAGAGAGCGACTCAGCGAGGAGAGCGAGGAGAGTGAAGACAATGACTCCATGTATAATATATAGTGATGCTGTCATGCTATACGACTCTTCGACCCATCTGTTGCTACGTAGTATCCTTGGTGCAAGTAAATTGCAACTCACTCCAGTTCGCAGCAGACAATACGGAAGTCAGGCTGTCTTGTGGGAACCATAGGCTCACGGTGGGTCCAGGACACTGCCTGCGGTCCGACTGAAAGCTGCACCAAGAATCTTTGCTACATTCCATTTCCCCGACAATATCTATCAGCTATGCAAGGGGACAGAAGTATCATATGGCTTACAATGAGCGTGTACGGGAATCTGGGGTCGAGCGGCACGATACTCTAGGTACGCGATCTGCTCCTTCGAGAGCGTGATCTCAAGGGCCTCCATGTTCGCCAGAAAATGTTCGACCTTGCGTCCGCGGATCAAGAAGACATTAGTAGTATTCTGCATCACGTACGCGATAGCTACTACACACAGCATGATCTATCAGTGTCCGATACCGACGAATATAGACCTGGAGACTCAGACATATCGGCTTGGATGCTCTTAGCTCCAATTTCGTTTGCCACTTTCTCCAGAGCGAGGCTCATGGCGCGCTCCGTCTCCATGTGCTTCCAACCTTGGCCCAGTGACCGCCCGCCTTTTGCTCCTCGGCATCGATGCGGCGCTTCCCTGCGGCAGGGACGTTCCACGGCGCCAGTGCAAGACCTGCATGGCATGTCAGACATTGCGGTCTAGAATCCCACAGACGAGAAGCGACTCACCCAGATTGCGAGCCATTCGAATGATCTCGGACGGATTCGAAGGAGCGCGAGAGGACATTCCACTCGCCTTGGTAAATGACAAAGGGCGTCTTTCCGTGGTCGCGGGTGTACTGGTTTGCTTGGCTTACGGCCCACGCGGGCATATCCTGTATGCATAGCCTTGATGAAAGGAGACGGGCGGTTGAAAACCGAGATACTCTGGAATAAATCAAGCGTGAATGACAAGCCAAATGTCGCAAAGGGCAGCCAGACACTTACGAGGTACAGTACCCTTCCTGAAAAGAAGAGGTTATGAAGCTGTCCATAATCTCCTCGATGCTCGTGTCCCAGTCCCACCAGTGCAGGTACAGGATGTCGATGTAGTCGGTGCACAGCTGCTGGATCTGCAAGGATTCCTTGAAGCTGACGTGGAGGTTCTTCGTATTGTAGCCGTAATAATAGTTCGTGCGCTACTTTATCTTCACGTTTTCTGCCTTGCAGAACATCATTTTTTGCAGCGAAAGCATCAGATATGAAGACAACGAGTAACAAAATATCCGCGCACCTTCGTCGCGGGGACAATCTAGTCATGCATACAGCGCGACTCAGTCCATTCCCCGTTGAATTGCTCGGACTTCTTATCCTGGCTGACGCATTTAAGTCCATTCTGCTCATTCTCTAGGGTTAAACCAGTTTACTCGTTATTCGCCATGTCGATGATAACGACCTATTTGTCGCCGGCGACACACGCACGCTGATGCGGGACGAGAGCGGGCATTATACGCCCAGAGCCATCGGCAGTTTGGCAGGTCCGTTCACGAGAGAAATTGTTCGCGATGGTACGAGAGTTGGCTGCTGCTGTGAGAGCTGAAGAAAATGAGGGATGAAAAGACGATGACCATATCAAAATGAGTTTGACAGTAGCAAGTGAGCTTAAAAGTATACTGGCGAGATCAAATTTCTCGCTGAACCAGAATGGTCTCACCATATGCTCGTTATATACTGACTTTTCAGACGAAAGGCAGGAAATGCAAGTAAGTAAGTAGAGATAATGATGGAGCAGAAGCAACGGGCCCGCGACCGCCGCGATGCGTCCATCAAGTTGGATCTTATCTTATCAAATCACTAGAGAAGGAGAGAGGCGCCCGTGACGGTGCAACACGGTCCAGCTTGTTCGCATTCTTCTTGTCGTTGACAGAGGTCATTCACTCAGCAAGTAAGTTAGCCCCAAATTGTATTTCAGCGTCTGAATAGAGCTCTCACGAAAGCTATTCTCTAGACTGTTTATGTTTAAGTGTCGATCTATGATAGGGAAGTCTTCTGTCGAATAAGGCCCATTTTCTGCCAGTGTGTTCTGTCCTTGATTTTATTTTCCTAGACTGACCGAGACGACTTGGGCAGCATCTGTCCGAAGTTGATGGATTCATCCATCAAACCCAGGTATACGCCGGAACCATGCGTACTCTCGATGATGTGCAGATCATCCAGGTGATATCACGACACATCGATGCATGTCCTGAGTCCTCGGTCTCTATCTTGTGCCAATCTTAGGCTCTCTCAGGAGCATACCATCTAACGCTATGGAGCAAAACGCCGCCTATATGTATTTGACTTTTCCGATGAATCCGGGTACGGTTTTTGAAAGGTTGATGCAATCATCTGGAACTACATCTCCAATAATTTCTCTCGGGAAGTTTTGACTTGTGCAATGCTTTCCCTGCTTTCATGCTACATAAGGCGAGAGCCCGCAGGATGGAATGCTCCGCAGCTGCCAGCGAGTCAATCCGAAGGGTTAGACCAGTTATGGTGCTATTTGCTTGCCTCGATAGGTCCCGTCTGGACTGCTTTGATTGGCATGGCATACTGTCCTTATCTTGGTCGGATTGTCCTTGGTGAGTGCCATTTAACCCAGGATGCTGCGCGCTCGTAACTGATATGGTATAGTCGTTACATTCATATCGTTCATGCCACGTCAATGTCCAATGGTCCAATATCACGAGCATCATGCCCTTATCCAAATCCGCGTCCAATTCGTGTCCTTCATCTTACTCAGCCTACATCATTAAGCCAAGAGCATACCCGCCACCGCGGCGGCCCCCGCCAGAGCAGCACTTCCACACGACGCACGAATGCTCACGACGCCGTTCGAACCCCCGGTCGTCGAAGGAGATGGTGACGGCGATGACGAAATACTCGGTGAGGTGCTAGGCGTGGACAGTATCGACGTGACCGGCGTGGTGCTGGCAGGGCTCGTCACCGAGCTCGTCACCACGACCGTGCTCGTCGTCGAATCTGAAGACTGGACGGTAGTGGTCGAAGGCGCGGTGCCAGTTGTTGTGGTTGTGGTTGTGGTTGTGGTGCCGCTCGCGGTGGGGGTGCTCGCGGTGCCGGTGCTGCTCGTGGTGGGCGTACCGCTCGGGACAGTCAGAGTCGGGGAGGACGATGTGACGGTCCCGCTGACCGGCGGACTGAAGCCCGATGGAAGAGGCGAGAAATGGGAGCTGGGAATCGGCGGGGTCAGTGGCACAGTGATCTGCGTACGATGTCAAGGTCAGTGAATTGTGAATGGGACCGAGACGGCTGGGATAGCACTGACTGATTCAGAAGTCGCCTGTCGATGTTGCAGGGCAGCTGGGACGAGACCAGCCACTATTTCCCATGGAGGCCGCGAATGGGTGCTTGCGTCAGTCATGCACGGTGCGCATCAGGTCAATGCGTGCATGACTTACCTTCGCCCAAAACGCTCAGCAAAGATACCGCAAAAATTGCCAGCTTGTACATGGTCGTGAAGTCGTGCTGGACGATTTAGAAGTCGCAGGTCGAAGCCAATGAGCGTTGACCGTCGTCGCTGCAGATCCCATATGAATCCCGACAGTCTGCTATTTATACTTCAGCCACGCACCAGAAGCATGAGGAGCGTGTGCGGCGCAAGGAAGCCGCAATGCGCCATGGAGCGCCATCACCACTCCGATGTGAGAAATAGACGTGCGTTCGGTCCACAGCCTTGTCACAGCCCCGCCGGGAAGACAGATATCGAGCCGTGGCGCCAATTCGAGCAGTCGAGATGCTGCCGGCCGGAGAGATACCTCGTGTCTGGACTCCAGCATCTGTCATATGATCTGTCGGTGATGGGTACTAGGATCCTATCATCGATGCCGTCTGGCGTGATGGACGTACATGGAACTTTCTCGAGGATAACTGCAGAAGTCGAGGCCGGAGTGTCGAGAAGGCGAAGTGAGTGCACTGCCTCGAATATCTTTCTTGTTTGATCTTGAACGCATCCTAAGTATGGTTTCCAGTGCGTGGCCAGCACCTATTCTGCCAATGTTGTCTCTGTTATCTGAACATTGATGTCGACGCACTTATAAATGTACTTCAACATGAGAATGTACGCGCGTTTCGACAATACACAGCCGGTGCCACTAGTACTATCACGAGCCTACCAGTTGCGCTTTCAGACATCCACAACCCATGACGGATCTCTATCCTTCACAGCATTGTACTCCTTGTGCAGCCCCACTTGCATTTCTTGACTGCCATGATGATGTATCTGACAGTACATACGATGCCGACACCCAGATGCTCCCTCAGCTGCCGGAGCTCAGCTCTCTTGAACGACCACGATGCATAAAAGCCTAGCCCGCCAACAGTCCTCGTCATCACCCCCAGACAACCATCACACCCATAATGCCCACTCACGCTCAACACGTCCGCACCATGACAGCCCCCGAGTGGATCTCGCTGACCCTGCGCAACGCCTCCCCCAAAGTACTCATCATCACTCGCATCAAACTCAGCTGGGGCAAGCTCTACGCCTCCGGCGACCAGAGCTGCGAGCTAGCCACGCAGGACGTCGAGGGCACGAGGATCGCGCCAAACGAGAACTATGTCCTTGCAGCGTGCGCACGCGAGGACGGCAGCTCCCCAGCCATAACGCAGGGGCAGGTGACCGTCGCCGTGGAGGGCGGGGCGGAGGTGCTGCGGAGGGTGTATTGGAACTGTCCGCCCGAGGACCACAATGATCTGCAGTTGTCGGTGGAGGACGATGAGTGGGTCGTGGAGACGTCGCCGTGGACGGTCGATGGGGCGCTTGGGGACGTGACAGTCGTCTTCTCGTCGGACGAGCAGTACGTTTGTGTCCATTGAATCCTAGTACAAGTGCTGATAGTGGTTGCATAGGTGATGTACTCGGCGGACGAGGCGGAATCGTGGTGGAAGTATCAGGATCCGAAGACAAGAGCAGATTGCCAGGTTCGACTCATGATGTCTAATACCTATGAATAATCAATTTGAAGCTGTATGAAATACTTCCGGAATCGTCTTGAGCTACGAATGGATGACGTTCCGCCCATAGTGGTATGACTACCTTTCTTCTCTTTGATAGCGCTCCCCATAATGACTCGTCGACCAATGAGCTTCAGTGATCCTTAACATAATTCCATACCTTTCCACGTGTATTCCTGCAACTAATCGGATCTGACTTCAGGAAGCAGAGATCTGGAAACCACGATGCATCAACAGTTCTAAAAAGATAGCTGAATATCGAGACAACATGCCAAAAATATCAATACACAGCAAACTCATGCAAGTCCTTATTCTTCCTTCGCTTGAGACCGACCTTCCTTCACCTGCTTTTCCGTGGCAGGGCTTTCCAGCCTTTCCTAAGTCCCTTGGCCTCGATGACTTTCGCCGGCATGCAGTACACGGGGTCGAGGTCCTCAAGGCCGGGATAGCCGAGGAGCGAGAGGCCCGCGATACCAAAGTGGGTGTGGAAAACGTCCGCGACGTCGCCTGGGCGGTCAGCAATGCCGCCGGCGTCTGGATCCTAGTGTCACAATGGGTTGCATGGTCTGCTAAGAATGCGAGCGCAAGACGACAGAAGAAGGTCATACCTGCGCGGACAGAATGAAGGCGGTCAGCGCGTCGGAGTCGATCCACGTCAGCTTGCCTAAGACGGACAGCGCTGAGAGGGCCCAGAAGCTGTAGCAGACCTTGAAGAAACAATCGATATAAGCAATTGCACCAGAATCAGTGCAATTCAAGAGCAGAGGCGCTACACACATCTTCGAGCTTTTCGGGGCGGCCGTTCAGCCCGCCATTGGGAAGCTGGCGTTCGGCGAGCCACCAGCCAAGCAGCTTCTCGTCGATCACGTCCAGCCGGTCCAATATTGCAAGTGCACAGACGCACACGAAAACTGAAATGCATCGTCAGGACATCCCAGAGATTTGTCTCTGGGTCTCTTGGGAAAAAATCTACCTTGGCCGGCATGACTCTCTGCGCCGATGACGCTCCCGAACCCTCCATCGAAATTGCGACATTTCGAGATATAGTCGACTGCTTTCTCCTTCACCTGCTTCTCAGCGACCGAAGGGTGGTCGAGGTAGGACAGTAAGGAAAGCACAGAGATTGCGCAGTAGAGAAAGCGCGTGTCGATTTCTCCCCAACTGTCGCCTGCGAAGACGCCTGATCGCTGCTGTAGTGAGAGGATAACTAAGAAGGGCAAACAAGGTGCGGACGTCAATGTTTGTGAGCGATGGCTCAAGATAGGTCAGGGCGTACTCACATTGCACAACGCGCGGAATGTCGACGCGATCAAGCGCGTCTTGGATGGTCAGTATCTGGATTGCACTCAGCGTTGAGTGCAGGTGTGCGTCATGGCCCGTGTGGGCTCCGAAGCCGCCTGCGCAAGTGCGCACGTCAACGCGCAGCCTGACCACTGATGTACTGAGAAACCGACCTGCCTCGTCATCCCAACAACTCATAACGTACTCGATCATGTCTTCTCGGTTTAGAGCGTCTTTGCGGCCCATGATGCAGAGAGCGGTGAGAGCCCAGTAGACGGCGTTGATCCGCAGATGCGCGGTAAGATGATAACTGAGGTCATCCGTGCTCTGTGTTGCCTTCAGTATCAGAAGCAGCAGCTATATGGACATTCCAGGGCGCACTGCACTGAGGTTCTGGATGGACTTGACGTGGAGATCGACGAGCAGCTCGTCTGGCGGTGAAGACATGGTCATGATTATGTTCTCGAATCCTGCGGCTAGGGGACACGCCAAAGTCCGCGTAAACTCCAAATGTTATGTTCTGATTGATTTTTGATGAATGACAGGATATACAAATCTGTAATCTGTGTGGTTGAGAGCAGTACGAGACGAAGAGGTTCAGCAGCATATGTCCAAATCCTGAGGCACGTGTTATCACTGTCATGAGCCAAGCGCTCGGGTCGGCGGTTAGATAGGGGACTCGGAGGCGGCAGCCTTTGTTCGTCTCTTTTTGTTCTCGAGTCCATTATGCCCTCAGCTCATGATTTTCTAAAGGTTACGGCCACTATAGTCTATCTTGATTCTTTTCGATAGGCATGTCGCTGACAATTTCTATTCCGCTGGTCTACGCTAGAGGTCGCCGTTTCCTCACATTTATCCTTCGTGGCGCCGACGCAAACGCCTCTCCTTCAAATGAATACGTCTTCGAAGACAGCAAACTGATTCACGAGAACAATCGAATTAATGTGTACCGAGGCAAAGTATCAGTGAGCTCTTCTCCGGAAAGCCCTTCTGTCGATGCTGTGTGCAAAATCGCCTATGGGAGACGCGCCCTCGAAGGACTTGACAACGAAGCACGATTGTACCTCGGCAAGCTCAAGCATCTACAAGACGTGTATATTCCAAACAGCTATGGCTACTTCATTGGCGATACTGAGGAAGGGCCGACCGGCTGTCTCGTGCTGGAACACTGCGGCGAGCCCGTCGATCAGATGCTCAAATTTGTCGATCCCGCATTCAGGTTAGTCCTTTATTCATATGTCAAGAGCAAATGAACCCTGAAGCTCATACTTACCAGAGATGCTGTAGTGGCAGCTGTTGAGGCCATTCACGATGCCGGTGTCCGACACCGTGATATAAGCGAGGATAACATTCTGGACCACAACGGCCGTCCTATGATCATCAACTTCGAAGCTGCCCAAGATCACGTCTGCGAGCGCAAGATGCCCATTGTTAAAGGTGCCATCGAGCCCCATCCGCACGAGTTCAACTGTGGCGAGCTGCAGTGGGTCTGCCGAAGCTCCCTTTTCTGGAAGACCAGTCAGTTCGGTCGAATTCGGGATTCTGACATATCTGAACACCTCGTGCGCTGCAGGGTATATCATGTTCGATACTCTATACTACGACGTCTCTCTAGCCAGTAACGCACACAAACTTGCCGAGAAGGCCCCTCCTTCCTGGACTCCCGAGCGCGCTTTGGATGAGGCGTACCGAGCCATTGTGGATCATGTCAAGGCGTGGTATCCGGAACGATACGCAACTTGGCTCGCTGAGACGAGTAAGTCAGAAATTACGGGGCTGATGTTATTGAAGCAAGACTTACTGGATGTGCAGAGGCCAGGAAGGCCTCCCTGACTGCGTCAAAGGGAACACCTCTGGCGGTATCGTCGTGCGATCAGTCCGAAGACCATCCTTGAGGCGTGCTGGATCTACACTGTTTTATATCCGTCATAACTCTGCATTTGTTGCGCTTTTAATCGTATGTGGTTTAGAGCAGTTCGACACGGTTAAGTATGAGGTGCAGAACTCTCCGCGTTCTCTTTGACGTTGAGAATACAACTCGTTATCTGTACCGTTATCTGTACACATGTACCAAGTGAATTCTGCACGAGGCGACACGCGTCATCTGTCTTCCTGATCTGCGTCTCGTAACTATCACGGGTCCATCGTCATCCTCGCATGCCGCAGCAGAGCTAACACTAGCTGGTCTAGATGACATGCATACATATAAAGACTAATTGTGCAGGGGACACGCAAACCTGGAGCTCACCATCTTAATCGATTTGATCCATAGCAGACGCGTTCGTCGAGTTCCTGGCCACAACGGACGAAGCTTGTCCACCATGGATCGCAGCAGCATGACGCTTCAAATCATGCTTGCGGGAGAATCGCCTGCCGCATTCCGGTGTGGGGCACACATGGGGCTGCGGCCGGCCGGGCTTGTGGCTCTCCATGTGTATTTTTAGATTATATGCACGAGCGAAACCTGCCACAACTGCAGTCAGTAAGGGATAGCGATGATATCTCGAGAAGAACGGAAATCGTGCTGGGGACGTAACGAGCGTGCGCATGCCTCCAGGGCTCGGCAACAGGAGGCTGAGGGGCAGCGATGCTCGGAAGGCTAGTGCACAGCTAATCAGATGGGACATACTTCTTTGGCGCGGGGAACGGGGACTTACGACACAGAGAAAGCATGTGTCCAGCGGTGTCGTTCTCGGGCTGTGTAGCCATCGTAAGCTGATCTGCTGGAGTGAGTACTGTAATGGTGCAGATGGCCGGCCTTGAACGCTGGAGTTATATAGCACTTACGAGGCTCGAGAAGACTTGCTACGGAGAATTCGAAGGCAGCTGCGGGCTGCGGAGTAGAAAGTATGGCTTCTCGCTATCGTCTCGATAGGAAGTGATTCATGGATAGCGCATCGCGTATGCCATCGCGAGCGGGAGAAGCAGTCTCATTCGAGGGGTTTGGCGATGCGTAGCACAGGAACTCCTGTAAGGACTCGGACCGCAGCACTGCCGCAGGCGATATGCACTGTCTGCAATGCTTTTGTGAGACGGGGATCCCCGTTTGAGACAGAAGCTCGCTATAAACAACAAGTGTTGGCGTTGGAGAATCGTACGCCTGCACGTGTGTGGACATGCAGCAGCGTTATGGCGGTCAAGGAAGCGCAACTTCATTTGCAGCTGGCCTAATCGTGCCACTGCAGAGGATACAGATGTCAGCACGCATAAGGGCGGGGAGGACAGGTTCTTACGTGCTTCACCATCCCCTAAAGATGACCCCGATCAGCCCTTAGGGCCTCGTAACGTCTTTGCGAGCAGAGAGCTAGAGGCTCGGTGCCTAGTTAAAGGCGTTGATTCGGAGAGATGTGCCGCAAATCAGAGCCATGCGTGTTCGACATTGTCCTAGCTGTCAGTTATACTGTAGAGATGAAAGGTATCCTGTGTACCGGGTATCTGGGCACCTTTTGAGGTGCAGATCGACAAGTCGTTTGCTAAGTTCTAACATCTTTAATAGAAATGACGCGCTGTGATATCTGCTTGTAATTGCTGCCAGACGCCATTCCATGTGGCATTCTGTGAGTATTCTTCTAACCTTAGTATGGTATCAGAAAGGACGAAAGATGATACAGCATTGTGAGCGAGTCTGCGAGAGCAAGCTCAGAAAAAGAGTCAGCGAGTGAGTCGAAATCTTGACGAGCCAAGCGCTCAGGCCGGACCCGGCCCGCCAGACCAGCGCTTAAGCGCTCAAGCGACGAGCAGCCGAGCAACTGCCAAGACGAGTGTCATCCATTGTTACTCTGTCTCCATTGTTCAGGTGCGCTTTCTTACTAGGTTCGATGGCAGGTGGAATTGTCCACCTGAGAATGGGGAGCTTGCTAAATTCGAGTTTGAAAATACAATGTTTATTACTATATTTGACTTGAAGAATTTTTGATAAATACGTCATTTGTAGCTAGTGATCATAATCATAAAACTGTTCTAAGTACTCATTCATGTCAATACCATACCAGTCATTGTCTAAAGGAAGGTTATTTCTGCGTAAAGTATCCTCAGTAAGAGCATCTAAGGTAGCTGAACTTTGAGGTTTTTGAAGTCGAGTATGATCAAATCTCGACCTAAATGCTAAACCTTTTAGAGTTCGAACACGAGAGATGGCAACAAATGAAAGACCAGAAGAAAAATCCTTATCTCCAAGATCAATGACTGCCTTATCCAAGATCAATGACTGCCTTATCCAAAGTCAATCCTTGACTTTTGTGAATGGTGATAGCCCATGCTAATGTAAGAGGCATCTGACTTCTAGAAAGAGTTCTACCACCTTTTTCCCACTTTGATGTTACAGGAATAATAGGAACACATCTAGGATGAATCCCAGGTATGTTATGATCAGGTCCTGTTAGAATATATATCAGTTATTTTATGTATTAATAAAACTATGAAGCAAACCTGAATATCCATCAAATTTTACCCATACTACTGCAGGTAGATGTGACTGGACATCAGATCCACTAGAGAACCAGATTTTCTCAATGACACCTTGTGATCCATTGATCAATCCTACAACAGAGTTAGTCTCTGATTGAAGTTGATCAAGAAAATAACATACCTTTTGATGTCCAGAGATTTCTAGTTAACATAACTTTAGCACCTTCAGCTAATAGTATCTCAGTAGGAAGACCTTCAGCATCATCTTCACTTCCATGTTTGGCCTCTCTTGAGTTATGCTTTGCTTTACATCGCAAGATTGGCTTTCCCAAATTTAACAGACGAACTTTATTCAGATGAAGTACTGCTGCTTTTTTTGGCAGTATATATATAACATCATCAAATGATGACCTTTCTTCTGCAGATAATATATCCCAGAATCGTGATGAAAATAGAGTGTAGTCCTCATCTGTATTTGTGTAGGTTCTCAATCGAAGTAAGGCATCTCTAAAAGCAACCTGCTGTGGATCTGTTCCTGCTTGTCTAAAAATTGTTTGCAATGTAACAGATTGATTAAATGATTTATAAGCTCTTCGACCTTCTATACTTAATGCTAAGCATCCAACATTTGCCTGATTTTTTGAGAACAATGTACTATCACCAACAGGAGGAAGCTGAGCAAAATCTCCAAACAACAAAGTGGGAAGACCACCCATTATATGATGGCTTTGAGCTGGAAATGCCTGACATAATCTTCTGTCTAATTTGCCAAACATAAAAGTTCCAACCATAGATTTTTCATCTATGATAAGTAATTTTGTATGTTTTCATCTAGTTTGATGTCTGGCTAAAGCTGCCTGACCTAATTGCTCAAATGATGATCCATCTCGTGCAGGAATTGAAGCTCCAAAGTTTAGAGTCCATCCTCGAATACCAAATGCTGATACACCAGTTGGTGCTAGACGTACAACAGGATCTCTATTGTCCTGAATCTCATCATGGTACAATTCTCTCATAGCAGTTGAAATTGCCCAGATTAGAAAAGACTTTCCTGTACCTGCTGTTCCATCAACATTGATTAAAAAAGGTTCTGGCTTTGGATCATCCTCATTTAATGTTTTAAGTTTTTTAAAGTAGGCCATGACTTTAAGAAATATAGCACGTTGTTCACCCTTAAGATTACACCAGTCAACTTCTGGTAGTTCTTGCATATCATCATTTGGAGATTCTTTAGTTTGTGCAGCTAGCCATTCTACACTGTTTTTAATTAAATCCTGATTTGGAGGAGAGTTCTCAATCTAATCATATGCAAGATCTATATCACGTGAACCCAAATGATCAAGCTCAGCTTCAACCTGTTGATTTGGACGTCGAGCAGCTTCACGCATCCAATCAGCAATCACATTATCTGCATCTTCTTCTTCATTAACAACAGTTTCATCATCATCATCCTCTTCATTTTCTTCATTTTCTTTAGCAGCTGGAAGAGTATCATCATGTATATGATTATGGTCAACATATAAGCTCTGATAAGCTGTACTCCAATCAGGAAAATTTCCCTTCAATGTAATTTCAGGATCTCCAGTAAATGGATGATTTAAAATGAGTCATGCATAGCAGTATTTTTCATACATATCAGCATTGTCCTGATTAGGTTTAAATCGAGGCCATACATCTACAATAAAAGGTAAGGCACCTCGTGATCCTCTTTTACTATATCTTTGCCCTTTTGTATTCCAGTATTGTGCAAAATCTAACAATGTTACATTTTCTATAACACCTTTACCCCACTTTTTATAATGAGTCATAAGATCTAATTTTTCTGTTGTATTTCTTTCAAAATCAATAACTTCAACAGTTTGATTAGGTGCAACACATAATGAGCGATATTGACGAGAACTACAAATTAGACTTTTAGCTAGTAAAATATGACATGTCTCTTGACTAGATATATCTCGCTTAGATACAAATGTTGATAGCATTTTTTGATAAGCAATTCCACTTGGATCACTATCCTTTAGATGATTGATCATCTGAAAAATTAGAAATTTATATAGCTCAGTACTAAACTATATGCCCTCATATAGTGCTATGAGGTCTATATAGTCACCCTTGTACCTATGCAGAGCTATGGACATTATCATAGCCTTCATAGCAGCAGGTCAAAGGTATATAGATCTATGTACCTGTGAGCCATTGCTATCATAGCTATGTACCACCATAGGCTTGCTATGGATTCTATCAGCCCTATGTTAGGTATGGTAGACTCCATAACGAGAAGTCAAAAATCAAAAATTCATTATATCTAACTCATTACTGGTACAAGGAATTATACAATAACTACAAAAACAAAAAGCAAACCCCAGGCAGCCATGCGCGCATGGCTAACGTCGGGTGCGCCACGCCGAGGTCCGTGCGCATAGCGTTAGGTCGCGCGCAGATGGTGACAATGCGCGCGAGGTGAAGCGGAGAGCGGAGAGGGTGCGGACACGGCGCGGATGGCGCGGACATGACGCGGACGGCGCGGACGGCGCGGACACGGCGCGGATGGCGCGGACACGGCGCTGCGGACGGCGCAGAGCGCGTGGACACGGCGCGGACGGCGTGGAGGCGGCGGTGAGTGCACAGACACGGCAGAAACTGCGCATGTGCGGCAGGGAGGGCATGCATGCAGCGGCGAGCGCACTGAGGGCGCACGGATGGCGCGATGGCGGCGCGGATGGCGCGAAGACAGCGCGGAATACGCAGGCCGCGGTGCAGAGGGCGCAGGCGCGGTGATGAGGACACAGGCGCGGCGGTGAGGGCACAGGCGCGGCGATGAGGGCACAGGCGCGGCGATGAGGGCACAGGCGCGGCGTTGAGGGCACAGGCGCGGCGCGGAGGGCGACAGCGTGGTGTGGAGGGCGACAGCGTGGTGTGGAGGGCGTCGATGGGGCGCTCGGGGCTGTCGACGTGGCGCGCGGGGGTGGACGTGGCACAAAGAGCGGGAAGGCCGAGCACGCGCAGTCTGGTGGGCAGGAGGTGGATGGGCACAGGTGCACGCAGTCCGAGCCACGCGCGGGCGCAGACGCACGTTGTCGGGGACATACGTGCTCGTCTGCGCGCGTGCAGGAACGGGCGGACGCAGTACCACTCGAGTCCCGTTGCCAAGGCAACGGGACTCGACGTTCGGTGTCGTGGCCGTGTCGGGGGTGCTGAGGTGGGGTGTGCATGAGGGATGGCGCAGGCTGTTGAAGCCGTGCGCGGGACGTTGGGGTAAGGCCGCGGAGCGTCGGAGCCACGCGCGGAGAACATCGCGTGTTGCGACGTGGCACCGATGCGGGGGATGCGGCGAGGAGGGCGGGAATGGGGAAAGGCGGCGATGGGAGGGTGGAGGCACGAAAGAACGAGAAAAAATGAGAGTATCGCTCGGATAACGAGCAATACTCTCGGAATCAGTACAATAGAAACAAATATAGGTGCTTTTTTTACTTACCTTGAGCCCTCCAAGCTTCCAACAAATTCTACAGGCCTTCGAATTGACGAGGAACGACGGAAACGAGGAGAGCGAGGTGGAGAGATGAACGGGAGTCATTGAGAAGTATGGAGGACAAGTCGAACGACGCGGCGCCTTAGTGCTCGAGCGATTGCGCGAGTTCAAACATCTCAAACATTGTTAATCAAATAAAATCGCTATAATTTAGAAAAAAAAGACTACACATAAAATACATTCATACCATTCTACTATATGAGCTACATGTCTAACTTATGTTCCGTACGCTACGAATCAGCAAATACAAGTTAACGAAATCTAATACTCAGTCTCTGACGCGGCGTCGGCAACGCCCGGCAGCCACGAATCTCGGCTTCGCCCGGGAATCGTATATAAGGCTCGCGCGACGCGCGTTGCCTCTTGCTCTCTAACCCCCACCATCTCTCGCCACGTCGGCGTCGTCGTCATCGTCGCTGCTTGCTCGCCGTTGCTCCTTTCTTGCTCGTCGTCGTGCTTTCTTTGCTCGTTGTTCTCTTGCTCAATTATCTTAAGGTGTGTTGACTTTAATTTAATATTCTATGTTCTTTACTAATGCTCTCTCTAGTTATGTTTTTGTTATCTTCTTAAGTTAAGGTGAGTTGATCTTTTATTGTCTCTGTCTTTATGTCTATGTTATCTAATATATTTGATCAATAGATTTTTGCTTTTTAGATTAAAGTAGGTTTTATTCATTTGTTATCTTTTTGAGTTGTGAGTATATATTGTTGTAGTAAATGATAAAGATTATAATAGATTGTGATGTTGTAATATATTAGATTGATCAATATGATATAAAATTGGAATAATTCAAAATCATGTTTTGATATGATGTTTTAATAGTAATAATGAATATAAGATATTTGCTTTATAGCTGGACAAAATCTTGATAGTTTTGATAGATCTTATTACTTTGATAGATGTGCTAAGTTTACATATTGAGTATAACATAAGTAGGTAACATAGCTCTGATAGATTTAATAGCTAGGTGTCCTATAATAGCTTCATAGTTAGCTACAATAGCTATGATAGTAGTTCATAGCACCTTCTTCAGCTCTGTAGCATCTCATAGCACTCCATAGCTCTCCCTTTGGGCTATGAGGGCTATGTAGTAAAGGGAGGTGCTATGGGTCTATGACTCCTATATAAGATATGTAGAACTATGTAGAACCTGCAAATTTTTCAGATGATAGCTGATTGTAAAACATCATGATATGAAGCTGATGAAGTTTCTGCTTTACTTGTATACTTTGCAACATAAGCAATTACAGCTTCTTTATTAATAACAGGACGAAAGTCAATATTTGCTCTCCATCCTAGTATAAATGCAGCATTATATGGATTTAACAAATCATCATTTCTATGTGTGTGAAATTCAACAAATTTATCTCCATCTTCTTTTGCATAAATGCTCTCATCTCTACATGTTTTTGGATATCCAAATCTGCAGAATTTTTCACCAGTGCCTTTTTTTTGACGTTCACAATATCCTGGTGTGCATCTTGTATGTCTTTGAACACAGTTTAACATTTCAGCCAATTTTTTTTTAGTATCTTGTAAAGTTGCAAACTCTTGTGCACATGGATGAATAGCAGCAGGTGGACAATTAGGATCTGGATGCCATGATGATACATGTTGATCCCAGTAGTCAATAAATTGTTTTAAATGATCAGGATTCTTTGGATCCATAGTATCAATTGATGGTGCATCAGGTATCCATAAAAATCCATGAACATGGCTACTTCCTCGATGCTGCCACTCATATCGCCACCAATAATCTACAATTTTAAATTTGAGCTGTAGAAACTCATGAAAAAAGATCTCCCATCTTTTTTGAAAGTAAAATCCTGCTATAGCAGGGTTGTTATTTAAATCTGCCATTCGACGTCTATATGATGTTGCATCTTCAACATCTGGTATATGATTAGGCATGTGAGAATGTAAATCAGGCCATTGAATATCAGCAGCTGATGCTGTAAAGAATACTGAGGGTGATTTACATGATGGTGCTCTTATTTGAGCAATAAGATCACATCGACCTTTTTGCCAGTATGGTCTAGATCCAGGCAGTGTTTCTCCAGCATGTGAAACACGTTGAGCTAAATTTTGAGTCTGATTCTCATTTATGAGTTCTCTTATATCTTCAACTGATAGTTGAGCATCATTTTGATGATTTCTTAGATACCATCGAGCTGAACTCTTAGCTTTATGTCTCATGATTGTATTTAGTGCCCAATATCGAAATCTTGGATGTTGAGCAAATCGACCTCCTTCAAGTCAAATTAAATGTGCAGCCCAATCATCCATGTCAACTTTAATATCTCTATGCTCTTTAAAATCTCCCTTTCCTGTAGGAAATAGAGTAGGAAATGCATTGATAGCAATCTTTTCATCACCATGCTCATTAATTGGTGTACCACGTATATGAGGCATAGTCAGAATGATTGGATCATTATTATTTGTTACAGCAGCATGCAACTGTTGAATGACTGTTGATCGTTCAGATGTATTTGGTACAAAACCTCTAGAGAATAGTGGTTCATTATCATCAACATTGACATCAGCTTCTGCATTTTCCTCAGGTGGTCCTTGTTCTTGTAAAGCATCATTCATCTCCTGCTGTTGCACATTTCGACATTGCTCATGCACCAAAGCATTTTCTGGTAATTGATTAAGACAATTATAATCAATGGTTATGTGATTGCTTCTAAATGTTGGATGATTGTCTTTCAAATACTCAAGCCATTGTTGAACTGAATGTCTACGGACTCGAAAGTCCTGAAATATTTGCTCAGAGTCAGTATTAGTGCCAGTTCTTCGCATAATGATAATATCACATTCAGCAGGCAATAATGGCAATCTGTTATGAAACATTGCATTATCACGTGGAAAGTTGCAAGTATGACCTCGATATTTGGTTTGTCCTCCACGTACTTGTCATAATTGAATCATTGAATGTACAGGAGAAATAAGCATTTCCTCCATTTGTGTCAATTCAGGCAAATGATCTGGTGCACCTGGTCCTGGATACATCTTGTTGCTATTCTGATATTTGGTAGAATTATTTTCTGCACGACATTTAGCACAGTGACCATTTTGAACATTAAGATCAAACCATCTTTCATGACAGTGAAGACATGTTTCCATTTCAATCTTCATTAATTTTTCACGACACTTTTGTAGCAAGGCTCGATCTTCAGCAGATATAGCCAGATCTGAAGAAGGATTATTTGCATCAAGCTGAGCAGCATTGTTAGAATTATCATGTATAACAGAAGCCTCAGGTGCAGCAGGTGGATCAATCTGCTGATTAAGCTGAATTTCTGCTTGTGCATTGAGAGTTCTCTAATTTCGATGAGCTCGAGCTAAACGCTCTCTTTCACGACATCTCTCACATTGTCTCATTTGTCCAAATATAGATATATGAACCCAATGGCCAGACTTTGTGCACTATAGTCTCTGAGGATCTGCAGGATGTGGCTGATGAGCATGTGTGCCTCGAATTCTATGATGAGCAGGTGGAGATGTTCGAGCACCACCTACACGACGTGCAGGACTATGATTGTGAAGCTCATTATTATGACCAGATGATACAGTGATATTAGAAGGTCCTTGCATAGCAGCATTATTGTTATGCATTTTCTGAGCATCATTTAACTGTGGCTGACCCCCAGTAATAAAAACATCATCTGTAATATCTCTAGCAGCATTGAGATTCTGTGTTTGAGCACCAGCAGCATTTAAACTCTGTATCTGAGCACCAGCAGCATTTAAATTCTGTGTCTGAGCACCAGCTGCATTTGCATCATCAAAAAGTCTCATTGGTGCAATATCATCATAGTCATCATTATCATCATCATCATCATCATCAATCATCATAGCATCCAAGTTGCCAAGATCAGAAGCATCCAGGGCATCATCAATGTCGCCAAGATTAGAACGATTCAGAGCATCCTCAGGAGATGAAAAAAGACCATGATATCTGCGAACTCATTTTTCAGATGCTTCACGAGTTGCTAGCGTACCAGGTGTTCTCTGAGAATGAAGACGTCTGCTTCCAGGAGCAGATGTATTGGACTCTATTTTAAAAAGTAAATATCATCATAGCTCAAATTTATTTTACTCACCATCATTTTCATTTGGCGATGGAGGAGTAATTGGATTACCAGCCAAACGATTTTCAGCCTCTCTGTAATCTAATTTTATAGCATGATCATCTTCAATATGGATAGAATGTAATACAATTACGTACTATGAGTTGGTCCAATTATTTGTGTAAGTCTCTGACAATAATGTGGTGGGGTCATAGGGATTCATGAAGGACTAGCACCTCCAGTCTGTGATGGACCTGCTCTAGGTACAATAGGAAATCGAGGCAGTGGTGTTAGAGATGGATCAGGAGAAGGGTCTGGTTGAGAGGACGTAGCAGGGATAGGAGCAGATCCTTGATATCCATATAATTGAATGAGCTCATCAGGCTGCATTCGTCTCTTCTCATTACGACGTGCAGCTTTGTCAGCTAGCAAAGTAGGATCTGTTGTTGGCATTGAGTCTAGCAAGATTTTAGTACTGATTTATCACAATAAATAGTTCAAACACACCTGAGATGAGCAAGAGCAGAGGGAGGGAGGGAGGGAAGAAAGAGAGGCTCGAGTGCAAAGCTGCTCTTCGAACCCGGTTGCGGCCATGCAGAAGTCACGAGGCGCCGGAAGATCCCGGGCCGGGCGACGCGTCAGCGCGCGCTTGCACTGGCGCATGCTGGCGCGCGCTGGTGCAGCTGCGCTGCGCTGCGCGCGGGTTCCCACGGGGTGACCGCTTAGCTGGTTAGGCGCGCACCAGCGTGCTTAGTCACCTAAGTCCTGGGCCCCGCTAGTCCGTATTGTAGGGGAGCAAGCTCCCCAATAAGTAGGTATGGTAAGGATGCTCGTCACCAGGCTGTCTTGTTCATTCTCTGCTACACAAAATGTCTCTGGCAATCTCCATTCCTCCAATCTACACCAGAGATCTCAGTGTCCTGAACTTCGTGCTTCATAATTCCGCCCCAAATACTCCCAATTCGCCCCACCTCGCCTTCGAGGCCAGCGCGCTCATTCAGCTGCACGAGAAAGTTGAGCTTTGGCGAGGGATGCTGAACTCTGGGAAGAATGGCTCTCCAGCTCACGTTGTCTGCAAGTTTGCCTATGGACAACCCGCTCTTGAGCGTCAGAAGCATGAAACACGCATCTACTTCGACAAGCTGAAGCATCTTCAAGGCAAATGTGTACCCTATATCTATGGCCACTTTATCGGCGATTCAGCCAAGGGTTGCACCAGTTGTCTAGTGCTTGAGGACTGCGGTGAATCGCTGCCAAGGATGCTCCGATATGCTGATCCTACTTTCAGGTCAGTATCTAACGCTCATAGTGTGGCCCACAAATCTCATGCCTTCTTCTCAGGGATGCTGTCGTCGACGTAGTCAATGCCATCCACGAAGCTGGCGTTGAGCATCTCGATCTTGAGGCGCGCAACATCCTCGACCACAGCGGCCGTCCGGTGATCATTGATTTCGAAGAGGCCCAGGATCATGTATGTGAACGCGGGCTACCGATGATCAGAGATGCCATCGAACCTTCGCGGCGCCTTTTCAATTGTCCCGAGTTGTATCAGCTCTGCCGGAACTCCAACTTCTGGAAACCTGGTCAGTCCATCGACCGCACTTCACGCATCTTGATACTGATCAACTCTCGTGCTGTAGGGCGCATCCTGTTTGCGACTGCATATCATGACATAGAATTCGCCAAAGACGCTCATAAGCTTGCTGCAAGAGCTCCTCGTAAATGGCCACACGATTATGCCTTGCAGAGGGCATATCAGGCAATAATCAGACATGCCCAGGAGTGGTATCCGGAGCAATACGAAGCTTGGCTGGCGAGGATGGGTGAGTCATATGCCCTCATGCTTTATACATCGCTTTGTGACCCGAGACGCACAGATGCCCAGAAGACAGCCATGCCGAGTGCGTCTGACAATGCACCGCTGACGGACAACGCACCGCTGACAGCAGCGCCCATTGATTTGCCTGCGGATGGCTGCTGATGCGTGTCTGATGCATCTTTTATACCTACCGGACATTCGCATCTGTATTTTCCATAGACAACCAACTCCAACAGGATATCCATTGTGTTCTAGCCATGCTGTGTACTTGAGGACTCTGTTCTGAACAATCAGGTGGTACTTACCTCTACAGAATAATCATGACGAAGTCGTGGGTGGGAGCACGCTGATGGATGGCCGTGACGAGCCGCTGCACTGAATGGTACAGTACGCCGATCCCACCTTTAGGTCAATATCCAGGACTACTGTGTTTCGTACTAATCTTACGCCCTCCACAGACCAACCATAATGGCCATCTGAAGGTCATGGACTTTGAGCAAGCCGAGGACCACGAATGAGAGTCAGGCTGCCGATCATCAGAGATGCCGTCGAACCTTCTCGGGAAGCGTTCAATTTCCCCCAACTATACGAGCTGAATTAGGCATCTGACTTTTGGAGACCTTGTCGGTCGCTTGATCGTGATCTGTTAATGCTCACGCTGAATGTTTCATAAGTTCTAGGTTGCATCTTGCTCAAGACTGCGTAGGAGGACAAGATTTGGCGAGCAACGTTCGCAAGCTTGCTATAAAGACCCCTGCCAGCAGATCTTTCGGGTACGCTTTGCGTTGGCTTTGCGAGAGGCGTCGTGCGTAACACGTGGGGGTGGCACAATGAGCCGTTCAGTCATTGTTCTCTCGACGTATTTAAGTCAGTGTTCAGACCGTCACCTAACTGATCCATCGTTCCTTGCCATCTTCACCATCATGTCCCTTTCTGTCTCCGTTCTTGTGCGGTATTCTAAAGACCTCCGTTTTCTGAAGTATACACTTCGTAACTCCGAACCCAACGCCCCCTCCTCGCCCGACCTTGCTTTCCAGTCCAATAAACTTATTAAGGAGAATGGGCGAGTTGAACTGCAGCGGGGAACGTTGACTTCCGCGCTGGACGATTCTCCCGTCAAGGTTGTCTGCAAATTTGCTTATGGACGACGCGCTCTCGAGCGTCTCGACAACGAAGCGCGGATCTACTTCGACAAGTTGAAGCATCTCCAAGGCAAATACATACCGCATAGCTATGGCTACTTTATCGGCGATTCGGAGGAAGGTCCTACTGGCTGTCTGGTGATGGACGACTGCGGCGAGCCTTTGTACGAGCTACTTCAATATGTCGATCCTGCTTTTAGGTCAGTGTATAACATCTATAGTCTTGCCCATGAGTCTCATGCTCTTTCGTAGAGATGCTGTCGTCGAAGCGGTCCAGGCCATTCACGACGCCGGTGTAGAACACTGCGATATTGACCCGCGCAATATTCTCGACTGTAATGGCCGTCCGATAATCATTGATTTTGAAAGCGCAGAGGATCACGAATGTCAGCGCTCAATGCCAATGGTCAGAGACGCCACTGAGCCTTCCAGGCGAGAATTCAAATGCATAGAGCTGTATGAGCTAGGCCGAACTTCCAACTTCTGGAAACCTCGTCAGTCCATTGATCGTGATTATCTCGTTCATTTCTTAAGCTGAAGATATGTATGTTGTAGGCTTTATTCTATATGCTACTGCATATTTCGATGTAGAATTAGCCAAAGATGCTCACAAGCTTGCCGCCAAAGCCCCTCGTCACTGGCCTCCCGACTACGCTTTGCAAAAGGCGTATGTCGCAATCATCAAACACGCCAAGGAGTGGTATCCTGACGAATATGAGGCTTGGGCCGCGAAAATGGGTGAGCCACACGTCGCAATGCTCTCTATCAGTTTGTGACCCGAGAGACACAGATGCCAAGAAGAAGGCCTCGCAGAGTACGGCTGACAAGGGCCCGTTGGCGACGGCGTTCATCGGAACGCTTGTAAATCGTCATTAAGGAATTCTTATTCACCTTTTATCTCCACCCGCATTCTGTGTCTGTATCGTAACATAAGGTAAAACTGAGACCTGCCTGCTTCGATATGTCTCCCGATTCCAGCGCTGGTAAGTACTGTGCTTCATTTCCTCGCCGACCCTGGCCTTTCCGAGCGCAGTTCCTGTGGTCTCCGGCGGCATCACTCCCCATGACATGTGGCGTCATAGAGATTGAAAGCAAGCTTCTCTCGCTTTCTAGCCTCGTCGGGATGCTCTGGCCGACGACTGCCATCCTTCACCGCTTCGCTTTCGCCGCGATGGAGCATGCAATACTGTTTCACTACAGGATGATGCATTGGCCGAAACATCTACTGTGCCATATGGTAGAGGTACACCTTGAACCACAGCCATGGTACCAATGCAAGTAGAGCAGACAGACATCACGGAGAGCATGCCGTCGTGGTTTTCTTCGTACATCTATTTTTTAGCTCGCACTGCAGTATGATTCAAGAGGATGCCATAGGTTGAGCATGGCGCTATATTCCAGGCAAGTGATGCTGTGCACTTATATTTCGACAACTTTAAGCCTTCGTAACACTGCATTTTAGCGCCATCGGACCCAATCGAACATGTGGTCAACGCAGCCTTCCAACGACCATCACCTCGACCAATGACTCCCGATCATATTCGTGATACAGTGCTTTGCATATGAAACTGCAGTCGACGCGCCGAGATCTTTGTTTGTTCGGGCCAAAGCGTGACATTTTGGCGCTCTGGATCCTACTTGCGAGTTCACGGCACACGCCTTCGTACTGTATGTCTTGAAGCACCCATATTTCCCTTTCACAAATAGGTAAACTACCCTACAGACAAGGTGTATGTACAGATGCTCAAGCTTCAACCAGCTGCATGCCGGTCGTTCTGTGGTTCCTATCCCCCGTGTCACTCCCGAGCATGTACTCGGACGAGTAGCGTTTAACCTCACCATAGTCAGCCTACTGGACACGTACAAATCAAGGTCACGAATTCCCCCTTGCATAGATGATATCTGATTGCAGCAGAAGCCACTTGGGGCCACTTGGGAGTTGCGGCCGCTGGTGCCTGAAGCACACAGACTTGTAGATGGAGGAGAGCACGTTGATGTGTTCAGAATGTTGACGCACCACAGCCAGTACGAGCTCTTCAGCGTTGGCATTCATGGGGAGTGGATTGACATGCAAGAGCATATACGACTTCTACGCCGGGGGGTGGCTGGATGCGTGCCTCAGCGGGGCAAGCTTCGAGGTTGTGCATAGTCTACAAAGCGATCTGTGGCTGGATGAAATCCTCGTAGCTTTCCAGCTGCTTCATTTGAATATGATGGAGGCTCACAGAAAGTTAGTGCCCGTCGTTGAAGGACGGGCAAGACGCAGAGTCGAGTGCTGGTGTCGCTGATTCATGTGTGACATGGTGTGACTATTTGGCGACTACAAACAGATTTCTCGACGCGTCGACTGCAGTTTCATATGCAAAGCACTGTAGGCAAGCTCACACCGCGGCACGTCCACCCCGTCCATCGAGTGCCGCTTTCTCTCTGTACATACACGGCGCATCAATGACCACATTCCGGACCATGCCTGACTCATGCGATGCAGGCAGTCGTATAAATATCGACGTGCATCCAGTGCCATTTTGCACCCCCGCGCGCGTAGGTGTTCAGTTGATCCGACGTTACCGTCGTGACTATTAGACACAGTACATACGCGCTCGTCGTGTCTATTAGACAGGGACTGATTAGCCCTTATACCGTCGTAGCCGTCAGTGTTACGCTCGTGTATGTAACCCCTGACTATTACTACAGTGTATATTACACTAATAATAAAAGCAGCGGGCACCGGGATTGAACCGATGCCCTTTGTAAGAAAACGACGGTATAGACATATTGCGCAACCAGACCATTAAGCTAAGCTGTCTCATAATTCTACAGGTCATGACTTCTCTGTATACCCTTTTTCTTTTGAAATTCATACATGAACGTCGGTATCTCGTGTTACCGACGCGTCCGTATTTCGTGTTACGGACGTGTCGGTATTTCGTGTTACACTCGCGTCCGTATTTCGTGTTACGCGCGCGTTCCTACTTCCAGACTGAAATCAAGATATGACACATACCAGCAAATGCGACAACACAGCGAACATGACAACATAGCGAACGCGACAACAGAGCGAACGCGACAACATAACAAACCAATAGAACGCTCCCTCGAAACTGCGTGTCTTCCCCGCTCTCCTGAGGCATCCTTGTAACCCATTTTGAACCTGTACCAGTAACAACAGGAGGAAGGGTTACAAACTGTACCAATAATAAGGGAGGGTTCAGGACCCCATCTGAACCATTCAAATTGCTCATTATAAATTCAAAAAAAAATCATTATAAATGTAATACAATCCGGGCCGTACACTACTCACTACCGCGCACTTAGCGTGCCTACTCGAACGGCTCCCGTCGGCACCGTTCACCGCCCTGCGCGCCTCCCGCCTCGGCTATGCACGCGCCGCCTTCCGCCCCGCCCGACGTCGGCTATGCGAGCGCTCGTCTACCCGCTCGCTCGTTCGCACGCCCCGTCCTCGGCTACGCGCCCACCGCCGTCGCTCACCCCCTGCTGCCGCCGCTGGCTCCCCGCCGCTGCCACCGGCTCCCTGCCACTGCTCTCTCCCCGCCGCCGCTGCTCATTCCCAGCCGCCGTCACTGCTCACTCCCCGGCACCGTTGCCGCGACGCACGTCATCAACGCCGCAGGCGCTGCTGCCGTCGTCGTTGCTGCGTTGCTGGCGTGGTGCTACGCCCGCGCGTGGCTGTCCGGACCCGTGCGCCGTCGCTGCGCACGCACGCCGTCACCGGGGATTCCGCGTGGGTGCTGGGCATCGCACGCGGGTGCTGGGGCCGCGAGTGAGAGGGGGAAGGGGACAGCGCGCCATTGCTGCGCTGTGCGTGCCGGAGCCGGGGTGCTGCGCGTCGCGCCAGAACCCGTCGCGAGTATCGAGGGCTGCGGACACGCGACGCGTAGAGGCCGCGGCCACGCGCGCCAGGTGTTGTCGTGGGCGTGGGCGTGGGCGTGGGCGCGGCGCAAGCGCGGTGTCGGACGTGCGTCCACGTTGTCGTAAACGGGTGCTTACGCGTCCGGGGCGTCTTGTACGCGCCTCTGCGCGTGTCCGGCGTGTGTGGAGGTGGGTGGACGGCCGTAGTGGGCCGTGGAGGGCGCGGTCGAGAGGCGTGGAGGGCGCGGTCGAGAGGCGTGGAGCGCGGCGGATGCGCGGCGGGCACGTCAGAAGGGGGGAGCAGAGAGCGAGGTGAGGCGCGCGAAGAGTGCGCGTGAACGCGAAAAGGGAGGAGGGAGGGCAGGAGAGGGAGGAGGGAGATGATGGGGATGAGCCACGTACGTGCTGTGGCGCGGCTCGGAGATCCCCGAGCCTGCCCGAGGTGCCCGAGGATGAGCGACGCTCGACGAGAGGGACGCTTGAAAACACGCTTCGGAGAGTCTCAGATAGCGAAAGTGCCACAAACATGTAGATAGGATATAATATGATTTATTTACTCAATAGTAGGGGATTCGGAGCAGTATCACAGCCAGAATAGCAAAAATAGTCTAACCCTATTGTAACCCCACGGTGCATCTCTCGGACTACATACTTCACAACGTAATTTATGAGCTATTGGGTTGAGCGAAACGATTTATAGTATTGCTAGTCATGTATCTACCAAGTTGGAATTTTTCTGGCTTATGATTACAGGGCATGAGACTCGAAATACATCCTATATCACACTGAAATTCAGCAAAACACACGAAACTTAGCCAGATCTAAATGATCTGGGTGCACATAAGATACAATAAATTTACGGTAGATTGAGAATGTATGTTCCCGTGTCTAAAGGTATACCGATAGAGAGATAAAGGAAGATGTGGTACAGAATCGAGACTCGAATCCGATGTCCGGCGTGCCCGACGCGTAGATTCCAGCTCGACACGTTTAGCCTTTTGCGCGTTTTAGACTTTCTTATCAGTATTTCAGCAGTCTCTCTCTTTCATTCCATTGTATTCCTTCTCAAGTTCGTCTCATATTGTAGTCACATTATCTACATCTACTGTATTATTTCTAGTATTTATTTAAATGAATATATCTTCGCCTGAACATCCTCTTCGACGACTCGGGGACGAGCCGTGTGGCCTAATTCGGCAATTACGGAATGGTGCCCGTGGCTACGGGTCCTCATCTTCCTCCTCACCCTTGCTCATGCGGGCGTCGTGCGAGGCTCAATAGCCTCTCATTTGTAAGTTTTTTTCTTTCTCTATTTGATGTATCCTATTGCTAACTACATTTTGCTTCATTCAGCCCGAAATCGCGGTGACCTGGCACGTATCACGGCCCACCATGACGCCGCCGCCCGCCAATCACCCACTACCCACCTCGCGCTTGCAAACGCGCGCCCTACGCCTTCCAGCGGAGTGGAAGACGACTCACCAACACGCAAGGCCCCGCGCTCGCAACTGCGCCCCATCAATGTCTCCCGGAGGCGCGCCAGCCCCGAGTGCGCGTGTCGCAGCCCCCTGCCCGCTGTCCCTCCCATCCCCATGCCCGCGTCCCAGCCCCGCATCCTTGCATCCCAGCCCCGCATCCTCGCATCCCAGCCCCGCATCCGCACGTCCCAGCCCTGCATCCGCACGTCCCAGCCCCGTTCCCCTCCCAGCACGTCTCAGCCCCGTCCCCGCGCGTCCCAGCCTCGCATCCGCGCGTCCCCGCCCCGTTCCCGTCCCAGCACGTCTCAGCCCCGTCCCCGCGCGTTCCATCCCCGTCCCTGCGCGTTCTGTCCCCGTCCCAGCGCGTTCCATCCCCGTCCCAGCGCGTTCCATCCCCGTCCCAGCCCATCCCAGCACTGTCCCCGCGCGTCCCAGCCCCAAGGCCGCACCCACGCCCGCGCGTCAGCCCTGAGCCCGCGCACATCAGCGCCGTCCCCGCGCGTTCCAGCTCCGTGGCCTCGCGCTCCAGCCTCGAGCGCGAGCTCCAGGCTCGAGCCCGCACCCGCGCATCAGCCTCGAGCCCCGCGCGCTCCAGCGCCACGCCGGTCGTCCGCGCGCGCTCCCTAGCACCACACCTCGGCCCCCGCGCGTGAATTTCGCCCGCCGACTCCACGCGCGGGAGCCATCGGCAGTGCGTGGCAAGCAGAGTGGATCGCTCGGGCGCGTACCGCCCCTGTGCCGACCGGACCGCGGCGCGCACGCTCTGCAGCGGGCGTGCGGCGAACAGCGCGCACAACGTGCATGCAGCGCGTGCGTAGCAGCGGGGCGGGAGGGGGAAGCGGGCGAGGATGGAGAGACCAGTGGCGGCGTGGCGTAGCGTGGCGTTGGGCGCCGGCGAGCACGAGGGACGCGTGGGCGAGCGCGAGGAAGGTGCCGACGAGCGCGATGGGAAGCGCCGGCGAGCGCGGTGGGAAGCGCCGGCGAGCGCGGTGGGAAGCGCCGGCGAGCGCGGTGGGAAGCGCCGGCGAGCGCGCATGAAAGCGCCGGCGAGCGTATAGGTAGCGGCGATGGCCGAGATCCTTAAGATCTCGGCCGATATGTTTTTTTAGAATATAACATGTTTATTTTTGGATATGTTATTCTATGCAAAACATATTCTATGCAAAACATTTGAGGTTCCAAACATTCTATTCAGCCCGAAAACACTACTTATACTGTACTGGTACAGTTGGAACCCTCCCTCCTATCACTACTGGTATAGGTGGTAAATGATCTACAGGATCTGGTGAAGGTAACATTGAATGTTACGTGCACGAAGGTAACATACGTGCGCGAAGGTAACATACGTGTTACGTGTGCGATGGTAACACGGCTGTTACACGCGCGACGGTAACATGGCTCTTACGTGCGCGACGGTAACATGGCTCTTACGTGCGCGACCGTACTGGGTACGCTACAAAGGCAGAGAATAGAGAATATATAAAATAAGTTTAGACATATATATAAGCCCAGTTGGTGTAATGGTAGACTTGTTGATGTTCTTGGTATTGGACCTAGGTTCGAATCCACATGCTGGATAAATTTTGCCAGACATCACACGAAGGTAACACAATACATCATCGACGGTAACAGGCGTGTTACATGAACGTTGGTAACAGGGATGTATTGGCACTGTACAAGCCCTGTCTAATAGACACGACGAGCACGTATGTACTGTGTCTAATAGTCATGACGGTAACGTCTGACGAACTGAAGTCCCTCCGCGCGCTTGCCCAACGTGTACAAGCTTTCACCCGGCGCCTGAGATCCATAGTCATGATGTTCCATGCCGCACTTGCTGCCCTCGCTGCATTGGCCATCGGCGCAACGGCGAGCCCGCTCAAGCGCCAACTTGACTGCACGGATCCTCGTGGCCCCAACAGCTTCCTTCCGATCGTGTACAGCGCTTCCATCTCCAACAACGGGACGCAGGTCTCCGGCCAGGCGAAGGACGGCTCCATCGTACGCGCGGCTTCATACCTTGAGCGATCTCAAGAGATGGAGAGACGACGGTCGAAAATGCCGAGTCCCATGTCGGATGCCGTGTGGCTCAGTGCACTGGTCGCCTGGTCTTTCCGTCGCCAGCCTCTCGCTGTGTGCAGGCCGGCTGCCGTGCGGCTCGGTATGCCAGCTTCGTGTCTCACGACTGGACTGTCCGACGCTCGCCTCCTGCTGTGTACACGCCGGATGCCGTGTGGCTCGGTGTACCAGCTTCGTCGCTCATGGCATGACTGCCGGCTGCCCTGTGGCCCGGTACTCCCACTGTGTCTTCACTCTCCGTGTGCTGCGTCGCTGCGTTATACGTACCCCATCCACCCACCGCCATTCTCCCTCTGCCCGCCTCTGCGTGCGGCCATCCCTGTGCTGCGTCGCTCGCCGCCTTCCCCCGCCCTGTGCGCTCCCTCCTGCCGGTTGCGTGCCGCACCTGCTTATGTAACCCGCGCGCCTCGTCCGCTGTGACCCCTGTCGCTCTACTGCTCGCTCCCCGTATCGCGTTCCCCACAGCCCGCGCGGCCCTACTTTTATTTTCCGGTGCGCGGCGCTCATTTTCTTTTCTCTTACGGTGTTACCACCCCTCCTTTTGGCTTTTCGCTTCTGGCTTTTCGCTTTTCTTCCTCGATCGCTGGCTTTTCGCTTTTCTTCCTCGATCGCGGGTCCCTGTTCCATGTTACCGGCACCCCGTCTCTCCGTCCCCCCCGTTTCATCGCCCGAGTCCGCTCGTCTGCCGGGGCCTTATTAGACGGCCCTCCTGTGTCCTGTCTCCTTTCTCATGGCTCGTCTTTCCCGTTCTACTTCCCCGTCTCGGGTCCCAGCTCCCGCCGCGCTGGCCGCCGGCCCTGCCACGCCCCTGTTGCCCATTCCTGCCCTGCGCCCTGCGGGCGCGGATGCGCATGGTCCAGGTATTACCTGCCGCCCGTCCTGCTGCTTGCACCTCTCACGCGCATCGGCTGCCGTTCTCTTTAGGTGACCTGTCTGTGGCCCGAACCCTGCGCCCTGCGGGCGCGGATGCGCATGGTCCAGGTATTGCTTCTCGCACGTCCTGCTGTCTGCGCCTCTCACGCCTGTCGGCTGCCGTCCTCTTTAGGTGACCTGTTTGTGGTCCCCTCTCCCTCCGATGGGTCCACGACCCCTACCTGCCCCTCGTCGCCGGTCGACGGGTTCTCGCAACCTCTTGAGGAGGTTTCCCCGCATACCACGCCCTCCAGCACTGTCCGCACCCTGCGTGGCCAGAGCAGTGCCTCATTCCTGCGCGCGTCCACCGCTCACGACCAGGCGCTGAACGGTCGTTCCCTGCCGCCGGCCGAGCCCGCTAAAGGACTGGCCAAACGCCCGCGCAAGGTTGTCCCACCGGATCCCGCGCCGGACCCTGTCGATGACACCCCCACGGCCGCTCCCCGTCCCCGGTTGGACAAAGGCAAGGGCCGTGCCGATCCCGCGCCCGCACTGGCTTCATCTTCTGGCCCCGCGCCGGGCTCGTCCTCCCCATCCGATGGTATCGTCCCTGCATCCCTCCCGGACGGCGTCCTTCCCGCTGACCTGCAGCGCTTCGGGCTCCTCCGCCCCCTGGGCCTCCGCGGTGTCACGACGAGCTGGGATCTCCTCGCCGTCGCCGTCGCTCGCCAGTTCATCCAGGTCGAGCAGGAGCTCGCGATCATGTCCTCACCATCCGAGTACGACTACGTGCTCCTCGGCAAGCTGGTGGAAGAGCTCCGTCTCGACATGGACTCCCTCCTCCCACTTGTTGGGAATGCCGACTTCCGTGCCCTCCACGGGTCCGTTAGAGACCTCGTCACGCGTGTCAACGCCCAATCCGCGGAGATTGACGACCTCTCTCGTCGCCTGGAGGCCGCTTCTGCCGCGCCGGCTCCTCCCTCGTACCCGCCGCCTCCGCCTGCTGTCCCGCCCGCCGCCCCCAGTCTCCCGCCGCTGCCTCCGGTGCTGCAGTACTCCCACACCGTGCCCTCCGCGCCCCTGGTCCCGTCTAAGCGGGCTGCTCCCGCCTCCGACTCCCGTGGCCCCGCGTCTCGCCGCGCTCATGGCGCCGGCCCTGACCATGCCTTCCCGCCTCGCGGCGGCGCTCGCGGCGGTGGGAATTCTACGCGCGCTCGCGCCGCTCCCGCTGCGCCTGCCCTACCCACGCCCGCGCCGCCTGCTGCCCTGGCCGCTCCGGCCGTCGCGGACTACCTCATTATCAACCATCTCAACAGCCTCCGTGGCCCGCCGCACGAGCTGTTCCACTCCCTGTGCTGCATGCTCCAGAACACCGCCTTCGAAGCTTACATTACGTCGGTCGATCGTTACGGCAGCTCCGGCCTCCAGGTGCACTTCTCCGCTCCGGGGATGGCCTGGATGTGGGCGGATGCCTGGCTGAGTGCCAATATGGGAGGGTTCCGTCACGTTACGGTGGAGGTTGTTGCGGGCGGGTCTGCACCCCTCGCCTCTGGCTCGGGGTAAGTGCTGCTGGCAGCCTCTCCCCTACGTATTTTGCACAAATTTTTGTTTACTCTGTCTCAGTGTACATATTACCATTGCTTGTCTCAATGTCCATGGTGATGTGCTTCTGAAGCTTCGGATGCCCGGCTTCGTCTCGTGGGCTTTCTCCCACGACGTTCTCGTGCTCCAGGAGACGCACCTCGTCCCGGAGCAGCACGATAGTCTGCCGTACCCTGCGAGCCATTCCTGTCTGCCGTTCAGCCGTCCCGCTTCCTCACGCCTCCGCTCTCAGGGCGGTGGTGTCCTCGTGTTTGTGCGCCACGGTCTCCCTTCTCATGCTCGCCGCGATCTCTGTGAGCCCGACCTTGCTGTGGTCGACTTCGACAGTTTTGTGCTCATTGCGGCCTATATACCCCCGGCGTCGTCCCCGTGGCATGCCCATTCCCCGGTCTCGCCGTTTCGCCGGTTTGAGGAAGTCGTGTCCTCCTGTGCCGCCTCTGCGCGGCCGTTGCTTGTCATGGGAGACTTCAACGCCCGCATTGGTCTCTCCTCGCCCCCCCATGGCCCCGCTCGTCGCTCCGTTGATCGTGTTCTCAATACACGCGGCCGCCAACTGTTGGCCTTATGCCACTCTGCACTGCTTACCGTCCTCAACGGCTCCCCCGCACATGACTGCTCTGCGTCCTGCAGGTCCTTCACGTCCTTCCAGCCGGTCGGTCGTGCGCTTGTCGACTACGCTCTGCTGTCGTCCTCCGCGCACACACTCCTCCATGCCTTCAGTGTCCCCTTGCGAGTTTCCCCATGGTCAGACCATGCCCCCCTTCATCTCACTCTCGCACTGCCTCTGTCTGTGCCGCTGCCCTCGCCCCCTCCGCGGTGCCCCTTCGATACCTCCTTCCTCCCGCCCCCCAGCGCTCTCGATGCTCTCTTTCGCAGTACCATCGCTGCGGCGCGTTCTCCTGCAGAAGCGCTTGCTGCCCTGTACGGACCCTGTCTCCATGACTCTGCCCCCCTCCATGTCTATACCGATGGCAGCGCTGTCTCTGACGATGCCGGTGATATGCGCGCTGGTGCGGGTGTCCTCTGGGGCCTGGACTCCCCACGGAATGTCTGTCTCCGGGTCCCTGGTGTCCAAACCAACAACCGCGGCGAGCTCTACGCTGTTCTTGCTGCGCTTGATGGCGCGCCTCCGCATCGCTCTCTCGTCCTGTCCACGGACTCGCAATACGTCGTTCATAGTCTTTGCCACTGGGCGGCTGACTTAGCTCAGTCCGGCTGGCAGTGCGTGAACGCCGACCTCATCTCTGCCTGCGTCGCACGGCTGCAGTCTCGCTGCTGTCCCACCCGGTTCAAATGGATCAAGGGCCATGTCGGCAATCTCCTCCATGATGCCTGCGATGCTCTCGCCTTTGCCGGTACCCAGCTGCCGCCCGTCCTGCCTGATCTGCCTGCTCTCCCGCTGCCTACGGCCTGTGATCACCCGCGTACGCCCCGGCCCCTGCTCCAGAAGGCCTTTACCACTCTACCTCGGCAGTCCACGCCCCGTCCTACTGCTGCTGGTCTGCTCGTGCCTTGGGTGGATCCACATGCCGACGCCCATCGTGGCCGTGCTCGATTTCGCCAGCAACAGCAGGACAATCTGCAACATCTCCTCGCCTGCGAGTCTGATGCGACTTTTTGGCGGCTTATTCGTGGCTGGACTGATGCGCGGGCCCAGCCCCTTCAGGTCCCCCTCGATGCACTTCGCGAGGTCTTCATCGGACGTATGAACCCTGCGCGAGCCTTGCCCGCTCCATGGAATGCAGGTATGCTGCTGCTTCCCTCCCCGTCACTCTCATAGCCCCTTACCCGCATGCTTCAGCTGCGTATCTCCGGACGCGTCGCCTCTGCCGCGCCTTGCCGCCTACCTCTCATGTCGCCGATAATGCCGCGTCCACTCGCCTCCATCAGCCGTTCTCGGAAGACGATGTCGCTGCTGGTAAACATCATCTTCACCAGCACCGCGCTGACAGTGCTGCTGGCTTTGACCGTACGGCTTACAGCGACCTCATGGCTGTGCCCAATGATGTCCTCCGCGACCTGTGTCGTGCCTGCGTTGCGCACGGTGACGTGCCGCGCGACTGGCTGCTGACCTACATTGTTGCCATCCTCAAGCGTGGTCGGCCTGCCCGTGATCCCGAAAGCTATCGCGTCATCGGGCTGGAGAGCTGCTTCCTCAAGTTCCTTACCCTCCTCATCGAGTTCCGCTTCCGCGCGTGGGCCGAAGAGTCTGACATGCTCCCCGCCTCTCAGAACGGCTTCCGCCGTGGGTTCCGCACGAACAACAACGCGTTTATCCTCCGCTGTGCTATCGATGTCGCTCGTCGTGACCGTCGTCTGCTCTACACTGTCTTCGTCGACCTGACGAACGCCTTCCCTTCCACGGACCACCCTGCGCTCTGGCTCAAGCTCTTTGCACGTGGTGCTGGCGGCCCCCTCTTTGACTTCATGTGTGCCCTGTACCGCCGCATGCAATATGTTGTTCGTGCCGACGGCACATTCTCCGCCCCGTTCACGTCCGGCCATGGCATCCTCGCCGGCGATTCCGCCTCCCCGATGTTCTGGCTGCTCTTCATGGCCGACCTTGTCCTGCCCGATGATCCCGCGGATGTCTCCCTCGACGGTGTTTCTGTCTCCCACCTGGAGCATGCCGACGACATCGTCCTCTTTTCCACGTCCCCGGCGGCCCTCCAACGGAAGCTGAACGTGCTCGCTTTATGGTGCGGTTCGAACTTCCTTGTTATCAATCTCCGCAAGTCCGTCGGCATGGTTTTCGGCTGCCTGCCGCCACGCCTGCCTGTCTTATCTATCAACGGCTCTGCGTTGGGCTGGACGCCCGAATACACATACGTTGGTGTCTCCTTCTGCTCCACCAAACGTAACATCTTTGCTCCTCACTACTCGTTTAAGGCTCACCAGGCGAAGAGCTTGGCAAACGCCACATTTGGGCTCGACGGCTTGATCGGCTCCCTGCCCCCATGGCAGGGGCGCATCCTCTACATGGCGCGGGTGGATCCCCACCTCACTCACGCCTGTGACATCGTGCCGGACGTTGATCCTGGACTCCTCCGACCCCTCGAAGCCGTGCAGCACACGTATGTACGGCGCCTACTTGGCCTCTCGAGCCGGTCCGACCTTGCCTTCCTCTTTACCGAAACCGGACTGGAACCCCTGCGCTATCGCCGCACGCAGCTCCTTCTTCGCTTCCTGCATCACGCGTTGCTCGAAGCCCCCACACGGCTGGTTGCCTGTGCCCTGCGCAGCTCCCTCCTGCTTGCTGTTGCTGGCCATCCCGGCTGGGTGTCTGACGTTCTCCATGTCCTTCGCACCCTCCCGCACCCTGTCCAGGCCACGCTCTACGACCTCAGTGCTGCCGACCGCGTACCTGCTGTCCTCGCGCGCGTCTGCGACGCCATGCGCGCCTACTGCGCGTCCCAGCTCGCCCAGTCCGTCCGTGCGACGCTCCTCCTGGAGCGCACGGAGATCGTGCGCCACGGCGACCCCCCTAGCCAGCCCGCGCTCCACTTCCGCCCTTACCTTCGGATCCGGATTCCTGCCCACCGCATCGCTCTCACGCGCTTGGTTCTGTCCGACCACCGCCTCGCCTCTGAGACCCTCCGCCGCGCGTCTCCCCAGCAGCCTCGTATCGAGCGCTGCTGGCGGCTATGTCGCTTCTGCCGGCGGGCGGTCGAGACGCCCGAGCATGCCTTGCTCGAATGCAACCACCACCCGCCTTTATGTCAACTGCGCCGCCAATTTATGCTGGATCTTTCCCTCGCCCTGGGAACCTCCCTTTATCAATCCATCTTCGGCCTGCATGACTGTGTGTCGATCACGCGCCGTCTCCTCCGCGAACGTCGCACTCTCGACCGCTTCGGGCGATTCGCATTCGATGTTACCGAACTTTTCCTGGGATGTCCACTCTTTGTGCATCCCTCGGCGCAGTCGGTGTCTGCGGTATGTTGCCGCTTTCACCTCTTATCCGGTCCTTCGCGCTCATTCATGTCTCTATGGGACATTACCCAGTGATGATACTTTTACCTGGTTTTCCCACACGTGCGGTTTTGCCGACTAGGTTTTCCCCGCGTGGGTTTTTCCCCAGGTCTGTTTTCCTCTTTTGCCCTGTGCGCACTGTACTTACTTTCTGTCTCGGCCTCTGTCGGCTGTGACTCATCATCCTGGGTAGTGATCGGAGTAGTTACATGATTCGAGTGTGCGTAGCGTAGTCCTAGCCTGTCTACGTAGTACGCGCCACCGCTATGTTCCTCAATGGGACCGCTGCGGAATACACTTCCTTCCTTCCTTCTAGCTGACTTTGTTCGTCTGCAGGTGTCTTTCACGTGGGACCCGAACCCCTGCCGCCCCGAGTCGACGTTCGTGATCGGCGCGTACACGGGCTCGCCCACCAACGCTTACACGAACGACTCTTCCGGGTCGTGGATTGGTCCTCTCTCCGGGCCGTATGGCGGCTTCAACGGCACGCATCATGGCAGCCTTGTCTTGGACGGAGAGTACTTCGCCAACGGGCAGTCGTACGGTAGGCGTGCTTTTCGCTGTGTGTGTCGCCTAGTGGAATGTTGACGTATTTGCAATGCAGTGGTCGACCTTTTCGAGTACAATGTGACCACCGGTGCCATTCGGGAGCCTGTGTCGGACCAGCAGTTCTTCGTGAGTAGCGCTGCTCATTGTGCCTGCGTTGAAGATGCTCACTAGGGCCGCCTTTTTTCTGAAGTTCTCGTCATGAGACTAGTGATATCTCCATGGACATTCGATATACTATACCCCCACTCGTTTACATTCGGTAACTTTGGTTGAACATGGACAATGATAATCGGGGCATTATATCATGTCGTATATACCCAATTCCTGTCCACGTCAGCTTGGAGCCTTTACTTTGCGCCCACTTCAGAACATCAATACGCTAAGCGATGCATACTGGCCATCGAGCAGACTGCTCACTGTTCGATTCGTTGTCTTGTGCAAGCTAAGACTTGTTTTTATCTTTCTCTCGCGGCCGACCGAGAACAAAAACGCATATATGATCGTCACGGATACTGTACAAGAAGTGGGAACATAAGGACGCAACCGAGATACGAGACATCTTTTCAATTGACTTTACATTCCATCCTGTATAGAGTGATGTCAGCACGTACTTTAGTATTTGACAATGTAAACAGGCAGCTTACATTACAAGGAATCGTTTCACGCTTCATATGAATGCTACAAACATCAATAACTTGAGAACATCCCGCCTGTGCATGCTCGTGCTGAAGGGCAGAACGGTTAGACCATCGACGCTAATCAGCCACGCAGGAAGCCTCAGAACGTACCATACGTAGAGGCATCCAGACTTCGAGACTCGAGGCTCATCATTCTAGGATCACTTCAGTTCTGTTTCTTCTCCTCCGGGCTACGTGGCCGACGCTGTGGCCGCGCTCAAGCGCCCCCCGCGCGCACGGACGGAGCGCCCGACTGCTCGCCATGGTGGGTGGCCATATGGCGCTTCTGGTCGTGTCTGCGCGTATACTGCTTGCCGCATCCCGGCTCAAGGCAGACATAACGCCTCGGGCGGTTAGGGAGGTGCGTCTCCATGTGGACCTTCAGGTTATGCCGGCGCGTCATTTCTGCGTGGAAGCGGTCATTAGCATTGCTTACGCTGAACAGTGAGAAAAGCATGTCGTACGGCGGAGGCAGTACGGGCACGTGTGCTGCCTGCGGCGAGACATGTCGTCATTGCCATTGTGCGTCTCGCTCTGGTCGGGATACCAGGTGTTGCTTTGGGAGGCAGCAGGTTCGAGATCCGTCCAGCTGTCGGGGATACAATCCAGCATAGGGAGGTTTATGTCCAGAAGCGGGGGTGAAACTAGGTTCACGTTAGGATCGACTAACCCATTCGTTGTGAGCGAGGGGGTGGAAGTGAAGGGCATGTAGTAGCCTTGCATGTCTCTAGCCATTGCAGGCGAAGGGCGTTGTTCTGTATCGGCACCCCATGACGATGTAGGCGACGGGGTGGCAGAAAAGATGTACGTGTAGTTTAGCGGATCTCCAGACATCGCGAGCTGGCGCTGCTAGCGAAGATGGGGAGAGCGACAGAGACCACTCATCTTCGAATACAGCACTTATAAGCATTTCAGGCGGTGCTGCGGGCAGGACGCGAAGCAAGGCGCGGATGTGCTGCGCAGGAGGCGAGTATTCCAACGTGCGTCTTATGTGGAAACGACTTTCGATAACGCAGCGTAAATGCCTCCGTAATCCCGAAGAAGATGATGAGCCACAATGACTCGGTATGGCTATGGGTGGAAGAGTGCATTCTGGGCTCTTGACTTGACGAGTCGCAGTCGACACGGGGCCGCCGCAGGCACCTCTGTTTTTATTTTCAGAATCAGGGTGGTAAAGACGGACACATAAGCATCCATACCACGGTCAGATGATGCTAGGAAGCGCCTGAGAAGCAACTAAAAGTGTATCTGCAACGATAAGGAGACTGTCAGTCAAGTAATGCATATGAAGTCGCCATTGCATGAGGTTTCGATGCACTGAGCCATATTTCTTGTCTAAAATGATAAAATCCTGGGGTGTTCCAACCAAGTAAATTGGGCGAGCGTAGCTCATGAACCAGATGGGAGATCGCGAAAACGCTCTCACTTAGAGAGTGGCTGCCTCTTCTGGCAACAGTTGAGCCCATCGAACGTCATCGAAGGCCCACTATGTCGGGTTCAACGGTCCGAGATGCTAGGGTTGCAATGAGGCCATAGATCGCTCTGAAGTCTGACTCGGATTCCTCATACTGGTATGCATCGACGAATCAGAGTGCAGTCGAAACTGACGCGACGAAGCCGTTTTAGTTATCCCTGGCAAACAAAACAAAGCAGAAAAAGAGAGTACTCGTACCGCCAGGTTTGGGGATTATGTTGTCGAAATATTAAAGGCGTTCGCTTTCAGAGAAGGGTCTCCATGCTCGTCACTACAGCAGATCTTGGAAGTCGCAAAAATGAAAGTAAGATGGACTGCTGACCTAAGCAGCTATGATGTATGAACCAAGCAAAGACAAACAAAGAGAGGCTCTCCTGCTCGCGAGACTTGCCCGTCGACCAAGACGTCCTCGTTTGTCCTGCTACTCGTCCTTGACATTCTCAACCATAAAGACGCGTAGATCTCTAAAGCCAGAGCTATTTTCACGCAGAATCTGCGTAATTTGGCCTCTGAACACGAAATCTCAACAGCGGCAACTTCAAACGGAACCCTAAAGGAGGATCATCATGTCTGAAGAGGAGCAACAATCCACGCAGACTCAGGAGGTGAAGGCGGAGGACGGCAACGCTCCGATCAATGTCAAGGTGCGTGTTCATGTCGCCGTGTTCGAAAGCGCCACAAATCACTGACCCTTCATTTCTAATTATTGTTGCGCCCTGCACTCTGCAATTTATGTTCGTGTACTGCGCATACAGGTTGTGAGCTCTAGCGGAGAAGAAGTCTTCTTCAAAATTAAACGCAACACGAAATTGAGCAAGCTGCAGGGCGCTTATGCGACCAAGGTTGGCAAGGACGTGAACAGCATTCGGTGGGTCATTATTTATGAGGCTGCAATACCGGGCAAAGCTATATCGCATGGTCATCGCAGATTTTTGTACGATGGCAGCCGAATAAATGATGATGATACGCCATCGTCTTTGGATATGGACGACAACGGTAAGCAGCGCCGTGTCCCCGTGATTACCATTTCGCAGTTATCTCATATGGCGCTGTTCGTATAGATACGATCGATGTGATGGTAGAACGTACGTCCTTTCTCTTGTCCCGCTAGTTGATCTTCTAAGTCCGCAACTGCAGAGGTCGGCGGTACGGGGAGAAGGCCCCTTTGACGCATCATTTCTACTCTTCCACCTTCCCTTTTTCTTTGACCCATAGGTCTATATTGTCCCCTATCCAGTTATTTCCTGACATTTGCCTTTCTGCATCCTGTCCCTATCGTATATCGAGTGCTGTTCCTCAATGTATCCATCATCCGCGTCTCATGGCCTGATCGACAGGATGCCCGATCCTCCAAATCTGAAGGTAGGCTGTGTCTGGCTCGTGCCCGCCCATCTTTCGGTAAGATCGGCTGCGGTGGATAGCTGATCGGTCAGCTTGTCTCTACAGGTCTGTATTCCCTTCTCGTTAATCCAACCGACATAGAGTAGGTCATCATCCTATATCACCTCGAGAATCTGCCTTGACCGGAATTTTCCTTGCAGTTGCGGCCGGCCACAAGTCGCAAGGCTAGATCCAAATTGACGACTTCGGTAAATCTTCAAGGCTTTTCTTCAGTTGTCTCTTTCGTCTAGCTCGTCTTTACTCAAGAGCCTTGTCTGCTGACATCAGTGAAGATCCTTGATGAGATGTTCGTCGTTGGCACAGGATGGTGAACGACTGCGAAGCTGTCCTAACCTCCAGTTGGCTCGATCTAAGAATGAATCCCTGTGAGGCCTGCCAGGCGTCTGTCAGACCAGATGGACAGCTCGGCGGCTTCGATGGATCTCGATGGTGAGCTGCGTTTGGAATGACGCGTTCGCATCTGAAATTTTCAGGGTGACCGCCATCTACAATCCCTTGTGAGGGTATCTGCCTTCCGAAACAGACCCAATCATAGGACCGAAAAGCGATCGGTCGATGGTTGTCTCCGCAAAGTCTTGTCTACTTTGGGGGAATCTGATATCATCGAGCTTTCGGATGCGCCCAAAACGAATTCGACCACATGACATCATTATGCAGGTCCGTGACAGATTTACGAGGATTATCTTGTGCTAATGGCAAAGTTTAACAGACGTTCGGTGGTATAAGGTTTTCAGATGATGAAGCAAGTCTGTCCCTCATTTCCATAAGCCTTATGTTGTCCCAGTCACGCCGACGTCCTCTGCAGTGTGAGGGCTCAACACAGAGACTTTGGCCGGGACTGGCGATATCGACACAGTATATTCCAAGGAGTCAACATAAGTTCGATTGGACGCCGCGAAGGAGACAATATATGCTTTTCAGAACCCCCACACTGCTCCTCGTCGCAGCCGTAGGGGGACCTTCGTCGAGAGAGCCTATCAATACTCGCGGAGACAGTACGAACTTGGTTGCATGGATTGGCTTGGCCGCATCGACATGCTCCGTTCCGCAGAACCTGCGCTGTGTGATATCCTCCCAGCGTTCAGGAAGTGAACCCAAAACATGTCTTCACATCACTAAAGGAAACGAACAATAACATGATGGCCAGTATTCCTAACCCCAACCTCCGAGAGGAACTTCCATTCTTTCTTTGAGGTCCCAATCAACCTCGGTGATCTCCTTCAGCTCCTCGATTTGGGCGGGAGAAATGCAACAGTCTTTGATTACGAGAGTTGGGAGCATGCCTATCGCTTCATGACGAATGGAAAGCCACGCCTTGAGATGCTCGTGAAAAGCGTCTTCGTTGTCCTCATCTTTATCACAATGCTCCCCGTCGAAGTCCTCTGCCTCCAATTCGACGAACTTGAGGTTTCTCAGGAAAACGTTGTCCTTTGTCAGTGCGTTCTCCTCGTCTTCACTTTCCTCCGTCTCATCGTCATCTTCGTCATTCTCCTCCCCGTCTTCATCATGCTCCTCGGTTTCATCCTCACCCTCGTCGTCTTCATCACTCTCCTCCTCGTCATCTTCGTCCTCCAGCTCTTGATCGTGATCTCCATCCTTTTCATATTGATCCACAGGCGTGCGCATTGCATCAGGACAAGTCGAGGGAGGAACGCGTTTGTGGCGCGCGCCACAGTCGCGTCGCTGCTGCATCCGACTCCGAGCCAGATACTACTAGTATATAGGTGCAGTCGTCATTTCTAGATATATGTAATTCATGCATGTTCATGCATTGCAGTATGACAATTCGTACCGGTTGTGGATGGGACCATCGTTCATATATAATATGTTCAAGACAGATAATATCAAACGCACAAAGAAATTTAATCGATCGTGAGCAGGAGCCTTTCGTCGAACCTTATCCAACTACCAGACTATGAACATTCCGGAGTGGTCGATATCGTTAGATCAAGAAAATAACAGCATAATCAAAGAAACCTTATTCTGTGTCCTGGAGAATTTCAACGAAGTCCCAGTCGATTTCGGTTATCTCCTTCAGCTCCTCGATTTGATCTGGAGATATTGAACAATCTCTGATAGCAAACGCCGGGAGCATGCCAGCTGCTCCCTTACGCACTTTAAGCCACATCTTGAATCCCTCGTGAAAGTCTCCGTCGTCACCATCGTCCGGGCTGAAATCGAGGGTCCTCAGCTCAACGAACTTGAGCTCGTCCAGAAAGATGTTTTTCTTCGTCAACACATTCTCCTCGCCTTGATCATCCTCGTTTTGATCATCTTCCACTTTTTCTACAGGCATGCTCAACGCGTCGCAAAAGGTGACGGCTGTAGGTCCGTACACGCTGACGTTTTTGAGTGCAGTGTACGGGTGAAAGATGTTGATCCACTCGAAGGCCCCCAAAGAGATACCACGGCTGCCGATGATCAGAGTGCTAATAGACTCTATCCATAGGCCCCTCAGAAGGGCCGTCAAAAAAATCATGATGAAGTCGTCTGCGTCGGGCCTAGAGACCTGAACGGAAAAATCTGGTTGGGGGCAGATGTCAACTGGACGTGGAGAACATGCAGTGCGCCAAAAGTTGACAATATAGATTGGCTCATCATCGTCTGGAATAGATATAAAAATGGTGAGGGGTGGCGGATTATCTGTGTTTGCATCGGTATGTGCCTTTACCAGGTCTTTGATCTCTCCGAAGTGGATATGTGAGAAATCGTCGCAGCCTACGAAGACCCGACAAGATCGGGGAACTGTTATGTGCTTCAATACACCGACACATTTTGCTGTATCCTCACTGTACAACGACAGCGCTTCGAGGCAAGGAAGGTTGACATTGAGCTCAGCTTCGACTTGCCCAGGATGGGCGGGGAGGCAGTGTCCGAGATCCAGCGTCCGGAGATCTGGCATCGCTTTGAGTGCCATGAAGAACTGGTTGTAGTATTCGGGAATGGGAACGTTGCCTGCAATTGATTCTGACGACCACAATAATTTGATTTTTAGATGGTGAAGGCCGCGAAGAATGGGTGCGGACCACGAAATTTGAATGCGAGTCATCTCTAGCCGGCGTAGTGCAGGCGAGTTGCTTGCAAACAGGTCAGGCAGCAAGATAGGCTCTCCCGTGTTGGTCTGATATAGGTATACAGATTCCAGAATGGGCGCGGGAGTGTCAGTTATGGACTGAACGATAGCCGCCATAGTGTCTGTATGGTCGGTAATAGATAGATGGCGGAGGTGGAAGAGTTGATGGGGTATAACGCGACTAGCGATGACATTGCCCGGCTTTGCGCCCATGTACGAGACCTGTGAGTAGGAAACGGGTGCTGACTTCGTGCGTGCGAGTAGCTCAGCTGTCCATTTCTCGCCAAGTCTGCTCGTGATTTCGCTCCAGAGACAAGGATTCTGGAGGGTCGTCTCACGCCAGAACCTACAGACATGCGTTGCCCGAATCCATCCCAAACGGTGCGACGTGTTGTGTTCTGGCGGTGGCTCGTTGGCTGCGTGAAAACGGAAAACATGGGCCAAGAGTTCTGCGGGAAGGCTGGATATCGGGGAGAGTGCATTGCGACGCGTCAAAAGCGACGATATGGCCGCGCGCATGGCTGCGACTTCCTTGTCTATCGTCCGACGAGCCGCCTCGATGACTTCTGGCTCATCATGATAAAGTACACCTTGAATTTGTGTCACTCGAGGCTGAATGAACCTTGTCCAGAACTCCTTCGGACTGCAGAAGATTAAAAAAAAAATCTTTAGAACACGTGAGTACTCGGTTGTTGATTCGACTGTCACGTACTCTGCACGGGCACTGTCTAGTTCCAAAGGCATATCTGAACAGACGTTCAGCCCCAACTTAGACAGTCACCGAGCCGGAACCTGACCAGAGTCGAATCGGAGTGACGAGTCGAACTGTCGAAGGAGAAACGCGTGTGTGGCGCGCGCCACAATCGCGACGGCTTTGAAAGTTTGAAACGTTGACGCGCCCGTCGCGTCAAGGGACTCAAGTACTGCCGCGTCCGACTCGAAGCCAAATAGTGCACTCATCATTCCTCAGCATAGTTCATGTTCGTGCATTGCAGTATGACAGTTCGTATCGGTTGCGGATGGGACTGTCATTGATATATGACATCTTCAAGACGTAGATAGATGGTATCAAACGCACAAACAATTTTAATCGATCGTGAGCAAGAGTCTTTCGTACGAAATTTCATTCAATGACCAGATCTACGAACGTTCAAGAGCCTTCAATATCACAAGAAACCTTTATTTGTCGTCCTAAAAATCTTCAACCAGATCCCAATCGACTTCGATTATTTCCTCCAGTTCCTCGACTTGATCTGAACTGATTGAACAACCTCTGATAGCGAAGGTCGGTAGCGTCCCAGCTGCTTTCTGACGAAGGGCAAGCCACGTCTTGAGCTGCTCGTGAAAGTAATTGTCTTCTTCGTCATAATAACGTAAATCAAAATATACTGTCCTTAGCTCAACAAGCTTGAGCTTGCCTAGGAAGACATTTTTCACGCTGTCCTCGTTTCCAGATTGATCGATCCTTGCTTTGTCTATAGGCATGCGTAGCGCATCACAAAAGGTGACAGCTGTACGTCCGTACACCCTAACGGTTTCAAGTGCGGTGTACGGCTGGAAGATTTTGACCCACTCGAGGGCTGTCCAAAAAATGTCATCGCCGTCGATGATCAAAGTGCAGATAGACTCTATCCATAGGTTCCTCACAAGAACCGTCAAATAGGTCATGAATAAATTGTCCGCATCTGCTCTAGAAACACGGAGGGAGAAATCTGGTTCGGCGCAGATGTCGACCGGATGTGGTGAACGTGCAGTGCGCCAGAAATTGATTATATAGACTGGCCTGTCATCGTCCGAAATAGATAGGAAGATGGTGAGGGGTGGTGGGTGGTATGTGTTGGTGTCGGTATGTGCCTTCACCAGATCTCTGATATCTCCGAAGTGGCTAGGGGAGAAGTCATCACAGTCCACGAGAACGCGACATGATTGGGGGATTGTGACGTTCATCAATACGCCGACACATTGCGATGTATCCTCACTATACAAGGACAGGGATTCGAGGCAAAGAAGAGGTATGCTGTATTCAGCTGCAACTGGCCTGGGTCGGGCAGGAAGGCAGTTTTCAAGACATAGCGTTCGGAGATCTGGCATCTTTGCAAGCGCCGTGTAGAACTGCTTGTAGTATTCGGGAAAGGGAGCATTGCCTGGAATTGCTTCTGACCACAGTAATTTGACGGTTAGATGACAAAGACCGCGAAAAATCGATGAGGACCATGGAATGTGGACGCGAAACAGTTCTAGCTGGTGTAATGTAGGCGAGTGGCTCGCAAATGGCTCAGGCAGCAGGACAGGCCCTTCGTTTTTGCCTTGATGTAGGAGTTGCAAAGTTTCCAAAATGGGTGCAGGAGAGTTGGTCATGGATTGAACGATAGCCGCCATAGTGTTTGTATGGTCGGCAATAGACAGATGGCGAAGGCGGAAGAGTTGATGAGGCATAACTCGACTGGCGACGACATTGCCCGACGTGCCGCCCATGTACGAGAGCTGCGTATAAGAAATGGGTGCTGACTTCGCGCGAGCGAGCATCTCATCTATCCACTTCTCACCAAGTGTATCCGTGACTTCGCTCCAGAGAAAGGGATTCTGGAGGGCTGTCTCACGCCAGAACCTACAAACCTGCGTTGCCCGGATCCAACCCAGAGGGTCCGAGGTATTCTGTGATGGTGGCGGCTCATTGATTGCGTGAAAATGAAGGATACGGGCTAAGACTTCGGTGGGAAGACTGGATATTGGGGAGAGAGCATTGCGACATGTCAAAACCGATGATATGACCGCATACATGGCGGCCACTTCCTTGTCGATCTTCCGACGAGCAGATTCGATGACTTCTGATTTGTCTCGATGAGATAGGCCTTGAGTAGAGGCTATTCGGAGTCGAATGATACTTGTCCAGAACTCGCTCGGGCTACAGGGGGAAAGTGTCAGAAGGCGACTTGACGTGCTAATTGATTCTGGCAATCTCAGATTAGTGCCAGCATACACGTACTCATCTTCTTGTCCGGTCGGCATGTCTAAAGAGTGGCTATCTTGTCGCAAGAGTTCGTCAACGAAGAGAAGGTTTGACCAGAAAGCTTGCAGGAAGCGTCGAACTTTTTCTCACGGTTGCTGACTGCCGTGAGAAACCCACTGCGCGTACTCAAGTATGCGGCGCGCGCCACAATCGTGTTTCGACGCGTCATGGGCGCGTCGCGTCGTGTCGCATCACGTCGAGGAATTGGACATCATTTCTCATTGACCATGTGGACGATTGTAATACAGCCGTTTACAAATCGATAGGCCTTCCCGAGAATGTAAGGTATAGAGATCGTGTTTGAGTCGGCGAAGGTCGGAAATCGCTTACGACCGTGCCAGATCATGCCCCGCCCCTCCTGCCGTGCTGCCGTTGCCACCGGTTGGCCAGGTGCGAGCTAGAATCAAGCTCCACCTGTATTTTCAATATCCGACGTATGCTGCGATATCTATCAACTTCTGCCGAGGGGGGCCTATGGATTTGTAAACAGCTGTAATAAACGGTAGTATAGGAACTTCGTAAAGGTATCCTCGATCTCGAAAGCGATAAGCAGCTAGGCTGCGAATCGTAGCCTCGTAGCCTACAATGAACTAGTCCTGATCCTTACGAAAATGTCTGTTCTTCACCTTCACTCTGTAATATTTTCTTGTCCCATCATTATATGTTTACTGTAGGAAAGTTCATCGACAGTTTCGAGATGAGTTGGCAAGAGTTAAACGTTGCGTTGAGACGTTGAGAGTCGACTCAAGAAGAGAGAAGCGCGTGTGTGGCGCACGCCACCACCGCGTGCCTATATAAAGATCTCACTATTGTTGGATATAATATCGTGGATAATTATCAACGCTTATTTAGACGTCTGGCTCGTCAGCGCGTTAGCCGGAATTCGATAGAAAAATGTGTTGTACAAGGCGACAGTCGTGGTATATTTTTATACAGCCTGACGGTCCTCGATCTTATCCAAAAAGACTCTACTTGATCTGCACCCTGCCCCAATGGTTCTAGCACTGCGAGCCACCCAAATACCTAGTATTCGATGCCAAGTGCCTCCCGCCGCGATTTGGACTTCGGATCGAAGAACGGCTTCTCCCCAATGCTCACGACCCTGTTCCCCGCCCGGGCGCTGCCGCCATAATCGTTCCTGCAGCACAAGCGCGTCAGCGATACCACAGCGCAGCGAAGAAAAGACGCACGTCGCAGTATGGTACGTTGAGCGGTTGTCCCAGATCGCGACGTCGTTCGGCTGCCAGCGGTAGCGAACCTGGAGATCGTGGTTCTCGGAGACATGGCGGAAGAGGTAGTCGAGGACGTGGTCAGACTCTTCCTGCGAGAGCTCGACGATGCGGCGCGTAAAGCTTTGTGCTGTGGTTCAGCGCGGCTGGTGCGGATCGGGTGGGAGAGGAGCGTACCCTTTGTTCACGAAGAGCGTTTTGAAGCCGGTGACGGGGTTGGTGCGGATAACCGGGCTATAGCGAAATCAGATCATGGGCGCGCGCAGGAGAAAGGATTCACGTACTGTACGGCCGTGAGATCTTCGCCTACGTTCTCGGGCGAGCCGCGGTGGTCTTGGATGGGAATACCGGTCGCCTTGGCATACTGAGAGAATGTGTTAGGTTCTCTAGCGAAGCGAGACGCTGCATATCATGACCCACGTCGATGAAGAATTTGCCGTCGTGAACGGCGTGCAGACCTTCCAGCCAAGTCTTGAAAGCAGGGGAGAGCCGGTCGTAAGCCTCGTAGCCACTGGCCCACAAGGTATCGCCTCCAGCTGTATTCGCATACGACGAATAGCGATACGTTACTGTCAGAACTGGCTTCGTCATACCGGACACTGCGTACCAGGTGGAAGCGTGTGGATCTTAAGGATCTTGTGTGGCGGTAAGACGATGAATACATTGGTACTAGCAAGACACTCACTGCATAATCGGAAGGAACTTTCTCAAACGTGATATCTGCGTGCCAGCCGTTACTCGCACGCTGAATCTTGTTTCTATCGACCTGAGTGATTCCCCTGTAGACAAGAGGTAATGTTCGTAGAAGTACATGACGAGCAGACACGGAGACGTACCCCTTGCTTGAGATGACAGAAATATCAGCGCCGAGCTCTGGTGTCGCCTCCGTGATAGGATGCTTATGCAGCGTCGATGATTTAGGTTTTCCCGACAGCTCTCCCAGACGTGTGCCAAGCAGCCGCTGTTCATCCACGGTGAGGTTCTGGTTGGAAAAGAAGACGACACCGCGGTGCGACACGAGCGTCGCCAGGTCCTTGATAAGCTGGTCGGCATTATCGGCCTTCAGCCACTGCGAGAGCTGAACGGATGCATCGGGGAAGCGTGTGCCGATCTGCGGTGTTTTCTCGTAGGACGGATAAGCGGAGAGAGAGTTCAAAATCGGATCGCGGACGAGGGCTGGCATTTCGTTGAAGGAGTTCGGAAGTGGATAAGAGAAGCGCTACTGCATTCATAATGCCCCATACGACATTATATATCGTAGGACGGCGATCCCATTCCATGTGATGAGAAGCTGCGATTGTGCAACCGATTGTGAGCGAGCACGCAATTGAAGACGAAAAACAAGTCTGAGACCGAAATTCGGGCCGGATAAGGCTGCGCACGAATTGAAAAGACAGATATCATCATAGTTTGCCTGAAAGCGGGGATGCGAGGGAAGCATTCAATGACGATGGTACGCACCTCAGGATAGCTATCATCGTTTTCAACGAGTTCAAACTGCTTGACGGAACAATATTGAAGCGGCAGTCAGAGTGCCTGGGACTAGACTTGTGCGCTCTTGTCATGAGTCCGACAAGGCGGACATGGCGATGCCATAGAAGATCCGGATATTGGAGTTGACGGAGGCGTAGAACGTGAGGAAGACGAGGACGAGAATGACAGTTGACCCTGAAGAAGTGGGCTTGAAAACCCAACACGGCGGGAGCAGCCAGCTGGAAAAGATGGTGCATGCTTTGCAACATCTGGCTCGCAAATTCTTCTCAAACAATACAGCTTGTGAGCTATGCAGTATTCACTAAGTGAACGTACGCCATAGCTTCACCTACATATCTGAAACGAAATGACAAACGATTAGACTAAATTTTAAGGCGAGACACAAGCTCTGAGACTCACCAGCCAGCCAAACTAATGAAGAACAAGCCTCTCAGGCTCTAATACTACTGATCCAAGGGCACTGCGTGCGCAGAAGATACGGACTCTGAGCATGACGGCCGGGTCGAGGTCGAGAATTCGGTCACGCGTGACCGCATTCCTCCTTGCACCGGAAGACGCGCGAGTTGATCGAAGCATTCCAGCACGCAAGACTTGAAAATGTCAGCGTCTAAGTATGGGGACACAGCCGTTGCCTTCTGCGATGCGCTTCGCACACCCGTGGACGACGGAGGGCCTGGTAGCGTCTTGAGTCTTGACGAAACCGAGGGTCTTTCTCAGCGGGCTCAAGTTGCTCGAGCTGCGGCGCATCTTTTTGAACTCGCTTCATCCTGAGGTCAGCAACAATTTTTTTTTTACCAGGACCTCAAGGAATGGCTTTCTCTCCATGGTGAAGTGTCGGGAACATATATGATTTTAGCTATCACCACTTGTTCGATCTTTCCGGAGCAAGTTGAGGAGTTAAGGGAGATCACTGAAGTTTAAGTGTTAAGTAGGACCGTGTCAAGTGTACATTCTGATGGCTCGTCGTGTTCTGTTCCCTGTGCTACGATGTCAGACCGGCTGGTCTCTTTGTGGGTTGGATCCGCGCGGTGGAGTTGGAGATCTATATCCACAGTCTTGCTTGTCACCGTTACGTGTGGATCAGGGAGGCGTGGCCCATTGTCTCCTGGACATGCTTTATCTCACCCGTTTAACCTTTCCCTCCCCCACCATCATCGGATCAACATGGCTCTCATCCTGTCTCTTCCTTCCTTTGACTCAGATGAAAATTTCGAGGCATACACTCTGCGGATTATCGAGACTGATGCGTCCGCGCCGTCGGATATCAGCTTTCGTGGCTTGAAGTGCCTTCAGAGAGGCACACGCAGCCGGAGCCACATTGACCTCTATCGAGGCCAGTTGACTATTTCGGCGGACAAGGAACCCCTGGATGTCGTCTGCAAGATTGGCTTCGGAAAGATTGCAGAGATCCTCGTCTCGGAGGAAGTGTCCTTGTACAATGGCAAGCTCAGGCACCTGCAGGGCAAATACGTTCCAGTTTGCCATGGGTATTTCATAGGAGATACAAACGAAGGACCAGCGGGGTGCCTTCTTCTGGCATACTGCGGAGAACCGGTAAAAGACATGCTCACACGTGTGCAGCCCGCGTTCAAGTACGTTGTTGCTCCGATTTCGTATTTGTCTATGCTGAATTACTCTAGGACCGCTCTCGTTCATGCCCTTGTTGCCATTCACGACGCAGGCGTGGAACATCGGGATTTATGTCGACGAAATATTCTGGATTGCCATGGTCGCCCCATGATCATCGATTTTGAAGACTCCATAGAACACGCCTGTGAACGGCAGAAGCCCGTTGAGATCGGTGCACCTGCACCTTCCTTCGTCTCCGAGATTGGCTGCGTCGAGCTATTTCAGTTCTTCACAGATATTGACGTCTGGACTCCTGGTGCGCCGGTCCCACCACCTTTCCTTTTCGAAGGCTAAATTCGAGATATAGCCTACATCGAATACATCAACGATTATCAGCCTATCAAATTAGCTTATGACGCACATGCCTTGGCGAAGACGGCACCAAGTCATTGGTCTCCCGAAGAGGCCCTCCAGGAGGCGTATCGAGTTATTGTCGAACATGTCAAGAAATACTATCCTGAACAATACGAGAACTGGAAAGCAGGCCTTGGTGAGCTACTACTGTCTTTTTCAGGATCTGAATTGACATTGAATTTTGTTTGACGGAAAAGAATCAGACATAATATTCGACTGCGGCATCTTCTGACAATACTTTGCGACCCTAGCTTTGAGATTTGACACTTGGACTTTGGTATAATAAAATGGCCATTGGACGCGGAATGAGTCGGCTTGTAAATGACTTGGGCTAGACCAGATGGCCTTTGATATAGTATAAATTGACACGCTGACTGAGGCCAGCAATCACCTTATCACTTCGCCAACTTCTCGACGCCTCAAGACGGCCAGCAGAGCCATAATACCACCGCGATCGTTCATCAAAAACATATATATGATACAGAAGCCCTTCAGCTAAGTGATGTCGATTCCCCAAACGTTTGGGCATTTCTTCGACACTAGTTGGGTTCCATTGGACGATGTCCCCCAGTGCCGGGGGCTGCCTTCGATGATGAGTGGACGAAGGTGCATAAGTGACTTATCCAGTAAACAAAACACTCACGTTAGTGCAGATAATGCCACGATGCAAGAGAAAATCTGCTGATGGTCATTGCATTCCAAAGTCTATGTATGCTATTAAGATCGATATGATGTTGGACGGACAATAGATACGAAGGCCAAGGCGAGCAACGTGTCATAAATTCGTCTCATGTCGTCATGATGCTTCAAGTTTATCAGCAATCTAAAACAAAAGAGATCAGCAAAACTGCCAGCCGTACGCAAGACAGCGACGAGACAAAGATAGGGCTTACGCCAGCCTCATCGCGTCTTTCCGCTGACCACAGATGACACATCACTCACTGGAGCATTAACATCCACCGACAGGCTGTTCGAGTCCCGATTCGCTGCGCATTGCCGCGAATACGGCTTCTTCTGAAACAGCCCCATGTCGACGTCCTCGAGACACGGCGCTTCGAAGATCTCGCCGTAGCGTACCATCCAAAGCGTGCGCACGAAGACGGCGGTCCACAGCACGAGCGTCACGATGGCGTAGATCGCCCCCCAGACGCGGAAGAACCGCGCGTTGAATACGCGGTAGAGCTGAATCGTAAGGTTCGCATAGACACCCTGGTAGACTCCGACTCAGCATGTGCCACGCTGCACCGTACACGGGGATGACGCACGTTCGGGAAGATAAGCCCCCAGAAAGGCACTTTGAACGGGAAGCGATGCTTGCGTACGACGGACTGCACACCGAGCAGCGCGAAGACGAGCCACATCGTCGATAGTGACCACAGCGCAAAGCTGAGGCAGATGCAGAGGCCGTAGACGATCTCGCCGATCTGTGCGCTGCCCAGGAATGGCGACGTGCTGCCGGCCACGGGCAGCGCCTCCTTGAAGTATTGGCCGATCAGGACGATTGCGAAGCCAGATTGGCCTGTGGGACCGAGTGGGATAAACGACGATATGACGTTCCCGCCTGGTGGAGGGCCATGGATGACGAGGCGGTAGAGGTAGATCGTGAGTATCATGAGGGCGAGCGACAGCCCGATGGTCACCGAGAAGATGGAGAACACGATCGTGACCAGTGCGTGTGAAGGCGAGATGGCCTGGAGCGCCAGCGCGAGAACGCCTCCGGACGACGCGGCGACGATGAGGGTCACGACGGGCAACACCCACACGCTCGTCATGTTTTCCAACGTGTGTCGTTGCTCGACGGCCCTAATGCGAGTATAAGCGTAGTTGTGGCCAGAGGTGATCGGGACTTACATGACATGGACTAGACCCCAACAGCATAGGAAGGAGATGGCAAGATCCAGCCACCAAAAGCCCCAGATAGTGTAGAGAAAAGCTGTTCCGCCGAAGCCGTAGCTGCTGTAGAACAGGCTGACGGAGACGTTGATTAGCGTTGTAGCGCCCATCGGAAAGCAGCCCAGATAAAGACTTTGCACGGGGTGATGGAGCATGAGCTGCCAAATGTCAGGGAACAGAGCGTAGCGCCATAAGGTAGTGATGGTGAATAGGATAAATAGGAAAAGGTTGAGGAAAAAGAAGATGGCGCTGAATATTCGCATGGTATCGGTCTCATTGCCGTAGGGATAATTCTCGAAGAGAATGGATATCACGCCCGTACCTAAGAACAATGACGTGCGTTAGTCAAATGGAAGGAGGCGAAGCGCGTCAGAAACACTGCTCAACTAGCCGGGGCACGACCACGATCGACGCGCCAGCTCTTACGATACGTCGTACGCCCTGCATGATGGCGATCTCTATCGTGCTGCGAGAGCTGAACACAAGCTGTGCGTGACTGACGTCGAAGCATGCCGGAGAGGTGGAATATCAGGCACAAAGTCAAAGGCCAACAGTGGTGGATATGCCATATCCGTCCCAATCCAGCATCTGCAGTTCCAAGGCAAGCCGGACTTACCCATGATGACCGCAAACCATGCTGGTGTGAAATGGCTGGAACGTAGGTATGAGTGACCTAATAGGGTGTAAAGCAACTCGTTACACACCGAATACTGCCCTTGACATCCTTCCTGTTCAACGATGACATATCTTCGTAGATCGCAGGGCTGTGAAGAGGAAGAGGGGAGCTTCACAGAAAGACAGGCGCTCCGAACAACCGATGGACTTTGTAGGCAGCTCCCAGCCGACTTTTCACGAATTCCGAATAGCTATCAAGCACAGCGCATGCACAACGTGACCTGCGAAACGATGCAGACAGGCGATAAACTTGTCTCAGGTTAGCTTCCAGCCGACTTTCCACGAATTCCGAATTGCTGGTGCCCGGGCACAACGGCTACTTGCGCAGTATCTGGCGTGCTGTACAGTCAACGACAGGCTATGAAAAAAATCCAGATGGACCTACCGCACTTGCAGAACGACAGCTTGACCGGGGTTCATGGTGAGGAGCAATGCAAATGTCTCGAGGGAGGAACTTTCGCAATTTCCAATATTTCGTGGGCAATTCAGTCGATAAGCGCCGGTGTCTGGGACCGGCCCGCTCCGAAGCGCTCGTTGAGCTTGCCGAGTCACTGCGATCACGAAACCTCCATGAAGGCTCGTCTTGCCGTCTTCTCTCGCGACAGATCATATCGTCAAGTATACCCATGCTCACCTCGTAAGCTCCGCATTTCAATACTCTGAAGAACAGAGATCAACTTGCAGGCTTCCAGCGAACCTTTTGCAGTAATGAAAATCTAAATGAGCAATCAAGTCGAATGCGTGCCCGGGTACGGATCCCAGACGATCAGTTCTCTTATAATGTTACCTCTGACGGCGTTGCCGATTGTGTGTTCAGTGCTGCAAAAGCTTGGTCAAAATCCGTCTTACATCGTTTCGCACATATCCAAACGATATCCTGCCGCAACCAGCCTGAGGACGTCTCACAGGCTCGTCAAACGATAGATGACAAACTGGCCGCCATGCATCTCGCAATGTGCTCTTTGCGCATGCATCGCAACGCCCTCGCTTCAATTTCTGGTATTCCCCTCGAGATTCTCACTCGGATACTGCAGCTGCATGCGGCAGACCAACCTCCATCGAAGCGAGATCTCGGCTGGATCAGAGTGACTCATGTCTGCAGGTTTTGGCGCGACGCAGCTCTCCACCATCCTGCGATGTGGAGCAACACCACGACGGAGCTTGGCCTGCATTGGCTAACATTAATGCTGGATCGCGCCAAATCTGTGCCATCATCATACCGTCAACTTGAGGTTAGGAGCGCACAGGACAGCGAGCGCTTTCTCGCATGCATTATTCCCCATCTGCCCCACATCCATAGCTTGTCTATTTTAGGCACTTTCGATTCCATTGACGCCGCTGTACGGTCACTGAAGTTTCCAGCACAAAAGCTGCGTGCTTTGGAGTTAACCGCAGGAGTCGACCACGATCGCCACCTCATCTTACCTGAAGAGATCTTCGAAGGCAGCACACCAATGCTTCGTCGCCTGTATCTCAACGGTGTCTACATATCATGGTTTGCACCCATCCTTCGCGGTTTGACAAATCTTCACCTTGAACATGATAGATCCCACGTCCATCCACGCAGCTGGGAAAATAACGTCCACTGTGCCCTCGAAGGCATGCCTGCCCTGGAGACCCTACATCTTGTGAATGTTTTACCTCACGTACCAAGCGCAGGTGATCACATAGCCCGACTATCCTGCCTCCAGAGTTTGACCGTAGTCGACGAAGGCTCTCGGTGTCTTGACGTCTTCAAACAGCTCGACATCCCTCCTCCCTGCCGGCTTTATTTTGAATGCATAGACTTTGAGCCGCATCCGAACAGTCTCCTGCCTATCTTGTGCGGCCATTGTCATGCGAGGTCGGACCCGTTTCACGTTCTGTCCATAGTTTACACTGATGACGACAAAATCGGCCTCAAGCTGTGGCGGGAGAACACGGCTTTCAAGTCCCCTCTCTTCCATCCTCCTCAGGAGCCTGATCTATTCATCAGCATATCCCTACCTTTTCCTCTTCCGCATCTCTTCACAGAGCCCATCGGCGTCATGTGCGATGCACTCCCGCTCGATGGCGTCCGCGTCGTTCTCATTCGGGAATGCAAGCTCCGCATGTCCGAGTTCGAATGGCTGCGCTTTTTCGGGCATAGTTGCTCTCAGTGCAGCCATCTCCTCGTGGACAACGAGTCAGATGCTATATCTTTTTGCATGATGCTCCCCGTGACACTTGCCGACTATGATTTCCCCACGGACCAAAGTCTCCACATGCTCCCGGGGCAAGACAGGCCCTTTCTTCCGAATCTCGCACTGCTCGAGTTTCAACATGTCGATTTTAGGCCTTGGGTAGGCAGGGGGGACTGGGAGGAGGATGCCACTGAAATTGGTAAATTGCTTGTAGAGACATTGGACATGCGCCGTACGAAGGGAGGTGCTCTTCCGACCATTAGACTCGGCGAGGGCTGCGTCATCGACACGGCAAGACTGGACGCGCTCATGGACATTGTAGACATCCAATGGGATCAAGATGTCGTCAAAGAAATACCAAAAATTCCAACAGTCTTGGATCACCTAGCAGAGGGATTTGTGTATCGCACCTACGTTTTCGATGAATGATTGCGGTCCTGTCACCGCCGAAGGTGAGCATCTAGATACCTGATCTTGTTTTTCTTTATAGACTAATCATAACTCAGAAAGCCAGCTCGCACTGCAGGTTGCGGAGCACTCCATCGGCGCCTCTATCTCTCTTTTCTGGGGAGCCTTTTCTTGCTGATTTCAATGCCATTGATGAGCTGGACTCTCTTTGATTCCTTTTCGCGACGAAATGCGCAGCAGACTCGTCTCGCTGGCTTCTTACACCCACAGACTGGCGCGAAAACCTTGACGCTCAAGATTTTGGTCGAGAAAGGGGGCTTTGAGCATCCTGATGAGCTTTTTCATTCCCGTCTACATGCTACGAACAGACAGTCCGACCTTTCGAGTTTGGCTTCGGTGCCGACTTGGGCTGGCGTATGTTGTCTCTTTCTCCCGTTTTTAAGCAATTACGACATACTAGATACACATTTGTCATAAGTGCTGCTAATGTTCCTTCACTTGAATGTTGAAGGTGTTAAATACGTACCTCCGTGGAAGGATGGACGGAAATTCCCGAGCAGACCTGTCAGAAGTGCCGGGGCTTGACGCTGGCGCCATGAGTACTTTGACTTCAAAGCTCTCTTCAACATGTACTCCAGCAGCCTGAGGCACAGCGATAGGCGCAGGACGGCTTCCACGCTGGATCGCTTTTTCCTTCCAGATCTCAACTTCATCGAACTGCAATCCATCGACCTAGAATATAGGACAGGCTGGGATGGTAAGATCATCAACATGGCTGATGCTCTTGTCAAGATGTTGGATATGCGTCGTGCTAAGGGACGAGCGATTTCGGTCGTCAGGTTCGGAAAGGAATGCATCATCAATACGGCGCAGCTGAACGCGCTCAGAAGGGTCGCCCACGTCGAATTGGATGAAGATGGCATCCTACACTTCCCTGGGGCTTCGGTGACTGGATCTAGCTGATGCACTTATGGGTCTTGGTGACCCCGGATCGTTACATTCAGAGCCGCCTGGAAAGTCGGCCAAACGGAAAGGTAATCTTTGAAGCACCGTTTTATATTGTCATCTGATGTCGCTCCAACAGACCATTCAAGCATCAAGAATCAGTTCATGCTGTGGGGCACTACTGTACGTGTTGGCGACAGCTTCCGCTCTAGTATATCGCGCAGGCCACAGTTTTCAATTTCGACGTGAACTATCTATCACCATTATATGGTGGCATCAAAAGATGTCATTATATACGTAGCATGTTTACAATACAAGGAAATATCCATAGAAATACGAGTCCTCTGATGACCATGCCCAAAATCAAAGTGTCCGCTGTCAAAGCGACAAAAAGACTGACCCAGAGGATAGGAAGCCCGCACTGGGCTTCGCCCAGTGCTCGCGTGGTTTGGTAAACAACATTGGCGCCCTCGAATATCTGGCCTTCGAGCACGGTTCGCTGCTCGCCGCGAGGCCTGAATCTCAGGATTTTCGCACAGAAAGCAAGCTCGCGCTGGGCTGCGTCCAGCGCTCACGTCGAGCTATCGACGTCAGCGAGCGCCTGCGGCCGTCGCCCTCGAGGAATTCGGCGTGCACGCGTGTGTTGCCGCTCGCCGCGGGGGCCTGGCCCTCAAAAATCTGCGATGAGCAAGTGGACTTCTGGGCATCCGAGTGAGTCGCGGATTGTTCCACCTAGAAGCGAGAGATACCGACCAGGACAGCAGCAGCGTGAACCACAGCCCGCGCTGGGCTTCGCCCAGAGCTAACGAATGGGGATTCGGAAGACCGAAGGTGGCTCGCACTGGGCTACGCCCAGCGCTCGGGCGCAAGGTGTCGACGTCAACGGAGACCTGTTGATGTCGACCACGAAGGGTCAGCTCGCGGAGGCCTGGACCTCATATTCGGGATGAAAATGTCGATTTCTGAGCAGCTAGGTGAGTCGCATACTGTTTCGGCTAGGAATAGAAGATACTGACGAGGACAGCAGCAGCGCGAACGCAGCTCGCACTGGGCTTCGCCCAGAGCTCGCATGCGAGCCCTCGACGTCAGCGGCTACTATACGAGAGCGGCCGGAAGGAGAAGTGGTAGAGCTGGCGCACCAGGGGTCCAGGTCTTGAAATTCATAAAAAATTGGTAGAGCTCGGTACAGCCAACCTCTGTGATTGTCGAAAGTTCCGATGCGCCTTCCGTGATCGTGATCCGCCACCCGCGCTCATGCTCCAAGGTGTCTTCGAAATCGACGATCATCGGACGACCATTGTAGTCCAGTATGTTTATTCGGCGTAAGTCGCGATGTTCCACGTCTGCATCGTGAATGCTAACGAGGGCACAGATGAGGCCAGTCCTAAGCGTATTTAATCATAGGCAAATACAAGATAGGAATGAATACGCACTTGAACGCGGGCTGCAAACGTGTGAGCATGTCCTTTACTGGTTCTCCACAGTATGACAGAAGAAGGTATACCGTTGGCCCTTCGTCTGTATCCCTCACGAAGCACCCATAGCAATGCGGGATATACTCGCCCTGCAAATGCCTAAGCTTGCTATCGTACAGCGACGCTTCATGCGAGACGCAGCCCTTCGCTAACTTTCCGAAGCCAGTCTTGCAGATCACGTTCAAGGAGGGTTTGCCCGATGAGAGCATCAATTGGCTACGATAGACGTCAATCCGGCTGTGTGGGCCTGCATGAAGACGCTTGGCGCCATGAGAGCTGATGTCCGACAGCCCGGACGCATGACCATGTTGAGCGTAATGGTTTAGAAAGGAGACCGGTGCAGCGCTGCTGCCTGCTGCAAGGAGCGAAGGAGAAAGGATGTATAAAACAAAATCAAGAAGCAGTAAACAATGAAATGCCACGTACACATAAATTTAGGGGATAAACACGAATGCATTGCTGTAAAAGTACGGGGAATGCTGAAATAATTATCACTCACTGGACTTACCAATTGAAATGCCCGCAATGAAACAGCCTGCGATCGCAATATGGCATTCGTGGACCTGCGTTGGGGCGCACTGCTAGTTGTCGATGTCGCCAACACGTCGACGCCCACAAGGACTTTTCTCGTCGACAGCGTCATTTTGATCCCGGACCCGAAGTAGCAAGCGCGCTTACATCAGCAGCGTTGGTCACACCCGACGATTTCCTTATCGGTCGGAAGTGAACTGCGTCGGAAACAGAGACCCTATCCTCGTCCCACCTCCTCCTCGACCTCTATCTCCCCTCTGTCCTTTCCCCGTCGTCAACAGATTGGCTTATTTTATTACAGGAAAATTATTGGACAAAAGTATAGGATCGCACAGGCCATGGTCCACCGCGCGCCAGACACGCGGCTTCTCACCTCTCTTCTGTCGTCCGAGAAGGAGGTACAGAAGGCCCTGCAATCCATTCCCTCCTCTTCTGCCGCCTTTGCCGCCTATGCTGCTGCATCACCGCCGCATGTTTCTCAGACGGTCCTTGGCGTCGGGGGCACCATTGCGGCCGCGGACGAGGCCCTGCGGACGTACGCTGCCAGCGTGGAGCGATGGCGCGACACCCTCGAACGCGTCCGCAAGATGGAGGACGAGGTCGCGAACATCATTCGCGATCGAGACATTCTGTGGGTCCATCTTTTCGAATTGTTTTCTCAGTCCGGGCTTTATGGCCTCTCATGACATCACGGGCACTTGAATGTTGGCCCCTGACACGGATGAGGCTGTATCAGACCTCCTCCGTCGGCAGCTTCATCGGTCTCCCAATGACCCGCCGTCTCTGCCGGGGCTGCGCGACCGCAAGCGCCTACGTATAGTGCGTGTCATGGTTTTGCAAGAGCTGGACCGCATGTGCGAGCGCGTCTGCAGGTTGCTGGGCCGGCTATGGTCGACGGCGGCTGGCACAGCCTCGGGAAAGGGGCTGCTCTCTGCCTGCGCGAAGTCTGCGTTGTGCATGCCTGCACCCAGGTCTTCGCTGCAATCGTCTTTGTCCGACAGGAGCGCCATTCAGCCTTCCTCATCTTATAGACGTGTACCTGTAACCTTTGCTTACTTCATTGACACCCAGTGTTGGCCGCCTCCTCAAGCTGTCCAATTCGAAAAAGAATCGTGACTCGATTGTCATCCCGCCCACCTCCACCTCACCTTCTCTTTCGCACTCGACGCTCTCCCTGACTACTTCAACATCCTCTCCTAATGTATCCTCCAAACTCACCTCTGCCCAAGCTGAACTGCAAGCGTGCGAATCGCAACTCGCAGCGAAGGAGAAGGAGCTCGACCAGCTTCGCTTCACCGCCATCCGAGACGGCTTGATCGATCGGTGTAGAGCGATGGCGGAATGTGGGTGGGTATGGGGAGAGATGGGGCGGGAGGGACTGCGCGTGTTACATGAAGCGCAACCGGACGGTGAAGCCATGCCCAACGGACATCGTAAGTCCTTCGTTCAGTCTATGATCACAGCAACTTATGCTTATTTTTAGTTGGTGCGAAACCTCTTCCAGCATTTCCCTCAGGAGCATCCTCCGACATGTCATCTTTAGGACCCGAGCAAAGCGCCTCTCAGGTCGGCGGTCCCACAGTGAACGGCATCAACAGCCATAACATGAACGGCGATGCGAACCCCGCTTCGATGTAAGTCTCGTCTACCGCCCCCTTTGATCATCACTCAGCCATAGATCTCGCAGACGTTCTACCAGCCCAACAGGCCGCCCCGCCGCTCCGCCCGTTCAGCACCACGGCGAAGCAGATGGCGACTACACGCCGCGCCTGTCTATCCCACCCGCGCATGCCATCTCCGATAACTCGCCCTTCCCGATCTCGCAGTCGCAATCGCACAGGAACGGCGGGGCGCGGATGGAGCGGCGCATCACGGAGGTCTCAGAGCCGGCATCAAGCTCGGAGAACGGCGCAGAGAGCAGCGAGGAGGAGGAGGACGCGGCGCTGCGGGTTGTGGAAAACCCGCGCTTCACGAAGCCGACGACCAGCCCGCTGGCGGAGAACCTGTCTCCGCCCCCTGAGACGCCGAGCCACAACACCGAACACACGCGCGGGCTGTTCGCGCGGATCACCCACAAGCGGCAGGAGAGCACGAGCAGCATCGGCACGCAGCCCTCATTCACAGGCTCGCGCTGGCTGCACCGCTCGAAGCCGCGCGCCGCGACCGTATCGGAGACGCACGTGCCCGTCGCGACATACGGCATTGCGCCCGATACGGAGCGCGGGCGCGAGCGGGAGCGGAAGACGAGCGTGTGGGGTGGGTTCGTCGGGCTGTTCAAGCCGAAGCCGCCAGGGGACAGGGAAAGCACCGACGAGGAGAGAGGAAGGGCGAGGGGCTGGCGGCGCCCGAGCGTGAGCAGCGATTCGTCGGAGGAGGGCGGGCGGCCTGCGTGGCGCGAAGAGCCAGGGCAGGGCACGCTGTCGTTCGATCTGGGAAGGCAGAAGGCGCGGGCGCCGAGTCCGCCTGCGAGTCCCACCGGAGGCCGGCTGAAGAAGAGGCGCGCGGTCAGCCAGGCGCCGGGGCGGACGACACCGTCTGCGTCCGTGTCTGGCACCGGCACCGGCTGGGTGAGCGATTCGGGGCGGAAGAGTGCGTTGAAGAAGACGCCTATGAAATCCGTGTCCGACGTCGACGTGACGCCCCGGGCGATGTCGCCTGCTGCTGCTCCGCCGCCGCGCCCGCCGCAACCAACACCAGTACAAGCGCGCCCGCAGCGCCCGCCGTCCGCGCCGATGAAGCAGCCTGCAGTCAGACCGACCTCGGCGCTCCATCTGACAGGCGATCTCTCCCGCTCAAGTTCTTTGTCAAAGCAAAGCGTCCGCAGCGCACCAGCGCACCCCACCACGCCCTCGCGCCGTGGCGTAGTCAGCCCAGGACCCACAACGCTGGTTCCCGCCGGCGGCGCGAATCTGGGGCGCAGCGCATCCATGGGCAAGACCGCGCAGCCCACGGCCCGCGGCCACCGCGGCGGGCCCAAACGCGCCTCGGTCCCCGCGTCCGTGTCCGAGTCTGCCGTCACCATCACCACAGGCCCTGCATTCCCGAGCGCGAAGACGAGCGTCCCGGGCGTCAGCGTCGCGCAGCACGCACGCGCCGCGACGTGGTCGCGCTCGCACTCAGGCGCGCCGCAGGACAGCGGGGACCAGCCGTCGCTGATGACGATCGTCGAGGGCGTGACCAAGGCGAACCGCGAAGGCTGGTCCGCCGCCGAGAGCAACAAGACCGCCCGCGCGCTCGTCCCGCCGCCGCCGTCCATGTCCATCGCGGACGGCGGCGTGCGGCGGAGCCACAGCCACCGGAGCGCGAAGGGCAGGAGCGCGGAGCCGGGGCTGCAGGGCGTGCGCGCGCCGCCGCCGCTCAGCGCGTTCGACGTCGAGACGGGGAAGAAGCATGAGAAGACGCGGCTGGAGCGCGAGATGGAGGGGCTGCACGCGCCGCCGCCCGTGTCGGATCCGCGCGCCGCGTCCTACGTCGCGCAGAAGCTGGAGACGGAGGAGCGGCGCCCGCGCCCGCGCCCGGCGAAGAGTCCGTTGCGGAGCGCGATGCGCGCGCCGTCGCCGCCCCCGCCGCCGCCCATGCTCGAGGTGCCCAGTGCGCCGCCGCGGGTGCGCGCGCCGTCGCCTGCGCCGCCGCCCGCGCCGCCGCCGCCTACGCCTGCGACCACCGCCGCGAAGTCCGCGGACGACGCGGCGAGCACGATCAGCTCGTACGAGTCTGCGCACGAGGAGTTTTATTACTCGCCGGACATCGAGCCCGACGCGCCTGCGCTCCCGGCGAAGGACTGCGAGCGGCCCGCGATGCTGTCGCCGCCGCCGGCGCAGGCCGGTGGCAGTTCGGACGTGTCGAGTTCGACGGTCGCGGCGGGGTCGAATGGCGGCTCGCCGCCTGCGCGGAGGAAGTCGGTGCGGATGTCGCTAAAGCCGACGTTCTCGCCGACGCCGCCTGCGCTCGATGATGAGGGGGAGGAGGAGCCGTGGCTTGGGGAGCATCATGGGAGGAGTGGCTCCGAGACACGCAGGGGCCGACGGATGGATCCCGAGCCTGAGCATGAGAAGCATGAAAAGCATGAGAAGGAGAGGGAGAGGGAGAGGGAGAAGGATCTGTGGGAGGATTCGGATAGCGAGGATGAGGAGTATCGGCGCGCGAAGGATGCGCTGCGGCGGGCGGGGAGGAAAAAGAAGTGGTGATTCCGTTTTCGAGGTGATCTCGTTTTCGAGAGGCCTTGTTGCGTTCGTCTTTCGTCTTTCGCGGTAAATATCTGGATTCGATTTTTTCTTGGTACGCGATTCAGCCCTGCGGGGATACACATGCACGCTCGTTCGTTTCTTCCGTTTGACCTGGATTTATCCTTCAGTTGTTTTGTAAAGGTACCTTACAATATCATCTGCTTATAGTATCGTAGTGTAGCCATATTATATTCTTTCTGGCTTATCTTCTGTTGGTGCGCAGCGCGAGGAAGAGACTTGGCTTACTTGGTTTCACAATGTCAATGAAGACAAAGCTAAGGATAAGCGGAGCGCATGGCCTGCGGTCATGTTGTAGTAACGCCCTCACAATTTCTGCGAGGCAACCTCAGACAATAGACGAAGACGGCACTTAAGGGCAGCACGATAAGTACGAGGCGAAGCCGGTCTCGTGCCTCCTATGTACACTCTTCCTCGTCTTCTCCAAAACAAAATGCCATCTCGCCGTCGGACATGACCTTCTATGCTCGTCATGCAAATACGCCTACCATGCTTTCTCGATCCTGATAATCATTGGTAGCACCATCCCACTCGACCTCGGCTACCGTCCTTAGGGCATCAATGTGAGACCCGTAAATCATGCAGTCCTTGATCACCAGTGTCAGGCGTGACCCACCTCCCGCAGAACGGGTGCGGAGCCAGCCCTCTAGCGTCTGGAGAAGCGAAACACGGCTTAGACCCGACCACTGGTCGCTCCCTGAGCTGTCGCCTGCTCCACCCTCGTCCGCATGCGCGTCCTTGTCCTCGTTCTCATTCTCGCCGCGATCGCGAACAGTGGTGTGGAAGTCGACGTGCACCAGCTCGAGCCAGCGGAGGTTCGGAAGGAACAGCTGGTCCGGCGTCAACAGGCTCTGCCCCTCTGGCCACTGCAACCCCTCTGCCTCTTGCCAGTTCTGCCAGTGTGTCTCTGCCTTGTGCGAGTCCAGAGGTGTGACGAGTGCTTTGCAAAAGCCCACTGCAGCCCCGCCAGTCAGGAAGACCTGCTCGATGGCGCCGCAATGTCCGAACATTTCTATCCAATCCCGTGCTGTCCACCCGGTGGGCCAGTCGTGCTCGTCAAGGATGAGAGCACGGAGGGTGTCGGCTGAGACAGCCTCGCATAGAGATCGCATGGGATGGATGGAGAGCGTCTCGGGTTCGGGAAGCCATATATTAATGTCTGGCGTAGTCTTCCTCATGAGAAAGTCTGCGGCGTCTGTGGCGGAGACATGCCAGAAATTGAAGTCCATGAGTCCGTCATTGAAGTTCATCGAGAACGTAAGCAGAGGAGTCTGTTCGGCACTGGTGCTGCGCGTCTGGCGACTGAGGAACGGGAAGAAGTCGTCCACGACAAGCGGAGCCACGCTGCGCGACCCTTCCTCACACTGAAAGATGAGAACGCATGAGGGAGGAATTTCCAGGCGCTCCAAGACGTCCCGCATGTCTGCCGATGTGTCATGAATCAATTGCAATGATTGAAGGCGCGGTAGAGCCACGATATGGGTATCTGTGCCATCCTGCGGCTTCTCAGGAAGATAAAATTCAAGGTGGAGCGTCTCCAAGCCTGGCATTCCCTCGAGCGCACAGAAGAATTGGTTGTAAATTGCAGCCGGAGTGGTCGATTCAATAAAGATGTCGTCGCATATCAATTCCAGCGCATCACAGGGCAACTCGATATGGAGGTGCGTGAGGCCAGATAGGATGGGGGAGGACCATGGAACACGAACGTTCAATAGCTCTAGTCGACGAAGCTCGGGCGTATGTCCTTCAAAAATATCAGCAGGCATTACTTGAGTGGATCGCCCTTCTCCCCGCAGTCCGCCGTTTCCTAGCGTCAGGCATCGCATAATCGGAGCAGGCGATTTCAGCAGCTGCAAGATATAACCCATGCAGTTCGTAGAGTCACATATGGACAAGTGTCGAAGGCGGTGGAGTTGACCTGGAACAATGATCCTTGCGACGGGATCACCAGGTAGTCGTTTAGAGTCCTGCTGATACGAAATGGGTATCGCCTTTGAGCGAGCCTTCATTTCGCCTGCCCATTCCAACCCGATGCAATCAGTGATGTTGCTCCACAGACCGGGATCGTGCAATGCCGCGTCACGCCAGGCCCTGCAAACATGAGTAACTCGGATCCAACCTAAATCGAACGTCGTAGGAGGCTCAAATGCAGCACAAAACCCAAGAATGCGAGTCAGAACTTCAGGGGGCAGACCAAAGATGGGTATGAGGGCATTGTGACGGGAGCGGAGAGAGCACATTGCCAAATGCATGGCTGCCAGTTCGGCGTCTATTGTCTGTCGAGCTTGCATGACGACGCTGGGGTTGTCGCGGCGAGAAATGCCTTGCGTGCGGGCAATACGAGATTTCACGAACCTGTCCCAGAACTCCTCGGGACTGTAAATAGTTGAGTTGCATGAGTACAATGGTGATGAGAACATGGATAACGCGTCTGCGTTGCACGCACCTTGGAGCAGCTATTAGTTCTGTTTCGAGCATCATGTCGCGGGCAATGATTGCAGTTGAGACAAGATGTTGACGACTGCACATGAATCTGAGCAAAGACCGGCCCAGCTTCAAGACGACAACTATACCTCGACTTCAACAGTGACGCGTTGACGGCGCGTAACAAGACGCGTCGCTGAAGCGCTCGCGGATAGATGCCATGCACCAAGCGCTCTGACTCACTATCTATCGCTATGGCCAGCTCATCTGCATAGGAATCAAACAGCGTACGCGTTGAGGCCGACCTGTCAACTCTCTGACACATGGCGGGACTGACGTGAACGTTTGCCCGTCAATTCTACGCATGTGCACGGCCAGGAGCAGAGGTTGACAGTGATACTCAGACGTGGGTTCTCGAATTGTGGGACTAGTTCTCGCTGGGCGGCTTGCTGATTTTACTCAAATCACATGGGTACGATAAATTTCTTAGTGCATTGTGAACAAAGGCTATTCATCACGCCCGTACATATAATTACACATAGATGGTGAGTACATATTCATTGCAGTCATGCACCTTGTGCCTCTGGCTCGTTGTCGCGCCCTTCTTCAGCGGACCACTGGCAGATCCATCAGCATTCTCTCAACCATGCCCGGGTTTCTGTCATTCCTGATCTCTGGAGTCCACCAGTCATCGCGGGCAGCCGGGACGTCCAACAACATGCCCTTGTATTCCATGGAGACCAGAAGCCAGCAAACCATCCGAAAAAGGGTCGGGCTGTCCGTCTCCGTCGTATTGAATTTCGACACGTAGAGTGCGTTGTCGTCGTATCTTGACCTCATGTAGAAGGTTGTGACGTCCATGGACGATAAAGTTCCACAAAAGACGTCCCATTCCATAAGCTGACACCATATCTGTGCAAGCACGGTGAAATCAGAATGAGACAAATTGGTTTATAGAAAGAGGCTACCAACCTGGCACAAGATCTTGTCCCGCTCCGCAAAGAGTGAAGAGGGTGACTTAGGCCAATTAAAGCGTATGGCAGCTCCTGGATTTGTGACGCCTAGGATGGGCCTTGCAATGAGTTGCAAGGGATTGCCGATAATGGGGATAACAGCCTTTGTCTTCCACTCTCCGACGTGCGAGACAGTCTCGTGAGGATGCTCTCCCCGCAGCGTCGTCACATCGTCCGGCCTATTGTGGAATCTGTTGTGCGCAGAGGAATGGAACGGATACATCGGGTTGGCGTCTTCAGGGATGCGTCCGAGGAGCACAGCGTGTATGACTGCATGCGCAGGTCCCATGAGCGTCTCCCGGATCCAGTCTTCGGTATCAACCTCCGAGTAAATTCGTTTGGGACAGTCTAGAGAAGTAAGCCATGGGAACACGCGCGCCGCAAACAACATGTGCGCATCATTGTTCCAGTCTATTGGAATGGCGTGAAGAATGGCTGCAACTTTAGGTTCGATTGGAGCCAACATTTCCCCGCAATAGACAACCTTTTCCAGAGACTTGGATGGAGGGATCTGGTATTCCGATGCAGTTGGCCCCCTTGTCCCTTTGAGTTGCTTTCGATCGTAGATGGCAGGAGACAGAGGCAGAGCAGCCCATACGAGGTCAAGCAGGGTCCGAATCCGGTCCCGCACAGCGCCGTCGAACTTTCCAAAAGGGATCAGAGGACGGGATAGGAGATCTGGATGAAATGGCTCTATCTTGGGTCCGAAGCTAAAGACGGAAGGCATAGACGAAGATGAAGGTAGACGCACCGAGGAAGGTAGCGAAGACAGGGTGGAGGCCAGAGATGGGGAGCGTGCATGCGCATCTTCCACGTCAACGATAACGACCGAACGAGGGCGAAATGGATCGTCTACACCATCACGGGATTCCTGGACGTTCTGAACATTGTCCGTGATACCTTCGTGCAGCATTTGATCACCTCGATGGGGCGCCGCCCGGCCTGTAACACGCTGCCATTCCGCTGCAACTGGTACCGTTGGAGATAGGTTCATCGGCGACGGGCGGCCTGTACCCGAGCGTCTGGGGGCTGCAACTGGTGACGTCGGAGATATGTCCATAGGCGATGGGCTCAAATTAGTAGGCGCAGCCGGTGAGCGGCCTGCAGTCGAGCGTCCGGGGGTGACGGGGAGTGTTGGCACTTCCCCAGGTGCAATCACGAAGCGAAAAGCAGGGGAGGCCGGTGTGGCCGGTGGGTCAGACATCGTCTATGGTGACAACAGCAGGGAAGACGAGGGACTAGGGACTAAGGACTGCCCAACCCGCCTCGATGCCCGTATTAAATACGATTTTACGCATTGCAAGTAAGGCACGATCCATGCGGGGAACAATGCACAAAGCGCGACCACAAGGCTAAAAACTCACAGCAAAGTCCACAAGGCCATGATCGAAGCAAAATCTATCAAGTGTATACGCACCCACCAGCCGCCGCGGTGGGTTAGCATTGACAAAACACGATGGTGTTTCTTTGATAGCACTTACCAGGTTGCCGTCGCACTCCTATGTAGCTCATTGTCTTGCACCATTCAGGCTGAGACCTGGGAATGGGGACAATAACCTGATAATCGAACATGATGCGAAGATCGGATCAATGTCAAAGCGCGATCAAAGCGCGACTGCAGTGTGTTGACAACGTGTTCTGTGGATAATAGACGATCTCAACAAGGTCGCGCTCACGTGTGAACCGCGTGGCCCTTTGTCTCCACATTCCTGGCAGCTTATATAGCGCTTATATTTCCCTCGTTCGTCTCCCTCCCATCATCTTCGCGTCAAACATGGCTCTCACCGTCTTTCTTCCTCCTTTCTATTTGGATGGAACTCCTGAAACCTACATCCTCCGCAACGGAGACACTAATGCGTGTTCAGGGCCGTCGGACATCAGCTTTCGTAGCTTGAAGCGTATCAGTGGAAGCAATTTCTACCGGATTGACGTCTATCGTGGCGAGTTGATACTCTCGTCCGACGAGCCCCCTCTGGACGTCGTCTGCAAGATTGGCTTCGGAAGGAAAGCAAGGGACCGTGTCTCGCACGAAGCGTCTATGTACATTGGCAAGCTCAGCCATCTGCAGGGCGAGTGCATCCCACACTGCCATGGGTACTTCGAGGGGGATACAGACGAAGGGCCGACCGGGTGCATCGTCCTGGCGTATTGTGGAGAGCCGATAAAAGAGATGTTGGGATATCTGCCTGACAACTTTAAGTGCGTATTCCTTTCCTAAATCGAAGTACGATATACTCAAAGGCTCCCAGGATCGGCATCATCCATGCTCTCGTAGGGATTCACGATGCGGGCCTGAATCACCTCGACTTGACTGCAGGGAATATCCTTGATTACAACGGTCGTCCGATGATCATCGATTTTGAAGACTCCGAGGATCATGAGTGTGGCCGTCACATCGACATCGAGATAGGAGCCCCTGGACCTTCGGCGATTATGGAGATTGGCTGCCCCGAGCTCTACCAGTTTTTCCTGGATCTCAAAATCTGGACTCCTGGTGCGTCAGCTCTGCCACTCCTTTTTCCTGCCGCTGACTATGAGATGTAGCCTTCATTCGGTACATCGACAATTATTGGCCTATCAAATTCGCTTTCGACGCACGCACTCTGGCCATGACAGCGCCGAGTCACTGGTCTCAAGAAGAAGCGCTCAAGGAGGCGAATCGTGTCATCGTCGAACATGTCAAGACTTACTATCCCGCGGAGTACGATCATTGGAGAGCTAGCTTCAGTGAGCTAATTAGATTGTTATCGCTCTCACAGTAACGCTGATCGCGATCTTCGACTGACAGATACCACACCGACGATAACAGATTGGGCCTTTACATCTCCTAGTGACACCCCCAAACCTCACAGCATTGACTTGGTTTCGGTTATGTAGGACGATCGTCAGGGGGCTCGTAGTTCTGTAGATTTTAACTTGTACTATACTTTATTCGCATTTCACGTACAACGATATGCTCTTCTACTAGCGTTGCTGTCGCAACCATTTCAATACCGCATTTTTGACTAATTCTCAAGCTGGCATCAGATGGTGGATATCGAAGGTAAGTACAGCAGGACAGAGCATGATCAGAGATGCTCGTCGCTGAATGGTAGAATACGTTGCGCGCCGAAAAGTGCACGCATCGCAGACTCGGCGCTCCAGCGACGGGGACATGTGCGGACCCGTTTAGCAAGTACGTGCCCTGAAGTTCAATTATGTACGGGGCTTCAATGATATGCATTCGATTGTAGTCTCAGCATTTTACATACCCACACATCAGTTTATCTGCATGTGGCATTGTACGGTAGCTATAACGTATTTGACACCTTCCGACTCAGACGGTGCAGTGCCCGAGTCGCCGACGTAGCACCCCACGGCGTGGGCTGGACTGCGGCTTCCTGAACAATCTGTAACGGTTCAAGATCAGGCAATCACGTACCCAGGTAGCTTGTCAACAATCACCTATTCATCTCGCTAACCTTCCGACGGCTGCGAATGCAGCGATCCGCGACACCCACAGAGACTCACAGCCCTCTCAGCCAGACCCAGCAACCGAAATTCCGGGCATTTTGAGGATGGTATCTGAATCCAGTTCGACGTGCACGACGTCCTTGAGTGCGCTCAGTTGTGCCGCGTTGACGACACATCCTTTCCCGAGCCTAACGACCGAAATGGCTCTTCCTGCTGAACGACGCATATTCAATGCGCTAGCAAGAACGCTAGTCTTGTTATCCCAGCCCGTGCAGTATTGTAGGAGGACCGACTGAATGGATATGTATTTGAGATCCGGGAGAAAAAGCTGGTCCGGCGTGAAAGCCGCCGCATCGACTCCCTTTCCGCATGCTGGCAGCTCATCACCCAGCTTCGCAGTGAGTGCGTAGCAAAGACTAACGACCTCCTGCCACTTGTTCACGAAGATATGGCTGGTTTTGGGGCAGTTGGCTGCGAAAAGGCGCTTCCAGAGATCGCGGATTAGCACGCTCTCGCAATGCTGAGCAAGAATGGTGCGGACATCACTGAGCGGAAGAATGTCGCATATGATTTTTAAGGCGTCTGCTGGCTGATGCGATTCCACTGGACAGAATGCGCTGATGAACAGGTCAGGGTCGACTGAGGGGTAAAGAGTGCGTGAATCATGGATATTGCTCTCCCGCCAGAGCTTGAGACCTGTCCTTGTCTCGCTGACGTCGACGTCGACAATGGACAAGGTGCGGAATGGATCTGTGTCAGCAGAAATGCGGCCACACAACATCGGAAGGCATTCTTCGAGCTCCGGCTTGTCGTAGAATTCGCATTGAAGGTGAATTTTGCACGAAGCAGGGATCTCCAGCCGACCGAAAACATCCTGGCATTCAGGGCCTTCGTCAATCAGGGTCAGAGTCTGGAGGCGGGGTAGTTGGATAGGTGTATGATCAATGTATGACATCCCGATAGGTAGCGTGTTTGACAGATACAGGGACTCTAGAGCAGGCAACCGCCTGAGAGCATCAGGGACGCCGCTGTCCCGACTGGATGCATGATTAGGATCGCCGTCTTCAATATGAAGATGCGTCAGGCTGCAAAGAGCTGTCGAGGACAGTGATACGTGGACGTCTTTAAGATACAGACGATGGAGCATGGGTGCATTATCGTTGAATATCCTTTTAGGCAAAGTGATACGAAGACGGCGAGAGGGCACAACGCTTAATTCCAGAGCATGGAGCATCGGTGCTGGAGATGTTAGGGACTGGGTGAGAGCATGAACGATATCGGTGGTGTCGTCGACAGACAAGGAACGGATGCGGGGCAGTAGGCGGGGAAGAACGTGCGGCAGGAAATTTTTGCTGTCTTTTCCACATTTGACCTGACGGTACGACAATGGCCCAGATTTTGCGCGCTCCAGCATCAACTCTAACCAGCATGAGCCCAGCTCTGCCGTGACATTGGCCCAAAGAGCAGGATGGTGGAGAGCTGCGTCGTGCCAGAGCTTGCAGACATGAGTCGCTCGAATCCAGCCGAGGTCTCGCTTTGATGGCGGTTGATCGTTCGCATGCAGCTGCAGTATCTGAGCAAGGATCTCGAGCGGAAGACTGGAAATGGGAGTGAGGGTATTGCGATGCGTGCGCAGAGAGCACAGTGCCAAATGCATGGCTTCGAGTTCTTCGTCCATCATCTGGCGGGCTTGTGCAAGCTCCTCAGGCCGAGACATTTTCTGGGTAGAAGCAATGCGGGACTGGATAGATTTCGACCAAAACTCCACAATGTTCAATCTATATTCGTCGGCACTGTCAGAAAATATGGTGCAGGGGAGCTGATTGCCTGGATTCCGTACCGAGGCGCGTTATTTGCTTGATTATTCATTGTGATTTTACAATATGAGTTTTTCTTGCAAGATGGAGATTACTATAGAGTACCCAAACGCGAAAAGCAAGACTTACAGGTGTTGAGGTGACTGACACGCTGTGGACAGTGCTTGCCGATTGATTTCCCCAAATGAGACGAAGTATTGCGCTGACTGAAAGCGTTCTGGACTGTATATCTGATTCAGAATCGAAGCAGTTGCATTACAGTCACAACGACAACTCACCTCCACTCCAAGCTTCGAGTTTCGAGCTTCAAATTTCGACAGGGCAGGCGGACGCGTACGAAAAGAAAGACTTCCGCGCAACGCCACAAGCGCGTCGCCGAAGCGCCCACGGCAGCCGGCCGGCCTGCCGAAGATTGTTTGACTTTCTATACCAGTTCTAACCGCCTACGGCGGCCCTACAACAAGCCTACGATATCTGCAATTTGTGAGTTGGCATTCCCCGTTACAGCAAGAATCGTTCAATTCGAGCAGTACGATACATCGGTCGTTGCCTGGGCTGGCCTCATTTCTTGTGTACGTGTCCTTGTATTGTCGTTTTGCTTTTGAAGTCACTTTGACGTGCCCCAGCCCTTTTCATGCATCGCAGTCATCGTCAGCTCTTGCAGCAGCACTGCGGCTTCTGCGATATTGCATGGCACTGATGCGGCTCCTATTCACATCTCATCTGCAGACAAATACTCCCCTATCTGGGCCTCCTAGTGCCTGTTTTCTTCGCAGGATAGATCTACATCCTGGCTTTGTTGTCCAGTATGTAAGTTTTGGTCTTTGTTATCGACGGACTCCCGGAATATTTACTCCCGACTCTTGCCGAGCCACTCGTTGGTGACTCGTGTGAGAAGCGTGTCCTGAGGACAATTGAAGACCTTGAGCCCACCCGGTCACGGTTACGTCTGAATTGCGGAGGCGTGGCTCATTGTCTCCGGAATACAGTATTTAGCAGAATTTACCTCTCCGGTTCGTCTCTCCATGCTCAACATGGCTCTAGCCCTATCTCTCTCCCCTCTCTACCCGAGTGGCACTCCTGAGACTTACACCCTTCGCAACATCGACACTAATGCGTGCTCAGGACAGTCGGACATCAGCTTTCACGGTTTGAAGCGTCTCAATGGAGGCGCTCGCTACCGGATTGACGTCCATCGTGGCCAGCTGACTCTCTCATCGGATAAGCCCCCTCTAGACATCGTCTGCAAGATTGGTTTTGGAACGATTGCGAAGGGTCGCATCTCTCACGAAGCGTCTCTGTACACTGGCAAGCTCAGCCATCTGCAGGGCGAGTGCATCCCACATTGCCATGGGTACTTCGTGGGGTATACGAGCGAAGGACCCACGGCGTGCATTCTCCTTACATACTGCGGAGAGCCAATACAAGACATGCTCATGCATTTGCCACCTGCATTCAAGTACGTATCCCTTTTAAAAGCCATATCTGTGTATACTCAAAGACTTCCAGGACCGGTCTCGTCAATACTCTCGTTGGGATTCACGATGCGGGTGTGAAGCATCTTGACCTGTCTCGAGGAAATATCCTGGACTATCATGGTGGTCCAATGATCATTGATTTCGAAGACGCCTTGGAGCATGAGTGTGGCCGGCACGTCCCTATCGAGGAAGGAGCACCAGGACCTTCAAAGACCTCGGAGATTGGCTGTAGAGAACTCTACCAATTCTTCATGAAACTCGACATCTGGACTCCTGGTGTGTCAGCTTCATTATCCCTTTTTTTCAGTCGTTAACTATGAGATATAGCCTTCATCAGATACACCGGCAGATCCTTTCCTATCAAATTCGCTTTCGACGCACGCACCCTGGCCAAGATGGCACCGAGTCATTGGTCGCATGAAGAGGCGCTTCAGGAGGCGAATCGTGTCATTGTCGAACATGTCAAGACTTATTATCCTGAGCACTACGATAAATGGCGAGCTAGTTTCAGTGAGCCGATCATATCTTATCGGTCTAGTAGTAATGTTGACCAGTCTTCGACTGATAGATACCACGCGGGTCATACCAAATTCCATCTCGACATCTCCTAGTGACAGCCCCGAATCTCGCAGCACTTGACGCTTTACTTTTGGGGATGTAGGACGGTCGTTACGAGACTCGTCGTTCTGTTGATATCAACTTGTACTATACTGTATCATATTCCCGCTACACAGTACCTTTCTACTGGCATTGCTGCTGAAGCCATTTCGATACCGCATTTGTGAGACTAGTTCTCAAGGCATTACTGTAAATGGTGGATATCGAAAGTAACTATAACAAGACAGATATGATCAGAGATGCTCTCTGCTGAACGGTAGAATACGTTGCGTGCCGAAAAACGCGCGCATCGCAGACTCGGCGCTCCAGCGACAGGCACATACTCAAGTATGCGGACCTGTTCAGCAAGTGCGTGCACGGAAGGCCATCAACTAGACTTGACCAATATTATGCATTGAATCGTAGTCATAGCATTTTATGAACCACACATCAATCTACCTGCATGCAACACCGTACGGGAACTTTACCATATTTGACCCCTTCCTCCTGCGGCACAGTGCCCGATGTAGACAGGAAGCGTCCTCGACGTAGTACCCCGCGGCGTGAGCTGTATTGCGGCTTCCTGAACAATCTCTAACAAAAAAGGATCAGGCAATCACGTACCCAGGCAATTTGTCAACAAGTACCTATCCATTTTGCGAACCTTCAGATAGCTGCGAATGCAACGATCCACGACACCCACGGAGACTCACGATCTCCTCAGCCAGACCCGGCAACCGAAGCGTCGGGCACTTCCAGGACGACGTCTGGATCCAATTCGACGTACACAATATCCCTGAGCGCGTTCAATTGCGCTGCGCTGACGACGCATCCTCTTCCGAGCCTGATGGTCGAAATGGCTCTTCCCCTCGTACGTCGCATATTGAACGTGTTGACAAAGACATCGCCCACGTCGACGAACTTGTCATCCCATCCCGTGCAGGATCCTAGATTTACCGATTGAAGCGAAAGAAGTTCGAGATCTGGGAGGTAAAGTTGATCTGGTGTGAAAGCTGTCCCTTGTGCATTGCCGAGCCTCGTGAACAGCACCCTACAGAGGTCCATGGCCTCCAACTCCTTGCTCATGAAGACATTATTGACTTTTTGGCAGTTGGCCGCGAAAAGACGTTTCCACTGGTCAGAGCGCATTGTGAACTCGTGGCGCTGGATAAGAATGGTGCGAATATCGCTGAGGGGAAGAGTGTCGCACATGATTTCCAAGGGATCTAGTGGCCGATACGGTTCGGTTGGACAAAATGCGCAAATGACAAGGTCAGGATCGACTGGGGGATGGAGGGTACTTGAATCGTGGATATTGCTCTCCCGCCAAAGCTTGAGATCGGTCCTTGTCTCGTCAATATCGACGAGAGACAAGGTGTGGAACGGATCCGGTGTTGCGGAAAAGTGACCACACAACATGGGAAGGCATGCTTCGAGCTCCGATTCGTTATAGTATTCGCATTGAAGGCGAAGTCGACACGAAGACGGAATCTCAAGCCGCCCGAGGACGTAAAGGCACGAAGGGCCTTCGCCAACCAAGGTCAGGCTCCAGAGGCGGAGCAGTGGGACCGAGCCATTGTCTAAACTCAGGACCTCGTCAGGTAAAACATTCGCGAGATATAAGATTTCTAGAGCAGGTAACCCCTTGAGAGCATGGAAGAAGCCGCCGTCGAGACCAAGTATATGATTCGGATTCCGTTCTTCCTCGATGTGAAGGTGTGTAAGGCCACGAAGAATGGGCGCGGACCATGCCACGCGGATGCCTTTGAGGTGCAATCGACGGAGTACAGGCGAGTTGTTGTCGAAGATCCTTTCGGGCAAAAGGCTACGATGATGGCGGCCCGGGGGGGACACCGCAATCAGCTCCAAGGCATCGAGCATCGGTGCTGCGAATTTTAGAGACTGAGCGACCACACTGACGGCCTCGGGAGTGTCGTCAACAGAAAAGGAATGGATTCGGGGAAATAAATGCGGGAGAACGTGTGAGAGAAAGTCTTTTCCACATTTGACCTGACGGTATGACAACGGCCCAGATTTTGCGCGCTCTAGCATCAAGTCTAACCAGCGTGAGCCCAGCTCTGCCGTAACGTTAGCCCAAAGCGCAGGATGGTGGAGAGCTGCGTCGCGCCAGAGCCTGCAGACATGGGTCGCTCGAATCCAGCCGAGGTCTCGTTTGGATGGCGGTTGATCGTTCGCATGTAGCTGCAGTATCCAAGCAAGGATCTCGAGCGGAAGACTAGAAATGGGAGTGAGGGTGTTGCGATGCGTGCGCAAAGAGCACAGTGCCAAATGCATGGCTTCGAGTTCTTCGTCTATCATCTGGCGGGCCTGCGCAAGCTCCTCGGGCTGAGACGTTTTCTGAGTAGTCGCAATGCGGGCCTGGACAAGCTTCGACCAAAACTCTATGGCGTTCAACCTGCATTCATTGACACTGTCAGAAGATACGATGCAGGGGAACTGATTGCCTGGCTCCGCACCGAGGCACATTATCTGGTTGATCGTTCATTGTGATTTTACCATACGAGTCTTCCTTTAAATATGAGCATTACTATGCAGTACCCAAAGGCAAAACACGAGACTTACAAGGTGTTAAGGTGACTGACACGCCGTAGATAGTGCGATTGTCTTCCCCAGATATTGAAACGACTCGATACTTCAAGCGTTCTCGACTGCATACAATTGAAACAATTAGATTACACTCAGAACGACATCTCACCTCAACCCAAGCTTCGCACTTCAAATCTTGACAGGGCAGTCGGACGCGTAAGAAAAGAAAGACGTGCGCGACGGCTGTCCGCCACAAACGCGTCGCCGAAGGTCGCCGAAGCGCCCGCGGAAGCCGGCCGGCCGGCCGAAGCAAGCTGCTGGCAGCAACTCTGTACAGTGTACGGTACGATGCAACAGCTTCAAGCCAGTTGGTGTGCTCTGCTACAGGGGTTCATCGGGAGGTACGATACGTCCATCGTGCATGGGCTCGTTTAATGTGTACGTGTTCTCGCATTATCTTTTGCTTTCGTGGGGCTATTTTGCGCCTCAGGCCTCAGGACTCGCAGCTGAGTCCATCGTGCGTCCCAGTCATCGTTGGGCCTTGGCTATAGCAGCAGCACTGCAGCATTTGCACGGAACTCTCGCTAATATCCAATCCGCAGGCAAATGATCAACGGTGCCCTGTCTGGGCGCTAGCGCTGCTCATGAATGCCTCGCAGGGCTCGGATAGAATTACGTCTTGGCTTTATTGTAGGTTATGTTCTTTGTCGCGACGATTGTCACGGAAAATTCCCTCTAGGCCCTTGCCGAGGAATTGCGGGAAACGTGTCCTGAGGACAATAGAAGATCTCAAACTCAGCTCGTCTCGATTACGTTCGGAATGTGGAGGCCCGGCTCATTGTCCTGGACACAATATTGATGAACTTTATCTCTTCGGTTGGTCTCCTTCACGTTCAACATGGCTCTCATCCTCTCCCTTCCTATAGAGTACCCACTTGAAACTCTCGAGACTTATGCCCTTCGGAACTCTGACGCTAATGCGCGCTGGCCGTCGGAAGCCACCTTTCGTGGCGAAAAGGAAATTCACCGAGACCGACGCTTCCACATCGAGGTTTATTGTGGCCAGCTGAGTCTCTTGGACAACAAGCCTCTGGATGTTGTTTGTAAAATTGGCTTTGGCAAGACTGCGAAAAGCCGCGTCGCACACGAAGCGTCGCTTTACAGCGGCAAGCTCAGTCACCTGCAAGGTGTATATATCCCGCTTTGCTACGGGTACTTCGTGGGGGACACAGATGAAGGGCAAGCGGGGTGCCTTCTCGTGGCATACTGCGGAGAGCCGATAAGGGACATGTTCATGCGCCTGCCGTCGACATTTAAGTGCGTATCTATCCAGATTTTTGTATTTATCTATGCTTAGAGATTCTAGGACCGGCCTCGTTTCTGCCCTCATTGCCATTCACGACGCAGGGGTGGAACATCGCGATTTAGCGCACCGCAACATCTTGAACCGCGATGGGCTTCCGATGATCACCAGTTTTGATGACGCCGTGGATCATGAATGTGAACGGCGTATCTCCATCGAGGAAGGAGCACCGGCACCGTCTTTCGTCTCCGAGTTCGGCTGCGTTGAACTGTATCAATTCTTTTTGGATCTCAGGATCTGGACTCCCGGTGCGTCAGCTCTGTACTTTCTTCCTTCAGCCACTGATCTCGAAGGTAGCCTACATTATGTACGCAGGAAATTTCCAGCCTATCGAGCTAGCTTTCGACGCACATGCCCTAGTCAGGACGGCGCCGAGTCATTGGTCTCCCGAGAAGGCTTTGCAAGAAGCATATCGCGTTATCACTGCACATGTGAAGAAGCATTATCCCGAACAATACGATGACTGGAAAGCTGACCTTAGTGAGCTGCTTGATATATTTGATCTGAATCTTGTCTTTACTCTGACCCTGAACTAACAGAATGCAAGCGGAAGGCATCAGAGTCAACATTTCCCGGTGACAATACCAGCGCACCGAGCTACACCTTTGATATGCCTTTGGAACATGTAGGATAATCGTCAGAAGACTCGTTGTCTTCCTGTTCTTTACTTCTGTAGTTTAAACAGACTCAATATCATAAAACTTACTATAATATCCTCGCCGCGCGACGGCCGCATCGAGCGCGTCGCTGAAGCGCCTGCGGCTGCCGGTCTGCCGGCCGAAACAAGCCTGCTTGAACCGCCAGCAACCTCCCAGTATCATGCAACAGCGTCAAGCCAGTTGAGAATCTCCGTTACAACAAGGCTTGGGTGTGCCGGGCAGTACGATACATGCAGCATGCATGGGCTGCTTATATTGTACGTGTTTTTGCATTATCTTTTGCTTTTGTGAGGCTATTTTGCTTCTCAGGAAACTCGCTGTCCATCGTGCGTCGCACTTTTTGCCCGGCAATGTTACAAGTTCTCACTAATATCTAATCTGCAGGCAAAGGATCAGTGGTGCCATGTCTGGGCCTCATAGGCCTTGATCTGCTCACGAATACGAATCCTTCGCAGGACCCGGAAAGAATAACGTTCTGGCTCTGTCGTTCGCTTTGTAGATCATGGTCTTTGTTCATGACTAATGTCCGGAAAAGCAACTGTAGGCCCTTGTCTAGTAACTTGTCAGTGACTCATGCGGGAAACGTGTCCTGAGGACAATGGAAGATCTCGAGCTCACCCAGTTACGGCTATGTTCGGATTGTGGAGGTGTAGCCCATTGTCTCCGGAACACATTATTGAGCACAATTAATCCCTCAAGTTCGTCTCTTTCACGCTCAATATGACTCTCATTCTGACCCTTCCTACTCAGTACCCGCTTGAAACACTTGAGACCTACACCCTCCGGGATCTCGACACCAACGTTTGCTGGCCATCGGAAGCCACTTTCCGTGGCGAGAAGCATCTTCATGCAGCCGGACGTATCCAGATTGACGTCTATCGTGGCAAACTGACGCTCTCGTCGGACAAACCCCCTTTGGACGTCGTATGCAAGATCGGCTTCGGGAAGAAAGCGAAGGACCGCATCGCGCATGAAGCGTCCCTGTACAATGGCAAGCTCAGCCATCTGCAAGGCGTGTATATCCCGACCTGCCACGGGTATTTCGTAGGGGATGCAGACGGAGAATCGACGGGATGCCTTCTTGTGGCGTACTGTGGGGAGCCAATAAGAGAAATGTTTATGCGTTTACCGCCCACATTTAAGTGCGTAACATCCTGCTTTTCATACCTATGCATGCTTAGATATCTCAGGACCGGCCTCGTTTCTGCCCTTGTTGCCATTCACGACGCAGGAGTGGAACACCGCGACTTAGCTCACCGCAACATCTTGAACTGCGATGGGCTTCCGGTGGTTGTTGATTTTGGCGACGCCGTGGATCATGAATGTGAACGGCATATCTCCATCGAGGAAGGAGCGCCAGCACCTGCTTTGGTCGCTGAGCTCGGCTGCGTTGAACTCTATCAGTTCTTCCTGGATCTCAGAATCTGGACTCCCGGTGCGTTAGCTCTATACTTCCTTCCTTCAGCCACTGACCTCGAAGCGTAGCCTACATTAGGTATACGGGCAGTTTCCAGCCTATCAAGCTGGCTTTCGACGCACACGCCCTAGCCAGGACGGCGCCGAGTCATTGGCCTCCCGAGAAGGCTCTGCAAGAGGCCTATCGCGTTATCACTGCACACGTCAAGAAGCACTATCCCGAACAATATGACGAATGGAAAGCTGACCTTAGTGAGTCGCTTGCTGTTTTCAACCTCATTCTCGTATCATGCTAACCGTAAGCTAACAGAGAACAAGCGGAAGGCATCAGAGCAGACCTCCGGATCAACATCTCCGAGTGACGCATCGACTGGATTGTTATCGGCTTAGTATACGTGATCTTCGATTAACAGATACCAAGCCGGAGGCAGATTGCACCTCGACATTCCTAGCGACAGCTTTTCAAGATCTCGCACCATTTGAGGCCTTACACTTGGGTGTGAAGGACGATCGTTAGGAGCTCGCGATTCTGTGGATATGAATTTGTACTATACTGTACCATACACGCGCTACATGTACAAAACCCTTCCGCTAGCGCTGTCAATCAGACCGTTTGTATAACCACTTATTCGCACTGTGCTGAGTCTGATTGAGCTGTTTAACATGCTCATGATTACAGTGGCACACGATGTCCAGATGACCTTTTGATTGACAATGCAGGCACATATCTGAGGAGTACACATTTGTTCGAACCTGACTATTTACTTATGACGCCCCCCTTCGCAAGACGAAACTTTACGCCTATACTCCACTCCTATCGTACCTCGACGAGGCCGTTGCTTGTGGCGTCCTTCATCGCCGGAGTCCACCAACGTGTAAAGGCGAGTGGAACGTTCAAAGAGAGATCGTTTGATTCTGTGGCGAGCAGAAGCCAGCAGACCATCCGAAACAGCGTCGGGTCATCCGTTCTGTAGGGGCTCGAGATATAGAGCGTGTGCCTCCTGAGTTTCTTCCGCATATAGAAGGTTGTGAGTTCCATTGACGATAATGTCCCGTAGCATACGTCCCATTCCCACAATTGAGACCATATCTGTGCATAGCGAGAGGTAGAATTAAGACACAACAAATTCATCGAGGAAGACGCCACACACCTGACACAGAATCTTATCCCGTTGCATAATGGTCGCAGATGGTACGGGCCAATTGAATTTATACGCGGCACCTAGACGAGTAACGTTTTCGACTGGGTTTTGCACGCCGCTGAGAGGATTGTCAGCAATGGATATGACTCCTGTGGTCTTCCATTCTCCGAGGTGAGATATAGTCTCGTTAGGATGTTCTCCTTCCAGGATCGTCATGTTGTCCGGCCGATTAGCGAATCTGCAGTGCGCAGAAGAATGAAACGGATACTCTAGGCTAACATTGTCGGGGATGTGTCCAAGTATCACCGCGTGTATGACGGCATGTGCAGGCCCGATGAGGGTGTCCCGGATCCAGTCTTCCGTGTCGACCTCTGAGTAGATCCTTCTCGGAGAGCCTCGAGAAGTGAACCATGGAAAGACACGTGTAGCAAAGAGCATGTGCGCCTCATTGGTCCGGTCGAACGGAATTGCGTGAAGCAGTTCAGCAACTTCAGTTTCCACAGGTGCTAGCATGTCTCTGCAGAAAACAATGTTCCTCAATTGATGGGACTCGGGAATGTCATACTCTGTTGATGTTGGTACCTTCGTCCCTTTGAGTTGACCGAGTTCATAGATTTTAGGGCACCTAGGTAGAGCAGCCCAGACGAGATCGAACAGGGTGTGCACTTGGTCTTGAACATCGTCGAATCTTGTACAGGGTAGCAGAGCGCGAGACAGTAAGTCTGGATCAGACGGCTCCTCCCCGATCTCTGATAGGGAAGGGGATGGGGACGGGCTACCGACGATAATGATCGGAGGAAGGATCGGATCGCCCATGCCGTCGTCCGATTCCTCGACGTCTTCAGTCTCGTCCGTGGCACCTTTGTGCAACATCATATCGTCGCGACTTGGTGAAACGCAACCCGTAGCACGCCGCCATTCCTTTGCGATCGATTCCGTAGGCGATTTGTCTGACTGTATCTGACGTGATCCGGAGGGCACATTCGATGGACTGCCTGGACTCTGTCGAGGGCGCGAATGCGGAGAAGAGCGCGCGGGGGAGACAGGCTCCACGGGCACCTCATCAGCTGGAAGGGAGAACGGAAGTTCTCCATCGGCCTCAGCGAGGGTTGGCGGGGCAGGCGTTGACGGGACTTCTTCATTGGTATTAGAGAAGGTTCGCGGGGGAGGCGTGGACGGAAGTTCTCCGCTGTTATTAGGGAAGGTCGGCTGAGGAGGCGTGGACGGCAGTTCTTCACTGGTATCAGCGAAGATGGGCGGGGTAGGCATTATCTCTTGTGATAGCAGGAGTGCAGACGAGAGATTCCCTGGCCCGCTCGGTACCCATATAAATACGGTCGTACGCTTTGCAGTCAAGGAACGATCCACAAGGAGAACAATAGACGACATCGAAGGTCGAGAATCCACAGAAAAGCGACAAGGCCAAGATCAAATCATTGTCCATCAGGTACCTGTCATGCACAGCTTCCTGTACATCAGCAAAAGCGCGTGAGGCCTTGGAGCATAGTCACTGTCTGGTGGAGGTTCTGTCCAGCTCCATACTCAGCACGTTGCGAAGCAATGCAAGGAAATGGTGAACTCGTTGCAATGGTGCAAATCATCGCAAAGAAGCAAATACTCACACTAGACCGAACGATGGGAAGAGCGACTTGATCCTCAAGCCTCAAGCTTCATCTTGCGCCTTGAGTGAGGCTAGGAATGTCACGTCGCAACAATGTCATTGTCAAAGCGCGAGTAAGAAATTACGTACGTTCATTGTCCGAGGACGATCTGCTGGATCTGTGACCAAGATCTGAACAAAACACGGTCACGTGTCGACCGCGTGGCCTATTGTTTCGGAAACTCTATATCTAAGCCAGATCCTCTCCTTCTGTTCTTCCACCATCGCGTTCAACATGGCTCTCATCCTGTCCCTTCCGCCCCAATACCCATCCAAAACTCTCCAGACCTACACCCTCCGGAACCTCGATACCAACGCGCACCGCCCGTCGGAGGCCACTTTCCATGGGAAGAAGCATCTTCATGCAGCTGGACGCATCCAGATTGACGTCTATCGTGGCCAGCTGAATTTCTCAGATGGCAGATCTTTGGACGTCGTATGCAAGATCGGCTTTGGGAAGAAAGCAACGGACCGTGTCGCGCATGAAGCGTCCCTGTACAATGGCAAGCTCAGCCATCTGCAAGGCGTGTACATCCCGATCTGCCATGGCTGTTTCGTGGGGGATGCAGATGGAGAATCGATGGGATGCCTTCTTGTGGCGTACTGCGGAGAGCCAATAATAGAGATGTTTATGCGTTTACCGCCCATATTCAAGTGCGTAAGATCCTGCTTTTCAAAGTTATGTGTGCTTAGATTTCCCAGGACCGGCCTCGTTTCTGCCCTCGTTGCCATTCACGACGCAGGAGTGGAACACCGCGACCTAGCGCACCGCAACATCTTGAACTGCAATGGCCTTCCAGTGATCATTGATTTTGACGACGCCGTGGACCACGCATGCGGTCGGCACATCTCCATCGTGGAAGGAGCACCAGCACCTTCCTTGTCCTGCGAGCTCGGGTGCGTTGAACTCTATCAGTTCTTCCTGGATCTCAGGGTCTGGACTCCTGGTGCGTCACTATACTCTCTTCGTTCTTCAGCGACTGACCTCGAAACGTAGCCTACATCATGTACACGGGCTGTTTTCAGCCTATCAGGTTGGCCTTCGACGCTCATGCCCTGGCCAAGACGGCGCCGAGCCACTGGTCTCACGAAGAAGCCCTTCAAGAAGCGTATCGTGTTATTACTGCACATGTCAAGGAATACTACCCTGCACAATACGAAGCCTGGAAAGCTAAACTTAGTGAGCCACTTACTGTTGTCAATCTCATCCTCGTATTCACGCTGGTCCTCAACTAACAGAAAACAAGCGGAAGGCACCACAATCGACTTCCGAGACCACGTCTCCCAGTGACAGTCCCGAGCCACGCCTTTAACATATTTTTGGGACATATAGGGTTATCATCGGAGGACTAGTCATGGTGTACACATAGATGTCTCTGTACTATATTGCGCTCTGTATACACGCACTACATATACCACATACCACAATATTTGCTGAAATCGTCTGTATTCGCACTCGTGATACTGATATCCGAGCCTGGTATTGTGAAATCCAGAAAGACAAAGACAAAGCGTGATCCGGGTCGCTCGCAGTTGAATATGCCGCTCATCCCAGTGCGGACGCTGGTTCGGCCTGTCAAGCATCTCGGGCACGACGACATCACACGACGTCCGAAGGGCTTTCAAGGAGCCCGCAAAGGTCTGGCTGATTATCAAATACGCAAGAAACCACTCTAAGTTACTTTCAAAAGCGCCGTGATCGTCTCATTGCGTCTCGGACTCGGTAAGTAGCAATCGTTCAAAATCGTCACCGCACGACCTTATAATAGTTGACGCATGGAGGAACACGAAGGTAGGGAGTATTTAGCACTGAAGTAAGCGTGCGACGTTATGCATGCTTCGATCCTCGGCATGTTGCCATCTTGCCATGGGCATACTCTAAGTATGTAGAAGAGATAGTCCAGTGTTGATATGTCATGCGGTATCCTGCTCATTCAAGAACCGTCCACCAAGGACGAGCTAGAGGCGCGAGGCGTGTCCGATTTTGCATCATACAACAATGATGAGCCAGAGGAGACGGGGGGATTTCCCAAACGACTCGTCTTTCTTCGCCTTTTAGGCAGCATACTTCTCTGGATAATATCTGTCGCTCGAGTCACTCGGGCCGCGTTCATTTGGGTCGGCATTTGGATCGGTACTGCGAAGTTTGTAAGTCTCGAATGTCTTGATACAGAGTTCTGAAGGGATAGTGAGCTTGAGGGACATCCATTGAGGATGTCAAAGCAGCTAGTAAAAGCCGGTGCTTCAGCTCGAGTTAGACTAGTATAAATGTACTCGAGCAATCAAGACAACGCTCACAAGTTTCAGCGCGAGATCTACTTTCAATGTCGATAGGCTAGCAAAGCATGACAGTACAAGAGGTTGTATATGCACGGAAAGAAGGTCACGCGAGTCGCTCGGCCCAGAAAGTCTGGAAGATGGAGGCATACGGATATTGGCGCGGGGGCGCGGGCTCGTCAACAAAGTGAAGTAGGTATTCGTCACTTATCATGGTTTCCTGGACTTCACCACAGCCTCAAATGCCTCCAGCGCCTCAGCATCTCCCTCATCGCCCGGGATCTCGTCAGAGTGAGAGTTGTACCCCCAACCTGGATCGAAATATGCATAGTTTAGCGCACGCGGCGGAACTACCATTGAACCCATCTCCGGTTCTATAACCAGCTCCTCCAAGGACGTCAACTCCTCTGCAAAACGGTTCCAGACTTGTGCCCAATGTCTAGATGGCCCGCCATCATCTTCAGGAAGCGGGATCGTGGAGTGCTTCAGCTTCAAGTAGCGGAGCGTGGCTTTATGTCGGACGATGAAGTCTTCGAGGCACGAGCTGTCCGCGAACATAAAGGATGTCAAGGAGAGGGAGGAGAGCCGCGGGTAATTCAACTCGGCGAAATTGAAGCTTGGGTATTCCCCGAGGGCGATGTCGGCTTCCAGGGTGAGCGAAGTCAATGTCTGCGCGAAGCCGGCGGAGGGATTGAATATCCCCAGCTGCATCGTGTTATCCCAGAATGGCATCATGGGTTCGTGCGGGAAGTTGCCCTCGTGGTGTAGGTCCGTTATGACAGAGATATGTAGCTTCTGAAGCGAAAGAAAGATTCGTGCAAATGATGGTCTTTCGTAGAATCCGTCATCCGGATTGTACGGCAAGAGATGCATGATGCTGAACGAGGTGAGGGATAGCTTGTCGGATGCGCTGCATAGACCGCGGAGGATGGCAAATTGCGTCAGAAGCCGCGAGCTCGGCTTAAAGTCATCTTCAAATGTCTCTTCATCGTAGTCGGGATGGAGCGAAAGCGCCAGCGTCGAGAGGTTTGGCAAGGAACCTAGCATTCCAAACGCGGTCTCCAGCTGAGCAATGGCAGCTTCTTCGATCTGGCCAAATGCTTCTGTATGATATCCTGGATGAGTATAGCTAGCGATAAGCAGGCGACGCGCACTCACCCGAATCGACATCGTGAAATACTACCTCCACAACATATCCAGCGATGCATCCAGCTTGCAGCAGATTCATGAAGCCCTCTGCACTCTTAAGCGAGTTGCTGACACGTAGGGTATGGAACGCACGTGGCGTCGCGATGGAATAGAGCATTTTCGCGGTCGCGCGAATGCTGAGCAAGTCGGTTGCCGAATCGACTTCATCGGTGACGGCTCTGAAGAGTTCGACGGGCAAGTTCATCGCAACAAGGTGTCTGATGCCGAGCAGTCTAGTCAGAAGGCGAGAGTGGACTGTACAGATGAAGACGCACCAGGAGCATTTTTATGTGTTCCACGAAGCGCGCAAGGTACGGAACACAAATTTACAGTAAGGCACCATCTCGTGAGAGGTCTGCAATGCACCTAGCAGGCGCGTGAGACCGTCATACACACGAGTCAAGTAGTCACTGAGGGGACGCATGAGCTATTTCGTGACTCTAGTGAGAACAGGTATTGACAAGGTGTTTACCGGGGAGAGACCGTCCAACTGCTATAATCTTAAATCGTGAGCGCAGAGCACGGCAAAGACCGCTGCCGTGTGTTAGTCTCCCAGAGGCAGAGTAGATGAGACTCAACACTTCGTACCTCAGGATCGTCTGTCTGACGGTGGTGCTGCAACCCGAGATCCCAAGAGTAATAATAGGAAAATACATGTCGTTTAAGCAATCAAGATATCACTCACCGGTTAGGCAAGGTCGACGTAGTGGTGACACGGGAAGATGACTCCAGGACTCGCGCAATTCCGGAAAATGCCGAAGGAAGGAAGGAAGGATATTCCGCGGCGATCCCGCCGACATTCAACGATCGGCAGCTCTTGACATCCAGTCAACGATCGAAAACTCTTTGACTAAGAAGGTGTTTATTTAAGATCGGATTGAAATCGTCAGCTTCAATCCGAACACGGACGTTTCTAGTTCCCGAACGCCCTCAGCTTCAGGATTGAAGGCGTCTTTCGTTGTGGACTGCATTTAGAGAGGTTAAAGCGGGATGGACAGGCTTCTTGTCCGCGATCAATGGACGCTCGTCTACTGGGGTACGTGTCAATTTCAGATCGGCATACTCTATTGCTGTGAGTCCAATTTGAGTCATGACCTATACGCCGCAGCAAATCGAGCAAGTCTACAGTGATATCAATATCAAGACATGCGAAGCATGTATCGAATGGAATAGGCTAAGTATACAAGACAGAAATAGTGCACATAGATCGTACATACATCATTACCTGGGTCGATCCTAAGAATACGCGAGATAGTGGAGAGACGAGGGTCATGACCTGCTATGTCAAAGGCCTTTAACCGACGAGGCCGCGCTAGAGATGCGAGACTTTGTTTTCGCATCTGAGCAATGATGAGCATAAAATGAGGGTAGACGTCACAGCACACTTACCCATTCTCGCCTTCCATTCATCGTAGTGCTCTGGGTAGTATCGCTTCACGTGCTCTACAATGACACGATATGCCTCTGCTAGCGCTTCTTCGGGAGACCAATGGCTGGGCGCGGTCGCGGCAAGCTTGTGCGCGTCGTACGCCAGGGATATCGGCTGATAGGTACGAATGTACTGAATGTAGGCTGAAACACAGCGTTAGCTACGTATTGAGGGAAAGCGCAAGATGAACCACCGGTTGGCGTACCTGGCGTCCAGACCCGCAGGTCTTGGCAGAGCTCATAGATTTCGTCGCAAGCGAAGTCATCCGGCATGGGAGCTGGCTGCCCTTCGTCAACATGGAAGGCCCGCTCGCATTCGTACTCTTCTGCATGCTCGAAATCGATGATCATTGGCAGGCCCTCGTAATCGAGCACGTTGCGCTCCTCCAAGTCGCCGTGCCGCACGTCAGCGTCATGGATCGCAATCGCGGCATGAATGATGGCAGTCCTGCGAGCCTATCAGTTGTCTGTCATACTAGCCGTCGCAATGGACTCACTTGAACGTCGGCTCTAAACGCATGAACATCGAGTCGATCGGTTCCCCGCAGTAGTCCAAGATGATGCACGACGTCGGCCCCTCCTCGGTATTTCCTATGAAGTAGCCATGGCAAGGCGGGATGCAGACGCCCTGCAGATGACTGAGCTTCCCTAAGTAAAAGTGCGCTTCATTTGCGACACGATTCACAGCCTGTCTCCCGAAGCCGATTTTGCAGACGACGTCCAACGCAGGCTTATTCGAAGAAAGGGTGAGTTGGCCGCGGTAGACGTTCACGCGGTCGTTTCTACAAATCCGCTGCGTGCTGCGAAATTCGATGAACGAGATCGCCGAGCCTGACGCGTTGGCATCAGCATCCCGGAGAGTAAATGTCTCTGATGTGTTGCGGTTGATTTCGGAGGGGATGGTGAGTTTGAGAGCCATTTCAATTTGTACGAGATGAGAACGCAGAGTGCAGGAGTAGAGAGGAGAGCTTTCGCAAACGGCGCCTTGATATTCGAACAACAGATGCCACACAAGCGCCCAACAAGCGCCCGACTGGACCGCATCAGTGCATGTGATCGCGTCAAAGCGAAGATTCCATCGGGCGCACGCTTTGACAAGTTGACACGTTGATGTACGCAGCATGCACCGTGCAGTCATTGCGCGCAGAGCATAGATCTTCGTTTCGTTCAGGCGGATGTGTGAGTATCAGTGAGTTCTACCGAAAACTTCGTGCAATTTGACCCAGCATGGTTTCATTAGGCAAACTCGCGATTCAATCTACGGCAGGATGTCGACGACTCTGTCACATATAGAGTCTTAGAATCGCCGTGCTCTTGTCTTCTTCGCCATTGCAGGGTTAATGTACGTACTGCAGCACTTCAGAAGCGCTTACAATTATGCTGTGCTTACAGGAACCATGTGCACTATGCTGCCGCTTTGTTCTTTGCGGCTTCGAAGTCAACGCGGCCTCTTGTGTCGTATTTAAGTTTGGGGACTTTCAATGGCGATACGCAATTATCACTCCTTACCCATCCTCAACCCTCTTCTGTGATTTATCATGCCTCGTCATCGTCCTGCGCATCATGGCAACTCGCAGAATCCGTTCGATCTTCCTCCCTCCCCTGCACCTTTAGAGCCTGTCTCTCCGGTGAAGACACCCTCACCCCGTGCAGCAACAACATTCGCGCCGGGGCTTCCTTCTGGACCGCAACGACATCCCTTTGACGATCAGCCATCTCCAACGCACTTCATCTCGCAGGCGTACAGGCGACTTATCGGACGATCGCCTCAGCGCGAAGGGATGAAGATGTTACACCCTGTTCCTCCTCCTGAAGAAAGAACACGTATCGCAGCTGAACGGAGGGCCAAGAAGAGAGCGGACGATAATAATCTTCCCGTCGATGCGCTCGATCATCAAGATCAACCGGCTGAGGGCTCTCCAGTTCAATCTGTTCCCGATTCCGCTCCAGACTTGAATCGTCCACTTCACCCCTTCGAGAAGCCCGACGAAAGTCGGATACACAATCTACTTGATCTCGTCTGGGCAGCATTGCCACCCGTCCCAGATATCTACGACCAGTCTAAGCTCAGCGGTACAAGGAAGCCTACGAAGTCCTTCGATCTCGCGCTTTCTGGAGACGAACAGCTAAAATACATCGTGTTCTGCAAAGATATGCTGTCTCCAGTCGAAGGCAACGTCGCTGCTCTTCTGAAGGACATTGCTATTGACTGGGGTAACGATGCCCACAGGACCTTTGTTGCTCGTGTCTTTCCTTGGATGAGGGCCATGGACAATGCGAAACAAATCAACTCTGAGGTCGACACGGAGGACTGGATCAACAGTGTTCTTGTTCGACCTGCGATCGCAGTGCTCCATGCTATTCTTCTCGGTCACATTCCGGAGGATGTTGACCCGAGGTACCCTTTCTCCTGCTCGTCCCACAACAAGCGGTCGACGCGACCCGACTTCCTCGTCATCTTGCGTGGTAGGCACCCTCGGGAGTCAATCGCAGGTTGCGGGGAGTACAAGACGCATAAGATCATCGCGGAAGGAGACAATCCGTTGTGGCTCGTGCAGCGTCCTATCCCTGACCATCCCACTGGGGCTTACAAATTCAACTGGCCATCCACGTCGTGGGCTCGCAAGGGCGATAAGATCCTTGTCCAGGTGCGTCGCCGGTTAATTCATAATCCTCTGGCCCTGATGCGAGTCCTTCGCCTTTGAAGATATGGTCTCAGCTTAAGGACTGGGGTGCTTCCTGGGGTGTATTGTCATCTATGGAGCTCACCTCCTTTTATGCGACGCAACCTAACGAACCTAACACTCTTTACATATCGGAGACTCATGGACCTGATGACCCAACATTATTCCGTATGGTATGCTGGCTTATGCTCGCTACAAAGTCGAAGGGGGTCTCTCTGGATCTCCCTGCCCCTGATATTAAGTGGTGGAATTTAAAGACGAAGAGAGATACAACTAGCGGAGTGAGTGGCGGTCCTACTCGTCGTACGCGTGCAGCGCGGTAGATGGTGGCAGTTGAGGGATAGCCGGTTGGATATCTACATTAGCAGAACCCTTAAATAAATTGTTGCGGGCGAATTACATGTTGGCTTATTGGATCATGAGTCGAGCGCAGCATTTTGAGAATCATTCCGCCCGCTTCAACAAGGTATTCTAAGCGATGCATTCAGCCTTATCAGCTGAAACATCTACAGGAGGAAGTAAAGGATGGCAGTTGATAGTGTCGACCATGCCCATGTGTGCTCCATAAAATCCTTGGCAAGTACTGTAGATCAGCATCTCATATCCTCCGGCCTCGTCGTACTAGTGGTGCTGGCATAAGGTTTGCACATGAGCTCAGCGAAACGATCCCAGATCCCGAACGAGTACATACCTCACATCATATCTCCAAAAATCCGCGCTCCATCCTCTCGAAATATTCAACATCGTCCAAAGGAAACCTCTTGTCGATCGCATCCTCGAAGCCTGTGAACGCACTTGTGTCCTGTTCCTCCGCGTCGGAAGGACCCGCATAAGGTGTGATTTTCCACCCTTTTAGTAACCCTGCGTATGTGAAAGCCGGATAATCTCCATATTTGTCTCTACGGGCGTTCTGGTCAAATTCGGTGCTCAGCATGAACTCCTGCAAGCCTGTCAGTTCCTTAGCGAACCGATCCCAGATTTGAGACCACAACCTCGCCGGCTTGTCCTCTTCAAAATGAACAAGGAGGAGACATCGACACAGTTCGAGCCGACTGAGCGTCGCCTTGTGCCGAATGATGAAATCTTCGGTGCCAATCTTCTCGTCGAATGTGATCCTCATCAACGAGAGTGACGATAGGTATGGAAAATGGAGGGCTTTGAAGGAGAATGTCGGTTTTATTCCAATGTGCTCTCCGCTATGGAGGACGAGGTGCGTCAGGGTTGATGAGCCGTTGAGGGATGGAAGTATGCGCTGGAACATGATGTCTTCCCAAAATACGGACCACGGATCGTAAGGATAGTCTCTGTTGATTTTCGGGTCCAATTTTTCATTGGAAACAACAGTGATTTGCAATTGAGACAGTCCACGAAGGAGAGCCATGAACTCAGGTCGTTCGTAGACTGATTCGTCTGCCACAGCGATATTGACGAGAGTTAATGACCGAAGAGGAATGGCCTTGGAAACTCCAACGACAGCTTCCAAGATTTCGAATGAGCTGCTAAACTCGAAACCGTTCGGGTTGTCTGTACTGTGGGGAGAGAAGAGAAGCTTCAACGCAGAAAGATATCGAGCCTTCGCGATGAGCCCGAATGTTTTTTTCAGCGCGTCAATGAGTTTGCGTTCTTCGGGAGACATCAATATACCATTCTCTGGGATAACAGGATGAGGTTTCAGCATGCCGAATTGAATACCTGCGAGCGGAATCGACGCACCGAAGTCCACATTCGGACATTTGCGCAACGGCTGCCCATCCTGATCTACATATTGGTTCCGGTAAACGATCTCTCGGACATGACCTGCAAGCTCTTCTGCCACGAGGATGCTCTTCAGGGCATTGATGCTCGAAAGACTGTCTTGAATTTCAAATCGACGGAATAGTTTTGCTGTAGCGGCCACGCTCCATGCCTTGTTTACAATGCGAAGTGCGTGTAGATCTTTAATAGACACTCTATCTGCGACAGCTGATGAGATTTCGGCTGTAAACCGATTCATAGAGGTATTGTCGTCGAAATGAAAGGGACTAGAGCGAGAGTTTGGTGATGGACCTGCAGAGACACTGTCGATGTTGGGACGAAGACCACGTCACAACACGAAAGAATTTGCTGTGGGCGCTAATTTAGAAGGAACATCTCCACTGATCAACCACTGTCTGAATTTGGACGAGACATCAACGTGAATGCCGTGATCTGGTGAGTAGGAATAAGTAGCTTCGCCTCCGTATGGACAAGGCGGTTGGTATTTCAAGCAATAGGTGCGTTTCAGGATACAAAAGTCAGCATTGTCGGAATCATAGCCATGCTCGTCGCTGGACAACCCATAGCGAAACCTTTCTCTGACTATAGGCTTCAGCCCCACCAAAGCCCCCTGATCACCTTCGCTTCGAGGAACAGTTTTCATAATAGCCAAAAGCCTCTGTTGCAAAACCCATTCGCGCATATCTCATCGCATGTTGCGACTTAGGCCCACTCGTTCAGAGGCCGCTGCGGAGATGGCGTCCTCACGGACGATGAGCATGAGGTCAGATTCAGTTCGTGGAGGGCTCGTAGTTCCGTAAGTCTCTGGCCCCCGCTTCGTCTGCGACTGCCTCGACAAGCATTCTGGTAACTTTTTCATGAAAAGCTCAGACACCCAATAGTTAATAGCGCTGCAGCCCGAGTCCGAAGACAAAACATCTGGCCGCTGTCCAGGCCCGCAGATCACTATATCCCGCGCGTGGACGACGGAAATTGTATAGTTAGGGTCTCTGAGAAGGGATGGAAGGGAGGACGCAATCCGGCTTGTTGCTGGTGAATCAAAGGAAGCACGGAGATAGAGGTATAACGGCAGCCAGATGAGTCTGTAAAGCCGTGAACAGAATATATGTAAAAGATTGAAGGGTATCATTCAGCGCGGACGGAGTGTGCAAGGATACGAGACGAGACAAGTGGTCGGCAGCAGCCGTCATCGCTTCTCCTATGTCCGTAAGATCTGTAAAAAAAATTCAGCCTTGAGTAGGAATGTCAAAATGTAGTAGACGCACAATATCGCTGCCGAAATCAGTCGGATGCAAATTGCTAATGACTGCCCGAAGAGTCGCCAAGAAGGCGACATCTTCCACGAACGAGAGCTTCAAGCCGTGATAATGCAATCTCGTCGTCCTCCTCACCAGGTAAGGGTGTAGCATAGGGAATGAATCCTAAACCGTCAACCACCTTCAAATATCTCGAGACAAAATATTGAGGTTCATCCGTGTCTAATCGAGCAGCTTCGTATTCCTCACGTGCCGCGAAGACTTTCAGATGCGTCAACTCTTCGGCGAAGCGGTTCCAAATTTGCGACCAACGCATTGTCTCTCTTTCGCCATATAGTGCAATGTAGCAGTGTTTAAGCACGAGACTCTCGAGTGTGGCACTGTGCCGCACAATGAAGTCTTCAATTCCTGTCATCTTGTGCATGAAGAAACGATGCAAGGAAAGTGAGGTCAGGTGGGGGAATGTGAATGGGTCGAATGAGAACGATGGTATGATGCCGACGAGCTGGTCGGTATGTAAGCTGAGCTTTGTCAGATTAGATGAGCCATTGAGGGTCTGCATTATCTGCTGAGGAAAGAGATCTTCCCAGAACTGCGACAATGGATCATTTGGATACGTCTGGTCGCTTATGGGATCCTCATCGAGGTCGGACAGAGTGGCAATATGGAACTCGGACAGCATCCTCAGTGCCGAGAAAGATGGATGGTTCCAGAAGGGAGAGCGGAGGACGCAGAAGTTGACAATGGTCAAGGAATGAAGCGACAATCCAGACTCTAGCGCGCGAATGATAGCCAGTAGGATAGCAGATTGGCTGCAATTTTCAAAAGAGTCGGCAGTAAAGGTCCAGACGGGACAGAATATTAACTTCAGCGTTGACAGTTCCCGCGCGTTTGAGATAAGTGAGAAGGCACGCTCCAGCGATGCGACCAGTCGCTTTTCGTTTTGTGACATGACTTGGGTACCATCTACGAAGAAGGCAAATTCCATGTTAGTTGCGTGTGACGAGTTCGTGAGATGCTGCACCTATATCATCGATCCGAGGACTCCGTCTGGAAGACCAGTCCCAATAGTCAATCTCTCGAATATGAGAGGCCAGACCATCTGGACCCCCTTGAAGGATGTTCGCAAGGCCTTCCGATCTCCTGATATCAATGCTGCTGATGACAAGGCAACTGAAAGCCCGTGGAGTAGCGACACCATGCCAAGTCTTGTTTAGTTGTCGTAGTACGCGTAGGTCCACTGCAGAAAGCTCGTTCGATATAATCGACAGAAGCTCGGGAGGAAGACGGTCCATGTCGCGTGTCAGACCACTGAAGTGGCTCAGGTTGACTAATTTCTGCAGTTGAAAACAGGATTGAATGTCAGGATTATAGACACTGCGATCCAGATCCTGATGTACAAACCTTGCGGCCCAACAGCTGGAAGCTTCAACTTGCTGCAGTACTTGGTAAGGAAGGAAAAACTTAGTCTCCGTAGCTGACTGCAGACAGAAGACAATCGTTCTGTCTATGGAAAGACCAGAGAGTCACGATCGCCAGACAATGATCCTCCCTGGCCGAGCCTCCGAACTCGTCATCACTCGCACAAGTCCGGAAAATGCCGACATTCATATTCAACGATCGGTAGCTCTGGAGTACAGTACATCCAGTCAACGATCGAAAACTCTTTGCCATCATCCTGCTTTCATGCCTCTCGTCTTTCGCCTCCTCAAGACTGTCCTGCGCATCATGCGCGAAAACATACCAGAATCGTGGTGCTTGCTGATCATGATGCGTCGTTCTGATTCGTTTGACACTGTGGTCGCTGGCTGTCAATGGCACACTGATACGGAGAACATCTTCCCGTGGCGGTACCGAAGAGCTTGAACATACTGTATGTATTTGAAGGTCTGCATATGGACAATGAATAAGTAATCGATGGAGCGCTTCTGTTCCCGTGGACATGGCAACGGGGACTTGACGAGACTCACAAACCCAATAATGCGCATGGCAGATGTGAGAGCTGTAACGCTACTTTCTTTCCGACTATCACTATCTGTCGCTCTTTACCACTACCGTCTCCGACACACTCTTTTACCATCTTCAAGTTCTTGTCGAGTTTTCGCTCCGTTGTCACGGAAGCAATTGTTACCTTCACCATATAAGGACGCCACACAGGGCCTAAGTTGATAAAAGCGTCGGCTGTTTTGGTGGGTGCCTTTTGCTGCTGCCCCCATCTGCATGCAGACCACGAGGCTACGAAACGCCCGGACACGAGGCATCTTCCCACTCGTGCTCTCTTGCGCGCAGTCTACCCTCTCATCCACCCAAAATCCAAAAAAATCCTCGGCGACACCACTTACTTACGATTTCCTCGATTTTTCCTGCTTCATTTCTGCGGACTTGTTCTTTTCTTTGCCTCGCAACTAATCTTTGCATTCGCCAATGGCACGACCACAGAACCCATCTCCTTTGTCCCAGGACGACTCGCCAACGAACGATCTCGGTAACGACACCGACGCCTCTACCAACCGACACGCGGCAGACAACGACACCGACGCCTCGCCTCAGCAAGTTCAACAATCACGACTTCCCGGCCAACCCCCCATTTCGACCCCATCGCCTCATCCAACGTCCCCCACCTCGGAGGAAGGTTACCCTTCTTGGTTGCCCAAACGACCCCCACCGCCGGCCCCGACGTCCACGTTTCAATCGTCCTCCGTGAACATGTACGCGGCTGAGGTGGCGCCAGCGGCCGAGAATCCTCTGAGCGGTCGCAAGCCGACGCCCCGCTCCGTCCGAATCGTGAGCCTTCAGGATTCGGATCGGAGGGAGAACACGGACCAGAGTCGGACGCGTGTGCCTAGCGCGTCGGCGCCCGCACACCCGCGCGTCTGGTCGCGCACCACGGGCGCTGCGATGTCGCCCACCGTCATCTCAGCTCTCGACGCGCGCCTCCGCCCCGCGCTCCCGCGCTTTCGGGCCTCTGGTCTGCATCTCGAACTCCTTCGCAACCCGTCGCCTTTTTCGCGCCTTTATTTCTATCTTCTGCCTCTTTTTGTCTTTGCCCACATTCCCCTTCAGACTTTCTTTGACTTTAATGCCGTATTCGTGATGATCGAGTGAGTACTCCGTGTCTCAAAACGCAACTCTCACTGATGGAACGCAGAATCGCAAAGTTCCCCAACCCCGTTGCGCCCGGCGTCCCCGGTTCGGGACGCGGTTGGTCCCTCGGTGCTGCAGCGTACGTCGCGTGCTGGGTAGTCTGGATATTCGGCGTCTTCATCGCGTACGAACTCGTATACTCGTTCTACAGAAGGTGGAGATTCAGTGAGTAAGCCTCCGCATCCGCGCAGAGTCGGACGCTCAACCGCCCGCAGAACGGCCTGCCATCATGCCGCTCTATCTCTCCTCCTCGGCATTCAACTTCGTCTCCATGACCTCGTACTCGAACTTCTGCTTCATGCACCACGTCCGTGTCTCCGCTTTCCCGCGCTTCAACCCGAGCGCGGTGTTGCCCTCGAACGACACGTCGCTTCGCGATGCGCTTGCCGAAACTTGCTATTTTTACTCGCAGAACCTTCCGACTGTGGTGACGCTGCTCCCACGCGCAGGCCTTGTGCTTGCGCTGCTGCTATCTTATTGGTCGCCAGAGCAGCTCCCGGGTGGGCTTACATTCACGGATATCGACCAGAGCGTCGGCCGTCGTGACGGCACATTCTTTGACCAGAACACCGGCGCACTGTCGGGCTATGCCAAGGGCGTCCTTGCGGCCAATGCAGCGTGGACGGCATGGCGTGTGCTTGTCCTTCTGTCTAGCTGGTACGATTGTAGTGCGACTGTTCAATTGTGAGAGACGCTGATCTGTCATATCCAGGCTGGGTCTCTGGATATTCAGTGGGTACGGCTGCGCAGGCATCTGTGGACCGCGATATCGCTGGGAAGAAGAGGATGCCGAGAGGGTGCAGTCCATGTACAGCGAGAAGGGCATTGAGGACATGGGCGAGTCGCTTCCATGGAGTTGGAAGGAGTGCACCCAGATGCGTATCCGAGAAGCATACGACTTCTGCTTGACGCTACGGCCGCCCCACAGCGCTAAAGAGACGTCCGGTGCGGAACCACCACGCCAGAGCTCGTTCGACCATGTTGAGCAGGTTCTCGCTGCGGTGGGTTTGGGCACGTCAGGGCAGCCCTCGCGCCGGGGCATGTTGTCCCAGGAATTGTTCGATAGCCCCAAGGAAGGGGACACACGCAGAGGCAGTCCTGTGCAGGCTCCGGACGTCTCGAGTATTATCCCTAAGCCCAAGCCGACACTAGACTTGCAGCAGGGCAGCGAGCCGGCCAAAGACGGCCCGCTGATGCAGCTCCCTTATCCGTTCACGGGCTTTGGTGTGAAGAAGGAAGAGTCGGAATCCGAGCAGGAGCAGATACCTTTCCCGCCATCACCAGGACTGCCGGACGAGGAGACTTCGGGCACGCCCGAAGAGGGCGAGGAGGAAGCAGAGTTCGACTCAGGCGAACTGGGGTACGAGCGCGAACCGCGCTCCTCCGCCGAGCCATCTTCATTCTCAAATCGCGGCTCGAACTCGATGTCCAGCCTTGGCCAGCCAATCCAGCCGCGGTACCCCTTCCAGTTCCGGCACCCCGCGCGGGGAGGCAGCGTCTCGTCCACCGGCTCGCACGCGCTGACGCATGTCACGCCCCAGTCCAAGTCTACCTCGGCCCACACGCATTCCAATTCCACGCATCTGTCGCGTGCTTCACGCAGCACAGGAAACAGGGAGTCCTCGGATTCGCCAATGTCCTTGGGCGGCAGCTCCTCGGGTGTACCCAGCCCGACCTCGATACCTGGCAGGAGCGTCCCGATGCCGCCGCCTCCAAGGCATCCCGGGTCCAATGGCCAGCGTCGGCAGCGGTCTGGGACTGTTCCGATTCCGTCGTCTCCATCACCGGTTGTGCCCAATCCGTCACTGTTACAACGGAGACGCCGCGCGCAGTCTCGTCCGGAGAGTACGGACATTGGGTCTGAGGTGCTGTACGAGTCGGAGGGCGAGATGGTCGAGATTGTTGGCGCGCTAGACTTCAGCAGCTCCAGTGGCTCCCGGCGCGGACGCAGATCGCCCTCGCCAGATGGCTCGCAGGAAGCGCTCGAGCGCGAAGACAGCGTCGGCCTGCTGTCTGCTGCCCCAAGTCCCAAGAGCTCCTTCGGTGGGATGCGGCACCGGGCGGGTAGCACTGTGTCGTTGAGCCGTTTGAGCAATGGCTCTAGGTCGCGTCCTGGCTCGGGGTACAGGTCCAGGCATGGCAGCTCGGGGTCAGGCTCGCGCAGTGGATCGAACTCGCGCCATAGCTCCAACAGCAACCCGTCTGCGTCGTCCATCTCGCTCGTCCTGGGTGGTTCTGGCGGCGTGCGCGAGCGCGCACAGTCGCTGATCCACAGCGTCGGTACTGCATCCCGCTCCAGCCTGGATCTGGTGGTGGGCAGGCGCGCCCGCACGCAGTCTGCTGTACGGTTGGAGGACAATGAGGAGGGCTCGGAAAGCTCACCGTACTTCTCCGAGGACGCGATGAGCAATCCTGAAAACCACACGTTCGGCCAGCCTGTGGCTGGCGGCGCTGGAATGGTGCGGCGGCCCGTCGCCGCGCAACCGAAGTCGGAGAGCGAGGGCGAAGAAAAGAAGCCTGGCGAAGACGTTAGTTCTGGAGCTAGCTCCGCGTCGCAGTCGCCTCCGCGCCCGCGCGTAATGTCTACGGTTTCTGGCATTGCGCCTTCAGAACGCACCGTCTCGGCAGGTCCTCAGGCCCAGGTGCAGCCGCCTGCGTCCCCTACCCAGCCCATCCCAGGCAGGTCGTCCGTGGCCAGTCCTACGGGCACAAATTATCTCTCTGTCAGCGAAATGCCGAGCCAGCCCGACATCAGCACTGCTGCACCGTCCTTCGTGACGGCGCCGGCGACGATGGCAGGTCAGTCCGAGTCTAGCGGGGCTACACCGTCGAGCTGGGGGGATATGGAGCACTATATGGAAGGGAGGGATTTCAGGCCTGTGTAGGTCGCGCGGCACAGGGCTGGACGGGTGTAGCGCGTGCATTCCATGCGCCCCCGATCATAGCCTGCTGGCGAGCTTCACTTCACGTTTCACTTCATTTCGTCTCGATCTACTGGATACTGCTTCTTGTATAATCCGCTATACCTCTGCTTACACATGTACCTAGTTACCACTTCAGTTAGACACCATTCTGCATTACTGCATTACTACTTTACCCCGTCTCGCCGTTTCGCACCCCCTTTCACGCCTTTACAGCCACCTACCGTTTCTATTCGCGACACCTTCACGTTCTTGCTCGTCGTGCTCTGCAACCCATGCATTGCACGATTGATTGAATCACCGTTTCCACGTTTACGCCTACTGAGCTTCGATATACTCTAGGAAAATCAATACAGTTGCTGACTATCATTGACTCTACGAGGAAAGACAAGCGGATCGAGCAAATTAGAACATTTTTTCGAGATCTTCCTTCTCGGCCATCGCTGCTGGGTCAGTGATATTGATACCCTGCTCTTCCGCTGTAAAACACCAGTTATGATCATGGTACACACGAGAGCAGTAGCATGGCATACCAGCGATTTGCTTGACCGGGCCCGTGAACCACTTGCGCGCACTGAGTAGCCAGAAGCCCATGCTATACGTGAGGACGATTCCGACGGCGACGATGGCGTAGTTGAGCGTCTGTGAGTTGACGGGATTCAGCTCGGGCAGGACGAAGACGATGGAGATAAATGCGATCCAGGTGACCGCGGCGATGGCAACTGGGAAGGAGAAGATGCCGAGATGGAAGGGTCCGCGGACGAACTTGTCGGCGTAGATGACGCGGAGGGCGATGGGGATGGCTGGGCACTGAGGTGAGGATATCGTGTAGTATGTATGGGAACTGCAGTCCTCACCGTATGAGATGTAGAGCCCAATGGTGGCTATACTCGTCGCAGCTGAAAACGCGACAGAGCTACCTAGACTAGGAAGGCCAAGAAGGAAGCTCAAGGTACATGCAAGCCATACTAGAGAACATTGATTGGAAGCTGATCCCTGAAAATGACTACGAGAAAATCATACCTGTTCGAATGGGCGACATCCATCGCTTATCGACTTTGTGGAAGAATCGGTGACCAGGAATGGCCCCATCGCGAGAGAACGCGTACATCATACGGGAGTTTGATGTGATAGAGAATGTCCTGTACGGTCATCAACCCTCGAGATCTAGGATTCTTGGATAGATTTTACCCGCAGAAGAACATAGCGCCGATAACAATGACCTGGAGATGCGATGATAAGACATCACTGGTCACATCATTAAATTCGACTGATGTACCATCAGCACGATGGCTCCTTTCTCGCCAACAGTATCCAGGAATATCTGCGTGACTGGCTCCCCGGTCGCGGTATTGATTGTGTTGTCGTAGTCTTGCATGGAGAACAACAAGCCCAGGAGGAGAAACCAGCCGAGAACGGCAGATACGCCAATGGCCATGACGATGCCTATTGATCCAGACATCGCTGCGTTATGGGTTTCTTCCGTCATCTAGCATCGTTCTTTAGGACTGGTACCGAAGCAGCCACAACAGAACTTACATGCGCACTGGCGTCGAAGCCTGTATATGTCACGTCGTCAGCAGACACAAAGAACGAATAATGGGCTTCCTACCAGTCAGAGTATACTGAGCCATCAAAATGCCGATGACAACGACATATGCTGGACTTGTTCGTTGTGACCAACCGACGCCATCAACACCAGTTCCATCAACGAAGGAAGCAAAAACAACTTTTGCAGACTGGTGCTTCGGAGCTGCGGCAAGAATAGCAATGACGACGGACACAGTGCCGATAGCATGCCACCATACAGAGATATTGTTGAGGTATCCGAGGATACGTACTCCAAAAGTATTGATGGCGCCTGTTTGCTGGTCAAAAAGACGCGTAAGAAAGAAAATGAATGAATACTACCTTGTGCAGAGAGCACAGCTGCGTAGATGCCGATAGTCTTGCCTGCAGTAGGGACGAAATCCGTGCCGAGTGTACATGCAGTCGAGATGAAGTTCGCACACGCAAAGCTGAAACATCGACGTCAACACCCAGTGCAAATATTCCTTGATTCTGAATACAAACCTGATACCTGTCGTAACGGCGACCTGGCCCAGGAGGTTGAACCAGCCTGTGACCCAGGAAGCAAAGGCTGCATTTTGAGGTCGTGACAACATGGCTGCCCAGAAATATGGCCCGCCACTAGTAGGATGCGCGCTGCAAACCTCTGACAAGTCGATTCACATTGGAAACCAAGACCTAGAAGATATCGCGACAATGGACATACCTGCCATAGCGAGACCAACAAGCATTGTAAAGAAGGCTACATTATCAAGTTCTTTCAGAGAGAAGCGCGTTGATCGACAGAGTGTCGAACTTACAGACAACTACCCATCCCCAGACCATGACACTCGGGCCACCTGTCGTCTACGAAATGACTGGTTTCGTTCACGCGCGAAGAAATAGAACTCACGAGACCATAGGCGAACAGTGACGGTATTCCAGTGATGACACTGATGATGGAAAATGAGACGCCGAAGTTCTACAGTATCGTGCAGACTTTCAGTTATAAGTCGTGAAAATGTTGACGTCTCACAGACCTGTATCAATGACAAATCTCGTCTGCAATAAGATAGTGAGAGGAGCACAGATGCTTAGCAGAAATGAAGCACTTACTTCAACTCCTGCTTGTATCCCATTCTCGCTAGTTCGGCCTCATCTCCTTGCATGGGAGGCGCTCCGGCCTCCGCGATCGTGACATCGTCCGCCTTAGAAGAAGTCCGCATGTTAAGTGTTGAACTGCAGGTTCTCTGCCTCTTTTCCAACCCAATAGGCAGTCCTGAAGCACGAGAATCACGAAAACAGTACTCTACAGCCCTGGACTGTTCTTTATAGAGTGGGCCACATGATAAGGAAGACAGACAGGAAGCGCCTGTCTGTATATCAACGAGATAACGAACTCAAATTACCGTCTAATGGAGCATCAAGTAGCGCTGTGGGTCTGGGACCATGTCCGCTACCCCACATGATAAGAATGTCGCGATAAGACTTGATGGGAAGAGTCGTTGCAGCCGACTGCTATCATGACGGTGGGCTGGCTGCTGCATCTTGTTTTTCAAGAAATCTTCTGTTTTCAGTCACGAAAGTAGTGTTTTTCGTCCTGTCGACGGCACTTACTCCTCGAAGAGAGCTCGCTGAACGACCAACTAGACAACGGCGGCAACATCAGGTTATTGATAGACTTACTCGCGCGTCCTTAGCAGGCTAACACCGAACAGAATCTATGGGTTGAAAGGTAGGGTAAGGCTCAACACAGGGGCCGGATGCCGGTAAAGCAGGACCATTGAAGGTTGATTACTTCGTGGCTACTTGCAAAAGCTGGTCGAAGAAGGTCGAAAAGTGGTCGAAGCCGGGGTATCGCGGGCGCCAATTGGCGGCGCTTGCTCTGGTCGGCCCGGCCGGAGTCGGAGGATCATCGTAGCCGGCGACGACTCTGGCCAGGTCTTTCCTTCCTTACCAAGTACTTACTGTAGCAAGTTCAAGCCTCCAGCTACTACTAGGCCTCAAGGTTTGTATATCAGGATCAGGATCGCAACATCTATAATCTTAACATTCAATTGTGTTTCCAACTGCAGAGATTGCATTCAACCTGAGCCACTAATTGGTGTGACACGCGACTGGACGGACTTCCTCCCGAACTTCTGTCGATTATATCGAACGAGCTTTCTGCAGTGGATCTACGCGTCCTACGACAAGTGAACAAGACTGGCATGGTGTCGTTACTCCACTGCTTTCCGTTGCCTTGTCATCAGCAGCATTAATATCAGGAGATCGGAAGGCCCCGCGAACATCCTTCAAGGGGGTCCAGATGGTCTGGCCTCTCATATTCGAGTGATAGACCATTGGGACTGGTCTTCCAGACGCAGTCCTCGGGTTGATGATATAGGTGTAGCGTCTCACAAACTCGTCATACGCAACTAACATGAAATTCGCCTTCTTCGTAGATGGTACCCAAATCATGTCACGCGACGAAAAGCGACTGTTCGCATCGCTGGAGCATGCATTCTCACTTATCTCAAACGCGTGGGAACTGTCAACGCTGAAGTTAATATTCTCCTCCATCTGGACCGGTACTGCCGACTCTTTTGAACAATGCAGCCAATCCGTCATTCTACTGGCGATCCTTCGCGCCCTGGAGTCGGGATTGTCGCTACTTTCCTTGACCATCGTCCACCTCTCCGTCTTCCGCTCTCCCTTCTGGGACCATCCGTCCTTCTCGGCGTTGAGGACCCTGTCCGAGTTCCATGTTTCCACTCTGTCCGATCCCGATGAGGATCCCATAAGCGACCAGACGTATCCGAATGACCCAGTGTCGCAGTTCTGGGAAGATTTCTTTCCTCAGCAGATCATGCAGACCCTCAATGGCTCATCTAATCTGACAAAGCTTAGCTTACATACCGATCAGCTCATCGGCATCATACCATCGTTCTTGTTCGACCCATTCACGTTCCCCCACCTGACCTCACTTTCTCTGCATAGTTTCGTCATGCACAAGACGACAGGAATTGAAGACTTCATCGTGCGGCACAATGCGACACTCGAGAGTCTCGTGCTCAAACACTGCTACATTGCACTATATGGCGGGAGAGAGACAATGTGCTGGTCGCAAGTCTGGAACCGCTTCGCCGAAGAGTTGATGCATCTGAAAGTCTTCGCGGCACGTGCGGAATACGAGACTGCTCGACCGGACGCGGATGAACCTCAATATTTTGTCTCGAGATATCTGAAGGTGGTTAACGGTTTAGGGTTAATTTCTTTTGCTACACCCTTACCTGGTGAAGAGGACGACGAGATCGCATTATCACATCTAGAGGCTCTCGTTCGTGGAAGATGTCGCCTTCTTGGTGAACCTTCGGGCAGTCACTAGCGATTTGCGTCCCTTTGGTTTCGGCAGCGATATTGTACGTCTACTACGTGTTGACCTTCCTATTCAAAGCTGATTTTGTTTGCAGATCTTACGGACATTGGAGGACCGACGACGACTGTGCTGGCTACTTGTCTTGTCTCATATCCTCCCGCACTCTGACCGCACTGAATGATATCCTTCAATATATTCAATATATTCTGCTCACGCCTTTACAGACTCCCCTGGTTGCATTCACCTCGTTCAACATCTTGAATCTGTTGCCCCACAATCCGCATGATGGATTCTACGAAACCCCGTCGCTTACGTGACTATTTCTTTCACTTCACCCTGGAAGCCGATATCGACGTCGAGGAGTTCCCAGGCTTCAGTTTTGCAAAGCTGAATTATTCGCAGCTATCTTTGCTCTCCTTAAGACACTTCATGTTCTCGGAGGTCTCGGACCTTGAGGATTTCATCATCCGACATAAAGCCACGCTCCGCTGCTTGAAACTGAAACACTGCACGATCCCGCTTCCTGAAGATGGAGGAGATGGAGATGGGCCGTCTAGATACTGGGCGCAGATCTGGAACCGTTTCACAGAGGAGCTGACGTCCTTGGAGGAATTGTACTAAAGATGGATACAATGGCAGCTCCAGCGCATGCACTGAACTACGCATATTTCTATCCAGGTTGGGGATATAACTCTCAGTCTGAAGAGATCCCAGGCGACGAGGGAGATGCTGAGGCGCTGGAGGCATTTGAGACCGTGGTAAATCCAGGAGACCATGATAGGCGAAGATTACCTACTTTATCTCTGTTTTTGTTCACGATCAGTCGGGGTAGGTCCTGATAGACAATTGCGCTGCTTTTGTGAGTTGGGGTCGGGCTGTCGACCAGAAAGTTGGCACCGGGCGGTGTCTTCGATCCTTGTCTCTGAACTGTTCCTGTCGTAAACGCATGTGCCACATATAGTAAACTCGAATCCCTTCACAGCTGACGCAGGTCATGAACATCCGAGCCTTAACGCGCTTGATGCATGATGAAATGTAGCAGAAAAATGATTCGGTTACGGGGAGTCGAACCCCGAGCTATCGCGAACGTGCTATGAGAGGCGATAATGTTAGCCGTTACACCATAACCGACATATTTTAGTATTCGAAGCATTCAATTATAACCATTAATCGCCCACCCGAATCGATGCCTCGTGCCTCCAGTTGGCCACGCTGCACTGGCATGCGCTAACAACGGCAGTATGATTCCTCTGGAAAGCTACTCCGCATAATCCAGGAACTACAGGTATGGCTTTGACATGTCTTTATCTACTGTTGGCGAGTTGCGATGGCTCATCAGACGTCATGAAGGCACTGGGCTGCACTGCTTCATCAAGTTGTGAACTTTCGATGAACATGTCAATCAACGAAGGAAGGATGCAAGTGTGCGTCGTTATCAATTGTCAGCATACGTTCTAATCCTCTAAAAATTAACATACAGTGATGCAAAAGCCTATTGGTTTGGTGCTCTTCGGTCTCGTTTCGCTCAGGCTGTTCTCGAAACGCGAGAACTTGTGGAGCGCGAGCTAGAAGCCATGCAACTCGCGATGTGTGCACTACGAACGCGTATCAATACCCTTTCGCTGATAGACTGTCTTCCGCCTGAGGTCCTATGCAAGATATTCCTGTTTCTTTCCATCGATGATCCGCAAGGATCAGCAACGTGCCCATTATCCAAGTGGAAGAGTACTTCGTCCCGTCATCTAGGATGGATCAAGGTGACTCATGTCTGCAGGTATTGGCGAGAGGCAGCATCGCAAGAACCTGATCTCTGGGGCAACATTACTTTCGCCCTTGGTTCTGAATGGGCCGAAGAAATGCTAACACGTACGAAAGCATCAGCGATTGCGATCACATACGATTACGATGATGCTCGTACGAACGAGGGCATGATCTCCAGACATCTCTCTCACATCGCATTTCTCGACCTTTCAGGGGATGCACGAAGACTGAATCCTATTCTATCGTCATTGACATCACCCGCTCCAGAACTGAAGTCCATGAAGATCTCAAGTGACGATGAACTCACGCTTCCCGACCATGTCTTTGAAGACAGCGCACCTTCGATGCATCATTTGTCCCTCGAGAACTCTTGTTTGATGCTTTCTTCCCCGCTCTTCCGGGGCCTCACTCACTTGGACTTAATATCATCTGTGGATCATTTGACTCAATCCACCCCAGATCATGCTGTTGCCAATCATTCATTGGACCTGCTTATTGCTGCTCTTTCGACGATGCCAGCGTTGGAGTTTCTCAACCTGGAGAATTTCCTGCCGCATCAATCTGATGCCCCCGTCTCATCGTCCCATGTAAACTTGATTCATTTGCAGCACGTTCGACTGACCGGAGAAGCCACCGGATGCTCCCGACTTATGGGAGCTCTCCGTCTCCCCATTCATTGCAAATTCTCTCTAGATCTCACGAATTTCTCTTCGGGCGCATACGCCCTCTTTCTCCATGTCTTGCATGACCATTTTTCTCGCGAGAGCACCACAGATATCAATCCTTTTTTGGTTTTATCGACATCTATGTCGTCGCCGTTGAACGGACTGAACGTCAAGGCCTGGCGATGCTCCGCTCTAAGTGGAAACGACTCCGACTTCGCGTCCGTTCCTACTGGAGAACCTCATCTCCAGTTCCAGATGACGAGCCTAGCTGCAGATATAACAAGCGCACTTCAGGACCTTTGCGGCATACTTCCGATCGACAATCTACGTGTCCTGTCCAAGAGGATGTTCAATTTGGTCTGGTCCTCCTCGCGATGGTTGAGCGTTTTCGGGCGATGCAGGGCTTTGGAGCATGCGCTAGTCGCGGAAAATGATGTGTTACCTTTCAGCCGAGCACTGGTCTTTCATACAGACCTATATAACGTTGCAGACTCTCGGCAGCGGAGGAGCGCAGGCCGAATTCTCAGACGAGACCATGTTTTCCTGCCTCACTTGCAGTCACTGACCTTGCAGGACTTTTCCTTCGACATGTGCTCCAGCCAAGGTCACGCATTCTTGCCTTTGCTCGAGAAATGGCTGCGTGCTCGCAAGCGCATCGATGCTGCGCCTAGACTACGCCTGGAAGACGCACGTTCATTTTCCCGGGAGGATATTGCACGGCTCAGGACTTTGGTAGAGGTCGAAACAGATCGCGAGCATGAGGGAGACTTCGAGGATGAGGACGGGGACGAGGACGGGGACTACTACAGTGATGATAGCGAGTGAGCATTCACTTCGCATGGAACATGGTAGATGTGGGTGCACATATCGTGTTCGCATCGTACTAGCGTGGAGTCGCGCTGAACTTACCCGCAGTGTCGGACTGTAGTTAGTAGGTATGCTAGTAGCCGTACAGGGGTCCGGCGATCAGTGATGGCGCGGGTCAAGTTGCTCTTACAACTGCGTTCTTTTGGGATGACGCATTTTCAATCTTCTATCCACGTATATGGTACTTGTTATTCAAATTTTCAGCGGCACTTGGCTCGACGGCAGAATGGACATCATCGGGATTCGTTGGATGTGCTCAGCGCTGGCGCCGGTAGTCTATTAATAGCTTATGCATCCTTTCTTCCTTCCGCGCACGGCCTCGCTCGAGCTCAGCTAGAATATTGTCTATCCCAGTCATGATCATTTAGTGCACCTCCAATTTGATTGCTCATCCACACCTAGACGTTGGAGTCAGGCCCCTGACCTGTTTCTCCAAGTGTCTTGAACAGCGATAGTGGTCACTTCGACTTCCTAAGGCGCCGAGGGTTGTGATCAAGAGGAGGAACGACCGCTAGTGATGGGTTAAGTCACCACGATATACAGGTACGTCGACAACTGTTTATCCAGCAGTGACAGGTTCTTCGACTTAGGTTTCATCGTGTATGACATGACCTTGGTAACAGCTGTCAGCTTGGACCAGAACAACGGATGCATTGACACTGCCTCTATCGACAATAGATCAGGCGCTACATCTCGGCCTGAGTACTGGCCGGAGGACTTCAGTCGGTACTAGGTATAGTACCTGCAGAGATGAGCAGAACACCGAAGCACCTCTGCCTTTGCTTGCGGTGCGACACTGGCTACTATCTTGAGGTTGTACTTGGTGGCGCTTGAAACTGTGCCTTCAACATGCCTACAGCTACAACAGTGTCTCGCATTCAAACTTCTGGCTGGTCTACTGATATACTCATGGTCTACCAGTATATAAGCCAGCGGGGCACGTTCGTATAACTCACCATCGCATACGCGTACGTAGGATCGCAAATATCTCATGTCCAGCATTCCCCTTGCCTTCACGTTCATTAACGAAACCATCTCGGTCGTCCAGCATGCTCTTCAAATAGCGCGCGCTCTGAAAGAAGTCCGGGACTCTCCCGAGGATTATCAGCAGCTGAGCAGCGAGCTGAATGCCCTCAAGGAGACTTTAGGTGTTGCCAAAGATATGTGGAACAAGAAAACGCTACTGTCATCGGTGCAAGAAGCATTTCTGTACTCCCTCTCAATGTGCGGCCGCCTTTTGGACGAATTCAAAGCCAAGAACATAGGCTTCGAACACCGTCTCGGGCAGAACAAAACTGGATATGGATTCCGGAGCATTCCCCGCAGAATTGGCTGGGTGATGTTCAGGAAAGATGATGTTGATTCGTTGCGGCGGAGGCTGCACGATCAGCAGACACACATGGCTATCATCCTGTGCTTAAATATGACGTGCGTGTTCTTCTCCACCTTTGAGATCATGCCTGTTACACTGACGCTACAGGGACGTATTGGGCGAATTCCGGAAAAGTTTGGATGTTGCACACGACGAACGTTGCGAATTGGCCGGAGAATTGCATGAATTGGCAGGCGAATTGCGCGAATTGGCAGAAACGGGGAAAAGGATTTCTCGCGATCAGCAGGAGCTGCGAGACTTGCTATGGAAGTTTCGCATTGAACAATGGGACATGTGCCGGACGGTGTGTGATCTGTTCCGTGCACAGGTCAGTTCTTCGTCTTCGTGCAGTGCATGGAACAATTTCGAGTGTTGAAATTTGTTCCTCAGCAGGGCTCGACAAACAATCACTCTGGACAAAAGAATCGCATTGATGCGCACGGACTCCAATCACCCACTTCTCCTTGTCCTACCGACAATGGATTCCAGCAGACGCCGATGGCTGTGGGCGGTCAATTGATATCAGGGGAAATCCAACCATGCCAGACACGACACGACACCGTATGCTCCGGTTCTCATCCTTATCCATTCTGTACGTTCTTTGTTTTCTCATGCATATCTGGATTCACAGGAACCATATAGTCAAATGTGCCTTAGAGTGCGGAAAAGAGCATCCGCAGTACACAATCGGAGAATACGTCTCATTTATGAGGATTGATTGGCTTCTAATGTGACTCCATTTTGTTTCTCCTACACGACATCTGCGCCTGATCCTAAAATTGCATTCCGTCACTTCTCATCTTACGATATAACCCACGATATCATGTCCTCAGTCACCATACCAGTATCATTAGTTGCCTAACCAATTAATCTCAGTGTTGACTCCGAAAAGTCCGACGGGTTCTAAGTGTATAGCTCTCTATGGGTATCTCTATGACCATATCTACTCCGAGTCCACAACATCCTCACCCAGCATCCTTGCAAGCGCATCGTTCCCCTCATCCTGCGTGGTCTCGTACACAGCGAATGCAGCCCCCTCTCCACTCGCATTCGCCTTCTTCGTGTCCTTCGTCTTTGGCAGACCAGCGCTCGTCCAGCCCTTGCCTCGCCCATGGAACACCTCCGGCCGCCTGTCGAGCAGTGAATCCAACTCGGCGTCACTGATGACGCTCGCCTTGCCTGCAGCTGTGCTCTGCACGACTTCAATTTTCTCGCCCTCAAGCGTCAGCAGCGACGTCGCCATCTCGGTCATGGTCTCCTGCTTCCCAGCTTGAGCGGGCATTTTGAATTTACCTAAAAACATGCCATCAGTCCGGCACTTCTGAGGGTGAAAAAGGGAAAGATACCTTTGGCGATGATCATGGCCTCCAGCTGGCGCTTCTGCGTTGCGCGCTCGAGGATCTTCTGCTCGATCGTGTGTTTGCTGATAAGTCGGAAGATGAGCACCGGCTTGGTCTGCCCGATCCTGTGCGCACGGTCGGCGGCCTGCAGGTCCATCTGCGGGTTCCAGTCCGAGTCGTAGAAGACGACGGTGTCGGCCGCCGTGAGGTTGATGCCCAGACCTCCCGCGCGTGTGCTGAGCAGGAAGAGGCGAGGTGCATCGGGCGAGTCGGTCTGGAAGCGCACCATTTCGCGGCGCCGCTCCATGGGCTTTGATGAACCGTCGATGCGACACAGTGGCCAATGTTTGAACTCCGTCGCCCAGTCCTGTCATTCGAGACAGTAAGTTGCCGTCTAAAGCATGAATTCGTCAACGTACCTGGATCACGTCGAGCATGGTGGTGAATTGACTGAATACAAGGACTTTGTGGCCCCGTTTGAAGAGCTCTTCCAGCAGGCGCTCCAGCACCATCATCTTACCACTCACATCCTCCAGCTGCTCGTCAACGATATACTGATTCGTCCTGCTGTCTAGCGGCCAGTCGAAAAGGAACGGATGGGAGCAGACTTTCCGAAGCTGCATGACGACGTTTTCGAGGTGCAGATTGTTGACCTTCTTCACTGTGAACCGTAGCCTTGGTCAGCTTAGTCTCCACATGAGCTGGGTTAGACATACGCATCGTCTTGTAAGCATATTCTTTGCCTAGCTGCTCGACGCTCTTCTCAGGCGCCTGCTGGCGATTATCCTGGACTCCATCTCTCTCTAGTGCCTCAAAGTATGCATCGTCGTCGTCGCTTCCGTCCACATCATAATTCCGCCGCTCCTGCTTCCGCAGCTTCCGGTCAGTTTTCTCGTCCTCTGCGGCGTCATCTTCCTGCTTCTCCTTGTCCTCGGCTTCGCGTTGCTCATGTTCGTCTTCCAGATCGGGTCGCGCGCCGACAAGCAAATGCCGAATATCATGGCGCACAATGGCGTCGTAAATCTCGCGTTGCCGCTCGCTGAGCGGTGCGTAGAGGATGTATTCCTTCTTCGGAGGAAGCGATCGCTCCACGTCGGCCTTCACGCGGCGCAGGAGGAACGGCTTGAGGATGGAGTGAAGAGTCTGGAGGATGTGTGAAGTTCGGTCTGTCGATAACTGCGTAGACAGTTCTGGCAGGTTAAACCTGGAGGAAACGGCATGATTTAGATGGTGGAGTCATGGAAGGCGATATGACAAACCATTTTTGGAAAACGTCGACGTCGTCAAAGATGTCAGGCAAGATGAAGTTGAGCAGAGACCATAATTCTGCCAAATTATTCTGAGAAGCAAGTCGTGAGCAAGTAGATCCTCCGCCTGAGCATAACTGAAGGCTGCGCACATGCAAGGGCGTCCCAGTTAATACCATGCGACCAGCACTGGTATATTTCTTGATTTCCTGCATCAGCTTGCAGTCCATGTTCTTAAGCCGATGACCTTCATCGACGACGATATACCCCCATTTGATTTTCGATAGAGGCTGTCGATCCTTGATGATGATCTCATATGTGGTGACCACGACAGGAAACATGGATTTCTGGTGAGTCGAATTTACTGGCTCTTCGGCGGCTGGTCCTTTTTTAGCTTCCGATTCCTCAACATCGTCTTCTGTAAACCCAGCGAGCTCGTCGTCGGAATCTACGGTTGACTTGCGACGCGTCTGTCTGGCTTTGGCTTTTGGCTTGGCCTTCGCCTTTGCTGGACGTCCCTTTTTCGGCTGTGCTTTGGACGCAGCCTTCTTCTTCGGTGTGTTAGTGACTTTGCAGGCCTCGTCTAGTTTGTCCAAAGACATGTCGGTGTTTCGCATTTCTTTTCTCTCCTCAGGAGAGCCGTGGTACATGCATACGGGAATCTTATGAAAGTATGTTAATGCCTAATACTCTCAATGACATCAATATATTGAAACACTTACGTCAGGGGCGAAGTTCTGAAATTCGTCAATCCAGTTGTGCATCACACTCAAAGGGCAGACGACCAGAAAAGGCGAATCAACACGCGTACGCAAGTACGCAATGAAGGCAATAGTTTGTATGGTCTACTTAAATTCATGAGCAATGATAAGCGTGACATGATATACAGTTTACCTTGCCCAGACCCATTTCGTCCGCTGCAATGTCAGAAACGGTCAGCATGTAAGGCCACAAAAAATAGAGGAGCACAAACCCAATATGCCAGAAATACCATTCTCCCAGAGACCGACCATCCACGCGACGCCATCAAGCTGGTAGTCTTTCAATGTAGCGCCCGTCAATAACGCAGGCTGCACGAAAGACGGCTTCTCTGAGCCATCTTGCTGGCCATTCTCCTCCTTCGCCACCTCGACCTTCGCTCGTTTCGAGTCGGGTATAAGATCGCCGTCGGCCTCGTCATCACTGTCTACTCGAGCCCGCTTGCCTTTATTTTTCTTCAACGCGGGTTTCGCCTTCGGCCTTCCACGCCCACGTTTGGCTGGAGTAGGCGTCTCGGCAATCATGGCTGCCGCAGCATGTTTTTCGCGTGAGCGGTCCATCTGATCCTTCAAGAGGTTCGCGTAGAGCGACGACCTTTGAAGCAGATAATTAAGACGCGTAAAACGCGCCTCCAGGTCCTGAATTCGAAAGAGTACGCGTTCGGTCAGTAACTGAGAGCAGATACGCGTCTCGCGTCTCTAACGTGGCAAGACGGGCTAACCTGCTCTTCTATTGGGTCTGGTGTGTTCGACGCCTTCAGATGAAAAAGAGTATCGCGGGGATTATTAACTATAATATATTATACATTGCACGTACTTACAGATGGTGCGGTCTTCGACGTTGGCACTTGGTCGTCGACATCATCGTCCAAGAGTGGTGGCGAGGATGCTACAGTACTTGATCCTGGGGGAGAAGACATGGCGAAATTAGACCTCGACGGCGTACTTTCCCCAGTAGACATCATGGTGACAGTGAGATGACTGAGGCGGGGGTGAGACAAGGCGGGTAAATGAGCGCGACAACAACAGCGAGTTAGTAACTTCGTAGTGATTATGTCAGTACACGCGTAGGGACCGGCCCTAAACTCGCCCTTATCACGCGGTCACGTGAACTACGCGCTCTGGCGAAATTCCTTGTTTTCAAGCTCTTTTCCTCCGAATCTTTTCCTCAGGACGCTCATGCCGTACAATCAGTATAGGAAGAAGTCTCAGACATTAGAAAACTACGTGAATGTCTGATAGGTAAGCTTAATTTGCCTGACCCGCGCTCCCTGCCGCCATCGCAGTGAATATTTTTACCACATAGCTTCAAGCTGACTCCGAACTCCGGATGCTCGCTGGACGCTCGAACACAACGTAGGAAACGTTCGCAAGGTTATGGTACCCATATATCAGCTATAATTTATCATTGACTGGGGTATCTCTTAACTCTAACAAAGTTGCTCATTAGTGAATCGCTGATACAATGGTGATCTCATCAAGTCGCCAACTCGACACGTGTACTGAGCACTCGTGGCTGCCTCGTTGCCATCACGTAATGCACGGAGAGTCGACAATAAATCGCGGACAAAAGAACGTCTGGCCACTCAACTCCATCCACTCTCCAATACAAGAGGTTCCAGCAAAAACCTAAAGCACCGACAGCCTTTCGCGTTCAACTCACCCATACGGTCCCTCATGTCGATTTCATCCTTGAGCACACTGTCAAGCTGGGGCAGTCGAGGTAGTTTCACGGACTCCGACCGATATGCCCGGAGATCAAATTCAAAATCCAAGATCCAAGTCCGTAGATCGCATTCATCGTCCCGGGAGCCAGCCTCGAAGAACAAATCCATGGTACTTCACAGCTCAGGACGACACGAAGTTTCTCATGAAAGAGCAAGGTCTCCTGTGCAGACTGACTCTCAGACCCTCCCGTCCACCTTCGATAGTGGATATACCTCTTCAAGCGAAGAATCGTCTGTGACGCCATCGTCAGTCACCGAGTCGTTTACAGTCGAAGGTTCGCGACGGAGGCGGAGGCGTCGTCGTAGCTCCCGCCCTTCTTCCGATTTCAGCGACTTGCCTCCCGGTTCAGAGCATGGCAGTGTCCATTACGGCTCGCCGAAGATATGCAGGCACTGTCGTATGTCTTTGGCTCCGTTCTTTGCACATATATGGCTGACATATGCATTCCTGGATGCAGACCGGTCACCATATGAGATCCACGGACGGACGGACGTTCTGCCCGCTCTACAGCTGGACCCATACTCCACATTCGTCGCAGCTTCACGTCTCATCCATCTATCCGGAGCAACGGACTCTCCTCTCTCTCCGAACGCGCCAGTTGCTCCGAGAGTGCTCCCGACACAACTTCTTTCTTCTCTATCGCCGATCGAGAAACGGGCGCGACGCTTAGCTCTGGCCTTAGACTCGGACGACCCAAAGCTTCGTGACTGGGCAATGGAAGAGTACGTCAAGCTGGGACAAGCTGGCCGTCGTCTCGTCAGAGAGGGGGTATTTGAAGTCCGGGCTGGCCCGCCAGAGATCGACAGTGACGACGACGAAAAAGAGCAGCAGGACGGGCGCGACTGGGCCGCGGCGGAGTACAGTGCGGGCAGAGTTGACGACGTTTTTCGTGAGGCGGCTGCTATTCTAAATCAGATGCTGCAGTCACAGGATGCGAACGAGGTTGGGTGGAGAGAAGGAGAATGGGGCTTGGATACGCCTACGGCAGCACAACAATTTCATCCTGATGTGCGTGGACGAGATAACGACGGGTTCGATGGCGACAGAACTCCCTCCAACGTCAAAGGAAAGGCCAAAGCCAGGCCTGAATCACCCTCTATGTCATCTGTTCCTCCGTCCGTACAAGCATCGCCGGCACCTATCCATGTTCCCTTTCCTAGGACATCATCCAATCCTCGTTCGCCGTCAGACCCTCCCACACCATCTGATGGTCCGAGTGAAGCCTTGTTGAAGTACAGCATCGAAGAGGCATACCCTCCAGAACAAGAATCAGGACCCGAATCCGAACGAGACCTAGTACCAGAGCCCACTTCATTACCTCCACGACAGTCCTACTACAGAGAGCCTGACAGATATATCTACCAGGCACCGAGTAGGCTCTCTTCTCCGAGCGACAATGAAGACATTGCTGTGTCGTCCGATATCGAAGGCTCAGATGGAGGACTCACAACTCCCGGCGCTTCGCGCATCGGCTCACCTGCAGCCCCGCGCGGTCGATACATATCCTCCGGATTCACCACTCCCACCCGATCACCCTCCCCGCCCACGACAAGCACCCCTCTGCCCGTCCTGTCCCACACGCCCTTCCGCCTCGTCGGTGGTGCCGGCTCCGACTTCGACATCGCAGAAACCTCAACCGAGCAAACAAAGCACCCAGAAGCGCCCTCGCCCGCGCGCACCCCGTCGCCCTCACTCTCCGCCGACCTCACGCCCGGCCCGCCCCCGCCCTCGCCCTCCCCGTACGTCATGCAAATCCCAAACAGCGTCCCGTTCATCCCCGCTGCGCTCTCCGTGCCCTCGGGCGCCACGGACCCGCCCTTCCCGCGCAACCCGCAGCTGCCGCCCATCCAGTTCTGGCTCCCGGGCTTCCCGACGTACCCGTCGCCGCACACGCAGGCGCACGCGCCCGGCAACTGGAGCGCGCAGAGCCCGCCGCCGCTCTTCCTCGCGCTCGGCGCACGCCGCGCGTGCGTACCGTACACGCCCGCTTTCCAGGGCCTCGATCTGCGGCTCGTCAGGCCTGTCAGTGCGCGCGAGCGCTTGGCGCTGCGGGATGCGGTCGCGGTGCTAGAGGGGCTGGGTGCTTGGGCGGCGGGCGAGAAGGAGAAAGGCGGGGACGAGAGGAAGGTGAAGGGGGAGATGTGGAGTTTGAGCTACGTCGGGTTCTGAACCTTCCATACCTCTCCGTCGGCCAAGTATTGAATGTAGATCTGAACATATAGAGACGGGGGTTGGAAGTATCCGTTATATGCTGGATTGTTCAATTAATCTAAATGGGATTCGACCTACTAAAGCCCAACTACGTGGTGATAGATAAATTAGTATTATGCAACGTGCTTTGCCTGGCTGTGCCAGAACGCGCAGGTCTGGACAATGAATATTTGGTACGCTAGCATGTTGTGAATCATAGAACAGCAAGCCTCGAGCAGATGACACTCACATTCCCAAAAATCATCGTGCTGCCCTACATAAAAGGTCACAGAATCGTTACCCATCACTTGTTTATGCTTCTCTAGGTTATGAATTGATTCTGCCGTGGCACAGATCATCGGTAACTCAACCATAGGCATCATTGACAGTTTGTACTTGTTGTGTTGACTCATTCGCAGCTCCAAAGACGGGTCTGCCAAAATACATCGTGCCATGAATATACTGTAAAGCCGCCATTTAATGATTTTCAAGTGATAACGGAACTTCTGCTAACCCAAGTTCAAGGGGTTCGCTCCAAAAGATACGAGGTAGCGAAATGTTTATTTCATCGGCAGAGATAAACTCTTCTGTCTGCACTTTGTGCAAATTCAAAATTGCGGACATGTGTACCAAGGTGCCGGGATATATTGAGTTCCAAGCAGACTTGGTGACCATAAAGACGGACGACTGTTGAGCGTCACCTATGGTCAACTGGTAGTTTTGACTTTCGACGTAGGCCTTGCAGGGCCAACCTTGAAAGCAAGACAGCAGAAAGAAATGGAATGCCTGCGTTGCATATACGTGTATCAGCTCCGATAAGCCAGCGAGACCCGAAAATACTCACTTCATAAGAACCACAGCAGTAAAAGGGCACTTGTATGGTATATCCAAACAACGTGTTCAGGAAGATGGCCTCGATCTCGACAGACCGAGGTCCACCTTGTATCGAAGACTGAAGAGTCGACAGGGCTCGCGCGTGTTCCTCCATTCTCGTATCAATGTGCTCTTGTAGTCGCTGTGCCTGTTTCCGATCGAGACTGTCGCGCGCATTAGTTCTCCGGCGAGACATTTCTCGTTAAAACTTGATACTACTACCTTTTCGAGCAAAGAAGAACCAACTCAACGTGAGCAGACAGTTGCCTCTGCAGCTGTTCCAACTCTCGCTTCTTCCAAATCCAAACCAGTTTCATCATGGTGTCGCGTATCCGATTCGACGATCCGCCCGGCCGCAGACGCGATTCATACTTTCGTACCTCTTGATTGAGTGCCAGTAACAAGTCGTACGACGCTTCGATGGCGAGTCTCAGCGACTCTTCCATCTGATTAGACGACGCATCAGTGTACTCTGTCTTGAACGCGTCGAGAGCTCCGCTGAAGGATGCGAGGTACAGGCTGAGCCTTTGATATTCCTTCGCTGATCCTCGGCTGTCATCCAGCGCCTTGATGGCAGTGACGACGAGCTGGACCAACGTGATGATGTCTCCGAAAGAACCGAACGAGAATGCGACGAAGCTCATAGTGAAGGTGAGGGTGAGGATGAAGACGAAGGCATTCCCTTATCAAGATGCTGTCCGAGAAGCACAGACCGAACTGGATGGCTCATTGACGCCTGCACTGCCTGGCACGCGGTATCGACGACCGTGTCAAGGCCAAATCTGGACATATATCTGTGAGGCAGGCTTCTGTGTTCGTAGTTCCTTCATTAACTGACGATCGCAGCTTGTAGATTGATAGTAACTCACGGGTGACTGATATTTGTCGCATCATGCACTTTATTCCTATGATGCTCCGACGGACTTCAAAGAGATCACGCACCAGATGAGGATGATAAGATGATACTAGAAAGTTAGGAGAGGGATACCATCGCAGTCAAGTCTACTGTCAGAGGGATGCGATATGTGAGACAGCATAATAACGTCGAGAAAACCGCAGAACCATCTCCGAAACCGGTATCTTCACCTGTCTTCACCGCGTCCTTCGTCCTCCTCACCCTGATGGCCTGGTTCCTGCAACCCGCCCATCTCAACGTCCTCCTCACCAGCATCATCCGTCAGATCTTCGTCCTCATCCTCTCCTTCTTCCTCTTCCGGCCCGTCCTCATCCGTCTCCTCGTCCTCTAGGCCCTCCACATTCTCCGGACCTCCTGCTTCTGCGACATCAGTCATTTCCTCATCTACATCACCTGCAGGCGCGACAGGCTCCTCCATTGGTGCAGCCGGTGGCGGAGGCAACGGCGCAGAAACGGCCTCCGACGGCCCTGCACGCTCCTTGCCCTTCGCGCGCGGCTTGGACGGCACAGAGATTGTGCCTGCGGATGTGGCAGCACCCCCTTTCTTGCCTTTGTTATTTTCGCGGTACGCTATGATACCGAAAGATGAGATATATGACAATCTAGAAATAAAAAGAAGTGACGGACTTTGCAGCTCTGCTTGTAGAGGCCCGACGAGGTCTCCGAATTCGATTATTTCGAGTGCTTTGAGGACGTCGGAGGCGGAGATGGATTTATGTTGCTTCGAATGAGCGACATCGTGAGCGCTATCCAGACCGCCATAGTATTAGAGAGATGCAGCTCAAAGTGGTAATAAGAGCGTACGTAGCAGCTAGGCACAGAAGTATATGAGCGTCTGAGAAAGAAAGTCGAAAAGATGCATACCAAGATAGTTGATGAACACCGTGGAGCCTTTCACCAGTGAGAGCACGGTGTCTTTCTGCATTTTCGTGGTTTCTGGTAGCTAGAGGAGAAAGAGCATACTCAACGTGAGGATCGACTGACTCCTGCGGAAGAACGCGAGAATGACGCGTGTATATGGACAAGAACATACAGCTGCTCTGGCTATCCTCGTAACGAGACTCCTCGGCAATTCGAAGCTGTCGATCCCCTCAGACACCATCTTTTGCTGGGCCTGTGCGCTCTCTGCAGTACTAGATGCGTCCTTGCGAGGCATCTCAAGGCTATAAGTGACTATCACTTGAGAAGACGAGGGTGAATGAGAGTTCGGAACGAGGTGGTGAGAGCACCGAAAGGCATTATAGTCGTGGGACCGAAATGCCATATAAGGTAGTCTAAGTACGAGCGCGTATTCCGTGCCACAAGCGCCCAACATTTACGATTCGTTGACTACAACCGTGACCACGCACTGCTTCAGCTCTGAGCTGATCCTTCTCAACGGTAACATTCACTTCGGTCTGTTCTCCGTGACAAGCCATCCGAGCTGGATTCTGCAGCGCCTTACTTTTTCTATGCTCTCCACGGTTTCCTGTTTGCGTATATCATGGCGTTCAGAGCTCCGGACGGCAGTAGGCAGGGCGGGGGAGAATCCCTCCTTATGTCATTGCCGTTGGAGCTTCTGTTAGAGATATTAAAGTATCTTAACATCACGGAGGTCTTACGTTGTACGTTGGTATGCAGTTTCTCTACTCGTTTCCGAACGTCCTGACTATATCTCCTTACAGGTCAGTAAGGCCTTTTCTGCCCTCATCAAGCAATCTCTGGAGCTGCAGTATAAAATCGAGCTCTTCGCGGATGGAATGGTTGACAATCCTGCCAGCGTTCTGTCGATCGCTCAACGCCTTCAAGTCCTTCTCGACAGGCGCAAGGCCTGGGAGCGTCTTGATATACGGAAATCAGTCAAACTCTCCATCCATGATGATTGTCTTGCATACGAGCTTGTAGGTGGCGTATTCGCCACCGTTGGTGACCCAAGCAGCGATCACAGTTCCCTCGGGAACTCCCAGTTCATTGCCTCATGGCTCCCCACCGCCTCGACGGACGAGCACCGTGTCGTATACAAGGACATGGGTATTCCCGTCAAAGATTTTGCGATTGATCCTACGCAGGATATGCTAGCTTTGGTCGAGCGCCATCCCGATGTCTTTGGACAGGCTATGGACGGACTCGCTGCGCCGTTCCACGGTGACATCCGTATTCATTTGCGCAGCCTCTCGACCAACATGCCGCATGGGCTCGCGAGAACACCGATCCTGAGACACCCATCTCTCACTGCAGTCTCCGAGTCGACAACGCAGATCGCCCATGATGTCATCGGCATGTTTCTCTCTCGCCCCTTCGCGGGCCTTATCATCTGGAACTGGAAGAGCGGGGAGACACTTCTGGTCTGTAGCATCTATTTTCCTCCGTGCCACACTGACATTACCTTCCTGCATGAACGCCCTCCACACAGCACACCGACCACGCGCCCCAGGCCATCTCCGATTTTTCCTTCCTTTCTCCCCGCGCCTACTTGCTCACCGCGTACGACGGCGATGGTTCTCTCGAAATCTTCACATTCTCCAACGACGAGATCAACGCGACCGCCGCGCACCACGCCGCAACCCTCCGCCTGCCGCCGCTCACCGTCGAGGCGGGCATCGGCCGCATCAATACTCACACCGGGCCCTTCACCGCACGCATCCCCCGCGACGCGCCCTTCGACGTTGATTCGGACACGCGCATCCACGTCCTCACGCTCTTCTACGTGCGCCCGGTCGGCCGCATGGTGCGCCTCATCGTCGACCACCGCGTCTTCCTGCCATACATCAACCAGCACCGTAACGGAGGCGCGCCCGTCGTGAAGGCATGGAAAGAATGGGGCCCGAAGCACAGTCGTGCGTTCCGCTTCAGACAGTGGAGCCACTGGCTGCGGTCAGTCCCCTCTTCACACCAAAGACCCTACAGATGCTCACCGCCACGTAGATACGTCCACGGCCGCCGCGTGGTCTTCCCCGAAGTCGGCGCCGGCATCCGCATCCTCGACTTCAGCCGCAACTGCCTGCGCCCCATCACCTCATCGCCCGCGCCGCCCGCGCGCCTGCCGCTCTTTGACCCAGACCAGCCCGTCTCCGCGACGAGCACGTACCCTTCCGCGCCCGTCACGGCGCCGTCCTGCATCCCGGCCGAGAGCCACTTCCTCGCGCCGCTCGAGACGCGCCTGCCCTTCCGCGCGCTCGATCTGAAGGATCCCGCGTTCGAGCATGGCATCATGGTCGATGGGGAGCGGCTGATTGGGTTTTCGGTGCGTGGTGCTTTGGTTTGGTTTGGGTGCGGCGTGTGCTGATGCGTGGACTGGGTTCTGGATAGAGGGCTGCGGCGGAGGACGATGCGCTAGGGGACATGCAGGTCGCGTGCTTTTAGTCAGTCGGAGACCGCCGCTTTGGTGACAGTGAAGCCGACATGTGGTTCGAAACGACGACCGTTAGAATTGTCTACCTGAGCCATTTGAGCTATAAAGAGCCAATACTACTTTTTAAGTATGTCCTGTGCCTGTCAACTCGCAAGCCCAATCCAAGCCCATGGCCGGTGAATCAACTCGAGCGCAGCCCCAGATGGTGTCACGGATAGATAGATAGATGCGTATGCCCTGTCTGTAAGCGCCGGTCTAGACGTGCACGCTTGACACGCAAGCACTTGAGCCTGCTCGAGCGCTCGACATGTGAACTAGTACTACTGACTGTTCGCTCACGGAAGCGACTCACAATAACCCAGGACTTCAGGAACATCAACCTGACATTGAAACGTTTGTGAACTGGTTCATTGCATATTGCTTTGGAGAGCAAGCTTTTTCTGTCCTTCTCGCAATATTCAATCGATATCTCCCTTTTGCCACGAGACAGGAAAGTAAATGCCCCGATGGTCACTTTGCTAGTTCTTTATTTCTCTACTGAAGTCGCTGAGGTACTATCTGCAGGATCTCACAAGGATCTCTGTGAACATCGGAACGATCTTTCGTGGATGGTCAAATGGAAGGTGTGTGCATCAGACGATCAGCTCCTCTGCAGTATTGATAAGACTCAACGGTTGCAGACTCAGTGCCACGGAGTTCTGGACCGAATTTGTCCAGTCCCGTGTCACTCATATCCGGAGAATATCTCGCCGCGACCGACCTAATAAGGAGTTTGTGCAGGTTCGCCAGATGTTAGATGACGAAGTGGCCGCTATGCATCTAGCATTGTGCTCTCTGCGAACGCATCGCAACACCCTTTCCCCCATCGTCGCCCTTCCCATGGAGCTCCTCGGTCGGATTGTAAAGTTGCATTCGATAGACCAACCGCCGTCAGAGCAAGACCTCGGCTGGATCCGGATAACGCATGTCTGCAGGTTCTGGCGCGACACAGCTCTCTCCCATCCTACATTATGGGGCAATGTTACGACGGAGCTTGGTCCGCGCTGGCTAGAGTTAATGCTGGATCGTGCCAAATCCGTGCCTCTGTCGTGTCAGCTCCACCATAAGCGTTATAACCGACACTTTCTGGCGCATATCCTTCCCCGTCTATCCCACATCCGCCGTCTGTCGGTTTTGTTGGAGACTCCCGATATGATCGACGTCACAGCACATTCCTTGACAGCTCCAGCACTGATGCTCGATACCTTGGACTTGATGGCACACTATCAATACCATCATCGCACCATTTTACCTGAAGAAATCTTCGAGAATGAATTACCCATGCTTCGTAGGTTGTCTCTCAAGAACATCAGTGTGTCATGGTCCGCACCCGTCCTTCACGGTTTGACAGATCTTCATCTTGAACAAGATGGGCGTGACAGGCAACCGTTTAGCCGGGAGGACGATTTTTTCTGTGCCCTCAACGGGATGCCTACGCTGCAGACGCTATATCTGGAAAATGTTTTGCCTGCCGGATCTCGCGCAGATGATCAGACTGCCCGACTACCCTGCCTCCAAAACTTGACCATAATTGACGGAGGTTATCGGTGTTTAAAAATTCTCCCCAACTTTAACATCCCTTCCTCTTGTCGAATTGGCATTCATTGCGTAGAGTTTGGATCGGAGGACCTGGAGCTGCCAGAGATATCCTCCCCCTCTGATTGTGCGAAAAATTTCCTGCAACGCCAGACCCATTTCGTACCTTGTCCCACATCCACGATTCCTCCAAACCGTGCTGTGGTCTCAGTTTGTGGCGAAAGAGCAACATCTCTGACTCGAGTGTCCTCTATCCTCACCGTGATCCCGATTTATCCCTGACAATTGACCGACGCTGGCCCGAAGAGCTTCTAGCAGTCATGTTTGATACACTTCCACTCAATGACATCCGCGTCATCATCCGTCGGGACTACCAGTATGGACTACCGGGGGACGATTGGATTGACCTTTATGCGCATAACTGCAGAGAAGTCAGCAGTATCCTCGTGAACAAGGCGGCCGATGCTGAAGAACTTTGCGAGGCGCTCGATGTGACGCTTGATGACATGACGATCCTGGAAGAAGAAGCGCAGCATGTCGTTGCCACGCGTAGGCGTTTTTTTTTTCCCCAAATCTCAGGCTGCTCGAGTTGCAATCCGTCGACATCAGACCCATCATGACCTTGACCAGCGGGATTATTGCACTGGGTGATTCGATAGTAGAGGCATTGAATTCACGCCGTAATGGAGGAAGACCTCTTTCGCTGGTCAGACTGGGAACCGGTTGCATCATCGACGCTGCGCACCTGAACGCGCTTCGGGAGATCGTGGACGTCGAATGGGACCCGGATACTGTCCAAGAGATACCTGAAGCTCCAGAAGGTCTGCGCAAAGGATTTGTGCATGTCAGTCATTGGTGATTGTGGTATCGTCACATGCACAGATATCTTACTGAAATGGAAAGGTGATTCTCAAATTACTGTTATCTATCATTTTTTGACGATTTCGTTATAGAATATTCAAACAGCTTGGGGAAATGCAGCCAGTTGTTTATCTTCGTTCCGTCCGAGAGTGCGGCGCCGTAGGGCTCCATAGAATTGTATGATTTTCTTTTATCTTTTGTAACCTACACTGGTAAGGCCGACATGGTGAATGGCCAATACTGTGTAACAGCTCTCCATCGCAGGTCCATCGAATGGTCTGCTGTCGGCCGGCTCGATTCTCTGCCATTTTCAGTCATTTCAGTCACTAAGAATGGTCGAGTGGAACAATACAACATATATCGTTTCTGTGAAGATATGTGCCATTGTATTGTCTACTTGAGTCACTTTCGGCTGCCTTTCTCCTTCGTCTACCCTCCTTTGTCGCAGTCATGTCGATGGTCATAGCGCTGCTCGCAATGACTGTCCCCACTCACTTGGACAGATCCTACGAAATCTACACCCATTGAAGCTCGCGCCCGATCACCGTCAATCGCCACTTCGACGGTGAGGATCCAGAGCTAGTTCGAGATGGCGGTCGTAACACTGTCTACCTGACCCATCCGAGCTATTGAGATTCAATATTACTTTTGAAATAGGCCCTACGCCTGCCACCCGAGGACAAGCGCGCAAGCCGATGATACGATATACTCTATTCCTCCTTCTGCCGCCCCTCCCCAAACATCGCCCCAATCCGCGCCAGCACCCTCCTCGCGCCCACAAACACCCCCAACAGCACAGCGACATCAACCACAAGCACCTGCGCCGCGCCCGCCATATACCGTGGCGCAAAGACCTTCCACACCATCAGGTGCCGCCGCAGCCACGCCGCGCTGAGCGCGCTCCCGACGAGCAGCAGCCCGAAGTACAGCATCACCGCGACGCCCGCCCGCACCGCGCCCCTGAGCACGAGCGCGGTGTGCTTCGCGCCCGCGGCGGGCCCGCTCGGCGCGATGGGCGGCACGTTCCAGAGCGCGAGCAGCGGCGCGGCGAGCGCGAGGAGGAAGACGGGGCCGAAGGTGTTGAGCGCCGCGAGCGTGGGCGACCACGGGTACGTCACCGTCGACGTCAGCACGAAGGAGGATTTCCACTGGATGGACGAGATCGTGGACTGGTGCCCGGTCGTGTAGAACGCGTGCAGCGCGAGGAGCGCGAGCGGGACTGCGTGGTCGAATGTGAGATTGCTGGTGGAGGGCGTCAGCGTCGCCGCGGCGGACTGTGTGCCCTGCACCTGGAGGACTGCGAGCGCGGCGGAGGGGTCCGTCGCGAATGCGCGCTGCAGGGCCTGTGCGTCGCGCATGCCGTCGACGATCTCGAGATGCGCAAGCAACGCGACCGCTGCCAATCCCAGGGCGATCTGGCCCGTGAGCTGCGTGGTAATCCACACGAGCCCAAGCGCGATGCACCAGAAGATGAGGTATGGCGCGCCGAACGCGTTGGCGAAGCCGAAGACGGTGACCTTCTGCTTGGGCTGTGGCTCGCTTGCCGATGGCGGCTCGGTCACGGTGGAGATCTGGAGGCAGATGGGCACGAGGGTCCATAGCAGGCCTCCGGCGATGAGGATCCCGGCCATGGAGGTCCGACCGAGGACGGTCCGCAGAAGCCGGAAATCGACGGTATCTGCAACGAACTCCATGCTGTCGATCCATTCCAAAATCCAATAGACTGTGCCCGCCAAGAGCGTCGGTGGTAGGATGTATGAGAGAAAGATAGACGCAACTCCATTGTTGGATTTTGAGACCGCTAGTTGCCTGTTGATGACCCAAGGCACGAAGAAGCAGAAGGGGACTGCAAGAGCCAATACAAGCTTGGGAGGCTCTGCGACAGTCCCGCCCGCGTAATAAGTGACACTGCACCAAGGATGCTGCTCTTCTCTACAGACAGTGCTGAACGCCATTAATCTGACGCACACGGCGAAGACCACAGAGTACAGGAAGATATGCCATCGAAGATGCGATGTGGGCGCAGAAAAGGACGCGAGGAAGGGGGGAACGAGTGTGCTGAGCAGAAAGAATGTGAGGATGCGGTCTTCCCAGAAAGTGTACGAGTTCGAGAAGAATGCCACGGTATGCAAAACAGTGATCACGATCGACCAAGAAACCTGAATCTGCAGCTTGGAGCTGAACAAAACGACGAGACCGGAACCCAACGCCGCGCCGAACAGGCCGAACTGGAGGATAGAAATTCCTTTGAAAGGCTCGAGAGCTTGCATGGGCATCCAGGCCGATGCGCCAATCACTGCGCCACCTGCTCCAGCCACGAGATAATTCCGCGTCAACCTAGCAGTCCATGTATCCCAATCTCCAACATTCCACCCAATGCCCTGATACAAACTCCACGCGACGCCGACGCTTAATAGCAGAATTGACAAGCCAAAGCACATCAAACCAATGCTGAACTGAGCCCAGAGAGAACGGCATGTTTCCAGCGCCAATCGAGTAAAGGCGACGTGGAGGTACATATTTTGTTGTGATGCGTAGGCCGTCGCCTTGGACCAGCTGCTCTGCAGCTCGTTCCAAACAGCGTCGAGTTCGCCTCCGGCAGAGCTGGAACGGTAAGTTTCGAGGTATTCCTTAATCTGGCGGGTGTTCAGACCCATTGCGCGGCGGAAATTGGACCCGGATGGATCGCGCCAGAAGAGCTCCGGGATGACAGTCCCCAGGTTGTTGAAAGGGATCGGCAAGCCAAGGAGAAGTGACAGAGTGGGCACCAAGTCGATCTGCTGCACCCATCGGTGGTCCTTGGGTGCTCCGGGGAACCGTGTATACTGCATGAGTTGCGAAGGAATAGAAGGCTCTGCGATGGACAGTTCTGGTCCTTTTGAGTATATCCACATGGCGGAAGAGACCTCCAGGTCGCCATCGCCTCCGTGATCGCCCTTCCTGTCCATCCCGTGGTCACCCATGACGACGAGAACCGTATCATCGTCCAAAGCGTCGACCACACGCGTGAGAACGTCGTTCATCTGCTCCTGCTTCGCCTTCATACTTGGGTGATCCGGGCCAACGCGATGGCCTACATGGTCAAGACCCAGGAAATGCCCAATAAGGAAGTCCCACTCTTTAGCGTGAGGCGAGTCCGTGAGGAGAGGGAATAGGTGGGCAATGACGCCGTTGTCGACGGTATGAAGGTCCTCGACGTTGAACGAGTCGAATGGGTGTGTCATGTTCGGGTGGAAAGTAGTCGGGAACACAGACATCCAGGTGTCATCGCCCATAAATGCAATCTAGCATGCTCGCGTATGAGTGAATATACAGGATGTTGATGTTAAAGGAACATACACTTCTGTTCGCCATGGAGAGCTGCTTGACTATGGAATCCTCGGCGATGGATGAGCCGCCAAAGTTAGCTCCCATGTCGACGAACGTTGGCAGAGAGCCTGTCACTATCCCTTTGATTCTCTGGAGCGTGGTGGTCGGAGGATCCGCATGGGCATTAAATAAGAATGAATTTCTTGGATACTTAGCAGTCAATTCTTGCGGCAGCGTAATGACATTATGGTGGTATGGTGATGGTGGTTGTGGAGGGTTAGGTGACAGGAAGTCAAATCGAAGTGCATCGATGATGAGTAGGACAGCTTTCCCATGGGTAGGTGGTAGTGTGCAAGTCGAAGGTGTGCTCGCGCATGATGTGACAGAGGAGAGAGCGAGGCGAGAGAGCAGAAAGCCTCGAGTGAAGAGATAGATCCCAGAGAGGTGCAAAAACGCAAGGAAGAGCAACAGCGACGTCGTCTTCAGCGACATTGATGACCACTTGGGAGTCTAAACGGTACTCAGTTATTATCAAAAGACCAGATAGAATCAAGGGCTGCTCACAATAGACTCGACCTTTACAACTTTCTACTTCGAAGACCGCGGATTCGACAACCCGAAGTCGTGGACGTGACGAGTTGTCTTCGGCCTGTCAATGTGTGTCCGAGCAAGCTTGATTCGAGAACAGGATTCTTCAGCTAATCCTTCTATAGAGCTCACTGTCGGAACTCATTCCAAAAGATAAGGATACTATGGTCGCGACGGTGGAAACTGCAGGTGAAGACAAGTACGCGCCCTTTGCTTTCCGTCTGTTTCCGTTCCTCCGGACGGACAACCCCGGACCGTCGGGCCCGCTGCAGGCAATCGACCGACAAGTCGTCAACGTCTCGTTTCTCAGATCTCACTAACACCGCATCGCAATTTTCACGATTAATCTCAGGGGGAAAAGACCAGGCGTATTGTAGGACAAAAAAATCATATCGGATTCTACCTCAGATTTCGGTTACGGGGAGTCGAACCCCGAGCTATCGCGAATACATCCTGAGGTCGTGAGAGGCGATAATGTTAGCCGTTACACCATAACCGATGTAAGTATAGTATGTTATAAATAAGTAGCATTAGATGACTTTCCGCGGCCTTAAATCTATGGTATGATATTCCGGAGGCCATTTCAAATAAAATGGCCTCCTCATCCAATCAGGTCGCGCAAATCAGCGGACTCTGAATCTAAATGAGCTTCAAAACATGTCATGGAAAGTCATCCATTTTTGTAACAAGCCCTCACAATATTGCTTGTTGATATTTTTTTATTTCATTAGTGTTCTTCATCGTCAAATACAACGATCCTGAGGCACGATAGTTGAGTCCAGTATCTACTCTGCCCCCAAGAGACTAACCGAGGCTCTCGTCGTTTCAGCGCTGATCGCAGAAAGACAAAAATAGACGTTCTGCAGTTCGAGGGACTTTATCGTAAGTCGGGCAACACAAACTTGGGATCGCCATCCCCCGGATTTAGGAATGCCTCGCAGAAAGCAATCGCCGATGGCAGAGTACTCTTATATATGCAGCCATACGCTTCCACGTCGCAAGTTGTGTTGAACGGCTCTTTTGGATGCAGAACGCTCGTCTTCCAGGTTCTCAGACACCTCTCCCACCTCTCCTCTTCGCTCTCTCAATCGGTTGCAATCTGGCCGACATACGCGGTTTCCCTTGACGGCAGTCCAATTGGATACCGCCGCCTGTATTTCAGTGCGTACTTCCTCGGAATACCTGCGCATGTCGGCTTGGTACCCGTGACTCGAGTGACCAGCTTGACTGCTCACCAGGACGTGGTCCACGTCTGCAAGCTTCTCGCACTATTCATCTCCCCTCGTGCCCGCCATGCCCTCCTCACCAACTAACTTGGGATTCACGTCGCCGACGAGCTCCTACCATTGCTCTTTCCAGTACACTAAAACCAGTTTAGGCAGCCAGTGACCTTTATCTCCGTACTCCGGTCGAACTTCAGTTGCACGCGCCAGCTTGTTCCGCGCACATTCCGTCAGTACAGGCCGGCGCCTTGGCCCTGCGAGTTGGCGTAGAGTAAGACATAGATATTTTCATGAACGGTACGGGTTGTTTAACCTTGTCTCCTCACCGACCACTAGGGCATATCATTTTCTCTCTCTCGTGCCGCTTAACGTGCAACCGACATTCGCATCATCGACATACATGCTTCCAGTCGATTTCTCTTCATGTTTCTGAGCAGCCACTTCGCGCGGTATAGCTCGCAACGTGCGCATATTCCAACACACGCGCACTCGGAATACTACAGTCTACTCGCATCACGTCCCACTAGCGGCGTAACTTCTCCTGGCTGGATGCGGTCGAGATAACATGCAGTTTGTGCATTCCTCTGTGCCTCTGCCTGTACTCTCCGAGCTAGGTCTGCGCTCTCGCCCTGACGCGTCGTCACTTGCCTTCTCCGCCGCCTTCGTCTGCGCGCGCTCTCACTGCCTTGGCTCTTGTGCGACGCCTCTATGACACCGTAATGTCGACCTAGGTTCCTATGGCCAGCGCACTTCGTCTTACAGTACCATCCCATGCCAAGTGCAGCTAACCAGTTACGCTATCCTTCCCCGCTATGCTGTGCGCGCCTATCGCCCGCCGCCCGTACCGCACTAGCGCCCGTCGCCACCTTATCGCGACTTGGCGCCCGTCGTATCGCATCTAAGCGCCCACCCCGCCCGCCGTGTCGCAACTTAGCGCCCATCATGGCGATGCGCCTCCGCCCGCGCGTCTCCTGGATGCGATGCGCCCGCCGTACGCCTATTACTGCGAGGGCGTCGGCTGACCTGCCTTCTGGATCGCGTGCGTTTCTGTTGGAGTCGGGCGTACGGCCGAGGTGCGTGTGTACTGTTTTCGGTCCGGATGGGCTGGGGCGCGGGGTTGTCGGTGCGCACGTACTGCGTCGGCCGCCGTTGTGTTGTCGGTCCGAGCTGACGCCATAGTGGTGCGGGACGTCGCGGTTCTCTGCCGCCGTCAGTGCCATCGTTGCGAAGGCGGATTCGATGAATCGCGGTCGGGAGACGGTCTAGGCCGACGTTTGACATTGCATGAAGATAAGTATCACGCCGTTGACGTTCGATGGTTGTTTGGGCTGTCGTCCTGCGGATCGGGTCGCAGGCCGACGTGATACGATTCATACAGTGGACAGGTTTTTCGCTATGACAGGAAGGCGAGCCAGTCGACCGCGATACACTTCAGACTTCACGGCGGCGTGGGTCTCGGCTCGACTCTTTCGATCAGGAGGGGCGATCGTGGATCTGAGGAACGACCGGCGCGGCGGTGCATTCCAGGACGGCATCTCCATCGCGGGGTGAAGGCACGCTGCGTCCTCTGTGGGCGTGCGCACCGCATGCGCACCGCTTGGGGGACAAGCTATTCCAGGCTATTCCTAGGGTGACTCGATGTCATGCATGCAGGCGAAGAGGCTGTATGATAGCTGCACAGGTCAGTCTCTTACAGGCTGGTTATCTTCACGACTTTCTGCGGTGTTATCTTCAGTATGCAGTTAGAGGCCATCTAAAATTCAGAGGCCTTCACCAGGCATTTGTCACCTCCCTTATCATACCGATGCATGTCTTGTAACGCTGCAGAAAATGGCTTCCACTGTTGGACGCAGGTCGATTGGATGTCGTAAGAGGTCGTAAGCTGTGTACGGAGGCAAAAGCACGCAGATGATACCATACAGGGCGATTGGCGATGGACATCGATGTACACACGAACGATGCTAGAGCAGGCGCACCGCATCGGAGCGTACGGCTTGGAAGCTATGCGGGCCGAGAAGAAATAAGAATTTGTGTTTAGAATTTGTGCAGAAGGTTGTGTCGGAGCGGCTGACAAGGGCCATGCGGACGGGCGTAATAAGAACAGTTTCAATTTTGCCGTGTGGACTGACCGGCGATAGCACCCCCCGACGGAAACTTGCCTCTCTCGCAGCGCCCCGTCCATCTCTTTCCTTTCCAATTTCGAGGCCCGCATCAGCTTTACATCAGTAGCATGTCCTCGCCGTCCGGAGGTGACTCCCACCGCCGAGAGCCCGAGTACGGACGCCGCTACGCAGGTACGCAGATCTTCTTTGCCTCCGTCCTCTTTGCTGTGCTCCTCTTTGCTAACGACCACTATTAAGCAGCCAAGCAGGCCAGTGGGCCCTCCTCGCCCGACGCCCCTCTACCCGCGCAGGACGGGCGCCATCATCCATCTGACACCAGCTGGCTGTTCCCACCCTCATTCCCCTCCACCTCACACACGTATCATCCACGTAGCCAGCCTACCACGCCCACCACCACCACTACCGCCGCTACCGTGCAGCCCCCCTCCTCGAACACTGCGCAGGGGTCCGCCATGATCCCCGTTCCCACGTTCTACGATCCCGAGCACGCCGCGCCCCAGCAGACGCAGGACTATCACGCCTGGCTGGAGCACAATTACGCCCAGTCCCAGCAGTCCTTTGCTTTTGACACCGTCGTGCCGTACCCTCAGGACACGCAGCAGCCCGCGCCGGCTCAGATGCAGCGCCCGATGCAGACGCAGGCGCAGGCGCCCGCTCCGCTCACGAACCAGTATCACTTTGTGCCCTCGCAGCCGGCCCAACAGCAACCGCCGAAGGACGGCAGCTCATATAGTACGTACTTCGCCGCGCCCACCAACGCCAGCGCGAACGCCAGCTCGCGCCCGATGGCCAGCCGATTCGTACACCAGACGGGCATGCCCGCGTCGCGCGGGCGGAATCCGACGGGCGCCTCTATGCAGGCGCCGTCCGTCGAATATCTCGCCCCCGAGGTGTTCTACATGGGCGCCGGCGCCGACGACGCTGCAGGCGCGCAGTACGAGGCGTACACGGCAGGCAGTGAACACCTCACGCCGACGTCGTATACCCACGGCACGCCCGATAGCCAGACCGCGCCATCGCAGCACTCCGTCTCACCCACGTGGAACGACGAGCGTCAACTGCCTGGTTTGTCTACCTCCGCGAGCGCCAGCACTGCGCGGCCTGTCAAACGCGCGGCGGGCAAGAAGGGCAACGGGAATGGCAAGGGACGTAAGCGCGCGCGTAAGGATGGAGGCGCGGGTGACGAGAGCGAATGGGAAGTTGAGGAGGACGATGTCCAGCAGCTGCAGGGGCGTATGGATGGGTTACCGCAGCGACTGTGAGTGGGCTTTCGCTGCGAATTGTTTAAGAGTGACACTGACGGGCTTTCTGTGACTTTGCTTTACTGCTCATTTCAAATGTTCCGACGTCACTCGCAATTCACTCAATCTGCACGACGGGCCTTTCCTTTTCCGAATGCCACGTCGCCCCGCTTCGCTCTGTTGAACGCGGGCTCGATGTCCTCTTGGTCCCGCCGACGTATTCGACGATCGCCGCGTGATGTCCTATCGTCTTCGTATCGCTCGCCTCCACTCGATCGTGTCAATTCGCCTGATTTGCATGACGGGTCTTTTCTCCTCCGCGCACCACGTCGCGCTCTTCGCTCTGTCAATTGCTATCTTATTGGGCACTGCTCGCCTCGCCGCTCACGTCACTGGCCTTGTCGCCATTGCTCGGCTGATCTACTTTACGGGCCTTTTCCACCTCCGGATGCGCGAACTCGCCTAATCGCATGACGGGTCTTTTCTGCCTCCGAATGCACGTCACCGCACGGACCGCCTTCCATTCCGCCCATCCAACCTTCTTCGCACCCATCGCAGTCCCGGTGCCTGCACTTACTGCAAGAAACTGAAGGTACGCTCACGTGTGCCTGCGCTAGCGTCGTCGCGACTGATCAGCGCTCCGCAGATGAAATGCGATTTCCCGAAGCACGAGAATGTGTGCAAGCGCTGCAAGGCGGGCGGGCACCACTGCGTCGTGGAGGGCCGCAAGCCCCGGAGCGCGCCAAAGTGAGTGCCGTATTTTAATCGTGCTGCGATGCAGCCCACCCGCGTACTTGAATCGCGCGCTCCCAGCGTGCGCTTGATCCCTGCCTCTATGTCGTGCGCGCCTTCCGTAGATGCACCGTCGCCGCCTCCGCCGTCTTCTCCCGATTCCGATATATCTGAATGCTCATTTTCGTGCTCTAGTAAACGCGAGTACCTACTTGCGCAGATCCGGCAGAAGGATGTGATTATCGAGTCGCTGCTGAAGCAGGTGCGTGGCTGCTCGCGCGTGCACGTTCGTCTGCTGATTTGTCGTGACAGCTGCACAATCCGTACCTGGCGACGCCGCTGAGCATCGCTGCCTATCGCATGGCGACGCCGTCGAGCGACAACCACCGTCAGAACGTGATCGCATGGCTCGACCGCATGCAGTCGTCGGTGCGGCGCACGCCGGGCGCGGGCGCAGGGTTCACGCTGCCGCGCGAGACGCCGGCGGACGACGAGAGCGACGGCGGGAGCGAGACGGCGCCGGAGCACGAGTCGGACGAGCCGCCGACGTCGGCGCACACGCTGGTGGACGCCGAGGCGGAGACGTACCCGGGGCTGCCGGACACGGCGGTGCCGCTGGGGCTGCTGGCGAACCTGTCGATCAGCAACAGCAAGCAGAAGGGGAAGAGCGGGCTGGCGGACCTGGCGCGGGCGGAGGACCCGAACGACGACGACGACAACGTGGGGGTCGCGAACGACACGTACTTCCTGCCGGGGCCGGCGCAGGACCTGGCGCTGCGGGCGATGCTGATTGATAAGAGCAGCCCGCCGGAGGACGTGGACAAGCTGTTGGAGAGTTGTTTGTCTGTGTGTTGTCGCGAGTCAATAATCATCGAGCGCGATCTCACCTTGTTCCTGGCCTCGACTGGTCGAAATGCACCGAGGGCAACTGTGAGACTTAGTCGTTTTTCTAGTATCTAAAGCACCAAGGGGGCCCCTTGGTATGTGCGACTTGGTCGCTTTTTCTTTTTCCCCTTTGTCCGTTCGACTTGGTCATTTCTCGCATTGGGGCCTCCTCTGCGCGCTCGACTTGGTCATTTTCTCGCCCATTCTCACCGCGGTATTTCAGCTACTGAGGTGTTTTTCTACTTTCTATGCGCCATGTCTCCTTGACTTGACGGAGGCCCGCTCGCTCTCGACCTTGCTCTTTTTCTAGGTTTCCCCTCCTTCCCCCGCTTCTCCGGCCATTTAACATAATTTCCACCATCCGCGCCCTTCGCACAGTCGCGCGAAATCGACCAGAACACGCCAGCAAGACTCCGCAGAATTTTCTGTGGAACTGACGGCAGGGCGAAAAAGCCGGGCGCGTTGTGCTCGGGAACAGCGCCTTGCTGTGCGGTCAGCGTCGGGGAACTCGACAGAGGGGATGGGCTTTTCCCTCGCCTTTTTGCACTATTCTCCGACACCGCGCCCCTCCTCCCACCGCACCACAAGTCGTGCTCCGGAACGCTGCACAATGCGACCGCACGCCCAAGACGCGAAAATCGGTGCGCTGACCGCAAAATTCGGGTCAGGGCCGCGTGTCCGACGGGCATCTTGACGAGCGACGGCATGCAGTACCCGCCCATCCAGACCCCCGATCATCACGCCATCCGCAAGACTGACCGACTCCGCGCAAAAGGCCGCAAGACCGAAGGCGGCGGAACGACGCGGGGGCGATTCTGAGCAAGGCCACGCTTCGGAGTGGAACCACGCCGCCCGCCCGATAACTTGACGATGACGCTCTCGGAGCGGTATCGAGGAGTCGGAGAGAGTGGAAGACACAGCACGCGAGGCATCACGAGACGGAGACGAAAGGAGATGGGGGATCCGAGCGGGGCCACGCTTCGGAACAATGTGTGTTGAGTCCGCGAACTCTCCGTTCGCGGCGGCACTGACCAGCCGCGCCTCGCGTAGGTACTTGACGATGACGCCCTCCGCGACACTCCGGCGCGAATGCAGAGGCGGCGCCGGCTCCCTCCAAGATGACGTGGAATGCGCGGGAACGCTCGAAGAGACCAGATTTGCCATTGGTACGCGACTCGCTGCATATCCCGCGCCCCGCGACACTGACTAGTTGTCCCTCGCATAGATACTTGACGATAACGCCCTCGGTGTCTTATCGAGGTAACCATCAACACGGCGCACGACGCGAGAAATGTGCCGGCGGGGACGAGAAGGGGGCGCGAGTCCGCGAGACATACGCGCATAACGGCACTGATGCGCCGGCCCTTTCGCAGATACTTGACGATGACGCCCTTGCGTCGTGAAGCCCCTGCGGCGTTGGGATCGACCGAGATGGGCACGAGCTGAGGCGACCGCGCGCGCGCGGAGTGGAAGGGAGGCAGAAAGCAGCCAGACGGCACAGCATGAGGGAGTCGAGGAAACCATTCTGGTACATGACTCCTCGACAACGGCAATTTTGCGCCAGACTGACCGGCGCGCTGCCGATAGGTACTTGACGATGACGCCCTTGCGTCGCCTTCTCAGATCCAGTCCCTGCGCGCTGGATTCTTGGTCCCTGGAGGCGACAAGGACACATCGTGTGCGAGTTGAGGAAAAGGGTGGACTGCGGATGCTTGAGCAGTGCCGGAAAGACACTAGCGGCAGCGCATAGGTGAGTAGCTTGCCTTCGACTACATCAGAGCAGCAGGGACTTACCTGTCAAGCCCAGCCAGAGCGACGTCGACGCCGACGGGTGCGCGTGTGACCAGCCGAGCGCGCGAAGATGCGCGCAGAAACCCGCCGGACAGCGCGCCGCCTGTCCCGCGTCGCGTCGAATTCGACGATCACGATCCCAGCGTGCGAAGGACGACTCGCAGTGGCCGTGCAGGGATGAGGCGGCGACAGGCAGTGAAATTGCAGCGTGGATGGCCATGGATATCAGCGGCGCGAGAGCGCAAAGCAAGTTGGAGATGCCGTGCCCGGGCGACAACGTGAATAGCGTGCCGGTCACCAGGGTGGGATTGTCGCGCGCGGAGCGCCGAAATGCGTCCGGTCAAAATGTCCATGTACGCGGATGGTGGGGGCGTCAAGTAGACACTCAGAGGGAATTCAACGAGACGGTGTGGCTGCGCATGCAGTCACTAACTTGACGATGACGTCCGTCAGCGTCGCCAGAGGTCGACCGGTGCTGTTGGTTCGAGTGGCTGGCGCATGTGGACGTGTCAGCGAAACCCCGCCGACACCGAATTGTCGGTGGTCCACCAGTTCCTTGCGCTCCCCGCGCAGCCTGATGCCTAGAATTTCGGCGAAGAAACCCGCTATGAGACAGCCGAGGTGAGTATAACTTCAGCTCGGCTAATATCGGTGCATCAACTTACTTGCAAATGCAGAGCTTGCGATGGGCTGCGCCCATCGCTCGCAGACATCGTCAGCGGAGGCCTGCTGACGGGGACTCCGTTTGCTTTGCCCTATGGAGCAGAAGGCCGCTCGGCGCGGGCCACTCGATTCTGGAATTTTCGGCGCAAGAAGGTATGTTTCTGCACATCCAAATGAACATGAAAATGCCTCGGCAAATTCTCATTGAAAGCCACTCACAGACGTCCGAAAAGCCAACGTGCATGCTCAGAGACGCGCGCAAACACGTTCGGCGGGCTGCGCCCGCCTCCCATCACGCGAGACATGAGCGTCGACGCAACGCTCACTCCGTGGACTTTGCCCTAGGGACCAGTAGGCCGCTCGGCGCGGGCCTCTGGATTCTGGAAATTTTCAACCCATAGACGATATTTCTGCGCATCCAGGTGAGCATCAAAATACCTCGGCTAATACTAACTGAAATCGACTCACAGGGACGCAGAAACACGCCGCACCGACCCAGAACGTGCGCCGATGCGTGCGGCGTGCGGCGTGAAAAGGCACGCCCAAGGCTCCCAATATCAGCATCGCCCCATCCCGAGCAGCGGCGTGCGTCGGGCTTCGCCCGACTCCCGCTGGTGTGGTCAGCAGCGACGGCGCCCCGTCGCTGCTGACTTCGAATGCTTGCTCTATGGGCACGGTCGCCGCTCGGCGCGGGCCATTGGATCTCGGAAAATCAGCGACGGGAATTGGCTTTTTGTGTATTCAGGTGAGCACCATTTCAACTCGGCTATTTTTGCAGTAAAAACTTACTGTTTCGTGAAGGAATTGCTCTTCCTTGCGCCTAGAGCTCGCCGTTGATACGCAGGGGTCCCGAGAGGTCGACTGTGGAGCCTTCGACCACCGTTCGAAGGTGCATTCAGCAGGAGAGACGGCGATGGCGGGGCTCCGCCCCGCTCTCGCCTGTGACGTCGACCGGGGCAGAGGCCCGCTTCTGTCGACGACGAGGGCATGTTCTGAGGAAGCGCGTTGCCGCTCGCCGCGAGGGCAGAGGCCCCAAATTTCCAGGCGTGCAATAAACGCTTTCAGGCGATTTAGGTAAGCATCCCTTCGCCTTCGTGAATACACATACAACAGACTTACAGGAGATGCAGATCGCGCTGGGCTGCGCCCAGCTCTCGTCGACATCAACGGGCATCCGCGGACGTCGATTGCGAAGGCTTGACCTCTCGGCGCACGTTGTCGCTCACCGCGGAGGCCTGCTTCGGAGCGATAAAATATATGTTTCTGGACTTCCAGGTAAGCCTCAATTCGTGCCAGCTAGCTAGCAAGAGGCACTGACCTTCAGGGACGAATGTGTACCTCGCTCTGGGCTGCGCCCAGAGCTCGCCAGTGGAGTACCGATGCTGACTTCCTCATTTTCGCTCTAGGGACGCGCCCTCCGTTCGCCGCGGGGCTCGAAACCTTGGAAAATCGGCGCCAAAACTCGGCTATCCCGCAAGACTTTGTGAGTCCCGATGAATCTTGACGGACGGTGATACCGAACACGTACCAGCACGTGGAACAAGCGCAGCGGCAGCGCTGAATGTCGGGCAGCACGCAACATGAGCATCAAGACCGGCTGAAAGGCCCGCTCGCCGCTTGGGTATGCGGCCTCGAAACGGGGAGATCTGACGGCGAGATCCTGCTCTTTCGGCGTGTGGGTAAGTTCTTGCGCTAGCCTCGATCAATGACAGCAGTACTCACTCGTCAACAGCTCTCATGTGTGCGTATCGTGTGAAGAGCGCTGCGACAGCTCGAACGCCCTCCCTCTTCAGCGCTCCAGATCGACACGATGCGATGCGGCGCAGGACGCCAGCGTGCTTCGCGCAGCGTCGTTGTCACGGCCTCAGCGGCAATAAATGCCCGCTGTCGGGCCATAGCCTGTCGCTCCGCGCCAGCGTCGAACCCCGAAAAAAAAACGGGCGATGCAAATCTAAGCCTCGGTGAGTATTCGCTCCATGGGACATACGAACGAGAGGTAGGACATACGAACGAGATTTGGATGCATCGTTGACCCCTGCACGCGGCATTCAGGCAAGGTCACCAAAAACATCAGCACGCCATCACCGTCAGCAAGCCAAACAACGGTGTCGTCGAACTTGACGATGACGCCCGCAGTCCCAGGCGAGGAAACTTGAAATTGAGAAGAGCGGTGAGCATCACATCCCGAGAGGGGAAGTAGAGCGAAGACCTACGAGACATGACGGTGCGGGCACTGCGGCGAGGCATCGACAACGGCGACATCCAGTGGGCACGGCGGAGTTTTCGAGGTATGGCGCAGGGGGGCGAACATGCAAAAGCGGAAGAGCGGAGGTAAGTCCGGGCCCCCCTGCCCTTATACCGTACGCGCGGAGGAACACCTATTCCTCCGCGCTCGATGCCGAAGCATCGTCTTACGGTAACTACGTGTTAAGGTCTGTTTTCGCGCCTTTACGTGTGCGCCTGGTTGCCGTCCTCCGATCATATCTCTTGGATTAACCTTAATTTCATACATGGTCTGTCTCCATCTGCGAGCAGATACTCCTAGGTAGCATGTCTGATTTTGCTACATAGTCCAATAGATTTGTTTCTTCTGTTTGAATCCATATCACATTTTCGATACTTTGAGCATTGTGTATTTAGTTCGGAGATCTACCGACATTTTTGAATCCTCCGAAAAATCCCCCTCAACTTAGCAAGCCTCAAATCGAAGAAAGATACATGCATTGTCCTCAGCATATAAAGAATCCTATTAGCTACTCTGATAATATTTCGGATGCGAAAAGTACACTTCTTGGACCATAGCATGTGATGCTGTTGTTCCCATGCATATCACTATCTCGGACTAGCTAGGATTTACCGAAGACACTCTTCTGATTCTGCATATCCCTCCGATCCTGATCAAATCTTGTCGTAAAATCTACTGGCTCGAAATCCTATAGATAATGGTCAGTGAATTTTCTATAGCAGCTATAGTAGGGGTAAGGAAAGCTGGTCACACACCGGGGACTGGCCACTGCATGTCGGACATGCATGGGAACATGATATGCTACGATGCGACAGGATCAGCAAGTAGCGAGCAATATTGACGGCTAAGCATCTCCTTTATTGGTCAATTGATAAACTCAAATTGTGCTTAGGGCTCTCCTTACATTCTCGGAGAATGTCTGTCAACAGAACCTTGCAGTTTACTGATGCACGTATTTTATTTCTATGTTATGCAGCTGAAACCAATCTTCGAGTGGTCTGCTCTCCGAAGTTCTGCTTACTGATTATCCATTTTTCCGTGACAGCATGCGACGGAGATGTGCCGCCGACACTCCAAGCGGTTGCCTAGCGCACTTTACGGCAAGACCTCCCTTGATTTTTGAGAGCCTGCCAAGCAAGTCTCACACAACTCAGCCCTCCATTTCTCAGCTGAAGCCCTTCCGAAACCTGTAGTCCTCCGGTTGCTGAGTATCTGTGATTTGCCTCCATGAGTTCGACAATTTCTCAAGGACTCAGAAATATCCAATCCTCCATCTCAGTTGTTCGGAGAGACAAGAATTCTTATTCCCTGAATATGACATCTGATCGGAGGCTGAGAACCTGCATGAGTGATTTATGCCAGCAGTGAGATGGAAGACTCGGGAACATCGGCCATGTTTCAGGTCTCGGTGATTACGCTCATTGGAAACCATGGCGTCCGTGCGCAATTCTGGCCTGTCCTTATTAAACTGCTTCTAGCATCCCGTCGTGCGCGCACATTCCCTCCACTCACCGTTATTCCCTACTTTCGAGATCACTGACCGGTATGGTGTTTTATTTCTGTCTCTGACTATCTACTGTACGTGTTTTATTTATCAACCTCATTATGCTTTCTGCTTGCACCGTTTGGAATGGACATGGTAAGTGCTGATATTTCGTGAAGGGGCATACGCTGATGACAGTTATCAGATCACCATGCCCTGTGATTCCTTGTATCATAGGTACGTGCTTACCTTGCTGTTAGTTCCCCGCTAATATGTTTTCGGTGCAGATATTTCCATTGCTGTCAAGATTGTTGAGCGAGGCCAGGCGCAGTATTGCGTATGGTCTTCGTCTCGAGTCATATGTGCTGCGGTGGATGGTTGACAGTACCGGTGGAGCATGGAAGGGATTACGACAGGTAGTACGTACCGCTGTCATTCTCATACTGTGCATATCACTCACAATTTGCTGCAAGCAGCAATGAGCTTTTACCTGTTTTATGTCCGTGGTGAGTCTTGCTTCGCCAAAATAATTATAGTACTCACCGAAGCATCCAGGCACTTGTTGCTGGTTGCGATCTCGAGGTGCTGTGACAGGAGAAATGCAGGTGAGAGACTCACCCATCTCCGAGTGACGTGGCTGATGGTCGACACCGTATGTTTCGGACTCGGCCTCGTGTCGCGCGACAAATGCCAAGGGCATCATCATCAAGTTTCCAATGCATATTTCATATCTACATGTTGTTCAAATTCTATGGGTGAGTCCTGCTTTGTCGAGTAACGATTGTACTTACCTACGGGTTCGAAAATCAGACGATGCAGTGTGGATACATCGTAGTCCAGCGGACTACGATCCGGGCCTCGTGTGCCCACGCCAAGGGCATAATTATCAAGTTCTTCTGTAAGTTATGTCTGTTCATATCTCACCGTTGAGAACCGCTGCGTCGGATTAAAGACCGTACTCACCGATGTACAAGCAGATTCGTTGCCATTTTTGAGGCGCGGCGACGAGCTGCAAGCAGGTGAGAGTTTCACCCATTTACGAGCAGCGCCGCTGACATTCCCTCAATGGCGCAGCAGCGCAGATGCTCGGCCAATCGCAGCGCATTCCGATCTAGGCCTGATGTTGTGCCACAGACGCCAAGGGTGTCATCGTCAAGTTCCTTATGTTCGATTTATCTGTTCTCATCTTCCGGTAAGCCTCGTTTTGTAGATTCAATGATGGTACTGACCGATATGTTGGCAGATTCTCTGCCGCTGTTCATGCGTCGCGACGCAGCAATGATCTTGGTGAGAGACTCGCTAATCCACGAATGGGCATTACTGACGTTCCCCCAACGACGCAGCGCCGATGCGTAGCGTGGCCCAGCGCTCTACGATCCAGGCCTTGCGTCGCACCATGGACGCCAAGGGCGTCATCATCAAGTTACTCGTATACATCTTATCTACTGGTGAGTCTTGTTCCGTGATGGTTTACAGTTCGACAATCATACTTACGGAGTGCTTTGCAGATATCTTTGCCGCTGTCGATGCATTACAACAAGAACCATGTATGTGAGGAGGCCGCCGCTTCACGAACATCGTCGCTGACGCTCTCTCGACGACGCAGCACAGATGACCGTCGTAGCCCAGCGCGCTGCGACCTCGGCCTCATGTCGGGCGATAGACGCCAAGTGCGTCATCGTCAAGTTATTCCTGTAAGGTGTATCTCATCAGTAAGTACTACTGCATCGGATTCAAGACGATACTCACTGCATGCCTGGAAGATTCACCGACGCCGTTGATGCGTCGCAGCACGATGCCTGCAGGTGAGAGGCTCGCTGACCCACGAGGCATATCGCTGATGTCCCTTTGACGACCCAGCGCAGCACGTACAATCTCGGCCTCACGTCGCACGATGGGCGCCAAGGGCGTCATCGTCAAGATTCTACATCAAGTTATTTCTATCCATATCATGGTTAGTCCTTTCTCGCAGATTCAATTATAGCACTCACCGCATGCCTTCCAGATTCACTGCCGTTGTTCGCGCGTCACGGAAAGAGGTATGCAGGTGAGTATACCATTGATCCACGAACGTCGTCGCTGATGTCCTGCAGTGCAGATGCTTGTTGTTGTCTGGCGCGCCACGATTATGGCCTGCCGGCGCACGACGGACGCGAAGGGCGTCATCGTCAAGTTTCCCTTGAAGTCATATCTGTTCCTATCGTGTCGGTGAGCCATGATTTTGTTTGATCCAATCTGCACTTACCATAAGATGTCCAGGATCCCTCACTGCCAGTCTCTTAGGCAATTCGATTGGCCGCGGGGATCGCCTGCCTACGGAGGGCATCAATGCAATAGCGCAGCCCGTATCTCGCAGTCGTCATATCGCAGAGCCCGACAACCTCAGCCTCGCATCGCGCAATGGACGCCAAGGGCGTCATCGTCAAGTTTCTACATCAATGGATATCTATTCGTATCTACTGGTAAGTCCTGTTTCGTGGACGAGGTGACCATACTCACGAAACGCCATGCAGATTCACCCCCGCGCTCGCGCATTCCGACAAGGGCCATGTAAGCGAGCAGCTTACCGGTCCACGCGCGACATCGCTGATGATCCTCGACGATACGGCATGATGCTCGTTGTCGCGCAGCGCCGCTTTACGACCTGGGCCCACGTCGTGCGACAGACGCCAAGGGCGTCATCGTCAAGTACCCCGCACGATATATCTGTTCATGCATATCTCCCTCGTAAGTCCTGCATCGTAATATTAACGACGGCACTCACCGAGCGACGTAGATCGCCTCATCGTCGCTCTCGGGACTTCTAGGTATACAGGTAAAAGGCCCATCTGCCTAAGAAAGCCATCGCTGATGATCCCCGTAGCGCGGATGTCCGTCGTCGTTGAGCAGCAGCGCGTACGGATAATGGCCGAGCGTCGCGCGATGGACGCAAGGGCGCCATCGTCAAGTTCATACGACAAGCCCTATCTGTTCCTATTCATGAGTGAGCACTACATCGCAGAATTGACTACCGCACTCACCGAACAGCCTAGATCTCCTCATTGCCGCTCGACACATCGCGGAAACTACACAGGTGAGAAGATCGCCTATCTACGAAGAACCGTCGCTAATGCTCGCTACGCAGCGCGCCCGATCTCAGCCTCGCGCCGCGCGGCAACACCAAGGACGCCATCGGCAACGTTCGCTCGCAAGCCGTGACGACGAGCCGTTGGTAGTAGGTGCGCTTCCACGACTGTTCGCGACGTCCGTCGCGGCTCACATCGACTGCTACAAAAGCAAGGCGTGTCGGATTCAGCGCCCCGCGGCTCGCGCGCCGTGTCCCCGCGCCGCACGGTCCACGACGCGTCCGTGTATGATATGCCGAGTCGCCCGGCCGTTCGAAACGTCGCCTTTGGACATGTCGCGAATGTCCCGTGGCGCGTGCGCCGTGCGCTGGACAACGCCGACAACGCGTGCGCGCCCCACATCATTCAAAATCCTACAAGTCGGTCTGCCAGCTCGACCTAAGCGAATATATGCCCACCCAAATCCTTCGAAATCCAGATTTCCGGAGCCCGCGCGCCGCATCGGGCAGCGCCCAATGTGCCCGCTTTGCAATCGGCGGCGCGGGGCGGCGTGTTGATAAGGATGGCATTGGCTTGCGCGTGTCGTGTCGGATGAGGGCGCGAGGCGCGGGCGAGACGGGTGGGTTGGGGCGGCGGCGGTGGAGACGGTTGGGGGTGATAAGGGGGCGGGACGGGATGGGTAGGATAGGTAGTTAGCGTGTCGTTGGCTTGGCTTGTGTGATTTGGTGCGGCGGCACGGGGCGGGGCGGGTTGGCGGCGCGAGGCTGCGTGAGGGTGTGAAGCGTGGTCGGGCGTGCGTTTGCGCGACGGTCTGGATCGGACGTTAGGGCGGCGGCAGCGCTATCCGTACGCGATCGTTGCGTGTGACCGGCGGGCGCGCATGCGGAGACATGCAGCGCTGTCGCATGTGCGTCTGGCGTTGCGAGAGGCGATGTCGACGGAGGGGGCGGCGGCGCGGGTCGTGCGTAGTGAATCCGCGACGTACCTGAGTCCTGGCAGCGGTGCTCTGAGGGCTGTCTGGCCGAGCCGCTGACGATCTGCGCCGTCGTTGGGAGGTACGGCTCGGCGGCGGACGGTGAAGGTGTTGGGGCCCGCGACCAACGAATGCTGGACGGGATCGGCTAGATCTCATCGCGCTTGTTGGTGGAGAGCGGGATGCGGCGGCGGAAGCAAGCGCGAGACACGCTGCGGGGCGATGTACATTGTGCGCGCGGTGATGTGGGCGTCGGGGGCCATGTTGTGGTTCGTGTGCGTTGAGAGTGCGACGTACCTGAGTCATAGCAGCGGCGCCGTGAGTGACGGTCTCCGGGAGTCAGCTGGCCAGGTTGTCGACGATCTGCACCGGTACTGTGAGATACGGTTGGTTGAAGGCCGGCGGCATCGAAGGGATCAGTTAGATCTCTTCGTGGCTGTCGGTATCGCAGACGGTGATACCGCTTGCGCGATATCGTGTAGAATGGATAGGCCCCGGACTCGCATGACAAGGTGGAAAGGCGGGCGACGTGTTATCGCACCGTGAAAATGTCTGTGATGCGCGCATGTACTAGATGGCAGGATGAGACCTTGGTCGACGCGACACGCGTCGCAACCACTGAACTCGACGCGCCAGCGTCAGTTCATTCAAAGCAGTCGCCGTACGTTCGCAGCGACGTGGTCATGTCAAATGCACTATAGTCCATGTATAGTATTTCTGAGTGTACATACTGAAGCGTACACTACTTATCGAAAAGATCGATCTCGGAATCGACGAGAGCGGTGCAGTGGAAAGGCACGCTGCGTCATCTGTGGGCGTACGCACGCACAGGATGCGCATCGCTTGGAGGGACAGCGTTCCTGGAGCTTGACTCGACCAGTCTGCACGCGGGGAAGAGGCTGTATGGCTTGCACTGGACGCGGGCGAATGAGAGGCGCGCGCGCGGCGCATGATGCAATAACGGGACGATGATAAGAGATACAGGCGGGCGATGGGGACGATGAGCATCGCATTGGAGTACTTGGACGGCGTGAGAGCAGTGCAGGCCGAGAAATAAGAATTTGAGGGACAGGAATGCGAGTGAAGGTTGTGTCGGAGCGGCTGACACGGGCCATGCGGACGGGCGTAATAAGAACAGTTTCAATTTTGCCGTGTGGACTGACCGGCGATAGGACCCCCGACGGTAACTTGCCTCTGTCGCAGCGCCCCGTCCATCTCTTTCCTTTCCAATTTCGAGGCCCGCATCAGCTTTATATCAGGAGCATGTCCTCGCCGTCCGGAGGTGACTCCCACCGCCGAGAGCCCGAGTACACACACCCGCCGCGCCAGTATACAGGTCCGTATCTGCCCTTGATCACGTACCACCACCGCGCTCTTTGCTGTGCTCCTCTTTGCCTTCTCTTACTGACGCTGTTAAGTAGCGAGACAGGCCAGCGGGTCTGCCTCGCCCGACGCCCCTCTACCCGCGCAGGACGGGCGCCATCATTCATCTGACAACGCCTGGCTGTTCCCACCCTCTTCATATCCTGCCACCTCGCACACGTATCAGCCCCGCAGCCAGCCCACCACACCCCCATCTACTACGACGGCTCATCCTCCTGTTCAGCCCGCGGCCATGATCCCGACTCCCACGTTCTACGACCCCGAGCACGCCGTGCCCCAGCAGACAACGGACTATCAAACCTGGTTGGAGCACAATTACACGGCGCAGCAGCAGTCCTTCGTCCCCGCCTTCGCCGCCTTTGCCGACCCGCAGGACCACCAGCAGCCCGCGCCAGCTCAGATGCAGCGGCCGATGCAGACACAGGCGCAGGCGCCCGCTCCGCTCACAAACCAATACCACTTTGTGCCCTCGCAGCCTGCCCAGCAGGCGCCTCCAAAGGACGGCAGCTCTTACAGCACCTACTTCGCCGCGCCCGCCAACGCCAGCGCGAATACATCTGCCCGCCCGATGGCGAGCCGATTCGTGCACCAGACGGGCATGCCGCCCGCCCGTGGCGCGCGCAACGCGGCGGGCGCCTCCGCGTCTTATTCCGCACATGGCCAGAATGCCAGCGCCCCGCCGTCAGCCGTGGAGTACCTCGCGCCTGAAGTATTCTACATGGGCACCGGCGCCGACGACACCGCGCAATACGACCCGCAGCAGACGTACGCGGGCAGCGAGCACCTCACGCCGACGAGCTACACGCACGGCACGCCCGACAGCCAGACTGCGCACTCCGTCTCGCCCACGTGGAACGACGAGCGCCAGCTGCCTGCTCTCTCCACGTCTGCCAGTGCGAGCACCGCGCGCCCGGGCGGGAAGCGCCAGAAGGGCGTCAAGGCCGGCGGGGCTGCCAAGGGACGCAAGCGCGCGCGGAAGGACGGGGGCGCGGGCGAGGAGAGCGAGTGGGAGGTTGACGAGGACGATGTGCAGCAGCAGCAGGGGCGCATGGACGGGTTGCCGCAGCGACTGTGAGAGCTTTTTCGCTGCGTGTTATTTAAGAGCGACACTGACGAGCTCTTCGTGACTTTGCTTTACTGCTCATTTCAAACGTCGGATGCCTTTCGCTGCACCGATGGCTCTCCGTTTCTCATCTTGCGACGATCCCCGCGTGTGTTCCGACGTCACTCGCAATTCGCCTGATGTGCACGACGGGTCTTTTCTCCTCCGCGCACCACGTCGCGCTCTTCGCTCCGTCAAATGCTGGCTCGTTCATCTGTGTCTCGACCATCACCGCGTGGTTTCCTATCTCATTGGGTATCGCTCGCCTCGCCGCTCACGTCACTGGCCTTGTCGCCATTGCTCGGCTGATCAACTCTACGGGCCTTTTCCACCTCCGGACACCAAACTCGCCTGACCGCCTGACGGGCCTTTTCTCCCTCCGACTGCACGTCACCGCACGGGCCGCCTTCCATTCTTCCCATCTAACCTTCCTCGCACCAATCGTAGCCCCGGTGCCTGCACTTACTGCAAGAAACTGAAGGTAGGCTCACGTGTGCCTCGCTAGCGTCGTCGAGACTGATCGGCGCTCCGCAGATGAAATGCGATTTCCCGAAGCACGAGAATGTGTGCAAGCGCTGCAAGGCGGGCGGGCACCACTGCGTCGTGGAGGGCCGCAAGCCCCGGAGCGCGCCAAAGTGAGTGCCGTATTTTAATGGCACGCGGCTGGTGACATGTACCGCCATGTCGCGCGCGCCCTCTCCGTCCGTGTCCGATGTGTCCGAGTGCTCATTGGGGTGCTCTAGCAAACGCGAGTACCTGCTCGCGCAGATCCGGCAGAAGGACGTGATCATCGAGTCGCTGCTGAAGCAGGTGCGTGGCTGCGCGCGCGTGCACGTTCGTCTGCTGACTTGTCGCGACAGCTGCACAACCCGTACTTGGCGACACCGCTGAGCATCGCTGCCTATCGCATGGCGACGCCGTCGAGCGACAACCACCGTCAAAACGTGATCGCATGGCTCGACCGCATGCAGTCCTCTGTGCGCCGCACGCCCGGCGCAGGCGCAGGGTTCACGCTGCCGCGGGAGACGCCCGCGGACGACGAGAGCGACGGCGGGAGCGAGACGGCGCCGGAGCACGAGTCGGACGAGCCGCCGACGTCGGCGCACACGCTGGTGGACGCCGAGGCGGAGACGTACCCGGGGCTGCCGGACACGGCGGTGCCGCTGGGGCTGCTGGCGAACCTGTCGATCAGCAACAGCAAGCAGAAGGGGAAGAGCGGGCTGGCGGACCTGGCGCGGGCGGAGGACCCGAACGACGACGACGACAATGTGGGGGTCGCGAACGACACGTACTTCCTGCCGGGCCCGGCGCAGGATCTGGCGCTGCGGGCGATGCTGATTGATAAGAGCAGCCCGCCGGACATTCTGGTGCATGGGCTGGTGTCGCCGGAGGACGTGGACAAGCTGTTCGAGATGTGAGTGGCTGCCACTTCGTTGCGGTGCGGTGCTGATCTTGCCTCAGTTTCTATACGAAAGTGAACGTACGTGTGTCCGTTGTAATGAAGTATGTGTGCTGACATTCTACAGCCGTTCATTGGCGTGCTCGACCCCGCGCTGCACACGCCGGCGACGACGTTCTCGCGCTGCCCGTTCCTCTTCACCGTCGGTGAGTCACCTTCCGCTCTTGACTCCCCGCCGTGGCTGACGGGCAGCAGTGTGCGCGACGGCGCTGCGGTACTCGGACAAGAGCGAGGTGTACCCGATCGCGATGCACTTTGCGAAGAGCGCGGCGGCGAACGCGCTGATCGACGGGTGGAAGAGCGTGGAGCTGTGCCAGGCGTACATCCTGATGAGCATCTACGCGGTGCCAGCACGGCGGTGGGAGGAGGACCGCTCGTGGCTGTACACGGGGCTCGCGATCCGCATCGCGACGGACCTCAATCTGCACCAGCTGCCGACGCGCCGCCCGCAGAACGAGGCGCAGGAGCGCGAGATGCTGAACCGCGCAAGGATGTGGATGGTCTGCTATAATCTTGATCGCAGCGTTGCGACGCAGTTCGGGAAGCCGACGACGATCAAGGAGGATTAGTGTGTATCCCTGCTTTGTTCTGTGTGTGCCGGGGCTGACGGAGGGCGTGCAGCATCATACGCAACTCGACGGAGTGGTATAAGAAGTCGAAGTACAACCACGAGTACGACATCCACCTCAATGCGTACAACTCGCTCCTGCGCATCGTTTCCAAGTTTCACGACGAGGTCTTCTCGGATCCGAGCTCGCCGACGGGGTTAAACAAGGTACGTGCGTGCGTCGCGTCTGCAGTGCAGACTGCTCACTCTGGTGTAGCACATCGACTTCCGCGACGTGACGACGCGGCATGATCGCGACTTGACGCGATACCATGAGGAGTGGGCCGAGCGCTTCGCGCAGGACTCGGATCAGAATGGTATGTGCTTTGGACAAGGCGCCGCTTTCGCATTGCTTACGCTTCATGGAGCAGATCCGGCGTGTCAGTTCCGTTGCAAGCTGCTGCCCTTGTATGTGTCCTCCCTTCTTTCCTCCGAAAATGCCGTGCTGACGTTGGTGCAGCCTGGTCAATTACTCGAGACTGGTTATGTATTCCTTTGGCTTCCAACAGGCGTTCCAGCGCGGATTGGGGCCGGATGATGCGCTCTACGTCGACAAGGTAATCGGCTTACGTTTAGAACTGAATGGCTCGCTGATGCGGATCGCAGTCGCTGGAGGCGGCCAAGACGGTCGTGCAGACGCTAGTCGACTCGTTAGCGCCTACTGGCTACATGCGCTGCTCCCCCGACGGTCATTTCGTCTTCGCATCCTTCGCATCTGCGTTCATGCTCAAGGTGCGTCCCGCATGTCTTGTCGCTTCGCACGGCCTGACACGTTGACGCCCGCAGCTGTGCCGCCCCGAGTTCGCGCAGTTCCTCCCCGCTGGACAAGAAGCCGAGATCTTCGAACTCATCAGCCGCCTCATCCAGGTCCTTAGCTCCCCGCAGATTGCTATCGACGAGCGCCACACGCCCAAGCTGTACTCCCGTTTCCTCGCGGGCCTCCTCGCCAAGCACAGGCGCGACGGCGCGACGAGCGGGCGTCTGCACACGCAGCCGCCGCCCGCGCAGACGCACCAGGGACAAGGGCAGGGCGGCAGTGGCGCGCAAGGGCAGAACCCGATCCACCGCACGCCGTCGGCCAACTCCTCGTCGTCGCTCGAGATCCAGATCCACGGCGTGCCCGATACAGGCATGGGCACAGGCTTCGGGATGGCGCCTGCGGTTGCGCAGGAGCCCGTATACGAGGCGGAGGCGACCTACTCTGCGGGCACGGGCCCGCTCGAGGTCGGCGGCGGCGGCGGCGCGATGGACTTCGACTTTGCGGGGATGGCGAGCGGGAGCGAGGGCGACGTGCTCGCGGCGATGCAGGTCATCCGCAACCCGGAGTGGTGGTCGAACATGATGATGCCTGGGTGCGTGCGCTGCATCTGGCTCAGTTTCTAAGTCTTCGTGCTGACGGCGCTGTGGTGCAGGTTTACGTGGCCGGCGGACCAAGTGTCGAGTGGTGGGGCCGCGGATCCGAACTACTTCGGCGGAGGCCTGAACAACGGCGTCGCGAATGCGTACAACTACCAGATGGCGCAGGTCCCGTTGGGCTGAGCGTCGACATACCCCGGAAACATACCCTTTCTGTCTCGCTCGCATACGTGCCGCCCTCGTTTTTCGGTGTCGTATTTCCCTCATTGTGGTCTTTATAATGCTCTTCGTTCCGTGCCTATGATATATATAAATGTACGCCTACCGTTACGTTACCCTGTTAGTGTTGTCCTGCTTTTCGTTCTCTCATTCCCGTTTCCCGCTCCCGCATCGATATCATAATGTCTCGTCTATGTAGCATGCTTCAATTCTTGGTTTGTGTACAAGATATCCGTGCTGTATGTTTGGGTCTGTTACTATTAGATGGGAAGGAATGCATTTGCTCGTTGTTCAATCTCTTGCTGTCGTTGTCGCCTTGGAGTTTTCTGTGCCGATGGTCAACGATTATCTCCTCGTCCAGTCCTTGTCGACATAAGCACTAGCAAGCCTTGGTAGTGTGCTGTTGAGCGCCCATCTGGTCCGACGCTTTCAAAGCCAAGTTCAACTAAAGCCACGTCTCTCACCTAAGGCCTTGCTCTCATCCTCGGAAGACGGTCACCACCGTCTCGTCCGTCGTTGTGTTCGAGACGGCTACCAATCTGTCACTAATCACTGATCAGTGTGTATTTAACAACTCTACGACCGTTTAACATTTAAGAAAACTGGGCTTGTGGACAGGCTATAGGTCCATTACAGAGCGCTTTAAAGGCTCGCCACAAGCGGGTTTCATCTCACATACTCAAATACTCGTGGCAGCCTTGGATTCACAATGACCAGTGATAGACGTGAAATATCTCGGTATGTATCCGAACGACCAGATTCCTTTCGATGTTGCCTCTGACGGTGTTCCCGATTGCATGCTCAGCGCCGCGGAGTTCTGGTCGAAGTTCGTACAACCTCGTGTCCCTTACCCTCGGAGAATACCCTACTGTGGCCGACCTGACGTCGCCGAAAAGGCTCGTCAGAAGATAGATGAAGAGTTGGCCGCCATGCATCTAGCAATGTGCTCTCTGCGCACGTATCGCAATGCCCTTGCCCCACTTTCCAGTCTCCCCCCTGAGATCCTCACTCGCATTCTGCAGTTTCATGCGATAGACCAACCACCTTCAAGATACAATTATCGTGCCGACCTTGGCTGGATCCGAGTGACGCATGTGTGCAGGCTCTGGCGCGATGCAGCTCTTCACCATCCTGCTATCTGGAGTGATGTGACGACGGAGCTTGGTCCGCGCTGGCTAGGATTGATGCTGGATCGTGCCAAATCCCTTCCGTTGTCATATCGTCAAGTTGAATGTCGAGAGGACAGCGAGCGCTTTCTCAAGCAAATTATTCCCCGTTTACAGGTCCAGATCCATTCATTGTCTGTTTCCGACACTCCCGAAGTCGTCAATGTCGTCATACAGTTCTTGAAATCTCCGGCAGAAATGCTCCATGCCTTGAAGTTATCTGCGACCATGTGTAGCCGCCAGCATCGTACAGTCTTACCTGCAGGGATTTTTAACAACAACTCACCCATGCTCCGTCGGTTGCATCTCCGTAACGTCTGGGTGCCGTGGTCTGCATCCATCCTCCGTGGCCTGACACACCTTCACCTCGAACGGAGCGAGGATCTCAGCCGCATATCTAGTCTGGAGAACGACTTCTTATGTGCTCTTGAAGGGATACCTTCTCTAGAGACCCTATATCTCGCAAATGTTTTACCTGCTATTGGACCTGATGCACAAAGCGCAGATGGCCGCATTATCCGACTACCCTGCCTCCGGAATCTAACCTTCATTGATGACGGTCCTCGGTGCCTTGACATTGTCGAACAACTGGAAATCCCGTCTTCCTGTCGACTTCACTTCCGATGCGGATACTATGATGAAATGGAGATCCACGATTTACTACCCGTCTTATGTGACGAGTTTTCCAGAGAAACGGACCCATTCCACACTTTGTCCATCATTGTCGTTGACGACTATATAATAGGTCTCGAACTGTGGCGGGAGAGCAGTGTTCACGACCCGAATACTCGCTTTCCTTCATGCGATCCCGATCTATTCATCGGCGCATTCAGCCTCGATGATCGAGGCGATGTATACATCCCGCTCAGAGAGATCGCCAAATTCATCTGCGATGCGCTCCCACTCAATAACATCCACACTATTATCGTTCGACGCGAGGTGCTAATCACAACCGGCTGCGACTGGGAGCGCCTCTTCGCAAGTAATTGCCGAAAAGTCAAGAACATTTTTGTGAGCCATGAGAAGGACTTTGAAAACCTTTGCAAGGCACTCGCTACGGCCCTTGATGGCGAGGTACAGGGGGAGGAAGGAGACAAAATCGTTTCAACACAAGAGCGACTTCTCTTCCCGGATCTCCAAGTCCTCACGCTTTTATATGTCAACCTCACGCGCTATTTGGGCTGGGATGGCAATGGCCTTCAAAAGGGAAATCCTCTTCTGAATGCATTGGATATGCGCCGTACGAGGGGAAGAGGTATCTCGGCCGTCAGGCTCGAAAAGGATTGTGTCATCGACACGGCACGACTGAACGCGCTCAGGGACGTCGTGCACGTTGAATGTGACGCAGGTGTTATCCAAGAGATACCTATGATGGTGTTTACAGGACAAAAGTAGATTTAGACTTCCGCTGAGACCCCTGGGCCCGTATGAGCAACAATTCTCACCTGTGTCCTTCTCTGATCATCGGTGTGCCTCCATGATAATCTATGCACGTCTATGGGAATTGCGGCTCATTGGCCTTCACGCTTGTCCATCCGTGATGCTCCATGTATATCCATGTACATTCCTGACCATTGTGACGCACTCGGGCGCATTAGTGAGTCCTGATTTTCAGCGGGTTATCGGCATCAATGCACCCCAATGCAGCATGGTGGAAATCGGTGTACACTCTCCACGACCACAAGCTCGATCGACGCTTTTTGTCGTCCATCATATGTGCCTCTGTCTCGTTGTCGTGCGTATTCATTTGCATCCATTGAAACTTGTGTACACGATCACTCACAAATAACATTGCATCGATGTACACTACACAGCCCAACTTCCCATAGGTTCTGCCCTAGACCTTGCCACCTGCTGTACCTCGGTGTACACAGATTTGTTACATACTCCTTCCAGCTGATGCATTCTTCCCATCATCATCGTCCTTGATCTCCCCACCTCAGACCATCTGTTCAGCGCCATGCCTCCTGATCCATTGAACAACTTTCGAGGTGCATACTGGGTTCTTGCTGACCGTGTTATCACGGCGCTTCGCACTCAAGTAGGGGAACGACGGCTGCTAGACGAGCAAAGGTTGGAAGTACTCGAATTATGGGCTGCAGCGCAACAGGTGCGTTCTTTTTCAATTCCTCTACTCTAAGCTGAACAAAAACACTTGTGTAGCATCATCATCTCTTCCCGATAGATGAATTCACTGTGTTGGAGAATAGCATCCGGCAGATGGTCGACGCATTGAGTGCGGCCTGCGAGCAGTCCTCCGATCCACCCGACGCACTCTCTCTGTCTGTCTCTCGTCGTGTTGGGTCTGGAAAGCCCGGCCGCCCTCGCGTTGAGATTGACCGGGACCTGTTGGCTCAAGCTCTTCAGTTACGTGGACCGTATCGCCTAGGCGAAGTCTTCTCCTGCCACCCTCGCACTATTCGCCGGCGTGCACTCGAATATGGTCTTCTTGAGCCAGGTGCTCCGGTCTTCGAGGACATCGCTCTTCCTGACGGCTCTCTCGCTACGCTTCATACATCTACAACCCCAGCCGTCTCACTCATCACCGATTCAGACTTGGATCGCCTGGTTAGCGGCATTCTCACCCTCTTTCCTGATTTTGGGCGTCGCATGATCCATGGCTCGCTCACATCTCAAGGGTTCCGGGTGCCCATCGAGCGTATCGCTGCCTCATACGTCCGTGTTCATGGTGCTCCTGCTGTCTTTGGAGATCGCCGTATTCATCGCCGAGTCTACAATGTCGCAGGCCCGAACTCTCTCTGGCATCATGACGGACAGCATGGTACATACGATTTCATGTTTTTTTGTTTCCGATCTCACTCCGATGTAGGCCTCATTCGGTGGAAGATTGTCATTCACTGCTTCGTAGATGGCAAATCTCGCCTTGTCGTTGCGATTGGTGTTCACAACAACAATCGTGCTGATACCGTCCTCTCTCTTTTCAAGTCTGGCCATCCCCACTATGGTGTTCCCAGCCGTGTACGGGGTGACCACGGTACCGAGAATGTTGGTGTTGCACAATGGATGGAGGAACACCGTGGCTTGGGACGTGGTTCGTACATCTGGGGCCGGTGTGTATCTTTCATTCTGTACAGGCAAACAGATACTAAATTGCCTGCAGGAGCGTTCACAATACCCGGATTGAACGCTTATGGTTTGATGTTACCCGTGGTTTTGGCCAGAAGTGGTACAACTTTTTTGTCGATCTTGAGCATCACCATGGCCTCAATCCAGATCATCCTGCCCATATATGGTTGATCCACCATCTCTTCCTCACAAGTATCGATGATGATGCTATCTTGTGGTCCTCTACCTGGAATTCCCACAAGGTTTCCCTTAAGGGCGAGTCACAGCGCAGTCCCATGGACATGTATTTCTTTGGCATGATAGAACATGGACCTCGTGGGCTTCATGACATCCATCATGCTTTTGTCGACGATCCGGTGGAACATGTTGCAGACTATGGTGTTGACTGGGAAGTGCATGATGATCCCACTCTCATGGCACATTTTCTTCAACACAATCCCACTGCTGATGATGCCAATCCATTTGACATGACCTTTCTACCTGAGCACGCTTCTGACATTCGATGGGAGGAGCCGAATTGTCCATTTATGGCAGAGGAGGTGCAATACCTTGATACAGAGTTGCATCAGCGCATAGACTGTTATAGTAAGGACATGCAGGTACGAAAGCTAGTATGGATACATGCCCTCGCTATATGTCAGCAGTTGTACACTCCAGCTGCTTAATTAGCCCTGTCAATCTAACATTGAAATGTGCTTGGGCCTAACCATTATAATTCCATGTTCTTTTATGAATAACTACAAACAAAGATACAATTATAGAGTTCTAGAATCTCAACAGATTCTGCTAAAGTTCAATACATAAGTCCAGATAATACATTACCTTGCAGAAAAATGTTCAGCTGTGCAAAATATCATTTGTAGATATGGATAATCAACTATCTCCCTATGCCTGTTTCGAAATTGCTACAGCCAAAAATACATTTTTAGAGTTCTGAAATCTGAGCAAAATCTGCTTAAATTGCAAATCAGAGGTCAGATAGTATATTCCCTCTAACAAAAATCTGCAATGTGCAAAAAGTCATATGTGAATATATGTGCTGTCACCTGTACTCTTACAGGTCTCTATCAATAGCTACAGAAAAAGAAAAAATTAGAGAGTTCTGAAAGCTCAATAACATTTGCCAAGAATCAATATGTAATCTCAAAGAATACATTACAGTGCAGAAAAACCTCAATATGTTTGAAATCTTATGTCTGACTATATTGGTCCCTTATTCACACCACTTTATGTGCATCTGTAAGCCAAGATATAATAAAAGAGTGCTAAGGACTAGTGATGGTTGCCTTTATACAAGTACAGCAGCCATGCCAGATCGACTTCAACTTCCATTTCATCGTTATATTCTTATCAAGCCTCTGCACATGTGGAAGGTCACTATGCTATATCTTTGTCATCAGCTCCTGTATATTCAGCAGTAATTCCACTACATTCCTGCTTCCGCCTTCATTATGCTCTCCATCAGCTGCTCCTCCCACATCACCTACAGTCAGTTTTATGCAGAACTCTCCTTTTCCTGTAGGGTAACTCAGCTCACATTATGACACATTGATCTACATTGATAATACTCTGCAGTTTCCCTAGAATGCCTGCCATGGTTTAAGTCTCAGCTGAATATGGTGCATCAGTGGGCTCTACAGACTTAAAAGCTGTTCTTACGACCATAATTCCCTCTTATATAGAGCATCAGGAAAAACTGCAAATCCATCAAACACGCTTACCGATCATCAGAAGTTTGATGGGCGCTACTGATGTCAGATTAGCGCTACTGATCTAGACTTAGTGATGTAATAGAAGAATCATGACCACTGTAATTTAGCCGTAGCTTCTGTAGCATGTAATTATGCAAGGCACATTTTGATCAAGGAATCTGTAGACGTCATCTACCTGCTGTAGCTATGATGCACCTGCTGTAGCTGTGGTAGACAACATATTAACATGCATTATATCATTGACTTTAACTATTCTATGATTCTTATGTACATATACCATTAGTTAGCAACATAAATATGATATATATGATCAACTCTTATAAGTTTACTTAAGACTGTATAGAGTTGAGTGTTGCCGCATTGTATGAGCAGCAGGACGAAGAATGTTGCCCAAATATAGGCATGATTTGTCGTCTTAAGCTGGCTGTACTGGAGCGCCGCGACTCAACAAGTCGAAACATTGAAGTCCTGTCTCAAGGTATGTTCACAGTGTGTATTGATACTAATGCATATGGAATTATAGGTTCTACTACTGCCCTTGCCTCTGGGCTTTGTATCTGGGCCTTGGCTCCAAAAAAAAGGTTCTAATAGGTACGTCAAATAATCTTCTGAATCATAGCACAAATGTGTCTCTCCAGACCTCAAACCTTTGTCGATTTGCACGATCTTGGCGTCGTTCGAATTGTGCTGATCGTAGCTTTCGAACGAGCCCACATGCGAGGCGTTTGGATAAGTATTAGGTGAGTTACCTGCCTTATTCTGATAGGTACTTACTGATAGCAGGATCTTGGCATAGCGCAACGAGCAGGGCATGGATCGGCTCGTGTATAGGCTTGTTCGAACGCTATGATTCATAGCTTTCGAACAAGCCTACATACGAGTCGATCCAACCAGCCGTTGCTCCGCAGCAAGACATTCTCTCCTCCTGGTAAGGCAAAATTCGCCTTTTAGCGAATTTGTCATATCTCGGTCAATACAGTACGTATCGACAAAATTTTAACAGTTTTGGAAAGGGCTAATCCATACCTTTCCAATAAGCCTACATACACGTCGATAGGACCAGGTAGCGCCACGAAACAGCAAGATCTCCTGGATGATGTGGCAAAACGTGTTTTTGCCATATCTTGGGATATATTGTACGTATCACAGCTCTCTTAGGCTCGACTGAAAGCTCGGATTCGTAACTTTCGAACAAGCCCTCATGCGTCCATATTGGTGGACATTTCATCGCGCAAGGGACAAACTTGTCCTATCATCCCTCCTCCTAGGCGAGTTTTTTTCACTTTCTCAAATCTCCATCATTTTCTATGATCTTAGGCTTATTTTGCTCATACAATGCAGGGCTTTCATTTTATTATATTAATCAGGTAAGTACTAGACGTGTGGTACTGCAATATTGATACCTCTGATTTCTTAGGTGTCACCTGGGACGTTCCCACGCCCTCGGCAGAGCGGCACAGAGCAGGACGAAGAATCATGCCCAAATTTGGGCATGATTCTTCGTCCTCCCAGGGTGGCAGGGCATGGTGCGGGTGAGGTGCAGTGCAGTGCAGGTAGGGAGGGGGCACACTAGGGGGGGGCACACTAGGGGGGGGCATGCAGCGCAGTGTGATGTGGATGTGGCTACAGGTACGGCGCGGTAGATGGGCATGCAGGTGAGGCACGGCACAGTGGGCAGGTGCACGCATGCATCGGATGCATGGGGTACGGGTGCAGGAGTGGGTGCAAGGTGGTGCACACAGTGGATGTGCACACATGCATGGTGCAGTGACGTGCGCATGGGTGAGGTGTGGCACAGTGGACAGGTGTGCAGGCATGGCATAGTGCAGCGGACGTGCGATACTCTCAGTGTTAGCATGAATAAATGAAAAGATTTTTTTTTACTCACCTGCCGGGTCCTCATTATGCTATAACCATCTGCGGGCGTTTGATTCCACACGAAAGGGGGAGGGAGGGAGGAGGAGAGGAGAGAAGGAGGGGAGTTGAGGGTAGCAGCTGCAAGATGAATGTTATTGATGAACTTTGATGTGCGTCAAGTCATTCACCACCAAACATGTGCAAGTTGGAATGTTTCTAATGTAGTAAATCAAATAAAATCAGGATAAATCTGAAAAAACACCAGTAGCTATATTTCATTGATTCAATTTATTTGAATCACAGAACTATATAGCTACTATACTATAAGCTACTGGACAGCAACACAAACTCAGTGAAATCTGTTGCCTTAGTCTCTGACACAGCACCCGGCAGCATCCGGGCCGAGTCACGGCAGCTGCATTTTGAGCTCCGCTCGCCACGTCTATATAAGGCATGCACAATGCGCAACCTCTCTTTCTTTCCAACCCCCATCATCTCTTCTGTCATTGACTCGAGCTTTGTGCATGGTGTGTCTTCCTTTTTCTTATTAGTAATCTTTATGCTTATGTCTGTTCTTACCTTACTATGGGTATGTACATTTTCGTTTCTTTTTTTATTTTTATTTTTTTGGTAAGTCTTTGCTTATAGCCTTTGATAACTCACTAACTAGCTTTTACTAGTACTTGTTAGATATAATATTGCTTTTTTTGTGATGTTTGTAATGTTTGTTCTTTTTTACAGTCTATGCTTTTGAATCCTCTTATAGTGTAGTCTCATATAGTACCATGTATTTGTATTTGCTAGTAAATAAATTTGATTGTTGTTTGTTTGAACCCTTATGAACTGCATAAGAATTTTTTGTTGACTTAGATGTTATATTGAGTTAGTCAAATTTGAAGACCTGCAAATATAACAGGCTGCATATGTGCAATAAATCTATTGTAGCATGGATGGACTACTGTAGTTGTGGTAGCACATTATAGCATCTGTAGAAGATTGCACATTGTGGAAACTTGACTTGTCTACAGTAGCAAATCTGTACTACAGTGAACTACAGTAGACAATATCTATCTACAGTAGCTACAGAAAATAAGAAGAGTCCTACAGACACTACTGCAACTACTCTGGCTACTATAGCTACTGTAGCCAGCGGTAGTTCACCATAGTACATACGGTTTTTCCTGATGTCAGGATGCAGCTTACTATCATGTTGAGGGTAACAGGGGGCTCCTCTTCAATATAGTCAGGAACTTTTATGCACTGGCATATATTATGGAGGCTCTAGGACTTCTCTCTTATACCAGTCATCTACGGGCACAGGATATTATCTCTTATGATGCGGGGTTTACTGTGACACCTCAGAATATTTTGGAGTATTTCAAATGGGCTCCTCCATCTTATATGAAGAAAGTACAGGGCTATGGATGGGCAGTAGATGTGGCCCAGGGGAAGAGATGGGCACACAGCATCCCAGATTCCTCTACTATTACCGAGTACTCTCCGCAGCAATTGTACATGTTTGGTTGTAGTCTCTTTGCGCATCTCTTTCTTATTTGCTCATGTTTTGTTGTTCACTCTGCTGCACAGTCTGTAGACTACCCCATCTTTCAAGACACATTGTTGCAGAATGAACGTCATCCCATGCTCGGGTATCACATCTATCTTCCACTGTAACACCACTGAATACACTCGCTCTGCACCTCCTGTGCCCTTATTGACCTTAAAAACACGGCAGCTGTCCATCAACTACTCAATTTTCATGCCGCCATATCCCCTCTAATGGGGAAGAGGCTGGGTGAGGTGCGCCATTGCGTCATCTGTCTTGATCAATTCGTGGTTGATGTGTTGTGGCTCGCTCAAAAGGGAGGTTCGGCCATGAACCAGAGGTGTGTCCACATTGCTGACTTCAGTTTGTGGTCAGTTTAGATGCACGGTGATGCGCCCCTTAGCGTGCCTTACAACGGCATTGCCCACTCCCCGCTTCCTTGCCTGTCCTGCTCCACTTCACCTCAGCTGCACCAAGTCCGCCCACCGTGACGTTGCTCCCTGCACAGGACAAGTGCCCCCACGGGTTCGGGACTGACCGGGTGGGACTAAAGCCGGTGTCCCGTGGTCCGATGCACTGAACGGGCTAGAGATCAACCGACCGGACGAGTCAGCAGCACAGGAATAGAAGTGCACCCAGAAGAACCAGCCGGCTCAATCAACGTGCCCTCAAATGCCCACATGCCCCCGGATCATGAGCGGCACCCACGACGGTGCACTCCTGACGTCATCCCAGGGAACGAGCTCGCAGGATGGAAGAGCCTGCCCGCCAACCAGCCCCTCCACGATTTCCCCGTGCGCCGCTGCACCTGACCATCGAGGACGAACTAGAGTTGCTGCGGGCATCCCTGCCCCCTCTGCAAGCTTCACCGGCCTCAGGCCTGGAACGAGACGTCCCCCCCCCCACCTTCCATCTCAACCTGCAGTACACGACAACCTCCGCGACTCTGATGGTCCCATCCATCCGTTTGCCAGAGCCCGCAACGGTGCAAGGCCCATGCAAGTCCCAGTGATCGAAGTAGTCGAAGAGACGGGCCCAACCCACCATGCACAAGACTCAGTCGGGCAAGACGTGCTGGACCGTGTGTTCGCGCACGCCATGTCACTCCCTATCGAGGTCACCCAGGGTGAGCTCTGGTCCCTGGCGCCTGCACTACATGCAAAATACAAGGAGGCAGTCTCACAGCGTCACACGCATCTGGTGGCAGGACAGAACCTGTTGGAAGTCCTTAACAAGGCTGACCTGCTCTCCAAGCTGCCAGGTGAAGATGCAGTCGAGGAGCTGGCCTCACCAGTGCGTCAAGTAGAGCTCGCTGCAGGTATCCAGTTCACGAGCGAGCCCGCCGAAGGCGACTGTGCACAGCACCCGGCCTCGCCCCCTCATCCACAGGTATCTATCCTTTCGCACCAGTGCGCCGAGCCACCGGAAGGTGCTGTCATCCTCCCGGATCCCTACGAGCAGTACCTCAAGCAACTCTGCCCAGATGAAAAGCCTAAACCCCTGATCATCTCGCGCGAGTCTGCGGTGTTGCGCTCTATTGCAGCACTCATAGATCATCAAGAACCGGTCGAGTGCATCTTGGACCCAGGTTCTCAGGTCATCTCCATGTCAGAGAGCATTTGCTATACCTTAGGCCTGTTGTACAACCCCACGATTATCCTCACTATGCAATCCGCCAACGGTGAACTTGATGACTCGCTGGGCCTGTGCCGAAACGTGCCTGCAGTCTTCGGCAACATTGTTCTCTACCTCCAAATACACATCCTTCGGTCACCCGCCTACGATATCCTACTCAGACACCCCTTCGATGTGCTTACTGAGTCCGTTGTGCACAGCTACCGCAATGAAATGCAGACCATCACCATCTTCGACCCAAACACCGGCGAAGCAGCCACGATCCCCACCCACCCATGCACTGACATCCAGTATATGCTCCCAGCAAACGAGGATTTTCGCGCTTCGATGATTTGATCGAAGATCAAGGAGAGGTTGCCTTCATCGTTGATTTCGACTCGGAGATGCCGCAAATCACGGCTTACGCTGCTATACCCCCAGAATGTTCCAAAAACCCAGAAAAACACCAAGATCATCTTCAATCTCTTTATCTCTATGCCTGTGATGCCTTGCTTCTCGACGCTAGCCCGGGGGGTCCTTCGCTTTTGGACGCCCCCGATAAATCTAATTTGTTGTCTGCCTTTCTCTCTGCTACAGCCTGCAAGTCTGCTTCCGCTTCCAAGCAAGGTCGCCCGAGTCTGTCGCCTCCTGGTGCGATGGATACCGGTCCTCCTGTCGCCTCTTATGCTGCCAAGAAATACAAGCCAGTTGCTCAAAAAGTCTGCCCAGTATTTACGGACCTCCCCGAGTGTTTTCAGGTTCTCCGTAACATCAAGGGCGATCCTCTCCAAGACCTGCCAGAGTTATCTCCCAATCTGCCCCCGTTCGCACCCACCGCCTGCTATACTGAAGAAAGAAAAGCGGTTATCGATCGTGCCCATCCAGAAGGTTTCCTCTGGCCCGCTGAGCGCGACCTACTCCACCATTTCATGTGCCTCCACGATACCGCCTTCGCCTGGGACGATTCAGAGTGGGGGCATTTCCGTGAAGACTTCTTCCCCTCAGTGGTTATGCCGGTCATACTGCACACCCCCTGGGTCTTGAAGAACCATCCAATCCCGCCAGGCATCCATGACAAGGTCTGCGAGATCATCTATACCAAGATCGCCGCTGGCGTATATGAGCCTTCGTCATTGTCATATCACTCACACTGGTTCTGCATCACCAAAAAGGATGGTACAAGCCTGCACATTGTGCACAGTCTCGAACTGCTCAACAAAGTCACCATTGCTCACTCGGGCATCCCGCCTTTTACTGACCAGCTCACCAAGCAGTTCGCCGGGCGTGCTTGCAGCGGCATCCTCGATCTCTATGTTGGTTACAATGAGCGACTCTTGGTGGAGGAGTCCCACGACATGACCACGTTCCAAACCCCATTCAGGCCCAAACGGCTCGTTACGCTGCCCATGGGGTGGATGAACTCCGTGCCTATCTTCCACGATGACGTTACCGAAATCCTCCAGCCCGAAATCCCAGCTGTCACCATGCCCTATATCAATGATGTCCCCATTAAAGGCCCAGCTACCCGTTACGAGTTGCCCAGCGGAAATTTTGAAACTATACCTTGGAACCCCGGTATCCATCGCTTCGTCTGGGAACACTTCCAGGGTGTGAACCGTGTCGTCCAATGCATGAAATATTGCGGTGGTACCTTCTCAGGAAAAAAGACTGTCCTTTGCACACCAGAGATCATCATCGTCGGCCATAGATGCACACCGGGGGGCCATTTGCCAGAACTCAGCAACCTCGCCAAGGTCAGCAACTGGCAACCTTGTACCGACCTCTCAGATGTTCGCGCTTTTCTCGGGACCATTGGCATGGCCTGCATCTTCATCAAGAACTTTGCAAAATGTGCTCATCATCTGGTACAGCTTACGCGCAAGGACACCCCATTCGAGTTCGGCCCAGACCAGTTGGCTGCACAGGAAGACCTTAAGCAAGCGCTACTCACATCACCTGCCCTGCACGTGATAGATTACGAGTCTCCCGCCTCTGTGATCCTGGGCATCGACACCTCCTATATTGCCATTGGTTACCTACTCTGTCAACAAGATGTGGACGACCCCAAAGTTCGCCGGTATGCCCGCTTTGGCTCTATCGCCCTGAATGACTGTGACTCGTAAGGCTCCAACCATTTTGTTTATTTACTGTGTATAAATGGTTTTTACTGTTTCTTTTTACTATTTATTTACAGGGTGCCTTGAAAACATAAAATAGATAGTAAAGTAAATGGTAAAGGGTACTGATTATCTGCACCAAAGAGGCAGGAGATTGCCCAGGAACCAATGCACGAGTTGTCGGGATTCTTGTGAACCGTGAGGCTGAAACTTTAAATAAGCTTTGATCTACTTCCTTTTTTGGTCATCATAGAATGCTGCAAGAGTCCCCACCGGCAATGAGGAACTTATTTCAGCGAGATAAGAAGATTAAATAGGTTTAATTGTGCTCTGAAATAAAGTTTGATATCGCAACCGACTCTGCATCTTGAGACAGGTCAGACTCCTCCGTAGCACATAGTGAACATCCTTCCTTTGTCTCTATCTTTATCTCTCCAATGGGTGCACTCATTAACAAGCTCCGAACTACTGTTCAGGCCATCTCAGAACTGTCGAAGACCCTCCCATCAACGGTACCTGAGGCAACAAAAGAGGACAAGATTTACCATGTGATGACCAAAGTTTCTGGTGACTCGCACTGGGCAACCTTTACTCGTCGCTTTGATATCCTCTTTGCAGACGATTGTCGCGACGCGGACGGCCGATACCTGCATATTAGGCGTGGTAAATACGGGATGACAGTGGTTTGTACTTACCTCGAAAGAATCATAGGCGAGCCCGGAATGTCATCAAATGAGGCTATCATGATGATGAGAGTCAGTCGTCTGAAGGAAGAGATAGAGTATCTATGGTGAGTTCAGTTTGTACCATGCCCTTGAAACAGCTCACTTACGTGCTGTGACATATCAGCACGCGGCCAAAGGCCGCAGTCTCTGGTGTGACGCATACCGAGAACATCACAGAGCCGGTCTCCAATGTCCCTGCAGAAGCATCAGCTTCGAAACCAGCGGAGAGAGCTAAACGAGCTGAAGCTTCTCCGGAGGAACTGCAGCGGGAGCTACTCAGCAATCTCGGTGAGGGACATCTTAGCAAGTACCTGCATGGAGCAAAGGGTACGTGATTAGCACGAGTACCGAAGCAGTAAAGGTGCTCACCCATTATTCGTACTTAGTGCCCGATTTGCCAGGTGACTCATGGAAGGACAAGTCGTACAAAGATAAGCCACCAGCCGGAGACGAAGATGACGATACCTCATCCTCCGTGGCCGAGCTAGATGATGAAGAGGTCCGCTTGATTCGGGAAAATGAAGCCGATGGTGCTGTTCATAAAGTAAGTACACGATTGCCGTGCAATGTCGGCACATGGCAGCACCTGTGTTGCGGTATCAGACTGACATGACAATTTCAAGCGAAAGCGAAAGCGCGCCACTGTGATTAGCTCCGATGAGTGTTCGGATGATGAATCGTCCGGAAATGAACAGCTGCGCGAAGGTATACATCAGATAGTCAACAGACGAACAGGTCGGACTCGCAGACACAGAAAACATCCTGCGAAGAAGCCTCCGGCCAAAGCAAAGAAGTGAGTACGCCCGCCGAAAGATACAACAAGTTAAATCCTGATTCACTTACTGAGTAGACCGTCAAAGCGCCATAAGACAGCCGCTGATGATGTCCCATGCGAGGACCTATCCAGTGACAACAGCGATGACGGTGGAATGAAGTCGGATGGCCGCTCAGCCTTACAAGAGGTGGAAGCGCATGAAGCTCAGCAACGGACAGGAGGTGGGACAAGGGGTCCTGAGAACACCACCTTGTTACATTGGCATAAACCACAGCGGATTGTGGGGAAGCTGGGCAAACGGTGGTCCTTTCAATGCAAGCATTGCCGTCAGTAAGTGCAATTTACGACATTGTGAAAGACCTCGACTTACTTAGTATGTCTACGATGCAGTACTCGCACAGTAGAGCGCACAGTCGAGACTGCCAGTTTTGATGACGAGCCTGTTCGTCCAGCTGTGGGAAACCTAGCGACGCACACGAGAACTAATCATGCCACCCTCTTGAAAGAGCAGGCGGCAAACGAAGCAGAAGACGGTGGACCAAAAGTTCCAGAGAACGGCTTTACACCAGCCAGTATCCGTTTGATGGAGAGCTTCCTGGAGGAGGGAAGGCTCAACCCACGGCAAAACCCTACGCAGAAAGGATTCTTGAGGTTATTTGCTGCTTGGCTAATCGAAGAGGACTTACCTTTTACGACTGGAGAAGCTCCGTCACTGGCTTTGCTCTTCAAATACATGGAGTCGAAGTTCGTGTTACCAAGCGACACAACCGTGCGTAACGTCGTCGCACAGATTTGCGCCGATCTTCATGCTAAGGTCGTGAAGGAATTAGCAGTACGTCAAATGCTTGCAGGAAGAAAATATCACCGCTGATGACTGAGCACCGCAGAACGTGAAATCACGCATCGCGTATTCAACTGATACATGGACAACACCAAACATGATATTTCCCTTTGCGGGTACCTTAGCAAATTGGGTCGATGATGAGTGGGAACTGGTGGAGCGGCTGATTGACTTTCGACATCTGGGCGACCACGAACACGAAGGCGTCGGATCTGCAAAAGCATTCTTGGACTCAGCGGGGAAGCGGGGAAGTGTTGATAAGATAAGTCGTACCTGAAAGACTATGTAGGACACATACTTACCATTCTTTTGCTCGCTTACTTCCTAGCCATTACTATGGACAATGCGGCAGCGAACAACGTGCTCGCACGGGTCTTGGCGAAATTACTGCAGCAGCGGTACGGTGTCCATTTTCGCCCTGAGAATGGCCAAATCCGGTGCATCGCCCACGTCGTCAATCTTGTCGTCCAAAAGATCTTGAGTACGCTGCAAGAGGTCGATGATCCTGATGTCGAGGACTATTATATCAAGCTGAACAAGCACTTACCGTTCCATTATGAGCTTGATGAAGACGAAGACATCCGGCCCTACGAGACGGAAGAAGCAGAGAAAGAAGATGAAAAACCAACGACAGAAGATCCAAATGAGGAGGAAGACATGAATGAGGACGAGCTGCTCGACCCGGGAGCTGGGAGTGCAGGTGGTGGTGCGAGTGTGGTGAAAAAGGTGCGTTGACACCCCTATTTGCCCTTGTGGGTCCACAGTTCATGTCCGTAAATGGCAGTTACGGGCTATCTGCAAGAAAATAGTCAGCGCACCGCAGCATCGTACCGCCTTCCGTGCACTCGCCCGCAAGTACTATGCAGATGAGAAGACGGAGAAAGGCACTGATGTCAGCAAGCTACTCCCCATCCGCGATGTCAAAACGCGCTGGAACTACACTCACGCTATGATTATCCGAGCGCTGCAACTCAAGAAGGTGAGTACTATCTTTGAATCTTCATGCACTGCAGCAGATGACAGCCTGCTATCATAGGCCATCAATGCCTGGGTGTTCGATCGAGAAGACTCACTTCAAGGTCTGAGTCTCAGTTCAGCCGAGTGGACGGCTTTGAAGCAGTTGGGGGACTTACTCGAGGTACGTGGCGGCTTTAATTGCGCTCGCGTTCAGCGTTTCATGGAGGTTGTTGTCAGGTATTCACGAAAGTCACCACTACTATGTCCAAGTCACGCACTCCGACTCTTCCATGGGTTTTACCCATGTACGAGTTCATGCGCAAGCATCTCGATGCCAATATTCACGATGATTCCCTTCCTCTGGCGCTGCGTGAGGCCATGGCGGCCGGCTTGGCAAAGCTCATGGACTATTATGAGCGGGCCCTCCAATGCCAATATGCCGTTATTGCAACCAGTAAGTCACAACAATGCTCACTTATATTCGAATTCTCTGACTGATTAATTCTGTAGTCTGTCATCCCAGTCTTCGTATAGACTGGTTTGACGAGCTCGGCGAGGACAAACGTGATAAGGCGTGGGCGTTATTCAACCACATTTACTCCGAGTACAAGAACGACGCTCCGGAGAGCGTCAATGTCCCGCAGGACTCGCCCAGCGGCCCGGTCGACTCGACGGACTTTCTCGCGCTCGTTGCCAGGAAAAGCAAGGTTGCTGCAAGAGCCCCGACTCCTCAACGTAGCGAGATGGTTCGCTGGGAAGATGGTGAAGGAGGGCATGGGGATCTATATTATCCCTTGAAATGGTGGAAGGTATGTGCCAACTATCTTTATGCTGTCGCATCATGTATCTGATACATGCAACATAGGACAACCACCGAGACTTCCCTATCATTGCTCGTATCGCACGAGACTTCCTTGCCATTCCGGGTACTTCAGTATCTGTCGAACGCGCATTCTCGAAATCTCGGCATATCTGTGCCGACACGCGATCCTCGCTCAAAGCACTAACCATAACTGAGCTCATGTGTGCGAAGGCATGGATACAGGCTGGGCTGCTCAGGCTCAAATAATCGGAAGACTTCTCTAACCATTTATACCGTTTATTTACTTACTATTTACTGTCTACATACTATTTACTGTTTTTCTTAGAATTTTCAGTAAATGTAAATAAAATGGTTGGAGCCTTAACTGTGAGGCGTGCTTCTCCCAACCAAAGCTGGAATTATATGGCCTATACCGGAGCCTTCGCGCACTCAAACTCTGGCTCATTGGCATTCGCAACCTGATTATCGATGTGACACCCGTTACATATCCGGCATGCTGAATAATCCTGATCTCACCCCTAGTGCATCCATGAACCGGTGGATTGTCGGCATCCTCATGTTTCAATTTACCCTGGTTCACGTCCCTGGTGAGAAGCATGGGCCGAATGGCCTCTCCCAGCACTGCCCCCAGGATCATGATGCGCCCGAACCCGACGATGACTTCGACGACTGGGTCGACCGTGCTTATGGCTTTGTACACATGATAAATGTGCCTCAGATCGGCCGCGACCGCCCTCAGCTGGCCCAACAGCTCATCTCGACCAATGTCACCACCGGCAATTTTGTCGCGCCTCCTCCGCAAGACCACTTGGCTCCTATGCAGACATTCCAAGGTCCAAAAAGTCCCTCCTCACGGATGCCCAACTGCATGCCATCACTGACTTCCTGCTCCATCCGATCTGCCCTGACAGATTGACGGACCGGGAGTACACTCGCTTCCTGCGTTATTGCCGCAACTTCGTCATGAAAGGTGGCCGCCTCTGAAAGTGCACCAAGACAAATGCGCACAAACTAGTGCTCCCGCCGACCGGCTGCTGGGCTGCTCTCATTGAGACTCACGAGTCCGTGGGACACCGTGGCATCACCACAACTGCCCTCCTGCTTGCGGTCTGTTTCTGGTGGCCTTTTATGGGCTCGGATGTCGCTTGATTCGTCCATTCATGCCATATTTGCCAAGTGTTTCAGATCTGCAAAGTCCTTATCCCGCTGATGGTTGCAGTGCCCACGCCTTTATTTGCAAAGATGTACATGGATACCATGCACCTGCCGAAGTCCAACAATATGCAATACCTGGTCCAAGGGCATTGCTCTGTGTCCCACTTTCCCGAATGGCACATGCTGTGCAAAGAACACAGCGAGCATATTGCTGATTGGATTTACCAAGACATCTTGTGCCGCTGGGGTATGCTCACCAAAATTGTGTCTGACAATGACGGCCCGTTCATTAAAGCCTTGACGCAGCTGGAAAAGAAGTACCATGTCTGGCATATCTGCATCTCGGGCTATAACTCGAGAGCCAATGGCATCGCTGAGCATGCACACTTTGACATAGCCAAGCCCTGATCAAGGCCGCCGAGGGCGTGGAGAAGAATTGGAGCTACTCAGCCCACTCAGTGTTCTGGTCGGAATGTATCACCATCCGCCAGCGCATGGGCTGTTCCCCATACTTCGCGATAACCAGTACACACTCCCTGATGCCGCTCGATATTGCTGAAGCCACCTACCTGCTGCCGCCGCCCGAGGCGATCTTGTCCTCTACCAACCTGATCGCCTCCCACGCTCTTGCCCTGCAGAAGCATCAAAAGGACCTTCAGCAACTTCACAGCCATGTCTACGAGGCCCGCCTCCAGGCAGCACAAAAATTCGAACTGGAACATGAATGCACAATCTGCAACTTTGACTTTCACCACAGCAAACTGGTACTTGTCCGCAATTCCGCGTACAGCACCAGCCATTCCCGGAAGACCAAACTGCGCTACCTAGGCCCATACCTTGTCCTTGGCCACAACAAGGGGCGTGCTTACCTCTTGTGTGAGCTCAATGGTACGTTATTTGACCATCCCACCGCAGCCTACCGCATTGTCCCGTATTTCACCCATACCATCCTCAATCACGCGCCATTGGAAGATTTCCTCGATGTCAGCATTGAGCAGTTTGAACGCTTACTCGCCTCCACCGTCACAGACCTGGATGACGAAACCGCCAGCAGCAACCTCAGCGAATTCGACAGGTTCCGACCAAGTTCGCCTGCGGCGTCCTCTGCCCACTCGACTAGCGAGGAGGACTGAGGACAGTCCTTTTTTCAGTTAGGGGGAGTAGAGGTCGTCAGTCAAGCATGTTGACGACCTTGGACGCCCCACCAATACCCACATGCATGAAATAAATCTATTGTTACTTGCATTTCGACAAACTCATCTTGGGCGATCTTCATACCATCCACCACTCACATTTTACCTTCACCAATGGTATAGGCCCTGACAAGATCGCCTGGGGTGACTTTGTTTCTTTCTAGTTTTCCCCTTTAGATTCACACAGGTTCAGACTTCAAGATGGGCTCCCATTCTGCAGGAGCAACGATACAGTAGGACTTGGCGTCCCGATTATGAGCAACCTATAGTAAAAAGCTGGGCCTAAGGCCCGGGCAACACAAAACATATGCGACAACTTCCATGACGACAAAACAAGATAGCAAATTTAAAAGGGGAGGGTCTTTCCCTTCCCACGCAAAACGACAGCCCCGCTCGTCAGGAGTCAGCCGGCACGACTTCCTCTGATGCAGCCACCTCAGTGACAGCAGCCTCACCACCAACGACAGGAGCCGCCGCTGGCTCCAACAGCTCACCAGGACCTTCGACCGAAGGAACGGGGGACTCCCTCGCAAGCGGGCACGAAGACGGACCTGCGGTGGGACTCACCGTGGCCTCCCCCTCTGCATCGCTAGCGGCGTCCGCAGGCTCGTCCTTGGCGACCTTGCCCTCTTCATCCACCTCCGCCGCGATATACTCGCCATGCATGCCCATATAGAGGGCCGTGATGAGCCTCTCGACGGCGAGGATCTGGCCGTGGTTCGACATGCACTGGAGGTACAAACCGACGAGCTGCCACTCGGTCTCCGTGAGCAGGGTGCAGTGGAGCGACGAATCACACGGAATGCACACGTAGGGGTCGACGTAGTCCCAGGCCCCTGGACGGAAGCCGTCGGAGACCGGGAATGGAAGGCGAGATGCGAGCGCCTCGAGCGGGGCTGTAGGACGGTCACCCAGTCAGCAAACACGTAGCAACAGCAGGGTAGAGACTTACGGAGCGCGCCCATGGGGTCTGGTATCCCCGGCAAGACCACAGGAGAGTCGACCACCTGGTCGAGACCAGAAGAAGCCGCAGCGGTGCACGTGGCAATGGGATCCACGACGGGCGTACCCATCCACATCAGATGCGCGTTGAGGTCGACGTAGGCAAGGCAGGAGGTGCACTTGTTGCTGCACTTGAACCCATTCTTTGTCGTCGTCGAGCTCCTCGTCGCCCCTCGCCCTCTACGAAGTCCTCCGCGCCCTTAGGGACGGCGCGCTCGCTCTCGAATGTCGAGCGCGTGCCCGGCGTGATGGGCCCCACGAGGCCCTCCGAGTCTTCCGTGTCCACGCCCTTCGCGCCGTCCCGGGCACTGCTCGCGTCGATGTCCGGAGAAGGCGATGCAGAAGGCGAGCGGTCGCAGCCCTCGCTTGCGTCGAAGAAGTCGCCCCGCGTCCTCGTCATCCTCCGGCATATCCATGTCCATGTTGGGCTCTGACATCGACTCGAGCCCCATGTTGTCATCGGAATCTGATGGCCACGATGGAGGCTCATCTCGTATCGAGAATATCGTGTTTTGGTTCTTCGATTGCTGTGGTCATGGGGCATCATCAGTGATCACGAGAGGCCAGGACGTGCACAAATACATACATCGGCCACCCTCCAGCACAAGTCCTTCCAGTCCGCCTCGTCCTTGCATAGAAATCCTATCAACATACTCGGGTCCAAACCGCTGAGGGGCATGCTGCGCACAGGGTCGCAATGGAATGTTTGTGGCTCGTCACTGCGGTAGGCATTGACATGATGTTCTGGTGGTGGATCAAGCCCATGGCCGCTACACATCTCTGAAGACGAGAAGTCGGTGACAGAGTGATTGCCTACCGAAACGGAGCCTGCTGCCGACGGGACATTAGACGATTGCCAGCACATATGAGCATTCGAGTTCGGGTGCGAATTGGTCGAGGAAGGTGACGATGACGAAAGCTGCTGCGCAAGGGGAGATGGGGACAACAGGGCATGGTATGAGAAGGTCGACGAAGCCATGCACATGGAAGATGGGGAGGTGGGAGAGCGGTGGTGGTTAGATGGCGGCGTGTGCATTTGGCGCAGTCGCGGGTGTTCTCTGTCAGACTCGGGTGTTGTCTGACGTTCATGCCCATCGTGAGAGCCCTCCAGGATGGTATCTGTACCGAAAAATTCCTTACCCAGGTCCTTTCCCGTAAGCGCCATGCCATGCACGCTAAACGGCGAGTAAGGCGAAGGAGAATCGAAGAATCACATCAGTATTTGTACATATGTTGCATAGTCGGATGTGTACAGCGGCTGCAGTGGCCGACGCCAATCTGTGTAGTACATCGGATCAGAGATAAGCCAGCAGACCAGACGATATGGGTTCTGAAAGCATACCGCGGCCAAGATGGAGATGCAATAAGGCATTCGCGAGAAGAGACTGCCCTTCCGTAGCATGCAGCCCCAACCCGCATCACTCGTCCAACCCTTCTCTCCGGTACCGGGCCAGTTCCATCTGCAGCTTTGCAGGCTGCTGCTGACCGCATTCATCCATCCTTGTGTTGCTCTTGTCCGCCATGCTGTAGTCTTCCGAGATATCTGCATCTTGCGTCAGGGGCTGCGGTGAGGAGGACTGGCGACGCTCTTCCCTCACGCCCGAAAGCTTGCTGCCTCGCCGCGCCCAGGGGGCGATTGATATGATTGTGGTTCTTCTGCGTCGGTGTCCTCTGCGAAGATGAGGATGATCCCAACACTGACTCTGGGAGTGGATAAGAGATGGAGGAAGACGAGGAAATGGAGACGCTGCTGCTGCTGGTGGGATCAATCATGGATTTCGAGCTGTTGCGGGTCTGCTTAGAATTCAGGAATTGGGTAGCTTGGAGGCATGCGACGGTGATGAGGCCGAAGGAGAGTGGCGGGCCTTGCTGGACATGAGAAAAGGTGAGGAGCGGGGAGAGATAGAGCAAGCAGCATCGTCGTCATTGTCGTTGTCGTCGTTGAGGAGGAACTGATGAGAACGAGAGCCGCTCGCGGCGGCAGGCTGCAGCATTTCACGCGGGCACGTGATGAGCTTGTCTATCCAACCTGATGCGCCCGTTTCTGCTGAGCATTGTGCTCGTACTAGTCTCAGATTTTGCACCAGTGAGGTCCTTGTTGCAGGCACCGCACCTAGGTTTTTGACGCAGCGCAGTGTCACATATACTTTATAAGTGATAAAACAATCCAGCGAGCCATATCTTACCCCAGATTTGTTGCTTCATCACTGCCAATACGTACGTCTTCACTACTCATTCAACTCGCCCCTTCCTTCAAGACAGGATCGGGGTGTCGGCATCCTTGTCAGAGGTAAGTAGGGGTTCAGCTACGTTCTTCGCTCAGGGCCTAACGTTCTCAGCAGGTAACAATGCTAAATGGATCGATTTGGATACGGCTTGGGTAGGTTTAGGTATGTTTTCCTATGAATTATAGTAGATCAATAATGGACGAATATTACAGAATAGGGTAGAGATGCGACTGCATTCTTCTACCACCAGGACACAATACCATGTGATGTTGTTGTTGCTCCTGCAATGCTGGCGCACCTCAAGTGTGAGCTGCAGCGGCGGGCAGGGACGATCTCCAAATGCACTGTTCTAGCAGCAGATGTCACTGCCTCAGTCAATGCGGATGATGTGCTTGCTGTACCAGGACGGTGGTCATCATGCTCACCACACTGCGTATACATGCTGTTTGCAGGTGCGGCAGCGCATGCGGTGATATGGGTGGTGCTGCCAGCGCTATGCATCCTGAAGGCGAAGCTTGACGGTGGGATTTTTGCAGTGCTGGGATCAGTGTAGGAGCTGCCGGCACTGTGGAACGTGGTGAATGCAGCCCTCAGCTACACACGAGCAGAATTCTTCGGCTTCTTCATGGCACATGGGGGGCGATACCAGCTCGAGCTCGGAGACTTCTGGTCGATGACTGAGGAGCACAGCGTCATGAGCACACACCCGCAGCAGGTGGTTAGTAGACTCGCGGTCGCTGACATAGGGTGCGGCGGGGTATCCGAACCTGGGGGACTTGGATCTGATCTGCGGCACAGACGGCGAGTGGTATTGGGAGCAGACAAACTGGATTCCGCCAGATGTGCTGCTGCTGTGCCACCCCATGCTGGAGATGAAGACAGAGCGAGCCATGGACATGCAGATTACAGGCGCACTCGAGAGAGAATTGGCAGGGCACAATCGACTGTGGATTCCACCTTTTCTCTGTTTGTTCAGTGGCTCACATTATTTGGTCACACCAAATTGCGACTCTCATTCTTGCTGAGTCCCGATTTACAGAAATTTTGCTTCGTCCATTGATGTCTCACAGCCGTGCATCCCGTAGCCGTGTAACATACGGTCCGCGGCGTCAGTCTAATCGATTAGCGGCTCAGAATGCTGGCCAGGGCGTTGCCAGTGCAGGAACAGCAGTGACAGGTGCACCAAGTGACAACCAAGGTACGTTAGGTATAGACTTCGTCTCTCCGTCGTCCCTCATGCATTTCAATGACTATAACAGAAGCATTGTCTGGTCGTTCTGATGGACCAAATACCCTGGAAGTCGAACAGCCACTGTCGAGTGGCGATAACTTGACAACATCCCAAGCTCCCCTGTCGCCTCCAGCTCGACATGTAAGCGACGATACCGTGGCGCCCGTCGGTATGCAGACATCAGTTGTTCAAGACAATGACACGAGCACAAGCGACGATTATGAAGAATCCATCAAGGCACTCCTCGGTGGTACGACCATGACGTTTCAACGACCAGAGGAAGATCTGCCATCGGCTACTATGGAGGTATGTCTGATGTTGGACTGTAGCGAAGTAATACTGATGATATGGACTGTTCGTTTACAGAATACCACAGGAATGGCAGCTCCTGGATCTCAGAATGTGCCCAGCTCTGTTCCCAACCCAATCACAGCGACGTCTGAAATAGCGACGCCCGAGGAAGCCACAATCGCCATGGAGGCAATGGCAAGTGCGGCTGTATCTACAACCACTGCACTTGGAACAACGGCAGATGACACTTCCAGTTCTGAGCAAAGCACAAGGCAGGCCCAGCTGGCCACCGAATTGTCACAATGGCAGGAGGACGCTCCGCAACATGTCTCGGGACAGGTGGTTAGGACCGAGCTAGCATCGTCTGGTAGGTAACTTATTTTGATGCCGGTTCCGACTGTGGCTAACATGACAAATAGATGGATTCTTGGTGCCCGATCCTGTAGAACGTCATGATGGTGGTAGTTCCACTACTGAATTAGCAGAGTTTAATCAGCTATGGTCATTCAACTCAACTGTTCCTCGGGCTACTTTGGTTTTTCTTGGACTGAGATCTAGGACGTCTCGGAAAAATCTTGTGGAGGTCATCGCATTGCCCGAAACACCGTCGTTGTTCGACATCCTCATCACTCTGACAGATACCCAGTCCGATACACGTACTTCAAATATCCTACATCATCTCTCACTTCTCATCGATCCATCTTATCGGGTGGCTACATCGCAGATACCTATTCACGTCGAAGATGAGGGATGGGACTCGTATACCAATGGCTTTGAGGATCATGGCAGCGCTATGGCCATGCTGAACGGTCGTCGAATGCCTCCTATGCTCGTTCTAGCTCGATCATCCATGCAGCGTGACACCGTTCTGGCTGCGCTGGATAGTCGAGTGACGGCAGATCTTCCAATGTATGTCTTGTATATCTATCAGGATGCCATTGCAGAGGTGTGTCATAATCATATCTGGTTTGATATGTTAATTATATTAACATATGTTCTCTCGGTAAACAGACATCTTCCAGTACAGATGCTTTCTCGCACATGTCTATGTCCGCAACTGCAGTAGTACCACCTTTGTTAGGTGGTGCATATATCGGGCCTTCGATCAGTAACCAAGTTCACAATCATCTTACACCCGAAGGATACCTGGACTCTCGCTTTGCTAATATCAAGAGCGACACACTGGAGGTGATCTCTCATGGTACATATGGCACGGCATATAAGCATATGTTTGCCGTACGTGGTGTCATGGCCATCTATGACCAACTTGGAATAGGCCTCAATGTCGCTCCTCGTCCTGTAACTGTTCAGGTGCCTAACCACAGTTCAATCGTCATTTCTCCAGAGTGCATTATCAACTGGATGACATATCAGGCTCGCACATTTTCCAATCATGCTGGTGCCTGGACAAAGGCATGTCATATACACAGCACATTGGCCCGGCGTCAGAGTCTAGACGAAGGGGACCAGCAATTCTTCAACGTGTTGGATGTCATGTTGTATCAGCCTCGCATTGATATTACTCGATCACACACATCTTGGTCTATTGCTGAGACTGTGGCCTTACAATACAAGATGGACCCCTTTCGCAGAAAGCTTCAAAGCATAACTGGTATGTTCCTTATATTAGCCATACAACATACTCTAATCAGACAATGTCAGCTTAACAGTACTTTATGATTGAACTTCAACAGTTTTCAATGGTTTTATACTTTACAAATGTCTATATGTGACTGATCATGCACAGTCACTTGAATTTAACTTCAACAGTTTACAATACTCTTTTTATACTTGACAACTGTTTTTATCATATTTATTATGCACAGTCATAGTATGGTGTTTTTAAATATCCTCTTAGCAAACTATAAATGATTGGGCTAATGAGAGTAGTAACATATGTGATCCATTTACTCAAAGACCAAATTTTACATATATATAGCCTTGGTTTTTTTAAAAAGCCAATGAATGACATCCTGTAGCCATCTGGAAAGATTTGCAGAATATATTTTGGCTGCAATAGGTCCACCAAGTGATGGCCAAAAGCCAAGTTGCCAACCCAATCTTTGGGTCCTATCTGAAGATTTTACTGAAAGAAAATCAACTGTGTGAGCTTGAATACTAAATCTTAGCATATTCTGTTAATATTTCAGAACTCTATAATTGTATCTTTATTTGCTATCCCATATGATGAGATATGAGAGTACAACAGCGAGAATTGATCATCACACATGACATTTCACATATGTAGAGATTTTTGTGCAAACCAATGTGCTTTGTGAGCTCAGCTACTGAATTTTAGCAAATATTGTTTCAAATGCCAAAACTCTAAAACTGTATCTTTGCATATAGCTTTTTCCTGGCAGAGTAAAAGTAGCGCATATATTTGATCATGACATTTCTCTGATCTGAAGATTTTATATAGAGTGAATACACTATTTGAGCTTATGTACTGAATCTCAGTTCAATTGGTTGAGATTTCAGAACTCTGTAATTGAATCTTTGAATGGATGACTTCTCATGGCTGTTTTTGAGTGATGGCTAAAAGTTAATGAAGTTCTTTGTTTTCTGCTCTTATTTTGTTTTGGACATCTGGACTTCTGTTTAAACACAGTGATTGTGTATAGGCTGTAACAGCCCTAGCACTAAATTCCACTTTTCCTATTAAAGGGTAGCTACAAGTATCTGCATACCAATGAGATTTTGCAAGAAGTCATTCAATGTGACAGTTATTCACATAAAAGCAGAGGAGATAACTCACACCCTGGGACAAAACATTTGGCACACATGGAGATTTTAATGAAAAGAAACATATTATATAAGGTGAGATGCTTGATTTGGAAGAATTTTACTTGGAATTCAAAACTCTCAAACTGTATCTTAGATTATAGATTTTGACAACTAAGCATATATAACTCTATCTGTAGACTTTTTTGTGCTGATTGTGTGAAAGCTCATACCCATCTGCACTGTGCCTTGTCCAGAAACCCCTTTGCATGAAAAAACTACAGAGAAGATATGTATTTACAGAAACTCCCTTGCATGAAAGGACTACAGAAAAGATATGTATTTAACTCTGTAATCATCTCTTTTTTATGAGATATTTATGAAAAGTCATAAGAGTATATGGGTGATAAGTATATTTAGACATAAGATTTCACATATGTACAGATTTTACTCAAAAGGAATATACTGTCCCAGCTTACAGTCACAATTTTAGCAGATTTTGCTTAGAATTCAGAACTTTAGAATTGTATCTTTGCATATAGGAGCTAGGAATTTGCAAGTGTGCATGGGAGGAGTGGAGATAATTTATGTGCTCAAATATGATGTTTCTTACATTTGAATATTTTATCACAAGGAGATACATTGTCTGAAGTCAGAATTTCAAGTTTGGCTCATGATACCTCTGTAATTGACTCAGACAATTTGCATGTAGCTGTTTGCAAAGGGATATAAGCGTAAGATAGATGACTTACATATTGAGATGGAACATATTGAGAATATAAAGATTTTTCTACAATCCAATGTATATTGCAAGGCTATATAGTCAATATGTACAGATGCCATTGAAATTCCAGAAGTTTGTAATTATATTGTTTGTAGCTATTTGTCAGAAGTTGTAAGAGCTCTTATATACAGAGGGTGATTCATATATCCAAACATGGCATTTCACACATCTACAAATTTTAATCAAAAGAGATATAGTATTCAAACTAAGATTCATCATTTCAGTAAATTCTACTTAAATTTCAGAACTCTGGAATTGTATCTTTATTTGCAGCACTTCGAAAACAAGTATGAGAAGATAGTACATGATTCACATCTTCAAACATGATATTACACACCTCTCAACATTTTTCTGCAAGCCAATGGATTATCTGAACTTATATCTTGAATGGTAGCAAAATCTGTCGAGATTGCAGAACTCTGTAATTGTATCACCATCTTGTAGAAGAGCACAAGAGTATATAGAGGTGTAGCCATAAGGAGTATGATATGAATCACAAGAACAAAATGTATTTTAAGACTGATTGTAGCCAGATAAGGCACCAAGGAGCTGCATATGGATCCAACAATCAAATAGTGTTGCTGAGTGATGTACATGTGGAAGTGGCTCAAGCAAGGCATTGCGAAGCCATGAATTGATGAACACATCACAAGTGTAGTCACATGTGTGAAAATATATGGCTGGAGGCATGTCATCCTGAACAAGAGAATCATGAGTACAAATGCTTGTTAATAAGTCAAATATTTATACCTTTCTGCCAACCTTGTTTAGCACTGAGTTGGGAACATGTGGGCCGGGATGATGAAGGCGCATCTGTCAGATGGGGTTTTATCACTTTATGTGAATTTATAATCCAAAGATAGTACTGACGCTGAGCCTCCAATCAGGAATGCTAGGGCGGAGATCTGAATGAGTCATAGCGACAAGCAGCATCTGCGCTCGAAGCATAGAATTATTCTTTGCCACATCAATCTCCTTTGCAGTGAGATAGGAACCAATCAGATTTGGATGATTGGGGTGACCTTTACCTGTCACATAACGAAAGAGACGAGTCTTAAATAAGTCACGAAGCGTAGAAAGATCTGCATCGGCAGACTGATCAGATGTACGGAACTTGAGAGCAGCAATGACTTGGTCGAAGTGAGAGAGGTCACGGGTATAGAGGACTTGCATGAAAGTGCGAAGATCATCAGGACTTTCGGAAGGAAATGTCTGGCAACAATGAATAGTCAATATATATATAAAAATAATAGCTTCCGGTACACACACCTGACACAAAGTAATGTCAGGGCCCAGCTTGATATTGAAACCATCCTTGAAGGCCACAAAATCTGACTGACTCCAGACGTCGGCATGCCCGAGAAGCACACATTCTACGATCGCTCGAGTATAGGTCTTATGATCGTCAGGTGTTCGAGGATAAGGAAGTTCAGTTGGCTAGAGATAACAGATTAGCATAATGACATGTGCCAATAGACAGACCAATGTACCGCCACACCAAGTGCCTCAACAATCAGCTGATAGACCTTGTCCGTCGAGGATTTTGGAAGTGGAGAGTCGTAACTCAGACGGAACCATGGCTTCAGCTTCTGGGCAGTGTCGAAGTCTAAGATGTTGATAAAGCTTTCCGTCCACGAAACATCATGCTGTTGGCCAAGGGTGGCGACAATAGCAGCAAAGACGCAGAAAGGAGAGATAGGACAAGGGCCAACACCAGTGACCACGAGAGATAGCGCACAGACAGCACCCACGGCACGGAAATATACCTCTCTCTCGGAGATGCGTCTTGACATAGGGAGAATGATGGGCGTTTTGTACTGCGGTGTACGTGGTTGCCAGTACTTGATATCATCTGTCATCAAAAGCACGAGGCGGCGGTAGACAGCACGTTCAGGCCCTGCACCAACGCCCTCACCTCTATTTTATTGGAAACAAGATGAGCACCACGATTCATGTAACGCAGAGAAAGCACATACACAAAGATGGTACGCTCCGGGTAAAGAAATGCTGCAACATCTTCTGGTACTCTGGTCGCAACACCGGCAGGAGCCTCAAAAGACTGCATGGGACCCGACGAGCTCAGATACTTGAGGAGATCAAAGAGCGTCTGTGCAACGTCTGTTTCGGACTGGGCATCACCACCAATGATAGAAGCGGCACGTCGACCAGGGGCCGGAGAAAGACAGTGCATGACCCTTTCTTGCCAGTCCTGGACCATCTTGAGCATGTCAGGCGTCGGAAGAAATATGGTAGGGAGGATGGGCAAATCCTATATTTAATTTAACATCAGAAAATATTGTAGACATCACGATATTGGTGGATGACGAACCAAGGACATCGAGTCATGGTTGACTGATGCTGAAGTGATGAGATTGTCACTGTCACCACTCTAAGTGCGCAGATGAGTGGGTAAACAGAATCATATTGCGACAACAACTTACCCCTATCGGCGGAGGCGGCACATCTTGAATGTTAGGATGTATCTGCAAACGCGGTCGAGAAGAAGGTGGTATATCTGTCACAGGCTATTATGACTGTAAGGACATCTTCGATGATGCAAAAACTGTATTAGACTCACAGTCTCGTCGAAGTCATCTCTGCGGCGAACTATGCCATGATGGCGGGATGCAGCCGGAGCTTCAGTAGGAGCGGAAGGAGGATTGGCAGGAGCAGCCGTAGTCCCAGTAGGCAGAATAGTCGACGGTGGTAGCGCTTGTTGCTCGGTGTGTGCAACAATAGGAGAGGGTGGGGCAGATGGGGGGAAAGGACATCCGAATGGACCTTGAATGCAGCGAGGTTTATCTTCAGGTTCACTGTTCGCTGCGAAAGCATAGAACACATGCAATGCGTAGCATGGATGGGGCAACTCGAGCGTCGGAGACCACTCGTCCTGCGAAAAGAACGATGATATGGCAGATTGGATATTTTGCCAACGTGGAGCTGCACGAAACAAGAAGTCTTAAACGTGCGAGGAATAACAAGAAGCATAGGAGAAGAGATACCTATCATAAATAGAGCGACATTTCCATCCAGTGGATTGATAAGCTTCTTTGGTCCGCATTCCTTCAAGAGCTGACCAAGTGTGAACGTCGACTCTGCACTGAACTTGGACGCAGCAGAGACTGCAGAGATGGAGGGCCTTGACCGATTGACTTTTGGGAGAAGAAGCTCCCAGTTGAGCATGTGAAAGGGGGCAAGCTGGGACGACGTATTTTGATTCGGAGGAGGGGCGCCGAGTTTGAGACGATGGTCAGAACAGTGAGCGATAAGAGCGGCGTCAAGGGTGTTCCAGACCTGGCCTTCCTTTGGCAAGTCACAGGTAAATACAAGATGCTGATCTCGCAGATGAGTGAGAATCCCAGCAAACTCAGTACCAGGTGCCCAGATGTACGATGGCGATGGATGCCCAGGGTGTTCATGCGTGCTACCTTTTAACTAGTAAAGAGATAATTAGAGGTAATTAGACAAATACACATATGGGGACGACACATGGTAGCTTAATAACTCACAACGTAAGGCAGGATCACGACCATGACAGAGCTAAACTCGGAGGGAGGTGAGAACGGCACCTGGCATATAAGTAGACTTGATGAGCCGAATTCAGCATGGGCAAGAAGAAACATAGAGCGTACCTGAGAAGTCGAACGTGATGCGGGATTGGAACCAGCACCTCGATGACCGGGACGATGCTGAGGCAGATTGCGAAGTATGCTAGTCGCTCGAGAAGTCTGATGATTGCTACGTGTCGGCGCATTCAAGCCTTGGAAGCTGGCAATGGGACGGGCAGTGTCGGTCTCAAACCGCGGAATAGTCAGTGGAGCAGAACGGATGGCAGCAGCCGGTGCTATTGAGATCGAGCGTGCATCGATGCTGTGAGTTCGTGAGCTTCAGGGACAAGATTGAGTATTTAAATGCTTACTCAGTACCGAAATGAACGTGCTGTCCCCAAGGTGCAGAACAGACACAAATCATCTCCGGAGTCCAGGGCTGAGGAAGAAACTGCAAGGCTTCAGTCGGAGGGAGCGTGCACATATAGCGGCATGAGCGTACCGAGAAGAAGCCGCCGCACAACTTGATGGCACATCCGCCTTTAACAGATGCTACATCTTCGATGTTGGAAGGACGACGACTTGTGTGACTGATCCAAGGGTGCTGGCATGAGCGACAAGCCTGGTGCGCATCGGATGGATGCTAGAGCGCAGCATAGCGGCACCATGATGAGCACATAGCGGGGTAGATAAATGTTATAGTCATTGCTCACCAGTGCGGTATGAGACGTTACAGGACTGATGGTAACCCATGCCGCACAACCACATCCAAGGACACACTTGTCACGCTGTGGAAGGACAACGGGGAGGTCGGAAAGGCCTGATGATCGGGAGTCCATCTTTCGACTTGTCAATAAGAAAGGGTCATACGGTGGCTCTCGAGAGGTAGAAATTAGACGAACTCAGGATGCTTTGGAAGGCGCAGTGTGAACGCAACTGACGGTCGCTCGAGATCACAAATTGGAAAGGCCTGTCGAGAGAATGGTTATCGAGAGGACGAGGGAACGCACGGCAAGACATGGAGCAGAATGAAAAATTGTCAAATTACGGACCACCCATGGCCAGCGATGTCCATTGATGCTGGCAAACGAACCCTGGATACGCAAGATGCAAACATTAGTAGCATAGCGGTCAAAATAGACATGTACTTCGGACAGTAGGAAATGCGCAGTAATCCCGCATCACTTACCATGAGCCTGCATTGATTTGCATGGAGGAGAATTAGTTCGATGGGCAGGGCTTATAACTGATGAGAATGAAGGCTCACTACATTCCAGGAAGCGAATGGAGGAGAGTTCGGGACATCGATGACAATTGATACACATGAGACCAAATAAAATATATTAATATCCATGATAATTGATGCACATCCCTGGGACGCCGTGCAGGTCAAGGATCACGGAATATCAAGAGTGCACATCAGAGGAAACCGTTGCGATGCGATGTCTATGAGTGGGCATGGACAATTACAAATGGAAAGCGATGTGATGGAGAACGCGCAGGCTTTTTGTCCGATAACGGCCGTCATAGATACCCAAAGCGCTGCTACATTAGGTCAATGGATTTGTGCCTACCGGTCAATTCACAGCGGTCGAAGTGTTGGAACGTTGAAGGAGCTGTATCGCCGTGCGCATTAGTACAGTCCAGAGATGCGGGGAGAAATCGACTGGAAGCACGTAGAGTCATGGTGCGGGTAGCTGCGTTATTGATTGCATATTCTGTCATCGACACGTAAGGCATAACGATCAAATGCTCTAGCAGCCGGTGAGGAGATAAGATTGAAATGGCCCGACCGTATATTAAGCTTATATATTGGTGTCGACTTCGCAAAATCCGTAGGTCCAAAGCGCCACGTGAATGCACGCAGAACGAGAGCCTGATGCGTGCGCGTCGAGATGGGAAATCTCGGGGCCGGAGTGTCGGGACAAGGGCAGGCGTAGGCGGTCGCTCGAATCAGAGGTGCTCGGACGCCATGTGCGCACATTCCGAGGAAGCGTGCGCCGGAAGACAAGCGGCATAGCCCGTTTCGACGTTCTTCAGCGGAGGTCACGTATTTTGTCTGGGTTGTAGCCAATCGAGGGAGTAAGAGGGAGCGACGAAAGAGGTCTTTGGGAAACCAGAAGACAAGCGTTTGGGATACGGAAGAGCCATAAACCACGACTCTACCATATGTAGGTGATTGCCTGCATATACGACAGTTCTCAAAGACAGATACAGGAGTGAAACAAGAAGACTTACTTGAAAGCCACGTCCAAACCCTCTTGAAGGTACTGGGTCCAGACTCCACGAAGCGGCAGCACTAATGATACCTTTACCAGAGTGCACGAGGGCCGACAATGTAAATCGTACATTCATCTGCTCGTGAAATGCGAATGCAACGAAACGGACAGACGCTTGATACAATATATCGATGCTTGGGAGCTGACATGAAAATCGAGGTCGAGGAGGTGTCACGACTTGCTGCACAAAAGCCTTCTGAACGTCGCTGAACAAAGGATAAGCGACCGCCTGTCCCGAGCCCGGGCCGCCTTTAGCGCTGACGGCGTATTCAACCTTACTCAACACGTCGATATATCTGTTCGCTCACGAAAACCTAGCTATTTCACGAATCCATTTCGGATACCATTGGCTTTCTGCAACTGCAGAAAACCCTCGCTTGCAAGGTGCCGCACGTTTGTCTCGAGGCTCGAATCGTCGCAAGACCAAAACACCTGGCGCAGAAGTGAAGGCTGGTCAAAGTTGGATCACGTTCTTTGCACTGTGACTTTCATGTTCGTATCTAGTCTGTGGTTGCCTGTCTATGTCCATCCAACGTTAACGAAGTCTTCAGATTCTCATTACGACCTGGTGAGTGAACATACACGATCCTCCCGGTCCTCCGTTATATGCCCAGGTCCTGACTCAGACTGAAGGATTTACTAGCCAAAAGCAGCCATTGCTCTTCCAAAGTAAAATCGGATATGATGGCCATGCAATTGAGGTCGGAGTTCTCCACGAAGTGAGTCGCGTTCTATGATCCTCATGCCGGATTCTTGATGCTGACCATCGCAGAGCACAGGACCACTGGCTGTATGCTGTGAAATCGCGCATCGCGCATGTCCAGGAGTCCTGTTCACCCCGAAGCGCGATGAATATTTCCGCTGAACTCGTTCAGATGGTGGATATCGAACTCGCTGCCATGTCCTCTGCCATCTTCTTTTTCCGAGCCCGGCGCAACGCGATGCTCCCAGTTTCAACCCTGCCTCACGAAGTCCTTTTCCTCATCTTCTCGTTCCTTGCAGCTGCAGAGCCGATCACCGAATCCTCTTCTACAGATATCAAGGATGCCACCGGTCTCGGATGGGTCAAAGTGACCCATGTTTGCCAGTCTTGGCGCGATGCATCTCTCCGGCATGCTCGTCTTTGGAGTGACAACGTTGTTTCTGCGCTTGGCATACGATGGCTAGAGGAGATGGTGGCACGCTCGGGATCTGCACCCATTTCCCTCATTTATGATAGATTAACCCCCAAGGACTGCGAGTTTCTCCGTAGCCGCATGCATGGTGTCCGTCATCTCAAGATCGCAAACCCGGGCGCAGGATGGGGCGTTACACCGCCTGTTGTATTTCCTGCAGCCTCGCTGTACTCCCTGGAGGTGTCAACTGTCCCAACCAATCGTCCTTGGGAACTGCATCCTTTCCCCATACCAGATGGTCTGTTCGCAGGTGCACCGCTTCTTCGCCACCTCATTCTCCGCGGCTACACAATTCCGAGGACGGCTCCCTTTTGCACGAATCTCACACATTTGGAAGTGTATGGGCACGGGATCACAGGTCAGAGCGATACAGCTTATTCGCATGGATCCCTGCTAGAATCCCTCGAGGGTATGACAACTTTGAAGACTCTCGTTTTCATTGGTTGCCTCCCTCCTCCACAACTGGTGATATCCCAAGCGTCTGGCTCTGGCCGCGTGCTCGTCATGCCGCACCTCGCTAAGCTTGCTCTCGCTGGAACTCCCCAGCAGTGCGCTGGTATCATGCGTCATCTCGACATCCCAGCCTCCGCCCAGCTTGATCTTGAATTCTCACACGACGTCAATAAAGCGGATGTGCTGTCTCGCATACGTGCCCATGCACGAGCCATGTCCTGCTCTATTCCTCTGCGCGCGCTCTGGTTGAGCAGTGTAGAGGGTTGCTTTACATTGCTTCGCATTTGGAACCATGACCTATGTGACCAGAGGGATTTCAATTATATCGAAAGGACCCTCTCTTCGCAGGTCAGCGTTCAACTCAAGGTGTTCTCGAGTCATATCATAGAGGCAACCGTTCTTCCGGACTTTACAAAGACTCTTGCAGTATCAGAGCTGCATGCTTTACGCGTCGACACGTGGTACGCAACGACTTCATCACGAATCTGGAAGGATACGTTGGAAGACGCGACTCAGCTACGCACCGTCTGCATTTGTGGCCCATCCGCCACGGGCTTTTGCGAGGCAATCGCAACTCCGATGAACAGCACCCTCGATGTTTTCCTGCCGAAACTGCAAGTCCTCGAACTGCGGAATGTCCACTTCGGTTTTGGAATGTTGGATTCCGAGGACAACCTCGGCGAACTGCTGCCGCAGTGGATAATTCAACGGCAGAGCCAGAACCCTCTGTCGCGGCTTGTGATCACTCAATGTCACATCGAAGAGGAATGCATAGACCTGTTGAAGTACCTGGTGGAGTTGGATTGGGATGGGTGCTACGGCGAATATGACAGTGATTGGCTTTCGGAGGTCAGCGACGAAAACGGGTCGGAGACTGACTGGACTGAGGAGGATCCGGATCTGGCTCAACTCGTGCATGATGTCCTCGAAGGCCGTCCTGTCCCAGATGACTGACTGTGTTCATCTTTGTCTAGGGACCGTAGTAACATGAGAGTAGCATCACGTCCAATGCTACAGACTGTCAGTTCTGAACATTTGAAGCTTTGAACCATACATTTATGTTTAGGGCTGAGGCAGAGAATTGGGGGAGAATATTGTCGGCACATTTGTCTCGAGGCTCTAGTTCGACATACGATCAATTCTCGCCCCACGGCACGCTCATGTTAGATTGGAACATCAGCCTATCCTTCAGTTGAAAGTACAGCTGGGCGCGGTTGCATAGGTAAGTGCCTGTCGGGACCGAGGCCGGCCCTCCATTAGCGCTCGACAAATACTATCTCAACGGCGAGAGCAACGAGTCGTCCTTACCAGTTCGTTCCCAGTTCTGTCGACTTGGAGGTTTTTTTCATAAGTGAAGTAAGTTCACAAACATATTTCTGTCTTTTTGATTGGTTGACCAAAACTTTGAAGGACTTCACAAGGCATTTCTGCCGCATCTCTACCATAGTTCAGATATCTCAGCGAGACGCCGGCTGTAGTCGTCACTTAGCTGCCTGTGAGTGCTGTCCCTTCGTGATGAATTTGCCAGTAACCGACTTGCAGGATTCAGTCAGCCAATAAATTATGAATAATCCGTTTAAAAGCACGTCGGGGTATGGATCTCAGGTGCTCCTTTGCAATTTGCATCTGACATGACTCTCGTCTATTATATGCTCAGCGCTGTGGAGTTCTGGTCGAATTCTGTCCAGGCTCATATTGCTCGCACTCAAAGGCCATCCTTTCGCAACCGGCCTAATGAACTCATGCACGCTCGTCAGACATTAGACGACGAACTCGCCGCCATGCACCTGGCACTCTGTTCTCTGCGCATGCATCGCAATTCTCTCTCCCCTATTTCTTGTCTGCCTCTTGAGATCCTCGCACGGGTCCTGCAGTTTCATGTGACAAATCAACCGCCGTCAAAGGGAGACCTCGGCTGGATCCAGGTCACACATGTCTGCATGTTTTGGCGCAACACAGCTCTTCACCATCCCGCACTGTGGAACAGCGTTACGACAGATCTCGGTTCGCACTGGCTGAAGCTGATGATAGATCGCGCCAAGTCCGTGCCGCTCTCGTATCGTCAGCTCGACTGTGGCAATGACAGCAGAACCTTCATCGCGCACGTCTTCCCCCATCTGCTATTTCGCATCGGCTCCTTGACGGTTTCCGATGCTTCCAATGCCATCGACAACCTTGCATCGTTATTGAAGTCCCCGGCGCCGATTCTACATACCTTGGAGTTAACCGCAGAGCCTAATCACTATGAGCGTACCGTTTTACCGAAACAGATCTTCGGGGGCGACTCACCAATGCTCCGCCGGCTGTATCTCAAGGACGTCTTCGTGTCATGGTCTGCACCGTTCCTTCGTGGCCTCACATATCTTCACTTTGAGGAAGACAGTCATTACTCCGGAGAATCCCGAATTCGAGATAGCAACTTCTTCCGTGCCCTCGAAAGGACGCCAGCCCTAGAAACCTTGCATCTTTCCGGCGTCTTACCTCCTAGCCCCGGTGGACGTAGCACAGATAATTGCACTGTTCGACTACCTCATCTCCGATGTCTCACCCTCATCTCCGAAGCTACCCAGTGTCTTCACGTCTTCAAGCAGCTTGATATCCCCTCTTCCTGCCGGGTTCACCTTCAATGCGTGGACCCCGACGATTGGGATCTAAACGATTTCGTTCCCCGTTTGTGTCGCCAGTTTCCTGCTACAGTGGACCCATTTCACACCTTATCCCTCGTCTATGACAGCCACGACGACATTACCATCGGTCTCAAGCTATGGCGGGCGAGCAGTATCGCCAAGTCGGGTGTCTTCCGTCCTCCGCAACATCCCGATCTGTTCGTAAGCGTATTTCTAAGCTCGTCGACGTCGCGGGAAGAATTCTCGGGGCCCTTCGAAGCAATGTGCAATACACTTCCGCTCGAGGATCTCCATGTCATCATCATTCGGGGATGCCGACTCCTGGTAAATGACTCCATTCATTGGAAGCGTTACTTTCATCACTGCCGAAACATTGGCAGCATCTTCCTGGACTGTGATATAGACGCCATGGATCTTTGCGAGGTGATGCTTGATGACGAGACTGCCCGAGAGGAAGGACAACTTACAGGTTCAACGCAAGGCGAAGTCTTTCTGCCAAATCTAAAGCTGCTCGAGCTGGAAAACATGGAGTTTAGACCCTGCAAAGGCTGGAGTGGAGAGGTCAACGAAACAAGCAAACCGGTTGTGAGGGCATTGGATATGCGCCATACGACGGGAAAAGCAGTGTTGAAGGTCAGATTGGGGAAGGGTTGCACCATCGATGCTGTGCGATTGGGCGCACTCAAGAAGGTCGTAGGTGTTGAGTGCGATCCGGGCATCATCCAAGAAATACCGGGAGGTCCACCGGATTGGAGCAACCCGGGATATATGTTCTCCGATGACTGATACGTATCTAGAGTCACAGCTATCATGCTACAGACTCAGCAAAACTGAATGGCGGTGAGTACTAAAATGGTCCGAGTCGTACTTGCAACTGACCTTGTTTGGTTGTAGACCTGCTGGCAATCCAGCTCGCACCGCTGGGAACTAGATTGGCGACTGATTTTTCGCCGTAATTAGCCGCCTGCGAAAGGTCACAGCGTCCAATGGGATTGGTCAGCAAGATGGTTTTTCTTTTGTTAATCTATTCACCGTGGAATTTATGTTTGACGTTTTGCACGTTCTCAGCAGTCTGAACGGCCGCGTATGAGCCAGATGCTCATCGACCACATTGCGTGCGATACATCAGTAAATGGATCTCGTTTCTAAAGTAAGTCGACCGGATGCTTGAATGGCCCGCAGGGAATCCGAGATGCTGGCCTGCATCGGTAGGGTGCGTGAGGAAGAAGAGCCGGGCAGGTGTCGGGCGGGCTTCCGACTGTGCTGCTGCGTGTCCCGAAAGAGCTCGATCTACTTCAGACTATGCGTCACGGGGAGTTATGTACATTCGCATTGGAGAAATGCTGGCGGCTCATGATCATAGGGAGATACAGACCTTCAAAGAGCGCGAAGTCGGATCTGGCCCGGTCCGAATCGGATTCTAATCCGCCCGGCCAAGTCATGACTTTGATCAACCGTGACCGGAAAGTGAGATCCTGGTCTGACTGTAGTCGGGGCCATTGGCCACTGGCACGTCGGCGGTCAAAATGTCTAATTATTGTCGAGGGTGCCGGTGAGCGCAAGATCTCGGTTAGGTCTCCGGGGATCACGTCAAACTGTCAAAGTAAGCACTCAACGCGCGTCGCGTCTCGGTCAATATCAGCCTTCATCACGTTGGCCGCCTACCACTAGTACAACTGCTCAAAGGTATCGTTTGATGCTCAAAGTGTCACTGACAACAACAAGGCTGATACATATGGGCTTCGAACAGTGTCGTGCCGAACCCATTTGAAGGTTATCACAAGCTTTCTCGAAAAACTGCATCTCACTTCATTCGGCAACACGTCGGAAAACGAGAAGTCTCCTGGCACATCGTGAGTTCGTTTCATGCCGCTAAAGTACTAAACTGATCTCGAGGTTTCCAGAGAACTCTCAACATAAAGTTACTTATAATGAATAGTCAAGGAGAAGGTGTATCCAGGTACGGATCCCATACGACCCGCTCATCTATCACCGCTGACGGCGTCGCCGCTTGCATGCTCAGTGCTGCAGACCTTTGGTCGAATTTCGTTCAATATCGTATCACTCATATTCAGAACAAATTTTATCGTGGTCGGCCTGACGACCTCTTGCAAGCATGTCAGAAGATAGACGACGAACTGGCCGCCATGTCTCTGGCCATGTCTTCTCTGCTCATGCATCGCAACACCCTTGCTCCAATTTCCAGTCTCCCCCCGGAGATTCTCACTCGTATTTTTCAATTTCACGCGGTAGACCAACCGCCGTCAGACGAAGACCCGCTCGATGAACTGGGCTGGATCCGAGTGACACATGTCTGCAGGCTCTGGCGCGAGACAGTTCTTCATGATCCCGCAATGTGGAGTGACCTCACGACAGATCTTGGTCCACGCTGGCTAGAATTGATGGTGGATCGCTCCAAATCCATGCCATTGTCGTACAACCAGGACAGCTGTGGTGAAGATGGCAAAAAATTCCTTGCGCATATTTTTCCCCATCTATTGTTCCGCCTCCGTTCTGTGTCGGCTTCCGACACCCCCGGCGCCATCGAGAATATTCTACCGTTATTGAGTTCTTCAGCACCGATGCTCCACACCTTGGAATTAACTGCTACAAGCTACTACCATCGTCGAATCACTTTGCCTCGAGGGGCCTTCGAGGGAGACTTACCCTTGCTTCGTCGACTGCATCTCAACAGTGTCTGCGTGTCTTGGACTGCACCCTTCCTCCGCGACCTAACTTATCTTCACATTGAACAAGAAAAATATCATGCCAGTCCTGCTACTGTTCGCGAGGACGGCTTCTTTCGTGCCTTAGAAGCCATGCCTACCCTAGAAATCCTATATCTCGCAAGTGTCTTGCCTACTAGCCCTGGCGGAACAAGCGCCAATGATCGCACTGTCCGATTGCCCTGTCTCCAGTCTCTGACCCTGATCGACCAAGGTCCTCGCTGTCTTCACGTCTTCAAGCAGCTTGATATCCCTCCTTCCTGCCCGGTTCACCTGGAATGTGTAGACTATTATGAACCGCATTGGAAGGCATCTCTCCCCCTCCTGTGTCGCCAATTTCGCGCGAAACAGGATCCATTTCACACGTTATCTGTCGTCTATGATGGCTCCAGCATGAACACCATCGGACTCAAGCTATGGCGGGCCAGCAATATTTCCGGATCAGAGGTCTTCCATCCCACGCAAGTTCCCAATCTCTTTATGAGCGTATTCATATCCGGAGTGACCGAAGATGAGTCGGAATACCTCCCACAGCCCATAGAAGTTATGTGCGATACACTTCCACTCAATGACATCCACGTGGTCATTATTCGACAATGCGGTGCATTCGTATCTACCTGCATTGGATGGCAGCATCTTTCTCGCAGCTGCCCAGAAGTCGGTCATATTCTTCTCGATTGTGACTTGGATGTCATAGATCTTTGTAAAGTGATGCTCGATGACGAGGCTACCCAGGCTGGACAACAGACGGACTCAATGCAGAGCCAAGCCTTTCTTCCGAATCTCAAACTGCTCGAGCTTGAATCCATGGACCTTAGACCTTGCAAAACCCACACAGGCCTCGTCATCGAGATGGGTAAAGTGGTTATAAGCGCATTAGATATGCGCCGGGTGAGGGGGAAAGTTGTTTCAGTTGTTAGGCTGGGAAAAAGGTGCATCATCGATGCGGCGCGACTGAAGGCGCTCAGAGACGTTGTACACGTCGAATTCGATCCAAGTATCGTCCAAGAAATACCCAAAGCTCCAGCAGGTCAAGCCGAGGGATTTGTGTATACCGATCGCACAATTTGGGGCTCGCAGTTATCTCGGTTCACTTGAGATGGCGAAGACCTCGCGAGAATGAAAGGTAATTGTTCAATCAATGTCCAACTGAAACTGCTTCATCGTATTTGAATATAGACTAGCCAATATTCTGGTTCATGCCACTGGACGTTACGTTGGCGACTGCTGTGTACCCGTACTCTATTAATGTTCAGTGAGTTCGTTCAACAGAATGTTCCTTCGCGTTTTAGTTCACCGTGAAAACCAATTTCATGTGCCATACGTTCTCAACAGTCTGTACGGCCGGTACGCTGTCCAGGCACCCATTAACGAATGTGATGCAGGGGGATTAGCTGCGCTCGCAGTTTCGCTGTTGCCAGTCCACCTCCCCGATTCCGGTCTCCAAACCCGCTGAATCCAACCTGCGCCCAGTTCGGAAGAACAATGCCCACGCACCAGGTCTAGAAGCCCGCCGCGAACCCGGCGGTGTCAGACAATGGACAGGCCACGATGAGATCTTCACGCTGAACATGGTGTGGTGTGCACCGCTTCGTGCATCGACTTGCGGGCGGGAAGGTGCAGGCTGTCGACGTAATGCGACGCCAACAACTTGCGTATCTCCTTGCTGCCGTCGTCGCTGCTATTCCACTTGTTTTGAGTCATCTGTCCAATATAGCACACTCCGAAATTACAGCTCCATGTCGTACACAAATCCATCATCATTACTACATTAATCCATGAGTGTCACGAATACTTTTCATGGGTCATATCGCATTGCTGGCACAGGTAAATGGACTCCCGACCGTGCCTGTATTATAGCTGTCAATGATCGACTGCACGGAGACCTGTGCGAAGAAGTGAGCATTTGTACATGCAGCGGACGATGGATGCGACTTACATATGTCCCTGCAACCAGGATGTAGGCGCCAAGGAGGATAAGCCCGTAATTCAGGATCGTCTCTGCCGATCGTCTCCGGCCGTTCCATTTCTCGGGCCCGGGGTGCATCGTCAGATAGGCCATTCCCCAGAAGATGAACCTATAATGACCGACAAGTGAGAAGGACAACAGCCAGCACAGCGATGAATGCTCACCCGAACCAGCAGTCTAAGGAGTGACGACGGGCCTTCGTTAGTTGGAGAATATGGACATAGGTGTGGCCGAACGTACCGAATAATGAGCTCATCAAGCTCAGCATGTCGGAGAAGAAGGGGATGACCTCCGCAATGATGAACGCGAACACCCATGTCGCGCCGACAATGAGCGCCCACACCGTCCATCCAAGGAAAGTGTTCGAATGGCGATGATGCGACTCCGCAAAGACGCGGAAGAATATGAATCGCGACGTGACGGACTCGTGTAACACGTCAGGGCCGAAAAAAGTATGAAGAAACCGAAGGAGACTTACAGAGTACAGAGCGCCCAGGAAGATAATTGTAGGTATCGCGAATGAAAACGCGATCTTCTTGAAGACAGGCTGCAAGGATCCGAACCCGGGCGAGATCATGTACTGGTTACCTGATGATGGAATGTTTAGAAAGGCGAATAAGTAGACGTGTTGATAGAGCTCACCGATAAAGTGGTACATGAGAGCACCGCAAAGCGTGAAGACAATGATTTCACAGATCGTGACCGCCCAGAGTGCTGTCCTCACGTTAGGAAGTGCAGTCGAGCATATCGACGTGAGATGCACCTTTAGGGAAGTCCTTAGGCTCCCGCATCTCGGCGATGAACTGGCGACAAAAGGTTTAGCACAACATTGCCTCCGGATGAAAGTACGAACAGATGGCAACGTGATTTGTCCGACGAGGGTATACGTGATGTTCAGGAAGGCCGACATTCCTGGACACAGAACACGATCGGTAATGCCTCGACCGAAAAAAACGGCGTGGATCACATACCAACGACGAACGTAGTGCCTTTGACCGGGATAGCCGTCACGAGCGGCTCCTGCCCGGCAATATATCCAAAGGGATGGTCTTGCACTCCGGAGAAGATAATGGCGAGAAGCACAGCGATCCCCATCGTGACAGCGCTGATCACCCCGAGACTGCTCAGCTCGTTGAGTGTCCGTGGCAGGCTCACGAAGAAGCAGATCACTGCGCTGATAGCGCTGAACCCAATCGTGCACACTGCAGAATTGGAGAGCGTATTGAGGAGCTCTGCGCCTACCAAGCAATGCAGCGCTACAGGAAGCGTATCAGTTGCTATTCTTTGAAACGGAGATGGCCACTGACATACGCACCCTGTATGAATGTGTTGTTCAAGATGAAGAAGGCTGCAGTGACATTGTAGGCAGTCTTCGAGCCGCCAAAGAGAATCTGGCCGATATCGCACACGTCACGGACTTCTGGGTGCTTGAGGCAGAATCTCCAAAGGATGAGGGAGGTGTAGAGACAGCTAGCGGCGACGGCGAGTGTCACGATGACACCGGGCACCAATCCCAAGACAGAGAATGACCTGGTCCACTTATTAGAGGCACATAAAGGATCACTGCACCAATCTGACGCACCATGGAAATGACAGGATTGCAAGACAGATGTACTCGGAAAATAATAATGCAGCAGTCTTGAAGCAGGACGCGTCAAGCAATCAATTCGAACAGAACAGCGCGGATCGCTGCGTACCTTCTGCCATGAACACGTCCTAAACTTGATAGCATGGTCATTCTCCTGCGAGATCTGTCTCCTGATGGCGTCCTCGTCCCATGAAGGCTCAGAGCTCGCAGAACTCCGCACGTCGTCCTGCTTCGACCTCGGGACCGCCTGGTTCGACTCTGCATCCTTATACGACTCCAGATCACTGCCCATGTTCTAATCTTATCTTGTCTTCGCCAGTCTGGTCGTCTCGAATAAAAAAAAAAGCGAAAGTTGGAACGAAACGGCGGCGAACGGACAGTAGGGAATCGGCGTATCGTAACGCCCGTGCAGGGTTGTCCCAGCTGCTCTTAAGTATCCCATTTCACTGGCACCAAGTGGGCCCCAGTTTATTTTACGGCCATCAGAACGTCACCGCAATGATAACGCCAGAGCGCCGGGGGCCCGTAGCTTACAGTCTTGGGATGAGAATTTCAAGGCTTGGAGAAGGCGACATGAACGAAGTGGATGACGACAGGTGGTGCGGTGCCGCGTGCGGGCAGCGCATCACGTCTGGCGCTTAGCTCCGCGTGCTGGTCGCCGCTCGCAGCCTTATCTCCACTGCGACCTCTTTTTTTTTTAAATCAAGTATTTATAACGTGCCGGACGAGGCCAGAGGTGCCTTGTAACTACGACAAGATGAGACAGAGTGGTACCGAGAAGAGAACCAGTACAGTACGAGGGGCAGATAGACCCGGACCGGAAAATACGAAACGTATCGAAGCGTGGAAGACATAAGACAGGCACGATGACAAGTCAAACGAAAAAGGTGGAAAAGAGACAATGAAGATGGACGCGAAAGAAACTAAATAGAATCATTGGTCGAAATATGATAGAAAGGATGGATGAGATCAGGAGGGGGTGGGCGCATCAGCGAACGTAAATGCCGACGGGTTGACTTGGAGGAAGTTGAGGAGTTGGGCGCCAGGCTCAGACGAGTTCTTGAGAAACTCGGAGAAGTTGGGGCGCGGTCGCTGGTAGCGACGACAGGAGTCGAGGATGTGACGGCGCGTTTGAAGGACGTGGCAGTCGGGGCAGTCGTGGTCTTCGTGGGGGAAAAACCGCATACGGTATTCCCCCGTCGGGGCGTGGTTGAGGACCGCGCGTACATAACGTGCAGCCAACCTTGAGTCATCGCCGACCAGTGTCAGAGTCGGTCCACCACCGTGGGTGTGCGAGACGCATTTGAGTCGAGGATTGGGAAAGAACCCCTGACCGAGGGTAGTGACGCGCGCCCATTCGGCACGCATGCAGTGGGTAATCCGCTGCTTGGCGTAGGCGTACGACTCGTGGCTTGCGATGGGTCGAATCTGATGAGTGCGGTCTGCATCGTCATTGACCGCATCGTTCTGAGGGATGTTGCAGTGGCCCGGGCACCAATGCAACTGGATCTTACGGTCAGGGTGTTCTCTCAACCAAGAACACACATTTTTACAGGCCAGAACGGAGAGCATCTGCGAGGAATGCAGCGTGCAATCGAACAGCAAGTTCAGCGCCGACTCATTGTCTGCGAAGAGGTGGATGGTGGTGGTGGCCACAGGGACGCTGGTGACAAGATGACGGAGGGCCGATACGAGAGCAGTGATTTCGGCGTCGAAGGATGAGGCACGCCCGACTGAGAATGCATGCTGGGATGTGAGGTTGTGGCCCTGGTAGGACCGCCACGCCACCGTCGATTGGTACCCCTGCTTGGAGAGGACCGAGCCATCTGAGAAGGCATAAAAGGAAAAGGGGTCGTCAGTGAGCTCGGCCAGACAGCCTTTGAAGGCGTCCAGCCACGGGGCAAATTCATCACTTGACCGCTTAGGGTGCGAGGTGTCGTAGACGAGACAAGAGGAATACTCATTGACAAGGTGGAAGCTGGGGTGTGCCTCGGCATGCATAGGCAAAAACTCTTCTTGGTTGGGCGCCACCAGGCTCGCGGCATTGTGGTGAAGGGGTAGGCGCTTGCGCGTGACCTTGCGGCGCATGACCGGCCCGAAGGAGAAGACGGTGGCCCTCGCCGGTGCGACAGCGGCGGGAAGAGAGGTGAGGATGGGATGGAGGTCGGGGAGGCGACGGAGACGGAGCTGGGCACGTAAACATAATTTACGAACATGGAGACGAATAGGCATGAGGCCGGCAAGGACATCAAGTCCATCCAAGGGCAAAGTGCGGAAAGCACCCGTGATCCACTTGGCCGCCAAGCCCTGTGCAGATTTAAGAGGAAGAAACATGGTTTTCATGGGGCAGCCGGGTTTAAACCACAAGCGGCACCCATAGGTTAGTAGAGGACGAACACAAGAAATATAAAGAAGGTGTTTGTCTTTAGGGGTCAACCCATGCTCAGAGTTGCCGAGGAGGCCGTAAGAGCGCACAGTGCTGAGGGCGCGGGTGGCATAGAACTTGACGTGGGACTTGAACGACAGCGTGCGATCGAGGAAGAAGCCGAGGTAGCGCCACACCAACTTGGGGCGAACGGTGTAGTCGGGCAAGATGAGGGGGGGGAACCCACCCCCATCCTGACGGGTGGCGACAAAGTGCTGAAGCTCAAGCTTGTCTCGTTCGAGAACAAACCCAGCGCATAAGAAGAGGGATTGGAGAAGAGAGAATTGCTGAACAAGAAGCATATTGTTAGTAGCGGTGGAGTCAGACGAGACGGCAAGAACACCATCATCGACATAAAAGAAAAGAGAGGCAATAGCGTCCGTGCTAGGTCGGAGGAGATAACGAGAGGAGAAAATGTGAAGAACAGGCGCCATAGCCAAATTACACAAACCACTGCGACCTCGCCGCGACACGTACGCTTGCGGTGGGCGCAGAACGTTCTTGCAGCAGCGCTAAACTGTTGATATCATTGAGTCTGCGGCTTGACCTGTCAGACTTACTTTCTTGACAGCGGCAACACGATGTCACATGTGTCAAAAAATGCTATAGCCTTCGTAACAGGAACCTTGACAGGAACATGCAGGAGGGAGAGCAATAACATCATATAAGATATAAGATAAATAAGTATGCAGCTGCATTACAGAAAGACGCCAACGTTAGCGATCCTTCTCCTCCACCGTCGCAAGTCTCTGCTCGATACCCATCGCGTTATCGCTGGGATGCTGTACCGCCCCGAACAGAGTTGGGCTCCGCGGCGTCGGGATGCCATTGACGTCGCGCTCGCTCCAGCTCTGCGCCACGATCTGCTCGACCTTGTTCAGCGCCGTCTTGCGCGCGGCATGGCGCTCAGCAGGAGAGGTCGCGCGCACTGGCGACACGATGCTGCTGGCGCCCGAATCGTCCGCAGCGGTGGGGCTCGACGTCTCCACAACCGGCCGCGGTTTGCTGAGGCGGTGGCGGTAGGGCGAGCCCCGTTTTGACGCGGGAAAGGGCAATGGAGGCGGAGGCGTATTCGGCGTGCGCATCTTCTTCCGCTCCTTATGGCGGGGCGATCCCGCCTGTCGAGAAGAGACTGCGTCGGAACCAGCTCTGGTCCTGCCGGTCTTTAGCGGCGCAGTCGTCGATATCGTCGGGCTATAAAGAAGCTGCGAGTCGAGCGGGGGAGACCTGACTTGCGGCGGGCTCCGTGAGAGCACCGCGGAATGGTTACGCTCCATACTAGCACCAGAGCGCGCCGGCCTCGGGCCAGGCGACCCCATGCGCGGTGTCTTCCTGTCTGCCGCTGCCTTCCGTGCCGGCACTGCCGTGTACTTGTCCTCGCCAGCCATGGAACGCGGAGACATATGTTGCGTCGACGCAGGCGACCACGCCTTCGTCCACGCCAGCCACGACGCGCTCGCCTCGCGGTCAATGGCGTCCTGCAGATCGTCCGGGCTGCGCCACGTCCCCGCCTGGCTCGGCGCGTCCGGGTCCTCCTCGACGATGCGGAACCCGCCGCCCGCGACCGAGCTCCGGGGCGACGCCACGCGCACCGCGGCATACGTGTCCGCGCTGCCCCCGCGGACGGGGCTGGGCGAGCGCACGAGCAGCCGCTCGAGGATCCCGCGTCGGATGTCGGACTGCCCGGGCGCATCATACGGCACGTCATCATGCTCGCTGAAGCTGTAGATGGATGGCTGGTCGGGCGACGTCACCTGCGCACTCGCGCGGCTCGGGCTGCGTGCGTGCGGAGACGCGGCGCGCACCCCGACGGGCGCGGCCAGCAGGCCGTTGAACGTGGTCGCGGAGCCGTTCCGCGCGAGGCCATTCCGCGTACCAGGGGAGAGTTGGGCGGCGGAGTACGCAGAGCTCTGGCGCGAGTAGCCGCCGGGGCGCGGGCCCGCACTCGCGGCGTGCAAGTCGACGTCCTGCATCCCGTTCTCGTCGAACGTCGCCGCGGGCATGTACGGCGGGCCGGGCTCAAGGGAGCTTTCGCTCAGCGTGCGGGGCGCGCGCGCGGCGCGGCGCCGGCGGTAGAGCCTGCGGCCCAGGATTGCAGCGAGCGCGCCGAGGGCGAGACCGACGACGGCGAACACGGGCGTTAGGTACACGATGTTGAAGTCGCGCGTGGATGAGCGGGAGGGGTTGGAGGTGGCGGCGGGCAAGGCGGAGATACTGACGACGCTCGACGTCGAGCTGTCCGTGGCGCTCGATGAGGACGACGTCGGGCTCGTGGTCGAGCTCGAATCGGTGGTTGTGGTCGAGCTCAAATCGGTGTTTGTGGTGCCAGGCGCGGCTGTGTTGGTCGCTGTCACGGTAATGATGGGAAGAGTCTGCAACGGAGACGGCGCTGCTAACGACGCTGTCGCGCTCCAGGCGGGGTAGGGCCACCAGTTGAAACTGGTCGTCGGCACGGATGCAAAGAACAGTGGAGATTCGTGCCGCGGGCGCGACCCGTAATTTATGTTCCAATGGCTGATGGGCGTTTCATGATTATCTATGTGGATGCGTTTCCGACCTGCAGATGATGCATCGTTAGGTACAGCGACGTCGAGTGGAGGGGATCCGTCTCCGTGACGTCGATGATTTATGTCTGGGTGATGGATAGGCTGGTGATCGTTGGGTAGATCACGGTGTAGTAACTGGTGGGGGGAGCCCAAGCCCCCGGGGCGCGTCATTGCTGGAATGATAGCTGTAAAAATGGGAGGATGAGGGGGATATGCGGGATTCTACACCAACGGCCGAGAGATCGGCTATTGGTTTGTCAAAGTCAAGGCCCGCCGCGATGAAGCTCGACCGGCGAATGATATGGGTGGATGGAGAATACGAAGAGGCGGTTACACCAGACCGGGAAGTATTACGCCAGAATGTCCTCGGTCGTACTAAGAGTCGAGCGTATGTCAGTACTCCTGAGCACATCCATGTGAAGTGAGGTACGTACGCAACGGAGGTAAAGGCCGGACCAGCTCGAGGCCAGATCCACTGGCGAACGAAGAAACCGTCCTTTGACGCGATGCCGGCCGTTCAGAGGCAAGGACACCACCTGAATCTACAACCTGGAAGGAGAACTGCGTCGCGGAAGGAGGCGCAGAGGCAGGGCGGCGGGGAAGATGTACAGAAGACCCTCGCCTGCGCGGGGGATGGGAGGTGAAAGTGTTAATCGGGGGAGAAAGGAGGGAGTTATCGCGAGACCTGACGGGAGAGGGGAAACTTGAAGAGCCTTCGTCGGCCATTTCGAGTATGACCATAGGTGTCAGAGTGCGTGATGAGGCCTGCCGGCTGAAACTGAAGGCCAGGCCGCCAGTCGGGGGCGAGTAGAGAGGATTTGGAGCGTGCAAGACGGTGAGGTCTGTCATGATAGTCGTAGGCTGTCCTCAAAGTCAGTAATTGCGCACCCTATGGGGAGATGAAGAGTTCTAACGAGTTTCAAATACCTTCGCGTTGAAGTGCACCTCATAGGCAACGGGCTTCTCGGGCCGTTCCGTCTCGCGTTCCACCAAACACTCTCTCCGCCCTCACTTGCTCGTGCCGCACAGATCTCGCGTATCGCGTTCGAATGGCACCAAGGGCAACTGTGAGACTTAGTCGTTTTTCTAGTATCTAGTGCACACTGGGGGCCCCTTTGTGAGTGCGACTTGTCGTTTTTCTCGTATCTAAAGTACCAAGGGGGGCCCTTTGTATGCTCGACTTGGTCTTTTTTTTTCGCTCTCTAATACGCCTTGTGCGCTCGACTTGTTCATTTTCTCGCTCTCCGGCGTGCAACTGGCCGCTTTTCTAGCTACTAGACGTCGAGGGCCCGACTTATCACCCGCCCCACTCTCTCCACCCATTCACCTTTCCCGCTTTCTCTAGCCTTCCCCCCGCCCTTTCCTGCTCTTCCCCCACGATTCCCAACCCACCGCACCTCCTCTCACCACCCCGGAATGCCGCACAATGCGACCGCACGTCCAAGACGCGAAAATCGGTCCTCTAACCGCAGAAATCGGGCCAGAATCGCATGTCCGACGAGCACCTCGGTGAGCGACGGAACGCAGTACGCGCCCACCCAGACACCCGACGATCATGTCATCAGCAAAAATATCATCCTTTCCACAAGATGCCGCGAGACCGAAGGCGGCGGAACGACGTGGGGAGGATTCCGAGAGAGGCCGCGGTTCGGAAGGGAACCGCGCCGCCCGCTCGACAACTTGACGATGACGCCTTCGGGAGTGGCAGATACCGCACGCACGGCGTCGCGAGACGGAAGGGGGAGAGATGGGGGATTCCGAGAGGGCCGCGCTTCCCAGCGGGAGCGCGTCGCCCGCCCGATAACTTGACGATGACGCCCTCCGCACGCTATCGACGAGAGCCGCATACACCGCGCGCAGGGGGAATCCGGCGTCGTAGCGGAATCAGGCGAGACGTCGGGAACGCGAGAAAGGTGTGTTGACTCCGCGAATCCTCCGTCGGCGGCCGCACTGACCAGCCGCGCCTCCCGCAGGTACTTGACGATGACGCCCTCGCCAACTCTCGCTTGGACGCAGACTCGGCGCAGCACCCTCCAAGATGACGCGGAATGCGCGGGAAAGCAGCTCGGCACGTACAAGAGCGATGGCACGGAGTATGCGTCCACCCAGACACCCAACGATGTCGTCTCCATGAGAGCGACGTCCTCCGCGCAACATGGCGCAAGACCGAAGGCGGCAAAGCGAGATGCCGACCATTCTGAGAGAGGCCGGTTTTTGGAGCGGGAGCGCCCCGCCCACGCGGTAACTTGACGATGACGCCCTCGAGGCGTCGGCGAGAGTGGCAGACATCCGCGCGAGAGACGTCCGGAGAGGAAGGCAGGAGGTCTGAGAGAGGCAGGCGTCACAGCGGAAGGGCGAGACGGCGGGAACGCGAAAAAGGTGTGTTGACTCCGCGAATCCTCCGTCGGCGGCCGCACTGACCAGCCGCGCCTCCCCCAGGTACTTGACCCCTTGCCAACTCTCGCTTGGATGCAGATTCGGCGCGGCTCCCTCCAAGATGACTCCGGGAAATGCTCGAAGAGGTCGGACTCGACGGCCAAGTCCCGAGCCTGTAACAGTGCGAGCAGGAGCGCGGACAGCAGCATTGGGCGGGACGCGCCATCGGTACGCGATTCCCCACATTCTGCACAAGCCGCGACACTGACCAGTCGTCCCTCGGGTAGGTACTTGACGATGACGCCCTTGCGTTGCAGAATGGAGTCCGCCCGCCGGATTTCCAACGTCCAAAGGCTCCAGAAGCGCATCGTGCGCGAGAAAGCGCGTTGGCGCTTCGCCACTTCGGAAGCAGAAAGCGGCGGAAAAAGATGGGTGCAAATGCGACGCGACCGCGAAGACAAGTAGCCCACACCGGTACGTGCATCCTCGATGGCTGCATCCGCGCGAGGCTGACCAGTCGCGCCATGTGTAAGTACTTGACGATGACGCCCTTGGATCCCGTGCGAGGCGTGGTCCAAACGGACGTCCGCGTGTGCAACGCAACGTACACGAGTCGAGGCAACGCGCCAGGAAAGGAATGCAGGAGTCGCAATGCAGTGCAGGCGACACAGCGCAGAGCGACACACCGGCGCCCTCGACGCTATCCAGGCGCGCTGGCTGGTCTTGGGGCTTCGAAATGCGGATTTTGCGCATCAGCCGTTCTGCGAGTCCACGTGAGTCTATAACGTGCTCGACTAACTCGAACATAAGCTGACTTACCGTAAGGCGTCGAACGCATCGCGCAGCCATCGGAAGTCTGGACGCCAGCGCCTTGGGACGTGAGCATCGACGGGAGCCCGTCGATGCTCATTCCGAAAACTTTGCTTTATGGATGCGGTCGCCGCCCTGCGCGGGCCGCTGAACCCTGGAAAATCGGCGACAAAATCTGCGCTTTCCGAATGTTCAGGTGAGCGCCATTTGAACTCGGCTAATTGCAATGGAAACGGACCTTTCAGCATCGCGCAGTGTCGCAATGCGCCGCGAGGACGTCAGTCGGGCTGCGCCCGACTTCCGCCTGCGCGACGCAATCCTCGAAGGCGTTCCTCTACGGGCGTGAAGGCTGCTCGCCGCGAGGCCTCGGTCTCAGAAATTTGGCCGACAAAATGCCGATTCTACGAGAATCAAGGTGAGCGCCATTTCGCCTCGGCTAACTTCGAGGCTCGCAACTTACAACAGTGTATAGAGCGAGGAAATGCACCCACGACGCTGACAGAAATGCGTTGCGAGGGACGGCGTGCGTCGGGCTTCGCCCGACTCCCGCCTGTCCGGTCAGTAGTGACGGCCCCCCGTCGCTGCTGGCTTCGAGGGCTTGCTCTATGGACGCGGTCGCCGCTCGGCGCGGGCCTCTGAATCTCAGAAAATCGGCGACAAACACTGGCTTTTTCGGTATCCAGGTGAGTACCATCTCCACTCGGCTAATTTGACAACAAAAACTCACTGTTTCGTGCAGGAATTGCCCTTCGCTGCATCTAGAGCTCGTCCTTGATGCGCGCAGGCGAAGGCGTATGCAGCGGGAGAGACGGCGATGGCGGGGCTGCGCCCCGCTCACGCCTGTGACGTCGACAGGGGCGGAGGCCCGCCTCTGTCGACGACGAAAGCGTGCTCTGAGGAAGCGCTTTGCCGCTCGCCGCGGAGGCAGAGGCCCCAAATTTCCAGGCGCGCAATAAACGCTTTCAGGCGATTCAGGTAAGCACCCCTTCGCCTCCGTGGATACACGTACAACAGACTTACACGAGATGCAGATCGCGCTGGGCTGCGCCCAGCGCTGGTCGACGTCAACGGGCGTCCGCTGACGTCGATTGCGAAGGCTTGATCTCTCGGCGCACGTTGCCGCTCGCCGCGGAGGCCTGGACCCCACGTCTTCGGAGCGATAAAATGTATGTTTCTGGACTTCCAGGTAAGCCTCAACTCGTCGTGCCAGCTAGCTAGAAAGAGGCACTGACTTTCAAGGGGGATACGAATGTGTACCTCGCTCTGGGCTGCGCCCAGAGCTCGCCAGTGGAGTACCGATCCTGACTTCGTCGGTTTCGCTCTAGGGACGCGCCCGCCGCTCGCCGCGGGACTCGAAACCTCGGAAAATCGGCGCCAAAACTCGGCTATCCTGCAAGACTTTGTGAGTCCCGAGAAGCGCAGACGGACAGCGATACAGAACGCGTACCAGCGCGTGAAACAAGCGCAGCGGCAGCCCGAATGTCGGGCAGCACGCAACGTGAATGTCAAGACCGGCTGGTGGCCACGCTCGCCGCTTCGGCGCGGGGCCTCGAAACGTGGAGATCTGATAATCTTTTGGTGTGCAAGTGAGTTCTTGTGCCTAGGGCCAACGACAGCAGTCCTCACTCGTCAAAGCTCTCATCCAATGTCTACGCCGGCGAAAAGGGTGTGGCGATAGCATGATCCCATCCCCTCTTCAACACTTCGAATTGACGTGATGCGACGCAGCGCAGGGAGCCAGGCCAGCGCGCACTTTGCACAGCGTCGCCGTCGCGAGAGCAGCGGCTAAAAATGTCTGCTATCGGGCTGTGATTCGTCGCTCCGCGTCAGCGCTGAACTCGAAAAAAAGAACTGGGTAGCGCAAATCTAAACGTCGGTGAGTACTGATTTATACGACCCATTCACGAGAGATAGGACGTACGCAACGGGGTTTGGACATGTCGCGCAGTTGGCGTCAAGGCAAGCACATGGAAACCGGAAGGTCGGTGCCAATGCCAGCGCGCAGAACATGCAAACGACAGCTACGTCGAACTTGACGATGACGCCCGCGGTCAGGCGAGGAGCCTTGCAATCAAACCCGGTCAGTATCACATCTGCAGGGGAAGAGAAGTGCAGTGCGAAGGCCTACGGGACGTGATGGTGTGAGAACTATGCCGAGGACTTCGACGACGACAGACAGGTAGTACAGGAGGATTTTGAGGTATGGTGCAGGGGGGAACCATGCAAAAGCGGAAGAGCGGAGGTAAGTCCGACCCCCTGCCCTTATACCGTATGCGCGGAGGAATACCTGTTCCTCCGCGCTCGATGCCGAAGCATCGTCTTTCGGTAACTACGTGTCATACAAGCTCCGTTTTCGCGCCTTTACGTGTGCGCCTGGTCGCCGTCCTCCGATCATATCTCTCGGAGTAACTTTGTCTTCGTAAGTACATGGTCTCCGAGGCCTGCATCTACTCGCAGATGCTTGTAGGTAGCATCCTTGATTTTGTTACATAGATTGCCTTGTTATTTTTCGATGCATAGCCCATTTTCTGCATTTTTCGAATAATGTGTGTCTATCCAGATCTGTCCGCTCTTGTGAGATCTTCGATGGTATTTCCCTTGGTTCGGTAAGCCTCAGCTCGAGAGAAGTCAATACACCATTCCTCAACATGTAGATTATGATACTAGCTGGTTGCGAGGAGCAGATCTAATTTTTGAGTGCGAGAAAGACGATCTGCAGACGGCAACATATGAAGTTCGAGTAGCACAGTTTCGATGCGTTGCTATTGGCTGAACGATATTGAGTCGAGCGCGATCCGCCATTTCTGGCGTCTGCGCAACACTCTGTCCTGATCGACTCCCATCGCAAGATCCATGGACTCTACATCCTATAGATAACGGTCAGTGACTATTTTCTAAAGCAGTCGTAGTGGGAGATCTCGTGTGCGCACAGTGGGAACTGTCTCGGACAAGCATGAGAAGCTTGTGCACCGCAACGCAAGATAATCAGCGGCGAGAATTATTGACGGCTAAGCATCTTCCTTCCTGCTCAGTTGATAAACTCATGTTGTACTTAGGTGCCCCATTGCTTTCCGAAAAATGCACTGTCTCAGAATGGTCTCACAAGCTAAGACTGTATCTATTTTATCCATGTCTTGAGCACCTGAAGCAGATCTCGAGAGCTGCTCTCCGTCGGGATTCTGCATACTGATCATTGATTTCTCCGTGACAGCGCACGGCAGAGATACACCGCCGACCGCTTGACATGGTTGCCTAGCTCGCTTTACGGCAAGCACTCTATTTTTGGGAGCCAAGCCTTCGATAATTCAGCCTTCCATGTCTGAATACTTCTGAAATTTGTGGACTTGCAGTCTCGGACCATCCATGGCTGCAATCGTGAGACTATTTTTACTATGGATTCAGAAAGGACTATCCTATATGTGAGGTGCAGCTGAGTCTCGGAGGCAAGAATTCTTATTTGCTGGGCATGACATCTGATCGGAAGATGGGACCCTGCATGAGTAAGTCGTGCCGGTAGCGAAATGGAAGACTCAGGAAAGTCGGCCGTGTTTCAAGATTCCTCGGTGTTTACGTTTGTCAGAAGTCTTTGAAGAGTCTGTGCGCAATTCAGGCCCTTCTTATTAGATTGCTTTTGACAGTTCGTCGTGCGCGTCTGTCCCCCCACTCACCAAATTTCCCACCCTTGAGATCCCAGACTGGTGAATGCTTTTATATCTATCTCACGTACTTACTGAATTGTTCTGAGGACCAGACGGTGACCCTAGAGCAAGTGGTGATGTGAGGAGGCTGTCAACGAAGGCCCTCGTGTCGTTTCCTCACCCTCTCACCAGTATGTAATATCCCCACTCCAACCCTAAGAGCAGATCATTGCATCGATACTGACAACTTGTCAAGGCGTTGATGTGGTGAGCATATAAGAGCTGGGAGCAGCGCGGTTCTCCTGCGTCAAGCTCGTAGGTTCTGTGCTCCCATCGCTGAGGGGGTTGATGACAGATCTCCCAATGTTGAGGATCTTGGTGACATGGGGCTAGACTTTGCATGTTGTCGCTTGGTGAGTATTGATCATATGTCGACCGCATTTCATAGCTGACAGTATCGTGTTGGTTTGTGGCATGCTCGATGCTGATCTAGCGTACACGGAGGACAAGAGGGTGCTGTCTCGTCATGGGTAATGCAGCCAGGACCAATGGGAGTGAGGCGAGTACCACGCATCGATCCACAAGGCGATAACGCAGCTGACTTCTGTGTGCGAACGCTTAGTGCTTTCGGGCACAAGGCAGCCTATGTCACTGCCGCCAGCGGCGTTTTCGGGAAAATATGTTGGGTGGGGAATGTGAGACGGCGTCGTCTGTTTCGGAAGTAGGGAGAGAAGGCCTCTGGTGCGCCCGCGTGTAGATGTGGCGATGCGTGTTTCTCATCTCATCCGAGCGTTTGGTATGCGATCAAGACATTACTACGGTGCTGAGAAATGAAGGGTGAGTATAAGTCAGTTGATGTTGTACAGCCGAGACTCACCTTGCCTATGATTACTAGGTCGGTCATTTGTACAGTATCGAGGGCGTCATCGTCAAGTTATCATGCTCGACGTGCTGCAAGAGTAAGTCGGTCTGCTTGAAGAACTGGCTGGCTGCGCACTGATACTCGTCAGCACCAGCTCGCGTATCACACGAGGGCGTCATCGCCAAGTTATGTCGCGTCCATCTTCTCGAGCTGAATCAAACACACGCGGCGGGGAAGGATGACGGCGGGTCGGCGAAGGGGCGAGTAGTTCATTATTTACGGAGGCAGAAGCGGCGGCAAGCCCGCAATGAAGATGCGTGATGGCACGGTGCCGTCCCTGCGACGTCGTCCCTACGACGTGGGGGGCCGCGGCGGGGCGGCCATTCTGAATGAGGCTCGGACTCGCGACGCCACGAAAATGGCGCGGTGATGAGGGCTGCTGCCGTGCTCCGCCCCGCATCGCTTGCAGCCTAAATTCATGGGGCACAGGAGCGATGGCCTTTGTGCAGTTGGCATCTGGCTGGAGCACAACGTGGGATGGGGTCGGGGCTGCTAGCCTGCGACACTGCGTGATTTCGCAAGTAAGGCGCGCGGCTGCGGGCGGGGACGCGAACTTCTCCTTTTCTGAACCGCGCACGGGCGGTGTCTGGTCGATGTGTCGTGATCATGTCCTGTCGCCACTGCCGTCAGACGGATGCCCGGGATCGCGATGGACAGGCGGTCCGGAGTGAATCCCGCCCCTGGGCGCAGGACGAGCGCAGGCGGATCATAGCCCCTAGACGTAGCATCGGCGACGTGCTTGGTGCTGTCGGAAGACGGTAAAAGTGCCGGCGCGGTGCGCAGGAACTGCAGTAGCAGCTTCGCGGTCCTGGCAATGTCGCTGCATCGTACACGCTAGTCGGCATGTCGATTGCTGGCCTGTCGAGTTGCTGAGAGTGTGCCTCATTGCGTACGAGACAGGAGATGTTGAAATCTCATCTCGGCTGTATGGGGAGTATCAGCGCAAGTCGAGCATGGGTGTCGGGTGCATGGCAGTCCGAGCCATGCGCATGAGCGGAAGGAGACTGCCCGTTGTGCTCGAGTGTCGCGAGATAACTGTTGGCAAACGTTAAAGCTGTTGGCATTCGTACGCAGGAGCCGTAGACGATGCGAGTCGCCTCGCGATAACGTTCCAGTACCACTCGAGGTGGATGACAGTCGAAAGCGAAAGGCGCAATGAACCGTCAAGTCGCCGCGCCGACTCGCTCGCTGCGATGTGAAGTCGCCGCGTGGATTTTCCACGCTTCAGCACTTCAACATCAGCTTCACTTCATCAAAGCAGAATTGTATTATGCAAACTCTAGTGTACAGGTATGTGTATTCTACATTGCCTACATAATTAACGTATAGATAACTCTCCTCGCCTCTCCCCATTAGCATCTGCTCCTTCACTCCTCGTGAAATCGCAATCAATGCGAACGAATGTCTTGCGAGCGCTGTACGAGTAAGTGTACACATTGTAGACGACTGACCTTATACACGTTCCAGGCCACATCCGGCGTCTACAACGCTCGATGTAGACCTTGCCGCGATATCGTTGGTGTCTGCGCCGGCGCCATCCCCAAGCAGCGCGACGTCTCGGGTGTTGGAAGGCGCGCGAAGAGGATGCTGTAGCCCGCCAGCTGCACTGCACCTGCGCGTGCACACACGGAATGACCCCAGCGTTAGCGATCTACCATCGCCAGCCTCTGCTCGATACAGGGATGCTAGACCGCCCCGAGTAGAGTCGGGCGCCGCGGCGTCGGGCGCTCGCTCCAGCTCTGCACCACGATCTGCTCGACCTTGTTCAGCACGGCATGGCGCTCTGCAGGTGAGGTCGCGCGCACCGGCGAGACAATGCTGCTGGCGCCCGAGTCGTCCGCGGCGGTGGGGCTCGACGTCTCCACGACGGGCCGCGGCTTGCTGAGGCGGTGGCGGTAGGGCGAGTCCCGTTCGGACGCGGGGAAGGGCAACGGAGGCGGAGGCGTATTCGGCGTGCGCATTTTCTTCCGCTCCTTATGGCGGGGCGATCCCGCCTGTCGAGAAGAGACTGCGTCGGAACCAGCTCTGGTCCTGCCGGTCTTCAGCGGCGCAGTCGTCGATATCGTCGGGCTATAAAGAAGCTGTGAGTCGAGCGGGGGAGACCTGACTTGCGGCGGGCTCCGCGAGAGCACTGCGGAATGGCCCCGCTCCATACTAGCACCAGAGCGCGCCGGCCTCGGGCCAGGCGACCCCATGCGCGGTGTCTTCCTGTCTGCCGCTGCCTTCCGTGCCGGCACTGCCGTGTACTTGTCCTCGCCAGCCATGGAACGCGGAGACATATGTTGCGTCGACGCAGGCGACCACGCCTTCGTCCACGCCAGCCACGACGCGCTCGCCTCGCGGTCAATGGCGTCCTGCAGATCGTCCGGGCTGCGCCACGTCCCCGCCTGGCTCGGCGCGTCCGGGTCCTCCTCGACGATGCGGAACCCGCCGCCCGCGACCGAGCTCCGGGGCGACGCCACGCGCACCGCGGCATACGTGTCCGCGCTGCCCCCGCGGACGGGGCTGGGCGAGCGCACGAGCAGCCGCTCGAGGATCCCGCGTCGGATGTCGGACTGCCCGGGCGCATCATACGGCACGTCATCATGCTCGCTGAAGCTGTAGATGGATGGCTGGTCGGGCGACGTCACCTGCGCACTCGCGCGGCTCGGGCTGCGTGCGTGCGGAGACGCGGCGCGCACCCCGACGGGCGCGGCCAGCAGGCCGTTGAACGTGGTCGCGGAGCCGTTCCGCGCGAGGCCATTCCGCGTACCAGGGGAGAGTTGGGCGGCGGAGTACGCAGAGCTCTGGCGCGAGTAGCCGCCGGGGCGCGGGCCCGCACTCGCGGCGTGCAAGTCGACGTCCTGCATCCCGTTCTCGTCGAACGTCGCCGCGGGCATGTACGGCGGGCCGGGCTCAAGGGAGCTTTCGCTCAGCGTGCGGGGCGCGCGCGCGGCGCGGCGCCGGCGGTAGAGCCTGCGGCCCAGGATTGCAGCGAGCGCGCCGAGGGCGAGACCGACGACGGCGAACACGGGCGTTAGGTACACGATGTTGAAGTCGCGCGTGGATGAGCGGGAGGGGTTGGAGGTGGCGGCGGGCAAGGCGGAGATACTGACGACGCTCGACGTCGAGCTGTCCGTGGCGCTCGATGAGGACGACGTCGGGCTCGTGGTCGAGCTCGAATCGGTGGTTGTGGTCGAGCTCAAATCGGTGTTTGTGGTGCCAGGCGCGGCTGTGTTGGTCGCTGTCACGGTAATGATGGGAAGAGTCTGCAACGGAGACGGCGCTGCTAACGACGCTGTCGCGCTCCAGGCGGGGTAGGGCCACCAGTTGAAACTGGTCGTCGGCACGGATGCAAAGAACAGTGGAGATTCGTGCCGCGGGCGCGACCCGTAATTTATGTTCCAATGGCTGATGGGCGTTTCATGATTATCTATGTGGATGCGTTTCCGACCTGCAGATGATGCATCGTTAGGTACAGCGACGTCGAGTGGAGGGGATCCGTCTCCGTGACGTCGATGATTTATGTCTGGGTGATGGATAGGCTGGTGATCGTTGGGTAGATCACGGTGTAGTAACTGGTGGGGGGAGCCCAAGCCCCCGGGGCGCGTCATTGCTGGAATGATAGCTGTAAAAATGGGAGGATGAGGGGGATATGCGGGATTCTACACCAACGGCCGAGAGATCGGCTATTGGTTTGTCAAAGTCAAGGCCCGCCGCGATGAAGCTCGACCGGCGAATGATATGGGTGGATGGAGAATACGAAGAGGCGGTTACACCAGACCGGGAAGTATTACGCCAGAATGTCCTCGGTCGTACTAAGAGTCGAGCGTATGTCAGTACTCCTGAGCACATCCATGTGAAGTGAGGTACGTACGCAACGGAGGTAAAGGCCGGACCAGCTCGAGGCCAGATCCACTGGCGAACGAAGAAACCGTCCTTTGACGCGATGCCGGCCGTTCAGAGGCAAGGACACCACCTGAATCTACAACCTGGAAGGAGAACTGCGTCGCGGAAGGAGGCGCAGAGGCAGGGCGGCGGGGAAGATGTACAGAAGACCCTCGCCTGCGCGGGGGATGGGAGGTGAAAGTGTTAATCGGGGGAGAAAGGAGGGAGTTATCGCGAGACCTGACGGGAGAGGGGATACTTGAAGAGCCTTCGTCGGCCATTTCGAGTATGACCATAGGTGTCAGAGTGCGTGATGAGGCCTGCCGGCTGAAACTGAAGGCCAGGCCGCCAGTCGGGGGCGAGTAGAGAGGATTTGGAGCGTGCAAGACGGTGAGGTCTGTCATGATAGTCTAAAGAAAAGAGAGTGAAGGTAGGCTGTCGAGTCAAAGTCAGTAATTGCGCACCCTATGGGGAGACGAAGAGTTCTGACGAGTTTCAAATACCTTCGCGTTACAGTGCACCTCATAGGCAACGGGCTTCTCGGGCCGGATCCAGAAAGACTACTAAATTACGTAATAAGTTATGATCCTGAAGCAGAGAGACTTTACTGATAGCGATCTCGACATCCGCATCCTCCCAGTTCTTCGACGCGAACCTGATGGTGGGGAGGAAAGAAAGAATGGAGTGATTGTCGACTGTCGTTCCCTTTTATATTGCTGGGCATCTCCTCAAGAATCTGCCCACAGCGGTGACGTCATTCTGGCATCCTTCTCAAATTCGCCAGAGCCGAAACGGGCAGCTGACGGACCATAATGAGAAGTCACTCATGAGCCCAGTTGCAAGGACATTACAAAGTATTGTTAAGTAGTAGGACAGGGATTTCACGAAAAATGCACGGTAGATAATCATGTACATTATTATATCTTCAACAATGACATACAGTAGCCATGGTACTCCCTAGTGTTATAAGCGAGTAAACAAGCTACGTAGCTAATCAACAGGGCGGCCTTCAACGACATCACGACCGAGTTGAACAATCTCAGGATCCTCGTCACTATAGGACGCGTACGCACCATCGTCGTCCGACTCAATGCTGAACACCGAGCACCAGTCACTATCATACTCACCACAATCCCCATCCCAGACCACGTCTACCAGCTCCTTCAGCCTGTCCACGCACTCTTCTTCGACATGACACCCTGAGATCGCAAGCCGTGGCAGAGCGATTTGGCTTTGCCGCTCAGCCAGCCACTGCGGCAGCAGATCGCTGAGGCTCCCGTCTGAAATCACCGTAGAAAGGCCAAAATGAACGTCCCGCAGCTCGAGGAATTTCAAGTTCGGCAACATTAATTCGGAGCTGTTATTTGCTGGAGTCGCGAGTGCCTCACAGAAGCTGATCGCCGATGTATCGCCGATGCGAACATTTTGCACTTGAGGAGAGACATTCAATATGGTCTTCCAGGCTCTCGGCGATATCTCCGCGTACAAAGTTGACACTTCGGAACAGAAGGCACATAGATCTGGCGTTACGAAAGCTCTGATGGCGTCCAAAAGTGTGGTTCCATCCACCAGCATGGAACGTCGGAATTCGATCTCGACATGGGGAGATGCAGTCTGTTCGATATACTCGAAAGACTTTCTTTGTCCTGGGAAACAAGAGCCGACCCATGCACGAAGGGTTATTGCACCTTCATCCTCGCTGTCGCTCACCCATAGTGTGCGCAGAGGATTGAGAGAGGGTGACGCACGGGCATGGTCCCTAATGCAAGATAAGATATTGGAAAATTTGACAGCTCTCTCCACTTCGTCGGCATTTGAGAGTTTCAAACTGAGCTGCGTGAAGATTGGAATGTGTAGGCATTGCATGATAGCAGCGCAACGGTCGGGTGTCCCAGTAAGAGTAAGCTTTTCGAGGTGCGGCATGGGGAGTACATGGCTGGAGTTCGGTGGTTCGGTTCCCAATTTCGGGGCCGGAGGAGGAAGGCAGTCGACAAGGGCAAGGACCTTCAAAGTTGTCATGCCACGAAGAGATTCTAAAAGCCAAGACCGATTCTGAATGCAGCTTCCCTTCCCGGAAATCTCCAGATGCGTGAGGTTGGCACAAAACAGTGGCAGCCGTGGAACCATGTAGCCGTCGAGGATGAGACGACGAAGATGCGGTGCATTAGCGAATAGATGATCAGGTAAGGGAAAATGGCGAAAGTCGCGACGAGGCGTTGTCGGAGAAGTCGCAATTTGCAGTGTGTCTAGCATGTCTGCTGAAAAAATGCATGATTGTGCGAGAGTCCACAGATCTGGATGCGGGTCTATAAGCTGGAGGCGCCGAACACGGGATATGCGACTGTAAAGAAGCTCGTAGTTGTGAGAGGATAACTGATCGTAGATGAGCGACATTGGTGCCGATCCTGATCGTATCGTCATCGCCTCTAACCATTGTTCGCCGAGTGTGGACGTAACATTGTCGCTCCAAAGACAGGCATGTTGAAGAGCCACCTGACGCCAGAATCGGCATACGTGACTTGCTTTGATCCACCCAAGATTTGTCGCAGAGCAGGATCTGGTTGCTGGCTCTTCTCCAGCAAGGAATAAGAAGACGAGGGAAAGTATGTCGTGGGGCAGGGTCGAGACCGGAAGCATCGCGTTGCGCTGAGTGCGAAAAAGATTCATGGCGAGGGATATAGCGACGAGCTCATTCTCTATTATCTCAACGGGGTCGGCAGTAATTTCACTCGTTCCCTGGGAGGAACAGAACTCCTGGACATGAGAAATCCGTGACTTGACAGTATCAAACCAATAGCCTTGCGCCCTATGCAGTGAAAAGTCAAGGCTCCGAGTTAGCGTCAATATAATTACACAAATAATGAAAGCCAAAAGGGACTGACTTCAGAACATCCGGGGTGCTCAGCTGCGTGGCCATTTTACTTCAAGTTTGGCGTACGACCCCTAGTATAGTAGCTAGTACTGAGGAGGCTTGGATGAGGCGCTGCGTCCGTGACAGTCAAGGGCGAGGCGATAGAAGAGAGTCTGAAGTGAGAGATCAAGCGCGGTCAGGCGCGGGCACTGGCGAGTTGAAAGTATGTAAGCAACTTAACCTCTTCTGACGACGTTGGCATTCTTACGGTTTTATATACCATTGTCCTGTTGCTCTTTGTTCGTGTTCAGACCACAGTGGCCAGCTATTGTTTGTCTGGTATTGTGGTAACCTCACAATTTCATGTTTGAGTCCGCTCGTATCTGATAAGATAATCAAGCATTTGTCCGACTTGCTTTGATGGCTTGTTGCAGTCTTGCTGTGGGCTGTTAACACTCTCATCACTCTACGGCACTGACACTCAAGTAGAATTTATATGTTGCCAAGCTAACAATGTCGGCAGCCCTACGAAATCAGAAGCGAGCCTTGAGAAAGTCCATCACAGAGACCCTCCGCGTTCTACCATCCGCAGACGTCCAGGAGCAATGTGAGTACCATCTCGCCAATGTGCACCACGACGAATTGACAAATCGAATCTGCAAGCCCGCCGCATCACAGAGCGCATCCTCGCATCACCCTTCTTTCTGAAGTCGAGGACCGTCAGCTGCTACCTGAGCATGCCCACAGGCGAACCGGACACCGCGCCGCTCGTCTCTGAGATCCTGCGCACCGGTACGAGGTTTATTACCCTGCATAAGGCGGAATAATGATCTAGAGGACAAGGATAGGCAAGACCCTATTCGTGCCCAAGATCGACGCGTCGAAGGCGGGGCATATGGACCTTTTGAGGATTTACGACGAAGAGGATTTGCAGTCCTTGCCGGCTGGCACCTGGGGTATCAAGGAGCCGACACATCAATGGAAGGATGCAACGCGAACAAATGGTAGGCTGTCTATGCTTTCTACGTCTGAGAGAATCGATCCTCAACCTTTGGTTCAGCTTTAGAAATGAACAGTCCTCCTTTAGAAGTAATATTTGTTCCCGGTAACTCACTTCGTCTCGTTACGAGGTGTATCTTGACGATAGCACCCCAGGCGTTGCCTTCGATCGTTCTCTATCGCGTCTAGGCTATGGGATGGGTTACTACGACAGGTTCATCAGCACGTATTTCGCAGCTGCTTCGGGCCGAGGATTCCCCAGACCACTTCTCGGTGCGTCAAAGGGCCACCATATGGTTTCCGGCTTCTGAACAGTTTGCAGTTGCACTAGCACTGCGCGAACAGATCGTAAAGGAGGAGCAGATCCCGACGGAAGGACATGACTGGAAAGTCGATCTCATCGTCAGCCCTGACGAAGTCCTTGCAAATGACAAGCCCGGTCCATGAAGGACATCATATCGAGTCACCAGCGGGCAGTCTGTATCAACAAGACACAAGGATACACTATACATACATTCTAAGTTATCGTTTTAAATGGATCTGAGCCGCCGTTCTCCAGACCCGCCAAAACCGCCTGTCGCACTGCGCCGAGATAGTCGCCGAGCTTCCGCCCGTTCTGGTTCGCAAAGTCCTCGTAGAGCCTGTATCTCGAGTCGGCGACAATGTTCGCGAGTTCCAATGCGTGCTTCACGTTCCTGAGACCACGAGCGAGTCAGCACAGGACGGTGATTAAAGGTAGGAAGACGCACTCTGGGATTTTGGAGCGTGAGTTCACGAGCATCGCGTGCAGGCGGATGATGAGCTCTGGCACGTAGAGCTGTCTGATACGTGTTAGCTCGCGCAGGCGGCGGTCCCCTTCAACAGTCGGTGAGCCAAACCTGTGGATATGACAACATGTTAAAACGCGCACCTCCGTTTATATCTGACTCCGCGATCAACCAATCTGTCGTGAGCAGCTTTACGATCTGTTCGCGAGCCTGTACGATCAAGGTCTGCGAAGCCACCGCCTGAGCAAAGACAGAGACGAGAACCTAGGGCAAGGACTGACCTTATAGTCGTGAAGCCACGCAGCGCGCGTGTCCCGCGTCATATGCGGCGTCTCCAACGCCTGGCACTCGACGACGCGGTCGAGGAGTGCCCAGATGTTGAAGAACTGCCTGTAGTGCAGGTACTCCGTCGCGCGCTCCTCGGGCTCGTTGATCGACGCGAGCTCAGGCGGGAGGAACTCGAGCAGCTTCTTCGCGACATGCACGCGGCCCGCCGCTGCAGCCCTTCCATCAGCTCGTGCCTACCATTAGTCCGCACAATGCACTCACCGAGGAAGTAGCGCAGGATCACGTTCGCCTGCTCCAGCGCGGTGTCGTACGTGCTCGGCAGGAACGTCGTCCACTCGATCGAGCGCAGCAGCAGCATCTCCGCGTCCGCCGTCGGCGCGGGCAGCTCCAGTATCGACGGCAGCGGGCCGCGCAGCGGCGGCAGCGCGTCGAACGCGCGCTCGATCGTGCGCTCGGCCGTCACGACGGCGACGCGCTCCATGTCCAGCCCGTGCTCGCGCGCGCGGTGCAGCGCGGCGCGGCGCTCGTCGAGCGACGCGCTGAGTTCGAGCGAAGTCAGGAAGAGGGCGTAGCGCTCGACGGCGTTGTCGCCCAGCGCGCCGGCGTACATCGCAATGAGGTCTCGTTGGCCGGCAGCCTGCGGTGGGGTCAGCTGTGAACAATGCGGATTCAGACGGATTTGCAGACCTCGAGGACTTGTAGGTAGGCTTCCAAGACGACTTGGGTGGCGAGTGGGGGAACGGGGATGTCGATCATTTGGAGGTATAGGCAAAGGTGTGCGAAGAAGCGCGTCATCGTTGGGTATCTGCAAGCACAGTTGAGTATCGACGCGCACGGAAAGCACGTTAACCTACTCTGGGGATTGCGGATCGTACAATCCGCTGCGCAGGCGTGACGCAAAGTCATTCAGCAACGCGTCCGTACGATCCAGTATGATGTGTAGCTGCGATAAATGGAAGGGATTGTCTGCAGGGAGACTGCCCACCGTCAAGTTATGTCAGATTTTCGAAAAACTTGAACTCACCCATCCTCGACAGAGACATTCGCCAGCGACTGCAGTACCTGTTCGACCTCCGTGCGCCAGCTCTCCTCCTCTTCCTCCTCCGCTTCCGGCGAGAGCTCGTTCAACCCCTTCTCCACAGCCGCAATCCCGCCTTCCCAGAAACAGCCTCCCAAGCGTTCCAGCGTTGTACTCTGTTTGTCTTCGCAAATCACACGAATTTGAGCCCACAGTTTGTCTTCCCATGTCCGGCATGCAGAGGAGAGGACTGTGGCAGTTTGCGTTGAGGGCGCGAGGGAGGCGTAGAGCGCTCGCTCTGCATCCGACAGGCGGCTCTGCGGAAACAAGTAAGTCGCGATAAAACAGTAGAATTTGAGGACTTACATCCAGAGCAGCACGTGTACACGTCGATTTCCAAAGTTTCCGGCGCTTATTTCCGCGCCATACATCGTAGTCTTCATCGTCCTCCATGGTCTCTTCGTCGCGCGGTTCTGTGGCTAAGAAATCATGAATATCGATCCGAATGCGTCAGTAAAATAGGCATACAAATGGCCTTCCATGAGAACAGCAGTGATCCGCGTATGCTGGCGGCGCGCCATGGTTGGTGGGCGCGTCTGGATAACTCTACGGCATCGTCAAGGCGCCCAGCTCGGAGATACGCGTATAGCGTCTGCGCCAGTGCTTTTTCGTAGCTCTTTCACGCGAAAGACCATCAGAGATTCATTGTGAAACCTTTTAAAGACGAAACTCACTGTATCATCCGCCGCAAGACTCCGTCCCTCCCGTATGGGCGCATCGGGATCCATTTCCTGCACCAGCCCATCCGCACCACGCCCGCCCGTCCTAAGTGCCTGCAACACGCGGTGCTTGGTGAACTTCCAGTAGCCGGTCGTTGCCTCCGGATGTGGCGGGTGGGGCGCAGTCTCGTGCAGCCATTCGCGGACCACAACAAGCTCGGTTAGGGTGCGCGACGCGTTCATGACGGCTTGTGCAAGCGTTGCGGTCGGTGTGTAGGGATTCTCGGACAGGAGTGCGTGAGCGGTGGGCTGCGGTTCTGGTTCTGTTTTGCGAGCACTGTCTGCGCGTGTCAGGGATGCGCGAGAATGAAGAACATATAAAGCATACGGCATAAGGGCCTGAAGTAAGCCCCAGGTATTACATTCCATTCTCAGTGCGTCTAGTTCTTCTGGTGACACCTCTCCACTGTCCTCCAAGTCGGCGAGCCTGCATCGAACGCGTCAAGGAAAGCTGCACGAGAGGATTGGACAACTCTTACTGGTCTTGACATATCTGACGAAATCGGGGTGCGAAGCCAATTTCTGGATCCAAGAGCGCTTCAAGGTCGTCTTTCTGTGATTGGCACAAGGTCAAAACTTCAGCGCAGGACGCGTACAATGCATTCGACATTGCACTCGCTCAGCCGGACAGCTCTATCGTTGATCTTAGCTTCCAAAATTCAGGTAAAGCCATGGTAACGTACGGAGACTATAATTCAGTCTGATCTGTCTCTTGCAAAGATCACAACTAATGGTGAGATGGAAGCAAGAGAGTAGAAATGTTGCGGTTCCCTTCTATTTGAAGACAACGCGTACGAGTACAAACCAGATCTCAGATCGGCAAATGCCGCAACGGGCGCCTGTACATCTCGCTCGACGTTATGGGCGCTTAACATGTACTGACTCCTCTGAGAACTCAGAAACGCCGCGACCACGAATTTGTCCACCACTGTCGATTGTGACGGCTCGATGCCTCGCCTGTCTCTCTTTTATGTCGGCAAAGCGTAACATCATGTAAGTGTGATATGACTGCAGGACAATGGCCGTCAACCAGTCGGCGGAGACAGCTCCGAGTTTCTCTCGTCTCACGGCGAGCTAGAGGTCAAGAAACGAAGGAAACTCAACACCAAGCGGGCCCTTTCCATCGGCAATGCTTTCTACAAAAAGGCTGGGACACCTCATCTAGATTAACGACGTCAGATCCTATCTGCAAAGTACGTGTCGTTTGTTCGTGCATAATCCTATGACCTAAGAAGCTTCGAACAATGGCAAGGTCCACTTCCTGCTTTGACTCGCAGTGAAAGATCGGCCGCTCCTCATGTGAAGTGTGTGGCCGGCGCGTGGACCATCATTGTCCGTCTTTCATATAACTAGCTGCTATGTCGCGGCCAGACTGGAGCTGCAACGCGTTCTGATCCTCCCACCCCCCTCGTAAGATTGGTTTCTATTTTGACTCTTTTCTTGCTGACGTGCTTGGAATTGTAGTGTCATGAGCCATTCTAATTCTCACAAACTTTCTCAACTCTTCGACGACATACTGAACGGCAAACAGACTCTGGGTCGTTCGAACAAGGATGCCTTCTTGAATTCGATCTGTGCCCAAGTCGACCAGGCCGCCTGCTTGCACCGTCTGGTGTCCAGCAAAAATGGTCTCTCATCCCTGCGCTCCGCATTACGACAAGACCTATCGCCACAATTCCTCAATGGCACTGCGACTCAATTTCTGTCTTATCTCCAATCCCCTGTGTTCAAGAAGCCCTGCACAGGTCAAATTCTCCGTCACATCCTCCTCCAAATAGTACAGCCCCCAGTTTTCTGGAATCAGTTCGTGCGCGCCTTACGGTCGCATGTTCTATCACCAGCCGCCCAAGCATGCTTCGCTTGGCTCCTGCTGGAACTACTTTCCCTTCCTGAGGCGCTGGGATCTCAGTACCGTCCGCTCGCCGGGGATCTATCGATCACGGACGTGCTTGTTGGCACTGACAGCCCCGAAGTACGGGCCCTCGGCCACCGCATTCGAGACACCGCCCACAACACCTTCCTTCCCGGCGCTCTACACGATAACCACTTCACCACCTACCAGGATATTGCCATCTACCCCACAATCGATGAGATCCAGTCGAAGAAACCGGCGTTTCTGCACAAATATGCAAGCCTCGGCGTTTCTGAAGACCCGAGTGGGGAATGTGCACACCTCCACGAGCAGTTCTGGCGTCTACGAGATGAAATGTTCCATAAGCTATGCGACGAATGGCGTCTCTTATCGGACGGGCAGGGAGCTTCTCACTCTGGACTGGCCATCGAAGAGCTCGAATTAGCCGGCTTGTATCATGGCTCGGAGGACAGCCGACGCCCATGGGGTGTCAAGCTACAGTGCAAACAAGACTTGGACGATCTGAAGGACGTCAAGCAGACGCAGCGCAAGTCGCATGTTCTCAACAACCCCCAGATAATCCCGCATCAATCCTTTGCGTGTCTCTTCGTGGACGGCACTCCCGTCGCTTTTGCCTCGGTCTATAGGGACACGGATTTGTTGTCTCAGAAGCCTCCTGTCCTTGTGCTGCAGTTCGACGGCATCGCCAGCACGAAGAAGGCTCTGCGTGCTCTGAATGTGGCATCCCGTGTCAAAGTAGTGCTCATGAACACCTCGACCGCCGTCTATGAGCCAGTTTTGAGGGCCTTGCAAAATGCGAAGGGTATACCGCTTACGTCGGAGCTACTCAATTGGAATGAAATGAGCTCGTTGGCCAGTCCGCCGTTCTTCCCCAACTCCGTGGTTCAATCCTTGTTGGAAGACCCGACGCAGGACCTTAAGGGCCTGCTCCATCTTCCGTCTTCTGTTGTGCTGGATGCCTCCCAAGTCTCAGCCTTTATCTCCGGTCTCACGCAGATGGTCGCTTTAATTCATGGCCCTCCAAGTACGTCTTTCCATTTCATCTCGATGGCAATCACACTAACAATCACTATTCAGGTACGGGCAAGTCGCTGGTCGGTGGTCTCCTTGTCAAGGTTCTACATACCCTTACCGAAGAGAAGATCTTGGTCTGCTGCAACTCCCAGCGCGCCGTAGACCAGTTCGTAGCTGGTCTTCGGAAAGTCGGCGTTCCTGAAGATACGACCGTAATTCTGGGGAGGCCTGCTTCCCATGCTAAGCCCTTCACGCACGACCTTGAGACGCAGTCAAACGATCATCGCGCTTGTCAGTTAGTGTCTGATCAGGCGCTGGAGACCCTCGAACAAGCCTTTACGGAGTATACTTCGCCTTTGCAGAACTGCGCGCTGGTCGAATACCTCAAATCTGAGGGGCCAGAGTATCTCAAAGCTTTCCAAGTCCCTCAGTTTGTTCACAACATCCGGATGAAAATCGTAGACGAGGACGGGGAGACCGTCACTGCGGATTACCTCCTAGATCGATGGATGGGCGGCAAGGATGCTGGAATGTTCAAGAACGAGCGCAATGTCCGCGCAGCCTCCAAGATCTGGCGAATGCCTTCATCCACTCGCGATTCTGTGACAGCAAAGTGGAAGGATGCGATACTTGAGAAGTGTGTTGCCACTTTGGTCTCCGCTGGCTGGATCTACAACTCGCGTCTAGCAGAGCTGGAAGGAAACGGTAGTAGTGCAGCCCTGCAGGGCAAGCGCGTCATTGCCTGCACCATTCTTCAGGTGGCGGAACATTGGCAGAGGATCCGAGCTGCGCCGCCGAGCGTGGTTGTTGTTAACGAAGCGACTGAGGTGCCGGAAAGCCATCTTCTGTCCGCGCTTGGATGCGAAACAGAGCAGTTGATTCTAATCGGGGATCATAAGTATGCATTTTTTCTCCCTGATTCATTCACTGTCGTTATTGACCTTACATTTCCCAGCCACCCATATCCTCAAATTAACGGTAGCAACCCGGATCGCTCTCTCTTCGAACGACTTGTTCTCCGGGGGTATCCACAGGAGTCACTAATCGAGCAGCACCGAATGCGTCCGGAGATCGCAGCCCTGGTTCGAGAGCTGGCATATTCAGACCTGGTCGATGCCGAAGAAACTAGGGGGCGCGCCAATCTACGCGGTCTGAGAGACAATATCGTCTTCATTGATCGGGAAGTCGCTGAGGATGAGGCGCCTCCCACTGGCGATGCAGCCGAAGCACGCAGGTCCGCGCAGAATGCGCTTGAAGTCAAGATGGTCCTCAAGATAATCAAATACCTTGCGCAGCATGGTTACGGGACGGACCAGCTCGTCGTGCTGACGCCCTGCCGGGCTCAGCTGCGGAAAATGCAGGAGACCGTAAATGCTGGGAACGATCCTGTCTTGAAGGATTTAGATTCACACGATCTCGTCCGTGCCGGCCAATGCACGTCAGGGATCGCGAAGGCCATGAGGAAGCCTCTTCGCATTTTTGCAATAGGTATTGTCTTTTCAGCTTTTGGCGCGTATCTCACGATGACTGACTGTGAGCGGTAGATGATTATCGAGGAGAAGAGAGTGACATCGTCGTCGCCTCCTTTGCGAGAAATGCTGCTGAACCCGACTGGAACTCCACCTGGTTGATCAACCTTCTATCTCGAGCACGTCTTGGCCTGATCATGGTTGGAGATTCGACCACACTTTTTGAGGCTTCTACTCCCGAGGACGGCGACATATGGACGCGCTTTTTCCGTCTTTTGGCTCGCGATGGGCACGTGTATCGTGGACTCCCTGTGAGGTGTGTACGACATCCGCAACGCCAGGGTATCCTCTCGAAGCCAGAGGACTTTGACGCCGACTGTCCCGAAGGGGGATGTATGGAGATATGGTACGTATTTCACACTGTATAACTAGCTGTTCGTAACTTATGGATTACAGTGGCTCTCCCCTTCCTTGTGGGTTACACACTTGCAGGCTGCGGTGTCACCAAATCAGCGATCATTCGAAGGTCGCCTGTGACCACATCATGACCAGCAAATGCGCGCAAGAACATATCCAGTCATGGCAATGCCACCAGGAAAAGCCAGTGTCATGCAAACGATGCGACTATCATGGTCAGAAGGAAGAAGCCAAGAAGAGAAGTGACTTTATGCTACAGCAGACGCGCGATGCGGAATATGAGCACAAGCGTAGAATGGCAGAAATCGAAGCACAGATCGCTGCCGAAAGGCAGGTTCGTCAAGATGCTTCGAGTGCCGAGGAACGGAGACGCGCTTTCCAGGAGAAGGAGAAAGAGTTGGAGGCAGAAAAGACGAAGAATCAGAAGTCGACTTCCGAGTCTGCCGATGTCGATGAGGGGGCAGTGGACGGCCAATCGGAGACCGAAGACACCTCTGAACCCGGAGAACCCGGAAAACCCGAGCCAATGGACGACGCCCCTGCCCCTGCGAGCGATGCAATGCCACCAGTTCCAGAGCCACCTTGCCCGGAGGATGGCAGATATTTCCCTTCAGAACCTCCTCTCGCGCTGTCTGCATCCCCCTCACAAGTCGAATGGCAGAGACAGAAAGACAAGGAGGAAGCCGACAATTCCCATATCGATGCCATCATGGAGATGATAGGGTTGGAACAAGTGAAGTTGCAAGTGCTCCGTATCAAGGCGAAAATCGACATTACCGAAGAGCAGGGTGTATCAATAAAAAGCGAGCGCTTCAACATTGTATTGCTGGGGAACCCTGGTACAGGTGAGCCATTGGCTTCCATGTCACGCTAGTGTATATTGATCGGTGTGATCTGGGTATCATCTAGGAAAATCCACTATAGCTCGGCATTATGCCCGATTCCTCACATCCATGGACGTTGTCCCAGGGAGCAAATTTGTAGAGACCAGTGGTGCAGACCTCACGAATCGTGGCCTGTCTGGGCTCAAAGAGGATATAGAACGCATCGAAGCCTATGGCGGTGGGGTCCTCTTCGTCGACGAGGCATACCAATTGACCAGTAACTCGACTTTGAACTACTTGCTCACTGCGTTGGAGAACAAGGTCGGGAAGATCGTCTTTATCTTCGCTGGCTATAATCGACAGATGGAGACGTTCTTCGAGCACAATCCTGGTCTCATGAGCCGTGTGCCTTTCAAGCTGCAATTCAACGACTACACGGATGACGAACTCTTGTTGATCCTTCGCCAATGGTTTGAAAAGAAGTACGAGAATCGTATGAAGGTCGAAGACGGATACATGGGACTCTATAGCCGTATTGTCGTGCGCCGCGTAGGTCACAATCGTGGCTCTCCAGGTTTCGGAAATGCGAGGGCTTTACAGAACACGCTGGACAAGATCACCGAGCGACAGGCCGATCGCATCGTAAGGCAGCGAAAACTCGGACTCAAGCCCAACTGCTTCGCCATTCTGAAAGAGGATCTCATCGGTCCCGATCCTTCTCTTGCCGCCGCAGATAGCGTTGCCTGGAAAAGGCTCCAGAGTCTAGTTGGACTTGGGGCTGTCAAGGAGGCTGTCCAGAACCTTATCGATCTCATTGACGTGAATTATAGACGAGAGTTACAAGAGCAGGAACCTATCGCTGTCTCACTCAATCGTGTCTTCCTTGGATCGCCTGGTACGGGGAAGACCACTGTCGCTCAACTCTATGGTCAAATTCTCGTCGATCTCGGTCTTCTCAGCAATGGCGAAGGTCTGTACATCATCACTTCACCGTACGCGTCCGAACTGATCATCATTATCCAGTTGTTATCAGAAATCCCGCGGATTTCATCGGGCCATACCTGGGTCAATCTGAGAGCAACACCAAGCGTATCTTACATATCACCGTCGGAAAAGTGCTCGTCATCGACGAAGTAAGTCATACATTGTTCGTGGAGAATCGGGACGCCCGGCTAACTCATTGCGTTCGCCCATGTCCTCAGGCATACATGCTCTGGAGGCCATCTGAATCTGGAGGGTCGAATGACTCATTCAAAACAGCAGTCATCGATACTATTGTCGCTGAGGTGCAGAATGTTCCTGGAGAAGATCGATGTGTCCTCTTACTAGGATATGAACCTCAAATGCGAGCCATGTTTCAGGTATGCCACGCCTCCTAGCGTAGATCGCCTCGCTCACCTTGTTTTGACATCTTTAGAACGTTAACCCGGGCCTGTCTCGACGCTTTGCATTGGAAGATGCCTTCAACTTCGAAGATTTCACGGAATCAGAACTAGAGAACATCCTTGAGATCAAGTTGAAACAACAGCAGCTTCGAGCGACTGATGCCGCCAAAACAGTGGCAATGGAGGTCCTGAACCGTGCACGGAACAAGCAAAACTTCGGGAATGGTGGCGCCGTAGAGAACCTGCTAAGCCAGGCCAAGGCACGTTTCCAGTCCCGCCAAGCCATCTTGCAGGTCAAGGAGAGAGCGTTCGATGTCCTTTTTGAGCCATGGGACTTCGATCCGGACTTCGACCGCATCACACAGGGTGCGAACAATCTCAAGAAGCTGTTTGAAGACGTCGTGGGCTGTGAGGATATCGTCAGAAAGTTGGACGAGTATCAACACATTGCGCGTGTTGCCAAGGCGCAGGGAAAAGATCCACTTGTATTGATCCCGACAAGTTTCGTCTTCAAAGGTCCTCCAGGTAATATCTTATCACAATTTGATACTGGAACATACGGCTGATACATATCCTCTCTTAGGGACCGGGAAAACAACCACTGCACGGAAAATGGGACAGGTCTACTACAACATGGGTTTCCTATCTTCTCCGACGGTGCAGGAGGTTTCAGCATCGGACCTCATCGGGAAGTACACTGGCCACACGGGACCCAAGACCAGACAAGTCTTCGAAAGGGCTCTGGGTCAAGTCCTCTTTATTGATGAGGCATACAGGCTTGGCGAGGGACACTACGCCAAGGAAGCCATTGATGAAATCGTCACTATAATGACGCTTGACGCGTACAGGGGAAGGATTGTTGTCGTCCTTGCGGGATACGACCAGGAGATGAACAAGCTTATGCAGGTGAATACAGGCCTGTCAAGTCGATTCCCAGAGGAAATCGTCTTCGAGAACATGAGGCCCGAGCGATGTCTGGAGTTGCTGGACAAGGATCTGAGGAAGAATGGTATCACACTTCCCGAGTTGAACGACACTTCATCTTCCGGCCAACTATCGACCGTTATCAGCATGCTTTCGGCCCTCCCGTCCTGGGGTAACGCACGCGACGTCCAAGCGCTGTCCAAACAGATGCTTCGAAAAGTGTTCCAGGGGATAAACGCAGACGAGCCCGGGACAGAGATGCGATTGTCCTTGAAAGATGCCATTTCCTGTGCTCGGGACATGCTGCAGGATCGGGTTGAGAGATGCAGCAATTTGTCGAAAGACATCAAGTCCATTCCCACCAAGCCCTTGGACGAAACCACTCCCTCAAACAGATCCCCTCAGGCGAGTGCAAGCCCGAGCAGTAGCTCAAGCTCCGATACGGAAGTCGAGGAAACCGAGGACACTCATAACGTTGAAGATGACGAACATGAGCAGAAACTCTCCGAGATCTAGGTCCTAATGACGAAGAGGAGACCTTGAAAGAGATCCAGGATGGAGTAGAGGGGAAAGGACTGGTGCATTCATGCAACCCAGGATAAGGAGTCGCGCAGGTGTACCCCCATAGTAGTAGGTCATCGGTAATGACCATGAGGAGACCACAACTCATGTGTGTTAACTATTCTAAAAAATATATTAATATGTGACAGTGCAGCAATCGATGTGTAACTCATTGAGGTGAATATGACTGCATTCCTGTGATTGCTAGTATACTCACTGTAGCGTCGTGCAATCGGAGTGCTAATGAGTGGAAGGATGAAACGATGTCCGGATTTTGCCGACACGGTAATTCTTTCTTGCCAGCATCGACTCGTCAGGCTTTCTACTGGCTTTCTAGCACTCAACTTCCTTCGAGTCACTTTCATTTTTCCCTACATACAGAGCTCGAACACGATGGGATTGGTCTCTACTGGTGCGATCCGAGGTTCAGGCAAAGTATCCTCCTTTGCTGACCTGACACAGAAGATAGTTGTTCTACGAAGCCGCGACTTGCGGCAGCTGGCGCTTCGAGTCAAAAGTCGCTTTCATACAGGATCATCTGCATGGCCTGAATGACAGAAAATATAGTTCGAAGTCCAATGGAAAGCTCCTGATCAAGGCGACGCGATACTACCCGTGAGGGTAACGAAAAATCCACCTTTAGGTTACGGAGTAATTGTCTAGGTAGTCCGTGACGCACTAGGCAGGTACGTCACGACAGGGCGCTTCCAGTGCATCGTTCTTGGGCCATTCTCTTTCACTTTCCATGCTTCACGATGCCTCATTTCCGCTGTCGAGGGTTCATGCTCCACCATGTCTTTCCGCAGTCGAGGCGGTCAAGGGCGATCAGTACGTGAGGCGGCAAACCACGACCAAAACGAGCTTATCGGATGCCTCGCCCGTCAAATGTGATTAACGGCGAGGTGATATCATCCTCCTTATTCTATGAATAGTAGCTACGATCGCCGCAGTCTTCGTCCCCACGTTTACAGCTGGATTCGAGGACAACATGCGGACAATGCAGATAAGTATCTGTTCGATGCTTGGCGTCCGAGCATTCTGTCTCAGCCCCTTTTCCATCGTCCACAAACCGTGCGTATTCCTGCACCACTACTTTCTTTCAAGTATCATCATACGGTGTTGAACAGATCTTTGACTGATGGAACCGCGGTTCCAAGCTTTCCAAGTTCTTGGACGGCGTCTTATATGGACAAACACAGCTGACCCGATCCAACGGGAAACGCTTCATCGAGGCGATCTGTACGCAGACCGACCAGGCCGCCTGCATCCACAAGATCACGGCGAGCAAGGCTGGTCTTTCATCTTTGCAGCAGGTCATGCGACAGGATCTCGCTCTCCCGTACCTCAACGGCGACGCCACTCGATTTCTTTCGTATCTCCGAGAGGCTGATTTGAAAGACATTGGCGGTGGTCAGATCCTACAGGATGTCATTCTTTGTATCGTCAACCTTCAGGCTCCATTTTTCTGGGATGCATACACCCAAGCGTTCAGGTCTAAGCAGCTCCAGGATTCTGCACAGGGCTGTTTTGCGTGGCTGCTTTTGCAGCTGATCTCACTTTCTGACGACGACTCAAAACCATTCCGCTAGCTTTCTCAGGATCCCACTGTCATCACACTTCTTCTCGACTCTCCGCAAGCTGCCACGCGCGCTTTGGGTCACAAAATCAAGCTCATCACGGAAACACGTGGTACGGGTGCTGTGGTTGACGGAGACTACTATCCAGGAGGCAGACACGACAATGACTTCGTCGACTTCCACGACATCGCCATTTTCCCTACCACAGACGAGATACAGTCGAAGGAGTCACCATACTTACGCACCAGCGCCGATCTGGAGAATGAGAGCATTGACAGACGCGTTGTGTCGCATCTCGATAATCAATACCGGCTTCTCCGCGAGGATATGATCTATGAAATCCGCGACGAGCTCAGTATTGCCCTCGGCGAAAAGCAACGTCGTCATCGCGGACTGGTGCTGGAACACCTGAAGGTGCTTGGCATCTACGACGGACCGGATGATACCAAGCGCTGCAAATGGGGCATTCGGCTGCAGTGTATACATGACATGTGGCAGTTCAAGAATGTGAAGGCTGACCAAAGGCGAAGACACGTCATGGACAATTACCGTATGGTGCCGCATCAATCCGTGGTCTGCCTTCTGGTTGACGGGAAAATTGTAGCGTTCCCGAGTGTCCATCGTGATGTGGATTTACTAGCGAAGAATCCGCCTGTGATAGTCTTGCAATTTGAAGGCGAGGCGAGTACGAAAAGGGCTCTAGTCGTACTCAAGGCGGCTCCCCACATCAGGCTGATTTTCATAAACACTCCGATGTTCGCATACGAACCTGTTTTGAAGGCCCTCCAGAGTGTCCAGACAATGCCGCTTAACGAGGAACTATTCCTTTGGAATGATGAAAGCTCGCTATATCCTCCGTCCATGTACCCCACTACCTTGGTCGACGCTTTACAAGACAATTCTGCTCAGGACTTACGCCAACTTCTTGGTACCACACGATCCATCATCCTCGATCAATCACAGGCTTCTTCTCTTTTGTCTGGCTTAACGCAAAAGGTTTCGCTGATCCAAGGTCCTCCAGGTAAGCATCAATCTCATAGTCTTTATCGCATCTAAATTCTATCTATGAAGGTACTGGGAAGTCATTCATAGGCGCACTACTGGCTAAGGCGATTCATGATTCCACTCGCCAGACCATTATGATATGCTGTTACACCAATCATGCTCTTGATCAGTTTCTCGAAGACCTTTTAGACATCGGTATTGCACAGAATGACATCGTTCGATTGGGCGGCAAATCAACACCTAGGACGGAACCTCTCCTCTTGCAGCACCGCATGCGTAACGCTCCAAAATTTACTAGGATGCACTGGGGTGTTATCGATAACCTTCGATCCGGTCTGACCGAGGCCCTAAAGATTCTTCGAGGGTGTTGGGATCAATATGAAGCATCTACTCGGCACAAATATCTCGCACAGCACCTTGAATTCGAAGAACCTGACTTCTTCGATGCATTCCAGGTCCCTCAGTCTGATGATGGCGGGATGCGCAGGGTCGGCGCCAAAAATCGTGACGTGAAGGCCAATTATCTGCTAGACCGCTGGCTGAAGGGACAAGACGCTGGCATATTCAAACAAGAACCTCACATCAAGGACGCTTCGGGTATCTGGAATATGACGCGCAGCGCGCGTGATAATTTACATGCTTCCTGGAAAGAAGCGATTCTGAAGGAACACGTCGATGCCATCTTCGCCTCCGGCCGCATCTACAACAAGAGACAGGAAAATGTCGACCGGGCGTTTGACGAGAATGTGTCAGTGGTGTTGCGCAACGCTCGGATCATAGCGTGCACGACGACTGGTGCAGCCAAATATTTTGAACAGATCAGGGCTGCATCGCCTGGTGTGCTCTTGATAGAGGAAGCAGGAGAGATTCTGGAGTCCCATGTCCTCACGGCTTTGGGGCCAAATACAGAGCAATTGATCCTCATCGGTGATCACAAGTAAGCAGAAAATCCTGTCTCCTATGAAAAACGTCCTGACCATATCTCCTATAGGCAGTTGCGGCCGAAGGTGAATAACTACCTCCTTACGGTCGAGAAGGGCGAAGGCTACAACCTGAATCGATCCCTCTTCGAGCGCCTGGTTCTGAAAGGCTATCCTCACGAAACGTTGACAAAGCAGCATCGGATGAGACCAGAAATATCAGCCTTCATCCGCGAGCTGACATATCCGGAGCTTGTTGACGCGGATGGGACGAAGGGCCGTCCTGATATCCGTGGCATTCAGGACAACGTCGTTTTTATCACTCATGACCATGCCGAAGACGATACCCCTGCTATCGCCGATCGAAGAGACATCGGCTCTGTATCGTCAAAGCAAAACACGCATGAAGCCAGGATGGTTTTGAAGATCGTTCGTTACTTAGCTCAGCAAGGCTATGGCACGGATAAGCTCGTTGTGTTGACTCCATACCTCGCGCAATTGCATAAACTGCAAGAGGAGCTGAAAGATGATACCGATCCTGTTCTCAGCGACTTGGACTCGCATGATCTAGTACGTGCTGGGCTGATACCAGCGGCAACTGCAAAAGCGGCAAAGAAACCTCTTCGGCTGTCCACTATAGGTTTGTCGAACACTTGAACTCATGATCTATATCTGACTTGGAATATACAGATAACTATCAAGGAGAAGAAAGCGACATTGTCATTGCCTCCCTTACAAGGAGCAATTCGAACCACGACATAGGATTCATGTACGCGCCCGAACGTCTGAATGTCCTGTTGTCGCGCGCACGCGATGGTTTGATCATGATTGGGAACTCGGACACATTCTTGAATGCCCGAAATCCTGACGGCAGGGCTCTCTGGAATAAACTCTTCGATTTGCTCAAGCGAGGCTGTCACATATACGATGGTCTTCCGGTTAAGTGCATGCGCCATTCGACCCGCACAGCAGTGCTGGCTCGGCCAGTAGACTTCGACGAGGAGTGCCCCGATGGGGGCTGCAAGGAACCTTGGTATGGCTGCCCTTGGCGTCGCTTTCAATAGCTATAGATCTGACCATCTTGCCTTATAGTGGTGTCATGCTCGTTTGTGGTCATCCGTGTCCATTCAAGTGCCACCAGATAAGCGACCATTCGAAGATGGCATGCGACAAAATCACATACGACAAGTGTCTGAAGGGCCATGTGCGCTCTTGGAAGTGTCGCGACAATGCGCCAGTCTCGTGCAAGAAATGTGATCTGGAAGATAAACTTGCTGAAGAGAAGAAGAAGAAGGAATACGATCTTCAACAGAAGCGAGACGCTGAACAGCGGGACCACTTACGTCAAATTGCCCAGTTGGAGGAGCAGATCGCTGCGGAAAGGCAGATAGTTCAAGACGCTCGTATGGCCGAGGAACGCCGGCTTGCGCTAGCTCAGAAACAGAAGGATCTGGAGGATGCAAAATCGAGGAACGAGAGGGCGGCCGCTGTTGCAACACCAACAAACAACATGCCGCATGAGACTGAGGCGCCAACGCCCCAAAGCGTGGACCTACAGCCCCATCCGCAACCGCAACCGTCTCTCCCAAGAGATGACGACGGTACCCGTCGGAGCCCACGGAAATCTTGGTTGTTTCCCCTGCAGAAACTGAATGGCGAAGACAGAAGGACGTCGAAGGCGCGATCAACGAGCACATAGATGCCATTATGGAGATGACCGGGCTGGAGGATGTCAAGGCGCAAATCCTCCGCATCAAAGCCAAGGTTGACGTCACCAAACGACAAGGCACATCACTGAAGGAAGAGCGATTCAATATTGTCTTGCTCGGAAATCCGGGGACAGGTAAGTTCCAATTAGTCCTGGTTACGTTTGGTGAATTAACTTGTCCACAGGAAAAACGACTGTCGCACGTCGGTATGCCAAACTTCTTGCCTCCATTAACGTGCTCCCTGGAGACGACTTCATTGAGACCACCGGTTCTCGTCTAGCGAACGATGGCGTTCCCGGAATCAAGAAACAGATCGAGCAGATCCTCAAGGCCGGTGGCGGGTCGATGTTCGTGGATGAAGCCTACCAGTTGACAGGCGAGCACAATTTCCAAGGAAGCCAAGTTCTAGACTACCTGCTGGCCGAGATGGAGAACAACGTCGGCAAGATCGTCTTTATTCTGGCCGGTTACAATAAGCAAATGGAAAAGTTCTTCGAGCATAATCCTGGCCTCACAAGTCGAGTCCCGTATAGACTGCAATTCGCAGATTACACAGATCCAGAACTACTGTTCATGCTCCAGAATCGCATCGAGAAGAAGTATTCGGGCCGCATGAAGGTCGAAGACGGATTCGGTGGTCTGTACAGCCGCATTGCCGTGCGTCGCTTAGGAAGGGGCCGCGGACGCGAAGGATTTGGAAATGCGAGGGCCTTGCAGAACATGCTCGACAAAATTACTGAGCGCCAGGCGGCGCGACTGGTCCAGGAGCGGAAGGAAGGACTTGAGCCCAATGACTTCGAAATCGTGAAGGAAGACCTCATAGGCCCCGATCCGTCTCTTGCTATTGTGAAGAGTGCTGCTTGGAAGAAGCTTCAGGATCTCATCGGGCTTCAAAGCGTCAAGAACTCAGTGCAAAACCTCATAGACCTGATCGACGTGAATTATCGACGCGGGCTGCAAGAGAAGGAACCCATAGCCGTTTCGCTTAATCGCGTATTCTTGGGCTCTCCTGGCACCGGTAAGACAAGCGTTGCGAAGCTCTATGGCCAAATTTTAGTCGACTTGGGGCTGCTCAGTAATGGAGAAGGTTTGCCTGCTGACATCGAACCATGATGCTTTTCTGATATCTTGCCTTGGACAGTTGTCGTCAAGAACACTTCAGACTTCATCGGGAGCGTATTGGGCGAGTCGGAGAAGAACACGAGTGCGATATTGGCAACCACAGTCGGCAAAGTCTTGGTGATCGACGAAGTATGTCGCGAGGTTTGTTGACCCCTTTCGCTCCTGATTGATCATTTTTAGGCGTACATGTTGTATCAAGGATCATCGTCAGGCCAGCAGAGTGATCCCTACAAGACTGCTGTGATAGACACCATCGTTGCCGAGGTTCAGAGTGTTCCAGGCGAAGATCGATGCGTCCTCCTGCTCGGGTACGAAACTCAGATGAGGGAGATGTTCCAGGTCAGCATCGAGATCGCACGCACCATATCCAGAGATCTGACTTTTGTCTCCCCAGAATGTGAATCCGGGCCTGTCACGTCGGTTTGCCATCGAGAACGCGTTCCACTTCAACGACTTCAACGATTCTGAGCTGCGCCAAATTCTGGATCTGAAGCTGAAGCAGCAGCAACTCGAGGCAACGGATGCAGCGAAAGACGTTGCGATCGAGGTGCTCAGCCGAGCGCGGAACAGGCCAAACTTCGGGAACGGCGGAGAGGTCGAAAACCTCCTCGGCCAGGCGAAAGGGCGCTTCCAGACCCGTCAGGCCAAGCTGCCTGTCAAGGAGAGATCGTTCGACGTCATTTTTGAGCAGGTCGATTTCGATCCGGACTTCGATCGCGTCGTTCATGGTGGAGACAACCTCAAGAAACTCTTCGAGGACGTCGTGGGCTGCGAAAGCATCATCAAAAAGCTGGAGGAATATCAACACATTGCGCAAGTTTCAAAGACACAGGGAAGAGACATACGGGCGTTGATTCCAACAACCTTCGTGTTCAAGGGTCCGCCAGGTAAGCCGCTCCTTCATATTCATAGCTGGCCGTTGATGATACGGGCTCTCACAGGCACCGGAAAAACGACGACTGCGCGCAAGATGGGTCAAGTCTATTTCAACATGGGCTTCCTGTCGTCTCCGAAGGTGCAGGAAGTCTCAGCGTCGGAGCTTGTTGGGCAGTATGTCGGCCAGACGGGACCCAAAACCAAGAAGGTCTTCGAAAAAGCTCTGGGCCAAGTCCTGTTTATCGACGAGGCGTACAGGCTCGGCGAAGGGTACTACGCAAAGGAAGCCATGGACGAGATCGTGGCCACGCTCACGCTCGATGCGTACAAGGGCAAGATCGTCGTTATTCTAGCAGGGTACGACCAGGAGATGAACAGACTCATGGCAGTCAACACCGGGCTATCCAGTCGGTTCCCAGACGAGATCGTCTTCGAGAACATGAAGCCGGCCCGGTGTCTGGAGCTGCTGAGTAAAGAACTAAAGAAGGACGGTGTCAGCGTCGTCGAGCTGGATGATCCAGAATCTGCCCAGTACGCAGAGATGTCCGATCTCATCGCATCCCTGTCGGCGCTGCCTTCGTGGGGCAATGCACGCGACATGATGACACTGTCGAAGCAGATGGTTCGTATGGCCTTCAAGAACACATCAGTCCACAACACCGGTGCGATGCAACTCTCTGCCGCCGATGTCATCTCCTGTATCAGCGATATGCTGCGCGATAGACGTGAACGGTCCAGCAACGTACCCCTCAATCCGGAGCAGAACAGCTTGCAGCTCATGCAGCAGATCCTTCAGCCTGACCCCCCGACGGCGCCAACGATGCGCACCAGCAGTGCGATAAAAACAAAAACCACACCACCCAAGGCCGCGGAAGCGACAGAGACCCCTGCGGCTGAGGAAGCTGTCGATACTCGAGACGACGGCGTTACAGATAGCGTCTGGAGACAGCTGTGCGCGGACAAGAAGGCTGCCGAAGAAGCTGCGCAACGCGTCGAAGAGGATCTTCGAGCCATGGAGCAGGAGCTTGGCGAGGCCCGGGAGAAAGAGGCGAAGGAGAAAGAGCTCACCAAGCAGCTGGCCGTAAAGCAGGCGAAGGACGCTGCGGAGCGCGACGCGGTGCAGCGCCAGCTGGAGGAGCAGCGACTGAAGGAAATACGCGCACGTGCGGAGCGAGAGGTGAAGGCAGCGCAGCTTGCAGCGAAGAAGCAGCGAGAACAGGAAGAACGGCGGAAAGAGGCAATGGTGCAAGCGAAGCTGCGCGATATGGGCGTGTGCGTGGCGGGCTTCCGATGGATCAAGCAAGGAGATGGGTATCGGTGCGCCGGAGGTGCTCATTGGATCTCGAATGCTCAACTTGGTATTTGATTGAGATATGTCTGAAGGGAGATATGTACAACTTATCGTCAGTGGAATGGACATAGCCTAGGATTGCCTGTAATCTTTAACTCACCCAAGCTTCTTGACCTTGTCGACGTGCAACCGCATAGCCTGACGCGGTTCCCAGTATACAAAATGGGGACACTGACAGGGTTATAACTGTTTCTAACTAGCTACAACTTACCTCGCATCCCCGACCCAAATGAATCCTTGCAAAGCCGCTTTTCTAGACTCGACCGCCTGCCAGATGATAGCCGAGCTCACCGAGCGCCCCCCAATGCAGATCTCTCAAAGATCTCTAGCAGATTGAGTTATGACGAGTCGATGTCTTTGACAGGATGAATGAAAATGTCCGAAAGGTTGGGGAGGTCAAGACGTATATATCGCAGATCTATACTGTTGAGAGCCGAGTCATTACTGCATATTGATGTCTTCGCGAGATCCTTGCCTTTCCTTACACCTAATGGCAAAAAAAAGGCTGGTCATGATACACGCTGTGAAGGCGATCAAACCCATAGCAAATTAACTATATACCAGCAGGAAGACACACTTTAATAGAAAATCGGGGTGCACAGGGCCATGGAACGTGAGGGCGACTGAGTGCAAAAGTTGAAAGTGATTCCGAGTCGATGACCGACATGCCCGAGAAAGCAGTCGGCCCGAGAAGGGCCGGTTATCCACGAACACTTCCGAACCATGCAAGAGCTCTCCGTCTCCCATGTTCCTGAGAACGATGATAACCTCCACGATAAGGCAAGTATTTCGCTGCGCCGTAGTAGTTTGTCGTTCATTCACATACCACCATGTCTATCCACACAGTCCAGCGGGCTCATAACCATTTGGCTTGGGACAACAGGTATTTACCCTCCACCAAGTCGGGCGTAGGTCACTCTGACGCTGCGTCAAAGCATCCCACCCGTCATAACCATCAAGTCTGGCGAAACCGTCTCATTTGACTGCCTGGACGCGTCAAACGGCCAGATCACCGCTGACTCAGACGACTCGGCCCTCGCTGCGCTCGACTTCTCGCGCCTTGACCAGGTGAACGGACCCGTGTACATCGAGGGCGCCGAGCCGGGCGACACGCTGCAGATCGACGTGCTGTCCATCGTGACGGCAGATTGGGGATGGACGGCCACGATCGGCGGCTTCGGCCTGCTGCACGACGAGTTCGCGATGCAGACGCTCAAGACGTGGAAGCTCGATCGGCAGGGCGGTTTCGCGTGGTTCGATGAAGCGAAGGGCATCAAGATTCCATTAAGGCCGTTCTGCGGCGAAATGGGCGTCGCGCGGGCGGACAAGGGCGCGTTTTCGACGATTCCGCCGTATCATACGGGCGGGAACATCGATACGCGGCATGTGGTAGCCGGGGCGACGCTATATCTGCCCGTTGAAGTCAAGGGCGCTTTATTTTCTTGCGGGGTAAATCTTACCTTTAGTCAGTCGTGAGTCCTGCCGTGCTGAGGCGCAGCTTTCAGGATGGCCACGCTGCCCAAGGAGACGGAGGTAAGTACTTCGAGAATGATTAGTTGGGCAGGCACTGACTGATCTACGATATTATAGAGGTCTGCGGTATGCATGGCACAATCTATTTGCCGCATCTCCTCTAAGAGCTTTACAGGCACCGCAATCGAGACACCCGTCAAGGCCACGTTCCGCCTGACCGTGCGCAAGGACAAGCCCTACACCAAGACGCCGCACTTCAAGACACCGCCCGTTATCATACAGGGCGAAGAGTATTATTGTACCAGCAGCGTCGACCCTGGTGCGCGTTTCTCCCTGATCAGCTATCTTGCGGCAGGGGATTGAGTTCGTGACAGACATCAAGGAGGCCACGCGCGCCGCTGTGCGGAATATGATTGAGTTTTTGTGCGCGGAGAAGAACCTCACGCGCACCGAGGCATACATGCTGTGCAGCGTCGCGGGCGATCTAAGGATGCACGAAGTGGTTCGTGATATCTCTCTGTCTGTGCTATCTCGAGGCTCACGATGACATCCAGGTGGACATGCCGAACTTCCTCGTACGTTATCTCATATATTGACGTGGCAAAGCTAACATGTACGACTGTGTAGATCGGCATGATGCTGCCGATGTCGATCTTTGAAAGATAAGGTAACGCCGAAGAAGAATGTTATATTTTATGTGTAAGATATGGATATAGGATATACGGAGAATGGAGTCCTTCGCCGAGTCCGGCGCGTGTGGACTGGGGCGCGCTTATGCGTCGTGAGCTGCGTCAGACATCCCCAGCATAATGCGATGATGCGGCACAAGAACTCTGCTGTTACAACTGAACTAACAAAGATAGGTTTCTTACTCATTGGGATAGGGCTACGTTCGAGGATATCAAAAGCAAGCTGAGCCAGCTGGACGGGAACCTCCTCCGGCATGTTATAGAAGACTTGGACCCTCAATATTATCTCGCCCAAAACCTCCACTGAAAATGATCCTCTGCATCTGGCGTGTCTTACTAGTGATTCGCATTCTTCCTCTGGTTCCGACGTGCTTCTTATGCTTATGACTTGGATGCCGCCTTCGATCGCTCTCTGACCCGCTTTCGCCACAGGAAGGGTTGTCCGACAAAGTCGTCATCTCACACCGTATGGCAGGCTACACTGTACAGCATTTGATGGAACTGCCACTGATCGGTTTCAGCCCTAGATCTGCAAACTGATGGCATCCCAGCTGTCGGTCGCTACCCCGCGGCTCATTCTAATGATACTTCCGAGTGTCGCGAGCTCAACGACCAACCCTGGCCCATAGAGCGTTTCTGCCAGCAGAGACCGTTCTTTCAGGCTATGAGGATGAGTTCCATTATTGTTCTTCAGCTTAGTCATGTCTATGTTACTGAATGCTGGATGCCATGGAACCTCAGCTGCTGGCCTTGCAAGGCCGAACACCGTCTGTTAGCGGCCGGGCGATCACGACAGTACCCTATTTCTGCTAGAGACAAGTACTCCTGTCGGCCCTGTCTCTAAAGTTTCATCACAACCAGAGACCGGAATTGTTGATCGGATCGATCCCCGGTCTGATTTGACTGACCCTGACCCGACCTGATATGGTTTGACCGCCCCAATCCACGGAGATCAGGGAAGTATTCCATACGAAGATCACTAGAATGCAGGGATCTGCAGCCTCCTAAAGATTGCCGACGTACGTTCCCTTAGAGCTATTCACCACGTCCGGGCGCAAGCGCCCGCGAGACGAAACATGTCCGAGCCCAATATAAAGGGTCATTTCCCAGATCCTTTTGCACCCCCGAGCTACCTGGTGTCGCTCGCACAAGTCATGTCTTACTCATTGCTGGTCAGTGGCAAATCGTCGGCATTGCTCCCGCAGTCGTATCCATCGCGGCTCCCCCGGCCATTCTATCCAAGCGCAGGTCGTCTTGGAAGGCTGGGGCTTCTTCTTGGGATAGCGGGAATATTCCTCTTCGTCTTTGGCAACGGTGGGTACAGCGCCCCGGCTGTCGCATCGACATCGAGAAGGCAGCGTGTCGAGGTGTTCTCTGAGGACGTGTCCCCCGGAAGATCGATGGATCACGAGGAGCTCAGTCTCGAGGAGCTAAGGGATCTGACGGCGAGTACGAATGGCTTTTACGCGAGGGACCACAGCTTATATCTGGGATGGAATAATGTGAGTCTTCGTCCGTCTGTATACATTGTCGTCCACTAATGATGGCTCTAGGTCAGGTATATCATCGAAACTTCGCTGTTCCAAGCGAAGCTTCTGAACCGGACGTTGATCATCCCGTCGTTCGTCTACGCTCGCGCATGCGAGTATGACAAGTGCGTCCTAGCCCTTCGACCCGAAAGATCAAAACTGATGGTTTTCTTGCAGCGCTATCTGTGCAGATTATGTGCCGATGATTGACAGAACAGAAGTAACGGGGGTTGAGTTTCCCGCGGACCAACGCGCAGGCTGGCGCATCCCCATATCGCTCATGGTGAACGTCACCCTCTTGCGCGAAGCGCATCCCGTGATCCTCGTCTCGGACTACCTCCGCCTACACGGTCTTCCTTCGACCCTAGAGAAAACCGACGGCTCATGGGACCGCGACGCGTACCACAGCGGCGCAACGGCCTTTGAGCAGGACAAATCGCGCACGCCGTCGCTCTACGTCATAGAGAATACATACTACGATCCGAAGGGCACGAACCGCGTCGATGTGCTTCCCAAAGATATGAAGGCTCGCGGGAATTGGAGCCCGGTCGGTTTCAATGTGGACACAGGGCGAATAGGCGCGTGGCGTAAGGAGGCCCCGTCATCGGAGGTTCATGATGCGCTTTGGAACGCGTTGCCGGAGGACCAGTCTGTGTTGGACTTCGACCGGGTCTGGAGCATCATTGAGTGCCTCGATGAAGTTGGGGATATAGAAGATGAGGCGGAATTAGAGCAGCTCCTGCGCGATCATGGTTGGGAGATCCTCTATACCTTCCAGGGCGCGTAAGTCGCTTGAGCCCTAGCATTATGATCAGTCACTTACCTGAACAGTCTCGGCATGGATCTCGCCAAAACGGTTGTCGAACCCGTTCGTCAAGTCGCTCCACGATCCACGCTGCGAGGCTTCGCAGACGAGTATGCGGATCTCGACGAGGACGTTCTTCTCCTTGCGGGAGAGACGCATCTCGAACGGAAGCCGGTATGTGTGCCATGTTCACCTTGAGATGTATGCATCCTTATCCTTGGGCTTAGGGCTCTATGCGCTTCACATCAACCGATGCAAGCGGAAACTTCCAAGGCATGGTCTTGCATCAGGTCCATGCCATCGACAAAGTCTACACACTTGCCGAGAAGCTCCATGAGCGCATGTTGCGATTGACCGGAAGGCGGTTGTGGATGGGATCCCATATGCGCCGCGGCGACTGTGAGTACTGATATATTGGCGCCGTATTATTCTTTGGGCTTTGCTGAGTTCGCGACCAGTCATCAAGGAGGACTGGGTCATGGAGCATGATCCGGCACAGCACGTTGCTAGGGTGAAGGAGCACCTCGAAACGGGGCGCGACTTCCTCGCCAGTCGACAGGTGCTTCGCACTTACGATATCGCAGGAATCATGCCAGATGAATCGCAGTTCACGCATCAACCGCCGAATCCTGACGATCCGTAAGTGGTTCAACATTGTTGGGGCACGCATTAGACTCATTGAATCCACAGGTTTTACGTCGCCACTGATGAGCGCGACCCTGATGCTCTGAAAGCCATCGCCGCCGGCGGAGCTGTCTTCCTCAACGATCTCCTGACAATTGAAGACAGACAGGCCTTCGGCTGGCCGCTCATGATGACAGACGTCCGTGCTCTCGTGGAACAAGCGCTGTTGGCGCGCTCTGCGTATTTCTATGCCCATTCCATGAGCTCCGTTGCCGGGTGCATCGTCAACATGCGGGCAGCACGAGGTGCGGACCCGCGGACCACGCTGCTTGACTGACCTGGCACGAGATCTAGAATTCGAGCAAGGATCTCAGAGGGAAGGCCATAAATCAGAGCAAGGGTGTTGCGCTGTGTGCGCAGAGAGCACATCACCAGATGCAAGGCCGCCAGTTCATCTTCTATTATCTGACGAGCCTGCATCACGGTTTCAGGCCGATCACGATAGGATATTCTCTGAACATAAGCAATGCGAGGTTGGACAAATTTGGACCAAACTTCTGCAGCACTGAACGTGCGATCAATGACGTCGTAAGACTCAAAGACCAGGGGAGTTGAACATTTGGAACCCGCAACGAGATACATTGATTGCCATTGACTTGACTATCCATTGTCAATTTATGTTGAGACGTTTTCTGCAGGCTTCGAAATTAGTCTCTGGCACGATCAGGGAAATACGGGACTGACACATACGAAGATACCACCCGGTAACTTTTGAAGATCTGTATCGAACGTTGTGAGAGAAGATGGAAGAGCTCAACGCTCACTCACTGGTGTGTTTTCATGTAACGAACAGACCAAGAACAACAAGAGGCTCCGGGAGAGGTCCGGTATCCGGCCGGCAAGGGCCGGTTTCCCGGCACGGCATTAGACGCTGATCCCGACTTCAGCTCTGAAACGACGAGAACTGCCCTGGAGCAGCTTACGGTAAGTTGCCCTAGTTTCATCTTCTATTCAAAAATCCTAGCCAATTCAATTTCGCAAGATGAACTTCTAGACAGAAAGAGGCGCCCCGTGTTTCTGGATTATCGTCTGGCCAATGACCTTATACATCGAGTAGATGCATCATGGAATCTATTGCTATACACGAGCTCATATAATTAAACTAAATCGCATCTATCTGCTTCATTACCAGGCTTGCATTCCCTATCCTTCGATGATCATCCAATTCTTCCCTCATTTCGTCCTCCTAGCGGCAACGACGGCCCTCCAAGCCTCCAACGCACCATTGTCCTGCTCCTCTCCAGGCATCTCCATAAACTCCGGCATCCAGCCATACCCGGGGTCCAGCTTCGCGTATCGCAACGGCCGCGACTCATCGAACTCCGTGTCCTCGACGACCAGATCTTTGAGCGACGCAAACTCTGTTGAGAACCGGCTCCACTTCTGCGCCCATAACTCCGTGGGCTCGTCCGCCCAGTCAGGTAGTACGATCTTGGATCCCCTCAGCTCTAGGTGTTCTAATGAGTCCTTGTGACGCATTAGAAACTCTTCAATGCGGAAACTCAGGTCACAGAACAAGAAGTTCGTCAAAGAAAGCGATTTCAAAGCGGGAAAGTGCACTTCTGTGAGTGCGCTGTCTGGCGGCGCGGCCATATCTTGGTCGGATGTCAGTGTGAGGGATTCGAGATTCGAGGCATTGACAGGTTGCAGGAAGCACTGTGGCAGCGTGTCGCCCCAGAACTGGCAAAATGGCACCGAGAAGCACGCACACACCCTGTACGTGTCCGAGGCGCCGTCTACACGCAGCGCGGTGACGGATTTGAACAAAGCAGCAAAGCTAGGCCTCTCGAACAGCTCGTTGTGAAACGCGAAGACGTTGATGATGGCTAATGAGCGCAGGGAAAGCCTGTCGGAGTGCTCTGCCACGGCTTCGAGGACGGCCAGCTGGAGGCGGAGCTCGTCTGGTTGTTCTTCGAGTTCGGGGACGAAGTCGGAATCCCAGTCATCCGGAAGTGTTGGACAGAAGATCAGTCTCAAGATCCTGAGATTAGGCAGGTTGGATAACATGGTGAAGGCGTCTCGCAATGCGTTGATTGTCTCGTCGACGGCTCCTTTGTATCTGTCGACAGTCTCAGCCTCTGCTTCGACCGAGCATGTCGCTTCGTCGACTGATTCGTCAAGATTTAGTACAGGTGACGAAAACAAAAATAAATAGGTGTCTCACACATACCTTGAGCGCCACACTTTGCTCCCTCGTCATCCGCATCCTTGTCCTGCAAAACAACTTGTTGGACATATCTGGCCAATTTTTTGGAACGCAGAATAGCCGCGAACGCATCGGCACTCTGCTTTGAATTTGTGACGTGGACATGGCGGAACGTTCGCGGTGTCACGATGCCGTGGAGGGTTGTATTTGCAGCGCGAAGGTTAAGCAGATCCAGGCTAGACGTCACTTCCGATGTGATCATCTTCAATAGCTCTACCGGAAAAGCGCGGCGGTTCATGGTGGTTACTTGGGAGATTGCTGGTAGGCGTGAAATTTCGAGAGGGTGCGGGTGGCCTGGTACTCCTAGTACCCGAGTCAGCACTTTATACTCGATCCGCCCACCATTGTGCATAAAGAGGCGGACATCAATAGAATCGGCATTGTTTTGTTCAGACTCTGTTGACAAACCTGCTTTCTTTTGTCCTCAACCATTATGGGTGACGCAGACGCTGTCGCGTTGTGTATTTGCATATCTTACCCACGGGAGTCAACTCGGACGACCTTCCTTCCTGCTTGCCTGGCACGTCGCTGGGCGCTGAATGAACTTCGCCATTTTGATCAAAAACGATGACGTCGCGTCCATATATAGCCGCCACTATTTCTTTCTTCAACAACTCGTCAGGAACATCACAAGGAAGCGTTGAGTGGTCTGATCGCCGAATCGGCAAGATGTAGGATGGCAACCAGTGGAAGTTGACGGCGCTGTATCATACCCTTTGACCTTGACCACCACCATATCCTTGCCATACCCTCTCGTTTCGAGTTATACCCTTACCAGATACCTATCTAGACCATGTCTTTCTTAGCCCATCTTGTGGACAAAATCCCGGAGGGCCTCAAGCACGCGCAGGATACCGTTGAAGGTCTGTTGCGTTTATCGACCCGAGTCAACTCGGAAGACATGTAGCTTACAAGGTCTTTACATTTCCTTAGGCCTTTTGGACCCCAACCGTAAGCCGCTCTGTTTTATGACGACGCGTCGTCTTATCTTTTGAACTGTAGGCCGTCATGACGATCCGGCAGAGAAGCAGGACGACGCGATCAGAGCAGCTATCAACGCCAGCCATCGTTTCGATAGTTTTGCTGAAGAGAGAGCGTCCAATTTTGTCAAGTGGTAGGCGCCCTGAACTTGACTTCCTTGAGGTGGTACTCACCTTCGTGCTCCTCTAGGCACATTGACGGGCACGACTACTTCTATGCTCTGTCTGAGCTGCTTGACAGCGCTCGCGAGTGCATCTTTATCCTCGTACGCTCCTTTGTTCCAGCGATCACGATATAGGACAACTTAGTCTCGTATAGGACTGGTGGCTTACGCCTGAATTATACCTCCGTCGCCCGGCTGCCTACCATCCTGAATGGCGCTTGGACAGACTGCTGCAGCGCAAAGCCCAGCAGGGAGTAAAGATATACGTCGTTGTTTACAAAGAGGTTTGTTTCGCTCAAAAGCTACCTCCAGGCGTGATTGAACAGATTCCTTTAGGTCACGCAAACCATGACCATGAGTTCTTCTCATACGAAGGTTAATTATGATGCCACGGAGTTATCGCTTATGATTTCGTTCTGACATTGTGCACATCCACAGAAAGCGCTCGAAGCGCTGCACCCCAACATCGCATGCATGCGGCACCCCGATCACATTGGTTCCAAAGGTATCTCCAATATTACGCCGTCTTGAGTTTGTTTCAATCGAGCTCTTTGCCAGATAACGTCGAATTCTGGTCTCACCACGAGAAAGTGCGCACGCAAGATATGCTCGTGCCGCTTAACCCAAATACTCACATGTCTCGTTAGGTCGTGGTCGTCGACCAACACCGCGCCTGCATTGGTGGACTGGATATCTGTTTCGGCCGCTGGGACACGAACAACCACCCCCTGGCCGATGCGCATCCGACCGACTTCTCCAAGACGCTGTTCCCAGGGCAAGACTACAACAACGCGCGGATCTCCGATTTCCAGGGAGTCAAGGACTACGTGAGCGGGACGATCTCCGTGGCGGAGAGCCCGCGTATGCCGTGGCATGACGTGAGTATGTTGTTTGACGAAACGGGCATTTTGTTGATAGCTCGTGATGCTGCAGGTGCATATGACCCTCATCGGGCCGGTCGTGTTGGATATTGTTCAGCACTTCATCGAGAGGTGGAACGAGATCAAGGCTAGGAAGGTGAGACCTGGTAGTTATTCCTTGAGAGATCACCATTGACTTTGGACTTAGTACAAAGATGATAGGTGGGCAGCCGTGGTTTCGATAGTACAGCTCTAAGATCTGATCGAATTCTGTGATACACAGTCATTATGACTGGCTCTCCTTCCCTCACAACGTCGAAGCTTCACCAAACGAAGCCATCATCCGTACGTCCCACCAATTTACATCTTCCTCTATCTCATCACGGGTTCCAGGTCACCCGCACCGCGAACGTTTCCATCGGATAGGAGTGCACTTCCGCCAGCGCTTCCACCTATCCCACGGCGAAGATTACGACGAGCAGTATTACCCTCCGCCTCCCCATGGCTCGTGCCGCGTGCAGGTCGTGCGCAGCGTGAGCGACTGGAGCCACGGCGTCTTGACAGAGCACAGTATCCAGAACGCTTGTGAGCAGCGCATTCACCCCGCGTTGTCTCGAGAAGCAAATGCTGATGCTTTAATCATGGTAAGACATCCAGCTGATCAAAGAGGCCAAGCACTTCATCTACATTGGTGCGTCGTCTTCCATTCTTGGCCGCCCCACAGTTTGGTCTCACTTCAACACTTCTCTGCAGAGAACCAGTTCTTGTGCGTGCTGTTTGATGTGCTTCTCAGGCTTGATTGACGTATGCTCGATACAGCATTTCAAGCACTAAAAAGGACGGCCCGATCAAGAACCAGATCGCAGCGGCCCTCGTCGAGCGGATCGTCCGTGCCGGCCGCGAGGGAAACAAATTCAAGGTAGCGTCGTACGCCTTTTCTTCGGTCGCATGTCCTTATTTTCCTGGGTGTAGGTCTTTGTTGTGATTCCGGAGGTGCCAGCGTTTTCGGGCGATATCAAGGACGAGACGGCCTTGAAGACCATCATGGCCGCGCAGTACCGCACGATCAATCGTGGCGGCAGCAGCATCTACGAGGAAATCCGCAAGGCCGGTTTCGAGCCGTACGTTAATCGCTGCAGCATACACAGCATGTTGTCTTAATATCTGCTTCAGCATGGACTACATCCGTTTCTACCATCTCCGCGTCTACGACCGTATCAATGCGCCCAGTATGTGCCATGCTCCAGAAATCTGAGACAGCTTCCAGCTCATTTACGCTCGTACTCATAGACTCCTTGATCACGAAGATGGAGGAGAACAGCGGCATCAAGTTCAACCAAGCCCAAGTCGCCCTCGCGCGCCAATGGGTCGGCGACTCCGCCGACCCCGACCAGCCGAAGGAAGCCATAGTCAAGATGCCGACGCCGACGACGGAGGGCGTCGTCGTCACCGACAAGACGGACGTCAAGAAGGAGACTTACCCCCTGCCGGCGACGTACAACGAGGCGGTAGACATAATCGAGCGCTTCCAGCGCGGCGCGGACCGCAATGACGATGAGGTCTCGGACACCGTGGGACAGCATGCTCTGCAGGATGAGACTGAGCTTGCGCAGGAGCAGTGGCTGGGGACTGAGGAAGAGGAGTTGAATGCGTGAGTAGTGTGATTGCTTGTTGAAAGGTGAACTCGACTGAGTGAGGATGGCAGATATGTGTCGGAGCTGTCGTACATCCACACGAAGCTTATGATTGTGGATGACCGGAGGGTGATCGTACGTCTTTTTGGCTTTGCTTTCCGTGTATCCCTAATCAAATTTCGGACAGATGGGTTCTGCGAACTTGAACGACCGCAGCCAGAAGGTAAGATTCTCTATAAACATTCCCTCCACAAATTCTCATAATCTATGCAGGGAGACGGAGACTCCGAGATCGCTCTTGTCGTCGAAGACGACGATCTGCTCGAGAGCACTATGAATGGCGAGCCCGTCCGCGTCGCGCGCTTCGCGGCCTCTCTCCGCCGCAAGCTTTACAGACGTATGCAATTCTCTTTCCCTCACTGAAGTCATAGTACCCGGCTCATTTTAATCACAGAGCACCTTGGTCTTATCCCGCAGCAGAACGCCACTGACCGCCACGAGAAACTGACGTCCTTCATGCGTGCTGCGCCGCAGCCGAACGACGACGAATTCGACACGGACGAGGACAAGCTCGTCGCGGACCCGCTGCTCGAGGAGACGATTGGCCTGTGGTTCACGACCGCGCGCCGCAACCGCGAGATCTTTACCGAGCTGTTCCGCCCGGTGCCGACGAACCTGGTGCGAGACTGGAAGGCCTACGAGGTACGATTCAGATTCTGTCGTGATTAATCAACAGGCGGCTGAGCCTTGCATGCAGAACTACGTCCCGAAGATCAAGACAGGCCATGTCGCACCTGACATTCCGCTCCAGCGCGTCAAAGAGCGTCTGGCGCGTGTCAAAGGATCACTCGTTGAGGCGCCTCTGGTACGTCCTGTGTCATGTAAATTCAGTTGCCTGGTCTCTTATCCGCTGCGGCAGGATTTCTTGATTGACGAGAAGGACTTCGTCGAGGGGCCTGACTGGGTCGGCCTCAACCCCACCCTTCCGATTTACATCTAAGTAAGATATAAACGAATGTAGGTTCAGAAAGCATCTTAGTTAAGCGCCTGCGAACAGTGCCGATTCAGCGCAGTCTTGTATACCATTGCAGTTGTAACTGACAGAATTTTGTATAACACATTTGAAAGTGATAGACAGAGGATATAGCCTGATATATCACGAAGTCGATGTCCCGTCCATCGTCGATACCGTGGCTCGCATGTAGAGGGTGCCGGGCAGCTTTGGGTACTCTCGCTATGCATACTCGAGTACGTGTGATGTGCGCGGGCGGATGGGTGGACTTGGGTCAATGTTCTTCATGCTGCCGCTTTGTTTATATATCAAAAAACATTTAGGTGTCATTTTGAGGTCTTCTACTTAGACAGATGGCGTCCCAAGAATATTCGACCGAAATATCTTCCGGTGCAGACGGTATATTGGTGTCACGTGACCTTATTCAGTCAGCGCAGGCGCGCTTGACTTGGAACTTGCAAGCCTTTGCTCTCCCCTTCATTGCTTTATGCCAGATCCTACGAACAGTCCCCCTTTCAAACGAATCAAATTGGAACCAAGCACGGCGGGTGATATACCCGAAGATGTCGTAGAAAGCATCGAAGATGAAGAGCATTGTGCGATATGTCTGCAGCCAATTGTGGATCGCACTTTGATACCCACCTGTTCCCATGAGTTTTGCTTTGAATGTCTGCTTGTGTGGTGCGGTAAGTCCCACTTCGTCGGTGCTTAATCATGTTCGACGCTAAAACCTGTTCCAAGAGCAATCGCGCCGCTGCCCACTGTGTTCCCAAAGCACAGGGGACTATTTGATTCACCACATTCGCTCGAAATATGACTATCAGAAGCATTTCTTGGCTCCGCTTCGTACGTCCCCACCCCCACTCCAAGGTGCTTCTGGACGTGCATTGCTCGCAACTGGCTCTAGTCATCTCAGTGTGCGAAGGCCTTCACGGAGGGAGCGTCGGTGGGGCAGGAGAGAAAGGGAAGAACGGGAGGAAATGGATGCACTCGAGAGGGCCATCGCGAGGAGGCGATGGATATATCAGCACCATCTATATGCTAAGGTGAGCACGAATAGTCATGTATCCTCGGAGCTTTTCTCTAATACAGATGAATTACGCAGCATGTTGCGTCTAACGCGTTCACCCGCTACCGTCCATATCCCACACCAGCCCAGTTTTCCGCATCTCCGGACCTCATAAAGCGCGCTACCATTTTTCTGCGTCGTGAGCTGCGTATATGGCCCAATCTAGATGTAGAGGTAAGGGACCTGGCTGCGCGACAAATATTCCTTGTCCTTTCACTAGGCTGGGTTCTGATCGAGCCAATCTACAGTTTCTTACCATGTTCACGATATCTCTCATGAAAGCCATCGATATCCGTTCTGAGTCGGCAGTGAAGCTGCTCGCTGAATTTTTGGACATGGACACTCCTTATGTCCATGGCGGCCGCTTTGTAAATGCGGAACACTTCGCGCACGGTATGTCACAGTCGTAGTAATCTATAGTCAAACGGGAACCATCTAATGTTGGTGGTATGACAGAGATCTACTCGTATATGCGGTCCCCGTACCGAGATCTAGCAAATTACGACGCTAGCGTCCAGGTAACATCTCGATGTCTCTGGTCTCGTGAGTATTTATACTGAGGTATTCGATCCGTTTAGTACGACATCACATCCAATACACCACCTCCTCCCTCTTATGAACGGAGCTGGCGTTGGTTCCGTTCACAGTCCAGGTCACGGTCGAGGTCGCCAGCGTCCTCTATTTCTTCTCAATCTTCCGCGCCATCTGCAAGGCCATCACGCCGTCCCCACGAACCGTCTCCACGTGCACGTCCGCATTCTCCATCCCATCGCAGACATAGACATGCAGACGGTTCGGATGAAGACCAAATACGATCAGCTCAGCATCATGGCCATCAAGACGAAAGTGAGACTAGAGAGACTCGCCGCCATTATGATATTGTGAGGGAAAGCAAAAGACATAGTCATGGCAGTTCTGCTTACCGCCATCGTTCGCGATTCCGCTCACAGTCCCGTTCACCTGTTCGCGACAAAGGCAAACGAGTGATTCGGCGAGACGTTAGTTCGAGGATTGAAGAGATCCAACCGGAGACAATGCGTCGCTCCGAAACTCCCTCCATTCCGCAAGCTATAGCCTCTACATCAGTCGGCGCCTCTCGTGACAGGACTGAGCAACTTTATTCAGACGAAAAGGAGAGCAACCATACATCCACAACACATTTTACACCCGACCTCACCGATGCCGTCTCTCCCCCTTTGGACAGTATCTCGCCCCCAGCTCGTCCAAGGCTTATCACTCAGGATCGAGTGCGACATCGGACTTTGCGCGATTCAATACAGGCTCATTTGCGGTCTGGTCCTTCGAGCACGGATGCGTGTCGTCTGGCCTCTGGATCTATATTAGCGACAATCACAACCTCGACGCCCATATCCATACCCACCCCCGAAACACCCGCTGCCGACGAGCCTCAAACTCCACTTGAGCCAATTTTGAACGGGGATGAATACGTTGCCATGTCGTCAGGCGCCGAGTGTCAAGCAGTCGCATCTGTCACGGCTCTCGACGGAAACGACCGACCGCCCAAGGGATTATCGATGTCGGCACCAGAGATCATGGCGCGGACAAGAGCACGGGTGGCGCAGATGAGGGGGAACGCAGCCGCAAGTGAGTAGACGAGCTTCAGCTGGGACCGTCGACAGATGCCACGTTTCTCGGCCGTGGGAGGCAGATGCTGACCTCAGGTTCTCAGATCCGTATGGAAGCCGGGCACACGACGACCCGCCTTCCTCGTGTTCGCATCCTAATGCAACCTTAAATCCCGTCACCGTGCCAGCTTCTGCTCCAACGTCGGCTTCGACTTCCTGTTCCCCATCACGTCAGTCGGGGATAAGCAGGCGAGGACACGGCGACGCCGAGAACCCCACAGGGCCAGGGGCGACGGCCGTCGCCCCCGATCTCCGCGCGCGACTTCTTGACAAGCTGGAAACAGAGCGGCAGATTACGCTGGGCCACAGCGATCCGGGCGCGGTCGATGGCAACACGCACTCGGGGGACGCGGATCACGCGCATACGTCAACTGCCCCGGTCCCCATGACATGCGAGCGACAGCAGGCTTCGGACGCTGAGCAAATGGAGGCACGGCTTCGGGCCCAGGCACAGCTGCGTGTGAGGTTGGCTGCTGCGCGCCGTCATGCTGATGGGAAGGTACCTGAAGGCCGAGGGGAAGACGCGTCGATGGGATGCGCGGGGATGTCATGTGACCGCGATGTCGGTGGGAACTTCGCGGCGAGGGCGGACGAACATCGGGAAGAGGCGTTGAGGGAGCGGCTGCGTCGGAGGGGAAAGTAGCTCCAGAATGGAAATTCAATTTCAGTTGTGAATGAGGTGCATGAGGGCATACGCTACTCTATGAATGAAAGTGTCAAGTCATGGTTTCAAAGTCCAGACCATATGTCGAGTTTCAGGAAGCCATCAATTGTGCTTCTCCACCCGCACATTACATCGATGTCGTCGCCAGGTCGCCTTGTCGGAGACAATCGATGTCCGAAGCTCATGAAAATGAGTATCAAGGGGCAAAGCGGACCGTTGAAAAGGAAATCCTGACATATGAGCATGATATCGGTAGTGAGGTAGGTGAGCTATGTTACGATAGCGCGGGCGTCCGCGCATTAAGTACATGGGCGTCGAAGGAAGGTAAGGGACATGTATCGTGAGTAAGTAAGAATTGTACGCGTATTGTAGAATGGAAGACCACTTAGGGTGGCCTGACAACGATACATATGCGATGGCACAATTAATTGTGGTTGAGAGCCCGCCAACACCGAGACGACCGTAGAGGGCTGTCTCCAGGGCCGGATGGATATAAGTGAGGATACGATAACGCGGGGGAGAATTAGAATTAGGGTTGACGGTAGGGAATGGCAAGAAAGCGTAAAGACGGGAAAGGCGACAGACAGCTGCGAGCGACGATTAGAGCAAAGACAGTAGGGTGTGAAGAGAACGAGAATGCGTGAGAAGGAATGCGGCGATTAGAAGGGGTGTAGTAAGTCACAAGCAACAAGTGGCGCGAATAGGATTGAGCGTATGTGGTCTTCTCGAGGTTTTCGTGAAAGGCGTGAATAGTAGCAATTTTGTATGTCGGGCGGCGTCGTCGGGTCTCGTTTATTCGCGGCGTGTTCCGCGCGGCGACGGAGGTGGGCCTGCACCTGCGGCGCTGGCACCAGATATATTCTCGTCCTGAGCGGCACGCACGGGGTCGAAGCGTGTTCTGCGGACTGGAGGGCGAGGACTCGTGACGCGAGGGCTTCCCGGCGCCGGAATGACCGGCGAAGATAATCTGGGCGAAGCCACGCGAGATACTGGCGCTGGATCCCTGGACCGTAACAGTAACGGACTTACGGGGGACCGCAAGCGCGGAACAGGCGGCGGACCGGACGAGAATGCGGATGAGGAGCCCCATTGGGGAACTGGCTGCAGGCCGTAAGGTGATGAAGGAACGTGCAACGGCGGCAAAGGCGGGTGTGGAGCCTGGAAGGAGCCCGGACGAGACGGAAAGCGACGCAGCGGAGGTGAGCCAGGTGATATGAACGCAGAGGGGTGCGGTGCACCGAGGTGAGGCAACTGCGCCGGTGACGGAAGGGGAAAGCTGGCTGAGCTCGAAGGGCCTCGACCGGAACCGAGCGGTGGTAGGTTGATAGGCATGTCATGTGGTGGTCCACGGAGCATATCCCGTCCTCGTGGAGGGGTTGGATCGAAGGTATATCCTCGACTAGTCGTCTGTGATTCGTGGTAGGGAATGGGTGTCCATTGCTCTGCGTAATCTGGCCGTGAGATAAATCCTGGTGGTGCTGGACCGAGTGTCGGCGGAGGACCGGGAGGTGGAAAATGCGACATGTAAGAACCTGATGGACCAGGCATACCGGGTCCGGTTAGAGGTGCAGCCGAGCTCGAACTCGGTCCTGGCGGAGCCCCGTACAGGACGGGTTCAGGATGAGGATAACCTGGTCGGGTAGAACGTATCCTCGAAAGGCCAGGCATCGTGTCATGCGCAGTCGGTGCATAACCAGCCGACGAAGTGGAAGGTTCGTTCGAGAAGGATTCGTATTGCGGAGGGCGCGTAAGAGGTGCTGCCGCACTTTGACTCCGCGGCCTGCGGGCTTTCTGCCTTTGATTCTGTAAAATGAAATTAATTATTATAAGACGAAATATTACATCAAGCGAGTATTGACATGCCTGGAACCAGACCTGCGAGTTGTGACCCGTCAGTAAAGTGAGAACATGCATGAGACGGAAACGAACCTGGACCTTGCGAGCACTCAGCCCGATGGAGCGACCCACTTCCTCGCGCATGGCCGTAGTTGGAAAGCGTGACTGCATTCGGCGTTAAGAAAGGGTTACTCGATGACGCAACACGCGGCAAACTCACCTGCGCGAGCAAAGCGTGCAACACGGCAGACTGATGCGGTGTTGTCAACGTCCGGGTCCTCTTCTTCTTCGCGACTGGCGGAGGTGCCACGTCCGTAGGTGGTCTTTCCCGGTGCCCTCCACTACTCGGGCCCACGTTCGAACGACTCGGACCAGCATCTGTCTCCGTGTCTGCCATACCCCCCTCACCCTGCGACGACGACCCAGCCGAGGGGCTTGAGCGCGGCTGCTCGGGCTTGTCTACTTCAGAGTGCCGCCTCTTCATCATCACCTGTGGCTCAAATCCCTCCAGAGGTAAGCGCGTGTAGGCGTCAGCGACGCGAAATGTATTCCTGGTGTAGTAATCGGTGTCTCTGGATAGCAGTGAATGGCGAATAGGGTCAATGAATGTTCAATAACGTAGATAGACGCGACGATTGATATAAGTTCTCAGAAGAGATGTTCTTTTTTGGCTGTCAGAGATCGTGAGTCGCGTTTGTTGGCTTTGGGTCCAAAGAGCGGATATGTATCATATGTTGATTAGACGTTGATTGTCAGGCTAGGTAAGGGTGGCAGAGACATGCAAGAGGAGAAGTTGCGCCGAAACCAGGAATACAGTTCGCGTCTGGACGCGGCTCAACGCCTTGAGGCGAGAGGAAAAGGGAAAGGGAAGGTGAATGAACGAGAAGAAGGGTGGAAAGGAAAGAGGAGTTGTAACCAGCAGAGCCGACACATTGGATAATAATTACCCAATTTTCGCGAGGTTCATCTGTATGCGAGTTCGCAACGACATGGGCGGCAATTTGAATTCTCAAGCTTCCGGCGCCGGAACCCGATAGCCCTCCGAAGTTCATATGTGTAATCTATCTCCAGATCGTCCCTCGGAGCAGAAGCACGCGTCCATAGGTGGCCATCGGGCGCAATGGCATTGACAGACCCGTCGTATCCTCCAGCAATAGAACACGAAACGGCAGTTGTCAACACAACATCGTGTCATGGGCAAAGGGTGTGACAGAAGAGGACGGGGTACTCTTCAACAGAACTCACTGTTTAGTTGATAGGTCAGTATGGCAACCAACAATCTAAAGAGCATCATATTGTCAGAGTCATCGATCATTAGATCACTCGCCACCTCGACAATCCGCCACTAGTCCGTGACGCAACGCAGACACAAGCGGCAAGCAAAACAAAGCGAGCCATGCGAGCCTGCCGAGCCCGAGAGTTTGAGGGCTTCCCCTGGGCTTCCCTGCGAAAATCGTCCGCGTCCAGGACAAATTTCTCAGTGGCTATGCTCCTTCCGGGACATCTGCACACGCGCAGCCCGATGTTCGGCCCATTCACGACGCCTACGAGAACAGGCACAAGGCTCTCAGGCCCAGTAGCGCGATGCTCTCAGTACTCATGAACACAGCGCCAACGTCAACATCGCATTTTCTAGCCATGCCTCCTCCACATGTCTGAGATAAGATTCGGAGGACGGAGTTGCTTCGATCCGCGAGAAAGGGGACAAAATTGCATGTGATGGCACATGCTGCAAAACATATGACGCAGGAAGCGGGACGGGAGCCAAGATCAGCGCAAGGAGATCAATGCCCGTTGCCTTGGTTACAGCGGCGAATATCCGGTTATACGGCTCACTTGGGACCTTAATAATCTGGCGCTCTCGTCGTTTTCTCGCATGAGCCTGCCACATCTGATTCCGTAGAAAAGATCTGCGCTATACATACGAGCTCTGGACTGAGAGACCTGATGAACGTCAAGCAGAGGAGCTAGAGAGTACTCGATAGGGAACCAGAGGTTCTGATGTCACCTAGCAGACGCTCGTTTGAGTTGAATGGGTGTCGGCAAGATCATAAGGGCTCCAAAGACGTTCCTGAACGAGTTGTCATGAGCGCTTGGCCGCGGGAAAGACGGGGCGATGGTCAAAGTTCGAGCGAAAGATCGTCTCAACATCTCCCATGCACGAGGCCACAGCGTGCAATAAGGAGGAATGTAAAACTTTGAACTTACTGACCTTCCCAATGCAGTATCGAACTAGGAATGATTGACAGGTTTCCAAGAATCCACGACTTATCTGCTTAGTCAGCACAGTATAGCAGTACTTCTGGACATCTAACGTGATAAGTTACGCTGTGATCTCTTCCATACATCATTGTGGGTGTATGTGGGTGCGGCCTGGACCTCTTGTAATATGCACACCGTAGTCGCTCGAGCAACACTTGTAGTTGCCCAGCAACGAGGGACGTCCACGATTGCCGAAATGATATCAGGCAATTCTAATCAACAGCTCGACTTCAAGGCTCGCTATGACCGCCCGAAAATTGATACGCGATAGTGTTTGAGGCGAAGGTGAGGACGCGGCATTAATTTGGAGGTGTTCCTGTCTCGACTGTCACAGGTGGCTCTTAGCGATTGGCGGGCACATCGGTTGCTGAGCGTTCGGTACGTCGAAGACGAGAGTTTCAGAAGCCTGAGGATCAGAAGCCATCGGGGCTCCGACGAAGCATCTCTCCATGTCTAGACAGCATCTAGGCCCGGTGGACTGGCAACGGACGATAATGGGCCATAATGCATAATGTCTGTCATCGAGCGCCGAGCAGGAGCAATTTTGATATGACGGATACCACATAGGGAGGAACACAACACGGGCAACCAGAGCCACCCACAGGAATTAGTATGTCGAGGAAGCCATGCAACAAGGCCGTTGCCACATACTAGCGAAGACCAGGACAGCCCTGACTCGTCACTCCACGTCTTAGAAAAATGGTTGTCGAAATATGTCACCGGGGATTGAACATTCGGATGCTTGAATAAGAAACGGAGCTGACACGCTACGTTCTTTGCGCGATCCATGCGCAGGCCACGCAGGTAGGGCGTGGATCACGGCCAGGCGACAGGAGTACGGTCAACAATGTTGATCACATGTCAAAGTGGAACGGTCAGTATTTGAACAGATGTGCCGAGGATAGGGACCGGATTTAAACAGTGGGATAACATTGAAATTAGACCATCCCGACAATTTGAATTGGGACAATGCACGGAAGACGGAAGCAATGCGGCAATGGCCATTTTCTTCATTAGTGGATCTCACTACGATCGGCGTAGCAACGACATAGATGCGTAATTGAGAACCATCTTGCCCTTCCATCCGGAACAATAATGTTCAGCTGCGATTGCAACGCCTCGGGCGACGGGGATATGCAGGGCTGACCTGGAACATGCCTTGGAAGGCTGAAGGACACTGACAGCTCTTCAACCGAGGGTGAGGTGAGCTCATGGCCATGAGGCGGTTGTGAGGGGGTGGTGGAGTGAGAGAGCCACCGCTGTCCAAAAACAGGCAGAACAGAAAAATGAATAACAAGAACCAGGCTTTCCGGAGCGCCAAGGTGCATGACGCGTCTCGTCTGCACATAGAGTCCATCAGCAGCAGGGCCGCGGCGCTCCGACGGGAGTGCGTGTGAGCTGAAGAGATGTCGACGGTAGGAGGTTTGCGGTCGCGCAATACGCTTGTCCAACGGAGTCCATCTTGCATGATGATGTAGGTTCATTTGGATGGCGACTGAGGTAATTGCGACGTCGTATGAGACGTAGATTTTTCAGGAAACTCGGTCCATTCGCAATACGACAACAACCGTGTGTAATCACGCGACCGCTGGATCAAACCTGCAAGGTAACACTGGGTAGCGTATAAATGGCGAGCTCTGCTCTGGGTGTACCGCAGGGACGAATAGGGGCGAATGTGCTGAATGGGCCTGATCGGCTTCATTAGAACAGGGAAATGTATTGAGGCGAAGGCACGGCTTACCCGACATGCAGACCCACTTCTCTTCCATTGTAATTTTCCATATGTTGCGCGACGTTCCTTCCGAGAACAGCGGTAATACTCCAGCCTGCGAAAACGTTGCGCCGATGGAGAGACTTTCTGTTTGCGGAGGGGCGACGATCTGCTGGTTTCAGAATACGTGGGACCATGCAGGCTTTCGGGGTCTCGCGGCATCAAGGTCATGGTCGACCATCAACACGCGGGAACAGTCTAGACATTCGAACAGTGTCAGAATGACCCGTAAGTCCCAGCGGCCCATGATGCATCCTGTCATACAAATGGGATATAGCTTCGCAAACGAATCCCATCAGATGAAGCATCTATACACGGATCCTAGTAGCCCCAGACTCAGCGAAAATATGAACGCACCGACCAAACATGGCACCATCGGCTGGGTCCGGCAGCTGGTATCCCATCCTTTATCGACAGCCTTTCTCGGTATGGCTATCCGTTCATGCTGTAAGTTCATTGACTTGACGATGCCCCGCGAAGCGGAGGCGCCAACCGCGTCGCCAACACGATCTAGAGGGCACTTATCGCATGCGCACATTGTCGAGAAGTCAATATTATGCAATGTGATACTGAAATTTGAGCGAAGAGACGGCCTTCCGATAGATGACCTCAAAACGGGGACAAACCCTAGTCATGAGCTCGGTGCCCAGTAGATCCGTAGTAGGATGGTCTCCGCCTACAGCTGCCTACTAAAATATGCGGCTACGCAATAGATTCAAATTTGCCACAAGTCCCAGTCATTGCTCGGCCATTACTCGTAAAATCCAGCTGAGCCGAGCCGTTCCCTGAAGGACCGGATCGAAAAGTGTACACGCAGCAGCGACAGGAGACATTGACATGCCCGAGGTGCATGGGTAGAAATTTTCCCGAGACGATATACGGCACTGGAGCACCGCGGCAAGACCCCCGACAAGCCACCCAAAGGTTCGATCCGGGTGCTTTAACCAAACGGCGCATAGCGCCGGAGCTCTGTGAAATGGCGGTAACGGAGGGCCCAAATTTGGCCCAAATCTCTATGCTTGATGCATATACCGAGCCAGCACCGGCCGGGGTCTGCTCCGCCACGCGGTAACCACGGCTGACCCATTTCGGCCAGATGAAGGGATTGAATATCCGATTCTTCAAAATTTGTCCTCTTCAGAGGATATTCCACCGGTAGCGAGCAGTGAATTGAAGCACAATGTCGTGGAATTCCATCATAATGATTTCGAGTTGATGACAGACGGACCGCGGTGCCGTTCTCAGCCCGACAATAGCGCCAAGTAGCGTCCGTCCACCACGGGCAACCGCATACACTGAAAGCCATAGATGAGTCATGATTTTACGCACGTTGAAGCATGTTGAGTCCTACGGCAATGTCCTTTGAGGTGTAAGTCCTTTTTCGCATAATATCCCCGTGGTGAAAGGCCAGCAGAGTTGTCGCTGCCCAACCCATGGCTGCTCGCGGTTCGCGCGCATGCGCATCGCGTCTGGCACAGCAGAGCAGACGGTGCCGTGCAAGTGGGACAAGGGCATGATAGTGCTGGTGCAGGACGACTCGTCTGCGGCATCGCTTGGGGATCTCTGATAGGCTGGGAGAAAATACAATTTTTTTTGAGATATGTTGCTGGGCGCGGTAACGATTCGCCCAAATGCTAGGTCTGTTCCGCGGCGCTTACACCGGGCGCTGCGGCCAACCCTGAAGATCTATCGGTAGCGAGGCTCTTGGAGCGGATGGAGCCTTTGAGGCGATTGTCGGGGGTCCTACCGCGGCGCGGTAGTCGATTGAGCTTCCAGAAGCACACTGAAGAGAATATTAAGGCTTCCAGCGACAGAGGCACGAGTGCGATTTGCCTGAGAATTAGAGATATCAGTGCAGAAATAGAGAGATTTCGCTGCGGCCGGAATGGAATGAGCCCATTCAAACCCTACGCTCCAACAGTTGCTTTTACGCGGGGGAACCTAAGGTTAGACCGCTCCACGATTCCGTTCAAGATTCCATTCCGGCTGGTTCGAAAACTCTCTAAAGTGCGCAATTCCGCCCACCAAGTCCCTGTACATGTCAGCGCGTTAGCCGAAAGATACGCCTGAACAACGGAATACTTAGACTCGCCGGACTCGGAATCGTCGCAGCAGGAGCTCCTTCACCCTGAGCGATCCGACTACCAACAACCAATGGTGCTCTGTTCGGTAGGTATGTCAGTAATCAAAACTCGGCATCAGAAAATGGTATGTCTAGCCAAGTTCGCGTTGAAGCAATATTTTCTGCAATTCGCCAGTGCCACTGCCACGGCCAACAAGACCGGCGCTAATACCGCGCCATGGTGACTCAGCATGCATGTGAAACAGCACGCGTGACCGCGGCGCGTCTGACATCGTCGTCGCGTCCTCAGTCTCTCCTCGTCTTCCTCACCGCATATATTCATGTAACAATCCATTCTACGAAATAGAACTACCGCGTTATAATTGATATGAAATCTGAATGCTCTCTCTCACACGCATTGCGAGTTCCGGCTCTTAAAAAGGGTTGGGCTCAAAGGGCCGGGAGAGAGGCATTCCTCGACGCTGCTGTGAGTATTTCGACTATAGCTGTTGACAATGCGCATACATCTTACATGCTGGTGTAGCCTTAGACAAGGGAAATATTCTACTTCAGAATGATCAGGGCCTTGCAGCCGTCCAAATTCGTGAAAGCAGAGTTGTCGCCAAGAACATGGCAAGGACGGGCTCAGGGAAATAGGCTACTCAATCCAAGCAGTACAATACTCGTTCTTTCGCCTTGAAGCAGTATTGAAGGTTCAATAGTCTATCATCTTCTTGATCTTCTAATTTTTTTGCTTCCCTAATCACGCACCCAGGTTGCCGAACTCAACGACAAATTTACGGCAATAAAGCTTCCTATCTTGCGCAAGAACAAGCCTCGGTCATACAGTGTTCCCCGCATATCGCACTTCCTCGGTCTGTCTCACTCAGTTTGATGTCTGCTTGCATTCTAATTCTGGAGTCCTTGATAAATTATGCTAATTGAGTCGACGCCCTCCGTCAGATCCCTAAAAGGCCTCAAGGATTTATTGGACCCTAGACTCAAAACACCGATCTCACCGATGTCTCGCCGACTCCGAAGACTGCGGTTTTTATGGATGACTCTAAGCCGACAATGGAGGCCCGTACGACGCTCTACATCTAAATTTCTAATATTCCGTGCTACCTCGAAAGCTCAAGGCTTCACAAACACTGAACTTCACTGGCATCCGCTCCTGCTGCTGTGGACGCGCCACGCCAGACCAGCACGTGAGTCAACGTATACAGCTCCACGTGGACGAAAGCCACCCGGCATCTCCCGTTCCACCCTCTCAGGACGTCGTCTGCAAGTCGCAAGGCCTTCAGCAAGTTGCCCGCTGCAGGTATGTTCTATTCCTCTTTGGTTGCCGAGGATCATGAAAGCTTATACAAATCTTCAGTTTTTATCAGAAATATAGAGAGAAGCCTTGCAGATCATCATCGTATGGACGATGCTGAGAGAACACCACGTCGCGCTCAGACGGGGCAGAGCTCGAGTGGGCTCACGCTTGTGATTCCATCACTGAAAGCATTGCAGGCAAAGAAGAAAGCCCTTTTGGAGGAGACACCAGTCAAGAAGTCTCCGCGGCCCATCAAACTCAAGCCCCTGAGGGAAGTGCTGACGGGACTTATCACTAAGATCAAAAGGTGAGTCTTCAGCGACTTCATTTATCTACATTCAGCTGAAATGATCTTTAGGAAGGACGACTATGGATTCTTTCTCAAGCCGGTGGATCCTGCTCAAGTTCCAGGATATGCAGAGGCTGTCCCGCGGCCCATGGATTTTGGCACGATGACGACCAAGGTGGAAAAGGGACGGTATCGCTCGTTGGAGGAGTTCTCGGTGAGTCTTTTACCAATTGGGAGCCATAACACTCCGTCTTCATCTGCCTTTAGTCCGATTTCCAGCTTGTTATCGCCAATGCCAAGGCATTCAACCCACCGGGCACGATCTACCACTCCGAAGCCTCGCGCATCGAAACATGGGGTGCTGAGCACATTGCGAAAGCCGCGGGGCAGGTCATCGAGTATGAGACCGACTGGAACATTGAGATCGAGCGTGACGAAGACATCAACGTCGAGGGCGAGGACGAGGACGCCGCGGGGCCTAGCGCAGGACCCACGACGCCTGCGCGCCGATCCGCGTCTGTAAGCTCATCTGTCATGCCTCCGAGTAAGAGAGCCCGCGGAGCCGGGAAGAAAGGCGCAGTTCTATCAGAGACTGTCGAGCCCGGCGGGCATCTGCCGGGATACAAAGATGGGCTCGGCGCCTTTCCGCCAGGATCGGATTGGGCAGAGCTCATGGTCGCATTGAAACTTAAAGGTGAAATCGGAAGCCGAGTGCCTTTAATGTCATTTAATCTCTTCGCCATCTATAGGAAAGCGTTATCGAACCAAGAAAGAACGTTTAAGAATGGAGCGCGGCGGACCACCATTCGCTGCAGATGGCAGTCTCGATTACGCCGAAAGTGCGTCCAGCATCTTTTCATCTTGCATGCAAGCGCCCGCTAACTAGGAATACAGTGGAAGATCCGTTCTCCGTGCTATCTGCATTCGTCCCTGAGGGCCTACACAAACCGCAACTGACGCCCCTTTACGCCCCGCCCATACCCATACCCACCGATTCCACGCAATCACAATCCCAAATATCCGTTCCCGCACCCGTCAACGCGATCGTACCTGAAGAGCCACCGCCCCGCTACGTCGCGCCGCCCAAGCCGCCCGAGCCTTCAAAGAACGGCAAACCCAGATATCGCTTTTGGACCGTCACACGGAACGCGCCCTCCCGCGCCAAAGCAAAGGACAAAGACGATGAGGACCTGCTTCAGGCGCCCGTGGTCGAGCCGCGGGAGCCACACCCGACGGACTACGGCGCCTATGCGACGCTGCTGGAACGGCTCGCGAGGGAGACGCGGGCGGACGCGCGGAGTGCGTATACATCGCAGGAGCAGCTGTTCGAGGCGATACGGAAGTCGGTCGAGAGCCGCGGCGTGCCGCAGATGGCCGACGACGGAGATGGCGCGGAATACTGGACACGGCGGCGGGCGCTCGAGGGCCAGGAATACCTGCGGGAAGTGGTCTACGGCGGCGTGGACGGCCTCGCCTACGTGCGGAGCCTCGCGGAATTCGTGACGCCGCCCCGGGAACTGGTACGCACACCCTATCGTGCCCCATTCCCGTATTTATCTTACGGCGCGCAGGCCAACCTCCCCGCGGAGGACGTCACATTCCCGCTCGGAAAGCCGCTGCACGCATACGTCAACGACACGCTCGTGGACGCCCTCACCGAGGGCCGCCACCGCCTCGCGAGCGCGGCCGCCGTGCACGCGCAGGACCCGTCGCGCGCCCCGCCGCGCGCGCTCGCGCCGGCGCTGCAGACCGCGACGGCGGTGCTGCCCGCCGCGGCGCGCGTCGGCGCGCAGATGCGCGCGCTGGGCACGCAGCCGCTCGACCTCGCGTCGCTCATCCACGTGCCGGAGGAGCTCTTCGCGGCGGACGCGGCGAGCGCGGGCGCGAAGGGCGTCGCGCTCGCGCAGATCGACACGGACCCGGCCGTGCTCGCGCGCGCGATGGAGCACGCGAGTGCGCTGCTCGCGCAGCTCGAGGCGCGGCACCACGCGGCGGAGGCAGAGGTGAGGATGGAGACGGGCGTGGAGGATCCGCATGACGCTCATTGCGCTTGCGAAGCGCGCGACACTGGACTCAACCAGGATGGTGCGGGACAAGCTCTACGGGCCCAGCCGTTTCGCCCACTCGCTCTCGCTCTCCCCGCCCGTAGCTAACAACATTTCCCAAGCTGCTCAGGCACCCACCGACGCCAATGCTCCCGCGCCTCCGCCTTCCGCTGCAGAGCTGAGCATTCACTTCGCGAACGCGCCCCCGCCGAAGCTCGCAGCAAAGGGAGACCGCCGCGCCGTCCAGCACTCGAGACATCGCACTACTCCGGAATGTCGTACAATGCGGCGTCGCCGTCCGCCGCGCAGACTCCGACGATACCCACTTTCGACTTGCAGCCGCAGCCCCGCACGCCGCCCGCATCTACGCACCGTCGCAGCGACAGTCTCAGCCAGCGGCCAAGTGCTGGCCGGTGGGGCGGGATGTTTGGCGGGCACGAGCCGCCGCGGACGGCGGGACCAGAGCTCGCGACCCTTGCGGAGAAGACGGAGGAGGGCGCGCCGGGCACGGAGCCATGCTCTACGCCGTCAGACGCCGCGGCGTCGCCTGCGACGCGGTGGTTTGGGAGCTTGTTCGTCGGCGGCAGGGACAGCGTGCGCGAGGACGACACCACGGGCTGGCAAGGCGGCGCAGACACCGACGATACCGCGATATGGTCTATGTCGGGCGCTGCAGACGCCCTATGTGGCCTGGAATGTGTATAAGGTCGGTCGTCTACAATATTTTCACTCACGTCGTACAGCGCGCGCAAGACATTCGTTCACGACGAGTGAAGGAGCAGGTACTAATGGGGAGAGGCGAGGAGAGTTAGTTATACGTTTTTTATGTAGATATTGTCGAATACACATACCTGTACACTAGATATTTGCATAATACAATTCTGTTTTGATGAAGTGAAGCTGATGCTGAAGCGTGGAAAGTCGACGCGGCGACTTGACATCGCAGCATGCGAGAAGTTGCCGCGGCGACTTGACGGTCCGTTGCTTTTTTCGCGTTCGACCGTCATCCACATCGATTACTAGAATGTTATCCCGAGGCGGCTCACATCGTGTACGGCTCCTGTGTACGAATACTTTGATGTTAGCCAACAGTTATCTTTTGCTGCTCGAGTGCAACGAGCGGTCTCCTGCCGCTCATGCGCATGGCTCGGACTGCCGTGCATCGACACTCGTTCTCGACTTGCGTCGATGCTCCCTACACAGCCGAGACAAGATTTCAACATCTCGTGTCTCGTACGCGATGGGGCCCGCCCTCAGCAACTCGACAGACCAGCAATCGACCTGCGCCGCTTATGGGTAGCGTGCAGGATCCGCGGCATCACTAGGATGGCAAGCTACCATTGCAGCCCCTGCGCATCATGCCGACACTCAAAATGGTATCGCTCAGCACTATAAACATCGCCGACGCTACGTCGTGGAACTGTGATCTGGCCGCGCTCGCCCTGCAAACAGCTGCGGGACTCATTCCCGACGGCTTATCCATCCTGATTCCGGACATCCATCTGACAGCAGTCCGCGACAGACCAACTGGTCGTATGCCTCCCATGCGCGATTCAGAAAGGGAGAAGTCGGCATCCGTGCTCTCAATCACGCGCCTTGCTCACGAAATCAGGCAGTGTCGCAGGATAGCAGCATGCCGGACTCTTCCCACTTCCCGCTCCGGACACCTACTATGCAGAGGAGGAGCATCGGGAGATCGCACATGGACCACGATCTGCTCTTGATCGTGACGACGGCAAGTCACTTCGTGGGTACGCCTTTTCTTGAATACCTGTTTCTCTCGCCTTACGTCTGGTCGTCTCAGGCACAGTCTTACCGCCGTCGCTCACCTGCCTGGCCCATTAATCTAGGCTGCAAGCGACGCGGGGCAGCCTTTGGCGTCGCGCTATTTTTGTGGCTTCACGAGTTCCAGCCTCACTCTCACCCCGCCCCGTACGCAGCAGGGACAGCCTTCCTTGCGGGCTTGCTGCCGCCGCCGCCCCCTCTGCAAAGGGTGTACTACCCGCCGATTCACTGATCCACCGACACCTGCCTTCCCCTGCCACACGCACCCGATCCAGCACATGAACCGAAGCAGCGTAACTTGACGATGACGCCCTTGCGTCCATCGCGCGACGCTCGGCCACTGTCTGTACGCGCTGCGGCTCGACGACAACGGACAACCGCGCTGCGGAGACTATCAGCGACGGCCTTCGTCCGCAGGCGTTCATCTTATCTATATACATAGAAGCGCCCAGAGACAGACGACGAGGGTATCTGCGCCGCTCGGTGAGTGCTGTTGTTAATCCTACAATACAGGACTTACTGCGGAGATATGCATGAGCAGATATATCGTGCGGGAACTTGACGATGACGCCCTTGGCGTCTGTCGCGCGACGCCAGGGCTCGGTCGTAAAGCGGCGCTGCACGAGAGCGAGCATCGCGCCGTATCATTGAGGATCGTCAGCGATGTTGCTCGTGCTCGCCTACATGGCCCTTGTTGCATGATGTACCGTGAGTATGGTCACCTCGTCCACGAAACAGGACTTACCAGTAAATTTCGAGTAGACATCTCTTGCTGTATAAACTTGACGATGACGCCCTTCGCATCTGCCGCCCGACGCGAGGCCGAGATTGTCGGGCACTGCGATAGGACGACTACGAGCATGCACGCTCCACCGTCGCACGGAATATCATTGATGTCCTCCGTAGGCAGGCGATCCCCGCGGCCACTCGAAGCATCCAAGGGGTTCTGGATACCTTTGGGTAAGTGCGGATTGGATCAGACATGCTCACCGGTGCGATATAAACAAAAAGAGCTTACAGGAAAACTTGACGATGACGCGCTTGGCATCTGTCGCACGCCGGCAGGCCATAATCGTGGCGCGCTGGGCAACAACAAGCATCTGCGCGGCGGAACGTCAGCGACGACGTTCGTGGATCAGTGATATACTCACCTATATACCTCTCTCCATGACGTGTGAATAACGGCAGTGAATCTGCAAGGCGTGCAGTGAGTACTATAATCGAATCCCCGAGAAAGGACTAACCATGATATGGATAGAAATAACTTGATGTAGCATCTTGACGATGACGCCCTTGGCGCCCACCGCGCGACGCGAGGCCGAGATCATACGCGCTAGGCTGGATCGTCAAAGGGACATAAGCGATATGCCTCGTGGGTCAGCGAGCCTCTCACCTGCATGCATCATGCTGCGACACCTCAACGGCATCAGCGAATCTGCCAGACGGCGGTGAGTATTGTCTTTAATCCAATGCAGCAGTACTTACCCATGAAATATACCTTGCGGGAGAAACTTGACGATGACGCACTTGGCGTCTATCGCTCGACACGAGGCCGGGATGGCAGCGCGCTGGGCTACGACGGTCATCTGCGCTGCGTCGTCGAGAGAGTGTCAGCAATGAGGTTCGTAGACCGGCGGGCACCTCACGTACATGGCTCTTGTTGTAACGCGTCGATGGCAGCATTGAATCTGCAATACGGTCCGTAAGTACTATCATTAGTCTGTAAACCATCACAGAACAAGACTCACCAGTAGATAAGATGTACACGACTAACTTGACGATGACGCCCTTGGCGTCCATGGTGTGACGCTGGGCCAAGATCGTAGAGCGCTAGGCCACGCTACGCATCGGCGCTGCATCGTCGGGGGGCCGGGGAACATCAACGATGCTATTCGTCGATCGGTGAGTCTCTCCACCAGCATCACCGTCACGTCGCGACCCATGAACAACGGTAGGGAATCTGTCAGCGCATCGGTCAGCGCGATCATTGAATCTACAAAGCGGGGCTTACCGGTAGATGAGAACAGATAAAATGTACATTAGGAACTTGACGATGATGCCCTCGGCATCAACAGCATGACACCAGGCCCGGATCCTGATGCGCTAGGCTTGACCGACCATCCGCGCTGCTGCGACGTTGAGGGAATGTCAGCGGCGCTGCTCGTAAATGGGTGAATCTCTCACCTGCTTTGGTCTCATTGCCGCACCTCAAGAATGGCAACGAATCTGCTTGTACGTCGGTGAGTACGGTCTTTAATCTAACGCAGCGGTACTTACTGGTGAGATACAAACAGATGTGACTTACAAAACAAACTTGACAATGACACTCTTCGCGTGTGCCGTGACACGAGGGCTGGATCGTGATATGCGGGACTACGATGCATCCACACTGCATGGTCTGATTTTCGAATCCGTAGGTAAGTACAATCGTTACTCGACAAAGCATGACTCACCCATACAATTCGAACAAAAAGTATATATGAAATGTGCAGGTGAAATGGACGATAACGCCTTTGGCGTGCACGACATGATGCTGATTCGAAGCATACTGCGTCATCGAGACCATCAGCCACGTCATTCGGAGATGCGTGAGTCTCTCACCTGCATTTCTTCTATCACGGCACTCTGAGATTGCAACCAGCGACAAGTGTCTAGATGCTTCGGTGAGTACTATAATTATTTTGGCGTAGCAAGACTCACCAGGGGAACAAAATAGATAAATCCCTGTTGCTGTGCAGTGAATGGTGAGCGACACACATGGTACGAGATTGACAGCGGTACGTACTATCCCATGCTCCACTAGTACTGTCAGCCATCCTGTAACGGGACAGCAAGGGAAAGGCCCGGCCGGGCCGCGGAGCCGCGTCGGCCGTAAAAGGAAGCCTTCGCTAAGCAGTTCGGGAGTTACCGAGGCGGAGACAGAACCGTATGTAGAGAACGCGCGTAGCACACGATGTACTTACTCTCTTCTTGATTTTCTATCGCATCTATCATTGGAACTCAACGTTCCACTTCTCCCTTTTTGGGAGCCTTCTCGTTTCGTCTCCCCACCTCGTAGTCGACCGGTCGCGAGCCTCTAGGTGAGTCTTCGCCCGCGTTCGCCTCTTGTCTCCGCCAGCGCTACGAGAGGTTTCCCCCCGAAGCGCTGGCAACTGAGCACTGGAGAGCCAGTACTCGTCTCTTTTAGGTTCTTTGGCTCGTCCCTCACGGACGTGCCGCTCTTCTCCCGATCCTTTCCTCTTCGTCGAGAGGGCTCCCCTCGAGGAAGAATCTCTTCGCGTCTCGCGCCACGTCATCACACCAAATCCACTCCGTTCGCTAAGTAGTTCCACTGACCCGTAGCGAATCCACCGCTACAAAGGTGGACAAGCAGTGGACTACCGTACCCGGAGCCGACCAGGTTCAAGACTTATGCCAGACCCATCACCCCGAAACGCGCCTGCCAAGGGGGCTTCCGCATCAAGCTCCAAGCCACCATCTACATTGTCGGGTGCCCCGAAATCCAGCCAACCGCGTAGGTCTTCCACCGGTGCTGTCAAGAACCCCCCGACTCCTTCGTCAACCACCTCGACCGCATCAGCGGCGACCGCTCCCGCTCAACCTCCCATTCAGGAGGTCGCGAGCCCGCGAAATGAATTAACGCCTATCGACGTGGAGCGTTTCCCGCGGGACTTCATGGCAGGCCCGATGGGTGCATCTACGAGGACACTTTTCTCCTCTCCGACCGCCGGAGGGTTCAGCATCTACCAACGTATAATATACATCGCCAACAAGTCTCTTCCTCCGGACAAGGTTATCACCATCCGCGATCCGAAAGCCGTAGACGGCCCGTTCTACACCATAGACCCGAGCCTGAAAGCGATGGCGCGCAGAGCCGTCCAGGAGGGTCAACCCGCGCTGGACGCCTTCTTTTTAAGCGATCCCCGCCTAGAGTCTCCCAGGACCTACGACTTGGACCCCAAACTGCGCCTCCTGTCGAATTTCGACAGAGCCCCTTCCAAGCCGGTGCTCCACACCTCTTGGGACGTTCTCCGAGCCAGGATGGCGCAAGCGGTTACCCTTGTGCACGCCAAGATCGACTCGGAATCTACCATCACTACCTTTAACCAAGGAACCCCGTCTCCGATCCTCACCAGCCCGCCGCTCTCGGAGGCCCTCCAACTCACGATATCCCCTAGAGCCGTGCTCCAGACTCACTTTCGATCTCAAACAATCGAGCGCGTTCATAGGAAAGCGAGCGAGGGAATGCCCCAGGCCCTCTCTCCTCTAACGCTCGGCCCTAACGGGGAACTTCCTGTTCTCCAGCTCCCGAAAGTAGCGCAGCTCGACATGGATAGAGGATTCATCACGGTCAACAAGGACGGTGCCCAGTCACCCCTTCGTCGAACGCGCATGGAGGCCAACCCTATAATCGAGTCTACGCCTCTCCCTAAGAACCGCAAGCCTCGTTTATCCACGTTCAGCATCGGAGGTTTTGACGACCCCTCCATCCTTCACCAGAATCTCCCCGCCATACGTGAAGAACATCAATCGTTCTCTTCCGGTTCCGGCAACCCTTTCACTTCGCCTACCGTCAGGGACTCGCACTCGGTCACTCAAACGCAAGAGCCACGCCAATCTGCACCAGCGCAAGCTTCCGAGACTAGAGGGCAAGACTGGTGGTCCAGTATCGTGGCAGACGCTCGGCGACAGCGACAGGAGGGTTCCCCCACTGCGCGAAGGAACCAAGCCGGGGGTGGTGACGGAGGAGACGGGGGCGACGGTAGTAGCGACGATGAAAACGGCTCGCAACGCGGCCAGCGAGGCGGAAACGGACGGGGAAACCCAGGCCGAGGCCCTCGCCGAAGGCAACGCGGAAGAGGCAACGGAGGAGACGGCGGAGACGATGGAGGTAGCAGTGATGGCGGCGGCAGCGACGGAGACGGCTTTCACAGGAATGGCAACCTCCCCGTGAATCACCGTCAACGCCCCAACGAACCTCGCATGAAGCTGGAAATAAAGAGAGAGGACCTGCCCGTGTGGGACGGGAACAAGGACACCGCTGTGGACTTCTTTTTCCGGGTCCTCAACGTCGCTCGAACGGGACCACGACTAGTCATCGAAATCCCTCTTCTCCTTCCTCTCAACTTCCCACCGAGTTCGACGATTGCGGGATGGTACCGTCTTCTGCCAGAGGACAGAAAGAATCACATGAGCCTCCACCTCGACAACTTCCTGGAAACTATCCGGGATCAATATCTGGGCGACGAGTGGTCGTTCATGCAGCGAACTATCTTCGACTCCATGATATTCCGTCAAAAGGGGCACGAGAAGGAGAAACCGATCGACTTCGTGCAGAGGAAGGCACTCCACGCGCGTATGCTGGACTTGAGTGACGGAGGAGGACCCAGAGAAGTTCGTATCATCATCGGGACGTTCCCGGTTTACTGGCGTACAATTATCAATGAACGTGATATCCCGGATTCCTCAGTACTATGGCTCCGAGTCACCGAGAGGGAAAGGGAGCTCATACACCTGTGGGAGCGCGACCAGCAATTCAAACGCGCTGACGCCCCCTCTCGTCCTTTCTTCCGGCGACCCAAGGCTGCGTACGTCACAGAGGTAGCGGACCCTCAAGCGGACCCCGACCCGGGCAGTGTCGATGATCCAGTCCTCGCATCCGCGTTCGCTACCCTGCAACAACGGACACGAGCTCGTCCACCGCCTAAGGAGGGATACCGCTTCCCTAAGGAGGATAGTACGGTGTCTAAAGTCAGACTCCCCCCGTCGCCCTGCAAGGTTTGCGGCAGCGGAAATCATTGGGATAAGGAGTGCCCCCGATACCAGGAATGGACCAAGATGAAGGAGGTCAGAAGGGTGGAAGGACTCTCCTATGATAGAGACTCGGAGGACGAAGTCGAATACGAGTCGTTGTATCAAGCATTTCTAACTGAGAAAGCTCTTTCCCTGTACGATCCCCTGATCCTCCCGACTGAAGAGTACGAGCAGGGTAAGCACGCATTCATAACTCACTTAGATTCTCTCCGGAGGGGGCAAGGTTTGGACTCCCTCCCTTCCCCTCCAGGGAAGAATTCCCCTCGAGAGGAAGGATCGGGCTACCACCCCTCCTCTCAGGAAGACCGAAAGCGCGACCTTCCCCAAGACTCGGATCATTCTGCCACGACTCAATCTGACATCGCGGCCTCGGAAGTGGGAGTCACACCCATCTTAGCAGTAGTCGACGTACCTCCGAGCCGAAATGCGAAACCAGGCTTCGCAGCCCAGGACGTCTCTGTCCTGTCGGTACGGGGACATGTCGGAGGACGTTATTCTCAGCTCTCCGACGTCCGCTTGGACTCCTGCGCGGACGTCACCTTAATGTCCTCAGAGTTCTACCGTTCCCTCTCGCACCCACCGAAGCTGCGGCAAGGCCTTCGTATACGGCTCACGCAGCTGACCGTGGACGGAGGTGTCGAAGCGGAGGGTTTCGTACGCATACCTATCTTCTTCCCTTCGCGCGAAGGCCCTCTCCTTCGCATCATGGTGGAAGCTTACGTGGTCCCCAAGATGACGGTTCCCCTACTTCTAGGGGAAGATTTCCACCTCACATACGAGATCGCAGTAGCACGTAACCTCGATACGGGCACCATCGTCTCTTTCCGTAACTGTCCATATGAGCTATTGGCTCACTCCGTGCAGCCATACCGCACTCCACAGGTACAAAGGAGCCTCCTCGGGGTACAATCCTTCGTACGCGCTATGACTCATCGTAGAGCTAAAGTCAAGCGCCAGAAACGCCGACGTCGAGCCCGCCTCTACGAGGCAGAAATCCGAGCCGCGCACGATTATCGCATCTTACCCGGAACAGTCAAGAAAATCGAGGTCATGGGCCAGTTCACGGAAGAAAAAGACTGGCTCGTCCAACGGTCCCTGCTGAGCTCCGGTAAGGATGATTTCTTCATAACTCCTAATACCCTTTTTTCCAGTAGATCTCCCGTTATCCCGGTCACAAACCACACGCCGCGACCACGCTTCATCCGTAAAGGCGACATTGTCGGCACGGTAATCGACCCAGCCAAGTTCTTCGATGCCCCGGAAGACCTCGCCGAGCTAGAAAACATGATCACCAAAGCAGCCCAAATATCGCAATTCGTCAAGAACCTGGCGGAAACCAAAGACTCTTCCAACCAATCAACTTCTGATGAGGCCTCCCCTCAGAAGTCATACGAACAGCCCAATTCAGCGGACTCGTCAGCAGAACAGGACCCAATTCCTCCCACCACCCCCTTATCGCGGCCAATTCCCGTCGTGGACATCCCACGGGACCCGCTTTCAGAGCCCGTACCCAGCCAACAACCGTCCCCAGTCGGACCCAAAACAGCAGAACTTCCAGACCCTACCTTCTACCCTTCGGACCACCTACGTGACCTGCTGGATGTAGGCAGCCTCCCCGACCATCTCAAGGAGGAAGCCTGGACCATGCTTGAACGACGCATAAAAGCGTTCGGCTTCGACGGACGGTTGGGCCACCACCCCGCAAAAGCACGAATACGTACGGACAACGACCACCCTCCCATCTCTGTGCCTATGTACGGCTCATCTCCTCGAAAACGTGAAGTCATCGAAGAGCAGGTCCGCCAGTGGTTCGAACAAGACGTCATCGAGCCGTCCAAGAGCCCATGGAGTGCGCCAGTCGTGATAGCATATCGCAACGGCAAAGCGCGTTTTTGCGTTGACTATAGAAAACTCAACGCCATCACAGTCCCCGACGAGTTCCCAATACCCCGCCAGTCCGAAATTCTCGGCTCATTAGCGGGCGCTCAAGTTCTATCCTCTTTAGATGCGCTGTCCGGGTTCACTCAACTCGAAATGGATCCTAGCGACGTCGAAAAAACGGCATTCCGTACACACCTCGGCCACTTTCAATTTAAACGCATGCCGTTTGGACTCCGCAACGGCCCAGCGATCTTTCAACGCGTCATGCAATCAGTCCTGGCCCCGTACCTATGGCTTTTCTGCCTAGTCTACATAGACGACATCGTAATCTTCTCCCGCACCCACGAGGAGCACATCACACACCTCGATAAGGTCCTCGAGGCGGTCGAGGAAGCCGGAATCACCCTTTCACCTTCCAAGTGCCATCTATTCTATCCTTCCATCATCTTGTTAGGCCATAAAGTCTCCCGGCTAGGCTTATCCACACACCAGCAGAAGGTAGACGTCGTAGCTAAACTAGCCACACCGGAATCCGTGCCCCAGCTCCAAACCTTTCTAGGGATGGCCGTCTATTTTTCCGCGTTCATTCCATACTATGCAGACCGCGCGCGACCCCTATTCGAACTCACGCGGAAAGGCACAAAATGGCACTGGGACGCAGAACATCAAGAAGCCTTCGACAGCATTCGCGAGGCCCTACAACAAGCCCCAATCTTAGGCCACCCAATGCAGGGCAAACCGTATCGCTTATATACGGACGCGTCAGTCGCCGCACTAGGATGTGCCCTTCAACAAATACAACCCATCACAGTCAAGGACCTCGCAGGCACCAACGCGTACAAAAAGCTCCTTACAGCTTTCCAAGAAGGACGCCCGCCCCCGAGACTGATAGTTCAGATGGATGCTGAATTCGACGACTTCGTGCTGCCGAATGGATGGTCCCCCTCCTTCGACGACACGGTAGTCCCAGTAGAACGAGTCATCGCCTACTGGTCTCGTACGTTCAAAGCAGCAGAGCTCAATTACTCGGTCACGGAGAAAGAAGCCCTGGCAGCTAAGGAAGGACTCGTTAAATTCCAACCCTTCATTGAAGGCGAGAAGATCCTTCTAGTCACGGATCACTCAGCGCTACAATGGGCCAAGACTTACGAACATACCAATCGACGTCTTGCCGCCTGGGGCGCCGTGTTCTCGGCTTACAAACCCGGCTTGCGAATTATTCATCGGCCGGGCCGCGTGCATTCCAATGTGGACCCATTATCACGATTACCCCTTCAGCCGCCCGCTCACACCTCCCCAGCAGAGGACGCGGGACCGAGCCTCCTGACGGACAATGCTGCTGCGACTCAGATCGAAATACAGGCACGGACTCGTCCAGCGGACGTTTTCCTCGCACTCTCCATAGAAGACTGTCTCGACACACAATCGATATTCATCACGACAAGGGCCGCAACCCGAGCCAAGGACCTTCAGACGCGAAACGTCGCCACAAACACGGAGAACGGCACTGACACAAGCAGCAAGTCTCCTCCAGTGGGTGGTTCACCCCCACAGGAGGACACCGCAAGTCAAGCCAAACCGGCAACAGCCCCGCTCGAAGCTCCATCCCCGTCATCCGAGAGGTTCCCTCCGGAGACAGGGCTCCACCGCCCACGGTCCTTCCCCATGCTCTCGCTGTCCGACGACCTCCTCGACGAATTTCGCGAGGCATACAGTCTCGACCCCGCATTCAAGTCTAAGTGGATAGCTCCGCCCAGTCCGTTCCAAGACCATCGCCCCGGCCAACGATTCTTTAAAGATGACCAGGGCCTCCTGTTCTTCGAAGACGCGAATGCCAGCATTCGCCTATGCATTCCGAAATGCCTTCAACCTCGATTCTTGGAACTAGCGCACTGCTCCGCGGGAGAAACGGCACACGCGGGTGCTGAGAAGCTGCGAGCATTCTTAGCTCACAAAGTCTACTGGCCTCGCATGAACGCAGACATCGAAAGATATTGCGCATCGTGCGATGTATGCCAGAAGACTAAAGCCCGCAACTTCAAGAAATATGGCCTTCTCATACCCAATCCCATCCCCAACCGCCCGTTCCAATCTGTATCCATGGACCTCATAGTGAGCCTCCCCATGTCGGAGCTATATAACGCGATTCTCGTCGTGGTCTGTAGGCTGTCGAAGTACGTACAGTTCATACCTACAACGTCCGGCCTTTCCGCTGCAGACTTCGCCAAGCTATTCACCGACAAAATCATCTGTCGCTTCGGTGTTCCGGACTCCATCATCAGTGATCGTGACCCACGGTGGACGCACGACTTCTGGAAAGCAGTGAGCGCGCGTCTTGGCCTTACTATGCATTTGTCCTCCTCGCATCACCCGCAACACGACGGTCAGACGGAAATTACGAACCGCGCCCTCGAAACAGCCCTACGTGCCTACGTTGCGCAGGATAAGACATCGTGGGCCTCATGGCTTCCCCTTCTCGAATTCGCCCACAACACCGCAGTCTCCTCAACTACGGGCTATTCGCCAGCCTTTCTTCTCTATGGATTCCAGCCTGGCGACATTATTGACGCCATCATTCCTATGGACCAGCGCCGTGTATCACGCGTCAGCGTCGCCGGAGACTTCTTACTTTCCCTCGACTCCCATCGAGCAGCGGCACGCGACGCCACGGCACACGCACAGCACAACCAAGCCCAACAATTCAATAAAGGGCGCCGTCCACTGGAATTTAACGAAGGCGACCTAGTTCTCGTCAATCCGCACTCTCTGGAGTGGAAGGAATCAAAAGGCGAAGGGGCTAAGCTCGTACAGCGCCTTATAGGACCCTTTGAAGTCCAACAGCGCATCAACGCTAACGTATATCGCCTTCGCATGGGAGACAACTTTCCCGGTTCCACCGTCTTTAACGTTCAACATTTACAGCCTTACCGAGCGTCCCCGGCAGAATTCGGCGAGAGGATCACCCTCCCGGACACCCGCGCGGACAAGCCCCCCTCGGAGGAATTTGAGGTCGAAAAAATAGTCGCTCACCGCAAAAACCCCCGCTCAGGCCGCCTGGAATTCCTCGTCCGCTGGACAGGCTACTCGCCCTTGTACGATATGTGGCTAAGCAGTCGCGACTTACGTAATGCACCGATCGAACTATTCAACTATCGTAAAACGCACGGGCTGTAACGGGCCGGAAACACCGGCCTGCCGCGAGCAGCCACAACTGTACAGTTTTATTACATAATCACGGAACTCCGACGCGGCGTACAGCTCTCTATACGCGTCTTATACAACTCATTGTTCCTCTCTCAATCGACACTGTGCAGCGGCACCCTCCCAGTGTCCCTATACCCTTTTCATCCCCTCTTCGTCGTTTTTCTTATCATGGCTATCCGTTCTATTTCACGCCACCGCGCTCACAACACGGCGTGGATCCGCATCTGGGACGACCGCCCCCCCATCTGCTCTCTGCCCCATCCCTCCGGCCCCAACCCGACGTTTGACCTCTCAACGGGCACCTTCCGACCCTGGGACTGGGTTTGCGACCCGGATTGGGTTGACTTCGGCACCCCCTGGCGACCGTTCATCCCCATCGCGCCACCGCCCTCCCTTCATTTCACGTCAGACCTATTTTGGGTGTACGCGGAACGCGCTTCGTCGAGCGTCGTCCCCGAGTACCTCGCCGACGGGAGATGGCGCGTCCCATCCGACGTTACCGGATCCTACGCCCGCGCCAAGATTTGGCTCGAGTCCCAAGTTCAGTTCGTCCGCACAGCGGGAGGCGTTGGTCTCCCTCCGCCCCCGCCCATGCACTCGGCGATCATGTTCAATGCCCTCCGCGCCGACAACCCTGAAGCTCTCCAGGCGGCCACCTGGCCTTACCGCCGTGACCTGCTGGATTGGTTCGGCTACTTCATATGGGCCCTGGCTGGCATACACGGGCAGTGGTTCACCCTGCCCGCAATGCAGTCCAATGTAGAGTTCGTCGACTTCGCGACCCGATACCTAGTCGGGTCCACGCCTCGCGGCGTTTCCATACGCACAGACGACTTCCCCACGTGGCCAGCCATGTGGCGCTCCGCTTTCCGACGCTGGCTCGACCTCGGCGTCCCCATCAATTATCCGTGGAGCGCCGCGCACGCTGAGGACCGCCGGTGGCTCGAACTACGCCCTGCAACCTACCCCGCCGGCTGGCACCGCGTCGACTGCTCCGTCCCCCGTCAAACGGCTATCCTTGCCCCCAGCATCCACGCCACCTCCGGATACAAAGCCTGGAAGCACAAGGAGAGCAAAAGCTGGCACGCCGCGCTCCATTTTAGCGACTACGCGAACGCGGACGACTTCGTCAACCTCCGCGTCTACTACCGCGACGCCATTCATGACGACGACGCGGACATCATCGAACCAGACGACGACGACGACGAACAACCCCCCGGAGGATATGCAGCACGGCGCTTCAATTTCACGTCGTTCCGCCACCGGCTTCGCGATTCCCCTGGCCTGGCTCGCTGGAGAGACCGGCACCCAGAAGCTCGCACCCCCCCTCAGTTCGCGCCGACGACTCAACCGGAGGCCGGGCCGTCTACATTGTCCGCCACTCCCCACATCCAGGAGGGACCTCCGACGGCCACCGTCATGCACGCCGCCGCAGCGCTAATTCCCCACGCTACCGAGCAGGACGACGATCTCGTCTCCCTCGGCAGCGGCGAGGACCACGACGCGGCCATGCCAGGCATGGACACGATTGCGCCACCGCCGACCAATGATGCAGACGTTATCCCCGCAGCCACCCCAACGACGGCCCCAAGTCCTCCGCCAGCACCTCCCAGCGTGAACCAAAACCAGGAAACGACCCCGGAGGATCCCTCGCAGCCCACGACCGCGGCCACAGACGACGCGGAACCTGACCCCGAAGGCGATACCCACGCGGGTCAGGTTTTGCCGGACGACATTGACATGGCAGCCCCAGACGAACCGGGCCTCGGCCCCAATAATGTCTTCTCCACATTCTGGGCCGACGTGACTACGGGACATCCCGGCTTAGCAGCAGTCTACGACGTCGCGCCCAACGCGTTCTTCGGGATCGATTGGCAATTCTTCGCGGCGATGACGGTAGCAATCCCGCCGTCCACGGAAGCCCGTCTAGCCCAAGCTCTCGAGCGCAACCCTACTGTTGTAACCGCCGAGCTCGTTCGTCTCATGCTCCGCCTGGGCATGCGTTTCCACGTCTCATGGTCACCAGCCTGGGGCGCATCATGGGCCCAACACCGCAGGAATGGAGATGACCCCCTTCCCCTGCCAACCTACCTTGTCGACGCGCCGGCCCCCCTCGGCCCTCCAACTATGCCATTCCACGAGCTTAACGCGGCCTATATCCTTCGCGCTAACGAGCTGTTCAACCGTCCTTGCAACGCCCGCCTCCTTCGCTATGGCGGTATCATCTGGCGCCTTGTTCTACATTACGGCGGCGTTGACCTCGCAGAGGCAGTCCTCGACGGGCCTTCGTCATCCTACGCCTTCAACGCATGGTTCTTCACCACACCCAATGGCGATCACTGCGACAACCCAGTTGCTTGGCAGGACGATCCGGTCGTCCGGGAGGTCCTCGGCACTAGCCCATACTCGTCAACACCCACACTGTGGCCGGACCCCGATGTTTGGGAGCGCAGCGGCCGTTGGTCCGGACGTTGGAACGCGTTCGCGGAGACTTGGTTTACCAGCCGCATCGCAGAAATCGAAGACCACACCGCCCGACCCCTCACTCCCCGCAAATGGCGAGAAAACCTCCGAGGAATCAACCAGGGTATCCGCGACAACACTCGAGTCCGCTTACAGCTGTCTGCCCTACTCCCGGGCCTCCGCGCTAATGCGGCCGCATATCTCGCGGACTCGCCTCTCTCGCAGCAAGGTCGCCTCCAGCTCCTCGAAGCTCCCGCTCCTCCTTGAGCGAAGGCTGGGGGGGCTCTGTAACGGGACAGCAAGGGAAAGGCCCGGCCGGGCCGCGGAGCCGCGTCGGCCGTAAAAGGAAGCCTTCGCTAAGCAGTTCGGGAGTTACCGAGGCGGAGACAGAACCGTATGTAGAGAACGCGCGTAGCACACGATGTACTTACTCTCTTCTTGATTTTCTATCGCATCTATCATTGGAACTCAACGTTCCACTTCTCCCTTTTTGGGAGCCTTCTCGTTTCGTCTCCCCACCTCGTAGTCGACCGGTCGCGAGCCTCTAGGTGAGTCTTCGCCCGCGTTCGCCTCTTGTCTCCGCCAGCGCTACGAGAGGTTTCCCCCCGAAGCGCTGGCAACTGAGCACTGGAGAGCCAGTACTCGTCTCTTTTAGGTTCTTTGGCTCGTCCCTCACGGACGTGCCGCTCTTCTCCCGATCCTTTCCTCTTCGTCGAGAGGGCTCCCCTCGAGGAAGAATCTCTTCGCGTCTCGCGCCACGTCATCACACCAAATCCGCTCCGTTCGCTAAGTAGTTCCACTGACCCGTAGCGAATCCACCGCTACACATCCACCGTAGCACATTGGACTCGAGGCGAAGACTGTACGCAATACTGCACCTGGCCTCACCCAATGATCTTGATGGCGGCGGGAATATCTGCACCGTAAACGTGTCAACAGAGAACTTACGGAGAGGTAAGAACTTACCCATCTTGCTGCATCCATTCCGAATGATGCAAGCAGAGAGCATGACGAGGTCGATAAATAAGACACATACAGTAGATAGTCAGAGACAGAAATAAAACATCCTACCAGTGAGTAATCTCGAAAGTAGGGAACAACAGTAAGTGGAGGGAATGCGCATGCACGACGGAATGCCAGAAGCAGTTTAATAAGGATGGGCCAGAATTGCGCACAGACACCGTGGTTTCCAATGAGCGTAATCACCGAGACCTGAAACACGGCCGATGCTCTCGGGTCTTCCATCTTACTGCCGGCATAAATCACTCATGCAGGTTCCCGGCCTCCAATCAGATGTCATATTCAGGGAATAAGAATTCTTGTCTCTCCGAACAACTGAGATGGAGGATGGATATTTCTGAGTCTTTCAGAAATTGTTGAACTCAAGGAGGCAAATCACAGATACTCAGCAACTGAAGAACTACAGATTTGGGGAGAGATTTTGGCTGAGAAATGGAGAGCTGGATTGTGTGAGGCTTGGCTCCATAAAATCAAGGGAGGTCTTGCCGTAAAGTGAGCTAGGCAACCGCTTGAAGTGTCAGCGGCACATCTCCGTCGCATGCTGTCACGGAAAAATGGATGATCAGTAAGCAGAACTTCGGAGAGCAGACCACTTGAAGATTGGTTTCAGCTGCATAACATAGAAATAAAATATGTGCAGCAGCGAATTGCAAGGTTCTGTTGATGGACATTCTCTGAGAATGTAAGGAGAGCCCTAAGCACGAAATGAGTTTATCAATTGACTGACAAAGGAGATGCTTAGCCATTAATATTGCTCGCTACTCGCTGATCCTGTCGCATCGTAGCGTATCATATTCCCATGCATGTCCGACGTGCAGTCCCCGCTGTGTGACAAGTTTGCCTTCCTCCTACTACAGCTGCTTTAGAATATTCACTGACCATTATCTATAGGATTTCGAGCCAGTAGGTTTTACGACAAAATTTGATCAGGATCGGAGGGATTGTGCAGAACCAGAAGAGTGTCTTCGGTATATCCTAGCTAGTCCGAGATAGCGATATGTATGGGAACAACAGCGTCACATGCTATGGTCCAAGAATTGTACTTTTCGCATCTGAAATATTATCAGAGTAACTAATAGGATTCTTTATATGCTATCTTTCTTCGATTTGAGGCTTGCCAAACTGAGGGGCATTCTTTCGGAGGATTCAAAAATGTCGGTAGATCTCTGAACTAGAGACACACAATGTTCAAAGTATTGAAAATGTGATATGGATTCAAACACAAGAAGCAAATCTATCGGACCATGTAGCAAAATCAGGCATGCTACCTAGGAGTATCTGCTCGCAGATGGAGACAGACCATGTACGAAATTAAGGTTAATCCGAGAGATATGATCGGAGGACGGCGACCAGGTGCACACGTAAAGGCACGAAAACGGAGCTTGACACGTAGTTACCGTAAGACGATGCTTCGGCATCGAGCGCGGAGGAACAGGTATTCCTCCGCGCGTACGGTATAAGGGCAGGGGGCCGGACTTACCTCCGCTCTTCCGCTTTTGCATGTTCACCCCCCTGCGCCATACCTCGAAAATCCCGCCGGGCCCACTGCATGTCGCCATTGTCGATGCCCCCGGCGCAGTGCCCGCACCGTCACATATCGTAGGTCCTCGCGCTACTTCCCCTCTCGGGATGTGATGCTGACCATTCTTCTCGTTTTCAAGGTTCCTCGCCTGAGACCGCGGGCGTCATCGTCAAGTTCGACGACGCCGTCGTTCGGCGCGCTGGCGTTTTTGGCGACCTTGCCTCAACGCCGCATGCAAGAGGTCGACGATGTATCCAAATCCCGTTCGTACGTCCTATCTCTCGTGAATTTGTCACATGGAACGAGTACTCACCGAAGTCTAGATTTGCATCGCCCGGTTTTTTTCGGGTTCGACGCTGGTGCGGAGCGACAGGCTATGGCCCGACAGCGGCCGTTTATTACCGCTGAGGCTGCGACAATGACGCCGCGCGAAGCGCGGTGCCGTCCTGCGCTGCGTCGCGTCGCGTCGATCTGGAGCGCTGAAAAGGGAGGGGGCTCGAGCTGTCGCGGCGCTCTTTGCGCGATATGCGCGCATGAGAGCTGTTGACGAGTGAGTACTGCTGTCATTTATCGAGGCTAGCACAAGAACTTACCCACACACCGAAAGAACAGGATCTCGCTGCCAGATTTCCCCGTTTCGAGGCCGCACGCCGAAGCGGCGAGCGGGCCTTTCAGCCGGTCTCGACGCTCAAGTCGTGCGCTGCCCGCCGTTTGCCGCCACGGCCACGCCCGTTCTGTACTCTTGTACGTGTCCTCTACGGCCGTTCGCCAACGTTTCTCGGGATTCACCACGCCTTGTACGATAGCCGAGTGTTGACACCATTTTTCGAGGTTTCGAGCCCCGCGGCGAGCGGCAGGCGCGTCCGTAGAACGAAGTCAGCGTCAGAGCTCTACTGGCGAGCTCTGTCCTTGAAGGTCAGTGCTTCCTGTCAGCTAGCCGGGACGAATTGAGGCTTACCTGGAGGTCCAGATACATACATTTTATCGCTCCGGAAACGTGGGGCCCAGGCCCCCGCGGCGAGCGGCAACGTGCGCCGGAAGGTCAAGCCTTCGAAGTCGACGTCAGCGGGCGCCGCTGACGTCGATGAGCGCAGCCCAGCGCGATCTGCATGTCCTGTAAGTCTGTCATACATGCATTCACGAAGGCGAAAAGATGTTTACCTGAATCGCCTGAAAGCCTATATTGTGTGCTCAGGCCTCCGCGGCGAGCGGAAACGCGCTGCCTCAGGGCATTCCTTCGTGGTCGACAGAGGCGGGTCTCCGCCCGTGTCGACGTCGCAGGCGAGAGCGGGGCGCAGCCCCGCGATCGCCGTGTCTCATGCCGCACACGCCTTCGAAGGATCATCGAAGGCTCTAGTCGACGTCTCGGAACCTCAGCGAGCCGACGACGAGCTTCAGACGCATAGGACAGCAATTCCTGCAAGGAAACGTAAGTTTTCAATGAGAAATTAGCCGAGTTGAGATGATGCTCACCTAAATACTGGAAAACCCAGTTTTTGTCGCCGGTTTCCTGAGATTCAGAGGCCCGCGCCGAGCGGCGACCGTTCTGTAGAGCAAGCATTCGAAATCAGCAGCGACGGGGCGCCGTCGCTCCTGACCAGCGGCGGTCGGGCGAAGCCCGACGCACGCCGCTGCTCGGGATGAGGCGACGCGGATGTCGGGAGCCTTGGGCATGCCTTTCCCCGCAGCGCGTCGTACGCCTCTGCGCACGTCGAAGGCGCCTGTTTCGGGTCGGTGCGATGTCTTTCTGCGTCCCTGTGAGTCGGTTTCAGTTAGTATTAGCCGAGGTATTTTGATGCTCACCTGGATGCCCAGAAACATCGTTTTTTGGTCCAAACATTCCAGAATTCAGAGGCCCGCGCCGAGCGGCCTACTAGTCCCTAGGGTAAAGTCCACGGAGTGAGCATCGCATCGACGCTCACGTCGCGCTTGGTGGGAGGCGGGCGCAGCCCGCCGAACGTCCTTGCGCGCGTCTCTGAGCATGTGCGGTGGCTTTTGGCATGTCTGTGAGTCGCTTTCAGTGAGAATTAGCCGAGGTATTCTCATCTTCATTTTGATATGCAGAAATGTACCTTTTCGCGTGCAAAATTCCAGAATCGAGTGGCCCGCGCCGAGCGGCCTCCTCCTCCATAGGGCAAAGCAAACGGAGTCCCCGTCAGCGGGCCTCCGCTGACGATGGCTGCGAGCGATGGGCGCAGCCCATCGCGAGCTCTGCGTTCGCAAGTAAGTTCGCGCGCCGATATTATCCGAGCTGAACTCGGACTCACCTCGTCTGTCTGACAGCAGGTTTCTTCGCCGAAATTCTAGGCGTCAGGCCCCGCGGCGAGCGCAAGGAGCTGTTGGACGACCGGCAGTTCGGTGTCAGCGGGGTTCGCTGAGAGGCCCGCATGCACCACCCACTCGAACTCGTACCTCGTTGACCTCTCGCTACGCTGACGGACGTCATCGTCAAGGTGGCGAATGCACGCGCTGCTAACCATGTGGTCGAATTCCCTCTGAGTATCTACTCGCCCACCCGCGTACGTGGATGTTTTGACTGGATGCGTCTCTGCGCTCCCCGTGCGACAATCCCACCGTGGTGACCACGACGCTGTTCGCCTTGTCGTCCACGCGGAGCGTCTCCGCTTGCTCTGCACTCTCGCGACCCTGGCACCCATGGCCGTCCACGCCGCAATTCCACTGCCGCCTGCACGGCCATTGCGAGTCGTCTTTCGCACGAGAGGATCGTGATCGTCGCATTCGACGCGACGCGGGACAGGCGGCGCGCTGTCCGGCGCATTTCTGCGTGCTTGCAGGCACCGCCTTCGCGCGCTCGGCTGGTCACACGCGCACCGGTCGGCGTCGACTTCGCTCGGAAGCGCTCTGGCTGGGCTTGATGGGTAAGTCCTTGCAGCTCTGATCTGCTCGAAGGCAAGTTACTCACCTATGCGCTGTCGCTAGTGTCTTTCCGGCGCTGCTCGTGCATCCCCAGTCCTTCCCTTCGCCTCGACTCGCGCGAGACGTGTCCTCGTTGCCTCCAGGGACCTAGAATGCAGCGCGCAGGGACTGGGTCTGACAAGGCGACGCAAGGGCGTCATCGTCAAGTACCTATCGGCAGCGCGCCGGTCAGTCTAGCGTGAAATTGCCGTCGTCGAGGACTCGCGTACCAGAATGGTTTCCTCGACTCCCTCATGCTGTGCCCTCCGGCTGCTTTCCGCCTCCCTTCCACTCCGTGCGCGCGCCGTCGCCTCAGCTTGTGCCCGTCTCGGTCGGTCCCAATTCCGCGCGGGCCTCACGACGCAAGGGCCTACACAAACCGCAACTGACGCCCCTTTACGCCCCGCCCATACCCATACCCACCGATTCCACGCAATCACTATCCCAAATATCCGTTCCTGCACCCGTCAACGCGATCGTACCTGAGGAAGCGCCGCCCCGCTACGTCGCGCCACCCAAGCCGCCCGAGCTCCCAAAGAACGGCAAACCCAGATATCGCTTTTGGACCGTCACACGGAACGCGCCCTCGCGCGCGAGGGCGAAGGACAAAGACGACGAGGATCTGCTCCAGGCGCCCGTGGTCGAGCCGCGGGAGCCACACCCGACGGACTACGGCGCCTATGCGACGCTGCTAGAGCGGCTCGCGAAGGAGTCGCGGGTGGACGCGCGGAGTGCGTTTGCGTCGCAGGAGCAGCTGTTCGAGGCCATACGGAAGTCGGTCGAGAACAAAGGCGTGCCGCAGGCGGCCGACGACGGAGACGCCGCGGAGTACTGGACGCCGCGGCGGGCGCTCGAGGGCCAAGAATACCTGCGGGAAGTCGTTTACGGCGGCGTGGACGGCCTCGCCTACGTGCGGAGCCTCGCGGAATTCGTGACGCCGCCCCGGGAGCTGGTACGCACACCCCATCGCGCCCCGTTCCCGTATTTATCGTCTCTGGTTCAGGCTAACCTCCCCGCGGAGGACGTCACATTCCCGCTCGGGAAGCCGCTGCACGCGTACGTCAACGACACGCTCGTGGACGCCCTCACCGAGGGCCGCCACCGCCTCGCGAGCGCGGCCGCCGTGCACGCGCAGGACCCCTCGCGCGCCGCGCCGCCGACGCTCGCGCCCGCGCTGCAGACCGCGACGGCGGTGCTGCCCGCCGCGGCGCGCGTGGGCGCGCAGATGCGCGCGCTGGGCACGCAGCCGCTCGACCTCGCGTCGCTCATCCACGTGCCGGAGGAGCTCTTCGCGGCGGACGCGGCGAGCGCGGGCGCGAAGGGCGTCGCGCTCGCGCAGATCGACACGGACCCGGCCGTGCTCGCGCGCGCGATGGAGCACGCGAGTGCGCTGCTTGCGCAGCTCGAGGCGCGGCATCAGGCCGCGGAGGCAGAGGTGAGGATGGAGACGGGCGTGGAGCATCCGCATGACGCTCATTGCGCTTGCGAAGCGCGCGACACTGGACTCAACAAGGATGGTGCGGGACAAGCTCTACGGGCCCAGCCGTTTCGCGCACTCGCTCTCGCTCTCCCCGCCCGTAGCTAACAACGTTTCCCAAGCTGCTCAGGCACCCACCGACGCCAATGCTCCCGCGCCTCCGCCTTCCACTGCAGAGCCGAGCATTCACTTCGTGAACGTGCCCCCGCCGAAGCTCGCAGCAAAGGGAGACCGCCGCGCCTTCCAGCACCCGAGACATCGCACTACTCCGGAATGCCGTACAACGCGGCGTCGCCGTCCGCCGCGCAGACTCCGACATCCACTTTCTACTTGCAGCCGCAGCCCCGCGCGCCGCCCGCATCTACGCACCGTCGCAGCGACAGTCTCAGCCAGCGGCCAAGTGCTGGCCGGTGGGGCGGGATGTTTGGCGGGCACGAGCCGCCGCGGACGGCGGGATATCAGAGCTCGCGACCCTTGCGGAGAAGACAGAGGAGGGCGCGCCGGGCACCGAGCCACGCTCTACGCCGTCAGATGCCGCGGCATCGCCTGCGACGCGGTGGTTTGGGAGCTTGTTGGTCGGCGGCGGGGGCAGCGTGCGCGAGGACGACACCACGGGCTGGCAAGGCGGCGGAGACACCGACGATACCGCGATATGGTCTACGTCGGGCGCTGCAGACGCCGTATGTGGCCTGGAATGTGTATAAGGTCGGTCGTCTACAATATATTCACTCACGTCGTACAGCGCGCGCAAGACATTCGTTCACGACGAGTGAAGGAGCAGATACTAATGGGGAGAGACGAGGAGAGTTAGTTATACTTTTTTATGTAGATATTGTCGAATACACATACCTGTACACTAGATGTTTGCATAATACAATTCTGTTTTGATGAAGTGAAGCTGATGCTGAAGCGTGGAAAGTCGACGCGGTGACCTGACATCGCAGCATGCGAGAAGTCGCCGCGGCGACTTGACGGTCCATTGCTTTTTTCGCGTTCGACCGTCATCCACATCGATTACCAGAATGTTATCCCGAGGCGGCTCGCATCGTGTACGGCTCCTGTGTACGAATACTAACGGTTTTGATGTTAGCCAACAGTTATCTTTCGCTGCTCGAGTGCAACGAGCGGTCTCCTGCCGCTCATGCGCATGGCTCGGACTGCCGTGCATCGACACTCGTTCTCGACTTGCGTCGATGCTCCCTACACAGCCGAGACGAGATTTCAACATCTCGTGTCTCGTACGCGACGAGGCCCGCCCTCAGCAACTCGATAGGCCAGTAATCGACCTGCGCCGCTTATCGGTAGCGTGCAGGATGATGCACCATGTCCGCGGCATCATCAGGATGGCAAAGCTACCATTGCAGCCCCTGCGCATCATGCCGACACTCAAAATGGTATCGCTCAGCACTATAAACGTCGCCGACGCTACGTCCTGGGGCCGTGATCTGGTCGCGCTCGCCCTGCAACCAGCTGCGGGATTCATTCCCGACGGCTCATCCGTCCTGATTCCGGACATCTATCTGACAGCAGTCCGCGACAGACCAACTGGTCGTATGCCTCCCATGCGCGATTCAGAAAGGGAGAAGTCGGCATCTCCGCTCTCAATCACGCGCCTTGCTCACGAAATCAGGCAGTGTCGCAGGATAGCAGCATGCCGGACTCTTCCCACTTCCCGCTCCAGACACCTACTATGCCGAGGAGGAGCATCGGGAGATCGCACATGGACCACGATCTGCTCTTGATCGTGACGACGGCAAGTCACATCGTGGGTACGCCTTTTCTTGAATACCTGTTTCTCTCGCCTTACGTCTGGTCGTCTCAGGCACAGTCTTACCGCCGTCGCTCGCCTGCCTGGCCCATTAATCTAGGCTGCAAGCAACGCGGGGCAGCCTTTGGCGCCGCGCTATTTTTGTGGCTTCACGAGTTCCAGCCTCACTCTCACCCCGCCCCGTACGCAGCAGGGACAGCCTTCCTTGCGGGCTTGCTGCCGCCGCCGCCCCCTCTGCAAAGGGTGTACTACCCGCCGATTCGCTGATCCACCGACACCTGCCTTCCCCTGCCGCACGCACCCGATCCAGCACATGAACGGAAGCAGCGTAACTTGACGATGACGCCCTTGCGTCCATCGCGCGACGCTCGGCCACTGTCTGTACGCGCTGCGGCTCGACGACAACGGACAACCGCACTGCGGGGACTATCAGCGACGGCCTTCGTCCGCAGGTGTTCATCTTATCTATATACATAGAAGCGCCCAGAGACAGACGACGAGGGTATCTGCGCCGCTCGGTGAGTGCTGTTGTTAATCCTACAATACAGGACTTACTGCGGAGATATGCATGAGTAGATATATTGTGCGGGAACTTGACGATGACGCCCTTGGCGTCTGTCGCACGACGCCAGGGCTCGGTCGTAAAGCGGTGCTGCACGAGAGCGAGCATCGCGCCGTATCATTGAGGATCGTCAGCGATGTTGCTCGTGCTCGCCTACATGGCCCTTGTTGCATGATGTACCGTGAGTATGGTCACCTCGTCCACGAAACAGGACTTACCAGTAAATTTCGAGTAGACATCTCTTGCTGTATAAACTTGACGATGACGCCCTTCGCATCTGCCGCCCGACGCAAGGCCGAGATTGTCGGGCACTGCGATAGGACGACTACGAGCATGCACGCTCCACCGTCGCACGGAATATCATTGATGTCCTCCGTAGGCAGGCGATCCCCGCGGCCACTCGAAGCATCCAAGGGGTTCTGGATACATTTGGGTAAGTGCGGATTGGATCAGACATGCTCACCGGTGCGATATAAATAAAAAGAGCTTACAGGAAAACTTGACGATGACGCGCTTGGCATCTGTTGCACGCCGGCAGGCCATAATCGTGGCGCGCTGGGCAACAACAAGCATCTGCGCGGCGGAACGTCAGCGACGACGTTCGTGGATCAGTGATATACTCACCTATATACCTCTCTCCGTGACGTGTGAATAACGGCAGTGAATCTGCAAGGCGTGCAGTGAGGACTATCATCGAATCCCCGAGAAAGGACTAACCATGATATGGATAGAAATAACTTGATGTAGAATCTTGACAACGACGCCCTTGGCGCCCACCGCGCGACGCGAGGCCGAGATCATACGCGCTAGGCTGGATCGTCAAAGGGACATAAGCGATATGCCTCGTGGGTCAGCGAGCCTCTCACCTGCATGCATCATGCTGCGACACCTCAACGGCATCAGCGAATCTGCCAGACGGCGGTGATTATTGTCTTTAATCCAATGCAGCAGTACTTACCCATGAAATATACCTTGCGGGAGAAACTTGACGATGACGCACTTGGCGTCTATCGCTCGACACGAGGCCGGGATGGCAGCGCGCTGGGCTACGACGGTCATCTGCGCTGCGTCGTCGAGAGAGCGTCAGCGATGAGGTTCGTAGACCGGCGGGCACCTCACGTACATGGCTCTTGTTGTAACGCGTCGATGGCAGCATTGAATCTGCAATACGGTCCGTAAGTACTATCATTAGTCTGTAAACCATCACAGAACAAGACTCACCAGTAGATAAGATGTACACGACTAACTTGACGATGATGCCCTTGGCGTCCATGGTGTGACGCTGGGCCAAGATCGTAGAGCGCTAGGCCATGCTACGCATCGGCGCTGCATCGTCGGGGGGGCGGGGAACATCAACGATGCTATTCATCGATCGGTGAGTCTCTCCACCAGCATCACCGTCACGTCGCGACCCATGAACAACGGTAGGGAATCTGTCAGCACATCGGTCAGCGCGATCATTGAATCTACAAAGCGGGGCTTACTGGTAGATGAGAACAGATAAAACGTACATTAGGAACTTGACGATGATGCCCTCGGCATCAACGGCATGACACCAGGCCCGGATCCTGATGCGCTAGGCTTGACCGACCATCCGCGCTGCTGCGACGTTGAGGGAATGTCAGCGGCGCTGCTCGTAAATGGGTAAATTTCTCACCTGCTTTGGTCTCATTGCCGCACCTCAAGAATGGCAACGAATCTGCTTGTACGTCGGTGAGTACGGTCTTTAATCTAACGCAGCGGTACTTACTGGTGAGATACAAACAGATGTGACTTACAAAACAAACTTGACAATGACACTCTTCGCGTGTGCCATGACATGAGGGCTGGATCGTGATATGCGGGACTACGATGCATCCACACTGCATGGTCTGATTTTCGAATCCGTAGGTAAGTACAATCGTTACTCGACAAAGCATGACTCACCCATACAATTCGAACAAAAAGTATATATGAAATGTGTAGGTGAAATTGACGATAACGCCTTTGGCGTGCACGACATGATGCTGATTCGAAGCATACTGCGTCATCGAGATCATCAGCCACGTCATTCGGAGATGCGTGAGTCTCTCACCTGCATTTCTTCTATCACGGCACTCTGAGATTGCGACCGGCGACAAGTGTCTAGATGCTTCGGTGAGTACTATAATTATTTTGGCATAGCAAGACTCACCAGGGGAACAAAATAGATAAATCCCTGTTGCTGTGCAGTGAATGGTGAGCGACACACATGGTACGAGATTGACAGCGGTACGTACTATCCCATGCTCCACTAGTACTGTCAGCCATCCACCGTAGCACATTGGACTCGAGGCGAAGACTGTATGCAATACTGCACCTGGCCTCACCCAATGATCTTGATGGCGGCGGGAATATCTGCACCGTAAACGTGTCAACGGAGAACTTACGGACAGGTAAGTACTTACCCATCTTGCTGCATCCATTCCGAATGACGCGAACAGAGAGCATGACGAGGTCGATAAATAAGACACATACAGTAGATAGTCAGAGACAGAAATAAAAATCCTACCAGTGAGTAATCTCGAAAGTAGGGAATGACAGTAAGCGGAGGGAATGCGCACGCACGACGGAATGCCAGAAGCAGTTTAATAAGGATGGGCCAGAATTGCGCACGGACACCGTGGTTTCCAATGAGCATAATCACCGAGACCTGAAACACGGCCGATGCTCTCGGGTCTTCCATCTTACTGCCGGCATAAATCACTCATGCAGGTTCCCGGCCTCCGATCAGATGTCATATTCAGGGAATAAGAATTCTTGTCTCTCCGAACAACTGAGATGGAGGATGGATATTTCTGAGTCTTTCAGAAATTGTTGAACTCAAGGAGGCAAATCACGGATACTCAGCAACTGAAGAACTACAGATTTGGGGAGAGATTTTGGCTGAGAAATGGAGAGCTGGATTGTGTGAGGCTTGGCTCCATAAAATCAAGGGAGGTCTTGCCGTAAAGTGAGCTAGGCAACCGCTTGAAGTGTCGGCGGCACATCTCCGTCGCATGCTGTCACGGAAAAATGGATGATCAGTAAGCAGAACTTCGGAGAGCAGACCACTTGAAGATTGGTTTCAGCTGCATAACATAGAAATAAAATATGTGCAGCAGCAAATTGCAAGGTTCTGTTGATGGACATTCTCCGAGAATGTAAGGAGAGCCCTAAGCACGAATTGAGTTTATCAATTGACTGACAAAGGAGATGCTTAGCCGTTAATATTGCTCGCTACTCGCTGATCCTGTCGCATCATAGCGTATCATATTCCCATGCATGTCCGACGTGCAGTCCCCGGTGTGTGACAAGTTTGCCTTCCTCCTACTACAGCTGCTTTAGAATATTCACTGACCATTATCTATAGGATTTCGAGCCAGTAGGTTTTACGACAAAATTTGATCAGGATCGGAGGGATTGTGCAGAACCAGAAGAGTGTCTTCGGTATATCCTAGCTAGTCCGAGATAGCGATATGTATGGGAACAACAGCGTCACATGCTATGGTCCAAGAATTGTACTTTTCGCATCTGAAATATTATCAGAGTAACTAATAGGATTCTTTATATGCTGAGGATAATGCATGTATCTTTCTTCAATCTGAGGCTTGCCAAACTGAGGAGCATTCTTTCGGAGGATTCAAAAATGTCGGTAGATCTCTGAAGTAGAGACACACAATGTTCAAAGTATTGAAAATGCGATATAGATTCAAACACAAGAAGCAAATCTATCGGACCATGTAGCAAAATCAGGCATGCTACCTAGGAGTATCTGCTCGCAGATGGAGACAGACCATGTACGAAATTAAGGTTAATCCGAGAGATATGATCGGAGGACGGCGACCAGGTGCACACGTAAAGGCACGAAAACGGAGCTTGACACGTAGTTACCGTAAGACGATGCTTCGGCATCGAGCGCGGAGGAACAGGTATTCCTCCGCGCGTACGGTATAAGGGCAGGGGGCCGGACTTACCTCCGCTCTTCCGCTTTTGCATGTTCACCCCCCTGCGCCATACCTCGAAAATCCCGCCGGGCCCACTGCATGTCGCCGTTGTCGATGCCCCCGGCGCAGTGCCCGCACCGTCACATATCGTAGGTCCTCGCGCTACTTCCCCTCTCGGGATGTGATGCTCGCCTGAGACCGCGGGCATCATCGTCAAGTTCGACGATGCCGTCGTTCGGCGCGCTGGCGTTTTTGGCGACCTTGCCTCAACGCCGCGTGCAAGAGGTCGACGACGTATCCAAATCCCCTTCGTACGTCCCATCTCTCGTAAATTTGTCACACGGAACGAGTACTCACCGAGGTTTAGATTTGCATCGCCCGGTTTTTTTCGGGTTCGACGCTGGCGCGGAGCGACAGGCTACGGCCCGACAGCGGGCGTTTATTGCCGCTGAGGCTGCGACGACGACGCTGCGCGAAGCGCGCTGGCGTCCTGCGCTGCGACGCATCGCGTCGATCCGGAGCGCTGAAAAGGGAGGGAGTTCAAGCTGTCGCGGCGCTCTTTGCACGATACGCGCACATGAGAGCTGTTGACGAGTGAGTACTGCTGTCGTTTATCGAGGCTAGCACAAAAACTTACCCACACACCGAAAGAACAGGATCTCACCACCAGATCTCCCCGTTTCGAGGCCGCACGCCGAAGCGGCGAGCAGGCCTTTCAGCCGGTCTCGACGCTCAAGTCGTGAACTGCCCGCCGTTCGCCGCCGCCGCCACGCCCGTTCTGTACTCTTGTACGTGTCCTCTACGGCCGTTCGCCAACGTTTCTCAGGATTCACCACGCCTTGTACGATAGCCGAATGTTGACACCATTTTTCGAGGTTTCGAGCCCCGCGGCGAGCGGCAGGCGCGTCCGTAGAACGAAGTCAGCGTCAGAGCTCTACTGGCGAGCTCTGTCCTTGAAGGTCAGTGCTTCCTGTCAGCTAGCCGGGACGAATTGAGGCTTACCTGGAGGTCCAGAAACATAGATTTTATCGCTCCGGAAACGTGGGGCCCAGGCCCCCGCGGCGAGCGGCAACGTGCGCCGGAAGGTCAAGCCTTCGAAGTCGACGTCAGCGGGCGCCGCTGACGTCGATGAGCGCAGCCCAGCGCGATCTGCATGTCCTGTAAGTTTGTCATACATGCATTCACGAAGGCGAAAAGATGTTTACCTGAATTGCCTGAAAGCCTATATTGTGTGCTCAGGCCTCCGCGGCGAGCGGCAACGCGCTGCCTCAGGGCATTCCTTCGTGGTCGACAGAGGCGGGTCTCCGCCCGTATCGACGTCGCAGGCGAGAGCGGGGCGCAACCCCGCGATCGTCGTGTCTCATGCTGCACACACGTTTGGAGGGTCATCGAAGGCTCCAGTCGACGTCTCGGAGCTCAACAAGTCGACGACGAGCTTCAGACGCATAGGAGAACGATTCCTGCACGGAAACGTAAGTTTTTAATGAGAAATTAGCCGAATTGACATGTCGCTCACCTGGATACCGGAAAACCAGTTTTTGTCTCCGTTTTCTGAGCTTCCGAGGCCCGCGCCGAGCGGCGACCATGCCCGTAGAGGAAGCATTCGAAGTCAACAGCGACGGGGCGCCGTCGATGCCGACCACATCAGCGGGAGTCGGGCGAAGCCCGACGCACGCCGCTGTTCGGGATGAGGCGACGCGGATGTCGGGAGCCTTGGGCATGCCTTTCCCCGCAGCGCGTCGTACGCCTCTGCGCACGTCGAAGGCGCATGTTTCGGGTCGGTGCGACGTCTTTCTGCGTCCCTGTGAGTCGGTTTCAGTTAGTATTAGCAGAGGCATTTTGATGCTCACCTGGATGCCCAGAAACATCGTTTTTTGGTCCAAAAATTCCAGAATCCAGAGGCCCGCGCCGAGCGGCCTACTAGTCCCTAGGGTAAAGTCCACGGTGTGAGCGTCGCATCGACGCTCACATCTCGCATGATGGGAGGCGGGCGCAGCCCGCCGAACGTCCTTGCGCGCGTCTCTGGGCATGTGCGGTGGCTTTTGGCATGTCTGTGAGTCGCTTTCAGTGAGAATTAGCCGAGGTATTCTCATCTTCATTTCGATATGCAGAAATGTACCTTTTCGCGCGCAAAATTCCAGAATCCAGTGGCCCGCGCCGAGCGGCCTCCTGCTCCATAGGGCAAAGCAAACGGAGTCCCCGTCAGCGGGCCTCCGCTGACGATATCTGCGAGCGATGGGCGCAGCCCATCGCGAGCTCTGCATTCGCAAGTAAGTTCGTACGCTGATGCTAATCGAGCTGAACTTGTACTCACTTGGATGTCTCACAGCAGGTTCCTTCACCGAAATTCTAGGCGTCAGGCCCCGCGGCGAGTGCAAGGAGCTAGTGGACGACCGACAATTCGGTGTCAGCGGGGTTCGCTGACACGTCCGCATGCACCACCCGCCCGAACTCACAGCACCTCGTCGACCTCTTGCGACGCTGACGGACGTCATCGTCAAGTTAGCGACTGCATGCGCTGCCACGCCGTCTCGTCGAATTCCCTCTGAGTATCTACTTGACATCCCCGTCACCCGTGTATATGGACATTTTGACCGGACGCGTCTCGGTGCTCTCCGCGCGACAATCCCACCCAAGTGACCAGCATGCTGTTCGCCCTGTCGCCCGGGCTGAGCATTTCCGCTTCTTTGCGCTCTCGCGACGCTGATACCCATGGCTGTCCACGCAGCCTTTCGACCGCCATCGGCGCCTCATCGTCTGCACGGCATTGCGAGTCGTCCTACGCACGCGGAGATCGTGATCGTCGAGTCCGACGCGAGGCGGGACAGGCGGCGCGCTGTCCGGCACATTTCTGCATGCTTGCAGGCACCGCCTTCGCGCGCTCGGCTGGTCACACGCACACCAGTCGGCATCGACATCGCTCTGTAGATGTCGGAGGCACTCTGACTGGGCTTGACGGGTAAGTCCTTGCTGCTCTGATCAAGTCGAAGGCAAGTTACTCACCTAAGCGCTGTCGCTAGTGTCTTTCCGGTGCTGCTGGTGCATCGCCAGTCCTTCCCTTCGCCTCGACTCGCGCGAGACGTGTCCTCGTCGCCTCCAGGGACCTAGAATGCAGCGCGCAGGGACTGGGTCTGACAAGGCGACGCAAGGGTGTCATCGTCAAGTACCTATGGGCAGCGCGCCGGTCAATCTAGCGTGAAATTGCCGTCGTCGAGGACTCGCGTACCAGAATGGTTTCCTCGACTCCCTCATGCTGTGCCCTCCGGCTGCTTTCCGCCTCCCTTCCACTCCGCGCGCGCGCCGTCGCCTCAGCTTGTGCCCGTCTCGGTCGGTCCCAATGCCGCGCGGGCCTCACGACACAAGGGCGTCATCGTCAAGTATCTGGGAAAGGGGCGGCGTGTCAATTTCGTTACGCGCGTATGTCTCGCGGACTCGCGTCCGCCGGCACCTTTCTCGCATTCCCCTCACCTCAGTCCTACCACGTCGTGCGCCGCGTTGACGGTTACCTCGGTAAGACGCCGAGGGCGTCATCGTCAAGTACCTATCCGAGGGACGACTAATCAGTGTCGCCGTGCACGGGAGATGCGGGGAGTCGCGTACCGATGACGCTTCTCGCCGAATCCTGCTGTCTGCGCTCCTACTGGTGCTATTGCAGCCTCGGAGCGAAGACGTGGCCATCGAATCCGACATCTTCGAGCACTTCCCGCGCATTCCGCGGCATCCTGGGGAAGCTGCGCTGAGTCCGTGTCCAAGTGAGAGTCGGGGAGGGCGTCATCGTCAAGTACCTGCGGGAGGCGCGGTTGGTCAGTGCCGCCGGCGACAGAGAATTCGCAAACTCAACGCACCTTTCTCGTGGTCCAGCTGTCTTACCGGATTCCGCTGTGACCCGCCTTTCTCAAACTTTCCCCTCTTCCTCCGATGTCTTGCGCGCGGTGTCTGCCGCTCCGAGGGCATCATCGTCAAGTTACCGAGAAGGCGGGATGCTCCCGCTCCAACGGCTGGTCCTCTCACAGTTGTCCGCACCTCGCTCCACCGCGTTTGGTCTTGCGGCGTGTTGCGCGGAGGGCGTCAGTCGGCGAGGTGCTTTCCCGCGCATTCCGCGTCATCTTGGAGGGAGGTGCCGCCGCCTCTGCGTTCACGCCGAAGTCGGGGAGGGCGTCATCGTCAAGTACCTACGGGAGGCGCGGCTGGTCAGTGCCGCCGCCGACAGAGAGTTCGCGGCCTCGACACACCTTTCTCGCGTTCCCGCCGTCTCGCCCGATTCGGCCTTTCTCAGACTTCCCGCCTCCCTCTCGCGATGCCTTCCGCGCGCCGTCTTCCACTCTCGCCGACTCCTCGATACTGCTCCGAGGGCGTCATCGTCAAGTTATCGGGCGGGCGACGCACCCACGCTCCGAAGCGCGGCCCTCTCGAATCCCCCACCTTCCTTCACCTCCGTCTCGGAACGCCTCGCGCGCGGTGTCTGCTGCTCTTGCCGGCGCCTCGATCACGCTCCGAGGGCGTCATCGTCAAGTTATCGGGCGGGCGGCGTGGTTCTACTCCGAAGCGCGGCCTCGCTCGGAATCCTCCCCATGTCGTTCCGCCGCCTTCGGTCTTGCGGCCTCTTGCGCGGAGATGACCAGTCTTGCGGACAGCGGGATTGTCGGGGGAGTGGGTGGGCGCGTAGGGCATTCCGTCGCCGACCGAGGTGTTCGTCGGACATGCGATTCTGGCCTAATTTTTGCGGCGGGGTCCGATTTTCGTGTCTCGGGCGTGCGGTCGCATTGTGCGGCATTCCGGCGTGGTCAGAGGAGGTATGGGGTCGGGAATGGTGGCGAAAGAGCAGGGAAGGCGGCGGGAAGGGAGGAGAGTGGGGCGCGCAATAATTCTTAACTGCACGACTCTAGTCCATAGAAAACGACCAAGTCGAGCATACAAAGGGGCCCCCTTGGTGCTTTAGATACTAGAAAAACGACTAAGTCTCACAGTTGCCCTTGGTGCCATTCGAGCGCGATACGCGAGATCTGTGCGGCGACCCAGTTGAGGGCGCGGACAAGCCGAACGGACGGGCAGTCAGTGAAGAGACGAGAACGACAGAGTTGAAGAATTGCCCTCGGTACGTGGGAACGAAATGCAGTCGAGAGAGCGTCTTTGGAGGGACAGACACTGGCGTCCGCTCCTGCTGCTGTGGACGCGCCACGCCAGACCAGCACGTGAGTCAACGTATACAGCTCCACGTGGACGAAAGCCACCCGGCATCTCCCGTTCCACCCTCTCAGGACGTCGTCTGCAAGTCGCAAGGCCTTCAGCAAGTTGCCCGCTGCAGGTATGTTCTATTCCTCTTTGGTTGCCGAGGATCATGAAAGCTTATACAAATCTTCAGTTTTTATCAGAAATATAGAGAGAAGCCTTGCAGATCATCATCGTATGGACGATGCTGAGAGAACACCACGTCGCGCTCAGACGGGGCAGAGCTCGAGTGGGCTCACGCTTGTGATTCCATCACTGAAAGCATTGCAGGCAAAGAAGAAAGCCCTTTTGGAGGAGACACCAGTCAAGAAGTCTCCGCGGCCCATCAAACTCAAGCCCCTGAGGGAAGTGCTGACGGGACTTATCACTAAGATCAAAAGGTGAGTCTTCAGCGACTTCATTTATCTACATTCAGCTGAAATGATCTTTAGGAAGGACGACTATGGATTCTTTCTCAAGCCGGTGGATCCTGCTCAAGTTCCAGGATATGCAGAGGCTGTCCCGCGGCCCATGGATTTTGGCACGATGACGACCAAGGTGGAAAAGGGACGGTATCGCTCGTTGGAGGAGTTCTCGGTGAGTCTTGTACCAATTGGGAGCCATGACAGTCCGTCTTCATCTTTCTTCAGTCCGATTTCCAGCTTGTTATCGCCAATGCCAAGGCATTCAACCCACCGGGCACGATCTACCACTCCGAAGCATCGCGCATCGAAACCTGGGGCGCCGAGCACATTGCGAAAGCCGCGGCGCAGGTCATCGAGTACGAGACCGACTGGAACATTGAGATCGAGCGTGACGAAGACATCAACGTCGAGGGGGAGGACGAGGACGCCGCGGGGCCTAGCGCAGGACCCACGACGCCTGCGCGCCGATCCGCGTCTGTAAGCTCCTCTGTCATGCCTCCAAGTAAGAGAGCCCGCGGAGCCGGGAAGAAAGGCGCAGTTTTATCAGAAACTATCGAGCCCGGCGGGCATCTGCCGGGATACAAAGATGGGCTTGGCACCTTTCCGCCAGGATCGGATTGGGCAGAGCTCATGGTCGCATTGAAACTTAAAGGTAAAATCGAACACCGAGCGTCTTTAATGCCATTTAATCTCTTCGCGCATCTATAGGAAAGCGCTATCGAACCAAGAAAGAACGTTTAAGAATGGAGCGCGGCGGACCACCATTCGCTGCAGATGGCAGTCTCGATTACGCCGAAAGTGCGTCTAGCATCTTTTCATCTTGCATGCAAGCGCCCGCTCACTAGGAATACAGTGGAAGATCCGTTCTCCGTGCTATCTGCATTCGTCCCTGAGGGCCTACACAAACCGCAACTGACGCCCATTTACGCCCCGCCCAAAACCATACCCACCGATTCCACGCAATTACAGTCCCAAATATCCGTTCCCGCACCCGTCAACGCGATCGTACCTGAAGAACCGCCGCCCCGCTACGTCGCGCCACCCAAGCCGCCTGAGCCCCCAAAGAACGGCAAACCCAGATATCGCTTTTGGACCGTCACGCGGAACGCGCCCTCCCGCGCCAAGGCGAGGGACAAAGACGACGAGGACCTGCTTCAGGCGCCCGTGGTCGAGCCGCGGGAGCCGCACCCGACAGACTATGGTGCCTATGCGACGCTGCTGGAGCAACTTGCGAAGGAGTCGCAGGCGGACGCGCGGAGTGCGTTTGCGTCGCAGGAGCAGCTGTTCGAGGCGATACGAAAGTCGGTCGAGAGCCGCGGCGTGCCGCAGATGGCCGACGACGGAGACGGCACGGAGTACTGGACACGGCGGCGGGCGCTCGAGGGCCAGGAATACGTGCGGGAAGTGATCTACGGCGGCGTGGACGGCCTCGCCTACGTGCGGAGCCTCGCGGAATTCGTGACGCCGCCCCGGGAGCTGGTACGCACACCCCATCGCGCCCCGTTCCCGTATTTACCGTCTCTGGCCGCGCAGGCCAACATGCCCGCGGAGGACGTCACATTCCCACTCGGAAAACCGCTGCACGCATACGTCAACGACACGCTCGTGGACGCCCTCACCGAGGGCCGCCACCGCCTCGCGAGCGCGGCCGCCGTGCACGCACAGGACCCGTCGCGCGCCGCGCCGCGCGGGCTCGCGCCGGCGCTGCAGACCGCGACGGCGGTGCTGCCCGCCGCGGCGCGCGTGGGCGCGCAGATGCGCGCGCTGGGCACGCAGCCGCTCGACCTCGCGTCGCTCATCCACGTGCCGGAGGAGCTCTTCGCGGCGGACGCGGCGAGCGCGGGCGCGAAGGGCGTCGCGCTCGCGCAGATCGACACGGACCCGGCCGTGCTCGCGCGCGCGATGGAGCACGCGAGTGCGCTGCTCGCGCAGCTCGAGGCGCGGCATCAGGCCGCGGAGGCAGAGGTGAGGATGGAGACGGGCGTGGAGGATCCGCATGACGCTCATTGCGCTTGCGAAGCGCGCGACACTGGACTCAACAAGGATGGTGCGGGACAAGCTCTACGAGCCCAGCCGTTTCGCCCACTCGCTCTCGCTCTCCCCGCCCGTAGCTAACAGCGTTCCCCCAGCTGCTCAGGCACCCACCGACGCCAATGCTCCCGCGCCTCCGCCTTCCACTGCAGAGCCGAGCATTCACTTCGTGAACGCGCCCCCGCCGAAGCTCGCAGCAAAGGGAGACCGCCGCGCCTTCCAGCACCCGAGACATCGCACTACTCCGGAATGCCGTACAATGCGGCGTCGCCATCCGCCGTGCAGACTCCAACGACACCCACTTTCCACTTGCAGCCGCAGCCCTGCGCGCGGTACCCTGCCTGCGCGCGCTGCGATGCCCCGCGCGCCGCCCGCATCTACGCCCCGTCGCAGCGACAGTCTCAGCCAGCGGCCAAGTGCTGGCCGGTGGGGCGGGATGTTTGGCGGGCACGAGCCGCCGCGGACGGCGGGGCCAGAGCTCGCGACCCTTGCGGAGAAGACGGAGGAGGGCGCGCCGGGCACGGAGCCACGCTCTACGCCGTCAGACGCCGCGGCGTCGCCTGCGACGCGGTGGTTTGGGAGCTTGTTGGTCGGCGGCGGGGGCAGCGTGCGCGAGGACGACACCACGGGCTGGCAAGGCGGCGCAGACACCGACGATACCGCGATATGGTCTACGTTGGGCGCTGCAGCCGCCGTATGTGGCCTGGAATGTGTATAAGGTCGGTCGTCTACAATATATTCACTCACGTCGTACAGCACGCGCAAGACATTCGTTCACGACGAGTGAAGGAGCAGATACTAATGGGGAGAGTTAGTTATACGTTTTTTATGTAGATATTGTCGAATACACATACCTGTACACTAGATGTTTGCATAATACAATTCTGTTTTGATGAAGTGAAGCTGATGCTGAAGCGTGGAAAGTCGACGCGGCGACTTGACATCGCAGCATGCGAGAAGTCACCACGGCGACTTGACGGTCCATTGCTTTTTTCACGTTCGACCGTCATCCACATCGATTACTAGAATGTTATCCCGAGGCGGCTCGCATCGTGTACGGCTCCTGTACGCGAATACTAACGGTTTTGATGTTAGCCAACACTTATCTTTCGCTGCTCGAGTGCAACGAGCGGTCTCCTGCCGCTCATGCGCATCGCTCGGACTGCCGTGCATCGACACTCGTTCTCGACTTGCGTCGATGCTCCCTACACAGCCGAGACGAGATTTCAACATCTCGTGTTCCGTACGCGACGAGGCCCGCCCTCAGCAACTCGACAGGCCAGCAATCGACCTGCGCCGCTTATCGGATGATGCACCATGTCCGCGGCATCACCAGGATGGCAAAGCTACCATTGCAGCCCCTGCGCATCATGCCGACACTCAAAATGGTATCGCTCAGCACTATAAACGTCGCCGACGCTACGGCCTGGAGCCGTGATCTGGTCGTGCTCGCCCTGCAACCAGCTGCGGGATTCATTCCCGACGGCTTATCCATCCTGATTCCGGACATCTATCTGACAGCAGTCCACGACAGACCAACTGGTCGTATGCCTCCCATGCGCGATTCAGAAAGGGAGAAGTCGGCACCCCTGCTCTCAATCACGCGCCTTGCTCACGAAATCAGGCAGTGTCGCAGGATAGCAGCATGCCGGACTCTTCCCACTTCCCGCTCCGGACACTCACTATGCCGAGGAGGAGCATCGGGAGATCGCACATGGACCACGATCTGCTCTTGATCGTGACGACGGCAAGTCACTTCGTGGGTATGCCTTTTCTTGAATACCTGTTTCTCTCGCCTTACGTCTGGCCGTCTCAGGCACAGTCTTACCGCCGTCGCTCGCCTGCCTGGCCCATTAATCTAGGCTGCAAGCGACGCGGGGCAGCCTTTGGCACCGCGCTATTTTTGTGGCTTCACAAGTTCCAGCCTCACTCTCACCCCGCCCCGTACGCAGCAGGGGCAGCCCTCCTTGCGGGCTTGCTGCCGCCGCCGCCTCCTCTGCAAAGGGTGTACTACCCGCCGATTCACTGATCCACCGACACCTGCCTTCCCCTGCTGCACGCACCCGATCCAGCACATGAACCGAAGCAGCGTAACTTGACGATGACGCCCTTGCGTCCATCGCGCGATGCTCGGCCACTATCTGTACGCGCTGCGGCTCGACGACAACGGACAACCGCACTGCGGGGACTATCAGCGACGGCCTTCGTCCGCAGGTGTTCATCTTATCTATATACATAGAAGCGCCCAGAGACAGTGCGCCGCTCGGTGAGTGCTGTTGTCAATCCTACAATACAGGACTTACTGCGGCGATATGCATGAGTAGATATACCGTGCGGGAACTTGACGATAATGCCCTTGGCGTCTGTCGCGCGACGCCAGGGCTCGGTCATAAAGCGGCGCTGCACGACAGCGAGCACCGCGCCGTATCATTGAGGATCGTCAGCGATGTTGCTCGTGCTCGCCTACATGGCCCTTGTTGCGACGCGCGAGCATGGTAGTGTATCTGCATGATGTACCGTGAGTATGGTCACCTCGTCCACGAAACAGGACTTACCAGTAAATTTCGAGTAGACATCTCTTGCTGTATAAACTTGACGATGACGCCCTTCGCGTCTGCCGCCCGACGCGAGGCCGAGATTGGCACTGCGATAGGACGACTACGAGCATGCACGCTCCACCGTCGCACGGAATATCATTGATGTCCTCCGTAGGCAGGCGATCCCCGCGGCCACTCGAAGCATCCAAGGGGTTCTGGATACCTTTGGGTAAGTGCGGATTGGATCAGACATGCTCACCGGTGTGATATAAACAAAAAGAGCTTACAGGAAAACTTGACGATGACGCGCTTGGCATCTGTCGCACGCCGGCAGGCCATAATCGTGGCGCGCTGGGCAACAACAAGCATCTGCGCGGCGGAACGTCAGCGACGACGTTCGTGGATCAGTGATATACTCACCTATATACCTCTCTCCGTGACGTGTGAATAACGGCAGTGAATCTGCAAGGCGTGCAGTGAGTACTATAATCGAATCCCCGAGAAAGGACTCACCATGATATGGATAGAAATAACTTGATGTAGAATCTTGACGATGACGCCCTTGGCGCCCACCGCGCGACGCGAGGCCGAGATCATACGCGCTAGGCTGGATCGTCAAAGGGACATAAGCGATATGCCTCGTGGGTCAGCGAGCCTCTCACCTGCATGCATCATGCTGCGACACCTCAACGGCATCAGCGAATCTGCCAGACGGCGGTGAGTATTGTCTTTAATCCAATGCAGCAGTACTTACCCATGAAATATACCTTACGGGAGAAACTTGACGATGACGCACTTGGCATCTATCGCTCGACACGAGGCTGGGATGGCAGCGCGCTGGGCTACGACGGTCATCTGCGCTGCGTCGTCGAGAGAGCGTCAGCGATGAGGTTCGTAGACCGGCGGGCACCTCACGTACATGGCTCTTGTTGTAACGTGTCGATGGCAGCATTGAATCTGCAATACGGTCCGTAAGTACTATCATTAGTCTGTAAACCATCACAGAACAAGACTCACCAGTAGATAAGATATACACGACTAACTTGACGATGACGCCCTTGGCGTCCATGGTGTGACGCTGGGCCAAGATCGTAGAGCGCTAGGCCACGCTACGCATCGTCGCTGCATCGTCGGGGGGCCGGGGAACATCAACGATGCTATTCGTCGATCGGTGAGTCTCTCCACCAGCATCACCGTCACGTCGCGACCCATGAACAACGGTAGGGAATCTGTCAGCACATCGGTCAGCGCGATCATTGAATCTACAAAGCGGGGCTTACCGGTAGATGAGAACAGATAAAATGTACATTAGGAACTTGGCGATGATGCCCTCGGCATCAACAGCATGACATCAGGCCCGGATCCTGATGCGCTAGGCTTGACCGACCATCCGCGCTGCTGCGACGTTGAGGGAATGTCAGTGGTGCTGCTCGTAAATGGGTAAATCTCTCACCTGCTTTGGTCTCATTGCCGCACCTCAAGAATGGCAACGAATCTGCTTGTACGTCTGTGAGTACGGTCTTTAATCTAACGCAGCAGTACTTACTGGTGAGATACAAACAGATGTGACTTACAAAACAAACTTGACAATGACACTCTTCGCGTGTGCCGTGACACGAGGGCTGGATCGTGATATGCGGGACTACGATGCATCCACACTGCATGGTCTGATTTTCGAACCCGTAGGTAAGTACAATTGTTACTCGACAAAGCATGAATCACCCATACAATTCGAACAAAAAGTATATATGAAATGTGCAGGTGAAATTGACGATAACGCCTTTGGCGTGCACGACATGATGCTGATTCAAAGCATACTGCATCATCGAGACCATCAGCCACGTCATTCGGAGATGCGTGAGTCTCTCACCTGCATTTCTTCTATCACGGCACTCTGAGATTGCAACCGGCGACAAGTGTCTAGAATTAGATGCTTCGGTGAGTACTATAATTATTTTGGCGTAGCAAGACTCACCAGGGGAACAAAATAGATAAATCCTTGTTGCTGTGCAGTGAATGGTGAGCAACACACATGGTACGAGATTGACAGCGGTACGTACTATCCCATGCTCCACTAGTACCGTCAGCCATCCACCGTAGCACATTGGACTCGAGGCGAAGACTGTACGCAATACTGCACCTGGCCTCATCCAATGATCTTGATGGCGGCGGGAATATCTGCACCGTAAACGTGTCAACGGAGAACTTACGGACAGGTAAGTACTTACCCATCTTGCTGCATCCATTCCGAATGATGCGAACAGAGAGCATGATGAGGTCGATAAATAAGACACATACAGTAGATAGTCAGAGACAGAAATAAAACATCCTACCAGTGAGTAATCTCGAAAGTAGGGAATGACAGTAAGTGGAGGGAATGCGCGCGCACGATGGAATGCCAGAAGCAGTTTAATAAGGATGGGCCAGAATTGCGCACGACACCGTGGTTTCCAATGAGCGTAATCACCGAGATCTGAAACACGGCCGATGCTCTCGGGTCTTCCATCTTACTGCCGGCATAAATCACTCATGCAGGTTCCCGGCCTCCGATCAGATGTCATATTCAGGGAATAAGAATTCTTGTCTCTCCGAACAACTGAGATGGAGGATGGATATTTCTGAGTCTTTCAGAAATTGTTGAACTCAGGGAGGCAAATCATGGATACTCAGCAACTGAAGGACTACAGATTTGGGGAGAGATTTTGGCTGAGAAATGGAGGGCTGGATTGTGTGAGGCTTGGCTCCATAAAATCAAGCGAGGTCTTGCCGTAAAGTGAGCTAGGCAACCGCTTGAAGTGTCGGCGGCACATCTCCGTCGCATGCTGTCATGGAGAAATGGATAATCAGTATGCAGAATTTCGGGGAGCAGACTGCTCAAAGATTGGTTTCAGCTGCATAACATAGAAATAAAATATGTGCAGCAGTGAATTGCAAGGTTCTGTTGATGGACATTCTCCGAGAATGTAAGGAGAGCCCTAAGCACGAATTGAGTTTATCAATTGACCGACAAAGGAGATGCTTAGCCGTTAATATTGCTCGCTACCTGCTGATCCTATCGCATTATGGTGTATCATGTTCCCATGCATCTCCGACATACAGTCCCCGGTGTGTGACAGGCTTTCTTTACACCTACTACAGCTGCTATAGAAAATTCACTGACCATTATCTATAGGATTTAGAGCCAGTAGATTTTACGACAAGATTTGATCAGGATCGGAGGGATATGCAGAATCAGAAGAGTGTCTTCGGTATATCCTAGCTAGTCCGAGATAGCGATATGCATGGGAACTTCAACAGCGTCACATGCTACGGTCCAAGAATTGTACTTTTTGCACCCGAAATATTACCAGAGTAGCTAATAAGATTCTTTATATGCTGAGAATAATGCACATATCTTTCTTCGACTTGAGGCTTGCCAAACTGAGGGGGGTTTTTCGGAGGATTCAAAAATGTCGGTAGATCTCCGAACTAGATACACACAATGTTCAAAGTATCGAAAGTGCAATATGGATTCAAACACAAGAAACAAATCTATTGGACTATGTAGCAAAATCAGGCATGCTACCTAGGAGTATCTGCTAGCAGATGGAGACAGACCATGTACGAAATTAAGGTTAATCCGAGAGATATGATCGGAGGACGGCGACCAGGTGCACACGTAAAGGCACGAAAACGGAGCTTGACACGTAGTTACCGTAAGACGATGCTTCGGCATCGAGCGCGGAGGAACCGGTGTTCCTCCGTGTGTATGGTATAAGGGCAGGGGGCCGGACTTACCTCCGCTCTTCCGCTTTTGCATGCTCACCCCCCTGCGCCATACCTTGAAAATTCCGCCGTGCCCACTGCATGTCGCCGTTGTCGATGCCCCCCGGTGCAGTGCCCGCACCGTCACATATCGTAGGTCCTCGCGCTACTTCCCCTCTCGGGATGTGATGCTGACCGCTCTACTCGTTTTCAAGATTCCTCGCCTGAGACCGCGGGCGTCATCGTCAAGTTCGACGACGCCGTTGTTCGGCGCGCTGGCGTTTTTGGCGACCTTGCCTCAACGCCGCGTGCAAGAGGTCGACGACGTATCCGAATCCCGTTCGTACGTCCTATCTCTCGTGAATTTGTCACACGGAACGAGTACTCACCGAAGTTTAGATTTGCATCGCCCGGTTTTTTTCGGTGGCGCGGAGCGACAGGCTACGGCCCGACAGCGGGCGTTTATTGCCGCTGAGGCCGCGACGACGACGCTGCGCGAAGCGCGCTGGCGTCCTGCGCTGCGACGCATCGTGTCGATCCGGAGCGCTGAAAAGGGAGGGAGTTCAAGCTGTCGCGGCGCTCTTTGCACGATACGCGCACATGAGAGCTGTTGACGAGTGAGTACTGCTGTCATTTATCGAGGCTAGCACAAAAACTTACCCACACGGCAAAAGAGCAGGATCTCGCTGCCAGATCTCCCCGTTTCGAGGCCGCACGCCGAAGCGGCGAGCGGGCCTTTCAGCCGGTCTCGACGCTCAAGTCGTGCGCTGCCCGCCGTTCGTCGCCGCCGCGACGCCCGTTCTGTACTCTTGTACGTGTCCTCTACGGCCGTTCGCCAACGTTTCTCGGGATTCACCACGCCTTGTACAATAGCCGAATGTTGACACCATTTTTCGAGGTTTCGAGCCCCGCGGCGAGCGGCAGGCGCGTCCCTAGAACGAAGTCAGCGTCAGAGCTCTCCTGGCGAGCTCTGTCTTTGGAGGTCAGTGCTTCCTGTCAGCTAGCCGGGACGAATTGAGGCTCACCTGGAGGTCCAGAAACATAATTTTATCGCTGCGAAAACGTGGGGCCGAGGCCTCCGCGGCGAGCGGCAACGTGCGCCGGAAGGTCAAGCCTTCGAAGCCGACGTCAGCGGGCGCCCGCTGACGTCGATGAGCGCAGCGCAACGCGATCCGCATGTCCTGTAAGTCTATCATACATGCATTCACGAAGGCATTTTCCGAATCGCCTGAAAGCTTATATTGTGCGCTCAGGCCTTCGCGGCGAGCGGCAACTCGCTGCCTAAGGGCATTCCTTCTTGGTCGACAGAGGCGGGTCTTCGCCCGTGTCGACGTTGCAGGCGAGAGCGGGGCGCAGCCCCGCGATCGCCGTGTCTCATGCCGCACACACCTTCGAAGGGTCATCGAAGGCTCCGGTCGACGTCTCGGAGCCTCAGCGAGCCGATGACGAGCCTCAGACGCATAGGAGAGCAATTCCTGCTCGGAAACGTAAGTTTTTAATGAGAAATTAGCCGAATTGACATGATGCTCACCTAGATACCGGAAAACCCAGTTTTTGTCGCCGATTTTCTGAGATTCAGAGGCCCGCGCCGAGCGGCGACCGAGTCCGTAGAGCAAGCATTCGAAATCAGCAGCGACGGGGCGCCGTCGCTGCTGACCAGCGGGAGTCGGGCTTCGCCCGATGCACGCTGCTGCTCGCGATGAGGCGACGCGGATGTCGGGAGCCTTGGGCATGCCTTTCCCCGCAGCGCGTCGTACGCCTCTGCGCACGCCGAAGGCGCATGTCTCGGGTCGGTGCGACGTCTTCTTGCGTCCCTGTGAGTCGTTTTCGGTTAGTATTAGCCGAGATATTTTGATGCTCACCTGGATGCGCAGAGACATCTTTTTTGGTCCAAAAATTCCAGAATCCAGAGGCCCGCGCCGAGCGGCCTACTAGTCCCTAGGGTAAAGTCCACGGTGTGAGCGTCGCATCGACGCTCACGTCGCGCTTGATGGGAGGCGGGCGCAGCCCGCCGAACGTGTTGGCGCGCGTCTCTGGACATGCGCGGTGGCTTTTGGCACGTCTGTGAGTCGCTTTCAGTGAGAATTAGCCGACCTATTCTCATGTTCATTTGGATGTGCAGAAACGTACCTTTTCTTGCCCAAAATTCCAGAATCCAGTGGCCCGCGCCGAGCGGCCTACTGCTCCATAGGGCAAAGCAAGCGGAGTCCCCGTCAGCGGGCCTCCGCTGACGATATCTGCGAGCGATGGGCGCAGCCCATCGCGAGCTCTGCATTCGCAAGTAAGTTCGTACGCTGATGCTAGTCGAGCTAAACTTGTACTCACTTGAATGTCTCACAGCAGGCTCCTTCACCGAAATTCTAGGCGTCAGGCCCCGCGGCAAGTGCAAGGAGCTGGCGGACGATCGACAATTCGGTGTCAGCGGGGTTCGCTGACACGTCCGCATGCACCACCCGCCCGAACTCACAGCACCTCGTCGACCTCTTGCGACGCTGACGGACGTCATCGTCAAGTTAGCGACTGCATGCGCTGCCACGCCGTCTCGTCGAATTCCCTCTGAGTATCTACTTGACATCCCCGCCACCCGTGTATATGGACGTTTTGACCGGACGCGTCTCGGTGCTCCCCGTGCGACAATCCCACCCAGGTGACCAGCATGCTGTTCGCCTTGTCGCCCGGGTTGAGCATCTCCGCTTCTTTGCGCTCTCGTGACGCTGATACCCATGGCCGTCCACGCAGCCTGTCGACCGCCATCGCCGCCTCATCGTCTGCACGGCATTGCGAGTCGTCCTACGCACGCGGGGATCGTGATCGTCGAGTCCGACGCGACGTGGGACAGGTGGCGCGCTGTCCGGCACATTTCTGCATGCTTGCAGGCACCGCCTTCGCGCGCTCGGCTGGTCACACGCACACCAGTCGGCATCGATATCGCTCTGTAGATGTCGGAGGCACTCTGGCTGGGCTTGACGGGTAAGTCCTTACTGCTCTGATCAAGTGTAAAGCAAGTTACTCACCTAAGCGCTGTCGCTAGTGTCTTTCCGGTGCTGCTGGTGCATCGCCAGTCCTTCCGTTTGCCTCGATTGGCGCACGACGTGTTCTCGTCGCCTCCGGGAACCTGGAACCCAGCGCGCAGGGACTGGATCTGACAAGGCGACGCAAGGGTGTCATCGTCAAGTACCTATCGGCAGCGCGCGGGTCAGCCTGGCGCGAAATTGCCGTCGTCGAGGACTCGCGTACCAGAACCCTCATGCTGTGCCCTGCGGCTGCTTTCCGCCTCCCTTCCACTCCGCGCGCGCGCCGTCGTCTCAGCTTGTGCCCGTCTCGGTCGGTCCCAATTCCGCGCGGGCCTCACGACGCAAGGGCGTCATCGTCAAGTATCTGGGAAAGGGGCGGCGTGTCAGTGTCGTTATGCGCGTATATCTCGCGGACTCGCGTCCGCCGGCACCTTTCTCGCATTCCCCTCACCTCAGTCCTACCGCGTCGTGGGCCGCGTTGACGGTTACCTCGGTCAGACGCCGAGGGCGTCATCGTCAAGTACCTATCCGAGGGACGACTAATCAGTGTCGCCGCGCACGGGAGATGCGGGGAGTCGCGTACCGATGGCGCTTCCCGCCGAATCCTGCTGTCTGCGCTCCTGCTCGTGCTATTGCAGCCTCGGAGCGAAGACGTGGCCATCGAATTCGACATCTTCGAGCACTCCCCGCGCATTCCGCGGCATCATGGGGAAGCTGCGCTGAGTCCGTGTCCAAGTGAGAGTCGGGGAGGGCGTCATCGTCAAGTACCTGCGGGAGGCGCGGTTGGTCAGTGCCGCCGACAGAGAGTTCGCGGACTCGACACACCTTTCTCGCGTTCCCGCCGTCTCGCCCGATTGCGCCTTTCTCAGACTTCCCGCCTCCCTCTCGCGACGCCTTCCGCGTGGCGTCTTCCACTCTCGCCAACTCCTCGATACTGCCGTCAAGTTATCGGGCGGGCGACGCACCCACGCTCCGAAGCGCGGTCCTCTCGGATCCCCCACCTCCTATCACCTCCGTCTCGCGACGCCTTGCGCGCTGCCTTCCGCTCTCGCCAGCGCCTCGACAACGCTCCGAGGGCGTCATCGTCAAGTTATCGAGCGGGCGGCGTGGTTCTGTTCCGAAGCGCGGCCCTCTCGAAATCACCCATCGTTTTCCTCTCCGCCTAGCGACGCGACGCTTTACGCGCGATGTATGCGGCTCTCCGCCGATGCGTCGAGACCGCTCCGGGGGCGTCATTGTCAAGTTATCGGGCGGGCGGCGTGGTTCTACTCCGAAGCGCGGCCTTCCTCGGAATCCTCCCCATGTCGTTCCGCCGCCTTCGGTCTTGCGGCCTCTTGCGCGGAGACGACCGATCTTGCGGACGGCGGGATTGTCGGGGGAGTGGGTGGGCGCGTAGGGGATTCCGTCGCAGACCGAGGTGTTCGTCGGACATGCGATCCTGGCCTAATTTTTGCGGCGGGGTCCGATTTTCGTGTCTCGGGCGTGCGGTCGCGTTGTGCGGCATTCCGGCGTGGTCAGAGGAGGTATGGGGTCGGGAATGGTGGGGAAAGAGCAGGGAAGACGGCGGGAAGGCTAGAGAAAGCGGGAAAAGGGAGGAGAGTGGGGCGGGCGATTTGCGACGTCTAGTAACTAGAAAGGTGGCGCGTTACGCGTCGGAGAGCGAGAAGACGGACCAGGCGAGTGCGTAGGATGCGAGAAAACGACCAAGTCGAACTCATGAAGGGGCCCCCTTGGTGCTTTAGATACTAGAAAAACGACAAGTCGCACTCACAAAGGGGCCTCCAGTGTGCACTAGATACTAGAAAAACGACTAAGTCTCACAGTTGCCCTTGGTGCCATTCGAGCGCGATACGCGAGATCTGTGCGGCGACCCAGTCGAGGGCGCGGACAAGCCGAACGGACGGGCAGTCAGTGAAGAGACGAGAACGAGAGAGTTGAAGAATTGCCCTCGGTACGTGGGAACGAAAAGCAGTCGAGAGAGCGTCTTTGGTGGGAGAGACACTGGCATCCGCTCCTGCTGCTGTGGACGCGCCACGCCAGACCAGCACGTGAGTCAACGTATACAGCTCCACGTGGACGAAAGCCACCCGGCATCTCCCGTTCCACCCTCTCAGGACGTCGTCTGCAATTCGCAAGGCCTTCAGCAAGTTGCCCGCTGCAGGTATGTTCTATCCCTCCTTGGTTGCCGAGGATCATGAATGCTCATATAAAATTTTAGTTTTTATCAGAAATATAGAGAGAAGTCTTGCAGATCATCATCGTATGGACGATGCTGAGAGAACACCACGTCGCGCCCAGACGGGGCAGAGCTCGAGTGGGCTCACACTTGTGATTCCATCACTGAAAGCATTGCAGGCAAAGAAGAAAGCCCTTTTGGAGGAGACACCAGTCAAGAAGTCTCCGCGGCCGGTCAAACTCAAGCCCCTGAGGGAACTGCTGACGGGACTTATCACTAAGATCAAAAGGTGAGTTTTCAGCGACTTCATTTATCTACATTCAGCTGAAATGAACTTTAGGAAGGATGACTATGGATTCTTCCTCAAGCCGGTGGATCCTGCTCAAGTTCCGGGATATGCAGAGGCTGTCCCGCGGCCCATGGATTTTGGCACGATGACGACCAAGGTGGAAAAGGGACGATATCGCTCGTTGGAGGAGTTCTCGGTGAGTCTTGTACCAATTGGGAGCCATATCACTCCGTCTTCATCTTCCTTCAGTCCGATTTCCAGCTTGTTATCGCCAATGCCAAGGCATTCAACCCACCGGGCACGATTTACCACTCCGAAGCCTCGCGCATCGAAACCTGGGGCGCCGAGCACATTGCGAAAGCCGCAGGGCAGGTCATCGAGTACGAGACCGACTGGAACATTGAGATCGAGCGTGACGAAGACATCAACATCGAGGGGGAGGACGAGGATGCCGCGGGGCCCAGCGCAGGACCCACGACGCCCGCGCGCCGATCCGCATCTGTAAGCTCATCTGTCATGCCTCCAAGTAAGAGAGCCCGCGGCGCCGGGAAGAAAGGCGCAGTTTTGTCAGAGACTGTCGAGCCCGGCGGGCATCTGCCGGGATACAAAGATGGGCTCGGCGCCTTTCCGCCAGGATCGGATTGGGCAGAGCTCATGGTCGCATTGAAACTTAAAGGTGAAATCGAACACCGAGCGTCTTTAATGCCATTTAATCTCTTCGCGCATCTATAGGAAAGCGCTATCGAACCAAGAAAGAACGTTTAAGAATGGAACGCGGCGGGCCGCCATTTGCTGCAGACGGCAGCCTCGACTACGCCGAAAGTGCGTCTAGCATCTTTTCATCTTGCATGCAAGCGCCCGCTAACTAGGAATACAGTGGAAGATCCGTTCTCCGTGTTATCTGCATTCGTCCCTGAGGGCCTACACAAACCGCAACTGACGCCCCTTTACGCCCCGCTCATACCCATACCCACCGATTCCACGCAATCACAATCCCAAATATTCGTTCCCGCACCCGTCAACGCGATCGTACCTGAAGAGCCGCCGCCCCGCTACGTCGCACCGCCCAAGCCGCCCGAGCCCCCAAAGAACGGCAAACCCAGATATCGCTTTTGGACCGTCACACGGAATGCGCCCTCGCGCGCCAAAGCGAAGGACAAAGACGACGAGGACCTGCTCCAGGCGCCCGCAATCGAGCCGCGGGAGCCACACCCGACGGACTACGGCGCCTATGCGACGCTGCTGGAGCGACTTGCGAAGGAGTCGCGGGCGGACGCGCGGAGTGCGTTTGCGTCGCAGGAGCAGCTGTTCGAGGTGATACGGAAGTCGGTCGAGAGCCGCGGCGTGCCACAGGCGGCCGACGACGGAGACGGCACGGAATATTGGACGCGGCGGCGGGCGCTCGAGGGCCAGGAATACCTGCGGAAAGTCGTCTACGGCGGCGTGGACGGCCTCGCCTACGTGCGGAGCCTCGCGGAATTCGTGACGCCGCCCCGGGAATCGGTACGCACACCCCATCGCGCCCCGTCCCCGTACTTACCGTCTCTGGCTCAGGCCAACCTGCCCGCGGAGGACGTCGCATTCCCGCTCGGAAAGCCGCTGCACGCGTACGTCAACGACACGCTCGTGGACGCCCTCACCGAGGGCCGGCACCGCCTCGCGAGCGCGGCCGCCGTGCACGCGCAGGACCCGTCCCGCGCGGCGCCGCGCGCGCTCGCGCCGGCGCTGCAGACCGCGACGGCGGTGCTGCCCGCCGCGGCGCGCGTGGGCGCGCAGATGGGCGCGCTGGGCACGCAGCCGCTCGACCTCGCGTCGCTCATCCACGTCCCGGAGGAGCTCTTCGCGGCGGACGCGGCGAGCGCGGGCGCGAAGGGCGTCGCGCTCGCGCAGATCGACACGGACCCGGCCGTGCTCGCGCGCGCGATGGAGCACGCGAGTGCGCTGCTCGCGCAGCTCGAGGCGCGGCACCAGGAGGTGAGGATGGAGACGGACAAGGAGGACCCGCTGGAGACGCAGTTGCGGATGACGCTCATTGCGCTGGCGAAGCGCGCGCCGCTGGACCAGATCGGGCGCATGCCGCCGGAGCTGGTGCCTGCTCACCTGCGGGGGTTCGTGCCGACGATCGGATTCTAGCTATAGACACATGGGGTTCTAGAAGTAGAACAAGTATAATGAATGACGCGCGTAATGTGTAGGATGGAGCGGGGGCATTATGTACGGGTGGGGTCGTGAGGAGATCGTCTGGACGTGAATTGGCAGGAATACAGTGGGGGGTCATCGTACACTACGAATCCGGGGATGAGGGCCGCTGTGGGTCCTTTTAGGTATCGAGTGCACTGGTATCAAGTCCGTGGTAGATGGAATAACCTGGAGGAAGCGACAGAATGGCATGGCCATGCATGCAGTGTGTAACATAATAAACAACAATAAAGCAACGAGATGGACGGACGACGGATGCTGGATGAGAAGCGTATGCTATAGGCAGAAATCATTATGGCGTTGGGAGTGCTCGTCCTTTCGCCAGGGCAATGGCGTGGTGCAGCCGCTTCCGAAGCGTTTCGACCTTGGGGTGCGGATACGAGGAGTACCCCATCGGCCAGCAGATGGCCGTCATCCACTTCTCGAGCGAGTCGACGTCCCACTTGATGCCGCGCTGCCAGTATGCGAGGCGGAGCATCGCAGCGACGTCGCCGGGGTCGTCTTTCTGGTAGCGCACGAACTTGAGCGCGAGGCCCCACGCCCACGTTACGCCGACCAGCAACAGGCCTGGGGAGGAGTAAATCGTGTTGTGGTCGATGTTGGTCTGGTTCATGGAGCCGTGTGCGATGGGGTCATACAGGCGGCCGTAGCGACTATGGGAGCGGCGTCGGCGGAGTGGCGGGAGCGGAGAGTGGGAGGGGTGCTTACTCTGGTGCCATGGGCAACGCAACGTCTGCATGGGCGTTCATCCAGTCGCCACCAAGACCGAACTTCCGCGCCGTCGCAGCGATGCAGGATGTGAGACGTGCCTCGGCGTCGTAGACGCCGTATCGCTGGTACTCCGCGACGAAGGCACGGTGGATGTAGTCAATGTCGCGCGTCGCGCGGCGGCTCTTGAGCTGCGGATGCATGACTACCACGGCGCCACCGTGTACGAGCAAACGCACTTGGTGGCCGAATGAGGCGTACAGGCGGTTGGACAGATCATGGAGGATGGAGCGGAGGCTGGCGCGGGTCAAGAGAACCTCATTGTGCTCTGAGGCCATGCTAGAGGAGGACATGACGAGACAGCGTGCTGAAGTGCGGAAGCCACGAGCTATCAAACACGCTGCTGGGTGTAGAGATGGAGGTAGACAAGCGGCGGAGGGTTATAAGGCCTTGAAAGATGCAGTCTTTTGTGTCATCAATGACAGAACAAATGGGCCCGGGCAACGTGCATCAAAGGGTCAATAGAGACAGGGCATCAAGCGGTGCAAACGTACTGCCCAATGCGGATGCTTGTAGTCTCCCTAAGGCAGAGTAGATGATGACTCAACCATCGTGCCTCAGGATCGTTTCATCTGACGTCTGCTTTCAATAGGCCGCGTCTTATCGAGTGGTCGGTCTCAGCCACATCGGCTTCTTCGGCATGTCACATTACCGTAATTTACTGCATTCTCAACGCGTCGCGTCGCCTTGTAGATATTCACTGTCGTACGCGCCGCTCCTTCTCTAGCTTTTTATAATGCCTACGCTCTCTTAAAAAATACCAAAAAATGTTCTCTATACCTGCCTTCGACTCCACAGAAAGGCTACAATATGACTGGACCTCACCAGGAGGTCTCAATGACCTCAAGTCTTTCATTCAACCTCTCCTCTCCTTCGAACCTCGCGAGTTTCAGCTCTACGACTCGGCATGCATACTGAATGGACAAGACGTGTTCTGTATCTCTGCAACTGGTGATGGCAAATCAGCATTGATATATATCCCAGCATTAGCACGCAAGGAGATGATTACCGTCGTGGTAGAACCTACAAATGCACTCGAAAATAACATGGTCAGTATTGTGCAAGCCATGGAATTCAGCTGCTCACCATTGCCTATGCTTGGCCCCGGGAGATGAGACAAGCCCCACGCCTTCTCAACGTGTCCGCTAATGCACCTACCAGGATGAAGAATGCAGGAGCGATATTAGGTTGAAGATGCCAAAGCCCTGCAAAAGCAGGTTGTGGCGCGAGACAAAGAGAATGCTTGTTGGCAGCTGGATCTGCTGGACGGCTCAAAATGGGTTAGGGCGGGCTCCAAAACGGGTCGTCAATAGAGTAGTGGCACTGAAATGGGTGGACAGGAGGACGGGGAATGGGCAGTTGCGCGCTCAGGTGCTCGGGTGCGGGCCAGCGGGTGTCCCGGATTGCGGACAACAGCCGCATCGGGAAGCCTCCCTCTTGTTCCATAATGATGAGCCTGTTGTAAGCATCGCTCCGAGAACAATGATTATGGTCATCAGTTGTAGGCGCTGCCACCACCAGCTTCTGTATCACAGCTCAATGACTATAATCGATGGCCTTCAGACAATAGACGGGTCACGAGCCAGGTTCCGCCGACCGCCGACGTGTTGGGGTTAAGAGGTCAACGGGCATTGCTATGAGGGTGTGGCACGTCGCATAAACTAAAGCGCAGCAAATGCCATCAAGATCGGTGTCGAGGATAGCAGACACAGCGATAGGACGTGTCGGGAGCAGCGGGCGGCGGCGCTGTGCGGTGAGCAGACGGCATTTGCCACTTTATTGAGGCGGAGATCAAAATTGCCACGCTGGTCATTCAGCGGCGCTCGACGCGTCGCGTCCGGACTCTGGACTGACTGCAGCAAAGCACTCAGCTTTGTGCCGCCATATCCTCTCGTTGTTGAACGCTGGTCGTGCCAGCATAGCCAAAGGCCTTCGCCAAGACGTTCTGAGCGTGCTTTATGTCCCAGGAGGAGACAGGGGACCATGCAATCAGGGCTATTGACGCGGATTCCATTCACCGGATCACCTCAGGTCAGGTCGTCAGTGATCTCCAGACTGCGGTGAAGGAGCTGGTCGAAAACAGTCTCGACGCGAAAGCCACCAGTATTGGTGAGTGAGAAGCGTAAATTCGGACGTGTCAGGTCGTTCACACTGTTCTGCAGAGGTCCGATTCAAGGATTACGGCCTGAAGTCTATCGAAGTGATAGATAATGGGACAGGCATCGCACCTGAGGACTACGATAATGTTGGTGAGTATCATCTGTGCTGGCGGCAGAGTGTCATCTTCTATAGCTGTCGTTTTTCTAGGTCTGAAACATCACACATCGAAGCTAGCCACATTTGAAGACCTCACCTCTGTGATCAGCTTTGGTTTCCGCGGCGAAGCCTTATCATCCCTATGCGCGTTGAGTGAAAGTGTCTTTATTACCACTTCTACATCCTCGCAGGCGCCCATGGGTACTGTACTTGAGCTGGACAGAAATGGACACGTGAAAAGCAGAAATGGCAAGGTGGCGAGACAGGTGAATTGACTTCTTGTCGTTTTGACCATGTCTCAACGATTTTATTGATAGTGTGGCACTACCGTCACTATCAACGGGTTGTTTGTGCCATTACCTGTGCGTCGAAAGGAGCTTCAGCGCAACGCTAAGCGCGAGTTCGGAAAGGCACTGAACCTGCTCAACGCGTATGCTCTCGTTCCCTGCACAAAAGAAAACCAAGGCGTGAGACTGACTGTCTCCAATCAGCCCGAGGGAGGGTGAGTCACTTGTTCCATATATTTCTTGCGTGCATGGGTGACAGATCAATAGACGGAAGTCCTTCCAGCTGAGAACGGATGGGTCAACTTCGCTGCGGACTGCCATTTCCGCTCTATGGGGTCCGAAGTCCCTTGAAAACATCGTCGACCTCGATTTGGAGTTCGATGTCGAGACGGAGAGATCCGTCCTTCGAAGGCGCGGGCTGGATCGAGATAGGTACGCTAGCGCCTGCCTTATGATTGTTATGTACCGTGCTTTCTTATTATTGTATCACAGTGCATCCAACAGCACCAATACCGTTCGGGTGCACGGTCTTGTGTCAAAATTCTCTGTGGGGTGCGGCAGGACAGGAACTGATCGTCAGTTCTTTTTCATCAATGGGCGTCCTTGTTCGCCGATAAAGGTAATAACCACTGTGTGGTTCTGGTCAACAATGCTGAGAAGGTCTTCGAATCAGGTTCAGAAGGCGTTCAACGAGGTATACAAGACGTTCAACGTACAACAGTCTCCTTTTATAGTCGCTGATTTCATCATACCCACCGGTGCGTTCTTGACGGCCATCTTGGAGTGATCGCATCTGAGATATTTGCTTCAGAATCATGCGATATCAACGTGAGCCCAGACAAAAGGACCATTCTGCTCCACAGCGAGAACAACCTCATCGAGGCACTCAAGGTAAGCCCTTTCGCTCATGCTATATCAGTACAACATCAGATTGACTCGAAACATGAATTCCGTTTGTTCGGGCAATTCCGATCAGGCTACCCTGACAGATGCATTCTCGTCGGCGCGGTCTACATTTACGCTCAACGCGACGCAGGCGTCTCAGAAACCACTGCTTTCTGCTTCTCTAAGCCGGAAGGACTCGCAAAAATCAGACCTGGTTGGCATAGATGGCGATGAACAGGAAGCGTCGGACGAAACCACCGAGGACGCCGACGCCGACGAGCTCGATCAAGAATCGGTAGCAGGCCCTTCACACACGGTTTCGCAACATAAATCAACGGAACACCCCGCGGGCGGGGACGATAGCACTGTGCCTCCATCACTGCATGAAGATGAACCCCCGCAGCCCGATTCGTCGTCGCAGTCCGAGCCCTTGGTGGAGACGCACCGCACGCCCGCACCTCGATCGACTGTCCCTGTGTCCCACGATGCCATCGCAGTGAATGCAGACGAGGACGCGGCGCCGTCGGAGGACGAGGACGAGGACGAGGAGCCCGCGGGCATCGTCAAGGATGCCGGCGCTAACACCAGTCGCAAGTGTATCTCCTCGGCGGACATCAGTTGGTCTGTTTCCAGCGCTGGCGCATCCAGGCGGACGACTTCAGCGCCTTCTGGAGCGGTACAGAAACCGATCGCCGCCGACGATGCCCAGTCCAGTTCGCGTGGTAGCTCGCGTGCTTCGTCCACTGGCCGCGCGCCCGCGACGGTCGAGCGGATTCTCAGCGGACATGCGGACAAAAGCGTCAATGCCACGTCGAAGGACAAAATGCGCGGGGTGCAAATGGTGCTGGATACGTCTGGTGCGTCGTGGAGTCTGCGGCGGGGCGCGAGCGCCCAGGAAGGGTCAGAGCACAGACGGAAGAGGCCGAGGCTTGAGACTGGGACAAAGGCGAAGGAGAGTTTTATGACGAAACTGAAGGGCTTTGCGAGTGGGAGTCAGACGGCAGGCAGGAAGGACGAGACTGCGGTGGGACGGGATGTGAAGGATGAAGACGAGGATGAGCAGGAGGACGAAGACGAGGAGATGAGCGATGTCATTCCCGAGAGGGAGGACGCCGTCCAGCCAGACTTAAGTACCGCCATCGTCGATGAGACGATGGACGTCGACATCCAGGAGAGTATCATTGCAGATGAAGATTCCATCGCAGTCGACGATGGAAGGCCCGCTCTCTCCAAAGCCGCTTCGAGTGACATCATCGATCTCACTGATGATGAGCCACGGACATCTGGGCAGAACACCCCCGCATTCGAGGCGCGCCGCAAGGCTTCCTCGAGCATCGTTGCAGAGACCGCTGACGCCTATGACGAGCTCATCGGCCCGCCGGAGGTCGTCCGCACTATAACCGAAGACACAAGTTCCACTTCTTTCGACCTGTCCCGCGTCGCTGCCGCCTGGGGCCTTCTGCGCGACAAGCTTGACTCCGCACGGGCCTCGCAGGAAGCTAGTCTGTCCAGCTCCCAAGCATCCGCAAAAGAGGCCCTGCGGAGCAAGGCAGGCATCGCTGAAACTGGGGAGGCTGCTAACGAGGTGCTCTCGCGCGTGCTGCACAAGGACGACTTCGAGACGATGGAGGTGGTGGGGCAGTTCAATCTTGGATTTATCATTGCGCGGCGGAGGAAGGCGGCCGCTGGCGATGGACGCGTGGACGCGATGGACGATTTGTTCATCGTTGATCAGCATGCATCCGATGAGAAGTATAATTTTGAGACGCTGCAGCAGACGACGCAGATCGAGTCGCAGCGGTTGTATACGTGAGCCTATTATGCCTTCTTGATTCCAATGTGGTTAGTGACTGAACCTCGTTGTTAAAGGCCGAGGACACTGGAGCTCACCGCGGCTGATCAGCTCGTTGCGATCGAAAATATCGACGTTCTAAAACAGAACGGTTTCGAGATTACCGTCGATGAATCTGCCGATCCGGACGACGATCGGCGTGTCAAGCTGGTGGCTCAGCCAGTCAGCAAGGCCACGGTCTTTGACGTTAAGGGTACATGTTTATTGGCACCTTTCGTCTGCCACATATGAACGGTCATCACAGATCTTGAAGAATTGCTTCATCTCATGCATGATCGCCCTGCCGGGACCATGGTTCGCTGCTCGAAAGCCCGCGCCATGTTTGCCATGCGTGCGTGCAGAAAGAGTATCATGGTGGGCAAGGCGCTGCCTGTGAAGCAGATGACAACGGTGCGTTGCACGAGGGAGCTCGGTTCGTAGACGCTAATGCATCGTTGCGTTTTCCAGGTCATTCGTCACATGGGAACGATCGAGCAGCCGTGGAATTGTCCGCATGGGAGACCGACGATGCGTCATCTGTCTGATATAACCTCGGTCGGCCGGAGTCGGGAGCGGAAGGTGGACTGGGAGAAGTTTGGTGGTATCTAATCTATTCGGTGAGTGATGCAGATTCTGGTCACATTACCTAGTTGCTAATGTCCCTTCAATTTTGCTTGCCTGTTGGAAGCCGGCTTGCTGTATTTATGATTATACAGAATATCGTTTATACCCATGCTATTACGTCGTTTTGGAAGCTTTTCCCTGGTCATTTTCCTCTTACCGGTGCGCACAGAATTGTGCCAGTGTCAATTTTCAGAATCGATCATGCGGACCCTGAGCGCTGAGCCCGTGAAGATTCCAGGTGAGTCAGGGATCTAAATGTATACCTGCCTCACTACTTTGCACTCTACAGACAGCATGTATATCGATAGCGTGCGGGGTGCCTGCAGGGTACGCGCTTCAAACACGTCCTCCTTCCTTCACCGAGTTTGCAAAGGTTCCGGCATTCACACGCATCTTCGCTCTCTGACTCGTGTGGTTCTTCGTGCGGATGATCCCCATGAAGCGCCCATGCCCTCATGAGAAGCGCCCGTGTATTTTTGTTCCATCTTATGTAGTTTCCATCTTAGGTACTTGGACCTATCTGGACCCGCACGTTTGAATTCACGATCGAAAAGGTTTGTCACTGGGATTGTTGCGGAAAGCGGGTGTGCCTGGCCGTCCTGCAAAGTGCTCAAAAGCAGAGCTCGCAATGTTCTTTGGTTTGCCATCCGATACCCTGAAAATTCCAGCTTACCCGCTTCAATGGACTCCCTTCCAGTAGAACTCCTCAAAGCCGTCGTTGACGATTTGCCGAGCGACGACCTTCTTAGAGTCCGGGAGGCCAACAAGACGCTGTCTAAGGTCGCCACGCCTGCTGTGTTCCGCTCTTTGCGTGCCAAGATTACGATCGACAGCCTTCAGAAACTCCAGGAAGCGTTGTCCACGGAGACTGTCGCGAAGCACGTTAAGAAGGTGGTGATCGTGGATGTTCATGCTCGTCCTGATGCTAACGAGGAACTCGGCGAAGTGGAAAGTATGTGCGCCTCGTCAGATGCGGTCTAACGCGCAATAGACTCAGGTCCACTCACCACGCCCTCTTTCAGATAACGAAGAATCCGAGGAAAAGGACCAGGAAAGTCTTCGTGAAGCGCTCAAAGCTGTGATCTCCCTCTTCCATGAGCTTCCCCTGCTCGACTCCGTCAGCTTCACGTTCAACCCGCGCTATGAGGAAGAGGACGAAGCAGACACGCGCCTGCTGCAGAATGCAGTCCTAGAAGGGCTTGTCGCCCATCCTCTCAAGCTGAAGTCTCTGACGTTTAACTCCCTGATCGCTCTCCACAGCGAAGTGTTTGACCGAGAGGAGTTTACATCGCTGCTGGGCAGCCTCACCGAGCTTCGCATCTCCACGATATCCGAGCAAGAGCAGTTCGGCTGGTACGACGAAGAGCCGTTCATCAAGTTCTGGGAAACCACGATCCCAACCCGTTTCCTGCAGCCTCCCTCAGCAACGTTGACGTCCCTGAGCCTCCACACCGATCAAGAAATTGGCTACGCACCCCGTCTCCCGTTGTCCGACATCACCTATCCTAATCTTACTTCGTTGTCCTTTGGCCAAATTCTCTTCGCCGAAGAGTCGGGCGTAGAGGACTTCATCATCCGGCACAAGGCGACGCTGGAAAGGCTGGAGCTCAAGCATTGCAGTCACATCCTCCCTGAAGGTGGCGAAATGAGACGGTGGTCGGATATATACCCGCGCTTCGCTGCAGAGCTCACTAAATTGAAGGAGGCGAAGCTAGATTTCGAAGAAGACAGTGGACAGGAGGGGTCTGTCGTCAGATATGCCATGCTGGACGCGGGCGTCGGGTACACAGGAATTTCGATTGAGGAGGAGGTCCGGGAGGCTGACGATGTGGCCGAGGCTGCGTTCCTGGAGAGCGTTGCTGCTCGCGTATCCGAGGACAAGTAGCCAGGGCGCAATGAAGAGGGCGTACGATTCCATCTAAATGCACACCGGTGAAACACGGATGATATCTGTTTTAGTTGTTTGAAAATGTTGTCAGTTAATCAAAATGGCCCTTTCATATTGAAGCTTCGGCGGTCTTTCGGCGTGCTGTCGTATGAAACCAACAGGTGAGTGATAACTTATCGTATGAAAGTGCTCAAAGGATATTGACATTTGTGCTTCCTCTCTTTTATGTGTACAGGATTTGAGAACATTCAGTGACCCGTTCCCCCAGCCCCGAAGCCACTCTGTCGCTGTCAGTCCGTTTGCTTTCTATTTTCTAGTTCGAGACCGGTACATCTCTTCCGGCCACCAAAAGTAGATGGCGATCATTGCTGCGTGGAATGCTGCGGTACCGTCAGTCGCCGCCGCTCGCCGCCAGCCCAAATCCCGCGGGACTCGGACGTTAATAGGCTTTCCACGGCGGCTGCGAGCTGCGAGACACGCCCTTATAAAAGAAATGGTTAATGGCCGAGATAGAACAATTATTTCTCCGTGAATAATGTTGTCTCCAGTGTATAAGGTGCCGCTCTTGCTGACGAGCTCGGCATTGCTCTGGAAATCGTACACGCCACCAGGGGGAGCAGCGGAGGAAGAGAGGATCAAGCCTTCAGGACTGGAGCGCTTCTGGCCATATAATCTCATGCCGGTCCTCACTATGATCGTAAAGGTATGAAACCCGTGATGTAGAAAGCGGGCACATAGCTGACGGTCGTGCCATGTAGGGTGGGTTCGCACTGTGCTGTCTGAGCGAGTCCGCCGTCATCGTCGCGAGCCGCGCGCCCGACTCACCGCCCTCCCAACGTGTCCTCGGGCTGCTCACTACAAACGGAATGGGCCGCCCCCAGATCACTCCCCAATTCCTGACGGGCGCAGCGCTCACGATCAGTGGTGCACTCCTACGCCTCCTGTGCTACCGCACCATGGGCCGAATGTTCACCTTCGAACTCGCGATGCGCAAGGAGCACCAGCTCGTAACGACGGGGCCGTACAGCGTCGTGCGGCATCCGAGCTACACGGGCCTGTTCATCAAGGTTATAGGCGCCGCGCTCATCCAGTTCGGGCAGGGCTCATGGTTCCGGGAGTGCGGATGGCTCGACACCGAGGTCGGCCGGTGGTACTTCCGGATCTGGGTTGCTATGCGGGTTATGGACATGACTATTGTCATTACAAGGACGATCAAGGAAGACGGGATGCTGAGGGCGCGGTTCGGGGAGGCGTGGAGCAAGTGGGTCCAGAAGACGCCTTATAGGCTTCTGCCCTTTGTTTTTTGATACCTGCGGTGCTGGACTTACGAAGGCATGGACATGTTAAACAGTCAATACTTTTGTGCTTTGAGTTTGAGGACGTACTATTATGACCGCACATAACCTACTTCGATGATGCTAATGACTGTCTGGCGTCGACGACAGTTGACGGCTATTGCATTTATGGATTGGAGCAGATAGCCGTTGAGATAGCGCACCGAGCAAAGCTAGAGTCGAGTGATGGCTCACGTACCACGACCTCTGTGGGTGAACGAACATTGGCTTCTCGCATTAAAGAAATCGGATGAACAATATTATGATTAGTATTAATGTAATTGAGGAATTACAAGAATATCGGTCAAACCTGCCCGATTAATAGCACCGTTAAAACCCAGAATCCAGAGAAGAAGGCTCGAACCTCTATAGAACTCGCAAACGAGAAAGCCATCCGCATCACAGCATGAACACCTCAAGAACCCGCGTCTCGTCTGGCTGGGGCTGCGCCAGCGCCCTCTCAGAGTTGTCCTTCAGCATCACCAACCGCGTATCGGCCACCGCGAACTCCGCGTCCGGCGGCGCATAGAACTCCACCGCGACGTGGTACGGCAGCCACGTCACCACCGGCTTCAAAAAGACGTCCCCCATGGGAAGAGTCGTTGGACGCGCGACGATGTCGGCCGTATGCGCGCACACGGGGCGCACGCCACCCGGGAGCAGCTCGAAGGCGTGTGTCTCGCGTTGTGGGGCCTGTGGGCGCGCGTACGAGGTGTCGAAGCAGAGGAGCTGGGCATAAAGCCGCTGCCGCCGGCGGTCCTGCAGGAGGAGGTACCGGCCGTGCGCGTGTCTGCGCAGGAGGTCCTGCGTGTCGTTTCGAATGAAGGCGCGCGATGCGCCGGGGCCCCACTTTTTCCAAGGGATGGTGGGGGCTTTTGTTTTGTCCGCTTGGCAAGAACCCGCGGTGTTGTCCAGTAAACGGAGGAACACACCGTTGTCGATGACGAAGCGGAACGAGCGCGTGACAGGCGTCGCGTAATGCAGAGTGAGAAGTTGCAGCCGCGCGGCGGAAGGTGTGGCGAACGGCGCATGGCGCGATGGCGAGTGGGTAGCGGAGTGGAGGACCATACGCCGGGTGACGCTTTGATGGACTGCTGGGAGCTCCAGTGATGCGACATGTGTGGGAGAGCGCTGGGTCCGAAGCACATCCACGGGTGTGCCACCTTTGTGCGGGCTGGAGTCGCCGGCGAACGAGAATAGTTGCAGGCGGCCGCCACCCGGGTATGGCGAGAAGACATCGGTGATAATGTAAGCGTGATCGGAGACGAACGAAAAGTACGTCGGCATGTCGTCGAGTGGCAATTCGCTATGTGTCTTGCACTATGAACGCTTCAGTCATGAAAGCATGCATGGAATATAGAAAGGGGACGCACCACCAGATTCTGCCCGGTCCTCCAATTCCAGACAAGCACGTGGTTCTGCGGGTGGTATATGACGAGCGCAACGACATCGCCGTAGATCATCGGCGGCGATACGTGGAAGGAGGTATTAAGTGTTGCAGCTAAGATCGGATGGTCAGCGGCCGGATGCACGGCAAGCTCGGGATGCCCCAGTGCGCGCAGATGCAGGCGGATATCAATGCTTGTGGTCTGCTCGGGTCCAGAAGTGTAATAGTGCAATTCGGTCAGTACAAGCAGGTCTTGGGAGGGATCCATGGCGAGGTCGTAGATGGGTATGTCGAGGGGGTGATCCATGAGGGTAGCGGCCTTTTCGCGATCGTGCGATGGGAGGGGGAGGATGTGAAGCCGCTGCTTCATGGAAGGCGAGGCTGCGCTGTTGATAAACGGCATGTTCACAAGCGACGCAACAATGCCTCCTTCGAGAATTTGGGACTGGATGTTTGTATCCAGCACGTCGGGAATGATGTATCTCTGCAATGTGGGTTTGCGCAGGGAATGACGTCGCCGATGGAGGAGGCTGAGGCGTTTGTACGTCGGCAGCGTGGAAGGACAATCGGTGAGGGTGTCAGATGAGAGCTCGATTTTGTACTTCATCTCCATCGAATGCGCTATCATAAGCGAGAAGTGGCGGCATACCTAGAACTTACACGTTTAGAAGCAGTCTTCCACAGAAGATCTCAAAACGTACCGAGGCACACCGAATAATGTCTCTACCTTCTAGATATCGAAAGATACCGAGAAGCAGCTCTTCTGGGATCTCCAGGATGAAGCATCGAGCCTGTGTCAGTGCTATCATGATGCCTTCGTAGAGAGTAGGGCAAGACGGAGTCCGAGTAGCAGCCAGTCAAGGAGTAGGCTAGCAGCGTCATCTTCACAATCCAGCATATATATACGCGTACCTTCGCTATCGCAGAGGAAAATTGACTCGTTATGTCGTGCGTTTCATGAGCTTTGTGCCATGGCGCAGGAGGTGACACGTCGATACTTTGTCACTTGCTCCGATGCTCGACAACGGAAACAAAAAAAAAAGCCTCGGGCATTGATCGAGCACCGCCTTTCGAAAATCGTGTGCGGGCCTTCAAGAAAAACGGCTGGAAATTATCTGTTTCCCGTGAAGCCGTCAGTGCTATTGATCACAGGTATAAAGAGGTTATCACCCTGCTTGACCGCTTCATCGATGCTTCAGGACAACGTCGTAGACATCCTTGCACCGCTCGGAAAGACTCGGAACCACTGCCACCGCGCCGCCACTGCCGACTGTTGCCAACTGTTGTCAACAACATTCAACATTCAATGGTTCATTGTAACGTTCAACATTCAAGTCGAATGCTGAAAGCCTGCAGCTAAACGGACAAAGACATTCGCCAGCTGAACCCTATCGTCAGAAAGGCAAAAAAAAAACTATCTGAATGGCTCGGTGCAAGAGCATTGTCATTGTCGCATGGTCTAACTTTTCACACTTCATCCGTTTTGTCTGCATAAAATGATCTCATTCAAAGTACAGATGCAAGTTATCGAGCGTAGAAACAGCGCCGGTAAACGAACAAGTAAGTATTTCCAATCATATCTCTAGATCTGAGAGGCGCATAGGCCGTGGACATCATCTACTACTCTAGTCCAAGTCGTCAAACATAGCGAGCCACCTCTTTTCGGCAGACCTAGGTTTGTGTGTCAGCATGCATCCAGTGCGCGTGGGGCAGTAATCATGCTCACCTCTTCTGCAGGGTGGTGTCGGTAGGGTCGTCGATGGGCGCGGGCGCGTCCGTCGCGCCAGGGGACACCACGGAGTCCGTCGGGGTGCTCGATAGATCGGGCACATCGGTGTTGGACCCTCCCGGCAGACTGGAATCGTCGGTGTTGGAATCCGGCAGGGCGATGCTGTCAGTCGGGTCGGGCAGCGCGCCCGTCGCAACTTTCGTGGTTCCGGGCGCAGCCGTGGTCGCACCGCTCCCGACCGCGGTCTTGGTGACCGAGGCGCCGCTGGCTGCAGCAGACGCAGACGGGTTCGGGAACGGAATCGGGGTCACCGACGTGGTCGCGAGCACCTCAGTACCCAAGCCGAAGTAGTCGGACGGGACGGGGATCGACTGGGACAAGGTGGACACGGTTCCGACGGAACCGGATGGGATTGCCGTGCCGCTCGCCGTCGCGGAGAGCGTCTTCGTCCCCGAACCGGTCAGCGGCTTCGTGGTGACTGGCCCTTTCGTGTTGACTGGAGCCTTCGTGCTGACCGGTGCGGCCGTGGTCACTGGAGCTTTCGTCGTGACCGACGCCTTCGTCGTGACCGGCGCCTTCGTCGTGACCGGCGCCTTCGTAGTGACCGGCGCCTTCGTGGTCTTGGGAGGAGGAGGAGGCTTTTTCGCCCCTGCTGCGGCTACTGCCGGGGCTCTGAGGGATAATGGTAAGATGCTAGTACATCTTCGTATGCTGAACATAAACTTACGGAGCATCCTGGCGACCAAATACAGACCCGTATCGGCCTACACCTCCATCTCTGGCGGCTCTGGGAATAATATCGAAGGTGAGCCAGTGACCTCAGAAGCGTGCATGGCTGTCGACATACTGGATAGGACCAGCGAGGGCCGGCGCCATCTGCGCGGCGACCAACAAGGCAACAGCTGTCGTGTATGAACGCATGGTGATTAAGGACGGTGATCAAGGACTTGGACTTGGCGAGCTTTAGAGATGTCGGCGAAATGGAAGGAGCGAATGCGATGAGTGAAGAACTACAGGAGACCAGCTTCTGTAAGTTGAATGAGATGGGGGAGCAACCAGGCTGGAGAATTCGGTGAGTCCTCCCCCACTATTTAAAGGCTTTCGGCCCAGCGACAGCGGGCCCTATGGCGGTGCCCTCATCGGGCGCTGATCAGTCGTTTCACCCAAAGGCAATGAATAGGGCAACTTTGCTAATCCATACAGGGCGTCGTCGATCTGCATGCCACTCCATTAAGCAGGTTTACCCTCATTTGCGCAGGGTCCAGTCCGACAATGCACTCGAGTTGCAGGGTCAACAGTGATGCGTATCAAAGGAACTGTTTTGGTCGATTACCACACTACCATGATCCATTCCTGATCCAGTGTTTCACTGTACCGGCGTTAAATCCGTAAGGACTCGCTATCCATGCTACGACACAGTATACAAGTGCATACCACAGGGCCAACCTGATAACCATCGGAGTACTACAGGGCATAATATCCCGGGCACAGTACTCCTACGTATGTATTGCTTACTTCGTTCATCTTGCGACGAGTCGACTTGGTAAGAATCGTTGTCACTGATCGGGAACGGCACAGCATTCAGGGTCTTTGCCCTAAGTAATGGTCCGGGTAGGGTCAGTGCAGGGTACATTACATAGTGCTATGTGACGCGGTCGTTTGAGGCCATTCGTGTCTCGTGGATATACTTAGATTCACGAGACTGATGGCCGGGCCACATAATGTAGCAGCAATGTTGTTGACATGTGTATGCACGGCAAAACCACAAACGGAGGTGAGCGAATGGCGATCTAGCAGAACTAGAGAGAGCGAACTAAAGCGCGATAAAAGAAACGGTGTGCACGGAAATGAATAATAGAGCGAGCCGTACTGCGAAAGCATCAAAACCACCTCATATGGACAAACCAAACAAATAATCAGAATCCTAACTGGTATGACGTCAACCGTCAAACTGCATGCGTTCACATGTAACAAGTGTGTATGAAAGCGAGACCCGGAGACACCGAGAGGAAATGCGGGAGAAGAGCATATCATGCAGAGGGCATACACGAGTCGTTAGAGCTTGAGTTCGGTGAGAACGCGCCGCGCGAGCATTTGGTACTGCCATCCGTCGCCACTGGCCCGCCGGAACTGGATCCCGTGCAATGGCAACCACGGTACCTGCATCAGATAGATCAGTAACGTCCAATGCATGCGCGCTAATCGGACGCACCTTTACGATGTTGATTTCAAACCTAACGGAGAGCGTGTTTTGGCCGATCGTCTCAAACACGTCGCGATCGACCTCTCCGGTCGGCAGCGGCGATATGGGGCCCGTGGGTTGAGGTGTCGCGGTCGCGGCGAAATCGCGCGGGATGGGTGGCAGATTCTTGCCTTTCGCTGGTGGCGAATCCTCCGTCTGCACAGCGGACGATGGCGCGCCCTCGTCGGTGGGGGCGCGCTGGCCATCGCCTGTGACCGTATGAGTGTTGGACGAAACGTTGAAGAAGGATGACGAGCCGCTACTCGGTGTCGCGGTGAAGGTCGTGCCCCCTGACGGCCGACTGGGGAGCTCCTTGTCCTTCTGCACACTCAAATTCTCGCGCTCCCTGTCTTTTTCCCGGCGATTCGTGCCAAACGAAAGCTTAGAGGCCTTGCGGATGATCGATCTGCGCGTGCCGCTCGACTCGTTGGATCCAGACGAGCCTTGCTTGCGATGCCGACTTTGACGAGGTGTCGAGGGCGGCGGTTGCTGTGAATCAGGGACCGAAGAAAGGTCAATTGAGGGTATATGGATGCATTCGAAGCCAGTCTTGGTCTCGCGATATTGGACCTGCATTCGGTCGAGCACGCGCTTGATATCGGATTTAATCACCGACGGCGCCTTTGTGGAAGTCGTGGCGACACTGAACACAAACGAACGCCTTAAGTCCAAAGACATGCAACGGATCGCGGAAAACGCACCTAAACAGACCCTTCAAGAACAAGGGCTTGAAGTCCTTATCCGCCGCATTTCCATTCCTCTCATCTTCTTGCTCGTCTGCCACGCGCTGTGCCTCTACTTGCTCTTCCGTGGCGACCGCTTCCTCGTCCTCAGCATATTCCTCGTCGGTCCGCGAGAAGCGCTTTCCAAAGCCAGGGCGACTCGTGACAGTCGATGGCCGGCGATAGCGTCCGATCGTGCCACCAGGACCCGACAGCATCGACGCTCCCGCACTAGCTCTGCGCTCGTGTCGCGCTGTCGCCGAGTGGCCCTGCGGATCCAGGATCGTCGCCGCGCGACGGTGATGCGCGGGCATCGTCTGGCTGTGCGGAATTCCGCCAGTGGCGGACACACCATGTCCAAACTCAGCCTCCGCGCTCGTCTCCGTCTCTTGCACCTTCTCCGCGTCCTTGGGCACATCCTCCACATCGCCAGATGGTCGCGGCGAAGCGAAGCCGCCCAGGATGCTCGTCCTCTTCGAGCCGCCCCGCCGGCCCGTGGTGCCGTCCTCGCGCACGCTGCCCCCACCGACCAACAAGCTTCCAAACCGCCGCACGAGCGTCGATCCCGGTGTCGCCGGCGACACCGTCACATCGGGTGGTGCAGAGCTGGGTTCCGAGCCTGGCGCGCTCTCCTCCATCTTCTCCGCAAAGGTCGCGAGCTCCGGCCCCGCGGTGCGCGGCGGCTCGTGCCCGCCAAACATGCCGCCCCACCTACCGGCACTTGGCCGCTGGCTGAGACTGTGGCTGCGACGGTGCGTCGACGCGGGCGGCGCGCGGGGCATCGTGGTGCGCGCAGGCGAGCTCGGCACGCTCGCGGCGCCTGGGGCCGCCAGGCCCGCGTCCCGTGCGCGGGGCTGGGCCTGCAGATGGAAAGTGGGTGTCGTCGGAGTCTGCGCCGCCGACGGCGACGCGGCATCGTACGACATTCCGGAGTAGTGCGACGTCTCCGGTGCCGGGAGGCGTGGGAGGGGCATGCTGTAGTCCGCCTTTGCTGCAGGCTTGGGCGGCGGCGCATTCACGAAGTGAATGCTCGGCTTCGCGGAGGAAGGCGGAGGCGCAGGACCATTTGCGTCTAAAGGTGCCTGAACAGCTTGCGGACCGTTGTTGGTTACGGGCGGAGAGAGGGAGAGCTGCGAGCTGGCGAAGTGGCCAGGCCCGTAGACTTTGTCGCGTTCAAGCTTCTCCCGTGCAAGGTAGTAAATAGAAATGAGCGGATGGAATCCTCTTGTAGGGTCGAGCGGCTCCCGCCCGCCCGCATCCGCGAGTGAGGAATGGGAAATGTGAGATTGTGATGCGGCCGGCGACTGCGAGAAAGGCGTCGATGGCGGGGACGTCGATGGCGAGAACAGCTTGCGGCGATAGAAATCGAAACCAGAGAAGCGCTTCGACTTCTTCGATGGCGAGGACGTGGCGGACACATCGCCGGACGAGCGGCCGTTCTGGGTGCCTGAGCCGACAGCGGTGCTCCCGTCAAATGAGGAAACAGCGAGCGACGAGTTGGAGAGGGACTCGCTCCAGTGACGGCCGTTGCGCCCATTGGCGGTCCCGCCCTCGCGCCTGCGTTCCCAGTGTTGTACCGCACGGATGTAGGCGTCTGACTCGAGCACGTCGATCAATCGCCGCTCGATCTCGTCCTCCGTGCCGAACTCGAAGCCGACCATGCCGCGGATGACCTGCCGGTCGAGCTCGTCTGCGCGGAGCGGGTCGCGCCGGAGGAGATGGCTGTCCGGGGGGCCATTGAAGCCACGGACCATCCATGGGTGCGCGAGGACCTCGGACAGTGGGGCACGCATCGCAGGGTTGGTGACAAGCATACGGGAGAGTATGTGTTTGCATTCTATACTCCTGTGAGCAAATGATGGCGATGAGCAGCGTAGTCGACGCACCTGCACTCAGCCACACGGGATACTCCACCAAACCCCGCTTGATCTTTGCATGCAGAGCAGGCATGCTTTGGTCATCAAAAGGAACCTTGCCGCATACCAGGACGTACAGGACGACGCCAAAGCTCCAAACGTCGACCTCGGGGCCCGTGTAGACCTTTGCATTCAGTAGTTCGGGAGCTGCGAAATAGAGCGAACCACAGAACGTAGATAGGTGCCCGACTGGGTCATACAGATTCGAGAGACCAAAGTCGATGATTTTGATGTTCCCGGTTTGCGAGATGAGAATATTTTCGATCTTGAGATCTGAGGAGCGCCATTAGATAAATACACAAGCGGGATGAAAACCACGGACCGCGGTGCACGACATTATTCCTGTGACAGTACTCGAGCGCGCTCCCAATCTGCCTAGCGAACTTCCTCGCAACGCGCTCGCGCAGCCGTCCATGACTGATGATGTAGTCGAGCATCTGGCCGCCATTAATGTACTCGAAGACCATATAGTAATGGTGCTGGTGTATTATCATCTCGCGCATGCCGCAGATGTAGGGGTGATAGAGGAGCTGGGAAAGCGCCGCCTCGCGGAGGGTGCGGATCTCCTTGCTGGCGTCCTTGCTAGCCTGCTTTGCGGCAGCTTCAGGATTTGGTGCATTGGGGTTTGGCGGTGCGGGGATGACGCGGGGAAGGATTTTGACGGCGAGCTAGTGAAGATGGTCGTCAGTAGATATTAAGGGGTGATGCGTTCACATGATGGTAACTGGTGACTCTGCAATGCTTCGGAAACACAAGCACGTCAAAAACGGCGCCCATTGGCGCCACTAGAATGAATGCACGAACGGTGAAAACGCTACGAAATTGACGCTTAGCACGAGTACGGGAGCACGCAGCTGCTATCCTCGCTCGACGCCCGAAGCGGGCGCCGACGCAGGCAGAGCTCGTCACATGCGACATCCGTGCACTCGCGTGCTGGACTGTCTCATACTCCTATAACGATGGACGACCGGGAAGCTCGTGAATGCAGACGCATTGGAATGAAGCTGCCCCGAACAGTGATGAAATCAAAGTTCGAACAGGCCAGCGAGGGAAGCCTCAGAGCCTCAGAGCCAGAAGCACCTCCTCCCGCGAGTGGCTGCCTTATGAATAGAGTTTTCGCACTCGCTGGAACCCTAGCATGTCCTTAAAAAGGCGACAAGTAGAGCGCAGGGCTCGAATGTTCCAGCGGTTGCGAAGACTCTAATACAAGCGCAAGGATATGAACCTGTCATGAACAGTGATGATATCAAAGTTCGGACAGGCCATCCAAGTCAAAATTGGGAGCCTCCGAAGACGCATGCTTAGAACAAGAAACGAGAACCAGAAAGAAACACAGAGGGCAGGATACAGAAATGCGGCTTACCTTTTCGCCGGTGAGATTATGATGGGCGAGTTTGACTTTGCCCATGCTCCCCGCACCGAGCGTCTTCGAAAGGGTATAGTCGCCAAGGATGCGATTCGTCGTTCTTGAGCGCGAGACGTCCGATGCAGAGCTCGGTGGCGGCCTTCGCTCCTTGTCACGCTCGCGGTCGCGGCTGCCGTCCTCATACTGCCTTGCGGAGCGGGGCGGGGGCGGCGCATACGCCTGCGACTGTTGGGGCGGCATTGAGACCGGGCGAGGACGCGTAGCACCGTTCGTGGTGCGCTGGGTGGGCATGGACGGGGACATGGGCAGGGGGTGGGGGGTCGCGGGCGGAGTGGGCGTCTGCTCGGAGGCGTACTGGCGGGCGGCGGGGGCGGGGGCGGGTGCTTCAATAGGGATGTCGAACTCGTGGCCGGTGACCATGCCACCGTGGGAGGGCGTCGTCGAGCCGGATTGCGACTCGGGGGAGGCGCTGGCGTCGGTCAAGAGGTCGCGCGGTTGAGGTGGGACGTGCGCGGCTAGGGAAGTCGGATAGGCGGCTGTGACCATGAATCAAGGCAATCGGGCCACGGTGGGGGTGGGCAGCGAGGTCGTCGTCGTCGCCGCCGGCAACGTTGTCGACGATGACGAGTGGTGGTGTGGAACGGAAAGGAGGGATGGCGGCGGTCGTGGGCGCTGGCGAGGACTGTACAGCAAGCGGAGTTTGATCCCGTCCCGAACCGGCTCGTACAGTAAACAGCGCTTCCTCATCGGTCCTTTCCCGACCCGCAGTGAGCCGCCGCAAAACAATTCTCTTATTTGCACGAGGATCGCAATTCTAGCGAGGCCAGCTTGCATACAATAAGACCGGACGAGGATGCGTGGACGCAGAACGGAAAGTACGTATCACCACTCGCCGCTCAACATAGACACAACAGCGGGTCACCGTCCGACAATGATTGATGCCCTCGTAGAAGAAACATAGATCATCGTCCACCTCAATTTACCACATTGTGCTGCCGAGCCGTCCAGCACTTCGGATCCGGGGAGAGAACTGAGCTTACATTGTCAAATCTCGTTCAGTGTCATGAGCATGACATGAGCAGAGTTCGTGGAAAGCGAACTCCATATCGCCGCAGACCATGACTGCAGGCCAAAAAGTAATAGACAAATACGTACGCAGTACAGAACCATCCGTCATCCGTCCAATGCACTAGGGTATACTTATCATATCCCCCAATCATCTGGTGTCCCTATCGTCACCTCGTCTTCTTCTCTGTTTCCGACTTCGAACTGAGCGCGGGTAACCATTGGACAGGGTTTCGGTTATAAAATGGCCACTGAGGTAGAACGACCTGGTGCAAGCGCGTAAGAACTTGGCTTGGGTGCGCAAGACAGGACACGCACCAGGAAGAGCAGCAGCGTCCCGCCGCTTAACGTGGCGAACGTGACTTGTAGCGACTGAAGCGCGAAGCCAGCTACGAAGGAGATAAACTGGCACCAGATCAGAACAGACACACATGAGGAGAGTAAAATGGGAACTAACGGTGAGGACTGCGAGGGCATATCGTGAGATGACATCAACTGTCTTCTGCCCCTCAAAATCCTGCAATTCGTCAACAATAAGATGATCAGTAACTCGCGCATAGCGCAGAGAAAATAACGCACAATTCTTCCCTCGATGAATGTCTGGATAGATGGAGGAAGAGACATCCTCGAGGTTTAGATTGTGGGGAAGACAGTGAGCGCTGGTGAGCGGCGGACTGAAGATTGGCTTGTGGGTCCAGGTGACAGCGCAGCGCATCAACCGAACACACCCGAACCGAACCGGTCCAGTTCGCAACTGCCTCCCAGGCGTTCGTCGAATCGTCCATCCTCCGCCTCTCAAACGTTGCGCGTTATAGTAGTACAGGTCCAGAGGCCATATTCACTCCGCACGATGGAGCTGGAAGGTTCCTTTCGGAACTCAGCGGTAATCTGGGAATAAAACTCGAAGCTTCTTCTGTTCGGTCTTCGAGAATGAAATAGCACGTACTCTAGGCCTCTGTAATGTGCTAAATTGACATTCTATGGTAGCGAGCGCTGATGCGATCCTATGCTACCGCAGACAATTTGTCTCTTGTGGCGGAACCTTCTTCTTGAGGGCGTACGTTCTGCGAATCAAAGACCATGCATCACTCGCAGAAATTCTGCGCATCGCACTTTACACGCGTCTCTCCATTATGCTCGAACAACAGCTCCTAGTGCAATTTCAGGTCGGTCTGCGCTTCCCTAAACCACCGTCGCCAACAGTTACACTTTCTTCCGCGCCCACCGTGCCCGTGATCCACTGTATTTCCTCCCCCGACGCCCAACGCCGTTCTCGCGACTCTCGCGAGTCGCACCTTCCCTCCTTCATCTTGTTGTTCTTTTCCAAAAAGACAAACCACTTACTACACGGCACGTCCGCTGTTGCCTGATCTCTGGTACGCCGCGGCTCCCTCAAGCGCGCACACTCACCCCGTCGTACCTCGTGGGTCCGCCGAAATGCCGGCCTCGCCCGGCGATTTTCCATCTTCTGGGACACCACTTTTCGACGCAATAACAGGCAGACAAAGCAAATAACCCGCCATTCTAGTCGACCTTGCAGCAACTGGAGCGCAACTCATGTTTCTTCTCTACGTCGCCCGGCAGCGTAGTCCCCATGCCGATACTGCTGGTCCATCTCGCTGAAGAAAAGAAGCCAAAAAGGGTTCCTATCGAAATGGTGGCAGATATATTCGACAGACGCGATGACTTATAAACCATACGTTTGGAAATGGGTAGCAGGGTGTAGAATGAGTTCACCAAGATGGACTGCTTGCATAGTTATCGTCAGTGGATGCGACATTTCTCGTTCTTCGCACCTAGATGACTAGTGGTTATGTTTCGTGGATGCGCTGTCTGTCTGCGAAAGACGGCCATCATGCGATTTGACGCCGGGAAAAAGCTGAAACTGTTCAGCAGAGGCAGTGATAGGTTAATCCAAGAACACTTGTGTAATCGTGCATCAAATGAGGTCAAACGAACGGTCGAATGAATGTGTAGAGCATCTAGTGTCGCAATAACGATGAAGACGCAATGAAGACGGGTGGCTGAGCGTGGGAAAGAGAGGCAGAAGCAAAGAGACGCCGGCGACGAAGCTTGGAAGCAATAGCTGCTGATCCTGAGAGTGATTTCCCCCTTCTCTTCGCTTTTGTCTCTTCTCGCTCTTTCTCTCGTTTGCATACGTGCAACCCTCACTGCAGCCCTCGGAGAGCGGTTGCACATACCCGCGACCTTTTTTGGATTTGGTCGCCCTTTAGATTCGGCAACGATTTTGACGACGACCGCACCACGATCACATACCATACACAAAATTTCATACCACACTCATCTCTGAGGATACCATTGACGGATACCACCGCACCAAACCCTCTGGACCACGTTCGCTCAACATGCCTGCACCGGCGAAGACTGGGCAAGCGCTCTTTCTCGGGCTAGAGCTCGCAGTGGACCAGCTGCGTGCGTCGATCGTGGATGAGAGCTTGGAGTTGATAGGGGTAGAGGCAATTGATTTTGACACGGAGTTGTCAGAGTATCAGTGAGTAGCTTGTTCATAACATTTGTCCGATAGCTGTGATGTGCGTGTGCGCGAGCGTGCTGCAGCATTACTGACTCGTATTCAGGACACAGGGCGGCATTTTCACGACACCTGGAGATGCGTATACCACGCCGGTCGATATGTGGGTGAAGGCCCTTGGTACGTCGTCCGCACTACCTTCCCCATGCCTTCGTCGCAAAATTCGATCGTTTGCTTGATCGTGACGCCACCATGACCACCTCGTGCTCATTCGCGCGTCAATCGGCCCATCCATTCACGAGGCTCTTATCACGATTTCATTAACACGACTTTGCAGACTTTCTTCTCGAAAAAGTGAGCAGGAATTATGACATTGGCCGATTCAAGTCGATTGGAGGTTCAGCGCAGGTGAGATTTGCTTCCGTTTTTCTCGGTACGGCGCCATTCTGTCGGTCCATATACCGTTACCCCGTCACGCGTAATGCTGCACAGACAGATCGATAGATGCTCTGATGCTAACTGTTCCCCCAAGTCTGCTCTAGTTTGGTGGAAGTCCACCCCGATACCTTCGTTCCCTGCACTTGACTCTCGACTTCCTCTGCACTCTCAGCTCTCCCCAAATGTGTTCTCTCTTGCGAACACACCAGTTGCGCAAGATACCTTCTCCCATTCTCATGCTCTCGCTCTGGAAGCCACTCTGGGTGGTCCAGACCACATGGCAGCCCGTGTCGGCACTAGTGCTCATGCCTCGCTTATCGCCGCTCAGCTTCTGCGGGTACGGGAGGCGTCACCGGACGTCTGGGCCCGCACTGGTCGCATCCAAATTGCCTCTGCGTTCCTGGCGAGTTTAATTGGGGGCTCTTGGGTCGGCATGGGCGAGGCTGAGGCGTGTTCCACTGGGATGTGGGTGCACGCTGCTGGCGGGCAGGGACACTGGGACGACGGTGTGCTCGATTTCATTGGTGGATCCGCGGAGGAAGGCCGCCGGGTTCGCGCATGGCTCGGCGAGGTAGACGTCTCTGGAGGCGGTCGACGGATTGGGACCGTGTCTCGCTATCTCGTGGAGCGATATGGATTTGAGCCTGGTCAGTAGAGGGCTTGTTGAGGAGCTGCTGTTGACTGACAACTCTCCAGATACAATTCTTGCATCTTTTACCCCGGATCATCTGTCAACCTATTTATCCCTTTGCCCTTCTCCGGCGGATGCCGTCCTCTCATTCGGTCCCATGGATCTCCTCCTCACCAGCGCTCCACACTACCTTCCTACTCGTCTCTACAACATATTTCCTCATCCAGCACAAGATCCTAGCGAGAAGCGAAAATACATCATCATGCTTAACAGCAGGTGGGTCTTTTTTTACTCTTCTGCATCAGCATCCTCAAATATCGCCCAGAAACGCCGATGTGCCACGAGCGCTGGTGCGGGACATGTATACCAAAAGCTGGAGTGCATTCGATCGTTTGATCTCTGTGGTACCCCCAGGAGGTTCAATTGGGTGCGTTACGCTGACATATCAGAAACGCACATTCCTTATTCCTTGACAGCCTAGACGACAAGCTTTTCAGTTACTGGCTACTGCAAGGCGACAGCTTCCCGCTCTCTCATGTGAAGGGTATTTTCCGGTTCGAAACGGGTATCAAGGTCAACGAGTTCCGCGACCTCCGCGCGAACCCCCGCTGCCTCGTCGAAAGCCAGGTCCTCTCTTTCCGCGTACGCTGGTCTCGCATGGTCGCAACGGGCGTTCTGGGTGCCACCGCAGGCCGTGCGCGCGGCAACAACTTTGTTCAGTCTGCCAGCTCCACAGCATCGCCAGTGCCCGGCGCCACGGGCTCGCAGTCTGGCCGTACCGGCACGCCAGTCTCCATCGCGCCCGCGGCGGCTACCACCATCGGGCTCTCCTTCGACCCCTATGATTATCAGTCCCTGCCGAGTCGCATCCTGACTACGGGCGCGGCAGCAAACTTCCCGTCCGTGGCGAGTCTGCTCGCGGAGGTGTGGAACGCGCCTGTGTTCATGCCGACGACGCAGCTCGACTCCGCACAAGTTTCGCCGCACCGCAACTCGCCTGCCGGCGGGTTCCCTGGACGCGCCTCTCTTGGTGGAGCGTATATGGCGCGGTGGGTCTGGGGCAAGGAGCGCGGCGCCTCCGCCCGCAGTAGCTTCGAAGAGGAGGTGCGCAGGCTGCTTGCGAAACGCTGGGTCGCGACCGGCGGTACGCCGTTGCGCACGAACATTAACATGCCAGCCTTCCCGAACCCGACGGCGAGCAGCGGGCCGAGCACGCCCTTCGGCCACCGGTCCGGCTTTGGCTCGACCGTCTTTGCGGAAGAAGACGAGGATGCGCTGGAGGAGCTCGAGCGGCTCGGCGTCGAGAGCGCCGCCAACGCCACTACGCCAACGAACCTCTACAACGGCGCGTACGGGGAGGAAGACATCGCGGGACGCACGCGCACAATTACGAGCAACAGCACTAGCACGACGAGCTCGAGCTCCCTGCAGCCATCGACCGCGTTCACGACGCCTGACCTCGGCGCGACGCTCGGCGGCGCTGCCGTGGAAAATGGCACCCCAGACCCGGCCGCGGCTGCCACCACGGCAACAACACTCTCCCCGGTGACTGCGCTGCCGACCGGTGAGGCCGAGATGCAGGTCGGGCTGGGCAAGGTTGCGGAGCCGGACGTGGACGCGTTCATGGCGTACGCGGCGATCGTGCCGGAGTACTGCCGCCTGGAGGGCATGCTGGTGAAGGCGCTGGTATAAAGACGGGGTCAAGAAGTCGTACTCTGCTGTGATGTCTCAAAGTCTATGTCGTTGCTTTGGCTGTGTCGCACGCTTTCGTTTTGTTTCTCTGCTCATATGCATTGCGCATGCGACGGTACACAGTGTATTTATGGTCGCAGCAGGCACTTCAAAAATTCAAGTGGAACTGATGGAGCAGCTGAATGAGCCTGAAAGGACCCGGGCTGAAGCCGAATGTCAAAACGTGCCACTGCTTGCAAGGGCATTGACGGCGCGGTAGCGATGAATCTTTTTAGCTAAGGACTGTTGTCCGGGAGCCGACCGGAAGTGCGAGCCTGCAGACGGACCTTCATCGAAGGGTCGTCTGAAATTGGGTCTCCGAGCGTCAGTAAGTCAACGATATATTGATCAAGGGAAAATTGGAAGCGAGTTCATTCAGGGCGAACAGCCTAGTCGCAGCCACGACCGTCGCTGGCGGAAGCCCGGTGCAATGCAACTTGGCACGTTCCGCCCTCGTTACGATGTATGCACTGAGGTACTGAAGAGATTGCAGTGTATGAATCGTGATAGAAGAACGGAAAATCAAGAAAGATCTTCGACGACCGGACAGCACCTTCTGCAATCGTGATGTCCCTGGTTGGCATCGATTTCAATGGCGCAGGAGAGGATAGCTTCCGCGTCTCCTCTCATGCGTAGGTTGTGATAAGCGCCAGCTTGATTAGATGGCAAATCGAGCGAAGAAGGTATAACGCGCCCGAGAACATTCAATGCCCTTATCATATGCCTATGTAGGTCTCCCCTCGCCTACAGATTGCACCGAGCGAGAGCACAGATAAGAAGTGTTCTCTTGCCTCAGATCGACCACGGCCGCCTCGGTTGACGACTGCGTGTCAGCTCTATTATTTCATCAATGTTTCCCTTTCGCTGGTAAGGGCTGATGTTGTTTATCACTTGGCGGCAAGCCTAGCTACGGCTGAAATCCAGGGAATGTATGCAGATAACCCTACTCCAGGATGTTTCAATCTGAGTCAGCGATGCGAACACGAATACAGCAGCGCCGGCGCAGGGCCATACCGTTCAACATCAGCAAGCAAGAAAGCTACAAATACCGGGAGTGAAACCGCTTTATTCTCCAGCCTGGTTGCTCCCCAATCCCATTCATTACAGGTGCTGGTCTCCTGTACTCTTTCTTTTCATCAAATCCGATCTTTTTGATTTTGTCCAAACCGCAAGAACTCAGCCCTCCGTCATAATGCGTTCATACGCGACAGCAGCCATTGCCCTCTTGGTCGCCGCGCAGGTGGCGCCGTCCGTCGCTGGTCCTATCCAGTAAGTCGATAGCCACACTACGGTTCCGCGATTGCTGGCTCACCTGTCTCGACATCGTCCTCAGTGCTTCCAGAGACGGAGACGTAGCTCGGTATGGTTCTATTTTCGGTCGTCAGGATACCGAGTAAGTATTTGCTTTGTGTTAAAAGCCTATGGTATCATTCTTAAATGTTATGCTCCAGGGCTGGACAGGATTTCAAGGTGAATCCCAAGCCTAAGCCAGCGCCAAAGCCCAAGCCGACGCCAGCCCAGTCCAAACCCAAGCCGCTGCCAACAAGCACGAAGCCGAAGCCGACATCGACCAGCACGAAGCCGACATCGACCCTAGTCAAGTCAACAACGACTTCAGCCAAGCCAACATCGACCCCAGTCAAGCCAACGTCCGTGCTGGTTAGTCCAACATCGACTCCGGTCAAACCAACGTCGACTTCGGTCAAGTCAACGTCAACTCCGGTCAAGGCAACATCGACTTCAGTCAACCTGTCCACTCCGGTCAAGCCGACATCCACTCCGGTCAAACCGACATCAACCCTGGCCAAACCAACGTCCACTTCGGTCAAACCAACATCGACCCCAGTCACGTCGACGCCAACATCCACGGTGATCAGCACAACGCCTAAGCTGATCAGCACGAAGCCGCTGCCGACGCCGATACCAGTCAGCTCGAAGCCGAATCCGACGGTCACCAGCACGAAGGGGAAGCCAACATTCACGAGCGCGACATCGAAGACGACATCGCCGAGCACGACGCCGAATTCGACAGTGACGAGCACGAGGTCGCAGCCCACGCCGACTAGCACGATCTCAAAGGGGGCTTCGACTAGCACGAAGCTGGAGCCGACCGGTTCTGGGGCTGTTTCTGGATCACAGACGTCCTCGACTGCGGCCAGTGCCTCGCAAGGACCAAGCGAGTTGCAGAGCTCCACGACGGGGGACCTCTCCACGACGGCAATCCCCACCACGGCAGCAAGCCCCACCACAGAGGCAGTCCCTCCCACGGAGGCGGTCCCTACCACCGAGGCGGTCCCTACCACCGAGGCAGACCCTATCACGGCGGCAATCCCCACCACGGCAGCAATCCCCAACACGGAGGCAGACCCTACCACAGAGGCAGACCCTACCACAGAGGCAGATCCTACCACGGCGGCAATCCCCACCACGGCAGCGGATCCCACCACAGAGGCGGACCCCACCACAGAGGCGGACCCTACCACAGAGGCAGACCCTACCACCGAGGCAGACCCTACCACAGAGGCAGATCCTACCACGGCGGCAATCCCCACCACGGCAGCGGATCCCACCACCGAGGCGGATCCCACCACCGAGGCGGACCCTACCACCGAGGCGGACCCTACCACCGAGGCGGACCCTACCACGAAGGCAGACCCCACGACAGCAGACCCAACCACCGAGACGGACCCCACGACGGCAGACCCTACCACGACAGCGGACCCCACCACGACGGGAGTACCTTCAGGATCCGCTAGCGAGATCCCCTCCAGCGTATCGGTGCCGCCCTTTACCTATTTCTGGGGATTGGGTCCCGAGGTGTTCCCTACCACGTCCGGTGCTGCAATCAGCGAAGCAACTCCCAGCGCCGTGTTGACTACTTTGTCCGGCGGCGCGCCACCGTCGAGCGTGAAAGGTCTGCCTATCGCGCCTACGTTCTTGCCTGACGATCCCGCCGACTCGTCCGACGCGCAGAGCTCGACTGACTCGTTCAAGACGCAGAGCTCGACGGATTCGGGGAGTTCGAACGCGCCAGCCCCTACCACATCGCAGGAGGACAGCGCGACAGCCAGCCCGAGAATTCTCCCCGTACGGAGACGGTGAGTCTCACTTATCGTCCGGATAGCATCCGCGGAACGCTAATGCACAAACGTAGACATGCCATGAAGAGGTGGCTCTCTGGATTTGATGATCTGGACTAGATGTTGATGAAAAGACGATGTTGAGCTGTACTTGACCCAAAGATACGAGTAGAAGTACATATCTTTTAGCAATGCCGAGTCCAAGCTCGGTGATTTGCATATGTACTTTGAATGGGATCATTTTATGAGGACAAAGACGAGATAGATAACATAGATATTTCGGATCTCGCAGTCCTGGCGACAGGAGGATATCTGGAGTCTCCCAGACGCAGAGGAGACAGGATTCAACATTTCATACCTCAGGATCGTCTGTCTGACGATATCCGGACTGGTCCCTTCTGACGATTCAGATCAGCAGACGAGACGGAAATAAAAACGGTTGATATCCATTCCTGTCCTTGACAATAATACTGGCCCGACGTCCTTGCCGACGTCATATGATTAAGTATTGCAACACTTCAGACATTGAAACCTATGGGTGCTCGCCTGAATCGGAACGAGGCCTGCCAGTACTTACTAGTACTGCGAGGTGGAGTTGAACAGTAAGTTTCACGAAAAGTAGTATCGACCGTGATGGCGGGCTCGAAGGATCGGCCGAGGCCGGGCCGAACAATTCGTGTCGCCGCCGGGCATCTCGGTTACGCTTCTTTCGCTTTCCTCGTTGTTTTGAACTTTGAAAATCGCAGATCCAGACATCCATCCGATTTTCGCGCAGTACACTATAGCTAATTCGGATTCCTCGGATTCACCAAATCGGATTCAGTTTCACCATCCGTTTCTGGTACCACAGCTTGAAGGATATCTTTGCCGTTGGATATCCATAGCTTACGGTTGAATTGTTACACAGGACTCACTTCCCAATCGTTTTGCTTTTTGACCCAATTTACCATACTACCATTTTTCCGAGGTAACCGACAGTGTATCAGGTCCTGAAGACATTCCATGAGCTTGGCCAGACTGATCTGCTGTGGGCTTCTTTTCTCCTGAATTCTGCCCTTCACTTTCAGACCGCCCTCCGGCGAAATTGACTCTATTCGACATGTAGGTCAAAGTAGCAGCATTTACTAGGGACCATCACCTTTACCTGGGGCGATCCTCGGCCGACTCGGCCACTGATCAAGCGAAGTCAAGTCAGTTCAGGTCAGCAAAGGCTACTCGATGGACAGTCTCGTCCACAACGAATCGTTAGCGAAACAAGTGAAGTCCTCATTCTCCATGCGATCGACGCCGCCTCGCTTGCCGAGCCGAATCCTCCTGCGTGTCCGCGCTATGCGTATGCGACGATGGCCTTAAATACGACGACTTGAAACGGACAGGTAACCGTCCTCACAGTCGCTATCCATACGATGATATTCATCCGCTCCGCCTGTCTTTTCTCTCTCTTTGCGGCCTGCAATGCCTTCCCAGCTTATCTGAGATCCGGCAGTCCCCCCTCCGCACAGGACAACGGCGTTGCAAATGTCGACGGTCTTAAGCGGATCCCAGACGCTGCACATCCGTTCCAACCTCCAGGGCCGACGGACCAACGGGGACCATGCCCCGGTTTGAATACGTGCGTATATGTTCTCATTAAATATTCCGCCTTGATTTAAGTCTCTGGCGCAGGCTCGCGAACCACGGATATCTACCTCGCAACGGGATCGTGACGCAGGCGGAGGTCATCGCCGCGACAGCGGAGGGCTTCAACATGGGCGCGGACCTCGCAGAGTTCCTCTTTTTAATTTCTGTCGTATATGACGGAGACCTGTGAGTGCCGAGTTTTCCTTTTACTATTGGCTCTGAGCATGGCTGAGCGCTTTTCAGTATCACGGGCAAGCTCTCCATTGGCGGCCCTGACCCGCGCACGGCCGCCCTGGGTTTTCTCGAGCCGCTGCTCGGTTACGAGGGTGGGCTCAATTACCACAGCACAGGTCCAGAAGGTACATTTTCTTCCTTGCGCACGACTTCAGTATTAGCTCACCATGCCTGTGTAGGCGATACGGCCGCCACGCGGCAGGATGCGTATTTCAACGAGTCTCGCGCCTTGGATCCGAACCTTTATGTCCAGATGCAGAGCATCGCAGCGAATTATGGAGGTCAGTACACCATCGACGCGATGAAGGACGTGCAAAAGGCTAGGTATGACCACAGCGTGGCGCACAATCCGATATTTTACTTCCTGCCGGTCGAGGCGCTGGTCATGATCGGTGCAAAGGTCAGTCGCGCTGGTCCCGCCGCAGAATTTGGATTTCGACGAACTCACGTGGGCTTAGGCATTCGTTCCCGAGTTCCTCACCAATGGCACGTTCGGCGATGGCGGCATCGCAAACGAGGCCTCCATCGCAGCCATCTTTGGCGCACGCAGGCTGCCCGACGGCCGCTACGAGAACGTGCCCGAGCACTTCCCGCGCAACTGGTTCCGCCGCGGCACGCCGTTCGGGCTCGTCGACACCCTCGCGGTGATCCTCGACTTCTACACCTCGCGCGACATCCCGTTCGGCGCGAACGCCGGGCGCGTCGACGCGTTCGTGCCCCTCGACGTCGGCGGCATCACGGACGTCAATGGGCTGGCGTGCGTGCTGAAGCAGGCTTTGCAGGCGAATGTGCCGTCGTCGATCGCGCAGCCTGGCCGGGATGTGGAGGCGGTCGTCAGCTTCGTACGTGCAGCTGGGATCACTTTATTGCCTGTGCTGACAGATTGCAGATCGTCGACAGGATCGATCCGCTTTTCCAGAGCTTCGGGTGTCCGGCGTATAATGCCACTCAGCGTGAGGTGTATAGCGTAGCTTCACAATGGAATAAGTACGGACCGGCTGCGTCTGCTGATCAGCGTCCAAAGTACGGACAGACCTCGTCTTAATTTTCTCATCTGTTCTTGAGATCCACTCTTTATAGTCTGCTTGAGTCCGTATCTTTATGTTAACTTCTATAAAATTCTGCGTTTACCCTATGAATTGACTATTCTCTCTCTGCTGTTTGAACGTAGTCCCCTCCGCGGATTGACCAGCAGCTTTCAGACTAAGATCGGTCGCAAGCGGATTGTAAAATAGTCGTTAAGATGCGTTAAATACATTATGAGCATGAACATGAACATCGACAGACGTAGACGTGGATAGACGTGATGTAGTGAACAGAAAGCAAAAAGTGCAAATGCAATGCAAAGCGAATGAACGAATAGTGTCCTAAGTGTGCAGCGAAAGAGAACGAACCAAAACTTTCCTTTTTTCCAGTTAGATCTCTCACCCCCCAACCTCCCTCAAACCTCACCGAGTTTCACTCTGCGCCTTCGCGGCTAACAATAACCTCAACTCCCCAATACACTCCGAGCACCGCGTGTGCACCTCCCGCGCGTTCTCAAGCAGCGGCTGGATATTCTCCGGCGTCATCGCCAGCTTCGGGTCTTCCAACGGCGGTGGCGGCGCGGAGCGCACAGACCCCGTAAGCGCGGGGCGCTTCCCGCCGCCGCCGCGCGACATCGGGCGGCGGTGTGGGCTCGCATTCGGCGGTCCCGAGGACTTGCTGCCCGAGCGCTTTCCTTTTCCCTTCCCCTTCCCTCCGCGCGGCTCCTGCTCCGCAGCTTCCTCGACATTCGACAGGCGCGTCGGCCGGGTCACCAGCAAGATCTGCGGCATCTGCGCGTGCGGGTGCACGGGCGACTCGCCGCTGGCGGAGAGCGACGACTGCGAGTGTGCCGCGGTGTGCTTCCGCGGCGTGGCGGAGTCCGGCTTGCAGTTGAGATACGGCGAGCGCGTCTTGCGCCCGCGGATCGTCGCGAGGCCGTCGCGGCTCACACCGAGGGCCTTCGCCGCCGCATCAAGATCCTCCGCAGACTCGACGCGGTCCCAGTCCTCCTCGTCGGGCGTGTTCCGCCCGCCTAGATCTGACCCGCTGCTCGACGGGTGCGATCCCCCCTTCGCGTGCTCCCCGGACACATCTGAACCGTGCACGGACGCCTTGCTCTTCTGTGCGAAGCGGAAGATCGACGCGATCGATGGCCGGCGTGGCGACGAGCGGTGGGTGAACGAGGACGAGGTGCCGAACGGCGACACCGCACGCGCGGACGACACCGAGTCTGGACCGGTGCTAGTCTTCGATTGTCGACGCTGCGACTGCAATTGTGACGCGGGAATGGGGAGCCCGCCGTGGCCGTCCAGCGATGACTCTGCACTTGCGCTCGCCGACGGCGTCTGGGATGGCGGACGGTGCTGCGGGCCCATCTGGCGCGTGAGCGAGCGCAGCATATCGCGCAGGCCGCTCATGCCCCGTCGGCTCGATCGCCGCTTCTTCGACGGCGACGTGTTCTGTGCCGATTCATCTGAAGGCAGCGTGATCGTGCTGCTCATGGCGTTCCCCCAGCCCCAGTTCCGATTGACCGGGCCTTCCTCTGGTATCTGTAGGTCGGCCATCGCAGCGGTCGACTCCGCGTTATTGAGCATGTCGCGGAGGAGCCAGAGCTGGCGTTGGCTGAGGTCATTCCGGCCTGTAGATGCGCGCCACCCGAGGCTCGGCGGCGACGCAAGGGGCGGGCCCACGTATGCCATAGGCAGCGGCGGGTGCTTCGACTCGTCGCCCGCGAGCGTCACTGCGCGCTCGCGGCTCTTTCTGCTGCTCATGTCGAGATCTGGAACCGGGGCGGAGGTTGTTGACGCTGGTGGGGACGTCGCGGAGGCGTTGCCCCCGCCGAGCTCGATGAGCAGTTCTGCGCACTCCCAGGAGATCTTGTACTTCGAGTCAATCGTATAAAATGCCGTTGCAAACCGTTTCGAGACATCTTGTGCTGCGACGGGATTGGTATTTGAGCGCGCTCGCGAGCGAGGTCTGGGTATGCTAAAGAAGGTGGGCGACGTGGCGCGTGAGGGCGGACGGGAGGTCTCCATAATCAGCACCTGGACTTCTTGGACGAGGGTGTGATACGTGTTCTGAAGTTCCTTGAGCTCTGCAACTATATTAGATGGTGTACACGGGCATCCAAATTCACAAGCACTTACTGTCGACGCTAGCCGCAAAATCTCTCACCATGCTCAAATCTCTCTTTAGCCCGACCTGCGCTTGTGAGATCCTTGCGGGTATCTTCAGATCTCCTAGGGAATTGCGACGCAGGACAGAAGAGCTGGTCGATGGCGGAGGGGGCGGCTGCGTGTTGCGTCCCAACGAAGCCGACTGTGGCGAACCAGGCGCCTTGGCGGGCGACGCACGAGGCGTGTTCGAAGCCCCTGGTGGAGATTGAGATTCGACCTCCGCGGACGGTCGAAGCAGAAGCGACTCAATAGCAGGCAATGACTCCAGTTCGCAGGAAGGACGCCCAGGGCCACCACCACCACGGGCGGGCGACGGCGGCTGTAGCTCGATTGGCGGGAGTAGATCTTCCTCCCGGTTGGCAGAACCTGCGTGCGCCAATTCAGGCATGAGCGCACTCGCATCCGGTGCCTCAGGTAGCTTCTCCCGCTCCTGTGCGACCGCGCTCTTTGTCCGCTTGTGTTTCTTCCCGCCAGCCAAGCTGATGCGCCGCATCCCGCCCATGAACCCGCGCTGACCCTCTTTCTCCTTCTCCTGTTCCTGCGCTGCAGCCACCTCCCGCCTGAAGTCCTCTGTGCTCGTGCCGAACTCCGTGCGAGCCGCTGCACGGCCGACGGTCATCGCGCCGTGCGACGCATGTCGTGGAAAAATTGACCGGCCGGGGGGCACCTGCATGGATTTCGGCCGGCGTGGTACCGGTGACGGCGGGGGCGTGCCATCCGGCGTGGACCCAGATGAGTTTCCACTCTGCGGACGAAAGTTCATGACCGACGCGCGTTTCTTCCCTATGCGCGTCGGCGAGTCGAGCGCAGCGGGTGCGCGAAAGCGATCGAGGCTCTTCTCGTGCCTCAACTCCGAGATGGCGGCGCTGGGCGACGATCCTGAGCTAGCCGCGCCGCCGCCGCCGCCAGAAGTCCGAAAAAACCAGCTCGAGTGCTTGGAGGAAGGTGACCCCGTCTGGCTCTGGTGTTGCGCGTCGGATGTCCTGCTTGCTGGCCGTGGCGTCGCGTCTTTGTTCCCGTCCAGCTCGTTGAGCGATACTTCCGCGGGTCCCGTGCTAGCGCGCTTCTTGCGTGCGCCCCACTTTTTGACAGACCCGATGCGTGACAACAGTGGTGTCTTCGATGACATGGACTGGTCAGGCGACGCAGGGTGGGGCGGTGAGTCCTGTGGCAGCGGCACAGGAGGCGGCGACCGCTCGTCGCGGTTACGGTCGAGCAGTTCGAATACGTTGTTCTCGGGCGGGCGAGACTTCTTCCGCAGGCGCCGGCGCTCTTTGTGGATGGGCGGGCTAGGCGGAAGCATTGCGAGAGCGGAATTACTGCCTGCACGGAGGGGAAGGTGCGCTGCGGAAGAGTACGCGACGGAGTCACGGCCAGAGGGAATTGAAAATACGGACAGCGAAGGTGAGCCAGGGAATGAGGTGGGTAGAGGCGGAACTGGTGGCGGCGGTGATGGTTTGGGCACGGCGGTCCTGCGCGAGCGCGCGGTCACGGTCCTATCCTCCTCTTCTCCAAAGGCTGGCCCGTCATCCTCGTCGTCCGAAGACCAAACTTCACCCCGTGGTGGCGAGTTCGCCTTGTCCAGTTCGAAATCATCATCCCAGTTCTCCGGCTCCTGCTGTACCTGCGGGAGTGACGCAGCTTGCTGCTGGCGGGTGTACTCCCCGCGGCGCGCCCGTCGACGCGACGGAGATGCTGGGGAGTCGACTTTGTCTTCGAAGTCATCGTCCCAGTTCTCGGCCTGTACCACTGACACCACTGATCGTTTCGGCGGGGTCGAAGGGCCAGGGTCTGCCCACTCGTGCAGCTGTGCTGCTGTCACTGTGGATGTGTTGCCCCCGGTAGATGTATTACCCGGTGGTGTGGGTTTAGCGTGGCGGGATGGCGCGTCGCTACCCCAGTCGGCTGAGCTGGATGTCGAGCAACGCACATTGACGGCATCTGGGACGCGCTGTTTTGCATGGCTAGAGGAAGAAGGGCCTTGCTGAAACAGAAAGTCGTCGTCCCAGTTGTCTGAAGGGTGCGTCAGACCAGCTCGCGAGAAAGGCGGATGAAACGCACCTGCAGCTTCAGTTGCGTTCTTGACTGTCATGCAGACTCGTTCTATCGTTAAACGCGACGAGGATCGCGTTATCGTAAAGGATCTATGCCAAGACGCGGTAATCGCTGGTATATGAGTGCGTTTGTGGTCTGGTGTGGTATAAATGGTGGTTGCAATCGTGTCCAAGGCTCAAGCGTCGGGTCAACGCTGTCTTCTGCCAGTCTGGCGCATTATGTAACCATCATTTCCTTGTTCTCTTCGCGCCCGCCAGTTCCAAGCAACAGCTCGTCGTCATGCTCAGGCTCATGCTTTGTCCGCAATCTTTCTATGCTATCACACGTGAAGGACCACTGATATCCTCAAGTATTACATACCCTGAGAACGAGCTATCTCTCGCAGTCGCTTCGCCCTAATCGCGCACCAAAGTCTATGTGTACTACTGGTGTAGCGTAATATAGTGCTCTGAAATACATTCTTCAAAAACGCCAGAACTCTGATCTCAACAACATATAAAGGCACGTCTTTTTTCCGACGCCATTATTTACATTTTTGCTGTCTTACAGTTGGTCGCAGAGGTCCAGCAAAAAAGATGGCACCTGTCCGCTGCTACTGACAGCTCGGCAGATCCGGGCGACCTATCTTGTCTGGTTAGCAGCTGCCCCGACCGCGAAGCCCAGATTGCAATTCTGTCTAACGGGAGAATAAAGGGGGCATGACTAACGCCTCTGTCTCGCAGGCTGATGGTTGTCAAACCACTTCACGCGGATTATCCGAAGACGAAATCTTTGGACTTACAGTGCCCAATCATCCTATAAGCTTTACAATCCCACGACTGTCCACGACACCACCCGCTGTCGAAGGATGCAATGTGCACTGTGCTTCCCTGGAACGAACGCCTAATTTACGTGTACGAAGCCGTCGCGCCTGACATCCAAGAATCAAGAGAAGCCATTCTGCGCGAAGGAGTGTGGTGCGCAACGAATCGTGCAGGCATCCGGCACGCACCCCGGGCTTGCGAAGCTCGCTGAAACGAGGTTGTCTTGCATCCTGAGGATTCACTATTCTACGCGCTGAGAACGAACCCATGTTAGACGCGAAGTTTCCCAAGGAATGCGTGTTTGACAGGCTTCGTTACGACCCATACTGACTACCATCCTTCGCAGATGTAGGTTCTTCTGCACCATGGGCACCACGGCCAGGCGCGCATACGTCATTCCAAGTGGCGCAAACAGTCGAAGCATGGGGCGTGGACGCAGGACAGTCGACGTGGAATTTCCTATCTCAGCGTGGGGCCCATGTCATAGACAGGTGTTGACACCAACCCTTCGACTGGCCCCCTCCGGGCGGGCCGATATCCTCGTCATTGCGTCGCTTTCGTCACTGCGAGATCATTCGTTCGGCCACATACAATGAGTCCATTGGCAAAGCGCCGATGCAAGCATGAGGACGACCCAGGCGAACAGGTAAGTCCTTCCATTCATGTTTCTGGATCAAGATGCTCACAACTCATTGTCACATTATCATCGCCATCTGTGCTAGATCGGCAACAACGGAGAACTTCCTCTTCGTGGCATGGCTGCGTGAGCGCATCGGCGTTCAGGTGATCATGTACAGTCGGCGGTGGTACCCACCGTTTCCGTAGAGGACCGAGTTCGGGCTGGCTGACACGCTTTCCTTCTGAGACACGGTAGGGGCCACGGCGCGTGAACTCGCCGAGTCTGTCGAAGTCAGACGACTCAGTATGATCATGGGACGCATTGGCGGGATCGTGCAGCGAGCCGATGGGCACGCCAGGCAGTCTCGTCACGCTCGAGGGCAACGCATGACCAGTCGCATGGTCAACGGGATAGGAACACTGAAGATAGAGGTATCACTTTCTGGCAACGTGTCTGGACAAACCACGGAACACAGTTTCCAGAGGTTCATAAGAATGGGAAATGTCCTGCTAGACAGAGAAACGGTTGTGCCAGTGCGAGGAATGGAGCAGCTGGTCAGCTTGCCTCCGTGCTCATTGATATCGGCGTCCGATTTACTTACAGCTGTGTGCTGGTGACGTGGGCTGTGATCTCATGTTGGATGTCGGCTTCGGCTTCGTGCTGGTCTTGTCCGGCGGTAGCTTTTGCTTTACCTTGAAGTCTGGTCCAATCCTGGAAGTACAACCTACAGAGTGCGTAATCAATCATACAGTCCGAGCAGACACTGACGCGACATTTTGGCGATCGACCGCAGAGCCATCCAGAATGGTATGTCCCCCTCTCTGGCAACGCTGGAGGATCACATCGAGGTAGAAATGCTTTTACCGCGACGTTGTTTTCGGCGACGTTTCATAACGCTGGCGCTCATCATTTTGGGTGCTATCATCCCTGTGAGCGATGTGAGATGCCGAGACCGTCTGGCCCTGCGCCATCCAAGGTGATGATGGCATGGAGATCATGATTGTAGGGTGTTCCACCCGCTCACTGAATGTCCGCTTGACCCTTTCTTCCATCATAATCTAGGTGCTGTAGTCTTTTGCAGAACACTTTTGCCGCACGCCCAGCAGCGTTCGATGTCATCAAAGACGAGTAGGCCCAAGCTATACCGATGTAATCCTGTGTGAGTTGGTTGATCAATAGAACAGTACCAAACATCAAGCGGCGAGAGCGATGTTCATTCGGTGGGCCGTAGCGGATCCACTATAAAAGGGCCGCCTTAGTTTCGATGTTCAGTAAGGCTGGTCCTTCTCAATTCTCAATTCTCGTTCTCAGTCACTCATTCACTTCTTTTACTACTCGCTTTTAAAAAAAATTATCTCGTTGCCGGCCATGCAATCTTCGTCGCTCTGGAAGTCCCTTCTCCTCTCTTTCTACGTCGTTGGCGGCGTCCACGCCCTTCCTGCGGTGCGAGATGCACAGTATGTTAATCTCCAGAGCGACTATCATCACCCACATGGACTGACAGATGCCTCTAGCAACGTGACCGCTCGTGTGCCGCCACCGCAGGGATTGACTATACCGCTACAATGGCAAGGCCCAGGATGGTTCCCTTCCATCACGATGCAGGTCGGCTCCGATCCCAATTCTCATGTTTCCAAGACTTTCAACATGCTCCCGGATACCGGCTCCTCTTCGTTCTGGGTGGTGTCAGATTCAGCTTCCAGTTCGGTGAGTGATGCTGGCACCTGCTATCCTACCTTAAGTATTTATGGAAACAGAACGGTCTAGGACCTACTACCTCCGAAACCTTTGAGGCCATGGAACCTAGCACTTGGGACACAGTATATTCACATGCGCTTGAAGTGGAGGGCACTGTTGGGAAAGACTTCGTCACTTTTGCAGGCCGTCCGCCCTTGAAGATGAACATTGGCCTCGTGCAAAATCCACCATCAACCTTCAATGATATTGATGGATATGCTGGCATTTTTGGGTTTGTATCTGGAGACAGTGTAAGTAGAATTTGCGTTGAATGTTTGACATCCTTACGGATAAGCTCAACGGCTAATTATCTCCCAGACAGGACCGAATCATGCGACGGCGCCGACACCGTTCAGACAGTTAGTGGATAGCGGGACAATCTCCGCGATTACAGGATGGAAGTATCCGACATCCCCCGGCACCGAGGGACAGGTCACCCTCGGTTGGTTCGATCCTGCTCATTCGCAGCCTGGGACCGATGTCACAGTCCAAACCGCCGATGAACACTTTCATGAATATTGGATGGTAGCGGTCGCCAGCCTCAAGGTGGGCGATAAGGACGTCAAAACGCCCGCACCCATCACTGCCCTACTCGATACTGGCTGCGTCGGGCTTATGACTCCAGCATTCGAATCCATAGGGCTGCTTAAGGCCATCGGCGCAACATACTCCAAGATCGAGAGCGAGTGGACAGTTCCGTGCAGCACAAATGTGGTCGTGTCATTCGAGATCGGCGGTAAGCTCTTTTCTGCGCAGGGAACGGACATCATAGGCGTACCTTTGTCCGACAATTCACTGGACTGCCGCCCGCACATTGGGGAGGATCAGACCCTGAATGAAGGCCTGTGGATCATTGGCAGCACTTTCCTCCACAACTGGCATATTGTGTTAGACGGGACGAAGAATCCGAAAGAGATTACCATCGCACGTGCAAGTCAATAGAGGACTGTTTCCATGCCATATTACACCTAGACACGTCAAAGTATCAGTATCAGTATTATAGAGTAGAGTCATTGAAAACCATTACGTTGAGTCGATGACGAGCGACTAATTTGCCGTTAAATTTGTCCTTTCTGCCGTGACCCTCCCCACCAAAAGGGTTAGAAATAAGGATATTATGGAGATATATAATGATGTACGCACAAGACAAAAATGGATTCCGTAAGAGATAGTCTGGGAGAGCGAAGCTTCAGGGCGAACTTGGAAAGTCGACATTGGCGCAAGCGCTCAAGCGGCCTTTGAGCGCTACGTGGAACACCGTAGTCCCCGAGGGCCGACCGCTCACCATTTTCAACTTTCAACGGTAACCTCGATGTCCAAGCAATGTCAGGAACAGAGGTCAACGTCAACGACTCGTTTTACCATCTCTTCACCCTTCACTTGCTCTGAAAATCAGCTGTGGCCAAGAGCCTCATCGTGTCAAGCTTCTCGCTACAAGATGTCATCTTCATTACAGTACGGATGCAACAAACAGCATCACTCTGAAGATGAACCTTTTTGGCAGCTTTTTTGAGATCGACTTCTCCGACGTGCTCTGCATCAGATGTACGTCTCGAATTTGGAAAATGTGACCAGCCTCTGCCCTCCACAGGCGCTGAACATCCGCAGACCAGGAACGGCGCTCGCATCCTCGTATGCCCATTCACACATCTATCAGGCTAGACAGTCCAGCCATAGGCGTGCAGGTCTACACTCGACGTGAGAGCGCTCGACTGCTATCCTTCGCCCGGCCAACAGTACCGAAGTCCGGTCGAGGCCCTAGCTGAGAGGCGGGCCGACCTGTCGACTCATGATCTCAGGCCTTCGAGCACGGTACGCATGCCGACTAGAGCGCGGACCTGACCTATCGAACGCAACTTCGTTATGCAGTGCGGGTGGTAACGTGTCTTTCCTTCTTCGGGACGAGTTGACGGTATCTAATTCATGACCCGCAGGCATAACTGACAGCGAGGAAGGAGACACGTAGTGCGTAACAGGGCAAACTTAAATCTATAAACCCCGCAGGCTCCGGCGCGAGTCCCGGCCTGAATGCAGGCCCGATGTCAGCTGGCGATGCGAATGCAGGACGGCAACAGAGCGCAGATACGGTGGATCACGACTTGCGCAATGCGGACAAATATGGTTCGGCCCCTGGGTCTTCTGAAACATGTGTGTATATGCGGCAGGTATACGTATACCGAAGGCTAAGGCTAATCCTCAATCAATTTTGCAGATGGGCCCACCCTGCCATACATGGATTTTCATCACTGATTCTGTTGAGTGGTTCCTAAAGTAGCTCCGAGAAACCCATAGGCAAGCATAATCACCACGTCTCGTGCCGCCCAACGACTCCGAGATGTGAAATGCAGAATCGAACAAGAACCATCCCTAGCCTTGTTACTTGCGCTAAGGAACGAGTACGTGTTGCGAGACAGCTCTGTACTTTACATCTTACTTTGACTGAAACAGGCTTGACAGGAAATCGGCCTCATCTCATACAACTGTAAGCGCGTCGTGTCATCTTCTCCAGGAGATAATAAAGCTCGCCTTTCTCGAATATGCGCAGGCCCAAGGTAACACGCCGAGACCATCTGACCCTGCGCCATTCAAGTTGATGATGAGCATGGACGTGAAGATTGCAGGATGTTTTACCCGCTCATCTAATACGTTGCTCGGCCTTCATCCCTTCCATTGCAATCTAAACACCGCAGTCTCCTGCAGAATGCTTTTGCCTAGCCTGCGACGTTCAAATCCATCAACAACGGGCGAATCCAAGCTGTACAGCTCCTGGCATCGCTGCGAGGGCCGTCCGTGGTCCATTCAGTCTGGATGACTTGATAGATCTATCGAACACCGCGAACCTGAAGCGGCGGACAAGGGCGTCCATCATGCAGGCCACGGAGGATCCTTTATAAAAAGGAGTGCGTTGGTCTCGACGTTTAGCAAGGCTGGCCCTTCACAAATCTCATTCTCATTCACTCGTTTATTTCTTTTTCTATTCGCTTTTTCTCGTATTTCATTGCCTACTATGCAATCTTCGTCACTCTTGACAGCCCTTCTCTCTTTCTACGTCCTTTGCGGCGCGCGCGCACTTCCAGCGGCACCCAATGCACGGTACGTTCATTCCACTTCCAATTTTGACCGCACGGACTTATAGAGACTTTCAGCAACACGACTGCGCGTATACTGGCGCGTCAGAACGGGCCGACTATACCCTTAGAATGGGGCGGCTTAGGAACGATACCATCCGTCACGTTACAGATTGGCTCCGACCCCAATCCCGCTATTTCAAGAACTTTCAATGTGGTCGCCGACACGGGTTCCACTTCGTTCTGGGTGCTTTCACAGGCAGCTGTGACCGTGAGTGACACCAACACCTGCTAACTCCCAGTCGGCTCATCATCTCTCGTCTGCGCACAATGGTAGAATTATCCGCATCTCCACGGTTTGGGAACGACCTCCCCCGATTACAGACAGATCGGAGGAACCTGGACAACGCCGTACGGCAATGGGCTTACAGTGCAGGGCTTTGTCGCTGAAGACTCTGTATCTTTTGCCGGCCGTCCAAATGCAGTCATGCATCTTGGTGTCGCCAACCAGCCTGGCATATTTCGCGCATATGGATTTGATGGTGTCTTTGGGTTTGCTACTGGGGATCCTGTAAGTGGAACATTTACGTGCGGACTCCTACCTTTCCGGTTAAATGCAGACCATCTACACAGACTGTCCCGGACGCCCCGGCGCCCTTCGCCGCGTTAGCGGCTAATGCGGCCGAGCAGATTCCGCAAATCACTGGGTGGAAGTACCCTAACACGGCTGCTGGCCAGGGACAGATCACACTTGGTTGGGTCAACCCCGCAAATTCCGTGCCCGGGACTGAGGTCGTGTTCTACGACACCGACCCGCATTTCTGGAGGATTGTCGTCCATGGCATCGCGGTGAACAACGATAATGTTCATATGCCTTTCGGGCCCATCACTGCCATCCTCGATACCGGTACCGCAACCCTCGTCACTCCAGTGGCTGAATCTATTTACCTATTGGCGCTCATCCCCGGCTTCAATGTTATTGCGTGGACGATTCCATGCGACTCGAATGCGGTTGTATCGTTCGGGATTGGCGACAAGATCTTCCCTATATGGGCATCTGACCTTGCCAGTGACCATCGCGACCCTCCCGGGTCGAACAACTGTGCCCCGCTAGTCATGGAAGCTGCTAATCCCGGGATAGGTCCTGGAACCTGGCTTTTCGGCAGCGCTGTCCTCCACAACTGGCACATCATACTAGATGGGAGTAATGGCCCGGAGAATAAGTTGATTTCAGTTTCGCAGGCAAGTCAATAGAAGACCCTTTTACCGCGTTGTGTTTAGCGGAGGAGGATCAGGACCTGGAAAAATTATTGATAATTATGGATAGAAGGGCATCTTCCTCCAAACAACATGGTCTATAGAGTACTTCATTTCTATCCTGCGTCCTCTAATTAACACCTTGCTGCAGCCGCCTGAGACGTCTGATCCAATTTTCATGCAGATCAAAAGGGAACTACCTCTCGTTTTTTTGGACACGCTACCTCACGCTGCGGTGCAGACCGTACATTATCATTGACTTCTAAGCAGTTTAAAGCTGACACTAACTATTGACATATCCACGATCCGTCGCCCTAGCAAGCTTCAACCATTTAGAACTGACATCTCAAAATAGCTCATACGTTTCGAGCAAACCACACTGCATCCACGTCGGTTCGACGTCCCTCCATGGTCGTGTGGCCGCATTACTATCTGCCAATGATCATCTCCAGTGACAGCGATCCTTCTACATCGCCCCGCGTCCACACGATCCCTCCTTCCGACCCTTCCGTCGACTCGCACGATCCAAGATAATTATGCGCATTCCCATGTCTGGCGGTCGCAATTGCAGAAACTTCCGTCGTCTCATCACCACGCCCCGCGAAGACGGCTGCATCGGCAGCGGCCCTGGAGTCCGGAGGAATCATGGCCATTGGCCACGCTCGTTGTTCTCGTCCAGAGCTGTCTTCCTCGCCCACGCCCGTCTTCCTCGCCCACGCCCGTCTTCCTCATTTACGCCACATCTTCTTCATTTACGCCTCTCTTCCTAATTTGCCCCCGTCTTCCTTGCCCACGCCCGTCTTACTCGTCCATACTCGTCCAAGCTTCGCGTTCTCAAACCCGGCGCACGCCAGACAGCAGCCCTGATCGACGAACATAACGTGAATGGCACGCCACAACGCGCCGCCGGGCATGCACGGCTTCTCGCTTCCCAGTTCTCCGCGACGTGGGCTTAATAAGCCGGGAGCGAAGGACGGGGCGTGGGGCGCAACGAGGTGGGCTTCGCGGGCTCCGGTGCGCGTCCCGGCTGCGATGCGAACGTGAGCGAAGGTGCTGAAGAAACTGCGAAGCACGACATGCGCGCTGAGGGAAGGGATGCAAGGCAACGAAGCGCGATGTGCGCGCGATCGCGGAAGGACGGAGGACGGATACGGCGGTCGCGCACCCGCGCGGCGTGCAAGTATATCTGACGGGAGTACGAGTACGTACACGATTCAGAACGCCGAGGCTAACGCCAATCACCCGACCGCGATGCAGACCGGAGCGCCCCATCGGGCCCATCCTCCGATCCCAGTTCGTTCCGCACTGGGCGCATAGAAGCGACGAGAGAACATGGCCTGCGAAATCGGGGCGCGTGCCGCGCAACGAGGTGGCCTATATATCCTGCGGCCGGCACGGGGCCCGGACGCACGAAGCCTGCGTCCGCGCGCCGGAGGAGGCTGCGATGCGGACGCGGGGAAGCTGGATACAGAACGCGGAACGCCTGCAGGCGCGCACGGTTCCGCGAAGGCAGCGAAACGAAGCGCACCACGCGCGGCGCCTTGGACCGATCGCGGAAGGACACTGGATAGACGGGGCGCTGCATCGATCGGGAGATTGAGCGACAGGTGTGCGTGAACGGAGAGCCAAGGTGGACGCTGATGTTCAGATGCGCAGATGTCGTCGGAGCGCCGTGCAGAAGGCCAGCGTGCGCGCGGACTCCGAGAGCACTCGATCGCTGCTTGCATCGACGGCGGGTGAAGCCAAGCTTGTCGATGCCATCGCGACAGCACACCCGGCCGCGAAACCAAGGTGCGTGCCACACATCGCAACGAGGCTAACTTACACCCCCGCGGACCCCCGCTCCGCGATGCACCCACAGATCCCTGGCCTTCGACGCCGGAACGCTGCAGGCGTGCGGTGCCCCGGGGGGCAACGAAGCGGGCGCATCGGGCGCGATCGCGCTAGAAGGTCTGGACCGATATGGCGTTCGCGGCGCTCTTTTGAGTCTGCTGCGAGATGTGGGTGTGCTACGAAGAGGTCGATGCTGATGCCACAGAGGTGCAGATGGGCTGCGGAAGCACCGTGCGAGATGGAGAGCATGCGGGCGCGCGTGTGCGGATCACGCGCAGGCTTGGACGCTTGGTGCGCGCGGCGGTGAGGCATGCGGGACGGGTGGACGACGCGATCGCGCAACGAGGCGGGCGAGCCTATAAAACCCGCCGCTTCGGCGCGCCCTGTTGAGCGCCGAGTCGGCTGCAATACTGACGCTGGACGCCGGAACGCCCGCAGGACATACAATTCTGCGAAAGGCAACGCAGCGTGGCACGGAGGCGTCTTGAGCGCGCGATCGCAGAGTCGCGGATGCGAAGGCCCGCTGCGATATGCATGGATGCAGGCACGTATACGGCATCGAGCTTAAACCTCGGACAGATGAATGACAGAGAAGACAATCTTGGCAGGTTCCGTAACATGCAGCGGTAAACGCGATAGGCGTCTAGCTATGATAACTTGCCGCTAAAACGCAGATTGGTCGGGACGGCGGAATCGCGGATGGACTCGACGCGGGCCCGAGGTCGTCCTGGTGCGCCGGATGTCGCAAGGAAACTACTACGCGATGGGCGCCGTCGACAGCATAGCACAGCCCGATGCGCTGCCGGTGCTATCAACGTCAACTCGCGAGGTGACAACGTTGAACATACGAGATCACGAATGGGAACGAAGCAAGACCCTCGGCGCGATCGCAGCAAAATATTAGATGGGCATGGCGTCGATAACGCTGTATCACCTGTAACATGAATCAGCACGACGTGCGGGGGGCGTACGTAGGATCGGAAAGCTAAAGCCGCGCGCAGACGTACGACGCCGCGGAAGGGGAGAAAGACTTGATCATGATCGATGCGCAGCGTGTAGATGGCTGGCCCTGGCACGATAACGCTGTATCACCTGCGATATGAAAGGACACAGCGCGACGTGCGGGGGCGTACGTAGGATCAGAAAACGAGAGCCGCGCGCAGATATGAAGGCAGCGCGATCATGATCTGTGCGGATGTAGCGTGCAGCATGAAGACGGTCGACTCTGGCGTCCGTAGCGCTGCGTCATTTGCAGCAAGAAAGCATACAGAGGTACATAGTCAGCGAAATGTAAAAGCGCACATAGACATGCAATGCCGGACGAGCTTGAGGTGGGCGCGCGATCTGCACGGATATAGCGTGCAGCATGGAGGCAATGATGTAGCAGCGGGCGTACGATGTCAACGTCAAGATGTGTAGATGCGTACATGCGTAGATGTAGTCATAGCAGTGTAGAGGGCGCTTCGGGATGGCGGGCGCTTATGCGCGCGACGAGCCGATAGCGACCGGAGATGAAACAGTTGCACGACGAGAACCAGGAAAGACTTGATCTTGATGGGTGCGCAGTGTGTAGGTGGTTGGCCCTGGCGTCGATAACGCGATATAAAAGGACACAGCGCGACGTGCGGAGGCTTACGTAGGATGGGAAAACGAGAGCCGCGCGCAGAAATGAAGACAGCGTGATCGTGATCTTGCGGATGTAGCGTGCAGCACGGAGATGGATGACTCTGGCGTCCGTGCGCGGCATATCGCCGATGTCGCGGAAGGGAATGGAGGTGGCTTGATTATGATCTTTACGGATACAGCGTGCAGCAGAGGTTGGCTCTGACGTCCGTGGCATTATAATATCTGCAACATGATGAAAAGTATAGAGACGCGGGAGGCGTACGTACATACACTCCAAAGTTAACAACCCGCGTGGATACACAACCCCGCGGAAGAGAATGGAGGCGGCCTGGCCATGATCTGTACGGATATAGCGTGCAGCACGGCAGCGGCTGATCCTGGCGCTGTATCCTCCGTAACATGAAAGTGTCAGAGTACAGGCCGGCGAAAGCGAAAAGCGGGCGCAGAGATGCGGTGCCGGACGAGCGTGAGGTGGGCGCGTGATCTGCACGGATATAGCATGCAGCATGCAGGCAATGATGTAGGCAACGGGTGTACGTACACGGAGGGTGAATTGGACACTAATGCTAAGATGTGCAGATGTGCAGATGTGTAGATGTAGTCAAAGTACCGCAGAGGACGCTGCAGCAGGCGGCATAAGTACCTGGGCGCGCCAGTGGGCGCGTCAAGTCAAGACCGCTCGCTGGTTGTTGCGCAAGCGAAAGCGACGAGATCTGTCGCCAGACGCCGACGGTGACCGGAGATGAACCCGTCGACACGACGGCGAAACAAGAGGCGCACCACCACGCATCAGGGCAGTATACTTACAAATCCCGCACCGGCGCGCGTCCCGACAGCGGCCTAGATGAGAATGCAGGGCCGACGCGTTAATCGCCCGGATAAGCACGCAGGCAGGGCCACGAAGCTCAGCTTCCCTGCAAGTGAACGCATCAGTGTACAGCAGGACGCACAATCAGATACCGAAAATGAATGCTAAAGTCATGACAGCGAGCAAGATGCTCGAGGTGGCCGGTACAAAGCCCAAGTCCCGGAGCGCGCGCCGTCGGGAGGCGATAAGACCGCAGGAACAGACACCGCGCGCTTGACGATTGCGCTGCTGCGGCATGTCAAGCGTGCGCCGACACGCATACATACGTACAGTACGTACGCAGCGCCATTGCACGACGTCAAGGGTCCAACCCAGACAGGCGCAACGCGAGACGGCAGAAAGACGCGCCACGCGGCCGAGCGGCCGCGGAACCGCGCCACCACGAACGGGGCGTGCGAGACTGCGGAAGGCAACGCGATCTTTGCGGTGCACGATGCAACGGGGGCCATACAGTACGTACGCGGAGGCTAAAGTTAAAACCTCGGCTGACCTAGATAGCTGACCTAGATATGCGATTGCGGGAGGAAACGTGCGGAATGAGATGGGCGCGCGGGGGGGCTGTGCGGGTGTAGAGTGCGGCGGGGTGGCGTATGCAGAGCGGGGATGCTGGAATGGAGAGATGGTGTCGAAGCGCCTGCGTGCGGATGGAGCCACATGCGTTTGCTGCGCACGGGCGGAAGAAGGATACGAGTAACGTTGAAGGGCCTAGGCTGCACCCAGGGCGGTAGTCGGGGCGCGCGATGCCAGGATGCGCTTTGTCTGTTATAGCGCCCCGTCGGTGCAAGAATAGAACAGGGCGTGCGAGACCGCGGAAGGTGACGATCCCTGGACATATAGATATGGCATTCGGGCACGGTGATCTCTGCGGTGGAATTTTCGAGACGCAGGACGGCGACAGAGGTATACGTACGCGGAGGCTAATGTTATAAATAAATCCTCGGCTGACCCGAGGCATGCGATGTTGCGGACGGAAACGTGCGATGGGCGCGCGAGCGTGGGTGCCCTGATGCTGACATGTGGGGATGTTGTCGAAGGACGGGGGAAGGAAGGCAGGCGTGGGATGGAGTGCGAGAGCGTTCGCGGGAGAAGGATGGCGGGGCCCAGACCGCGCCCATGCCTAGAGAACGGGTCGATGGTCGGGGCGCGCGATGGAGACGAGAACGACCGGCGGGTAACGACTCACGCGTGTGGGCGGCGGCGTGAACATCGGCGCACTCATAGGGGCTCCGTGCGTGTGTGTGGCGGTTGGGAGGACTGGGTTTCGAACGAGACGCGCTTGCTGCCTCGCGTGAGGTTGGATGCCGAGCGATGGTTGGTCTCGTGAAGCGAGCTGGTGGACGCGCAGGGGGGATAGAACGCTGCACAGCGGGGGTTGGGAGGACCGGGAGCCAAATTCAACGCGCTTGCTGCCTCGCGTGCAGGCGGATCGTACACAGATGGAGACTGCATACCGGCGATAACGCGCGCACAGGGTCACCTGCGCAGCTGTCAGATCGTGCGCGAGCACAAGACCAGATGAGACGTGCGAGCAGCAAACGCGGGCATGAACCTCGGAAAATGCGCGCGAGGATGGATGCAGGAATAGGACGCGACGTCGCGAAGGCCGCCGGGGCGTATTAACGGCAGGCATGGAGTGGCGTCGCGCTTCGTTTGGGGCGGAAGGGCTGGACTTCGCCAGTACATTTGTGGCGCAGAAGTGCTGATGGGAAGGGTCGTGGATGGGGCGGAGAAGGCGGGTCAGGTGGACGGGAGACGTCAGTGGCTGCAATTATACTCTAGGCGACGATCGCTGGCGGGGTGCCAAGGCGACACGCGGATCTGTGAAGAGCATGCAGAGCTCGACATGTGATGAGCAGCGTCCAGAAGCCGTTGCGGTGGAGCCAGTCTTCTAGCGCACGTCCCGGCTCGGCCCGACGACGCGGCGCACGCCAACTCGACATTCACGCTGGTCGAGCCCTGGTGGCGACGGGCGCTGGCTGGTGCGCTTGACGTCAAGCGGGGCCGTGCGAGCGTGGGTGCGCTGGGTGGCGGGCGACGGGGCGTGGAATGGAGGAGCGGAGGCAATAGGTGTGGGGACGGCCGGAGAATAATTTACGGCGGTGCTCCAAAGGCGAGAGAGGACTTTGGACTCAGGACGAGTTGCTACTTGTCTCTTCTCTTCTTCATCGCACCGCACTCTCCGTTCCTTATCGCGCTGTTCATCTCGGCCTGCTGCCATCCGAGCCAGGTGCCATCCGACTGGCTGTTGCATAGACTACAGCAACAATTTTCTGATTATTACATATAGACACTCGCCAGGTGTGTATACCCTTCCCTACACGATCCCCTGCATGCCCTAACAAAATGCCCTCCCCGCCGCCCTCGCCCACAGCATCCTACCGCCGCTCCCCGCGCCCGCGCCCCCGCTCCATCGCCTCCGTCCTCATCATGGCCTCGCTCCACGAAACCCCCGACGACGACGAGCGCCCGTCCCCGCAGCAGGACACCTCCGGCCTCCTCGCCGCCGCCCAGCCCATCCCCACCTCCTCCAGCTCCTCCGCGAGCTCATCCCTCTCCACCTCCCCCACCACCCACGCCAACACCACCGCCAACCGCGTCACCCCGCTCGACCTCCCGCTCGCCGCCCTCCCCCCGCCGCCCCCGCCCGCAGCGCACGCCCCCGTCCCCGACACCCCGCGCGAGCGCCCCGCAGGCGGCACCGCCCGCTCCGGCGCCAAGACGCCCCGCAAGGTCCAGTGGGCCGCCGAGCCCGCGCGCCACGCGCTCGACGAGAAGGGCCTCGATGTGCGCCTCTCCATTTCCTTTTCTGCGTCGCTTCTTCTGCTCACGCGCGCACAGCCCACCGCCTTCCGCACGCTCACGCACGCCCTCGAGCGCCACCGCTCCTCCGCAACCGGCGCCCCCGCGCCCTCCCCGCCCCTCCCCATCCCCGCCCTGCCCCCGCACCGCCCACACACGCCGAACCACTTCCCGCCGTCCTTCCCCTCCTCCCCCGGCTCCCCTTCCTCCTACGACACCGGTGCGCCCCTCCCTCCCTCTCCTTTACGAAACACTGACAATAGAGACAGACACAGACCCCCTCGCAACGAGCACCTCCCCGACCCTAACAACGCCCACGCCCCCCGCCGCCCTCGGCGAGGCCTACATCGACCCCGCCGAGCGCGCGGGCCTCCCCGGCGCGGGCGCCCCCGCCCGCTCCGAGCGCGAGGCCGCGCGCGTCGTCCGCGCGCACACCGGGCGCTGGCGGCGCCGGCGCTCCTCCTCCTCCGCGTCCCGCCCTGAGCGCGCGTCGTCCGAGGGCTCTGACGAGGAGGAGCGGGGGCGGAAGGAAAGGGGGCACAGGCGCGGCGGCGTGCTCGGCGCGCTCGGCGGCCTCTTCCACGCACGTGGGCGCGCACCAAGCCCCGAGCCGACGCCAAGCCCGGACGTAGAGCGCACCGCGCCCTCCACCAACGCCTCCGGCGCCGCACCGCGGCGCGGCGCAAGAGGCGGCGTGCTGAGCGCGCTGCTGGCTTTGTACGACAGCCCGTACGGCGGCCATTCGAGGGGGAGCAGCGTCAGCAGTTTTAGTCTCCGCGATGCCAGCGTCGAGCGGGAGCGCGAGTATGAGGAGAAGGAGCGGGAGAAGGAGCGGGAGAGGGAGAAGGAGAAGGGCAGTCCGGAGGCGAGCGTGCGCAGTTTGCCAAGGCTGCGTCGGCCGTCGTTGCATCTCGGCGCGCTCCCTCCCCCCGCTTTCCCTCCCCAGCCCCAACCCCAGCAGCCCTCCCCCTCCCCCCCGGCGCACAAGAAGGGCCTGACGCTCCCAGGTATGAAAGAAGTCCGCGAGCTGCCGCGCGCGCTGCACCTGGGTGCGCAGGAAAGGAGCGCGGCGGGGGTGTTTGCGCCGCTGATTGCGAGCACGGGGAATATTGTGGGGGCGGCGGCGCCGGTGGCTGCGAGTGTGGGGCCTAGTATTCGGAGGCCTGGGTATCGGTTGAGTCGGTGAGTGTGGGTTTTTTTGGGGGTGGGGGGGGGGAGGGGGGAAGGGGGTGGGTAGGTGGATGGGTGTGGGGGTGGTGAGGGGGAGGGTGGGGAGAGTGGGTAGGGGTGGGTGCTTGCGTGGTGGGGGGCGCGTGCGGCGCGCGTGCTGGGCTTTGCTGCGCAGTTGTGATGGTGCGGAGCGCTGTAGGTTCGCGGGCGGGCGGGCGTCGCGCTGCGTTTGGTGTTGCTGCGGGGCGGCGGGCGCTGTGTCTCGTGCTCCCGCCTCTCATCGTCGCGACGTTAAAGGGCGGGCGTCGCCTCGCGTCGGTCGGTGTTTCACACCGCGCGGCGAGCCTTGTATTCCGCCTTACGCACACAGCCGCTTCTTCGTTTTTCTCTTCTCGCACCCCAGTACAAAACAACCCACTAACTACCCCACCTAGCTACTCCCTCGACAGCCGCACCCCCCAAGACCAACCCACCGCGCCCCTCCTCCCCGCCTCCGAACCCGCCTCCCCGCGCTCCCCCACCACCGCCTTCCCCGCCCCCATATCCGCCTCCGCGCCCGCCTCCGCCCCCAACCAACACCCACCCCCCGGCCCGAGCCGCACGGACTCGTACGACTCGCACTACAGCGGCGCGACGACGCCGCGCGCGAAGTGGACCGAGTTCGTACGGGGGTGGAGCCGGCCCGGGACGCCGACGGCCGAGGCGGAGGGGATGGCGTGGGGGGATGCGGGGAAGGAGAGGGAGAGGGAGCGGAGGCGGGAGAAGAAGCGGAGGCGGCGGAAGGAGGAGATTTATGTGCGTTTCTTTTTTGCTTTTAATGTGGGGGAGGGGCTGATGGGGGTGTGGGTGGGCGCAGATCACGCGGCATGTGGCGGAGATTATACAGCGGCAGGAGTTTTTGTTGAAGTTTGCAAGGGCGATGATGATGTTTGGGGGCCCGACGCATCGGCTGCCGGCGCAGATTGCGTCGACGGCGCGGGTGCTTGAGTTGGAGGTGCGTCACTGCGTTGCTGTTGATACATTGGGGGCGTGCTGACGTTTTGTGCCGCTTTCTTTGCTGTTGCTGTTGCTCGCCTATCCCGCTCCGTCGCTCGCCTATGCTCGCCCAGGTCGCGTGCATGTACCTCCCGGACATGATGCTCATCTCGTTCGACGACAGCGTGACGAGCACGAGCAGCGTCAAGTTCATCCGCCAGACGAGCGCGCTCGACCTCGGGAAGCTCAAGCAGGGCTACGTGCTCTACTGGAAGGTGCGTGCGGTGCTGTTATACAGTGCGGGTCGCTGATGCCCGCGTTCCTCCCTTTCCCCGGCGCGTTCCTGCTTTGTTCCCCGTGCCGCCGCGTATCTTGCGCCTGCCGCCCACGTACCTTGCACGCCTGCCGTCGCGCACAGGTCATCCACGACGAAATGTCGGTCAAGGACGCGTCGACGTCGCTCGACGGGCTGATGCGGCGGCCGTCGCTGTACAACGCCGCGAGCCTCGTCTTCTTCGGCGGCATGGCGAGCGCGTCGATCTGCTCCGTCTCGTTCAAGGGCTCGTTCATCGACTGCCTGATCTCCTTCCCGCTCGGCGCGCTGCTCGTCGGCGTGCAGCTGCTCTCCGTGCGCAACGAGCTCTACTCCAACGTCTTCGAGTGCGTCCGCGCCGTCTGTCTCGATATCGAACAAGTGTGCTGACCGCCCGACAAAACAGGATCACGATCGCGACGCTGCTGAGCTTCATCTCCGCCGCGCTCGCGCAGACGCACCGGTTCTGCTACTCGTCCGTCGCGTCCGCGAGTGTCGTGCTCATCCTGCCCGTGCGCCCCTACTCCGCGTCCGCTTCGGGCCCCGCTAACGCCGCGCCGCGCAGGGCTTCATCGTGCTGTGCGGCTCGCTCGAGCTCTCGTCGCGCAACATCGTCTCGGGCGCCGTGCGCCTGTGCTACGCGCTCATGTACTCGCTGTTCCTCGGCTTCGGCCTCGCGATCGGCGCGGAGGTGTACCAGAAGGTGACGGACCGCGCGATCGTGGGGCCCGAGGACTATAATTGCGTGCAGAGCCACTCGGACGCGCAGTGGTACCAGCAGACGCCGTCGTTGTGGTGGGGTGCGTGTGCTGTTTATCTTTTGGGGGTGCGATGTGCTGATGCGGTGGGGTATATGCAGCGTTTTTGACTGTGCCGATGTTCTCGTTGTTTCTGTCGCTGCGCAATCAGATGCCGTGGAACCGCAAGGAGATGGTGCGTGTATTCTTTTCTGGGCAAGCGGATGCTGAGCGCGGAAACTGACAGATCGCGAGCATACTGATTTCGTGCATCGGGTGGGTTACGAACCATTTTACGGGGACGAAGTTCCCGAACCAGAACGATATCTCTGCGGCCGTCGGCGCGTTTGCCGTCGGCATCGTCGCGAACATCTACGGGCGGTTCTTCCGCGGGAACGCCTTCGTCGTCATGGTGCGCCTGATTTCCCTTCCCCTCTCCTGTGGGCGTGCTGCTGACGCGCGCTCGCGCAGATCACGGGCATCCTGTTCCAGCTGCCGTCGGGGCTGGGCAACGGCGGCCTGCTGACGTTCGCGCAGCAGCAGACGTCGGGGCAGGCGAACTCGTACCTGTCGGGGTTCCAGACGGCGCTGCAGCTCATCTCGGTGTCGATTGGGCTGACTGTTGGGCTTGGTGTTTCGCTTGTGCTGATGCATCCGATCCAGAGCCGGAAGCGCCAGGCGGGCGTGTTTAGCCTGTGAGCGCGCGCCTGCCGGACGGGCGTGCTGGTTGTTGTGGACTGGTCTTGCTTGATTGAAATGGTTTGCGATTTTCGATTCTGTTGTCACGCCTTATCTTGTTATGTCTCCTTTCCTCGTCTCTTCTGTGGAACGCTTTCCCTTCCCATCCATCGTCTCGTCCTCCCATATTCCGCTTCCATCTGTACCATATCACGCCCTTCACCACGCTTACTCACAGGATCGACACTCACCGGACTGCATCGCTCTATCCTCTCTCTTCGCGCATCATACATACATATCGATATCGCCACATCGCCAAGCCGTCCGACGCATACACTATAGCAACATCCACGTCTCCTTTGCATACATAGACTTCCCTCTTCTTGCCTCCGGGCCGCCGCTCGTTCGTTCAGCTTTGCGAATCGCTACCGTACTGCGTTCTGATACTCATACCATACATAAATACCACCCGCCGTGCTGCTGCTTGGTTTGTGGATTGGGTGGTCCTTTAGAATATAGACATCATTGGTTTTGCTTTGGTTTTTGTGTGATGCGTGTTGTGGGTGTGATTTGGGTGGGAGAGCCGGGCTGGGGGAATGGAGGTTCGGGGTGGTGGACGCTTCTTGTTGGGTATATTTGATTGCAACAGTGTGATTTATGATTGTGATCGGCGAGGGGATCAGCACGCTCGACGTCGATTTCTTGATCATACATCGTCCCATGATTCGTCATGCCCTGGGCCTGCATGCTGATATAGAATGGCGTCGTGCCAACATGTTCGCAATTAACCATAGTGTATCATATACATGGAGAGATAGTTCGTGCACATGATTGTCAATAGCGCCATGAAACCCTCGTGCTCTCCCGCCCGAGTCCATCGCCAAATGCAACATCGCAGAAAGCACCCCTCTACTGGTTCGCCTGCGCAATCGTAATATTGCCGCTGGTCTGGTTGTAGACGACGTGCCAGTTGTGCAGGATCGAGCTCCCGAGGATCCAATGCGCGGCAGGCAGCGTTGCGTCCTCCTTCACCGCCGACGCGCACTTCGCCGAGCCGCTCGACACGGGCGCGCCCACGAAGTCAGGGCCCCGCACCACAAGCGACCTGTTGCCGATCTCGAACGCCACGTCCGCGGTCGCGGTGCACGGGATCGTGATCTTGTCGCGGATGTTCTTGTACCCGGGGATGCTCTGCAGCAGCGCGCCGGACTCGCCCTTGGGGACGATGAGCGCGACGGTGCCGGTGTCGAGCATGGCGGTGATGGGCGCGGACTTCGCGCCGCCGACGGTCGTGTTGCCGACCTTGATGCTGGTGATGTTGACCGCCCAGAAATCGTCGTCTTCGTTTCTGACTTCAACTTGGGTCCCGGGCTGGGAGTTTGAGGCGTTGACCCAGCCGAGGGTGATCTGTCCGACGGTGTTGGTTGTAGGGTACTTCCAGCCGGTGACGGCGGGGACCGTTTTGTTGGCCACCATCTCTCTGAAGGGCGTCGTGGCATTCATGTCCGCCGACGGTCCCGTCTACAGGCAACTGGCTGTGAGATGAAAAATAAGGAGCGGAAAATAAATTCGACTTACGCCCGGCGAAAACCCGAATATACCGTCATAAGGGACAGTAAAAAACGGAATTTTGGTGAATCCACCTGGAGTGCTGACGACGCCAACAGACATATTCCGGAACGTCTGGTTTGCGAAAGTGACCGAGTCCTGGGCGATAGTGCCGTTGATTTTGAGGGCCCCGTCTCCTCCATAAACCGCCGTCCAGTTGCTATTAGGTGTGTCCGTGAATGTAGTGGAGTTCGATCCTAAACCGTGACCAGGCACCTATGGATCATTTGCGGATCAGACATGATCGACTATGGAATAGCAGGCATTGGCGCGACCCACTTTAGCAGCGCTTTCCGAGAGCACCCAGAACGAATCAGAGCCCGTGTCGGCGACCATCTGGAATTTCGTTCCGTTGGAGCCAATCGGCACCGCGATCCTGGGAAGCGATCCTTTGCCTTCCCATACTATGGGTATACTCAGATTTGACGTCTGCGGCGCAGACTTCGGGACAGGAATAGGGATCTTGCTAGAAGTATGTATCAGTCTGTGCAGGTGAAGGACTGTTTAGAGAACGCACGGTGCCTTGGATGTCGCGGGAAGCGCGTAGACTCCGTGAACGACATAGAGAGACAGTAGAAGAGCTTGCAAGAGCGACGAGGACTGCATATTAAGCAACGGAGCAAGTGAGGGAGTAAGGGAGTAGTTAACAGGGCAAACGAATGAATTAGAAGGAGAATTGAGGAAGGGCCAGCCTTGCTGAGGATTGAGAGCAGCACACGGCATTTTATAGAAAGTCGGCCATGGTTGATGACGATCCCGCAACAGCGGTTGCAGGGATGCAACACGGGCGATCGCTGTTCATTTCCAGGGACAGACCGCCGCCCGGGAAATGGCTGAATATCCTTCATGAAAGGGTAGGGCACAGCTGATTGCTCCAGGGACAGCAATCTCAACACTGTATGGATTACTGAACTCACTTCAGGTTGAACCCTTGATGAACAGCGCCCGCTGGGACAGCGACCATCCGCAGAATACTATGCATGCGGCGCATTCCTGACACCGACGTTGCTGCATTCTACGACTAGTGACCACTGGACACCTGCGATACCTGACCAACATGTTCAAAAAAGCGTCACCTCAGGGTTCATGCATCTGATCATTCTGCAGTGCGCCTCGGATGCCTGAAATGTGCGCATGCGGTTCTTAGGTCGCGATCCAAGAGAGAAACGTGGAAAAATACAGGGTCGCCCATGCGGATTGCTCGACGGGCGGCGCACAGCTGCGTATACTATCGATCAGATGTTGAGCTCGCGCCCGCCGGATCTGTGATGTATCATCAGCACAACGAACAAGGCCCCGGCAGGGTGCTGATCCTGTGCTGATGGGCAAGAGATGACCCATCATCATCCCAATACCAGCACGTATAACAATATCTGCCCATCGTTGTGTACTAGATAGTAGAGGCCAAATGGGGGATTACTTTTCCGGTGATTGTCATTTTGAAGGGCGTCGTGAAACTCATGTCGTCACCTGCGAAGATAATGACAATGAGTTATGAAGTATGGGCTCAAATATAAAACTGATGACACCATCCTCGAAGAAGTATAGTTAGCTGACGCCCCCGTTAGTTCTAGGATTCTGTGCTGGCTTGCGAATGTGATCAATCATTGAGCGATGATGTTAATTATGTCAAGATATGCCGAGATGGCTCCGCCTTGCTATCGAGCGCACCCTGAACATATTGAAAGTCGATCCTGAATCGCGATGGAGGGAACCCTAGCTTGCCGCCAATACGTGGATCGCGGGTGAGTTCAATGACGTTGGCTCCAGCGCCGAAACCCGCTGTTATCCACACGCCATGCGCAAGTCATTGTCCCCGTAAGTATCTGGGCCTCGTTGTCTTCCATGCTGCGTTCGTATCACCAGCTAACGTCGGTGGTGCATGAAGACTGGGACGAAGCGTGGGCGCTGCACATCACGCCTCTTCCTCTTCGCTGTCAGTTAAGCCTGCGGGTCATCCATTTGACGCCGTCGATTCGTCCTAGAGGAGAGGTACGCTGCCCCCCCGCGTCGTGTAAAAGCAAGTACGTTCAGTTGAACAGAAGTCGGTATGGATGTCGTCCCCCAATGAATCTGAAACCATGGGTCGACAGGACATCGGCCTGCCCATCCGAACTGTGGTGCAGCTAGCCGTACGAAAGACAGCAATCGAGCATCTTGTATCGGGTCCAGCTCTGGGGTTTGTGATTGGACGTTTCTAGCTGAACTGTCTAGTTGGATGCACGGATGGGTACAGGCAAGGTACAGGAGAATGTAAACGCGGTCCGACTACTAGTATGTTCGTCGGATGATCGATGTTCCCACGGGTGACATACCTACTAACTTACAGAGACAAGCTGGAGTTCTGCGTTCACTTCTTGAACATCGCTTACATGAGTATAGAAACACGCTCAATCACAGGATACCGGTGTTCGCGCCAACGTGGATGCAGAGTCATAATGCCTCATATATACAAAGAAAATAAGTAGATGCTCCGTACAAATATACTTATATCAACGCCAACAAACTCCCGTACCCACAGCGTGAGCGAAAAAACCTCCTACGCGCTCGCCTGCGCGATCTGCATCTTGGGCGCGCCCGCGGTCGTCTCGTTGAATACGAGATGCCAGTTGTGCAAGATAGTGCTGCCGAGGATCCACCCGCCGGCGTCCAGCGAAGCATCTTCCTCTACCGCCGGCTTGCACTTTGTCCCAGCCACCGGCGCGCCCACTAGATCGCTGCCCTGCACAGTGAGAACCTTTCCGCCAATCGTGAACGACACAACTGCATTCGTGTCGCACGGAATCGTCATCTTGCCGCGGAGGTTCTGGAAGCCGGGGATGAGGCTGAGCAGGGGTATGGACTCTGTCGGGGGTACGCGGAGGATGAAGGTGCCGGTGTCGAGCAGAGCGGTGATTTCGGGCTGCGGCAGTTGGACAGCCCTGTCGGCCACCTTGATACTGCTGATGGTGGCAGTCCACATTTCGGTGCTGCCGCTTGTAACTTGGACCTGCGTTCCCGCTTTGAAGTCGGCGGGATTGACCCAGCCAAGGGTGATCTCTCCCTTGCTGCTGCTGGTGGGATACTTCCACCCCGTGATCGGGGCGATCTTCTTGCTGGCCGCCATCGCTCTGAAGGGTGTCGTGATTTTTGTGTCCTCATCAGGTCCTGTCTGTGTAGATAATGGGCGGTGAGCTGCAGCGCAAGCATTCAAACGTAAATTCAACTCACACCGGGCCTAAACCCAAAGACGCCGTCATATGGGACTTTCAGGAATGTAACCTGAGGAAATACGCCTGGACTGTTGACGACGCCGACAGGCAGGTCCGGGGACGTCTGGCCGGCGAATGTAACTGGGGCTTTGGCGACAACGCCCTCTACCTTGAGACTTCCGTCTCCGTAACTTGTGTCCCATGCGCTATTGGGTACTGTTACAGAGGTCGGATCAAGACCGTTACGCGCAGGTGTCAGTGCCTGTTAAGCCGAGATGAGTCGACTACGTAACGGCAGAAGCTGAGTTCACTTACGGCGGCAGCGCTTTGTGAGAGCACCCAGAACGAAGCGGAGCCCGTGTCGGCGACCATCTGGAATGTCTTTCCAGAGCCAATTGGCACCGCAATCCTCGGAATCGACCCTATGCCTTCCCATTCTAAAGGAATCGTCGGTCCCGATGTCGCCGGCGCACGAGCGGTGACATTGCTGAAAGTGTCTGTCAGTCTGTGAAGATTGTGAAGATGGAAAGAGCGAACGAACCGTGACTCTGACGGAGCGGGAAGCGCGTAAACGCCGTGAGCAATATAGACGGAGAGGACGAGAGCCTGCAACAGCGATGAGGACTGCATGTTAGGTGACGGAACAAGTTTGGGAGCAAGGGGGTGGTAAAAAGAGTGAATGAGTGGATGAGAAAGAGAATTTGGGAAGGGCCAGCCTTACTGAAAATCGAGGGCAGCACAACACTTTTTATAGAGGATCGGTCCTGACCACCCAAGTCTCGCATTGCATCAGAATGCCATTGCATGTCGCTCAGGGTGTTCCAGATGAAGGTCTTGATAAGAATTGCGGTACTGTTCTGCTGATCGATCAGCTCCCAAACGTTCGTTGTATACCGGATAGTCTTAGCTGCGACGACAGTCGTTCACGGCAGTGCCCTATAGCTGGCGCCTCCCAGTCGTTGCAGCGATCGAGAATTCGGTCATCGCTGAGACCCGCTGATGAAGTTCCGTAGACAACGATTCCAGGGAATGGACCAGACCAATCGTCAGCACAAGCGGCAAATGCTAGCCGAGGTGTCATTGCCTTGGGACGAGAGTTGCATGGACGCTTAGGCTGAGCTACGGTCAGCCAGCTCGACATCGGACCCTTGATTCAGTCACTCAGAAGCAAATTTATGATGAATTGCACTCGCAAAGGGTCCGTTACGATGACTGGCACATGGTCATCGTTGTTGCAATCATGCAGCAGTCAACTGCGGTGCACCAAGCATGATGGAAGGATGAACTTTTTAGAGGACGACAGGCGCGTGCCGACACACCACATCCTGCAATGGCGAGGACCTTGATGCTCGTCAACGACAGCAAGGAAATGCCATCGGTCGGCGCGGTATGGACAGTGGTCGGTAGTGGTGATCGATAGTAGCCATATCCATTTTCTAAGACGGCGTTAGCTCTGCACTGCATAAACACAGAACGACTTTCTTCTGTGTAAGGTCTGCTCGGAGACTAGCACTGCATTATGGTCTTGGAAGCTATCGCACTCACCAATGCCCTGCGCGTCTTACAAAAAGCCAAACCCGGGATAAAGCTATCACCGGAAGATTGCAGATTGCAGCCCATCATCCATCCTCGTCAAACACGACGATCCTGAGGCACGCGGATCGGGTCCAGCCTGTTCGTGACTACTATACTTATCTCCCTCTAAGTGCTCACAGAACCCAAATCGTTTCGTCGACCTGTGATGGAAAATAAGATCATTTCATGCTTGTCAAGGGTTTATATACGTACTCTGTTATAGGCAGATCTGATCCATACACATGACGGTATGGTGAGAAGGATGATTGTGGCCGTCGATCACTGAGCTTGCGGGAGTCTGGTCACCTTACCGAGGTCAGTAATGGAGACTAGCCAGATCTTGTAACCTCCCGACCATGAAATTGCCCGGCTTCATTGTTGCGGCGTGGGCAATAAGCCAGACATAACTGTGAATCGCATGCTTCGGTCTATATGCAGGCCATGGGCTATTTCATCTCTATGTCGAGTCAGAGGCGGTATCAGCGAGCGAGCGCACTTTATCCAGAAGTGCTTTGCTTCCAACCAGAATCGTCGCTCGCCGCCCAAGACCGATAAACGCATCACCATGGGCAAGAACAAGTCTCGAAGCCTGAACGAGGACTCTCTCGTCCTGCCAACCTACCCATCCGGCTCGCGCGTCCCTATCGTCGACACCCACACCCATCTCATCTCCACCTTCTCTGCCTACCGTGCCAAGTTCAAGGATAGCGCCAAGTATGCGAGCGTGTACGAATTCGTGCGCGGGATCTATGCCTTAGCACCCGTCGAGGCCATTATCGATGTGTGGTGCGAGGCACCTGTCCAGAAGGCATGGCGCGAGGTCGCCGATTCAGCGCTGACGGAGGAAGGACGTGCACAGATGTGGGGCGGGATTGGGTATTGGTTTGTGATGGGTACGAGACCAGGACACCCTGCGCTCTCGTATTTCGGCTAACCGTCGCTCGCGTTCAGGCGTCCATCCGTGCGTCGTCATCTATTCTACGCTGCTGAATCCTCATATTTCGTCTCAGACACGAGTCCAAAGACTACACAGATGAAGTTGAACAAGACATGCAAGTGCTGTCTTCCCCTACACTTTTCATCCGACTGAACATCGCCATGCAGCCTCGAAGCCATGACCCATCCGCGCTGCGTCGGCTGGGGTGAGATCGGGCTCGACTACCACTACGACATCTCCCCGCGGGAAAAGCAGCGAGAGATATTCATCCGACAGCTACGGCTTGCCGTCGCGATGCAGAAGCCAATCACCGTCCATACGCGCGAGGCGGAAGAGGACACGGAGCGCATTCTGAAGGCTGAGGTGCCGAAGGAGCACAAAGTACGTGCCATAACCCGACATGCAATGGCTATAGCGAAGAATTGACTCGCGGCCCAGATCCACATCCACTGCTTCACAGACACGCCCGCATTCGCGCGACGACTGCTCGACCACTTCCCGAATCTTTACATCGGCATCACAGGTGCATTCCGCGCGTTGTTTCTCCTTGGCTCTCAATTCACGACTCGCAGGTGTCATCACCTACAGCACGAACCTTAACACGCCTGCGCTCGTCCACGAACTAGCGGCGCAGTCGAGCGCTCCGCGGATCGTCCTTGAGACAGACGCGCCTTACATGATCCCGTCCAACCTCTACGCATCGCTAACCTCATTCAAGGGACGCCTGCCTCTATGCCACACGGGCATGATCCCATGGACGGCCGAGTTCGTGGCGGGCGCGGCGGGCGAGGGCTGGGATACGGACAAGATTTTACAACTGGGACGGGAGAATGCGCGGGCGGTGTATGGGGTGTAGAAATAGGTGCGTGATATCGTACCTGCTGTCCGAAGCAAAGTAATGATGGGTTGATGCTGCGGCTCTGTCTACAGATGATGTTGTATGATAGAGCTTATATGCCCCACAGAATCAAACTGCGCCTCCAGGGCGCGTAGAGCGCATGAATCAAACCTTGCGTCGCAGAATGCTATCTCTTGTGTAAGGCTGCAAGGAGCTCATGGTCCATGTTTGTCCGAACGACCCTCTAACCTGTCCGGCCCTTATCATCGGAGACATTTGTATACACACAACATCCTCAAGATTCCGGAGTTTGTTGTACAAGTATTCACGATCAGATTCTCCCGCTGCTTAAGCTCCTCGCACACATGGTACCGGGTGTACCTCGCTCGTGTTCTGGCCATCCACTCTCGTGATCCGGCCTTGATATACGCCACGCAAGGCATACAATACTAGCATTATCGCATTCTGCTGCTCTATCTGTCAGTGACTTGTGATTTTCCCTCGTGCGGTGCGCCGTCATTCCCTTTTCTACGTTGCCCAGCACTGCACATTGATCTGCGTCCGGGACATGCAGTCTTGAGGTGTATTCTCTAGTTGAAGATGACATTCTTACTTCCACCGCCTTTGCTCTGAGATCTGTTAACGCACTGGGACTTTTGTAAGCTTGCGCGTTATATTTGTCTACATGTCTGATTCGCCCAGGTATACCCCGTGGTCTAGAAGAGAACCAGCGTCTCGCCACCATCATGTTTGGGCTTCAAAGCATGTGGGTACACTTCTATTCGAAGCTCGGTGTCAAACCTCACGAAGTTGAATAGTCACCCCACATCTTGAGATGGTCTGCTGCACTGCTTGCAGCATTGACACGCTCCGCATCTTCAATCTTCTCAGTCTTGCGCAGTTGCATGGGTTCCAGCTTCCTACCGGACTTCCATCGCCGTTCGTCTGTGATTGTGGGAGCCACGTAGCTGCTAGCAGATTTCGGCGCCAGGAGGATGACTTCTGTGATTGCATCGTGCTGCGTTGTTCTGCTTCGAGGACGAATGGGAATGTGGAGTAGCTGATCAGCTTCGTGTCTCCGTGACATCGCGCCTTTGCATGATGAGTACCTTGAACTTCCAGGATTAGGACCAGCCCATTCGATCCATCATACAAGTCGCTACCAACCTCTCATCTACAGAATGTCCATTTTCTGTGCGTGACCAACCGAAGAGGGACAAGTTCGACGCCTTCGGTTGTGTCTCTGGTCGAACGGACTTACTAGGGCCACCGGCCAAACTTAGAGGAGAATGTGAGTGTGCTCTCCAGATTGTACCAATGTTGCACTGCTCATGCTCTTTCGAACTCGGCATCCTTCGGCCTGTCCTCGACGGCTCCACAATTTCACTGATAGGAAAGCATCATCTGCTTCCCGGGTTCTGTTCCCTTTCGGGCCCACCACGAGATCTGAGGATTCTGTCTCCGTTTCACCGTGACATTTAGCCCGCTACCATCTCCTGTCATCCTGATTGCTGATTCTTGGAGGCTGTGGTCCGTGGTCCGCATTCACAGCGCAGAACACGTATTCGCGAGCCATCATGATGGCTTCGAAGATCATGGCGTCTCGGCCCCGGCAAATGGGTGAAGAATACGAGGCTGGGAGCGCAGAGCGTTGCATTGGGTAAGTGACGAATGATTCGAAGGATTCCTGCCCTATGGCAGCTTTTCGATCGTAGATGAAGTCAATATTGGTCTCGATGCATGCGGCATGCCTCTCCAATTGCCGGTGCGTGTCCGTGTCTGGCTTCGCGAAATGAACGGAGCCGTGCGGTTATGGATCAATGTGATAGGATCACCCCTTTCCCGGGTTCTGCATCCCTGCAGGTCCTCACGAGTTCAATCCATGCCGGGCGCCTGGCCACTGTCGTTATCGATGCCATGGCCTACGGTGCTCTATGCACATGGTGATCAACATGGGCGCCCAGCACGGAGGCGAGCAAGACACCGTTTTGGGCTCTGTTGTTCCCAAGAACGGATAGGTGGAACTTGGCGCATGCGCTCAGCAGGTACACGTGGGCTCCAAAAGCGTCATCAAACACACCTCCGTTTTTGTCTGTTATTGTTTTCTGCATTCATTTCGTCAACGCTGAGCGCTGAGGACTCGAGCCTTCTTGCCCTAGAAATGCGAATGCTCTGTAAGTTGTACCACCGCACGTCGAGGCCGTTGAAAACTCTGACGGTGAGATCGCAGGGTTGGGTGCTCAAGACGCCGATCAACCGCTGCGGGACTGACCTGGTGATGTGCCGGCGGTGGACGCCGCAGGACGGGGGCGATACTGGGGTGTTGAATCTGCTTGCTTCTATGATCCATCATCGAGGACAACTCGAGGACACCATCTTCGATAGCCGAGTAATTGACCAATCAGGTTTCGGGGAAACGAGCGCTCTTGACGCACCAGGGTCCAGCGGCTATACGGTGTGTCAGTGTGACAATTGCAATTGTTAAACCGCCGATACGTTGTCTTATGGGGCCCAAGCTTCCCGTCCGCCACTTGCTACTTACCTGAACGGAGGCTGCGTTCGCCCTCTCACCTCCTTCCCTCCCTCGTTTATTCCACTGCCGCTGAACAAGAACGGGCGCAATGTCTAATAGCTTTGAGACAGATATCCGTGGGTCGATGGGCGCTGTTCTTTTGGGCGGGTTCGGGTCTATCGCGTGCGTACCGCCTTACCTATGCTAACCTCAACCGAAAATTTGACGCGGTCGTATGGAACCTCAGTCTATCGGGGATGGTGTTTATTCAGACGTTCCTATATTTCCGGTTGTATGTGTCAGATCGTCTGCCGACCAAGATCATGGTGCGTTCGGCGCCACATATTCACCAAATAATGCTCATTATATTTTATTGCGGTCGAGCAGGTCGGATGGTTGTGGTACGCTTGCATCTTATCGTTCCTTTCTCCGTATGGTGCTGAGCAGTCGTCCTTCAGGGCCCTTGACGCTGCACAGACTTGTGTTGTATGTGCCTCGCTGTGGAGTAACCTGATCGTGCACTATGGCGATCGCACCCGTGGTGACTATATTCCAACGTGAGTATCAATTATTTCGTTCCTTGTGCGCCGCATCTAATGCATCTCTTCGTTGTCTCAGAGAGTTAGCTGTGAGCAAAACAACATGTCCTTGATATTGAATTGCTCTGATCTAGAATGCGTTACTAGATGACACTCTTTTTCACGGTATGTCATTATCCCAAGTAGACGGGGAATGAATACTGATTTAGGGTTGATCTTGTCAGTGTCTCGCAAGCTTCACCATACACTGGTACGGTGTTCAGTCCATTTATCAACTCTGCATCTATATTCCTCACGTTCAGTTACTATGCTTTGATGATTTATCGACGTGCGTCACGCTTGTCATCTTCGCCACATCTGACTCACCATCTCGTCGATCAGTGAGTGGTCAGAAATGGTACCTGGTCGCTCCCATCATAGTTCTCGCCATCCTTCGGGTCTGTACGTGTTTCGTTTCGTATATTTTTTTTTAATGCGCAAGCCTGTTGCTGATGCACTTTACAGGCATAGGCCTTGGTATGTCTTCTACACAACTCGACCATATCATGGACAATGGCTAATACGAACGGGCCTGCATCTCAGTATCTACAATACGATGGTGCGTTCCCCGAACGAGCCTTAATTGCACGGCGCTCATCTGTCCCGTCCTGGATCACAGCATTCAGCTTCGGAGCTGGGCGGCCTTCACAGACCAGTGCACTGTGGGTCCAATAAACTAGTCATTTCTTGTCAATCAGCTCATCTCATGATCCGCGTAACAGTGGGCGATCACCTCCGGGTACGCAGTGTCTGCTGCAATCGACGTCATTATCGCAGCCACTCTCTGCGTCAACCTCAATAGCGGTCGCAAGCGCGACAGTTTCTCAAGGTCCGTACGACGGCTCCCTCACATGGACCGTGCATACTGATGTCCGACGCGGTTACAGTACAAATCGGCTGATTGATACATTCACTACGTATACGATCAACAACGGCATTCTGACGGGGTGAGTCCCTTCTACTTCGCTCGAGGGGCATCGCTCACATATTTATAGTGCTGCTGCGATTATTTCCATGATCTGCGTAAGCTCTGTCCCCTCACTAATTTGGGAGATGATACTTAAAGTAACGATCTGATGTAGTGGTTTACACTCAAAGGCACCCTCGTCTTCTTGGGAACGCACTTCTTGATCGGAAAGTGTGCGTCCATTTGTTTTCTTTATATTTTTATGTGCACCGTGTTGACGATGGATCATAACAGCCTATACTCTGTCAGTTCTGACAAGGTATGCATGGAATTCAACGTCAATGATCGCCATTGACGGTCTGATGTTTCACAGCCTTAACATGCGGCGCTTGATCCGCAACTCGTACAAGACTGGTCTTATGGGTGCTCGTCCGCGCCAAATTCAGCTAAGAGAGACGTTCGACCCTGTCAGTGATCCCTCCCTGAGCTTTTTGATCCGAGTATGCTTATACTTCGGAGTAGAGCATCCAGTCGCCCGACAATGGCGATATGGTGCTGCAGCCTCAGCCGGGATCGATGGTGAGTTTATTCATTGTATACTTCAGTTCGTGGCTTGACATACAGTATCTTCCTATCGAAGCCGACGATCACGATTGAGAAGACGGAGCGGTACGACCCCATCGAGACTGGGATGACCGCCACTGCGGTCGACGTCGAGGCCAATGGCCACATGAACAAGATCGTGTTTGAGGAATTCCGCGACTGTCCTGGTCGCAGATGAGTGCCTATATCTCGCATTCATTATGGAAAGGTTTTATTTATTTACGAAACAACTATCATGCCATGCCGTTGGACTTTGTTACCTTGATATAGGATGATACCTTGGTGATACCTGACTCTATAATCATCATCATTATTGTGCATAATTGCCACCGTCTCGTGTCGTGCATATGCCTACTCCGAGGACGTTTGTCAGTTTGCCTCGGTATGCGCTCATGTCCTGGCCTTGGTAAGCCTCCCGGTCCTTTGCAAATATTTCCATCGCCTCGGAGATTGCTCGAATAGGCTCGGTCAATATTTCAATCAAATTTCAATGGTGAAGGTTCCAGTCTCCTGCAAAGTTCATAGTATACATCGGACATGCTGCGAGCGGTCTCCTGGGCCCGGAGCCTTGCGACGTCACTCCGCGGTTCAGAATCAAAGTTTACTTTTGTCAAGGGGACACGTCGGAGCAGAACTGCGGCAGAACAATATGCGTCCGCGCTGCGAATTTGGCTGCGAGTCCGTCATGGTAAGTTCCATCCGTTCCATCCTGATCCATCCGACATCGACCGTCTGTTTTACCTCTGCTTGGCAACTGCGTGCAACTGCGTGCAACTGCGATGATGATCCGGACCCGGGCTTTTTTTCGGTGGGTTTTTGCCTCGAACTCGGCTAGAATAGGCTGGTACCTACAATCGGTGCTCTCGACGCCGACGTGAACTATTTGCTTTTGCGATATTCGAATTCTCTTCAGGGTGAACCAGTGAAGTGACGGTCCGCTTCGGCGCGGCCGCGATCGAATTATTGATGGAATGATCCAATGACCAGTTCCCGAAATATGAATCAACGCCTATTTCGCGGTTTCTTATCTTCAACAGCTTCCTCTTTGCCACGTCGACCTCCAACTGTACATACACCGTGACAGATGGCATCCACGACTGCAGTGCCACAGTGGACTTAAAATGTACAGCGCCTTGATTCAATTCAGTACTCTCTTGGGCTCTGCGTGTTGTTGACAAATGCCCGCCCATTGTCGATCGCAGCGCCCTGAAAACTGGCCATACCTTCTATGGTAGACGGTACCTTACCGCAGACCTAACAAATCGCCTTTCCCCACTGACGGAAGGGGTTACACTCCAATCGGGTTCGATACCGACCCCGTGAGCGCTGACCATGCGTCTTAATAGGTCAATGCGCCGGTGAAATTGAATGAAGGCACCGGACAACATCAATGGTAGGCCGCGCTGCTTCTTGGTCACTGGTTCCGGTGCATTGGATGGTGCGTAATCTGTAGGTCTTATATGTGTGCCTGCTCGGGTCAAGCGTGCGGGCGAGCTCTTCCCGTCCGTTACGACGCTCAAGACCACCGCAGCACAAGCTCGAGTGCTTTGAACTCTGCATGGCCATCGACAACGATGTAGAAGGCTCATTGGGGACTATTCTTCTGGGAGGTACGGCCGCCGCTGCGTGAGTTCCTTCTTCGAGGCTTCAAGATTGAAAATTTATGCGAGTGATGTAGCTTATCTGGGATCGTCGGGGCACTCACTTACCTCTTCTTTCGCCTTTACCCTCATGACCCACTGAAGATCAAGTTGTTGGTATGTCAAAGAAGTCATCATCAGATCGGATGGTGATAACTGACTGATTGCCATTGCTCTACAGGTAGCATGGCTTTGGTACGTCTACTGTTCTTCGTCGATCGAACACAGCAATGTAGAGTTCTCATGGCTTTTCAACAGGTTACTGGATACGATTCATACCTGCTTGCTCTGTGCGTCAAATTGGCGGAGCCTTATAGTCCACTATGGTGATAGACGAGCGCTGGATTTCATTCCGACGTGAGTCCTTTACATTTGCTGGCATGACCGTATACTGACAGGCGAGGGGGCTCGAAGCACAACCGCTGTGAGTCACTGGAGTACATCTTTGATTGCGGAAATGTTCTGATGTTGTCGCACTCAGTTGGGAATTTTGTTTACGGTACGCGGGCCTCTCCAATTGAGATTCACATAACTGAGCCGCCGGCGGCAGTGTTTGTCAAGCTACACGGTACATTGGTGCGTCCATCACCCTCGCCACTCGATCGTAACCAACATTCGGAGATGTTTCTAGCTACTATACCAGGATGCTGTACAGATGTGCGTGCATCTCATTAATTAGCCAGAATTCCTTCATCTATAGAGCATAATAGTCAGCGGGCAGCGATGGTACCTATCAGCACCGCTTGTGAGTAATGTTCCCCTCCTTGTATGTGAATTATGTGAGACGCCTTCGATATCCAGATCTTCCTGGCAACTTTTCGTGAAGGTGTTCAGTAGGACGGTTGTAACGGTCTAGAGTAATACTCATGTTAACGATCTACCCGTACAGAGTATTTGCACAGCCACAATCATAGCCTTTACCGCTGAAAAATAGGCTGGAGCGGGACTCGAACCACGCCTCATGATAAGAAAACATAAGCACAATGCAGACAACTTAGCCACTAAGGCAGATTGCTTTAGATAATAGTCACATATTATATTATGTGTCTAGTGTTGCATGCCCTAATATTCAAATGTACAGATCTATCAGTATCAGCCGTGAGACAGATCTATCGGTCACTGGATACTCTCATTAACGCGCACACCGGTTGAGGTTGGGATGGGTTGGGTTGGGGTTGGGGTTGGCGGTTGGGTTGGGGTTGGGTTTAGGTTGAGTTGGCAGGTATATGTTTGCTCGGAAGTGGGACTGATATATCGGTCCTTACACTGACCTTGGCATTTACATCTGCGAAATTCTTCCAAGTCGAAGTGATATCCCATCATATAAATATGGGTGAAACAATATACATAGCCCTCTTGGTGCAGCGGCTCTAGCGTATTTAGTATCCTGTGACGTTGTGGGTTCAATCCTTGTCCAAGCCATTATTTTGCCCGATTAATTCGGCTTGCGGCGATACGGCTTCATCGGTCTCAGCATGAGACCGTTGCATCCGTACTACGGGTGACACCAGCGCGTTAGCGCTGGTTGTGGCTGTGCAAATACTCTGTACGGGTAGATCGTTAACGTGAGTATTTCTCTGGACTGTTCCAACCGTCGTACTGAAGCGGCTCCTTTTCGTCTCGGTGAGCTTCTCCGTTCGCATCTAGAGGCGCCATGACTGACATGGATAATAGGCCTCGGTATCAGTACGTCCGATTCAATGTCCATTTCACCGTATCCAGAATGACTATTGATGGCATACACCTCGTAGACTCGACAACCCGCTGGTAAGCAGAGCCCACCCTTTTCAGTGATATCGAGACCGAACGGTTGTACAGCATAATTCTCAAAAGCTGGGAGACATTCATTCGCCGGTTCGAGGTGCGTCTCGCGCCCCTGTATCGCGGCACTGCGCAACTGACCGGCCTCCCAGTGGTCCATAACCACTGCTTACTGCATTTCCGCAACTATCGACATCCTCATCAGCACGTCGCTGAGCTACTTTCTCCGCAAGCAGAAACGGAGGACCGACATCGCAGCGTAAGTCGGGTTTCCGTGTTCTACTGAAAAAACACTGAATATGCATGTGCAGTGCTAGCCAGCTCCTGGATACGATCACAACTTACACTGTCAACAGTGGAGCTCTGACATGGTGAGCTGTCCGGGAACTTGGCTAGTGACATCGTGCTGATCGAAGCGATCAGTCTCTTCGCGCTCATGTCGTTGATCAGCGTGCGTAGCCTGTTGACAGTTGACGATCATGTCGTACTGACAGACAGCACGTCCTGCTTCGCAAGTGGTTCGCGTTCCGAGGAACGCTCGTGTTTTTGGGCACGCATTTCCTCATTGGCAAACGTACGTCACGTCCAGAGCTGTTAAGAGGAAGAGTTGATGAAATGTACTTCCCCAGTCTACACCTGTGCCGTGCTGACAACGTACGCGTCCGATCTTCTAACTCCTTTATCCTATTTTCTTAACTCCTCTGCAGGCTTCTCATGCGGCGCTTCTTGCGCGAGCGATATTCTAAGACGCTTTCCACCGGCCTACGGGTTCGCGCACCGAAGCCCCCGCACAACTATGAATTCGTACGTCCCATCGTATCTCCACTTACACTGTACCCATCATCTCCATCTCCACAGAGCACGCCCTTGATGCCCGACTCCGCCACCGATTCCGAGTTCGTGCTAACGCCGCCGAACAGCGCACGGCTCACGGTGCGTCGCTTGCACTTCCCATACGGCGCGTGCTGCTCACGCTCTATATAGCCGCACAAGAGCTCGAAAGGCTCGTTCGAGCCGCTCAAGATCAAGATGGATGTCGACCATGTCACTATCAGCTACAACCAGTCCGCCTACGAGCCAACAGAGACGATGTTGACGAATCGCGCTGTGACGGACACGGTCGACATCGAGGCGCGCTCCATGATCTAGCTGTCCCCGATCTGCTGTACCATATTCGTTCGATTGGGTTTGATATCGTGTTATGTTGTGCTATAGTCTGGTATGCATCTTATACTTACATCTTTTGTAATTCTGCGGAGATCCTGTTGTTCGAAGTGCTATCTATGATGCGGCTACGCGCAGAGAGTCAAAATAACCGTGGATACATTAAGCTATAACTCGAGGGCAGACACAGGGACTTTCTCGTGGCCGAAGTTCCGCACCTTCTTGACTGGGACATATATCGTCTACATTACAAAATAATGATGGCTGTCGTACTGTAAAGATTAAAGGACAATGAAATAGATCTAGAGCTCGCCTGGTCAGATTGGTGCTTCACGTTTTGCTCCCGTTGATGAAGGGCTTGTAGAATGTTTACTGTAGCTACCATGCTAGCGAGGCCCTCGAAAGAATTCACAGTGATCCCTGTTTGGGGCTGAGGGAAGGACAGATGCGCTTTCAGTCTTTGGGGACTATGAAGGTTCAGTGGTGGATGACAGGGAGGGATAAGACGCGACAGAATTTCTTTGAGTCCATCATACGTTGCGTAGACAGTGAAGACCGCTCAGGAGGAAGAATCCGGCACAATCTGGGCCTAGCGCAGCCTCCTGGACCTGTCTAACTCGGCCACGTGCCAGCCATTTTAAATATCGTGACCGCGTCATGCACGTGGCTCACATTCTGTTCAGACTAAAATTCGGCAGGTCCTTTGGCCCTGCTCTTATCTGGCTCATAGCAGTATCATGCCTCTTCCACTTCATTACTGTCTCGCGCGGCAGGCACTGTCATCTGCATAATTACGGTATCTCATGTATGTACAAGGAAGCACACATCAATAGCCATCATTGAACCATCATTCTTCAGCCAACGGCGGGATACCGCAGATTTTCCTGAGGTGTGCGACGTTGATACCTGACTTTGGCCCAGCAGACAGGTCTAGGCGCGCCTCGTAGTTGACTCTGTGGCCATCACCGTTCTGCTTCTCGTCCTCCTTGTCGAGCGCCACGTCGAAGCCGATGCCTACGCTCGCGAGTATGAGCTTAGCAGTGCCGCGCAGGCTCACGCACTCCCCAAGCTTGCCCTTCTTCGCGGGCCCGAACAGCGTGTCGTGTACCTGCTTCAGGTCGCGCGCTGACACAGGGCAGGCGCAGCGCTCTTCGTCCTTGTTGTCGAGGTAGAACCATCCGAAAGTCTTCCAGCCCTGTCCGCTGTGCATGCGGTTCACACTGGCCGTTTCTTTGGGGAAGGTCGTGAGCGGGGCTACGGGCTCTTCGTTGATGCGGAAGCCGAGAGAGTAGCGCCATGCGCGGTAATGGTAATAGTAGAGATGCACGTCGACGGACTTGGGCGAGACTAGAGAGTGTATGCGCGTGATGACGCTCAAATCCAGGATCTAGAGCGCAGGTAGGAGACAAGCGAGTTCAGAAAGGCTCACGGGATGGGTTGACAGCATACATACCCTCATTTCGTCGTCCTCGAGCTGGAGACTCATGTTCGTAACTGCATCAGCGATCTTCTTGCATTCTTCTGCGGCCAGATTGTCTTCGCCATTGAGAGACTCGAGAGTCGCGTTGTTGATCATATACCAATAGGTTGAGCTGTCGTCGTACTCCAGGCCTTCGAACTTCTCGTCGACGTGAGCCTCCGCAGCTTGGCGGTGCGTGACATATCCGGCCCAGTGGGGAGAATCGCTGGTGTCTAGGAGCGGGAACAGTGCCTGTGCGCGAGCGTACGGATTTGCTGGGAGCGCAGACACGTCCGGCGACTGGTGAGGAAAACGCTTCCATCTTCCAGGCTTGCGGTTTGCGGCAAGCCAGTTGTCCACCTCGTATGCAGAGATAAGGATCAATTCTGCAGAAATGAATTCTAGTCAACGCCTGCAGATATAGCTAGACATTAGTGGGATATCGTACCGATGGGTTGGGTCTGAGGTTGCTGGAAGTAGTCGAGTTCGGAAATAGACTTGTGCTCCCAGGAAACAGTGCCATCTCCAGCCAGATTCTGCAAGCACATCAGTTATCGTATTGTCATCTTGGCCCATCAAGACGCACCCAGTACTGCGTCGGGACCTTGATCATCTCTTCGACTCTTTGCATGACCCAAGCAATCGAGTCTTTCGGGTCGTACGGCACTAGAATCCAGTCCTGGCTGGGAACACCACTAGACTCGCGTAAAACCTCTTTTATATCCTCCGTCTCTGCGAAAATCTTGAGCTTGGGCGAATTGGCGTCGCAATTTGACACATCTTGAGGACGTTTAGACTGTGTCGCGTAGCGATCGTATGCAGCTTGCGAAAGGCGACGAGTCTTGAACGGGGGTTGTGCGGACATCTTGTTGTAATATATGGATTACCGGGGCACCGTAGAGTAGAAAGAAGAGACGATTACTTGTCCTGTGAAATTGCTGAGTGAGTTGAAGACGCGGCGCGTAATGATTCTGAGACGCGACGCGACGGCCTCGGCGCTTTTGTTTTCGGCACCGATGGCATTACATAACACGCGTCTGGGTGAGAATAGCTGGAGCGCAGAGGAGCCAGGTTGTTCGATATATGGAAGTCCGGGTTCATGTCCGGGTTTTTTCCCGGACCCGGACAGTCCGGGTCCGGGTTTTCGGGAGTTTCCGAGAAAATCCGGACATCCGGGAAAAAACCCGGACATCCGGGAAACAAACCCGGACATGCGCATGTCAAAACCCGGACGTCCGGGAAAAAACCCGGACACTGTCGCTGGAACCCGGACGTGACACTTGTCATGTCCCTTTTCCGGATGTGACCCGCGGGCCCTATCTTTGCGACCCGCGGGCTCTATCCTTGCGACCCGCCGTGCTACCAGGCAAGTCCTCTAATTCTTGCCAGTTATTGCTCGCTTACGGTGCCAAGATTCTGCTCAACGCTTGCCTCTGTCTCAAGCACAGACACTGCTGTGGTCTCTGTGGTAAGAATGGTACTGGAAAGGTGACACTGATGCATGCGATTACCACAGGGTTAGTGTCTTCTTACTACTTCTGCGGTGAACTCTTGATTAACATGTGGTTGCAGCTAAACTGAGGGCTTCCCTTCCTCTTTGTACTTTTGCATGTTTTGCCCTGGGCTATGTAACTGGGCACACTCACCGCTGCCGCTCGCTCTTCGCTGTACCTCCTGCCATGGCGATGAGCCCGTGCGCCTCCCGCACTCGATTACACAAGCCTCTTCCTGCGGCATCTCATTCCCCGCCACAGTTGCCGCATCACACACTATCAGCACTGCTGGCGCTGCTGCCTTCGGCACTGCTGCATTGCTTGCAAGTGCCACGTGCGGCATGCCACTGTTGGGGCCCATGCGTGGTTGCTACGCATGATTGCTGGGGTGTTCTGCATCGCGGCTGATATCACGTGCAGCTGTTGGCATTGCGCGTGGCTGCTGGCATGCTGGGGACTGAATGCGGTTGCTGGGGGGGGCATGCACCATTGCCGTGCGCTGTGTGCTGTTCCCAGGGCGCCGCACGCCGCACACGGGTGCTGGGGACCTGGTATTGACTGATGCTAGAGGGTGTTAGGGCCTGTGAGCAATGCATCATGCGTGTTGTATCTTAGCTTAGCGAAATTTTCTAAAATGCTTTGAAAAATGTATATGCCGAGTTTCAATTTTTGTGGACTTGATATCAGGGCTTGAGAGGCATCTAAAGACATAGTTCATCCAGCGAAAAACCATGTGTCTGACCAGATTCTAAAGATCAGACCCATTAGAAATAATAAAAAGAAGGTTCATTACATTAAGGAGATGTGCTGCATGAGACGCTGCATGCTGCATAATTGCAGCTCGAATCTTGTGCCCGACATGTCCGAGGCCTCGATTCGAGCTTGATGTGTTTAGTCTCTTGCTCGTTTTAGACTTTCTTATCGGTGTCTCAGTATTTCTCGCCTCTATCATACTCTATTGATACCAAACTCCGTATTATAATGTTTTCATACTATATACATCTACTGTATTAATAAGTTGCTCCTGAAAACTCTCTTCGACGACTGAGGATGAGGCACATAGCCTAATTCGGCAGTTGCCGAACTATGCCTCAAGGTCCATTGCTTGAGCCTCAAGTTCCTCCTCCCATCAAGCGGGGATGCTGTAGGGCTCAATAGCCCACAAATTTCTAAGTCTTAATTCTCTTCTCCTCTCTACATGGTTTGCTGACGAACTCTTCATATTTCAGCCCGCAAACGTGCTGACGTGGCACGCAGCCAGAACAACACCCACCCTCGTCCACACATTCCCCTCCCCTTGCGCTTGCAAATGTGCCTCCATCATCGCTTGCACATTCACGCACTTGCACAGTGCAACACACCGTCCTCATGACGACCCCGCATGTGCCCTCGCAACTGCCCGCTCACGCCAGGGCCTCCATCTCGACCCACCACCGCGCTTGCAAATGCGCGTCTGACTTCTCGCACCATAGTCCACACGTGCAAACTACGCAAACATACTATGCGGCTGTGGGCGCCCGCCCAGCACAGACGTGAGCTTCGGATGTGCGAGCGCCTGCAGCACGATGAAGAGCCCAGTGGGGAGAATGTCCGCAAGCAAGAGGAGCGCACGGTCCGGGAGCGTGCTCAGCCGCCAACCGTGCGCGGGGAAGACGACTAGCATGCCGCTGGTGTGCGGAATGTGGATGTGTTGCACTTATGCGCCCAGGAGGGCCGGCGAGCTGAAGAACAGCGAGGACTGAAGGGAAGTCGCTAGTGAGAAGTCGTCAGTACGCAAGACCCCGCGCTCACAACCCCTTGTCATGAAAGTCCTCGGGAGGCACGCCCACGTGTGCCGCACGAGGTAAACTCATCCCCACCCCTGCCACGCCATGTCCATGTCCACGTCGATGCGTCCGTGTTCGTGTGCGCATTGGCCAACTGCCACGCACGCCCCCATCGCGTATCAACGACCCACGGACGCACACGACACCCTCAAGATGCCCTCCATCGCCTGCGTCTGATGGCTCCACACCTATACCCTCTGGCGCCCGTGCCCACACCACAGCTCCTTGCGTGCACGTCCCAGTCCCCTGCGCACGCATCCCAGCCCATACCCCCTGCTTGGTGCGCACGCGCTCCAGCCCCACGCCCCAACCCCATGTCCACGCATCCCATCCCCGTGTGCATACGCACACTGTTTATTCTGAGCTGTGTATAGGTACATCCATATGTATAGGTCAATCCGTAGGCACATGTGAATGTGTAGGCACTTGATGTATTCATTTCTACGCCTATGGACATATAGAAAACCGTACAGATCTATTGATAAGTCTGATCAACAGATGTGGCTGCAAAGACAGATGAGAAGCTATCGTGATGACTTATGGTACCTACACACAGGCAGGCAGGACCTGGCAGGACCCGCTGCGACCCGCGGGCCATACCACCCACGATGTTGACGTAATGTAACGCTGTCACAGCGTCCTGTCCAAAACGGGCCGTTCCGCCCTTCAGCACAAAACCCGGACGTCGTGGTCACGTTTCGCGGACGAGCATGACATTCCGGACAACATTCCGCACTGTCCGGGAAAATCCCCGTGATGTCCGGGTGAAAACCCGGACGTCCGGGTCCAGATTTGGACTGTCCGGGTCCGGGTTTTTTCCCGGACTTCTACGTCCCGAACGTCCTCGAGGAGCGGCCACCATGGCATAAAGCAATGGTGAGTCTTGCATGTGGTACAGTATGTTCATCTGACATGGACATGGTTATATTCGTCAGTGACTGGGGGAGGTCGAGGCAGAGGAATCCAGGTGTATGGCCTCTCAACAAATTTCAAGTTACAAATTACGTGCCCCTGCAATTTCGTCCAAGCTGAAAGCCCCGCATGTGCGTACATGATGGCAAATGCGGCATCGGAAGAAAAAAGGCAACTGAACGCCGCAAATTCGTCTGGTCTCTGCTGCAAAACGTGAGTCTTGAAACGGCGAATCATCACTGACGATCTTTATTCAGTCAATATGACTGCTCGCACGGCTCAAGCAACGATGCACTCTCCATCCTGGGAGCCGTGCTCATATCCATCGTCATCCGATCCATACCCATATTCATCGTCTGACGTGCGCGTCGCCACCTGCGAGCGCCACTCTGCATCTAATACGCAACACATGAGACAACGGGAACGAAGGTCCAGTCACGCTGTGCGCACTCACTATCATCTTCCAACGGCGGGATGCCACAGATCCTCCTCAGGTGCGCGGCACTGACCCCTGGCTTTCTGGCAGACAGGCACAGACGCGCCCCATCATTGACGGTATGGCCGTCGCCATTCTTGGCCTTGTCCTCCTCGTCCAGCGCGATGTCGAATGCAAAGCCTACACTCGCAAGCATGAGCTTCGCAGTCCCACGCAGGCTCATGCGTTGACCGAGCTTTCCCGTCTCCATGGGCCCGAATAGAGCATCGTGGACTTCCTGCAGATCGAACCTTGACACGAGGCAGGCGCTGTGCTCTGTGCGCCGGTGGCCGAGGCAGAACCATCCGAAGGTTCTCCAGCCCTGTCCGGTATGCACGAAGACGACCTCATTGCTACGCTTTGGAACGTCTTCTAGCGGTGGCACGGGCGTTTCGTTGATGCGGAAGCCGAGGGTGTAGTAGTACTCGACGCTGGATAGCCGTGTGCGGTAATGGTAGGTGAGGTGCATGTCGACGGATTTGGGCGCGACGAGGGAGTGTATGCGCGTGATCACATATGCATCGCGCATCTACAGCGAGGACGGGTGAGATTTTGGAAGGCCTAGTATGTGGTGCGCATACCTCAATCCGCCCTGGTTAGTCCAAAGACTCACGTTTGCGACAGCGTCGGCGATTTTCTTACGTTCTTCTTCTTTCAAGTCATTTTCACCGGAGAGTGACTTCATTGTCGCGGCTCTGATCATCTTCCAGTAGGCCGCATTCTCGGTGTTCTCGTCGTCCTCGTCGCGTTCAAGCTTTTCAAATGCCTTATCAACATATGCCTCCGCAGTTTGGCGATATGCGATATACTCAGCCCAATGCGGTGAGTCTGTGGTGTCCAGGAGTGGGAATAGAGCCTGCGCACGGGCGTGCGGATTGGCAGGGAGCTCAGACGCGGCCGGTGCTTTGTGAGGGAAGCGTCTCCAGTCTTTGGTCATGCGGCTCGCAGCGATGTAGCCGTTAACGTCAGACTTCGGGAGGAGAATCGCGCCTACAGATGTCAGCGATTGTGAGTATCACGATACAGCTGAACGCGCAATTGCATACTGATAGATTCGATCTGGGACCGCCCAAAGTAGCCGAGGAATGCAAGGTCCTTATGCGACCTGAAGGCTCTCCCATTTCCGGCCAATTTCTACCGTGATATCAGCATTTAACTGTGCTACAGAGTGATCTCTGACGCACCCAGTGTTTCTGCGGAATTCTGATAACTTCCTCCACTCTCTGCATGATCAATTCTGTCGAATCTCTGGGGTCGTACGGCACTAGAATCCAGTCCTGGCCCTCAACGCCGCTCGACTCGCGAAGGACCTCCTTGACCTCCTCGCTCTCAGCGGTGATCTTCAGCTTGGGCGCGTTTTCATCGCATTTCAAGGCATCTTGGGCATATGAAGACTGCGATTGCACATGGCGATCGTAGTCAGCTTGTGAGAGGCGAAGACTCTTGAAGGACGTTGGCCCTGACATCGTGTTCAGAATCAAGCTTGTTGGTTTTCGTCGGTCCTTGTGAGAGGGTTGATGCGTGAGTTCAAAAAGGCGCGGCGTATACCATATAATAACGGTGGACGCGACGCGTCTCGAGCGCCTCCTTCTCAGCATTACATAACGCGCATTCAGGTGAAGAACAGACTTCGATGAAGCTGCGGGCAACGAACGGTATATCTGTCTGCAATATTAAGTGGATCATCAACTGGCTATGAGCCTCGAGCTATTAAATACTAATACTAAACTGATATAATATAGGGAGACGCGTCTGGTGAGCCGAATTACTGACAATCTTCATCTGTAGAGTGAATATGATTTTTTCGTAGGAATCAAGCGGTGATGCGCTCCCCATCTCTACGGCCACGACCATTACCCATCATCGTCCGATCCGTACTCGTCCTCTGACGGGTCCATGGGCGCCGTCACCTGCTCCTTCGACAGATCTGCCGTATCTGGTGCATGAAATTTGAGATGACAAAAGCTAGGTCCAGTCGCATAGTGTACTTACCGTCATCGTCCAACGGCGGAATACCGCAGATCTTCCTTAGATGTGCCGCGCTGATCCCCGGCTTTTGAGCAGCTAGTTCCAGACGCGCATCCTCGTTGCATTTGTGGCCGTCGCCGTTCTCGTTCTCGCCCTCCTCGTCTAGCGCCACTTCGAACGCAATGCCTACGCTTGCGAGCATGAGCTTCGCGGTGCCGCACAAGCTTATCCGCTCTCCAAGCCTGCCCTTCTTCACGGGCCCGAATAGCTCATCGTGCACCTGCTTCAGGTCGCGCGCTGACACCGGACAGACGCTATGCTCTGAGCGCCCCTTGTCGAGGTAGAACCAACCGAAGGTCTTCCAGCCGCTCCCGGTGTGCATGCGGTTCACCTTCCGATCATCATCTGGGGAGTCCTCGAGCGGTGGCATGGGCACCTTGTTGATGCGGAAGCCGAGGGAGTAGGAAGCTTCGACGCTGTATATCCGCGCACGCTGGTGAAAGCTCAGATGCATGTCGACGGACTTCGGCGCAACGAGCGAGTGTATACGTGTGCTCACGTCTGCATCTCGGATATCCTAGAGCCCAGACGGCCAACACCGATGGAAACACCTCGCACGGCGAACTTACCTCGCCTCCATCGCCCATGGCATCAAGATCTAAGTTCGTAACTGCATCAGCAATCTTCTTACATTCTTCTTCCGTCAAATTGTCCTCGCCATAAAGCGACTCCAACGTGGCGTCTCTGATCATTTTCCAATATGCCGCGTCCTCAAGATTGTCCAGTGCTTCAAATGCCTCGTCGACGAGCACCTCCGCAGCTTGGCGGTGTACAATATATTCAGCCCAATGAGGCGACTCCGTAGTATCAAGAAGTGGGAACAGCGCCTGTGCACGAGCTCGTGGATTAGCAGGGAGCTGGGACTCAGGCGGGCGCTTGTGAGGAAAGCGCTTCCATCTTCCGAGCTTGCGGTTCGCAATGATCCACCTGCCCTCGTCGCATGCAGGGAGAAGAATTACTTCTGCACAGGTGAATTATCCATTGCGAATATCTAGATAGGTCCAATGGTGTGTATACATACCGATAGGTGGGGTTTGGGGCTGCTTGAAGTGCTCGAGGCTAGTGATGTTCTTGTGTGGGAAGACCATGCTATCACCAGCCAATACCTTAAAATTATATCAGTGTAGGTCAGTATTACAGGGCTCCGACACACCCAGTGCTTCATCGGGATCCTGATTATCTTCTCAACTCCCTGCATGATATTGTGTCTGCTTTGCCGTCATACGGTACTTGAGTCCAGTCCTGGCCCGCGGCGCCGCTGGACTTGCGCAGGACCTTCTTGATCTCATCGTTCTCACCGATGACCTTCAATTTGAGCGAATTCTTGTTGAAGTTCAACACGTCTTTGGAGGATTTAGACCGTGACGCGTGGCGGTCGTAGTCAGCTTGCGAGAGGCGAAGGCTCTTGAACGACGGTGCCCTGGAAGACATATCTTGATTAAGATATCTGCCCTTGTAAGTAAGATATTAGAAGTTAGTAAGAAAGTCACTACTTTCTTGAAACAAGAAGAATAGGTAATTGATCTATGTTGGATGAGTCCAAGAAGACTTTGCGGCGCGTAACAGGGAGATGGGATTCGCTACGCGACCCAGAGGCGATGACTCGGAATTGGTGAGAAGATACCTCTGCAGCTCATCAAGATGTCCTGGATCTACAGGTATTAGTAGCAATTCAGTGACGATTATTGTGCAGTGATTCTAGCCTTCTTGTACGATTTAAGTACTACACAATCACAATCCTCCCCTTCGTTTTGTACGAGCCCGGTCACCGGTATGATATGCTGATATACTCTGATACGCGGACAAACTCTCGCCCCTCTGAACCATTGTCATTATTAGTATGCCCAAGCGCATCTTCATCCGAATTGTCCTCTTCGTCCTCCGAACCGGACTCGCCATCGGAACCGTACGCACCGTCGGAGCCGTATGCGCGTCTTGAGGGATCGAGGGGCACTAGCTGTTCCATCAACAGATCTGCCGTATCTGAGACATGACGATTAAGAGGGCTACAACGAAGCTCCAGTTGCATTACACTCACCATCACCCTCCAACGGCGGAATGCCGCATATCTTTCTTAGGTGCGCGGCATTAATTCCTGGCTTTACGGCGTCCAGCTCCATATACGCATCATGGTTGCGTTGGAAGCCGTCGCCGTTCTCATTCTTGTCCTCTTCACCGAGCGCGATGTCGAACGGAATGCCTACGCTCGCAAGCATGAGCTTTGCAGTGCCGCGCAGACTTACCCGTTCCCCGAGCTTGCCCTGTTCCGCAGGCCCAAACAACGCATCGTGCGCCTGCTTCAGGTCGCGCGCGGACACAGGGCAGGCGCTATGCTCGGAGCGCCGCTCGTCGAAATAGAACCATCCGAAGGACTTCCAGCCCTTTCGGGTATGCATGCGCTTAACCTTGCGGCTTTCGTCCGGATAGTCCTCAAGTGGTGGCACAGGTTCGTTGTTGATGCGGAAGCCAATGGCATAAGTGCATTCGACGCTGTACATCCGCGTGCGGTGAAAGAAGGTAAAGTCCATGTCGACGGACTTCGGCGCGACAAGGGAGTGTATACGTGTGCTCACGTCTGCCTCTCGGATGTACAGATTGTCAGCACCATGCGAAGTTCGTGGCACAGCGAACATACCACGTCTCCTTCGCTCACGGCATTGAGACTCAGGTTCGTGACTGCATCGGCGATCTTCTTGCGCTCTTCATCCGTCAAGTCGTCCTCGCCGTTCAGCGATTCCAATGTGACCTCTCTCATCATGTTCCAGTATGCCGCATCCTCAAGATAGTCCAACTCTTCAAATGTTTCGTCGACGCTCGCCTCCGCAGCTTGGCGATGTACGATATACTCAGCCCAGTGAGGCGAGTCTATAGTGTCGAAAAGAGGATAGAGTGCCTCTGCACGAGCGCGCGGACTGGTAGGGAGCTCGGACGAGGGCAGCGGCTCGTGAATAAAGTGCTTCCATCTTCCCGGCTTGCGGTTTGCAGCGATCCAGTCCTCCTCATCGGATGTAGGTAGAAGAATTACTTCTGCAAACAGATCGTTCATTGTGAGAACCTAAATAAAGCCGAAGGTATGTTAACATACCGATAGGGGAGGTTTGAGGCTGCTTGAAGTGATCAAAGTCAGCGAAGCTCTTGTGCGAGCGGAAGACCATTCCATCACCAGCCAACACCTGCAAGATATTATACATACATCAGTGTCGATCAGTTATCATCGTGCTCCCGACACACCCAGTGTTTAGTCGGGATCCTGATTATCTTCTCAACTTGTTGCGTGACCGTCTTCATTGTGTCTGCTTGGCCATCATACGGCACTAGAATCCAGTCCTGGTCCGCGACGCCGCTCGACTCGCGCAGGACGTTCTTGACTTCCTCCTTCTCACCGATAATCTTCAATTTGGGAGAGTTCTCGTTGTACTTCAATGTGTCCTTGGAATATTGCGGTCTTCTCATCTCTTTTTCGATGGCTGCCAACCGTGACGCATGACGGTCGTAATCAGCTTGTGAAAGGCGAAGGCTCTCGAACGACGGCGTCGTGGCAGACATCCTGTCTAGGATATAGTATCTATCTTCGTAAAAGATTAGTGAACCAGGCTTGATCTCCCCGTATTTGTGAGGGATGAGATGAAGAGGAATGATCAGTCTCAGGCGGGCAGTGAGTCGATGACCTCGTGGCGCGTAACAGGCGGCCCTCTGAGGGAGATCGGACCTGATCGATATCAGACGCGACTGAGACGCGTCTTGGAAAACACTTTCATGCGTCGCGTGTAGCGCCTACACTTTTGCAAACAAGACTCACGTTATTATGCATTACGTCCAAAATACGCAATCCTTTCGATACCAACAGCAGGCTGAAGTTCAGACAAAGTCTAGACGTCTATGCTGCGTCATGTGAAGTATAAAATGGCATGGCCACAAAAAATCTCGGACGCGTAATTCAGCTTCCGAAGACAGAATACAGTACCTTCCAGATACAGGGTAACCAGTGAGCAATCAAAGCCTTACATCCAGAATGACATTGCCAAATAATAGAATACACATAGAATACAGTCGTAGCAGCAGGTGAGTGTCGTAGGCGTAAGGAGGGCAATAGGATCCAGACGCGACGAAGCCCGATAGGCGGATATGGAAGAATCTACAATAAGTACACGCCTCAGATCTTGTGGTCGAGCGACCGCTCCGATGAGATCTCGTGCTTCTCGTGCTCCATTTCTGCGAAAGTGGATTTAGATTGAACAGTGATGAAATATAGTGAGGCAGATATACCGCGTTCCTGTTTCGCGATGTCCTCGCGACGCTTTTCTGCTGAAACAGATCCGAAGATGACGTCCATCTCTTCCAGACTGCGGCCTTTGGTCTCAGGGATGAGCCTGAAGGTGATATGTATGACATGAGTACTCTGAGCTTGTGCTGATCTCTGAGAGCCACATACAGCGAGAACGTGCCCATGGCCCCAATGTTGATCGTGGCGAACATGAGGAACATCTTGTAGCCCAGGTTTGTGTGGATCGTTGGTGTAGTTTTCGACTGCACGAAGTCTATTTCCCATCCATCAGTAAGATGAGATAGCGACAACGAGAACGGACGTACTCCACAACCACTGAGATGCCGACGCCATCGCTAGCCCATAGTGCCTCGTCCGCGTGGGGAATATATCGGCAACATATACCCATGGGAGCGGGCCCCATCCCATCGAATAGAACACAACATAGATGTAGAGCATGGCGGCCATCGCCTTTGAAGCCGGGGGCGGCGCAGCGTTGGGATCGGTCGGGGGCGGGTACTCCTTCAAAAGCGCGCCAACAATGAAGAAGAGGACACCCATGCCCATTGCGGAGATAAAGAGCGATTTCTTGCGACCGAGCGATTCGACGAAGAAGAAAATGAAAATCGCCGTCGCGATAACCTTGACGATGCCGTAGATACCGGATGCCAGGAGGGAACTCGTGTTGCTTGAATAGCCAATCTGTGTAGATAGCATGAGGTAACATATAGCTGGATGAGTCGGAAAATGCGCACCGAAGCAAAGATCTGCGGAGCGTAGTAGTTGACCGAGTTCTGTCCGCACCACTGCTGGAGAACGAAGATCCAGAAGGCGATGGCGAAGCGGATCCAGTTGCCCTTACCCAGGAACGCCTCCTTGATGCCGAGGTCCGCCCTTGCCTGGCGTTCTTCGAGAATTGCAGCCTCGATTTCAGCAAGTTCCGACCGGATCTCATCGGACTCGGGATGTTTTCTGCGGTAATACGCGAGGTTCGCGAGTGCCTCATCCTCACGGCCGACGGAAGCAAGCCAGCGCGGAGATTCCTAGATGTATCTTGAATCAGCATGTTGTCTGAATACCAAGTCGGCCTTCATACCCGAACAGTGAGCAGCCCGAAGGCCATGATACCCGCCGGCACCAATTGGAAACCAAAAGGAATCCTCCAAATCTCCGGCCCGCTTGTGATGTGCAGACTGATACCGTCTAGGATTTGAATTATGAGTTTCAAGCTCTGCACAACCTGACATGAATAACTCACAGTTGATAAAGTAGGAGATCATGACGCCAACTGCAACCATGATCTGGAAGCAGCCCGTGATACGTCCTCGCACATTTTTCGGGGAGCACTCCGAAACGTAAGCAGGGGCGATGGCGGAAATACCACCGATGCCGAAACCCGACACGACACGACCACCGTAAATGTACCCCAAGCCTCGGCTACCACCAGCTACTGTTTGCAGGACCTACGCCGAGGTCTAAGCTCATTGGTGGATGGGCAAGAACATGCATGACTCACGGCTCCAAGCGTAAAAATGAGAGTGAACGCGATGAGTGTCCACTTCCGTCCGATATAGGCTGTCAAGAATAAATCGCGAGACTAAGCGGCGTCACAATGCAAGTGATCCATGCATGCATACCTGACATAGGTGCACTCCCCAAGGCGCCGAAGAACGCGCCTCCCTGAAGAACGGAGACAACGTTGGACGAGAAGTTGTCGATTTTGTGTTGGTCGAAAGGTCCCTCTGCTGGCCTGAAGCCGAACTCGATCTGGAAGTACTTCGAGTTGACGACGCCTCCTGCTACACCTCTATCAGACGAAGATCAGCAAGACGTCCACGACGCGTCCGCAAGCATACGCACGTATCATATCCGAAGAGAACAATGCCCCAATAGGCAATGAACGCGAGCCCTGCATGCGAAGTATATCAGCATCTCAGAAAGTCAAATGCGAGCCCGATACGCACAGTAGACGCGGATGTTCTGGAAAAGAGACTCGACTGGGAGGCCCATGGTCGCTGTCTCTTGTATGATAGACAGAAGGAAGAGAGGTGAACGCTCTCGGGCGCACCTATGATTCGCTGATTGCCTTTATATACAACAAGCTTCTGGCGATGAGGCAGCGCGTGGTCGATGGCGTCTGTGGTTCATGTGCCTGACCGCCCGGTCCGTGGAAGGTGGGTCAGGCGTACCCCATATTTGGAAGGCGTAGTGTTCGTTTACCCCGCTCTTACAACTCCGACTACCCCGCAATATTTGCTGTTCCACCCTCCGCCTGCATGTTTCAGAGGACACGGGAGATGATGATGATCGACTGACTCTACTTGAGCATGCTTCCTCGCTTCCTTGACGCTGCCGTTCATAACGCGAAGAAGACTCAAACGCCGACTGACCGGATACTTCATGACACAGGAACCCAACGGGCTGGGGAGTCAACTGTGGGGTATTTCAAATCATCATATGAATGGATTTCTCGGCACCGCACGTACCCCTTCCTCCGAGTCCCAAATCCTTTCTCACTCACCTGGCCCAAATTGCCCGCTATAGTTAGCCATAAAGTCCTCGCCTGGACATAAGTACCAGCCGAATATGTCAGGAATCACTAGGCTGCATCCGCATTGTCTGTCGGCCCTGGTTATCATAATCGTCATGCGCATAGTAGTGCCTTCTCCAACCGAATGGATTTACGGCAGTCGTAGATTTGTTGGAACCGCAACCCATAAAGGATGCGTGGAATGGGGCGTCGCGGTTAACGTCCCGGCCGGGCCGCTGCGCTCGACCCGTCATCCAATTGTCCAGTAACCGCTCGGCACAAACGGCACAGACCGTGCCATGACCCTGCGTTGACCATTTCTCGGTACTTGTTGGCATGCCGTAAAGTGTCGCCCCTGAGCGACGGTCCTGATAGACCTGGCGACATCCACTTGATGTGCACATGTGCCCAGTAAGTTTTCTCTTGCATTTCTATCAAGACATATGGTTTCACAACGGCATGTTCCACTTTATTTCAAGCAGCTGGAAGCTATAAGAAAGTCTGTTCCTCTCAATTGCAAACTGTACGTGAGTCCTGATGCAAGTGTCCAACGGAAAGGAAAGGAAACTTTCCTTGATCCGCTGATTTGATGCGTCCCCAGAGCGCCCAGAATAGGTCATTGGTCACACGACAGGGCACGCATGGTATATGCGCGGACAAGTAGTGAGCAAGATGCCAGTGGTGGACAACTCGCTAAGAATATCATAACCCGGCATAGTCAGCCTGTATAAAACATCATGAGGAACATAATATCAAAACACCAGCCATAGGATTGCTTTTGAGCGTAAGATGCGCTTACAGCACATGATTCCAGTGAAACGTAGAACTGAAATCGGAACCGATAAGATGCGGGGTACAGAATAAGATAGACAGACAGGACTCACCGCAGCTATGGCCGACTGAGATGCTATGATAGACGGTGACTGAGATGGATCAGCGAATCATATATCTGTAAACTAAGATGAGCGATCGCAGAGCCAGAGAATAAGGAACCCTGTGTGCAGATGAGATGACATCTCCGAAAAGAAATCCACGACCATGTCGATGTCGCCGTCCTCACAGACATAAAGTAAGTACAACGATGCTGGACGGGTCGGAGAGGACCAGATGTGATCCTGACTTGAACCACTTCCCATCTTTCTGTATCTCACGCCAAAGCCGGAAGATAGACAGGTTGGGCTTCAGTGGAAAGATTCGATACAGAACTAGTTCGTCACGGTGCGAAAAGTTAAGACGCGTTCCTGCCTACATCAATCGGAATACACTTCGTAAAGTATCAGAGATGAGAAGCATACCTTCCTGTTCCGAGTCGGACCCACCCATTTCTGTTCATCGCATCAACACTCTCACTGTGGCCATTCGGGGCTCCCAATCTGTCTCAACTAAATCAGCGGTGATCATTGAGATGGCCACATATTTTGAAGATTCCTGGAACCTTGTGTCATACAGTGAGTAGCATGTTGTCTGCCTCTCGTCGTTTGAGGTCCACGTAACTATGTGCAGTGCAAGCTGGATGGCGGTGATGGCGGTCGCACTTGCGATGGGCGCGTAATACCGTGAGCGCCGCGTGTGATAAGCGCCCGCAGAGGCACCGTCGATTCACTAGGTCATCACCACTGCATGTCGACGAGTCGGTAAACAACTCGCCCATCCTCATTCAGTTTCATATTACATGGTCAACTCACCTCGTTCTCTTTACGACTGGAAGAGAGCTATTTATGCATCCTGGTGTCGATTTGATGTTCTGTGCTTGCCCTGGCGGTCGTAAGGTGAGTTTTCGAATGCTCGACTCGGATGCTGATCTCGAATCGGGTTTTAAGATAGGAAGATCAAGAATAGCCTATGGTAGGCATTGACAGAATTTGGTCCACGACTATGTCCCATCATGCCAGGAGTCAGTGCGCTCAGATTCCAGAATACTCAGAACAATCTCACGTCCACTGGATCAGAAGGAAGGACTCGAGCTCTGCACAGACGTGCCATATCTTGGTGCGTCGTCACACTTGACAAGAGCTGCAGAGAGGTTGCCGTGAATGTTTCTCGGACGCCTGTACGATGGATAGGCTGGTCAAGAAGTCACTTCGGTCTACTATCATGATCATGACAGGTTGTGGCCACTCTGACGGCGTGTCCGGTTTCTTTACCCATTGAGGTATAAGAGGCGGCCTATCTCCTCACCATACAGTAGAGGAGCACCCTGCTCTCTGAAACATGAAGCCCGGCCTTCTATCCTCGCGGCGCATGTGTTCTTGCGGCCTGGAGATCTGATCAAGTGCCCTCTCCGAGACGGACCGCCTGAGAAGTGAAGCAGAGCTCATCGAAGCCATGCATCTTTGCTCATTGGGCTCCGACGCCTTCTGCTCCCATCGTCATTAACGGTGGATGCAGGATCCGTGTGCTCATGTCACCGAAGCTGATTCACTGTCAAGCTATGAGAAACATCAGCGGTGGCGGCGCCTTTCGGCGAAGCCATCCATCTGCGGTGTCTGAATCCAGCGATGTCTTCGTGGAGAGCCTTCCCTCATAAGACGCGCTTGCTCGGCTAGATTGACTTGCGATTGATAGTACTTCCTTCTGGTCGGTCTCCCGCCTTTCGCATTTTATACCATGGTCGATTGGCACGATCCTACCGTCATCGCGGAGGACTCTGGTGCGTTCATTCTGCTTCTCATTTCTGTGTTACGTTTGCCAAACGCTCTTTGTAGCGGGCTTCGTTAAAGCTGCTCATTTTTGCGCGGGCGTGATCATGTGAGGCATTTTATTTATCTATCCAGTTTCGCTGAATTTCCCAACGTTGTCCTCAGCTGGGAGATATTCTCCACTTTCAATTACGAATGGAGATTTTACAGCGGGAAACGGCCATTTCGCTGGCCCATTCTCGTGAGTCAGCCATTACTTTCATCTTATGGCGCTAACGAACGTCTCCGTAGTTGTATGCTGTAACACGCCTGTTCGCACTTGCAACCGGGCTGTCGTATTTGATAGGGCTAAATGTCAACACTGAAATCAGCTGCGGGGTGCGTTCTCCGGACTATACGTTGTCATTGACAATCGATCCGATGTTGATCTGAGCACGTTATTCAAGGCCTGGTTGATCTCGACCACAGTGAGTTCGCTTCCCGTCTCAGTCAATCAATGACACTGGTTAAGGCTCTCCGTAGCTCTTTGGCGATCTTTCATTGATAACAGCATCGGCGCTACTGGCTCTGCGAACGTGTGTTCTCCCTTCAATTTCTACCGCAAATGATATCATAGTCTGAGCTTATGCTCCATAGCATCGCGGTGTGGAATCGAAAGATCTACGTGGTGGTTCCCGTCGTGGCTACCTGGCTCGCGGGCAGCATTGTCGAGTTGTATAATGGAACACGGGTAACTAGCCTCTAGGATTGGTGTCTGCCATGATTCATACTGCTATCTAGACCAGCGGCGCGATAGCATGGGACCAACCCAGCAGGGCCTGCTCGTCGACCGACGATCCTACTACCGGCCGATGGTACGCGACGGCAGCCGTCACCTCCGATGCGATTATTCTGCCCATCATGCTCGTCGGTTTGTTCAGAATCCACAGCGAGGGGCGCTTGTGGAAGTACATCCTTGTACAGGTCTGCACATCCCATTCGATGCAGATGGCAACAAGCAGGACTGATATTCTGGCAGAGCGTGATTTGGGTCGTCTTCTTGATGGCTGCGGAGATACCCTTGCTCGTGCGTCTAACTTACCTTCTGCGAGTCGTTAATTCCAGTCTCATCGCAATGCTTCCGCTTGACAGGTTTTCACGTGGTTGGATCTCAATGGTACGGAAGACTGCTGAATTTTCAGTCTGCACCTTTCTGACACCGCGATTCCATGATTAGGAGCGATGAACTTGGTAAGTAGATTAGTCTATCGCGTGCACAAGGTTTCTTACCAGCTATTGCAGATCTATCAACCGATTGCAGGTGAGTGCTAACATCATCTTCCCTCGACTCTTCTCAAAACAACACCGTCATACATGCAACAGCACTCATCATGTAAGCGTAAATCATTCCCAAGTACCAACATGCAGCTAACTACTAGATCCTATTTCTGTTGCTCAGGGTCATCGCCGCGACGCGTCTCCATCGCAACCTCTCCACATTCCTCACCGGCCCCATCACATAGTGAGCACATTGACCCCTATGTATCTCTCCGTCGATCCATACTGAAGCGGACGCACGGTCCTGCAGCAGCACCGACCAGCCGAGCACAGGCTTCCGCGCCGCTATCCCGCTGACGCAGACGTCTGCGCCCTCGTCCCACGTCGTCGTCGACTTCCGCGCGCATGCGCATGTACCGATGTGAGTGTTCGGTTTGATGTGCGCGGGTGGTGCTGTGCTCACGTATAGGTGCAGGAATGACAAGGGTGGGGACGCGACGAGCGGTGCGGAGATGTCGCCCAGTGACGACAAACCGGTGCGCGAGGACATGAACGCCGCGTAAGAAATTTAAGAATCTGTTTCGATGTCGCGCATCCTGCGTCGGGCCGAGGTTTCAGGTATTTTTTTGGGAGTCGAAAGTACTATGTGTACAGGTATCCGGGTGATTTTGGCGCGAAGGTTAATTTATATATATCGACATCGGCAGAAGCTGCTGGCGGTGGTATCCCGCTCTTCACTTATTCATGCTGTCGAGCTTTTTCCGAGCTCTTTATATACGTTGATGGTTCAAGCACATGATAAGGACGTACCAGGTGTGTACAGATGGCAATCGCCGCTTTGACGGACCAGGCTCGAGCTCTGACGGCCACGAACCCTATGGGGATTTCGGACGAAGGCGACACACGGTGACTGAACATTAGTGCTACAATACAATACATACTGGTACAAAGTCAACATAAATCTATTCCATGATCGCCTGCGTATCTACCACGACGGCTGGCGCTTCACCATGTGCGACTCTGCGCTCACGCGCCGGCGCTTAGTCGCGCATGTGGCGAGGTATGAGTTCTGCGTGACCGTTGGGGACGCGCACATCTGGATGGGCGACAGGCCCGTGCGTTGCATGCGCGGTGCGCGGATGGTCGCGGCCGTCGAGAGCGAGAGCGAGAGTGCTAGTGCTTCATAGGACAGGCTTCTGGGGGAGGGATGTGGCGGGCCTTTGGACAAATGCCGGGGCGAGGAAGAATACTGTCGGGATAATGGTGTCAGTCGACGGGACGTGTGGTAGAGCGATCACATACCATGCCAGCATTTTCGTCTGGAGAGGCAGCGCGTCGGATGCCAAGGCCAAGGCCGAGGCTGATACCGGGCGGTTGCGTCAACCAGGACAGACCGTCAAGGTCTGCAAACTCTGTCTTCACAGAGGCAAAGCACCGCTCCAATATCTCTCGTTCCTCCTGCGTAGGAGGAGTGGTCAGCAATATGAACAAAGGAGGCAGAAATGCGAGACGCACGTCCGTCATGTACAGCGCAGCCTCCTCTTCCCTTCGCTGTTCCTCTTCGAGCAGACGCAGGCGGACGGCGCGGATGTGGGCTTTGTCCTTCGCGCGGGTGTCCACAGGAGGTTCTATGGTCAATGATGGGCCTGACGCAGACAGGCTCGGCGGTAGACCTTCCGATGTAGGGCGCGCATGACCAGCAGACGTCTCGGATGCGGGTAAGTCAAAGAGAAAGGCGGACATTTCGGACACCAGCATTCGCAGGTAGATAGAGCTGTGGGGTGGTAAGAAGAGCCAATAAAGAAGAGCTATATGAGGGCGCCAGGCAGGGAGAACAATACAGGTGACCAGGGATCGTAGCCGCCTATTATGGTTCAGTCTGGGTCGGTTGCATGGGCACGAGGCAAAATAGCCGTAACTTCTCAAGTACCTAGCTGATAGTAGGCCGTTTTGACGCATGCACCAGCGCTAGCTTTTTCTACCGGTGCGAAGGAGACAGGACAAAGGCAGAGCCATGGCTGGAGGTGGTGGCAGTTGCTTGCAACGAGCGGAACAAGGGCTCACGTCACGGAGGTACGTGACGTACGCGGTGTGACGGTACGTGACACGCGCGTCCGTGAGGAATTGAGACTCCGCTCAGAAGGACGCGTCGAATCGTTGACTGTCTTCCTCCTCCTCCTACCCCGTTCTCAAGCCACTCCGCCCTTCCTCCTTTGCCGACCACAGTTATGTTGGAAGCAAAGCTCAACGAAGCTGCGACGCTCAAGCGTCTGCTCGATGGTCAGTTGGTTCATAGTCTGTCGTTACTTGGGTCTGACAAATACCACGTCGCATCCAGCTATCAAAGAACTCGTGCAAGACGCGAATTTTGAATGCAATGACGATGGAATCGTAAGTGACTGATCAATCCGCTTTCTCGATGGGCCGCTCAACCGCGGACGCGTCGCAGAACCTCCAAGCCATGGACAATTCCCACGTCGCCCTCGTCTCTGTTCTCCTGAAAGCGACAGGCTTCAAGCGCTACCGCTGCGACCGCCCATTACCCCTCGGCGTCAACCTCGGCTCGCTCACCAAAGTCCTCAAATGCGCCAAGGACGACGACACCTGCACACTGAAGGCCACCGACGACGGCGACATCCTCAGCCTCACATACGAGGCGCGCAGTACGTCCTCTCCTTCATTGTGGGTAGCCTGGCGACTCACCCGCGCGTAGATGCGGACCGCATCGCTGAATATGACATGAAGCTGATGGACATCGACTCGGACACGCTCGGCATCCCGGACACGGACTACGAGGCGCGTGTCACCATGCCCTCCTCCGAGTTCTCGCGCATCGTGCGCGACCTCTCGCAGCTCGGCGAGTCTGTCCGCATCGAGGTCTCGAAGGAGGGCGTCCGCTTCGTCAGCGACGGTGAGGCCGCGAATGGCAGCATCTTGCTCAAGCAGACCGAGGCTGCGCGTCAGCGCTACGCCGATTATGGTCAGGACTCGGATGAGGAGATGGAGGATGTGAAGGAGGAGGGCGAAGAGGAAGAAGAAGACGAGGAGAAAGAGAAGAAGCCCAAGGTCAAGAAGGAAAAGGTGAAGAAAGAGGAGGGCGCCGAAGGGGAGGAGGAGGAAGAGAAGGAGGAAAAGGAGGGCGAGGAGGAGGAGGATGCCGACGGCGACTACAAGGTGAAAGATGAGAAAGAGGAAAAAAGCGAAGGCGAGGAAGAGATGAGTGACTCGGAAAACAAGAAGAAGCGGAAGAAGGCGCCAACGAAGACGGTGAGTCCGCGTCCGCTGGCATAGCTCTCCCGCTCATCCTAGTCTTCCACCAGAACGGCAAGGCCAAGAAAAAGGCCAAGAAGAGCACCGACGAAGACGAGGGCGTGTCAGGAGGCGTGAGCATTGAGATGACGCAGCACGTCACGCTCACATTCTCCCTTAAATACCTCGTCAACTTCTCGAAAAGCTCCGCGCTCTCGGACACCGTGCAACTCATGCTCAAAAACGACGTTCCTCTCCTTGTACGTCTCGTTGACCCTTCTCTATTCCGCGCTTACCTGGTGGATTAATTAGGTCTCGTATACCTTCGGCCAAGGCTGGATCCGATACTACCTCGCGCCCAAGATCGGAGACGACTGATGGGCGCGCGCCGCTCTGTCTTTCAATTGTCTCACCTGGCTCTATGTTATCGACTCCCTCGTCGCTCAGGAACATCCTCTGTCAATCTGCATACGCGATCTTAGCTGTCCATGTCTGTATAAAGTATTATGCGAGAAGCTGGCTCTGCGCCCGTGTTTTCGGTCAGTCGAGATCCCATGGGGACAGGCAATGCGTAAGAACGACAGATATCGTCGTGTACATTCGTGTCCGCTCCTGCTCAATCACACATGCCAGTTACTTACAGTATCATGGTGCTCGAGACGTCAAGGCTTGAATGCCTCCGAGTCGTGAAGGGTACTGTAGTAGAAGGGCCGTGTACGTGACGAGCGCTGTCCAAGGCCTGCAGAGTGTCGAAATTTCTGGTGAGATGTACAGAGATATTTCAGTACTTGGAGTTCTTCGTCGCAGCTTTACCTTCGCATGGGGATATATTGTCCGCACGATATGAAAGGCCTAGAGTCTACACTGACTGGAGTTCGAGGAGCCTCCGCGCATTTACGTAAGCTCATTGAGCGCCGGTCGCGACAATAGGCGCTGGTCTGTCCTGTCCATGACGGCGTTTAACTTTTATGCTGGTCAACTCGGCATTGAACCGATTCGTAAGTGGTCAACGCAGATCTACAGAGCATCTGTATCTCACAGTATGTACATCATAACTGAACTGTCGGCATACCAATCGTAGACTGGGCGGACCGTCTTACAAATCCTTCCTGGCAATTGTCGCGGTCTGCCTTCGAGCACAGTACATCATTTCAGCCTCAACAGGTACTTGACTACGACCTGTAGTCGTAGAGATATACATTTACACTTCTCTGGTGAGCTTTTGAGTGATACGCTATCGAGGATGTGCTGACATGCATCCTACTGCGTCCAGAAGACACAGGTCCTCGCATCGCTCCTTGCTCCCCGCACTTGCTGAACTTGCACTCCAGCCATGCCCCAATCGCAATGGATGAACGTTACCTTCCTCGGGACCTCCGGCGGCAGCGGCCCTTCCGATTCCCGAAACTGCTCCAGTCTTGTCCTGGACATCGTCGGGGACGGCTCGCTATGGAGTACGCATCTCTCGTGACGCTCTGACTGCCTTCTCATGACGCTGGATGCGGTTCTAGTGGTCGACTGCGCGGAGGGAACACTACGTCAATTTGCACTGCAGCCTAATCATCCCGGCATGCGTCTGCTGAAGCTACCGAAGCTCACTAATATCTTCGTCACTCACATGCACGGTATGTCGGGCCTCTCCTGGATGCACTCTGGAGTTGCACGCATAATTGGGTTTTGTTTGCCAGCGGACCACATCATGGGCATCCCCACGCTCCTCCGTAATATACTTGGGTTTCAAAACTCGGACACTGAGCCATCACAGTCCACAACAGTACGTCTTCACGCGCACATCTCCCACAAAGTGACTAGCATCGACCGCATCTCGTTCCATCCAGCCGAGAATAAATATCTACGGACCAGCGGGCCTGCGCATGTTCGTGCGCACGATCCTCACGCTGACCTGCGTGCACCCTGCCGAGGGTTACGCCGTCCACGAACTGCTCAAACCCGGGGATCCGATGACGCCATGCGAGCCCGCAGATGTCCGGCATCCCAAAGAGTTCCCCGGGCAAGACATCCTGTGCGACGCGGACGGCTTCTGGCGCGACTTCGCCAGCGGAAGCAGCTCCCGGGGCACAGTGACCGTCCAAGCCGGCCCGATCGTCCACCGCGGTAGGCCCCTCCTCCCCGCATCCCATCGCCCCGGATCCTCACCTTCGCACAGACCCATGCATCGGCTTCATCTTCCACGAGCCCGCGGGTCCACAAGCGCGCAAGATCGTCGTCCTCGGCGACACGCACTCCGCCGCGGCGCTGACGCCGCTCCTCGCGTCCACGCCCGGGCGCGTCTCGCTCCTCGTGCACGAGGCGACGGACGCGTACATCAACCCGGTCCTCGACCCCACGGCCGCCGTGAAGCAGACGCCCGAGCGCGTCGCGCGGCGCACGGCGGAGCAGGGGCACTCGACGCCCGTGGAGGCGGGCGTGTGCGCGGGGCGCTGGGACGCGGAGCGCCTCGTGCTGAACCACTTTGGCTGGCGGTGCGTTGTCCGTTCTATCGGTGCTTTGGGTGCTGTGGGTGCTGATTGATGTGGTGGGGGCGTGTAGGTTTCCGGCGCCGTGGCGGGCGTCTGCGCCGGGGAAGAATCAGCGATCGAAGGTCCTGCGCGAGGTCGAGCGGCAGGCGTCGGAGGCGTGGCAGACGACGCCGAGCGTTCTGCCGTCTGCGACGCTGGCGTTGCTCGAGGGCACGACGCGGCGGAAGGCGATTGCGGCGTATGATTATTTGAGGATATCGGTGCCGCCGCCGCGTGATGACGCTACGGGCGATCGAAGTTGACCGTAGTCTTCATGCCCCTTCTCGCATATGTTTCAGTGGCCATTATCGGAGCGTCTTTCCTTCCACAATTGAATCACAGTTCGTTTCTTGCACGGTTGAGATAACTTGCTTGACTACCGCCCTATTACACGAGAGGCCAACTGATTCGCGAATGTGAGTGAAACCCGCTACTGCGTATAGAGATCCGGCGCCAGTCCGTTCCACGTCTAGAACCTCCTTCTAGCTCACAAGCGTGTTTCTATGGACATTGCTCAGGGTTGACGCATCACCTTGCCCGGTTTTCCCATCACAGTGGTTTTGTCCTTCTCTCAGGTTTTCCTTGTATGGGTTTTTCATCGGGCCGGCCTGGTTTTCCCATCGTGACGGTTTTTTCCTTACTGAAGGTTTTCCTGTTAAGATTATAGAGACGTTGCACGAGCTAATACGAAAGCGAGCAGTCAATACTCTCAGTGATAGCGGAATTCACTATGCATTATACCTAATACGAAAGCGAGCAGTCAATACTCTAAGTATAGAATCAGTACAATGCATTAATTAAAGAAGTCGAGAAGCGTCTTACCTCAGTGATAGCGGAATTCACTGAGGCACGCAGACGACAAACTCGCGCCCACATACTGCGGCGCGAGTGGCTGAACCACAACTGTATAGTACGTTATGTAACGAGTCTCAGGCCTCAGGCCTGGCATCTAATCTAAAAGAGAGATAAGATATGATGTCCGCGCGCTCTGCGCTATTGGGCGATCAGGCGTTTGCCCGATCTCAACATTTCCGTGCATGGGTTTTTCATCGGGCCAGTGCTCTTCCTACTATGCTTACTGACTACTGGTTCTGCTTTCTCCCTGAGCAGTGATCGGAGTAGATACACGATACGCATGTCATTAGGTAGTCTGTGCCGGGCTGCTCGGCATGCGGGCCGCTTTGTTCCTTATTGGGACCGCTGCGGTTAATACACTTCCTTCCTTCCTTCCTTCCTTCCACAATCTCGTCTCCCATTTAGGTCGTCTGGAGAAGCCCTCTTGACCTTCCTACTGTTTGGAGACACCTCGGTGTCGTCATCGTCATCGTCACTACCGTCATTGCCGTCTCAATTGACATCGTTATTCATAACATCGTCGTCATAGGTAGGGATCCCCAAGATCGCCCATAATGATAGTCCTCGCTCATGTCGCCGCATATGATGTTCACTTCCGGGCACCGATTGAATTCTTTGCCCAAAAAGTCGTCTGTAGCTTAGCTCGGCATCAAAGATGCTGCGGGGGCAAAGCTTCAACCTGCTCTGCAAGTTTGCGGAACTGCACAATGCGATGGTCAAGCGCGCAAGTTGGTCAAGCGGCATATTGGATAGCATCACGAAAAGATCTATGCGGACACTCAATAACATACCGCGGTGCTCCTCGTTGTCCCGATGCGGCTCTATATCTTCTCTTACCTGGATGCCACTTTCAGCTTTCCGGAAGGGCTCGTGACCACTTCCACGTTCAACTTGTCAATATAATATGGTGATATAAGTTGGACGAGGCCACTGAGCGAGAACGGTACCTGAAATAAGCCTCGTTCAAGGTCATCGCGCCGTCAATCCATGCAAAGGCCTTTTCTTCACATAGATCACGCAGTCTCTGGATTGAAAACTGGGCACAGTAACATACTCAGGATCACGCTCAATCACTGCGAACTAGATAATCAGATTTTGCTACTAAACAGATTTTCATTCCTGATACGCTGATTGTGTTACTGGCCTGTTAGCGTAGGTACATGCTTCCGGCGGACATATCTCGGTGTGCATGATTTACAAAGCACGAGTCCGTAGCTATAAGTTGAGATAGGCCTTGTGCTTGAACAAGGCCGTCCCGGCGGACTCCAGTGCAACAATTTCCTGCCCTATGACCGTCGTCCATTTTTCATCCTCCGGAGGAGGCCTCTCAATCTCATCCTCCGAAGACACGAGCCCCACAGTCTCACAGAATCCGATGATCATGGGATCGTTGATCTCTCTGCTAATGTCAGCGCCTTCAACATTCACTCTCAGGCACCAGGTGAAATGCTTGCGCAAAAATTCGTCCATAGCCGGGTCCGGTATCGAAGGAAGATATTTTGGGAGCAAAGCTTCGATTCCTTCCGAAAGCGGGAAAAATCGCACAATACGATGATGATCCTGAAGTTGAAACAGCGCATTGAATACATGGGAAATGCACTGTGATGTAAGGCTTACCTCAACGTCGACTGCGAACTTGTTGTTGTGCCAATCAGGCTCTAAATCGCTCCTCAGCAAAATAGCATTTTCATCTTTCTGGAAAGGCACAGGATTTTCCTCTCCGTGATCAAACTATGAACACGTGTCAGCAAAATGAATCAAATTAGATCACTGGTCGAGCACGGCACCTGAGAAGACCATGCGGGGGGGATTATCCAGGCAACTTTCATTTGGGCTTTCGCTTGACAGCTGCCTGTAAAAAAGCAACTGACATCGCGAGCAGTAACTCTCGCTTCACGGGGCGCGTCGAACTTGTACTGATGCGAGACAATAGTTTAGGACAGGAACGAGAGATCCTGGCTAGATGGCCTACCAGTTTCACCTCGGTCTCTGTTGGATCCGTAGCGATGAGTGTCGCAAAAGAAGACGGTGACATGAAATCATCGCGAAATGGAACACGGGTGGTCCCACTCGTTAGCTTATCCTGTCCTGTCCCTGGAACAGAAAGTCAACATAGACGAGAGCTGCCACAGTAAGTATACACGCACAGAAAAACCCGTAATCCCGGCATTCTAGTAGATTTGTGCCGGCAGCTACAGGATTACCTATGTCTGAATATATGTAGCGAAACGGCCAGCAACTTTTACCAAGTTTAACAGGGCGTAGTTCAAACTCTTGGGAGTCCTCGGGCATCAGCAGACGCAACCATCGGTGAATTGTCCGGACATCTGCCTGAATCTTGCTCTGGTTGAAGCCTCCAAAGCGGTATTAGCTATTATAAACATGGCACAGATGATCATCCTCACCGGCGAGGAGCATTGTAAACAAGCCACTCTGTTGAAATATGAAAGTATCGAATTTTGAGTCCTTTGATTTCTTAGAGAGCTTGTGGGACGGTACGCCGGGCTGTTCTGACATGAGCGCTCGAATAATGAGGTTGATATCGGATGTTGGTACTATAGGTCTCAGATGTGAGAGTGTGCGGGTTTAGAGGATGGATTACTAGGAACTCACGAATCGGCCCTTATATACGAGTCCGACGCAGCGTGAAGTCAATCTGGCAGGGATCTGTCGATGAACTGTCGCCAGTGGTGAGGCACAGTTGATGATGCCTCAATTCAAAAGACACAATGGCTAGTAATATCCTGCGAATCAATCAGCAGGGGACAGTGGTCGACAACAACACGCAGATTGCGCACCGGTTTGCGTCCTGTTCTTCGACAGGGCTGTTTGTTCATTGTGACAATTGAAGCTTATTGTCGAAGTCAGCTTATTGTCGAGGGCTTATTGTCGAAGATATTCAGTCTTTGCATTAGGACGCAAGGCTGGAACGACGCCTGGCCTATGTGATCTATATTGGTGGACGGGAAGGTTGTGATGCGTTGCATTGGCGAATGTCAGAGAAACGATCGAGGTACGATAGCTGAGTAATCATCTACTCTGCCTTCGAGAAGCCACTGTACAGTAGTTACCTGTAGTTACTTAGTACAGGCTGTAACTTACGTACTACTTACTAGTACTTAGTACTCGAATAGCGCCGGGGCCTGGCGGCTAACCGGCGCGTCACCTCATTCGAGTTTTGTCCGTCGCTCGGTGACTACGTTGCGACTACGGCGAGTGCATAAGGACAGCAATCCCTTCTGTCAGAGTCCAGGACGGATCGCGTTGAAGATGGTAATTTGTAACGACTCTCACTATACAACTCTGAGCTTACGTATGGCTTATAGCATCACGACTCACATGTATGGCAAACGCCAGTAAATCACTCAAGAATCCAGTCGGCGCTTGTCAGCCTCCTGCCGGGGACGAATAGCCTCGGCTTTTCTTCCAGTGACGCTCAGAATCTGAACATACTTGATCTTTCTTGCCAAGATCGTCTTCTCGCAACTGCACGCGGTGATTTGATGATGAATCTACGTTAGTAATAATCTAGTAGTAGCATGCCACCGTCCAACTCGAACCTTGTCCAAAACGCCGGGCAGTAGTGTCTCACTCATCTCTCTCTCGTTCGCGCACTAATGGGCTGCTCCAGCGATGGCTGATTGTTTCTTCTTTGATATTCTGGAATAACAGGGCCCTGTCCGCTATGCATGTGAAACATACGACCACCGCTATCGCCATCCCGTCCCGTTATACTCTCTAATGTCGGGACCACTCCGGCAATCACGCAAATCAAACAGAGAGTTCAGTACACAAGCATTTCAGGATCTGGGTGTTGGGCTGTGGAGATTGTGTACCGGATTTGCACACGATCAGATCCGTGGATCTCCCATAATTGTGGGCCGCTAGTGCGTCCTCCCTTTCTCCATCACGATGAATAAGTATTCTGTGTTTTCGCGGAAATCTCTGGACATCCTTTGATATCGACCTTGCACAGTGAAGACAGGCTCCTCCGATGCACAGCTAAGGGAAACTATTGTTGCAGTCGTTCCGTCGTGCTGTTCACTCGTCATTTTGCGTTAAGAGATGCCCTGTCTCTTAGATATTGACTTCACATAGATCAAACGTCCAGGTCCTATCTGCAGTATAAAATGCCACCATGATGAATTACGATCACTAGCCAGTCTTCACTTTCCTGTCAAATCGACCCCTCCGTCTCAAAATCTCCCATGGAAGTCACTAAGGAAGAGCCCTACGTGAATGAAGATCAACGCAACATTCATGTGTGGGCCCCGTATAAATTGGGCAAGACATTTTTGGTTATCGCAGGTGAATTATCACCCATTACGTGTCGCTTGCGTCGCCCATTGACGTCGACGACATGACAGGTTGTTACTCGAAAGATAACGCGGTGACTAAAAACCGATTTTACCGATGGTTAGATAAAATTCTCAAGAAACATGAACATAGTGAGTGACTTGGAGACACCCCTTCGTCAACATGTGGGCATGCATGTTGTCTTATGTATGATTTCAGAGGAATATGTTATCGCCAAATGCGCCGAGGACCCTCGCGAAGAGTGGCCCAAGTCATGGGAGCCATACAAGGATCAGCACCTCAAGAGAGATGACCCTGATCATGCTCTAGAGATCGGACACTATTTCATCTTCGTAAAGAAAAAATCCTCCTGGGACTCAGACACGGCAGCGCTGTTTAAGAACCGCTTCAGAAATCGCCATGTTCTATTTACTCCCATTAAGGCCGAGGAGGCTGCCCTATTAGTCAGTAAAGGTGTTCTTATCTAGCTACGCACTTCATGATATCTTTTCTCTTAGCCAACGCCAACAAGAAGTCACAGTTTTAGGGAGCAAGTACGAGACCGCGACCGTGGTTGTATCGTCACGAGCACGGTTGTGCACTCATCCCATCGTGGTCTCAACTATACAGGATTTCAGGCAGCTCACTTGTGGCCTTTGTCATGGTTCTCAAAGGTCAGTTTTTTTCGTATCCTCGTTCCTAGATAAAAGTCTGATATTTTATGCAAGCTTGAACGACCTGAAGTCGAGCTAGTAATGAATAAAGAAACACGTCGTAAGCTACAGGAACTGCAGGACCCAATCACACCCCGAAGCTCTAGACTCCCGTGCATCGATACGTCTAAGAATGGTGTTCTGTTATCGTCGACACTACATTTGAGCATGGATGCATGGGAGTGGGGTATTGACGTAAGTCATCATTAACCATCACAGAGGGCGTACATGCTGATCCTTCTGAAGGAGGACAGCCTGGCCGTTCGATTCGAGCGTCATAGTGCAATATTTTTGCCCAACACATTCACCCATGTACATCCCCCTTTCAACATGGACATGGACCCGGTCATCCCTAACTACGATGATGACTTCCGGGATGCTCATTTCAATCTCGTTCTCCTGCATCGCGTGGCGGGAACAGGACCTATACCAGGAACCAGCAGGATCTAACTGTTCCGACTCGTATGCCCATGTCGTATCTAATAGAGGACTGATCAGTTCCTCAATTCTGTATCATTTGTACGATCGCCGGCAAATGCTGTTATTTAAGCTATCGGAATAAAGCATCTTGATGAAATCTCACCTGCTGCGAGTATGGAAGAACAAGGTCAGCTTGAGTAACACCCCAACGTGTTACGAGCTGCAAGTCTGTTGATGACACCTGCATTCGCGTGAACACTGCGCATGTCTGCGATGCGGAAATTGGCTGCAGGCCGAGCCTGCTCCCGCTTGAGAGACTGAAGGGCGATATCACACACTAGACGTGCATGAATTCGAGGTCAGCAAGACGGTCTTGTGAACTGAACGGCGTTGATGAAATCATATGCTGAGATGATTGGGATACAGGAGAACCAGTTGCAGCGTCATCGAGCAGAGCGCATTGCGCGGAGCGTGGCCGATAGCCATTTTTTTTCATTTTTTAAAAAAAAAAAAAAAAATTCGTCGAATTGCTAAGCACTTGTCCTATTGCGCTGTGATATGCTTTTCGTGTAAACGAGTTGAGTCAAAACGAATGCAGAAAAGAAGGCCGACGAACTACGCAATCCCCATCATATGTACCTCAGAAAGGAAGGGGTGTTGTAAAGCCTGCTTTGAAAACAATCTGCATTCCATGGACCGCATTAGTTATGGCGGCAAGCATGGAGAAAATGATTTAACACTCTCTGAGATGATAAAATCATACAGCTTTGATGGCATAGTGAATTGATATAGTAGTGCAGCTGCCGTCGTGTCAGAGTCTTGCAGTTTCCCGGCGTCCCGGCTGCCGCCCATCAGCCAAACCGTTGTGCGCTGCCCTGAGGACGGACGCATGTCCCGCAAGTCGACATATAGCCCGCAACGTGGAGTCACGCAGCACACGTACGCATCGTCGACTACGGCCAGGCCTCACGCCTTTGAACGCAGCGGGTGAAGGCACGCAGGGCTCGTCCAGCACATACCGCGCAGAACCAGCAGAGCTGGCGTTGTGCTACTCGCTGCTCGCATACGTCCCACCTACCATGTGTCCATATACCCCGTGTCCCGGCGGTGCCCAATGCAAATGTCCCGTGACGTCTACACATGCATCCCACACATCAACGCCCATTCAGACCCGGTGAGCACACGCCCGTCAACCCAGCAATGCAGGCGGGCACGTTGCCACATGCAAGTGGAAGATCCGAACGAGCACTTCGGCTGGGAGCACTGAGATGGGGGAGAGCGCGTTACAGCGCGATCGGAGAAAGCACATCGCGAGGTGCGAAGCCGACAGCTCGTCGTTCAACACTCGTCGAGCACGCATGACGGCGCCGGTCTTATCAAGGGGCATAATTCCTTCAGTGACAATCAGCCGAGGCTGGACAACGGTAAACCAGAAGGCCTGCAGACTGGATGGAACATGTAAGTCGAAAGTGGAAGACGAGGAAAAGAAGGTTAACTGACCAACTGTGAGATGGTGAAATCGTACTTTCTCGGTAGCATAATGAATGGATATGATGTCAGCGCCGACGCGTCGAAGTGCAACTTGACGGTTGGGCTATCGATGGAAGGCCAGTTTGAAGGCTAGTTGATCAAGAAGGAGGGAAGTTAAGTCAAAGCCCGAGAAACACTTTACAATCTAGGGTAGGCCGTCACTGTCAAAAATCGACACCGTCGTCGGGTATTGTCAGCCCCGTCAGTTCCAATTCCAGGTACTCCTTCCCTATGTCCGTCTGCCAGCCTGCGTGGTCTGGAGATGCCCTCGGTTTCTTCTTGTCATCTTCAATAAAAGTAAGTCCCATATCCTCACAGAAAGAAGTAAAGGCGTCATCGGTATAATCCTCATCTTCGCTGATGTCTCCAGCCTCAAGATTGACTCTCAGGCACCAGGTGAAGTGTTTGCGCAGAAAGTTGACCATGCCTGGGCCCGGCGTTCTGGGAAGATGCTGCGGAAGGACGTTGTCCTCTTCTTGGAGGCTTCGGAAACGTACAATGCGATAGTTATCCTGAAATTAAATTGGTACATTAGAGACAACAAGTATTCCAGCTGAAGAATTAAAAAGCATACCTGGACGTCGACTGCAAACTCATTGTTGGTCCAATGGCTCTCCAGAGCTTTCCACAGTAGGATAGCATTATCGTCGTTCTGATAAGGCAAGGCATTTTCACCTGCATTGTCGACCTGTCGACATACATCAGCGATATAAATGGAACAAAACGACGCAGGGCCCGGTACCTGTGAAAACCATGCTGGCGGGATGATCCATGTAACTTTTAATTCATGCTTTCCGGAACGGCGCGTAAAGAAACAATTAATATCACGCGCTTCAACTCGTTCTTCGCGCGATGCGTCAAACTCGCACTGGGCAAGAAATTAGTTCAGGACAGCGAGGCGAAATGACCACTAAATGACCAACCAGCTGTAGTTGAGCATCTGTCGCAACGTCTGTGATAAGATCCGCAAAGGAATCCTGTGATAACGTGCTGTCGGAGAATGGAACGATGGGATCAGGATTCCCGACATCTTCTCCTGTCCCTGGCAGTGGTAGTCAGTGTTTGACGTTTTCATGACAAGAGCGCACACACAAAACCAGCCATAATCTCCTGGATCCATGATAGTTTCATCCTCAGCAATAGGATCGCCTAACTCCGAAGGGTACTGGTAGCGAAACGGTTGTTCACATTTGACAAGTGAAATTGGGCGTAATTCAAAATCTTTCTCTCTGAGCGTGTCCCGCATAAGCACACGCAGCCATCGATAGATTGTAGCAGCTTCCGCCTGTATTGATCCCTGGTTGAAACCTCCAACACAATTTCAGCAAAGTAACATCGTCGCATGGGTGAAACCCTCCTTTAATCCTCACCCGCGATGAGCCGCACAAACGAGCCGTATGCGAGAAATATGAATGTGTCACGTCCTGACTTGGCGGACTTCGCCGAAAGCTTATGGATAGGCAATGACATGCTTTGTACCAGGCAAGCGAACTTGCTTCGGTAATGAGATTGATGTTCGTTTGGCTGGTGGGGGAGTATTAATCTGGAATCCTGGATGAAAGTTGGGGATAGGAAACCATATCAGCCATGACGCGTCGCGTCACACTCGTGTCGCGGCGGCGTCTATTCCTTCTGTCGCCAATCGATGCTACCCCAATAGGCCATTCCACATACAGACCAACGACTCCTTCATGGCGAGTAGAAAGCAACAATAGTGCATGCGTGAGTATAAGAAGACATTAAGTATCATAGTCGCCGACGGGCGTTAAGCGGAGAAGAGCATGAGCCAACAAGTCTACGGACGAACCGTCTTCTGCCAGTTCGTATCCCTCCTCGACATCTCGTAAGACTTTCTCGATGTACTCAGTCGCTCCAGACATATAGCCAACCTTAGCGCACACTGCATGGATGCGGAGGTATCGAGGGTTAGGAAGGGGAAACTTGTCTGGATTGGGTGCGTGGTTCACAAGTCGCACTTCGGTTGGGAAGTGCATGAGCGCGAATAAGCCTTCTCTGTATGAAGTTCGAAGGTAATAGTGATGATCATTCAGATCCTGTAACAAAGTTGAGAAGGGTGGGTAAGAAGGAGGATGAGGGCGTACTGAAGGTTCAGCTTTATCGAACCAGATGCAAAGACTATCGAAGGCATCTTGTGCCATGTCGCCGAGCGTCAGGATGTTGTCGAGACGGTGAACGTTGTCTCCGCCAAGTTCCTGCCGGAGACTTGGCTCGCCGAAGTTGGCCAAGACGGTCCAAAGAGAGGTCGCAGAATGACACTGACAACAAAACGAGTGAGATTTCACAAAGGCCAAACCAGCAAATTTGACATGCCTCCTCGTTATTGGAGAGGTCCATATTGGAAGAATCCGAGATGATATGACAGCACCGTGTGACACACACCACACCTCCATTCTTCCATACTCCAGCATTGGCGGCTAAAGCCTCCAGCTCCACCTGCAGCTCCTGAATCGAAAGTATCGAATGGACATCATATTTCTGGCACACCATGCAACGGTGATTATCGCGTATCAAAGCCTGTCGAAGGGAGTCACGAGGGGCTCAGAACAACACAAATTATGATTTGAACGCACAGTACATTTTGCGTCGGTGTGACTTGTTGGCCTCTCTGTGAGATATTTCTTGAAGTAGTCTTCCTTCTTGTCGAGCGGTGGCTTCGGTGTGTCAGGTCCGGAGCGACGTGGAGTGCATCCCCATCGAGACCTCTTGACTTGAAGAACATAAAGACGAGTACACTGCGCGCTGAGACGAGACTTACACGGGCGTATAAAGTTGTTCATATAAAATAGACCGAGCTCGTAGATGGCAGCGTTGAGACTGCCCTCCGAAGTGCCGTGGCGTTGATGACAGGCTCTGACCTCGTTACGGACATAGCTCTGTGCATTGTCATTCAGAGGCTCCAGGATGAGGTATCCGACAAGCCGCGCGCAAATGACGTTCAGTGTATGCAAAGCTGTCCCTTCAGTAGAAACAGAATGCCCTTCAAGCTTAGAGACTGCAGCTCTTTCCGCTTCTAAGACGAAGCCGTAAGTGCTCCGGAGGTCCTCAGAACGTGGGTGATTGGCCCAAAGCGCGGCCGCGCCCGGAAGAGGGAAGCCTTGCATAGGAGCTGTACAGCAGATGCGTTGTGAGGTCAGATCAAATAGATAGAAATGGGCAGGAAGCAGAACGAGTACCTCCTGTGTAAATTCTGCATAGGAGACTAGGGGCTGTCACCACCACTCTAGTACTGCTCACTGGATATGGATGGTGAGGTTGAAGACAGACATGGTGAGCGCCCAACAGGCGCCCGCAGGCGCGTCGTCGACGCGTTCCGTCACGTCACGCGCATCACAGTCTCGAGTCCACCCAACTTCAAGTTCCACCTTCAAACGATGAAAAAATAATCAAATACTCTGGCTATCTCGATTTCCTGAAAGAACTGACAAGGACGGGTGTCTCATCTTCCTCAAGGATGACATGTTTTCTGTATGAACGACTCCAGGCTGCTTGCGGGCGAGCGACGCGTACCGCGGTGTTTCGAGCGTCGACTTCTTGGATTCTGCTCACGACAACGTATCCTTCACTTCTCTAGCAGATCAGGAGACGTCGACGACGGCGTGCGCCGCCTTCCCTGGGCCATTCGGAATGCCGCACGCATTCTCCAGCCTATTTCGGCCTTATTATTCTGCAAGCTCATTATCGTATCAATCCATTGACAGTAAGTGACTGATGAGCAACAAGGGGATCTAAGATAGAAGGAGTTCGTGCGCATTCTTGTCTATGTTCTGTGGGTCCGCGGATCGCTTTGGGAGCTCAATATCTTATAAGTATCGACCGTGACAGGCTGCTGAAAGTCTGTTCGCATCCCCGCTTCCCGTTCTTCGCACTTCAGTACTCTTGCAGCATCAGGTCCCTCCTCTGCTCAGGCGGTCCAGTGCACCCACATTCCTCTCCTTGACGCTGCGTACTTATTTATACTGACTTCCTACCAGACTTTGCACGTTCCCATTTGTGCGTAGCAGCGGGCGCGGGCCGAGACTTTTCAGAGTCTGCGCCTCTCGTCGGCAGAGTTCACGCGCCATGTATATGCGCGTTTGTCGCCCCGGGAGTCGATGCTCTGGAACGATGCCAAGGCTCAAGCTGAGGAGTCTGGTGGCGGAGTCGGTTTCTCTCCAAGCCACCTCGTCATGAGCCTGGAACATTTCATCGTGAAAACATGCCCATCGGTGTGCATCGTGTTCGTTCATATCCGCATATATGCGCTGAATTATACATTGTAGTAGTCATCCTCCTCCCTGCATGAGCGCTGGCATCTTCATACGAACTTCAAGACCCTCCCTCTGCGCCGACCCCCAAGCACCCGAACCGAGAAGCTGTTCCCGCTGATGGACACATCCAAATCGCCTCACCGGCCCGCATACATCACCCACCGCGAGAGTACAGACAGATACACCGCGAAGAAGATGGAAGCGATGAAAGGCGAAGACATGAATCCGTACTGGTGTAGACTTCATCGACGACGACTGCGAGAAGATCGGCATCCTCCCGTACGCATTCTGATCTCCCGCCCACAGGTCCGCGACGCCGACGTGCTTGTGCGTATCCACTCCCTCGTCGTGCCCCGCTGCATTGACGTCCACTTCAGCTTCCACTACGGCATGTGCCAGCACACCGTCGAGCAGGCCGACGCGCTCGGCATGCACATCCACAGCGCGCCTGCGCCGCCGCCGCTCACCTTCCCGTATGCCACGCATGACGTCGACCGGCAACACGCCGCCGCGCGCAGCTGGCGGCCTCTTGGATGGTTCTACCTCGCCGCGCGCCGCGCGGAGCATAGCGTGTGCCCCGTGTCCGCGCGCGATCTGCCAGACGTGCACGATGCGCTGTTCTGCGACGAGCAGGCGGGCCGGCTCGGGGGGCGCATGATCCTATGCGGCCCGGCGCACCTGCTGCTCGCGAGGGTGGGCTTTAACTTCGCGGTCGCGCTGTACGAGGACGACCGCGACGAGCATGGGGACGGGCTGCTGCCGCCGCTCGGGTGCCAATCGCGTCTGGATGTCAGTGGCGGCAAGCTTGGAATCAGCGCGGCGCATCTGAGGAAGATTTGCGGAGTGAGGGTGACGGTAGGAGAACTTAGCATGGCGGATTGCCTATCTTCTGCTTATGTTCTATTTGCTCCTCTGCAGATCCTGCAGACTTGACGTAGAAGCAGGCAACGGGGCCAATGGATGGGTCTGATGATGACGGGGAGGGCCTCGGGGTATGGATGAAGAAGTCAATCCCATAACCTTAGCATTTGCGGTCACGCAGAGGTCGGTGGGGAGTACAGCATGGCGACGAGTGCGTCATCTTGATGAAAGCAAAAGTAAGTACTCTTGCTTGAGAACGGTTGCACTAATAAGATGCATATTCAAGAAGGAAGGAACGTTGATGGCTAGACGAGATCATACCTCACGCGAATATGCATCCCACGGTGAGTACGGATTCCTCCTATCGTATTAGGGGCACTCACTACTATCCGACGCCCTAATTTCGAGACTTGAATACGTTTCTTGGGATTATGCCTTTCTCCAGAGCTTTGTTAAGAGCCCCTTTAGCACCAGCTCTATAAACCACTTGGGCTCTGAGGACCATGGTGCACTGGATCCGTCGAGCTCGCGCAGCTTCACACCTGACAGATTGGCGCTATGAGCATGTGAGGGCAATGCAGTACATACTGTAAGAGTACACTGAAAGTGTCGTGAACGAACGAAGCAGTAACGAGAGAGATAAGATCGGCTAGTAGCCGAGATCAAAATAATATCGGTGGGCGCTGCTGTGCTTACTCCATCACCGTCTCACCCTCACCTTCCCGGCGCTCAGCGTCTTTCCTCCTCATTTCTTCCCTCCAGCTGTATCCTCGCTTCAAGGTATGCTCGCCATATTTCCTTACTCCCTCGTATCCATGATCTCTCACAGGTCTTGTAGCGAGGCTGGTGACTTACAGCCGCAACGTCGATCAGACATCAGCCGCCACCGCTATGTCTGAGCCCAGGTGTGTGCTTTGCCTGGCTGTGCACGATGCATCGATGAACTTTCATGTGTAGCGCTTCAAATAGCAATGCGACAGTGATCAAGGTTACTAGTGAGTAGTACATACAATCTGAAACGTGGTTCGGGCGATTCTGAGATGCATCAGTCCTCGCGGCCAATGGGCTTGTCAAGCGCGACCTCTTTTCTCTTCCCAATCCTTTTGCTGTTGTCACTGTAGACGGCGCGCAGACGCAGAACACGACTGTCATTAAGAAGACACTCACGCCATACTGGAATGAGACATTCGGACTGTGCGTACGCTTTATCAAGCGCTCCATCTCACATCCTGACCTGCATCCTTCAGCGACGTGCAGGAATCATCCCAGCTGTCCATCCAAATCTTCGACCATCGCAGGTTCAAGAGAAGCGATCAGGGTCTCCTGGGCGAGGTCAAAGTTCGCGTGGGCGATGTCCTAAACTTGTCCAGTGGAGGACACGGTGCGTATCCCCTATACCCTCCAACACTCCTTCTGAGACACTTGCTGCCCACAGTCATCCAGAATCTCGACCTGCAATCAGGACCAGACAATCAGTACGTGCATGGCAAGCTCATGTTCTCGCTCGCACGCCCCGAGCCGGAGCCGGAACCGAGTCCCCGACCCACACCGAACATCGAGCTCGCGCGCTCTTTTTCCGACCTGCGTGTCGCCACGAACGGCACCCCCGCGTCCAACGAGGCAGGAAGCACACTGCCGCGCAACAGAAGCTTACAGCCCGTCCCGAGCCGGTCGCCCGACTTCCTCGGCGGACCCGTCCCGAACCTCTCTTCCTCGCGCTCCGTGGCCAACATCCGTATCAGCACTCCGCCGGCCCCAATCCCGTCCCCTCTTTCCGCCCGCCCAGACGTCTCGTTTGCGCCGTCGATGCCGGTTCCTGACTTGCCATCGCAGATCTCCCTCCACGAGTTCCTGTCACCCTCGGCGTCTGAGTCCGCGCCTGCACAAGCGCCCACTCCGGCGCCTCCTGCCGCTGCAGATGAAATGCTCCCACCCGGCTGGGAGCGCCGCGTCGATCGCCGTGGACGGCCATACTACGTCGACCACACCACGCGCACAACGACATGGGCACGGCCCGAGCCCCCGCCGCCAGCCCACACCGCCCGCCTGGCGACGTCCTTGCCGCCCACCGCCCCTGCGACCTCACCCGCGCCCGCGTCAGACGGTCCGTACGTCGACGTGCCGCTGCCGCTCGGGTGGGAGGAGCGCCGCACGCCCAGCGGGCGGCCCTACTTCGTCGACCACCACACGCGCACGACGACGTGGATCGACCCGCGGCGCACCACGAGCACGGCGCCGCCCGCCACGGCGCGCAGCGCGCTTGGCCCGCTGCCGTCCGGCTGGGAAATGCGCATGACGTCCACCGGGCGCGTGTACTACGTCGACCACAACACGCGCACGACGACGTGGGACGACCCGCGCCTCCCGACGAGCGTCGATGCGGACGCGCCGCAGTATAAGCGCGATTACCGCCGCAAGGTCGTGTATTTCCGCAGCCAGCCCGTCATGCGCGTTGGCGGCGATGGGAAGTGCGAGGTGCGCCTCCGTCGTGCGTGGGTGTTTGAAGACAGTTTTGCTGCCGTGATGCGTTTGCGGCCGGACGATATGCGCAAGCGGCTGGTCGTGAAGTTTGACAGCGAGGATGGATTAGATTATGGCGGTGTGTCGAGGTAAGTTGCTTTCTCGTTTGATTGAGCCGGTTGTTGACGCTGTGCTAGGGAATGGTTCTTCCTTCTTTCGCATGAGATGTTTAACCCGTCTTATGGTCTCTTTGAGTACTCTGCGCACGACAATTATACCCTACAGATCAATCCTGCATCTGGCATCAACCCGGAGCACTTGGACTACTTCAAATTCATCGGACGTGTCCTCGGTCTCGCGATCTTCCACCATCGCTTCCTTGACGCGTACTTCGTGCCGAGTTTCTACAAGATGATCTTGAGCAAGAAGGTGACGCTCAAAGATCTTGAGGCAGTCGACTACGAGCTGCATCGCGGTCTGACGTGGATGCTGTACGTGCCACGTATTCGCTTCATGCAATGCCCGACCTAACTCGATTTATGCAGGGAGAACGACATCACAGACGTCCTCGACGAGACGTTCACCACGACGGAAGATCGCTTCGGCGAGTTCGTCACGATTGACCTCAAGCCAGACGGCGCGAGCGTGCCTGTGACGGAGGCGAACAAACGCGAGTATGTCGACCTTGTCGTCGAGTACCGCATCCACCGGCGTGTCGGCGAGCAGTTCCGTGCATTCATGGACGGCTTCGGCGACGTCATCCCGCTCGACCTCGTCAAGGTCTTCGACGAGAACGAACTCGAGCTGCTCATCGGCGGCATGTCCGACATCGACATGGACGACTGGACCAAATTCACGGATTACCGCGGGTACGAGAAGACGGACCAGGTCATCGAGTGGTTCTGGCAGTGCCTGCGCTCATGGCCGGCGGAGCGCAAGGCGCGCCTGCTGCAGTTCACGACGGGCACGTCGCGCGTGCCCGTGAATGGTTTCAAGGACCTTCAGGGCTCGGATGGCCCGCGGCGCTTTACGATCGAGAAGAGTGGCGACCCGAACGGCCTGCCGCGCAGTCACACGTGCTTCAACCGCCTAGACCTGCCGCCGTACCAGGACTACGAGAGTCTGGAGAAGAAGTTGCTGTATGCTATCGAGTGCGTGATCTTGGTCTCTTTGCTTGCGCTGCGCGGTGCTGACTTCGTTTGCAGGGAGACGGAAGGTTTCGGTGTAGAGTAATGTATCGGATTTATGTATCATTCCTCCCTCATTTCGTCGTCGTTTTCGTTGTTATTGGATCTCATCACGTCTATTCATTTATACATACACATCTCTGGTGGTTTTCGCTCTTGATGTATCCTTTTTTCAGTCTTGTCACACGTATTCTCGCGCTCACCTACTTATCCTACGCAGTCAATACACGCTTCCGTTAATTCTTGCCAAGCCTAGCCTCTCTTGCGCGAGTGCAGTTCAACGCATCCGAGGCCCGCAGCGTACAGTCCAGTATCCCCGTTGGTAACATCGCCTGCGACATTTACTGTAGTCCCGCTGCGCAACTTAGACGCAGCAGATCTGTGGATCTGATTCTAAACGAGTCATGCGGACTCTAAATTGAGAAGGTACGCATTCTAGAAATCTCTTCCTATATTATCGGACTCGATTTGAATGCGTGGACGGATTTAAGTGACTACAGGGAAGTGAGGGTCGCGTACCCAGAGCCACGTCCAATCGTCTAACATACTATCCGAATCCCTACGAAAGCTGGGGGCGCTCGCCTACAGCGACACAGGTGCTCCACCAGGGAGTATGAACTACACGACGGTTGTGACCATCCATGGACTCACCTGGAAAACTGGTAAAGTCCAAATGCATCATGCCAAATGAAGCCTATTGAGTATTGTTTCGTATATGTATATCTGCAGGCGTCTTCGATCCACTCCAGACCTACGCGCACAAGCACAACACAAGGGTTGTATGCATCTCGCGACGGGATTACCCCGGTGCGGACCCTTTGACCGAGGAGGACAGGCACCTCCTCGATGGAGGGAAGAGCGTCGAGGAAGGCCAGAAGGATGTCTTCACATTCGTCGAAGGTCGCATGGACGAAATACATGACTTCCTCAGGCTCTTCATTGAACAAGAGGGGATCCAGCCCGTGCAGAATGACATGGGCGGCATCATCTTCGTCGGCTGGTCGCTCGCCGGCCTGTTCGCCATCGGGCTGCTCGCGCATTCGGGACGTTCCGCAGCCCGCGGGCTTCGGTCGTACATCCGTCGGATTATCATCTTCGGTGCGTGCACTAAACCTAAGTTAGCCATGCAACAGACTGAGAGTGCGTTGCTAGATACTGCAATCCGCACGTTTGGTTTCCCTATGCCTGCAGGGATGGACCCAACTCCCTTGCATACCAGACTTGTGACGCCGCCTGGAGTGGATCCCGCCGAGGAGTTCCACCTGCTGCTCTCCAGATACTACCAGCACGGAGACTCGCTCTCCACCATCGGGCTGGCGCGCGAGGAGGTGCCAGGTTCCTCTGCAACCCTGGCGAGCATGTCCCGAGCAGATATCGCAACCGTCCTTGACACGAAGGGCGGGAGAACCGGGTCTGATTTTGCGCTTATAGAGCAGAGCTTCAAGTATGGGTTCTACAAGACGTTCAGGGAGAAGGCCTTCCACCCACCCACTGCTGCCGATCAGCCGACTGATGAGCCCGACCAGGCCGACCCTTACGACGAATGGTGGGACGTGCCAGTGAGGTTGCTCGCCTGCCAACACAGCATGTTCGAAATTGTTCTGGCGTACTGGATCCTGCAGGATGAAGTCGCCGCGGCAAAGCGCACGGGGCGATCGATGAGGAAGATCGACTTCAGGCTGATGAGGGGCGTGAATCATTTCGTAAGTCTGGCTTGTATCAAGACAAGGTGGTACGTACTGATTCCGTCCTTGTCGTCTTAGGCCCACTGGGACTTCCCCGAGCGAACCCTTCTGGCATTCTTGGCGGAGGATGGTGCGGAGGTCTAGGCATGTTGCATGGACAACCCGAAACAGAGATATGAGATACCACTGAGATGTCATGTGTGCACGCGAAGGGCCCGATTTCAGCGCAAGTACCATCGACTGAATGCAATCGTCACGTACAATCCGTCAGGGCCGATGTGCTTCTTCAATTCGAGCGCCCACAAAGCAAGCATCATGCGAATCGCTTAGGGTGGAGTGACCAGTGGATGCTACGCCCACATGCGCTCACAGTATGGGGACTATGAGTTTGATTGACGTATCCATATCGACCTAGAACAGAAGCTTCTGCGATGACAGACGAAGTGAGTTTACCGGCATTGCGGTTATGGCATAGAGCATGAGCAAGGAGCGACGGCGACTTGCAGCCGAACACCTGTGCAACTCCACAAGTCGAACTAGCCATTTGGAGGGCCAAGAGGAAATTATGCCCTAAAGCAAATGCAGCGACTCTGCAGTGGACGGTGTGGGGACTTGGGACGAGGCGGGCGCCGCTCTGCGCCGCTCAGCGCTCAGCGACCAGAAATCTTAACACCGCATCCCCGCGAACTCCGCTAGTCTAGCCTTGCGCAGGAACACGCCTCTCGCCTTTGCAGACAAGATCTTGTCCCTGCACACGTATCTTCAACTTACGCAAGGCAGGCTGGTATAAATCTGAGCGAATCCCGCGATGGAATAGAAGGCTGTGTCCTGTGAGATACGGAGAATGAGAGTTTGGACACGCTGGAGACGGCGATAAAGCGCAGAACACGTGGATCTAGCACTGCCGGCTGGATCTGGCGTGATGTAAGGCACGAGACGGCGCCGCATAGAAGGGCGATGGCTCGATTTGATTCCGTTTTCTCCAACTTGAATGAGAACTGACTCGCCTCAGGACCGTCAAATGAGTGAGTGCTGGAAGAGGTGCGTGGAAGATTGCTAAATATCTGGACGAGTGATGACACGACAAGGAATATAGGTGCTTGCCACCGCGCTTGTTTTACTCACCTCCCCGCGTCAACTCGGTAGATGATCCTCAAAAAGGGACCGAACTCCGGAGGAAATTCCCGAATCGAGGACCGCAAATGGCTGAAGAAGAAGAGACAGCAGGCGAAGATCTCATAGCGGATATCGCAGATCATCATGATAAGTATGATCTCAACATAAGCAAAGAAGGGCAGTTGGCACGAGCAGAGAGCCTGAGATTCGACCGCTTTTGATCCAAGATTCACTGGAGCGGGACCGAATATGTCGAAATAAAGAGCGGAAGGTACCGTAATATCGCGTCGACGATAAGCGAAGACCTGAATCCAAGATCTGGTGATTTGTGAGAGACCGAAGTCGAGCGCTGGACAGGCGTAAGCCGCGCGCTGACTCCCCCCTACAGAAGCAGGCCTGCTGCTCGGAATGAATATGGTTTGGAGCGCTTTTGACGCTTATTCCCGCTACGCAGGACGTCGGCAATCGCGCACGAGATCCTGCCCAGGTCTGGGCGACAGTGAAGGTGTATATGGTTCAGCTATGACCTTCAGGGTCAAACGACGGGCCCAATCCTCTGTCTTCGGTTTGATATAAAACCCAGATATACAGCCTTTGTCCTCGCGGCTGCCTCGATGCGCCGATCTGTACATCCGGCCACTCGCAGGACAAGGTCTCCTTTCATCTTCATGCCTACGCCTCTTCCTCTATCTCCACCTCTTGAGATGGCCCTGCTTTCCGGCTCGGAGGAAGAGCGCATCGTGGAGAAAGGTACGTCGATAGACAGCTGCGAGCAATCTATCATGCTCATTCCGCTCTGTCTGAAGCGCTCAGACATCTCAACATTGAGGACACACCTTCACCGTTGCTCCATGCCTTGATGCCGTCAATCATCCCATCCGCTGGTGCATCGAACCATTCATCATCTCCCGACAGACCCACAAAGAAGTCGCATGCACGTCGACAGCCCCCGGGCCACATCCCGCGGCCACGGAATGCTTTCATCCTCTTCCGGTGCGATTTTGTGGCGCAGAAGAAGATCCCGTCAAGCGTCGAGCGTGACCATAGGAACATCTCCCGCATCGCAGGCCGCATCTGGCAGGGCATGGGCGAGACCGAGCGCGCGCCGTGGGTTGGCATGGCTGCAAAGGAGAAGCAGGAGCATCGCAGCCGCTATCCCGGATATCGCTATTCGCCGATAGGAGAGGTGGGCGATGCTAACACCAGACGGGAGATGAGGAAGACAGGGAAGACGAAGGCCAGACAAGAGTATAACGAGCCATGGCAGATCGAGGCCACCCTTCCGAGGCTGGAGACACCAGACAGAGAGGAGGTCGAGTACTTAGACGTAGACCGCGTCGACCGCTGGGGACGAACACCTCAAGAGTCCGCTTTTGCGCCTCCTAGACGTTCTTCGTCTTGTCCGCCTCCCGCTACAGTGCCGCAGCTTGATGCCCTTCATTATATCGCCAGCATGCCCTTTGTCCAAGACGATATGCAGCGTCGGCCAAGTCGCGTTTTCCAGGGCTTGTATCCGACTTCATTCCCCAGCGACGAAGGCGTCTCGTCTTGGAACCCTTTCCCTGACTCGTATCAGTGGTCGCCCGCTCACGACGGATACGCAAATTCTGGACCCAGTCATAGGGAGCCGATTTACGGCTCTTCGTCGCTGCCCCTGGTATGTCTCCCAGTATAACGTATAACCTTCGACGCGTGCCATAAGTTGAATGTACATTAGGACACACAGTCAAACATACCTTCGCTGCCAGATTTCTTGGGTACCTTCAACGATCCTTTCCGACAGCCCATGTACCAGGATCCGTACAGACTGTCAGATGGATGTCCCGACTTTGTCGAGCCAGCTCCGGATCTTGGACCAGCCTCCCTCAACTTTGACCAGCCGAGCGACGAAGCCGTGCCAGGAGCTTCGGGTTTGCCTTTCAGCGAGGTGGATATCTATCAGCAACACATTCGGGAAATATCACCAATTGAACTCTATCCAGAGAGTTCGCATTACGGCGCGTCCTTGGGCGCAGTCGCGCCTGGCATCGTCGGATTTGCAAATGACGGTCTGACGGACGGCGTTGGGCATACAGAAGCATTGTTCTCTTACCATCACGCGCTGCCCGCATTTGACATTACCCAGACAGACCTGCTTAGCACGTCGCGCGAGGACGTGGACCGTATCATCGACAATGATTTTTACTGCTCTGGGTTTCAGTAGACTTCTATACCATAATTGTCCGCTACGGTCAGCGCAATTCAATACGTAGTATATCAACGCACCGCAACAGTTCCCATCTTGTGTATTAGTTGTATTTCGAGTGTACTTTTGAATAAAATTTCAACGATAGAATGAAGGTCGCAAGTACTGACGTTGCGCTGGGTGGCAGTGGCGGCCAGACCGTCATATTGAACGTTATGGGTGTCGGTTTTACAATGTTTGGTCGCCAGCTTCAATTTCCGCGGCATCCCGATTTCCGTGGCAGAAGGCGCCCAAATCCTTATAGCGCCTACCACTGTCTACGCTGTTTAGATACTCACTGTTTCATGCATTTGTATGATCCGTATGTATGTTTCTGCCTTCTTCATTGAAAGCGAATCGTTAAGCATTTGATCTTTTCAGGTGTAACTTTTTAGTGTCACATACACGGCTCGGTATATATCTACCGATTTTCTATCAATGAGCTCAAGACGTCACCTGTGTCACCTGCTTTGTATACTAGAAGGCTGAAATCCTTGTCTATTCTTTTTTTTTAATGACCAGTGTGGTTAACGACGACTATCTTTAGCTATCCTCAGAGACAGAGTAGACGCTCATTCAATGATACCTCGAGGTATCGTATCACCTTCAACTAACCAGCTCTACCCCCTCATCTTGCCCATCCACCTGAGGCTCACCTACCATCAGGGCTACCTGATTATATCACGGCGACGAAGCAAATCATCGGCCCCCTCGACCTCTCAACCTCGTTTCCCTTCCATCACATTTGCACGCGCTCCGGGAAGTTTGCCCTGTGTTGGCACGAGTTCTCTTCCAGCACTTTGTCAGGCCCTCCTGATCCCGCCTTAGCGAGGGCAGGCGATGTCTTCATCGATATGCGGCCGCAGGCCACGAATGGCGGTTGAAGAGGGAATAGTGATGTGCGGGCTGGTAATTCACTCGTTAACCTCTTGCTTTCCAGCGATCACACGCGTAGGGATCGGTGGTCCTACGTTCTGTGGTTCAATGGCGAACGATTCCGATGGATGCAGCATCTCCCGATGACATTATCGGCTCGTCGATATCTGCTGGAAGGGTTTCCTAGCGTGGAGACATGCGTAGAACAGCGGATAGACGTCGCTGTGAGACGGCGGGCGGTGGAACGGGTGGAACGCGAGCCGTGTCTGCAAAAGCGCAGGGCATGCAATGAGGATGACGGCCAGAGCAAGAAAAGGTATGTCTCCGGTCGAGGTACACGCTTATCTGACGCCTATGAGTAGACTTGCGGTATTGTCAACTGCTGAGAGGCCAATCGTAAATCCAGATGCGCCATCAACTAGCAGCAATGGCATCATCACGAAGCCTCAGCATGAACCATCTGCGGTCGATGATTGCAATCCTGAGCAGGTGCGTTCTGAGGCTCAATTTCTACACAATCATCCTCATAGTCATATTGTTTATTATATATTATAGCACGAACGCGTTCCTCTTCCTCACACCAAGAACTGCACGCGATTCACGCTCGATGATCTGGCCAGTACATGCTCCGGCCTTCCGGGAAGAGCCTGTCGCCGGTGCTCTGTCAGGCATTTCAAGTGTTCAAGATATCGAAACACCCGCCAGAAGAAACGACGTAGGATTATTGATCTCTCTGATGGTGAAATGTCTGAAGACCGCCAGAGTAGTTCTGATGATTCCGTCGTGCATATCGAGCACCATGTGCGGAATGTGGGCGATGTAGATTCTGCGCGCCATGGTGGAGGACCTCAGCAAGCAAGAAGGAGTCGGCGTATTCAACAAACGCAGCCGCGCATAGTTGGAGCAGTGACTATCGCACAATCGCGGATAGGTAACAGTCCCCGAATTATTCGATCACTCTACACTGACTGTTGTGATGCATAGCGACAGATTCTGCATCGATGTTGCTTCATGCGACAGATACACATGCCACTACGGACGATGAACACTAGAGCTTCTAGTATCAGATGGCATCGATGCCTATGGCGACGGGGACAATGACGACCGTGATGGCGGCGCTGGCAACGATGCTGAGATGGCACCTCAAGGATACCCATCATCTGCGGGTACCGAGTTCGTCGGACGGCCTGAAGAACTCGATTGGTCGGAATTGTCGGCTTTGAGGGAGTAGATGCAACAGATGGTCCGTGCGATGGAGGACTTGGTCAAGACTGTCGATAGGCTGGTGAACGATGGAGGCGAAAGGACTGGAAGAGTGTGAATGGATGAAGCACGTACGAGACTGTTCCGTTGAGGATAATGACGACGCTTGTGCTGGATGCAGTATCATTGCGTGACTTTGAGTAGTGCCCAATTACATCGAGTAGCAGACTAAGAATACGTGACTTTACAAAAAAGTTTACCTATGACAGATGCAGGATTTCGGGAGGAAGGCGTCAACGGTGACCAGCTAAATGGGACGCAGTGTTTCTCGCTCGTTTGTCCCCCATATCCTGGTTCCATTCGGCTCTTCCTGCAGGACGACAGACCAACGACAGACGGTCTCTCTAATGCCGGCTATCAGTTCCTATAACGACATGCACTTGTTGCTCCTGGATGAGATCCCACAGCGCAAACACCGCACGAGGTCGTACAAGCTGTAGCGTCCCTAGATGCAGCATGACGACCGCGACGTGTGGAACTCTACCTTGTATAGAGACCGTGTCTTTCTCTGATTTTACTTCTTGTCGACGATCAGGAAGTGAGATGCGCGCGATGAAGGGACAAGCCTGTCGAAAAGTGGAATGACTTGAGTCCACATGAGATGCCGCAGGATACGATAGGGACGAAGCATCGAACGGAAGAGATGGTCGTCAGAAACCTAGCTGGCATTAGACTGTATCAAGCCCAGCGTCCTGAACGTTGCACAGGAGGTCACAGGGCGCAAAGGCCATCGTAGCCATCGGAAACTGCTGACAGGTCAATCAGGGTCAGTTGGACTGATGCTTTCAGGTAGGATACAGGTTGACGTACCCGAGATTGGATCTGCATCATCAGCATTCTGACCAGTGATTCGGTGCTAAGTACCATCACACCAGATATCGTACGCCCAGACTTTTGTAATGGGCTCTCGGCATGCAAATCGCTCGAATGTGGCATTTCGATTGTCTGCTCCTTCATGACCTTCGAAGACAAACTCTAATCATCCGGGTCTGCGGTCATATGCCAGAGTGCGGGAAGTCTCAACTGGTCGACATGTTGACGAACCTCAGATTTCCCGACGTCAGGTCGAATTGAACGGCGATAGAAAGCACGGCAACCTGATCGTGGAAAGGGTCATCACTGGATGGGCTGCAAGTTCTGATATGAAAGTGAGGCCTAATAAGGCCAGCACAACCTACGAAGGTGTTCACATCATCCCAAGCAGGTACAAGCAGGTACCTCAATGATCTGCATCGGACCGTACAAATAGGACGCCCAGAAACTAGATGCAGACTTTGATCGTAACATGCAAGTGAAGGCTTAATCAGTGACGCTGTTGAGTATGGAGCACTCACATGCTGCGGTTGCGATGCAGAGATATGCTGTCCAGCTTGGGAAGGCATGCATCAAAGTTAGGCGATCGTCCAATAGTAACAGGACAAGATATTCGCTGTCCGCGCGCTTGCTCGTATGCAAGGCCATTGATGCATCAGGAGAACGGCGATGCAGGTTCCAACAACCGGATCATTCTGACGCATTGCCTCTGGCATCCGCAATAGATTTGTGAACTACCTGCGTCGGTCAAGTATGCATACGACTGGGAAGAAAAAGGGAAGGGATGGACGTTTATCTCTATGAAATGGAATAGTTGAAAAACATTTTAGATGACGTTTAGCGCTGCAAGTGGAGTCCTGTTCCGGAAGGAATTGTGCGTACTTAGATGCAATATTTCATTGCTGAGACTACGCACCATCAAGCATTTATCCCGCCGTTGTGTAAAGAGACTGGTTAGCGGTCCACACCCATGTGCATGAGGGGCTTTGAATGGTCAAGAGGAGACGAACGGGCGAACTGGGAGCAAGAGCAACTTGATGTTGCCATGGCAACATCACCGTCGACACGGTCACGTCAGATATATTACATAATCACATGGATTTTCTTCTCTCCCGGCCTCTCTCGGCTTCCTCTCAGCCTTCTCCACAATTTTTTTTTTCAGGTATCCACTCCGATCTGCATAGCATACCCGCCCACAACGCGCAACTGCTGCATTATGTAGGGCAATTCAGCCCAGCGTGCGCTATAGGCAGAGGGCCATCTCAATCGAATCAGTACGTGCTGCGCTTTCTGTGGTCAGTAACTACTGCATGATGCGGCCCTGGCACTGCATCTTCCAACTCCCATTCAAACTATCGACATCATTGATGGTACGAATTTGGAGCATGTGCACATGCCTCATAGCTCCGTCCTGGTCCATCTTGCATCTGACGGTGATCGTGACAACTGGGGCTGAGTGACCAGGCATGGGCGCGGAGTCAAGATGAGTGGCTCAACAGCTCTCGAACCGATTCATTCGTATTGTTCGTCATTTGAAAGACGATACTTTTGCCAAGCTGGATCTTTGATGCTGGTTCGTTGTGCACCAAAACATCCAGCCTCGGATGTCTCCACCTTGAAAGTTTGAGCCCTCGTTGTTAGTTTTCGACACTGACTGAGCGCCAAATACAGCTGTAAGTGCCTCGTCGCCACAGTCAAGTGAACTTTATCCTGAAAATTGTTGTAGACTCTATTGGCAGTGATCTCTTTCACGCGCCTTCGAATACCCTTCTCCGAGCAGGGTTCAGGCATTCATCGATATTCATCCCTTTACCAGGGTCATCAGAACTACGACAAGGATACGACGGTCCTCCCTGAGCTCGTCGTGACATCACATGACTATCCATCTCCCGCTGTGCCCGATCATCTTCAGCATGCGTTTCATCTTTGGCTTACTCCACGATGCGTTGTTCATTGTCCTGATTAGCAACACGGTCTTATGTACCGTTGTTGTCGAGAATTGCAAATGGACGGACAAAGGCCGAAGTGTTGGTCGCTCCACAGCCACGTTTTACGCCCATTGCAGAATAACGCCCGCCATTGCAAAGCCAGTATAAAAAGCTGAGCAGACTCCATTCTATGCCCCAGTTCCCCTTCTTCCCACTTGTCCCCCCTCGAGCCTGGTGCTCGCATTGTCATTTTCATTAGCTGGTCTTCTGCGTAGATCTTTCTTTCTTTGCTATTTTGACAATGGTCCGTCTCACTCAGTTATTGTTCGCATCTGCGACCATCGCGGTCGCTTCGGCTTTGCCGCTTGAGCATCAAAAGCGCATCGCTCAAACAATTTCTGCTTCGACTACGCAGTGGGTAGCTGCCTGCGTGAGTGACGTATCTTCTAACCTAACGGGGCATGCACTCACGTTCCGCGTCCTATAGCAAAAGGCGGGTGGTGCAGACAAGTGCGGGACCGTGTCCCAGAATGCTTTCCAGACTCTTCTGGCCGCAGGCAAGAACTGCGACCAGCAAGACGCGGCCGATGCCATGGTTGATCTGGCGAAGCAGCTCAACAACGACCCGGACATGATTCGGCTCGCACAGATCTTTGCGCAGCAGCCTCGTAATGCGGTACGTGATGCCCGTTGTCCTGCTTCGATACGAGGCTGATGATCATTTCATCGGATAGCCCGATAGTCTGCAGGTCCCGTACTGCCAGACGGCGCCGAAGAACCAGGAACTCAACGGCTTCTTCCATTGCCAATTCTCGAGCTCTGACTTCACCAAGTTCAGCGGTGATCAGACTGGCAACACGCCGTTGGGCCAGTCGGCGCCGAACCCTCCTGGCTCCTGCCCTGCGAAGACCGATGGACCCGTTCCTGACGGACAGCAACTGACCGACTTGGTGCAGTCCCCTGGTACGCCTGACGGGTAAGTTATATCTCGTCTTCGTATTCTCCCACTCACTTTCTGAAACAGTGGCAGCAGCGCAGGCGGTTCTGCTGATAACTCTACCGCGACCAGCGGTGATACAGGCAGCTCTGCAGCCAACGCTACCGCGGCCGGCGCAGGCAGTTCTGCGGTTGCCGCGACCGACACTGGCGTCGACACTGGCGCTTCTGCGACTAGCTCGGCCGCGACGTCTGCGTCCACTGGTGCCGCAAATGGGGATGACACAGGGGACACAGGAGCCGACACGACTGACAGCTCTTCTGCTACCGCGTCTAGTGCTGCCAGTGGTGCAGATGCTTCTGCCATTGATTCCGCTGCGACGCCGGCATCCACCGGTGCCGCAGCTGCAGGGAACAACGATGCGACCACTGGTGCTGCAACAGGCGGTAACAGCAGTACGGCGGCAGCCGGCAGCGGTGCGGCAGCCGACTCGAAGCCTTTCACTCTTGGTATGTCAGTTGTCGTCTCTTGGATTGTCTATCGCTGACGCCTAGCCACAGACAACGGAAAACAGGCTCAGCAGCTCAACGCTAAGTTCGCGACCTTGACCGCCGACTCGCCTTGCCAGGATGGCGAGCAGGCGTGTGTCGGTAGCAGCTTTGCCCAGTGCGTCGGTGGTAAGTTCGCCACCACCGCGTGCGCGGGCGGAACGCAGTGTGCAGCGCTGCCGCTCGTCAACTCTGCTGGAACGGTAAGCGTTCGCCCTTAAGCTCGGTATGACTGGATATTGATACCTGGCTTTCGTAGTCGGTGACGTGCTCCACTGCGGACCAGACCGCGCAGCGCATTGCGGCGACGGGTGCTACGGGTGGTGTCACTGGTAGCGGTTAAAGGACGGTTGCAATACACGAGAGGGGAATTGCACGTATTCGCTCGCTTGTTGCGCTGAACCTGTTTCTCTGGGAATGATACATGATTTGGGGTGCATGGATGCGCTGTGGGGCGATTGAGAGCAAGGACAGCAGCAAGCGAAATACCAGCAGGTCCGGCCTTACAGTGGCGGCTATGGGCACTACCTAAGTGTGATGATCCGTGTCGCCGCGCCACTGCAAAATTTGGAGTACAGCTGTATCGTACGAACTTCTGGCCAGAGTTCTGCTCGAGTCGTTTGAATAAGTTTGAACCGTCATGAAGCGTGGGAAAGCAACTTTCGCTTGCGACGAGACGGCAATCGATGGACAACTTTCGTGTGGTTGCGATTCGCGCAAAACACTGAATTTTGCTCGACCGACCTTTATACGACGCAATTTGTTCTCTTCCTCGTTGTTCACTTCAATATCCAGCGGTTTAAACCGAGTCGAGTCGAAAAAGACCGCTCAGCATATTTTCCGTAGGCAAATGTCCAGAATCTCGGCGACTGTCTGACGTGGATGCGTTATTTAACATCACCCAACCCAATGGTCTCCAGCGTCTCCCAAGCAAATAGGCGAACATGCTGCCAATATCAGAAGCGGACTTCGCGCGAGCCTCCCGAGAGATTCAGCGCAATCCCAAACAGGTGAGACCACTCGAATTGTTTGTCTTATCGCATTTTCATCTTGAACCCCGCCTCAGGCCATAAAGGCTGCAAGGGAGGGAAACTCCTTGCAGATCAAGATTATTGCGAATAATGTACAAGCCATTCCCCAGCTTCAAACGCCAGAGGTCGTCGAGATGCTCGTCTCCCACCTGGACGCTTCCAAATGCCCGGACCCAACGAAACCCGCCGCACCTCGCTCTCCTGCCACGGTTGCCGCCGATCGGGCCCACGGCGCCATCATGGCTCTCGCCAACTTCGGGCCCCTCCTGCAAACGGAGAACGCGGCGCTGTTGCAGCCGATCAAGGATGGCTGGCGCGGCATCGCGCGCTGGATGGCCTTTTTCTATACCCTCAACACGAACCCGCACGTGGGCTCTCCAGCGCAACGTAAAAGCTCGCTCGAGGTGATCGCATACGCGCTTTACTCGTTCACGCAAGATGACGCGCTGCAGACCATGATCTCTGCGACGCCGGGCATGATCTCATTGACGACGAAGCTCTGGATGCAGGAGGACGCAGGCGCGCTGCCATCGTTGCTCCCTATGCCCGTCTGTTCGGCCGCCTTCCATCACGTACTGTTTGTCGCCACGGACGCCATGCTTGACGAGGTTGTACAGGGTGCTGGGGGCAAAGCGTCCACCGTCGCGGAACTCGGGCTCGGGCGCCTTCGCGCTCTGCTCGACAAGCCCCAGGTCGACCCTAAACACGTACATGCGTACGTCGACGCGCTGATCGCCGTCTCACGCAGCAGGAAGCACCCATTGCGCCGCGCGATCCTCGGCAAGGGTGGCGTCGGGCTCGCGGCGAAGGCGCTGCTCCGTCTATCGACTACGCGGCTGGATGAGGAGAACATTCCTGCCGTCACCACCTGCTTTGGCTTCATTAGCAACCTCATCGAGGCTGGCGATGGCATCCCGTATGTGCGGCAGGCCGTGCAGCAGGGTCTGCTCCTGGCATTTGTCAATGTCAGCCCGTCGTTCAACCGCCTCGACGCGGAGGCGCGCCGATTCACGCTGCGGCTCATCAAGGATACGATTCCACGGTATCTCGTATACCGCTCGGTCATCGTCGCTGTCGATGCGGCGATGCGGACACTTGAGACGCCGGAGGACCGCAAAAAGATTGAAAAGTCGCCTGTCGCGGATTCGTGGTATCAGACGAAGAAGCTTGCCCATGAGCGGCTGCTCATCAAGTGGAGGTCAGACGTGATGAAACGCGAAGTGGCGCATTGCGATTACGTGCGTGTGGCCGTCCTTCCGCACGACATGGACGCTCGGACTGATATATTCATCCGGCAGTGCCGCAAGAAAGCGCCGAAAGACAACTTGAAAAGATGTACTGGTTGCGGGACGACCCTGTATTGCTCCAAGGACTGCCAGGTTTCCGGATGGAAGAAGAGTCACAAGGCAGAATGCAAGCTTAAGAAAGAAGAGCTGCGCGGTAAGCGTTTTTCCTCCATCTGCACGCTAACGCCGACCTTTCTGATGTCATGACAGTGCTGCAGGATGACGCGATCAGGAAAGAGGACCGTCTTTTCCACCACCACCTCGCAATTCGCGATGCGCGGCACAACTTGCCGCGGCTACACAGTATCGCTGCGCGCGACTTTTCCGGCGTGCCGAAGGCCAATCTCGGCATCAGCATCGACTACACGGTCGTGCCACCGACCTACGGTGTCTTTGCGCTGGACAAGCACGACTTGTCGAAGGACATCAAGCCAGGCACCAGCCGTGTGACGGAGGCACGCAGTGACAGCATCCTGGAGAAGGCGCAGATGAGCGGCGGGAAGACGACGTTGATTGAGAGCAAGATCTGCGTCGGGGAGGGCTGCTCCATCGTCATGACGCTCACGGCGCAGTCGGTATGGAAGAGTGCGGAGCGGTGGGAGGAAGAAGAATGGAGGTGGCATCAGAGCGAAGAGGGCGATGAGGACACCATGCCGACTAGTGTCGACGAGATCGACTTGATGATGGCGCGAAACGCCATTCGAGGCTTTCTACAGGCACATGGAAGTAAGTACACTTGTGTTTCAATCGTGTCCGTTCTGACCTTCGGCCGACAGAATCTACAGAGGGGTGGGAGTGATATCTACTAACGATTTTAGCGAATATTTGTACAGAAGACCTATCAATGTGATATCCACATATTGAGATACAGTTTCTCATGCGTTGCTCAGGACGTTCGTGACCACAAATTCAGTCTCCGGTCGCATCGCGGTGGTTGGCGGACTCATTCTCTCGCGGCGAGGTCTCGGAACGTATGCGCATCAGCATCCTTGTATCCTGTCCATCTGCAATCCGGCAAGTTTCCAGAAACCCGTGAATGTTTACTATGATTATATGGGCCTGTCTTCCTTCGGCCGGTGGTGCTATGCTGGAGGAGTGGCAGAGGTACAGTACCTGCCTAGGCGTGGCTACCTTGCAGGCGAGCTCCGATCAATTCAGCTGTACACCTGCACCAAGTCTCCTTCTATACTTATTAAGGATATGTTGTCCCAGGCAGCTTCCATGCAAGGTCCGGAGCGCCCTACCGGAGTCGAACTTTCCAAATGGAATTAAAGGCATGGTCCTTTGGATCTCCGGGGGTGTTTGGCGTGGTATGAGAGGCCCAAAGCACGTGGATCCAATGCGCTCTAGCATCTGGTAGCCCGACGACCAAAATTAGTTTACTGACAGATTGCTCCGGAAGGCTAAGATCCGATCCTAGGCCAATCATGATACAGCCGTTTACAAATCGATAGGCCTTCCCGAGGATGTAAGATATAGAGATCATGTTTGAGTCGGCGAAGGTCGGAAACCGTTTACGACCGTGCCAGATCATGCTCCGCCCCTCCTGCCGTGCTGCCGTTGCCACCGGTTGGCGCCAGGTGCGAGCTGGAACCAAGCTCCACCTGTATATTGAAGGTCCGATGGAAGCTGCGATATCTATCAACTTCTGCCGAAAAGGGCCTATGGATTTGTAAACGGCTGTAACGTGGTGACTGTGTCTATGATCACCATCAGAGAGTGATTGGGGACTTTGTCGGCCGGATGGAAAGGCGCCATGACGGGATCGTACACATTTGGAGCACAAAGTAAGTAGATGCTGTGCCTGGTCGTGCAGCATGGCAAGCTCCGAATAAGACCCCACGGCCTCCGCACAGAAAAGCGCTGCAACGAGGATCGATATAAACCAGGATAGAAGTGTAGACGCTCATCCGACTACGTTCTTTTGATAGTGTATCCATCCACCCCGTCGCCCTAGCAGACAAAATGTCGCGAAACCCAGAGACGAGCAGCGGCCGGCTGTTCACCGACCTGATCCAGGAGGCGAGCATGCGCTACGGCAACTGGAGTCCTAATCAGCAGATGAAGGTCGGTGGATGTTCCCTGATTGTTGTGCGCCCCGGACTGATATGCAGCGCACAGGTTGGCGACTACGGAAAGCTGAATCGCGAGACGGCCGAGTTCGAGAAGGATGGGAGCATCTACGACGAGGACTTCTTGCCCGAGCTGAAGATCAAGGAGAATCACGACGTCGAGGAGCAGCAGCCGGAGGACGAATTCATCGTCGTTTCTAGGGAGGGCAAGACCCAGGGTTTTGACGCCGACTTCACCGCGTATGTAGCGTATGTCGTTCTTAGTGTCGTTTCTGCTCTGATCTCGGAGCAGGGCGTATCCAGGCATCGCGTCAAGCCATATCAAGGGCCGATGGTCGTTTGGCCGTGGCAGAGGTGCCGTTGTGGTTCTTCACAAGCCTGTCGAGAAGATGATCAAGGACAGGAGCATGCTGCTGCCGAAGCTCACAGATACTTTGAAGGACAGGGCTCTCGTGACGAGTGTCTTTGAATGCGGGATGTTCGCGCTTCGTAAGTCACGCAGCCAATTCATTGTCAACTTTCGCGCTCACCAGGCTGCGCGTTCGCCAGTCCTTACCCAGAAGGCACAGCAGTTGAGCGACGCTGCGGTTGGCCTGAACTTGCTGGAGAAGGTGGGCAGCGGCCTCAACGGCACCTGGAACCACTACACCTCGAGTGGTGTGTGGAGGTGTGGCGGCGAGGAGGGTAAATCCATCTTCTATCCCCTGTACTCTCTACGCCAGCCCAAAGTCCAGAGGCCTCGATGGAAGCGGATGCTCGGTCTCAGGGGAAGCCCCGAAGTTCAAGATGAGGACGATGACGAATTCGAGGCCTATCAGCCACCGTGGAATGTCCTAGACGACGACGGCAATGAGATCCCGACATCGGATGGGGAGGACGAGGACGAGGTACGTTGATATATCTTGTCTTGCTCAATGTACTCTGAGCTTGGCGCGCAGGGTGAGGAACGTGAGGACGGCGCCCGCGAGCTGAACTGAGATCATGGACGGGCAAGTCAATTTGACGTGGTTTCTGGGGTTTCTTTTTAATGTTCGCTGGGATATCCTTGCACTTATGAATCTATGGAACAACTATGACAAATGTAGGGACGTGTACGATATCTTCTTGTATGCACACAGCTAATGCACGTATGGATGTATTTTGTCCGAACGAGTTGAGGCTGCTGGTCATCGCATCAAGGTAGGAAGAAAGGGACTATATTCCCGGAAGAATATTTTGCTTCCGCTCGTTGGCCACTCGATCTAAGTTCATCCTCAAGATCAACATTGCCAACGACTACAGTACTTGCGACTACTCTGCTAAGATCACCGCATCGATCTTCGAGTCATCATCTCGAGTTCCAGTACCCTGCGGAACCTGAAGAAACAAGCCTAGGAAAGATCTCTGTTTTTGTGGCAACCTGAAGTCCGCCCTTATCGCTCCAGGCAGGAGCTGTGTAGACGAGAAGCGCCTACAGGCGCCCTTGAGGCGACTGGTGTCGGAAAAGCCGTCTGGAGTGTTGCTAGAATAAGAAGGCGGAACTGAGGCGGAATGTGAAGTTTCTTGTCAATATATAGGCCTACATTGACAGCCGTCATTGGGATCCGCAGGCTTCGTGGAGGCAGTATCGTTAGACGACCCTTCACTTGGAGTCATAAATGAACAGCATTGAAGGATCCAGCGTCCACTATTGTTCAATGGGAGCTATACTATGCGTATGTGGGGTATGTCAAGATGATCATGTGCTGTGAACTTCGTTGAGGATGAATGGAGGAGCACCGCGGCAAACTCCCTTTATAGACTCTTTATAGGCCGTCAGTAGCGCCCGCACTAGAACTCAGACACCCATCATCTTGTTGAACTTGCCACTCCTATATCCACTTACGCGCCCTATCGCACACCGGCGACACCATGAAAGTCGACGATGGTCGCGTGTTCGTCGATCTTGTACATGAAACTAGCGAATGCTTCGGGAACTGGTCGCCAAATCAAAGCGTGAAGGTCTGTCACGACGAAACTCATGGGTGGGGCGTGCGGCGCTGACCGATCAGCGGAGCAGGTCGGCGACTATGGCGTCTTGAATCGCAAGACGGCCGAGTTCGAGAAGGAGGGCAGCATCTACGACGCGGACTTTAGGCCTGAACTGCAAATCGGGAAGAATCACCCTGTGCTCGAGGGCGCGACCGAGGGCCAGTATATCATTGTCTCTCGAGGCTGTAGCGCCGAAGCGTTCGACGCGGATTTCAGCGAGTGCGTCATTCGAGATCTTCATTCGTGCTTCGCCCTTTGACACGCAGGCAGAAAACATCCAGAGATTGTCGACAGCACCATCAAAGGTCGATGGAGGATCACAGGCAAGAAGGGTGCCATCGTCGTCCTCATTAAGCCCAAGGAATTTCGAATACAGGACAAAGGGAAACTGCTCCCTCACCTTTCGCTATTCCTCAAACGAAAGTGTCTTGTCACCAGCGTGTTCACCTGTCCTATGTTCGCTCTTTGTGAGTACTAGTGAAGTCTCGTCCCAAGGATAGTCCTTCACGTGCTCCCCTCATCAGTCCTCACAAATAACACTACGGCCGTCGACGGCCATGCCGCGCTTGGCTTAAATTTCTCCAATCTCAGCGAGGACGGCAGCGCATGGCACCATTATTCGACTGGGGGTATCTGGAAGAGCGGTGTGGCCACCCCAGATGCCCCATTCTATCCGCTATATAGCCTGTATACACCCAAACCCCGGTCGGTCTGGGAATGGGTGGCATCTCGAAGGTGACGGCCTCTTGCTGGTTGATCCAGCTAGGTGTCGTCCCTCTTTCCAAGTCGTCCTCGAGTCCTGATACTTACGGTATTTTTCTATATGTACAGTTTAGAGGTTTCGTCAAAGTGTATTTTGGTATTGCGGTCTACTCTAATGGATATCTACAGTTGTATATGGTCGCCGACAGCAGCGATGAGTAGGATGCGTTGAGCCAAATGATCCCTGCCATGCATCTCCGTTCTCGAGTTTCGTTTTCCGGTGTTAACATTTGAGCGCCACGTCAGGATGTCATCGGCATCATCCCTGGATGCTCAGTCAAGCTCATTAAGGCGCAGCACTATCTGGGATGCGTCCTACAGCGTCTTACCGCATATACATATACGTGAGTGATTCGTACGGTGACGGACAATGATCCATCTCTACTCGCCAAAATTGGCTCGTTCGCCCTGGAGAGAGAGGGCTAGGTGATTTGAACAGTATTGGACAACGATGCATGACCTCAATAGTGAGGCGCAGAGCCTTGAGCCTGCTGTCGGGTATGACTACAATCTAAGTAGAACCGCAGAGCAAGGATTGGTCTACCACCTGAGGCATCAGCCAATTTTGGCCTGGCTGATCTGCTGCCAGTGCGGGTTTGTGCCAACATATTTCAGCCATCTCTTTGTCTCCGAACAAAGGGATGGCTGAAATTTATTGGCACAAACCCACTTCAGTGACATAACAGCCAGGCCAAAATCCATTGATGCCCCTAGTGTACGGTCGAGACTCGACAGAGGTGCGTGGAACAGGTGCGATCCGTCCATTGTGCTGGATCTCCATTGTTCTTCTCCGACGTTGTGAGCATGCTTCTCTTCTGGTCTCTTGCTCCATGGCTCTTTCACGCCTCCGTCCATGGACAGATCACAAGGCATACTGCCATGGGGTTCTTGTTGCCCAAATGAAGGATAAAGCTATGCTGACCCGGCCATCTGCAAGTCAACTTCTGCTGTGATCACGTCACACGTCACAGTCAATATTCTCTTTTTGTTTCCCGTCTTGTCTGAATCAACAACATGGTCTAGCTTACGTGGAACCCTTCCCGTGCAACAACCTGCAACGACGTACGTGATAGATAAAATTGATGGCGTCCATGCTGCCCCTACCCATCGCGAAAATCAGTACTGATGCAGATGGCTCTCGTCATCGGGGAGCCGTAAACTGATTCCGGTGGGCGCTGGTTCGGCGCTTGCTGGTATCATCGCCATTCAACTTTGTCGTCGCGAGGCAGGAATCCCCCCGGACCGTCCTTCATATGCAATATTTCATTTGATCTCTGACGACTTCCGCGCGCGGCGTCTTCCCAATGATCGAGGTCATGGACATACAATGTGCCTTTGCAACGGCTGTGTCCCTGCCCTGCTGTGCAGTGTCTGCGCGAATCCTCAAGGCTCCACTAATACTGGTGAGTTGCGCCGTCGCCTTTTAGTGCGGAGGATTGACGAGTTGTTTACTCAGCCTAACGCGAGGCCCAGGGCCATCGTTCGTCCAGACGCGCTTGACCGAAAATATTCCCTGACAGGCGGCGGGGAAGCACTTTCAATTCGTGACTGCTCGTCTCTTGAGCATCTCCAGCCACGCCGTGGACAGAAACCTCCAATAATCTGGATATATCTCTTGTCTTTTTTCTTCCTCGATCCGACTCGAAGCCTCGAGTGTTACCTGGACCTGATCCGCCTCGAAAATTAGCTCCTTTGAGAGTTATTCTGTGATATTCGTGACGGCGCGGCAGACGAGATGAGTGAGTGGGGCGCCCTTCCATCCCTCCTTGAGTAATAACGTGTTATATCGCAGGCGACTTCCAGCGTTTTGCATGTCCTTGTACTGAGAAACTTCATACGTGAGCATCTCTGTCGCTGCATGTCAGCTTTCTCAACCTGTCCTACTTTGCAGCGATTTGGGAGAAATCGTTAGCGACGAAGGAGCAGACGTGTTTCCGAATATCTGCGATGATGACGCCAGGATGACGGAGGCAATCGAGTACCCTTCTCGTCTCGACCCGAAGAACTTTAGACTCACCCTCATCATAGTCCCGTAAGTAGCCTCTCAGCATCCTATCCGAACAGCTCACGAATGTCCGACAGATGCACGAAGCATCTAGACGTCAAAGTCCGATACGTCATGTGCGCGGTCAACCTGGAGCAGGCTATTGCAACTCGGAAAGAGTCCCTTCGTAAAGCAGCATCCGAACCTTCCGAACTCGCCCTGCACATGAGCAGCCTAGCCCGCTTCCGCCATCTGCTCTTCCTGGTTACCAGCCGAAACGAATTTCTGGTTTATGCTACCAGCGGACTCGACAGATGTCTTCGGACGCTGCAGATGGACGACTACCACAAAGCCATGTATATGACGGAAATGGGTGTCTATCATCATTCTGCTTTCCACCACTTCGGCGCTGGTCTCGAGTCGATCTCGGACATGACAGACGCGATTCAATGTCTGAAGGATGCCATCAAACTTCTCCCAGAGGACTCTCCAACGGCCTTTGCCCGCTATCTCGACCGCGAGTTAGCCTCGTTACTGTTATGCCAATTCCGCAGCGATTCACATAAAGATGTCCTCGAAGATGCTGCCATTGCAAGGCTCCGTGAGCGAGTGGATCTGTCCATGGACCTCCGGTGCCGAAGCTCCAGCCTCGAGATCTTGACGGATATCCTGATGTCCCGCTTCGAGTCTAATCAGTCGGCGATTGACCTCGATGATGCCATAAATTACCACGAGAAAGCCTTACGCCTCCTCCCTGATATCGAGATGGACGACGACGGCGTCATCAAATGCACGGATACGAAGTCGGGGATGACATTGGATGCCCTCACCTCCTACAGCACATTTCTCTGCACACGCTTCGGTCAGACAGGAGCATTGAAGTCGACGGACCTCGAGACTGCTATGTATTGGGCGGAATTCGTTACAAAGCGGATTTCGAAGGACTGCTCCCAACGAACGAAGCGAAGACGGGAGAACTGCCTCGTCAACTGCCTCATGCAGCGCTATCAAGCGGACGGGCCCATCGAGGATATCTATCGTGCAGTACGTTTGATCACCGAACGGTCGGACCCGAGGTATGCCTACAGTATCGGGCGACTACTCCTCATCGCGTTTGAACGAGCACGTGTCAAAGACTTCGTCGACGGCGCGGTCCAATTCCTCGAGGAGGCGCTTACCTATAGCCAGAAACGTCAGAATGTCTTCGGCAACTTCGAGGCCATGAGCAAGAGACATCTCGGGCGGAGCGAGGTTGCTGCTATTCACGAGGTTATGGAGCGAGAGCCTCGGCTCTTTTCGGCCTATGTGCGCCGCCCTGGTGCTATCGCAATACCTCGTCTGAACATCGATTGGGTCTATGTCAGTGCCCAGCAAGACGCCCTGGGACGAGCTCTCACTTTGAAATACGAACATTCCGAGCTGCAACGAGATGACATCATCAAGAAGGCATTGCGGAGTCACGAAAGGGCAATTTCCATGGCACCGTCCACTAGCCATCTTCACCAACAGTATCTCGTCTCCGCAGGGACGGCCTACCGGGTCCGTTTCGACAAGTCGGGCAACAAGCGGGAGGATATCACCAGAGCCGTCATTCTTCAGCGCCGCGCTCTTAATAGTATCGACAAGTTCTCCCGGTTCCAGCCTTTCCGCGTGCAGGCGATGCGGAGTCTTGCACATTCATCCCTCAGGCTAGCCTCGTTCGACTGTAATGCTTCCGAGTTCGCAACGGCTTTGGAGCTGCTCGAGAAGGCTGTCAATGCTGAATACGGGTTTGTTCACGACCGGTTGAGCGCGGCTCTTGATTGGGCAACGCTCGTCCATAATACCAAGGCTTTCCCATTCTTACAGGAGAACGAGCTGTTAACATCCGCACTCAAGGGATACGAGCACTCCATTTCACTTCTTGTGCAGGCCACCATGATGGGCATCACGACCTCTTCCCGCCTTGCACAATTATATACGGTGCCTAGAAGTCTTGCAAGCGATGCAGCCGCATGTGCCTTTCGCCTCGCCGAAGTGGATCCGGAGAACGCACAGGCCCATATCGGCAAGGCGGTCGAGTTGCTGGACCAAGGTCGGGCCATCCTGTGGTCCCAAGCTGCACAGCTGCGCCAGGATATCAAGCGTCTAGAGCACGAAGACGCTGAGCTCGCGGCCGATCTTGCGGCTATCCTGCGGGACCAGTTCCGTGCATCACTGGACGGTGACTCTTACGATCATTCCGGGCGAGCGACACAGAGTGCCGTCACCCGCTGGAGAGATCGTCTCTCGGATGTCCGTCGGATCGAGGGCTTCAGCGATTTTCTGTCCCCAGTGCCCTTCGAGAGGCTTCGCCGTGCCGCAGATGAAGCACCTATCGTTATCGTGAACACAAGTGACCATCGTTGCGATGCATTGATCGTCCTTCCCGAAGGGGACCTTCATGTAATTCATCTAAAGGACCTGCGGAAGAGTGACATAGACCACGATGTGTCGGACTTGCTCAGGATACTGAAGCACGATCCTAAAGATCGGCGGCATATCTTCCCGCACATAATGGAAGGGTTATGGGTCAATTTGTGCGAGCCTATTCTCAACTCTGACGCGTTCAAGAAAGCAGGTCTGAGGAGGGATGCGAATAACCCTGCCCAGGTGCGCTGGTGCCCCACAGGAAAGCTGGCCTTTCTACCTATTCATGCAGCGTGCCTTCGAAATGGCACTGCAGGCATGCTCGACTATGTCATCTCTTCCTACATCACCACGCTGTCTACCGTACTCCGATCACAAGAGACACACCGGCGACCGTCGTACCCTGTTGACTCGACATATCCCCGCGTTCTCGCGGTCTGTCATTCGGGGACCTCGCATCCAGGCTATGAGCCTCTCACCCACGTGCAGAACGAGATCAACCTTGTGCGCAAGCACGCAGGCGGGAAGCACGTCAATGTCCTCCCCTTCGAGCAGGCCACCAGCTCCCACGTCCTCAGCGAGCTCGAGCGCTCGGACTGGGTCCACTTCGCCTGTCACGGAACGCAGAACTTCACGAATCCCATGGAGAGCGCGCTGCTGTTGCAGGACGGGCGCATGCCGATCTCCATGATCGGGGACAAGAGCTTCTCCGGCGAGTTTGCGATGCTCCTCGCGTGCGAGACGGCCATGGGCTCGCCCGGTCTCTCCGACGAGGCCATCCACGTCGCCGCTGCGCTGCACTTCGCGGGCTTCAAGAGCATCGTGGCGACGATGTGGAAGATCCGGGACGATAAGGGAGAAGAGGTGGCGGACTCGGTGTACGGCTACATCTTCAACCAGGGGCCGAAGTTCCCGAGAATGCTGGCGCCAGGAGAGGCGGCGCGCGCCCTGAGACATACCCAGCTTAAGCTGCGAAGCGAGAATTTGAAGCCACAGTACTGGGCACCGTTTATACATTATGGTCTGTAATTCGTGACTACATGGCAGTGGATATTGTACAGTAGCGTCCGTATATATACACGACAGATCTAGTCACCTCATCGGGACAAAAGCTACAGAGCGAGAAGAGACACAGCGAGACCGAAGGCAGCACCACATGCGGCGTGAGCGAAGAGCTTCCAGTTAGAAGTCGTGACTGGCGCATCGACTTTCGGTTCGGCAACAAACCCGTCACCTGGCATCGAAACTCAGCAACGGCAGGACAGCGGAAGCTACGATACACGCACCGATTTGTCCCTGTGTCTGCAAGAAGTGGATGACGCTCATTATGTCCCCAGCTTGGACCTCGCGGTGGAGATGCTTTGCGGACGTCTTGGCCACCTTGACGATGCTCTTAATCTCGCGGCCGTTAAGGCACAGCTCGCGCGCTTCCGCCATGTACCTCTCGTTCAAGATCTGCCGTTCTTCCTTCGACATGTTGGTCCGCTTGAGGAACATCGCCCACAGCCGCTCGCGCGCTTCTACGGTAGGCTGGTAGTAGAAGAGCGACAGATCGATCCGCGACCGGATGCCGCCCTCGAATACCGTGTCGCGATTCGTGGTCAGAAATACGACGCCGGGGTAGTACTCCAGCTTTCGCATGAAAACGGATTCGACGGCATTGCGCTCCGTATCTCGGATGTCGGGGCTTTCTAAGTATACGTCGGCCGCGTGGATGAGCACGATGGCGCGCCAGCGGACTGCAAGCTTAAAGATGGTCGACAGCTCCTTCTCGATGTTGCCCGCGTCGATGCCGAGGTCGCCACAGCCAACGACATAGAGCACGTTCTTCGTGATCTCGCTGAGCGCCTCGATCGTCAGCGACTTCCCGACGCCAGGCGGCCCTGTCAACGTGGTCAGAATGCGCAAGGACTCGCGATCGAGCCGGACGCACCGTGCAGATTGCATATGAACCCCTTGCCCTTGCCCCACAGGAAGTCGTCGAACCGGGCGCTCGAGATGATGCCCTCCGTGTCTTCCATCTCCGGGTAGCACGCGCCGACCATGACCTTCAGCAGCGTCTTGTACTCCTCGTCAAGGTTGAGGTCGCCGAAGAGCTCCAAATCCCAGTTGATGGGGTATATGTCGTTCACAGAGAATTGATCTGTGGCCGGGCGTGGTCAGCAGAGGTCGCCGCGGATTATGGAGACTGCGACGCACACCATTGTTTTTTCTCGAGCGCGAAGCCGTAGACTCGCGGAGCCATCAGTGCGTACTCGTCGTCCGTGAGTGTTGTGCGTGATTCGGGACAGATCTTCTCGTGATCCAAGTCGTGCGTAAGATTCGGAGTCGAGTGGCCCGAGTGCTGGTCGTACATATCTGTCCGCGGGTTCATGAGATGTTGGAGACTGTCCCCGTAGACGATACTGCTTACCGCGATCAATCACTATGCGCGATTGGACCTGCGCAGAATGTCAATGTGCGGAACGCTGCGAAGAATCCAATAAATACGTACCGGACGCTTGCGATAACTATCTCCGTCCTTGTAGAAACCTTCTCCGTCGTACCACATATAGGACCCCTCCTCCAGCTTCGAGCGGTTGCGCCCTCGCTTGACCAGCGTAGCCTTTACATCCTTGTAATCCTCGACCAGGGGCTTCTCGTCGCCGAGGGGCTCCTCGAAAGGATACGCGACCAACTCCACGATGGGCTTCGCACCGGAGAATTTGTCTTGGATCAGTTCCTCTTCTATAAGTCCCACTCGGCCACAGACCATGTCGACATATTCGACCAGGAGGGCCCACTGCTCGGGTGAGTCCCACCGCGCCTGGCGCTTGCTCATCGTGATGAGACGGACCAAGCGCTGGACACCAGTGACTTTGCACTTGGTCATGAGCGTCATGCCGGGGAGCAGTAGGGCCCACAGGGAATCGAAGATGATATATGTCGATGCGCGGAGGGAGTTGAAAGTTTCGACGTGGGAGCTGTACTCATGTTGCAGGAAGTTGACAAAGTACTCGAGATGGTAGATGACCCGGTTGTGCTCCTCGATGTTCGGGCCTTCCTCGATGGGCTTGCTTTGCCGCTTCTCCAAGTCTTTGACGAATTGGGGGAGGAACGCGAGCAGCTCCAGTGCCTCGAACTGAGGCCTACAAGTCAGTAATGCGGAAGGCAAGGCGGAGCACTGCGACCATTACCTTCACCGGGATGGTCTGCCAGACGACATTCCGCTTTCCTGCCATGACATCCTGCGCCGCAGTGATGAAGTCTCGACTCCGAACGTGTATCTGGACATAGGGGATATGGGTATTTGGCTTGAGCATGCGCACGAGCGAGAATGCATAACCGGCGTCGGAGGCGGATGTGAAGGTCTCCTCGAGCTCGATGCGGTCATCGTACTTCTGGCGCGCCTCGTTCCACTGCTGCTTCACGCGCTTGAACTCGAGATCGAGGACGGGCTCATTGGACTCGGCCGGCGGGTCGTTTGCGCCCTCGCCCGCCTCTAGGTCGGAGAGCGCCTTCACGCGCGCGATGGAGGGAGTGGTATCGTCGTAAGCCATCAACATCCTGCAAAATTACTGCTGTCAAGTAAGTAGTCTACCGCTTGTGAACTGCCTGCATTGAATCTAAAAATGTCGAAGGCGCGCCGTCGTAATGTGGTGCTGTGAGACACACGCCGACCACAGCATCAGTGCCTCATTGCGTGTGCTCGAGGCGCTCAATCATGTCGGTCGACCAGTGCCGATCGCCATCAGGCTGGCAGGGGTCTGTCGGTGGAACTTGTCAAGCAATCGATGGAAAGCGGTATCTCGGAAAGCAGACGGACTCGTCTTCGATGGGCAGGGCGACTGCAGGGCGGTGTGCTCGGGTACAATTCGAATTTGATCTTCGGAGCACCGCATGCCCTGCTATCCCCTTCTCGCATAATAAGGAAGTCACCGGAGGGCGTCAAGAGAGGGGTATCAATGGTCTCCCCAGTGTTACGTTGGCGTTCCGGAGGTAAACAAAGTTGTAAATCCTTCCCAGATTTCAGTAGAGCACACTCGTTTGATACATCCTTTGTCGTTAAACCTTGTGTACGTATGCGAATAGTCGGTATTGAGGCGCTGAAGACTTGCTGAACACAATCGTCAGTCAATTGAGAAGAAGAGGAAGAGCGTTGGACTACGCTTACGTGATGCAACATGATGCAACTGATGGTCAATTTACCTCCGGACTAACATCGATGACCACAAGGAGGAAACATGGCAGGAACTTGGCAACCACGCCTCCATCCGTCAAAAATATCACGGTAAATCTCGTCTGTCTTTCCTTCTATCAGGGAACGTAAAGTGGGTCACAGATGTCCAGGCAAAGGGTAACAGAATCTACTTGGCGGAAGCTTGATTCCTTGTACCAAGTTGTCGAAGGTACGCGTAGCAGCGGAGCAACGATCTAACATGCTATCAAAGTGCCTTTCCGTAAATTCTGGAGTTCTGGCGCCCGCATTGCCTCATTCAGTCAGTCCAGCGCCGCGCTGCCTCGTCCCATCCAGCTATCCGTCCTCCCCAAGTCGCACAGGCCGCCTGCAGTGCCTCCGCCCACTGCCCGATACTCTATCTACTCATCCTGCGCGCGGGGAGCGGCGACCTTCACATTTATCGACCATGGCCCTCGTTAGCAACCACGGGCACCCACTCACGCTCACGCTCGACGTGAAGCGCATCCGCCAGAAGTGGGACGACGACAAGGGCAAGTACCTATTCCTCGACGACATCGAGCTCGAGGCGAAGGACGATACGAAGGACGAGTCCGAGGAGGTCTTCGCGTTCTCGCTCATCCGCCGGTTCGTGCCCGGCGACAAGGATGGATACCACCTCATCGACGAGATGATCCAGCTCGACTCGCCCGCGTTCATCCGCGCGGCGAAAGAGGTGATGAAGGGGCGCAGAGATGTTGCATGGGAGAGGAAGCCGCTGAAGGTGTGCAAAGCCAAAATGTCCTGGCCAAATACTGACGGTCGGATGCCAGTTCGAACCTGACGAGTTAATGGCCTTTACGACACAATTTACAGAATACGTTGAGTCGTTGGAGAAACTTACCGAAAAGACCGAGGAGGAGCAGCAGATCATCGAGCACGTCCGCTTCTTTCTCAAGTTCATCCACACAGAGTACCGCGAGCGGCTGCAGGAGCTCGAGTCGCTCAAGGCTGCGCAGGTCGTGACCTTCCACCTCATCTGGAGCGTGCTCGTCCCGGGCATGATCCTCCTCACGTACGACAAGATGACCGGCAAGCCCTGGGCCGTGCGCCTCCTCTCGCTCGAGATTCACGAGCGCTCCTCCGACCAGCCGCTGCGCTGGATCCTCAACTGCGAGTTCGTCGCCGTCGAGGGAGACATGCCAGGCCTCGCCGAGATTGAGCTGACGATACCCCACTTTGTGGGTGCGAAGCGCATCTTGGATCTCGTCGCGTACCCGTTCGACCAGCTCGCGCTCGACGAGCACAGGAAGAAGAAGGAGGAGCTGATCGCGCGCGGCAGGAAGCGCTGGATGCTGAAGGACTGGCAGCACAAGTGGTACGACGACATTGCGTATACTGTCGAGGACGACGACCGGTACCGCAAGATTATGGTCCGTGCTTCCTCTGCGCTCTCTTTGCAATATTGACTCGTGGCGCGTCAGACAAAATCACGAATTATGATTGACGGAGGTGCGTGTTTGCATGCCTTGCATGCCTATGTCGCTGATGAATTGCTCTAGAAATGTTCGACCGCTACTCGCGTCACGGCCATACTCCCAGTCTACGGTACGACCTCGACGGTGAAGTAGTCACTCCCGATTCCAGGAAAGAGCCAAACGACGACGATTTCTTCCTGATGTCCCCGCGCCTATATGGCTACACGCTGGGAGACCGCGAATGGCGTAAGTGTTTATCCAGTCCCCGAAAAACGTAGATCTGACAGCGCATGGCGACGTCAGTTGCATTCAGCGTCGATTGCGTCGAGGACATCCAGTGGAGCCATAACGTCTTCGAAGATCTGGACATGGAGGAAGAGAACAAGAACTTGGTCAAGTCGCTCGTTGAGCAGCATACTGGCGCCAGGAGCGATGACGGCGATGGAAACGCGAGGCCCGGGGTGTCAGCGAGAAAGTTCGACGACTTTGTTGAGAGCAAGGGGCTGGGATTGATATTCAACTTGCATGGTACGTCTACTGAGAGTGTTCACATGCGGGCCTCATCGACTCTGCGTACAGGACCACCCGGCGTCGGAAAGACGCTGACCGCAGAGGCAATCAGCGATGGTAAGCAGAGCGCGTTTTATACTCTGAAATAGCCCATAACCATGCCTTAGTGTCGCGAAGTCCACTTTACGTCGTCGGCTCTAGCGATCTCGGCACGTATGCGCTTGACCTCGAGGAGGCGCTGAGCAAAGTCTTCGCGCTTGCCCATCGGTGGAAAGCCGTCGTGCTCATCGACGAAGCCGACGTCTACCTCGAGCGGCGCGACATCCACGACATGAGCCGCAACGCCATGGTCGCCGTCTTCCTGCGCAAGCTCGAGTGCGTCCGCCCCCATCCTCTCCCCCCGCTTTACTGACAGCCGCCCACAGATACTACCCAGGCATCCTCTTCCTGACGACGAACCGCGTGAGCGTCTTCGACGACGCGATGAAGTCGCGCATCGACGTGTCGATGGTGTACGACTCGCTCAGCGCGGACGCGCGCGAGCGCCTCTGGATCGCGTTCCTGAAGAAGACGGACATGACGGAGGACGAGCGCCGCCACCTCGTCAAGAAGGACATGCAGTTCCTGCGCGCGCTGTCTCTGAACGGCCGCGAGATCAAGAACATCGTCAAGATTGCGTCTGCGATCGCCGCACATGATAATGACCGCACGCTCAGGACCGAGGATATCCTGCGCGTTGTGACTTTCTCGGAAAAGCAGGGTCATATAGGTAAGAGTGGTTGTCTCTCTACCACCGGCTAGATGGCTGATCGGCGTTTGCTGCTGTGTAGGTGCAAAATCAATATTCAGGAAGCTCGTCAATCCACAATGGGTGCAAGACCTGAACCCGTATGTCGTGAGCAGTGCGGCGGCGCTATGTACGACAGCAGTTGTGCTTGGCGGGTTGAAGGCGTATTTGCGGTTCGCGAGGCGGTGACATGGCCGACAAGTCGACATTCTATTTCCCATCTTTGTATCCTGTCTACACCTATGTTTCTTGCTGTAATTGCTCTCAGTTCTGTATCGTTCTCCGGACTTCTAGTTGTACATAGCATCCATATAGTTCACAGAATACCCTTTCGCCTCATGTCACGAGCGGACTTGTTGAAGGTGCTTCACCGCTTGCAGGAGCCCTGATGAAACGTTATTTCGATGCACTGAATTCGACTACGACTGTCTCGTCGTAAGCTGATCTCCATAATTTTATGAAGCGCAAGCTTGCATCAGTCCTAATATAACACGAACTCATAAATAAGAGGCAAGGCGGCCGTGGTTCGAGCCACGTTTACCGCGTGACTGGAAACAAACACCGTCCGGGAAGCGACGAGTGTTGATCAGCCCGGGAGGATTGTCGGGAGCGCGAGAGGGCTCGTCAAGATCGGGTAGCTCGCAGCCTGTAACTAAGGAGAGCCTGTAGATACGCCTTAGCTTTGTTCATCGTAACTGGCGTCATAAAGACGAGAAGCGAAGCTTGACAAACGAAGTGTGCGTTTACAGTGCTTTATACGGGCCGTCTGGAATGTGTATACTGACGCTCGATCAGCATCTACAGGACGGAAAAGTTAGACTAGCCTACAAGGACTCTGATCAAATAAGAAAATGCTGAGTTATTAGCACGACAGGAATATAGACATCTAAGCACTCTCCAATTGACGCACTGTGTCCTCCACCGAACGTCTCACTTTCCTCTTCCAAAAGCCTTCAACCAAGAGACGTAGCCAATGGATGTCAAGACACTAGATGCAGATCTCACAAACATCCCCCAGGCTCGAAGGCAAAAAAAAATGCGATCTGAGCAATTCCATAGATAAGGTTCAATATAAACCAAGCGTTCTCTACTGCGACGCAGCGAGCTCGATTAACGCCGTCTCCGCGAAATCCCACAGCTTCACAAAGCGGAGCCCGGCGGCGGTCCTGCGTTGCGATATCGTCAGCTACCGTTGTAGGGCAGATGCGAGTGTGCCTTACCCGATCGCGAGGAATTCGTCCAGCGTTCGCTCGCCGGCGTTCGTCAGTGTGAGCATGCTCACATCTTCCGTGTACGCTCGAGAGTTTCCGTAGCCATAGTTCGGGAGGAGCGGCTTCGGGGCCTGAGAGCGAGAAAGACTTGTCAGTGATGGTAGTTCGTTGCGCCGATGCTTCACGATACCGACCACGTCGACCCCGGATCCTGCGGCGAGCTCGCGTGCCTCTTCGCCAGAGAAATTTGGTTGCAGGACGTAATCGTCTGGGAAGGAACGAACACAAACGTCAGGGAGGGCCATGCATGCGACGCTGTTTGTTTCTCACGGATAAGAATCCTGCTCTCCGGTTTCAGGACTTTCGCGATGTTCTTTAGGATCGTGACGCACGCGTCGGCGGGCCAGTTGTGGATAATCTGTCGGAGCTGCGATGATAGACAAGACCAATCAGCATAGCTCCTGGGGCTACCAAGAAGGGTTCACAAACGTAATATATGTCTTGCTCTTTCACTGGGCTCTCGTTCAGGAAGTCCAGAGGCACGAAATTGATGCGTTTCTCGGTTACAGCGGCGGGGTAGTTCGTGTTCCAAAACTGTGGAAGTTATTGCTATAGAGTCGGTAGAGACCATGATACATACCTGACGAGCCTGCTCAACTACTGTGGGTAGATCTTGTACGGTGAGTCGCAGATGAGGATATTGCTTCGCGAGCTGGATGGAAACTGTCCCATATCCCCCTCCCACATCAGTCACAGTCGCGCCGGCGGGCAGACCGCGCCACGGAAATGCTGGAAAAAACGTTGGCTGAATGGCAGGAGAACGACTTGGGGAGTATTCCGACCTTTAACGACGACGTCGCCGTCGGTGAGTTGGCCCAGCCCAACCATAGCACGGTTGAACATCTTCGGCGGCGCGCATCAAACAACCGTTCATGGATAGACCGAAAACGCTCACCTTGCCTGATTCGGTCTGCATAACGCCTGTCAGTTCGTGCAAACTCAGATATCGTGAAGACGCACGCGCTGTGTAAGCCACTCGTAGATTGACGCCTCCGGCATCTCGTGCCTCGTGCCGTACGACCACGCCGTCCTGTTCGCATCGTACGAAGGGCCGTAGACAGGATCGACGAGCGTGTCGTAGATGTTCGACGAGACGTATCGGTTCACGTTCGTCGTCACCCACTCGATCAGCGCGCTGAACGGGTTCGCCTCGAGGAGCGTGGTGGACAGACGGTTATTTGTGTACGTGTCCGCAGCAACTGCCTAGCGCGTGAGGCACTGGCGGGCGTGACAAAGAGCTGCAGACGCACCTTCGCGGAAACAGTGGTGAAGGGCCAGACTGCGGAGGACTTTCGACAGTTTGCCTGGTTCCATGTTCGTCTTCTTGGCGATCTCTGAGACGTGCAGACCCTCGGAGTGGGCAGCGAGAATGTCTGGGATTTTCGCGGTCACGGCAACGCGAAGACATCCGACATCGAGGCATTGGATGGAGCGCTGGAGATGGTCTCGTCAGCCGAATGTCATAGACTCTATGTCGTAGAAGAGCTTGCCGTGAACACTGTTGCCTCTGGCGGCGCCAGCGCTGTGCATAACTGGAAGCACGCGCCCTCGAGGACCCGAAGTGCCTTTCTAAGCGCGATGATGTTGGTCGGAGGCTCCGAAGGCACGTCGAGCGAGGGCAACTCGGTACCAGAGTCCTCGTAGGCAGAGATAGCATCGTTCGTCGCTTGTTGGATCAGAGATACGAGGCCTTGCAAGTCTGCCTTTCTGTCAGTCATGCTGGGTTTGTCAGTCTCACGGCGGCTGTTTGCTGGTTGTCCTGGATCATCTTATATGTCTCCAAGGACGCTGTTAGAGCGCTGGAGAATCGATAGAGCGGTATTTCCACCGACGTTCGCGGACTGAGGACACACCTATGGGGCACAAATGAATGAGTGTACTGTGTCACAGTCAGCGAGGTCGAAAAGGTAGCGAGGAGATGGGAAAAGATACCTCCATTCCTTCTGACATTGCAACTGAACGTTGCTTCGCGTGCCAACCAGACGACCGAGATCTGGGAGAATCCAACTTGCAAAGGACGCGTGGGAGGAAAGCCTGTTGTCTTGCCATGCCTGCATGGGAAGATATGATATCAGCAGACTCTCAACAAGTAGTCTCGAAGCCTCTAGCCATGCGATTGAGGACGAAGCATCGCGTCGTATGCTTCTGTGCTTGTCATCGAGCGTGGATCGGACGATAATCCTCGTGGGCTCAGGACTCACGCGGAGAACAGTTACAGTATCTCGTTAAATTGGCTGGCAGAGTCCAACGTACTCCGGGGCCTATGCGCCTATGGCTCAGGGAAGTAGAGCGGGACCTATCAAGTCACAGTTATCCCCAGAAACAAGCTCCTCTTTCGAGGATGTATGCAGCCAATACCATTATTAGTCGTAACGATAGATGCGGACGTTAAGGTTCCGCGAAGTCAATTTGTCCGGGATCAGGGAACCAACCCCAGGTCCGCAGGTCCACATGGAGCTCGCCCGTCCGACCAGCAGTGACTTCGACGCCTTCCGCTTGAAGAGCATCACGCTGCCTTTGTGCGCCATCCGTGCCGGGCCCTCTTGACGAGATAGCGCCGGTGGACGATACAACACGCTGCCAAGGAACCGGCGGGTCAAGCTCGGGCGACAAGAACTTCAGCGCTGCATAGCAATGGCTTCAGCCTTACTGTGATACCCTGCCTGAAATCCAGACCGGTCGCAGCGCTCACCTTGTCCGACATGACGGGAGTGGTTCGGCATGCCAATCAGCTTCGCCACGTGTCCTGGGAGGGCAACAATCGGCATCGGTATTCCGCTTCGTGAGAGTAAGCCAGAACAGTCAAATCATGCTCCGTACCGTATGTTGTGACCTTCTGCTCTGGGATTTGTCGGACGACTCGATAGACCTGTCTTGGAACATCACTTAGTAGGGTCAACCGCCTCCGTCGTCGGCATGTATGTTCACCGCGGCATGGAACTCGGCGCTGTCCATGGTTAGATTTACTGGGATCAATTATACTGAAAAAATAAGGCGAGATAGACGGTTGCGTGAAGGTGCCTACGGTGCGTGTAGAGTCGAGTCCAAGGCTGTTGTGCTGAAAGGTGACCGCCAGTGACGGTGACGTGACGAAACGTATCGCTGAGGCTCGAGCGCTTAAAAGAACGACGCGACGCGTCTGTGGGCGCTTGTGTACCCTACAATATATACTGCAGTGGCCCTCATAACCTCGCAGCCCCAATCTGTCAGATGCATGCGGTCGATAATGTGAAGCCCCACGCGCTCGGTGAAGACAATGCACCACGGTCGTCAGAGCCGAAGTGGCCAATAGAATAAAGAGACTCTTGACGAAGTTTTAGAAACAGAGATTATCTCGAGAAACGTACTCAAGTCTCGAAACTTGGGTGCCAGGTAGCAGTCAGTACCCTTAGCACTACGAAGGGCATTCCGTTCCCAGTATTTAAGTGAAAAAGAGCTCGGAGGCTCGCCGCAAAACACTTGCAAGAGTCCTGACTTCGTCAATTTATCGCAACGTCTTGAATATGCTTCATGTTAGTACAATTATTTCTGGGGCAAGAGTCTTCGAACTTCTCCTCCCATCAAGCAATGACGCACTCGTCGCCATGCGACCATGCTGCTGCTCCCGGGCCACCTCCCTCATTGCCGCCGCAAATGCCTCGATCATGGGATTAACTTCTTCATCCATACCCCGGGGCCCTTCGTCGTCGGACCCGTCCATCGGCTCAGTCATCTGCTCCTGCGTCAAGTCTGCCGGATCTGCAGAGCAGTAAATAATACGTGAGCGGAAGACAAGGAATCTGCCATGCTGCGCCCACCATCATCCTCCAGCGGATCGATCCCACAAATCTTCCTCAGATGCGCCGCGCTGACACCAGGCTTGTCGCTATCGACATCCAGAATCGACTGGCACCCCGGCTGCTGCTGCAGTCCGTCCCCATTCTCGTCGCGGTGTTCCTCGTCCACCGCGACCGCAAAGTTCATGCCCACGCTCGCGAGCAGCAGGCGCGCCGTGCCGAGCAGGCTCACGCGATCGCCGAGCCGGTCCGCCTGCTCCTCGCCGAATAGCGCGTCGTGCACCTCTTGCAGATCGCGCGCGGACACGGGGCACGCGCTGTGCTCCGCGCGGCGCTTGTCGAGGTGGAACCAGCCGAAGGACCGCCAGCCGCGCGCGGCGTGCTGCTGGTCGACGTCGCGCGTTGCGTACGGGAAGGTGCGCGGCGGCGGCGCGGGCGCGCTGTTGATGCGGAAACCAAGCGCGTAGGCCCATTCGACGGTGTACTGGAGCATGCGGTGGTGGAAGCTGAAGTGGACGTCGACGGAGCGCGGCGCGACGAGGGAGTGGATGCGTACGAGCACCTCGGCATCGCGGACCTGCGAGCGAAGGTCAGAATGGATGCGCGTGTGCGCTGTCAGGCTTTACCTCGTAGTTCCCGTCGATGGAGACTTCACATTCGAGGACGGAGATCGCGTCGGCGATCCTCTCGCAGTCATCTTCCTCCAAGTCCACCTCACCCAGGAGCGCAGTCATGATGGCGTCTTTCATCATACGCCAGTACGGATCCATGTCTTCACCTTTCATCTCTTCCATCTTCTTCGCAGTGTACCGGTCCGCGTTCTGGCGGTGGGTGATGTATGCGGGCCAGTGAGGTGAATCGATGGTGTCGATCAGCGGGAATAGCATCTCAGCTCGGGTGCGGGCGCTCGTTCCGGGCCTCAGCGTGGAGGGAGGGTCGAGTAGGACGTACTTCCAGATATGGGTCTTGAGGTTCGTAGCGGAATACGTATGGACGTCCCACGCGGGGAGGAGAACGGCTTCTACAATGAATAGCTCAGTGTCTATGTATACATGAAAATAGACAAACGCAAGGCATACCAATAGGCTTGTTTCCACGACGCTTGAAATGCTCTAAGCTCATGACGAGATGGCCTGGGGAGAAGATGACTCCACCACCGGTCAAGAACTGCAGATGACCATCAGCGCATGGCATGCGAATTCTTAAAGAAAGATCGCGTACCCAGTTGCCCATAGGGATTCTGATGACCTTTTCGAGCCTTTGCATGATCCAAAGGATAGAATCGAGCTGGCTATAAGGCACATCGATCCAGTCCTGCCCGGCAGCGCCGCTCGACAGGCGCAGAACCTCCTTCGCCTCCTCATTCTCAGCGATGATTCTCAGCTTCGGAGCCTTGGCATCGTTCCCCAGCATCGACTCCCCCGGCGACAAACGCACAGGTACCTGGCGCGCGAACTCTGACAGTGAAAGGCGCAGACTCTTGAAGGTTTTGCCCTGCGGTCGCTGCTGGGCACCGACTGGGATGTGCAAAGTCTGGTAGATTAGGACGGTCAGTGTGAGTGCCTGCGCTATGTCAAAAAGGGAGAATAGGCGCACTGGACCGCCGGAACAGAAGGGGCACATGGCGCTGAGAGGATTTTGGAGTGCGGAAAAAAAGGGGAGCGGGGCTGCGAGCAGATGTTTAGCGGCCTATCGCACTCGATACTTATGAGAGTCTGAGCTCTCGAAGCGATCCGCGGACCCACAGAGCATAGGCAAGAATACGCACGAAGGTCTTCTTAAGTTCTATCATAGATCCCTTTGTTGCCCATCAATCGCTTACTGTCACTGGATTGATACCGATATCGATGCCTGCAGAATAATAAGGCTGGAAGATGCGCGCGACACTCTAAACGGGAATGCACCGCGCGCCGCCATCGACGTCTTCTGCGTCTGATCTGCCGGAGAAGTGAAGGCACGCACCGCTATCATGCAGTGAAAGGCCTACAAGGATCCAGCCATCTGACAGGTTTTGTGCACCACATGGCGTTGCTCGAGGGCAGATAAATTCCAGGAGGTCGACGCAGGTTGACGCTCGAAGCCTTCAAATCAGCTAGAAAATCATATTCAAGTCAGATACGTTTCATCTACACAATACTCGACTCGTCCATCAGTATTGCGTTCGAAAGACAGTCACTGCAGTCTGAGCGTCGTCCGTAAGCTTTGAACTTATTCACAGTAGACACCCTTCCTTGTCAGTCGTACATCTGACAGTCGAGATACTTGATCGGACCGCTTGAAAATGAGAGGGATACTAGATCTAACCATTCTGAAGTATGCATGGAACGAGATGGAAGTTAGGTGGAGACAGTGACCGTGACGTGACGGAACGCGTCAACGACGCGCCCTGCGGGCGCCTGTTTGACGCTTGCTACATCTCGTCTTCCTCACCGTCAACATGTCAAGCACTGGCAGCCCCAAATCACCAAGCTAATCTTCTATGCAGACCTTGAACAGAAGATAGTTGTTCTTCCCGTACCTCGCTCTCCTATATGATCTGACCTTACAAAACATCGACCTGCTAAGTGATGTACGGCCATTATGCTAGGGTTTCCCCTCCCTGCCGAGGCCACAATTTGGGTCAACCATCCGCGTTCCGAGGACCTGATGAGCACTTATGGCTTCGTCCTGAAAGCGGAGCAAGCTGCACTCTCCAAGTTCGAAGGACGTTCTGTATCCACAGAAAGGACAGCTCTGCATAATCTGAACGTCGTTTGCGCGCGACTTGTCGGATATCTCATTCTCGAGCCTTTGAATGATGTCGCGCAGAATTATGTCCTTAACGAGGTCAAATCTTTCCACCAATGGCACGGCACCTCGGAGGGTGCTCTCAATGCCGCCATCTACGAGTCAGGTCTGTTCTATGTGAACCACTATGTGCGCCCGTGTAAGTCGCATCTCAGCGCAGTGTACTTGTCCTTATGTTATTCAAGTCAAGAAGTATCAAGGGCGCACCCCACCCCGGTCTGGGCATGATACGCCTAGGCTGTCGTTCGACAAGAAGCAGGAATATGCCAAGGAATTTCTTAAAAGCACTCCAACAAGTCTAGCCGAAGCAAAATGTACCGTGCGTTCAAATTATAGTTTTTGCCGTTCTCAGCCTCTCATAACTCCTTCATCAGGCTTTGATACGCGATAACCACCGTTGCATGGTGTCCGGGAAATACGACATCAATTCCGTACGATTCATTCAGGAGCTGAAGCTGGAGGCCATTGCGGCCAATGCTGGGGCGTGTTGCACGCAGTGCTGTCACATCATCTCAGACTCTGCCAATATGGACCCCTCCAGTGCCAAGGAGGCATGCCAATTTTATCGATTCCACCTTGTGGTGAAATCTCACACGCTCGTTATCAGCGCCCTCAGCGCCCCTCTACGGCTTCTGTTTGGACTGTCCTGGCCAACTTTGGTGAGACCAGCCTCCGGGACGAACTCAGCGGTGTCAATGTCTACCGTCTCGACAATGTCTTGACTCTCGACGCCACGGTTCACACTGCTTTCAATAATCTAGATATCTGGTTCGACAAAGCCAAACCTTTAGTACGCCTTTGTTCTTCCCATTGTCCATCGCCTCAAACTCGTCGCAGGATCCGAGTGATCATCACTACTACCTTCGAACATCGTATGACGAAGATGTGTTTGCAATCACATGCTTCCCAACGGACGTGCGATTTGTGAACCATGCACCAGATCCAGACCAGGTTCCCCTTCCGAACCCTCGATACCTCCGCATCCATGCGGCGTGTGCCAGAGTCGCCCATATGTCTGGGGCATCCGAGTACATTGAGAGAGTCTTACGAGACATCGAGGAGGGACATGTACTGGCTGAGGACGGTTCATCCGCAGACTTATTAACTCACGCCCTTCTCCAGTTGGGACCCGTTGACGGCTTATATGATACTTGATCTTCTTTGAATCGTCATGCATATGTTGTCATTGATTATTTACAATGCAAATGAGTCGTTCAACGTGCTTCAGCGATGGTATAGCGAGTTTGAAGGAGTAGACGCCGCGGCGACGCGTTACGGGCGTTTGTTGGGCGCTTGTGACATCTTGCCTTCAACTGCCATCCCGCTCTCCACTCCAATTTCAACATAGGACCATCCCTGTACCAACCTCGACTTATTGCTATGAACTGAAATAGATTGGATTCAACTATTGATAAGTCACTTCCAGGAGACCGGGTGTCCGTGCCATCGCACTCGGAGCGCGTTTTTCGGACTTTGATTCTACTTCCCTCTCTCTCAGCTTGCCTTCTACTCGGCTTTCCTATCGACAGTCTTATCGCCGAAATCGCACTTCAGTCGCCGATATCATATACATTCACTATGCCGCCGAGCGAGGATGATCATACCGTCTCAAAGTTGGTCGCATCACTTTCTTCTTCTCGCCTGCTACCTTTGACTTACACGTTCCGTCCAGCCCGCAGGTCTTCTGGTCGACTTTTATCCAGCCTCGGCTGGTGCTCACTGAAGGAATCTCGCCCCGCGATAAGACCGGCGCCGTTGCGCGTGCTCGACAAACGTTGAACAACGAGCTGTCAGCTTTGCACCTCGCGATGTGCTCTCTTCGATCACGCTACAATGTGCTCTCCCCCATCTCAGTCCTCCCAGCTGAAGTGCTCGTTCGAATCTTCCAGTTCCATGCCACTATGTGCCCGCCTGCGCTGCACTGTCTTGGCTGGATCAAGGTCACGCATATCTGCCGGCTCTGGCGCGACATTGCCCTTCAGTTTCCCAGTCTCTGGAGCAATATCTGCTACACGATGGGCTTGCGATGGGCTGAATTAATGCTGGCACGTGCCAAAGCAGCGCCAATCTCTGTTCGTCGGGACGTGACCGGGGCATCCCAGTTCAGCTTGCAGAACATTTCTGAGCACCTTTCTCACACGCGCGAGCTCGGGCTTGTCGGTCATCCAGTCGTTTTAAAGCCAGTCATCGATAATCTGCCATCCCCGCCGGGGATCTTGGAGATCTTGGAGCTAGGCCCCACGTATCTCAGCATGCTAGACTATCTCGACAACTTTGAACTGCCTGGGGCTATAGCTGGGCGCCGTCTTCCCGCACTCCGACATCTTACTCTTAGAGGATTGTGGGTCTCTTGGTCAGCACCCATTCTCTATGGTCTCACACATCTAGAGATGCAGCTATGTACACCCCGTGGTTCTGCAGCAAATGCGTACTTGAGCTTATCACCCGACACGCTATTCTCTACCCTCAAGACGATGCCGGCTCTGGAAACTCTGATCCTAAAGGACTGTTTTCCTTCCGGCCCCTGGAAGGATGGAAGCGATATTTTACAGCTTTCCCAATTGGCGATCCTTCGGTTGCATGGGCCATCCGCAGCTTGTATCGCCATCGCAAAACGGCTGCAGATTCCAGCCTCCTGTCAAATTGAGCTTCGGTGCAAAGATGACACAGATGTTGCCGATATCCTTCCGCTCCTGATGGCTCACATTTACAATGGGAAAGACCTGGTTCCTTGGTACACGCTCTCACTCTATGCGTCAGAAAACTACCTGAACCTTGAAATGTGGCGTCTATCAGAGATGCTGGAGGGCGAAGAAGACCGAAACAACCCTCAAATGAATGCCGACTTGACCATCGCATTCCGCAGCCCGGAGCGGTCACTCGATCCTCTAAAAGCCATGTGCCAAGCATTGCCGCTACATTCTATCCGGGCGGTCCGTGCCTTCGTAACTATCGGTATCGCAGCTAAGGATTGGATTGGTCTCCTCGGGCAATGCACGGGAGCTGAATTTGCCTGGGTCGGTGGCACCCTCTGTACATCATTTTGCGATGCTCTCGCCATGACCACGGACTGCAAATATGTCGCTGAGTCCGAGAACTGCGCGCATGAATTCCTTTTCTTGGGCAAGCTCGAGGTTCTACAGCTGTCGGAAGCGGACTTCCGTGACCGCCGGATCGAGGGCAAGGACCTATCGGAATATCTGCTCACAGGATGGCTGACCGACCGTCAGCAATTCAAGGCCGCCCCGAAGCTTAAAATCGACTTGCAAGATTGCTCGATTAAGGAGGAATGGGTGGAGAGATTGAGAATGAAAGCGGCGACTGTTGACTGGGACGACAACGAAGTGGAATGTGGGGATGAAAGCGACTCTGACAAGGATTGGTAGACAGATAGCCTTCATGTGTAAAGCGAGCTCCGAAAGTAAGAATTGCATTGAATGGTCGTTGAAATTGAAAATTCGAGCATTTGAAGGAAGGAGGAAGACGAGAGAAGACACAACGCGTCTAGATCTGTGGGCGCTTGTGTATCTCGCGCATACTTATTCCTCATAATTACCGCACACTGGTAAAATACTGTAGTTCGTAAGTCATTTTCATTGCTGTTGAAGCCCCGGCGTCCCGTCGATCAATAGGCTGCGTGAGCAGAAGTGGACGTCTGCGTTTTGCTTCCGTCTTTTCTTTATCCGAGTCGTTATACTTATGCGCGAGCAGCGCAGGCTCTAGAACGAAAGCCATTGAAGTCTATGGCCATGCTGCATGATTTCATAAGAGAAATAGCACTGGCTTTCCAGAGCGACTGGCTTTTCCTCTGCTGTCAGTAATTTCCAAGAGGACGCTAGTGGCATCTGCGGGCCGCCGCGGAGGTATTGGATCATAACTCTTGTGCGCACGCTTTACATGCTCTTTGTTGGAAGTATCACATGGAAATGCGTTGTCCGCCGGACGACGCGAACTGTCTCTCCTTCTCTCGATTCGGTTATGCTCTCGCCTTTCTCAGACGGACTCTGCCTGCTTATGATGTCATGTTCATGTCTGCCCGCCAGCCTCTTTCTCTTATATACTTTCCGTTCGGATTCCCCTCCCTCAGTCGTTCTTATCCTTCTCTACGACTGAGGTGAGCTTTTCTTATTTCTTTCCCGCTATGCTAGAAACTTATGTACTCTTCTCGATAGTCTAATCGGGTTGTCTAGGTACATAATAAAGTCGTTCTTATCCTTCTCTACGACTGAGTCTAATCGGGTTGTCTAGATTCTAACAGGTTATGGGCCCTGGGAGCCCGAACTGAACCTCAGCATTCATCGACGCTCCCAGCAAGTTTATTCCTAGGCAATCACACGATATGTCACCATCGCAGTCCCGAAGCACTTCGCCTAACGGCACTCCGACTTCCGGCGGCGGCGGTTTGGTCAATACCCAAAAACCTCTTCCCACCACGCCCAGTACGTGTGAACTATCGGTCAACAGCTCTTCCATGGCGCTGCCTGCCCCTTCGCAGTACACGCTCATGGCGCGTGCATCCCCCCTGCCGCCTGACCCTCTGTTTGCGTCTCGCGGTCTCCTTACCGTCTCCAACCTCACCCCCGATGAGGACAATGCGCTCCGCAGCCAACTCATGACAGTCGGTCGGAACTTCCGTCCTTTCGACGAGCTTACGGACACCAATTATCATGTCTGGGCGACGCATTGTGTCGACGCCTTGACCATTGCCTACTGCTGCCAGTACATCACCGGCACGGCCCCCAGGCCCACCGGCACCGACGCTACTGCAATCAAGCTCATTTACATCTGGGTACAACATGACCAACTCGTTACCCGACTTATGCTATCTCGGATCAGCATTACCGAGCGTGCGCGCATCGAGCAACACTGCCGTGGCTACGCATCCAGTCAGGAACTCTGGGACGGGATACGGCGCCTTTATCTCAACGCCGGCATCGTCGCCCAGGTCAATTATCTTCGTCGCGCTTTCTCTCACGAATTCCCACCCAACTGCATGTTTGGTCCTATCATGGCCGAGATCCGCGCTGATGTTGATCGTATCTATGCCGTCGGCACTCCTACCACCGACGACCTCTACGCCATCCTCGTCTTGCAAGCTCTGGCTGCTCATCACGTAGAGAAGCAGTCCAACTTCCAGTCTAATGGAACTCTCGATGCCTTCACGATCACCCATCACCTTGATAGCTATGATCTTCAAGCTCGCGAACAAGCACGCATTGCCAGTCGCTCGAGCTCTCTGGGCCACTCTGCATCTGAGACTGCAGCCGCTGCCACTACCTCCGCCGGGTCCAATGGTCGCCCTCGCGTGCCCTGCAAGCACTGCAGCAAGACCAACCACCCCTCTGAGAAGTGTTGGCAGAAGTTCGGCAAGCCTGAATGGCAACAACTCAAGGAGCGCGATCGTAAGGGGGCGCACACCCCCGGTTCCACCGGCGCCAGCTCTGGAGCCTCCACTCCGGCGCAGGCTAATGCGGCTGTCTCCACCCCCACTGTTCTGGAGACCTGCGCTGCCACCCTCGCTGCCCTTGAGGACCCTGACGAGCCTGGCTACTTTTCCTGTGCCGCCCTCGCCGACCCGGCTGACTCCCCTGGCGAGGCCTGCTCTGTTGACTGGGACACCGCGGCTGCTACTACCCTGGCCGCCGACCTGCCCATGGTCTACCATCTGGACAGTGGCTCCACGTGTCACCTCACGCCCGACCGCGATGATTTCACGACGTTTTCGGCTATCGTGCCGCGTGCTATTCGTGGTATTAACGGCTCGCGCATCTACGCCACGGGCGTTGGCGACGTTCGCCTTCGTCTCGGCAAAGGTCGCGTCCTCGTTATGCACGATGTACTCCACGTCCCGACCGCTGCTCTTCGCCTCATCTCCATCGGTCACCTCTGTGACAAGGGCTATGCCGTCTCCTTCGACAGTCCTACATCGTGCTCAATTACCCAGGCCTCTGGTGCCCGCAAAGTCCTCGCCTCTGGCTCTCGTCAAAGCGGTGCTCTCTACACCTTGCACGGTTCGACCACGCCCATCACCGATGTTGCTCACCTTGCTCGCGCCACCCCGTCTCTCGACACCTGGCACCGTCGTCTTGGGCACGTCAACCTGGACTCGGTCATTCACATGGCTCGTCATGGTCTCGCCCAAGGTATGCCTATTGACCTCTCTGTTCGCCCCCCCTCTTGTGAACATTGCATTGTCGGTAAACAGGCCAAGACCCCGATGCCGCGCTTGTGTGAAGGCACTCGTGCCACGCGCTCTCTCGAAAAGGTTTTCGCAGACTTGATGGGGCCAGTGGAGCCGGTGACTCAGGGTGGCAAAGCATTCTCTCTCAAACTCATAGACGACTACAGTTCCATGTCCTTCGTGTACCTTCTCCGTCAGAAATCCGAGGCTGTTGATGCCTTCCGTCTCTGGCGTGCCAGTGCTGAGCGCTCCTCCGGCCTTCCTCTTGGCATCTTTCGTACCGACAATGGCGGCGAATTCACCGCATCCGAGTTTGAAGCCTATCTCGCCGCTGAGGGCATCGCGCACCAAACTTCCGCCCCGTACTCGTCTGCACACATGGGCCGTGTCGAGCGCCTGCACCGCACCCTTATGGGTCACGCGCGTGCTATGCGCTCATCTGCTAGCTTGCCGGAGAGCCTCTGGGGGGAGGCCCTTCTCACCGCTTGCTATCTGCACAACCGTACGCCCACGCGCACCCTTCACAATCTCACTCCCTTTGAAGCTTGGTACGGCGTCAAACCCGACCTCTCTTCTCTTCGTGAGTTCGGCTGTCGCGCGTTTGTCCTTGTTCAGAACAAACACAACCCAAAAGCCTTTGATTGTTCCATTGAGTGCGTCCTTGTTGGCTACTCACCTTCTTCCAAGGCCTACCGCTGTTACCACCGTGCGTCCCGACGCCTTATCATTTCGCGCAACGTCTTTTTTCTAGAATCTCAAGATAATGTGCCGCAATCCCTTTACCCCGGGCGTGTTCTTCCTGCTCTTTCTGAGTCACCTCCTTCCTCTTCTTCTTCTTCTTCTTCTATCTCTATTCCTGCCGTTCCTGTGGCTGATGATGATCTTATCTCTATCCCTATTCCTCCACCGCTTTCTTCTTCTAAGACCGTCCCCTTTGTTTCGGATTCTCCTTCTAAGACCGTCCCTCTTCTTTCGCCTTCTTCTTCTTTTTCTTCTTCTAAGACCGTCCCTTTTATTTCGAACTCTTCCTCTTCTAAGACCGTCCCTTTTATTTCCCCGCCCTCTTCGCCGTCTCGACCCTCGACCCCTCAAATTCCAATACCTCAACCCTCAATACCTCAAGCTCCGATACCTCAAGCTTCAACACACTCAAGGCTTCAAGTTCCAATACCTCAAATCTCAATACCTCCAGATCTCGCACCTCAAGTTTCAATCCCTCAAGCCTCCCTCCCTTCGGCCCTTGTACCACTGCCTCGTCGTTCCTCTCGCTCTCGCATTCCGACCCCCAAACATGCCCTCCTGTCTGGTCAAGCCGTACCCGTCACGCGAGTTGAACGCGCCACCGCTGAGTCCCGCGACGCCGCCCTCCGTTTACTTGCTACTCGTCATCCGCCTCCTCTACCTGTTGACCCACCCGCACCCGCAGCTAACCCCGACCCCGATTTCGAGGTAATTATGGCTACCATGGATGCCTCTGCCGACGAACCGCGTACCTGGGCCGACGCTCAGTCCTCTCCCTTCGCCGACGAATGGCGGCAGGCCTATCTGGATGAGCTCGCGTCACTCCGTCAATACAAGGTCTGGGAACTCGTCCCCCGCTCGTCGATCCCTTCTGGCCGGCATCCTGTCAAGTGCCGTCCCGTCTTCAAGATCAAACGCGACGCGGAGGGCAATGCAGTACGTTTCAAGGCTCGTCTTGTCGCTAAGGGCTTTACCCAAGTACCTGGCATTGACTACCACGAGACCTACTCCCCGGTCGCTCGTCTCGAGTCTCAGCGCCTCGCTCTTCACCTTGGTGCCACCCACGACTGGGAGATGGAAAAACTCGACGTCAAGACCGCCTTCCTTCACGGTGTCCTCGAGGAAGAAGTCTACATGGAACAGCCCCCCGGCTTTGCCGAACCCGGGTTTGAGGACTACGTCTGTCGCCTACTCAAAGGGCTCTACGGCCTGAAGCAGGGCGGGTGCGCTTGGAACCAGCTTCTTGACTCTGTCATGCGTGAGCTCGGCTACAACCGCCTAGAATGCGAATGGTGCATCTATTACCGTGCTAATGCTGCCGGCCGCTCCATCATTGTCATCCATGTTGACGATATGAATGTTGCCGCCGACAGCAAGGAGGAGATGGCACGGGTCAAGGCAGAACTCCGCTCACATTTTGACATCGTTGAGCTTGGTGCCGTTAACTGGCTCGTTGGTTTGGCTGTCTCTCGTGACCGCACTGCACGCACTGTCACCATCTCACAGACGGCCCTGATTGACTCCATTATCACGCAGTTTGGCCTCGACGACGCGCACCCGGTCTCCACCCCGCTCGATCCCAATGTCCGCCTCGCACATGCCGATTGCCCGACCGATGACGCATCTCGCGCCGAGATGGCCACAGTACCCTATCGCGAACTCATTGGCTCCCTCATGTATCTATCCATCGGCACGCGTCCCGACATCGCCCACGCTGTTCAACACCTGAGTCAATTCAATGCGAACCCCGGTCGTGCGCACTGGCTGGGTGCCAAGCACGTCGCTCGCTACCTCAAAGGCACGCGGACGCTCGGACTTGTCCTCGGTGGATCGCAACCTGTCTCGCTCTCCGGTTTTACAGATGCCAGCTTTGGCGGCCAAGCCGGACCCCCCGGTGCACGCCGCTCCATCTCTGGCTATGTCTTCACCCTAGGCAGCGGCGCGATTACCTGGAGTTCCAAGCGACAGCCAGTCACGGCTCTCTCAACCTGTGAGTCTGAATACGCAGCTGCCGCCCACGCCGCTCGGGAAGCGTTGTGGCTCCGCAACGTTCTCACTCTCCTTGAGTTCGCACCTTCCGGCCCCACTCCCATTGCTGGCGATAACCAGAGCGCGCTCCGTCTTACCCGCGAACAATCCAGTCACTGTCATTCCAAGTACTTCGACCTGGACCATCACTTTCTACGCGACCGTGTTGCCCTTGAGCAGATCTCCTACCACTATGTCCCTACTCATGAGAACGTCGCCGACATTTTCACCAAGTCGCTCTCACGCGGTCCCCACGTGAAGTTCCGCGCTGCTCTTGGTCTAGCCCCGGTTCCCGCACGTTGAGGAGGAGATTGCCGCTTGCGGCCTTGGGATTCAGGAGGAGTTTCAGGAGGAGTTTCAGGAGGAGTTTAGTCCTCGAGTTCAGGAGGAGACTTCGCGTCCCCCTGCGAGGAGGAGTGTTGGAAGTATCACATGGAAATGCGTTGTCCGCCGGACGACGCGAACTGTCTCTCCTTCTCTCGATTCGGTTATGCTCTCGCCTTTCTCAGACGGACTCTGCCTGCTTATGATGTCATGTTCATGTCTGCCCGCCAGCCTCTTTCTCTTATATACTTTCCGTTCGGATTCCCCTCCCTCAGTCGTTCTTATCCTTCTCTACGACTGAGGTGAGCTTTTCTTATTTCTTTCCCGCTATGCTAGAAACTTATGTACTCTTCTCGATAGTCTAATCGGGTTGTCTAGGTACATAATAAAGTCGTTCTTATCCTTCTCTACGACTGAGTCTAATCGGGTTGTCTAGATTCTAACACTCTTGAGGTATCTCCCACTTCTGTATGTTATACAGAAACATGGTGCATAATGCATAAACCAATCCTGGTTTAACCAGGATGCGAACTCGATCTATGCACCAAGACCTTGCAACCGCGGCGGTGCTGATGCCGCTTTCTTTCCGTAGTGGCTTACATAATCCCTAACAGCAGCGAGTACTGCGCGTGCGTCTACTCAGTACAGTCGTTCCCCTCCTCCCCCTCCTCCCGATCTCTCCTCGACCAAGCATGGCATCCAAGGGCTGGTTCAACCTCGAAGCCGCGGCAGGCACCATCCCAGAAACCCAGTTTTTCGAGGGAGACTCGGCGTTCAAGTTCCTGAGCCTCTCGCGGACACAGCGTCTCTATGGCTTCGGCGGTTGGTGTGTCCCAGCGCTGCATTGTGGTCGAGCGACCGCTCACGCTCCGTGCATCTGTCTAGTTTCGCCACTGGTTTCGTGCTGAGCATTCTGGGGACGATCTTTCTCTTTACTGGGTCGTTGACGACGTTCGCTCGTGAGTGTCACTGCTCAGTCTCTTGTTTCATTTGGGCTCAAATTGTAATTAATCTCCCTCCAGTGCTTTATGCCATCGGTGTCGTGATATCCCTAATTGGCACCGGTTTCCTCATTGGCGTACGTGCAATCATTCCACTTGCGACGCGCAACGGCTGATGAATATGTTCACCCACGCAGTTCGCGAAACAGCTGACGATGGTAATAGCTCCGCCTCGCGCCTGATACGTCTTGCTAAGCCCGCTTCTGCAGATGTTCAAGCCAGTCCGGGTCGTTGCCACCATCGTGTTCATAGCCTCGATAGCCCTCATCTTCGTGGGCGCTTTCGTGCTGGACAGTGGGGTGCGTCTGCCAGCGCTTCGTCCTTCTCCGCTTACCCAATTCGATCATGTCATCCATTTCGCAGGTCCTTTGCATCAGTGAGCATCGCATTCCCCGCGTGTCCCGTTCATTCACTGATCCACGTTGCGCAGTCTTCGTCATTATTGAATACATCGCCTTCTTGTGGTATACCCTCTCGTATATCCCCTATGCGCGCACGGCCGTGCTCAAGGTATTTGGGATGTAGTCGCTTGGGACTTTCGTTTTCGAAGACAATCTGGATTATGCGTATGGGCGGTGGATGTATCGTAGAGTTATTTAAAAGTAGCCATGTAAGTCCGAGACAGTCTAGCTCGAGGTCATCTCATGCAATCTCTGGTGGACGGGTTATTCATTTGCATTTGATGGAATGCGCCCGAAAATAAGCATTCGTGACGAAAGAACGGGGGAATATCTATCTCTTAATACTCATATGAATTCGTGACCAAATACCGCCCTACAAAATTGTAACATTCGACAGCAGCCTCCACTGCCAGTCCGCCTCCAGCTCCGCGCCCGACTCCGGAAACACGCCCTTCATCATCGCGAGCCACTCGTCCTCAGGCTCACAGCACAACCACGTCGCCTTCAGCGCGTCCCACGGCAGCGGCATCCATCCCGCATATTCCCAATCAATGAGACAAACCGTGCTATGGCCCTGTCGCCATGCTTCCAGCCCGCCGGGGAGCAGCACGTTCTTCGGCAGCGTGTCGCCGTGGCAGAAGACGATGGGGACGTCCGCGCGCTGGATGAGCGGTCTGATCTTAGGACGCAAGGTCTCGCGATTGCGCGCGGAATCGAGGCCTAGCCAGACCTGCTCGAGGAAGTCCTGCGTAGATGAGAAGACGCGCGGGTCGTCCTCCAGCCAAGGGACGCGCGGGTCGAGGATCGCGCCGCCCGCGGCGCTGCATAGGATGTGGTTCTGCGTGGTGGTCTGCGCTCGCATGTCCTGGAACAGCTGGCGGAGCTGCGCGACGAGTCTGTTTTTGTCGGGGGGCGTGAGCTGTTCCCATATGTCGGCGCAGCAGTCGCCGTCTATCCAGGTGCTGAGGAGGAACGTTCTCTCGGCCGTGGTAATGCCGTCGATGAGTGCGGGGGCGTCGACTCCACGCAGCGAGGCGACGAAGCGGAGCGCGCTTGCTTCTACGGCGTGGGGATTCGAGGATATCTTGAGGACCAGGCCGAACGGGAGGCGGAAGATGTTATGGTATGGCTGGTGGCCCCAGCGGGAGCTTACTCTGGCGGCAATCAGGTATAGGAAAGTTTTCGCCCTTGCGGGAACGATGCGCAGAAATGCGCGTATGATCACTTGCGAGAGGTATGGCCGGCTCTGAATGCAAGTTCGAGAAGTCGCGGATGGGCGATGTAGGGGTGTTATCGTGGTCGCTGTAGCACTCATGGAAATGTGATTGTGCGCACCACGTAAGATGAAAATGAAGAGATTGGATCCACGGGACAATTCGACATGTATATATGTAGACCGGTGACCGTCTGTCTAGACATTGAAAGGCAAGCATTCACGGATTGTGCTTGCACTTTCAACGTCGACCCAGACGGCCTGGTTACGAGGCTAGTATATATGTAGGAGGTCTTGATCAGTAGTAGACACGAGTAGACAAGAGAGCGGGTATCAACCAATCAATTAATACAGATACGCATTGCAGATATAGCACTAACAGTCCGCAGCACAGCGACGCATCGCACACCCCATAGTTACCTCTAGATCCGAAACCACGATACGAGAACCCCCACTCAGAACGCCCTTCCCATGCCCATCCCGGGCGCAGGCGTAGGCGACGTCGAGCTGACGAACGACTGCTGCGACGCGACGCGCGCGGAGCCGGCGCCGCCTGGGGGCGACTGGTAAGGCCGCAGCCGGATATCGTCGTCAAAGCTCGCACCGTACTCGTCCTCCTTCCCCACAGTGCGGCTATACCCGCTCACGCCGAACGCCTGCCCAAAGTCCGCCTTGGGCTCGAGCGGCCCGTGCGTGTTCGGCTTCCCGCGGTAGTAATCCACGTAGAACTTGACGGAGCCCACGATCTCCATGATAAAGTCGCCTGCGTGCGGTCAGCGAATGCGTGGCAGTTACGAGGGGAAAAGGCGCACTGATGTTGATGCTGTCCCAGAGCGGGCGCCAGATGCGCGTCGTGGCGCCGTCCTTCGTCGCGTACTCGTTCCACGTGTACGCCCACATCATCAGCGCGCTGAAAATGATCATCTGCGCGCCCATCAGCCCCAGACACGCACATGCACGCACGCACGCACGCACCTCGAGGCACGTCGCGAGCGCGTTCAGCCCGTCCGCGACGTTCGTCGGCGTCCAGTACTCATTCCCCTTGATCACGCGCCCCTTCAAAAAATTAAACTGCACCACACCATCAGCACACTCCAACCGCAGCCACACGCGACACGCGCACGCACGACAAACGACTGGTAGAACGTGAAGAACACGATGAGCTTGATGGAGAGGAACTTGGCGAGCGGGCGGCGGCCCCTGAGCTCGTCCTTCATGAGCCCGTAGAACAGCAGCAGGCCGTACAGCGCGACGCTGATCGACGCGAAGTCGACCGCGTCGAGCCACAGCGCGGCGTAGTGCACGCTGTAGTTCCCCTGCTCGCACAGCACGTTGTACTTCTCGCATACGATGCCCGCGATGGACACCGCTGTGGCGCGTCAGCGCAGCGCGGTGGCGGAGGGCGGGGGCTTACCGGGGCGGATGATGACGTATTGCATGACGGACCACTGCGGGGTGTGAGCGGCGGTAGGGCCGAGGGTGCGAGAGCTTACTTTGATGGTGTACATGAAGTATGCCTACGGAGGCGTCAGAATGGATCAGCGAGGCTGATAGAAAACATAAATTACCTTCGTTGGGCGATATCTCCAGCAACAAAACTGGGGCATCATTCAGCGGCCGACTTGACAGATGAGAGACGCATCACTCACGGGAATGGGCAGCTTCTGCTTGTCCTTTCGCGCGATCGCCTGCACGGCATCATGCCCGACGGCCGTGTCGGCGACGTACTCTATGATAAGCAGGCTGAGGCGGCGTTAGAGTATGTAGAGCGGGGAGCGCGCGGACTCACAGGAAGGCGCTGATGGTGAATGCCTGGGAGACGCGGGTTAGTGAACGCTGGTCGCGATGGAGGCTTCGCAACCGCCGGAACGCAATTTATCCATGTAGACACAGAGCTGCATGCGGAGCAACCGGCGCTGGACTGTGTCCCTTCCATCCCAGCGGTGCGAAGACGCTCTACTGCGGAAGGGACATTACCTCGTAGACTACAAAGCAGGCATCAGTCAGCGGCGTGCGTGAGAGCGCAGGCACGTACCGACTTCGATGAGGGAGTAATAGGTGTAGTCGCGGAAAAAGCGGTAGGAAAAGAAGGAAATGATGGCGTAGACGGGTGGCATGTACAGGATGCGCAGTCTGTGGGAACAAGCGAATGAGCGCGCTGCGTGCGTGAGACGATGAAGGCGTACATTTGCCGCTGCTCATTCGGCTTGGTGTAATTTCTGGCCGCGCATCAGCAGGGCAGCACGTGTGAAGCGAGAGCAGACGTACCGACAGTGCTGGATGACGGTGATGAGGGATATGATGATGGTCTGCCATGCCTGCGTTAGCGTTCCGCGCTGCGAGACGAAAGCAGAGCGATGCGCACCACGACGGCGCTCGCGCCCGCAATGGCCCATCCGATTCTATGCTGGTCCCAGTTGATGCCGTCCGAGTCCCAGAAGGACGTCTGATCGACCTCTTGCGAATTTGTCTCCGGGCATCCTCCGGCCATCGCTGGCTCTGGGAAGACGGTGTTCGTTTGATGTGCGAGCTCTGCTGGCGAGAAACGACAGTTGAGGGCAAGGGAAGACGAGGCGCTGCAAGTCTGTGCTTGGGGTATATGGAGACGAGGGAGAGGGCACCAGTTCACTTACGGTCCTGTTGATGAAGTGTGCCTATCGTGAAGTCTGCGACTGCGACTGCCTCCGGCAACTCTCCGGGACCCCGGCCACAAAGTCGCAATATCTCGGCACAGCGACCCGATTGGTCCGCCCGATCTGGCAACCGTTGTCTGCTTGGCCGGCCGAGCCTCTTGTCTGCCCCGCCGACCTCGTCCACTTTTTGTTTCTCAGTCCTCCTCGGCGACCGTTCCGAGTTCTTTCCGAGCAGGCTCGACCAAGGCTCGACAGAGACATTCCTGGGGTCGCTCAGCCTTTTCTTCTCAAGGCAGGCGTTTCCGTTCCTTACAGGGTCTGCCGATGTCGAGGAAGCCCTCGGGTGAGCCGACAGACATCTCAGTCAGCCGGGCGTTCGATCATCGCACAGGCATCCAGGACCTCATACTCGCAGCTGAAGTGCCGATGCTGCTCGATTTCGCGAATACATCGGGGGCAGCGCCGACGCTACTTTCGTCGCGCGATCTCTCCATGTTGTCGGCACATTGCCCTTTCCTCACAACTGGCACGGCAATGCGAGGTCGGTCGCAGCCAGCGCAGTACCTCAATTCCTGAATCCGTCGCAAGTGCAAGGCAACGACGACGCCCGCGGTGCGTACGACTATTTTTGCCATGGTTCATTTTCCGATCTTCCTCGGCGGGCTTCGCAAGCAGTCTCGAGATGCTGCGTCGCGCGGTTTCTGTGTTGTCCTCATCCAAGGCAGGTTTGTCCGTCTCTTACGGGTCTCCTGATGTCGACGAATCTTACGGATGACCCGTCGTCGACGTCGTGCTCCGCAGGACGTTCGATCTCATTACACGATGTCCCTTTGCCGTAGGTGCAGAACATTCCATCGAGCTCAAGCGCTGCTGCGTGATCTATGCACCTAGACGCAGAGTCCTAGGTTTTCTAGGGCGTCACCGAACAGCACAGGCATCACGATGCCACCTACCGTTCGCATGCGAAGCCGGAGGTGCCCGTCCACCTTCATTTGCCGCGCTTTACGCGTGTTTTTATGGTCCTTCCATCCGCTGTTTCTATCCATCCGCTGTTTCTATCCGCCGCCGCCGCCGCTCCGAGTGGAAAGTCATCCTTCAAGGTTGGTCTATCATCCACCGGTGCCCCCGTCCGCGTCTAGCCTGAACGCACCTCCACGCCGTCCTACAGCTCATCCGCAGCAGCGGACCATCTGCCGGCCCACCTATCTTCACACCATCCCATCAAGGCCCGAGCGCCCCGTCCGCACCGGACGGCAGCCAGCTATGTCAGCCCCCGCAAGCAGTCGTTGGACACGCTGCGCAGCGTCTCTACGGCCCGGTCCTGACTCATGCCGTCCACGAAATAAAGTCGTTCTATCCTGACATGCAATTCCGTCGCCTTCGTCCTAATCAGGTGCACCAAAAAACCTTGCGACGCGCTACCCTAATCCTACGCGATAGCAGCCTCTACTTCTTCGGACTCGCCCCTGTCTGCGGCGTCGGGCCCGCTCCCTTAGTGCCCTTCTTGTCCTTCGTGTCCTTCTTGCACTTCGTGTCTATCTTGCCCTTCGTATCCTTCGTGGCCTTGGGTCACGAATAAGCCTCTGTAAAAAAGCAAAGTCGGGCGCTAGTCAGTGGAAGTCGGAGCGAAGTCGATTTGTGAGATGCGAGCGAGTTTATTGAGGGATTTAGACTGCCGGTTGACTCAAATGACTGTCGCAATTCGAAACTACGCGCTCAAGCGAGCGGTGCTCTTGGCGTGCAATGCTCGTAGCCGGGCGGAAGCGACGTAAAAATGAAAAGAAAAACGGGCGTGAAGGTGAATCGAACCAGTAGACTAGGCAACAAAGCAATGAGGGCAGCGACAAAGACCACTCCACCACGGAGGCTTTCTTTCTTTCCCTCCACGCATTTACTTCACGACCTGGTGCTACCTTGGATGATAAACATTATGAATTCTTTCAAGTCGCTGCGTCGTGATAGAGTCATTCATTTCTGTTTGGAATCTGTCTTTACGAGAGGTACAAAGATGTTCATCTATAAATACTATTCTGCAAACTTGGTATAGCAGACAGATGTCGTGGATGCACCAATGTCCCTGGCGTTCCTGTCTCGACTTGGAAAAATTGTTTGAAGACAGCGCCATGTCGTGAAGTAAATCGTGGAGGGAAAGAAAGGAAGCCTCCGTGGTGGAGTGGTCTTTGTCGCTGCCCTCATTGCTTTGTTGCCTAGTCTACTGGTTCGATTCACCTTCACGCCCGTTTTTCTTTTCATTTTTACGTCGCTTCCGCCCGGCTACGAGCATTGCACGCCAAGAGCACCGCTCGCTTGAGCGCGTAGTTTCGAACTGCGACAGTCATTTGAGTCAACCGGCAGTCTAAATCCCTCAATAAACTCGCTCGCATCTCACAAATCGACTTCGCTCCGACTTCCGCTGACTAGCGCCCGACTTTGCTTTTTTACAGAGTTAATAAGCATTGTCGCATGGTGGCCCCGCGCGCGCACGCACCTGCGTCGACTTGATGTGACTAGCGCCCGCCAGGGTCGTCGTAACTGTGCCACCGCCTGCTTTGCGTCCAGGGCCGCCAGTAGGCCGAACGGGCTTGCCTGCAACAAGCCTGGAGTGCGTGCCCATTGTGCGGATGAGGGGATGTGGCGGTTGGTCGAGTGCTTCTCAATGCATTTCTCGCCTCGGGCAAGGGAACGCCTTGGGCCATGCACTCGGAGGCAGTGGCACCTGCAGGCGGACATCCCGTGTCCTACGGCGTAGAAGCAAACGTGGTCCACCCTCTTCCCACGGAGCTATATACTTACTTCCTTCCTTTTGTCCTACTACGGCTCATCCGCAGCAGCGGAATACGCACTCGACCCATCCAATGTCTGTCCCATTCTCAAGGCCCTAGCATCCGCTTGCACCGGACGGCAGCCCACTACAGCACCACTCTGCCCGTAGAGCAACGGCCTAAGATCAAACTCCAAGCATGCACCGTACATCGACGTCTCTACGCAGACTCACACCATCACGAACCAAAGCCGCTCTATACCCGGCATGCACATTCGTCGCCGTCATCCTAATCATACAACATCACAAACACCAGAACACCAGAACACCAGAACACCAGAACACCTCGCGCGGCGCGCCGCCGCCTTGAATCCACGCGCCCATCGCGCCTCTACTTCTTCGGGCTCGCAGGCGCCTGGGGCGCCGCGCCCTTGGCCGCGTTCGTGTTCTTGGCAGCCGCGCTCTGCGTGCGCGCGGGGAACGAGTTCTTGCTGGTCGGCGCGCCGCTCTTGGTCTGCGCGGGACAGGTCAGCACTCGCTCAGTCATTGACATGGCGGCCGCGCGCGAGTGCGTACCTGCGTCGACTGGATGCGGCTCGCGTCCGCGGGGGTCGTCTTGGTGGTGCCTGCGTTTCCTAGACGCGGGCGTCAGTACGCGCGGATGCGGGATGGGAGAGCGGCGGGCGCACCTTTCTTGGCCATTGTGGTGGTGGGTGGGTGGGTGTGGTTGGTGGTGATGAGTGAGTGAGCTGAAGTCGAGTGGTTCCCGATACTTTCCTCTCGTTGTAGCGGTACACCTTTATACCCGCGCGCCCTCGCACTCGGGTAGCCCGCCCCGAGTGCCGCTGCGCTGCGTTGCGCGATGCGGACCCCTCGCCCCGCGCCCTGGGTACAGAAGGCGGGCCACCCATTCATCTCGCGCATCTTGCGCATCGTACCATCCCCTTCCTGCTGGAACGTGACGCGGTCACCGTGCCATTGCTCGCCCTCTGCCCATCCTCAATGCTGCTTCGGGCGTCGAGGCGCGCTATTCTGGGTATCCTCGGGGGCGCGCAATATCGCCATAGGCCGATACGCGTCATATGAATGCGATGCGTCGGGCGTTGTTCCGATATGAACTGCGCACGCGAGAGGTCGCGCCGCGTTTGGTTCGGTCTGGATTTTCTCAAGAGGTCTGTACGAAGAGGACTGAGGCGCATCCGTGCGGCTGGTTCCAATGCTGGTCTTTATAATGTCGATTCGGCGCAGTCTCTAGCCAGGGGAGCTCGCGTGAGCGTATGCTATGTATGCGGTATGCAGCGCTTTCCCCGCACTGATGTCTCTGACACCTTGGAATCGCAGCTGATCTTGATGACCCCGCATCGATTATGTACGGCATGCAGATTAAATTAGCAATGGCGCAGCAGTTGAATCCCATAGCCAGTCTGTATCGCAGGTCATTCCGCGCAATAAATGGAGCTCCGTATACAGACATTTCACGGCCGCTTTGGAGTCGTGGATCGTCTGCCAGAGTCTCTAAGAGACAACACGCTGTGTTTGTACTTGCAATATCACCGTGCCCTCCAACCACGTTACATGTGTCCTTCTGTATCCCGCGGCTATCCTCAGTGAATCAAGCAAGACTAAGAACTCCTCCACGATCCAGTGTCAGCGCTGGAGCACCCATCGTCGACTTCTATATCCCGCGGCTATCCTCCAGTGAATTAAGCAAGACTAAGAACTCCTCCACGATCCAGTGTCAGCGCTGGAGCACCCATCGTCGACTTCTATATCCCGCGGCTATCCTCCAGTGAATTAAGCAAGACTAAGAACTCCTCCACGATCCACTGTCAGCGCTGGAGCACCCAACGTCGACTTGGACAGAACCACTGCGATAAACTCGACATGGACGTCTCTGCTGCCTGTTCACCCTGTATCCGAACCCTCACCCGCATAGTCTTGTTGTTCGCTGTAGCCTTCGTGACCGTCCCATTCGACCGCCGCCATGCCTTGCAAGCTATTGACCCATTCTTCTGTGATTGTACACGTTTGCAATTCAATGCAAAGCTCCGGAGCAGCCTTGACCTGCTGGCGCTCAGCCAACCATTGTACGATGAGATGCTCGGCTTGGCCGTCCTCACGCTGCCACGTCCTGAAATCCACGTTGATCAATCGTAGAAAGCCGAGTTTGCCCAGGAAGAGGTGTTGTTGTACGCAGTTCTCCACCTCCGCGACTGGTTTGCCGGCCGTGGTCATGCTCAGCGCCCTACAAAACGAGATAGCGCTGTCGTCGCTAATGGAAGCTTTTTGGATCTTCGTGCATTGCCCAAGCATGTCAATCCAATCCCGGGACGAGCAATTCATATTTAAGGAGACGTTGACTCTGCCGACGGATTGGAGCGGCAGTGCTTGACACAGCGCTTTCAGAGGACGAAGCGACCGCTCCGGGTTACGGAACCAGACAGCCAAGTCGGCTTCCAACGATTTAGGTATGTCGGGTTGGTCTGCTGTGGCCTCGAGTGCATCGGACAGACGCCACATTTCAAGGCGATAGTATTTGCTGCAGGGTACCACGATCTTGCATGCGATCCAAGGAGGCAGATCCGCCCCGTTATTGGCATGGGAGGTTAAGAAGGGGAGGATACCCGCAATGTCTGCATTGTCGCTGCACCGAAGCTGCACTTGACAGGATGCGGGTATCTGCAGCCGCTTCGCGAGACCACCGCAAGCTGCAGAAAACCCCGCCAGCCGAAGCGCCTTCAGCTTAGGCAACTGCAGCACATCGCCTTGACGATCTTTCCATGGTCCGGACGGAAAACAGTTCCTGAGAATTAAAATCTCCAAAGCCGGCGCATCTTTGAGAGCAGAGAATAACGCCTGATGCGAGGTACGCAAGTATCCAGTGGCAGCTGTGCGCTCGCCGTTGAAGATGTGCGGCCCATACAGCTGAACCTCCAGATGTTTCAGACCACGGAGAATGGGCGCTGACCAAGGGACCCATAGTCCCTTGAGGGTCAGGCGGCGAAGCGATGGTAGGTGACATCCGGCTATATTCTCGGGCAGCTTCGCGTTATCGCCCTCAATGTCCGTGGTGTCATCTTCAACGGAACCCAGTGTCAAAATCTTCAAAGTGTCGGATTGAGACGGTAAAGTTTTGACGAATTTCCTTACGGAGGCCGGCATGCCGAGGAGCTCGAGCTCGTGTGTATGACGAAAGTGCTTGCACAAAAGGTCCGAGATACGCTGGGGCGCTCCGGTCACGTTCTGACGAATAGAGATTGGTGTTACTTTCGAACGCGACAGCATTAATTCCGTCCATTCCATGCCGAGCCTGAAGCAGATGTCGCTCCAGAGGCCGGGAAACTGGAGGGCTGTATCGCGCCAACGTCGGCAGACGTGCGTTGCCTTGATCCAACCGAGCCGGTGTATGCCACGTGGCGTTGGGGGCTGGACAGCGGCATTAAATTTAAAGATACGTGCAAGGGTTTCGGCAGGAAGGGCAGAAATGGGAGAAAGGGCATTGCGGCGCGTTCGAAGAGAGCACATGGCAAGATGCATGGCTGACAGTTCGTCATCTAGCAGCTGTCTGGCGTGCACGACGATATCAATGTTATCGCGGGGCGATACGCCTTCGACCATAGTGAGGCGAGGCAGGATGAACGTAGACCAAAAGGCTTGAGGACTACATGTATAGCTTGAGTCTTAGTTGAGCACAGGTTAGGGATGGGACTGACTCTGAGTCGGCATAGTGCTCGCGCGTGGCTTGCATGACGCACCAACGTGGAAGCTTTATATAAAGATAGTCTGACACAAAATAAGCTGAGACGAGGGCGCGTCGATGTCGATACTTCAGCTCGAACGTGACTTACCAGGGAACGATAGGCGCAAAGGTAAATACCTAAGTGGCTCGTTGGGATAATTGGAGGTTGATTGAAAGAAAAACAGAGCAGGGAGTTGGCAGGTAGGTTGAAGCTATAGTCGGAAGAGGAACGTAGTGAGAGCAAGACCGTGACAGAGACTGTACAAGCGCCCGTGCGCAGACGCGTCGCGTCACGGTAGCCCGTTCCTGTCACGCGACTCGGACGCGCTCTTGATCGTATCTGATAATGGGCTGTCTCGAGGCTCGAATATTGTCCACAACACTATGCCAGTGGATGTGTTCTACACACAATCCGTCCGAGAGTGATCCGTGGACAGGTTTCACACAGCAACGACCGGTACTTAGCGGCCGCCAAGCAGGCCCGCCCACCTACATAACAAAAAAATGAATACGACAGTGAATGGCGACTGTTCAGCCAGACATCTCCACATCCGAGTCGCTCACGTCCTCCACTTCAGCCTCATCCACCACGTCAACCGGTGTGTCCAAGCCACCTTCGATGAACTTCTCCCAGTGAGCGCTGTTCTTCTCGCTCGCAGGACACATATTGCGCCGGATCTGGGGTCGCTCGGTGTTGTTCGTGCTCACTTCTGCATGACGGTCCTTCACCTCATAAACGTCAAAGGTCGCCTGTGAACGCTCCAGCAGTGACTGGTACACCCCGTCTTCGTTTCGATGGATGACGCGGAACGTCGTGTGTGTGCACCCTGCACACCAGATGTCATATGCAGTGTACGTGTCCGGCTTCGTGACGTGCTGAGACTTTTGGACAGCAGTGACCCCTGGGTCCTTCGCAGCGAGCGCAAAGACGATGCGGATGATAGGCAGCACCGTGGCGCCCTGGGCAAAGACGCCGGTGCGACGGGGATTCATGGCGGTGAAGAGACTGTGTGTCACCTTCGCCGTGTAGCTCCTGTCGTTCTTCACCTGGATGAGGATCGCAGTGACATTCCATGCACATAGCACGGAGTCATGATAAAGGACGGGTAAGACGATGTCGAAGCCTCGCATGTTGTTCGCACAGACGACGGCCGCGCCGCGGACGATAAGACGCCACAGATACTCCTGGTTGACGACCTCGAAGTCGTTCACTTTGATGAAATGGTTGAACCACATCTTGGCATTCGCAAACGAATCTTTCAAGGACTTGGTCGCCTCGCCGTGGGTGGATCTGGCGGGGCGCGCCTCGCGTATGGTTTCGTAGTCGTCAGGGTGAAAGAGGGCAGCGAGGAAACCAAGGACGGAAACGATTCGGGAATCCTGTACGTGGCTGGCAGCGGCATCACGGGCGAGCAGCAGGATCAGTGTCGCGATCAATTCGCCCCGTTCGCCTACGCTGAGATTGGAGGAGAGCAGGTGGTTCTCGAGAGCAGTTGCGGTGGGCATCTTCGTATGACGCATGGTGATGAAGGCTGCCTCGGCGAGAAGAGGCTCTGATGCCGCGACAGTCACCATCTCCTCGAAGCCGGCGGTAGCGGCCAGACAGATTCGCATGTGTCGCTCGACCTGCTCACGTTCCATGCTACGAGTCGACCAACTGGTAGCACGAAACTCCAGAGGCAATCGTACAGCAAGACAGGCGAGCTCCTGGGCAGGTGAGAGCACCGCAAGGCTTCTGCTGGTACCCATCAGCTTCTGGGCTGCAAATTCGACTATGGAGTTTCGAACACTTGTGTCGCCCGCATCGTAACGAGATGCAAAGCTATGAGAGCAATCAGGAACCGTACATAGAGACATAGGAGAACAAGGCATACAGAGGACGACCTAGGTGCGCGATGAATTCATCGGTCACGACTTGCTCTAATGACCAAGAGCCATCGCCGCGGACCTTCAGGGCCAGTTCGTCGAAGCCAGTCTCGGTGACAGGCGGAAAGATATTCAATTTTACAGTCTGCAGCCGATTGGACGACGAGTCGTCCGTATGAGGGGAGAAGAGGTGGAATGTCCCTCCAGTGGAAATAAAGACAGAGAAGATGGGAAAATCTCGGATGTGCCGCAGTACGCACTGGAATTCAGAAAAAAGAGACCAATGCTGATTGCCAGACACTGAAGTGAAATCATGCGACTCATCGAAGGATAAGAGGAGAAGTGGGTTCTTGTAGCTTTGATCTTCGTAATGTGGGTCGATGAATTCAAGTAGATCTTTGGCAGCGGAGCGAACGTCGACCGAGCATGATGAACTTCCACGTTCAGTGTCTGTTGTTATTATGAGGATTTCATCATGACAATCAACAGAATACTGACCCTCCAGCACATAGTTTGCGCTGCCTGCATGATCACGCTTTGCCTTCGATACAAACTGAGAACAAAATGTGGCATCAGCCTGACAGGAGGTAAGATTGGACTGCTGGGGAAAAATGACCTTATTTGCTAGTCCAAGGACACTCTTATAGAAGCCATCACGGAATGGGCCATGGGACTCGAATGTCATATCCTTCGCCATATGGTCATGAAAACTCGTTGCCAGTTCACGTGAGCGACGTTTCACAACGTCATAGGGGGCATCCTCCGTGAGAGTAGATATACTCTCTGTTCATCGTCAACAATGCCTCGGCTGAAAGGAAGGAGTTCCTTACCATTACGGGCGATGTCTTTCAAATTTACAAGCGTGGTTGTGAGCACAGCATAGAGGTAGGCGTGGAGCCTCAAGGATGATGCATCTCGATCTGACTGTTCGTATGAATCCAAACCGAGCCACACTCGCACTTGCCTGTCACCCGGTGGGAATGCTATGGGTTATAATAAGCAGCGCAAAATCACATTGAGAAAACTGTGTTACCATTTGCACTTTTGGCGGCCAAGTTGACAGGGACAGAAATCAAAGTCTTTGCCAGCTCGTCAATCATCCGTGACTTGCCCGTACCAGACGACTGTACGAAGGAAAAGTGGCGGGCATAATGGTTATTAGCCCGAAGGTAATCGCGAATGGTGTTCATTAATACGGCGGTGGTGCCGCCCTGATAGTTGATTTTCCATGATTGTACCGTAGCTAGTACATAAAAATGAGCACAAAGCAGAAGATGAGATGTGAATGGCTTTTACCTCTCGTAGTTTCCTCCAGGACTTCACGGTCGCTGTCCCTGGGCAGCCCGCCTGATAATGATCGGTAATTATCGACGAGATCATGACGAGACTCACTATTGCAACTCTGCACCTTGGTCCGTAATATGTCTAAGTTACAGCTCGTAAGTGGAAGGAGGAGCAAACGAGATAAAGACATACTCAGTTTGCGAATTGGGCGGAAGTCTTCCTTCTCAAAAGCCGAACATAAGTCATTCATCAGGCTTGGATACCTTTCAAACAGATCAAGAACTTTAATGTTGTCATTATAAAGAGAATCGAGGGTGTCTGAAGAATGTCTAATAACGCTTTGCAGGATGAGAATTGACTTGAGTACCCCAGACGGTGACCTCGTTGTGATAACATCACGACAATCCGCCATGACCAACTTGTCCATACGGGCATGGTCGGCCTCGGGTATATCGTCTTCAAGAACCTCATAATACATGGTGTTGCCTTCGACTGGTAGCATTGGTGGGGATGCTGACTTGGTAAGGTTCAAGTTGCGTTCGTCACGTCCGAGCCCCTGTAACACCCGTCATCTGGGCCAAGTTCGATCATCGCCGCGGCGCGCTCTCTGCAGCGGAGTGCCTAACACCGCGACCTCGGGTCAACTGTCAGGATGAGTCGAGCTACAGCCAAATAGTCACTCATATGGGAGTACCCCGTCTGATTCACCAGGTGGTATACTTAGCTGGCGGTATACTTATCCCACTGCCTCCGAAGACGCCACAAAGCACGCCTCGCTAGCCCTCTTTCGTCCCAGCTTCTACCCACGGACTGGCTTCGACAACTACGAGTAAGTAGTTCTTCGCCTGCCCATGCCGGGCTCTGACATCCTTGCGCTTCGGCTCCCATCCATTGAGCGGATTGACGCGGATACACAAGCGGCAGCTGCTCGCGCGGATATCTGTCTGTGAGTCAAGGAGTGAGTGCCGTTGGTTGGAGCATCAACGCCTTTGAATGTACGGAGACGCCAATCCGAGAGTCATACGGACAATATCGCTCGGCCGCGATTAGATCCGGCATAGGGCTCCACAGATGAGTTGCCGACGACGTGTACTTCTACCGAGCGTGGTTCTCTGCAAGTCGACGATGAGCGCTGTTGCGGCCATGCTGACATGCTTCATTCAGAGAAGATATATGGCCGTGGGGTACAAGGCACGCACGTTGTACCTATCGGCGTTGACCGACATACTTATCTGGCCATCGATCTTTTGCAGGTCACAACCGCGGTCGGGGCGGAAGCCAAGCAAGGCGGCGTCGAACGGGCCATCGCTACCCGCGTTTTCGGGGCATTCTACTCGACTTACAACTATCGGGACTCAAGCTCGAGCGCAAGCTCAAGCTCTAGGCCCGGCGGGAGCCACGATATGTGCACATAAAACAAGTACATTCTCCGTCCTCCTTGCCTACATCAACAATACATCGTACAGCAAGAGTTCATATGTGGGTACGGCGACGGTCCGACGGCTAGCGCTTAGCACTTGCACTCGCCGGGCTTGCAGGCGCAACTGCAGGGCTGTCAGAACGCGGTCCTCAAGACGACGGGAGCAACGTACGTAGCGCCGCAGCCGCAGCTGGTGGACCCGCAGGCCTGGTCGACGACGACTTGGGTGGTCTGAAGCGGGGATCGCGTCAGGACGGCGGCGCGGCAGACGAGCGGGAGGACTCACGGTGGACATAGCGTTCAACAAAGATGTGGTAGGTGAGTGGTACTTGGTTGTGAGTGGGAGGTTGCTAGGTGGTTGTGAATGAGGACGGGCGAGACGGCGGATCTTTATATCGATCGCGACCTCCCTGTTATCATCTTTGTTTGCGCATGTTGCGACAAGATCTGTCCAGGCTGAGAAATTGAATAGACCTGTGGCGGTCTTATCTTCGGATCCTGCCCAGGGCGTTGGGACGCCGTAGCGCACGTTCCATATACCGTACGGCGCATTGTGCTCAATTCTCCAAGCTCGCTGGATCGCACATTCGAAACGGCCACGGACGTCGGCATAGCAATCCACGGCGATGCAGGTTCAATTTCTCCAGCGGTGTCACAAGGACCGCCGTGCGGCAGAGGATATCAGCTGCGTAGCCGATGGAGCGAGTACAACAAGGTGCGACGCTAGCGGTGCAGGCAGTTGTCCTCGCCGACTTCGAGAATCAGCGCTGTTGACGCAAGTATAGTTGGATTCTGTCAACGCGGGCGGCCCCATGACTTCTGATTGGCAACGCAGCAGACCTACCGATGTGGGGTAAGTATAAATTCATTTCGTAAGGCCTCTGAAACGCAGCTCAGTCACTGGGGCGACCCCCTTTTGGGTGCGCAGTCGCATGTTGCAGGAGGCGTTCAAGTGCTGATACGTCAAGCGGCCTCGTGATCCTCCCAGACGTCGAGAACAGGACGCCTCTGCCAAGATGGGGCTTGTCTAGCTCAGCGTGACCACGTTATGTATCCCCCTTGTGCTCAGTGGGACACCCTGGTCTAACTATCTCCTTTGCGTGCTCAGTTCGCATGGGCATGGGCATGGCAGTGCGGGATTCTAGGCTTTCGTCAAGCTGGATGCGCAGGTTTAGGCCATCGTACCAGCGGTGTGTCAAAGGCGCGCCCGGATTCGCGTCCTGCGATCCGCGTAGCTGTATACGCTCAGAGCCCTTCCCATTGTCGCGCGTTCTCGACCGTTCATCAAAGGCCTTCATTCGTTCGGTGTGGGCTGCCCAGACTAGACTGCAGGAGCATGACACACGCCGAGTCTTGTACCATTACGTTTTTTAGAGCGAAAACTTCCACCTAACCACGAACAAAAGATATCATGCGCTGCCGAGAATGCTGCTGATCGCGTCTGCGACATGTCGAGCGTCCGACGTGGTTCCATTTTGATGTGTGCGTTGCACGGACATGAATGCCCTGTTTGAGAGCAACAACAAGTAAGCTACGAAGTTCCCAGGGTCGTCGACTCGGACCGAAGGAACGAGCGAAGTCTTTTCTTAGCGGGTTGAAAGCGGGGACAACAAGCTTCGGTCGATGAAAAGATCTGCCAAGTGAGCAGCAGAAATAATGGTCGCTGGAAATGGAATGGAGTGGAGCAAATATTTTCAGTGTAACGAAGGATTGTTAGCGGTTGGGAGATGACTTTACGCAAAAAGAGGAGAGGCAGGCACGTGCGCGCCGAATGTATTTAGAGCGTGACCGGCTTTGGTGGCCGTCATCTGCGTTCCTCTCCCCTTCTCCCTCCACCACCTCGCCGTCGTCGTCAACGACGATGACCACAACCGCACAGAAATCGGACCCGTTCCTATCTCATCTCGTCGCTGTTCTGTCCATTTATGAGCTCGGGCCGTTCCCTGCTCCCGTGCCGCGCTACGATGGCCCATCGGACTGGCAGACAGACAGCATCCTCCGCGCCCTCGGTGCCATGGCGCGCAGGATGTACACCGCTGAAGAAATGCTTGCCTCTATCAAGGCAAAGGAGGACTGCGGGCCTGACACCAAGAAGCGCCGCAGCGTAGGTGATACTCCCAGTGGCCCCGCAAGCTCGTCTTCTTCCGCATCGCCCGGCCCATCTGCCGTTCTCGGCGAGGTAACTCGCACCCCTCCCCTTCCCATACCCGCCGGAGTGTCGCCCACAAGCATTCGCTCGTCCGGCGCAACGCCCGTGCAGCACAGCTCGTCTGCCCCGTCTTTTTTCCCGCCGTACAACCCGACCCCCGCCGAGGAGGGCGCCACCGAACACCACGACATCCCGATGGCCGACGCTCCGTCGGATCCGTCCCATCGTGCGACCGGTGTCGGCCGCACGCCCTCGCCCATGACGATCTCGCTCGATGGCCTCCCATCCTCGCTCGACGCCTCTAAGATGTTCATGCGCAACTACTCCACGACGCAAGGTGTCTCGATGTCTGCCCCGCCCACGTCCCATGCGGACCACGTCATGTGCCCGACGTGCGGAAAAGCCATCACCGACACGCTTACGATGAGCAAGGTTTCGTCCACGTTCGCCGGGTCGCCGTCCGGATCCCCGCTCGTAGTGCCTCCGGGCCCTCTTGCGGCCGCGGCGTTCGAAAGCGGTATGAGCGCTGTCGAAGAGCTACGCCTGCTAAAGGCCCAGGTGCAGGACGTCGCAAGGGTTTGTAATGCCGTGGCGCGCGGCGACTTGTCGCAGAAGATCACCGTGCCCGTGCAGGGCGTCGTGATGGTGCAGCTGAAGGACGTCATCAACACGATGGTGGACAAGCTGGGCCAGTTCGCGAAAGAGGTGACCCGCGTCAGCCAGGAGGTCGGAACCGAGGGGTGCGTATGCCCGTCTGCGCGCCGCGCCGCTGCTCATTACGTCTGTCTTTGTCTTGCAGCAAATTGGGCGGACAAGCGCTGGTGCTCGACGTTGAGGGCACCTGGCGCGAGTTGACCGGTGTCGTAAACAAGTTGGCTGCGAACTTGACGAATCAAGTGCGCAGCATCGCGCGTGTCACGAAGGCCGTCGCCTTGGGCGATTTGTCGAAACAAATAGATGTGGACGCACGCGGTGAAATACTCGATTTGAAGAACACGGTTAACGGAATGGTGGTCAGACTACGGGCGCTAGCGGGAGAGGTCACACGGGTAACGTTGGAGGTTGGTTCGCAAGGCATTTTGGGAGGACAGGCGCACGTTCCGGATGTAGAAGGCGTTTGGCTAGAGTTGACGCGCAATGTAGGCATCCCTCTTCTCCACGCTTGCATGCTTCTGACAGGCGCCGCAGGTCAATCGGATGTGTTCGTCTTTGACGGACCAGGTGCGCTCGATTGCGACGGTGACGACTGCCGTCGCGAAGGGTGACTTGACGCGCAAGATCGAGATCCAGGTTGAGGGCGAGATGGCGACGTTGAAGACGACGGTGAACTCCATGGTGGACCAGCTGAGCGCGTTCGCGTCCGAGGTCACACGCGTCGCTTTGGAGGTCGGCACACAGGGTATCTTGGGGGGCCAGGCCCGAGTCGAAGGGGTACAGGGAACGTGGGCCGACTTGACGAGGAATGTCAACGTGAGTATCCAATTGTACAGCTTGTTCGCTTCGGCTGAGATACGATGCTGCCCAGAAAATGGCATCGAACTTGACCGACCAGGTGCGCTCCATCTCCGAGGTCACGAAGGCCGTCGCGTTGGGCGACCTTAGCCGGACCGTCATCGTCGATGTGCAGGGTGAGATGCTGGACTTGAAGATGACCGTCAACTCTATGGTGGCCCAGCTGAGTACCTTGGCCAACGAGGTCACGCGAGTATCATTGGAGGTCGGAACAGAGGGCATCTTAGGTGGTCAGGCCTTCGTGCCCGATGTGCAGGGCATGTGGAAAGTATGCAATCCTCGCTCGATTGGGCGATCATGAATACTCACGCGCGGACATAGGTCTTGGCCGACAACGTCAATCTAATGGCCATGAACTTGACGAACCAGGTGCGCTCGATCGCGGAGGTGACCAAGGCTGTCGCGAACGGCGACTTGCAGAAGAAGATCGAGGTGGATGTCCGCGGTGAGATGCTCGACTTGAAGGAGACTGTGAACGGAATGACAGAGAGTCTGAGCGTGTTCGCCGACGAGGTGACCCGCGTTGCAAGAGAGGTAGGGACGGAGGGTCGCTTGGGCGGGCAGGCGAACGTCACGAATGTCAGCGGGACGTGGAAGGACTTGACGGACAATGTCAACGTTATGGCTGCTAACGTTAGCTATCACCGTTCTGCTCGAGATTCACTCACTGATACGTGATATATGCGCAGTTGACCTTACAAGTCCGGACTATCGCTGTCGCTACCGTATGTTCCCCCGTATCTTCTTGCTTTTCCTTATCTGATATCGCGATGTCGCATATAGACGGCCGTCGCTCGCGGTGACTTGACCCAGAAAGTCACAGGGGTATCCGTCTCCGGAGAGATGCTGGACCTAGTGAACACGATCAACGACATGATTGACCAGTTGGCTATCTTCGCATCCGAGGTGAAGAAGGTCGCGAGGGAAGTCGGCACCGAGGGCAAGCTAGGCGTCCAAGCCGAGGTTGGAAATGTCCAAGGCATCTGGCAGGAAATTACGTACGTGTTTCTGCTTCGCGATGTTCTTCTCATCGTTTATGTTCCATTTACAGCATGTCTGTGAACACGATGGCCGGCAACTTAACGACACAAGTGCGCGGCTTTGCGCAGATCTCCGCGGCAGCTATGGACGGCGACTTCACGCGCTTCATCACGGTCGAGGCGAGCGGGGAAATGGACTCGTTGAAGACCCAGATCAATCAAATGGTGTTCAACTTGCGGGACAGTATCCAGAAGAACACCGCTGCAAGGGAGGCGGCCGAGTTGGCGAACAGGAGCAAGTCTGAGTTCTTGGCGAACATGTCGCACGAGATTAGGTATGTCTTCCTTTTTATTCTGGTGAAGGACTAGGCTGACTGGCTGCCAGGACGCCCATGAACGGTATCATCGGCATGACGGAGCTCACGCTAGACAGTGACCTTAATCGATCGCAGCGCGAGAGCTTGCTGCTAGTGCACAGCTTGGCCAGGTCACTACTGTTGATCATTGATGATATCTTGGATATCTCGAAGAGTGCGTGGTATCTGTCCCTTGCCACGTCCGCAGGTAGCTGACTAGCACGTAGTTGAGGCTGGTCGTATGACGATGGAGCAGGTATCCTTCTCGTTCCGCCAGACCGTCTTTGGTATCCTCAAGACGCTAGTGGTACGCGCGTCGCAGAACAACCTGGACCTCACCTACGACGTCGACCCCGACATCCCCGACCAGCTCATCGGCGACTCGCTCCGACTAAGACAAGTTATCACGAACTTGGTCGGGAACGCGATCAAGTTCACGCCCTCGAAGGTGTCGAAGAAGGGCCATGTCGCGCTTAGCTGCCGTCTCCTCGCGCTTGACGATTCGAGCGTCACGCTCGAGTTCTGCGTCACGGATACTGGTATCGGCATTGCGAAGGACAAGCTGAATCTAATTTTCGATACGTTCGCCCAGGCAGACGGGTCGACGACGAGGGTGAGCTGGTCGAGGACTAACGTCACCGCGAAGTCTAGTGCTGACGTCCCTTTTTATCGACAGGAGTACGGCGGCACGGGTCTCGGTCTATCCATCTCGAAACGCTTGGTCTTCCTCATGCAAGGTAATATGTGGGTGGAGAGCGAGGTCAGCAAGGGCTCCAAGTTCTTCTTCACCATCACGTCGCAGATCGGGCACATGTCGATGGACGCGACGCTCACGAAGATGGCGCCATTCGCAAACCGCAATATTCTGTTCGTCGATACCCTACATGATCGGACCGGGGTCGTGGATCGCATCCAGGAGCTTGGTCTGCGCCCGTACGTTGTGCATGATGCGCTGGAGGTCGCGGACAAGGCGTCGTGTCCGCATATTGATACCATCGTGGTGGACTCGCTACAGGTGGTACGTCTGGTATTTCATCTTGGGCGCGGCGTGCTCGCTGACTCGTCGCACATAGACCGAGACCATGCGCGAATATGAGCATCTGCGGTATATCCCCATCGTCCTTCTTGCACCTGTGAGTCTTGCCGGTGACTTACTCTTATGCTTTGTCTGACGCATCCACTCCACGCAGAATCTTCCCCGCTTGAATCGTACGTGCTTTGCTGACAATTTGACGCGCCGTCATTGATCCGTCTCTAGTTAAATGGTGCTTGGACAACAGTATCAGCTCCGAAGTCACAACGCCAGTCACCGCACAGGACCTCGCATCTGCACTGATATCCGCCCTAGAGTCGAGCACCGTCAGCCCTGCGGCGGCAACGAATGACATCACGTTCGACATTCTGCTTGCCGAGGACAACTTGGTCAATCAGAAGCTAGCTGTGAAGATCCTCGAAAAATACGGCCACTCGGTAGAGATCGCAGAAAACGGGTCGTTGGCAGTAGACGCCTTCAAGGCGCGCGTCCAGCGGAATAGACCGTTTGATATCATTCTCGTGCGTCGCGTGTACTTCATGTGTCTGTCTCTCGCGTTCTGACGTGGGCGCAGATGGATGTATCTATGCCGTTCATGGGCGGCATGGAGGCGACCGAGCTCATACGTGCATACGAGATGCATAATAACCTGACACCGACCCCGATCATTGCGCTTACAGCGCACGCAAGTACGTTCTTTCATCGATGCTTAATGAGGTGCACCGGTTAACGCATCTCCTCCGCAGTGATTGGTGATAGAGAAAGGTGTCTTGATGCAGGCATGGTAAGTACACTTCACCTTACGTCGTATCGTCCCTTCTAATGTGCCGAATCGTTTCGTAGGATGATCATATAACCAGTGCGTATCTTCGCAATGTCATAATCCAGCATGTCTTATTAAACGTTGCGCAGAGCCTTTACGACGTGGGGACCTTCTGAACTCGATCACCAAGCTGGCTGGCGAGCGGGTGAAGCAAAGAAGACATCAACACAACCATCCGAAAGAGTTTCGATGAGATCAACCCGGCCCAGTGTCGTGCGCGTTACCCCATATGTGTGTTTTGTATACCCGCCACCCACTCATGCTGCCCTGCGCCTGTACTTTCTTGTATCTTATTACAGTACGTTCTAGCCTTATTTATCTGCGTAGCCTTTCCATGTTGTGCATGATCGCTGCATATGCATCGTGACGTCCTTGTATCTCTTTCATCGTACCCATCCGAGTAATCCATGAACATGCTTGACTGCACCCAGTTTTCGCCAGTTCAGCGAGTCGTGACCCGGCGGTGCCCTGGTCGAGACTTTGAAGCTTTGACCGCGGAACCGCTCTCTACAATTGATCCAATCACAGGACGTATAGTTTACACGCATTACGCAACGCTAGGTTTCCACAGCCGCCGTGCTCGTCGACCAGTGGTAGGCTCGAAAACCCGATATCGAGCCTTCGTAAAAGAAAATAAACATTCCAAACTAAGCGCTCTCATCAAATGTAAAAATGCTGAGTTCTGAGCATTGGATCAAACTAAATACTACATAGACCATTCAAAGCGACGCTCTGGATCATATTCTACACCGACCGTCCAGGTTCCTCTTGCGAATGCAAAGAGGAAGAATAAATGGATGTCAGGGATTTCGCGAAATGTCCGACTCTCGAAAGCGAAAGGGCTCTCTGGGAAATTTCATTGATAAGGCCTATTGCGACGCAGCAAATTCGATCAACCCCGTCTCCGCAAAATCCCACAGCTTGACGAAGCGGAGCCCGGCGGCGGTCCTGCGATGCAATATGCGTCAGCTACTGTTGCAGGGCATATGCGAGTGTGCCTTACCCGATCGCGAGGAATTCGTCCAGCGTTCGCTCGCCCGCGTTCGTCAGTACGAGCATGTTTACATCTTGCATGTATGCTCGAGAGTTCCCGTACCCGTAGTTCGGGAGTAGCGGCTTCGGGGCCTGCAAGTCAGAAAGATAGGTCAGTGATGGTAGCCGTGACGATGATGGTTTACGATACTGACCACGTCGACCCCAGACGATGCGGCAAGTCCGCGGGCTTCTTCACCGGAGAAGTTCGGTTGCAGGACATAGTCGTCTAGAACGACAGGACGGGGAGATCAGCGAGGGTGATGTGTGCGATGCCGTTTGCTTCTCACGAATAAGGACCCTGCTCTCCGGTTTGAGGACCTTCGCGATGTTCTTCAGGATCGTGACGCACGCATCCGTGGGCCAATTGTGGATAATTTGTCTCAGCTGAAACAGTCCCAATCAGCACTACTCACGAGGTGCTTGATGGTCGTTCACCAACATAATACACGTCTTGCTCTTTCACTGGACTCTCGTTCAAGAAGTCCAGAGGCACGAAGTTGACGCGATTCTCGGTCACAGCGACGGGGTAGTTCGTGTTCCAGAACTGTGCGTATTGTCATTATAGAGCGGATGGAGATTTCGGGACACGTACCTGGCGAGCCTGCTCGACTACCGTGGGTAGATCTTGTACGGTGAGTTGCAGATGAGGATATTGCTTCGCGAGCTGGATAGAAATTGTCCCATATCCGCCCCCAACGTCAGTCACAGTCGTTCCGGAGGGTAGATCGCGCCATGGAAAGGCTGGTGGAAGTGTCAGCTGACCGGCGGCAGGACAATTTAAAGCGCGGAGTGACCTTTCACGACGAGGTTGCCATCGGTGAGGTAGCCCGCGCCGACCATCCCACGGTTGAACATCTTCGTCGGCGCGCATCAAACGACCATTCGCAGACAGCCTGAAAACGCTCACCTTGCCTGATTCAGTCTGTGTAACGCCCGTCAGTACATGCGCGCTCGAAGATCGTGAAAACGCACGCGCTGTGTGAGCCACTCATAGATCGATGCCTCCGGCATCTCGTGCCTCGTCCCGTACGACCACGCCGTCCTGTTCGCATCGTACGAAGGGCCGTAGATCGGATCGACGAGCGCGTCGTAAATGTTCGACGGAACGTATCGGTTCACGTCCGTCGTGACCCATTCGATCAGTGCGCTGAACGGATTCGCCCCGAGGAGCGTGGTGGACAGACGATTGTTGGTGTATGTGTCCGCGGCGACTGCTCGGCGCGATGAGGCACTGGCGAGCGAGACGAGGGACCGCAGGCGCACCTTCGCGGAAACAGTGCTGGAGCGCCAGGCTGCGGAGGATTTTCGACAGTTTGCCCTGCTCCATGCTCGTTGCCTTCGCGATCTCGGAGACGTGCAGACCCTCGGGATGGGCAGCAAGAATGTCCGGTATTTTCGCGGTCACGGCAACGCGAAGACATCCGACGTCGAGGCATTGGATGGAGCGCTGGCAATGGCCTCGTCAGCCGGATGCTGCAATCAATTCGTAGAGACGACTCACTGTGAACAGTGTTGCCTCTGGCGGCGCCAACGTCGTGCATAACTGGAAGCACGCGCCGTCGAGAACTCGAAGCACCTTTCTGAGCGCGATGATGTTGGTCGGAGACTCCGAAGGCACGTCAAGCGAGGGTAACTCGGTACCAGAGTCCTCGTAGGCAGAGATGGCATCGTTCGTCGCTTGTTGGATCAGAGATACAAGACCCTGTAAGTCTGCCTTTCTGTCAGTCATGCTGGGCTTATCAGTCTCACGGTGACACGATGGGTGTTTTCTAGTTGTTCTGGATCATCTTATATATCTCCAAGGACGCTGCTAGAGCGCTGAAGCATGTTTACCGATGTTCGCACTTCGCTGAAGGCGCAACCATGGGACACAAATAAAGGGTTGTGCTGTGTCACAGTCAGCGGGTTCCAGAAGGCAGCGAGAAGATGGGAGAAGATACCTGAACCCCTTTTGGCGTTGCGATTGAATGTTGCTCCGGGTGCCAACACAAATCTGAGAGTATCCAACTTGCAAGGACGCGCGGAAGGCCTGTTGTCTTGCCGTGCCGTGCCTGCATGGGAAAATGAGACATCAGCAGACTTCGCAAGGACTCTCGACAAGCAGTCTCGAAGCCTCCAGCACTCCATGCGACTTGAGGACGTCATATCATATCCTTCCGTGCTTGTCACCGAGCGTGGATCGGACGACAGTCACTGTGTGTTCAGAACTCACGCGGAGAAGAGTCATCTTGTTGAATTGGCAGGCCAAATCCAACGCGCCTCGGGGCCTGTGGCTCAGGGAAGTATAGCGGGGCCTATTAAGTCACGGCTATTGTCCGAAGACAAACGCCTCTCTCGAGCATCTATGGGCATATGCGTTATCAGTCGTGATGATAGACGCAGACGTTAAGGTTCCGCGAAGTCAATTTGTCCGGGATCAGGGAACCAGCCCCAGGCCCTCATGTCTACACGGCATCCGGCCGGTCAATAGTGACCTCGACGCCTTCCCTTGAAGAGTACCTCGCTGCCTTTGTGTGCCATCCCGGTTCTCTTGACGAGATGGTGGCAGTGGACGATACGACACGCCACCAAGGAACTGGCGGGTCGAGCTCGGGCGACAAGAACTTCAGTGCTATATAGCATTGGCTTGAACCTTACTGTGGAACCTCGTCTCAAACACAACTTGGCCGTGGCGTCGGCACTCACCTTGTCCGACACGATGGAAATGGTTAGGCATCCCAATCAGCTTCGCCACCTGTCCTGGCAGAAAGATAGAATTTGTCGGACGATTCGATGTGATTGTTTCAGACACTTAGTAGTCAACGACCTTCGTCATCAGCATGGCAGAGCATATATGTTCATCGGAGATGGAACTCAACGCTGCCCATCAGTTGAGCTAGGTCGATACAGTAAATAAGAAGGCGTGGAAGTGCCTGGGTGTGGAATCGAGCCTGCAGTACTGACGGTGAGTGTCTGTGAAACTTGAAAGGTTGATGGAGGATGGTGACATGACGGTGACATGACAGGGCGTCACGGTGTCACTAATGCTGGAGCGCCGGCGACTCGTTCGTCTTCTCCCACCAGTTACTTACTAGCAGTAACCTCAATTTCTTCATCTCTACATACTCTTTGCAATTCCTCCTCACTCGTAACAGCTCGTAAGTCATGGTTGTCGCTGTTAAAATCTTTGCATCACGTCGATCAAAGGGCTGCGTAAGCAGAAGTAGACATCTTTGTATCGTCTTACTTGTGCCTTGGAACTCCGTCGTCCGAGTCATCTATATGCGTTCAACTTTTCTTCCACAGCTGTCACTTTGCTTGTCTTGTGTTCAGTGGCTGCTTTAGCGGTACTAACACCTCTCCAGACTCGGGCATCTTCCCCACAACTATTCAGTATGTTATCTATGGGAGATGACTGCGACATGTTAGAGTATGTCGCATTGTGTTTTCCGCTCATCCGAATGCGTCTTACTCATGTCGCCTAGTCCTCAAGCCTTCTGGTCCGCCGTCGTCCTGCGTCGACTCACTCTTACTGAAGGCGTCTCACCTCGAGACCATATCGGTACCGTCGCCAATACCCAGCAGGCACTAGAAAATGAACTATCAGCTATTCGTTTTGCAATGTGCTTTATCCGAACCCGCCGCAATGCTCTCTCTGCGATCTCCGCCCTCCCAGCTGAGGTTCTCGTCCGCATCTTCAAGTGCTGTGCTGCGATGCATCAGTCTGAACTATATCACCGACGACCGCTCGGCTGGATCGAAGTTACACATGTCTGTCGACATTGGCGCGATACAGCCCTACAGTTCCCAGGTCTCTGGAGTGACATCTGCTTCACGCTTGGCCCTCGATGCGCGGAAGCAATGCTGGCCCGTTCGGCAGCAACGCCGATCTCCATGTCTTTTTTCTGCCCCGCACTCGAACGGTCTTCCTCATTCTTGAATCTCATATCCGAACATATGCACCATACGCGCGACCTTCAGGTCGTGGGAACTGGGACAGCTAATATACGGCCATTTGTCTACGGTTTGCCATCTCCGTCCGCGGTCTTGGAGGGCTTGGATATATCTCTCATTGACACCCCCGGAGAAGAGGAGGGTTACAACTTCGAACTGCCTGGTGCTATAACTGGATCTCGCCTACCCTCGCTTCGTCGCGTTACCCTTGATGGTTTCTGGATGCCTTGGTCTGCGCCCATTCTCGGCGGGCTCACACATCTACATATTCAGCTGCACAAGCCTCGCAGGCATGCTTTAGATGCGTACTTGAATGCCTCACACGAAGAGTTATTTTCTGTTCTCAAGACTCTGCGGGCGTTAGAGTCTCTGATCCTCATAAACTGTCTTCCCTCTGGACACTGGGCGGATCGTAACGACGAGGTCTTGAGGCTTCCTCAGTTGGAGATGCTTCAGCTACAAGGGCCATCTGCCGCTTGCTTCGGCCTCGCGAAGCGGCTCCGTATACGCCCACGTTGTCAAGTGCAGCTCCGGTGTACCGACGACACTGACGTCACTGAGATCCTTCCCTTCTTGTCTGCCCTTACCAGCGGCGGCACCGATCTGTCTCCTTGGCACACCTTGCTGCTCACGCACGACATCGACACCGGCTTCCGCCTGCAGATGTGGCGTCTGTGCCACGCACCCCGGACCGACGACGAGTCAGAAGACGAGTTCGACTTGGAACCTCTGGACGTCGATTTGGCCATCTCGTCCTGCAGCCCCGGGCAGTCGTACGGCCCTCTTCAACGCCTTTGCCGGGTGCTGCCGCTGGAGACCATCCGGACCATCCATGTCTCCATAGATACCTTCGGCTACAATGTCCCGGCCCGCGATTGGATCGACATGCTCTGGCAGTGTTCCGAGACCACCAGAGTCTGGGTCCGCAACCGACAGGCCATCTCGTTCTGTGAAGCCCTCAGCATGACCACGGACACTCACCCTCGGCCCCTTGCGGAGCTGGATCTAGAGGTAAGGATGCCGGAAGAGCCGTTCTTGTGGAATCTTGAGACCCTCAAACTGTCGGACGTGGACCTCGGTATGCAGGGGTACAATGTGCAGATGTACGGCATGGCCTTCTACACCCTGCTCGTAGATTGGCTGTCCGATCGCCAGAATGTCGACATGTCTCCGAGCCTGAAAATCGAGTTGGAGAACTGTGAGGTCAGGAGAGACTGGGTGGAAGATTTGGAAGAGGTGGCCAGCGTCAAATGGGACAACAATGATGGCAGTTGCAACAGTTGGGGTGAGGGCGAAGGCGGCTACTCCGACGACTAAAGGGATACGTGACGCTAGGTGCGTAGGTGGTTAAGATTCTTCGTACATTCTTTCAGGTCTCGGGATATTTTTTTCTAGGTACGGCCTCCTCGTTATTCAGTTCACAAAGTTGCCATGCAATTCGACGTATCTTTTAGGACAACGATTCAAAGTCAATCCGGTCGTGAACAAATACAAGCGAAAGAATAGAGCCATTTGGACGTGAGCACCAAGAATTAGACACAAAATATGTACCATAGAGATTGAAAGATCTGCCTTCTGATGAAGTGGCGTAGTTAAATAATCCAGAATGCACACTGTGCGACTGTCGGTCTATTGTAATCTCAAAGTCACCCGAGACGCGAACAACGCCCCAGCTTGCACCGGCATCGATAAATAATAACACGACCCCTTCTCATTGAGGAGAGTAACCTACAAAGTATCCAAAGGCGGGTATAAGCGTACGAACCATCGCCGCACAGCTGAGCTACGGAAGGTGTCACAGATCAAGAGACGGACGAGAAGCACAGTCACAACGGCACGCGTAGAATATGGAATGTGGAAGGGCAAAGCAAGGCAAGGTAGCAGTTAAATAAGGAGACCGATCAGCGGCACGGAAGGGGAAGGATTTAAGGGTGTGGGCACGGTCGACGGCCGGACGCGAACGGAAGGAATAGACAATATAGGACAGGTATATTCAAGATAAGATAGAAGCACGGATGGGGGAAGACCGGACAGTATAGACAGCACAACCAGAAGGAAAGAAAGAGCGGACGGACAGCGGCGCGCTGGCCAGTTTTACACGACGGAATACACGGACAGACACGAGGTAGGACAGAATGTACCTGTGCGCACGGAGACGAGGCGCGCTCAGGCAGTCCCGCCGTACGCGTCTTCCTCCGCGTAGCCGCTCGCCCAGCTCTTCCGATGATCATGCGGCTGCGTGGCGGCCATGATGTTGGGCGTGCTCGAGCTGATGGGGGAGTAGAGCGTGCGCATGCCGCTGCCATAGCTGACAGGCGGCGGGGACGGGAGCGCGTGCGTGCCGGCGGGCGGGGACGCGACGCGGCGTTCGGCGTACGCACGGAGCATGTCGTCAGGGGACATCATGTTCGCGGGGAGCGGTTGCATAGGCATAAACGAGGAGGCCGTGGGCGTGGTGTGCGTGGGCTGCGGCTCCGCGGGGAGGAAGGGCTTGCTGGACTTGGGCGAGAGAAGCAGCTCGGGATCGTTCGTGCTGTTGTGCATCACTGCGACCGTGGTCAGCTCTACTGGCACATTCGAAGAACATGAGAGACGCACTCTGCAGAGCCGGCATGACCTCGTCGAAGCTGGGCCGCGGCGCGACGTCCTTGCCCGCCAAGCGAGCCTGGATATCCTCCGGCGTGAGCGTGAACGGACCCGTCGTCTGCGTGGGCGACAGCACGCCTGCGTCCGCGGTCCCAGGATCAGACTCGCTGTCCGCAGATGGCGCCCAGCCGGCGTGGAACGCGCGGCTCGTGACGGTGCGCCGCGCATCTTGCGACGGGCGCACGGTATCCGCGAACGACACCTTCGACTTGCGCTCCACAAGGTTCGCCGCGCGCACGCCAGGGCGGAGCTGCGACATCTGCGGGGGGTCCGCGGGCACCGGCGGCGGCGGCGGCGCGCCAAAGCTGGGCGCTGTGCCGAAGCGCGCGCCGATGCCCGCCTGGCCGCCGTCCGCGTTGAACGAGCTGTTCGGGCGCGCGGCGCCGAAGGAGAACGTCGACGCGCGGTTGCCGCCGTCGGCACTGGGGCGCACGGCCATGCTGGTGCGGATCGCGGCACTCGCGCCCGCGGCGGAGATGGACTTCCAGTCGGTGGAGATGGTCGACATGCGCTTGTCGACGGCGACGCTGAAGCGCTTGCGGTTCTCCCTGCCGCGGTCGCGGGAGATCTTGAGGAACGCGAGGCCGATGAGCGCGGCGATGAAGAGGAGCGGCATGATCACCGCGGCGGCGATCTTGCCCTTCGAGAGCCCGTGGTGCGTGGACGGCGCGTTGTTCACGACGGTGACGCCGCCGGAGGTGTCGGCGGCGGTCGCGTCGCCCGCGAGCGTCCCGGAGGACGTGTCGGTCGTCGCGTTCCAGACTGGCCCGGCGGGAAGCTGGGCCATGGCGCGCGGGAGACCGCTCTGCACGATGGCGAGCTGCAGGCTGACGGAGTCGGTGGCGTTCCACCACTGCGGCTGGAGCTGGGTCTGGTAGGAGCCGGCGGGGAAGTATACGGAGCTCCAGGTGTGGATGAGGGGCTGGTCGTTGCCTGGGGCGAGAAGGTAGATGTCGACGCTTTGGGCGCCGGACATGCAGGCGGTGTCCCAGGAGATGTTGAGGGGGTTCTTGGCGTCGAGAGATTGGCCACTGGTGGGTGATGTGTATAGGCCGCCGGTGGCACAGGCTGAAGGCGCAGGCTGTCAGTCACGGAGCCCACATAGAAACAAAACATCGAAAGAAAGATGCAGACAGCGGGAACAAGATGTCGGTTAATACAAGACGGGTCAAGACCCTCGCATCCCGCCATGACCGTCGGACCCGTCGTCCTCGGCTGCGGTATGAACAATGTCCTCATTGTCAGGCGCAGTGGACTCGTCTTCTTGTGTGTCCGTAGCATCCGCAGGGTGCTGCCGCTCAGTTGAACGCAGCATGTGCTCGAGCTGAGCGACAAAGTCCCTCATAATCAGCAACCTGCGTCGCTTGAGCAACAAGCCTGCCAGAGAGATCGGTGTCGATTGTGAGGTCGACATCAGGACCGGATCCCCCTCTCTATGCCCACATGCCCCGCCGTCCTGTAACATAACAAGCCAAGAAAACACCACTCACAGCTTCCATCCCGCTTCAGATTTCGGCGACCATGTTCAAAAACGGCCGCAGGGCGGCCGAGGCGGAAACGCGTGACGTTCCCGACCATCTGTTTCTTGATTTTCTGTTCGTACAAAAGAGCGTGTCGAAGGAGCGGCGGGGTGTAGGACACTGTCGTGGGCGGGCGAGACGACGATAACGGGCTCGCCAACACCTCCGCCAGCGGTTACGTGATTGATTTTCTCACGTACGCTTGCGGGGTATGGCGCCCGTCGCCCCCTTCGCGACCGCCAAGTGCCGGTCGTTGCTGTAAAACCTGTCCACGGATCACTCTCGGACTGCATGCACACTTCCGCGCTTTGTTCGTCGCGTACAAGTCCACTGACATACTCTAGCGTCTTCTCTGTTTTTGCCTGTGTTTGGTTGTAGTCTCCCTTGCGCAGATTTCCCGATTCACCCTGCGTCGAGGACGAGATGCGTGCATCTGCATCTGTATATGCTGTCGAGAGGTGAGCGGCTGCACCACCATGCCATGCTCCGCGGCGTCGGTGGCGCACCCGTGCGTTCTGCCACGCTCAAGGCGAAGATCCCCTATGTCATGTATGTCTCGCCGTATTCTGTTGGTTCTCGCGCATCTCACCGAAATATGGTGCAATTGCGCGCGCATTCTCAACGTGCACTACCCATGGACAGCCTCGGGTTGGACATGACCCGTCTGCCGCCGTGTTCTGTTTCACTTCGCGCTTCTGGATCGTGATATAATCACTATGAGACCAAACGAGGGTGAAATTCGCCACACAAGGGGATGAATTTGATGATTCACTGCATTCGAGGGTCAAGTTTCGGTGAAAGTCGAAATGTGGTGAATGCTGGTGAATTTCGCCTCGTGAAGATTCACTGCAGGAAGTAGTTATTTTTGCCGCCCTGGTAGTATCGAGTCATTCACCGCAATAGGACAGTGAAATTCACCATCCAGTCACCCAACAGACAGGAAAGCTGTAAGTAAGCATTGTGATCATTGCCGTACAGCCGCGCACCAGTGTGTGAAGCACAATTACTCGTGCAGCGGTATGTATCGAGATATGCTGCTTTATTCATACAGAAGTAAGTACTCTGATCTATTGATAATGCTATATGCTTCCAGTTCTTGCTGGTGATGTATGTATGGGTCTCCTGTCCAAGAATCTCCAAGAATCAGCAAAGCAGCCCGGTCCCGCCCAAGCACGATCCCCTCCCCACGCCGCCCTTGACGCGTCGCTTCGGCACAAGGCAGCCCTGTCGCAAGCGGCTGAATCGGCGCGATCCGTGGCCATTTGCTGCAAGGAGGTAAGTACCTCTTACTGTCCGAAGAGAAGGCAATTACAGTGCCTTGCATATCACTCTGCAGTCGACGCGCCGAGATTTGTGTTTGTCTCGACCAAAGCGTGACATTTCAATCTCCGAAACCTTATCCTCTACGAGTCTGGCCGCGTCATCATCGTTGCTCTCAGCGCTCAGCGCTCAGTGGTCAGACCGCTTCAGACCACCCTGCTTGTCTTCTCGTCTAGCGAAAGGTCAGGATACCATATGCACGCAAACAGCATGCTCACATTTCCTCGACTGTAGTGTCCAGTACAGTAGTGCCTGCCAATTTGCTTATTTAACATTGGCCTATGCCCCGATCCACCGTTGTTGAAAACCTAGCCGACATCACTGTCTAATTCCAGCTTTGACACCCTCGTTTCCAGCGCGCTCTGCTCAGTTATTGAAACGGGCACACGTTCTTGGTTCTGAGAGCCCAGAACCCTGCTCTAGATGTGGATATGCTGATACAGCCAGGGTTGCAAGCACCGAAACATGCATACCCGCAAGTGTTCCCCATTCTGCTTTGTCCGGTCCAATGGCCTCTGTCTGTGGTACGTACTATTTTTCTGCAATTTCATCTCTTGGGTCTCTATGCAACTGCCGAACATGGCTGCGGTCGAAGCAGAATTCTATAAAAGCTACCTTTCGACACGCTACTGACCCCAGCATCGCAGCACCTTACAGCTCGAACAACATCCTCCGCATATATTTCTCAATGGCCCCTCTCACCATCCGTCTTCCTGCTCGCCCGACTGGTGCCGCTTCTGGCAATTCGTCTGGTGAGAAGTCGAAGAGCTCGACTGCTCCTCCTGCTGTTCGACCTGTTCCCACCGGCAAGGAGAATGTACCTACTCCTTTCGTACCTTCTGAGGGCTGGCTCCGTAACCCTGCATGGGTCGGTAAGTCTATTTCATAATTTTGATCACAAATCTTTGCTGACAGATATTGTCATTTCTAGACGGGGGCGTGAATCCACCCCGATTCTATACAACGGCTGCCGAAATTCAGGATGCAATTCAGGCGGCTGCTAATGCCGGCATCCCCATTCCTCCTGCTCAGGCGCACGTGCAGGGAAGGCAACAGCCAGACATGGCGGACGGTGCTCATGCGCTGGTAGCCGTCGCTGATCCTCAACCGCAGCATGGCGTGGGCGGTAAACCTCAAATATTGTCTGCTTGCTTGTCCTGCTTTCCTGACTTTGTTTTTCCAGAGAACATAGCAAATGTACTCGAGGCAGTGCAGCCTGCACCTCCTCAAGGCGAAACTGGTAAGTTTAATTGTCAGCGGTTGAGCGAGATGTATACTAACTCTTGTCAGCCCTTGATAAAGCGGGACATCTTGTATATGTGACCCATGCATTTTCGCACATAGACGAGCCGCGCAATGTTCGTGGTGCGAAGGCAGCGCCAAAGAAGAAACCGACATCAATAACAAAGTTCGAGTACATTAAGATGGATGACATGCCGCGCACAGAGTTTATCAAAGCATTCCTGGCCGTGCATGACCTTGTTACTCAGTACAGTCCCGGCATCCACACGGGGCCAGACTTTAAACTCTGGTGGACTGGCTCTAAGTAAGTTGATCTTCTTCGCTGCTAGGTGATGGATTTGCTTACCCGAAACGTTTACAGTGGCGGAAAGGCTGGGGCACTGACCATCGAGAACGACCGTGACTTCGCTCTCGCGCTACGCACCCTCATGCAGAAGAACAGGCGTACTTGTGCCGTGTCTGTAGAATTTGACACAGATCATATGGATGGGTATCGCATTCGCAAAGCGCAGGTCCGTGTTCACGCGCTCTGCCATATCGTGTTTTAAAATTGCATCCATGTTAGGTTCCGGCGCTCAGCGATGATGGTGGGTATACTGAACTCGTTTACGGGACACGAGTAAGCATTCTTATATGTCGGCTTCTACTTTATTGATCTGTTATATCAGGTACCGCAGGTCGATAGCTTCAGCAGTGAAGCTCAACTTCATGGCCCAATCATCATTCAACTAAAAAACAAGTGGGTTTGCCAACAACACCTTGGCGAACATGGAGAACCGGGCCATTGTTATATCACGTCAAACGGTGATCACATTGGACTTAATGCACGCAAGCTCAAGTTCTGGGCTGCTGCTATTGTAAGTCCACTTGAATTCAACCGTTACTCACACTGATTACCAAAATGAGCAGGCAGCCCATGACGCGACGAAGCATGAACCTCCCAACACGCTCGAGTTCGACGGCGCTCGTGATGGCCGCCCGACGTCTGTGCGGTCCCGTGGTCGTTCTGGGCCACATCCAGCACTAGTGTCGACATCAACATCACCGTCAGCGACAACGCCACAGAATGACACGTCGCAGCTGCTGATGGCAGCGATCCTCAGCAATATCAATAGGAACGGCAAGCATGGAAGATCTCCTTCGCCGCAATCACCTCGCACTCCCACCCGATCACGCACCTATCCGGTGCCTCTTTCACCCCCTCCGAAGCCCGGCCTCGAACTTCTGACATGCCTAGAAGACTTCGCATTAGCGAAGGGGATTGATCTCACCAGCTGCGAAGTTGCTCTGGCTTCAGTCGACTTCACGCCAGACATTATAGCTGAGGTGTCCGTTGGTCGCCTTTGCGAGTTGACGGGTACGACGGAGGGTCGTGTGATAAAGTTACAGGCATTCTGTAAAGTGTGGACAGCCCGCTTCGAGGAGAAGCAAGCCTATCTCGTGGAGAAGCGTCGCCGTCTCGAACTATAAGTATTTAATTGTGCTGCCAATCTTGAAATTAGATTTTTCTTGTTGCTATTTGAGTCTCGACAAATGTTTTGAAAGAAAAAGATCAGATGCAATAGCATTAACTGTGTTACACAAATGAATAGCCACAATTAACAATCCAGCCCTCTGCATCTTCCCTTGAGACAGATGCCGCGGCCTGCTCAATCAGCCATGGTCTGACTTCGGGTCGAGTAGCATCTGACTCGTGACGTCGAAGCCACGATTTGACCGAATGGAATGCTTGCTCTATAGGATTAAAATCGGGTGAGTATGGTGGCAAGTAAATCAGCTTTGCACCTGCATGTATGTTAGAGCTGTAATGACTTGTCGAGAATTAGTGTAACGACTGACCGCATTCGGTTTCAACAATACGACGGACTTCTTCATCGTGATGAATAGCGCAGTTGTCCAAAACGACAACACTTCGGACACCTGGGTACGGAGAAAGCTGAGGTGCCTTCGAACAACAATTTATTTATTTTAGCCTATGGAGTACACAATTTGGAAACACTACGTACCAGTTCAATCTCCAAAAATTGAATGAATTTCTCCTTTGTGACTGATCCTTCGAAAATGTCTAGGGCTGCCACTCCCTCATATGTCAAAGCAGGCAGGACTGAATAGCGCCGTCCTCGTATAAACGTTGCACGGCGTACACATGCGCGGCCCAGAGAGGACCACCCATCCTGGCGCTGGTTCGTGATGTCATCCACACTTGACTCGTCAAGCCACACAAAAAAATGTGCCGGTATGTCTCCGTATTCAGCTTGCCAGGTAGCACGGAGAAGCTCGTTCCGCTCCATTGCCGATTTTGACACTTGTTTATGTGTCAAGGCCATGTGTCGTATAGCGCGCGATATTGTGGCAAGCGATACATCTACTTGTCGTACATCGGTAAGGGACATCTGTATCTCGTCGAGGTAGAGGGAAGGATTGGCTGCGAGGATGGAGGAGATATAGTTCATGTCGCCTGTATCAAGTGTCCGCGGACGGCCTCGAGGACGTGCAAATGGATTGTGAACAACCCCATAGTCACGATGAAGCCTGAGGATGTCGTATACAGTCCGTTCCGAGCACTCAGCAAGAATGGAGATCTCAGATGCTGGTTTATGAAGCACAGAGCTCCAGTAGACAATTCGTTCTCGCACCTCTTGTGATAGCGGAGGAGCCATGGCACAAGCTGTAGATACTAGAAAGCCGTCGATACGGTGCCCGATTACGAGTACTGACTGTGACTGATTGTGACACAATGTGACTATTTGGCTACAACAAACAGAAATCTCAACGCGTCGACTGCAGAGTGATATGCAAGGCACTGTATACTGGGCCCCAACTCACGCGGGCGGCCAGCGATCGTGGGACAAGCGCGTTCATGGGCGACTACTTGACGATGATGCCCTGGTGATACCGTGCGGCAGCGACCTGATGTATCTGACCTGAGCACAATAAACCAGATGTTGCATGGACAATGCACAGCAACAGGGTGCCTACATGCTCTAGAATTGAACGACTGACCTCGAGATTCTGGCTGCGAGAGGTCCATAGCGCCTGTATGCTACCGACCATGCCGATGCCGTGTTCAACTTCACGCGCCATAACTTGACGATGACACCCGGACTGGCCACACGAGCCCGATGTCAACGAGCGAGGGCAGCGCGCCGCACACAGGGCAGCCACGTTCTTGCTAGCGCCACGTAACTTGATGATGAAGCTGTCCCCGGCGTGCTGCCTACGACGCGTTGATTCGTGTTTCCCCCCGTTTTTAGTGTCGTCGCGACGTGCCGAACGACACTCTTGGGAACAAAATCGACGGAGCGCAATGGCTGGCTCACTCGCGAGATCCCAAGCATGCGCCGACGCGCCAATTCGCCTATTCGGCCCGCGAGTCGTAACAATGCTTGGAGTACGAGCGAGACGGTGCGATCGAACGGTGCCATGTCCTGCGAGAAGGTGAGCACGAGCACGTTCTTTGCGATGTGTCGCTCAGTAGCCCGCAGTGCCATCGCCGTCCGCAACGCGACCCAAGGCCAGCAGATGGCACAAAACCAGCTCGCCGGGGTGACGGGATCAACGGGGAGTAACGGTCGGTGCACTCGCCAGATCCCGACGCGTGGGTCGACTCGCTGAAGCTATGCCAGCATGCTGTCCACGACCCTCTATCCGCCATTTCCCCCGGTCTCCAGGCCACGAGACGTCGGGAGGCAGGCAGCGCAATGGCCGCGAGTCGCGGTGCGATCGGACGGCGCGGTGTTCTGCAGCAAGGTGAGTGCGAGCACACTCTCTGCAACGTGTCGCTCATTGCCCCTGCCTCTACCCGCAGAGTCATCACCTTTGGCCAATGACCCGAGGCCTGTAGCCGACGCCGGTGCCATCAACCAAGTGCAGCGGTCCGCGTGATTCGCCCAAATTCACCCGCTTGCCACGGCCGCGATAATGTGAATCGCGCGCCGAGGTCTGCGTAATGGAAACCGTAACGCCGGTGCGTGAGCAGTCCATTCATGCAGAATGGAACCACTCACATGCTGCTGATGGCGCCACAGACACGATGGACGCCGCCCGGATCGCGGACGGTGGAGCGCGATGGACTTGGAGATGAGGTAGGTCGCGAGAATGTCGAACCTCTTACACCCAGCGCAACCCCCAACGACACGCAGACATGACGGTCGCCACCGGAGAACGCGCAGGAAACCAGCCGAAATGCGACGGCGCCAGCACGAGGGGCGCGACACCCTGTAACGAAGTGAGCAGTAGCCCCGTCGTGCAATGTATACTTAGTACTCACCACCTGTCAGAATTCTTGCACCCCCCATGCAGTGCGACGGCAGACGTATCAGCCTCTTCAGTGTCACGGATCGCTCCATTTCTCTCCGCCTTCTTCTCTGCCATCAAGGCATCACGTCGGTCATGTGCTCCAGCAGCCCCATCACATGTTCACTTCCTCACATGACCTGGGGCTATCCTTCACCCATGCCCTTGTTCCCCTTTGGGACATCTTATTGTTCTCCCTCCCATTGTTCTCCTTTTGGCCACCATTGTTCTCACTCTATTGTTCGATCCATTATGGTGTCCATTGTTCTTTTCTCATTGTCGTCCCAGTACTTATAGGCTCCCTGTCGCTCGCCTATTTCCCTAGATTGTCCATTTCGTCTGTACCGTACTGTACCTCCAATACAGGTCACTGCGCTGCTAGTCGCTCTCTGCTCTCTCGCTCCCATCATCGCTGGTGACTTGGGTGGTTCTCTGCTGTCTACGACCGAGTCTTGACACCTGGACAATCTCTCATACACCCGCCTCACCTCCCTACTATCGTCCATCATACCTTTCTTCTTTGAACCCTTCACCGTCGACATCTTCACCGAATCTCGACATCCATTCCATCAACCTCATCTCCCCTTCCCCATCGCCAACACCAAGCTATTTGCTCCTGACGATCCAAGCTTGGATCGTCGGACCTTCTCCGATTTCTCTGAAAATTTCAGGATCTCTGAGGTATTGATACACGGTCTCAGATCTGATGAGACCTAAGGATACCTCGAAGCCGTTCTCAAGATATTTGCCTTTTTCTATCCCCCGACCTGCAAAACTGAGCACGATGCATGTTTGCTAGCTCAAATCTATATCGTTTTGGCTGAAATTTAACATGATAATAGATATCATCTATCTTAACATGAAAGGAGTGGCTGCTAAGGATAATTCAAAGTGGTTGTAGAGAAATAAGGGTAATAAGTTAGGCTTAGTTAGGCTGCATCAGATCTCAGAACTATACCAAGAACCTGTCTGTACCTTCTGAAATTTTGCATGGTAGTAGCCATTATTATTCGAACCATGGAAGTATCATTTGCTAAGGATACCTCGGAGTACCTCACAAGATATGAGCCAAATACTGAAAATTATCAATTGAGCTTGATCATGTCTCGAAACTATAGTAAGAACCTGTCTGCACCTCCTGCAACTTTGCATGAGGGTAGTCTTTATTATTCTGATCATGAAAGTATTATTTGCTAAGGATACCTCAGAGTGCCTCACAAGATATGAGTCAAATACTAAAATCTATCAATTGAGCTTAGTCATGTTCTAGAAATATGCCAAGGACTATTCTGCACCTTCTGAAATTTTGCATGATAGTAGCCTTTATTATTTTGAGCATAGGAGTACTATTTGCTAAGGATACCTTGGAGTACCTCATAAGATATGAGCCAAATACTGAAATTTATCAATTAAATCTAGCTAAGTATTTTGCATTTTATGTCATAATGACTGAGGCTGTGCATATGAGACCGATGCAGTCTTGTTTAGAAAATTTTTCTCTACAACTTTGATTTTCTTCTCACGGTATGCTTATGTAAGAAGTATCTGCACACCTTTTACATAAGCAGAAAATCTCGAAAATCATGGCTAAGTCCCTTCAAACTCGGGTTTGGCCGAGTATTTTGCATTTTATGTCAAGCTATTTGCTCCTGACGATCCAAGCTTGGATCGTCGGACCCTCTCCGATTTCTCTGAAAATTTCAGGATCTCTGAGGTATTGATACACGGTCTCAGATCTGATGAGACCTAAGGATACCTCGAAGCCGTTCTCAAGATATTTGCCTTTTTCTATCCCCCGACCTGCAAAACTGAGCACGATGCATGTTTGCTAGCTCAAATCTATATCGTTTTGGCTGAAATTTAACATGATAATAGATATCATCTATCTTAACATGAAAGGAGTGGCTGCTAAGGATAATTCAAAGTGGTTGTAGAGAAATAAGGGTAATAAGTTAGGCTTAGTTAGGCTGCATCAGATCTCAGAACTATACCAAGAACCTGTCTGTACCTTCTGAAATTTTGCATGGTAGTAGCCATTATTATTCGAACCATGGGAGTATCATTTGCTAAGAATACCTCGGAGTACCTCACAAGATATGAGCCAAATACTAAAATACATCAGTTAAGCTTGGTCATGTCTTGAAACTATACCAAGGACCTGTCTGTACCTTCTGAAAATTTGCGTAGTGGTGGCCATTATTATTCCGACCATGGGAGTGTCATTTGCTAAGGATACCTCAAAGTACCTCACAAGATATGAGCCAAATACTAAAATGCATCAGTTAAGCTCGGTCATGTCTCGAAACTATAGTAAGAACCTGTCTGCACCTCCTGCAACTTTGCATGAGGGTAGTCTTTATTATTCTGATCATGAAAGTATTATTTGCTAAGGATACCTCAGAGCGCCTCACAAGATATGAGTCAAATACTAAAATCTATCAATTGAGCTCAGTCATGTTCTAGAAATATGCCAAGGACTATTCTGCACCTTCTGAAATTTTGCATGATAGTAGCCTTTATTATTTTGAGCATGGGAGTACTATTTGCTAAGGATACCTTGGAGTACCTCATAAGATATGAGCCAAATACTGAAATTTATCAATTAAATCTAGCTAAGTATTTTGCATTTTATGTCATAATGACTGAGGCTGTGCATATGAGACCGATGCAGTCTTGTTCAGAAAAATTTTTATACAGTCAAATAGTGGTGGTACCACAAATCTTGCGCTCGTCTGATTGGGCTCAAACTTTTTACACATATGCAGAACTATATTAGGATATGATGTGCAAATTTTTAGAGCAATTGGTGGTCTCAATTTTAAGATAAAAATCAATCAATGTTGGGGAGGAACAGTGAAAAATGGTATGTTGTATTACTTTAAAAGGAAGGTGACATTTTGTCTGCCAATGTTAGCTTAATGAGCTGCATCGAGCCAAACACCTGTCAAGGTTATCGAGCTAGACACCGAGCTGGACCGAGCCAGACACCGAGCCACACCGAGCCAACCGAGTCAGACACCAAGCCATACCAAGCCAACCGAGCCAGACACTGAGTCGTACCGAGCCAGATGCCGAGCTGCACCGAGCCAAACACCTAGTCAAGGTTATCAAGCCAGACACCTAACTGCACTGAGCTAGACATCTCACTGCACTGAGCCAAATACCTAGCCATAGCTCGAGTTATGAGCCACCGAGCCACCGAGCCAAACCACCGAGCCAAGCCACTGAGCCACCGAGTCACCGAGCCACCGAGCCAAGCCATCGAGCCACCGAGCCGAGCCACCGAGCCACTGAAAATAAATTTCCAAATTGGGAAATATAATTTAGTGTTGGTTCTGTCTGGCTTAGTGAACCACCGAGCTACTGATCCAGCTAGAGAGTGGCTCGGTCCTTGGCTTGGTCCTTGGCTCGGTGACTTGGTCCTTGGCTCGGTGGCTCAGTCTTTGGCTCGGTGGCTTAGTCTTTGGCTTGGTAGCTCATCGAGCTAGACTAAACCAACACTAAACTATATTTATACAGTCAAATACACACCTAGCCAAGATTATTGAGCCAGACATCGAGTTACACCAAGCCAGACACTGAGCTATATCAAGCCAACCGAGCCAGATACTGAGCCACATCGAGCCAGATGCTGAGCTGCACTGAGCCAAACACCTAGCCAAGGGTTATCAAGCCAGACACCTAGCTGCACTGAGCTAAACATCTCACTGCACTGAGCCAGATACTTAGCTGTAGCTTGAGTCATAAGCCACCAAGCCACCGAGCCAAGCCACCGAGCCAAGCCACCAAGCCAAGCCACCAAGCCACCAAGCCAAGCCACTAAGCCATCGAGTCACCGAGCCACCGAGCCACTGAGCCACCGAGCCAAGCCATCGAGCCACCGAGCCGAGCCACCGAGCCACTGAAAATAAATTTCCAAATTTGGAAATATAATTTAATGTTGATTCAGTTTGGCTCAGTGAGCCACTGAGCTACTGATCTACTGATCCAGCTGGAAAGTGGCTCGGTCCTTGGCTCAGTCCTTGGCTCGGTGGTTCAGTCCTTGGCTCGGTGGCTTAGTCCTTGGCTCGGTGGCTTGGTCCTTGGCTCAGTAGCTTACCGAGCCAGACTGAACCAACACTAAACTATATTTCTGAATTTTCAAATTTATTTCCAGCAGCTTGGTGGCTTCGCATAAGCCAGAGCCTCACTGAGTTAAAAGAGCCAATTATTAACTACATATCGAGCCAAGTGGAGCCATGTAAAGCTAGCACTGTACTAACTAGACTGTATCCCTGAGCCACACCGAGTCAGACACCTAGCTATAGCTTGAGCCACACCTAGCCACACTCCAAGCCCGAGCCAAGTGAGCTTCTAGATATCAAGTCAGACATTGAGCTACATTGAGTTAGACACCTAGCTATAGCTCGAGCCACACCCTGAGCCCACCAAGTGAGTCCAATCAGAAGGATATAGCCAGAATAACATGTGATTGGTACTCAGCTCTTTTGGCTCAGTGAGCCACTGAGGTACCGAACCGAATCACTAAGCCACTGAAAATGAATTTTCAAATTTAAAAATATAGTTTAGTGTTGGTTCAGTCTGGCTCGGTGAGCTACTGAGTCAAGGACCGAGCCACTGAGCCAAGGATCAAGCCACCGAGCCAAGGACTAAGCCACCGAGCCAAAGACCGAACCACCGAGCCAAGGACCAAGCCAAGGACCAAGCCAAGGACCGAGCCACTCTCCAGCTGGATCAGTAGATCAGTGGCTCGGTGGTTCACTAAGCCAGACTGAACCAACACTAAATTATATTTCCAAATTTGGAAATTTATTTTCAGTGGCTCGGTGGCTTGGCTCGGTGGCTCGATGGCTTGGCTCGGTGGCTCGGTGACTCGGTGGCTCATGGCTCAAGCTATGGCTTAGTGTCTGGCTTGGTGCAGCTTTATGTTTAGCTCAGTGTAGCTCAGTGTTTGGCTCTAGGATGTCTCATAATCCAACGAGTCAGCAGATGTAGCTAGCAGATAGAGCCAGACATAGACTCGAACGAAGTCACATGTTGTCCAGCCCAACACCCCAATCATGTGATCTGCTTACATAAGTCAGCTCAAAGCCAGTTCAAAGTCGGTAGTCAGTTCTCATATGATCATCGGCCATTTTGGAAGTCAGAAGACCTTCAAATATATGCACCATTGGTATCACCAGTCTCAGCTATGAAAATATAGGAGAAGCACGGAGGCCACCACAGACACCCGCAGTGATGTGCGCTTGAGTGAGCTATGAGCTGCGAGCCACTCGAACCTCCCATGGTGATTATGGCTTTGGCGGTAGGATACCTTGTACTTTAGCATCCCAAATAGGAAACCGTTGCTAATTTTGTCTTGCGCACTCTCCCCTCTATCTCTTGTTGCTTGTGTTTGTGCTGGAGTCGCGCGTGGTCTGCTCACTTGCTCGACCCAAGCTATTTGCTCCTGACGATCCAAGCTTGGATCGTCGGACCTTCTCTGATTTCTCTGAAACTTTCAGGATCTCTGAGGTATTGATACACGATCTCAGATCTGAAGAGAGCTAAGAATACCTCGGAGCTGTTCTCAAGATATTTGCCTTTTTTTATCCCCAAGCTATTTGCTCTGCCGTAATGAGGCCTCATTACGGTGACCCTCTCCGATTTCTCCGAAACTTTCAGGATCTCTGAGGTATTGATACACGATCTCAGATCTGAAGAGAGCTAAGAATACCTCGGAGCCGTTCTCAAGATATTTGCCTTTTTCTATCCCCCGACCTGCAAAACTGAGCACGATGCATGTTTGCTAGCTCAAATCTATATCGTTTTGGCTGAAGTTTAACATGATAATACACATCATCTATCTTAACATGGAAGGAGTGGCTGCTAAGGATAATTCAAAGTGGTTGTAGAGAAATAAGGGTAATAAGTTAGGCTTAGTTGGGCTGCATCAGATCTCAGAACTATACCAAGGACCTGTCTGTACCTTCTGGAATTTTGCATGGTGGTGGTCATTATTATTCCGACCATGGGAGTGTCATTTGCTAAGGATACCTCGGAGTACCTCGCAAGATATGAGCCAAATACTAAAATGCATCAGTTAAGCTCGGTCATGTCTTGAAACTATACCAAGGACCTGTCTGTACCTTCTGAAAATTTGCGTGGTGGTGGCCATTATTATTCCGACCATGGGAGTGTCATTTGCTAAGGATACCTCGGAGTACCTCGCAAGATATGAGCCAAATACTAAAATGCATCAGTTAAGCTCGGTCATGTCTTGAAACTATACCAAGGACCTGTCTGTACCTTCTGAAAATTTGCGTGGTGGTGGCCATTATTATTCCGACCATGGAAGTGTCATTTGCTAAGGATACCTCGGAGTACCTCGCAAGATATGAGCCAAATACTAAAATGCATCAGTTAAGCTCGGTCATGTCTTGAAACTATACCAAGGACCTGTCTGTACCTTCTGAAAATTTGCGTGGTGGTGGCCATTATTATTCCGACCATGGAAGTGTCATTTGCTAAGGATACCTCGGAGTACCTCGCAAGATATGAGCCAAATACTAAAATGCATCAGTTAAGCTCGGTCATGTCTTGAAACTATACCAAGGACCTGTCTGTACCTTCTGAAAATTTGCGTGGTGGTGGCCATTATTATTCCGACCATGGGAGTGTCATTTGCTAAGGATACCTCGGAGTACCTCGCAAGATATGAGCCAAATACTAAAATGCATCAGTTAAGCTCGGTCATGTCTTGAAACTATACCAAGGACCTGTCTGTACCTTCTGAAAATTTGCGTGGTGGTGGCCATTATTATTCCGACCATGGAAGTGTCATTTGCTAAGGATACCTCGGAGTACCTCGCAAGATATGAGCCAAATACTAAAATGCATCAGTTAAGCTCGGTCATGTCTTGAAACTATACCAAGGACCTGTCTGTACCTTCTGAAATTTTGCATGGTAGTGGCCATTATTATTCCGACTATAGGAGTATCATTTGCTAAGGATACCTCGGAGTACCCTGCAAGATATGAGCCAAATACTAAAATTTATCAATTAAATTTGGCCAAGTATTTTACATTTTATGTTATAACAACAGATGCTGTGCATACAAGACTAATACAGTCTTGTCAGAAATTTTACATTTTATGTTATAACAACAGATGCTGTGCATACAAGACTAATACAGTCTTGTTCAGAAAATTTTTCTCTACAACTTTGATTTTCTTGTCACGGTATGCTTATGTAAGAAGTATCTGCACACCTTTTACATAAGCAGAAAATTTCGAAAATCATGGCTAAGTCTCTTCAAACTCGGGTCTGGTCGAGTATTTTGCATTTTATGTCATAACAATTGAGGCTGTACATACAAGACTAATACAGTCTTGTTCAGAAAATTTTCTCTACAACTTTGATTTTCTTGTCACGGTATGCTTATGTAAGAAGTATCTGCACACCTTTTACATAAGCAGAAAATTTCGAAAATCATGGCTAAGTCTCTTCAAACTCGGGTCTGGTCGAGTATTTTGCATTTTATGTCATAACAATTGAGGCTGTGCATACAAGACCAGTGTACTCTTGTTCAGAAAATTTTTCTCTACAACTTTGATTTTCTTCTCACGGTATGCTTATGTAAGAAGTATCTGCACACTTTTTACATAAGCAAAAAGTCGAAAATTGTGCCTGTGCTAAGGCGTGGGAAAAAACATCGGCACTCTATTTGAGACCTATAGCTGTCAATAGGAACAAATATCACTCTTGATCTTGAACTATCACCATCAGTAAGTCATGATCTCTTTATAAATTTCGAAAAAATCTGAATAAATTTGTACATAATTAGATTGTCTACATCAAACAGGTATGATTATAAAATCTGACTTGTATTCTTTTTTCTTTTCTGTTTTTATTATTATTATATTATATTATATTATATTATATTTTTCTTAAGTGTCTTAGTCAGCATTACTTTGGAACTCATCCTGACTAAGCATTGTCAGAAGTTTGCATCATCTGATAAACAAATCCAAATAATCTCTTGATCTACAACTATCATCAATTCAAGTAAGTACTCATTTGCTACCAATCTACTTTACTACTAACACTTTTTATATAGCCTCAACTCTTTATCACTCTTGATCTTGAACCACTACCATCTGTAAGTTGCTATCTAAAATTAAAAAAAAATATGATTAAATTTTTATATAATGAAACTGTTTAGATTATTTCAATCTTCTTCTTCATCTCTTTGGTGATCTAATTTCTCCACAAAGTATGTAAAATTTTATTATATATAAATAATGTCTAACATCAAGATTAAGTGGCCAAGACTTTCAAGTGTGATCATTGTAGCAAAAAGTTTAGCAATGTTGGAACATACAATGCACATCACTCTGCAGTCACCACAATGTCTACTATTATTACATTTAAGGGTAACTTTTCAAATATTATTATTAATTAATATATTTTAATATATTTATTAATACAGGCATCAAATATACACTTCAACGTGATGAAGCTACAAGATTATTCACTTGCTGGCTTTGCCCTCATACTACAGACAACTCCCGTGATATGTACAATCATGTCAGATCACATGAGGCTGAGCATCATAATTCTGGTCTTGGTCCAAGTCGTTCTATCAGAACTCATCCATCAGCTGGTCCATATGGTGGAGTCTCAACTAGGAATGTTACTCCTCAATCTTCTGCTTCTCATACCCCTTTGGTCTCTCAGTCAACCTCTCGTCAACTCTCAGAGCATGTGTCACGTATACCATCTCCAGAACCAAAAGATGATACTATCATGCAAGATGATCACAAGTCATTGTCTAGTGATGATGCTATGAATATGTCTCTTGATCTAGTTGATGCCAAACTGACTCAGACTTTGCATCTCAGTAAGAATTTATATTTTTTTAATCAAGTATAATTTCAAATGATTGATATTTTTGTAGGTGATGAAATAGAACCAGACACCTCTACATCTCAGCTTTTCAGCAACAATACTTTGGACGCTTTAGGTTGTGTCATCAATAAAGTTCACAAACTCATCATCTGTGTTACTTGTAAAAAAGCATTTCTTCCTCAGGACTTGAAAAAACATTTGCAAACCCATGGTCACAAGAATCTTGACATTGATAAATTTTTACAGGAGGCTATTCAACGCTTTGGTCTTTATTGTGATCTCAATGTTCCTGCTCCATTGGACAAGAGGCCTGTTGAAGGATTGAAGATCGAATCTGGTTTCAAATGCCCTCAGTGCTCATATGTTTCTCTCAGCTTTGATCTTGTATCTAGGCATTCTAGAGAAGTGCACTCTAGTACTCACACAGCTTTTGATAAAAAAGATGTTGAAGCCTCCATTCAGACATTTTTCTACTGGTCTAGTGTCACAGCCAATGCACGCCAGTATTTTGCTGTGGATCCCACTCTTTCTGTTCCTCCCATCACCTCTGCCTATGATATGTTTATCACCACTCTCTATCCTCAGCACATCTCTAGCTTGAAACACAATGCAGCTGCTCCAAGCACTGAAAGGGACATTCCTCCTCTTTTACAGGTTACCAACTGGCATATTCATCTTAAAGACTACTATCAAGATCGTTCAAAGCGGACACTACTTTTAGATTTAGGTTCTTTGCCTGAATATTTTGCTCCAGGTCAGGGTGGTCATCCATCAAGATTCAATATAAGACTGGGTCATCTCAAACAGGTTGTCGACAAGTATCTGCATTCTATAGTCAATAAATCTCACAATATAGCTCGGCTCATTCTCAAAGCATTAGAGCAATATCCATCGTATGTTTGCATTTATTATTATCATAAGTATTTTACTAATAATATCTTACAGAGAATCTTCTGGCGCTACATGGAAGGGATATGATCGTCCTGATACTCACAACAGATCTGTTCTATTCCTAACTCGATTTTTGGCCATGATTCTCCGCAATGTTGATGGTACCCATGAATCTACCTATGAGCTTCCTTTGACTCCTAGTCAGATCACTTTGGCACACCAATTTCTTCTCAAGCTTGATGTCCATGAAGATGAAGCCACCATTCTTGCTGTTCACAATTTGGCCTTTGCTCTTTTTTCTTCCACAGGCAATGATCGTGATGAGGTGTGGCTTGATCCCCTTACGTGCTTCTTAGCAGTGGACAGTCTTCGTGAAGATGGATCTTTTATTGGTCCCAATCTTTTTGCCACTCATTTGTCAGTCTGGATCTATCTTATCAAGGCAGTTATGCTGTTTCAAATAGATTTGAAGAAAGGTGACTTTGAGGACAAAGCTATGGGGTAAGTAATAAGTTATTATTAAATTTAATAATCTAAATATTTTTTTGTAGAGCATGTCATCACTACTGTCAGCTCTTTCTATCTGAGCAAGCTGTCTCTACCTATGCTGCTATTCAAGACTATCAGCATTATACTACTGCTCTGGTGAAGGGACAAGCTGCACCTCCCAAGATTACATGGAGTCGTAACATGACAGAAGTCAGCTTCAAAGGCCACACACTAGAGATTGCCAAGCTACGCTCAGGCTTGAAACATCTCATGCAGGATGTTGAACACAAGATGTACCAACTTTCTGATAACATTCCTCTTAATTATCAGATTCCCTCTAATCTTGTTGACGATATGTCCAACGACTATGCTGGATACTCATGGCTAAACAATGCAACCTTCACTACTAAGCCCATGGAGTTATTGGAGAAATTAGAGGCTGGCAAACAATTTGCTATTGGTCGTGTTTCTGATGATGGCTTGGCTTGGAATCATACTGCACTGCTACAATTCATGGCTCACACTGCAGAGATGAATCAGATGCTATCTGTCTTGAACCACATTTTGCCTACTCAACCACCAAGAGGAACAGAATTTATGGATGTTCGCATTCGCAATGGCCTTCGACAACGCAATGTTTATCTGGCACATGGTGATATGTGGTTCATAATGCAATATCATAAAGGCACCAATATTCGTGGTATGGACAGCTTTGTTCCGATGCTCCTTCCAGCAGCACTTGCCAAGTTAAATCAGTATTATCTGATCCATATCAGACCAGTGGAGATTTTATTTGCAGGAATTCTCTGGGGCTCTCAAGTGCAAGACAACTATGCTGAATTTCTCTACATGCAACATGGAGAAAGAGTCTCTTCTGATAAATTTTCATCTCACCTTGAAAAGTTGACCTCCAAATACTTTGGCCTTGGACTCTCTATCAATCCATATCGTCATATTGCCATTGCCATCAAACGTGCCTTCATTCCTCCCTCTTACAATGATCCATTTGCTAGCAATGATGTTGGAGACATGATGTCTGGACATAGCTCTGCACAAGCTAGGAAGACATATGCTACAGAAATTACAAGTCTGCCATTCCTGACTAGCGATGCTATGCTTACATTTGGCGAGTGGTGTATCTATTGGCATGAGGTGCTAGGCTTTGGAACCAATCCTCCTCCTCTTCCTCTCAATCAACAAAGAGCTGAAGGTCATTCTAGGCCACAACAGGCATCATCATCAGAGGCTCCACCTGTAGCTGCTAATTTAACAGGCCTTGCTGATTTAATTACAGCAGCAGTCAATGCAAGCTTGCAACAAGTCAAAGTAGAGATGGAGTTTGCTGTACAAAAAGCAGTAGCAGCTGGATTGGCACAGTTTCAGATGCAAGAGCAACAAACAACTTCAGCTCCTCCACCTCCTACTATGCCTGTGGATATTATGTCACCTATGGTGTTGGCCACCTCTACTCCTGCATTTAGACCACAGCATATTTCTTTTTCAGCAACACATTCTTTGCTTCTGTCTAAAAAACAAGATGCAACACTTACAGACAGGATGTATAATGAAGCTCAGGTGGTTCTCAGACAAGCTTTCAATGATCTCTCAGCAGATTTTAAAACACCTCAACAAGCTCAGCTCTTATGGCATACTTTACAAGCACATGAACACTTTCTTGCCATTTTGCCTACTGGTGGTGGCAAAAGCATTGTATGGGAGGTTCCTGCTAGGAGCACAGAGCCTGATAAGATGTCTATTGTGGTGATTCCTTATGTCGCTATCCTCAATGACATGTTACGGAGAGCACAAAGTCTGGGAATTCGATCTATGCAATGGAAAGCTAGTTCTAAAGGCAAAGGACAAGGTGTGAATGGCATGCAAGTTCTATTTGTAGCCATGGAATCTGCTGCTAGTGAATCTTTTACAGAGTCAGTATTTTATATATATTTTCTAGTATTTTGGACTTATTATTGTGATGTTTAGATTGCTTCATGAGAATCAAAATGATATTTCTCGACTTGTCTTTGATGAGAGTCATGAGATTCTCAACTCATCTGATCTAAGACACAAGTTCAATAAGCTCAAAAATCTGGCTTTGGAGCATATTCAGCGTATCTATCTTACTGGAACTATGCCTGTTGCTGTTGAAGATCTGTTCAAGCATGAAACTGCTTTGCCACCATCTAGCTTTATCATTCGAGCACCTACAGCAAGACCGGAGCTTGCTTATCGTATTATTTACAATACTGACAAGCATACTTTGATGCGCAAGACAGTCAATCTTGCTCAGTTTGCACAACAAGAGCTGTTTGGACCTCAATCACGTGGCATCATCTTTTGCAAATATGAAAAGGATGCTGTGAGCCTCAGTGATCTAATGCAAGCAGGATTATATACTGGCCAGGTCAATCATGAAGATAGAAAAAAGGAATATCAATCTTGGCGTCAAGGCACTATTACTTGGATGGTGGCAACCTCAGCTTTTATTGCAGGAGTAGATTGGCCTAGAGTTGATTGCATTCTGTTCTACCAAGCTCCTCACAACATTTATGATCTGGTTCAAGGATCTGGAAGAGGAGGAAGAGTTGGACATCCTTGTCAAGTCATTGTCATTCATACTGAAAAGCCTACTGGTCTTACTACCGATGCTGCAGAGGTGCTGGATCCTAAGCAAGGTCACATGCTCAAGAACTGGCTCAACAATACTTTGCATTGTAGAAGACATCACATTGGCTTGTGCATGGATGGCAAAGCAAACAAATGCATGGAACTAATAGGTGCTCAGCTTTGTGATATATGTGGACCTACAGAAACATTCTGGAGCAATGCTGTTGCAGTATTTAATGGATTATTGGAGGCCAAATCTGTTCAAAGACCAACTCAAGTTCAAGAGGATGATGAATATGGAACAGCTGAATTTGACAATATGATTGCCACACTGGATGAAACTCAGTTAAATATTCCAGAGACACTCAAGTCATCTGCAGGTAAGTAATCTATTTATTATTTAACAATTTATAAACTAACATATGAATTAGTGACTCGTACCTCTAGCAGCTTATCATGGGCCAGATCAGTATCCACTGGATATGTTGAAACTCAATTTGAGATGACCAGCACTGCTCAGGTAAATAGCTTTATCTTTGATAAAATTAATTTAATATTTATTATAAAATTTAGACTCCTCAACAGAGTGCAAGCACTAGCCGAATTCCTAGTATGACTTTACTTACCTCAGCTGCCACTATGAGAGAAGCACGGTCTCATAAAACAACAAAATCAGAGCACCTGAACAGAATTATGATGCAAGTCAGAGGCCACTGTGCAGTATGCTGGGCTCTCAAAGGATACCTTATCCATGATGGACAACATGACAGAGTCAAAGGATGTAAAGATAACAATGGTCAACGTATTAACATTGATCCTAACTGGATTTGGATGAAGAGGCGTATTGTTTACAAGAAAAAGTTGACATATTGCTTTAGATGTGGACTTCCTCAAAACAAACCAGAGATGCCCAGCTGTCATCATGGAATCACACCAGGCAAAGGAGTTTCATGTCCATTTGAAGACATCATTGCAATCACATTGTGGCTTATCAGAGGGACAAATAGTTTGTGGCAAATGGTATGTAAGGCATGGAGTGGTCATGGATTGAGAGAAGACATGGATTGGAAACAATTTGCTGCATGGTGCTCTCTTGATGTTACTGATGGAAACTATTACAATGGACTTGAACTGTTTATGTGGTTTGCTAGGTGGAGAGGT